>OY725353.1:2556050-5158458 GCA_963243735.1 Neocrepidodera transversa
AGAAAGAGAAAGAGAAGAGAAAGAGAAAGAGAAAGAGAAAGAGAAAGAGAAAGAGAAAGAGAAAGAGAAAGAGAAAGAGAAGAGAAAGAGAAAGAGAAAGAGAAAGAGAAAGAGAAAAGAAAGAGAAAGAGAAAGAGAAAGAAGAAAGAGAAGAGAAAGAGAAGAGAAAGAGAATGAGAAAGAGAAGAGAAAGAGAAAAGAAGAAGAGAAAGAGAAAGAGAAAGAGAAAGAGAAAGAGAAAGAGAAAGAGAAAGAGAAAGAGAAAGAGAAAGAGAAAGAAGAGAAAGAGAAAGAGAAAGGAGAAAGGAGAAAGAGAAATCAAGAAATAATTTGGCGTCCACCGCACTTTTTCCTTTCATACGGTCATTTTAAATTCCATTCAAGTTTTTATCCATTAATTTTTTTAAAAACAAACAAAAAATTACTGGACGTCTTATATTGCCCAGCCTTGAATTGAATCTTACATATCATTAATTTTCAATTATTTATATGCGTTATTACAGTAATGAATGTATGAAATCTTTCTCTATGTCCAATTGGATCCTTAATGTACCGTAACGGGGTAATTGCACGTTTTGCTTATTTAATTACAAAAACATCGTTATAATCACAGAAAGTTTTAATTGGTTTTTTTTTTGTCAGTAATTAAAATTAATTTGTTATTTTATCAAATATTTTACAAAAAAATAGCTAGCTTGTAACATTTTAAATTGATTAGGGTAAATTTAATTCCATTTAGTTATTAACGTACGCCAATGCTATTAAATTATCGACGATAATTAAAATAGAAGGAAACATTTCTATATATAATGAAAATATTGTTTTAATAGTAATTAAACTA
The DNA here is from genome assembly GCA_963243735.1 of Neocrepidodera transversa. NCBI lineage: Eukaryota > Metazoa > Arthropoda > Insecta > Coleoptera > Chrysomelidae > Neocrepidodera > Neocrepidodera transversa. Next base: position 2,556,892 of record OY725353.1, read on the forward strand.
GTTTGTGTTAATTCAAATGCAAACAAAATATGGCACGTATTTTACAGCAAACATGGGACTAAATTTGGTGAGTGTGTCAACGGATATGTATAATATGCAAAACAATGATACGTATTGATTTTGGTATATCGCAGTAAATATGATTACACTTATATTTATTAATAAATCTATATTTTTTTAAAAATTCACAATTTTATTCTAAACATAGATAATTATGTCCAAAAGAATATCCCCGAAAATACTGAAATTACAAAACAAAATCTAGTTACCACCCACGTTAATTATGTATAAAATCTTTGGCTCAAAAAATGTTTTATTTAAAAACGTCATATTTTCAGTTTTATGAATGGACACATCCAGTGATTTTTTTTTTATATTTTTATTTTATAATTTTGGCCTACCATAACACATTGCACAGGGTCCAGCACTTCTGAGACCGATCCTACGGCTATAATTAATTCTTAAAATTTGAAAATCGGGGCTATAGTGGCTTGTGACGTGGCCCAATTAAAATACATTATATTTGGCTATGTTTTCATATCGATAAAACTGGCAACTCTCGTTCTCATTTGTTATATGATTAAAAGAAGGAAAGAAATATGTCAAATTTAACTACAGACGAACAAAGCTAGAATCTTGACAATGCTGTAGAAAGTAAAACGTTAATTATTGGTCAAGAAGCAGCGCCACTTTCAAAATATATTAATTCATTCATTGATAAAAAAACAATAAATTCGTTCTCACTGGATAAATCCATTGTGTCAGGTTCTTCTTTAGTTGCTGTTCTAACACAGTTTCAGTTCTTAGAAAATTATACAAGCAACAACATTTTATACAGTTTTTCTTGTTCTACATAACCTGTAATTGAAAATACGTTTCTAAGTATCAGAAATTTGATCTTTCGGATAAGGACGTAACAAATGTTTTGAAAGCAGAAAGCTACATCCTTTATAATAACATGTGGCAACACTGTATGGTAAGGATGCTTCAGCTGGAATGGAATAACCTTCACTTGAGCCTTCTTTACCGTAAAAACCCACATCTACGCACATATGAATTTATATTTAGCGTCAACTATTGCTCTACAACAATTAGGAATTGGTAAATAAATAGACACCAGCTTCTTGTATATTGCTGAACGAAAAGACTCTCCTGTTGCCAGATTTCTAAAAATAAAATATAAATGTAATCCCAATGAGTATCGTTTTAGCCCAGGACTGCAAAACAAGAAGGCGAACATTGAGAGATTTATACAACAGGAAACTTAAGCTAACAATAAACAAACCAACTGGCAGCAAGGGATCATCCTGGGAGTAATTTGAGCACATATCATTCCTTAGAAAATTATAATTGCTAGAGGCAAGTTTTTAAACACTCTATGCGACATAATTAACCTGAATGGTGCCAATAGATGGGACTAAACATCAACCCCACCAAAACCACTCTTGTAGCCTTCATGATGAAGAGAAACCTTAATCGCAAAACCATCAATTAAGATGGGCACGTTATTAAGTGGAAACCAGGTGCAAAATATCTGGGACTCACCCTAGACAAAAAAATACTCTGAAACATAAGTAAACAAAGGCCACGAAAGCCTTAATGTTACGCAGGAACTTTGAGGGGAAAAACTGGGGAAGCAACACAGCTATTTTGAACCCAATTATCACTTACGGAGCTGTTGCTTGGAGTAAAAATACTAACCTTGTAGCAATCTCTCGAAGGTCCAGATACTAGCCTCTATATGCATAACAAGAAGAATAAGAACCTGTCTGGCGGCTGCAAAGGAGGTAATCTTAAACGTCACATCCCTGCATATACAAGTGGAGAATGTGGAAAAAAGGACAACATACAGGATGATCCGGAAGGAAATCACAAGACGTAAACCTGGCTTTCACATGGAAGACGGACACATCTGGGACATGTCTCAGTATGACTTTATGAAATATTTCAGCACATAGCTGCGTCGTAAAAGTGAATGGGACGAAAGCACCATTTCTGAACTCAACAAAAATGCCATTAAATGGTACAATAATGGGTCCCGGACAGCAGAAAGTACTGGAATATGAGTATTTAATTTAATTTAAATAATGTTTAAATTTATTAAACAATATAAAATGAAACATGAATAAATATAAGTTTAGATCTTACCTTCGGGCATTGATTATAAGTTAATTTAAAAAGGAAAATTTAGTTAATAATACTGAATAAGAAAATTTAATATCGGCATGGACTTCATTTTGTTTAAAGATTAATAGAAAACTTTCAATGATTTAACTGTATAAAATACGTGGATATTGATAAAAGAAACGTCCAAGATGATTACTAAAATTGTTAATACCTGCATAAGTCTGCAAAATTAGCACAGAACGGTTTCTCAAATTAAAATAACTATCTCGACTGTGACCAAATGAAGCTGACGATTGAACCGAGAAGAATGCTTTTTCCCATCGTGTTCAATTCTTTGTCCATTAAGCTAGAAAAAATACGTCACAAAGTCATGTGATTTGGAACGGAAATTTGAATATTTGAAATCGCGCAGCTCTTAATAAAATAAAGAATTAAATTTGATGAATTAACAGTTATTGAATTTAGCAAATATCTTTAAACATTAGGATAAATTAGATGAATTTATGAATATAATTTAATATACAAACATGTTCTAGCCGAACATGAAGAATGCAGATTTTGTAAATTAGAGGTTGAAAACTCAATCCACATACTTTCAGAATCCACTGCTATACCGAACCTAAAGGCTCAATACCTGGAAACACATCAGATAGAAAAGAAAGATCTACTGAATCTGAAACCGTCAGCCTTAGTCCAGGTTTCGGATTGTCTCGGGCATCACCTTCCATTTATAGTGTGAAGGCCACTGCACGGGCAGCTTCAGTGGAGAAAGAAATACTCCTGGGGTCATATGGCATCGACTGTAGTTGCTACTCACGTCCATTATGTATCAAAACTTGGTAACTCAGAAAAAAATTATTAAGTACAATAAACGTTTAAAGGCTTCTAGTATCTCTACCAAGCCATCTTTAAGTCATAATTAGACTAGTTAAAAATTTAAATTAAACATAAATTTTTACTCGTATAATTAGATCAGTGATTTTATCCATTTCAGTATATATCAATTATATTTCTCGTTTACTTAAACATATTTCATCTATATATGGTAGCAGTAACACGTGTTAATGTTAGCAACTTTATTGTTTACTATTACTTGTTTGGTATTGTTAACTAAAATGGATTTGCCGATAATACAATTATCATAAATTTAAAATGTAGTTTATGTTAGCCATTAATCAATATTGATAAATTTATAGAACAGTAAATAGAAGATAAAGAATTACTCGCTTTTAATTCGTTATAAATTATATTGATTTTAATATTTTGTAGGTTCGATGAAGGATAATGAAAAATAATAATAATGTAAAGAGTGGCCTAAATAATAATTGAAATTTTCTTTAATCTTTGTTTATTTGTTTTTCTTTTTAATAAATATAAGGTCCGAGATAACACACCTGAAAATAAATAAAAGACAAATATGAGATTGTAATAAAATATTCGTAGATATCGTTTTATCCTTTTAATTTCACTTTATTAAATCAATCAGAACATAATAAATATTAATTATTTAAATACAAATTCAATTAAACAATATTAATCAGTATACACTGAGGGGCAGAATCACGCAACAGTGTTTTTCATTATTTCAATTCATTAATATTAATCAATATGCACTGAGGGGCAGAATCACACAATAATGTTTTTCATTATTTCAATACCAAGGATACTAGGGGCAGAATCTTGCAAAATATCCTTCTATCAGCACTAGGGACAGAATCACGCAAAGTGGCTTCACAAATGGAACATCTACTGAGTACTAAGGGGTAGAATCACGCAACAGTGCTTCAGTAAACAATTAAATATTAAATAATTCACATGACTGTATCAATAGCATAAGTACGAGAATATTAACATTATCTGTCATTTCTTTAAATCAGTAATAATAATAATCATAATCAAGGGCCTTAAAGCAATTTTCGTTTTACATTATTGTATATTTCCCACACTAAAAAGTAATAAAAAAAAATCAATTTTTGTCATAACTCTTATCTGATGGTCTCGATTTCTCACAATATCTTAGATGAAGCAATTGCCGATTGTCGATAAAACAGGTTGCAGTCACGATCGAGTAGAGAACGAGCCATTGTTCTATTTCGAAAGTAAATCAAAACGCATCTCGAAACGTTTCGGTAATGTCAAAGCCAGGCTTTTATTAATAACAAAACTTGCATCATTTTAATAGTGACATTTAAAATTGATCGCGCCTGTTAACGAAAGCGAAAATTTGGCAATGAATTGGAAATAAAATAACCTTTGAGTAAATTTAATCTCCATAAAAAGAAAAGTATGTTTTTAAAATTTGAATTGTTATAATAGAAATATGTTGTAAAAAGTTAATTAGTATATAAAAGAATCTATTACATTAATAGATATAAATTAATAATTGTGGTGTATAATAAAAAAATCTGAGTATTAGTAAACATATAAGAAAATTTTGAATTTTGGGAATTTTTAAATAAATTTAAGTAAACGTTAATGAAATTAATGATTAATATAAATGATTGACGTTTAAAATAGCTAAAATATTTTGAATTTAAAGGCAAGTAAAATTTAAGAAAATTTTTTAAATGACAGATAAAACAATTTTGTAATGAATCTAGTGGGAATAAAAAAAACAATTGGAAATAAGAATAAACAGAAGAATTTTGGCCAATGGGTAAAAATTTTTTAAGGATTTAAAAAGTTAGATTATAGAAAAAATGTATTTGGTTTTGTATGGAATATTGTAATGTTTTAAGAAAGGAATAAATTATATACCAATAAAAAATTATGAATTTTTAATAAAAAAAGAAAAATTTATTTTACCAGAAGAAAAAAGCAGAGAAAAAAGAAGAGATAAAGACTAAGAGGAAGAAAAATAATAGGATTTGTATAAAATTTATAGTTAACAAATATATGTAATTATTATTATTTTATACAGTGGAAAAAACCTACCATAGGGAGAACTACTGTTTTCATTACAACTTTTTATATATATGTTCAAATTAAAAAGGCCTTTGAGCCGTTTTTTCACCTATTCAATTCACACTATATACAAAATAAGATAATAATTTAGTATGTTAAGCAAAATAGCTAATGTATCATAATCGTGATAATGATATGAAAATTTAAAATATAATGATATCAGGTGATTTCAGATGTTATCCCAAATTTTGTATAATAACAGAGTTTTGGTGATTTTCCACAAATTCTGATTTTGTCATATAACTCCGGAACCGATAGGAATATTTTAGGTTTCAAAAAATCGTTTTGTCTATTTATTAAATTTATAGTCGAGTGAACCCAGCCCCGGATTGAAAATCTTAGATAGTACATCTGAAATACCAGGTGGTCCATATCAATAGATAGAAAATTTTATGTTGATATTTGTTATAATTTTTTATTCTTTTATCTGGTCAATTCGCAACTTTTGAACATTCGTTAACTTAGCAAGATTTAACCGTTCATGATGTAAGTAGCAAATGTAATTAAATAAAAGACACGTTATCTAATTAATAAAATTATTTCAGGGACAGAGAAGAATTTATAAAAAATTTTAAAAAAACCGAACACCAACGAGCTCCCGTAGGAGCTCGTTGGATAATCTGGACGGTGAGACCATTCATAATATTAAAAAATCAATGTAAGTCCTTAAGATGATTACAGCACCCTTTGTAATGTTCGGACAAGGATATCTCAAAAAGTAATTTTGTTAAAAAATTCAAATTTTGGCAAAATAAATTAGGTAATATTGTCTAGGGATTCTTGCATATTTAAATTTTGATTCCTTTCAGTTTCCGAGAAAAAAAATCAAGGAGCTTTAAATTTCAAAATTTTCTTAATAAAATTGCATGAATCCATCAATAGAACTAATTTGAATATAACAGCCAAATTTGAGCTCTTCTTGTCATTTTAATGATTTTTTAAAATTGGCTAAAAATTAAGGGTTAAAAGGCCTCGTTAAGTGCTGCCTCCTGGTGTAATGTGCTTTTAATTCTTCATTCGTATCTTCAGACGAAAATATAGAGGTGGAAGATACAGTGTCGAACAAAATATTTTCTGTTTAATATATTCTTATTGTTTATTTCCATCCAACTATAGAAGCTGAATTGCATGAATCAATTTTTTTTAATTTTTCCAACGGGGATCTTTTCTATAGCCTTCAAGGAATGAATTCAAGAAGTAGAAAAAATCTCTTGTTTTTTGTTTAAAAATTGTCACGGTTTTTATGTAAATTCCAAACTAATAAAAATTTCTTCATTAACAGTAGCATAACTAATAGAAAAATTCCAGAAAAAAATTTTTTGCGACGGATTATTAATTATTCATATTTCCAAGTGAAGCCTAAATTTTTCATTTCCTATATAATACTCATATTTAATCGGTGCAATAATTTTTTTTTTGTAAATTGTTTATAACTTTTATAATTTTTTTCGGTCCCTCTTCATAAGTTCCGCAAAGTTTCTAAATGATATTTCGAATCGATTGACACCGATCATAATTTTCGGTGAAGGAGAACAGAAATTCGATAAAATGGATTTCAAAGAGTAGAAATTATTTTAACGTGATGTTTTACAGCGGGTTAATAAAATCAAGAATATGCAAATATTAAAACTACCTCAGTGCCAATAAAATAATAATTTCTCGAATTTCTATTTTTGTGTACCCGCACGCAATCCCATCTCTAGACCCCCCACCATCTTAACATTTTCGGGTTTCTAAAAAGTTGAGACACGGCGTCTTATTACCCTATATACTTTTTTTTTTTTAAATGGGTATTTGATTTTTTTATACTAAAAGTGTGTTTTAAGTACTACCTGACAACATTAAAATATGAATAAATAACCTCAACATGGTCCAGAAAAAGAAATTATTTGGTTTTAAAAAATGATGATTTGCGATTCTTATTTTAAATGTGAAGCACTTATTGTTCAATGAATTTAAAATTTTTTTGTTTTATTTTTTAAATAATACGAACTTCTACAATTTGTATTACAAGCATTTAGCAAAAATCAAAGTAAATTTATTTAAAATTAGGGTTCTGCCATTTTTCTAATTTTAATTCTTGATACATATTGGAAACTTATTAAAAAAAATTATTTTTTCTTCAAAAAAAATTCATGTGATACCAATTATCTACAGACCGCTCGAACTTTTTTTTTAAGTAGACTAATAGTAAACTCACAATGCCTAAAACGCCGGCCCATGGTCAGATATAAATTAATTCTTTTTCTGGATCATATTGAGTTTTTTTGTTTATATTTTTATATTGTCAGGTAATCCTTAATATTATTTTTTATTCTTTTTTTCACTTGTACATTTCAATTTTAGGGTGTCTTATTAGACGGTAAGTAAGAAACATTACATTTACCATTATTGTACATTTTTAAATTACAAATTCTTATCGTACATATGATTTATTACTTAATGACGATAATTACAAAAGAATTTGTATCTATTGTTTTTTAATAGAACGCGTTGATTTGAGAAAATCTCCCGACCTTCTACTTCATATAAAATATTTGCATTTGTTACACCTTTTGCGTGTTTTTTTATGGACTTATAATTGGCAGCAATTAATTAATTATACAAAAATAAAGAATGTATTCGAAAACAATAGCGATATGTTTGTTGGTTATCAAAAAAAAAATCAGATAATGGAAAATAATTATTCTTTCACTGTGTATAAATTGTTGTTGAAAATTGGTGAAAAGTCGCACCTAAAATGAGGTGTTACCTGACGTAATAAAAGCAGATATTACATTAAATTACAAAACCGTTGAAAGCCTTTCGTATTTCAACCCACATTTTGTTCGTAATGACAATGTAATATTTCAAATTACTGATACTTGCAACGACATGATTTCTACATCGATGCCATTTAATATCAGTTTAATCGTAATTGTAAGTTCCTACTGAATACAGGGAGTGGTTGTATGAAAAATTTAAATATATTTTAAAAAATATGGCAATCATTTTCTGCTATTTCAATTTAATTTTTATTCTAAATCAGAGAAAAAAAATTGGAAGGCTACAACCTTAAATTTTTTCATAAATGTATAATTACTCAGATTTTAACGAAAATTGTCAGAAAGGTAATTAAAGAGGTGTAGATTTTTTCTAATAGAACTTAGTTTCAGAGAAAAACGAAATTTTGATTAAAAAGAGCACATTTTTCTAACTGCATCATTGGCAGAAAAATATCTAAATGGGCGTGGATTGATGAAAATAGATTTTTTATCTCTATTAATTTAAAAAACAATGTACTTTAGATTTTTTTAAATCAAAGAATAATAATAAACTTAAAGTTATTCCAAATAAAATATATTTTAAATTAGTTGAACAAGTGGGTATTAGCGACATGTTTCGGCCAAACGATGGCCATCATCAAAAAGCTTATGCTCGTACAAATGAATTACAAAATGGTATGATTATTAAATGAACGTATCAAAAATTTTTTTTGTAAACTTTAAAATTATACAAAATTAAATACATTAGATGCCTCCATATTTTATTATTCAAAATAATGATAATTTACATCGAAGTGCATTATACGATTCAATTACAGTTAAAATTAAGGAATTAAATTTGCGGCAACTAAATTTAAATGACAATTTTGACAAGTGACAGCTCGAAGACAAATGAATTTAACGTGACAGATAATGACAGGAAAGGAAAAAGTAATGGGGAGAGCGCAAGATTTTTAAATTATTTATAAGTGTATCATTATTCAGATGTTAACGAAAATGTTTAAAGAAATGGTGAGAGCGCATATTCTTCAAATGTTTCAAAAATATGTCATTACTCAAATTTTAACGAAAATTGACAGAAATATGGTCATATTGGTGTAGATTGATGGAAATAATTGATTTCTTCTCTACCTCTATTAGTTTCAAAGAAAAACGAATTGTTGTATATTAAAAAAAAATGGTGAGAGCGCAAGTTCTTAAAATTACGCAGATGTTATGGAAAATTGACAGAACTGTAGTTTTTCCATGTTATATTTAACGAATTTAGAAATGGTTCTATAAAAGAACCAAAATAACATTTAATAAACTTTCGACTCACATATACACATAAATACAGTGTGTCCACTTAAGTTCGCAACATATGGAAAAATTTTTTATTATCAATTTTATGGAAAAAAGTTATTCTTCATAAAAAGTTCTGCATGGTTTGAAACCTAAAAAATACAGGCATTAGTTATCAATTTTTACTTTCCTAACAACAGAGTTGTATAGAAGGAAAGTATTGCGATCATGATATTTTGACCATACCCAGATTTTAACGAATCTTTACGTTTTGAGGTCACCTGAATCCATTTATACCATTTTTAGCATGATGTCTGTCTGTGTGTGTGTGTCTGTGTGTGTGTGTGTGTGTGTATGTGAACACGATAGCGTCTAAACGGCTGAACCGATTTAAATGAAATTTTATATACATATTTAGGGTAGCAAGGAGACGACCTGTATAGATTTTGGAGTTAATCGGACAACCGGAAGTGACAGTTGCTATAAGTGATGACGTCATTACTAAACAAGATGACAATAAAGTTTTACACATATATTTTTTATACGTTATAGTTTAATTTTTGATAATTAAAATTTTCAAAAACTTTTGCCATTGTTGCCAGATTTATCAAAAAGTATTTTTTTTTCATATTTTTCTTAAATAACCAAAATAATGCATTTTCATGAAAAATTACAGGATATGAAAGTTGTAGAACATAAAATTTTCTACACATTTTATCCTTACCGTTTTTTTGAATTCCTTATAGTTTCGCCGCTAGAGGGCGTGAAAAAAATTTATATAGACATTTACGACTTTTTTATATTTTCAGACAAAATTATGGATTTTTATGAAAAATTACATGTAATCAAAGTTGTAGAACATAAAATTTTATACAAATTTTATTTAAACTTTTTTTTCGTGTTCCGCATAGTTTCACCCCTAGTTTTTATTTTAATTTTTAAGCAATTTTTATCTTTATTAAATTATTATTTTTTAGTTAAATTTTAATATTAAAAATTTTAAAAAATATATTTAAATTTGTAATAATTAATTTTATAATTATAATTTTTTTCAAAATTTTATTACAAAAATTGTGGAATTTTTAAAAAAATGATAAGCGAACATTTAAAATGTTATTACGATTTTAAATTAAATTGAATAACTTCTAAAATATTAAAGTTATTGAAATGTGACTTTCCATTCGAAAGATAATATAAAACTCTAAATTTAAAATGTATTTTAGTTTCTTAGAATTTAGAATTGTAATTATAAAATAAAGAATTTTATCTAAATTTTTTGTAATTTTGTTTTATCAATAAGCATAAAATAAATGAAAAAAGTAAATAGCATTTCCGAAAAGGATCCAAAAGTACTACGTGTGTAAATTATTTCATAATTTTTACATAATATTTGTAAAAGTTATAACGATTTTTTTTTGGTTTTTCCTTATTTTCTCGTTTTTTTCTCATTTCTTTGTTTTTTTTTCTATTTCTTTTCTAATTTTCTCATTGTTTTCTTATTTCTCGGATTTTTTCAAATTTTTTGTAATTTCTGTAATTTTTTCTATTTTTTTTTTGTTTTTTTTTTCTAATTTTTTAATCGCTTTTTTTTCTTGTTTTTTTTTCCGATTCTTTCTCCTTGTTGCGTTTTTTTTCTATTTTTTTTTTGTTTTCAGATTTTTTCTCATTTTTTCCTTATTCCTCTGATTCTTTTCGATTTATTTCAATTCTTTTGAATTTTGTAATGTTTTTACAATTTTTTTGGTTGTTTTGTGTTTTTTTCTTCCAAATTTTTGTCCATTTTTCAATTTTTTATCATTTTTTCAAGTTTTTTTTCGTTTTTTTGAAATTTTTTCCGTATTTTTTGTTGTTTTTGTATTAAATTTTTTGATTTTTTCTGATTTTTCCGTATTTTAGAAGTTTATTTTTCTTTTTTCCCAATATTTTCTGATTTTTCCAATTTTTCCATTATTCTAATTTATTCTTGGTTGTTTTTCCCATTTTTCTGTTTTTTGTTTTTTTCTCGTTTTTTCCCGTTTCTTTTGTTTTTTTTTTCTGTTTCTATCTTTTGTTTTCAGGTTTTTCTCATTTTTTTCTTATTGCTCTGATGTTTTTTCGATTAATTTCAATTCTTTCGTTTTATTTAATGTTTTGTACGATTTTTTTCCAAATTTTTGCCGTTTTTTAATTTTTTGTGATTTTTTCGTTTTTTGTGATTTTTAGTGTTTTTTTGCTATTTTTTCCGTATTTTTTGTTGGTTTTTAAAAATTTTTGATTTTTCCGTTTTTTTCGTACTTTACAATTATTTTTCATTTTTTTTGTCAACATTCTCTAATTTTTCCAATATTTCGTGTTTTCTTTCTTATTTTCTCAGATTTTTTCGGATTTTTCTAATTTTTTCTCATTTTTCTGTTTATTTTTTTAAGTTTTTTTTTTCTGATTTGTTTTGATAAAAAATTTGATTTTTGTTTTTCGTTTTTTAAACAAATTTTATTAATGTATTTTGATGTAGAAAAACTAAAATAATCGATTAAACAATTACTTTACTAGGAGTGTTCGGAAAGTTGGGTGGGATTACCCCTTCATTTTTAGTCGTATTTCAAAAAATTTAATTTATGAATGTGAAATGTGCAAGTAAACTACACTTATTTTTGTCGATTGGTTTAAGGAAAAGTTGATCAAAATTGAAAACTACTTTCAGATATGCAATTTCATTAAAAAATAAGAATTTTTATTTTTTTTTTAAATTGTAATAACATTTTAGTTTTGATGATCATAGGGTACTGAGATAAACGTGGCTAAATTTTTAATGCCCAATTTTCAATTCTAAACAATATTTTTTGATATTGTCAAAAATAAATATACTTTAATTTTGAAAAAAAAAATCAAATTTTTCGACTCATCTTGTATATGACTAAACCCAACTGTTATCTGATGGCTTTATTTTGGGTTTTAGACCATGCAGAACTTTTTATGAAGAATAACTTATTTCCATAAAATTGATAATAAAAAAGTTTTCCATATGTTGCCAACTTAAGTGGACACTGTATATACATTTTTTTTGGAAAATGGTTTTTTTTTTAATTTTACCGTAAAAATTCTTATTAGACACAAAATAGTTGTAAATAATAATATACACAAAAATATATTAAAATATCTAATTAACTTAAATTAAAAAAAAATCCTCATTCCTTATACAAACACAATTTCTGATTCTCGTTGTTTGTAGATAAAATTTTCGTTAACGTAATTCAATTCCAGAATTGAATACATTTAGATGAAGTTAATCAACGCATTCTTGATGCAAGTGCAAGAGTTAAAGGATTCATGTTTGTTTTGGTGTGTATATGTAGAAGTTTGGGAAAGTTAGATGCACTGCATTCATATAGGATACAGTTTATTCAAGGATTCTATGTAACCATTCAAAATTGTTGATGCGGTTTAATTCGGAATTTGTGCTAAACTACATTTAAAATAAAATATATTATTAAACCAAATAATTAATTAACACTCACCATTATTGATGAATTTTAGGCATTAAGTTCATAATGGTATAGATTTCTTTTAAAATTTATTATAATTATTCAGGATATTGGTACACCACTGAATTACCAAATTAATTATATATAATTAAGTTCAATTAACACCTTCACCGATAACCAATGAAAGCAAAAAAAAAATATATTAAGGTCAAATATGATATAACTACGTTTATTATAATGCAAGACCTTCGAGAAATATTTTTTTTTTAAGATCACTTTAAATAGAAAATAATTATTAATAACCTTTCGCTTATATACTATTTTCTTTTATTATTTGTATACAACTGCCGGATATAAATTTTATTTAATTAACAAATTAGTGTCACATCAATCAAAAATTTTTAAAAAAATTATAAAACAATTTTACGCAAAATTAATATATTTAAATTAAAATCAATAAACATATGAAATAATCAATATTAAACAATACTAATAAACTGAGATTTATATTTGTAAGGAAATCACTTTTAATCGGTGTTAACGTAAATGGTTACTTGATAAGTTATAAAAAAAGCTATAAAATCATTTACGTAATGTTATATAGAACAGTGAACATTCCTTTGTATATAAGAATCAATCAATTGTGGTCATAAATGTCATATTGTATAAAAGATTTAATAACTACAAAACTAGTTCAGTATTTAAAAATAATAAAAATTCTTACAGTTTTTTTTCCAAACTAAGTCGAGATTATTGTAGAATGATGAATGCGGTCAGATTTCCAGTCTTAGGACCGGAAATTTGATTGTATTGGACTAAAAAAACATTTTATGTAAATTTGGACTAGGCCAATCGTTTTTTGCTTATGATACCAAATTTCATATTTTTTAATTTTTTTTACGGATTTTTTAGTCTCCGGTTAAGTAATTTTCGAACTGGTGATCAAAATCGGGTTTTCTTAATTTTTAGTTTATAATAATTTTCCTACGTATTTTAGCCGAAAAATCCGAATTTGACATGGAAATTATTGTAAAGTGATCATTGGACCGACCGCGGTCAAATTTCCAGTCCGAGGACTGGCAATTTGACCGTATCGGGCAAAAAGAATTTGAACTGCGCTAATCGTTTTCTGAACTAAATGAATCTATGACACCAAATTTCATATCTTTTTACAGATTTCGATATTTTTTAGTCTCCGGTTAAAAAATTTTCGATCTAGCTCGATTTTTGAACTGACTGTAGGTCTTAAAAATGATCTAAATTTTTTTTAGAATTTTCCTCCACAATCAACTATTTACAAAGCCAGGAAACGTCTTTATTCGGACAGATAATTTTGATCAAAAAATTCCCAAGTACGATAAAAAATAATAATCGTGTTAATATTTTTCTTACGTAGTTTGGCCAAAAAAAATCAAAATTTGAAATCGAAATTATTGTACAGTGACGACTGGGCCGACCGTTGTCAGAGTTTCAGTCCGAGGACGGGTAATTTGACCATATCGGACAAAAAAAAAAGTTTTTTATGAATTTACACTTCGCCAATCGTTTTTTGAGGAAGATCTTATGACTCCAAATTTCATATTTTTGGCATTTTTTACGGATTTTTAGGCATCGGTTAAGGAATTTTCGACCTAGCTCGATTGTCGTACTAATTAAAGGCCCTAATATTGGCCGAAATTGTTTTTCCCCATTTTGTTTGTAGAAAATTTCCTCCCGAATCGACTGGTTATATATTCAGCTCCGTAGGTATAAGGGTTTGGCCAGGACACGACAATACTCGGATAGATGCAAGTTCGATAAACATTCGTTCGTCGGTTTACAGTGTCACGATAATATTTCTTCTACGTCATTTTGCAAAAAAAAAGTTAAATTTAATATTAATATTATTGTATAGTGACGATTAGGCCGACCGTTGTCAGATTTCCAGTCCGAGGGCCGGTAATTTGACCATATCGGACGAAAAAACTATTTTTTTGTTAATTTAGACTAGCTTATGATACCAAATTTAATATTTTTGCTATTTTTTTACGGATTTTTTAGTCACGGGTTAAGGAATTTTCGACCTAGCTCGATTTTCGTACTAACTAAAGGCCCTAATAGTACCCAAAATTGTTTTTCCCTAAATTGTTTGTAGAAAATGTTCTCCAGAATCGACCGATTATATATTCAGCTCTTTATGTAGAACGGTTTGGTCAAGGAACTTCATTATTTGGATAAATGCATTTTTTGAAAAAATCTCAAAGTTCAATAAACATTCTAAAAATCCATTCGTCGATTTACAATAATATTTTTCTACGTAATTTTGACAAAATCGGATGAATAAAATAGGTTTTTGTAAATTTGGTCTGTGCCAATCGTTTTGGACCACCATATTTCAAATCTTTTAGAATTTTGGATAGTTTTGAATCTCCTGTTAAGAAATTTTCGTATTAGCTCGATTTTCGAATTAGCTATAAGTCTTTATATTGGCCAAAATCGGTTTTCCCATATTTTTCTGTGGGAAATTTTTTCCCGAATAGATCCGGTTGCATAGCCAGCGCCATAAGTCTAACGGTGTGCCCATGAAATGTCAATATTTGGATAGATGTATTTTTTCGAAAAATCCGTTCATGAGTTTACAATGTCGCGATAATATTTTTTGGGCCGACCGCGGTCTTATTTCCAGTCCGAGGACTGTCAATTTGACCGTATCGGAGGAAAAAAAACATTTTTTTAATAATTTAGACTACGCCAATGGTTTTTTGGGGTTAAATTAGCTTATGACACCAAATTTCATATTTTTGACAATTTTAAGGAATTTTCGACCTAGTTCGACTTTTGAGCCGAAGGCAGAGAGAGAGAGAGAGTGATAGTTTTTTTTATTTTGTCTGATTTCTATTCATTTTTTTCTCATTGTTCTGTTTCATTCTTTTGTTTTCCAATTTTTTCCGTTTTTTTGCGATATTTTTTGATTTATTCCCTTTTTTGCAATTTTTAGCGGTTTTTCGTTTTTTTTGCGTTTTTACGTTTTTACGTTTTTTTTTTTTTAGTTTTTTTCCAATTCTTTTGATTTTCTCTTTTGTGCACATTTTACAATTTTATTTTTCATTCTCTTTCCAATATTTTCTGATTTTTTCGAATCTTCTAATTTTATTTCGTTTTTTTCTCATTTTTCTGATTTTTTGTTATTTTTCTGTGTTTCTTTTTAATTCTTGTCTTTTCTGTTTTTTCTCATTTTTTCTTATTCCTCTAATGTTTTTCGATTTATTGGTTATTTCGGTTTTTTTCTCATTTTTGTGTAGTTTTTTGATTTTTTTAAATTCTCTTAGATTCTTTTAACTTTCTCTTATTTTTTCTCATTCTTCTGATTTTTTCGGTTGTCGATTTCTTTCGAGACATTTTTTTAAAAAATACCATTTTTTGGATTTTTGTTAGTTTAGTATTTTATTATTTGTATGCATATTATTACATAGTTCTTAAATTGAAATAACTTCTATGTTATTTTCGTTTTCCACTTAACGTTCGATTATGACATTCATACAATCATAATGGTTATATTCCACATGTAATACGCACCCTCTCATAATGTTTGAAAACTGACAATGGTTCACAATAAGAACACGTGTCCATTCAGTGCTTGTCAACAGCATTTATATATACATATATATATATAGTAGAATCACGCGGAGACTTGTTAAGTGGCAAAATGTACAACTAAACAATACTAGATGATTGTATTGTAATGCAATATTACATACTAGTCATGTAATTACATTTTTAATAATAAAAATCTAAATTCTTTGTTTTATGTATAATATAAAATAATCTAAATAGCTAACAATAATACAATTTTCGTTGTATTATATTTTGCATATATAACACAGTTAGATGGTTCGGGGGTTATTTATCAAAAATCGAAAGAAATCGAAAAAAAACCGACAAAAATCGAAAAAGATCAACAAAAGTCGATGGAGCTTGAAAAAATCAATGGAAATAAAAAATAATAAAGAAATCCTAAGAAATCGACAAAAATCATAAGGAATCGAAAGAGATCGAAAAAAATCGAACGAGATCGAAAGATATCGAAAAAAATAAAAAGAAATGGAAAGGAATCAAAAGAAATCGAAAAAAATATTAAAAAAAACCAAAAAAAAATCGACAAAAACCGAAAGAAATAGAAAAAGAAACGAAAAAGATCAACGAAAGTCGATAGAGCTTGAAAAAATTAATAGAAATAAAAAATAACAAAAAAAAACCAAAGAAATCGACAAAAATCAGAAGAAATCGAAAGAGATCGAAATAAATCGAACGAGATCGAAAGAAATCGAAAAAAATAAAAACAAATCGAAAAAAATATTAAAAAAAACCAAAAAAAAATCGACAAAAATCGAAAGAAATCGAAAAAAAACCGAAAAAGATCAACAAAAGTCGATGGAGCTTGAAAAAATCAATAGAAATAAAAAATAATAAAAAAATCCTAAGAAATCGACAAAAATCATAAGGAATCGTCAGAGATCGAAAAAAATCGAACGAGATCGAAAGAAATCGAAAAAAAATCGAAAAACATAAAAATAAATGGAAAGGAATCAAAAGAAATCGAAAAAAATATTAAAAAAAAAACAAAAAATATCGACAAAAATCGAAATAAATCGAAAAAAAATGGAGCTTGAAAAAATCAATAGAAATAAAAAAATTAAAATCCAAAGAAATCGACAAAAATCAAAAGAAATCAACAAAATCGAAAGAGATCGAAAAAATCGAACGAGATCGAAAGAAATCGAAAAAAAATCGAAAAAATGAAAAGAAATGGAAATTAATCGAAAACAATATATAAAAAAAACCAAAAAAAAATCGACAAAAATCGAAAGAAATCGAAAAAAAAACGAAAAAGATCAACAAAAGTCGATAGAGCTTGAAAAAATCAATATTTTTTATGAATGGAGATTGTAGGAATAGATTAGTTTTTTTCTAGATCTATTAGTTAAAAAAACGAAACTTTAAATTTAAATATTTTTCAAAGAATATAATCCAATGGACGTAAATTTTGTAAAATGCTTCAATTTTTCCCTATCTCTATTTTTTTCAGAGAAACAAAAAAAATTAAAATTATTTAAAAAAATGGTGAGAGCGTTATTCTTACATATTTTCCAAAAGGTATATCATAAGTCAGATTTTAACGAAAATTAACTAATATAATCCAATAGAGGAAAATTTTATAAAATGTATCAATTTTTCCCTATCTCTATTATTTTATGAGAAACAAAAAATATTAAATTCTTTAAAAAAAATGGTGAGAGCGTTATTTATACATATTTTACAAAAGGTATTTCGTTTAACGAAAATTAGCAAAAATATAATCCAATGGACGTAAATTTATTTTCAGAGGATCAGAAATTTTTTTAAAGAAATTGTGTTTTATTTTTATATATTTTAAAAATTGTAATAAATATAATCCAGGGCCAAATATTACTGAAAATAAATAATAAGTTTTTTTCTTACTCTATTAGTTAGAGAGGAAAACAAAATTTAACAAAAAAATGGCGATAGCGTAATTTTTACATATTTTTCAAAAACCTATCGTTAGTTAGATTTTAACGAAAATTAGCAGAAGGGAGGCAGTTTGCAGAAAATAGATCTATCTTTTTCTATCTTAATTATTTTTAGTGAAAAATAAAATTTTAAATATAAAAAGGAAATGGTAAAAGCACAATTTTAACTTATTTAAAAAAAAAAAATTTTGCTCTATGTTTATTATTTTTGGAGAAAAACAATTTTTTAAAAAAATGGTGGGAGCCCAATTTTTACATATTTCTTAAAAATGTGCCGTTAGTCAGATTTTAACGAAAATTAGCAAACATCTAATCAAAGGGATGTTGATTGTGGAAAATATATCAATTTTTCTCTATCTCTATTATATTCACAGAAAAACAAAATTATAGAGTTTTTAAAAAATGGTGAGAGCGTCATTTTTACATATTTTTCAAAAATATGTCGTTAGTTAACAAAATTATAAAAATATAATACAAGGGACGCATATTTTGGAAAATACAACAATTTTTCTGCATTTCCCTTATTTTCAGAAACAGAAATTTTTTAATTTTCTAATAAATGGTGAGAGCGCAATTTTTACATATTTTTCAAAAATATGTCGTTAGTCAGATTTTAACGAAAACTAGCAAAAATATAAACCGACTTATTTAAGAGTGCAGAAAATAGATGAATTTTTCCCGATCTAATATTTTCAGAGAAAAAAAAAATTGTAAATAAAAAAAATAGCTAGAGCGCAATTCTTACAAATTTTTCAAAAATGTGTCGTTAGTCAAATGTTAACAATAATTATCAAAAATATAATCCAAGGGACGTATATTTCAGAAAATACAACAATTTTTCTAAATTTCTATTATTTTCAGAAACAGAAAATTTTTAATTTTTTAAAGAATGGTGAGAGCGCAATTCTTAGAAATTTTTCAAAAATGTGTCGTTAGTCAAATGTTAACAAAAATTATCAAAAATATAATCCTATAGTCCTTCGATCTGATGATGGTTGATGTCAACACGTCTAATTATTTTTTGTAAATGGTTTACTAAAAACCGAGAATAAAAAAAACTATTCCTATATGTAGAACTTGCGCTCTCACCATTTTTTTTATTTAAAACTTTATTTATCTCTAAAATTACTCTGCGCAAAATTCAAGTCATAATTAATACTGTGAAAAATTTATTATAAAAACAATGTTTGATTATTTGATTAGTATAAAAAAATAGTAGAAAAAATACATCACTAACCTTCTGTTATAAGACTGATATTAAATATAATTATCCCTAGTCCATTTAATCCCCACAGGCAAAAACAACAGCTTTAAATTTAAGGTTAAGCATTTTTTTAAATTTGCCGAATTAAACTAAACACACTTAATAATAGTTTTAATTTTTATCAGTGGCGTACGATCAGAATTATTATTTTTATTTTCCCATTTGTGTTAATATTAACCCCCTTTAAGTTGAATTATTTTTTTTATATTTACACTAGATTTATTCAAATAAAAATTATTTTACAATCAAATGAATTAAAAATATTTAATAGATTAATTTTTATTATATTTATTTTTATATGTTACGCTACTGTATAATTGTTTAATTCGCTTCCACCTATTTCTTATCCCCCATATTTTAAAGTTATTATCTATTATAGTTTAAGTTTTGATGGGTTGATCGCATGATTTGTGCCCATCTTGAAGAAACGTTTAGAAGTCGAACGCCTTATAACATTATTTTTTTTATAATTGTTGAAATAAATGGATGAATAGTGGGCTTAGCTTCGTAGTTGTAATTTGTTTTGACATATGCTGTCAGGGGTGTATTTAGTAGAAAAATTTATCGGTTCAATAATTCAAAATTTGAATATATCGTTATTTTATTAGTAATTCAGAAATCAAGTTTGAAATTTTTTTCTGCTAAAAACATTTTTTTAAATATAACTAGAAGTGGGAATTTTTTCAAAATTTTTAAAAATTAATTGTGGGTTTTAGAGTGAAAAACAAAAATCGAGAAATTTTACACCTTTCGATTGTTTTTTCAAGTTCAAAATTTTTTTTATGCTAAAAGTGCATTTTAAATATAATGTAATAAAAAATACTATAAGTGAGAATTTTTTTTAAAAATTTGGAAAAATAATAGTGGACTTTTGAGCCAAAAAACAAAAATCGAGAAATTTCTTACCTTTTGATTTTTTTTAAATTTTTTTTTCTGCTAAAAATACTTTTTTATAAATAATGTAATAAAAATTTTATGAGTGAGAATTTTTTCAAAATTTTGAAAAAATCATTGTGGAATTTAGAACGAAAAAAAAACAAAAATCGAGAAATTTTTCACCTTTTGAATTTTTTTTTAATTTTTAAATTTTTTTCTGCTGAAAATATACTTTTTTAAAAATTTTGTAATAAAAATTTTACAAGTGAGAATTTTTTAAAAATTTTGAAAAAACAATAGTGGACTTTGGAGCGAAAAAACAAAAATCGAATAATGTTTCACCTTTCGATTATTTTTTCAAGTTTAAATTTTTTTTCATGCTAAAAGTACTTTGTTAAATATAACGTAATAAAAAATACTATAAGTGAGAATTTTTAAAAAATTTTGAAAAAATAATAGTGGACTTTTGAGTGAAAAAACAAAAATCGAGAAATTTCTCACCTTCCAATTGTTTTTTCAAGTTTTTTTATGCTTAATGTACCTATTCAAATATAATGTAATAAAAAATACTATAAGTGAGAATTTTTTCAAAATTTTGAAAAAATCATTATGGGCTTTAGAGCGAAAAAACAAAAATCGAGAAATTTCTCACCTTTCGATTTATTTTTTAATTTTTAATTTGTTTTTCTGCTAATAATACTATTTTTAAGAATATTGTAATAAAAATTTTATTAGTGGGAATTTTTTCAAAATTTTGAAAAAAATCATTATGGGCTTTAGAGCGAAAAAACAAAAATCGAGAAATTTCTCACCTTTCGATTTATTTTTTAATTTTTAATTTGTTTTTCTGCTAATAATACTATTTTTAAGAATAATGTAATAAAAATTTTATTAGTGGGAATTTTTTCAAAATTTTGAAAAAACCAGTGTGGGCGAAAAAAACAAAAATCGAAGAATTTCTCAACGTGATTTTTTTGTCAATTTTTAAATTTTTTTCTGCTAAAAATACTTTTTTACAAATAATGTAATAAAAGTTTTATAAGTGAGAATTTTTTCAAAATTTTGAAAAAACAATTGTGGGCTTCAAGGCAAAAAAAAAACAAAAATCGAGAAATTTCTCACCTTTTGATTTTTTTTTCAATTTTTAATTTATTTTCCTGCTTAAAATACTTTTTTACAAATAATGTAATAAAAATTTTATAAGCGAGAATTTTTTCAAAATTTTGAAAAAATCATTTATAGCGAAAAAACAAAAATCAAGAAATTTCTCACCTTCTGATTTTTTTTTTCAATTTTTAACTTATTTTTCTGCTAAAAATTCTTTTTTAAAAATAATGTAATAAAAATTTTATAGTGAGGATTTTTTCAAAATTTTGAAAAAATTATTGTGGACTTTAGAGCGAAAAAACAAAAATCGAGAAATTTTTCAATTTTTGATTTTTTTTTAATTTTGAATTTTTTTTTTCTGCTAAAATTACTCTTTTAACAACAATGTAATAAAAGTTTTATAAGTGAGAATTTTTTTAAAATTTTGAAAAAAATAATAGAGGACTTTAGAGCGAAAAACCAAAATTCGAGAAATTTCTCACCTTTTGATTAATTTTTCAATTTAAATTTTTTTTTCTGCTAAAAATACTTTTTTAAAAATAATGTAATAAAAATTTTATAAGCGAGAATTTTTTCAAAATTTTGAAAAAATCATTGTGGGCTTTAGAGCGAAAAAATACAAATCGAGAAATTTCTCCTTTTGTTTTTTTTTTCAATTTTTAAATTTTTTTTTCTGCTAAAAATACTTTTTTAAAAATAATGTAATAAAAATTTTATGAGTGAGAATTTTTTCAAAATTTTGAAAAAATAATTGTGGGCTTTGGAAATTTCTCACGTTTTGATTTTTTTGCAATTTTTAAATTATTTTTCTGCTACAAATACTTTTTTTTAAATAATGTAATAAAAATTTTATAAGTGAGAATTTTTTCAAAATTTTGAAAAAATCATTGTGGACTTCACGAAAAAACAAAAATCGAGAAATTTTTCAATTTTTGATTTTTTTTTAATTTTGAATTTTTTTTTTCTGCTAAAATTACTCTTTTAACAACAATGTAATAAAAGTTTTATAAGTGAGAATTTTTTTAAAATTTTGAAAAAAATAATAGAGGACTTTAGAGCGAAAAACCAAAATTCGAGAAATTTCTCACCTTTTGATTAATTTTTCAATTAAAATTTTTTTTTCTGCTAAAAATCCGTTTTTAAAAATAATGTAATAAAATTATTATAAGTGAGAATTTTTTCAAAATTTTGAAAAAATCATTGTGGGCTTTAGAGCGAAAAAATACAAATCGAGAAATTTCTCCTTTTGTTTTTTTTTTCAATTTTTAAATTTTTTTTTCTGCTAAAAATACTTTTTTAAAAATAATGTAATAAAAATTTTATGAGTGAGAATTTTTTCAAAATTTTGAAAAAATAATTGTGGGCTTTGGAAATTTCTCACGTTTTGATTTTTTTGCAATTTTTAAATTATTTTTCTGCTACAAATACTTTTTTTTAAATAATGTAATAAAAATTTTATAAGTGAGAATTTTTTCAAAATTTTGAAAAAATCATTGTGGACTTCACGAAAAAACAAAAATCGAGAAAATTCTTACCTTTAGATTTCTTTTTCAATTTTTATTTTTTTTTCTCCTAAAAATCCTTATTTAAAAATAATGTAATAAAAATTTTACAAATTAATGGTGAGAATTTTTTCACAATTTTGAAAAAATAATTGTGGGCTTTGGAAATTTCTCACCTTTTGATTCTTTGGGATTTTTAAATTTTTTTTCTGCTAAAAATACTTTTTTGAAAATAATGCATTAAAAGTTTTTAGTGAGAATTATTTCAAAATTTTGAAAAAATAATTGTGGGCTTTAGAGTGAAAAACAGAAATCGAGAAATGTTGCAAAGGTCCCACCTTTCGATTGTATTTTAAGTTCAAAATTTTTTTTATGTTAAAATTACATTTTTCAAAATTATGATGAACTTTATAACAAAATAACAAAAATCGAGAAATATTACTTTCAATTTTTATAAAAATATTGTCATCAACGAAAATAGACAATATGAAACAATTTTTCGTATGTCTCAAAAAAAACTTAACTGATACGGACCTGCGTTTGCAATTTTTTTTTATATTTATATTTAAACACAACCGGCATTATGAATTAAATAACTTAAACTAACGATTAATGATCGCGCTATTGCGTGCAAAATTATCTCCAGTTTTAAAAGAATTTTATTAAGAATAATAATGTGGGAAAATTATATATTTACCTTCAAGGTAAATTATTTATTTAAAGTTAAAAAAAATAATGCTCAGGAAATTTTAAGTAAAAAAAGAAAAATTAGCCTGCTGAAAATATTTATTTATACACAATTTTAAAACACTACCATAAAATGAATATTTTGAAAAATAACGTTTCGGTTTTAATTATCATCAGTGTCATTGCCTTATATTATATTCATTACTTAAATTATAATATATATTTCATAAAATAATTAGTCCAATTACTAAGATCAAACTGCACGACGGATCATAGAGAGAAACTAATTAGAGAAAGGTGATTGTGTCCCAATGTAGCAGATTGCTTTGCATTGTTATATTGATGAGTATTATGCATATATATATAGCACGCTTTGTTCTCTATTGGTAATTGCTTATAACTATCGATTTTGGATTCGGTTTAAATATTTCCATACTAGTTTCATCGCTTTTAAATAATTGATATTGGTTATATATGTACAAATGGCACTAATGTATATTTTACAAGCTTCGGAAATTACATTCTTCATTTTTAACAGCTTCAAGATATATATTTAGCATTTTTAAAAGTCGGAATAAATATTTTAAACTAAACATACCATCACTTTTATTTAAGGAGACTTAAAATTAATTTTTTTATATCATTTTGACCAACTCAAACATTTTTTACAGCTTCAAGTAATATGTTTTCTACTTTACTTTGATATAAAAAAATCTTTGAGACTGTAAATACCGTCAATATTACTTAAGAAGACTAAAAATAAATTTTCTAGATTGTTTTAACCAACTTAAATATTTTTTACAGTTTCAAGAAATATTTTTACCACTTTACAATGATACAAAAAATCTGTGAAACTAAAAATGGCGTCACTATTACTTAAGGAGACTTAAAATAAATTTTCTACATCATTTTGACCAACTCAAACATTTTTTACAGCTTCAAGAAATATTTTTACAATTTTACAATGGTACATAAAATCTGTGAATCTAAAAATAGCGTCACTATTACTTAAGGAGACTTTAAATTAATTTTCTACATCATTTTAACCAATTCAAACATTTTTTACAGCTTCAAGAAATATTTTTACCACTTTACAATGATACAAAAAATATGTGAAACTAAAAATGGCGTCATTATTACTTAAGGAGAATTTAAATAAATTTTCTACATCATTTTGACCAACTTAAACATTTTTTACAGCTTCAAGATATATTTTTACAATTTTACAACGGTACATAAAATCTGTGAAACTAAAAATGGCGTCACTATTACTTAAGGAGACTTTAAATTAATTTGCTACATCATTTTAACCAATTCAAACATTTTTTACAGCTTCAAGAAATATTTTTACCACTTTACAATGATACAAAAAATATGTGAAACTAAAAATGGCGTCATTATTACTTAAGGAGAATTTAAATAAATTTTCTACATCATTTTGACCAACTTAAACATTTTTTACAGCTTCAAGAAATATTTTTACCACTCTAGTATGATATAAAAATCTTTTAGACTGTAAATTGCGTCAATATTATTTAAGGAGACTAAAAATAAATTTTCTAGATCATTTTGACCAACTTCAACATTTTTCACAGCTTCAAAAAATATTTTCACCACTTTACAATGATACAAAAAATCTGTGAATCTAAAAATAGCGTCACTATTACTTAAGGAGACTTAAAATAAATTTTCTACATTATTTTGACCAACTTAAACATTTTTCACAGCTTCAAAAAATATTTTCACCACTTTACAATGATACAAAAAATCTGTGAAACTAAAAATGGCGTTACTATTACTTAAGGAGACTTAAAATAAATTATCTACATCATTTTGACCAACTTAAACATTTTTTACAGCTTCAAGAAATATTTTTACAATTTTACAATGGTACATAAAATCTGTGAAACTAAAAATGGCGTCACTATTACTTAAGGAGACTTTAAATTAATTTTCTACATCATTTTAACCAATTCAAACATTTTTTACAGCTTCAAGAAATATTTTTACCACTTTACAATTAAACAAAAAATCTGTGAAACTTAAAATGGCGTCATTATTACTTAAGGAGACTTAAAATAAATTATCTACATCATTTTGACCAACTTAAACATTTTTTACAGCTTCAAGAAATATTTTTACCACTTTACAATGATACAAAAAATCTGTGAAACTAAAAATGGCGTCATTATTACTTAAGGAGACTTAAAATAAATTATCTACTTCATTATGACCAACTTAAACATTTTTTACAGCTTCAAGAAATATTTTTACAATTTAACAATGGTACATAAAATCTGTGAAACTAAAAATGGCGTCACTATTACTTAAGGAGACTTAAAATAAATTATCTACATCATTTTGACCAACTTAAACATTTTTTACAGCTTCAAGAAATATTTTTACCACTTTACAATGATACAAAAAATATGTGAAACTAAAAATGGCGTCACTATTACTTAAGGAGACTTAAAATAAATTATCTACATCATTTTGACCAACTTAAACATTTTTTACAGCTTCAAGAAATATTTTTACCACTTTACAATGATATAAAAAATCTGTGAAACTAAAAATAGCATCACTATTACTTAAGGAGACTTTACATAAATTTTCTACATCATTTTAACCAACTTAAACATTTTTCACAGCTTCAAGAAATATTTTTACCACTCTAGTATGATATAAAAAATCTTTTAGACTGTAAATTGCGTCAATATTACTTAAGGAGACTAAAAATAAATTTTTTACATTATTTTAATAATCTTAAACATTTTTAACAGCTTCAGGCATAATTTTTACTTCTTTACTATGATATAAAAAATCTTTGAAACTAAAAATGGCGTCACTATTTTTATATCAGCATAAAGTTTAATTTTACCCTATTAATGTTTTATACTATAAATTGAATATAATTAATTAGTCTGAAATTTTGTCGTCCATAAAACATAGATCAGGAAAGTCACAATGTTTCAGAAGATGAAAATTTTTGTTAACACTAAAACTTACGACATTGTAAAAGTTCTGGTGAAATAATCTCATCCCATTCCGAGTTCTGTCTTATCCTCAGGGATAAATATACGATTTATTATGCCACCGTTGGCTTTCATGTCTTTTGTTTCCCTGGACCAAGGAATTTATGTACCATAAAAGAGATACAACATTGGTTATGGCAACTTTCCATCAGCAATTTTATTTTTACAATTTCTTTTTTATAGCCTCGTGGATTCGGTAATTCATTACATATAACTATTAGGGTGGTAGAAAAAATAATTTATTGAAATCAACGTCACGGGCAGAATGCTATCGGAATACGAAATGTAATAAATTGATGATGTTATATTTTTCATTGTTATAAACAAATATGAATAATGTCAATAAATAAATCCGGTTGAAAATTCATTTTTCCGTCATGAATGTTAATTAAATACATGACTTTTGACTAGTGGCTTTAAATTTAATTGATTTCATATGAAATATGTTTCGAAATAAAAAATAATTGTGAATTTAAATTTTATATATATGTTGATGAAGTTTCATTATTCCTATACCTTCCAGAGCCTATTTACTAGATAGAACTTAATAGCTAATAAAATTTGCATAGTAGAATAGACCATATTCACCGTTCACCCTGCCTAAGTGGCCATTGGCTGAAGAATTACTACGATAGCGAGAGAGAATATGTGTATACCATCGTCAAAACAGTCAGGGGCATAGATGTACTAAAACTTAGCTGATAAAAATATTAAAATACATAAACATAAATAATAAAACTGATTTGTGCTAATTTGCGTTAACAACTATTTTTCTAAAAGTTTTGGAGGGCGTTTAGCAGATAATAAAACCGAAATACACATTGCAAAAACCTTCACTAAACTATGTTTAACATTTTGTACTATAATTGAGTCCAGAGTTTATTTTATTTAAAAAAATGTAATATTTGTCATCAAAATTTGTCATTTAATCTTAAACAACATAAAGATAATTAAAAAATAAACTGGCGCCCATATCTACTTATCACAAATTAAAACTGCATTAAGGCATTTATAAGCACGCTATAATGATTTTAGTATTTAAGAGTAAAATATTTTTTTGCAGATAATCTCATTTTTTCTTTCCCCTCTCCAAGAATCGTTTCACCTTCTTAAAAAAAAACTCACAGCTTTGAAAGAAATTAATAACCAATTGCCTAATACAATTGAGTTATGGTTCATTAACAAAAAAATTGCTATACGAAAAAATAACGCAAATTTTTCCTAATTTTATAAATTTTTTTATACCAAATTGTGGGGAATAAAGGGGCGAGTAAAAATTATGTATCAAAAATTAGGCAAACAAAAATTTGAAACAATAAAAAAGGGGGGAAAATGGGAAAAAAGTCCCCACCATCCAATGAATATAATCAAGGTCCCTAAAAAGATTGGGTCAAAAAAAATGCAAATAAAAACAAAACAATAAAAAGTAGGGGAAAAAAAGGAGGATGACAAGAGTGGGAAAAAAATTCCTCACCGTCCAATAAAAACTGTCAAGCTTTCTAAATGGTGAGTGCAAATAAGAGTTTGGCAAAAAAAATTGGAAAAAAAAATATCGAAACATAAACAAAACAGTAATAAGTAGGGGAAAAATTGGAGGACAAAGTGAGACCAAAAAAAAAGTGGGAAATTGGGAAAAAATCGCCCACTTTCCAATAAAAAGAAAAATAACCAAGCTCTCTAAAACGGTGGGGAAAAAAAGAGTGAAGCAAAAAAAGAGCATACAAAAATTCGTAAAGGAAGTTTGAAACATAAACAAAACAGTCAAAAATAGGGGAGGCGGAAAAAGTGACACTATAAAAAGTAGAAAAAAATCCTCCACCATCAACTGAAAACAAAAAATCTCTAAAAACGTGGAGGGAAAAAACAGTCGGGGCAAAAATGTATAAACAAAAATTGGACAAAAATGAAACAAACAAAACAATAAAAATTAGGGAAAAAAGTGGAAAAAAAACCCGTACTATCCAATGAAAACAATCGAGCTCTTTAAAAAAGTGGAGGAAGAGAGTGTGGGGCAAAAAAATTGCAAACAAAAATTGGAAAAAAAGTTTGAAATGTAAACAAAACTATAAAAATAAGGAGAGAATGGGGAGGGCAAAGTGAGACAAAAAGAAGTGGGAAACAAATTCCCCACCATCCAATGAAAACAATCAAGCTATCTAAAAAGGTGAGGGGAAAAGAGTAGGGAAAAATAAGTTTGAAACATAAACAAAACAATAAAAAGTTGGGGAAAAAAGGGGGAGGGCAAAGTGAGACAAAAAAAAAATGGGAAAACATCCCACACCATCCAATGAAAACAATCAAGCTATCTAAAAAGGTGAGGGGAAAAGAGTAGGGAAAAATAAGTTTGAAACATAAACAAAACAATAAAAAGTAGGGGAAAAAAGGGGAAGGGCAAAGTGAGACAAAAAAAAATGGAAAAAATCCCCCACCATCCAATGAAAACAATCAAGCTCTCTAAAAGGGCGAGGGGAAAAGAGTGGTGAAAAATAAGTTTGAAACATAAACAAAATAATAAAAAGTAGGGGAAAAAAGGGGAAGGGCAAAGTGAGACAAAAAAAAATCGAAAAAATCCCCCACCATCAGCTCTCTGAAAAGGTGAGGGGAAAAAAGTGGGGAAAAATAAGTTTGAAACATAAATAAAACAATAAAAAGTAGGGGAAAAGGGGGATGGCAAAGTGAGACCAAAAAATTAAGCTCTCTAAAAAGTTGAGGGAAAAAAATGCAGAAAATAAGTTGGAAACATAAACAAAACAATAAAAAGTTGGGGAAAAAAGGGAGCGGGTAAAGTGAGACAAAAAAAAGTGGGAAACAAATCCAATGAAAGCAATCAAGTTCTCAAAAGAGGGGAAAAATAAGAGTGGGGCAAAAAAATCTAAAGAGAAATTTAATAAAAAAGTTTGAAACATACACAAAACAATAAAAAGTAGGGAAAATATGGGTGAGGGCAAAGTGAGACAAAAAAAATGAGAAAAAATATCCAGCACCCAATGAAAACATTGAAGGTATCTAAAGAGATGGGGGAAAATAATAGTGGGATAAAAAAATTCCAATCAAAAATTGGAAAAAAGTTAAAACACAAACAAAACAATAAAAAGTAGGGGAAAAGAGAGGAAGCAAAGTGACACAAAAACAGTGTGAAAAAAATTCTCACTATTGAAACATAAACAAAATAATAAAAGTAGGGGAAAAATTAGAGAGAATGTACAACAAAAAATGTGGGAGAAAAATATCTCACCATTCAATAAAAATAATCAAGCTATCTAAACAGTTGGGGGAAAATAAGATTGGGACCACAATGTAAACAAAAATTTGAAAATAAGTTTGAAACAAAAACAAATCTATAAAAAGTAGAGGAAAAAGCGGGAGGGCAAAGTGAAACATAAGAAAAGTGTGAAACAAATCCCCCACCATACAACAAATAAAGTCCCAACAAAAATTGGAAAAAAAGTATGAAACATAAACCAAACAATAAAAAGTAGGGAAAAAAGAAAGAATGTTACAATTTTTGACAAAAGTTGTCGTGGTGGCCATTTTGTTTTTGTAAATTTTGATACAAAATTTTAATTTCTTGATCCTAAAATGTATATTAATTAAGTATATTAATTTTTAGAAACATAAAATTTCATTCTTTACTATAAAACCCCAATTTTTACCAAAATTTGTCGGCCATTTTGTGTAAGCCATATTGTTTTTAAAATTTTCTATACTGAATTTGGATTTCTTGACCCAAAAATCTCATAAACATAAATGTTTCGAAAATGGTACATTTTTTGACAAAAGTCGTCTTAGCGGCCATTTTGTTTTTGTAAATTTTGTACACTAAATTTGGATTTCTTGATCATAAAACGTATATTAATTAAAAATCTTAATTTTTAGAAAAATAAAATTTTAATTTTTAATCCAAAACTACTATTTTTGACAAGTTTTGTCGGTCATGAAAGAAAATTTGTTTTTAATTTTTTTAAATTCAATTTGGATTTCATGACCCAAAAATCTCTTAATCATTAATTTTTACGAGAATTGTAAAATTTTTGTCAAAAGTCGTCGCGGTGATCATTTTGTTTTTGTACATTTTGACATCTAATTTGGAATTCTTGTTCCCAAAATGTATATTAATTAAAAAAAAAATAAAAGTTGAATTTTTACTATAAAACCACAATTTTTAACAAATTTTGTGGCCATTTGGTGTAAGCCATATTGTTTTAAAATTTTTTGACACTGAATTTTGATTTCTTTACTCAAAAATCGCATAGGCATCAATTTTTACTTGAATGTTACAATTTTTGACAAAAGTCGTCGTGGTGGCCATTTTGTTTTTGGAAATTTTGATGGATTTCTCGACCCCAAAATGTATATTAATTAGGTATATTAATTTTTCGAAGCATAAAATTTCAATTTTTAGTATAAAACCACAATTTTTGACAAATTTTGTCGGCCATTTTGTGGAAGTCATTGTGATTTTAAAAATTTTGACAGTGAATTTGAATTTATTGACTCAAACATCTGTATTAATTAAGTATATTAGTTTTAAACTATAAAACCACAATTTTTAACAAATTTTATCGGTCATTTTGTGCACGCCATTTTGTTTTTGTAAAGTTTGACACAATTTGGATTTCTTATCCCAAAAAATCTCATAAGTATCAATTTTTACAAGAATGTTACAATTATTGACAAAACTCGTCGTGGTGGCCATTTTGTTTTTGGAAAATTTGACACTGAATTTGGATTTCTGGACCTACAAATCTCATAAGCATCAATTATTCGGAAAATGGTACAATTTTTGATAAAAGTTGTCGTGGTGGCCATTTTGTTTCTGTAAAATTTGACACTGAATTTGGATTTCTGGACCTATAAATCTCATAAGCATTAATTATTCGGAAAATGGTACAATTTTTGACAAAAGCTGTCGTGGAGGCCATTTTATTTTTGTAAATATTATCACTTTGGGATTTCTTGACCAAAAGATCCATAAGCATCAAATTTGAGTCATCTTTCGCTGTAAAATTACCGGCATTTTTTAATATGACTAAAAAGTGTATCAAAAGATTTTTTTAATAATTCAGGATAATGTTTATTATGAATGTGAAAGTGTTTGTGATCAAAAAATAATTAAATATTAAATAATTTTTATTTATATGCCAATTGATTAACTAAATGTGTCCTTTGGGACCTTGACTACAAGAATCTACGTGATAACAAGAGAGAAAATGCCTTGGCCATGTACGTTGTTATTTTAAATCACCTGAACGCGATATTATCGGGTGGCTGGACCATGCACTCCAGTCCATTATGGGTTAATGTTCGGTAATTAATTCGGGCACCTTCACCACTAAATCTGAAATATAGTCCATTGTGTTTCGGTAAGCCGCAAACGGCTATTTGGATCGCAGAAAAAAAAATATTAATATGTGAAGTCTAATTTAATTAACCAAGTATAATTTTCTATATTGGATACAAATTAAAGCTACAATCCAGTGAAATTGAATCCAACAAATTATTCAAGTATACATTCCCGAACAAACATTTCTAGAATCCCCCAGTTACAACATACCTATTTATATATATGTAAATAAAGCCGTTTAAACCATGAAAAATATTGAAATAGAATCTGCAATTGAAACACCCTGCCACATTGTTCGTAGTTTCTCTCGATAATATATTTCGAACTGTTAAACGTTGCGCTGTTTCTGTCGCCTTTAAATTCTACTCGAATTCCGTTTAATTTTAATTTTCAGTCAGGAAGAAAATTAGATTTTTGTTGTTTACAAAATTCTGTATATTTTTTTAAATCGGGTATAAAATGAAATTGTTTTTACCAAATTTTGTTCTGTAACGGAAAATGTGTGTTGGTTTTTTTTATTTAATCATTACAAAAAAAAACAAAAGTTTTAACAATTTTTGCCGGCCATTTTTTTTGATACTACAGTCGGATTTTTTGATTGAAACAACCTATAAGTATTAATTTATATGAAAATACGACAATTTTTACAAATTTTGTCGACCATCTTGTTTTTGAAAATTTTGACCGTTGATTTGGATTTTTTGATCCACAGAACCCGTAAGAATTCATTTTTAGAAAAATAGAACAATTTTTAACAAATTTTGTTGACCATGTTGTGTCGGCCATCTTGTTTCTGAAAATGTTGGCAGTAAATTTAGATTTTTTAATCCAAAATACACATAACTATTAATTTTTGCAAAAAAAGTAGAATTTTTGACAAATTCTGTCGGCCATTTTGTGTGGACCATCTTGTTATTGAAAATTTTGACAGTTAAATTGGATTTTTTGATCCAAGAAAACGCATAAGTCTTAATTTTTACAAAAATACGACAATTTTTATAAATTTTGTCGACCATTTTGTATCGGCCATCTTGATTTTGAAAATTTTGACCGTGAATTTGGATTTTTTAATCTACAAAACTCGTAAGAATTAATTTTTAGAAGAATAGAACAATTTTTAACAAATTTTGTTGACCATTTTGTTTCGGCCATCTTGTTATTGAAAATTTTGGCAGTAAATTTAGATTTTTTAATTCAAAATACACATACTTATTAATTTTTGCAAAAAGTATAATTTTTGACAAATTCTGTCGGCCATTTTGTGTAGGCCATCTTGTTATTGAAAATTTTGACAGTTAAATTGGATTTTTTGATCCAAGAAAACGCATAAAGTCATAATTTTTACAAAAATACGACAATTTTTACAAATTTTGTCGACCATTTTGTATCGGCCATCTTGATTATGAAAATTTTGATAGTGAATTTGGATTTTTTAATCTACAAAACTCGTAAGAATTAATTTTTAGAAGAATAGAACAATTTTTAACAAATTTTGTTGACCATTTTGTGTCGACCATCTTGATTTTGAAAATTTTGGCAGTAAATTTAGATTTTTTAATCCAAAATACACATACTTATTAGTTTTTGCAAAAAAGTAGAATTTTTGACAAATTCTGTCGGCCATTTTGTGTAGGCCATCTTGTTATTGAAAATTTTGACAGTTAAATTGGATTTTTTGATTCAAGAATACGCATAAGTATTGATTTTTACGAAATTACGACAATTTTTACAAAGTTTGTCGACCGTGTTGTGTCGGCCATCTTGTTTTTGGAAATTTTAACGATCGATTTGGATTTTTTGATTCACAAAACTTATAAATATTAATTTTTATGAAAATAGCAACGTTTTTGATAACTTTTGTCATTAAGTTTGGATTTCCTGATAAGTAGTATTAATTGTTACGCCATCTTGTTTTCGAAAATTTAGGCAATCAATTTGGATTTTTGAATCCTCCCAAAAAACCCACAATTATTAATTTTTACCAAAAAATCAGAATTTTTGACAATTTTCCTCGGCCATTTTGTGTCGACCATCTATTTTTGAAAATTTTTACAGTTAATTTAGATTTTTTGTTCACAAAACCTATAAGAATTTACTTTTAGAATAAAAGTACAATTTTTGACAAATTTTGTCTGCCATTTTGTATCGGCCATCTTGTTTTTAAAAATTTTAACGATCGATTTGGATTTTTTGATCTACAAAAGTCATAAGAATTCATTTTCAGAAAAATAGAACAATTTTTGACAAATTTTGGCGGCCATTTTGTGTCGACAATCTTGTTATTGAAAATTGTGACAGTTGATTTAAATTTTTTTATTCAAAAACCCATAAGCATTGATCTTTGCGAAAAAGCTGAATTTTTTTCGGTTACTTTGTGCCGGCCATCTTGTTATTGGAAATTTTGACAATTAATTTGGATTTTTTGATCCAAGAAAACGCACAAGAATTAATTTTTTAAAAAAAAAAGCAGAATTTTTGACAATTTTTGTCGTCCATTTTATGCCGGCCATCTTGGTATTGGAAATTTTGACAATTATTTTGGATTTTTTGATAAAAGAAAGCACATGAGTATTAATTTTTAGAAAATAACAGAATTTTTGAATATTTTTGTCGACCATTTTGTGCCGGCCATCTTGTTATTGAAAATGTTGACAGTCAATTTGGAGTTTTTGATCTACAAAACCCATAAGTACTAAATTTTAGGAAAATAACAGAATTTTTGACAAATTTTGATTTCTTTATCCAAAAAACCAATAAGTAATAATTGTTACGCCAACTTGTTTTTGAAAATTAATTTTGACAGGCGAGCTACAAAACCCGAAGTATTAATTCTTACAAAAATAGGAGAATTTTTAACAAATTTTGTCGGCCATTTTGTGTCAGCCATCTTGTTATTGAAAATTTGGCAGTAAATTTGATTTTTTTTATGAACAAAATCCAATAAATAATAATTTTACATAAATAGCGCAATTTTTGATAAACTCAGTCGGCCATTTTTACTATAAAACACAATTTTTGATATAATTAGTCAACCATTTTGTGTCATTTTGTTTTTGAAAATTTGAAACGGAATCTGCATAATTTTTTGTAATTTTTGTCGGACATTGTGTGTCAGCCATTTTGTTTTTAAAAATT
Source organism: Neocrepidodera transversa (assembly GCA_963243735.1). Taxonomy (NCBI): domain Eukaryota; kingdom Metazoa; phylum Arthropoda; class Insecta; order Coleoptera; family Chrysomelidae; genus Neocrepidodera; species Neocrepidodera transversa. The sequence continues at coordinate 2,591,968 of OY725353.1, forward strand.
TTGTCACTGAATTTGGATTTATTGACCCAAAATCTCCTAAGCATCAATTTTTAAGAAAATGGTAAAATTTTTGACAAAAGTCGTCATGCCTACCATTTTGTTTTTCTATATTTTGACGCTGAATTTTTGGCAAAATTTTGTTATTTTGTTTTCAAAAATTTTATTACCTAATTAAGAAAATCCATAAGCACCATATTTTACAAAAATAGTACAATTTTTGACTAGTAGGCCATTTTGCGAAAACCATTTTGTTTTTTAAAATTTTGACACAAAAATTTGGTATTCTTGTCCCCATAAACTCTATTCTCACCGAAATTAAATTTCCTAAACCTAAAAAATTTTCATCATCAGAAAAACGTATTTACATCCAGTAAGTACCACATTTTATCATGGTCCTTCGAGCCGGTTTATGTCATTTGGAATAATATCCAGATTTTAGTTTTAACAACTGCAGTCTAAGGAGTCAGTGATGTAAAATTTTAATTTCTTGGTCCAAGAAAACCAATAAATATTAATTATTATAAAAATAGAACAATTTTTGACAAATTTTGATGTCGGCCATCTTAATTTTGAAAATTTTGACTGTCGAATTGGATTTTTTGATCCGAAAATTGTATAAGTATTAATTTTTGACAAATTTTGTGAGCCATATTGTGTCGGCTTTTTTGTTTTTGAAAAGTTTGACAATAAATTTGAGTTTATTGATTAGAAATGCCCGTATAAAATTTTAACAAGAAGGCCATTTTGTTTTTGAAAATTTTGACTTTTGACACAAAAATTTAGAATTCTTATCCCAAATGCTCTATATTTGGACTTCTTGAGCAAAAAAAACCTAAAAAACTTATTTACATCATGTACAATATTTTTTTATGGTCCTTCGAGCCGGTTTATATCATTAGGAATTGTTTATTATTTTTATACATACTTTTGAAATAAAGTAACAATAGTTATATTAATAAAAAATTTATTACAACTCCTTGGTCCCCCCTATAACAATAAATTGAAAGCAGTTGGCATTAATGAAGTCCCTTCAAGAAGTTACAACTTTCATATAGTGTCAATTCGTAATGATTAACCCTTCTGTAGGGCCAGACCATCAATTAGCACTGTAATGGAGGTTCTGGATTAATGAATCCAGTTAGAGTTGTTGGTCACAGGTGGCGTCTATCGCACACTTGATTATAACCAGGAACGGACTGTCATCCTAACTAGTTTAGTTTATGGAAATTTGGGTTTGCGAATATTAGATTTAAAGAAAATTGGAGAAAAAGAAGTAACGTAGAAAATATTTTAAATTACGTTAAAGTTAGTTCGTAATTGTTTTTTTTTTAGTTTCTTTCTAGCATTTTCTTTAGTATTTGAATCATGTTTACTCACTATGTAGACATTTTCATCAACGTCACTAATATTTACCGCAATTTCAATAAAATAGTAAAAATCATAGTATCACATTAATGTATAAAATAACATTTTTATAGATTTTTAAATAGCAAATACGAAGTTATTTGAAGTATAGAGGTGGGAAACAACAATATAAAATAACGAACACAAAAAACAAATTTCATTTTGTTCGCGCAAGTTTGATACAGAGTTTCTGGATAGTTTATTAGTAGCCAGAGGGTTATGGTCCCATAAAAATAGAAGAAAGATGAACTGATGAAGCATAAATATAATCTATGAGCTTCCCCTATGTTCGCACAAGTTTTGTACAGAATTTCCGGTTGATTTACTAGTAGCCAGAAGGTTATGGTCTCCTAAAAATAACACAAAGATGAAACAGTCAAGCATAAATGTAATCAATGAGCTTCCAAGCTTTTTAAACTATAAAATAAACCACGAATACGAAGTTATTTGAAGTATAGAGATGGGAGGGGAGGCTCTGAGAGAGTGGTGTCCATGGGCGTCGGTAAGGGACAAGCTTATCTGATGATCTAGAAGCTCGCCCGGCAGATCTTTTGCTTCATGTAGAATCCTCAGATTCGGTTGAATGAATCTTTTTAGTGGTCTTATTGGTAATTCTCTTCTGTTTCTGTCAACTGTTCATTTTGTCCATATTGTTACCTGATCGTGTGCGTTGGAACTATCCATTCTTCTCCCTATGTACACCTCCCTTGTAGATCCTTTAATATGAAGGTAATTGGTATCGTATTCGTGTGTTCGTGGATTTCGTTGGATGGGAAGCTCCCTGAGGAGGTAGAAGCATTTTCTGAGGATCCACCTCTCGGTTACCGTGACGGTGTGCTAAAAATGAAAAGGGAGGGTGGAGAAATTTAGACTTCTATAGTCCATGATTGGACGAATGTAGGTTTCGTATGTATGTAGTATGGTTTGGGGGTTATACCTCCCAAATTTACCACCCAAGGCTCCGATGATGGAGGTTTGTCTCCTACCTCTGTCAAGAGTTCTTTGGACTTCATTCGTCCAGTTTAGAGTAACGCGTGATACATACTCCCAAATAGGGGACGAGCCTCTCTCCTCAGAGTCTCAGGTTGATGTCGTTGAGAGATTGATTTGCTTTTAGGGTGTAGTTAGAATGTTTAACGATGATGAGTTGGGTTTTTTGGGGATTTAGAGTAACCCTCCATTTTCTACACCACTGAGAGAAATGATTTATTTGTTGTTTTTTTGGTGTTTAGAGCTCTAGTGGATGGGGATATTGCAGAGATCTCAATACAAGCAGCATATAGCTGAATGTCTTGGCTAGGTGAGGGGGCGTCGGATGTCGAGCGTGTATATGAGCACTGAGTTTTGGGGGACTCTAACTTGTAGAGTGAAGGTATCAGGGATGGGGTTTCCAACTTTGACACGAATAGTTCTGTTTGTGAGATAGTACTGAATCAGTTTAATGAGAGGGATTGGAAGTTCGATGTTTAAAAGCTTCCGAACAAGTCCGGCATCCCAGACTTGATTAAATGCTTTTTGAACATCAAATAGGATGGCTGATGCACATTGAACAAGGTTGAAGGCTCACTACTGCATCTTGGGTGAAATTTTCAGACTCAAAACCATGTTGGTTCCCCTTTCATCCAGAAAACTCCAGATACGATTTTTAAGTATGTTCTCAAATAGCTTACATAAAACATTCGCCAAGGATATAGGTCTGTAGGGATCTGGAAAGTGAGATCTTTGTGGGGTTTGGGAATCAGGATGGCGTGGGAGAAACCTCAATCAAATTGGAAAATAGAAACGCTGAAGACTCACCCAACTTTGACACGAATGGTTCTGTTTGTGAGATAGGAGTAAATGAGTTTGATGAGAGGGATAGAAAATTCGATGGTTGAAAGCTTCCGAATAAGTCTGGCACGCCAGATTTGATCAAATGGTTTTTGAACATCAAAGAGGAACGCCGATGCACAGTGATTAAGGTTGAGGGCTTTGGAGGCTCTTGTATGGAGTCGCACTAGTGCATCTTGAGTGGAATGTTTAGACCTAAATGCATGTTGGAATTAGGACATCATTCCCTTTTCATCCAGAAAGCTCTAGATACCTATTTTTGAGTATATTCTCAAAGTTCTTACCTAGAAGATTCGACAAGGATTTAGGTCTGTAAGAATATAGGGAAGAGGTCTTTGTGGGGTTTGGAGATCAATATGGAGTGGGAGGTTTTTCAGCAAATTTGAAAATAGGAACACTGAAGGCAGAAGTTCACAAGGATGGTAAGGATAGAGAGAATGGTGGCGACAAGATTTTTCAGGTTCTGTCGTTTGAGATGGTCGGGATCTGGTGCAGCCTTTTTTCCTTGTGACAGGCCGATGCTATGTTATCTGAGGTGAAGGGCGAGACGATGGGGTATAATTTGGGGCATTGGGGGTAAGGAGGATGTTTGGGATTGTGGGGGTTCCTTAGTGAGCTTTGGAGATGACCTTTTAAATCAGTGGCTGTGATGGATTGACATCCATCATATAGCATCTCGTTCTTAATTTTACTTTTGGTTAATGATACATTATTTGATCTCATTTTAATCGCTACACCGATTCTGGCAACGATCAACATAGATAGAAATTTGAACCACCAAATCCTGATTCTTCTTCAAAATCTGTCTTTTGGAATCGCGCCAAGGAGCTTACTTGAATAATATCCGAAAATTTTGCTTGATACGTCGGGAAAATTACTTGGTCATGTCGAAGAAATTTGTCGGGGAAATTTGCTTGATCACGTTGAGATCACCAATTGTAGGAATGGAATCATCTTAATTTTCATATCCTTTTTTTAATATGTATAATATAAAATACTCAGTAAATAACGCAATTACAAAAATACGATGCTTCATCTAAGGTCTGGATAATAATCTTGTTTTTTCGTTGTACTGGTTACTTCTTATTTTCCTTTTTATGTTTTGTGTGTCCATAAAAAAGCTGATCTATTTTAACCGTCACCTATGATAAATTACTCGGTAGACGATCAAAACACGATCAAATAACCTCAAAATGTGACATTGATATTTAATAACGCAAAATATTATTTTGTAAATGGATGCCTTCTGTTTTGGGGTGTGGATGGTCTGTCCATTCACCTGTAAGTGGGAATGTGATTTGGTCTTGACCAGTAAAGATGTTGAGTTTTGTTACGTTTTTTTTGTGCCACCCAGTATTTTCATTATTCCTCTACTTAATATATTTGAGTTTCATACTCGCTTGATATCCCCTTCTTATTTCTTCGCGTCATGTCCCTCTCTTCTCTTGGTATTCCTATAAAATGTCTTTCCCATGCTAATAATATTCTTCTCTTTACCTACAGAGTCAAAGTAACTGACTGAATGAAGATTTCTTTTTTTTCTCTCTCTCATCTTGTAGAAGTTTTTCTTCTGGGCAGTTAGTTTTACCTGGGTCAAGAAGTCTTTTCCTCTGGGCGTTTTTTTTCCTCTGGAAAGTTTGTTCTCTTGACAGTTAGTTTTAATTGGGCCAAGAATGTTTTCCTCTGGACGGTTTTTTCCTCTGGAAAGTTTGTCTTCTTGACAGTTAGTTTTACCTGGGCCAAGAATGTTTTCCTCTGGACGGTTTTTTCCTCTGGAAAGTTTGTCTTCTTGACAGTTAGTTTTACCTGGGCCAAGAATGTTTTCCTCTGGACGGTTTTTCCTCTGGAAAGTTTGTCCTCTTGACAGTTAGTTTTACCTGGGCCAAGAATGTTTTCCTCTGGACGGTTTTTCCTCTGGAAAGTTTGTCCTCTTGACAGTTAGTTTTACCTGGGCCAAGAAGTTTTTTTTCCTCAACCGCAAGAACCTCAACCGCAAGAAAAGCCAAGCTTTTTTTTTAAGAAAAAAAATCTCTGGAACTCTATTTTAATAAAAATAAACAAATATAACGTTTAATTTGAGTTTAATTTCCTTAGCCCGAAAAAAATAATGAAAGGACGTATTTTGAAATATATCATAGTTTTTTTGTCAATTATTTCTAATTACATAAAAAAAATCAATTTGACTGACGTTCAAAATTTTTTTATTTTATATTCTGGAACCGTTCCTGTGGTTGTTGATATGGAGTCTTAAACTATAAAATAAACCGCGAATATGAAGTTATTTGAAGTATAGAGATGGGAAACAACAAAATAAAATAATGAGAATTTTTGAGACAGAATTTTATTAATAATTTGTTGATAAAAATTTATATATGTAAATTAGAAACAAGGATTTAGAATTCCACCCTGAATGACATTTAGGTAAATACTAATTCCTGCGTTTCAATTTACAGTTACAGTATTACCAGGTGGTTTAGTCGTTAATTGAAACGTGGATTTTAATTTTGTTGTTGTTGGCGAATTATTCCGGTATTTCAATTTGCATAATTCAAAATCCCACATTTCAATTTCCGCTCGTATCATGATATATTCGCTAAAACGAAATTTATCAACAAACTTTTTAAATTAATTTTATTATTTATAAATATACATGTTTTCTTATATGGTATTTCATTGTAAACTGCTCCGTTCGAGTCCCGATTCCCCCATTAGTGCTATCAGACCGCCATTTTATTGCTTCTCATCGAAAATTCAAATAAGGTCGAATTGTTCTTCACGTCTCATTTGACCCAACAGGCCGTGCTCTCGAATATGAGGTTAAGCGGCGACTAAGCAGCACGTCAATACGGCCGTAGAGGACCGAATTTTTTTCATAAAAAAAGTTTTTACGATACGAAAAAATTCTGTAAAATTTTCCAATACTTATAAATATTTTTTTTCGGGCTCCAAATTATCTCTGTTGCAGTTTTAACAATTTTTTTCTATCTGAGCTCTTATGTTTAAAATAGTAAAAAATGAGTGATTGAAAAAGAGAGGGGAAAAATAGGAAAATAAGTGAAAAAAAATGAAAATTAAAGTGACAAACAAGAGTTTGAAACAGTAAAAAAGTAGGGGAAAAATGAGTGTAAATAAAAAAGTGGTAGAAAAAGAGAGAAGGAGAAAATGGGGAAAAATACTGAAAAAAAAGTTTAAAACAGTATAAAAGTAGGGAGAAAACAACTTGGGGGCAAGAGAGGGGTGGAAATGGAGAAGGGAAAAAAGTAGGAAAAGAATTGAAAATAAAAGTAAAAAAAGTTTAAAACAGTAAAAAAGTAGGGGAAAAGACCGACTGGAGGTCAATTTTTTGATAAGTTTAAATCCGGATTTTTTATTATTATGTTGTAGTTTCCGGTCGCCATATTGAAAAACAGAAATTGCTCCACATCCCCGAAACTATTAAATTTAGTAGAAAAGTTTCAGTTTGCAAATAATAAAATTGTGTTCCAATATTTTTGAGGTTATGAGAAACAAAAATTGAAAAAAATTTGGAACAACAAAAAAGTAATAAAAAAGAAGGGAAAAACGTGTGTACGTAAAAAGTGAAACAAAAAAAAATAAAACACATCCCCCCACAATTCACTTCCTGTCGAGAGTAAAAAAGTAGGGGAAAAAGACTGGGAGAAACAAAGTAAAAAAGAAATGAAAAAAAAGTTTGAAATATATGAAAAACATCAAAAAAAGTGGGGAAAAAGAGTGGAGAGAAAAAAGGGGGAAAAAAGTCCCTCGCCAGCCACAAAATATGAAAAAGTAGGACGAAAAACGTGAGTAAAAGAAAGTGGGACAAAATAATGGTGGAAAAAAAATCTCCACCATCTACTCTCTGCCGAGCGTAGAAAAGTAGGTGAAAAAAAAAATTTAATAAAAAAATTAGCAAAATGTAGGAAAAAATCAGTGGGGTAAAAAAATGGGGACAAAAAATTGGAAAAATCCCAATCCTCTACTCCTTGCCTAGCGTAAAAAATAGGGGAAAAAAGGAGATAGAAAAAGTAAAAAAAATTAAAAAAATAAGTAAAAATGTAGGGAAAAGTATGGAAACAGTAGGGGTACAAATGGAGGCAGAAAAAGTACAAAAAAAAGGAAAAAAAAATTAATAACAAAATTAGGAAAAAAGAGGGGTCAAAAAGGAGTGGAAAAAAATACCATTCCTCTACTCCCTACCGATCGTGAAAAAGTAGCTGAAAAAAGAGGCAGAAAAAGCAAAAAAAAATTAGTAAAAATCTAAGGAAAAAAGAGTGGGGTAAAAAAATATGGCCTAAAAAGGATAAAACAATCCCCTTCCTCTACTCCCTGCTAAACGTAAAAAAGTAGGGGAAAACGAGAGAGAAAAAGTGAAAAAAAAATTTAATAAAATAATTAGTTAAAAGTGTAGGGAAAAAAAGTCAGGTAAAAAAAGGTGGACAAAAAGGATGGGAATAAAATCCCCAACCTCTACTCTCTGCAGCACATAAAAAAGTAGGGGAAAGTAGGGGAAAAACGAGACAGATAAAGTGAAAAAAAAATTAATATAAAAAAACCCCCATCATCTACTCTCTGCCAAACGTAAAAAAGTAGGGGAACAAAGAGGCAGATAAAGTGAAAATAAATTGATATAAAAATTTGTAAAAATGTAGGAAAAAGAAGTGGGGTAAAAAAGGGGAACAAAAAAAAGGTGGAAAAAAATGCTTAGTCTCTATTCCCTGCTGAACGTAAAAAATTAGGGCAAAAAAGAGCCAGAAAGAGGGAAAAAAATAGTAAAAATGTAAGGAAAAAAGAGTGAGGTAAAAAAAGATGGACAAAAAAAAGGATAAAACAATCCCCATCCTCTACTCCCTGCTACACGTAAAAAAGTAGGGGAAAAAAGAGACAGAAAAAGTGAAAAAAAAATAATAAAAAAGTTAGTAAAGATGTAGGGAAAAAAGAGTGTTGTGAAAAAAAGGGGGTCAAAAAAATGGGAAAAATCTCCATCTTGTCAAAAGTAAAAAAGTAGGGGAAAAAAATGGAAAAAAATTAATATAAAAATTAGGAAAACTGTGAGGAAAAAAGAGTGAGGTGAAAAAGGGGGGAAAAGTAGTGGAAAAGTAGGGGAAAAAGGAGGAAGGAAAAGTGAAAAAAAAGTTAATAAAAAAATTATAAAAAATGTAGGTAAAAAAAAGAGTAGGGTACATAAAAGGGGACAAAAAAAAGGGGAAAAAATCACCATCACCAGCTCCCTACAGAACGTAAAAAAGCGGGGGAAAAGTATGAGAAAAAGGAGGGACAGAAAATGTGAAAAACAATTTAATAAAAAAAAACAGTAAAAATGTAGGGGAAAAAAGTGGGTTAAAAAAGGGGGGACAAAAAAGTGGAAAAAACCTTATCCTCTACTACCTGCCGAACGTAAAAAAGTAGTGGAAAAGTAGGGGAAAAAGTGAAACAGACAAGTGAAAAAAAATGGAAAAAAATTTATTAATAAATTAGTAAAAATGTAGAAAAAAAACAGTGGGGTTAAATATGGGGGACAGAAAAAGTGCCAAAAAATCCCCAATGTAAAAAGTAGGGGAACAAAAGAGGGTCCAAAAAATTTAAAAAAAAAATGGAAAATGTTAAAAAAGTAGGGAAAAAAACAAAAAAATATGAACGAAAAAATTAAAAAAAAAATCATTTTATCAATCAAATCAAATAAGCTTAAAAAAGTATAAAAAGACAAAGAGGGGAAAAAGTGAAAAAAGACGTTAAAGAGTCAGAGAAAAAAGACCGAGGGAAAATAAAAATTTTATCCATGGTTATTTAATATGACAAAAAAAGAACGAAAATAAATAAGAAAGTGTAAAAATTTATATCAATGACAACATCTAAGCTAGAACTAAAACAATTTTACCTTTTGAAATTTTTATAGCGACGTTTATGACCCGCGATGTTCCATCTTGAGAAATAATTGAATAACGAGCTTGAGAAAACATCAATTATGGCATAGAATTGTATCAGAAATCAAAGTGCTGGAGGTCGGACGCAATTAATTTCGAAAATATTTAGCGGTGGTCAAGATTCGAAATTTCGGTACAAAAAAAAATATCCACTCACTTCATCAAAATAACTAAATTATTTACATTCCAATATTGAACATTTCCTTATTATACAGATTAAATTTACCGTTTTCTAGGAAGGTGAATCAACAGGAAAATCTAGCTGGACATTAATGATAATTAAATTTGAAGTAATTTAGTATAAATTTTTTAATTATACTATATTTGGATTCATATATATTGTAACGTGCATAGTAATGTAAGTAAGCAATACAACAACTGCGCTTTGCTTTACGCGGCAGTCGATCCAGAGCATAGGAGCCTGACAGACCTAACTCATCTGAGGGACCTGAAGTAACGAATGACCTTGAATTAACGCAAATTTGCCAGAATGGACCTTGGCGATTTCTTATGGGATTTAATATAGGGAGTGGGAGAATTGAAAAACAAACTGTTTAAATATTTGAAAAACTGTTAAAAATTTGCCAAAAAATGTATGAAATTACAAGATTTGTAAAAAAATATGCCAAAACTTTCTAGAGTTCCTAAATACATATAGAATCGAAAAACAAACAAACTATTTAAATTTGAAAAACTGTTAAAAATTTACCAAAATTCAAAAATTGTTAAATGACTGACAATTAATTTTTAAAATTATTTAAAAATACCAAAAAAAAAGCATATAAAAACTGTTGGAAAATATATCAAAATTATTTACATATTTCAAAAACTGTCAAAATAAACAAAAATTGACAAAAATTAATCAAAAACTGTTTAAAATTCCTTGATTTGCTGAAAAATGTGCCAAAACTGTCTGTAGATCTTAAAAATTGTAAAACAGTCTCAAAAACTGTAGCATAATTCTAATATTTTTTAAAAAAATTCAAAAACTGTTCCAACAGTCAAAATAAAAAAAAAGTAGAAAAAACTTTTAAATGTTATTAAAAACTGTTGAAAAATATTTCAACAACTGTAGCAGAATTGAAAAACAGACAAATAGTTTAAATATGTCAAAATTAACTATAGAACCTAAAAACTGTCAAAAAGACCCAAAAACTGTTGCAAAATTTGAAAAACTGTCAAAAATTTACCAAACTTCAAAAACTGTTAAAAACCAATCAAAAACTGTTTAAATACTTGCTGTGTGCCAAAACTGTCTGTAGATCCTAAAAACTGTCCAAGAGCCACAAAAACTTTCTAACAAAAATCAAAAACTGTTCTAACAATAATACTGGTGAAAAAAATAAAGAAAAAACTTAATATTATCCAAAATTATATAAATATTTCAAAATAACCAAAAACTGTCAAATATTAAACAAAAACTGTATAGAATTACCTGATTTACCGAAAAATATGCCAAAACTTTTTATAGATCTCAAAAACAAGTAAAAAGTCCAAAAACTGTGGCAGAATCGAAGAATAGACAAACTGTTTATTTAAACATTTGAAATGCTGTCAAAAAATTACCAAAAATTGTTTAAAACTCCCTGATTTGTTGAAAAATATGCCAAAATTGTCTCTGGATTCTAAAATTTTTCAAAAACTGTTGCAAATTTTATTACGTTTCAAAAAAATTCAAGAATTGATCCAAAAGTCAAAATGGAGAAAAAAACAAAAAAAACTTTAAATATTATCAAAAACTGTTGGAATATATCAAAATTATTTAAATTTTTAAAAATTTTTGAAAATAACCAAAAACTGTATGACAAAACTGTCTCTAGATCCTAAAAATTGTCAAAAAAGTTCAAAAATTGTTCCAACAGTCAAAATGGAGAAATACTCAAAAGATTTTTAAATATTATCAGAAACTGACGGAAAATGTATCAAAATTATTTAAATATTTAAACATTTTTGATAATAACTAAAAAATGTTTAAAATTCTATAATTTGTTAAAAAAAATATGCCAAAACTGTCTCTAGATCCTGAAAATTGTCAAAAACTGTTACAAATTTTAATAATTTTCAAGAAAATTTAAAAATTGTTCCAATAGTCAAAATGGAGAAAATTCCAAAAAAAATTAAATATTATCAAATATTATTGGAAAATAAATCAAAAACTGTTGAAATAACCAAAAACTTTTTAAAATTCCATAATTTATTAAAAAAATGTACCAAAATTGTCTCTGGATCCTAAAAAATTTTCAAAAACTGTTGCAAGTTTTAATAATTTTTGAAAAAATTTAAAAATTGTTCCAACAGTCAAAATGGAGAAAAAAACCAAAACAAAATTAAATATTATCAAAAAATATTGGAAAATATATAAAAATTATTAAAATATTTAAAAAGTTTTGAAAATAACCAAAAACTGTTTGAAATTCCATAATTGGTTAAAAAAAATATGCCAAAACTGTCTCTAGATCCTAAAAATTGTAAAAATTGTTTTAATAATAATTTTGAAAAAAAATTTAAAAATTGTTCCAACAGTCAAAATGGAGAAAAAACAAAAAATTATTTAAATATTTCAACAATTTTGAAAATAACCAAAAACTGTTTAAAATTCTATAATTTGTTAAAAAAATATGCCAAAACTATCTCTAAATTGTAAAAATTTTCAAAAACTGTTGCAAGTTTTAATAATTTTCAAAAAAATTCAAAAATTGATCCAGCAGTCAAAATGGAGAAAAAAACAAAAAAAAATTAAATATTATCAAAAAATATTGGAAAATATATCAAAAACTGTTGAAGAAACCAAAAATTTTTTAAAATTCCATAATTTATTAAAATACCAAAATTGTCTGTAGATCCTAAAACTGTTGCAAATTTTAATAATTTTCAAAAAAAATTTATCCAAAAGTCAAAATGGAGAAAAAGACTTTAAATATTATCAAAAACTATTGGACAATATATAAAAATTATTAAAATATTTAAAAAAAATTGAAAATAACCAAAAACTATAATTTGTTAAAAAAATATGCCAAAAGTATCTCTAAATAGTAAAAATTGTCAAAAACTGTTGCAAATTTTAATCATTTTCAAAAAAATTCAAGAGTTGATCCCAGAGTCAAAATGGAGAAAAAAGACTTTAACTATGAAATTCCGTAATTTGTTAAAAAAAATTTACCAAAATTGTCTCTAGATCCAAAAAAATTTTCAAAAACTGTTGCAGTTTTAATAATGTTCAAAAAAAATCAAAAATTGATCCAGCAGTCAAAATGGAGAAAAAACACTAAATATTATCAAAAATTGTTGGACAATATATAAAAATTATTAAAATTTTGAAAATAATCAAAAACTATTTAAAATTCCATAATTTGTTAAAAAAAAATTAAGAAAATTGTCTCTAGATCCAAAAAAATTTTCAAAAACTGTTGCAAGTTTTAATAATGTTCAAAAAAAATCAAAAATTGATCCAGCAGTGAAAATGGAGAAAAAACACTAAATATTATCAAAAATTGTTGGACAATACAGAAAAATTATTAAAATTTTGAAAATACCCAAAAACTATTTAAAATTCCATAATCTCTAGATTCTAAAAATTGTCAAAACTATGCCAAATTCCAATAATTTTCAAAAAATTCAAAAATATTGAGCTAGCATACTTTTTAGAATGACCGGTCGTTTTGTCCCACTATATTGTGAAATTAATCTTTTGAATAACATTCTAAGGGATGAGGGCAAAAGGACGGTCTAGGGTCAAGGGTTCCAGCGGTCAAGACACCGATCTGAGTATCTTTAGCCTCTTGTAAAATGCATTAGGTTAAGACATGGGTGTAGCGTTTGCGTTTTGGTTTTGTAAAAGGGTAGAACAATTTGCGATGGTAATTGCTTGATGTTTCTTGAGGAATTTAATTATTTAAACTAAGACGATTGAGGGTCTAGATAGATATGGAATTTTAATAAACATAGCAAATTTCAGTATTAGAAAATACAAATAAGAAAATGAAAAGGAAGAATTGAAACCGTTTAATGGAAAAAATCGATTCATAAAATCTTCTGGTCGTTTCTCAAAAACTGAAATCGTGCAAATCGTGACGGAATTGAATCACTAATCAGATTTATTAAAAGCGGGTGTTCCAGTTATTTTTTTTTTAATCGTGAAATCCATCATCGTAGCTTCGTTGAAATGGAGTAATAATATCGTGTGAGAAAGTACTATGTCGTTTTTACAATTACATCTATTTAAAGGCTCTGAAAAATTAATTAAATACAAAATCAAAAATCTAGTTAAACTAAAGTTAATTATAAGAGAAAATCGAGCCTCAAGGCTTTGAAAAATTAATTAAGTTCAAAATGGTAAATCTAATTATTTATCTGTCCAAAGTCGAGCCTAAAGGCGTTGAAAAATTAATTAGGTACAATTGTATATATTAATTATATGTCCAAAATTGGGTCTAAACGCTCTTAAAATTATTAAGGTAGAAAATAAAAAATCTAATTATTACCCATGTTAACTATCTGTCCAAAATTAAGTTTTAAGGCTTTGAAATATTAATTAGGTTCAAAATATAAAATCTAGTGATTACACGTATTAATTATATGTCCAAAAGCGAGCCTAAACGCTCTGAAAGTTAATTAAGTACAAAAGAAAAAATCTAGTTATTACCCACGTTAATTAACTGTCCAAAATTAATTTTCAAGGCTTTGAAAAATTAATTAAGTTCAAAATGGTAAATCTAATTAATTATCTGTCCAAAGTCGAGCCTAAAGGCTTTGAAAAATGAATTAGGTACAATTGTACATGATAATTATGTCCAAAATTGAGTCTAAACGCTCTGAAAATTAATAAAGTACAAAATAAAAAATCTTATTATTACCCATGTTAACTGTCTGTCCAAAATTAAGTTTGAAGGCTTTGAAAAATTAATTAAGTACAAAATAAAACATCTAATTATTATCCACGTTAATTAACTGTCAAAATTAAGTTTCAAGGCTTTGAAAAATTAATTAAGTACAATTGTACATGTTAATTATATGTCCAAATTTGAGCCTAAATGGGGGTCAAAATAGTGAAGGAAAAAGAGAGGGAAATATATCAGGAACAAAAATAGTGGAAAATTTTTTTAAATAAAAGTAAAAAATGTTTAAAACAGTAAAAAAGTAGGTTAAAATGAGTGGAGATCGAAGAGTGGTGGAAATGGAGAGGGACAAAAAGTAGAGAAGAAATGGAAAAAACTGGAAAAAAAAAGTGAGAAAAAAATGTTGAAACAGTAAAAATAGTAGTGAAAAACGAGTGGGAATAAAAGAGTGGTGGAAATGAAGAGGGAGAAAAAGTAGAGAAGCAATGGAAAAAACTGGAAAATAAAAGTAAAAAAAAAAGCTGAAACAGTAAAATAGTAGGGGGAAAACTAGTGGGGATAAAAGAGTGGTGGAAATGGAGAAGGAGAAAAAGTAGAGAAGGAATGGAAAAAATTGAAAAGTAAAAATGAAAGAAAAAATGTTGAAGCAATAAAAAATAGTGAAAAACGATTGGGATTCAAAAGAGTGACGGAAAAAGAGAGGGAAAAATATCAGGAACAAAAATAGTGGAAAAAATTTGAAAATAAAAGTTTAAAACAGTAAAAAAATGGGGGAAAAATGAGTGGGGAAATGGAGTGGAGTAGAGAAGCAATGGAAAAAAACTGGAAAATAAAAGTGAAAAAGAATAGGTTGAAACAGTAAAAAAGTAGTGCAAAACGAGTGGGGGCAAAAGAGGCTTGGAAAGAGAGAGAGGGGAAAACATCAGGGACAAAAACAGTGGAAAAAATTGGAAAATAAAAGTGAAAAAAAAGTTGTAAACAGTAAAAAAGTAGGGGGAAAATGAGTGGGTATAAAAAAAAAGTTGAAACAGTAAAAATGTACTGAAAGTGAAAGAGTGGGGGCATAAGAGTCTTGGAAAAACAGAGGTGAAAATATCAGGAACAAAAATAGTGAAAAACATTTTAAAATAAAAGTGAAAAAAAGATTGAAACTGTAAAAAAATAGGGGAACACGAGTGGGTATAAAAGAGTGGTGGAAATGGATAGAGAAGAAGTGGAGAAGGAATGGAAAAAATTGGAAAATAAATGTGAAAAAAAGATTGAAGCAGTAAAAAAGTAGGGAAAAAACAAGTGGGCATAAAATGGCGGTGGAAATAGAGAGGGAGAAAAAGTAGAGAAGAAATGGAAAAAACTGGAAAATAAAAGTGAGATAAAACAGTAAAAAAATAGTGAAATCTAGTGGGGAACAAAAGAGTGATGGAAAAAGATAGGGGAAAAAATCAGTGAAAAAAAGGGGACAAATTTTAGTCCGCAGATAATATAATTGTGTTTTTATATAATTTTTTTTCTTTGTATTTCTCGATTTTTCTAGTTTTCGAAAAAATTGGGAGAAAAAAAATTAAAAAAAAAAATTCTTAAATAGTTACAATGTTAAAAAAAAACATTTAAATACGATGGGAAGCACATATATAATATTATAAATTTGTACCATCTAGAAGCGTTTTACTATTTAGTGAATATCTAATTATCGCCTTCAAAGACAAAATACACACACGCACCAGCATCCATCAGCACCTGTACAGCAGCTCGTTACTAATTGATTCTAGTAATTAAACCTCAGCCAATCTGTCAACTCCTACGCTCCTCACGTCAATAACCAATAGGGACAGAGAGACCACCGTAGTTAAGACATTCGCGTTCATTAACAATGGTTTCCAATAGGTTCATGATTGCCCGAAGACATCGACGTTTTGCATTGTTACGACTAGCCCGTCTTTTGTTTTACAATAATAACGTCGGATTGCTTAGATCTCGATTGCGAAAAATACGCAACGCAACGGTCTGATTTATTACCGGGTTAATGATGGTAATGATGGTCAGCTATTTGTAAAGAGGGAAATGCTGGTAGGTAAATGAATAATTGGGATATACAGGATTGATCGATTTCCTCAATCAACATTATTATCTATAATTTATAATTTACTATTTCTATGTACTTCTCCAGATAGTAGGCTCGCTTAATAATTCTTCAGATCAATAAGCCAGTTCCTCTTAAATCTTATATGAATTTATTGTTCTAGTAGTGGGTGCAGGAGTATGTTTATATGAGTTTAAAGTTTATTGTGGTTTTATCTGCTTTTATCTTTGATGACATCCATGACCATTGGCACGTTGAGGTATTCATGAAGTGTTCAGTTGGACACAAAACAGGGAGCATTAGAGATCATTCGTAAAATTTTTTACTCACTTTTCTGAATTTGCTAGCACATCCCCAAAATTCTATGATACCGTACACCCATATTGGTTTAATAATTGTTTTCTATAGCAAAATTTAGTTTTCTAGTGATAACTTGGATCTTCTTCCATTTCTTTAACTTTTAGATCTATCAGTTTTCGTTTTTTGGTTATGTGCTCTTTCCAATTCATTTTGCGATCCAAATGTATTCCTACGTATTTTTTACTTATAGACTGAGAGATTTTGGAAGCCATTAAGAGATACTCTGAGACATTGCTCATTTCTTAACCCCCTACTGGTGAAGTAATTAATGAAATAATTTTCCAAAGAAACACTTTTAAAATATTTTTGAATGCACCAAGAACAGAAACTTTTTACATAATTGACAGAAGTATTTGTTTGGATGTGCACACCGAATAACGTTCTATAAGTGGTGGTTCGTTCTGATCTTGTTTTGGCTCTTCTAGTGGTAGATTTAACATTTCTTTTATCCTCGTTCTGACGGATCTTGGCAAGTGCTTATCAATGTGTCTTATTCTTAGGTGAACTTTGGGTTAAAATGCCTCCATATATTATTATTTTGTCCAGGAAGGAAGGTCCGGTGAAGGATTGTCTGGGAAGGAAGATCCAAGGAATGATGGTCCGGAAACGAAAGTCAGGGGAAGGAATGTACGTTGAAGGATTTCTTTTCCAGGAAAGGATTGTCCTGGAAAGAAGGTCCGGGAAATGATTGTCCGGGAACCAAGGTTCGTGAAAGGAGTGACCGGGAAGGATATTCCGGGAAAGGATTGTCCCTGAAGGAAGGTCCGGGGAATGATTGTCATGGGGAATATTTGTCTGAGAAGGATTGTCTGGGAAGTTGCTAAAATATCTTCGAGAGTTACGAAAATAGATTGAGAGTCGCAAAAATGTCTGGAGAGTTACCAAAATGTCATGTGAGTTGCCAAAATATCTTGAGCGTTACGAAAATATCCGGAGAGTTGCAAAAATGTCTTCGACTGTTATGAAAATATTTTCAGAGTCTCCAAAATGCCTTAAGAGTCGCCAAAATGTCTTGAGAATCGCCAAAATGTTTTAAGAGCTGTCAAAAGGACTTGAGAGTTACGAAAATATCATGTGAGTTGCCAAAATGTCTTCGACTGTTATGAAAATATCTTCAGAGCCTCCAAAATGTCTTAAGAGTCACCAAAATGTCTTGAGAATCGCCAAAATGTCTTAAGAGCTGTCAAAAGGACTTGAGAGTTACGAAAATATCTGGAGAGTTGCCAAAATGTCTTGAGAGTTACGAAAATATCATGTGAGTTGCCAAAATGTCTTCGACTGTTATGAAAATATCTTCAGAGCCTCCAAAATGTCTTAAGAGCCGCCAAAATGTCTTGAGAATCGCCAAAATGTCTTAAGAGCTGTCAAAAGGACTTGAGAGTTACGAAAATATCTGGAGAGTTGCCAAAATGTCTTGAGAGTTACGAAAATATCATGTGAGTTGCCAAAATGTCTTCGACTGTTATGAGAATATCTTCAGAGCCTCCAAAATGTCTTAAGAGTCGCCAAAATGTCTTGAGAATCGCCAAACTGTCTTAAGAGCTGTCAAAAGGACTTGAGAGTTACGAAAATATCTGGAGAGTTGCCAAAATGTCTTGTTAGTTTCCAAAATGTACTTTAAGTTGTCAAAATGTCTTCGAGAGTTACGAAAATATCTCCAAAATGTTTTGAGAGTCACCAAAATGTCTTGAGAATCACCAAAATGTCTAAAGAGTTGCCAAAATGTCTAAAGAGTTGCCAAAATGTCATGTTAGTTGCCAATATCTCTTGAGAGTTACGAAAATATCTGGTGAGTTGCCACAATGTCTTTAAAAGTTACAAAAATATCTTGAGAGTCTCCAAAATGTTTTGAGAGTCACCAAAATATCTTGATAGAATCGCCAAAATGTTATAAGAGTTGCAAAATTGTCTTGAGAGTTACGAAAATATTTGGATAGTTGCCAAAATGTCTTGAGAATAGCCAAAATGTCTTGAGAATCGCCAAAATGTTTTAACAGTTGCCAAAATGTCTTGAGAGTTTCCAAAATGTCCTGTGAGTTGTCAAAATGTTTTCGAGAGTTACAAAAATATCTTGAAAGTCCCTAATATATCTTGAGAGTCGTCAAAATGTCTTGAGAATCCCATCTTAAGACTTACCAAAATGTCTTGAAAGTTACGAAAATGTCTTCATGATTTACGTGGAGGGATTATCCAGAAAGGAAGGTCCAGGGAAGGATTTTCCGCGAAATAATTTTCCGGAAAGGAAGGTTCGGGGGATGGATTGTCCGGCAACGTAGGTCCGGGAAAGAATTATTCGGGAAATAAGGTCCGTGGAAGAATTATCCGGGAAGTAAGGTCTGGAGAAAGATTGTCCGGAACAGAATTGTTCGGGAAGGAAGGGCCAGTAAAGGATTATCCGGGAACGAACGTCCGGGGAAGGATGGTCCAGGAAGGAAGGTCCGTGTCTTCTTTTCACCACTTCTGGCCCACTCTTGGACAAGTACTGTATCATTTCTGATTGGAGCTATTGGAGTTTTAGGGTTTTTTAGGTGTTTAACTGGTTTCCATATTGAATTGTCATATCTAGTCAGATTAGTAATGTATTCTTTCAATTTTTGTTACCAAGTCACATTGAGCTGAATGTGTGCTGGAAATTTATTAATACTGGAAGAATGTTTTCTAATTTCTGATATAAAAAATTATTTTTTAAATTTAAATGTTCCTGAACCGTAAGTATATACGGGAGCCTGTTCAACTCGGTATTTTTCGAGTATTATTAGAATTTCTATGGGATATTACTTTTAGGTAATTGTATTTTTTCGGGTGATATTATTTAGTTGAAGATGATTTTTAAGACGCGGTTAAGGATTAAATTTAGGAATGATTCAGAAAGTCTTGAAAGTGTCTAATTTAACGGGAAGTATTAAAAAAAATCCTATTATTTTTTGTTACATAAGTTACTGATTAATTTGTTTGAAAAACAATTAGGTTTTAACAATGCTTTTTTATTGTTTTCTTTTTATCTTAATTACCGCTTTTCTTTATAATTCATTGATACATTCCATATTTTAAAAAAAAAGTATATATACAGATTTTTTATAAACAAAATCATAGTTTTGTAAACCAGTTTTCAGTAAACATGAAATACTTTATCGTTTTTACTTTATTGGTAAGTAACTAGAAATTTAATATTTAAAATTTATTATATTACTTAATTATTTTACAAAAAAAAAAAATGTGCATTACTAAAAAAAATTTACTGGTCAAATATTTTTTAGATATATTTTTTCAAATTTATATAAGACTAAATACCACATTTATTAGGTCTGACGGCTACCGACATACAGGGTGTTTTATCGATTTTGCTAATTTCTTCCTGAAATCATCCCCTTTCTAATAGATGAATTAAAATTGGCTGATGCAGTGTCAAAAATTTCGCCTTTTAATTCACCGAAACTGGACAAGATTCAGGGGTGGAGGAAATGAATCAAGTTTTACTTAGACTGTACAAAGACTGCATAAAATGTTATGTTTCTCCAGACAATTTTAAAATAGGAAAGCTGGTGACTACTTTTAAAAGTCTAAAGAGGGATTTAACGGACCCTAAAGGTTTACGCCCAATTGCCCTTCTGAATTTGGAAATTCCATTCAGACTGCTCTTTTATCCATCTAGAGAAACCCAAACCTGTGTTGGCCTAGTTTACTATTAGATCTTCATAACAAGGGTTTTTCTCACGACATTCTAGAATAAGTTAGGAGTTATTTGTCAAATAGACAGATTTTCTATAATTAAGCATTTATCCAATTTCTGTCTGCAGGGGTCAGTCTTTGGTCCAACTCTTTGGAACATAATTATGGACTCTCTTTTATCAGCCGAATGGCCCTATAACACTTCATTAATACTTGAGGCAGATTTCTGAAGCTAAAACTAAATATATAGTCTTCTCGCTTTATCTTTTAATCGTAATCTAATAATTAGGAACGATAGTCGCCCTGTTTCTCAGGCTACACATATTAAGTGCCAAGGTCACATATATTATATAAAAAAGTTTTTCTATTGCTTGATTTTTATTGTCCAGCTCTTCAACAAATCTATATGAGGACTATTATTCCTATATTGTCTTATGGTATACGAATTACAGACCATATGCCTTAGAACCATGGTGGTTACTTATCCTTCCACCCCATATGAATCTGTTTGTTCATTAACCAAAATTCCTCCCAATCATGTATATTTACAATTTCTTAATTCATACAGAGAGCTTAAATGTAGTGGACACTAGTACTTCATGTCCGTTGAACTCAACACTGGCCATTTTAGATACTGGAGTGATGTCTCTAATGAGATGAATAGCATTATTATTAACTAGTAGCAAGCAAAATAGAATCAAGTGGATAAGGGAAAGCACTTGTATGTTCTCATACCTGAAATTGAGCTTTGGCTGGATCGGGATGTGCCGCCGCTAAATAGGAAAGTGGTTCACATCCTAACCTCTTTAGGTTTGGTCGGATTTCTGCCTTCATTGCAATGTTGTAGATTTCGCCTATTCATCGCATCTTTTATTGTATTTTATTCGATGACGTTCCTATTGATCTACAATTTCCAAAATTCGATGAACCATTGTACCCACTTCAGCTTTTAAGCTTATTACTCCTCTGTTAAACCATTTGCATCACTTTGATCCTGATTACTTCCCATAGATAAGCCATAGTATAGACCATTAACCTTGTTAGTAAAACTTGGTGAATATTTATTCAATTTATGTAGATTAGATTCGAAAGCAGAATAAATTTTAATTTCCTTATAGTATGTTCTTTTATTTTAGAGTTTCTATTCTTATTCGCTGTTCTCAGTTTGCATTTAGTTGTTAGACCAAAATATGGTCTGAACTTAATGTCAATCTGCCCAATAATCGTAGGCACAGAGGTTTATTTCAAAAGTACCTCAATTTATCCGGCTGTAAAACCGGACGTCTGCTTCCCATGGACTAGATTGTTCACCAAGAGGACTTAGAAGAATGAACTTTTAATTTTATTACCATGTTTGCTAATTTAACTTTGTAAGATTCTTCACCCCAAATTAATTCGTACTTTCCTCCTTTACCTGTTGTCCAAATATCTTACCTTTCCTAGTTTTTCTTTTACTGCTGTGTGTCTGCTCGTGGAGAGTAGGGGCACGAGGTGGGTTCCTCCAAATCCAATACCTTTTTTTTTGGGCCATAATATTATTGTAGCAGGATGCCAGAATGACCTCCTATAGAGCCGTATCGGTGGCTAGTGAAATTGTGGGGGAGATGGTATGGGACAGTACTCTAGACTACTGCTAGAGATGAGTACGCACCATACTCTAGGAATGGTTTCGGATGTGCTCTCCTCCAGATCTCACATACACAAGTCCTTAACGTCCTTCTTACAAGAAGAAACGAAAGGGAAAGAGGGAAGATCCTCTTTCCATGGACTGTACACAGATAGCTCAAAGGCTCCAAGTGGTGCGGGGGCCGGAGTGTACAGCAGAAAACCGAGAGTTGACATCACAGTAAGCCTCGGCTAGTATGCTACCATCTTTCAGGCAGAGGTCTTCGCTATAAAAATTATGCGCAAGAGAGTTGGCAAATCAACGTCTTAATAAAAGTATTTACATTTTGTCGGATAGCTAGGCAGCTTTAAATGCACTGTGCTCTAACCGTCTGGACTCGAAGCTGGTGTGAAACTGCATAAAATTCTTGGATTGTATTGCTACCAGTAACAGAGTAACCCTACTCTGGGTACCTGGACAGGAAGGGGAGAAGGGCAATAAGAAATCCGATACTCTTGCCAGAAAAGGTACATAATCCGAGTTCATTAAACTGGCACCATTCTTTGGCATTATCTGCAAATGGGCAGAGAGGAAAACTCTCCAGCACTGGAAAGATTTTCCTCGGTTAGCTCACTCTAAGGTGTTCATAGTCAAATCCTCAGGTAGCACCCTATCGCAGATCTTAAAATGGAGTAGAAGTGACCTACGCATCCTAATTGGACTGCTTATAGGGCACTGTAGTCTGCGTTACCATCTGAAGAAGGTAGGTCTGACTCAAACATCGGATTGTCGCTTCTACAGTGTGGAAGACGAAACAGCGGAGTATATTCTATGCTTCGATCATAGCCTGGAAATGAATAGGCTACATACGTTTGGTTTCGTACAGCTGGAGCCTACCGACTTCAAGGAAGCTTCCTCTAAATTAACCATAGACTTCGTGAGAAGGTGTGGATAGTATGGTGAATTATAGCCCGTAGGGTGAGCCACAATAGGCTTCTGCTGGGCACAGAGGAGGGGCGAGCTAACGCTCCACTTACATTGAACCTAACCTAACCTATTGGTTTGCCTATACTTTTTTTCATTCCTTATTACTCCTATTTTTGTTGTGTCTGATCATATAGAGCAGGGTGGATTCCTCCAATCTCCTTCCTTTTGGGGTGGGGGCATAACTGTCGAACCACTCCCTACAGTTCATTGATATTTGGTACACCTGTTTCTTATTCAGATACCAAATGAGCCAGTTACTAATCACAAGAAAAATTCAGGTCCGGATTAACAAAAAAATAGAAAGCAATTGTGATCTTGAAACAACACCCTGTATATTGAAATTTTCAAAATCTATTTGCATATTTCAAAAGAACACAAAAAACTAAATAAAAAAATGGGCTTTAAATATTTGCGCAGACAATTTAATTACTCAAAATTTTGAACTTGTTTTTAAGACTAAAAAGTGGTTATAATAATACAAAATAAGCGACTAGTTTCGGTTGAATAACCATCTTCAGACCTAAGAACAGTTATTTTGAAGAAAATAAAAATTATGACTAATCATATGTAAATTAAATTGAAATTCAAAAGATTTGAACAAAAACTTACTTAGATCTGAAGATGGTGATTAAGCCGAAACTAGTCGCCTTATTTTGATTATTATTTATTTAATTTCTGTATATTTGACCAAAATTTTCTGTTATATTTTACAATTTTTCTAATCAATTTAGAATTGTACAATTTTTTTTTTCATTTGTATACAAATTTTTTTGGACACATTATGTATATATTATACAGGGTGATTTATTGGTAAAATCAAATAGGTTGGGACTATATATATGTGGTTTTAAATCTTATTAGTCTTTGATTCTTTTTAAATAAGATACAGGGTGATTTATTTATTTTTATAATTTATTTATTTAGTCATTACTTATGAACTACACTTTTTATTGCATATATTCTTAATCCAATATGGTGCTAAACAAAGTATAAATAAAAGTTCATTTTAGAATAATTACCCTGTATATCAGAATTTTGAAAAAAATATTTTTCCAGTTTTAATTAATAAAATTATAAACCTTTTTATAGTCGATAAGTTTATAGTTTTAAATAATAAAAATAAATTTTATATACAGTGTGATACATAAGTAATGTATAATTAAAACATCACTTTGTATATATAAATATTGTAAAATATAATATTAATTAATTTCTATAGTTATGCTTCACTTTCGTCTTTAGTGACGAAGAAGTAGATCCTGATAAAATAAGATCGGGCGTAGATGGCGTTAAACTTCGTCAAGGATTCATCGATCCTGCTCATCTCAGACAAGAAGATATTTCTGATGAAACAGCACCTAAACGCGCAGGAAAATTAGGTTCGAAAATTTAAAAATTTTTATTTTAATTGAATGATTAGGAATTTTAAGTAAAATTCTTATTTTTTAGTTTAATAATGGGATTTTTATGTCAACGGACTCTGCTTGAAATTGGAAGATGCTTCAAAAATATTTTTATTGAAATTTTATTATTGATTAATAAATAAATATATATTCGTGAATGTATTTATGTTTGATACTTCCTGTTTGTTTGGTTAAAAATTTGAAAAAAAATCCAGGTAGTCACTTATAAAAAAAAAATTATTTTGATTGATTGTACACCCTGTAATATTAATTTGACAGAAATTATTATTCTTGATAAAAATTTCTAAATTTAATAGGAATAATAAAATTGGAAATTACGTATCAAAAATATATAGGGTGTTGTTAATAATACGTAAATTATGATTAAAAAATAACTCTTTAGTTTGCACACCCTGTATTATTAATTTGACAAAAAAATTTAATCTTAATAAAAGTTTCTAAATCATAAAATTATAAAATAAAAATGCATTATAAAATTTATTAATGAGCCATACTGTATTTATAGTCACCAATAATTGGTGACATCCGAGTTGCATCCCAAAAATTTAAATTATGCCCAATCAAAACAAGGAATTAAGTAAAAGCCAAAAAATCGAGAAATTAAAAAAAAAATCAGAAAATTCGGAAAAAAATCGATAAAAAAGAATTTGAGAAATTGGGAAAAAATCGAAAAAAAAAATTGGAAACAATTGAAAAAATTGGAAAAATAGAGAAATTAGGAAAAAATATTATTATTATTATTATTATTATTATTATTATTAATCAAAAAAATCGAGAAATGGAAAAAAATCGAATAAATCCAGAAAAATCAAAAAAAAAAATGGAAAAATCGAAAAAAAAATTGAAGAAATCGAGGAAAATCGAAAAAAAAAAATTGAAAAATAGAAATATTAGGAAAAAATATGGAAATATAGAGAAAAATATGGAAAAAATGATAAAAATTGGGAAAAAAACTAGAAAAAGTTGGATAAATCGAAAAAATCGTGATATTTAAAAAAAAATAGAAAAAAAAAACAGGAAATTATTGGGAATAATTAGAAAAAGCTGTAAAAATTGGAATAAATTGGAAAAACTGAAAATATCGAAGAAATCAAAAAATCTGGATATTAAAAAAATCAAAGATATCCAGGAAAAATAGAAAAAAAAATCGGGACATTTAAAAAAATTTGAATAAATCCAGGAAAAATCTGAAACAAAAAATTGAGAAATTGGAAAAAAAATCAAGAAATACAAAAAAAATCTGAGTAATAAATAAAAAAAAAATGATAAAAATTGGAAAAAATTAGAGAAAACCGGAAAAAATTTGAAAAACTGAAAAACTCGAAGAAATCAAAAAAATCGGGACATTAATAAAATTGGGATATTAAAAAAATCAAAGAAATCCAGGAAAAATTGGAAAAAATTGAATAAATCGGTACATTTAAAAAAAATCGAATAAACCCAGGAAAAAGCTGAAAAAAAATTGAGAAATTGGAAAATGAAAAAAACGAAAAATCGGAATAAATCCAAAAAAATTGGAAATAATTGAAAAAAATTAGAAAAAAGCTGGAATTGGAACAACTGAAAAAATCGAAGAAATTAAAAAAATCGGGACATTAAAAGAAATCAAAAAAATCCGGACATTAAAAAAAATCGAAGAAATCTAGGAAAAAAATCGAAAAAATCATGAAATTATAAAAAAATATGAAAAATCGGGATCTTAAAAAAAATCGAATAAATCCAGGGAAAATCGGAAATAAATTGAGAAATTGGAAAAATCAAAAAAATCAAGAAATAAAAAAAATCTGATAAATCCAGGAAAAATCTGAAAAAAAAAATTGAGAAATTGGAAAATGAAAAAAATCAAGAAATAAAAAAATCTGAAAAATAGGAATAAATCCAAAAAAATTGGAAATAATTGAAAAAAATTAAAAAAAGGCTGGAATTGGAACAACTGAAAAAATCGAAGAAATTAAAAAAATCGGGACATTAAAAGAAATCAAAAAAATCGGGACATTAAAAAAAAATCGAAGAAAATCAAGAAATTATAAGAAAGTATGAAAAATCGGGATCTTTAAAAAAAAATCGAATAAATCCAGGAAAAATCGGAAATAAATTGAGAAATTGGAAAAATCAAAAAAATCAAGAAATAAAAAAAATGTGATAAATCCAGGAAAAATCGGAATGAATCCAAAAAAATTGGAAATAATGGGAAAAATTTAGAAAAAACTCGAAAAAAATTTAGAGAATTGGAAAAAACTGAAAAAATCGAAGAAATCAAAAAAAATCAGGACATTAAAAAAATCGGGATAAATCGAATAAATCCAGGAAAAATCTTAAAAAAAAATTTGATACATTGGAAAAATCGAAAAAATTAAGAAATTATAAAAAAATCTGAAAAATCGGGACATTTAAAAAAATCAAATAAATCCAGGAAAAATCGGAAAAAAAAATTGAGAAATTATAAAAATAATTAATGTAATTTTGGCACCATCCTGTATATTTTTGATTTTTGTTTTATAATATAAAGTTTATTACATTTAGACACTTTCATTAACAGGAATTTTTTTTTCAAAATAATTGTACATACAGGGTGTGCTAATTGAAAATGTATATGATAATTATAATTTAAATAATCTTGACATCATCCTGTATATTTTTTATTTATATTTTTATAAATTTATAAAGATTATTATATTTATAAACTTTTATAAAGAATAAAATTTTCTGTTAAATTAATACTACAGGGTGTATAATTAATCAGAGATAAAAATTTCAAAATATAGCAAGGAAACTTTTATGCATTACAATTTTTGTTTTTATTTTTATACACCGTGTATATTTTGGTGATCGAGTAGACACATCAAAATGATTATGTTAATCTAAAACGCGCATTCTGTATGCGTCTTGTTATATCGAAATTTTGCATAATTTGTGTTCGCTGCCGAATTCAATGACACGCAAAATTAACTTTGGAGCAAGTTTAAGTTGATGAAGGGAACACACGGTCTCGTTTCGGTGAATCTTATTAAATTATTTATAAACATTTGCATATAATTTAAAATAAGAAATTTTGTATAGATCGTCAAGACATAAATGGTTAATAAATTTTGCGTTATAAGCAAAGCAAAATTAAAAGAGGAGGCTGTTCCTAACCCTAATTCAACCCTAATTCATATAAAAATACATCAACATCCACCTACTCAAATCCAAACAATAGGCAGGTTCGATATTATTTTTTTAACTGAAATCTAAGATTTTGTTATTTAAAAACGATCAAAAAAAATTTGAGCAAAAAAAATTTAAAATTTAATAGAAGACGCAAAATACTATAAATTTTTTAATTTTTCGTTTATTATTTTTTGTTTTTCCGATTGTTTCTAATTACCAATTTTTTTTAGATTGTTTCGATTTTTGTCTATCAATTTCAACTTTCTACCATTTTTATTGATTTGTATAAAAATTTCTGGATTTTTTTCGATTTTTCAATTTGTTCCGATTTTGTCAGTTTTTTTTAATTTTCTTCCGTTTCGTTTCGATTTTTTTTGCAAATTTCTCTTTTTTTGCCGATTTTCTATTTCTTCCTAATTTTCGGTTTTTTTCGATCTATTTCAACTCTATACAATTTTTTTTTTATTTTTATCGATTTTAAAAATTTCTGGATTTTTTCCGGTTTTTTATTTCGATTTTCTTCGTTTGCATTAAATTTTTTTCGATTTTTCAATTTGTTCCGATTTTGTCGACTTCGGTTTTTTTTTAATTTATTTCCATTTCGTTTCGATTTTTTCGATTTTTTTTGCATATTTCTCTTTTTCTTGCCGATTTTCTATTTCTTCCCAATTTTCGGTTTTTGATGATCTATTTTAACTTTCTACCACTTTTTTCCATTTTTATCGATTTGTTCAAAAATTTCTCGATTTTTTCTGGTCTTCTTTCGATTTTCTTCGATTTCATTCAATATTTCTTCGATTTTTTTAATTTGTTTCGATTTTGTCGATTTTATTGGTTTTCTTTTATTTTTTCCATTTAATTTAAAAATTTTTCTATTTTTTTTTGCAAGTTTCTGTTTTTTATCTTTAGAGCGATTTTCCATTTCTTCCCAATTTTCGATTTTTGTCGATCTATTTTCACTTTCAACTATTTTTTTTCATTTTTATCGATTTGTTAAAAAAAATTGGGATTTTTTCCAGTTTTTTTTTGATTTTCTTCATTTTATTCAAATTTTTTCGATTTTTCAATTTGTTCCGATTTTGTCGATTTTATTCGTTTTTTTTTGAATTTTTTTCCATTTAGTTTCGATTTTTTTCGATTTTTTTTGCATATTTCTCTTTTTTTGGCCGATTTTCTATTTCTTCCCAATTTTCGATTTTTGTCGATCTATTTTAACTTTCTACAATTTTTTTTTCATTGTTATCGATTTCAAAAACTTCTGGATTTTTTATTGTTTTTTTTTCGATTTTTTTCGTTTTCAATCAATTTTTTCCGATTTTTCAATTTGTTCCGATTTTGTCGGTTTTATTCGGTTTTTTTTTTCAATTTTTTTCCATTTCATTTCGATTTTTTTGTAAATTTTCTATTTTTTTTGCCGATTTTCCATTTCTTCCCAATTTTTGATTTTTGTCGATTTATTTTAACTTTCTACCATATTTTTTCTATTTTTATCGATTTGTTTAAAAAATTCTCGATTTCTTCCGGTTTTTTTTTTCGATCTTCTTCGATTTTATTCAATTTTTTTTCGATTTTTTTTAATTTGTTTCGATTTTGTAGATTTTTTTGGTTTTTTTTTATCTTTCATTTCATTTCAAATTGTTTCGATTTTTTATTTTTAGCGATTTTCCATTTCTTTCCAATTTTCGATTTTTGTCATATAGTTCAACTTCAATTTTTTTCGTTTTTTATCGATTTATTTTCAAATTTCTCAATTTTTTTTGATTTACTTTGATTTTAATAATTTTTTTTTTCGATTAATTCAAGTCGTTCCGATTTTTGTCGATTTTTTCAATTCTTTTCAATTATATCGATTTTATTTCCTCGGTGTTTTATCGATTTATTTCGATTTTATTCGATTTTTTTTTTCATTTCTTTGCGATTTTTTCCAATTTTTTTTTTATTTTTCTCATTTTTTTTTTGGTTTTTCCGATTTTTCTAATTCCTCCCAATTTTTTAATTATTTCCGGTTTTTATCGATCTATTTCAACTTTCTTCAATTTCTTTCGATTTCCCTCGATTTTATTCGATTTATTTTCAAATTTCTCGAATTTTCCGATTCTTTTGGTTTTTTTTTTAAGATTTTTTCGATTTTTTTTGGATTAATTTTGATTTATTTCGATTTCTTTCAGATTTTTTTTTTGATTTATTTTACTGTTTTTTGATTACTTTCGGTATTTTATCCTGTTATTTTATTGACTTCCAGTTTTTATTGACTGCTAGTCATTTTTTACTTATTTTTCAGTTTTTTATTGACTTCCAGTTCTTTTTTCTTATTATCCTTTTATTTAATTGACTTCTAGTCTTTAATTTTCCTGTTTTTATTGACTTCCAGTCATTATTTACTTATTTTCCAGCAGTTTTTTATTGGCTTTCAGTTCTTATTTAGTTATTATCCCCATATTTTATTGACTTCCAGTTCTTATTTATTTATTTTCCAATTTTTTATCAACTTCCATACTTATTATCCTGTTATTTTATTGACTTCGAGTCTTTCATTTTACTGTTTTTATTGACTTCCAGTCATTATTTACCTATTTTCCAGTTTTTATTGGCTGTCAGTCCTCATTTACTTATTTTTCAGTTTTAGTTCTTATTTACCCATTATCCGATTATTTTATTGACTTCCAGTTCTTATTTATTTATTTTACAGTTTTATATTGACTTCCAGTTCTTATTCACTTATTATCCTGTTATTTTATTGACTTCCAGTCTTTAATTTTTCTGTTTTTATTGACTTCCAGTCATGTTTTACTTATTTTTTAGGTTTTTATTGACTTTTTGTTTTTATTTACTTATTATCCGCATATTTTATTGAATTTCAGTTCTTATTTATTTATTTTTCAGTTTTTTATTGACTTACAGTTCTTATTTACTTACTATTCTGTTATTTTATTGACTTTCCTGGTTTTATTGACTTTCAGTCATTTTTTACTGATTTTTCAATTTCTTGTTGTTTTATAGACTTCCAGTACGTATTTACGTATTATCCTATTATTTTATTGACTTCAAGTCTAATTTTCCTGTTTTTATTGACTTCCACTCATTTTTTACTGATTTTTCAATTTTTTATTGACTTCCAGTTCTTATTTACTTATTATCCTGTTATTATATTGACTTCCAGTCTTTAATGTTCCTCTTTTTATTGAGTTTCAGTCATTATTTACTTATTTTCCAGTTTTTTTTGGCATTTAGTTCTCATCTACTTATTTTCCAGTTTTTTATTGACTTCCAGTTCTTATTTACTTATTATTTAATTATTTTATGCTTGGGCAGTTGTTTTTCTCAATTACATGAAGGTTTATAAGTTCAATTAGTTCAATTTTATGTTTAATACTCTTTTGTTCGCATTTGACACTTGTTTATGTATATTTTTATGTTAACAGCATTTCATATGACGTGAAAACGCGTCATCAACATTATCGAATAATGCTGATGACTCGTTATCGCGTCATGACGCTATTTTGTATTAATTTCACAAATTTTCTATAAAAAATAATTAACTTTATCATACAAAAAAATAGCAAACAAATATTTCATTATAAGAAAAAAAAAATTTGTAAAAGGTAAATTATAGCTCGTCAAAAAATAATTGATCAACAATAATTTCATTATAAGAAAAATAGAAATAAAAAAATAAACAGAATATAATTAAGTCAGTTTTTTTTTTTAATGTAAAAATATAATAATTTTTAATAAATGCAATGGAATGAGAGTTTAAATCAACACAAAATGAATAATGAAAATATTATTAAATCAAACATATCTCGAATCAGATACCATTTCGTTTAAAATAACTCTGCAACATTGTATATATTTAAAATATGTTGATTTTAATCTGAATTTTGTTCCTGACACGTCCCTAAACGAGAAAATAAATAAACACCACAAAAAATAAATGATTTTAACATTCATGAACTTCATTAATATTGATATACTTCCATTTTGGGTCGGCGGGCAATTTCGAAAGATTTTTCGACTACGACGACGTACATCGATCATCTGTAATTTTTTTTTTTTTTCGGTCCAGTAATTGGATCTATAATTTCGGTTTAAAAAATGTAAATGTAAATAATTCTAAAAACTTCCTCGTTAATTTTCCTAGTTTCTTTCCTCTTAACAAACTTTTTTTTAACACTTCCCCAGAAACAAAAAGCAAATTAAGTATTAACCAAGTCTCCGTGCGAATTTTCGCTTCCTTCAACACATGTTGAAAACCACAACGATCCTGCATAGGCCAGGAAATAACACCAGGAGTTAAGATACAGTTAAATTTATTTATTTTACATTAATTTTTTTGTAACAAAAAAAACTATCAAATTTGCTATATGCAGGTATATATATTTAGCTCTGCAGGCCTAAGAGGCCCATGGCTTGGTTTGTCATTTCTTTCCATTTCTTCCTATTTTTACATTTATTCTTCCAGTTTTGTACCCCTAGGCTTTCCAAATGAAATTCCACTTCTCTCTTCCATCTTTCCTTTGGTCTTCCTCTTCTCTTTTTTCCTCCTATACTTCTACTGATGATCATTTTTGGGATTCTATTTGGCGCCATCCTTTCTAAGTGCCCTAGCCATCTTAGCCTTTTGGTTTGTTCTTCTTTCCCATATTTCATTGATTCGTTTCCCTCCAAAAATTTTCCTTAATACCTTTCTTTCCCGGACCTCCAAAATATTTATATCTGCTTTTCTCAAAATCCATGTTTCGCAGGAAAAGGTAACTATGGGCCTTATTACAGTTTTGTACAGTTTAATTTTTAGCATCCTTGTTATTTCAGGTGGAAAGAGAAAAAATTATTCTATAAATGTGATTTTTTTCAAAATTTTAGATAAAAAATTATGGTTGTCAAAATAGGTAGAGATCACAACTAGGAAAATTTTTGAATTTTCCTCATTTTGGTCTCCATTTTCCTCCATGTTTAAAAATTTTGAACAAAAAAATTTTTATCCTTGCACAAACAATAATAAAATAGGTGAGTATCTTTATAATACAGGAGGGTCTTTCGATTAACAACTAACGGGCCGAATCAAATATCGTGACTAGTTAATATAACGATAAGAACTCATGTTCTGATTATTAAGATCGTTAATTGGCGGGTGTCTACTTAAACCTTCATATCCGGATCATCAACTTATCATTAAGATGAGAGCAAGACATAGGCATATAGTGCAATTCCAAGATCCAAAGTGTACAGACTGGAGCGGATATAGAAATCCCTTCAAAAGTACTTGGATCATGGAATTGCATCTATAAAGAATCAGGCTGAGATAGAGGCGGCCAACGAGCAGTTGCAGAAAGCCGTTCTCACAACCTATTAAGACAAATGCCCACTTAAGGAGAAGAGGGACCATAGAGGTGTACTTTGGTGGAGTAGAATCTTGACAAAAAAGAGACCGTCTCTTGAATCGAGCTAAGGATCACGGTGCTAGGACACTTACAGATCGCTTCTAACAGGAGACACGAAATATATGCAGAAAGCCAAAAGGGGGAGTTTTGGAGGAGGTTCTAGTTGGAACAAGACTCCACTCGATACTTTTTAGAGATACGAATCAAGAGGAAGGGTTGATAAAACGACAGGATGGCTCATTTACGTACTCCAAAAGGTAAACATTAGAGATCCTCATGCGGAATAACTTTCTAGAGGATCGCCAGTAACTCTTTCCACTTTCACCTGCTAGTTTACACAACCAGTTAAAAATGTAACTAGTTTTTACTAGCATGAGACAAGTTACAATTTGTTGGTAATGCTCTAATTT
Source organism: Neocrepidodera transversa (assembly GCA_963243735.1). Classification (NCBI taxonomy): domain Eukaryota; kingdom Metazoa; phylum Arthropoda; class Insecta; order Coleoptera; family Chrysomelidae; genus Neocrepidodera; species Neocrepidodera transversa. The sequence goes on from OY725353.1 coordinate 2,625,022, forward strand.
ATGACTCAGGATGGATAAGTGAGTTAAAGTTGTTTTTGATAATTTAGCAAAATAAATGAATGGCCTGAGCGCCACTTGCCTATTATGTCTGTCTGAAGGATCCCGACAAGTTGATCGCCCACTAAATAATTTAATTGCTTAGTTGTTGATCAAATAAGAAAATTGATTTCCTGGAAAGGAGTCAAATGAAACAGGTAAAAAAAATAAACTGTGAATTTAATTAATAGAAAATTATTGATTGAAAATTTTTGTAACAATGTTCTGTACAGTCCTTGGGATTTTGATGGATTTACCCAGAATCCTCCGGAGGCGACAGGTGAGACGTCAAACTATGGATGAACTACCTAGAGTGTGACAGCAGCAGCGTGTGTATCCTAGCAGTGATGTGGTGTGTTCATGAAGTGCAAGTTCTGTGTGATGTGCCAAAGGGATGGTCCTCGCATTGAGTGGTCTTCAAGAGCGTTTTCAGAGTGCTTTTTCTGTTGTGGTGAATCAGCCAATGGCTCCCAAAAACGTTTCACATGAAAACAGAAAAAGTTAATGACCGCAAACTCACAAAAGATCCCCAAGAGTTAAGGTGTGTCTACACGTACAACCAAAACTTCACTGATTTTTGTTCAAGATATTGTCAAGTTTAGTAAATTTTACACACTGATAGAATTGAAGTTGGATACAAAGAAAAATGTCAAAAAAGGTACAAATAACTAAGATTACCAAATTGTGAAAAATATAATCAAATATATACTAAATAATCAGATAAGTGCAGTTTGTCGAATGGTCCTGGCCAAAGACGACTCGACAATCAAATTAAGGTAAGTTAATAAATGGTTTTGAAGCAAAGAAATAGAGCAACAAACGAAATAATAAAAAAGGAATTTTGATTTAGCTGAAAAAAAAATAACTTCGATGGACACGTGCAAAGTTGAAAACAACCAAGATACCTATGCACATCAAAATAAGATGAATTAGATATGTAATAATAATAATAATAATACTCCAATCAAAGCAAGATAAAAAAGAAAGAGTGAATAATAAAATAACTATTTATCTTTCTTTTTTTAGGTTAATAAGCCCCACTAGGTATAAAGAAAGTATGTCAAAAACAGTTAGAACGGTCTTTCATGGTACTATTCTATATGACAGTCGATTTAAGAATACTACTTTTAATGATGGTTAATTAATTGTCTGTCTAATAGATGTCACTGCATGACCTATTTGGTTCAAGTTATTTAAATAATATAACAAAAGTTGGAGTTTGCTTCTGAGGTGTTCACTCCGCCATCGATATTTTGAGCGTTGAAGCCTGTAGTGCTTATTGTAAAAGATAAACACTACATGAGCTGTCAAACTGAGAATGTCGCTTTAGTGATATTAACAAGATGTCATTTTGGAATTTCAGGTTGGCGCCAACCAAACACTAAGAACTTGTTCTTAATATTTTCCTTTTTTGGCCTAACAGTTCTGACGACACTAGTTGCCCTTTCTCCATTTATGTCAGCTTAACAACTTTGGTTTTTTATTAAATTTGTGGTATTTCATTTTGAATTTTATTACCACTTCAACCACATTCACAAGTGGTGAAAAAATTTAATGTCATATTTATGAAAATCTGCTGACGTGTCCTATATATTTTTCCCCGTCTCAAACCCATTATATTTTCATTTTTTTCCTCGCTTTCAAATGATTTAAATTCATCCTGATCATACCCAAACATAAAGATCACTAACTATTTTTTTAAGGAAAACTAACAGAAACGTCAAATTTTTAAGGTTAGAATTTAGGATATAAAGTCTACTTTTCTCTACCGGATACGGTAACCAGGTTGGTTAGGGTATCGGCCTTTATACTTGGTCATTGTTCTGGTTGTGGGTTCGATTCCTATGAATCTCAAGATGCAGAAAGGCATTTGTGTAATGCACAGTTTCATTCACTCAGGCAACCAGGGGCGCTATTCTTGTCAAGTGAGTAAATTGCGCATGATTATTGAATGCGAATGGTTAAATTGCGAACACTTGCTAAAGGTGGTATTCTTGGCAACCCTTCGTCTTGCTAAACGTATACGTACCAAACTAACGTAAAAATTGAATTGACAACACTGTAGATAATGTCAAATTTCTGATTTTTAATGTTTTGCGAGATGTGACATGCGACATGTACAATATAATTTTGTACCTATTCTCTGGATAGTCCGTCGACTTCCAATAATTCACCAAAAAAAGTTACGGCCAACCAAAAAAAAAGTATTGTGGAATTCATAAAGAAGCACGAAGAACTACAAAGTGGAAAATTCACCAACGCATTTTCATATAAAGATGCCCAGAGGCTATGGATGGAAGTTGCTGAAATAGTAAAAAGCATGCTTGGATCTTGGATCGAAAAATATGTAATTTTTTTAGATATTATATTTTTACATACATGGTAAGAGCCTGTGAGGTCAGAACATATGCCCAAAGTACAAGAGACGGGCCTCCTCTAGTTTGCACAGACTTGGATAATGATGTAACACAAGTCGTAAAGAGAGTGTGTTGAGGGACACTAATGTTCAAAATGATGATGATGCTCAGGAAAGTATTATGATAGAAAATGCAGAGGCAGTGGATACTGAAGATAGAAAAAAGAAACTGATGATGAACGGTCAAAAGAGAAAAAAAATTCTGTGAATAAAATAACCACCGAAATACCAAGGCGAAAGAACCAGCTAACACATGCTGTTGAAACTGTTTAATGCTTCGAAAAAGGAGTGAGTAGTGAACTGGAGGAAAAGAAGGCATACTACGAAAAGAAATTGTAAGCTTTTGAAGGAATTGCAATTGCCAAAGAACGAAGTTCACTTTGTAAAGAAAGAATTGCTGGACCTCTAGAAGTCATTTCATCATTTTCATAATTTATTTGTATGTATTTATATACACCAAAATCAGCATTATCGAATTTTTCATCTGGGAGTGAAATGTTGTGTTCCATGCATAAATTATGTAAAACAACACATGCAATTATAATTTTACTACAATTTTGAAAATCGCATTTTTAATAAGCCATTGCAACATTCAATTAGTCTTCGTATAGTTTTGTATTTTGAATTATACAGGTGCTCATTTGTGTTTGGAAGATGTTCATAATCTAATGGTGTCATTAGCCAAGTTCTTAGTGACTAACTATTCGAAATCACTACACGATCACAATTTTCCGCTCCCTGCAAGTATTCGCGTAGAAATCGTATTCGTCACTAAAAGCAAGGGTCAAGAATACCGAACCGCTCGCATTCAAAGCCACTGAACAAGAATAGCGCCCCAGACCGGATGAGATCGGATATCTCGTGGAACTAAGAGGGGGGGTTGGTGGTATAATTACACACTTGCTAACCGACAGATCACCTGAATGACAAAGGCGTATAGTCTTGGGTTTAGAGTGGTGAGGACAGTGGTTCGGATCCCACGATAAGCTGTAGGTCCCGTCCAGATTAACCCTGGTAGCAGAAAATAGACGTTAAATATAATAGCAATAGCAAAAACTTTTGCCCAAAAATTGACCAAACTCGAGACTTTGCACTAAAGTCCACTTTAAAAATCGATTATAACAAAAACGTTATTGTACAGTACATTTTTAAAGTTATAGCAAGCTTTAATTTGATTATGAACCTTTCTGTTAGATATTTGTTCTTATAAAAATTAAAAAATAAATAAAAAGAATAAAATTAATTGTCGTTGACTTTACTCTAATACTTGAAACGCCTTAAAATTAATTCTGCGTTTTAATCCGGCAGCAAGCAACCCTTTGCATCAGTTACATCCCTTATTTACATTTGACTGCATGAAAGAGTGTATCGGAGCGAAATATTCCATTTCCAATATCACTTGGTGGCTTTGTACGGGCGAAATAACGGATGAAGGGATCCATTGTTGTCTTGTCAGTTTCTCCGAGACGAGGCACATGCGAGACTTGATACGACACGCTACCGGACCATATTGAAATTTTATCAGATAAATGAATATAAGTAATAAATTATATTATAAATTAAAATAACTAAAATCGATCACATTTGGTTACCGGAAATTTGATTGAGATCAATAGCTCGAAATCATTTGATCGAATTGATTTAAAAATCAATTGACAGAAAAATCATTCGATCGAAAAATCAATTGAACGAAACATTTGCCAAGAACTGTATTCAATCATTGGTGATTTTATATTCTGCTGGAATAATCTGTTCTGTTAAGAAATTTGTTAGCAGAGGTGAAATGTCTTTTTTATTATTGCTATTCCTTCATGTTCTCTACTGAAGTTAAGAGAGTACAAGCTTTTTCAGTCAATTCGCTGGAAGCATGTGAGAAAACTTTCTCAACAGCATTGATCCATATGAACTGCTGGAAGATGCTCTGAGATTTCATCCCGATTATTTTCCTCCTGTTGTGATGTCTTTTAGGCCCCACAGAATAACCTTAATTAATACTATATCATACTAGTTATAATTTAAACAATATAAAGGTTGAGACATGAAGTTGTACGTAACGTGATATAGCAAGGTAACGCCGACAGGTTGAATGCCGGCCGTTGTCCAGGTCAGGAAATGTTTATTGTTAGCTGTGCATATATAGGTTGTTATCGCTTTGAGATTGGGGTCATCCTTGATTCGTTATTCATTCTCGATTCTTGATTCATTATCGATTTTATTATATTGTAGTAATCATGTAACAGTGAATAAATTTGTTGTTGAAAGTATCTACTAACAAAGAGTTTTACAGCTTATAAAATTTTAAACGCTTTTAAATATTTTGAGGCAACAAAATGGGGTGTACAAAAATTAACAACTTTTCAGTTTTTATATTTTATACTTTTGACTGATAAAAGTAACCACTTTGAAATTCTCCTCTCTCCGTCATTTACGTTTTGTAAAAAAGTAGTTTGTAGTAGTTGGTTTTTGGTTTGTAGCAACGATTATGGACTTTGTAGTGGTTTTGTATTTGTTATTGCTTAAAATTGTGTACGTTGTTCACAGATTACCGACTCTTATGTTGTGTTACACTATCTATCTTGGCTTTGTTTTTGTTTACTTTTGGTGTATTCGTTTTTAGGTTAGTTTACTTGACTTTAACTTTGATCGACTACAATAATAACCGTTCGAAAAGAAGTCACACGAGCGAGACAATCGGATCGCACAAACGTCACACCATAGAACGAAAATGATCTGTTAGTGCATACTTTTCGAACTCAGCCCAGTGGAAGTTCTAGTTCCAGTGGCAATCTCTCGACTTTAAGCTAAAGAGAGCGAAGCCAATTACAATTATACCAGAGTCCAAAAACGTCATCCGACCACCACGAAAGCCCGGAATACGTACCGTCCACACCTTTTCTTCTGCACCATCACCCGATCTTAGTAGAATTAAAACTTATTTATTGAATATTATCATTGTTTTATTCCAGTAGCTAATACCAAGGTATTCAAATCAGCCGCTAAGGTTCTTCTCGATGCAATACGACCTCTGGAGTATTTTCTTTCTTTACTGAAGCTGCCCGAGTAAGTGGCCTTTGCACTATAAACGGAAGATGGCGCCCGGGGTAATCTGAAACCTAGACTAAGGTACCAAAATATCGCTTGACGACGCAAAGAGCGTTACAAAGTATTGAGTACTGCCTTCCTTTTATAGGCTACAGTTACACTAGGAATTCTGTAAAAGGTGACACATTTTACCAGACAACAAAAAGCCGACATATTTGATAATATTCACGCAAATACTCAAACAGTATTATTATATGAACAATATCTTTAATATCTGCCTACCAAGTGGTCACGTGACATGACAAGTGACATCATCTTGGAATGCCTGATATAGTTTGTTCAGTGACTCCTTACCCCTAATTTTAACCAATTGGGGTATGTCGGAAATTCAGTGAGTTTTACCCAAAAGACAGAAACGCTTTTTTTACTATTACGTACCTAAACATATTTATTTTAATTTATGTGGAAAATAATTTAGCACTATAAAAACAGATAGTAGATATGATAAACTTTTTTCTTCTAACATTTACGATTTTAATGGTACGTACTTTTATACCTCACAAACTGCACTTAAGGGCAAAAGAATCTTTCCGGCATCTTTATCCTATTGGAAATAAGTAAACAATTATTTTAAATATAAACTTTTGTTCTGTCTCACAATATCGCGATATTTTTTTAAATGGCAAATGTCAAAACTGACATGATATTTGATCTGATTGTTGAAGTTATCTGACATTCACTTTAGATACAAATTGTCTGTCTAATCTGGTTTACATATGCTACTAGGACAAGCGTTAGTGATGACGTAGGTGTTAGGGGTCACCGAAAAAAGTTTATATCGTGACGTCGCGTTGGTATTCTGTCACATAAAAATATCCATCCAGTATGGGTTTTTTTTTCAAATTGACCATTTATGAACGACATTTTCCAAAAAACTGCAAGCAACCTTATCTGTAAACGTGATTATTTCCCTTAATTTATATCAACCAATGAAATTTCATAATTTCTAAAATTCTAAATAATATGAATCAATTATCAGCGACTATTTCAGTAGACCCTAGAGAAAAAGTCACTTTTATACGTCACATAAAAATGTCAAATACTTCTGTCAGTTTTTTGTGTTTTCAATTTTAATTAGTATTCGATTTAATTTCGTATTATTATTTTATGTTTGTATTGTGTTAATAAAGTTTTTTTCTAATTTACTTATTCGCAATTAATTTAATTTTCACGGGAAATCATCTTCCTAAATATAACACGACTATGATTAATACTTTGCTGTTTTTGTTGTTGCTAAATTACTCGAATATTTTACAATTTGATTGGACAACCTAACCTAACCTAACCAATTGATTAAAGCTCTCAAGCTCAGATTATTACTGTTCAAATTATGTAGAACCAAATTGTAAAATATTCGAGTAATTTAGACGAAACAAAAATAGCCGACTATTTATCAACGTCTTCGTTCAGGTGTGATAAAAAGGAATCGATATGGATTTTGATTATGAGCCAATTATTCAAAATAAACATGGTAGGTAGGTTCAATGTGAGTGGAGCGTTTGCTCGCCCCTCCACTGCGGCCAACAGAGGCCTATTGTGGCTCACCCCTATGGGCTATAATTCACCATGCAATCCACACCTTCTTACGAAGTCTATGGTATATTTAGGTGAAGCTTCCTTAAAGTCGGTAGGCTCCAGCTGTACAAAACGAAACGTACGAAGCCTATTCATTTTCAGGGCAGGGCAGGAGCATAAAATATGCTCCGCCGTTTCGTCTTCCACACTGCAGAAGCGACAGTCCGATGTTTGACTCAGACCTAGCTTCTTCAGATGGTACCGCAGACGACAGTGCCCTGTAAGCAGTCCAATTAGGATGCGTAGATCACTTCTACTCCATTCTAGGATCTGCGATAGGGTGCTACCTGAGGGTTTGACTATAAACGCCTTAGAGTGAGCTAACCCAGGAATATCTTTCCAGTGTTGGAGAGTTTTCCTCTCGGTACATTTCCAGATAGTGTCTTTGGCACTGCTTTTGGCTATGCCGAAAAATGGTTCCGGTCCAATGAACTCGGATTCTGCACCTCTTTTCGCAAGGGTGTCGGCTTTCTCATTGCCCTCCACCCCTTCATGCCCAGGTACCCAGAGTAGGGTTACTCTGTTACTGGTAGCAATGCGATCCAGGGATTCGATGCAGTTCCACACCAGCTTCGAGTCCAGCCGGCTGGAGCTCAGTGCTTTTCAAGCTGCCTGGCTGTCTGATAAAATATAAATACTTTTGTTGACAAGATGATGGTTTACCAACTCTCTTGCACACAATTCTATAGCGAAAACCTCCGCCTGAAAGATGGTAGCATACTTGCCGAGGCTTACTGTGATGTCAACTCTCGGTTTTTTGCTGTACACTCCGGCTCCAACACCACTTGGGGTCTTTGAACCATCTGTGTACAGTACATAAGCCGTCCCTGGAAAGAGGATCTCCCCCTTTTCCCATTCGTCTCTTCTCGGAAGAAGGACGTTGAAGGACTTCTGTATGTGAGTTCTGGGAGAGAGCACATCCGAAACCATTCCGAGAGTGTGGTGAGTACTCATCTCTCGCAGCAGTCCAGAGTGGTCCCATAGCCTCTCCCCCTCAATTTGACCGGCCACCGACATGGCTCTATAGGAGGTCATTCTGGCCTCCTGCTCCAGTAATATATGGAGAGGAGTAAGACCCAGAAATCTTTCCATTGCCGCTGTCGGGGTAGATGACATAGCGCCTGTAATAGCCACAAATGCTAATCTCTGTAGTCCAGATAATTTAGCCGCCGCAATAGACTGGAGCCCCTTCGTCCACCAGGCCATTGCGCCATATGTGACCATTGGTTTTATCACCGTTTGATAAATCCAGTAAATCTGTTTAGGGTTCATTCCCCACGACTTGCCGCATACCCTTCTGATATTCCAGAGCGATGCCCTGGCTTTATTGATTGTTCTTTCCAGATGGGAGTTCCAGGTAAGTTTTCTATCAAGGATAATCCCCAGATATTTTACCTCCTCCGCAAACGGAATGGTTACGCCTTCCAAAATTGGATGACGTAGCTTATCAAGCTTCCTCCTTTTTGTAAAAGGAACTACTGCAGTTTTGTGGGGGTTCACAGACATCTGTTCCTCCTCACACCATCTGTATACGATGTTAAGAGCTTCCTGAAGGATATTGGAAATAATCTCTTCAAATAAGCCTCTAACCATTATTAAAAGGTCATCGGCATAGCATTGAAAATCTACCCCCAGCTGGGAGAGCCTGTCCAGTAGGGGGTCGACCAAGAGTGACCAAAGAAGTGGAGACAGCACTCCACCTTGAGGACACCCCTTCGCCGCCCTAAATCTGACAGTCTCCTTCTGCAGTGATGATGTGACAAAACGATTTTCAAGCATTCATTTAATCCAATTGCAGATTAGTCTGCTTATTCCCCTTCGCAGAAGTGCAGCGTAAAGGGATTGAGGCAGGGCATTGTTGAACGCCCCTTCAATGTCGAGGAAAGCTGTCAGCGCAATCTGTTTATGCTGTAAAGAGTGGGCTATCTTTCCTACGAGGTTATTTAACGCCAAATCTGTAGATTTGCCAACCTGGTAGGCATATTGTCTGGGGTTGAGGGGAATTTCCCTGCAGTTCCCGTCTCTAATATGCCTATCTAGAATTATCTCTAGAGTTTTTAGTACGAACGAGGTAAGGCTGATCGGTCTAAAGGATTTAGGCAGGGAATTATTTATCTTCCCCGCTTTCCGTATAACAAACATAGTTCGATCAATTGATTTTTCGAGAACGATTTCCGAACCAATGATTTTTCGGACATTTGAATTTTCGATCAATTGATTTTCGATCAAATAATTTCGATCAATCATATTTCCGGTAACCCCCACATTTACGATATTTTTATTTATTTTAGAATGTTATGTAATAAACTTCAGTATTCAATATACACACACACATACGGTCTCGTAGTTGAATCTTCTCCATAATTCATAATCAATTTGGGTTCGCATGACGGGAAAACAGATTCGGTAAGTAAACACACAAATTACACAGTTAAAGATACTTAAGTTGGCGTTCAAAGCAAACATACGATGAACATGAACATCGATGTAGGTATAAGCAGATAATGACGGTTTCGAGATCGGAGGATGATTTGCGTTGGCAAATGCAATGCACATACATGCTGAATATGTAATTTGGTGATCTCCGTGTAAGCAGTTTTCATCTAGTTACAAAGAAAATTCTACAAAAAAAATAAATAGACTTGAGTATATCTAGCATTGATTTAAATGACCGCACAACTATGATATATAACTTTATAATTCATTAAATCAAACTAAATAATGACAGATAGAGGAATATAACAGGGGATTAAAGCCAATTACTGTAGCTCATTGCTATTTGTCACGGAATAAGGTTGTAAAATACAAAGTGACATAAATTCAGAGTCTGTACTTACAGCAGGAAATATAACTTTACTAGTTGTTAAAATACAGGATTTGTTTCTCTGAATTGCATGCATGCGATATTTACGATATTCCGTGTCTAAAAATGAACTGATAGACTTAGGGAAGAAAAAATAAAGTTACGATTTGCATTCGACGATTCCTTTTATGTCGGTCATAATAATTATACTTGTAGAGGGATTAATAGATTCTAAAAATGATTAAAACTGATTTTAAAAATAAGCGGTTATGTAAATCTAGTCAGATACGAAGTTAGTTAAGTTATTTTTTTAACTTTTTAAAAATTTTTAGTGAGAAACAAAAACCAGTCCAAAGAAATCGAAATAAATCGAAAGGTATCAAAAGAAACCGAAAAAAATCTAAATATATTCGAAAACATTGTAATAAATCGAAAGATATCGAAAAAAAATTGCAAGAATCGGAAAATGTTAAAAAAAATGAAAATATCGAAAAAAATCGAAAGATATCGAAAGAAACGGAAAGAAATCTATAAATGAATCGAAATAAATCCAAACAAAAAAACGAAATAAATCGAAAGAAATCGAAAAAATTTTAAAGAAATCGGAAGATATCAAAAATAAAAGAAAGAAATAGGAAGATATCGAAAAAAAAAATCGAAAGAAATCGAAAGAAATAAAAAGAAATCGAAAGAAAGCGACAAAAATCGAAAAAAAAACAACAAAAACGAAAAAAAATTTGACGGAATTCAGAAAAATGGGATAAAGTTAGAACAAACCTGAAGGAATTTAAAAAAATCAAAACACAACAGAAACAATCAAAAGATAACAAAAAAATCAAAAATCAAAGGAAAATAATCAGAGAAATGAAAAAAAAATGAACGAAAATAATTCGAGGAATAAGAAAAAAATTAGAAAGCAAAATAAAGAATAAGAAAAAAATGGAACAATGAAAATAAATAAGGAAAGCTTGGAAAAATCAAAAAAATCAGAAAAAATCTGAAAAATAAAAAAAAAACAAAGCATTGGAAAAAAATGAAAAACAACATTGCAATATACAGAAAAAAAACAAAAAAATTGTAAAAACGAAACGAATAAAAAAATTTAACAAAACGCAAAAAAATAAGAAAAATAATCACAAAAATTGAAAAGAAAATAGCAAAAAATGGTAAAAAAATTGGAAAAAAAATCACAAAAAACTAAAAAAAAAACCTGAAACAATTGTAAGGATAAAAAAATTAAAAAAATCGAGATAATTGAAATAAACCGACAAAAACCAGACGAATAATAAAAAAGTTAGAAAAATAAAAACGAGAAAAGAGAAAGTAATAGAAAAAAAAAACGAAATGAAAAACTAATGAGAAAAAATCAGAAAAAATCGAAAGAAATTAGAAATAGGCCGAAAAAAAATTAGCGGAATAATAAAAAAAATTCAGAAAACAAAATGAAGAAATAGAAAAAAAAACAGAATAAGAAAAAATATGACAATTAGAAAAAATCGAAAGAAATTAGAAAAAACCATAAAATCTGAAAAAAAACAAAGTTTTGAAAATATCGAAAACCCCCAAAAAGCGAAAAAACCGAAAAAAAACGAGGGATGAGAAAAAAATGAGAAAAAATCAAAAAAAAAATAAATAGAAAAAGCGGAACGAACATATCAAAACAGAAAAAAAGAACAAAATGGAAAAAAATTAGAAAAATCCTGAAGGAATTTAAAGAATCAAAATCAACAGAATAAATCAAATAACTGAAAAATCGAAAAAAAATCAAAAAATCCGAAAAAAAATCCCAGAATTAAAAAAAAATGAGAAAAAAATAAGAAAACAAAAGAAAGAAATAGAAAAAAAAACAGAACAATGAGAAAATAAGATAAAATTAGAAAAAATGGAAAAAAATCAAAAAAGAAAAAATTAGAAAGCAAAAGAAAGAATAAAAAAAAGAACAGAATACTGAGAAAGGAATAATTAGAAAAAATCCAAAAAAAATTAGAAAAAATCAGAAAAATTCGGAAAAAAAGAAAAAACAGAAAAAATATTGGAAAACGTGAACAAAATTGCAAAATTCGGAAAAAACAAAAAAAATTTAAAAAATTGAAGCAAAATCGCAAATAACAAAAAACTACAACAAAAAAAAAACAGAAATAATTGTACCATAAAAACAAATAAAAAATTCCAGAGAATTGAAATTAATCAAAAAAAGGACTAATAAAAGAATAAGAATAAATCAGAAAACAAAAGAAATAAATAGAAAAAATAAACAGAAAAAAAATAAGGAAAAATTAGAAAAAAGCGATAAATTAAAAAAATAAGAAAATACCAGAAATAATTAAAAAAAAAAAACCAGAAAAATAATAAAAAACAAAATGCAAAATGAGAAAAAAAATTAAATTAACTAAACGAAAAAATCTTAGGAATAAGGAAAAAATTGAGAAAAATAAGAAAGAAAAAGAGAAAAAAAACAACAATGAGAAAATGAGATAAAATTAGAAAAAATCGAAAAAAAATTCAGAAAAAAATTAGAAAATGAGAAAAAAATTAAAAAACGTCGGAAGAATAAGAAAAAAAAGAGTAAGAGTGAAAGAGGGGGAAGGTCGAATAACGCTTTTTCCTTACGTGACGGTTTCTGCCAGTTACCTCCTACCACAAACCGCGTTAAAAAACTTCATTCCAAAAATAAAAATCATGAGAACAAAATTCCTAATTTCCATTAACCCATCACCTACACGTTACAGTCTTTTATTTAATATGCATCATAATAGCATCCCATTATAATTATCAATTGAATATTAGATCTGATGCTATTCTGCATCCACCCAATTGAGAAAATATACACTAAGAAAACAAAAATTACAAATACACGTAACCCGTATTACCGCCCATTTGTCGACTATCTTCTTTATTTTAATTATCACGGTTATTAAGTAACTTCGTTACAAAAATTTTAATTTTTGAATAAATAAATTAATAAAAATCTTAAAATAATTTTATCAGAATAATTGATTTAAATTCACGGTTATTAAGTAACTTCGTTACAAAATATTTTAATTTTTGAATAAATAAAATAATAAAATTCTTAAAATAATTTTATCAGAATAATTGATTTAAATTCACGGTTATTAAGTAACTTCGTTACAAAATAATTTAATTTTTGAATAAATAAAATAATAAAAATCTTAAAATAATTTTATCAGAATAATTGATTTAAATTCACGGTTATTAAGTAACTTCGTTACAAAATAATTTAATTTTTGAATAAATAAAATAATATAAATCTTAAAATAATTTTATCAGAATAATTGATTTAAATTCACGATTATTAAGTAACTTCGTTACAAAATATTTTAATTTTTGAATAAATAAAATAATAAAAATCTTAAAATAATTTTATCAGAATAATCGATTTAAATTCACGGTTATTAAGTAACTTCGTTACAAAATATTTTAATTTTTGAATAAATAAATTAATAAAAATCTTAAAATAATTTTATCAGAATAATTGATTTAAATTCACGGTTATTAAGTAACTTCGTTACAAAATATTTTAATTTTTGAATAAATAAAATAATAAAAATCTTAAAATAATTTTATCAGAATAATTGATTTAAATTCACGGTTATTAAGTAACTTCGTTACAAAATATTTTAATTTTTGAATAAATAAAATAATAAAAATCTTAAAATCATTTTATAAGAATAATTGATTTAAATTCAAAAATATTTGAGTATAGAACAATTTTTTAATAGTTGTAACAGTGTGAATATTTTTTTGACTAACTGTTTTGACTAACTGTGATATAGTTGGGGGGCTTCAAACTTATAAATAACCATTTTCTGAGTGTAAATTCTTCATTCAAAGTGTGATATAAAGGGTGGGGACTAGCGGAACAGGCATTGTCTCGCTTTAACATCTCTATTTCCTCTTGACACCCCGTCATTATGAGCTGAGAATTGCCTCCCACTAGCCCACACAAGGAACAATTACAATGTTGCCTCAAAGATATCGTGATCGTATGTGTAAAAGAGAAGCGTTGATGATGACTACGTAATATTAAAACATCTTTATTATGATATTTTTAATAAAAAAAACTCTAACAGGAACAATCGTTTCAGTTTGTTTTTTTACATAAATAGTAGATGAGTAGGTAATAACCCTTCGATGATCGTTAAAACATTCCAAAAAAACTACAATTACCGAGATGCCTAGCTGGTTTCTTATAAAACAAAACTTGTGGGAACTACTACTTACGATAATTGATTCGATGGTAAGTATATATTTACCGTACTTGATTCATTCCTCATGGAATTTTATGGACTATAAATTACATTCTTATAGGTTAGAATTAACGTATGTGACTTCTAAAATAAATAAAATAAATTCTATTTCTGTCTCCTATAATTATAATTCTAACATATTTTTAAATATTTAAATAAGTATCATCCTGTAATAAATTTCATAAAAATCAACACATGTTTTGGCTTAAAAAAGAATTTTAAATCTACCCTTAACGCGACCAAACACGTGCGTGTATATTATTTTCACTTCTCCGACTTTAATCCACTTGTTTAAATGATGACGGGTCCGTAAAAGATCCAACGGATTATGTGGATTATTTGGGTGTATTTTTAAGTGATGTTTATTTTTAACTAGTAAAAATAAATATAGTTTGTAAAATGAATAATTTAAATCCAACACTGATAAGATTAATAACCAAATTTGAATCTATTATCAAAGGACCTTTTTATGAATCATGAGAGAATACTATAAACAAGTGAGAGACGGCAATATTTTTGCCGTAATGTCAAATTTTACTACAGTATATATGGTATAAGTAGCGGGAAAGTAAAAATAAGTCAAAGATTAATACGATTTTTGGGGTTTTTCAATGCTGAATCGTATGCCGTTGTCCGTTTGTCTCTATCTCTAACCGTTCTCGAGTTAATCATACTTACAGACGGATGGACAGACGGACAAACCCGTTTTATAAGAGTTTTTTCATAATCAGGAATAAAGTTGATTCATGACGTCCGGGAAGAACTTTCTGAGAGGAACTTTCTTTATAGAATCTTTCGGCAAAGATTTTTCAGCCGGATAGTCCGAGAAGATTTTTCCAAAAATAATTGTCCGGGAAAGATTTTCGGAAAAATTGTCCAGGAAGAATTTTCTTGGATGAATTGTCTGGAAAATATTTTCCAGGAAGGATTGTCCGGGAAAAACTTTCTAAGAAGAAAGGATTATCCAGGAAGAACTTGCTAGGAAGGGTTTCTTGAAATAATTGTCCGGGATAGAATTTCCAGTAAGGATTGTCCGAAAGGAACATTCTGGAAAGATTTTTTTGACAGAATTTTCCGGTTAGGATTTTCCGGGAACGATTGTCCGGCAAAAACTTTCTACGAAAGGTTTCTTGAAATAATTTTCCGGGAAGTATTTTCCAGGAAACATTGTCAGGGAAGAATTTTACAGAAATAATGTCCGGGAAATATTTTGTAGGAAGAATTGTCCGGGAACGATTTTCTGGGTTAAATCGTCCTGGAGAGATTTTTCAGGAAGAATTGTCCAGGCATAATTTTTTGGCTAGAATTTTTCAGGTCCGATTGTCCGAGAACAACTTTCTACGAACGATTTCTTGAAATAATTTTTCAGACAAAATTGTTAGGGAAGAATTTTACAGAATTAATTGCCATGAAAAATTTTGTAGGATCCGTGAAGGATTTTTTAAGATGAATTGTCCGGGAAGAATTTTCAAGGTAGGATTCGAGAAAAACTTTGTAAGAAAGATTTTTTTGAAAGAATTTTCCGTCTGGGACTTTCCAGGAGCAATTATCCGGGAAGAACTTTCTAGGAACAATTTCTTGAAATAATTGTGCGAGATGGATTTTCCAGGAAAGATTATGGGGTAAAAATTTTACAGAAATAATTGCCGGAGTAGATTTTGTAGGAAGAATTTTCCGGGAAGGATTTTCTAGGATAAATTATCCTGGATAGATTGTCCAGGAACGATTGTCTGGGAAGAATTTTCCAGAAAGAATTGTCCGGGAAAGATTTTCGCAAAAATTGTCCATGAAGGATTTTCTTGAAAGAATTGTCCATGTATAATTTTTCAAAAAATATTATCCAGAAATAACTTTCTAGAAAGGGTTTATTGAAATAATTGTCCGGGATGGAATTTCCAGGAAGGATTATCCGGGAAAAACTGTCAAATAAGGGATTTCTTGAGAGCATTGTCCGGGTATAATTTTTCAAAAAATATTATCCAGAAATAACTTTCTAGAAAGGGTTTCTTGAAATAATTGTCCGGGATAGAATTTCTAGGAAGGATTACCCGGGAAAAACTTTCAAATAAGAAATTTCTTGAAATAATTGTCCGGGTATAATTTTTCAGAAAGGATTATCCAGGAAGAACTTACAGGTAGTTTTTCTTGAAATAATTGTCCGGGATGGAATTTCCAGGAAGGATTATCCGGGAAAAACTTTCAAAGAAGAATTTTCTTGAACGAATTGTCTGGGTATAATTTTCTAGAAAGGATTTCCCAAGAAGAACTTTCTAGGAAAGATTTTTATAATTGTCCGGGAAAAAATTTACAGAAATAATTGCCGGAACAATTAGGTGGGAAGAATTGTCCATGAAGGATTTTCTACGATAAAATATCCTGGATAGGAAGGATTTTCCGGGAAGAACATTCTAAGAAGGATTTTCTTGATAGAATCTTCCGGCTAGGATTTTCCAGCCGGATTGTCCGGGAAGAATTTTCCAGAAAGAATTGTGTGGAAAAGAGTTTCGAAAATTTGCCCAGGAAGGAATTTTCTAGGATGAATTGTTCGGGAAGGTTTTTCTTGAAAGAATTATCCGGGACAGATTTTCTAGCAAGAATTAACCTGGAAAGATTTTCTAGGATAAATTGTCTTGGATAGATTTTCCAGGAACGATTGTCGGGGAAGAACTTTCTAAGAAGAATTTTCTTGCTAGAATCTTCCCGCTAGAGTTATCAAGAAGCGATTAACCGGGAAGAATTTTTCAGAAATAATTGACCGGGAAGGATTTTCAGAAGAATTGTCCGGGAAGGATTTTTTAGGGTGATTTTCTAAGAATGATTTCCTTGAATGAATTGTCGGGGTATGATTTTTCAGAAAGGATTATCAGGGAAGAACTTTCTAGAAAGTTTTTCTTGAAATAATTGTCCGGGATGGATTTTCCAGGCAGGATTGGCCGAGAAGAACTTTCTAAGATTTTATTAACAGATTTCTTGAAATAATTGTCCGAGAGGGATTTTCCAGGAAAGATTGTCAAGAAAGAATTTGACCGAAATAATTGCCGGGAAAGATTTTGTAGCGAGAATTGTCCGGGAAGGATTTTCGGGAATAAATTTTCCTGGATATATTTTCCACGATGGATTGTCCGGGAAGAAGTTTCTAAAAAGAATTTTCTTGACAGAATCTTCCGACTAGGACTTTTCAGGAACGATTGTCCGGGAAGAACTTTCTAGTAACGATTTTTTGAAATAATTGTCGGGAAAAGATTTTCGGGGAAAGATTGTCCGGGAAGAATATTACAGAAATAATTGCCGGAAAAGATTTTGTCCGTGAAGAACTTTCTAAGAAGGATTATCTTGATAGAATCTTTCGGATAGGATTTACCATAATCTACTTAGACAATTAAGCAGCTCTTACGGCGATAAGCAGCCTAAAGGTGACATCTAAGCTAGTATGGGAATGTGTCGAAGAACTGAGGGAAATGGTGGTCCACAATAAAGTAAATTTATCTTGGGTACCAGGTCATGAAGGTATCACTGGAATCGAAAAGGGTGACGAGCTCGCAAGAAGCAGATCGTCAATTGGTCTAGAACCAGCGATATGTATACCAAAGCGTACGTTCAGACACCATATAAAATCGAACACAAATTGTACTGAGGCAATCTAGGTACCCGGACTATTACATGGGAAAAAATTTATAAAATAACCCTTCTTTATCCTCTAGAGTAAGGTTTCTGAAGCTTCCAATCTATTTCTTCTTAGAATCCACTGCCTCACCCAAAAACGACGTTTCTTGCAACTTTTGTTCATATTAATAATAATTTTTTTCACTTCTTCTTTTTAAAAAACTCAAACAATCGGTACACATTCATGCACAACTGCATTTGACGCTAATTTACATTGAAACTGATAACAATAACTGATTCAAATTGGAGTCAACTTTTGGTAATCAAATAAAATCGGTCGACTGAAATCAACTCATGAGAACGCGCCTTTAGAGTATGCTCCCTCCTTCCTATATTTGAAATCTGTATTAATCCTACGCAACCTATAGGTTTGTTCGACTTGTGACCAGAACCGGTACAAAATAGTCACGAGTTTTTTTGAACTAGCTTAAGATCAGTTCGCGTCATTTTTTAAACCAATCCGGGACTGTACTAAATTGTCCGGCACTGCACTTGATCTTTGGTAAGAATTAATCAGAACAATTAAGATTTCATATAGGTATTGTTTCTCTATGATTTTAATAACATTCATATGGGTATAATGGATTTAAATGTATCTTCAAGTTCTTCATCGAGTTTCAGTATTTCATTTTAGCTTGATAATGAATTACTTTCAGTCATTTTCAGGTTTATATGTGTTATAGACTTTTACTTTTCCTAGTTCAAGTTTGTTTCATATTTTGAACTAAATTAAAATCAATCCCAATATCAAACGAGTGCACAGACAGTTCTGCGCAGTTTATAAATATTTTCTGTTTTGAATTTTGCAATCCTTCGAACAAACCTTATTTGTACTGTATCCATTTTAATTCTAAGTATAGAATGGCCCTTAATATATAGACACCCAAGTCCTTCGCCTTAATAAAAAAATATAATATTAAAAAACCGTTAAATTGCTAAACTTGTAAATTCATTTCACAGTTATTTTATCACGTATTCAATTCACAGTAGGATTAAATATTTTTTATTTTGGATAACTGTACATTAGATGTATGGGGCAAAGGATTTCAAAAAATTTAAACCTTCACTTGAACTATAAGCGAAAATTTTCTTACACATAACGTAAAAATAATTTAAAAATAAAAAAATCATTCTATACCTACCAAACGGAATTTAATTAATTCACTCACTCAATAATTAATTAGCATACCTCTCTAATCATCAAACAAAACCATCAAACACCAAAAAACATTTCCTAAAAGCATACTGGGAATAGCCTACAAATACTTGCCATAACTACAGTATCAAAATCACTGTTTACTGTTCGATCGTATGATGTATTGGATTTCAAGTATTATTATATTAAAACCTTCACTTCATATTTATTTTGTACTAACCCTAATATTTGTATGCCCGATAGGGTTATATTTGATATGACATATCGTAAAATTTTAATATCGATGCATGTATTTATTAATATATATTTTTTTTTGATTAGATTTAATATTTTTCATGAAAAAATGATGTTGTCGTAAATAACAACCTTTAAGCGAGATCAAAACAATACGAATCCGTAACCGAGCTCGCTCATATATTCCCATTCCAAATATTTATCTAAAATCTAAAGAACAAAAACAGAAGGAAGGGTTTTATCTAAATAACGTTAAAGATAACATATGGAAATCAAATAAAAATATTTTCCCCCTATATACGTTAAAGGGTTGAAATTCTGAATGGTAAACCTCAGGGTGTCTATATAACATATATATAGAAAATTATTGATATATTACATTGATGAAATTGATATGGAAGATAAATAAAGGAATTTATATTAGAAAAAAATAATTTTGGTTAAGGTATCGTTTAGGGAAATATTTTAACTTATATAAAGTGGAAAAGTTTCATTTAACATTATTATTAAAAATAAAACAAAAGTTATTCTTAATTGACAAAATTATTATTTTATTTTATATTTTTTAAAAAGCTCCGGAACATTTTATGTATTGTATTTATTTATTCATATTTACAATTTTTTATGAATTTCCTGGATTATATTAGAAAGGGAATATAGAAAAATAAAAAATAAAATATTAAAAATTGGGAAAAATTTCCAAAGAAAATTATGTGTATGTTTTGAAATTTTTATGTACTTATGAGCTTTATTTGAACAAAAATTTAGAATAGAAAATATTTGTGCAAAAAATTATAGCAAAAAATAATAAATAGGAAAATTTTACCAATTAAATTAAAATTGTATTTATTAAATCATTTTGGAATTTTTTATGAAATTTCCTGGGCTGTATTAGTACGAAAATTTAAGGAAAATTTTAAAAATAATGTAAAAATTGAAAAAAGTTTATAAAGAAAATTAAATGAATTTTCCTGGCCTGTATGATAATCAAAATTTCAGAGAAAATAAAAAAATAAAAAAAAATTGAGGAAAAAAATCAAAAAAATCATGAGAAAAAAAATGATATAAAATTAGAAAGCAAAACAAAGAATTAGAAGAAAAAAAAACAGATCAATGAGAAAAAATTGAGGGAAGATTAAAAACATCGAAAAAAAACACAAAAACAAAACAGAAAAAAGAAAAAGAAAATCAGAAAAAATTAGAACAAAATAAGGAAAAAACAAAATCCCTAAAAAACGCTAAAAAATTAAAACAAAGTCGCCCAGAAATGCAAGAAATCGAAAAATATCGCAAAAAATCATAAAAAAGCGCAAAAATCGCTAAAAACTTGTAAAAAATCGCAGAAAATAGAAAAAAAATCAAAAAAATAGAAAGCAAACCGGAAACAATTGAAATCATCAAAAAAAAATTAAAAATTCAAAAGAATTGATATAAGAGAAAGAATTAGAAAAAAAACAGAATAAGAAAAAATTGAGGAAAATCGAAAAAAAAACAAAATTCAGAAAAATGAAAAAAAACGGGATAAATTAAATGAATGAAAAAAATTTTAAAAAAAATGGAAAAAATAAAAAACATTGAAAAAAGTCATAATTATGGAAAAAAAATTGGAAAAACCCGAAAAAAACGATAAAAAATGAGAACAGTCTCCAAGAAATTCAAGAAATTGAAAAATATCGCAAAAAATTGCAAAAAAAATCGCAAAAATGGCAAAAAAAAAATAAAAAAATAAACCGGAACCAATTGAAACCAAAAATAAAAATTAAAAATTCGAAAAAATTAAAATAAAAGAAAGAATTTGAAAAAAAAAAACAGAACAATGAAAAAAAATTGAGGAAAGATTAAAAAAATCGAAAGAAAAAAACCAAAAAAAAAAAACAAAAATGAAAAAAGTGAAAAAAATTATAAAAATTAAATGAATGGAAAAAATTAGAAACAATTGGAACAAAATAAGAAAAAAATTGAAAAAAAATACAGATTATGGAAAAAAAAAATTTGTAAAACCCCGAAAAAAACGCTAAAAATGAAAACAGAATAGACAAGAAATCCAAGAAATTGAAAAATATCGCAAAAAATACAAAATAAACGCAAAAAATCGCAGAAAAGCGCAAAAATAGCAAAAATGCAAAAAAATTGCAAAAAAAAACAAACCGGAATCAATTGAAACCATCAAAAAAAAATTAAAAAATTTGAAAGAATTGAAATAAAAGAAAGAATTAGAAACAAACAGAACAATGAGAAAAAAATAAAAAAATCGAAAAAAAAACAAAAAACAGAAAAATGAAAAAAAAAAACGGTAAAAATAAAGTGAATGAAAAAAATAGACAAAATAGATAACCAAAAAAATGAAAAAATTGGAAAAATCTAAATTATGGAAAAAATCGCAGAAAAGCGCAAAATCTCACAACTCTTAATAAATCGGAGAAAATGACAAAAAATTTAAAAAAAATCTCAAAAAAAATCTTCCCTTTTTTTCTATTTCTTTCTATTTGATCCTTTTTCTATTCTTTAATTCCACTTTCCTTATTTTTCTATATATCCCTATTTGGACCTTTTCCGCATTTAATTCTATTTTTTTCTATTATTTAATATTTTTGACTGTTTTTTCCCTATTTTCCCTAATTTGTTTATTTCTTCTTATTTTTCCGTATTTGTCCCAATTTCTTACCTTATTTTTCCCTGATTTTCCATAGTTTATCCTGCTTTTCCCCATTTTGTATTTATATTTTTCCCTATTTTTCTCTAATTTCTCTATTTATTCCATTTCCCCCAATTTTCCAGTTTTTCCCTGCTTGTCCGTATTTATTCCTATTATTATCTATTTTTACTCTGTTTCCTTATTTTCTCCTATTTTTCACTATTTTCCCATATATTTCCAATTTTTTCTCGATTTTTCCCATATTTATCTCTAAATTTCATATGTTATGTATCTTTTTCTAATGTTTTCTTATTTTTACCTATTTGTCATATTTTTCTATGTTTTTTCTTATTTTTTCTAATTTTCGCTATTATTCCATATTTTATCTATTTTTTCATATTCTTCTGTTTTTCATTATTGTTTCCTGTTTTTCCATATTTATCCCTATTATTTTCTATTATTTCATCATTCCATTTTTTTCTTATTTTCCCCAATTTTGCCCTATTTTTTACTATTTCCCAATGTTTCCATATTTATTTCCTAATTTCCCAATTTTTTCAATGTTTTATTATCTTTCCTGATTTTTCCTCACTTTTCACCATTTTCACAAATTTCCCTATTTATCTCAATTTTGCCCAATGTTTCCCTATTTTTTTAATTTATTCCTTAATATTCCCTATTTTTTGTAAATTTCCCAATTTTTCACTGTTTTTATTTTTTTTACATGTATTTTGCACTAGTTTCTCTATTTTTCCAATATCTTTCTGTTTTTTCCTATTTTCCTTTAGCTTTTCCTGTTTTGTTTATTTTTGCTTATTTTTCCTTATTTGTAGTAATTTTTCTCTATTTTCCCTATTGTTTCCCTAGTTTGAACTATTTTCCCAAATTTCCTAAGTTTTCCAGATTTTTCAATATTTTTCCCAAATTTTCCTATTTTGTTCAATTTTTCTTGTTTTGTCCCTATTTTTCTCTATTTTTTCCGATTTTTCAATCTATACCAAATTTCTCTATTTTTTGCTACTTTGTCCTGTTTATTCCTGTTTTCCATTTTTTTTTGTTTTTTCTCTCTTTTTCCTTATTAATATTATTCCTTAATTTTCCCCGTTTTCATATTTTTATCCCATATTTTCTCGTTATTTTCCCATTTTTTCTTAAAAAATCAAAGAGAGAAAATTGGATAATGCCGTAGACATAATATAGATATACTTATACTATGTAAGCCACTGTTTTTTCGCCCTTTTCTACCTGTTAAAAATTTTTATGATTGTTCATAAATTTTTAGTTTTGTTTTTTGATTATTACTAGTACTAAAAATAGTAAACTGAAAAATAAAAAATTTATTTCGATGGAAAATTTGTTTTTCGACAAAAAAGTATTCTCGTAAAAATCTCAAATTTTGATTTAATTTTGAGTTATTTTGAAAAAACTGAAAAAGGGACAATTTTGGGATCATATTTTTTTTATTTCAATAATTCCTTTTTAAAAATACGACACTGAATAATTGATATATATTTTTTTAAAATTTATTAATATCTATAGAACAGAATAGTTGCGTAAAAGAAAAAAATCCAACAAAAAACTGTAATTTTAAAATAAATTAATTCTGCGTTGTAAATATTTCAATACCTACTACGGTATTTTTAAAAATCGTAACTGTTTACTTAAAAGCTAATTCTTACACAAAAAAGAGATAAATTCCACCTCCACCGACGCGACGTTATCATGAAATTTCCAAAAAAAAATTAGTCGACTATGAAATATTTAAAACAAGTCAGAACAATTCCGGGAATCGTGTTAGTTAACGCAGTGAATAAATTTTTAACAAAACTGATATAAAAATTGTATTTAGTGATTTTGAAATTTGTAAATTATAAAAGGTATGTTAGAAATTTATACGAATTTCATTATATTTATATTAAAATAGTAATTTTATGGGTTTAAAATACCATAACGCATATAGAAAAACTGTATTGATATTTTTTTAGATTTTTCTCTACAGATATTATATTCGTTTGGTACTGTCTTCTATATTTTATTATACAGATTCAGTTAAAAATATTTTTTATACTAAAAAAAAATCTATAGTCCTTTTAGAGGACAATTAAAATTTTATAAATATATAGCAATAATATTTTTTGGTTTAGTAACAATTTTTTTTTTATTATTGGGTTAGTTATTTATTGTAAATTTACGTTCAATTTTTAGATAAATTAAAACTATTTTGATGTTCTTTTATTCAACTAAAAAACCGCTCTTATTTATTACTAAAAGATTTTTCTTTTTTTTTCAGATAAAATAAAGTGAAGTGAAGTGAGAAAAAAACAATGGAGATACGAGTTTCATCATAAAGGTTTGATTTATTTATTTTTTTTGGTGGTGGTTAACTATTAATTTTAATAAATATTATTGTTATAAAATTTGATTTATTGGTAACAATTATAGTGGATAATTTACGAATTTTCCTCTACTATATTTGTAAAGTATTTTCTAAATTTTTTTAAAATTTTTATTCGTTTTGTTCAAGTAATTATGAAGTGTTTACAATAAATAAACAAATTTCCCTCGACTCATATTTATTAACAAATTAAAAACTTTTTATTTTCTCACGAATTTCGATTTTCCAAATAATGAACTAATTTTTCTCTACTATATTTAAAAAAAAAATTGAGTAATTTCTAATTTATTTACTAATTTTCGTTTAGTTGTAACAATTTTCAGTAATTTTAGATTTTAGATTTCCCTCGTCTATGTTTTAATAAAATTGATAAATTCTTATTTTTTTGTAATTTTCTTTACTTTTAACAAATTTTTTTTTAGTAATTTTAGTTTTTTCAAAAAATAAACTTTATAGTTAGTCATATTTTTGCCAAATTAAATAATGTCTTATTTTTTTGATTTTCTTTTGTTTTGACTATATTATTGGAAAATATTTTGATTTTCCAAATAATAAACGAATTTTCCGGGGTTAAATTAAAAAAAAAATTGAGTAATTTCTCTTTTTTTTTGTAATTTTCGTCTAATTTTACCAAATTTTTTTTTAGTAATTTTAGTTTTTCCAAAAAATAAACTTTCCAGTTACTCATATTTTTGCCAAATTAAATAATGTCTTATTTTTTTTGATTTTCTTTTGTTTTGACTATATTGTTGGAAAACATTTTGATTTTCCAAATAATAAACGAATTTTCCGGGGTTAAATTAAAAAAAAATTGAGTAATTTCTCTTTTTTTTTTGTAATTTTCGTCTAATTTTACCAAATTTTTTTTTTAGTAATTTTAGTTTTTCCAAAAAATAAACTTTCCAGTTACTCATATTTTTGCCAAATTAAATAATGTCTTATTTTTTTGATTTTCTTTTGTTTTGACTATATTATTGGAAAACATTTTGATTTTCCAAATAATAAACGAATTTTTCGGGGATAAATTAAAAAAAAATTGAGTAATTTCTCTTTTTTTTGTAATTTTCGTCTAATTTTACCAAATTTTTTTTTAGTAATTTTAGTTTTTCCAAAAAATAAACTTTCCAGTTACTCATATTTTTGACAAATTAAAAAATGTCTTATTTTTTTGATTTTCTTTTGTTTTGACTATATTATTGGAAAACATTTTGATTTTCCAAATAATAAACAAATTTTCACGGTTTAAATAAAAAAAATGAGCAATTTCTCTTCTTGTAATTTTCACCTAATTTTAACAAATTTTTTTCAGTAATTTTATATATTTTAATAAAAATGGGAAATTCTTATTTTTTTCTAATTTTATTTTAGTTTTTTTTTGTAATTTTAAATTTAACAAAAAAATAAACTTTCCCTTGACTCATATTTTTGGCAAATTAAATAATTTCTTATTTTTTCTCAATTTTCTTTTGTTTTAACTACGTTGTTGGAAAACATTTCGATTTTCCAAATAATAAACAAATTTTCACGGTCTTAATTATTTTTTTTTTTTTCGTTTTTTTTTTGTACTTTTCATCTTTAATAAGATTTTTTTTAGTAATTTTATTTTCCAAAAAATAAATTTATATCCCTTGGCTATATTTTTCTAACATTGAACAATTTTTTATTATGTTTTAACTTTGATTTTTCTCTATAAATATTATAATTGTTTTACAAGGTGATTCAAATTTATATTTAAATATTTTTGTATTGCCTTCTATATTTTATCATACAGGATGCTAATTATTTCCAGGTTTAATTAAAAAAAACTTTTCTATAGTCCTTTTAAAGGACAATTTAAATTTTATAAATGAAAAGGAATAATATTTTTTGTTTTATTTTTTCAGTTACAAGAAAGAGAAGTGAGAAAAACAACAATGAATATCGAGTTTCATCATAAAGGTTAGAATTATATAATTTTTTTGGTGGTGGTTAAAATAGATAAAAATTTGGATAAATATTTTTATTATAAATTTTGATTTATTGATAACAAGTACACAATTTTACTATACTATATTTGTGAAAAGTTAAGCACTTTTCGTGATTTTCTTTCGTTATGGCCATTTTTGAAAAGGTTTTGATTTTTCAAAAAATAAACTAATTTCCCTCGACTATATTTTTAAAAAATTGAGTAATTTTCTTCTAGTTTTAACTAGATCTTATCATTAATTTTTAGATTTTCCAAAAAAAATCAATTTACTGACTCCTATTATTTGCGATTTTATTTTGTTTGGCAAAATTTTGATTTTCCAAATAATAAACTAATTTCCCCGCTCTATAATTTTAAAAAATTGGAAATTTTCTATTTTTTTTCTAATTTTCTTCATGATTTAACAAGATTTTTCCTGTTTCGGCTATGTCGTTTAAAACAATTTTGATTTTCTGAAAAATTAACAAATTTCCCTGAGCTGTATGTAAAAAAAATTGAGTCATTTTTCGTTTTTGTAATTTTCCTTTAGTTTAACAAGATATGTTTAGTGCATTTTTGAGATTGTGATTTCTTGCTTTTTTTTGCTATTTTCTGCGATTTTATTTGGTTTTTTGTCATTTTTTGCATTTTTTTTTTGATTTTTTTGGGATTATTTGCGATTTCTTTCAATTTTTTCATTTTTTATGGTTTCAATAATTCGTTCCGGTTTTTTTTGGTATTATTTGTTTTTTGCTTTTTGTTTTAAATTTTTTTGATTTAGTGCCATATTTCACAATTATTTTTGCGTTTTTTTTTGCATTTTTTTCCGATTTTTTTGCATTTGCAATTTTTTGTAATTTCGTTTCCTATTTTTTGCGACTTTTCGAATTTTTTTTGCCATTTTCTACCATTTTTTGGATTTTTTGAGCATTTTACAATTTTTGTTTCGATTTTTTTATGCCCTTTTGAAATTTTTTTGAGATTGCAATTTTCAGCAATTTTTTGGGGATTTTTTGTAATTTTTTGCGATTTTTACCATTGTTTTCGGTTTTTTTTATTTTTTTGGAATTATTTGCGATTTTTTTAAATTGTTTAATTTTTTTATGGTTACAATTCTTTCCGGTTTTTTCGTTGTTTTTTGCGATTTTTTTTTAATTTTTTTCAGAATTTTTGCAATTATTTGCGTTTGTTTTTTTTTCAATTGTTTTTGCGTTTTTGTTGCATTTTATTCGATTTTTTGCAATTATTTGCAATTGCATTTTTTTGTGTTTTTATTTCCCATTTTTTTGTGACTTTTTTAATTTTTTTTGCTATTTTCTGCGATTTTTTCGGGTTTTAGAGCTTTTTGCAATTTTTGTGGAATTTTGTTTCGATTTTTTTTGTGCTTTTTTTTAGATTGCGATTTTTTTGCTATTTTCTGCAATTTTTTTGGGGAAAATTCATAAAAAATACTAAACGAATTAAAAATGCACCTATAATTTTCTTTGTGAAGTTTTCCAATTTTTAAAATTTTCCCTAAAATTTCGTTCTAATACAGCCCAGGAAATTTCATAAAAAAATTGTAAAATACAATTTAAATTTGATGATAACATTTTCCAAATTTTTACGTTATGCTTTCTTTGATTTTCTTTACTGTTGTTTATTTTTCATTTTCTTCGAAATTCGAATTTAATACAGCCCAGGAAAATTCATCAAAAAATACTAAATAAATTAAAAAATGCACCTATAATTTTCTTTGTAAACTTTTTCCAATTTTAAAATTTTTTCCCAAAGGTTCATTCTAATATAGCCTAGAAAATGTCATAAAAAAATAATAAAATCATTTATTGAGTTAAATTTTAATTTTATTGATAGAATTTTTACATTTTTCTACGATTTTGTTATGTTTTTTTTTTTATTTTTTCTGAAATTCAGATTTCATACAGCCCAGGAAAATTCACGAAAAAATACCAAATGAATTAAAAAATGCACCTTTAATATTTTCTTTGTAAACTTTTTCAAATTTTTGAAATTTTCTCCAAAATTTCGTTCTAATATAGAACAGGAAATTTCATAAAAAAATTGTAAAATCTGATTGATAAAATTTTCCCATTTTTTACATTTACTAGAATTTTTTATTTTTCCTAAGTTTTAATACTAATAAAGTTGAAACACTTAATTTTCTTAAGAAAATTGTCCCAATATTTCGTCACTTTTTTAATAAAAATTTTCCGAAAATTTATTTACGAATACAGAAAATTATTCGATTTTATAGAAAAATCATATTTTCCTTGTAAAATATTTTGTGTACTAACTTTAATGCGCACATAAAAGTATTCCGGAATAAAATACGAACGGTGGTAAAAGATTTAAATTTTATTATTGCAGTAATCGTAAAAGTTAAAAGTTAAAATTTACAACTTCTGTATTTTATTTAAATACCAAATAAAATTAATAATAATAATAATGTAAAAAAATTATTATTTTTAAAAATTTTTCCATCTACGTCTTTGTCTAATACCATCATAATCCACCCTAATTCACTATACTCAAGCCGTTTCGGAAATCCCAAAAACCCCATAAAAATCGCATGCGTATATACATTAACCGAAAAACAGATATTGAGTGGCAGCCGTTAATGATAACGGAAATCGTTTGTCAAATGTTTCGTTTCTGCCAAATGGGATGCACGATTCTCGATCTAAGTGTGCTTAGAACGGCTTTCGAAACGAAACTTGTCGAAATAACACTAACACTACTAAAAAGGGCACGTTAAATGGGATGTGACGTATTTGCACGACTCGTAGACTGAATTTATGTTCTCAGTCGTTTCTTGTTGTGAAACAATCGATTTAATTGTATTAATTTGATTTTTTTACAAAAAAAAAATCTCCATTATTCCTGATAAAAACACTATAAAAAAGTTTTCTTAATTTTGTACCATTTTATAAGTATTTAAACTATTTTGAACAATTTTGTATAATTTTAAATATTTTTTATTATTATTAAACTTTTTTATTTTTGGTCTCTTTTTTGGATTAATTTTGTGGCTTTGTTTTTATTTATTACTAATGATTAAATTCCCTAAAATAGATGACAGTATCCTTCATCTAGTTGTCGTAAATTTCCGTTTTACCCCCTTAAGTTTCTGAAATAGAAACACATGTTGCTATAGATCAAAAACGACGTGTTAATAGTGCAGACTGTCTTCATCCCTTACAAGATCTATTAAAAAAATGCTAACCCCCGTATTTAACAAATAAATTAAAATTCTTTTAGTTACAAAAAAAAACATGGGCGTCACTAGAAAATCTATTTTATAAAAATTGTTTTTTATGATTATTAAATTGCGTTTTAGATTTTTTTTTTCAAGAGCAGTAAAATTGATTTAAAAATGTAGAAATTTATTATTTTTCCTGTTGTGAACTTAATATGTGTTATTTTAGTTTTTTTTTTACAAAAAATTGGATTTTTGAGTGTAAAAATTAACAAAAATGAAATTTGTTTATTTTGAAAATTTTGAGCATCTGTATCTCTGGGACTCTTACATATACAGAGAACAGATTAGTCTCATTATACTTAAAATTTAGTTTTCTTTAAAAAAACATGTAGATTTTTAGGACTAAAATAGGTTTTTGAGTGTAAAAATAGGTAAAAATTAAAATTATTTATTTTGAAAATTTTGTAAAAGTTTAAGCAGCTGTATCTCTGGTACTATTATATCTACAGACAACAGATTAGTCTCATTATATTTAAAATTTAGTTTTTTTAAAAAAAACATGTAAATTTTTAGGACTAAAAATAGGTTTTTGAGTGTAAAAATTGGTAAAAATTAAAATTTGAAATTTATTTATTTAGAAAATTTTGTAAAAGTTTAAGCAGCTCTATTTCCCGTACTATTAGATATACAGACAACAGATCAGTCTCATTGTATTGAAAATGTAGTTTTCTTTAAAAAACACTTAAAGTTTTTAGGACTAAATAGGTTTTTGAGTGTAAAAATAGGTAAAAATTAAAATTATTTATTTTGAAATTTTTGTAAAAGTTTAAGCAGCTGTATCTATGGTACTATCAGATCAACAGACGACAGATTAATCTCATTGTATTAAAAATTTAGTATTATTTAAAAAACACTTAGATTTTTAGGACTAAAATAGATTTTTGAGTGTAAAAATTGGCAAAAATTAAAACATGAAATTTACTTATTTTCAAAATTTTGTAAAAGTTTGAGCAGCTGTATCTCTGGGACTATTAGAACTACAGAGGATATTTTAGTCTCATTATATTGCCTATTTAGTCCTATTTATAAAGCATATACATTAGTTGGACCAAAATTTGTTTTTAAGTGTAAAAATTAACAAAAATGAAAATATAAAATTCGCTTATTTTGAAATTTTTACAAAATTTTGAGCATCTGTATCTCTGAAACTATTAACACTACAGAGGATATTTTAGTCTCAATATATTGCCAATTTAGTCTTATTGATAAGGCATACAGATTATTTCGACCTAAATTTGTTTTTAAGTGTAAAATTTAACAAAAATGAAAATATAAAATTCGCTTATTTTGAAATTTTTATAAAACTTTGAGCATTTGTATCTCTGGAACTATTAAAACTACAGAGGATATTTTAGTCTCAATATATTGCCAATTTAGTCTTATTGATAAGGCATACAGATTATTTTGACCAAAATTTGTTTTTAAGTGTAAAAATTAACAAAAATGAAAATATAAAATTCGCTTATTTTGAAATTTTTATAAAATTTTGAGCATCTGTATCTCTGGAACTATTAAAACTACAGAGGATATTTTAGTCTCAAGATATTGCCAATTTAGTCTTATTTAAAAAGCATATAGATTATTTCGACCAAAATTTGTTTTTAAGTGTAAAAATTAACAAAAATGAAAATATAAAATTCGCTTATTTTGAAATTTTTATAAAATTTTGAGCAGCTGTATGTCTGGAACTATTAAAACTACAGAGGATATTTTAGTCTCAATATATTACCAATTTAGTCTTATTTAAAAAGCATACAAATTATTTGGACCAAAATTAGTTTTTAAGTGTAAAAATTAACAAAAATGAAAATATAAAATTCGCTTATTTTGAAATTTTTATAAAATTTTGAGCATCTGTATCTCTGGAACTATTAAAACTACAGAGGATATTTTAGTCTCAATATATTGCCAATTTAGCCTTATTTAAAAGGCATACAGATTATTTCGACCAAAATTTATTTTTAAGTGTAAAAATTAACAAAAATGAAAATATAAAATTCGCTTATTTTGAAATTTTTATAAAATTTTGAACATCTGTATCTCTGGAACTATTAAAACTACAGAGGATATTTTAGTCTCAATATATTGCCAATTTAGTCTTATTAATAAAGCATACAAATTATTTAGACCAAAATTAGTTTTTAAGTGTAAAAATTGACAAAAATGAAAATATAAAATTCGCTTATTTTGAAATTTTTATAAAATTTTGAGCATCTGTATCTCTGGAACTATTAAAACTACAGAGGATATTTTAGTCTCAATATATTGCCAATTTAGCCTTATTTAAAAGGCATACAGATTATTTCGACCAAAATTTATTTTTAAGTGTAAAAATTAACAAAAATGAAAATATAAAATTCGCTTATTTTGAAATTTTTATAAAATTTTGAACATCTGTATCTCTGGAACTATTAAAACTACAGAGGATATTTTAGTCTCAATATATTGCCAATTTAGTCTTATTTAAAAAGCATACAGATTATTTTACCAAAATTTGTTTTTAAGTGTAAAAATTAACAAAAATGAAAATATAAAATTCGCTTATTTTGAAATTTTTTTAATAAAATTTTGAGCATCTGTATCTCTGAAACTATTAAAACTACAGAGGATATTTTAGTCTCAATATATTGCCAATTTAGTCTTATTAATAAAGCATACAGATTATTTGGACCAAAATTTGTTTTTAAGTGTAAAATTTAACAAAAATGAAAATATAAAATTCGCTTATTTTGAAACTTTTATAAAATTTTGAGCATCTGTATCTCTGGAACTATTAAAACTACAGAGGATATTTTAGTCTCAATATATTGCCAATTTAGTCTTATTGATAAAGCATATAGATTATTTTGACCAAAATTAGTTTTTTAATGAAAAAAATTAAAATATAAACTTCGTTTATTTTGAAATTTTTGTAAAATTTTGAGCAGCTGTATCTCTGGGACTATAAGGAATACAGAGAATATTTTAGTCGTATTATATTGCCAATTTAGTCGTATTTAAGAGGTATATAGATTATTACGATTTAAATCGGGTTTTAAGGGATAAAATTGGCAAAAATTAAAACATGAAATTTGTTCATTTGAAAATTTTATAACAGTTAAATAGCTATATTTCTGGAGCTATTAGATCCATAAACAATTTTTTAGTCCCATTATATTGAAAATTTAGTCTTCTTAAAAAAACATAAATTATTTGTACTAAGGTGGGTTTTGAAATTATAACTTTATCAATTTAGCGGTTTTTTTTAATATTGAGGCGAATGACTTTGGAGTTTTATTTTAATTAAAAAAATTAAATTAAAATTTTTAAAATAGCCCCATTATTATCACTTATTATAAATATATTTATTACTTTTCTAAAATGGTATAAAATCGTTTAATTTTTTTAAAACATTCACCTGTTTATAACCAACATTTAACTACTCCCACATAATTTTAACTGGCAAAAAATTTAAGAAATTAAATAATGCAAGCCTACAGCCATATCCGATTCGCCCCCTATCAAATAAAATGAAATTTCTGTGTGGTAAGTTAATTTTGGAGTACGCGAATCTTGTCTGTTAATTTTAGACATATATTAAAATTCTGATTACAGTAACGGATTTACTTATTTTTAATGGTTTATAAGTTAATAAATTTTATAATATTTTCCTTAATCCATCTCTGGATTGTTCTGAAATAATCCCAAAAATTTAATTGTTCGCATGACATAAGATTGGATTTTTAATTAAAACATCACTCCCTTTATTGTTGTGACGTTTTGAAGGATTTTTTTTTATTTTATTTTCGTAAACACTGCCTTCGTCTGCAAGAATTGCAATTTAATTTGTAATTCATGAGAATTTGCTTCGAATATATACAGGGTGTAATTAATTGCTTAAAATAAAAACAAAAATTGAAAAAAAAAAATGTGCGGTCAGGAACTAAGATCCTTACGTGATTTAATCTGTCGTTTATTTTTGAAATTTTTTGTGATTTTTTTGCAATTTTTTCTTGGGATTTTGATTCGATTTTTTTGCGTTTTTTGAGATTTTTTTTGGGATTATTTGCGGTTTATTTCAATTGTTTAAATATTTCTATGGTTCGAATAATTCTTTCCGGTTTGTTTTTGTTGTTTTTTACGATCATTTTTTCAAAAATTTGCGATTCTTTCTATTTTGTGCCATTTTTTGATTTTTTTGCGATTTTTTTACAATTTTTTCCGATTTTTTGCAATAATTTGCATTTTCAATTTTTTGTGATTTTATATCCGATTTTTTTGCTATTTTCTGCAATTTTTTTTGGAATTTTGTTTCAATTTTGTTGCGATTTTTTCTGCATTTTTGGATTTTTTTTGAAATTGCGATTCCTTGCATTTTTTGCAATTTTTTTCCGATTTTTTGCAATTATTTTCATTTTCAATTTCTTGTGATTTTATTTACAATTTTTTTTGACAATTTTCTGCGATTTTTTTTGCAATTTTTTTGAAATTCTGTTGCGCATTTTTGGGTTTTTTGAGATACCGATTGCTTGCATTTTTGCAATTTTTTGCGATTTTTTTTCAATTTTTTTCCGACATTTTGCAATTAATTGCAATTGCAATTTTTAATGATTTTATTTCTGATTTTTTTGCGATTTTTTAATTTTTTTTTGCTATTTTCTGCGACTTCTTGGATTTTTTTAAGATTTTTGCGGTTTTCTTGCAATGTTTTTGGAAATTTTGTTTCGATATTTTTGCGGCTTATTCGTGAATTTTTTTTCAGATCGCGATTTTTTGTGCTATTTTCTGCGACTATTTTTTTGATCTTTTTTGTCATTTTTTGCGTTTTTTTGCGATTTTTGTGATTTTTTTCTTTTTGGTTTTTTAATTTTTTTGGGATTATTTGCATGCATTTTTTCAAATTGTTTCATTTTTTTTTTGGTTACCATTCTTTAAGTTTTTTTTTGTTTTCTTCTTTGTTTTTTTGCCATTTTTAGCATTTTTTGCGATTTTTTATAATTTTTTCCGATTTTTTTTGTAGTTATTTGCATTTACAATTTTTTGTGATTTTATTTCCATTTTTGCGATTTTCTGGTTTTCTTCTTTTAGATTTTTGCTATTTTTTTGGAATTTTTGTTTTCGATTTTTTGCCTTTTTTGAAATTTTTTTGGCATTTTTTTTGCAATTGGTATGATTTTTTTCCGTTTTTATTTTTTTATTTTTTTTGGTATTATTTACAATTCTTTCCAGTTTTTTTGTTTTTGTCTTTATTTTCTGCGTCATTTTTCAATTTTTTGC
Organism: Neocrepidodera transversa; assembly: GCA_963243735.1. Taxonomy (NCBI): domain Eukaryota; kingdom Metazoa; phylum Arthropoda; class Insecta; order Coleoptera; family Chrysomelidae; genus Neocrepidodera; species Neocrepidodera transversa. Next base: position 2,659,765 of record OY725353.1, read on the forward strand.
AATTTTTTCGGTTTTGTGCCGTTTTTAGCATTTTTTCTTATTTGTTATAATTTTTTTCCGATTTTTTTCCAATTATCTACATTAGCAACTTTTTGTGTTATTATTTCCGTTTTTCTTTTGTGGGATTTTTTGAGTTTTTTTTTCTGTTATTTTCTGCAATTTTTTGTTTTTTTTTTAGATTTTCTCGATTTTTTGCAATTTTATTGAATTTCTTTTTAGATTTGTTTGCGATTTTTTATGTTTTTTTTGAGATTGTCATTTCTTGCATTTTTTTATGGTTACAATAATTTTTTCCTGTTTTTTTTGTTGTTCTTTGTTTTTTGCGTTTTTTTTTAATTGTGATTTTTTTATTTAGTGCCATTTTTTACAATTTTTTGCGTTTTTTGCAATTTTTTTTTGATTTTTTGCAATTATTTGCAATTTTTTGTCATTATATTTCCGCTTGTTTGGTGATTTTTTTTTAAATTTTTTTTGCTATTTTCTGCGATTTTTGAGATTTTTAAGTTTTTTGCAATTTTTTTAATTTTTTGTTTCGATTTTTTTGCGCTCTTTTGGTGAATTTTTTTTTGAGATTGCGATTTTATGCCATTTTCTTCGATTTTTTTGTCATTTTTTGCGTTTATTTTTATTTTTTTTATTTATACGTTTATTTCGGTTTTATGAGCTTTTTGTGATTTTTTTGCTTTTTTTTGGAATTTTGTTTCAATTTTTTTTGTGCTCTATTTTTCCGTATTTGTTCGTATATTTTTTTGCATTTTTTCATATTTTTCTCATTCTTTTCCATTTTTAATATTTTCCCTATTATTCTAACTGTTTTTCATTATTTTATACCTGTATTTTTCACTATTTTCCCAATTTTGGCGTTTTTTGTATGTTTTTTTCGATTTTTTGCAATTATTTGCATTTGCAATTTTTTGTGATTTTATTTCCGGTTGTTGAGTGATTTTTTTTGAAATTTTTTTGCCACTTTCTGCGATTTTTGAGCTTTTTGCGCTTTTTTGAATTTTTTTTGAGATTGCGATTTTTTACTATTTTTTTCGATTTTTTTAGCTTTTTGTGGGTCATTTTTTGCGTTTTTTTTTATTTATTTTTTTATTTTTACGTTTTTTTTTCGGTTTTATGAGCTTTTTGCGATTTCTTTCCAATTTTTTTGGAATTTTGTTTCGATTTTTTTGCGTTTTTTGGTATTTTTTTACATTTTTTTGTGGAATTTTGTTTCGATTTTTTTGTGCTCTATTTTTCCGTATTTGTTCGTTTATTTTTTCCTATTTTGCCATATTTTTCCCATTTTTTCTATTTTTAATATTTTCCCTATTTCTCTCTGCTTTTCATTATTTTATACCCGTATTTTTCACTGTTTTTCTCAAATTTTCCTTTTTCTCCTTATTTTGCACTAATTTTCAATTTTTCTTACGTTTTACTCTTTTTTCCCATTTCCTTTATTTTTCCCTATTTTTCTTACTTTTCCCTATTTTACTTTGTTTATCCCTAGTTTGCTTTATTTTCCCTATTTTGCTTGATTTTTCTCTATTTTTCCTCACTTTTCCATTAAGAAATTGAAATAATTTTATAGTCTATCCAATTTACCAATTTTACCGACCGTGCAAAAATAACCATAATAATCAAAGTAACTATTCATATTTTAAATTAATAATCGTTACTTTTTCAACATTTCTATTTTTCGTTACCTTACAATTTCTAATTATTAAATCGTACCGCAAGCCGCGCTAAGGAACTCAGTTCCTAAAATATTAATAAAATATCGATTGTTAAAATTGCAAGGTATCGGTTTTCCAGCAATTTCTCCGTTCTCATCGTAAACGTGCCCATAAACTACATAATGTAAAATTACACACACACACAGGCCAAATCAATCCCATTTCAAAGGTAGTAATTTATTTAAGGCAAAAGGCTTTTAATACACACGTTTATAGTTACCTACCGTGATTAAATAATGAAATTCACTGTGAAATCAAATAAAGCTCGATGGAGTCGTAAAAGTCTAAAACGGAAACGCACACGTGGATAAAAACACGTGAGTACTTTCTAATCGATAAATATAATTACATTATTTAATAGTTCGATTTCAGTTAAAATTACAAATTAATTAATAATTTTCTTTAAGTTTAATTATACTTAATTCAATATTAAAATTACTATATACAGGGTGTTTTATTTAAATAAGATAAAAATATCTTAAATTTTTATTTCGTTTGATTTTATTTATCTTTAGTTTGTTCTACTTTGTGTTACGCTACTGGTAGAATTATTTAAATTTGTTAATTCATAACCTAACTACTTAATCTTAAAGTTTTTGCTCAGTTCTATGTCTGTTTTTGATTGAAAATTTTATTTTAATTAATTGCTCAGTTCTAGATTTTGAGCCTTCATTCAAGCACTTTTTGTTCAGTACTGAGATTTATATCTCCATTTTTAATTAAAAATTTTATATTAATTTTATGCACAGTTCTAGGTTCTGTGTCTTCATTCATAATTAAAGTTTTTGCTCAGTTCTACGTTTTGTATCTTCATTGAATATTAAAGTTTTTGTTCAGTTCTAAGTTCTATGTTTCTATTTTTAATTAGAATTTATACTATTTGCTCAGTTCTAGGTTCTGTCATTGATTTACCATGAAAGTTTTTCCTCAGTTCCAAGTTCTATGTCTCTATTTCTAATCGATATTTTTTTTTAATTATCAGCTTAGATATAGGTTCAGTGTCTTTATTTAAGATTCAAGTTATTGCTCAGTTCTAAGTTCTATATTTCTATTTTTCATTGGAATTTATATTTTAATTATTTGCTCAGTTCTAGGTTCTGTGACTTGATTTAAGATTAAATATTTTTGCTCAGTTCTTATTCTATGTGTCTTCATTTGCGATTAAAATTTTTTGCTCAGTTCTAAGTTCTGTGTTTCTATTTTTAATTGGATTTTATACTATTTGCTCAGTTCTAAGTTCTATGTCTTATTTGAAATTTTTATTTAAATTACTTGCTGATTTCTAGGTTTTGTGTCTTCATTCATGATTAAAGTTTTTGCTTAGTTCTAAATTCTGTCTCTATTTCTAATTGAAAATTTTATTGTAATTATTTGCTCAGTTCAAAGTTTTGTGTCTTCAGTCAAGATTAAATTTTTTGCTAACTTCTAAGTTCGATGCTTATATTTTTAATTGGAATTTTTATTTTTAACTATTTTCCCAGTTCTAGGTTCTGTATTTTCATTTAATATTAAACTATTTGCTTCTATGTTTCTATTTTTAATTGTAATTTATATTTTTTATATTTGCTCAGTTCTAGGTCCTGTGTCTTGATCTAAGTTTAAATTTTTTGCTCAATTCTAAGTTCTCCGTTTCTATTTTTAATTGGAATTTATATTTTTATTATTTGCTCAGTTCTAGGTTCTGTATCTTGATCTAAGATTAAAGTTTTTGCTCAGTTCTAAGTACTACGTTTCTATTTTTAATGGGAATTTATATTTTTAATATTTGCTCAGTTCTAGGTTCTGTGTCTTGATCTAAGTTTAAATTTTTTGCTCAATTCTAAGTTCTCCGTTTCTATTTTTAATTGGAATTTATATTTTTATTATTTGCTCAGTTCTAGGTTCTGTATCTTGATCTAAGATTAAAGTTTTTGCTCAGTTCTAAGTTCTACGTTTCTATTTTTAATTGGAATTTATATTTTTAATATTTGCTTAGTTCTAGGTTCTGTATCTTGATCTAAGTTTAAAGTTTTTGCTCAATTCTAAGTTCTCCGTTTCTATTTTTAATTGGAATTTATATTTTTAATATTTGCTCAGTTCTAGGTTCTGTATCTTGATCTAAGATTAAAGTTTTTGCTCAGTTCTAAGTTCTACGTTTCTATTTTTAATTGGAATTTATATTTTTATTATTTGCTCAGTTCTACGTCCTGTGTCTTGATCTAAGTTTAAAGTTTTTGCTCAATTCTAAGTTCTCCGTTTCTATTTTTAATTGTAATTTATATTTTTACTGTTTGCTCAGTTCTAGATTCTGTGTCTTGATTTAAGATTAAAGTTTTTGCTCAGTTCTAAGTTCTCCGATTCTATTTTTAATTGGAATTTATATTTTTATTATTTGCTCAGTTCTAGATTCTGTGTCTTGATTTAAGATTAAAGTTTTTGCTCAGTTCTAAGTTCCATGTTTTTATTTTTTAATCGAAAATTATATTTTTATTATTTTCCCAGTTCTAGGTCTTGTGTCTTCACTTAAGCTTAAAGTCTTTGTTCAGTTCTAAGTTCTAAGTTTTTGTTTTTAATTGGAATTTATTTTTAACTATTTGTTCAGTTCTAGATTCTACATCTTGATTTAGGTTAAAATTTTTACTCACTTCTAAGTTCTATATTTCTATTTTTAATTGGAATTTATATTTTAACTATTTGCTCAGTTCTAAAAACTGCGTCTTGATTTAATGTTAAAATTTTTGTTCAGTTCTAAGTTCTATGTTTCTATTTTTAAATTGTAAATTTCATTTTCATTATTTGCTCAGTTCTAGTTCTTGTGTCTTCATTTAGAATTAAAGTTTTTGCTCAGTTCTAAGTTCTATATTTCTGTTTTTAATTGGAATTTATATTTTAACTATTTGTTCAGTTCTAGATTCGGTGTCTTGATTTAAGATTAACATTTTTTTTTTCAGTTTAGTATATTTGTTTTTATACAATGGCGTACACATATTCATTAATATATAATAATAGTTGAACATTTTTTTTTTACCTTTCCTTACCTCGTATAAATTTAAAATTCCTCTGGCACATTTTTGGCGTAATAAAAACAGGCATCAAACTTATCGAGACGTGGCTTTATGTTTTTTTGACCCGTTGGTCACCCTCTACCGATTCAGCAGTGTTTTTCTTTTCAGCATTTCAGACGTTTTCTTTTTAACTTTTTTTTTTCAGGAAGCCCTTCAATTTTACAGTTCAGTCAAGTTTGCAGGACTCGGAAATTGTATTGAATTATGTATGAAAGAAGGCAAATGATTAATGATAATCGTATTCATGCTCGTGTTTAGTCGGTTATCATAGATATAATGGGGAAAATATAGGAGGTTTTCTATAGACCGCACATATATCTTTGTTAAGAAGTTGTTCAAGTTTCTAAAAGTTTTTCTATTCATCATTCTTAAGGATATATAGAAGATTTAATTTTTATAATTTTTTTTTATTTATATAAATCCAATGATTCGATAAACAAACAAGCATGCATAAATTCCTTTTATAAGTAATTACCTTTTATCTCGAAATCCAGTCTTTAATCTATGCACAAATTCTTGGGTTTAACGTTACACAAAAAACGAAATTAAGCACGGATTTCTGTTGGAATCGTTTTGTAAAAGGACCTGTTACCTTTGTATGCACATTATCTGAAGGGATTCCGCCTTTAATGTAAGCCAGTTTCGCCCTTAGGTATAATGAAGAGGGGTAGTTATAAAGGGATGCGACGGAGAGTTTAAATAAGGGCCATTTAGGAAAATTACATTTCGAAGAACCGGTTTTATATACAATAAATAAAGATTATATTATTGGATCGTAATTTTACTGAAAAAAAAAATTATTAGCATTGAAAATTATTAAAAAAAATCCCTTTTTCAAATATTCTGATCACGTGCGCTTAAAATAACATTCTCTCCTTACTAATATCCGTTTTTTCGTTCGAGAGCCTGACGACAACTGTTTGTCCTGATCATCGTTCCCTCCTCAGAATAGTCTATTGAGGTGAAATCAAGGGCTTTGGTAAGGTTAACTACGCCAAATTGAACCTTCGTAGGGAGACACACAAGTAGCGGCTCCCCCTTTTTTTTCGAGGGTCAAAATGTCTTTCATTTGGCGGATTTTTTTTATGCTCCCTACGATATTAAGCTGTTTTATGCTCGTATATGGTCACACAATATCGTGGTATACGAGGAACGTCTGGATTTTATGAACTTTTAAAAAAAAATCATGGGAAATATTGATACAAAAATTTGCGGAAAACAAACAAAAAAAAAACAGTAAAAAAGTAAAAAAAAAAAAAATTAGAGGAAAGTTTTGTTAATCTCCAATTGAAACAGAAAAATGATCGTAAATTCTCTAGATTCGACTTTAAATTATTGAAATACCCTTTATACATATATTTTCCTCAAAAAGGGCTACTACAGTGACTTTCCGAATTTCAAGGGTCATTGCCTCTGTACGTACCAACATTTATATACCAGACTTATCCTACGTTATTTCTTTTTTCTGGCGTAAACAGTATTCTATAAAAAAAGTAACCTATTCTGTTATCCCTATAACCGTAAAATATAAAAAAGGGTCTTTTCTCGTCCAAAAGATGTTATAACCGCGATAAAACCGCCACGCAATATTGTTGTTTGGCGGATATCAGGTGGCGTTGATATTCAAAGCATATGCTGGTCGTTTACTGATAGTATATAGGGTGGATCAACTATAATAATCCAATTTTTAATAATAACAAATAAAAAAAAAATACACATTTCTGACAGTCTTTCATATAATTCTCATCTAAGACAACTAAAAGCAGTAAAAAATGCTATTTTCAACTATATTGCTACTAAATTTTAAATTTTTATATCACCAAATAGGCAATTTGAAATTTTAACATTTTTTGGCATCTTCTCACATAATTTTCATTTCTGTGGAAACTAAAAATGAAAAAAAATTCAATTTCCACCAGTTGATAGAAAAATATTCAAGCTCTCTTTTCACTAAATCTTAAATTTTTATATCACCAAATGAACAAATTTGAAATTTTAACATTTTTTGGCATCTTATCACATAATTTTCATTTCTGTGGAAACTAAAAATGAAAAAAAATTCAATTTCCACCAGTTGATAGATAAATATTCAAGCTATCTTTTCACTAAATCTTAAATTTTTATATCACCAAATTAACAAATTTGAAATTTTAACATTTTTTGGCATCTTCTCACATAATTTTCATTTCTGTGGAAACTAAAAATGAAAAAAAATTCAATTTCCACCAGTTGATAGAAAAATATTCAAGCTCTCTTTTCACTAAATCTTAAATTTTTATATCACCAAATGAACAAATTTGAAATTTTAACATTTTTTGGCATCTCCTCACATAATTTTCATTTCTGTGGAAACTAAAAATGATGAAAAATTCTATTTCCACCAGTTGATAGAAAAATATTCAAGCTCTCTTTTCACTAAATCCTAAATTTTTATATCACCAAATGAACAAATTTGAAATTTTAACATTTTTTGTCATCTTCTCATATAATTTTCATTCCTGTGGAAACTAAACATGGACAAAAATTCAATTTCCACCAGTTGATAGAAAAATATTCAAGCTCTCTTTTCACTAAATCTTAAATTTTTATATCACCAAATTAACAAATTTGAAATTTTAACATTTTTTGGCATCTTCTCACATAATTTTCATTTCTGTGGAAACTAAAAATGAAAAAAAATTCAATTTCCACCAGTTGATAGAAAAATATTCAAGCTCTCTTTTCACTAAATCTTAAATTTTTATATCACCAAATTAACAAATTTGAAATTTTAACATTTTTTGGCATCTTCTCACATAATTTTCATTTCTGAGGAAAATAAAAATGGTCAATAATTCAATTTCCACCAGTTGATAGAAAAATACTTAAGCTATATTTTCACTAAATCTTAAATTTTTATATCACCAAATGAGCAGATGATAATATGACAAATTTGAAATTTTTACATTTTTTGGCATTCTCTCACATAATTTTCATTTCTGAGGAAACTAAAATTGGTCAAAAATGTAATTTTCACCAATTGATAGAAAAATACTTAAGCTATGTTTTCACTGAATCTTAAATTTTTAAATCACCAAATGAACAGATGATGATATGACAAATTTGAAATATTTTCAATTTTGAGATCCTCTCCCATAATTTTCATTTCTGAAGAAACTAAAAATTGATAAAAATTTAATTTTTACCAGTTGGGAAAATACTGAAACTATATTTCCACTAAATTTTAAATTTTCATATCACCAAATATGCAAGTGAAAATATGACAAATTTCAAATTTTAACATATTTGACATCCTTTACATAAATGTTATTTCTGAGAAAAACAAACATGGTAAAAAATTCAGTTTTCACCAGTTGATAGAAAACTAAATAGGCTTCATTTTCACCAAATTTTAAATTTTTAGATCACCAAATGAGCCGATGATGAATTGATAAATTTGAAATTTTAATTTTTTTGGCATCATCTCACGTAATTTTAATTTCTGAAAAAATTAAAAATGGAAAAAAATTCAATTTTCACCAGTTGATAATGAAATAATTAGGCTAAATTTTCACTAAATCTTCAATTTTTAAATCACCAAATGATCAGATGATGAAGTGTCAAAATTGAAATTTTCAACATTTTTCACATCCTTTCACATAATTTTTATTTCTCAGAAAAATCAAAGAGGTAAAAAAACGCGATTTTCACCAGCTTATAGCGAAGTACCTAAGCTATATTTCAGTTAAATCTAAAATTTTTAAATCACCAAATGAGCAGATGGTGAAATGATTAATTTGAAATTTCACTATTTGCGACATGTTTTCGCATAATTTTCATTTCTGAGATCACTAAAAACCTGAAAAAAATTAATTTTTCACAAATTGATCGAAAACTAGTTAGGCTACATTTAGACTAAATATTAAATTTTTAGATCACCAAATGAGCCGATTATACAATGACAAATTGGAAATTTTATAATTTTTGACATTCTTTTACATAATTTTCATTTCTGAAAAAACTAAAAATGCAAAAAAAATAATTTTTTACAAATTGATAGAAAACTAATTAGGCTACGTTTACACTAAATCTTAAATTTTTAAATCACCAAATGAGCAGATGGTGAAATGATTAATTTGAAATTTCACTATTTGCGACATGTTTTCGCATAATTTTCATTTCTGAGATCACTAAAAAACTGAAAAAAATTAATTTTTCACAAATTGATCGAAAACTAGTTAGGCTACATTTAGACTAAATATTAAATTTTTAGATCACCAAATGAGCCGATTATAAAATGACAAATTGGAAATTTTAAAATTTTTGACATCCTTTTAGATAATTTTCATTTCTGAGAAAAATCAAAGAGGTAAAAATGCGATTTTTACCAGTTGATAGCAAAATACTTAAGCTATATTTTTGTTAAATCTAAAATTTTTAAATCACCAAATGAGCAGATGGTGAAATGATAAATTTGAAATTTCAATATTTGCAACATCCTTTCAAATAACTTTTATTTCTGAAAAAACTAAAAATGTAAAAAAATTCATTTTTGACAAATTGATAGAAAACTAATTAGGCTACGTTTACACTAAATCTTAAATTTTTAGATCACCAAATGAGCAGACTATAAATGACAAATTTGAAATTTTAAAATTTTTGACATCCTTTTACATAATTTTCATTTCTGAGAAAACTAAAAACGGTAAAAAAATACGATTTATACCAATTGATAGAGAAAGACTTAAGCTATATTTCCACTGAGTATTAAATTTTTAAATCACCAATTGATGAAGTGTCAAATTTTAAATTTTCAAAATTTTTGATTTTTTTTCACATAATTTTCATTTCTGAGAAAACTAAATGCGGTACAAAAATCCAATTTTCACCAGTTGATAGCAAAATATTTAAGCTGTATTTTTACTTGATCTAAAATTTTGAGATCACCAAATGAGAAGGTCAAATTTGAAATTTTCAACATTTTTGACATACTTTTACAAAATTTTCATTTGTGAGAAAACTAAAAACGTGTAAAAAGTCAGATTTTCACCAGTTAATAGCCAAATACTGAAGCTATACTTACACTAAATCTTCAATTTTTAAATCACCAAATGAGCAGATGGTGAAATGATTTATTTGAAATTTCACTATTTGCGACATGTTTTCGCATAATTTTCATTTCTGAGATCACTAATAAACTGAAAAAAATTAATTTTTCACAAATTGATCGAAAACTAGTTAGGCTACATTTAGACTAAATATTAAATTTTTAGATCACCAAATGAGCCGATTATACAATGACAAATTGGAAATTTTATAATTTTTGACATTCTTTTACATAATTTTCATTTCTGAAAAAACTAAAAATGCAAAAAAATTAATTTTTGACAAATTGATAGAAAACTAATTAGGCTACGTTTACACTAAATCTTAAATTTTTGGATCACCAAATGAGCAGATTATAAATGACAAATTTGAAATTTTAAAATTTTTGACATCCTTTTACATAATTTTCATTTCTGAGAAAACTAAAAACGGTAAAAAAATACGATTTGTACCAATTGATAGAGAAAGACTTAAGCTATATTTCCACTGAGTATTAAATTTTTAAATCACCAATTGATGAAGTGTCAAATTTTAAATTTTCAAAATTTTTGATTTTCTTTCACATAATTTTCATTTCTGAGAAAACTAAATGCGGTACAAAAATCCAATTTTCACCAGTTGATAGCAAAATATTTAAGCTGTATTTTTACTTAATCTAAAATTTTTAGATCACCAAATGACAAGGTCAAATTTGAAATTTTTAACATTTTTGACATACTTTTACAAAATTTTCATTTGTGAGAAAACTAAAAACGTGTAAAAAGTGAGATTTTCACCAGTTAATACCCAAATACTGAAGCTATACTTATACTAAATCTTGAATTTTGAAATCACCAAATGAGCAGGTGATGAAGTGTTAAATTAGAAATTCTCCAACATTTTTGACATGTCTTCGCAAATTTTTCATTTCTGAGAAAACTAAAATAGGTAAAAAATTCAATTTTCACCAGTTGACATCAAAATATTTAAGCTATATTTCCTCAAAATCTAAAATCTTTAGATCATCAAATGTGATGGTGATATAGTGTCAAATTTGAAATTTTCAACATCTTTTACATGTCTTTGCATAATTTTTATCTATGAGAAAACTAAAAGAAGGAAAAAAACGTGATTTTCACCATTTGATAGAAAACTAATAGAGCTATATTTTCACCAAATTTAAATTTTTTTTATCACCAAATGGGCAATTGATAAATGAAGTATCAAAGTTGGAATTTTTACATGACTTCCCATATTTTCAATTCTGAGAAAATTAAATAAAATGAAAAAATGCAATTTTCACCATAAAGCAAATTAACAAAATTTTAGATAAAGGTAAAACATTTTTAAAAAAATTAGTGTTCAGTTTTTTTATCATCAAAAAGCAACAAAAAATAATAATTAAACCAAATTAAATATTACCAATTAAAATAAAAAATCCTGGGATGAAACAAAACAATAATTTTTAAGTTATCAAAATTCTGGAATGGGTAAAATAGAGGTAGGAAATAATAGATAAAAATGTTCAATTAATTCCAATTTCTAAGTAGATTCCTTAACAGTAACTTTACAAATAGACATGGTGCCATACCTGAATAGATTAATTAACGAAATTGGATAATTTGAAGGTAGTTCGTCAAAACGGACTGTGCTGAGAAGTAAAGCGAGAAAAGGGCGTACAACTGCCAAAGGGACGGATCCTAATTACAGATGGCGGCTTTATAAGGACGCTGAACTGTATCTCACTTTCTCTCTCTCTCTCTATGAAATATTAACACTGAATATAAGTTGACTTGTATGGGTTGATAGAATCTAGTCTGGGATTTTTTTTTTAACGATTCCATATAGTAATTATCCCCTTTCATGTTTGTAGATTTCTCTAGAGAATTTCGCTTGTTTAAAAACCCAAATCGAAGCAATTATTGGAAAGCCGGTAAACATGATCCAATTAGGCGTAATGCAAATCATCAAAGAGTGTGTCATAATTAAACTGATGCTGTTATGTTACAAATCACATTAATCAAACTATCCGTGGTTAATATTATTTTTAATTATTGGCTTTGAACTTTAATATATTCCGGTAATTTCGCGAATCGTAATAATTATTTATCAAAATTTTGATTTAATCTAGGATGTGATTTTGTTAATTGTAATTTAATATAAATACATTTTTCTACTACTGTGTGTAAATTACTAACTTTACGTACTAGTGCGTAAAGTAAATTTCTATTTTTTTTACCCAATATTTTTTGGTAGTAGAAAAAATATTGTATGCAACTAGTGTGTAAAATATAGTGTTACTTTTTTGCCAAGATTTTTGTCTAGAAAAATACATTTTTAGTTTTCCAAATTGTATGGAAAAAATGCATTGTTATTTTTTTGTTCTTTTGACGTCCTTGAGACATTTTGTCGAGTTCTTTACTTGTTCATTTGACTTTTCATAAAATAACTGCATTTTTTCTTCATTCTTGTTACTTGCTGTCGACTTTTATTTCGAATTTATCGATTTTTCTCGATTTTTTTTTCGTTGTTTTCGATATTTTTCCAATTTGCTTCCGACTTTTATTTGAGTTATTTGTTTTTTTTTTCAATTTTATCTATTTTTCTCTGTTTTCTTGTCTGTTTTGGCGATTGTTTTTTAATTTTTTGTCAATTTTTGTCGTTTGGATTTTTGTAGTCTCTGTCAATTTTCGTCTATTTTTGACGATTTTTGTCAATTTGTTTCGGGGTTTCTGCTTTTTTGTTGATTTTTATCCATTTTTTCCTTTTTTTTGTAGATTTTCTGGTATTTGCTTCAAATTTTTATATGAGTTATTTGATTTTTTTCAATTTTATTCGAATTTTTTAAAATTTTATTGGACTTTGGTTTTTCTCTGCTTTTTTGTCTTTTTTATAGGTTTTTGTCGATTTATACTTTTTTTTTAAATCTTTGTCTATTTTTCTATTTTTTGTAGATTTTTGTCAATTTTTATCGTTTTTTATGGATTTTTGTCTGAATTTTTTCTAATTTTTCCTCATTTTTTTTCTCGTTGTTCTGTTTTTTTTGTTTTTGTAAAATTCTTTCTGTTGTTTTCCAACTTTTTCTCATTTTTTTAATTCTTTTCTGTTATTGATGGTTTTCGAATTTTGTCGGTTTTTGTCGATTTTTGTGAATTTTAGTCGATTTTTATTGTTTTTTTGTGGTTTTTGTCTGATTATTTTCGATTTGTTATAATGTTTCCTCATTTTGTTCTCATTGTTTTGTTTTTTATTCCAATTCTTTCTATTGTTTTCTAACTTCCTCTCAGTTTTTTTTTATTCTTTTATGTTTTTTGACGGTTTTTGTCGATTTTTCTCTATTTATGACGATTTTTGTCGTTTTGTTTTGGGGTTTTCTGTTTTTTTTTGCCTGTTTTTGTCGGTTTTTGTCGATTTTTACCGTTTTTTATTTTTGTCTATTTGTCTATGCTTTTTTGTTGTTGTTTTTTTTGTCGATTTTTGTGAATTTTAGTCGATTTTTATCGTTTTTTGTGAATTTTTATCTGATTTTTTTCGATTTTTTCTAATTTTTCCTCATTTTGTTCTCATTGTTCTGTTTTTTTTTTCAAATTCTTTCGGTTGTTTTCTCATTTTTTTAATTGTGTTTTTGGTGGTTTTTGTCGATTTCGTCGGTTTTATCGATTTTTGACGGTTTTTGTCGATTTTTGTTGATTTTTGTCCATTTTTGTTGATTTTTATAGTTCTTTGTCGTTTTTTTTGCAGATTTGTTTTGGGGTTCTCTGATTTTTTGTCGGTTTTATCGATTTTTTTAATTTCTATCTATTTTCTCTGTCGTTTTTTTCCAATTTTTGTCGATTTTTTTTTAGTTTTTTTTGGGGTTTCTCTGCTTTTTGTCTGTTTTTATCGGTTTTTATCAATTTTTATCAATTTTTATCAATTTTTTTTATTAATACTGACGTTAGTCTATTTTTCTCTTCTTTTTCTGACGATTTTTATAGGTTTTTGTCGATTTTTGTGATGTTTAATCGATTTTTATCGTTATTTTGTGGATTTTTTTCTAATTTTTCTTCATTTTGTTCTAATTGGCCCGGTTTTTTTTCAAATTCGTTCTCTTGTTTTCTAACTTTTTCTCATTCTTTTTTATTCTTCCATTTTTTGACGGATTTTATCGATTGTTGTCGGTTCTTCTCGGTTTTTGTCGATTTTTGTCGATTTCTGTAGATTTCTGTCGATTTTTGTCGATTTGTTTTAGGGCTCCCTGTTTATCTGTCTGTTTTTGTGGCTTTTTAACAGTTTTTTTGTCTATTTTTCTATGCTTTTTTGTTTTTTATTTTTTTCGATTGTTTCTCGATTTTTGAAGATATTTGTAGATTTTTGTCGATTTTTGTGAATTTTAGTCGATTTTATCATTTTATGTGGATTTTTGTTTGATTTTTTGGTTTTTTTCTGATTTTTCCTTATTTTCTTTTTCATTGTTCTGTTTCTTTCAAATTCTTTATTTTGTTTGCTTATTTTTTTTTTATTCTATTTCTTGTCGGTTTTTGTAGTTTTTGTCGATTTCTGTCGATTTTTGTTGATTTTTGTTGATTTTTGTTGATTTTTGTTGATTTTTGTTGATTTTTGTTGATTTTTGTAGATTTTTGTCGGTTTTTGTAGCTTTCTTTCCCTGCCTTTTTATTCTATTTTATCGATTTTTTTATTTTTGTTTATTTACTCTGCTTTTTTGTCGGTTTTTACCGAATTATGTCTATTTTTCTCGATTTCTTTTGGGGTTTCTCTGCTTTTTTGTCTGTTTTTGTCAATATATATCGATTTTTTTTAATTTCTATCGATGTTTGTCTATTTTTCTCTGCTTCTTTTGTCGATTTTTGTTGGTTTTTGTCGATTTTTATCAATTTTTGTCGATTTTTGTTGATTTTTATACATTCAATCCAACTCTTTATTGGTCCATAAAACACAATCACTAGGACATTGGACAAGTCAGATAAAAGCTACATATAACATACATTAAAAATATAAAATTAGAAAGTTTTTATTTAATTTCTTTATAATAAATTTTTATGGAGAAATCTGAAAACTGAAAATTAACACACTACCAGTCATTCAATCGAGCTGAAATTGTGCAAATCGACTTGATATCGATGAAAATACATTTTTACATACTTAAAATTTTAATGCAACGTTTCGTATTTAAATATCTAATATCAACTTCACCATCGGTCATGAATTCCTGAGAACAAATATTTAAAGTGAAAATTAACACACTATCATTCATCCAATCGAGCTGAAATTTTGTACATCGACTTGATATCAATGAAAATAGATTCTTACATATTTAAAATTTCATATTTCAATTACGAATTTTAACTGTCGGGCGGTAGTTAGTATTAATAAATTATTTTTGCAACACTGTGTTCTACAAAATAAAAAAATATATATGAACAGCTACCACCACCTTTGAAAAGACTGTTTGGTTCTAATGACGTTAGGGAAAAAGCTGTAGAGGAAAAACCGGAAAATTTTGCAGTCCCCACCATACTGTTTCGTACAGGGTCGTCAAGATCCAAATCTTAAGAAGATATTAATTAATTATCTCTGAATAACATCCCAAATTTTTAGTAACTTCTTAAATTTTTCCACCTAACCCCACTTTTTCCAACCTATCGACTGGACTATGAAATTAATAGAGCTATAAAAGAACTAATTTATTTTTTGCAATCTACGGCCCTTGGATTATCTTTCAAATCTGAGTAATGATACATTTTTGAAAAATTTAAAGGTTCTAGTCTTCCACTTTTTCGTGTACATTTTTTTTCATTATGATTTGGATAAAAATTCATGTATAGATAAATACAAACAATTAGAATTTAAGGTAATTTTCCATTTTCAGATACTAAAACCAAATTGATTTATTTTTTAAAATCACCATTACTTTTTGAACTATCCTGATTGAATCAAACGATATTCGCTTGAAATGTTACAAAATGTTCAATATTTGGCCCAGACGTGCAATTTTGCGGTTTCCGTATTAAACCGGAACTGTACAGTGTCATAGAATATCACCCAGTTTAAAACTTTGTTGTAGCTTCACTTTAGAGTGGATTTAACTTGGACTCATTCACTTTTATCACTTGCCCAACTTTAGTTTTTGGAATTGGTCCCTCGCCACTTCTTTGTAAACGACCTGCAATTTTCACTGTCCATACATATAGTCAGTAATATTAATAAAATCATAAAAATAAATATATAAATCTAACAAAAAAAATTGTACATTACCTATTAGTTTTCTTATATAACTTATGATATTAAATGTTTCGCTTGGCGTGAAAATGAATTTCTCAGTAATAAACTCCTTCATCTGGAAGTAATAAAACTCCAAATTAAGCAAGGGGACTTTACGTGCCAATTTATTCAATTATATTTTCTGCCTTTTGTGTTAAATTGACTGTAACTCAATTTCTTTTAGTGCATTTGCGTTATATATTTTTCGATCTCGTTAAAATTTTAATGAGCTTCTGGTATTAAATAATGATATAATGTCAACATTGTTAAACATGTTGATTGTTATATTTATTATTAAAAAATTTTTTTAGTTGCATTTTACAAATTAAGTTACAGGTTTCGTAAATTAGCGTTCTATGGACACAGACATAAATAATTAGCGGCAAATCAGCGGCAAATTTTCAGGTTTTCCGTTTTTTGCTCGTAAATTCTATCAAAAGTTTCCTCGCTACGTTCATGAACAGTTTTTATGTTGAAAAAAGAGTTTTATAAAAAATTAGCGGCAAATCATAAGCAAATTTTCCGCCCTTCCTTTTTTTAACGAATTCTATAAAAAGTTGCCCCGCTAACTTAATATGAACAACATTTTTTTGTTGAACAATAGTTTTTATGTTGACAAAAACAGCGGCAAATTTAATTTTTTTCATAAATAATTGGCGGCAAATCAGCAGCAAATTTTCCGCTCTTCCTTTTTTAAAGAATTCTATAAAAAGTTGCCTCGCTAACTTCATGTGAATAACAGTTTTTTGTTGAATAACAGTTTTTATGTTGACAAAAACAGCGGCAAATTTTATATTTTCCATAAATAATTGTCGGCAAATCAGTAGGAAATTTTCCGCTCCTCCTTTTTTTTTAAATAATTCTATAAAAATTTGTCACGCTAACTTTATATGAATAACAATTTTTTGTTGAACAACAGTTTTTATGTTGACAAAAACAGCGGCTAATTTTATTTTTTTTATAAATAATTGGCGGCAAATCATTAGAAAATTTTCCGCTCCTCCTTTTTTTTTTAAATAATTCTATAAAAATTTGTCTCGCTAACTTTATGTGAATAACAGTTTTTTGTTGAAAAAGTTGTTTTTATTTTGACAAAAACAGAGGCAAATTTTATTTTTTTCATAAATAATTGGCGGCAAATCAGCAAATTTTCCGCTGTTCCTGTTTTTTTTTTAAGTAATTCTATAAAAATTTGTCTCGCTAACTTTATATGAATAACAGTTTTTTGTTGAACAACAGTTTTTATTTTGACATAAACAGCGGCAAATTTTATATTTTCCATAAATAATTGGCGGCAAATCAGCAGAAAATTTTCCGCTCTTCCTTTTTTAAAGAATTCTATAAAAAGTTGCCTCGCTAACTTCATGTGAATAACAGTTTTTTGTTGAATAACAGTTTTTATGTTGACAAAAACAGCGGCTAATTTTATTTTTTTTATAAATAATTGGCGGCAAATCATTAGAAAATTTTCCGCTCCTCCTTTTTTTTTTAAATAATTCTATAAAAATTTGTCTCGCTAACTTTATATGAATAACAGTTTTTTGTTGAACAACATTTTTTATGTTGACAAAAACAGCGGCAAATTTTATATTTTCCATAAATAATTGGCGGCAAATCAGCAGTAAATTTTCCGCTTCTCCTTTTTTTTTAAGTAATTCTATAAAAATTTGTCTCGCTAACTTTATATGAATAACAGTTTTTTGTTGAACAACAGTTTTTATGTTGACAAAAATAGCGGCAAATTTTATTTTTTTCATAAATAATTAGCGGCAAATCATTAGAAAATTTTGCGCTCTTCCTTTTTTTTTAAATTCTATAAAAAGTTTCCTGGCTAAATTCATATGAACAACAGTTTTTCTGGTACAACAGTTTTTATGTTGACAAAAACAGCGGCAAATTTTGTTTTTTTTTTCACAAATAATTAGCGGCAAATCAGCTATAAATTAGAGACAAATTAGCGGTAAATTAGCGGCAAATTAGTGTATATTTTGCCACTCGATTTGTTCATGTTGGTTCGGTACAATGCCTAAACTTTGAAGTAATATTTAAATTTCTAGTTTTTCCATTTTCTAACCTCAGAAACTAGAAAACTATAAATTGTATTAAAACGAGTTTAACGTCATTTGAAAGACAATAAAATATACTACAAATATGATTTTTTTTATTATTTTAAGAAAAATATTGCGAGCTTGAGAGAAGGGAGAGATCATGATCGTAATTTTATTAAAAAATTCTTATTGTTGTCTCTCCCTTACCTCAAATTTACAATTTTTTTTTAAAAATTTCGCAAAAATCCGTACTTCAACTATTTTTTATTCACATTTATATGAACTAAAAATAATTTTATTTTCTTTAATAGTTTTCTTGGTATCTAAGGTAGAATATTTATAAAAACATTATTTCTAAAAATATTGCATAATAAATTAGCGATTAATATTTTTTGGTAAATGTTATCAAAACGATTTTAACATAGCTTGAAAGACAATAAAATATACCATAAATGCGATTTTTTTTATTATTTTAGGAAAAATATTGCAAGGTTGAAAGAAGGGAGAGACAACAATGGTAATTTTTTTAAAAAAAATCTTATTGTGGTCTCTCCCTTACCTCAAGTTTACAATTTTTTTTTAAAAATTTCGAAATAATTCACACTCCTAGTATTTTGCATTCTCTTTTCAATGGACTAAAAAACTTTTTATTATCTTTAATAGTTTTCTTTAGAATATTTTTAAAAACATTTTTTCTAAAAATAATGCATTAATGAATCAACGACTCATATTTTTGCTCCCTAGAAAACGGTAAATAATATCAAAACGAATTTAACGTCATCAGAAAGACAATAAAATATACTACAAATACAATTTTTTTAATAATTTTTGGAAAAATATTGCGAGGTTGAGAGAAGGGAGAGACCACGATGGTAATTTTTTAAAAAAAATTCTTAATGTGGTCTCTCCCTTGGCTCAAGTTTACAATTTCTTCATTAAAATAAAAAAAAATATGTACCGATCTCCTCCATTTGCTGTAATTAAATTTTATCTCCGACGTTTCGATTTTACAAAGCCACCATCAACTTTATTTTTATAGATACTGAATTATATTTTTTTTTTAACAAATCGTTTGTTGTAGTTACAGTTATGTATAATAATCAAGTGATTATCGACGTTTTGTATTTATTTTATCATCATCATCAAGTTCTAAACACTTGATCAAAAAAAAACATTTCATAAAAATAACAATACATATTTATATACCGGGTGTAAATGGAACATAACTTTTAAATGGGTAAATAGATTTATTCCTAATTTTGTTCGATTATAATAGAGCTATTTTTGGATTTTTTATGAAAAAATCCAATATGGCGGACTTCCGGTTTGACTGGAAATCGACAATAAAATTGGGAATTTAAATGGGACATTTTAATTCTACGACTTCAAACACGTACATGTCGACTACCAGATTTCACTTAAGACGCAATTTTTATTTTATTTTTAAATGTACTGGGTGTTTCGTATAAATTTTTTATGTAAAAAAATCTAAAAATAACTCTATTATAATCGACAAAAATTTGGTATCAATAAATTATAACCCATGACCCATTTACACCCGGTATATTCTGTTTAGAATTGTTGTCGTGTTGTTTGTGTTTACAAAGTATTAATAATTTCGCTAAATAAAAATAAATATTTAATGTTTGCCGTGATATTGTGCGGCATTTATTACTATCCATTCGAATACCAAATTTGGCGAACGATTAAGAAATGTAAATTTTTAATACCTCGACGAGTTCGCTGCATGCCTGAATGTCAAGACGCATTTAAAAGATGCTTAGAACAATAGACTATTCTAAGGCTAATTAACTGTAGTTTCCTGTATAATAACTAGTCACATTTTTACTGGATACAAAGAAACTGATATTGGAATTAAACTATTGAAATATAAATTAGTTTGCATCAGTCACTTTTTTTGTACCTATATATATTTTTTTAATTAAAATTTAAACCTATAAAATATAACCCACTATAGATGCACGTTAACCGTATAACTGAACTGTCACTAAATCAATATTAAATCCATATTTACTATCGCCGTAAAGAGTATAACGACTTCTTGCTACCGGGACTACGTGCATGATTTTTTCATAAATAAGGATTATTCTGATAGTGGATTGTATAAAATCTAACAACATATCTTCGTATTTATTATGATGGTAGGTGTTAGGAACAATTGTACTAAGATATTGTTGTTTATATAAATTTATTATATGAAATATGTCCGGATTCCTCCAGTGTAACTTAATGTCAATATTAAACTTAAGTCGATATTATAATAAAATTATGTTGCACCACTGTATTTTAAGAGGCGCCAATACCATTTGGACGGGCGCTCCGTTAATATTAGAAATAGGAAGCTGCGGTTTTCACCAACCAATTCTGTAGTTAATTCTTTAGAGCAGATCTGTAGCATATTTTTTAAATTATATCCCATTATAAAAAAATAAATAGATAATATATTAAAATTAACTGTATGCTATCAAAAAGGAAATAAAATATTCTATAAGTAGGAATTTTTTCATAATTTTTAAGCAAGAATTGTGAACTTGAAAGAAGGGAGAGACCAAATTAAGAGAAAAAGTTAAGAAAAATTAAAAAATCCATACAGTTATGGTCTCTCCCTATTCTCACAACCACAATTTTTTATCTAAAATTTTGAAAAATTTTTCTTATGTAGCAAATTTTTGTCTCTTTCCATTTACAATAAACACGTTTTATGAATGATTACAGTTTTTTAATTACAGGGGTTAAACGATATGAAAACAAAAAATTTAAACACAAAATTAGGTTTATATCCCATAACAAAAAAATAAATAGATAATATATTAAAATTAACTGTATATTATCAAAATGGAAATAAAACATTCTGTAAGTAGGAATTTTTTCATAATTTTTCAGCACGGATTGTGAACTTGAAAAAAGGGAGAGACCAAATTAAGAAAAATTAAAAAATCCATACAGTTATGGTCTCTCCCTATTCTCACAACCACAATTTTTTATCTAAAATTTTGAAAAAAATTTCGTATGTAGAAATTTTTTTCTCTTTCCATCTACAGTAAACGCGTTGTATTAATTTTAACATTTTTTTAATTACAGGGGTTAAACGATATGAAAACAAAAAAATTAAACACAAAATTAGGTTTATATCCCATAACAAAAAAATAAATAGATAATATATTAAAATTAACTGTATGCTATCAAAAAGGAAATAAAATATTCTATAGGTAGGAATTTTTTCATAATTTTTAAGTAAGAATTGTGAATTTGAGAAAAGGGAGAGACCAAGTTAAGAAAAATTAAAAAATCCTTACAGTTATGGTCTCTCCCTATTCTCACAACCACAATTTTCTATCTAAAATTTTGAAAAATTTTTCTTATGTAGCAAATTTTTGTCTCTTTCCATTTACAATAAACACGTTTTATGAATGATTACAGTTTTTTAATTACAGGGGTTAAACGATATGAAAACAAAAAATTTAAACACAAAATTAGGTTTATATCCCATAACAAAAAAATAAATAGATAATATATTAAAATTAACTGTATATTATCAAAATGGAAATAAAACATTCTGTAAGTAGGAATTTTTTCATAATTTTTCAGCACGGATTGTGAACTTGAAAAAAGGGAGAGACCAAATTAAGAAAAATTAAAAAATCCATACAGTTATGGTCTCTCCCTATTCTCACAACCACAATTTTTTATCTAAAATTTTGAAAAATTTTTCTTATGTAGCAAATTTTTGTCTCATTCCATCTACCATAAACTCGTTTTCTTGATGTTAACTGTTTTTTAATTACAGGGGTTAAACGATATGAAAACAAAAAATTTAAACACAAAATTAGGTTTATATCCCATAACAAAAAAATAAATAGATAATATATTAAAATTAACTGTATATTATCAAAATGGAAATAAAACATTCTATAAGTAGGAATTTTTTCATAATTTTTCAGCACGTATTGTGAACTTGAAAAAAGGGAGAGACCAAATTAAGAAAAATTAAAAAATCCATACAGTTATGGTCTCTCCCTATTCTCACAACCACAATTTTTTATCTAAAATTTTGAAAAATTTTTCTTATGTAGCAAATTTTTGTCTCATTCCATCTACCATAAACTCGTTTTCTTGATGTTAACTGTTTTTTGTTACAGGGGTTAAACGATATGAAAACAAAAAATTTAATCACAAAATTAGGTTTATATCCCATAACAAAAAAATAAATAGATAATATATTAAAATTAACTTTATGCTATCAAAAATGAAATAAAACATTCTATCAGTAAAAATTTTTTCATAATTTTTCAGCACGGATTGTGAACTTGAGAAAAGGGAGAGACCAAGTTAAGAAAAATTAAAAAATCCACACAGTTATGGTCTCTCCCTATTCTCACAACCACAATTTTTAATCTAAAATTTTGAAAAAATTTTCGTATGTAGCTAATTTTTTTCTCTTTCAATCTACTGAAAACACGTTGTATTAATATTAACATTTTTTTAATTACAGGGGTTAAACGATATGAAAACAAAAAATTTAAACACAAAATTAGGTTTATATCCCATAACAAAAAAATTAATAGATAATATATTAAAATTAACTGTATGCTATCAAAAAGGAAATAAAATATTCTATAAGTAGGAATTTTTTCATAATTTTTTAGCACGGATTGTGAACTTGAAAAAAGGGAGAGACCAAATTAAGAAAAATTAAAAAATCCATACAGTTATGGTCTCTCCCTATTCTCACAACCACAATTTTTTTTCTAAAATTTCGAAAAAATTCCCGTGAATACAAGATTTTTTATCTTTTCATCTACAGTACATTTTAATAACGTCGATAATTATTTCGTTACAGGGGTTAAACTATATGAAAACTTAAAATTAAGTGAATACCATTACAAAGTTAAAAAAACATTCTATAAGTACGAATTTCTTCATATTTTTTAAGCTAGAATTCTGACCTTGATAAAAGAAAGAGGCCAAAGGAGGGGAAATTAAAAAATCTCCCTACTCTCGCATTTAAAAAAAATCACATATATAAAATATCTTTTCGTCTTTCTATTCACGATAAGCACATTGGACAGTTTTTTATTACGGTTAAATAATATGAGAACTAAAAATTTAATCAGGAAAATGTATTTTATATCCCATAGCAAAAACAAAATTCTAATTTAACATAAAACAGATCTCTCTTATCCAAAAGACAAACATTAATAAACCCTAACCCTCCGGTTATCAAAAAAATTCGTCATCCATTTCTTTTACTGTCTAAACATCACACTAGAATTTTTTCATCGCAATTACATTGCCAGTATCATTCTCTGCACCAATAGATAACACTTATTGGCAGCAAAGAAACAAGGATTACCGTCGACACTGGCACGTGACCAACACGTGCTTTTACGAAACCTTTTCCTTTTTAAAGATCCCTTAGATTTGGAACGACTTAGTCTTTTGAAATTGACAAATTGCTTTCAGAATTCGTGGGGACGTATACGCTATTTTAGGAGTTTTGTTTTGACTATATAGACAGAAAAGTTTGCGGAAATATTAAATAAAAATTACCAACTAACCTTATACGGTATTTACGTTTAGATGATGTATTATAAATAAGTTATCGTTATAAACGGTCATAAAGTCCTTAAGGCATTTGGATGAGGATTTCGATAACTAACGACCTTTAATATAGCGACCTCACGCGTCTCGTTCGATTCACGAACTGTTAGCGACAATTTACCTTAACGAGCTTTCTTTACCACCAACAATTACCGGTTAACTATACGATACGACCAAGACCCTTTGTAGAACAATTTATTATTTATCTTGGTCAGTAACGTACATCAAAAACAATTTTTTTAATATAAAATTATTATTAAAAATTCATGATTTTTAACCAAATGTAAAAAGTCGAAGTTGATTGATTTTATTGCTCCGAACCTCGCTGCGCTCGGCTCGGAGTAGGTGCTGACGACATATACTACATTGGTTCTGATATGGGTTCAGGGAATTCAATGTGTTAGAATGAGAGGATGCAGATGTTCAGCGTGTCAGAGAGAGAGAGTGCTATATCGATTTATCTTCGTATAAATTATGCGCAGAAGCAACGCCAAAAACGCACTACGTCTATCTTCGTTATTATGGTATTCATTATTAATGAACCAAATTGAACATCAAAAGGCCACTAGCTTCTATTTTTATTATTATTGGTCCAAATTGAATTCATAAAGCGACGATATATTTGAATTGAGACTTACGAATGTACAGAGTGTGTCGAAAAGTCGGGTCACGTGATTGGTAAAAGGGTATTAAGGTCTAGCTTCGTTAATAATCATTAGATTTTATTGAAAAAAAAGGACTCTGTATTATAAATACGTAAATAATACATAGTAATGTGGTCCATAAATTTTACTTTCTTGCTAACAAGACATAATACTTTCTCTAAGCTGTCAAAGATTTGTTACCAATTTTCGGATTGCAGCCAAAAATACCTGAGAAAAAAATCTACACAAGCTTATGAACAATGCCGTGTTCGGAAAAACGATGGAGAATATTTGTAAGCATCGTGTAGTAAAATTGGTGCAAATCATGAAATGGACGAAATGGAGCCAGAAATTTTGATTTCCAGTTCTCAGTTCCATAGTTAAACAATTGTCGATAATGGCATAGTGGAATTGATGAAAACTGAGCTCATTTTTAATAATCCGTTGTATATTGGCATGGTTATTTTAGATTTATCGAAAATTTGTATTTATGACTTTTTTTATAGTGATATGATGGCCAAATTCAGACCTGCAAAAAGTAAACTCAGTAGGGAAAGAATAGATAATCCATTAAACAATTTTGGGGTAACTAAGAAATCCAAAGGTGTAAAATATCAAGTTGTTAAGAAAAATATTACTTATGATGATTGTGATGTGTGTATACCATCATTCCCACAAGTTTTTAGTCTAGAACAGAAGAAAATCAGTCTGAGCCAAGCAAACGCAGACTAGCCGACCCGACAATGGTCCAGGAGCGGCTTACCGAATGGATGTATTCGGCTCGCATACGGCTTGAAGTGCGGCGAGCTAGTAGGGCATGTTTCCATAATTTTTGACGTTGTGTATATATTAGTTTCAATATTACAGTTAGAAATAATATAATTCTATCAAAATCGGAAATTTGAACCCTCAAGTCTACCCTAAAAACATTAAGCTCATGTCTAAATAAAAACGGATTTTCGAAAACAACCAAAAAATGCTATTTAGGCCTATAAATATGCCATTTAATTAATTGAAAGTAATTATTCAGAACATACAGTAATGTAATTACGGTATAATACAGTACGTAAGGCCTTTTCTTGGAAGTGTTATTTCTCTATATTAGTTAGAATTATTAGTCCAGTCAAAGAGATAGATTAAAGTGTGTGGACACGTTACTTAGTACAGAAATGTTTAAACTTACCCTAATAATCCCTAATGACTTGAGGCATATTGTATGGATTACCGGAAGCATAGTCAGATGTGTGAAATTTCATCAAGTCTGCTTTTATATCGTCATTATACGTATCGTTACATTGTATCTCTTAAATGAAACTGTCGGTGTCCATATTGCAATTCTCAATTTGGCAATTATGTAACTATAATGAAAGCTTTACATACAAATTTTCGATAAATTTAAAATAGCCATGCCAATACACAACGGTTTATTGAAAATGAGCTCAGTGTTCTTCAATTCCACATCTACTATGTCATCATCGAAAATTGTTCGACCATGGAACCGAAAACTTGAAATCAAATTTTTAGTTCCATAGACATATGCACTAATTTTACTACGTGATGCTTACGAATATTCTCCATAGTTTTGCCGAAAACTGCATTTTTGGCTGCAATCCGCAAATTGCTAATAAATCTTTGACAGTTTAGAAAGAAAAAGTATTATGTCTTGTTAGCAAGAAAGTAAAAATTATGTACCACATTAATGATTTTTTTATACGTATTAATAATGCGGGGTAATTTTTTTCATTAAAATCTGATGATTATTAACGAAATTGGACCTTAATGCCCTTTTGGCAATCACGTGACCCGAGTTTCGTCACACCCCGTGTAACCTAATGTCCCAATTCGAATATAGTGCTGTTTTCCGCGTTTAATTTGATCCAATAATAAAGAAAATAGACTCTAGCGTCCGTTTGTCGTAGAGTGGCCTGACTTTCGACACACTCTGTATATCCTTATGTCTAAATTCAATTATAGCATTGTTTTATGCGATCAATTTGGACCAGTAATAACGAAGAAAGGCCCTATTGCCCTTTTTGACGTTCAATTTGGATCATTAATAACGAAGATATGTCATAATACTTATAGTATCGTTTTTCGCGTTCAATTTAGATCAATAATAACGAAGATAGACGTTAGTGTATTTTTAGCGTTGTTTCTGCCAGTTATTTTTATTTACGTGTTTATTCTACGTCTCATTTTAAATATTATCCCGTTTAAATCTGACCACTTCTAACGAAGACAGATCATAATGCCCATTGACGTTGCTTCTGCACATGATTTTACTTTATGTATTTATTCCATGTATCATTTTAAATATAGCCTTATTTCCCGTGTTCGGTTGGACCAATAGTAACGAAGATATACATTAGTGTCTGTTTGCCGTTGCTTCTGCGTATGATTTTTTATTATGTATTATATCGCCGTTTTCACATTTCAATTTGGGTGAATAGTAATGAAGATATCTCTTTCTGACACGCTGAACGTCTGCATTCTCCCACTCTAATACATTGAATTCCCTATACCTAAATCAGAACGAACTGCAACCATAGGAAAGACGAAACGAATGTATTGAACAAGTTTTAATAATTGTACAAGAAAAGAAGTAAATTAGGTACATAATATATTATTTTTTATAAAAATAAATAACGTTTCGATCTTCTATTTTATTTTTTGTTCAATGAAACTGATATACCGCCTCTGAAATAAACAATAATTATTAAATAATACAAATAATAATAATAATTCTTACAATCCAATGCTGCCGCTCGCTTTGGGTAAAGATGTTTGTCTTACTGCACTATTCTCTTGTTGTAGTTCAATCCCCACTCGTGAATTTTCTGCAGCTGCATCCAGTACTCCTGCATCTTGTCGTTGGTTTGCTTCCGCATTAAGTATTATTGAATCCTGCCTTTTTATTGGATCTTTAACTACAAGTTCTATATTCTGCCGTTTTATTGGTACTTTATCAACAAGTTCTATTTTCTGTCTTTTATTACCTTCCCCAATTAATAGATCAGCACTTTGACGTAAATTTCCTTCACCAGGACTTACGATTTGTAGTTTTTGTGTATCTTGTGGTGGCGCTTCTTTAGCTGCTCCATCATCCAATGCTGTTTGCCGTTTATTAACTGCTTCTCCATTCAACGTAATTATATCTTGCCGTTTATTAGCTGTTCCTCCATTTAAGGTAATTATATTTTGTCGTTTATTAGCTGCATCTCCGTTTAATCCAATTATATCTTGTCGTTTAGTAATTGGTCCTTCGTTCAATATAATTATGCCTTTTCCATTATTAGCTGCTTCTCCATTGGTCGATATAGCTAAAGTTGCTTGCCGTTTTTTGGCGTCATCTCCCTCACCGACTACTAGTTGCACATTTGCTTTTCGTGTATCTAAAAAAAAAGAACCAATTATAATAATATTATATCCTTCAGAGTTGTTAAGAAAAAAATATAGGAAGATGTTGCAATTTCTTCAAATAAACTTACAGTGTGATAAAGTAGAATCAGAGAAGAAAATGGGAATTTGGAAGCAAATCCCAATTTAAAGAAATTAATAAATTCTAATAACTGGAAACTGGTAAAAGGACGCTTTTTTAAATTTAAAATAATTTTTAAACACCCTGTATAAAAAGTAAATTTAGTCTTTAGCATCTTTAGTTATTTGGTTTTTTCAATTTGAAGTTTAATTAAGACTGTGGCGATTTTTTAAAACAGGGTATTAAATTTCAATATTCGTTTTTTTTTGTACACCCTGTATGACATAAAAATTTATAACTTGTTCTAAACTATCATTAGTAATTTGGATTTTTATATGTCGAGCTTTTTAATTAAATCTAAGACATTGGTGATTTTTTAAAAAGGGATTTAAAAATTTAATACTTGTTATTATTGTTGGTACACCCTGTACGATATAAAAATTTGAAACTTAGTCTGAAATATCATTATTAACTTGGCTTTTTAAATTTCGGGTTTTTATTCTAGCATCAAATTTAAGACAGTGGCGATTTTTTAAAATAGGATATAAAAATTCAATATTTAATATTTTTGTTTGATACACCCTGTATAACATAAAAATTAAAACTTGGTCTAAAATATCAATAGTAATTTCAGGTATTTTAATTTCAGCATTAAAACTAAGACAGTGGCGATTTTTTATAAAGGGTATAGAAATTCATAATTTGTTATTTTTTTTTTTGTACACACTGTATAACATAAATATTTGAAACGTGGTCTAAAATATCATTAGTAATTTCGCTTTTTAAATTTTGGTTTTTTTTTTTTAATATCAGCAACAAATCTAAGACAGTGCCGATTTTTAATAAGGGGTATAAAAATTCAATAATTGTTATTTTTTTGGTACACCCTGTACAACATAAAAAATCGAAACTTGGTCTAAAAGATTAATAGAAATTTGGCTTTTAAATTTGGGGATTTTTAATACCAGCATTAAATCTAAGACAGTGGCGATTTTTTAAAGAGGGGAATAAAATTTCAACATTTGCTGTTTTTTTTGGAACACCCTGTACTATATAAAAATTTGAAACTTTGTCTAAAATATCAGTAGTAATTTTGATTTTTAAGTTTAGTTTTTTTAATACCAGCATCAAATCTAAGACAGTTGCGATTTTTTAAAAAGGGGTATAAAAATTCAATATTTGTTATTATTTTTGATACACCCTGTATAACATAAAAATTGAAACTTGATCTAAAATATCATCAATAATTTTGCTTTTTATATTTAAGGTTTTTTTATACCAGCATAAAATCTAAGACAGTGGCGATATTTTAAAAAGGGGTATAAAAATTCAGTATTTGTTGTTTTTTTTATTGGTACACCCTGTATAACGTACAAAATTGACACTTTGTCTAAATTATCATTAGCAGTTTGGCTTTTTACCTTCAAAGATTTTTAATACCAGCATCAAATCTTAGACAGTGGCGATTTTTTAGAGAGGGGAATAAACTTTCTACATTTGTTGTTTTTTTAGCACACCCTGTACTATATAAAAATTTTAAACTTGGTCTAGATTATCATTAATAATTTGGCTTTTTAAATTTGGAGTTTTTTAATACCAGCATAAAATCTAAGTCAGTGGCAATATTTTAAAAAGGGTATAAAAATTCAATATTTGTTATTGCTTTTGGTTCACCCTGTATAGCATAAAAATTAAAACTTGGCATAAAACATCATTAGTAATTTGGTATTTTTAATTTAAAGTTTTTTATTTGCAGCATTTAATTAAAGACAGTGGCGATTTTTTAAAAAGAGATATAAAAATTCAATATTTGTTTTTTTTTGGTATACCCTGTATAACATAAAAATTGAAACTTGGTCTTAATAATCATTAGTAATTCGGCTTTTTAAATTTAGAGTTTTTTAATTCCTGCATCTACTTTAAGACAGTGGCGATTTTTTAAAAAAGGGGTATAAAATTTCAATATTTGTTGTTGTTTTTGGAACACCCCGTACAACATAAAAATTTAAAACTTGATCTTAATTATCATTAGTAATTCGGCTTTTTAAATTTGGAGTTTTTTAATACAAGCATCAGATTTAAGACAGTGGCGATTTTTTAAAAAGGGGTATAAAATTTCAATATTTGATGATGTTTTTAGAACACCCTGTGCAACATAAAAATTTAAAACTTGATCTTAATTATCATTAGTAATTCGGCTTTTTAAATTTGGAGTTTTTTAATAACAGCATCAGATTTAAGACAGTGGCGATTTTTTAAAGAAGGGTATAAAATTTTAAATATTTGTTAATTTTTTTTGGTACAATTTAAAAATTCAAAATTTGTTCCAAAATACAATTATTAATTTGGCTTTTTAAATTTGGAGTTTTTTACTTCCAGCATCAAATCTAAGCCAGTGGTGATTTTTTAAAGATAATCTAAGAAAAATGTTAATATGAATCAACAGATTTAATAAAATAAATAACATACATATAGAACATCTAAAACAATAATTTTTTTTAAAACTTAAATCAACTATATTAATTTTTTTTATAAATATCTGAAATTTTTTACCTGAAATTACTGAATATTTCTAATTACTCTCACAACTGAAACTTATTTAAATCCAATAGAATATCGATCAAGTGTTTAATTAAATAAAATTAATCTCAAAATCATGTACTATAATTTATTTAAAAGTTAACGGCGACTAGTTTCGGATAAAGAGCCATCTTCAGACCATATAAACTAATTACAATAATTATTTATACCATTAAAAGCATAATACTAGAGTAAGTTACGATTAACAAAAAGGGAGTGAAAGGGTAAAGAGAAATTAATGCTAAAAGATTTTTTTTTATTCTCTTAGTGACTTCAAAATTATCATCAAAAATCAAAACATGAATTGATATTAAATATTAAATTGTCAAAGGTTATGGTTGTGTCGTCATAATTATAGATTAAAACTAAATTTTTTTTATAACCCAAATAAGTAAATTTTTCAATAAATTTACCTGCAAGTGCTTCTTGTCCAACTGATTTTAATTTTGAGCCTACAGCTTGTCCTGCTTCTAATAATTTTGATCCTAAATCTGCTACTTCTAATCCCAATTCGAGATCACCCAAAACTGAAGTAACTGAAATCTAAAATATAATAATAAACAATAATTTTTAAATATTTAAATCAATACTTACCAATAGAACAGAAAAAATAATCATAATCTTCATGATTACTAAACACTAAAATAACTAACAATAGACCAAAATTTATAATTGTTTATATAGTAATTAAATGATTCAGATTATAATGAATAATGAATTTAATTTCACAGTTAGTAGAAAGAATAGGTTGTAAAAATAATACTTATAAACAATGAAATTGTTTATTAATTTGTTCATTTATTGGTTAAATTTAAGTGTTTAACACTTTGATTGCTATGTACATAGTTACACATCGGAAACTAATTTTTATCGCCACATAAATAATATCGATTAATAGTAACAAATGAAAAAAAAACCGACCAGCATTTGTTAGTTAAATTTTGTAAATTAAAATGGTTATAAGTGTTAAATAAATAAATAAATAAAAATTTTACATTTATGGTTATAAATATTTTTAATTATATTTAATAAAAATAATCAAAGATTAAAAATTTCAAAAATGGTGAGAGCGCAAATTCTTGATATTTTATTCTAGGACCAAAAAATTTGGAAAAAAAAGAAGAAAATTGAAGAAATTAATTTGTTTATAAGAATATAAATAAAATTCTATATTTATGCTTATAAATATTGTTAATTAGATTTATAAGAACCAAATTAATTTCAAAAAATGGTGAGAGCGCAATTTTTTAATATTCTGTTCCAGGAACAAGAATTTACAAAAAAAAAAAGAAAATTGCAGAAATTAATTTGTTTATAAGAATATAATAAAATTCTACATTTATGCTTATAAATATTGTTAATTAGATTTATAAGAACCAAATTAATTTCAAAAAATGGTGAGAGCGCAATTTTTTAATATTCTGTTCCAGGAACAAGAATTTACAAAAAAAAAAAGAAAATTGCAGAAATTAATTTGTTTACAAGAATCTAAATAAAATTCTACATTTGTCCTTATATATATTTTTAATTATATTTAGATCAACCAAAATAATCACAGATTCAAAATTTCAGAAAATGGTGAGAGCGCATTTTTTTATATTTTGTTACAGGACCAAGAATTAAGAGTTTCAAAATTTCAAAAAATGGTGAGAGCGCCATTTTTTAATCTTTTATTCCAGGACCAAGAATTTTCAAAAAAAAAAAGAAAATTGCAGAAATTAATTTGTTTACAAGAATCTAAATAAAATTCTACATTTGTCCTTATATATATTTTTAATTATATTTAGATCAACCAAAATAATCACAGATTCAAAATTTCACAAAATGGTGACAGCGCAATTTTTAAATATTTTGTCCAGGACCAAGAATTTTCAAAAAAAAAGAAAGATGCAGAATGTAAATAAAATTCTACATTTATGTTTATAAATATTTTTAATTTTATTTATAACAACCAAAATAATCAGAGATTCAAAATTTCAAAAAATGGTGAGAGCGCATTTTTTTATAATTTGTAACAGGACCAAGAATTTTCAAAACAAAAAAGAAAATTTCAGAATGTAAATAAAATTCTACATTTGTGCTTATAAATATTTTTAATTATATTTATAACAACCAAAATAATCAAGTGATTCAAAATTTCAAAAAATGGTGAGAGCGCAATTTTTAAATATTTTGTTCCAGGACCAAGAATTTTCAAAAAAAAAAAGAAAATTGCAGAATGTAAATAAAATTCTACATTTGTGCTTATAAACGTTTTTAATTATATTTATAACAACCAAAATAATTAAGTGATTCAAAATTTCAAAAAATGGTGAGAGCGCTAATTTTTAATATTTTGTTCCAGGACCATGAATTTTCAAAAAAAAAGAAAATTGCAGAATGTAAATAAAATTCTATATTTATGGTTATAAATATTTTTAATTTTATTTATAACAACCAAAATAATTAAGAGTTTCAAAATTTCAAAAAATGGTGAGAGCGCAATTTTTAAATATTTTGTTCCAGGACCAAGAATTTTCAAAAAAAAAGAATGATGCAGAATGTAAATAAAATTCTACATTTATGCTTATAAATATTTTAATTATATTTATAACAACCAAAATAATCAGATTCAAAATTTCAAAAAATGGTGAGAGCGCAAATTCTTAATATTTCATTCCAGGAGCAAAAATTTTCAAAATCAACTAAATTTCAAGGATTTTTAGGAATTGTTAATAATTTTTCAATAATTTTGCGATATTTTTAAAGGGTTTTAAAGTTTTTTCTAGAATTTTTCAAGGACATTTTAATGCCATTTGGGGTTTTTTTGCAGGATTTTTTTAAAGAATTTTCAAGGATGTTTAGGGAAATTAACTTATTATCACAGTTTCAAGGGTTGTTAGGAATTTTCATGAATTTTTCAAGGACTTTTTGACAACTTTTTTAAAGGTTTTTCAAGTTTTTTTGATGAATTTTTTAAGGACTTTTTAAGAAGAATTTACTAAGTTTTAGAATTTTTCAAGGCCTTTTTGATGATTATTGAGGTTTTTTAAGATATTTTTAAAAGAATTTTTAAGGATTTTTAGAAAAATTTTCATGGATTTATCATCAAAAGTTTGTTAGGAATTGTCATGAATTGAATTTTTAAATGACTTTTAGAAGTTTTTTTGTTGATAGTTTTTAATAAATTCTTCAAGAATTTTTGAAGAAGGATTTTCTAACTAAGTTTTAGGAATTTTCAAGAAAATTTCAAGGACTATTCGATCATTTTTAAAGGTTTTCAAGTTTTTTGCAAAAATTTTTTAAAGATTGGACAAGGATTTTTGGAGGACGATTTTCCAACTAAGTTTTAAGGATTTATAGTAATTTTTAAGGACTTTTCGATAATTTTGAAAAGTTTCCAGTTTTTTGCCAAGGATTGTTCAAGGATTTTTGAAGGAAAATAAGTTTTAAGGATTTATAGGAATTTTCAAAAAAATTTTCAAGAACGTTTTGATACTTTTGAGGTTTTTTAAAGATTTTTGAAGGAATTTTGTAAAAAATTTTCAAGGATTTTCAAAAAAATTTTTCATTGACTTATCATCAAAATTTTAAAGATTTTGTTAGAAATTGTCACAAATTTTTCAAAGACTTTTAGATGCTTTTTTGAAAGATTTTTTAAGAAATTTTTCAAGGATTTTTGGAGAAGGATTTTCCAAATAAGTTTAAAGATTTTTAGGAATTTTCTAGAAAATTTCAAAGACTTTTCGATAGTTTTTAAAGGTTTTTCAAGTTTTTTGCAAGAACTTTTTAAAGATTGTTCAAGAATTTTGGAGGAGGATTTACCAACTAAGTTTTAAGGATTTTAGGATTTTTCCAGAATTTTTCAAGGACATTTTGATGATTTTTGATGTTTTTAAGGAATTTTTTAAGGAATTTTCAAGCGTAAATTCTATATATTTTGTTCCAGGCCCAAAAATTACAAAAAAAAAGAAAAAAACTTCAGAAATTAGTTTTTTTACAAAAATGTCAATAAAATTCTACATTAATTATATTTATAACAACTAAAGAAATCACAGATTAAAAATTTCAAAAAATGGCGAGAGCGTTAATTCTATAAATTTTGTCCGAGGACCAAAAATAAAAAAAAAAAGAAAAAATTATAGAAATTAAATTGTTGATAAGAAAGTCAATAAAATTGTACATTTATGCTTATAAAAATTTTTAATTGTATTTATAACAACCAAATTAATGACAGATTAAAAATTTCAAAAAAATGGTGAGAGCGCAAATTCGTAATATTCTGTTCCAGGACCAAAAATTATAAAAAAAAAAGAAAAAAATGCTGAAATTATTTTTTTAACAAGAATATCAATGAAACTCTATATTTATGCTATTAAACATTTTTAATTATATTTATAATAACCAGATTAAAAATTTCAAAAAATGGCGAGAGCGCAAACTTTACATATTTTGGAAATTCAAATATTTATAATTTCTAAATAAATAAATATTAAAAATAATTCGTCAGTAGAGGGAGTTAAATCATTTAAGTGTATTTTTTAATAAATTTAAAAATCAGTTTTTTATTTTCAGACCAAAATACATTTTTTATTTTAAAAAAAATGGTGAGAGCGCAAAATCTACATATTTTGAAAATTAAAATGTTGAACGAATAAATATTAATACATAAAATTTATAAACAAATATTATATGATTCTCTTGTTCCATTACTGAACGCACCTTACAGATAAGAAAATATTAGAAAACTAAAATGACAACAAGTATTAAATTTGACATTTTATTAATTTTATGATTAACAAATTGTATAGGAAAAAAATAAATATAATTTTTTTACCAATTACCGTCATTTTCTAACTGGATTTACTTCATAAATTTTATCAGATTCTCTGAGATTTATCTGATCTACTCCATTTTCTTGATTGTTTATTTTTTGTCGCTCTAATTGTTTATTTTGTTCCTGATCAATTCCATAGTTTGTTTCTAATTGTGCATTTCTTACTGGATTTTTATAATTGTTTTGTGATGTTGGTAAATTTACGTCATACTGCATATCAGAATTTATTTTTTTAACAGGATCTCCTCTATATTGTATTACCGGATTTATTTCATAATTTGTTAAAAATTGTTTAGGATTTATCGGATTTATATCATAATTTGTTGGTAATTGTCTAGAATTTACCGGATTTATATCATAATTTGTTGGTAATTGTCTAGAATTTACCGGATTTATATCATAATTTGTTGGTAATTGTCTAGAATTTACCGGATTTATATCATAATTTGTTGGTAATTGTCTAGAATTTACCGGATTTATATCATAATTTGTTGGTAATTGTCTAGAATTTACCGGATTTTTTCTATAATTTATTGGAAATTGTCTAGGATTTACCGGATTTGTTCTGTAATTTATTGGTAATTGTCTAGAATTTATCTGATTTGTTTCATAATTTATTGGTAATTGTCTAGAATTTACCAGATTTGTTCCATAATTTGTTGGTAATTGTCTAGAATTTACCGGATTTGTTCTGTAATCTGTTGGTAAATGTCTATAATTTACCAGATTTATTCCATAATTTGTTGGTAATTGTCTATTATTTACCGGATTCATTCTATAATTTGTTGGTAATTGTATATTATTTACCAGTTGTATTTCATAATTAGTTGGTATTTGTCTATTATTTACCGGATTTTTTCCATAATTTGTTGGTAATCGTCTATTATTTACCAGATTCAATCCATAATTGATTGGTAATCGTTTATTATTTACCGGATTTTTTCTATAATTTCTTGACCATCGTCTATAATTTACCGGATCCCATCCATTATGTGTTGGTAATCGTCTATTATTTAACAGATTCAATCCATAATTTGTAGGTAATCGTCTATTATTTACCGAATTTTTTCCATAATTTCTATGCAATCGTCTATTATTTACCGGATTAAATCCATAATTTGTTAGTAATCTTCCAATTACCGGATTAATTCCATAATTTGTTGGTATATGTCTACTATTAACCGGATTAATTCCATAATTTGTTGGTATATATCTATTAATACCCGGATTTATTCCATATCGTTGTAATTGTTTATTATTTACCGGATTAATTCCATACCCACTTTGTAATTGTTCTGTTCCATATTCTTCTTGTTTAAGTTGTTTTAAAACCGGATCTACACCGTAAGTAGTAATTGATTTTTGTTTTCTTAAAGGGTTAACTCCGTATTCTTTAATTGATTTAATTTTTTTTACTGGATGTACTGCGTATTCTTTAATTGATATTTTTTTTCTAATTGGATGTACTGCATTTGAATATCTATTTCTGTATATACCAAATTGATCTTTAGTTGGATTTGCTCTATTTTCTGGATTAATTGAATATGTCTTAACCACAATGGTAAGAGATAACTAAAAAAAAATAATGTTTTAGTTAAAAAAAATTTTTAATTTTTTATCTTAACTTTTAAAATTTCTTGGTTAAAATTTGTAATGAAAAAAAAAACTTCCAGTATAAAAAAATTTGGTTTCGTAAATAAAAAACAAAACGTACACGCCTGAAAAAAAAACCGTTTAAAAAAAATATTTTTTAAACTTGAGTAATAATTTTTCTTTTTAATTTTGTCACTTTTTTCATTTAAAATTGCCTTCACTTTTGTTTCTTATTTTTATCACTTTTTAATTACTTTTTCCCCCATTTTATCTCAAAATTCTCCCTCTTTTCTCTGAAATTTTTTTCTCTTAAATTATCTCTATTTTAATAAAATGACCCCTTTTTTCTTTTAAAAATTTCCCCTCTTTCTCGCAACAATTAGTACTTTTCCTCCCTTTTATCTCAAAATTTTTCCTCCTTTCTCTTAAATGTTGTTAAATTTTTCTCTTAAATTATTACTTTTTTAAAAAAATTACCCTGTTTTCCTCTCAAATCTCAAAAATTTTCTCCTTTCTCTAAAAAAATTATCCACCTCTTTTCTCTCAAAAATTACCCCTCTTTTCATTTCTCTCAAAAATTACCCCTCTTTTCGTTGAAATAAATCCCTACTTTTCTTCCAAAAAGGTCACGTTTTTTGTATTTTTTTACTCTCCAAAATTTACCCGTTTCTCTTTCTTTATTTTATCACCTTTTTGTCTCAAATTTTCTCCTCATTTCTCTCAAAAATTTCTCCTCTTTCCTATCAAATTTTAACAATTTTCTCCTTAAAAATACATTTTTCTTTTTCAAAAATTACCCCTTTTCAGTAAATTACGCTTTTTTTGTTCAATTTTCATTATTGTTATTACATTTTTTTTGTTAAAACTTCCCCTCTTTTCTACTAAAAATGTTACGCTTTCTATCAAAAAATTCCCCTCTTTTCTCTCAAAAATTTTCTCTGTTTAATCTTAGAAAGTCACTTTTTTGCACATTTTTCTCTCAAAAATTTCCCCTCTTTTCTCTCTGAATTTGTCACTTTTTTCCCCTAAAAAATTTCTCCTCTTTTCTTTCAAATTTTCTCACTGTTTTCACTTAATTTACCCCTTTTTTCAATAACCTTGAGGAAAAAAGGGGTAATTTAATGAAATAAAGGGCAAAACAGAGAATAAATGTAGAAATTATACTAAAAAAGTGACAATGTTGAAAGGAAAGAGGGAAAATAATTTTGTTGGAACAGAGGTTAAACTTGAGAAAATTTTTCACTTTCTCAACTCAAATTTTGTGCCCTCTTTTCGTCTCAAATTTCCCTTATTTTCTCTTAAGAATTTCCACTCTTTTCTTTCAATTTATGTCACCTTTTCTCTTAAATTACCCTTTTTTTTTGGAAAAATTACATCTTTTTTCAATAGAGAACCCTTTTTTGTTTAATTTTTGTAAATTTTTGGGGAGAAAGAAAAGAAATTTTGGAGAGAAAAGTGACAAATTTAAAAAAAAAATATAATAATAATTATGAAAATTCAACAAAAAAAGTGTAATTTACTTAAAACAAAAGAGGCGAAAAAAAGGAAAAAGAGGAGGAATATCTTTGACAGGTGTAGGGAGGGGAGGATTACACTAAAAAGTGACAATTTAGAGTGGAAAGAGGGGAAATTTATGGCGAAAATTAAAGGAAATTTTGGATAGAAAACTGACAAATTTGAAAAAACAAATTTAATAGTAATTATGAAATTTTTGAAATAAAAATGGTAATTTAAGGGAAAAAACTGAAATAATTTGAAAGAAAAAAACCGAAATTTTTTAAAAAAATTGCACAAAAACCCCTTTTTTGTGCAATTTACAAAATTATCCACAATTTTGTTTTCCCAATTTATCAGATTTTCGTCTTAAGTATCCCCTCGTTACCCTCAAAAATTTCCCCTCATTATTATCAAAATTTTTGTCCCTACACCACTCCAACCTCAATCAAGAACATTTCTCCTCTTTTTACCCCATTTTCACATTAAATTACAGAATTTTTCCTCAATTTTGTACTTCTTTTAATAAATTACCCCTTTTTGAAATAAATTACCGCTTTTGTTCATTTTATAGTAATTATACACAGGATGAAATTAAATATAATGACACTTCTCCTAGGATGCCAAATAATTAAAAATATTTTATATTTTGGTTAAAATAAATTGAATATTATTTTTAATTATCAATTCTCAGAAAAAACAATTTTTTTTTAATCAGATACACAGGTAAAAAAAATTTTGAACAAAAAAGTGACACCTGTGGAAAAAAGGGTAATAATAATTATGACAATTAAAAAAGAAAGGGTTTACTAAAAAAAAGGAGTAATTTAATGTAAAAAAAGGAGAAAAAGAGGAGAAATATTCTTGACAGTTATAGAAGGGGGTAGGAATTACACTAAAAAAATTGAGAATTTTTAGTGGAAAGAGGGGAAATTTTTGGAGAGAAATAAAGGAAATTTTGGAGAAGAAAGTGACAAATTTGGAAAAAAAATGTAATAGTAATTATGAAATTTGAACAAAAAAAATATTAAATATAGGGTAATTGTAATTTTTGAAAAAAAAATGATAATTTAAGAGAAAAAAAGTGAAATAATGTGAAAGAAAAGATCCAAAATTAAAAAAAAAATGCACAAAATCCCCTTTTTTGTGCAATTTTCAAAATTATTCACAATTTTGTTTTAAATATCCCCTCGTTTCCCTCAAAAATTTCTCCTCATTATGATCAAAATTGTTGCCCTCTCCCACTCCAACTTCAATCAAGAACATTTTTCCTTTTTTTTCCCTATTTTTCATCTTAAATTACCCCTTTTCTCCTCAGTTTTTGCATTAAATTTCCACTTTTGTTCATTTTATAGTTTGTTTCTGCCTTCTAATTATACACAGGGTGAAAAAATATTTTATATTATATTTTTTTTTAATAAGAAAAATATTGTAACTTACCAAAACCGAGACAAAAATAATTAAATATGCCATATCTAACAAATGAAATGAACCAAAACCGTATTAATAAAATACACTAATTTAGTTGTCTTATCAATATAATTTAAATTTTTATATTAAGACAAGAATAGGCTATATAAAAATACTATAGGTATTTAAAATTTCATAGTTTATTTATTACATTAGCAAACATTATACCAATCAAATAATTTTCTATGAGTCGTATTTGAACTAAAAACATCCAATATTTAGCAACAATACAATTCGCCTTTAATAGTCTATTTAGATACCATTTAACAAACTCCCAAGTCCCGAAATGCATTAGAGGCGAGGAAACCAAACCTCAAACAGATCCAATTAAAATTTACCCAGCCACCACGTTTTGTTTACATTAATGATGTAACAGAATCGACTCCAGAACATATAGTATAACATATGGCTCTTGGGGAAAGTCAATATTGAAACAAGGAGCAAGCTAGACTCCATCCACGGTCTCCATACTACAAATCTACTAAATGTAAATGATATGTGACATTGATAGCGCTCTGACTTATATGCACTAACAGAACCGGATTTTAAGAAAACACCGTGTCGAATTCATAACTAAAATCAATAAATTATAATCTCCGGAATAAACAAACTAAAAACCGGTTTAAATAGGTGGATTAATTATTGCTTATTAAATTATATAATCTAATAGAGCTGCTATGGAATTTCTTTAAGATTAGTACCTAGATGACCGAGATTTGTGTTTTTTTTAATTTTTTTCCTATTTTTCCATATTGATTTTGTTTTTATCCATTTTTCTTTATTTTGCCAAATTTTTCTCTATTTCTCCTCAGTTTTAACCATTTTTCTATATTTATCCCTATTTTTTTGTATTCTATTCTATTTTTCTTTATTCTTCCCTATTTTTCTCTACTTTTGTTTATTATTCCCCATTTTTCACCACTTCTCCTTCTTTTTAACTATTTTTCCATATTTATCCGATTTTTTTATATTTTATTCTATTTTTCGTTATTTATCCCTATTTTTCTATATTGTTTCCTATAATGAAGAATATCGTCACCACTTTTTTAACACCATTTTTGTAGTAAATTACCCTTTTTTATACAATTTTCAAAATTATTATTACCTGTTTTTTCTAAATTTATTATTTTTCTCCCCAAAATTTCCTATTTCCTCTCTTTCCACTCATAATTGTCACTTTTTTAATGTAATTTCCCACACCCCCCGCACCTGTAAAGAATATTTCTCCTTTTTACATTAAATTTACCCATTTTATTAGTAAATTACCCTTTTTTATTCAATTTGCAAAATTATTATTACCTGTTTTTTTTTAATTTATTACTTTGCTCCCCAAAATTTCCTATTTCCTCTCTTTTCACTTACAATTGTCAATTTTTTAATGTAATTTCCCACACCCCCTGCATCTATGAAGAATATTTCTCCTCTTTTTTTCAAATTTTCCCTCTTTAATATTAGAAAGTCACTTCTTTGTACTTTTTTTCTCTCCAAATTGTCCCCTCTTTTCTCTCTGAATTTGACATTTTTTCGTGACAAATTACTCCTCTTTCCCCTAATAAATACCCCTCTTTTCATTCAAAAATATCCCCTTTTTTCTCAAAAAGTTACGTTTTGTACTTTTTTTCTCTATAATTTCCCCTTTTTCCCCTCTTAATTTGTCACTTTCTCGTCCCAAATTTCCCTCTCTTTTTTCAAAAGGGTCATAAAATTTTCCTTCTTTTTTCCCCAAAAATTTCTCCTCTTGTCATTCAAATTCTGTCACTCTTACCTCTTTTTTTAAAAAACTTGAAGGAAAAAGGGGTAATTTATTGAAATAAAGTGTAATACAGAGAAGAAATAATGTTCTTGGCAGAAGGAGGGGGGAAATTACACTAAAAAAGTGACAACGGTGAAAGGAAAGAGGGAAAATAATTTTGTTGGGAAAGAGGGGAAATTTGAGAAGAAAAAGTGACAAATCTGTCAATTTCTCGGCTCAAATTATAAAAAGTCACTTTTTCGTTCGCTTTTTTCTCTCTCAAAAATTTACCCTCTGATCTCTTCTTTTTTTTGATCCGAATTTCTAATCTTTTTTCTCAAAAAAGTCACTTTTATGTATTTTTTTGTCCCAAAATTTCACCTCGTTTCTTTCTATTTTTCGTCTCAAATTTCCCCTCTTTTCTCTTAAAAATTTCCACTCTTTCCTCTCAAATTTTGTCACCTTTTCTCTTAAGTTACCATTTTTTTTTGAAAAATTACCTGTTTTCAGTAGAGTACCCTTTTTTGTTTAGTTTTCATAATTTTTGGAAATTTTTTGGGAAGAAAGAAAGGAAAAGTGACAAATTTGAAAAAAAAAATGGAATAATAATGATGAAAATTCAACAAACAAAAGTGTAATTTACTAAAAAAAAGAGGTAATTTGATGCGAAAAAATGGAAAAAGAGTAATGTCCTTGACAGGTATAGAGTGGGGAGAAATTACACCAAAATAAGTGACAATTTTAAGTAGAAAGATGGGAAATTCTTTTTGGGGAAGAAAAAAGGAAATTTTGGATAGAAAATTGTCACATTTGAAAAATAAATGTAATAATAATTATGAAAATTAAATAAAAAAAGGGTAGTTTATTAAAAAAAGGGGTAATTTTATGTAAAAAGGGGAAAAAGGGTAGAAATGTTCTTGACATGTGTAGAGTGGGGAGGAATTACACTAGAAAAGTGAAAATTTTGAGCAAAAAGAGGAGAAATTTTTGGGGAACAAGACGCAAATTTTGGACACACTTGGAAAAAATATAATTATTATTAAAATTAAACAAAAAAATGTTAATTTACTAAAAAAAGGGGTAGTTTAATGTAAAAAAGGGGAAAAAGAGGAGAAATATTCTTGACAAGTATAGGGGGGATGAATTACACTAAAAAAATTGAGAATTTTGAGTGGAAAGAGCGGAAATTTTAGGCAAAAAATAAAGAAAAGGGAACATTTAATGTAAAATTTGGAAAAAAGAGGAGAAATATTCTTCACAGGTGCAAGGGGATATGGAAAATTACATTAAAAAGTGATAATTGTGAGTGGAAAAAGAGGAAATAGGAAATCTCCCCAATATTTCCTATTTCCCCTCTTTCCACTCACAATTGTAACTTTTTTAATGTAATTTTCCACACCTGTGAAGAATATTTCTCCTTTTTACATTAAATTTCCCCTTTTTTAGTAAATTACCCTTTTTTATTCAATTTTCAAAATTATTATTACCTGTTTTTTCTAAATTTATTACTTTTCTCCCCAAAATTTCTAATTTCCGTTCTTTCCACTCGCAATTGTCACTTTTTTAATGTAATTTCCCACACCCCCTCCACCTGTAAAGAATATTTCTCCTCTTTTTTTTCATTTTTACATTCCCCTTTTTTTAGTAAATTAACCTTTTTTTGTTCAATTTTTTTTAATAATTCTTACATTTTTTCCACATTTGTCCCTTTTTACTCCAAAATTTACCATCTTTTTCCCCAAAATTTAGCCCCCTTTCCGGTCTAAATTGTCACGTTTTTAATGTAATTGTACCCTCCCCCCCCCTATACCTGTCAAGTACATTTCTTCTTTTTTCCAGTTTTTCGCATCAAATTACCTCTTTTTTTTTAGTAAATTACACTTTTGTTTGTTGAATTTTCATCAGTATTATTACATTTTTTTTCAAATATGTCAGTTTTCCCTTCTTTCTCCCTCCTCAAAAAAATTTCCAAAAATTATGAAAACTAAACAAATAATGGTACTGAAAAGAGGTAATTTTTCAAAAAAATGGTAACTTAAGGGAAAAGGTGACAAAATTTGAGAGGAAAGAGTGGAAATTTTTAAGAGAAAATAGTGGAAATTTGAGACGAAAAGAGGGTAAATTTGAGACGAAAAATAGAAAGAAACGAGGAGAAATTTTTTTGAGACAAAACTGGATTCGAAACACAAAAAAAAAGAAGAGATCAGAGGGTAAAATTTTTGAGAGAGAAAAAGAAGCGTGACAAGATTTGAGTCGAGAAAGTGACAAATTTGTTACTTTTTCTTCTCAAATTTCCCCTCTTTTCCAACAACTCTTTCCTTTCAACATTGTCCCTTTTCCAGTGTAATTTGCCCCCTCCCTCTGCCAAGAA
Organism: Neocrepidodera transversa; assembly: GCA_963243735.1. Lineage (NCBI taxonomy): Eukaryota > Metazoa > Arthropoda > Insecta > Coleoptera > Chrysomelidae > Neocrepidodera > Neocrepidodera transversa. The sequence goes on from OY725353.1 coordinate 2,703,700, forward strand.
CATTTCTTCTCTGTTTTTACCTTTATTACATTAAATTACCCCTTTTTGCCTCGTTTTTTGAAAAAAGGGGTAAGAGTGACAGAATTTGAAAGAAAAGAGGAGAAATTTTTGGGAAAAAAGAAGAAACATTTTGTGTATCTTTTTGAAAAAATAGAGGGAAATTGGGACGAGAAAGTGACAAATTAAGAAGGGAAAAAGGGGAAATTATAGAGAAAAAAAAGTACAAAAAGGGGACTTTTTGAGAAAAAAAGGGGAAATTTTTGAAAGAAAAGAGGGGAACAAGGGGTAATTTGTGACGAAAAAGAGACAAATTCAGAGAGAAAAGAGGGGACATTTTGAAGAGAAAAAAAGTACAAAAAAGTGACTTTCTAAAATTAAAGAAGGAAAATTTTTGAGAGAAAAGAGATGAAATTTTTAATAGAAAAGCGTAATTTTTGAAAAGAAAAGATCGAAAATTTGAACCTATAGAACAGGTTAAATTTTGGAGAGGAAAAGGTACAAACAAGTGACTTTTGATAAGAAGAGAGAGAAAATTTAAGACAAGAAAGTGACAAAATAAGAAAGAAACGAGGGAAAATTTTAGAGGAAAAAGCTTAAAGACAAAAAGTTTGTCACTTTTTCTTCTCAAATTTCTCCTCTTTTCCTACAAAATTATTTTCCCCCTTTTCTTTCAACATTGTCACTTTTAGTGTAATTTCCCCCCTTCCCTCTACCAAGAACATTTATTCTCTGTTTTGCCCTTTATTTCATTAAATTACCCCTCTTTGCCCCAATTTTTTTGGATAAACGGGTAATTTAAGAGAAAAGAGTGACAATTTGAAAGAAAAAATTTTTGGTGAATAAGAAGGGAAATTTTGGAGAGAAAAAGGTACAAAAAAGTGACTTTTTTGAATAAAGAGAGGGAAAATTGAGTGAAAAACTAGGAAAGAAAAAAGGGCAAATTATGGAGAAAAAAAAGTAAAAAAAAGTGACTTCTTGAGATAAAAGAGGGGAAACTTTTAAAGACAAGAGGGGGAAAGAGGGGTATTTTGTGAATGTGCAAAAATACGTTATTGCATTATTTTTCAATTTCCCATGTGAAAAAATTCATTGTTGCTTTATTTCATTAATTCGGATGGGGGAAAATATATTTTTGGTTTGTTTTTAAATTTGTGTATTTTTTCTATTTTTCACTATTTGTCATTCTAATTTTCCGTATTTTGTCCTGTTTTTTCTTATTCTTTCCCATTTTTTTATATTTCTCCCTATTTTAATCATTATTTTGTCCTGATTTTCCGTATTTGTCTCTATTATTAGCTATTTTTTCCCATTTCCGTATTTTCTCTAATTGTTCCTATTTTTCCCAACATTTCTCTATTTCTTTCTAATTTCCCTCCTTTTCCCCTATGCCCACTATTTTCCCATATGTTTTCCTAATTTTGCAGATTTTTCTCTAATTTCCCTATTTTCTTTAATTTTTTCCTATTTCTTCCTTCTTCCCCATTTTATCTATTTTTCCTACCTTCTGTTTTTCCTATTTTCCATTATATTTTTCCTCTTTTCCTTGTTTTTTCCTATTTGTCCCTATTTGTATTTATTATTCCGTAACTTTGCCCCATTTTTCCCTTTTATTCTGTTTCTTCCTATTTGTCCGTATTTGTCCTTATTATTCTCTATTTTTCCTACTTTCCTTTTTTCCTTGTTTTTCCCTATTTTTATATATCTTCTCTATTTTCCCCTTTTTATTCCCTGTTATTTTCCTACTTTTCCCTATTTTTACATATATACCTTTATACCGTCGTATATACAGGGTGTTTCATTGTGAAAGTGACAGATAGGGGACACCTATTCAATCTCAAAGACCCAAGATACAGGGTGTTTTATCTATTTTGCCAATTTCTTGCATGATTCATAACTTTCTAACCACACTGTATATTTCCATGAAATTTGGCAGGCATACATTTGTTTAAAGTGTCCAATCGACAAATAAATTTACAATAAAATAAATCCAGGTCCGGATTAAAAATAATATTATAAAATATTCCAACACAAAGACCTATATCAGATTTTTGTAATTGTTGTTTATTATAATCTATAAACAAAAAAACTCATGCTATTATTCTAAATAAATCTCCCCTCCCTATGTGTTTATTTACCTTTACTCAATTAAAGCAACTAGTAGGACCATTATCGATAGTGTCATCGAAAACCAAACAACAGATAAACCGAAGATTCATTTCCCATACCATCCATTACAATTATCCCTAATTACGACATCGTCATCCGACACACTATGTCTATTTAGATGTACCTGCGGAGTGTATTAATGGCATGTGACGTCACTTTTAAGATAGTTTCTATACAATGAAACGTCTTTCAAATTTATACTATATAATAATAATAATAATAAATTATATTAACGTGAGTAGGAACTAGAGTTAGTTTTGTACTTAACAATTTTTTTCTGTGTCACTAGACCTGAAAATATTTTTGTTTACGGTTTAAAAAAATTTCTGTGTATTACAAATCCCATAAAAATAAACGAATATAAATTATGTTTGTGTTTAGAATATTAGGTATATCTAATTTACAAATCTTAATTAGGTAATACCAGCAACGCCATTATAGCCATTCAATTATCGTTACTGTCTGATCAAGTCGACTTCCAACGTGCCATATCAACGTACTGTTTTGCTGACTTGCATTTATACTACCTGAGCCAATAATTATTTAACAAAAATATAAACCAAAACTTCTAAAAATCCATTATTCTACATATCCAACTCAAAAAAAGTTTGTGGTATTATATGACTAAAATAAAATAAAAATAATTTTATATAAAATTACTACTGTGTTATAATATTAAATCCTTAAAGGATAACAAAGTTATATAAGCTCATAGACTAAATCCAATGGTGTTAGACGATTCGCCATAGCTAAAGCTTAAGTACCATCACTTTGCATAACGTGCCGATTAAGTGGAATTTGGTAATGGGATGGACAGGAGAGAAGTGTTAACTAAAATATCTTATTAACGACCGATATCCCGTTTACTGCCTTTACCTGAGCATTAATGGGAATAGATATACAGGAGAATTTCTCCCTGCTAATAATCAATTAAATACAAAATTATAATATAGAGGGAACAAGATTAAACTGATTAAAAAATAATTAACAAAACTAGAGATCATAAACATTTAAAAGATATAACACAGATGAGGGAAGCAAAAGAGTAAACAAGGAACGAATAAGAACAATAATGATGAAATAGACTCAGTAAAATACCAAGAAAAAGAAAAGATAAAAGTGAATATAGAAGGAAAAGCAACAAACAAGAAAAAAGTAATAGTATTAAATAGATTTTTTTATTAAATAAAATAACTTAGATAATTGTAGATTTTAATATATAATTTTTTGTTTAACCCCTGTAACAAAAAAATTATAGATACGATTAAAACGTGTTAAATTTTGTTAGAAAGAGAAACAAATATTCTATATACGTGAATTTTATCACAATTTTATATAAAATATTGTGGTTGTGAAAATAGGGAGAGACCATAACTATATTTTTTCCCATTTTGGTCTCTCCCTTTTGTCAAGGTCACAATTTTTGCTTCAAAATTTTGAAAAAATTCCTAATTATAGAATTTTTTATTCTCTTTTTAACGGTATTAAATAAATTTTAATATATTTTTTTAATTAAACAAAATAACTTAGATAATTTTAGATTTTAATAAATAATTTTTTGTTTAACCCCTGTAACAAAAAAACTATCGATACTATTAAAACGTGTTAAATGTTGTTAGAAAGAGAAAGAAATATTCTATATAAGTGAATTTTATCAAAATTTTATATAAAATATTGTGGTTGTGAAAATAGGGAGAGACCATAACTATATTTTTTCTCATTTTGGTCTCTCCCTTTTCTCAAGGTCACAATTTTTGCTTAAAAATTTTGAAAAAATTCCTAATTATAGAATTTTTTATTCTCTTTTTAACGATATTAAATAAATTTTAATATATTTTTTAATTAAACAAAATAACTTACATAATTGTAGATTTTAATAAATAATTTTTTGTTTAACCCCTGTAACAAAAAAATTATAGATACGATTAAAACGTGTTAAATTTTGTTAGAAAGAGAAACAAATATTCTATATAAATGAATTTTATCAAAATTTTATATAAAATATTGTACTTGTGAAAATAGGGAGAGACCATAACTATATTTTTTCTCATTTTGGTCTCTCCCTTTTCTCAAGGTCACAATTTTTGCTTCAAAATTTTGAAAAAATTCCTAATTATAGAATTTTTTATTCTCTTTTTAACGGTATTAAATAAATTTTAATATATTTTTTTAATTAAACAAAATAACTTAGATAATTTTAGATTTTAATAAATAATTTTTTGTTTAACCCCTGTAACAAAAAAACTATCGATACTGTTAAAACGTGTTAAATGTTGTTAGAAAGAGAAAGAAATATTCTATATAAGTGAATTTTATCAAAATTTTATATAAAATATTGTGGTTGTGAAAATAGGGAGAGACCATAACTATATTTTTTCTCATTTTGGTCTCTCCCTTTTCTCAAGGTCACAATTTTTGCTTAAAAATTTTGAAAAAATTCCTAATTATAGAATTTTTTATTCTCTTTTTAACGATATTAAATAAATTTTAATATATTTTTTAATTAAACAAAATAACTTACATAATTGTAGATTTTAATAAATAATTTTTTGTTTAACCCCTGTAACAAAAAAATTATAGATACGATTAAAACGTGTTAAATTTTGTTAGAAAGAGAAACAAATATTCTATATAAATGAATTTTATCAAAATTTTATATAAAATATTGTACTTGTGAAAATAGGGAGAGACCATAACTATATTTTTTCTCATTTTGGTCTCTCCCTTTTCTCAAGGTCACAATTTTTGCTTCAAAATTTTGAAAAAATTCCTAATTATAGAATTTTTTATTCTCTTTTTAACGGTATTAAATAAATTTTAATATATTTTTTTAATTAAACAAAATAACTTAGATAATTTTAGATTTTAATAAATAATTTTTTGTTTAACCCCTGTAACAAAAAAACTATCGATACTGTTAAAACGTGTTAAATGTTGTTAGAAAGAGAAAGAAATATTCTATATAAGTGAATTTTATCAAAATTTTATATAAAATATTGTGGTTGTGAAAATAGGGAGAGACCATAACTATATTTTTTCTCATTTTGGTCTCTCCCTTTTCTCAAGGTCACAATTTTTGCTTAAAAATTTTGAAAAAATTCCTAATTATAGAATTTTTTATTCTCTTTTTAACGATATTAAATAAATTTTAATATATTTTTTAATTAAACAAAATAACTTACATAATTGTAGATTTTAATAAATAATTTTTTGTTTAACCCCTGTAACAAAAAAATTATAGATACGATTAAAACGTGTTAAATTTTGTTAGAAAGAGAAACAAATATTCTATATAAGTGAATTTTTATTAAAATTTTATATAAAATATTGTGGTTGTGAAAATAGGGAGAGACCATAACAATATTTTTTCCCATTTTGGTCTCTCCCTTTTGTCAAGGTCACAATTTTTGCTTCAAAATTTTGAAAAAATTCCTAATTATAGTATTTTTTATTCTCTTTTTAACGGTATTAAATAAATTTTAATATATTTTTTAATTAAACAAAATAACTTAGATAATTGTAGATTTTAATAAATAATTTTTTGTTTAACCCCTGTAACAAAAAAACTATCGATACTATTAAAACGTGTTAAATTTTGTTATAAAGAGAAACAAATATTCTATATAAGTGAATTTTATCAAAATTTTATATAAAATATTGTGCTTGTGAAAATAGGGAGAGACCATAACTATATTTTTTCTCATTTTGGTCTCTCCCTTTTCTCAAGGTCACAATTTTTGCTTAAAAAGTTTCAAACAATTCCCATTTATAGAATTTTTTACTCTTTTTTTAATGGTATTAAAATAATTTTAATATATTTTTTATCAAAAAAAAAAATAACATAGGTAGTTATAGATTATAATAAATAATTTTTTGTTTAACCCCTTTAACAACAAAACTATAGATGCTATTAAAACATACTCAGTGCAGATAGAGAGAGAACAAAATATTCTATATGTGTGAATTTTTTCAAAAATTTTGATAAAAAATTGTGGTTGTGACAAAAGGGAGAGACCACACTATAAGGATTTTTTTAATTTTCCTCATTTTTGGTCTCTCCCTTTTCTCAAGGTCACAATTCTAGCTCAAAAATTTTGAAAAAACTCCCACCTATTGAATTTTTTATTCTCTTTTCACTGGTATGAAAATAATTTTAATATATTTTTTAATTAAAGAAAATAACATAGGTAATTGTAGATTTTAATACATAATTTTTTATTTAACCCCTGTAACAGAAAAACTATTAATGCTATTAAAACGTACTAAGTGTAGATACAAAAAGAAAAAAGAAAAATACTCAAAGTACGCACAAAAAATATTCTACATGATTTGATAATGAAAAAATGGGCATTTCAAAAATGAAATAAAATGTACAATTGCAATTTGTGGATGTCGAGAGCAAACTTTGCAAAAAAAGTTTTTGGGCCACCATTTTGGAATGAACGGCGGACAAACGAAAATAATTAGTGAAGAATAATGAACAATCGATGGACAAACGAATCAACACAAAATCTTAGGAAAATTCGCAAAATTAGGTGCCAACTACACTGACCTCTTAAAACTGTAAAGTGAAGCAGTGGAGTGATGAGTCGAATTCAACTCTTCCCTGAGTATTTATGACTGTATCAAAATAACGTCCTTGAGGGGATTTTTTAATCTTGGGAGTGGGAAAACACAAAACTGGAAACGTAGCAAGCTACAATTATTTTCCTTCTGAAGCGACACAGCTCTATATACGGTTCTTGCATTCCTCATAGCAGAGCTGGAGCTTCCATACTGGAAGCTAATTGGTTCAATAACGGTCCTTGAGTTGATTTTTTAATCTAGGGAAGAAAAAAAAGTCAGAAGAACTTAAATCAAGCGAAAAAGGAAGCTCAGAAGCCAGAAGAATATTTTACTAACCAAAAACTAATTTATTAAAATGACAGTGCGATGTGACGCATTGTAGTAATGAGTAGAATTCAACTCTTCCCTGTGTATTTATGACTGTATCAAAATAGTGGCCTTGAGGTGATTTTTTAATCTTAGGATGAGGAAAACACAAAAATAAAACTAGAAAACGGAGAAAGTTAGAATCATTCCTCATAGCAGAGCTGGAACTTGGATACTGGAATGCTCTTCAGTTAATTGGTTAAATGCCATTCCTTGAGTTTATTTTTTATTATCGGGAAGAAAAAAAAGTCATAGGGAGGTAAATCAGGCGAAAAAGTAAACTGAGGAGCAAATTGCTGGCCAAAAAGTAATTTATTCAAATGTAAGTGTGACGTGGCGTATTTTAGTGATGATTCAAATTCAACTCATCTAGAAGTTGTATCAAAATAACGTCTTTAAGGTGATTTTTTAATTTCCGGAAGAAGAAAATGTCCTAAATATTCTAACGACGAATCCTGTTAACATTTTATCGGTTTCTAGGCCATTGACAAAAAGCTATTCTCTAAGTTTCATAAAAGTTTCCTTTTCACTATGACCAAGTCTGAAGCTCTTAATTAATATCACTCATTTTTTGTAACACTCTAGATTTGTTCCAACACATTGAAAGACCGTCACCATACGGCCACGCGCATGAGCTGTACATAAAAGTTGTTCCAACTGAGAGGTGACGGTAATATGACGATCCTCTTGGTGTTCCAACTAAACTCGTGACCGTGTTTGTCACAGTTGCAGGATAGTAATTTCGATACATGCTCAAAATTAGTGACTGTGTGGATTGACATGCGCATTCAGCAGCTTGTCAGTGGATTTTGATTACGAGTGACTCGCGCCTAACCTAATCCTGACTGTCCAAGGTCAAGCATTTTACCGCCAATTTCAAATTTCATTAGGTGTTTTGTATTAACGGGCCAAATTTTGTACGAAATAAAGCAAAATAGACAAAACTAAAATAGAATTCAAACTTTAGTTAATTAGCTAACATGTTAAGGTAAAGGATTTCATATAAGCCTACTCTCCTCTTAGTTGTGTATAGTTTCTTTAGAATTACTCTATGGTATAGTTTTACTTTTTACTGTTATTACAATGATTTTATACTTATTGTATTTGGCCTTTTTCATAATATTGTTCATTTTTTTTAAGTATATTTAGGACCCACTTTATATTAAATTCTTTTTTACGTGATGTTAATAGTACAGCAATAGTTAATAACCTCAAAATTTTTATAAGGGTTTTGTATGTTCGACTTCTGAAACCTGTGAATAGGTAATATAAGGGTCAGTCTTATATATTTTTATTGGTTAGTTTTACAGCTAAGTTGATTTTACCATTTCTCCATGTTGTCTTTGTGTCCTAAATTTTAAAATTACTAACTTTTTTAGACACTTATTTTGCCTGGCTACATAGGTGCTTTATGCAGAAGTATCAATCATAAAAATGCTGGAGAGCTAAGAAAACCAAATTCATTGCTTGACTTTAATTAAAAATATACACTTCACTTAAGATTTTGATCCTCCTGCTCTGCTGATCGTTGAGTAGTTATGATTTTAATATAATCATTTTGCTATAATTTTCCCAATTTTATTACTTCTTTTGCTTTTGAAACCTTTTCCTTTTGGGACATACGATGACAATTGTAAAATTCTTTTTTACTAATATAGCTGACAAATAACGTTCTTCGACTTGATTTTTCCATTGGACAAACGCTAAAAAATACGTATCATAAGTAGATATCTATATACATCAAACATTTTCCAAACGTATCTAAAGATGATTCAAGCTCAAATTCACTGAATTCGATTTCCACTTTATATGTGCACTAGTCAAATGTTTTCTTACACAATCATAAATTTTAAAATAGTTAATCACAATAATCTTCAAATGAACATATTATTCTCTAAATAGGGAACTCTTCATAATTTGAAGATGATATTTTATGCAATTCTTTAAGATGACGAGTATGATTTTGTTTATTCATAAACTGCTGGCCACAATACTTGTATTGGAAATTGGAATACTTATGGATGTTTCTTAGATGTGTGTATACATTTTTCTCGTACATGAATTACATCCCACATGCCACATTCTTTGCAAATAATATCTTTCTTCATCCATACTAATCATAGAGTAAGTATAAAGATAATACTAATATAATAAACAAGAAACAGAAACACAGATAAAAATTAACCTCAATTTAAATTTGGCGGTAAAATGTTAGATTTGAGCTTGGACAGACAAGATTAGGTTAGCCGCGAGTCACTCGTTTTTGAGTTGCTCCATGTCATACTCCATCTATCGAAAATTCTGCTACTGTTCTCACTATCGTTTGATATAACAAATAAGTACACATGAGTGATGATGAAGATAAGGATTTTTATCCAACGAAACCAGTAAAGACGATTTTGAACTGTTCTTTAGCGAAACAAGAGTAAAAAATGAAAATTAGTTAGGTAAAAACAAGTACATATGTACTGTCCATATTCAATTTATTGGGTTATTGCAAATCGTGAACAAGCCGATAACACAACCGATCCAACGTTTACATATCATAGATCTGCGCATGCTTACAAAATGCAACGAGAAGGATCACAAAACGGGAACGAAACGATGCAGAAATTCTTGTTGGAACAAACCTTCTAAATAAAACTGTTTCACAAGAAAAATTATTGTGGATAATCAAATGATTCTGACGAGTTCAGATTTGTATCGAAAACTCAAAGTATCTAAACGAATGCTGCATTGCTATGAATTTAAATTGAATATAATTTTTGATTTATTTTAAAATAAAAAAAAAACAATCCATATAAACACATTATATTACATTAATACATTTTAATTTATTGCGTCAATTAATATTTTCATTTATGTTATTATCTTCATATTCTGTTTTTATAGTTTGAGTATTTTCCTCCTCAACTTCGGAACTTTTCGTAATACTATGTGATTGGAAATGAACGTTAAGAGTATCACTACTATTAAAAACTCGATTACAGACACTACAAATGTGTTTCCTAAAATCCGCTCTGTGTTTAACTTCATGACGTCTTAAACTGCTCTCAATACCGAAATTACAATTGCAAACAGTACACGTATATTTTTTTTCTTCGAGGTGTAATCTTAAATGATTATTTAAAAATTTTTGACTGGTTAAAACTTTATTGCAATATTCGCATTGGTATTGTTTATCTCTGTGAGTACGTTCGTGTTTTTTTAAACTACTTTTTAATGCGAAACTCCGATTACAAGGAATACAAGTGTAATTCTTTTCTCCGGTATGGATCAACATGTGTCTTTGTATACTTGTTATTCCAGTCAAAACTTTTTGACAAACGGTACAATTATATTTTTTCTTCTTTGAACTGATTTTTTTCTCGCTTTTATTTTCTTCTTTTATGTGACGTTCTAAGTGTTTTTTCAAATTGTGGTGATGAGTAAACGCTTTCAAACAAATATTACATTTATGCGATCGATGTTTGGAGATGTGTTTTTTTAAACTTTTTTCTAATTCAAAACTCCGATTACATAATTTACAAAGATGTAATTTAACATTAGCGTGAGTTGCTCTGTGTTTTTTTAACCGATCTAATCCTAGCACTTCCTTTTTGCACATATCACAGTTATATTTTCTTTTCCATTTTTTGCTTTTTACTTTTTTTACTTTAGGTTCTTTTTTAATACAGTCTTGATAATCTTCTTGTTTAACAAAATCTGGTAAATCTTCTTTATCACTTTCGTTTTCTATTTTAATATTTTCTATAACTTCAGTTTTAATTTTGATTTCGTCAAATTCTATTAGTTCTTGTTTGATTTGTATATTTAATTCTTCGGGATTATATTTTGATTCGGATTCTAAGAGAGCTGGGTGAATATTTGTTTCCGGATCCATCATTTTTCTGGAAAATAACAAATAAACTAATAATACTCATAATCCAGTTGAAAAAAGTGGGGTTGGTTAATGAAACTTTGGAATGGTCAATTAACATTTTTTCAAGTTTTGGACCTCAACGATCCTGTGTGAAAAAAGGGAGAGGAAAAACTGCAAAATTTTCGACTTTCCTCCGGTTTTTCTGATTCCAGGCATAAAGAGTGGTTACTGATCATAAATTCTGAATCATCAGGAAGGAATCGTTTCAGTTATTCGTTTCAAGAGACCCTGGTGAATTCGTGTACTTTTGACGTCTACATCTAGTGGATCAGACTTGTGTTTTATTTGTAAAGGAGGAGTTGAAGCAGGTGAACTAACTGTAGTTAAAAGCCAGAGGAATTGCCAGACTGTTGGAGTCTACTGTGAAAAGGAAACTTTCGGCAGATGAAGAGTTTCTGAGATGGTTGAGTGAAATGAGAGTTCATAGTGCTAGCCAAACAAGGTACAACAATTAAGCAAATTTGCTATTGGAAAGGCGCAATGCTCCGGTCAAAGTGACTCTACCCGAAATTGCTAATAAAATTATCGAAAAGGCGAGGATACGTGGAGACGAGTGGGGGAAGAAAATAGAAGAACGCATCAGCCAAATGCCCAGTTTGAACACTGATTTAGTCGACATTAATGCTGAGTATCACCAAAAGTGCCTTGTAAGTTTTTTCATGCACCTAAGTCAGCGTAAAAAAGTGGATTCCGCCCATCGCCGAGTGTTAACGAGGCCATGCAGGTGATGAGTGCCAGTTTTCCATTCAGTAGCTGATTGAGGAAGATAGTCGACCACACACTAAAACTGTGAAAAGTCGTCTTCAGACGAAATATGGAGATCAAATCATGATTTGAGAATCAAGCAGAGTGCCTGTTGTCAGTCTGAAGAGGGTTGGTGACAAAATTCTATACGATAATGAGACGCACAAGAAGAAAGACGTCAAATTGTGGAGGCAGCTGGAAAAATACTCTTGGAGGACATCCGCAACACAGTTTAGTATCTTCCGATTGACAACTTTTTGGATAGTGCACGTACTGTGGTTCTAGAGATGCTGCTTCTTCTATTACACGTCTTGATTGCAGTTTTCTCCCCACCTCTTTTCACACAAGGTCGTCGAGGTCCAAAACTTGAGAAAATGTTAATTAACCATCCTTGGACAGCATCCCAAAGTTTTATTAACTTTGGACCTTTTTCCTTTTTCGTCAGTAGGAATTTGCCACATTAAAGGGAGGTTAAACAGGGATATGTTCTAAGCCCACTTATATTATTAATTGTGTTAAATTAGACGATTAAATAAAAATATGAACTCGTTGGGGAAAAATTAATGTACGCTGATGACATTGGAATAACAGGAAAAAATCAATTTTTAATTTTTTTAAATCTTTCATCAAAATTCTTGAAACTATGATAACAATTCTTAAATGCACAATTTATGTTACAAAATATATTATAATTTTTTTTTACGTTTTATACGTATACCGAATACTAATACATTTAATTAAAAAATAATTATTTAAACTAAAATACGTTAATAAATAACGTTGCTAAATTATTGATTGTGTCCCACCTCTAGCTGCAGGAGAATAATCTAACAATGTCAATTAATAAATTAGAGATTTTAACAGTTTCCTAACCAATTTATAAGCAAATAACTGTAAAATAATAATTAAAATTTACTTACGTTTATAAATGTCTTCAAACTAAACAGTAAACTAGAGTTTTTACCACTCCATCACAAATAACTTTCTATCTCAATAAATCATTGATTATTTGTACAACTTATTACTAAAATATCACAATTATGTAAAAACAACACTAGTATTGTATATAAAACAGTTTTTAGAATTAAAAAACTAACTTTAAACTGTATAAATTTGTAGAGGAATAATAATTTCCTCACACAACGTCTACATCACTTTTAGGTTATGTTGTTATAACTGTTGTAGTATAGTAGATGTAGAGTTGGGCAATATGGTATTTTGTAACTACATAAAGACAAAAATAATTACATTTCGTAACAAATGTGATATTATAATAATTAGAATTAAATTACGAGTGTATTTAAATTGTAAATTTGTTAAAATTTTAGTATCAGAAAAAACAAGAATAATTTCAATTTAATTTAAAAATAAATTCATGTAACCGAATAATAATATTCTCCACTAAATAAACTTTACTTATCAATCACAGTAATTATCTATCAAAAATCAAGCCTAGTGACTCAGAAAAAAATAATCTAGATTGTTTTATACCTACTTAATAATTTTTTTCTGATCATAAGTTAATTGCGTAACAATTAGAGTTTAATTTGTGATTAATAATTTTTTTCTGAGTTACTATGCATGAGTTTAGGTAGATAATTAATGTGGATTGTAACTTGAGTTTGTTTTATACTTAATAAAGTTTTTTCTGAGCTGCTGGGCTAAAGCTTGTATAAATAATTAATTTAAGTAGCAATTAAAGTTTAATTCATAATCAATAATTTTTTTTTGAGAAATTAATGATTGACGTAGAATGCAACTTAAGTACTTAATATTTTTTTCTGAGCTATTAGACTTGAGATTTGATGCTAAACGCTAGCAGAAAGTACGATTTATTTTAAATTAAATAGTTTTTTTTCTGAGCTGTTATTCTAGAGCTTATATATATAATAGACGAATAGAATTTCTTTTGTACTTAATAATTTTTTTCCGAGATTTGGACAGACAATTAACGTGGATAACAACTCGAGTTTTTTTGAATTTGACAGATTTGGTCAATATTCTAACAAAAAAATTTTTAGATTTAAGTGAATTTTCGAAAATTTGACAATATTAAAAAAAAGATAGATTTTTGAACATTTTGAAATATTAATATCTTACAAAAATCATCAAATTTAGGGAAAATTTGGAAAACTTGACAATGTCGCAAATATTATGGAAATAATCATACTCTAAATAAATTGTTTTCTGAGCTTGTGACTAGAGTCTAATTTGTGATTAATAATTTTTTTTCTGAGCCATTATTCTAGAGTTTGATTAGATAATTAACATGGGTTACAACTAGAGTGTATTTTATACTTAATATTTTTTTTCTGAGTTGATAGGCCTGACTTTGGGTAGATAATTAATGTAGGTTACAACTAGAGAGTGTTTTGTATTTAATAAATGTTTTTCTGAGCCACTGGGCTTAATATTTGATAGATATTTAAAGTGTGTAACAACTAGAATTTATTTTGTACTTTAAAATTTTTTTCATTAGGCTTGATAATTAGCGTTTCCAGCAACTTGAGTTTGTTTTATACTTAATAAAAAATGTTTTGAGCTATTTGGCTAAAATTTGTATAAAGGATTAACTTAAGTTACAATTAGAGTGTAATTTGTGCTTAATTATTATTTTCTGAGCCATTAGCATTGAATTTAGATAGTTAGTTAACTTGGATAGCAAATAGCGTTTGTTCTCCACTAAGTAATTTTTTTCTGAGCTACTGGGCTAAGGCTTGTATAAATATAAAACTTGGCTAGGAACTAGAGTTCGTTTTGTTCTTAATACATTTTTTTCTGAGCCATTAGGATTGAATCTAGATAGTTAGTTAACGTGATAGCAAATAGCGTTTGTTCTTACTTATTAAATTTTTTTCTGAGCTACTATTCTAAGGTTTGTATAGATATAAATCTTGGCTAGGAACTAGAGTTCATTTTTTTCTTAATAAATTTTTTTCTGAGCCATTAGACTTGAATTTTTATAGATAATTAACATGGATAGGAAAGCTGAGCTACTAGGATAAAGTCTGTATAGATATTTAGCTGCGATAAGCAACTAGAGTATATTTGGTGCGTAATAGACAATTAACATGGATGTTAATTAGAGTTTGCTTTGTACTTAATAGTTTTTTTTCTGAGATAATGGACTTGAAGTTGGATAGGAAATTAACGTGGATAGAAATTCGAATTTGTTTTTTATTAAATATTTTTTTTCTGAGCTTGTAGGCCAAAGTTTGCATAGATAATTTAATTTGTGCTTATAATTTTTTTTCCGGGACATAAGGCTTAAATTTGGATAGATAATTTACGTGACTAACAATTAGAGTTTGTTTTGTTCTTAATAATTTTATTTCTGAGTCATTGTGCTTGAATTTGAATAGATAATTAAAGTGCTTTGCAGCTAAAGTGTATTTTATACTTAATAATTTTCTTCTGAGCTAATAGGCTTGACTTTGGATAGATAATTAACATGGTTAAGAAGTAGAATGTGGTTTGTACTTAATTAATTTTTTTCTGAGCGACTGGGCTTAAGATTAGATATTTGTATAGATATTTATCTTGGTTAAAAACTATAGTTTGTTTTTTGCTTAATATTTTTTCGTCATTAGACTTAAGTGTAGATAGATAATTACCAGGGATAGGAAATAGAGTTTGTTTTGTACTTAATAATATTTTTGCTGAGCTAATGTGCTAAAGTTTGTACAGATATTTAACTAGGGCATCAACCAGATTTTATTTTGTGGCTTAACAATTTTTTTCTGAGCAACTAAGCTTGATATTGGATAGATAATTAACTTGTATAACAAGAAGATTTTTTTCTTACTTTATAATTTTTTTCTGAACCCATGGGCTTGTAGGCTAAAGTTTATATACCTAATTATTTTTTCTGAGCTACTAATAATAATTTTATAAAAATTGTAAATATTGCAAATTTCTACAATTATTAAATTTTAATACCACATCTTTCATTATATCATAATAGACTTCCTATAAAGAAAGTCAATTATTTAACACTCACATAATTATTAAAAAGATGAAATTATTTGAAACCCCCACAGTGAAGTCCTAGCAATTTTTTCTGCATAACACATGTCTTCGGATGAATTCTCAACGGGGGGGTATACGTTTCCTATTGTACCCTCTAATAATTTAGAACAGGAGGTGTTCCAAATAATCCAATTAATTTTTAACAAAAAAACAACAATAATTTCAGCACTAATTTAGTATTAGCTAAAATTGTATCCAGTAGATAAAACGCTTATTAAATTTAATTTATTTATAAAACCTTACTAGATTATTTATTATAATTTTATAGCTTTATCAATGAAATGGTCTAAGCTAACTCGATTTCACACAACAATTCGAAAAGACATTTGCATGTTTCTCCCTCTGCTCATTTGTTTGCATCTCTTGTACGCCGCCTACTTGGGAAATGTTTCTCTTTATTCACAGTACTCGAGTAAGGCACACCTTATAAGTGTGTTTGGTTTATTGATGTTGGTTTTATATTAAAAACAGTGAAGTAGTAACAAGACAATAAATGTATATTTTATTATAGTTAATGAAGATTTACGTTGATTCAGAAATAACTAAGAGGGCGCCATGTACAAGATCTAATTTTTAATGTTTCAATATTGAAATTGAGAAAAAAATATTTTAATGATTAATTCCTTTTTGACGTACTGCTTTGGCTGGATAGTCAATATTTATTTACGGTGAATGTCGAAGACATAATTTGTTGGTACAAGGATGTATACGATATGTGAAGCCTACGGTTTTTGTATTGTTTGTGATCATTGTAAATATTTTAAGTACAATAAGAATTTTTTTTTTTTTGATTATTTAATCATTCAACAAGATTTTGGTTTCTTTTCTAATAATAGGATGGGTTGAAAATTAATTGATTTGTAAAAAATATGTTGTGATGGTGGGCATCGTAAATAAACAATTTTGTACATTTTGTTACTTCCTTACAAATTTTTACAAATTACATATTTTACAATTTTTCTAAAAATTTGACAAAATTTTTACATTTTTTTACAAATTTTTCACAAATTTTTACAAATTTTTTACAAATTTTTTATAAATGTTTTACAAATTTTTTACAAATTTTTTACAAATTCTTTATTGCAAAATTTCATATTTTTCGTGATTTTTTATATATTTTTGACATTTTCGAATATTTTTGAAATTTTCGAATAATTTTTTATTGTTTTAGAAATTTTTGACATTTTTGAAATATTTAAAATTCTTGAAATTTTTTAGACGAATAAATTTCTTTTTTTGAAATTTTCAATATATTTTAAAAATTGTTAAATATTTTAACATTTTTACTTTTTGAAATTTTGGAAAAAATTGCAAAATTTCTAATTTTTCGTAATTTTTGATATATTTTTGAAATTTTCGAATAGTTTTTTGTTTTTTAAAACTTTTGACATTTCTGATGTTCACAAAATTTTTGAAATTTTTTAAATATTTTTATTTAGACAAATAAATTTAGTTTTTTGAAATGTTCGATGTTTTAGAAATTTTTAAATATTATGGCATTTTTACTTTTCGAAATTTTTGATATATCTTTTAATGTTTTTTTAATTTTTTTACATTTTTGAAAAGTTTAAAATTCTTGAAATATTTTTAATTGGAAGAATAATTTTGTTTTTTGAAATTTTTGACATGTTTCAGAAATTTTGACATTTTTATTTTTTGAAATTTTCGAATAAATTCCAAAATTTCAAATTTTTCATAATTTTTGATATATTTTTGAAATTCTC
Organism: Neocrepidodera transversa; assembly: GCA_963243735.1. Taxonomy (NCBI): domain Eukaryota; kingdom Metazoa; phylum Arthropoda; class Insecta; order Coleoptera; family Chrysomelidae; genus Neocrepidodera; species Neocrepidodera transversa. The sequence continues at coordinate 2,721,217 of OY725353.1, forward strand.
GAATAATTTTTAAAATTTTCGAAAAACTTTTGTTTTAGAAAATTTCGACATTTTTGAAATAATTAAAATTCTCGAAATTTTGGAAATGTTTGAAATATTTAAAATTCTTGAAATTTTTGAAATATTTTTAATTAGAATAAATTTAAATTTCTTGAAATTATTGAAATACTTTTAATTTCAAGAATAATTTTGTTTTTTTGAAATTTTCAATATATTTTAAAAATTGTTAAATATTTTGACATTTTTACTTTTTGAAATTTTGGAAAAATTGGAAAATTTAATTTTAGTAATTTTTGATATATTTTTGAAATTTTCGAATATTTTTTTGTTTTTTGAAACTTTTGACATTTTTGATGTTTGAAATTCTTGACATTTTTGAAATATTTTTCATTAGACGAATAATTTTGTTTTTTTGAACTTTTCGATGTTTTAGAAATTTTTAAATATTTTTACTTCTTTTTAAAATTTTAAAAATTTTTCGAAATTTTTGATATATTTTTTAATGTTTTTTAAAACTTTTAACATTTTTAAAAGGTTTAAAATTATTGAAATATTTTAAATTATAAGAATAATTGAGTTTTTTTGAAATTTTTGACATGTTTCAGAAATTTTGACATTGTTCCTTTTTAAAATTATCGAAAAATTGCAAAATTTCAAATTTTTCGTAATTTTTGATATATTTTAGAAATTTTCGAATAATTTTTGAAATTTTCAAACATATTTGAAAGTTTCGAATAATTTTTGAAATTTTCGAATGATTTTTTATTGTTTGTGAAATTTTTGACATTTTTGAAATATTTATAATTCTTGAAATATTTTTAATTAGACGAATAATTTTATATTTTTTTGAAATTTTCGATATATTTTAGAAATTTTTTAATATCTTGACATTCTTACTTTTTAAAATTTTTGGAAAAAATTGTAAAATTTCAAATTATTCGAAATTTTTGAAATTTTCGATTAAATTTTTAATGTTTTTTTTTTGCAAATTTTTACATTTTTGAATTGTTTAAAATTCTTGAAATTTTTTAATTTACACTTATTGTGAAGAATAATTTTATTTTTTGAAATATTCAATATATTTTAAAAATTGTTGAATGTTTTGACAGTTTAAGTTTTTGAAATTTTTACTTTTTGAAATTTTCGAAAAAATTGCAGAATTTCAAATTTTACGAAATTTTTGATATATTTTTAAAATTTTCGAATAATTTTTTAATGTTTTGCTAAATTGTTAAAATTTTTGAAATATTTTTGAAATTTTCGAATAATTTTTTTAATGTCTTAAAACTTTTGACATTTTTGAAATTTTTTAAATATTTTTAATTAGACGAATAATTTTATGCTTTTTAAATTTTTCGATATACTTATTTTAGAAATTTTGACATTTTTATTTTTTTAAATTTTCAAAACAAAATTGCAATATTTTAATTTTTTTTCTAAATTTTGATATATTTTTGAAATTTTCGATATATTAAAATTATCCAAATGTTTGAATTTTTATTTATTTTTCTTTTGAAATTTTTGGAATTTTTTGATATATTTTCGAAATTTTTGAATTTCCAAACACTCAATTTTATTTTTATAATTTGTGAAAATTAGTACAAGCAAGTTTATTGTTGTTTTATTTAAATTGACTGAAAATTCAACTAATACAAAAAATTTTGAATATATTTTTCAATTTTTTTTCCCTTAAAGATATTAAACCAAGTAAACAGAAAACAAATTAAAAAATAAATAATGTTAGTAAGAAATTGGTATTTTTATTCTATTATTATTTTTTTTTTTAAATATACTTTTCTATTCGTAAAAGATCAGTTCTGGTCCATCTTGTTAGGAAAACTTTCTGTCCGTTTGCTGCGAAAAGAAAACCACTCGAGACCCACAATACCAAGACGATATCCATATTCAAAACTCAATTTGGTTACGACACAGCATTTCTTCAGTAATTGAAGGATGCATTGAAAAATGCCTGAAAATAAGGGTGAGTCGAGTGGTCTTTCAACATAACTTATAAGATGGTTGTTTACTATTTGAAAGTACACTAAAAAAAAATATGCATAGAATAAAAAACGAATGATACATCTAAATTTTAATTGTATTTTTTATTCCAATTTTGAATTTTATAAAAAATGGTGCGAGCACAGGTTCTATATATTTTTAAATAAAATGAAAAAACTAAAAAAAAATTTAAAAAACAAATATTTGCTTATTTTTATTAAAATCACACAGAAAAATATTTGTCAGATTAGAAAAAATCTTAAAAAATGGTGCAGATTTCAAAACATGGATCAGTTTTTTCTAGCTCTTTTAGTTGCAAAGAAAAAGATTTTTTCAAATTAAAAACAAATAGTGGGACCGCAAATTTACATATTTTCCAAAATTCAGGGAAAAAAATTTTAATGCTATAAATAGGAAGATACAAATATCGTCAATAAATTCTAATTTTCTTTCTTTATCCTTATTTTCCTTTAAGTCACAAAGAAAAAAAAATTGAGGAGAAAAATTGGAAGTCGGTGACAAACGTTATTTTCAGCCACACTTTTAGTCCTCCCTTTATCCACATTGTTTTTTCTAACATTTTTCTTCCCTTTTGTTTACAACTATTTTTTTCTGCACTTTTCCCCACTTTTCTGATTTTTCCATTTTTCTTGCGCCTCATTATCCTTTTTTTTTATTTTCCCCACTTTTTTTGCACCACATTTTGTTATCCAATTTATATTTCAGTTTTGCCCCACTTTTCCCCACTTATTTCACACTCGTGTTTTTTGTTTCAATTTGTTTCCCCTGTTATCTACAATTACACTTTTTCCATGTTTTATTTTCCACACTTGTTTATTCTTCTTTTTTTATGCACCACTTTTTCCCTATCTTATTTTTTGTCCCACTTTTCTTCACATTTTCTGTTTTCTCATTTTATTTTAGTCAGGATTTTCCTCAATTTTTTTGTCTTTGTCCCCACATTTTTTTATTTTTGTTTGCCCCATTTTATTGCTCACTGTGTTTTTAGTCACATTTTTATATACACTTTTTTTTCCACACTTGTTTTTTGTCCCATTTTGCTGCCATTTTTTTTACAACTATTGTTTTTTGCCCCACTCTTATCCACTTTTTTATTTTCTACTTTTTCCATTTTTTTTTTAAATTATTGTTTTATGCACCATTTTTTCCGATATTCTTTTTTGCCCCACTTTTTTTTCTGTTTTCTCTTTTTATTTTACTCAACATTTTTCTACATTTTTTTTGTGTTTGCCACACCCATTTTGTCCCCACATTTTTTTATTGTTGTTTCCCCAATTTAAATTCCCACTGTGTTTTTTGTTAAATTTTTATTGATCCTTTACTTTCCACACTTGCTTTTTGTCTAATTTTGGCGCCCTTTTTTTACAAATATTCGTTTTTGTCCCACTCTTATCCACTTTTTTTATTTTCCCATTTATCTTTCCTAGTTTTTGTGTTTTTTCCATTTTTTTGTCTCTATATCTTTTTTGTTGATTTTTGCTCCATCATTTTATTTACCACTCTGTATTTTGCTACAATTTTTCTCCACACTTGTTTGTTGTCCCGTTTGCCCCCCTTTTTTTTAAACTATTGTTTTTTTGCCCTATTTTTCTCCACTTTTTTCCCATTTTTCTTCTACTTTTTCATAGTTTTTTGTGTTTTTTCCATCTTTTTTAACTCCATTAACCCCACATTTTTTTCTTTTTTAATACATTTTATTTCCAACTTTACCACACTTTTATTCCTCCTTTTTTTACAATTGTTTTTTTGTCACATTTTGACCCCTTTTTTACATCTATTATTTTTTTGCACTACTTTTGCCCTTTTTTTATTTTCCCATTTTTCTTCCCAACTTTTTGCTTTTTTCTTATGTTTTCTTTAAGTTTTTCCATTAATTTTTTGCCCCATTTAATGTCCCATTTTACCCCCTTCTTTTACAATTTATTGTTTTTCGCTCCACTTTTCTTAATTTTTGTTATTTTCCCATTTTTCTTATTTCTCCTTTTTTACTACACCTGTTTTTTGTTCTATTTCTCCCTACTTTTTTGGTCTTCCCAGTTTTCTCGCCCCACTTTTTCCTATTTATTTGTGTTTTCCCCACATTTGTAATCTTTTTTTTTTGTCCCATTTTTTTTGTTTTTCCTCACTTTCTCCATTTTTTTTCAATGTATTTTTTGCCCCACTATCCTTTTCTTCTTTTTTTACAACTATTATTTATAGCCCCATTTTTCCCTAATTTTTTTCCTCACATTTTTTTCCACACGCTTATTTTGCTTTTTTTATGCTCCATTTTTTCTCCCTTCTTTTTTTCCCACACTTGTTTTTGCCCCATTTTTCCCCCATTTACTTCCTCCACGTTTTTCACATTTTTTTTGTTTTTGTCCCACTTTTTCATACTTCTTTTTTGTATTTATCCCATTTTTTTGACCCCCACTTCGTTTTGTGATTGTGATTTTTTTGTTTTATGTCCCACTTTATCTCTTTTGGTTTCCCCCACATTTCTATACAATTTTTAGATTTTAGATCAGTTTTTCGTTAGCTCTAGTTTCAGATTTTTTAACTACTTTAAAAAATGGTGAAAGCGCAAAAGTTACATAAAATGAAAAATTATTAAAATTTTTTTATTAAAATGGTGAAAGGGTAAAATTTAGACATTTTGTAAGAAAATGGAAAAATTCAACAAAAAAGCGTTAAAACAAACCGTACCATCTTATTATTATTATTATTATTATTATTATTATGATTAAACTCAAATACTGTGTTCACTTATTGATTGAAAATAAAACTTCTCTCCCTTTTTCTCATATTTGGCATATTTTTACAATGGAAAACGAACTTCCATGTAAATCAAAAATCCCTTGAAGCAAATACAAAGTACATTTTGAACATTCTCGAATTTCAAACCCACACCCTTCATAATCATGATTTGTCTTGTAAGGGATGGAATATCCTTACATTTGTTTCGTATCAAGATGCTTTTGTGGCTGCACACAACTCAATTAGTCCTTCTGCAAGTGATTCCCTCTAGAGAATTCTCAGTTTGCGACCAGCGTCGTAACAATCACATTATTTTTACTATATTTAAAAAAAAAATCAGATAATATTAGAATTTTTAATGTTTTAATAATAATTAATTAAATAAAAAATAATCATTATATACTTTATTATAAAATTTAGGTTAGTTTCTCAAATTGAAATTAATTTATTAAAAAATTTTGAAAGATATTTCGACAGCCATGAGTAATTTAGAGTATCGGTATAAATACGAGCAGATAGTCTATACAACTCCTACCGCCACTATAGAGAATTCAATGTGATAGAGTGAGAGGATTCAGAGCCTATACAACTCCTATCACCACTATAGGGAATTCAATGTGATAGAGTAATAGGATGCAGAGCCTATACAACTTCTATCACCACTATAGGGAATTCAATGTGATAGAGTGAGAGGATACAGAGTCTATGCAACTCCTTTCACCACTATAGGGAATTCAATGTGATAGAGTGAGAGGATACAGAGTCTATGCAACTCCTTTCACCACTATAGGGAATTCAATGTGATAGAGTGAGAGGATGCAGATCCTATACAACTCCTATCACCACTATAGGGAATTCAATGTGATAAAGTGAGAGGATGCAGAGTCTATACAACTCCTACCGCCACTATAGGGAATTCAATATGATAGAGTGAGAGGATGCAGAGTCTATGCAACTCCTTTCAATACTATAGGGAATTCAATGTGATAGAGTGAGAGGATGCAGAGTCTATACAACTCCTTTCACCACTATTGGGAATTCAATGTGATAGAGTGAGGGGATGCAGAGTCTATGCAACTCCTTTCACCACTATAGGGAATTCAATGTGAGAGGATGCAGAGTCTATACAACTCCTATCACCACAATAGGGAATTCAATGTGATAGAGTGAGAGGATACAGAGTCTATGCAACTCCTTTCACCACTATAGGGAATTCAATGTGATAGAGTGAGAGGATACAGAGTCTATGCAACTCCTTTCACCACTATAGGGAATTAAATGTGATAGAGTGAGTGGATGCAGAGTCTATACAACTCCTACCGCCACTATAGGGAATTCAATATGATAGAGTGAGAGGATGCAGAGTCTATACAACTCCTATCACCACAATAGGGAATTCAATGTGATAGAGTGAGAGGATGCAGAGCCTATACAACTCCTATCACCACTATAGGGAATTCAATGTGATAGAGTGAGAGGATGCAGAGTCTATACAACTCCTATCACCACTATAGGGAATTCAATGTGATAGAGTGAGAGGATACAGAGTCTATGCAACTCCTTTCACCACTATAGGGAATTCAATGTGATAGAGTGAGAGGATGCAGAGTCTATACAACTTCTATCACCACTATAGGGAATTCAATGTGATAGAGTGAGAGGATACAGAGTCTATGCAACTCCTTTCACCACTATAAGGAATTCAATGTGATAGAGTGAGAGGATGCAGAGTCTATGCAACTCCTTTCACCACTATAGGGAATTCAATGTGATAGAGTGAGAGGATGCAGAGTCTATACAACTCGTTCCGCCACTATTGGGAATTCAATGTGATAGAGTGAGAGGATGCAGGTACTTCAGCTCCGTCTGGTCTAGTATTCAGCTCCGTCTGGTCTGACAACCTGACGGAGCTGAAGACTAGACCAGACGGAGCTGAAGTCCTTGAAGAGAGGACCAGGAGGAGCTGTCATACCTAAAAACCGGACCAGAAAGAGCTGATTACTAGACTATACGGAGCTAAAGTACCTGAATACCGGCTCTGATATGCTGAATCTCTACATCCTCTCACTCTTACACATTGAGTTCTATATAGTAGCGGTAGCAGACGTACCTAACAGAGCTGAAGACTAAACCAGACAGAGCTGAAGTACCTGAAGTCAGGACCAGATGGAGCTGAAGTATCTACAGACCAGACCAGACGGAGCTGAAGACCTAACCAAGCTGAAGTACCTTAAGACCGGTTCTGACATACTGAATCTCTGCTTCCTCTCACTCTAATACATGGAATTCCCTATAGTACCGGTAGGAGTTGTATAGACTATCTAGTGCCAGGGTATCTCAGAGTAAATTTTTAATGCCTTTGTGTTTATTTAACAATTATTTTCCTGAAGCAGGAAACAGGAATTTTTCATTAGATAAAGACAGAATAAATCCTTCCAAGATTTTTCTATAATTCTGCATATATTTTGTTATTGGTATATTTATGGTTTTTACTAGTAAAATTTTAGGAAGTTACGTCTCTGTTTGAGCATCTGTTTAGACGTTCAAAATTCCCCCTTTTCAGATCGGTTTCGCACCGCTTACTTGATGCATCCTCTTGATATCATTTTACCGTGTCGGTTCGCCGATTTGCAGGCCCAAAGTTGATACATGGAGACAATATGGTAATAATATTATTATCTTATTAATATAGTTGATAATAAACCGATTAATATCATATAACAGGAAAATTTAACTCATATTAAATATCTAAGAAAAGATATTCATAAATGACATATTCTTGAGATCATCCTGTATATTTGCAATTTGTATTTTATAATATTTATAAAGCTTATTAGAAATTTTCTGTCAAAATAATTATACAGGGTGTACAAACTATCGAGTTATTTTCCAATCATAATTTACGTATTCTTGAGATCACCCTGTATATTTTTCTTATTTGTTTACTAGTATTTATAAAGCTTATTAGATTGGAAAACATTCATCACAATGAAATTTTCTGTCAAAATAATTCTACAGGGTGTGCAAATTAATGTGTTATTTATTAATAATAATTTACGTATTCTTGAGATCACCCTGTATATTTTGAATATTTGCTTTTTAATATTTATAAAGCTCATTAGATTTAGAATCTTTTAACAACAGTGAAATTTTCTGTCAAAATAATAGTACAGGGTGTACAAACTAAAGAGTTAGTTTATAATCATAATTTACATATTCTTGAAATTACCCTGTATGTTTTTAATATTTGTTTATTAAAAGCATTTGATATTTAGAAACTTTTATTACAAGTGAAATTTTGTGTCAAAATATATATACAGGGTGTGCAAACTCAATAGATATTTTATAATCATAATTTACAAATTCTTGAGATCACCCTGTATATTTTTAATATTTGTTTTCAAATCATTTTAAAGCCTATTAGATTTACATCAAAAGTGAAATTTTCTGTCAAAATAATTATACAGGGTTTGCAAATTAAACTGTAATTTTATAATAATCATTTACGTATTTTTGAGATCATCCTGTATATCTTTAACATTTTTTTTTCAATTTTTGTAAAGGTTATTAGATTTAGAAACTTTTATCAAAAACAAAATTTTCTGTCAAAATAATTATACAGGGTGTGCTAATTAAAGAGTTATTTTATAATCATAATTTACGTATTATTGAGACAACCCTGTATATTTTTATATTAAAATATTTACAGGGTGATTTAAAAACTACGTAACTGATGATTATAAATAACTATTTAGTTTACACACCCTGTACTATTATTTTGACAGAAAATTTCAGTTTTGATAAAAGATTCTAAATCTAATAAAATTTAAAAAAATTGAAAAATAAATTTTAAAAAATATACATAGTGATCTTATAAATGTATAAATTATTATATTATTATAAAATATTTCCTTTAGATTGCACACCCTGTACTATTAGTTTGACAGGAAATTTCACTTGTAATAAACTTTCTAAATCTAATAAAATTTACAAAAATTGAAATATAAATGTTAAAAATATACAGGGTGATCTCTAGAATATGTACACTTATTTTGACAGAAAATTTCACATTGAATAAAAGTTTATAAATGTAAAAATTTTTACTAAAATTAGAAAACAAATATTAAAAACAAACAGGGTGTTCTCAAGAATACGTAAATAATGATTATAAAATAACTCTTTAGTTCGTACACCCTGTACTATTATTTGACAAAACATTTAACATTTGATAAAAATTTCTAAATCTAAGAAGATTTACAAAAATTGCAAAATAAATATTAAAAAAGTACAGGGTGATCTCATTTCTGTCAAATTTATATATATAGAAAAGAATATATCATTTGAAAAATTTCCTGTATAAAATATCTTTATTACAAAATAAATAGTTTCCACTTAAATCGTCTTCTTCTATCTATCGATTCTTCTTTCCCAATTCTTACAGAACAAAAATAATAAATCTATAATTAATCGATTCGTTTCTATTTTTACTCGTTTCAATCCTGATTTTTTTTCTTCAAAGCTACCGCTTTATTCACTAAATCTTTAAACTTTTCAAAATTTGCTCCCATCATTTGACCGAGTCTATTACCGTGTTTAACGAAAATAAATGTCGGAGTAGCCGTGATTTGGAACAGCTCCACAATATTCGAACACTCGTCAATATCAATCGAAAATATAAGTATCTAAAAATACATATTATTAGTCAGTTTTAACTAAAAAATAATAAAAAAATGATGAAAGCAATGACACAATTAAAATTAAAGTGGAAAACCAATTTACTAGCCCAAAAAACTGTATCTGTCATAACTAAAGACTGGTCCAGACTTACTCGACAGAGCTAAAAACTAGTCTAGACGTATCTGACAGAGTTAAAGACTATACCATACATTTATAGTAGTCCAAATATATCTTATAGAACTAATGACTGGTCCAGACGTACCTGACAAAACTAGAGAATGGTCTAGATGTATCTGACAAAGCTAAAAACTAGTCCAGACATATCTGACAGTGCTAAAATCTAGTCTAAACGTATCTGACAGATTTAAAGAATATACCATACATTTGTACTAGTCCAAATATATCTTACAAAACTAATGACTAGCTCAGACGTATCTGACAGAGCTACAGACTAGTCTAGACGTATGTGACAGAGCTAAAGACTAGAGCAAACATATAGACTAGTCCAGAGTTATTCGATAGAGCCAAAAACTAGCCCAAACGTATCTGACAGAGCTAAAGACTAGATCAGACTTATAGACTAGTCAAAACATACTTGACAGAGCTAATGACTAGTGAAGACGTATCTGCCAGAACTATAGACTAGTCCAGATATATTTGACAGGCCTAATACTAGACCAGATGTATCTGACAGAGCTAGAAACTAGGCCAGACCTATCTGACAGAGCTAAAGAATATACTGACAGAGCTAGAGACTAGACCAGACCTATTTGATACAGCTAATGACTAGACCAGACGTGTTACAAATTCTGTTCCTAACAATTCTAGTTTTGTATTTAATTTTGCTTGTCGCTAGCCAAAAAAATTTAAACCTAAACCTGACGTATTTGACAGAGCTAAAAACTATACCAGACGCATCTAATGTACATGACAGAGCTAAATACTAGAAGTATCTGACAGAGCTTAACACTAGCACAGGCTCATAGACGTATCTTACAGAGCTAAAGACTGAACCAGACGTATCTGACAGAGCCAAAGACTATATTAGACGTATTGACTATTCAAGACGCATTTGACCGAATAAAAGACTACCCCAGACGTGTATCTGACAGAGCTAAAGACTAGATCAAACGTATCTGATAAAGCTCAAGACCAGACTAGGTATATCTGATAGAGCTAGAAGTCTGAACCTCTTCAGCTCTGTCAGATTTGTCTGGAATAGTCATTCCAGACAAATCTGACAGAGCTGAAGATTGTATCAGACGTACTGACTATTCCAGACGCATTTGTCAGAGGTAAAGACTAGACCACATGTATCTAACAGAGCTAGAGACTACACCAGACGTATCTGACTGAGCTAAAGAGTAGATCAGACGTATATACTAGTTCAGACGTATCTGACAGAGCTAAAGATTAATCCAAACGTATCTGACAGAGCTACAAATTTGAAGATGATTCTGACAGAGCTGATGACTATATCAGACGTATATACTATTCAATACGTATCTGACAGAGCTAAAAACTAGATCTGACAAAAATAATAGAGCTGAAGACCAGATCAGACTTATCTAATAGACCGGAAGAGATATATAGAATATGTTTGGTTTAGTCCTTAGTATTACTCAACTTTGACAAATAAGGTCAAGGTCACTTTTTACTACCAATATCTAGAATTGCTGTTTTTTTAACTACTCTAGTTGTTAATTATTGATTTTTTTTATATTGATAACTGGAAATTTTATCCCAGGAGCCAATAGTACTAAGATCTTTTTTATTTTTTTTTTCGACTATTCCTTTAATTAAAATTTAACATCTACTAGTGCTTCTTGATGGAAAATTCCAAATTTTAGTTTAATCAATTATTATGGAGTTTGTCCAAATGTAAATGGCAACAATCAGTTCTTGCAGGTTTTGACATCACATATATAGAACAGAAAGAATGAAAGCCCTACAACGCTACCTTGTGGCACACCTGTATAATATCAGAATATTTAATAAATTGTTTTGATCCATTTTGCATGGATTTAGAGATTTTTATTTTCCTATGGGTGGGAAATATTAACTACTTAGAACAAACCAAGTTTTTTTTATATTGGCTACATTGAGTAAGTTGGTATTACGTCTGTCTTAATTAATATTTGTAAGGCTATTTTATCTATATTTTTCTCTAATTGTATTTAAAATTAATCGCTACGGATTTTGAAATTTAATTATTACTTTCTCACTATCTTTATATTAATTTTTAAATTAACTTATCACTAATTAATAAATATATTTTATTATTAATGCTATATAGTATATATAGTACTTACTTCTGGTCGTTCATCGGAAAATTCTGTAACCAAAGGCATTATCTGTTTACAAGGACCACAATAGGTAGCCGAAAATATTAATATCATAAGTATATCAGTTTGTTTATTCTCAGCGAGATATTTGTCTAAAATTTTAGGATCTTGAATGGTTACCAACATGATGAATATTTATCTAACAACTGGAATTTTAAATGCCAAACATTGATATAATAAATGAAGCAATCGGTTCTGACGTTTCATTAAATCTAGTAGAATTTTTATAAATTTCAGGTTTAAAATATTTTAGGTTAGGAAGAAATGTCAAAAAATGTCACAAAATTCTAGTACCGGAGACAATTTTGAAGCACGGAGCAAGATTGATCCATCATGTGACAAAACTTTCATTTCACTTGAACTAATTTATTTTTCTTCTTATATATACGTAATTCAATGCACTTAATAGGTAAAATGAAATCACATACAAACTAGTCCTGAAATATCTGACAGATTTAGACTAGTCCAGACCTATCCAACAGAACTAAAGACTAGTTCAGAACTATTTGACGTCTAAAGTCTAGACCAGACATATAGACTAGATCAGACGTATCTGACGGAGCTAAAAATCAGTCCAGACGTATCTGATAGAACAAAAGACTAGTCCAGACGTATCTGACAGAGCTAAATACTAAATTAGATATATAAACTATTCCAGATACATCTGACGGAGCTAAAGACTAGATCAGACATAACTGACAGTAGCTAAAGACTATATCAGACGTATAGACGTATCTGACATTAGCTAAACACTAGACCAGACGTATCTGACAGAATAATAAGCTAGTCCAGACGTATCTGACAGAGCTAAATACTAAATTAGACATATAAACTAGTCCAGATACATCTCACGGAGCTAAAGACTAGATCAGACATATCTGACAGTAGCTAAAGACTATATCAGACGTATAGACGTATCTGACATTAGCTAAACACTAGACCAGACGTATCTGACAGAATAATAGACTAGTCCAGACGTATCTGACAGAGCTAAATACTAAATTAGACATATAGACTAGTCTAGATACATCTCACGGAGCTAAAGACTAGATCAGACATATCTGACAGTAGCTAAAGACTATATCAGACGTATAGACGTATCTGACATTAGATAAACACTAGACCAGACGTATCTGACAGAATAATAGACTAGTCCAGACGTATCTGACAGAGCTAAATACTAAATTAGACATATAAACTAGTCCAGATACATCTCACGGAGCTAAAGACTAGATCAGACATATCTGACAGTAGCTAAAGACTATATCAGACGTATAGACGTATCTGACATTAGATAAACACTAGACCAGACGTATCTGACAGAATAATAGACTAGTCCAGACGTATCTGACAGAGCTAAATACTAAATTAGACATATAAACTAGTCCAGATACATCTCACGGAGCTAAAGACTAGATCAGACATATCTGACAGTAGCTAAAGACTATATCAGACGTATAGACGTATCTGACATTAGCTAAACACTAGACCAGACGTATCTGACAGAATAATAGACTAGTCCAGACGTATCTGACAGAGATAAATACTAAATTAGACATATAAACTAGTCCAGATACATCTCACGGAGCTAAAGACTAGATCAGACATATCTGACAGTAGCTAAAGACTATATCAGACGTATAGACGTTTCTGACATTAGCTAAACACTAGACCAGACGTATCTGACAGAATAATAGACTAGTCCAGACGTATCTGACAGAGCTAAATACTAAATTAGACATATAAACTAGTCCAGATACATCTCACGGAGCTAAAGACTAGATCAGACATATCTGACAGTAGCTAAAGACTATATCAGACGTATAGACGTATCTGACATTAGCTAAACACTAGATCAGACGTATCTGACAGAATAATAGACTAGTCCAGACGTATCTGACAGAGCTAAATACTAAATTAGACATATAAACTAGTCCAGATACATCTCACGGAGCTAAAGACTAGATCAGACATATCTGACAGTAGCTAAAGACTATATCAGACGTATAGACGTATCTGACATTAGCTAAACACTAGACCAGACGTATCTGACAGAATAATAGACTAGTCCAGACGTATCTGACAGAGATAAATACTAAATTAGACATATAAACTAGTCCAGATACATCTCACGGAGCTAAAGACTAGATCAGACATATCTGACACTAGCTAAAGACTATATCAGACGTATAGACGTATCTGACATTAGCTAAACACTAGACCAGACGTATCTGACAGAATAATAGACTAGTCCAGACGTATCTGACATAGCTAAATACTAAATTAGACATATAAACTAGTCCAGATACATCTGACGGAGCTAAAGACTAGATCAGACTTATCTGACAGTAGCTGAAGACTATATCAGACGTATAGACGTATCTGACATTAGATAAACACTAGACCAGACGTATCTGACAGAATAATAGACTAGTCCAGACGTATCTGACATAGCTAAATACTAAATTAGACATCCAGATACATCTCACGGAGCTAAATACTAGATCAGACATATCTGACAGTAGCTAAAGACTATATCAGACGTATAGACGTATCTGACATTAGCTAAACACTAGACCAGACGTATCTGACAGAATAATAGACTAGTCCAGACGTATCTGACAGAGCTAAATACTAAATTAGACATATAAACTAGTCCAGATACAACTCACGGAGCTAAAGACTAGATCAGACATATCTGACAGTAGCTAAAGACTATATCAGACGTATAGACGTATCTGACATTAGATAAACACTAGACCAGACGTATCTGACAGAATAATAGACTAGTCCAGACGTATCTGACAGAGCTAAATACTAAATTAGACATATAAACTAGTCCAGATACATCTCACGGAGCTAAAGACTAGATCAGACATATCTGACAGTAGCTAAAGACTATATCAGACCTATAGACGTATCTGGCATTAGCTTATCACTAGACCAGACGTATCTGATAGAGCTAAAGGCTGGATCAGACGAATAGACTAGTCAAGACGTATCTGACAGAAGCTAAAGTCGTAGACCAGACGTATCTGACAGATCTAAAGACTATCCAGACGTATTGGGCAGAGATCAAGACTAGATCAGATGAATAGATAATTCTAGATGTATCTGACAGGAGCTAAAGTCTAGACCAAACGTATTTGACGTATTTGAGCTAAAGAATAGCCAGACGTATCTGACATAGCTGAAGACTATTTTAGACGAATAGACAAGTCAAGACGTATCTCATAAGAGCTAAAGCCTAGACCAGACGTATCTGACAGGGCTAAAGACTAGCCAGACGTATCTGACAGAGCTAAAGACTAGATCAGACCAATAGACTAGTCAAGACTTATCTAACAGGAGCTAAAGACTACACCAGACATATCTTACAGAGCTAAAGACTAGTCCAGACGTATCTGACCGAGCTTAAGACTAGTTCAGGCATTATCTGTTTGCAGGGACCACAATACGTAGCCGAAAAAATTAATATTATAAGAAAATGTTTCTGACGTTTCATTAATTTGACGCACGGATTGATCCACCATGTGACAAAACTTACATGAATTATTTTAATAAAAAAAAACAAAAGGTTTAATACTTATTTCAAAAGTTTACTTCGATGCTAGACGCATTTTATTATGACTAATTCAACCGATACTAACTCCTTTTCGTCATCGTATTACAATTTACATAATTGAATGCACTTGAAAGGTAAAATGAAATCATATCATAGTATGGCGTCTGGGAGCCGTTGATTCCCATCAAAAGGGTCGCTCCCATAAAACCATCACGAAGAAAAGACACATTAATAAACACTTGAAACACGATCGCAGTAACCATCCGAAACTGTCATTCACGATTATGTAAATGGCGATCGGATAAGAAATAGAGAACGCGGTCTTTAAAAAAAAAATTAGTATTGTATTTAGAGAAAATTAAGATAGATATTGTAAATTTTTCACTTAGCTGGGACCACACGAGTATTACAATGTTCTCGTACCAGTTTTACGTTTCCCAGTTAAAAAAAGTCTTTAACAATGATACCGTGACTACCATAAATCGGGCATATATGGTCTCTTGGAACCGCACGTGACTATAATTAAGCCAGAATCGGTCTTTGTTAAATGACAGTGGCTAATAGTACGTTCTACGGTACATAAATAGTATACGTTCAGATATTCATAAACAAAATATTTCTAATACGTTTTAAAACTTCTTTACACAACAAAAATGATTTGGTTTACTAAAAAAAATAATAATCAATATATCAATTGAATATCATTAAGTCAGTAAAAAAAGAGATTGGTAACGAAAACAAGAAGACAAAAATAATTTTTAACATGAAATTTTTCTTAATTTTTTATCCGTATACTTGGTTGTATATACACTCCGATTCGCATATCACGATTTCGCAAACATGATGATTTACTTTGCTTTGATAAACTTCGTATATAAACTATCTCTTTTAGTCTTGGTAATTACCACTAGAAAGATTTATTTCGAGATGTTCTGCTAGAAAGGGACCCTAGACGATTATTTGTTAATATTAATTAATTAAATTTATAGGTATTGGCAAATTTGCATTAATATTAGATGGTTTTTAAGTACGTGAAATAATTTTGTGCCAAATATCTTGTACAGGTCGCCTCAAAAATTAATCGCTACAAGATAATAAGGACTTGAAAGTCAGTAACTACATGAATACCAAGTGAAAATGCAAGAATGGCTATTTCGAAGTGTGTTATTTGTTCAATTTGATTATAGTTCAAAAATAATTAAATATTATCCAAGTATTTGACTTGTGTCAACCTATTATTCAGGTCGCTACAAGATAATAAGGACTTGAAAGCCAATAACTTAATGAATACAAAGTAAAAATACAATAATAACTGTTTGGAAGTGGGTTCTTTGTTCAATTTGATTATAGTTCAAAAATAATTAAATGTTATCCAAGTACTTGACTTGTGTCAACATATTATTCAGGTCGCTACAAGATAATAAGGACTTGAAAGCCAATAACTAAATGAATACAAAGTAAAAATACAATAATAACTATTTGGAAGTGGGTTCTTTGTTCAATTTGATTATAGTTCAAAAATAATTAAATGTTATCCAAGTACTTGACTTGTGTCAACATATTATTCAGGTCGCTACAAGATAATAAGGACTTGAAAGCCAATAACTAAATGAATACAAAGTAAAAATACAATAATAACTGTTTGGAAGTGGGTTCTTTGTTCAATTTGATTATAGTTCAAAAATAATTAAATGTTATCCAAGTACTTGACTTGTGTCAACATATTATTCAGGTCGCTACAAGATAATAAGGACTTGAAAGCCAATAACTTAATGAATACAAAGTAAAAATACAATAATAACTGTTTGGAAGTGGGTTCTTTGTTCAATTTGATTATAGTTCAAAAACAATTAAATGTTATCCAAGTACTTGACTTGTGTCAACATATTATTCAGGTCGCTACAAGATAATAAGGACTTGAAAGCCAATAACTAAATGAATACAAAGTAAAAATACAATAATAACTATTTGGAAGTGGGTTCTTTGTTCAATTTGATTATAGTTCAAAAATAATTAAATATTATCCAAGTATTTGACTTGTGTCAACCTATTATTCAGGTCGCTACAAGATAATAGGGACTTGAAAGTCAGTAACTAGATGAATACCAAGTAAAAATACAATAATAACTATTTGGAAGTGGGTTCTTTGTTCAATTTGATTATAGTTCAAAAATAATTAAATGTTATCCAAGTACTTGACTTGTGTCAACCTATTATTCAGGTCGCTACAAGATAATAAGGACTTGAAAGTCAGTAACTACATGAATCCTAAGTAAAAATGCAAGAATAACTATTTCGAAGTGGGTTATTTGTTCAATTTGATTATAGTTCAAAAATAAATAAATATTGTCCAAGTACTTGACTTGTGTCAACCTATTATTCAGTTCGCTACAAGATAATAAGGACTTGAAAGTCAGTAACTACATGAATCCTAAGTAAAAATGCAAGAATAACTATTTCGAAGTGGGTTATTTGTTCAATTTGATTATAGTTCAAAAATAAATAAATATTGTCCAAGAATTTGACTTCTGTCAACCTAATATACAGGTCGCTACAAGACTTGAAAGTCAGTAACTAGATGAATACAAAGTAAAAATACAAGAATAACTATTTTGAAGTGGGTTATTTGTTCAATTTGATTATAGTTCAAAAATAATTAAATATTGTCCAAGTACTTGACTTGTGTCAAGCTATTATTCAGGTCGCTACAAGATAATAAGGACTTGAAAGTCAGTAACTACATGAATACCAAGTAAAAATGCAAGAATAACTATTTCGAAGTGGGTTATTTGTTCAATCTGATTATAGTTCAAAAATAAATAAATATTGTCTAAGTACTTGACTTGTGTCAACCTATTATTCAGGTCGCTACAAAATAATAAGGACTTGAAAGCCAATAACTAAATGAATACAAAGTAAAAATACAATAATAACTATTTGGAAGTGGGTTCTTTGTTCAATTTGATTATAGTTCAAAAACAATTAAATATTGTCCAAGTCCTTGACTTGTGTCAACCTATTATTCAGGTCGCTACATGAAAATAAGGACTTGAAAGTCAGTAACTACATGAATACCAAGTAAAAATGCAAGAATAACTATTTCAAAGTGGGTTATTTGTTCAACTTGATTATAGTTCAAAAATAAATAAATATTGTCCAAGAATTTGACTTCTGTCAACCTAATATACAGGTCGCTACAAGACTTGAAAGTCAGTAACTAGATGAATACAAAGTAAAAATACAAGAATAACTATTTTGAAGTGGGTTATTTGTTCAATTTGATTATAGTTCAAAAATAATTAAATATTGTCCAAGTACTTGACTTGTGTCAACCTATTATTCAGGTCGCTACAAGATAATAAGGACTTGAAAGTCAGTAACTACATGAATACCAAGTAAAAGTGCAAGAATGACTATTTCGAAGTGGGTTATTTGTTCAACTTGATTATAGTTCAAAAATAATTAAATTTTGTCCAAGTACTTGACTTGTGTCAAACTATTATTCAGGGTCGCTACAAGATAATAAGGACTTGAAAGTCAGTAACTACATGAATCCCAAGTAAAAATGCAAGAATGACTATTTAGAAGTGGGTTATTTGTTCAATTTGATTATAGTTCAAAAATAATTAAATATTGTCCAAGTACTTGACTTGTGTCAAGCTATTATTCAGGTCGCTACAAGACAATAAGGACTTGAGAGTCAGTAACTACATGAATACCAAGTGAAAATGCAAGAATGACTATTTCGAAGTGGGTTATTTGTTCAATTTGATTATAGTTCAAAAATAATTAAATATTGTCCAAGTACTTGACTTGTGCCAACCTCTTATACAGGTAGCCATAGGGAAATGTCGGCTTTAAACTGAGTTATTAGGTGAATAAAAAGTAAAATTTAAGATTATAAAAATGAGTTCTTTGTTTATGTTGATTTTGGTTCAAAAATAATTAAATATTGTCCAAGTACTTGACTTGAAAAAATCTTTTACACAGGTCGCCACAAGATAATTCATACTTTAAACTAAGTTACTAGAAAAATACAAAGTATAAATTCAATTTAAAAGTAGATTCATTGTTTAAGTTGATTTTAATTAAAAAATATTTAAGAACTTGACTTGTGCCGACCTCTTATATAGGTCGCCACAAGATAATATTAATTTTAAACTGAGTTATTATATGAATATAAAGTAGAAATTCAAGATTAAAAGGAACACAAAGTTTTGAAAATATAATTTTTTGTTGAATCTAAATCTGAAATCAGAATTTTTAAATTCCATGATAGAGACAAATAAAATTTTTTTATTAAATTGTTAACACCCCTTAATTTAAAAAAATATCTTTCGTGACAAACAACTCTTATTCACAAATCCACAAAGCATCATCCTACGAACTTCATCCAGGTATTCACATGCCATAAGTATAAGATATATACGAGCAATTTATGAAGATATCCCTTCATAATTTATTTTTAAACAGTGAGATGATGGGTTAAGTCGCAGACACATAAATTATTTCGGAATATGTGAGTCATGGGCCAGTAACTGCTAATTCATGGACGCTGGTACTATTGCAGGACCGTACATAAATAATAATTTTTATAAAAATTAAAAAAATTGTCATTCTAGAGTTTCGTTCTTCGTAAAATTTTATAGCCGCACCAAGAAATAACGAAAACACAAAGTGTAGAGTTTCGTCGCGAGCTAAAACTCTCCAATTTATTTTTATGACAATCCCAGAGCCTGTTTCCTTCTCAATTTTTGACGATTCCGTAATTCGTTACAGAATTAAAATTCGCCACATGGTGCAAAATTCGAGCGGGACTTCCTGCAGAAAACAAAATTAACTTGTTTTAATATTTTTCTCGTTGACAGACGGTAATTAGAATTTATGCAAAACCGTCATTTTTTCTTTTGTTAAAAAGTTTCGAGTACCTAGAAAGATGTTAGAGCCGAAATGTGCCTATAAAAAAATAAAAAATAAAATAAAGTTTCTTGGAATAATATTATCAAAAATACAGGGAGTTAACCAAAAGAATTACTAGAATACGTTAAAAATAAAAAGAGAAATGATTAAAAACAAAAGTAATACAATTATAAAGGAAAAATAGACAGGACAAAGGATAAAGGACAAATGAAAGAGGATAAAGGACAAAGACGACAAAGAGTACAACGAAGAAAAAAGGACAAAGAGAACAAAATAAGGATGTGCGATTCTTTCCAAACGATCGATCTTCTGAATCGATTCGGATCCTTTGTAATCGATGCACTTAAAGACCGAATCGAAAAAATCGATCTTATAATTTAATACATATACAAACAATTTTATTTCAGTTAATGATGTCGCAGTAAAAATATAATTTGGGAAAATTCGATCTTTTTTGAGCGATTTTCTAAAAAAAGAATCGATTCATCGATTAATCGTTTACGTAAAGATCAAGAATAGCAGGTAAAAGATCGATCTTGTGGATAATCGATTCAGATCGAATATTCCTAGAACAAAGAGCACAAAGAGAACAAAGAGGACAAAGAGCACAAAGGGGATAAAGAGAACAAATAGGACAAGGAGGACAAAGAGGACAAAGGGGACAAAGGGGATAAAGAGAACAAAGTAAGGATGTGCGATTCTTTCCAAGCTATCGATCTTCTGAATCCATTCGGATCCTTTGTAATCGATGCACTTAAAGACCGAATCTAAAAAATCGATCTTCTTAAAAATCGATCTTATAATTTACTAAATGTACAAACAATTTTATTTTAGTTAACGATGTCGCAGCAAGAATATAATTTGGGAACATTCAATCTTTTTTGAGCCATTATGGAATAAAAGAATCGATACATCGATTAATCGTTTATGTAAAGATCGAAAATAGCAGGTAAAAGATCGATCTTGTGGATAATCGATTCAAATCGAATATTCCTAGGACAAAGAGCACAAAGAGAACAAAGAGGACAAAGAGCACAAAGGGGATAAAGAGAACAAATAGGACAAGGAGGACAAAGAGGACAAAGGGGACAAAGGGGATAAAGAGAACAAAGTAAGGATGTGCGATTCTTTCCAAGCTATCGATCTTCTGAATCCATTCGGATCGTTTGTAATCGATGCACTTAAAGACCGAATCGAAAAAATCGATCTTCTTAAGAATCGATCTTATAGTTTAATATATGTAGAAACAATTTTATTTAAGTTAACGATGTCGCGGCAAGAATATACTTTGGGAACATTCAATCTTTTTTAAACGATTTTATAATAAAAGAATCGATACATAGATTAATAGTTAACCTAAAGATCGAAAATAGCAGGTAAAAGATCGATCTTGTGAATAATCGATTTGGATCGAATATGCCTAAGACAAAGAGCACAAAGAGAACAAAGAGAACAAAAAGGACAAAGAGCACAAAGGTAATAAAGAGAACAAATAGGACAAGGAGGACAAAAAGGACAAAGAGCACAAAGGGGATAAAGAGAACAAATAGGACAAGGAGGACAAAGAGCACAAAGAGAACAAAGAGAACAAAAAGGACAAAGAGCACAAACGGGATAAAGAGAACAAATAGGACAAGGAAGACAAAGAGGACAAAGAGAACAAAGTTAGGATGTGCGATTCTTTCCAAGCTATAGATCTTCTGAATCGATTCGGATCGTTTGTAATCGATGCACTTAAAGACCGAATCTAAAAAATCGATCCTCTTAAAAATCGATCTTTTAATTTACTATATGTACAAAAAATTTTATTTAAGTTAACGATGTCGCGGCAAGAATATAATTCGGGAACATTCAATCTTTTTTGAGCGATTTTGTAATAAAAGAATCGATACATCGATTAATCGTTTATGTAAAGATCGAGAATAGCAGGTAAAAGATCGATCTTCTGAATAATCGATTTAGATCGAACATCCATAAGACAAAGAGGAAAAGGAGGACAAGAAGGACAAAGAGGACAAAGAGGACAAAGAGATCAAAGAGGACATAGAGGACACAGTTGACATAGAAGACAAAGATGACAAAAAGGACAAAGAGAACATAGAGGACAAAGAATACAATGAGGATACAGAGTACAAAGAGAACAAATAGGACAAAAATTACAAAGAGGACAAAGATGACAAAGAGGACAAACGACAAATGACTAAGGAAAAGTAACAGGAAAAGAAAAATAAAATTTAAAAACTAAAATGAAATAAAATAACTAAATTTCTAGAAGACCAATAAAATTTTTCTACAGAAAAAAAAATTATTGTATTTTATAAGAATAAAAATTTGCTGCTACCGCTGATAATATCAAGTGGGAATTGGAAGCCCAACAATTACTCTTATTTCCCTGGACAACCCACGGCGAGCACCTTCCGGTGTCCAGGATGGGACCATTACGTTTAATTTTTTTTCTACAATAACCGTAATTAATGTTTCTTTCAGTAGCGAGCGCCACCTATGGGGATAATTAAGTTTTTTTTTCGGTTCGAAATTATTCTTTGCTCTTAATTGTGTTTCGAATTTTAATCAAGCGTTGATGGATTTTTGTGTTGTGTTTGGTTTTCGGTTATTAGTGTTATTATTATTATTATTCTGGTGTTTGTTTAAGTTTTTTTTTTTGTAAATACATACAGGGTTGTTTTAGTAAATAAATAAAAATTTCCAATTTTTTTTAATTCAGAAAATTTTGAGTAATTTTTTACATTGAAAAACATTTATTATTTTTATTTTAACAATTTATAATATATAAAAATTTTTTTTTGGATGACAATGTGAGCACAACTATTTTTTTTTGTGTACCATATCTACTAATAATTTGTATGTGCTTTCTGATCGAAGTGGAATAAAAGTTGCGTGGTTTTAAACTAGATGGAGCTAGATGTATAAAAATCAATCTATTTAAGTTTTTTATTCAAATAAATGTAAAAAAATAATAACATAATATTATTATTAATTAAAATTAATAAATAATTTTATAATATTAAATTATAAGAAATTTCCAGAAATTTAGGTATTAAGAAAAATATTTTTTGAATTATTTTTAAATGTTACACAATCCAAAAGAAAATCACAAATTTCAAATTTTCAGGCTACCATTTTTTTTTTATTTTTATAAGCACAAACTTTTCGAAATATTTTTTTTTGTTTAGTTTTTATGATGAATATAAATATTAAGTTTATATTTAGCACAAATAGGAAAAAAAATCAAAAATTTTGAAATTTTTATCATCCTTGAAACTTTCATGAAAGGTCCATGGAAATTCTTCTAGCAATTCCTTAAAAAATTCCTCTAAAAATCCTTAAAAAAATCATCAAAAAATATTGAAAAACCTTTTAAAATACCATCAAAAAGGACTTGAAAAATTCATAAACTTAACAGTCCTTGAAACTTTGATGAAAAATATAAGGAAATTCTTCTAAAAATCCTTGAAAATTCTTTAAAAAATTCCTTCAAAAATCCTTAATAAAAATAGAAAATCATTAAAAAGTCCTTGAAAAATTTTTGAAAATTCCTAAAATTTTTCAAGAATTTTTTAAGGATTTTTTGAGGATTTACCAACTAAATTTTAAGGATTTTTTAAAATTTTAAAGAAATTTTCAAGGACTTTTCGATGATTTTCTAAAGATTTTCCATGTTTTGTTCAAGAATGTTTTAAAGATTTTTCAATGATTTTTGAGAAGGATTTAGTAACTAAATTTCAAGAATTTACAGGAATTTTCAAAAATCTTCCAAGGACTATTTGATGATTTATTAAAGGATTTTTCAAAAATTCCTTAAGAACTTTTTAAGGACTCGTGGTGGAATTTCCATGGACTTATCCAACTAAACTTCAAAGATTCCTAATAATTTTCATGAATCTTCCAAGAACTTATCGATGATATATTAAAGGTTTAAGGACTTTAAAGGATTTTTGGATGAATTTCCATTTATTACCAAGTTCAAATAAGTCCATGGAAATTGTTCTTAAAATTCATGAAAATTTCTTAAAAAAATCATCAAAAAATCATTAAAAAACATCGAAGTCCTGGAAAAATTCTTGAAAATCCCTAAAAATCCTTGATATTAAGTTGGTAAATCCATCTCGAACAATCCTTGACAAATCCTTAAAAACATAAAAAAAAATTGAAAAATCTTTAAAAAAATTATCGAAATGTACTTGAAATATTCTTTAAAATTCCTAGAAATCCCTGAAATTTAGTTGGCAGGTAGGCCCTCAAAAAATTCTTGAAAAATCCTTAAAAAAATTTAAAAAGTCCTGGAAAAAATCTTGAAAATTCCTTAAATTTTAGTTAGTAAATCTTTTTCGAAAAATCTTGAAAAAAACTTGAAAAACCTTTAAAAATCATTGGATAGTCCTTGAAAAATTTATGACAATTCCTAATAATCCTTGAAACTTTTATGATAAGTCCATGGAAATTTTTCTAAAAATCCTTGAAAATTCCCTAAAAAATTCCTACAAAAATCCTTAAAAAACCTTAAAAATCATCATAAAGTCCTTGAAAAAGTCTTGAAAAACTTTAAAAGTCCTGTAAAAAATCGTCGCAAAGTTCTTAAAAAATTCTTCACTATTCCTAAAAATCCTTAAAATTTAGTTACTAGATCCGCAAAAAAATCTTTGAATAATTCTTAAAAAAATTGAAAAAAAAATGAAAAAATCATCAAAAATTCTTTGAAAAATCCTTAAAAAATTCTAAAAAAAAAATACTGAAAAACCTTTAAAAATCATTGAAAAGTCCATGAAAAATTCATGACAATTCCTAATAATCCTTGAAACGTTGATGATAAATCCTTGAAAATTTTTAAAAAAATCCTACAAAAATCCTTAAAAACCTTAAAAATCATCAAAGTCTTGAAAAATCTTAAAATCCCTGAAAAAAATAATCGAAAAGTCCTTGAAAAATTCTTTACAATTCCTAAAAATTCTTGAAACTTGGCTAATAAGTCCAAGTAAACTCCTAAAAAAGTAATAAGAATTCTTGAAAAAACTTGTTAAAGATAGTTGTCAAATTCTTTAAAATTCCAAAAAATCCTTTAAATATATTTGTTAGATCCTCAAAAAATCCTTTAAAAATCCTGAAAAAATTTTTTGAAATAAACTTGAAAAACCTTTAAAAAATCATCAAAAATTCGCAGTCTTTAAAAAATTACTAAAAATACTTGAAGTCCATGTATATTCCTCCAAAAATCATTGAAAAATCCTTAAATAATTCTTGAAATAAACTTGAAAATCCCTTTAAAAAAATAATCGAAGAGTCCTTGAAAAATTCATGACCATTCCTAATAATCTTTAAACTTTGATGATAAGCCCATTGAAATTTTTTAAAAATTATAAAAATCCTGAAAAAACCTTAAAAATCATCAAAAAGTCCTTGAAAATGTCTTATAATTCCTAAAAATCCTTGAAACAAAAATCATTGAATTCTTGAAATAAACTTGAAAATCAATTAAAAAAATAACCGAAAAGTCCTAGAAAAATTCATGACAATTCCTAATAATTATTCCAAAAATCCTTAAAAAGCCCTTAAATTATTCTTGAAAAAAAAATCATTAGAAACCCTTTAAAAAATTATCGCATTGTCCTTTAATCTTTGATGATAAATCTATTGAAATTTTTAAAAATTTTTTATAAAAATCCTGAAAAAAACCTTAAAAATCATCAAGAAGTCCTTGAAAATGTCTTCAATATAATTTCTAAAAGTCCTTGTAACAAAAATGTTCCAAAAATCATTGAAAAGTCCTTAATGAATTCTGGAAATAAACTTGAAAATCAATTTAAAAAAATAACCGAAAAGTCCTTGAAAAATTCATGACAATTCCTAATAATCTTTTAAAATTTGATGATAAGTCCATTGAAATTTTTAAGAAATTCTTATAAAAATCCTGAAAAAACCTTAAAACTCATCAAAAAGTCCTTGAAACTTAGTTAATAAGTCCAAAAATGTTCCAAAAATCATTGAAAAGTCCTTAAACAGTTCTTGAAATAAACTTGAAAACCCTTTAAAAAAATAATCGAAAAGTCCTTGAAAAATTCATTACAATTCCCAAAAATCCTTGAAACTTAGTTGATAAGTCCATGTAAATTTCTCCAAAAATCATTATAAAGTCCTTATCTTGAGAATTTCTAAAAATCCTTGAAACTTTGTTGATAAATTTGTGTAAATAATTATTCCAAAAATCCTTAAAAAGTCCTTGAAGTATTTTTGAAAAAAAAACATTAGAAACCCTTTAAAAAATTATCGCAAAGTCCTTGAACAAATCTTAGCAATTCTTAAAAATTCTTAAAACTTAGTTGATAAGTTCGTGTAAATTATTCCAAAAATCCTTAAAAAGTCCTTAAAGTATTCTTGCAAAAAAAAACATTAGAAACCCTTTAAAAAATCATCGCAAAGTCCTTGAACAAATCTTGGCAATTCTTAAAAATCCTTTAAACTTATAGTTGATAAGTTCATGTAAATTATTCCAAAAATCCTTAAAAAGTCCTTGAAGTATTTTTGAAAAAAAAAAACATTAGAAACCCTTTCAAAAATAATCACAAAATCCTTGAACAAATCTTGGCAATTCTTAAAAATTCTTTAAACTTGTAGTTGATAAGTTCATGTAAATTATTAAAAAAATCCTTAAAAAGTCCTTAAAGTATTTTTGAAAAAAAAACATTAGAAAACCTTTAAAAAATTATCACAAAGTCCTTGAACAAATCTTGGCAATTCTTAAAAATTCTTTAAACTTGTAGTTGATAAGTTCATGTAAATTATTAAAAAAATCCTTAAAAATTCCTTAAAGTATTTTTGAAAAAAAAAACATTAGAAACCCTTTAAAAAATTATCGCAAAGTCCTTGAACAAATCTTAGCAATTCTTAAAAATTCTTAAAACTTAGTTGATAAGTTCATGTAAATTATTAAAAAAATCCTTAAAAAGTCCTTAAAGTATTTTTGAAAAAAAAAACATTAGAAACCCTTTAAAAAATTATCGCAAAGTCCTTGAACAAATCTTGGCAATTCTTAAAAATCCTTTAAACTTGTAGTTGATAAGTTCATGTAAATTATTAAAAAAATCCTTAAAAAGTCCTTAAAGTATTTTTGAAAAAAAAACATTAGAAACCCTTTAAAAAATTATCGCAAAGTCCTTGAACAAATCTTGGCAATTCTTAAAAATCCTTTAAACTTGTAGTTGATAAGTTCATGTAAATTATTAAAAAAATCCTTAAAAAGTCCTTAAAGTATTTTTGAAAAAAAAAACATTAGAAACCCTTTAAAAAATTATCGCAAAGTCCTTGAACAAATCTTATCAATTCTTAAAAATTCTTAAAACTTAGTTGATAAGTTCGTGTAAATTATTCCAAAAATCCTTAAAAAGTCCTTAAAGGATTCTTGAAAAAAAAAACATTAGAAACCCTTTCAAAAATAATCACAAAGTCCTTGAACAAATCTTGGCAATTCTTAAAAATCCTTTAAACTTGTAGTTGACAAGTTCATGTAAATTATTCCAAAAATCCTTAAAAAGTCCTTAAAGTATTTTTGAATAAAAAATCATTAGAAATCCTTTAAAAAAATATCGCAAAGTCCTTGAACAAATCTTGGCAATTCTTAAAAATCCTTAAAACTTATTTGATAAATCCATGTAAATTCCTCCAAAAACCATTGAAAAGTCCTTAAAGAATTTTAAATTTTGTACAAATAGGTAAAAAAATTTAAAATTTTGATATTTTTAATCCTTATAAACTTTTCCTAATACAATTTTTACGCTAGATACAAATAGTACGAAAAAACGTATCAAAATATAATAATATTCCAATCCCATCACGGTAGACATCCTACCGACCACAATAGACACATAAGCAAGTTCAGGAAGCAATTTGTCCTCCCCTGGGATCCTGAATGAGTTCTGCGAGTAACATTGTACGTCTTTCGGGAGTTCATACGTCGTAAATTAGGATAACTTTCAAAACCAACTCACGTACAGCGTAAGGGCCAAGATATTTACTCGGCCAAGATAGGACTTATCCTTGCGAGGATCTAGGAGCAGTATCTATCAACTTGTAGGTCAACTACGTGTGTGAAAGGGTTTTTTGCGTTATAAAATAGAATAATTCAAGATTTTAGTTCGTGATGATTATCCAGGATTTCTAATTCTCTAGTTAGTAATATATCACGATCGTCAAAATTTTAAACTTTTCTCAATCTGGGTATATATATTTCGATGGCGGTCATTAAAATCTCCGTCGCGACCAAAACGCAAACAACTCGGAACTCTCTCGGATATATTCCGGGGCATCGTTAGTCGTAATTTTAAAAGGTCAGGATTCTCCTGCGAGTTTAAATTTCCCCATGGCACGAACCAGACAATATATTTGACCAATTATCAAGGCCTCTGTATAGCGCGACGTCGTGATAAATACGAAGATACGGCTATTATTTTATTGAGTCTCTAACAATACGAACGAAAGTTCTGCACGTTCATTGAGGAATCGAGAAGAACGATGGAAAGCTTCAGTAATTCAGAGGTTTTTAATTTGAAAAAAAAACTCTTAATTGGAATGGTATTTATTTCTATGGTGTATCAAAGTTGCTTAAAAATTTATAATTAAATAAATAAAACCAGTTTGAAATGTTATTTTTTAATATAAACTAGTTTTTATTAATTTTAGCTGGAATTATTAGTGCGAAAGTAAAAAAAATGGCTGTGAAAGACAAATTTCCCGTAACAATCGTTTTTAACCTAAAATTTAGTTTTCTGGAAAATATAGGCAATATTTATTTTTAATTTTAGGTGAAAAATTGTTGCTTAAAAACAATTATATTTTTAATTCATCTGGAAAAACTTTTAAAAATCCTCGAAAAATACTTGAAAATTAATAAAAATTCTTAAAACAGTCCGTGGGAATTCCTTAAAAATCCTTGAGAGTCCTTAGAGAATTCTTGAAAAACCCTATCACCGATAAGTCCTTTGAAGATTTATAAAAATTCCTAAAAATCCTTGAAATTTGGTTGAATAAATCTATGAAAATTTCTCCTTGAAAGTCCTTAAAAGATTCTTAAAAAAAACTTAAAAAACGTTTAAAAAATCAACGACAAGTCCTCGAAAATTTCTAAAAATCCTTGAAATTTGGTTGGTAAATTCTCCTCGAAAAATCCCTAAAAAATTCTTGAACAAAACTGGAAAAATGTAACGAAAAATCCTTGAAAAATTCATGCGACAATTCCTAACAATCCTTGAAACTTTGATGATAAGTCCATGGAAATTGTTCTGAATATCCATAAAATTCCTTAAATAACTCATTAAAAAATCCTTAAAAAAATCTCAAAAATCATTAAAAAGTCCTTAAAAATTCTTGAAAATTCCTTAAAATTTACTTGGTAAATCTTCCTGCAAACATCCTTTAAAAAGCTGGCAAAAAACTTTGAAAAAACTTTCAAAATTATCGGAAAGCCCTTGAGAAATTATTGAAAATTCCTATAAATCCTTAAAACTTTGTTGGAAATTCCTTCTTCAAAATATCCTTTAAAATTCATTTAAAAATTATTAAAAAAAAATTAAAAAATCTTAAAAAAAAATCATAAAAAAGTCCTTGAAAAATTAATTATAATTCCTAACAATCCTTGAAGATAAGTCCTTGGAAGTTCTATTAAAAATCTTTAAAAAATTCTTGCAATAACTTGCAAAAGCTTTCAAAATTATCGAAAAGACCATGAAAAATTCTTGAAAAAACTAAAAATCCTTGAAATTTATTTGGTAAATTATCCCTAAAAAATCCTTGAAGAACCTTAAAAAAATCATCAAAAAGTCCTTGAAAATTAATAAAATTCCTTGACATTTAGTTGGTAAATCGTTCTCGAAAAATCCTTGACAAATTTAAAAAAAAAATAGAAAAATCTTTAAAAGATCAACGAAAAGTCCTTGAAAATTCCTAAAATTTTTCAAGATTTTTAAAGGCTTTTTAAGGATTTTTTGAGCAACTAAATTTTAAGGATTTTTGGGAATTTTGAAGAAATTTTCAAGGACTTTTCGATGATTTTCTAAGAATTTTTTAAGGATTTTTCAGTAGGATTTACTAATTAAATTTCAAGGATTTTTAGGAATTTTAAAAATTCTTAAAAAAAAATAAAAAATCTTTAAAATTAATCATAAAAATGTCCTTTAAAAAATAATTACAATTCCTAACAATCCTTGAGATTTTCAAGATAAGTCCTTGGAAGTTCTTCTAAAAATTATTAAACAATCCTTAAAAAATTCTTGCAAAAACTTGCATTCGCCTCAATATTTAAAAAACCCAATTCGTTCGCCTCAATAATAAAAAAAACCGTAGTCCATCGCCTCAATATTCAAAAACCCAAGTCATTCGCCTCAATATTTAAAAAACCCAATTCGTTCGCCTCAAATATAAAAAAACCGTAGTCATTCGCCTCAATAATAAACAAAATCACAGTCATTCACTTCAATATTAAAAAAACCCAATTCGTTTGCCTCAATAATAAAAAAAACCGTAGTCATTCGCCTCAATATTCAAAAACCCAAGTCATTCGCCTCAATAGTAAACAAAACCATAGTCATTCGCCTCAATTTAAAAAAAACCCTATTCGTTCGCCTGAATAATAAAAAAAACCGTAGTCATTCGCCTCAATATTCAAAAAACCCAATTCGTTCGCCTCAAATATAAAAAAAACCGTAGTCATTCGCCTCAGTCTTCGAAAACCCAAGTCATTCGTCTCAATAATAAACAATACCATAGTCATTCGCCTCAATATTCAAATAACCCAATTCGTTCGCCTAAATGATAAAAAAACCGCAGTCATTCGCCTCAATATTCAAAATATCCGTGCAATTATCGATAATTTTTTCGTAATGTTAAAAATATTTTCCACGAATGCAATTTTCATGAAATGAATAAATGAGAGGTATTTTTTGTATTGATTATTAAATTTTATTAAAATTTGCAACAAAAACAATGAAAGATTTTGATTTTTTTTAAAAATGGCGAGAGCGCAAATTCTACGTAAATATCATACGAAAAAAAATATATCTAAGATACTCAATTGTAACATGTAACTAATTTTGGCTTTCTATATTCGTATTTACATATTTTTCTTCTTTCTTATGTAAATTTCTTCTATTTCTTCTTTTTGGTTTATAAATAGTAACATTTTTGTTACATTATGACTCCATTTTTTTATCCGACATAATCCTTGTTATTTTTCCATCAATACCAATAAAACAATTGCTCTAATTAATCACATTAGTAATATTTTTTTTTTGTTTTTAATTCAAAAGCGTCTAGTCATCGTCGTGCAACAACTGACTGTTTTATTTCAATAAAAATAAATTGAATCATATTACGTTGGCACCGAAATTAATCTAGGATGTTAGGCTTTATTTCTCTAATAGCAATCATTCAATAAAAACACCATTAGTCTTCATGAAGTTAGCGAGAAGGATAAGGGACTAGAAAAAGGGTGCGCTTTTGCTTATTCATGTCTTTGTAGAGGTTAAAAAAAAACATAATGTTTAAAAAAAATTATAGTTTTAAAATTATTATTTGCTATTAATTATTTTTTTTTCGTACACGTAGGTAGACGATTTCGTCACAATTATTTCCACAAAACAATAACAGTCAGAATTAAAGATATTGATCCTAAAATCGATGGGCGACCAAAATAATTCCGAGAATAACCGATTTCAGAATAAACTTGATTCCTGAAAACGATATTCATTATAAAGTAAGTTATTGATATTGACGAAATACATTTAGATATCTATTTCTTCCAAATTCTTCGGAGTTTCGTATCTAGATTGGTTTCAAGAACATAGACGTGTATATGGGATGGATAAATTAATAAAAAAAATATTTTTTATAGCAATTAAACTATAATTAGATCATTTGTATTGTAAATGGAATTATATATATTTTTTTAAATTTTCATATCCAAACTTTTCACTGATCGTCTAAAATATCAAAAATATTTTTAATTAATAAAATTATTATTTTAATAAAAATTTAGGATACGTCCATGGTATTACTTAGGTAAAAAAATAAATCGGAAACAGTAATAGCCAGGTAAATTTTTCAGTACTTTACGACTTGTGGGAATTTTATTTATTAAGACGTGGGATTGAGTCGTTAGAAACATTAATTTTATTAAATGATTTAGAAAAAAATAAATAGTTAACACACATTAGATTAAATGCATGTACTCAGTTACAAAAAATAAAAAAATAATGGTCGTTTGTGATTAGAATCAATAATAAAAATCGAAACAAATCCGACTAAAGATACGACCCGAAAGGCATTAAAATGTACTATATAAGAAGAAATCTACAAGAGATCAGAATGCAGAAAAACACACAAAAAGATAATCTCAGCGAATACAATTACAAGCGGGACAATCGATAATAATAAGAAGAAATAAATTCCCATTTCCTTAGCGAGCCGTTTAATTGAAGATCCGCTATTCAAACTGATAAAATTATAGCATCGCATGGTGCATACGTTTAACCCTAATCTGGTATTGAATAAGTACGTAAACAAATCAACGAAATACAGCGACGTACAAGATTATTTTATTCCTATTAAAATTTAGCTTCTTTTAATTGACACTAAATTTTACAATTAGGCAGCTTAAAAAAAATATTTTTCTGCTAAATAATTCTTCAAAAAGTTAAATTTTATTGCAGTTTTCAAAAAAACTAAATCATTCGCCTCAATATTAAAAAAAATCTAAGTCGTTTTGATCAATAATAAAAAAACCGTAGTCATTCGCCTCAATTAAAAAAAAAGCCAAGTCATTGACTTTATTAAAAAGTAACCCAAGTAATTCACCTCAATAATAAAAAAACCATAGTCATTCGCCTCAACATTAAAAAAACCCAAGTCATCCGCCGCAATAATAAAAAAACCGTAGTTATTCGCCTCAATATTCAAAAACCCAAGTCATTCGCTTCAATAATCAAAAAATCCAAGTCATTCGCCTCAATATTCAAAAAACCGAAGCCATGCGCCTTAATATTCAAAAACCCAAGTAATTCGCCTCAATATTCAAAAACTAAAGGCATTCGCCTCAATATTCTAAACACTTAAGACATTCGCCTCAATATTCAAAAAAAACCCAAGACATTCGCCTCAATAATAAAAAAAAATGTAGTCATTCGCCTCAATATTCAAAAACCCGAGTCATTCGCATAAATAATAAAAAAACTATAGTCATTCGCCTCAACATTAAAAAAACCCAAGTCATCCGCGGCAATAATAAAAAAACTGTAGTCATTCGCCTCAATATTTAAAAACCCAAGTTATTCGCTTCAATAATCAAAAAATCCAAGTCATTCGCCTCCATATTCAAAAACTCAAATCGTTCGCCTCAATATTCAAAAAACCCAAGTCATTCACCTCAATATTCAAAAAATATTAAAGAGAGAGAAAAAATTATTTGATTAACCCAATTTTATTTGAACTAAATAAATATGTTACGTGGATAGATCGAATAAAACGTGTTTTAACAAAACTGTTTATTTAAATATCCAAACATATCCAAATACAACAAAATTACAGTCAACCAATATTATTTTGTTTATTCAAATAACCCATTACTCTATGTGTAGTCATTCATTTCACAATTAAAAAAAGCTTAAGTCATTCGCCTCAACATTTATAAAAACCAAGTGATTCGCCTCAATAAGAAAAAAAAAAGACCGAAGTCATTCGATTCAATAATAAAAAAGCCGTAGTCATTCGCCTCAATATTTAAAATATCCAAGTGATTCGACTTAATAATATAAAAAAGTCTGTAGTCATTCGCCTCAATATTCAAATAACCCAAGTCATTCTCCTCAATATTCAAAAACCCAAGTCATTCGCCTCAATAGTAAAAAAACCATAGTCATTCGCCTCAATAATAAAAAAACCCTAGTCATTCACCTCAATATTTAAAAATTTCAAGTAATTCGCTTCTATAATAAAAAAACCGTAGTCATTCGCCTCAATATTCCAATAACCCAAGTCATTCTCCTCAATATTCAAAAACCCAAGTCATTCGCCTCAATAGTAAAAAAACCGTAGTCATGCGCCTCAACATTTAAAAAATCCAAGTGATTTGCCTCAATAGTAAAAAATAGACCGAAGTCATTCGCCTAAAAATTCAAAAAACCCCAGTCATTCTCCTCAATATTTAAAAAACCCAAGTCATTCGCCTCAATAGGAAAAAAACCGTAGTCATTCGCCTCGATATTTAATAAATCCGAGTGATTCGCCTCAATAATAAAAAAACCCTAGTCATTCGCCTCAATATTTAAAAATTTCAAGTAATTCGCTTCAATAATAAAAAAACCGTAGTCATTCGCCTCAATATTCAAATAACCCAAGTTATTGTCCTCAATATTCAAAAAACCCAAGTCATTCGCCTCAATAATAAAAAAACCGTAGACATTCGCCTCAATATTCAAAAAATCTTCTACAGAGAAAAAAAATTATTTGAATTAACCAAATTTTATTATTTGAATTAACCAAATTTTATTATTTAAATTAACCAAATTTTATTATTTAAATTGACCAAATTTTATTTGAACCAAATAAATATGTTATTTGAATAGGTAGAACAAAGCTTGTTTTAAAAAAACTGTTTTTATCTAAATAAATGATTTTGTTAAATGAAAGAAATGCGATCTTGATTAAAAACAAATATTTTGTTGGATGAAAAAAATGTTTTGTTGGGTGAGAAAAATGTTTTATTGATTGAAAAAATTAATTTTTAATTGAAAAGAATGTATTCTTGGTTGAAAAAAAGTTGTTTTGAATGAAATAAATTCCCACTCCTTTCAGATTACCTCCATAATATTAACAATGATTATTATTTTCATATGATTTGTTGGAAACATTACACTTAATACTAATTTATTTTTTATTTATTCCATTTATTTTATTGTTAATTTATGAGGCAACTTTTACTATATAATAACAATTTAAACAAGGTATTTTTATAATTTTATTGTCTCTAAATATTCATATATTCCAATTCCGATGGATTACGATCGACTCAAATTTATCGTTAAGTTCTCCCCATTTGATCAATTGTGAACAAGGTTTACAGTCATGTGACACGTACCGTTAAAATTTTGTTCACTATGTATGTATTATAATTATCTTTGCTCTAAATAATCCTATTGGTTAATACAAACAACACGATTTATTTCATAGAAATAATATTTCAGAAATACAACAAGATTAAAGTCTACCAATTCAAAAAACCCAAGTCATTCGCCTCAATAATAAAAAACCGTAGTCATTCGCCTCAATATTTAAAAACCGAAGTCATTCGCCTCAATAGTCAAAAAACCCAAGTCATTGGCCTCAGTATTCAAAAAACCCAAGTCATTCGCTTCAATATTACAAAAATCCCATGTCATTGGACTCAATATTCAGAAAACCCAAGTCATTCACCTCAATTTTAAAAAAAACCAAGTCATTCGCCTCAATATTTAAAAATCCCAAATCATTCGCCTTAAAATTAAAAAATCCCAAGTCAATCGCCTCAATATTAAAAAATCCCAAGTCATTCGCCTCATTTTCAAAAATGCCAAATCATTTGCCTCAATATTCAGAAACCCAAGTCATTCCCTTTAATATTAAAAAATCTCAAGTCATTCGCCTTCCAATTAAAAAATCCCAAGTCATTCGCCTCGATATTCAAAAATCCCAAATCATTCGCCTTAAAATTAGAAAATCCCAAGTCATTCGCCTCAATATTCAAAAGTCCCACGTCATTCGTCTCTACATTCAAAAAATCTGAGTCATTCGCCTCAATAATAAAAAATCCCAAGGTATTCGCCTCACTATTAGAAAATCCCAAGTCGTTTGCCTCAATATTAAAAAATACCAAGTCATTCGCCTCAATATTTAAAAATCCCAAGTCATTCGCCTCAATATTAAAAAGTCCCAAATCATTCGCCACAATATTTAAAAAACCCCTAAGTCATTCGCCTCAATATTCAAAAATGTTTATAATATAATTGAAATTGCAGCTTATGCAATGATTTTATTTTTAAATCGGTACCTAAATACTATCATATATGATAAGCCACTGGTCGTAAAATAAGAAGAAGCGGTCTGAAGTGCACTGGAGACTGCACAATGCAAATTGTCGCAGAATTTGTCTAGATTATCGAAGAGTTGGTATTTATGCATTCACTCTTACCATTGATGTATATCTGCTTTAAGCTTGTACACTGATAAAAAATTTACGTGTCTCTTCTACTGTGCCGATAAATGAGATTCGAACTTGGTAATCGATTTCAATTGATTCCATGGCGCTTAAAATAATTCTTTTTTGATTTAAAAAAAAATGTCTTGTTTTTTTTTGTTGATGCGGACACCGCTGAGATATAGGAAGTATCATTTTTCATAAGATTTACGAATTTATCAGTAGTGACACTTTTCACAACATTTTTATGATCCGGAAATTTTCAAATCGCTCAAGTTTATTTCCTGTGAATAATGAACCTATAATTCTTTTTGTCTTTCAGTTTTTACATCACAATTTATCATGTCAAGATTTTAGAATATTATTGAAAATTTAATTGAATTTATTTAACAAATTAAAACGATCAATCATAAATTTCTCTATATACATCCGATCCACCTGTGTTCCTATTCCTCCCCATACGGAGCGTCCTCCCACATAAAGAAAACAAGCGAGTATGGCAAACATAAAGCAGCATTATCAGACATGCCATGAATAAAACATTTGCCGAGTTAATACGGAACGTCATAAAGTGTCTCCGCAAAAATCCGTTCACTTACAATTTCAAATCTTAGAAATTTGCACATGAAACGGACGCCATTGCGACCGCATATGCTGACCTAATCGCTAATTCTTACAAGATTGTAAGAGTCTAGGTAAGACAGGTCCGGAATAAAAAAAAATCTATACACAACAAAAAATTTTGATCGTTGATTTAATCCTAGAACCAATTGTTGTTAATTGGAATATACTGATTACTAGTTACTAAAATTTTATTAAATATATGAATTCTGTACTAATGAAGGAAAATAGACATTTTTTAATAGTTAATTTTTAACGATATGAAACTCGCTGTAATATTCAAAAATCCCAAGTCATTCGCTTCAATATTAAAAAAACCCAAGTCATTCGCCTCAATAGTCAAAAAACCCAAGTCGTTTGCCTCAGTATCCAAAAAACCCAAGTCATTCGCCTCAATATTAAAAAATCCCAAAGCGTTCGCCTCAATATTAAAAAATCCCAAGTCATTCGCCTCAATATTCAAAAACTCAAGTCATTCGCCATAATATTCAAAAAATCCAAGTCATTCGCCTCAATATTAAAAAAAAACAAGTCATTATTCGCCTCAATAATAAAAAAACTGTAGTCATTCGCCTCAATATTCAAAAACCCGAGTCATCCGCGGCAATAATAAAAAAACCGTAGTTATTCGCCTCAATATTCAAAAATCGCAAGTCGTTCGCCTCAATATTCAGAAAACCCAAGTCATTCGCCTCAATATAAAAAAATCCCAAGTCATTTGCCTCAATATTAAAAAATCCCAAATCATTCTCCTTAATATTAATAAATCCTAAGCCATTCGCCTCAATATTCAAAAATCCCAAGTCATTCGCCTCAATATTCAAAAATCCCAAGTCATTCGCCTCAATATTAAAAAATCCCAAATAATTCGCCTCAATATTCAAAAATCCAAAGTCATCCGCCTCAATATTCAAAAATCGCAAGTCGTTCGCCTCAATATTCAGAAAACCCAAGTCAATCGCCTCAATATTAAAAAGTCTCAAGTCATTCGCCTCAATATAAAAAAATCCCAAGTCATTTGCCTCAATATTAAAAAATCCCAAACCATTCTCCTTAATATTAATAAATCCTAAGCCATTCGCCTCAATATTCAAAAATCCCAAGTCATTCGTCTCAATATTAAAAAATCCCAAACCATTCTCCTTAATATTAATAAATCCTAAGCCATTCGCCTCAATATTCAAAAATCCCAAGTCATTCGCCTCAATATTAAAAAATCCCAAATAATTCGCCTCAATATTCAAAAATCCCAAGTCATTCGCCTCAATATTCAAAAATCCCAAGTCATTCGCCTCAATAGTAAAAAATCCCAAATCATTCTCCTTAATATTAATAAATCCTAAGCCATTACCCTCAATATTCAAAAATCCCAAGTCATTCGCCTCAATATTCAAAAATCCCAAGTCATTCGTCTCAATATTCAAAAATACCAAGTCATTCGCCTCAATATTAAAAAATCCCAAATAATTCGCCTCAATATTCAAAAATCCCAAGTCATTCGCCTCAATATTCAAAAATCCCAAGTCATTTGCCTCAATATTAAAAAATCCCAAATCATTCTCCTTAATATTAATAAATCCTAAGCCATTCGCCTCAATATTCAAAAATCCCAAGTCATTCGCCTCAATAGTAAAAAATCCCAAACCATTCTCCTTAATATTAATAAATCCTAAGCCATTCGCCTCAATATTCAAAAATCCCAAGTCATTCGCCTCAATATTCAAAAATCCCAAGTCATTCGCCTCAATATTAAAAAAAAACAAGTCATTATTCGCCTCAATAATAAAAAAACTGTAGTCATTCGCCTCAATATTCAAAAACCCGAGTCATTCGCATAAATAATAAAAAAAACATAGTCATTCGCCTCAACATTAAAAACACCCAAGTCATCCGCGGCAATAATGAAAAAACCGTAGTTATTCGCCTCAATATTCAAAAATCGCAAGTCGTTCGCCTCAATATTCAGAAAACCCAAGTCATTCGCCTCAATATAAAAAAATCCCAAGTCATTTGCCTCAATATTAAAAAATCCCAAATCATTCTCCTTAATATTAATAAATCCTAAGCCATTCGCCTCAATATTCAAAAATCCCAAGTCATTCGCCTCAATATTCAAAAATCCCAAGTCATTCGCCTCAATATTAAAAAATCCCAAATAATTCGCCTCAATATTCAAAAATCCAAAGTAATCCGCCTCAATATTCAAAAATCGCAAGTCGTTCGCCTCAATATTCAGAAAACCCAAGTCAATCGCCTCAATATTAAAAAGTCTCAAGTCATTTGCCTCAATATTAAAAAATCCCAAGTCATTCGCCTCAATAGTAAAAAATCCCAAATCATTCTCCTTAATATTAATAAATCCTAAGCCATTACCCTCAATATTCAAAAATCCCAAGTCATTCGCCTCAATATTCAAAAATCCCAAGTCATTCGTCTCAATATTCAAAAATACCAAGTCATTCGCCTCAATATTAAAAAATCCCAAATAATTCGCCTCAATATTCAAAAATCCCAAGTCATTCGCCTCAATAGTAAAAAATCCCAAACCATTCTCCTTAATATTAATAAATCCTAAGCCATTCGCCTCAATATTCAAAAATCCCAAGTCATTCGCCTCAATATTCAAAAATCCAAAGTCATCCGCCTCAATATTCAAAAATCGCAAGTCGTTCGCCTCAATATTCAGAAAACCCAAGTCAATCGCCTCAATATTAAAAAGTCTCAAGTCATTCGCCTCAATATAAAAAAATCCCAAGTCATTTGCCTCAATATTAAAAAATCCCAAACCATTCTCCTTAATATTAATAAATCCTAAGCCATTCGCCTCAATATTCAAAAATCCCAAGTCATTCGTCTCAATATTCAAAAATACCAAGTCATTCGCCTCAATATTAAAAAATCCCAAATAATTCGCCTCAATATTCAAAAATCCCAAGTCATTCGCCTCAATATTCAAAAATCCCAAGTCATTCGCCTCAATAGTAAAAAATCCCAAATCATTCTCCTTAATATTAATAAATCCTAAGCCATTACCCTCAATTTAAAAAATCCCAAGTCATTCGTCTCAATATTCAAAAATACCAAGTCATTCGCCTCAATATTAAAAAATCCCAAATAATTCGCCTCAATATTCAAAAATCCCAAGTCATTCGCCTCAATATTCAAAAATCCCAAGTCATTCGCCTCAATAGTAAAAAATCCCAAACCATTCTCCTTAATATTAATAAATCCTAAGCCATTCGCCTCAATATTCAAAAATCCCAAGTCATTCGCCTCAATAGTAAAAAATCCCAAATCATTCGCCTTACTAATCAAGGATAATAGCTGAAATTTTTTAATAGTTAATTTCTAACGATATGAAACTCGCTGCGTAATAATTATTTATAGTGGACTCTATTATTCAATAGGTTTGATACATTGATCAAAAAAAAAATATGGAAAAAACAAAGAAAAAACAAATTATATTTATAATTAACTTTTCTTGGTATTTTAAAAATTGTTTAGTCCTTGTCTGTCTAGACGGAAAATTGTTTGTTTATCCAACTATGAAACGAGTTGTTTTTGGTTTGCGTTTGTTACGAAGACACAATTTGTTAAATTGAATTAACTAAACTCGAATGAATTTAAGAAGCGCTTCGTATGCACCCTCTTAAATCGACTTATTAACAAAGTTGTTTTACCAACGTTTAATCTACCTAAAAGTTTCTTATAAATATGATAATGGGATATATGAATTGGGATTTTCATGATTAAAATAAATTTTCAAAGCATTTTTTTATTCGATTTTAAAGAAAAGAGAAGTCTTTCTGTATCTATAAATTGCTTAAAAATGTTCCCACAATTGTTCAAAAATCTACTCATAACTGCCTCAAAAAAATTCCATTATTTGACAAAATTCTTCCCACATCTACTTAAATAACTTTCAATTATTCAAAAATAATGCCACATTACGAAGTTCATTCTACAATTGCCCAAAATCTTCCCACAATTGACCAAAATTCTTCCCACCATTTCTCAAAAATATTTTTACAATTAACAAAAAATCTTCCCACAATGTGGTTAAAAATCTTTCCTCATTTGTTCGTAAATGTTCTTAAATATCTGATTAAACATATTCCCACAATAATTAAAAAATATTCCCACACTACTTCCTCCATTTAAAAATTTGTTTTAAATTCTATAAAGATAAAAGATAAAGTGGTACTCGAAAAATAAACTTGTACTTCAACTGTTTCTTTAATTATCGAAAAACAAAAGAGCTCAAATAATAATAATAATAATAATAAATACTAATTTTCGACTTTAATTATTTTTTTATGCTAAATATAATAATAATAATAATAATAAGTAATAAATAAATTTTAATTATAAAACAAACTCTAGTTGCAAATTTATGCTCAGTGGCTCAGAAAAAATTTTTAAATATAAATTTAATTGCTACTTACGTTAATTATCGATCCCAACTCATGCCTAGTGACTTAGAAAAAAATATTAACTACAATTATTCCCACCTTAAACATTTATCAAAACTTTACTTATTGCTTTGAAAAATTTAAATTATTAAAACCTTTTATGAATCAATATAAATTCTTTTGTCATAATATTTTACTTAATTCAGGTTTAATTGTTAAACTGAATTTGTATGACTAACGCAACTTCGTTATGTT
This sequence comes from Neocrepidodera transversa, assembly GCA_963243735.1. Taxonomy (NCBI): domain Eukaryota; kingdom Metazoa; phylum Arthropoda; class Insecta; order Coleoptera; family Chrysomelidae; genus Neocrepidodera; species Neocrepidodera transversa. The sequence goes on from OY725353.1 coordinate 2,762,998, forward strand.
TGTTTTCCTAGAACATTTCAGTGTATCGATCGATTGGTTGGAACAAATAAATTATTTAGAGTTGTATTTCAAGAATTGCGAATGGAATACCAGTAAATTTGTTTTACGTTTATTTGAATTGTTATTCTGGAAAAAAAAACTAATGAAATATATTTTTTTAATAATTCCCCGTACTAAAATATAGCACCTCACTCTTCAATATCATCACTTAGCTGTCATCTCATTGACGCCGAAAAAGTTCAAAGAAATAATAACAAAACTAAGTAGGAAATGCCGAGACATTAATATCACTTTTATAAATTTTTTATTTAACATTTTTTCTCAACAAACCCTCATTTCTTATAAGTGATTTGTCAAGGTTTATCTCATCAAGATATTTAATTTCGTTAAGTTCTGAGAAATAATCAGTTACATTTGAATATTAAAAATAGGCTCATTAGTTTGCGGTAAAAAAAAAATAAAACTATAAAAGAAAATTTTCTCTATTGTTGGTTATTTTTTAAATTTCAAAGAATATTTTAAAGTTCAAGCTTCACCTACCATTAATCTACTTTAACGTGGTAATTACAATCTAGAGAAAATTGTTTAAGCTCCGAATGGTGTTAAAAGAGTGTAATTAACATTGGCTTGTGTTTTACCCTTCTCGTTTGCCGACGAAAATTTGTCGCCTGATTTTGTTAATTCGTTCTGTATTAAAATATATTATATTTTTTTATACTAATAACCACTAGAGCGATAAAAATTGTATTGGAATGGGATGTTAATTAAGATGTTCATTTTTATAGATTTAATTATTTTCGGTTAGTGGTTGATTTGCTGTAAATGTTGTGGGATATTAATAAAAGAATTTTTCAATTTTACGGATTGAACAATTAAATTCACGCCTATATGAATATTTAAATGAAATAGTGGGCGCTTTAAATAAAAATAACTTTTATATCAACAATCCCCACTGAGCATTTTGATGTTCAACATTAGTTACCATCTAGGCTAACATATCATTTAGGAGTGCGTTTTAAGACAGCTTTTTGCATCGTTTAATATGGTAGGTGTATGAATTATGTTCTTTCATGTACCACTCCTCGACCAACTCAAAAGATGAGTTTATTACACTGAAATCAAATAGCGTAGGGAGGTTAAATAAATGGTAATAATAAGAGAATCATGATACTAAATTTAGACTTGTATCTAATTACCAACATCAATGAAATAATCGCAATGAAATTATATTTCTTTTCAGTTTCAAATTGTTTATTTCCGGACTGTTATCTTCTTTGGTTATTATTTCCAAACGTCCATTTTTCCCATTTTTCTCTTTTACTTGTTTTTTGCTGCATACTTTTCCTCCTTTTTTTCAAACTTATTGTGCCACCCTGTATTTTCATTATTCCTCTACTCAATATATTTTAATTTCATACTCGCTTGATTTCGCGCTTCTTATTTCCTCGCGTCATGTTTCTCTTTCTTCTCTTGGTATTCCTATAAAATGTCTCTCCCATGTTAATAATATTCTTCTCTTTGCCTACTGAGTCAAAATAACTGACTTTATATCGTTCGTGTCGCTTATTGAAGTTTTTTTCCTGGGAATTATTTTCTTTTCCTCTGGACTTCGTTTTTCCTTGGGACCAATTTTTTTTTGCTTGGACTACAGTTTCCTTTGGAGAAGGAAGACAAGAAAAATCCCTTAAGAAAAGCTAAGATTTTTTTTTTAAGAAAAGGTAAAAAAAAATCTTCAGTAAACGACACGAAGTAAGTTATTTTATTAACATGAAAACAACAACAAAATTTTAATTGTTGAAATAATTTTTAAATTGTCTGTCAAATATATTCGTTGTAAAGTTCATAAGGTTATCTCCGCTTTAGTTTATGAGTTACGGGATGATTCTGATAAAAACATTGGTCGTTGGCATATTAAAGACTTAAAACCTGATGATACGGATTATGACGATGACGAAACCTCTACCTAATTAAGTTATTTCTACCGAAATATATTCCCTCCCTTTGGACTTTTTTTTTCTCTTCCTTCTTATATCTTCAAATATTATCTTTTTATCTTTAACTAATGTGACATCCTTTAATATCTTTATATTTTTATTGATGAATATTTGCAAATTTTTTTATCTTTTCAATTAGCTTCCTTAATAAGGGATAATTGAATTTAGTTCATTATTATCGTAATGAATCGAATTTGTTGTAAAGTTAATTATTATTCATTCATTATTAGTCGGCTGAGCTTCGTCTTTTTACTACCCCTTATCGTTGAGGAATTATCTTTATCTTTTAAGACGTAATGTATTACGTTATATCTTGATTTTTAAGATGTGCGCAGTCCAAACGACCTTTTTATTGAGTAACAAACTTGTTGCTATATATCTTTGAATTATTTATAATAATAATTCAGTTTGAATATTTAATTATATTCAGTTTATCTTATTAAGAAGAGAATAATTTGTAAATTTTTCATTTAGCCTGGCGAATTAGTATTTTATTTTATTGATGCGTATGAAAATACATTTATATATTATATATCATGGAATTTAAAAATTATTTCAACAATCAAAATTTTGTTGTTGTTTTTATGTTAATAAATATCTAATTAATGTACACATATATAACGTAAATGATTTAAGAGAATATTTTTCCCTATCATATATTAAATATATACTTATATATCTTAAAACTTCGGTTTTGGGTTTTTACTCAATATATTTTAATTTCATACTGGTTTGATTTCCCCTTCTTATTTATTTGTGTCATGTCCCTCTCTTCTCTTGGTATTCCTATAAAATGTCTTTCCCATGTTAATAATGTTCTTCTCTTTGCCTACTCAGTCAAAATAAATGATTATATATCGTTCGTATCGCTTACTGCAGATTTCTTTTTTTTCTCCCCCTCATCTGATAGGGGTTTTTCCTGGGCCGTGAAGTTTTTTTTCCTTGGAATTATTTTATTTTTCCTCTGGACTTCGTTTTTCCTTAGGACCAAGTTTTTTTCTATGGATTACAGTTTCTTCAGTTTCTCCTTTGGACCAAGTTTCTTGGACTACAATTTCCTTTGGAGATGAAAGACAGGAAAAAACCCTCAAGAAAAGCTAAGTTTTTTTTTTAAGAAAAAGTAAAACAAAATCTCTTCGGTAACCCGAAAAAAAAAATAAAGGACAGATTTTGAAATATATCATAGTTTTTTTGTCAATTGTTTCTAATTAAATAAAAAAATCAATTTGATTTTTTACAAAATTTTTTTGTAATACTTCTTTCCCCTACTGTTTTATACTCCATTTATTTTCCCTCCATTTTTCAAAAATGTTTTTTTTTTTTAGAAATTTTTTTGTTATATTTTTATTCCACCTTTTTTTTTAAGTATTATCTTTTGCCCTACATTTTTTTCTCACTTTTTTTATCTTTATTTTAACAACTTTCGTTTGTATGTCCCATTTTCCCCATTTTCTCTTATACTTGTCCCATTTTTTCCTCCTTTTGTGTTTTTACCCCGTTTTTACATTTATTTTACAAGAATAAATTTTGGGAGTATATTTTCCCCCATTTTTTCTAACTACTGTTTTAAATCCCATTTATTTTTTTCCTTTTTTTAAACTTTCGTTTTTTGACCATTTTTTTCAATTTTTTCCCACCTTTTTTTTAATTATTGTTTTCATACCTGTTTTTTCCCTAATTTTTTCCTTTTATTTTTTATGAGTATTAATTTTTTCCTATTTTTTTCACTTTTTTCCTCCCGTATTTTTCTTTTTTCTCCTCTGTTGTGTCCCTTAATTTTTTTCGATTTTCCTCAATTTATTTATTACTTTTACCCTCAATTTTTTTCTTTTTTCTAATCTGTTGTTTTTCAATAATTTTGTCGTTTTTGTCCCAATTTTCTCCCTTTTCCCATCTGTTGATTTGAATTTTTTCTCCAATGTTGTTTCCCCCTAATGTTTTTCTGTTTTTCCCCTCTTTTTCTTCCAATGTTTTTCTTTCTTGCCCTCTATTATGTTCCCCTAATTTTTTCTTTTTCCCTCGATATTTTTCTTTTTTCTCATCTGTTTTTCCCTAATTTTTTAGTTTTTGCCCCAATGTTTTCATTTTTTGTTGTTTCTACTATTTTTGCACTTTTTCGCATCTATTGTGTTCCCCTAATTTTTTTCTTTTCCCCTCAATATTTTCCTATTTTCTCTTCTGTTTCTTTTTCATAATTTTTACCTTTTCCCCCTTTTTCACGTATATTTTTGCCTTTTTTCCCCATTTTTTCCATTTTTCTACTCGTTGTTTTCCCCATTGTTTTCCTGTTTTTTATGCTCTTGTATCCTCCAATGTTTTCCTTTTTCCCCTATGTTCCCCTAATACTTTTTGGCCCCATTTTTCCCCTTTTCACTCTGTTGCTTCCCATCTTTTTGTGTCCTTTGTTTCTCAATTTTGTTCCTCTCTTTTTTCTCTTAGTTTTTTTCTTCCCCCTTCCCCCGTTTGTTTCTCCCTTATATGGGGCTTTTTTAACTTAAAATATATTTATTTTATCAATCAAAATTACCAATTATAAATTTCAAATTTTTTCACAAATCTTAAAAACTTTAAAAATTGCCAACATTTTCAGAATTACTAATATTTTCAAAAATGTTAAAATTCGGAAAATTCCAAAAATTACGAAATTCAAAATTCCATAATTTTTCAATTTTCTAAAATGTATAAAATTTGAATTATTTATTACTGATAAATATTAATTTTTTTCATAAAATATCCAAAAATTTTAGAATTTTAAAAATATCCCAAATTTTCCAAAATTTCGAAATTAAAAAAAAAATACAAAAATATCAAAATTTCGAATAATTTGAATACTCCGGTTTCCAAAATGATTAAAATTATTTAAAAAATTCAGTGACGTAATTAAACCGTAAACTATAACCCTCACAAAAAATAATAAATAAAATTTTTTACTTGCCAAAAATATAAATAATTATAAAAAAATGTAGTCACCCCCCCCCGCGCCAATATAAAGATTAGAAAAAAATAGTTATTTAATTTCCTCAAATATCATTTATAATTTTAAACGCAGTGTATGATCCATTTTAGTTAAATTTAAAGTAGTCCATACACTAGAATTTATTAATTTGTTTGTTTATCTAAAAATCACGTTTGTAATAAATAATAAAATTAGTTTTTAAGAAATTTCCAACCCATTTTAAATATTATCATAAATCATACAAGATATAATAAATAATAAATTATATAATGGTTGTCAGCGAACTTAAAAAAAAAACTATTAATATTTTTATGGTTAATATTCGATCGGGATAAAAAAAACTGGGCTCAACGCACAGATGAGTATTTACATGCAAAACCCTTTTTTGAAAATGTACATGACAGTTATCAATTAAATAATAATGAAATTATTGTTATTGTTATGTAGCTTTTACAAAATATCGTTTTATTTAATATAAAATTAAATCCTTTTGATTCCATCATTTGAAACCGGTTGTCATTAATTTTTGTCGACATAGTTACTATTTTTGATTTATTTCTGCACAGTAAAACGAACAGTGGCGTACATAATAAACCCAAATATTTATTATTTTCAATCTACTTAAAGGTGACAATTTGTAATTTAGATTCATAATAAACAATAGTTTAGTAACAATTAGGTTTAGTGTAGGCATTATTTTTTAAAATATTTTAAAATGAGGAAAAAAATAAGGAAAAATTAAGCGGGAGAAAAAAGAAATTGTGAATAAGTAGCAAAAATGTAGGGAAAGAAGTGGTAAAAAATAAAAAAAAAATAATATTTGGGAAAAAAGGGGGAAAAATTGAAAAAAGAAGATGAAATGGGGAGAAAAATGAGGGAAAAAATTGGAGAAAAAACAAGTATGAAAAAAAAGGGAAAACAATGGGGAAACAAAAGTAAGGCAGGAAAACCATACTTAAAAAAAATGTGGGACAAAATATGAGTCATAAAACAATAGTTGTGAAAAAGTGGGAGGTTATAATAAAATTTGTGGAAAAATGGGACAAAAAAAACGAATTTGAAAAAATCAGGAAAAAATGGCATTAACAACAAGTGTGAGAAGAAAAGTAGGAAAAATATTATTTGTGAAGGTTATAGTGTACGGACTGCTTTAAATTTGAACTAAAATAGATCGTTAAAAAAGGGGGGTAAAAATAAAGAACAAAAGTGAAAAAAAAGGGAGGGAAAAGAAAAAAAAATTGGAGAAAAAGGAAAAAATTAGGGCAAAATAACATAGGGAAAATAGAGTGAAAGAGGGGGAAAAAACAAAAAAACTAGAGAAAAACAACGGAAGAGAAAAAAGAAAAATATTGAGGGAAAAAAGCGGAAAAAACTAGAAGAAAACAACTTAAGAGGGGGAAAAATGAAAAAATAAGAGGAAACACAAAATGGAAAAAAAGAAAAAAATGGAATAAAGAGGGAAAAAATAGAGAAACAACAGAAAAAAATGGAAAATATTGACGGAAAAAAGTGAAAAAAAACTAGGGAAACAAAACGCAAGTGGGAAAAATTAAATGAATAAAGATATCAGAATGGAAATATTGGGGGAAACGGAAGAGGGAAAAAAAAGAAAAAATTGGAGAAAAAGGAAAAAATTAGTGAAATCATAAAGTAGAAAAAGAGGAAAACAGAAATTCCGAAGAAAGTCAAAAAATGGGAAATTGTGGAAAAAATAGAAAAAAATGAATACTCGTAAAAAAGGAGAAAATGGGGGACAAAACAAGTGTGAAAAGAAATGGGGAAAATTGGGCAGAAAAAAAGGAGAACCAAAAGTGGGACAAACAACATAATATTTGTAAAAAAAAAAGAGTAGTAGTTGTAAGAAAATGGGGAAAAAATGATGCAAAAAACACAACTTTGAAAAAATTGAGAAAAAAAAAAGGGATAAAACGCAAGAGCAAAAGTGAGAAAAACCTGGGGGGTCAGAAAAAAATTAGAATAAAAAAAAAGAAAAAATTAGGGCAAATAAGATAGGGTAAAAAAGTAAAAATTGGGGAAAATATGAAAAAAAAAGAAAAAAATTAGACAAAAACAACAGAAGAGAAAAAAGGAAAATATTGAGGAAAAAACTAGAGAATAAGAACTTAATGAAAAAAAAATTAAATGAATAAAGAGGGACAAAGGATTAAAATAGGGGAAACACAAGAGGGAAAAAATAGGGAATAAAGAAGAGAAAAAGGAAAAAATTAGGGAAAACATACAGGGGAAAAAAAGGAAAACAAAAATTCTGAAAAAATGGCAAAAAAGAGTGAAAAAAATAAGAAATAAATTAATACCTTCTGGTGAAAAGGAGAGAAAAAATGGGGCAAAATACAAGTATGAAGAAGAGGGGGAAAATTGGGCATAAAAAAACTTATTAAAGAAGAGGGGAAACAAAAGTGGGACAAATACAATACTTAAAAAATAAGAGGGGACAAATTATAAGACAAAACAATATTTGTAAAAAAATGGGGAAAAAAATTTGTAGTTGTAAGAAAATAGGGGGGGAAATGTAGAGAAAAAACACAATTTTCAAAAATTGAGTTAAAAATAAAACAAAAAATGGGAAAAAAATGGAGTAAGAAAGCGTGAGAAAATGGGTAAAAATATTATTTGTGAAGGTTTTAAATTTGAACGAAAACAAACCATTAAAAATGGGGTGTAAAAAAATAACAAAAAAAAAGGGAAAAGTTAGGAAAAAATAGTAAAAAATTCGTGGAATACCAAAGGAGAAAAGGGAAAATCAATGAAAAATATTGAGGGAAAAAGAGACGAAAAAAGAAAAAAATTAGGGGAATAACGAGGGGAAAAAGGACAAAATTAGAAGAAAAATTAAGAAGAAAAAGAGGAAAGAAAAATTAGGGGAAAATGGGAAACAAAAATGGGGCAAAAAACAATACTTAAAAAAATGGGCGACAAAATATGAAACATAAAACAATAGTTGTAAAATAAATTAGGAAAAAAAATGGCCAAAAAACATTATTTAAAAAAAAATGACGAAATAATAGGACATAAAACAATATTTGTAAAAAAGGGGGAAAAAATTTGTAGTTGTAAGAAAATGAGAGCAAAAAACAAGAGTGAGAAGAAATAATTACTAATTCTCCTCTTTTCTTCTCTTTCCCCCTTCTTTTCTCACTTTACGAATAAAATAAGAATTGGTGTAACAAAATATTAATTTTAATAATTGTAGTATATGGATCGCTTTAAATTTTAAATAAAGTTGACCATACACTATTTTTTATTAATAAAAAGGTATTTTTAGAATATGTAAATATTTGTTGTATAAATAAACCAAAAATGAGTCAAAATACCGAGTCAGCAGTTAGTTGAACGTAGAACAATGATAAAATAATTAATTTTGAGTATTTTTTTTTATAAAATATTTGTACGCCTCTGGAAATTAGCAATATTATTACGCCGTTATCATATTAATTTCGTTTATTACCAATTCTCCTCTTTTCCTCCCTGTCCCCCTTCTTTTCTCACTTTACGAATAAAATAAGAATTGGTGTAGTAAAATATTTATTTTAATAATTGTAGTATATGGTTCGCTTTAAATTTTAAATAAAGTTGACCATACACTATTTTTTATTAATAAAAAGGTATTTTTAGAATATGTAAATATTTATTATATAAATAAAGTTAAAATACCGAGTCAGCAGTTAGTTGAACGTAGAACAATGATAAAATAATTAATTTTGAGTATTTTTTTTATAAAATATTTGTACGCCTCTGGAAATTGGCAATATTATTACGTCGTTATCATATTAATTTCGTATAATTACTAATTCTCCTCTTTTCCTCTCTTTCCCCCTTCTTTTCTCACTTTACGAATAAAATAAGAATTGGTGTAACAAAATTTTAATTTTAAAAATTGTAGTATATGGTTCGCTTTAGATTTAAAATAAAGTTGACCATACACTATTTTTTATTAATAAAAAGGTATTTTTAGAATATGTAAATATTTATTATATAAATAAACCAAAAATGGGTCAAAATACCGAGTCAGCAATTAGTTGAACGTAGAATAATGATAAAATAATTAATTTTGAGTATTTTTTTTTATAAAATATTTGTACGCCTCTGGAAATTGGCAATATTATTACGTCGTTATCATATTAATTTCGTATAATTACTAATTCTCCTCTTTTCCTCTCTTTCCCCCTTCTTTTCTCACTTTACGAATAAAATAAGAATTGGTGTAACAAAATTTTAATTTTAAAAATTGTAGTATATGGTTCGCTTTAGATTTAAAATAAAGTTGACCATACACTATTTTTTATTAATAAAAAGGTATTTTTAGAATATGTAAATATTTATTATATAAATAAACCAAAAATGGGTCAAAATACCGAGTCAGCAATTAGTTGAACGTAGAATAATGATAAAATAATTAATTTTGAGTATTTTTTTTTATAAAATATTTGTACGCCTCTGGAAATTGGCAATATTATTACGTCGTTATCATATTAATTTCGTATAATTACTAATTCTCCTCTTTTCCTCTCTTTCCCCCTTCTTTTCTCACTTTACGAATAAAATAAGAATTGGTGTAACAAAATTTTAATTTTAAAAATTGTAGTATATGGTTCGCTTTAGATTTAAAATAAAGTTGACCATACACTATTTTTTATTAATAAAAAGGTATTTTTAGATTATGTAAATATTTATTATATAAATAAACCAAAAATGGGTCAAAATACCGAGTCAGCAATTAGTTGAACGTAGAATAATGATAAAATAATTAATTTTGAGTATTTTTTTTTATAAAATATTTGTACGCCTCTGGAAATTGGCAATATTATTAGGTAGTTATCATATTAATTTCGTATAATTACTAATTCTCCTCTTTTCGTCCCTGTCCCCCTTCTTGTCTCACTTTACGAATAAAATAAGAATTGGTGTAGTAAAATACCTATTTTAATAATTGTAGTATATGGTTCGCTTTAGATTTAAAATAAAGTTGACCATACACTATTTTTTATTAATAAAAAGGTATTTTTAGAATATGTAAATATTTGTTGTATAAATAAACCAAAAATGAGTCAAAATACCGAGTCAGCAGTTAGTTGAACGTAGAATAATGATAAAATAATTAATTTTGAGCATTTTTTTTATAAAATATTTGTACGCCTCTGGCAATATTATTACGTCGTTATCATATTAATTTCGTATTTCATTTCGTTTTTGCTTTGTATTTTTCATGTTGACTGAAAATAATGCTAAATTGAACATATTTATTTTTATTCAAAAATTAAATAAAAATTCAATATATAAAAATAAATGTTGATTATTTCCAGAAACTCATTAGCACATCCTATCAACGAATGCAAAATATTTTCTTCGGATTAAACGTATATTAATGAATTTTGGTATCTTGAATAATGGCTAAACATTTATATTTCCACAAGCTGTCTAATATTTTGTCTGGGGCCAGTCTTCGTATAAGTTAAATTCAGTTGAGTCATAGACCACATAAAGACGAGGTTAAGCCTTTTTTTCGAGATTTAAATAAATTGCAGTCATTAATTGGGTTTAAACAAAAAAACAACAAAATCCTAGTACGGGTGATAAGTTGGAAATTTTATTAGAATTAAAAATTTCCAATTTTATAAAATGTCCTTTCATTTACCAAATGAACAGCATTATGTAATTACACGGATGTCATTGTTTAATCCCCAGTCCGTTCTATTAGACCGTTAATGCTCTGTGCACAACTTTTGACTGCATTGCCATTTATACTCTACATGCTCGAAATTACAAACAGTCAAATTAGATATTGGTCATTCGCTGTCTGATGACCTACATTTCGAAAATTTTCGATGCAGATCTCTCGATGGAATCCGGCTTATTGCATCCGGGGGTCTATTTCGCATTTACATAAAACGGGATTTACGACATATCCCAATACCGAGCACAAGACTTTGCGGTATTAATTTCGGTTAACAATAACGGAATTTATAGAGATTGTTTTTTTTTTTTTGATTTTGGTCGTATTAAATATGTCTAAAATATGAAATATCAAAAAAATAAATGATAAAAAATGAAATATCGGCGATTGAAAAATTGCCAATTAATCTTATACAACATAAGAAATTTGGTACATTTGTAATTTGAAAAATTATTGAAAATAAAAGTTGTAAAATGTCAAAAAATTTGTAATCTACAAAAAAGGATTTATCTATCTCAAAATCTGAAAAATAAATAACTACAAAATTGAAAAATAAATAAAAAAACTGCGAATATATAAAAAAATGCAGTAGGTTATACACGAATACTTTTTCAGATTTTTAATGTTATTAAAGTTTCAAATTTTGACATTTTTTATTTTTGACATTTGACAGTTGGAGAAATAATTTTGACTGTTCTGAATAGAGACGTTCAAGGGTTTTCCAATGACATATTGCAAGTTAAATTCTGTGACATATTGCGTCTGTAATTTTTTGATAGTGACAATTCCGTTTGGCAGATGTCGTACAAAAACTAAGGGGTTCTTGCGACGAGTAACCAAAACCCATATACCAAATTTCAGCTCAATCGGATTTAACGTGTGGCCTCTATCGTGGAAGAAGACACACAGACGGAGAGATAGACAGGCAAGACAAACAGACAGACAGACAGACAGAGAGACAGATAGACTTCCATCTGGAAATTGGCTTAATCATCTCAAGAAGTTAAAAATGCTACAAAAAAAGTAAAATAAAGCTAAAAACGTTAAATATGCAAAAAGTCCCAAAAAATGAAAAAAAAACTCAAAAAACGAACTAAAAAAATGGAAAAAATGAAAAAAAAATTCAAACATATACAAAGAAATGCACAAAAATACATGAAAAGCATAAAATGAAAATTCTAAAAAAAAAGTTTAAAAAGTGTGAAAAGAAATTGGAAATTTTTTTTAAAAAAGTGCCAAAAAAATTTAAAAAACAAGTAAAAAAAGTAAAAATTAACTAAAAAATGATAAAACTCTAAAAAAAAAGCAAAAAAAGTGTTAAAAGAAATTGTAAATAAATGCTAAAAAAATCTAAAAAAAAAAGTAAAAAAAGGCTGAAAAAAGTAAAATAATGGTAAAACCGCTAAAAATGCAAAAAATTCCGAAAAATTAAAAAAAACGCAAAAAAATGCCAAAAAATCTAAAAAAGTCGAAAAATGCTGAAAAAATTTAAATAATGCTAAAAAATGTAAAAGATGCAAAAAAAACCCAAAATTTAAAAAAATAGAAAAAAACGCCAAAAAAAAATGCAAAAAAAAATACAAACATATACAAAGAAATGCACAATAATACATGACAAGCAAAAAATGAACTAAAAAATGTTAAAAGTTCTAAAATTTAAAGGTTAAAAAAAAGTGATAAAGGAAATTCTAAAGAATGTTAAAAAATGCCAAAAAAATCTAAAAAATGCTGAAAAAAAATAAAAGAATGCTAAAAAATGCTAAAAATTAAAAAAGAAAATACAAAAAATTGCCAAAAAATCTACAAAAAGTCAAAAAACTAAAATAATAAAAAAAATGCTACTTAATAATGAAAAAAATGCCAAAAAGTTTAAAAAAAATGCAAAAAATGCCAAAAAATCTAAAAAAAGTCAAAAAAGTAAAATAATGTTAAAAAATGCTAAAAAATCTAAAAATGGTCGAAAAATGCTGAAAAAATTTAAATAATGCTAAAAAATGTTAAAAATGAAAAACAAAATCCCAAAAAGTAAAAAAAAAACAAAAAAAAAGAAAAAAAATTTAAAAAATTCAAAAAAATAATACAAATATACATCAAAAGCAAAAAAATTAACTAAAAAATTCTAAAAAAAAGGCAAAAAAAGTTTAAGAAAGTAGTTATAAGTAGTTAAAAAAGGGGAAAAAAAATTCTGCTAAAATTTAATGAGGGCAAATAACAGAAGTTTGAAAAAAAAGGAGGAAAAATGGGGCAAAAAACAAGTAGACAAAAAAGAGAGGAGAAATGGGGTGAAAAATAAGTGTGAGGAAATTGAAAATTTTGAAAAACAAGGTTGGGACAAAAGTGGGAAACAAATAATTATTAATCATACCTTAAAAAAAACACAATAAAAGCTAGAAGAAGCTATTAAAAAACAGAGCATCAACCTTATAAGGAAAACCCCGCCACTCCATTTCCAGTTCCAATTCCAATTAAAAAAAAAAAATTTTTTCAAAAAAAAATAAATTTTTTTATGAAGTAGATTTTTCACAATTTTTTTTGCTTTGGAATTTTAAGTAGATTGGATTTGCCTATTTTAGGGGGAAGTAGGGTAGGGGAAATCGGACGAAGCGAGGTTCTTTTCTTAGTAATTATTTTGTTTCCCACTCTTGGTTTTTGCCCCATTTTACCCTTAGCTTTTTTGACAACTAATATTTGTTCCATCACTTCCGCCCCACCCCAATGATTTTTTTACAACTTTCGTTTTTTTTGCATTTTTTTAAATTTTTTTCCATATTTTTTCTTTTTTCCAAATTTTTACTTTGTTTATTATTTTTCGACCTTTTTTATGTTTTTTCTTCTCACTTTTTCCCACTTTTTTATTTTTTTATTTTAAACATTTTCTTTCCTTTCTCAATAGTTTTCTAACTTTTTCCCTTCATATTTTTTGTTTTATTTATCATTTACTCCCTTTTCCCCCCTTTCCCCTTTTTTAATTTTTCTTTCTTGCTTTTGGTTTCTCACTTTATGTATAAAAAGAGGAAAATTCATATTTATTTTAAAAATTGGTGTATACTAAATAAAGTTGACCATACACTATTTTTTTATTTAAATTTACATTTACGATAATTTTAACGAGATTGTCAATTTTTTATTTTTATTTGATTTTATTTTTTGTAATTTAAAGTAACCAAATATGAATATAAAAAAATATTTCACTACAGCAAAAAGAATAATTTTAATTTTTTACTTAAGCATAAACTATACTACATTTTTTTATTTGTTAAAACTGCGTGAGAAACATTTTGTAGTTTTGCTTAAAAATAAAAAATAAAACATCTATTAACTCAATTAATTAAAAATATCCTTCCTACCGTTTTTTAATATTAAATATATTAAGTCAACAATACAAAAAAAAATTACATGAACCATAATAATAATATTATTAATTCGAAAAAAGGACCGTCTAAAATTTGATCAAATTCATCTCCCGTCGCTTTAATTACGCTTAACAATTGAGTGTCGGTCGGCTTGAACTTAAACGCAACCGTAACGTAACCGTATGACTTTAGAAATAAGTAAAATATTACAAATAATAGCTTTCCCGCTACGAAAAGTGCCACGCCACCTGTCGTTACTCATTAGTTTTATAATCCGGTGAAACGACAAAATGGTAGTAAATTTTTAGTTATCATACAGGGTCCGACCTGACATAAAAGTATTAAATTTCCAAATGTGATTTTTTTTTAACAGTAAATAAATTAAAAATATAGAATTATTTAATTTTAATTTATTAATCAACAAAAAATGTGGAGATAAAAGATGAAAATATCCATTTTCACCTGAGATGATTAAGACCATTTCCAGATGGAAGTCTGGTCTGTCTGTGTATCTGTGTGTATTCGACGACGCCACACGTTTAGTCCGATTGAGCTGAAATTTGGTTACCCGCCGTAAAAACCCATTTGTTTTTATACGACATCTGTCAAACGGAAGTCTCACTATCAAAAAATGACAGCTGCAATATGTCACGTAATTTGACATGCAATATGTCATTTAAAAGCCCTTGAAAAGCTCTCCAACTGTCACCTGTCAAAAATAAAAAAATATCAAAATTTGCAACTTTAACATTAAATATCTGAAAAAGTATTCGTGGATACTCAAAAGTTTTTTGGGGCGACATAAACGATTTTTTTAACTTTTTTAATGGTTTTTTGTCCTTATTTGGTGTTCTTTTTTTTGTTCTTTTTAACTTTTTTGGCGTTTTTTGCTTTTTTCCTTTATTTTTGCTTTTTTTAACCTTTTTAATGTTGACTTCATTTTTTAATCCTATTCTCCACAGCCGAGCCGGAAAAGTTCTGGGGTGACACAGCCGATTGTTTGTTTTTACTTTTAGGCGTTTTTGTCTTATCTACATTTATTTGGTCTTTTTTAGGGCTTTTTTTGTTTTTACCCTTATTTTTTTTTGGCCTTTACAAAGCCTTTTTTTCTTGTTTTTGCCCTTTTCGGCTTTTTTTTTATTTTTTCCTTTTCTTGATTTTCTTAACTTTTTCAATGTTATCGAAAATAACAGAAGGTTACTTTTTTTATTTCTACTTTTTCAATGTTTTTTTATAGCTTTTTTTGACTTTTTTGCTTTTTACCCTTTTTTGCTTTTTTTACTTTTTTCTTAGCGTTTTTTAATTTATTCATTTTACGTTGTCGAATTTGGTTGGCTTTTTTTTTTGGACTTTTTACTGATTTTTTTTTACCATTTTTTAATTTTTTTTTGCTTTTTCCCTTTTTTTTTGCTTCATTTTACATTTTTCCTTTTTTGCTCAAATTTAACAATTCTTTATCATTTTTAATATTTTTTCCTTTTTGATTTTTGTAAATTTTTTATTGTTTTTTTTTTAACTTTTTTTACTTCTATTTTGCTTTTTTTGCTTTTTTTTTACCCTTTTTTTTCTTATTTTGATACTTTTTTTTACGTTTTTGGTGTTTTTTTTTTGATTTTTTCCCTTTGCTTTGTCGTATTTGGCTTACTGGTTTTTTGCCATTTTACTTTTTTTTTTGGCTTTTTTTTACCCTTTTACTTTTTTGGTACTTCTGCCTTTTTTCGCAAATTTTCACTTTTTTTGATCAGTTTTAATTTTTGCTCAAATTTAACAATTGTTTAATCATTTTTTACATTTTTTTCTTTTTTGATATTTTTTAACCTTTTTAATGTTTTTTTTACATTGTTTGCCTTTTTTGGAGTTTGGCTTTTTTCCCTTTACTTTGTATTTTTGACCATTTTTTTTACTTTTTATTGATTTTTTTTTATCTCTTCCCTTTTTTTTGCCTTTTTCCTTTTTATTTTTGCTTTATTTGACCTTTAATCCCCACTTTTTTCCACTCTCATTTTTTGTCCAGCTTTTTTCTCCCTTTTTTTTCCCATTCTTACTTTTTGTTAAATTCTTTTTCCCTAGTTTTTTTACATTTTTTATACATTTTTTCTTCTTTTTCTTTTTTCTTGTCCAATTTTTTTCCGCATTTCTCTTCCCAGTTTTTTTCTCATTTTCATACCCTTTTTTTCAAATTCTTTGTCCTCACTTTTTTTTTCTCATTGTTTCTTCCGCCACAGTTTTTCCACTTTTTTTGTTTTTCTCTTAGTTTTCCTTTTTTTCTCATTTTTTTCCACTTTTTTCCCAACACGCCATCCAACAACGAGTTAAAAATTGTATCGAGATGAAGACGAAAATATCCATTTCGAAGTCCACTGAGACGATACAGTTCTAGATGGAAGCCTGTCTGTCTGTGTGTCTGTGTGTATTTGTGTGCATTTTCCACGATAAATGCCAGACGTTTAATCCGATTGAGTTGAAATTTGTTATATGAGTTTTGATTATCCTTCGGAAGAACCCGTTAGTTTTTGTACCAATAATAGTCAAAATTATTTCTCCAACTGTCACCTGTCACAAGTAAAAAATGTCAAAATTTTAAATTTTTTTTAATAAATATTTGAAAAAGTACTTTCTGAATTTGAACCAATTTCGATAAAATAATAATCGATATGTATCGGTTAAAATCGATTTTGTTCTTAAACTCCATTTTGATGAGACCAAATTGAACCATTTTTTTGTTTAAAACGTTTCAATTTTATTTTCAGTTTCATCCAAATAAATTTTTTTTTAAACATTTGATTTCCATAAAACGAAACGAAATTCCATAAAATATTTCTACTACTTACTTATCAGAAGTATAAGAAAATTGTAACATTTTCGTAAATGTATATCATGTGTAAAAGTACTCGTTCGAGAGTAAACGTTTCGGAATCTAGGTTAAACTTAACATAAACTACTGTAGTTATGAATTTTCTATTCCGGTTATTGAAAACTGCATTTTTATTTTATTTTTCGCTTATATTTCACATTTTACTTGGATTCTTCTTTATCAGGAATAAGATTTTAGTTTCTATGTAGATATTTCATAAGAAATATGAGCAAATTTGAAAATGAAAATATTTGATTCCTTAATCTAGATACCTTTATTATTTTTCTAAAATTATATCAGGACGTTGATTTTTATAAAATCAAATTGAATTATTTTCGCTCTAATTAATTCTTCATAATGATAAAAATATACATGAAGGTTTCTAGCGACACTTCACTTATTAGTAAAACGTAACGTGCGGTGTGTGCGTGTGATACCTAATTGGGGCATAAACACATCAATCCATCTAGTTGACACTGCACATTACTCCATCTTGACAACTCGTTACCCCGGAAGCAAAAGTGGACGGTAAGGCGCTAAATTAACCGGCAGTTGCCTTTAAATCACTGACGTCATCGGTTAAACAAAGCTCGACTAAGGTTTGCACGCATTTTGTCCATCTGAAATGAAGCAGTTGTAGATTCATCAGGTAATTAGAAAAAAAATATCATTGCTGTTAACCAATAAATTTCTTACTCTCCAGATATTTAATTGTTTATTATTTTCAAACATAAATAAATAAATATAAATTACAGTTTAGTGACTTGCAAGAATTTAATTACCTTGAAGGAGCCGAAAAGTTCTTACAGATTTCTTGCTAAACCATGATTTCTGCGTTCTAGAACATAAATCCGGCAATCCAGCAAAATATGTTCCAGAAAGAAAATGAACTGTCACTGTCACTGTTTTCAAAATGGCGGGAAATTGAAATAGGGCTGCGCGATAGGCTGCTCCGAATTGGAAGGTCTGCGCAAGGTTCATTTAAAACGCCCCCCATGAATAGCGCCATATCTGACAAGCTGTCACAATGTGAACATAACCTAAAAAATTTTCTTTCCACGTGTAAGAGAGGATGTGGTAACCTTCAGAGTTCATTAAAAGTCAACAAATGATATAATTCCCCATCGGTCAATCTTTGACGTGTCATAATATCAACATAACCTAAAAAATCTTCTCTCCACGTGTAAGAGATAGTGTGGCAACCTTCAGAGTTCATTGACAATCAAAAAATGATATAATTCCCTCTCTGACAATCTTTGACGTGTCATAATATCAACATAACCTAAAAAATCTTCGCTCCACGTGGAAGAGAGGCTGTGGCAACCTTCAGAGTTCATTGACAATCAAAAAATGATATAATTCCCTCTCTGACAATCTTTGACGTGTCATAATATCAACATAACCTAAAAAATCTTCGCTCCACGTGGAAGAGAGGGTGTGGAAACCTTCAGAGTTCACTGAAAGTCAACAAATGATATAATTCCCCATCTTTCACTCCTTGACGTGTCATAATATCAACATAACCTAAAAAATCTTCTCTCCACGTGTAAGAGAGAATGTGGCAACCTTCAGAGTTCACTGAAAGTCAACAAATGATATAATTCCCCATCTGTCAATCTTTGACGTGTCATAATATCAACATAACCTAAAAAATCTGCTCTCCACATTTAAGAGAGGGTGTGGCAACCTTCAGAGTTTATTGAAAGTCAACAAATGATATAATTCCCCATCTTTCACTCCTTGACGTGTCATAATATCAACATAACCTAAAAAATCTTCTCTCCACGTGTAAGAGAGAATGTGGCAACCTTCAGAGTTCACTGAAAGTCAACAAATGATATAATTCCCTCCCTGTCAATCTTTGACGTGTCATAATAGCAACATAACCTAAAAAATCTTCTCTCCACGTGTAAGAGAGGGTCTGGCAACCTTCAGAGTTCACTGAAAGTCAACAAATGATATAATTCCCTCCCTGTCAATCTTTGACGTGTCATAATAGCAACATAACCTAAAAAATCTTCTCTCCACGTGTAGGAGAGGGTCTGGCAACCTTCAGAGTTCACTGAAAGTCAACAAATGATATAATTCCCTCCCTGTCAATCTTTGACGTGTCATAATAGCAACATAACCTAAAAAATCTTCTCTCCACGTGTAAGAGAGGGTCTGGCAACCTTCAGAGTTCACTGAAAGTCAACAAATGATATAATTCCCCATCTTTCACTCCTTGACGTGTCATAATATCAACATAACCTAAAAAATCTTCGCTCCACGTGTAAGAGAGGGTGTGGCAACCTTCAGAGTTCACTGAAAGTCAACAAATGATATAATTCCCTCCCTGTCAATCTTTGACGTGTCATAATAGCAACATAACCTAAAAAATCTTCTCTCCACGTGTAAGAGAGGGTCTGGCAACCTTCAGAGTTCACTGAAAGTCAACAAATGATATAATTCCCTCCCTGTCAATCTTTGACGTGTCATAATAGCAACATAACCTAAAAAATCTTCTCTCCACGTGTAGGAGAGGGTCTGGCAACCTTCAGAGTTCACTGAAAGTCAACAAATGATATAATTCCCTCCCTGTCAATCTTTGACGTGTCATAATAGCAACATAACCTAAAAAATCTTCTCTCCACGTGTAAGAGAGGGTCTGGCAACCTTCAGAGTTCACTGAAAGTCAACAAATGATATAATTCCCTCCCTGTCAATCTTTGACGTGTCATAATAGCAACATAACCTAAAAAATCTTCTCTCCACGTGTAAGAGAGGGTCTGGCAACCTTCAGAGTTCACTGAAAGTCAACAAATGATATAATTCCCTCCCTGTCAATCTTTGACGTGTCATAATAGCAACATAACCTAAAAAATCTTCTCTCCACGTGTAAGAGAGGGTCTGGCAACCTTCAGAGTTCACTGAAAGTCAACAAATGATATAATTCCCCATCTTTCACTCCTTGACGTGTCATAATATCAACATAACCTAAAAAATCTTCGCTCCACGTGTACGAGAGAATGTGGCAACCTTCAGAGTTCACTGAAAGTCATCAAATGATATAATTCCCCATCTATCAATCTTTGACGTGTTATAATATCAACATAACCTAAAAAGTCTTCTCTCCACATGTAAGAGAGGGTGTGGCAACCTTCAGAGTTTATTGACAGTCAACAAATGATATAATTCCCTCTCTGGTAATTTTTGACGTGTCATAATATTAACATAACCTAAAAAATCTTCTCTCCACGTGGAAGAGAGAATGTGGCAACCTTCAGAGTTCATTGTCAGCCAACAAATGATATAATTCCCCATCTGTCAATTTTTGACGTGTCATAATATCAACATAACCTAAAACATCTTCTCTCCACATTTAAGAGAGGGTGTGACAACCTTCAGAGTTCATTGACAGTCAACAAATAACATAATTCCCCATCTTTCAATCTTTCACGTGTCATAATGACAACATAACCTAAAAAATGCTTCACTCATCGTTCGAGAGTGGGCATCGCCAACTTCAGAGTTCATTGACGATCAATAAATGACGTAATTCTCCACGTCCCCATATTGTAATATCAACATAACCTGATTTATTACAACACTTTTAATGAAGGCCTTAGCTAAAAGGAGACTCTGTGAAGTTCCTAGAACTAGTGGTTATGTTGACATTACAACACCTGCAAGATTAATGGGTGGAGAATTATGTCACTTATTAGCTGTCAATGAACTCTGAAGTTAGCTGCGACTCTTCGCACACGTGGAGGGAAGAGTTTTTGAGGTTATGGTAACGTTACAACCATTGACGTATAATTAGGCGTGTGTTTTGAGACAAAGAGATGAAACTATGGTTCGGTCAATTTCTATCTCTCTAAAAACAGTATCATATAATTAGGACGTTAGAGATAGCGCTCGACCGAAAATATACGCAAAAAAATATTACCACGATATACGGGTTGGGCACGTCCATGAGTATATGCAACATGGGGATGGCTGTCAATAAACTCTGAAGTTAGCTACTACCCTTCTTACACGTGGAGAGAAGAATTCCAATTTATATATGTTTTTGTGTTAGTTTTTCTTTATTAAAAAATCAGTATCATATTTTTCCCATTAACGCATTAAAATTAAGATAAAATCCATTAGTTAAATTAAAATATAACAGTTTTGACCCAAATACCGACTAGTAATTCAGTGAAATTGTTTGGTGGCCGCACTGCACTCAACATAAGAAAAAACAATAGCCCATATAGTGAGTGCTTTTAGAACAATAGCATCTGCATAGAAAGGCATAATTATAAATATTTTATAGTGGACCATTTCAAAAACAATGCCCTTTTCATGGCACCCAGAGAAAAATATAACGTGTACAAAAACGTTTCATTGTTGTTCCGACGAAAATAAAATGTTTATGAATAATTCATAATATTTGGGTTCTTTGTAAAGAGTATTCTTCATACCTGTGGTGTGTATAGAAGGCGACGATTTTTTTTTTCTAGATATTTATTGCTAAAAATAATATATAAAATGAATATATTACAGATTAATGAATATATTAAAAGTGGCATTTTTTTTTCTCATTATTATGCATTTTTTATTACCAGTAATTTATAATTTTCATTTATTTATTAAAATTTATTTTATATAATAATTACAAAAATTCAAGTTAAGTAGTCCAGGAGTACTACCGTGAGGAACTCTAGTAAAATTATTTATGTTTATCTTATATTATCAATAATTCACATGCAATAGTTACAATTTTTTTTTTTTTAATTCAAGTAATTATGTAGTCCAAGAGCACTACCATGATGAACTCCATTCAAAATTTATGTTTCTCTTGTATTATCATGAATTCAAATATAATCGAGATATTAAAATTTTAACCCAAACTACACAAAAGTAATAATTCTTCTACTTAAAAATCTTTCTATTCCCGGGACAGCGTTTTTTTCTTGTTTGTTTTTTTTTATCGTTTTTTCTTTTCTCGTTTTCGGCGGGAGGTGATGTTCTAGCTCCGGGCGACATATTTACGATCATCCGAGAGCGAACGTCCGCCGAACCTAACCTAATTTATATCAGACACTTCTTCTTCTTTGTCCGGTGTCATTCTTTGGTCCTTATTTGGCGGGACAAGGCCTCGTCAAATAGCCGCGTTGTGGATTTACAGGATGGGCTTTATCGATTTTCTTCTAAAAACAAATAAAATTTTTATCATGGTCAAACAATAAAATGTCACGAGTTGAATCAATACTAATAATAATAATTTACGATGTATAGAGCGTGTGTTGAGTCCATTAACACTCAACAGAGCTCTAAACACCTCGTATGGATAAATGGGTAATTGGGAACATGCGCTTATGTTTGTTTAAGGAAACGTTAGGGTGGTTCTAACGTTCATGTCATATTAAATCACCATGTTTAACTTTAATTTTATTTTTGTATGTTTTTGAGACCGATCCTGTTTGATTTAATAAAAATGAATCTGTTGGTATTGTCGGAGGGTCAGTCAAAGAGATGGTTTTGTACTTGATTTGATTAAACAAATTAGTTTGGTGACAATTTCTACCTACGCGAAAAGGTTTTATCGTTATAATTAGCAGACTTGTTAATAGTTTGACATTCTTATGTTTATTTTATAAAAAAAATTAAATCTGAAATCAGGATTTTTAATTTTGACAATTTTTAATATTTTTTTTGCAGTAATTTTACCATTGTAATATTTTTGCTCAAATTTATATGAAACATACGTTACAAAATATTTTAATTTATATAACACAACATACAAAATTCAACTGACTCTTGTCCTTCTTTTGGATTATTTATATTAATTTTGTTTGATCTAGAACGGTCACTTCGTTTCCAGAATAGTCGATGGATTTCTCGCGCGCTACTCGTGAGTCACCAAGATTCTGTGGACATTCCATCAGACACAGAGTTGGTCTCGTTACACAGAAGGTTGATAAACATTGAAACATGTAATTTTTACTAATTATTATTGTTTTTTATTTTGAAATATACAAAATAAAATTAAATTTAAATAGAATAAAAATCCAAATAAAAAAAGTCAGATTAAATGAAAAAATATGTAATAAAAAAATATTTTAGAAAATATCGGGCTTTCAAATGATATATTGTAAGTCAAGTTTATGACATATAATTTCTGTCATTTTTTGACAGTGACACTTCTGTTTGACAGATATCATCCAAAAACTAATAGATTCTTCAGATTGATAACCGAAAACCATGTGCAAAATTTCAGCACAATCAGATTAAACTTGTAGCCTCTATCGTGAAAGAATATATACACGAACATACAGACAGACACACAGACCGACAGACAGACTTCCATCTTTAAAAATTTTTTAGCGCGTTCACAATACTTTCCCTTCTCGTTGGATGGTTGGTCAGGAAATTAATTTTGAACAAATGCAAATTGCAAAAAAAAATTTGAAAGGAGTTAAAATTTTTAATGAAAATCTGAAAGAAAAAATATAAAATCGCAAAAAAATACAAAATTAAAAAATAGAAAAATTAGGCTACTATATATGTTCATGTTTTTTTAATAAAAAATTAAAAAATGGAACAAAAAATTTTTTTATTAAAAAAAAATGGCAATTTTTTAAAATAACTTAAATTTTTATGAATTTCGGTGTTTAGTTTTTCTTTTTTTTTATTTTATATTTTTTGCGATTTTAAGTTTTTGATATTTTTTTGTTTCATCTAAAATTTTGAATTATTTAATTTTTTTCCAATTTGGAAAAAAATATCAAAACCCTAAAATCGCATAAAAGGCAAAAATTGGGTAACTGAAATTTTCTTAAAATTTAAATTTTGTGAAATATTTTTATTTTTTATATTAAAAAATGGGGCAAAACAGTTAAAGGAAAAAGTGCAAAAAAATTTTAAAAAAATCTAAAATTTCAGTTACCTACTTTTTCTTTTTTTGTTTTTTTTTTTTAATTTGGTATTGCCATTTTAGCTTTTCGATTATTTTTTCTTTCACATTTTTATTGGCTTATATCAATTTTTTTTTTTGCAATTTGGATTTGTAAAAATTTTGGATAAAAACCTCATTTATCTCAAGGGAAAAAATACGAAAAATAAAAATTAGGTAATTGAAATTTTAGTGAAATAAAAATTTTTTCGATTTTTTTTTACTTTTTAAAATAATATATTAAAAAATGGGACAAAAACAAGTTTTAAAAAAATCTTAATTTTTATAAAATATCAGCGACCAAATTTTTGACCTTTTTGCCGAAATTTTTGAATTTTGGAAACTTGAACATTTTTATTTTTTGAAATTTTCGAATTTTTTGAGATATTTAAAATTATTTAAATTCCCGAAATTTTTGAAATTAAGACAATCAAATTTTCAACACTTTTGTAATTTTCCTGAAATATTTGAAAATTCTCGCACCTTTTGTTTTTAAATTATAAATTATTCAATATTTGACATTTTGTTGAATTTTTTGACACTTTGCTGAAATTTTTGAATTTTGGAAAATTTTCATTTTTTGAAAGTCTTGAAATTTACGAACTTTTCGAGATATTTGAAATACGTAAATTCTCAAAATTTTTGAAATTAAGAATCAATCAAATTTTTCAACACTTTTTTGAAATTTACCTGAAATATTTCAGAGTCCCGCACTTTTTGTTGTTTTTTTTTTTGAGAAATTATTAAATTTTTGACATTTTGCTGAAAGTTTTGATATTTTTCCGGGTTTTTTAACATTTTGCTGAAATTTTTGATTTTGATTACTCCGAATCTCGCTGTGGATGATGGTGTAAATAAAAATTGCAATTTAGGTTTTTTTTTTTTACTTTCACCCTTTTTTCACTACTATTTTACTATTTTATTTGTTTCAAATTTTTCAAATTTTTTTCTAGCTTTTTCCATATTTGTCTTGTAATTTTTGAAATTGGGAATAAATAAAGTTTTCAACACTTTTTTGAAGTTTTCCTGAAATATTTGAAATTCCCGCACAACTTGTTTTTAATTATAAATTATTATTAAATTTTTTACATTTTGCTGAATTTTTTGACATTTTGCTGAAATTTTTGAATTTTGGAAACTTGAAAATTTTTATTTTTTGAAAATTCTTGAAATTTTCGAATTTTTTGAGATATTTCAAATTATTTAAATTCTCAACATTTTTGAAATTAACACTAATCAAATTTTCAACACTTTTTTGAAATTTTCCTGAAATGTTTGAAATTATTGCAATTTTTGTTTTTTTTTTTTATTAGAAATTAATAAAATTTTGACATTTGGCTGAATTTTTTGACATTTTGCTGAAATTTTTGAATTTTGGAAACTTGAAAATTTTAATTTTTTGGAAATTCTTGAAATTTTCGAATTTTTTCAGATATTTGAAATTATTTAAATTCTCAACATTTTTGAAATTAACACTAATCAAATTTTCAACACTTTTTTGAAATTTTCCTGAAATATTTGAAATTCCCGCACAATTTGTTTTTAAATATAAATTATTAAATTTTTGACATTTTGCTGAATTTTTTGACATTTTTCTGAAATTTTTGAATTTTGGAAAAGATGAAAATTTTCATTTTTTGAAAATTCTTGAAATTTACGAACTTTTCGAGATATCAAAAATTATTTAAATTCTCAAAAATTTTTAAATTCACGCAATTTTTGGGTTTTTTATCAGAAATTATTCAATATTTGACATTTGCTGAAATTTTTGAATTTTGAAAACTTAAATATTTTTTTTTTGAAATTCTTGAAATTTTCGAATTTTTTGAGATATTAGAAATTATATAAATTTTTGAAATTTTTGAAATTAAGACAATCAAATTTTCAACACTTTTTTGAAATTTTCCTGAAATATTTGAAAATTCTCGCACCTTTTGTTTTTGTTTTTAAATTAGAAATTATTCAATATTTGACATTTTGCTGAAATTTTTGACCATTTTGCTGAAATTTTTGAATTTTGAAAACTTGAAAATTTTCATTTTTTGAAATTCTTGAAATTTACGAACTTTTCGAGATATTGGAAATTATTTAAATTCCCAAATTTTTGAAACTAAGAATCAATCAAATTTTTCAACACTTTTTTGAAATTTACCTGAAATATTTGATATTCCCGCACTTTTTGTTGTTTTTTTTTTGAGGAATTATTAAATATTTGACATTTTGCTGAAATTTTTGACATTTTTCTGAATTTTTTGACATTTTGCTAAAATTGGTTTTTTTTACATTCACCCTTTTTTCATTACTATTTTACTATTTTATTTGTTTAAAATTTTTTTTCCATCTTCTTCCATATTTGTCCCCACTTCCTTTCTTCCATTTTCCCCTACCATTCTAGTTATATTTCAATTGTTTTTCCAACTTTTTCGATATTTTTTCATACTTCCTCTCTCTCCTGTTTCCCCTACTATTTTAATTATATTTACAACTTTTTTTTTATTTAAAATCAGAGTTGATCATTAATAAATTGTTTAAGTCAAAATTACCCAAGAACCGTTATTTTCGAATTACGTCTGATAAAATTTAGATAATATTACAGGAAATAACCGATTTTTTTTACATCTGCGTCAATTAAAAAAAATACTAATCAAATCAATATTCCGAAAATTTTATGTTAAATTTCAATTAAATGTATCGATACGTCTTATTATCGAAAAGTGGAAGTCATCGAACCATCAATTTATTCATTTCTTGTAATCACATGTTATCATATGATATTACTGGTTTTTTTTTAACCTGTTATTTAGTACTAACTGGAAAAAATATAAACTTGAATTAAACATAATTTTTTTTTTCCCAACTTTAATCTATATATTTATTTTCTTCACTATATAACATTTATATAATAAAAATATATCAACAAAACGACGCTATTTTCAGCACATAAGTTTTTATTAGGTTTTGTCAAATGGCGCAGTAAACCTGATTTTGAAATAATGACCTGTGACCATTAAAAAGTTTCAGGACTAATTCGGTTTTATTTTCGCGTGTTCGATGCCGCCGGCCGATATGGAGAAATAATGACTTTATTCGAACCACATCAGTCACTGACATGTCATTCGGTGGCAGTGTAGATTAGCAAAAGCCACAATAATATTTTATTATGGATACAAAAAAAAACCGAAGTTCGCGTGAAATACTAAAAAAAAAACCGATATAGAGAGAAAATAAATGAGGTTAATATCGAACCTTATATTATATCCTAAATATTTAATAGTGACATTTAATATTTACAAAAAAAAATAATAGTAATTTAAAATAACTTAAAAAAATTTCTTAATCTAAAAAAAAAATCTTAAAATAAAATCACCCCGTATAATAAATTTTAAATAATTAAATTAATATGATAAAAAAGACAGTGACAGATTAGAAAATTAAAATATTATGACATTTGTTTTTTGGTTTTTTTTTTGGAACTCGAAATGTTTGCAAAATATTTATAATTTTAGCATTTTTGTTTTATTTTCAATCAGAAAACGTTTGTTTTCGTTTATTTTCATTTGTTTTCGTTTCTTTTCATTTGTTTCCGTCTCTTTTCATTTGTTTTAATTTGATTTCGTTTGTTTTCATTTATTTTCATTTATTTTTATTTGCTTTTATTTGTTTTCGTTTGTTTTCATTTGTTTTCGTTTGTTTTCATTTGTTTCCGTCTCTTTTCATTTGTTTTCGGTTGTTTTAATTTGTTTTCATTTGATTTCGTTTGTTTTCATTTGTTTCCGTCTCTTTTCATTTGTTTTCGGTTGTTTTAATTTGTTTTCATTTGATTTCGTTTGTTTACATTTGTTTTCCTTTGTTTTCATTTATTTTCATTTATTTTTATTTGCTTTCATTTGTTTTCGTTTGTTTTCATTTGTTTTCGTTTGTTTTCATTTGTTTCCGTCTCTTTTCATTTGTTTTCATTTGGTTTTATTTGTTTTCGTTTGTTTTCATTGGTTTTCATTTGTTTTCATTTGTTTTCCTTTGTTTTCATTTATTTTTATTTGCTTTCATTTGTTTTCGTTTGTTTTCATTTGTTTTCGTTTGTTTTCATTTGTTTCCGTCTCTTTTCATTTGTTTTCGGTTGTTTTAATTTGTTTTCATTTGATTTCGTTTGTTTTCATTTGTTTCCGTCTCTTTTCATTTGTTTTCGGTTGTTTTAATTTGTTTTCATTTGATTTCGTTTCTTTTCATTTGTTTTCGTTTGTTTTCATTTATTTTCATTTATTTTTATTTGCTTTCATTTGTTTTCGTTTGTTTTCATTTGTTTTCGTTTAATTTCATTTGTTTTCGTTTATTTTCATTTGTTTTCGTTTGGTTTTATTTGTTTTCGTTTGTTTTCATTGGTTTTCATTTGTTTTCATTTGTTAAATTGTTGACACTTTTTTAAAATTTTCGAATTTTATGAAATATTTGAAATTATTGAAATTCTCTAAATTTTTTTTTAATTTGGGAACAACAAAATTTTCAACATTTGTTTTAATCTTCTTACAATATTTAAAATTTTCGCAATTTTATAAAATATTTGTAATTATTACCTAATTTTTTTAAATTTAGAATCAATAAAATTTTCAACGTTTTTTTAAAATTTTCTTGAAATATTTAAAATTTTCTCAATTTTTGTTTTTTTTTTTATTAGAAATTATCAAATTTCTGACATTTTTTTAAATTTTCGAATTTTGGAAAACTTTTATTTGCAACACTTTTTTTGAAATTTTCCTACATGAAATTCTTGCAAATTTTGGTTTTTTTAATTAGAATTTATTAAATTTTTTGACTTGTTTTATGAAATTTTCTACATTTGGAAATCTTCAAATTTGAAAATTTTCGAATTTTTGATATATTTGACATCATTGAAATTATAAAAAATTTTCGAAATTTTTAAATTTTCTCATATTTAAAATTCTCGCAATTTTTTTTATTAATTAGAGATTATTAAATTTTTGACATATTTTTGAAACTCGAATTTTGGAAAACTTAATTTTTATTTATTGAAATTCTTGAAATATTTGAAATTATTGAATTTCTAAAAATGTTTGTAATTAAGAATGAAATTTTCTTGAATTAGTTGAAATTTTTGAAAATTTTTTTTTTGTTTTAATTAAAAACTAATAAATTTTTGAAATTTTCAAATTTGGGAAAACCTGAAAATTTTTATTTTTTTAAATTTTTTATTTAAATATAAAATTCTAAAAAAAATTGAAATTGGCATTCAATAAAATTTTCAGCATTTTTGTAATTTTCCTGAAATATTTGAAATTCTTGCATTTCTATCTGTTGAAAATCTTGAAATTTTCGAATTTTTTTTAATATTTCAAATTATTCAATATAACCTTAAATTTTTTTAATTAGGAATCAATAAAATTTTCATCACTTTTTTTCATTTTTTCCAGAGATATTTGAAATTCCCGCACTTTTTATTTTTAATTTTAAATTATTAATTTTTTGACCTTTTTGCTGAAATTTTTGAATTTTGGAAAACTGTAAAATTTTTATTTTTTGAGATTTTTTAAATTTTTTGAGATATTTGAAAATATTTA
Organism: Neocrepidodera transversa; assembly: GCA_963243735.1. NCBI lineage: Eukaryota > Metazoa > Arthropoda > Insecta > Coleoptera > Chrysomelidae > Neocrepidodera > Neocrepidodera transversa. Next base: position 2,792,339 of record OY725353.1, read on the forward strand.
AATTCTCAAAAATTTTTAAATTAGGAATCAATAAAATTATCAACACTATTTTGAAATTTTCCTGAAATATTTGAAATTCTTGCAATTTTTGCTTTTTTTTATTAGAAATTATTAAATTTTTGAAATTTCCCTAAAATATTTGAAATTCTTGCAATTTTATTGGTTGAAATTCTTGAAATTTTCAAATTTTTTGAAATAATTGAAATTATTCAAATTCATAAAAAATTTTAAATTAGGAATCAATAAAATTTTCAAACCTTTTTTGAAATTTTAGTGAAATATTTCCCGCACTTTTTGTTTTTTTTTATTTGTTAGAAATAATTAAATTTTTGACATTTTACTGAAATTTTTGAATTTTTGGAAAACTCGAAAATTTTTATTTTTTAAAATTCTTGAAATTTTCGAATTTTTTGCAATTTTTTTTTTTTTTTAATTAGTAACTATTAATTTTTTTAAATTTTATTTTAAATTTTAAAGTGGCAAAACTTGAAAATTTATAAGGATTTTCAAGTTTTCCCATTTTTGAAATTCTTGAAATTTTTGTTAATTAAAATTTATTAAATTTTTTACATTGTTTTTCCACATTTCGAAATTCTAAAAATTTTCGAAATTTTTTAAATATCTGAAATTTTATAAATTTGTAAAACATTTGAAATCAGAAATTATTAAAATTTTTAATCTTTTGGAAAATATTCGAAATTCTTGATTTTATTTCAATTAAAGTTTGGAGAAAGGAAAATAGTCATTATATATAAATTTAATCTGAAAGTTATAAAAAATAATAAAAACTAATAATAATAATAATTTTTGATTCTAAATTTTAAATTTCATAAATTTTTACTCAAAATTTTCTACAACTAAATTAGAAGATATTTTAAAATTTTGGACAAAAAAATGATTTAAAATTCAAAATTGACTTATCTAATATGAATTCATATAAAATTATAAAAACTTCAAAATTTATTAATATAAATAGATGACAGTTAACTTTTAATTTAATATTTCGTAATTTTAGTTGTATATTTACAATTCTAATCCCATAATTCATCCTTTTCTTTTTGATGAGTATCTTATTAGATATAACTGTATTCTTTTATGATTTAGAATGAACTGCGGGATAGTACTTGATTAAGAAATTTTTTAAGGTGTTGGTGAATTATTGCTTCTGTCTATAAAATAAAAAACTCGTTTTTAGAATATTTAAAAAAATTCCTATAATTATTGTTATACAGAAAAAAGTACACAATGAAAATAATTATGTCATGAGATGACATCGCATCAAAATAAAGAATCTCTAAATAAAAAAAACTGATCGGATAATTTATTATTTTATTATACAGTTGATCAAAAACCTAAGCAGATACGATCAACATACAGAGTAGTCACTAATTTTCTGTCATCTATCAAGAGTTAATAGATTCCACGTTGGTTTTTTTATCAATCATCTCAATTCAACAATAAAAATTAATGATATACTATTAAAGCGAATTAATAATTGATAGCTTCTAGTATTTTAATATTTATAAATTTTACCCTCTAAGATTGTATAAAAATGAAGCAATCATTCCCAGGAAGCATATCATTAATTTCACTTTCGTTCTCATTGAAAAGTAAACAACCACTCCCGATACATTCCAAATGGTCCAATTAAAGTACACAACATGGCCGATAAAGTAGACCTAATAAATCCCGGCATTGTTTCTGTATCTAATCTGAGATCGAATCTTTCGATCGAGTCCGGCAAAAACGTTCGGACACCAGATCAATTTTAAATACCACCCTAACAAGCGGAGGAACATCGCTTAAAAACATCAAAAGACGTTGTTTCTGCGAGCCAGTCGTGTTAATGGTAATTTCTCTTATGAATTTTGGATGTGTGAGAAATATATATATATATATATATATATATATATATATATATTTCGGCGAGGAAACGTGTTTTTGATACAAAACACAACTGCTACAGAATATTTTGTATTGATGGTAAATTTTTCTTTTCTTCAAAACGAGCAACCACTTTCAGATCCAGAAATTTGGTTCATAATTTTAACATTAATAATGAAAACTGAAATAAATGTTACATTGAAAATATTTAAATGATAGATACTAAATTTTGAATGCACCTTGTAATAAAAAAAAATTAAAAATAAATATAATTCAATTTCAGAATTTTGTATATAAAATATATAAAATTATGAGAAGGATCCTTAAGGACAAAGGAAAAATTCTACATTTTAGTCGGCATTAAAAAAATTGATTTAATATTAGTAAAATTACGGCACATTTTCATTTTTATATACTGTACAATTTTTGTACTTTGGGTTCGCTCGAATTTAAACACTCCGTCGAATTATAACTAATTTATTTAAGTAATACAACTTCTAATTGATTTCAAACACGAATAACAATATATATTAATTTTTATACCATTTTGCTTGATCTATATCGTTCACGTCACCGTTTCCCGAATATTTGATGGATTTCTCGTGCGTTATCCGTGAGTCATCAAGATTCGGTGCATATTCCATCAGATACAGGGCTGGCCTCGTTACATTGTCCCCTCCTTAAAATCAGTTCGTCTCGAAATATTTCAGGACTCACTATGATATGGCGGGATCCGGTCCTTTGTTTTATTTTATTATTCAATACTACTAATAGTCGTCAAATTTTTTTAAATGTTCCCATTTCTATTACGGTAATAACAATGTTATATTATTAAAAAGTCTCATTACAAGCAATTGAGAAGATGAAAGAAAAAGAAGAATCAAGAGAACCAAAGAACAATGAAAAATCTAGAATGGAATATAAAAGGAAATAATGGCAACAATTAGAAGAAAATCTACAACAAACTGAAACGACGATAGGGAGAAGACAATCTATGTAAAATGATCAAGCAGATAAAATACGAAATGAAAATAAAGAAAATAAGTATGATCAAGATAGAAAATATTAGATCTATTTCAACGTGAATAGATGAAATAGATGATTTATCAGAATATGGCGAAGGAAGATTCTTAATAAGAGGTGATTTAGATATGAATTATGTAAAATTTAGAACATGTTTGTATAATTGTATTACATAATTTTCTTAAATTCAACCTAATTTAAAAGATATTTTCTAAATTCGCATTAAGTAGCAGTCGATAGTCTTCAAGTCTGAGTATTAAGACAGCATATAAATAAATTGATGCTACTGAATCCAAAGATAGTTTCCGTCATACTTACAACCCTCCAATCCGATTCATCTATTTTACAGTCTAATTTTGGAACTGCCAAGTACCTAAGGAACTTTGTCATCATCACGTATCTCAATTCTTGGCTTATCATGCGAGAAGGTTTTTGTTACCAAAGAGAGTATGTCTCTTTTTCCCAATAGTTACTCACCTTCGAGTTGAAGTACCTTTCCCACCAATGGATTCTGCTCCCTCAGCTTTTGAAACTGGCCGATTCCTCTGGACATTCTAAGGTCTTGACACTCTATTGGCACTTCAAATATATCTCTCTGGTCACGCCGTGCTGCACTTTCTGTCCATTCGAGTACAGTGCCATGAATTGCTCGAAGGTTATTTCGTCATCGGGTGGTTGGATGCTGTGAACTTCTCTTTGTTTGTCCTACGTACACTTTTCTACAAGTGCATGGAATTCAATATTTTTTTTTGTATGGGACCGTTCTTTGCGACTCGTAGGCTTATTGCATTATCTCCCGTCTCTTTCTCTACTGCATCCAGTCCATCAACCCTGTTCCCTGTACTAGTTTGTACAGGTTCTTTAATGGCTGTTTGTAGTAGTCTTCTGGATCCATTTTTGGTTTCCATATATTCTATGCCTTCTGTGATCCAGCGCCTCACAGTTGCATAGTATGTGGAGTGCATTCTCGGTCCCTTTATTACATTGTCTGCATTTAAGGGCGCCGTTATATAGCCCTATTTTGTTTAGATGCTCTCTGGTGGGAAGGTGTCCCGCGAGGAGCCCTATGGTAATTCGTTGTTGATTCCTACTCATTGAAAGCAGTTCTTCAGTTACCTTCTTTGACGGTTCTTTTATAAACTTTTTCCCGTGTAGAAGTCCGGGTACATTGTCCCAGTATAATTTGTGTTTTCGCTTAATCCAGTCTTTTATATGGTTCCTAAACGTACATTTTGGTACTCCCAACGCTGGTTCTGGACCAATTAATGGGGTTGACGACCCGCTTCTTGCGAGTTCGTCAGCCTTTTCGTTTCCAGCGATACCTTTGTTCTTCGCCACATTCCCACACCAGTCTAGACGTCACCTTTGGGCTGGAATTATATATACTCCTACCAGTGTTGCCAGAGTGGTACTATAATACCACATGTGGTAACATGTGGTACTCTTGATCTTTAAAAATACGGTGGTATTTATTTGATAAATGTGGTACCTAAATTAGTTTTTGGGAACAATGAAAAATATCAACTTTTTAATCGATTTTTTCAAACAAGAAATCAAAATGTCCATCGCATAAAAAAATTGTACCTACTAGACATGTTACTCTCTGGTTAGATTCTCTATGGTGTCCACTATGGCCACAAAAAAAAAACCGGCCACACGGGTGCCTCTAGCGGTTGATCCTGAAACTGAATAGACTGAAAGTTCTCTGTCTCTCTTAAGTTATTTGACTTTTGCTTCTATTCGGCGCACACTCAGCAACCAATCATCTTGGGCAGCTTCTTTGGCACGTAGCAAATATATATCGAGTGTTTTTTGCGTCACATGAAATGTAATTGTCTTCTTATGGGGGGGGGGGGGGTGGCGAGTGGGTGGTATGCTCATGGGGTTCCTGGTTGCTCCACGATTGTGATGAGTCACCAAGGGCTGATAATCGCAATCACCAGTCATGAATATTAAAAAGTACTACACTGAGGCAATATTTGGTACATTTTCATAGATTTTGTGGTACTGAAAATTTTTCCCACCTGACAACACTGACTCCTACTGGTGAGAAGGGTATCTGCTATCTTTTGCTGTTTTTAGATACTCTTATTTTCCTTCGTGTTTTGTAGATGGTGCTGAGTTTCTTTTTCTTCAAGATGTTCCCAATCCGGTTAGTGACATCTTCTATGTAAGGTAGGTAAACAGTACCTTAGTATTGTTCTTCACCAAGATTGGTTTTCTTCTCCCTTGGGTGCGTATCACGATTTATGGCTTCTTTTCTGTATCCATATGCTCGTAGCAGGTGTTTCGTTTCAACGTTGATGTATCTTGGTTCACATAAGCCTAATGCTCTATTTAGTAAGGTGTTGATAATAGTCCGTTTTTATTTTGGATGATTGTTGGATCTATGTTGTAGGTATCGATCAGTGTGTGCTTTCTTTGTGTATACTATGTGGCCTAGTTTATTATCTTCTCAATTGATTAATACATCTATGAAATAAATTTGTTCGCTTTCTTTTATTTCCATAAAAAAACTGGATTTTAAGATGAAAACTGTTCAGATGGTTTAGGAAGTTCTACAGGTCTTTTGTCTTCTATCATCATACCTCAGCTAATGTATTGTTTGTTTTTCAGCAGTGCAGATGGTTCTCTTCTCAAATTTTTCCATGCAAAGATTGGCCATAACTGTACTGAGTGGGCTTCCCATGGTCACTACGTCAATTTTTTCCATTGAAAAGCTGACTACTTCTTCGAGTGGCACATTTGGTATTACTGGGATGACATAGAAGCTCACTAGGATGTCGTTAGGACCTAAGGTGATGTTATATGTTCAATGAAGTGCGTAGAATCTCGGACGTACGATGATGTTGTTTTTTCCACGTGTCTTTGCAGAACATCCGCTAGATGCTGCTCCAAGTTGTAATGCTAGATGCTTGTCCAGGTTGTAAGTTGGTCAGCCTATGGCAGTTAATATTGTTCATGGTAGAACTTCAGTACTGCATATTTTCTTCTTTGTCTCCTGTGGTAATGGCGATTGTTTTATCAGTTTGGTAGTTTTTATTAGGATCTTCTGTATTGGATTCATTTCATACCTCTGCTTTGACATTAGTAGGTACTTTTCCAATTCCGGCTTCTATATTGGCAATGATATTTTCTGTAAGTTATGTCCAATAAGTTATACTGAAATTTTCTCGATTGGCTAGTAAGCTCCTTTCATCATCCGTGAGTGATCGATTTGATAAGTAGATAACAGTTTATTTCATATCTGTTTTTGGGGTCTCGAGTTGTTTTATCTGGATTTTTTGAATTATCTTTTGTCTTTCAGTCGATAACTGTAGAATTTAATGTGATTCTACGATAGACAAAAACATTAATGCCTAAGGAGACTTGACATCTTTCTTCACACAACATACAAAAAAGTCCAATATATGGTAAGCAGTGGACGTGGCCAGAAGTACTATATACGTATTGAAGTGAAGGACCTAACATGTAGCCCGGTCGTTACAAATCTATTAGTTACACCTTGAAATAAAATAAAATATTTAAAAAAAAGTACTTTGGATCTGACACACAGCATAAAATAGCGCAAAATAAAATCGATAAACACCATTCGCGCCAAAAAAGCTCGCGCAGACACGCATATAAATGGCACACTCGATGCAAAGGTTGATACGTCGCGAAGAGTACTTCGTTTATGCCACTGAAGATGGCGCAGTTGCAGTCTAAATTTTCGAATATATCACTTAAAGGATTATAATTCAAAAATAAAAAAAGCTTTTCTTTAATTGAATTAAAAGAAAATTTTCTGTTATGAAAGAGTTTTTTCCTAAAAATACTGAAAAATTAAATGAACTGGACAAGGTTCAAAAATATCGTACAAAAAAATTAAAAATGTCACTTAAAGGATTTTAATTCAAAATGAAAAAAAGTAGAAAAACGAGGTTTTTTCGAATTGAAATAAGAGAAAATTTCCCATTTCGAAGGGATTTTTCTCCTGAAAATAATGATAAAATAAAAAAATAGACAAGGTTCAAAAATATCAAAAATTTTTTTTAAAAATATCACTTAAGGGATTATAACTCAAAAATAATAAAAAATAGAAAAATTAAATTTTTTCTAATCAAAATAGGAGAAAGTTTCCTAGTACAAAGAGAGTTTTTTCTTGAAAATACCAAAAAATTGAAAAAAATGGACAAGGTTCAAAAATACCAAACAAAAAATATTAAAAATGTCACTTAAGGATTAGAATTATTCAAAAATAAAAATTGTACTTTTTTTCTAATGGAAATACGAAACAATTTCCCACTACTAAGAGTATTTTCCCCTGAAATTACTGAAAAATTGAAAAAACCAGACAAGGTTCAAAAATAACAAATAAAATTAATAAAAAATGTCACTTAAAGGATTATAACTCAAAAATAAAAAAATGTAGAAAAGTTTTCTCTAATTAAAATAGGAGAAAGTTCCTAGTACAAAGAAAGTTTTCTATTGAAAATACTGAAAAATTAAAAAAAATAGAAAAGGTTCAGAAATGCCAAACAAAAAATATTAAAAATGTCACGTAAGGATTAGAATTCAATAACAAAGTTTTCTGTAATGGAAATAGAAAAAAATTTCCACTACTAAGAGTGTTTTCCCCTGAAATTACTGAAAAATTGAAAAAACTGAACAAAGTTCAAAAATATCAAATAAAAAATATCACTTAGAGGATTATAACTGAAAAATAAAAAAAGGTAGTTATATTACCCCAGAAAAAAAGTCCTTCTGTAAATTAAATATTTTTTTACGAAAAAATTTTCTTATATTGTAGATATTATATTTTTTTTATTACGTGTTGCAGATCTTGTGACTCTTCCTGATTTCCACCTACAGCCACGAGGCCGCACACCTCCGCATCACACGTGTGATTTAGGTGACGATCGGTGCACATTTGCACTTCGGGGCATAAGCAACCATAACTAAATTGGAATATGCGGCAAGTTTTGCCTACGTAATGTGATATTGTTGTATAATATATGCATCGAAGGGGAAAATCCTCTCTTGATGAAATTAATTCGAAACGGAACGAAATTTTCTGTTCTAAAAGAAAATACAAGAATGCTAAAAAACACATTTTGTTTACTGTCTCTAGTCGTTTTTTTATATAAATTAAAATTGCTGAGAGTTCATAAAAATTTAAATTATATTATATACATCTTCTCCATTATTATTGTTATTATGAATATTATCATTTACGTAAACTTTCTACTTTTGTAACAATTTCAAAAATACGGCGGTATAAACTTGTTAATTTTTCCATTTCTATTCTTTTGCCACAAAGTAAATGCATTTTAAAAAGCTTTCCATCGTATAACGTATACACAACACTGCCAGCCAACTATTATTTTTCATTGTGATAAGATTTCTTTCCTCCACAAAGAATATAATGGCTTATCAGCTAAAAGTTATTGGTGTATATTTCGCAGCCTTGTGGGTTTTTGAGTCACGTAACTTCTATATTCTTAATTAAATTTATCTTTTATTGATAACGTTTGCACGCGAATGCGACTTGTCCCGTTTCCAAGTTGAATTTTTAAAAAAATTAAATTAGTTTTAATTATAATTTTAATCTATTTACATAAATTTTAATAAAATTAGAAATACTTGGTTTTCCATTATTTGGTCACAAGCAAGCTAGAATCAGGTCAAAGTCAGACTTGAGTTAGACTACAGTCAAATCAGAGTCAGACCAGAAACAGCTCACAATTAAGCCAGTAGCTAAGCCACAGTCAAGGAGAAGCCTGGATAGTGTGAGGCCACACACAAACCACAGTCAGGCTATAGTCAAACCAGAATCAAGCAGAGCCAAGTCAGAGACAGGCATGAATCGGACTACAGTCAAGTCAGAGTGAGGCCAGAGCCAGGTCACAATCAAGCCAGAATCAAGCCAGGGTCAGATTAAAGTCAGAGTTAGGCTACAGTCAAGCCCGAATCAATTAGAGCCAGACCAGAATCAGACTACAGTCAAGTCAGAGCCAGGCCAGAGTCTGAACAAAGTTAGGCACTAACTAAGCCCCAGTGTGACCACATACAAACCACAGTTAGGCCCCACTTAAGTCAAAATTAGGCTACAGTCAAGCCAGAATCAAGCATGGCCAGTTCAGAGTCAGACCAGAATCAGACTAGAGTCAAGTCAGAGTCAGGCCAGGGCCAGGTCATAATGAAGCCAGAATCAAGCCAGACTTGGGCCTTAATTAAGCCATAGTCAATCCAGAATCAGGCCATACTCAACCAACAGTTAGGTCTCACTAGAGTCAGAGTTAGGCTATAGTCAAGTTAGAATCAAGCAGAGCCAAGTCGAAGTCAGACCAGAATCAGAATCAGACTAAAGTCCAGTCAGAGTCTGACCAGAGTTAATCCCTAACTAAGCCACAGTGAGACCACATACAAACCACAGTCGGACCCCTCTTAAGTCAAAATTAGGCTACAGTCAAGCCAGAGTCAGACCAGAATCATCACACTACAATCAAGTCAGAGTCAGGCCAGAGCCAGGTCACAATCAAGCCTGAATCACTCCAGGGTCTGACCAGAGTTAAGCCCTAACTAAGCCACTGTCAAGCCAGAGTCAGGCTATACTCAACCAACAGTCAGGCCTCACTAAAGTCAGAGTTAGGCTACAATCAAGCCCGAATCAAGGAGAGTCAGAGCAGAATCGGACTACAGTCAAGTCAGAGTCACAATTAAGCCAGAATCAGGCCACATGTAGGAATGGAATCAGATTAAATAATATTTTGCGTTATTAGATGTCAAGGTAACAGTTTGAGGTTATTTGGTATCAGCTTTTCTATGGACACAAAAAAGAAAAACAAAAGAAGAGAGGAGTAACCAAAATCAACGAGAAAAACATAATAAGATTTATCAAAAAACCTAATTGTGTTATTTACTAGTTTCTACAAATTAATAAAAACATATAAAATTTAATCTGTTTCCATTCCACACCACTGTTTGACCAAATTAGACCCTGAATAAAGCATAGTCAAGCCAGAGTCAGGCCATACTCAAACCACAATCAAGCCTCACTCAAGTCATAGTTAAACTACAGTCTAACAAGAGTCAAGCAGTGCTAGGTCCGAGTCAGCCCAGAATCAGGCAACAGTCAAGTCAGAGTTAGGCCAGATCCGGGTCACAATCAAGCCAGAATCACGCCAGAGTGACCAGAATTAGGCCCTAACCAAGCCACAGACAAGCTAGAGTCAGGCCACAATCAAACCAGAGTCAGGCATGTCAGGCTAGAGTAAGGCTATAGTCAAGCCAACGTCAGACCAGAGTTAGACTATAGTCAAGTCAGAGTCAAGTCAGAACCAGATCACAATCAAGCAATAATCAGGTAGTAACAAAGCCATAGTCAAGAGAAAGCCAGGATAGAGTGAGGCCACACTCAAGTCACAATAAGACCACACAGAGCCAGGCCATAATCAAGCCAGAATCAGGCCAGACTCTGACCAGAGTTAAGCCCTAACTAAGCCATAATCAAGTCAGAGTTAGGCTACACTCAAACCCTAAGGCCGTAGTCAAGACAGAATCCGGCATAGCCAGGTCAGAGTCAGACCAGAGTGAGGCTTTAGTCAAGCCAGGGTCAGAGCAGAATTAGATTAGAGTCACGTCAGAGTCAGGCCAGAACGAGGTAAAAATCAAGCCAGAATCAGGTCCTAACTAAGACACTGTCAAGCCAAAACCAGGATAGAGTGAGACCACAAAAAGACACAATCAGGCCACACAGAGCTAGGTCATAATAAAGCCAGAATCAGGCCAGACTCTGACCATACTTAGGCCCTAATCAAGTCAGAGTTAGGCCACATTCAAACCAGACTCAAGCCACAGTCAAGACGGAATCAGACAGAGCCCGGTCAGAGTCAGGCCAGAGTGAGGCTATAATCAAGCCAACGTCAGACCAGAGTTAGACTAGAGTAAAGTCAGAGTCAGGCCAGAACCAGGTCACAATCAAGCCAGAATCAGGTCCTAACTAAGGCACAGTCAAGCCAAAGCCGGAATAGAGTGAGGCCACACTAAAGATAGAATCAGACCACACAGAGCCAGGTGACAATCAAGCCAGAATCAGGCCAGAGTCTGACCAGAGTTAGGCTCTAACCATGCCATAATCAAGTCAGAGTCAGGCCACAAATAATCGTCAGACAACCTGCGCCCTCTCTTTTTAAAGGAAAAATAAATGCAAGATAAAATAAGTTTCAGATAACATCCATTCACAACTTATCTCTTTAAATTTTAAAAATTCGTATATACAGGGTGTCCGAAAAGCTCTTTTAAGAAAAAAACTGCAAAAATTTTTGAATTATAGTCATAAGCGGCTCGATTGGGTAAGTTATAATATGCTTAGTCAGTAATCAAACAGTGATGCCGATTTGTGGGGAATTTTCTATTTTTGGGTATTTTGTAATCAATAATGATGCCGATTTATGAGGAATTTTCGGTTTTTGAGTATTTTTGGACATAATTGGGTATTTATTGGAGAATAAGCTGTATACCGTTTTTTTGTTACTTTCTCGCTACATATAAAAAATAACAAAAAAAATTAATAGCTTAGTTAGTCAGTCTATATACTTTCTCGCCACTTATAAAGATGAACAGAAAAAATTATTATTGCGAATTTTGTACTTTATTGCCTTCGCGGGCGTTATGGCTGTCTAATTATTAATAAAATTTAATTACAAAAAGTATAAAATAATTTCCAGCAATTGTGATTTTTACAATAAAAAAAAAACAACGAGTGGGTTGAAAGACACATATTTCTCAGTTGTTATTCTCATATGGAATGTGTGTACATAAGTTGTCGGACACATGGTGCATCTATGGCATAAAACAAGAGTAAAAACGTGAAAATGCGCCTCGGAGTTAAGTTATGGTGTCCAGACGTTTGACAGAAATATGTATTCTAGTAGCTTTTGCATACAATGGACCAATGGATACGCGATCCTTATCTATCCTCTCGACACTTTTTTGTTATTTCTAAATCGTGTCGCAAAAAAATGGTGTGGGATAATTTACAATTGCTGATTTTTATCGTTTAAGCAAATATAATCGAAGATGGTATAAACACCAATTTTATCTTTATTTTGTGATGGTTTCAAAAAAATTGTAGATTTTTGCACTAGTTTTTTTTTAATTCCGGATAATAAGATTTTCCCCATCAAAGAGAAAGTAAGGTGAACAAGCAAAAAAAAACGAGATATCGATGGAAATATCCATTTTGAGGTCCTCCAAGAAGATTAAAACCATTTCCAGCGTATGGTCTGTCTGTGTGTCTGTGTGTAATCTTCCACGACAACTGCCGAACCGTTTGACCAATCAAGCTGAAATTTGGTACGGAGGGTCGGTGTGTGCCTGGAATTCGACTATTAGTTTAAATTGGTACAGTAGAATGTCCTCAAGACCGACATTGATTAAATACACATGAAACAATTTTTTATTTTTTTAAATTTTAAGAACAAACAATACACTTTGGTGCAAAATGTTGTGGTACAAAGTTTTAGAGCATAAAATTACCTATAACTTTTGTTTTAAACTTTTTCCAGAATTTCCAATAGTTGCGCCACTAGAGGGCGCGTAAAAAATCTGCATGTATGTTTTCTCTAGTTATTCTTGATTTTCAGGACAAACAATGCATTTTAGTGTAAAATATTGTAGTACAAAGTTTTAGAGCATAAAATTCCCTACAAGTGTTGCCTTACGATTTTTCCAATATTTCCAATACTTGCGCCACTAGAGGGCGCGTAAAAAATGTGCATGTATGTTTTCTCCAGGTTTTCTTGGTTTTGAGGACAAACAATGCATTTTAGTGCAAAATGTTGTAGTACAAAGTTTTAGAGTATAAAATTCCCTACAAGTTTTGTCCTACAATTTTTGCAGTTTTTCAAATAGTTGCGCCACTAGATGGCGCGTAATAAATGTGCATGTATGTTTTCCCCAGTTTTTCTTGATTTTGAGGACAAACAATGCATTTTAGTGCAAAATATCGTAGTACAAAGTTTTAGAGCATAAAATTTCCTACAAGTTTTGTCCTACGATTTTTCCAGAATTTCCAATAGTTGCGCCACTAGAGGGCGCGTAATAAATGTGCATGTATGTTTTCCCCAGTTTTTCTTGATTTTGAGGACAAACAATGCATTTTAGTGCAAAATATCGTAGTACAAAGTTTTAGAGCATAAAATTGCCTACAAGTTTTGTCTCGCGCTTTTTTCAGAATTTCCAATAGTTGCGCCACTAGAGGGCGCGTAATAAATGTGCATGTAGGTTTTCTCTAGTTTTTCTGGATTTTGAGGACAAAAAATGCATTTTAGTGCAAAATGTTGTAGTACAAAGTTTTAGAGCATAAAATTCCCTATAACTTTCTGTCTCAAACTTTTTGCAGAATTTCCAATAGTTGCGCCACTAGGGGCCGCGTAAAAATGTGCATGTAGTTTTTCTCTAGTTTTTCTTGATTTTGGGGAAAAACAATACACTTTTGTGCAAAATGTTATAGAAGAAAGTTTTAGAGCATACAATTCCCTACAAGTTTTGCCTCACGCTTCTTCCAGAATTTCCAATAGTTGCGCCACTAGAGGGCGCGTAATAAATGTGCATGTATGTTTTCCCCAGTTTTTCTTGATTTTGAGGACAAACAATGCATTTTAGTGCAAAATGTTGTAGTACAAAGTTTTAGAGCATAAAATTCCCTACCAGTTTTGTCCCACGCTTTTCCAATAGTTGCGCCACTAGGGGCCGCGTAAAAAATGTGCATGTAGGTTTTCTCTAGTTTTTCTGGATTTTGAGGACAAACAATGCATTTTAGTGCAAAATATCGTAGTACAAAGTTTTAGAGCATAAAATTCCCTATAACTTTTTTGTCTCAAACTTTTTGCAGAATTTCCAATAGTTGCGCCACTAGGGGCCGCGTAAAAATGTGCATGTAGTTTTTCTCTAGTTTTTCTTGATTTTGGGGAAAAACAATACACTTTTGTGCAAAATGTTATAGAAGAAAGTTTTAGAGCATACAATTCCCTACAAGTTTTGCCTCACGCTTCTTCCAGAATTTCCAATAGTTGCGCCACTAGAGGGCGCGTAATAAATGTGCATGTATGTTTTCCCCAGTTTTTCTTGATTTTGAGGACAAACAATGCATTTTAGTGCAAAATGTTGTAGTACAAAGTTTTAGAGCATAAAATTCCCTACCAGTTTTGTCCCACGCTTTTCCAATAGTTGCGCCACTAGGGGCCGCGTAAAAAATGTGCATGTAGGTTTTCTCTAGTTTTTCTTGATTTTGAGGACAAACAATGTAAAATTTTCTTGTGCAAAGTTGTAAAGCATCAAATTTTCTTTAACTTTTGTGTTTAACTTTTTATCCAATTCCTCATAGTTTCGCCGCTAGATGGCGAGAAAAATACACATTTAGGATTTTCCATTTTTTTAAATTGGAGGTAAATTATACTCTTCAGTGCAAAATGTTTCAGTGCAGAGTTGTAAAGCATAAAATTCCCTACAACTATTATATGAAAATTTCTCCCGAATTTCCAATAGTTTTCACACATGATTTTAGATCATAATTGTAGCAGTGTGATATATAACGTGCGCATGCGCAGCTTATGTCATTATCAACATTGAAATATCAATTCGGCTCGCTATTTTTAATGTTTGCCATAAATTAATGTAATGCTTAGTATTTTGTAATTAAAATAATAATAATAAATAACATATTCTCTACGGTCGAACCGGGAAAGTACTGGGGTGACACAGCCGATTTTTTTATCCTGTATTAAAGCCAAAATATTAACTTAAATTTAATAATTTACTGATATAGAACTTTAATAAAGCCGAAATAAATTAAATTAACGTGACTGTATAAAGATCAAGATCAAGTCAATTAGGAACTAAGCCATAAGGAATCAGATAAGTATTTAAAGCATATCTCTACAATAGTTCCCATCATTTATAATAGATGTCAATAGTAATAAAGTCTACATTGTCATCCGTGATTGATGTCAGAGAAGCGCTTTATCGATAACATTGTTAGTAGAATTTATACAAAGTGTTTAATTTAATTATCTAGAATTTAATATTGATGTTATCGTAAATAATTAAATTAAATTTGACCTGCAGGCGCATCTTCCTTGTAATATTAATTCAAAATAAGATCATGTTACTTATAAAACGGCTTTTACATAAAGCCACAATAAAATAAACATATAAACAAAACGTGAATATTGTAATGGTAAAACTCCTCTCTCACGTTTCATATTGCAAATATTAAACAATTTGTAACCTGATATTCAGACAACGGTAAATATTCTAAACGATGCTAATAATAAATATTGGTTTCCTTGTTTTACTTATATCCTAATATGGAACTAGAATGAACTATCGTAATAAATTTGTTTTCGTGAAGATTGCAAATCAACATTTATTATTTTCACAACCATTTCGTGTATTTTTATAATAAAAAAAAACCGATTTTTTTTTATCCAATTCCCTCAACGATATAAGTTTAAATGATCGAGAAAATAGATTTGAAGTACATTATCCTGGCCTACTTACAACAAATAAATCTACTTTCCTTTTCAATTTGCTAAAAACCTCTTATCCCTCGGAAAAATCTCTGTTAACTTGAAAAGAATTTCCATTTTACTTTTTCCGACACTTTTACAACTTGAATTGGAAATTTTTCCAAGACACGAAACATATATATTTGCCATGGTAATCGTTCAACTTTTCTTGCTACCGACTCTATTTATATAAAATACATTTTATTTTATAAAGAATTAATGCAGAACAAATGAATTAAAGATATTTTGTCACATTTAAAGAATAATTTTTATAATTTTAAATATTTTTTGTCCACCTATTTTGGTGATTTGATTAATTTTATACTGTGGCACAAATAATAAAGCCATCTGGACACAAAATAGAAATTGTGTTCAATTTGTCCAAATGGAGAAAATATTCATTTGTCTGAATATATAAAAATACCTTCAGTAATTCGCCACAATATTAATAAAGATGGGGTAATCCCATCCAATTTTCCGAACACTCCTTATGCTTATATTTTTCAATTTAAGACTGACATTTCCTGAAATATTTCGAAAATTAAACTGGTAATTTTGGACAATTTTCGAAGTATCTCAAATTCTATCAAAATTGAAGGAAAATGGATAAAGGGTTTTCATAGGATCTTTTTTTCATATTTTGTTTTTTTTTCGAAATTTTCTTGACATTATTTTGGAAAATGCTTCATATAAGACTTGTTGACCTATTTAATTCCTACATTTTATTATTTTTAATACATTTTGAATGCCTTTCACGGCTTCGTAAATAACGATTTTTTTAAATAATGACATTTTCGAAGAAACAACCCGGGATAACTCATAATATTTTCATTATTTTTTTTCATATTTTTCATAATTTTTTTTCATATTTTACATTATTTTTTTCCATATTTTTCGTTATTTTTTACATCTTTTTCATTATTTTTTTCAATATTTTTCATTATTTTTTTCAATATTTTTCATTATTTTTTTCCATTTTTTTCCCTATATTTTTCATTATTTTTATATATATTTTTCATTATTTTTTCCTATATTTTTCTTTATTTTTTTTAAGATTCATAATTTGTTTCCATATTTTTCTTTATTTTTTTTCAATTTTTCATTATTTTTTTCACTATTTTTCATTATTTTTTCCCTACCTTTCATTATTTTTTCTCTAATTTTTCATTATTTTTCCCAATTTTCCAATATTTTTTCCCTGTTTTTCCAATATTTTTTCCCTATTTGTCATTATTTTTTCCAATTTTTTTTTCATTATTTTGATACTATTTTTCATTATTTTTTTAAATCTTTTTTATTATTTTTATCCATTTTTTTTCTATTTTCCAATATTTTTTTCCTATTTGTCCTTATTTTTTCCCTATTTTTAAAAAATTTGCCGTAATTTTTCAGGTTTTCATAAAATTAAAGTCACGAAAACAAAATTCTGTATATATGCTTGACTCTATTAGAGTTTTTTTTTAAATTAAAATGGAAAAAACTAGAGTAAAATAAAAAAAATTAAAATATAGGCAAAAATAAGGAAAACTAGGAAAATATAGGCAAATAGTAAAAATCATGATAAATAGAAAAGAACTGAAAGAATAGAAAAAAATTGAAAAAAATTGGAAAAAAAAGGAAATAATGGGAAAAATAGGAAAAAATAGATAAAAATGGAAAAAAACAGAAAATGGGCAAAAATAGAAAATAGGAAAATATAGGCAAAAAGATGAAAAAATAGATAAAAATGGAAAAAACAGAAAATAGGCAAAAATAGAAAATAGGAAAATATAGGCAAAAATATGAAAAAAAAAACATAAAAAAATAGTAAAACACATAGAAAAAACAAAAAAAAAATAGGGAAAAATAGGAAAAAATGAAGAAATATATAAAAAGAAAAACAAGAAAAAATAGCAAAAAATAGGACAGAAGAAAAAAGTAGGGAAAAGTAGGAAAAAATAGGAAAATATAGTAAAAATGGGAAAATATAGTAAAAACAACCCGGTATGACTCACAATATTTTCATTATATTTTTTCATATTTTTCATAATTTTTTTCCCATTTTCCAATATTTTTTCTCTATTTTTCCAATATTTTTTTTCCCTATTTTTCATTATTTTTTTTTTCATTATTTTGTTACTAGTTTTTATTATTTGTATTCATATTTTTCATTATTTTTTTTTTCTATTTTCCTATTCTTTCCTTATTTTTAGGTTAGGTTATTTTTTGAACCTTTGGGATCATTTTTTGTTAATTCTGATTATTTTTAATACAATATTTATTTTATGATCGTTTTTGTACTTCAAGGATCAATTTTTGTTATTTTTTAACACTCAAAAATTATTCTGGATCATTTTTTGTTAATTCTAATTATTTTTAAGACTCAACAATTTTTTCTGATCATTTTTTGTTAATTTTGTTTATTTTTAACGGTCAGGAATTATTTAATGATCGTTTTTGGACTTCATGGATCATTTTTTTGTGAATTTGTAACAGTCAAAAATTATTCTGGTAGTTTTTAAATCTTCAGGATCATTTTTTTTTATTTTAATTATTTTTAAGAGTCAACAATTATTTTTTGATCAATTCTGGATTTTCGGAATCATTTTTTGTTAATTCTGATTATTTTTGACAGTCAATAATTATTTTCTTATCGTTTTTGGACTTCAAGGATCAATTTTTGTTAATTTTTAACACTCAAGAATTATTTTGATCCTTTTTGAATCTTCTGGATCATTTTTTGTTCATTATAATTATTTTCAAAAGTCAACAATTATTTTCTGATGAATTCGTGCCTTTCGTGATCGTTTTTTATTAATTTTGATTGATTTTAACAGTCGATAATTATTTTCTGATCGTTTTTGGACTTCAAGGATCAATTTTTATTAATTTTTAACACTCAAGAATTATTCTGATCATTTTTGAATCTTCTGGATCAGTTTTTGTTCATTTTAATTATTTTTAAGAGTCAACAATTATTTTATAATCATTTTTGAACCTTCGGGATCATTTTTTGTTAATTCTGATTATTCTTAACAGTCAAGAAATATTTTATGATCGTTTTTGAACTTCAAGGATCATTTTTTGTTAATTTTTACAACTCAAGAATTATTCTAATCATTTTTGAATCTTCAGGATTATTTTTTGTAATGGTAAAATTAGGTTTAGTTAATTTTTTTTACCTGGTTCTCCGCCTATGATATTTATATGGAAATGTTGTTTTCGGTTTCAAACTGTATGTACCCCCTCTTAATTTTTCGACCCAATGATGTAACTTTTCGATGTAACAATATTTCGATGATTCAATATTCGATCCAGCAAGGGTCACTCCAATTTTTATATAAAAGTGTAAAAAAAAATCATAATTATAAAGATTTGTAGTTTTTGGCTTAAAATAAAAAATGTTGCATACTTTTGACAATTAAAAAATATACGAAAAAATTAATTTTTGGATAAATCTGGCAACAACGGCAAATATTTAAAAAATTTTAGTCAGGCGAATTATATCAAATATTATTGACATCTTGGTTATTAATGACGTATTTTCATTCGAGTAATATCTCAACTACTGGTACCCTCTTTTTATATTACGTTTTGCTTACGTTTATAGTTTAATAATGTTTATGAGAGATTGAGTATTTAAAAACGGATTTTATAAAAGGTATTTTTTTCTATGGATGCTTTTAATCTCGCTGTGTTATCTCTTAAAGAAGATGGAGAATTAACGAAATTAAAAAACAAATGATGGTTACTATAGGACGGAGTGTCTAAGAGACAAACAGGTGTTACTTACAATGAATAAAAAGTTTTGTCTTTTTTCTACTACAATACTATTTCAAAAACAAATAGAACAAGATTTCGAAACTATACATGCCGACCATTACCATACATGTTTCATCCTTATAGGAATCTTCAGTGGCACTTTGTCAGAATGCATAGTTTCAAAAATTTATTCTATATACCCCAACTATTTTTATGTGACACCAAAATGATAGATAGTATAGATAGTCACGCCATCTATCGTACTGAAGATTCCTATAAGGATGAAACATGTATGGTAATGGTCGGAATGTATATTTTCGACAACTTGTTCTATTTGTTTTTGATTTGTATTTGGAGACGCGTTTACAGAATTGTATTCTGCTAAACGCACTGCCCGGTTGGTACCCATCAACCAATACGATAGATGGCGTGACTATCTATCATTTTGCTGGACAATACTATTTTGTAATTTTTTCTGAAATTTTTATCTATTATCCCCCTCCCCACTTTGTTCTAGCATTACCCCAAGATATTCTACCCCTTCTTTCAGATTTAAGTCTTCACCACGAAGCCATAGTGGGCTAAGGCCCTCTAAATTCTTCTGTCCAGACCGTGACTGCGTTTAAGGCCATCTGAATTCGTTCCCTAGTTAAATTTTTCTTGGGATAATATGGCAAGGTCATCTGTGTATCCCAGTGTTTTCTTTCCTTCTTCTTGAAGGATTCTCAACAGTCCATCTATTATTCCTACTATGGACAACTTCTGGTCACGTGAGTTGCCTTTTCTTCCCCCATTAGAGGAAATCCTGTTCTGTCGCATGTAGTATATCCACTTGCGTCAATACCCGAATTTCTTGAGCTTATACACTGATAAAGATTTTCCTCCAACAACTAAAACGATATCTTCAGCGTCCCCACTTCTCCAATTTCCGATTTACTAGTCTATATACCACGTATGTGACACGTGTATGATATAACACTGTCCCTTGATACGAATTGAACTAAGAACTGTACAGTTAAAACCCCATACATGTAATGATCAATTATACCATTCTGTTAGGAAAAATTAAAAATTCATTTATCTCAATTCAATACCCACACACATAAAAGTTAAACTGAACAGTTCAAACTGTCACTTGATTCTGAACGTGTGTGACTGGCTTATTCAAAAAATAAAATTATTATTGCAACTTTTATATCCTCCTTACCTTAAAATTTTCCTGAAACGACTCAACACGTCCTCACAGAAATGATAGATACTCTATAATAGACAAATCGGCGTCAGGTAGAAAAGTTTGTTCAGTTCAATGGAATTAATTGTGGGATTAATAATATGATTATATATATATGCAGTAAAATAAAAATGAAAAATATTATTTTTCTATTTGTGAACATAGAAAAAAAAAACTTATCCAATCCGCACAATAACCCTCAATTTTGGATTTACATCTCCCGAAATAATTACATTTTAATTCAACGTAGTCGCTTTTCTGACAAGTGTAAAAAGTAATGAATATCAAAGGAAGCCATGAATATGCGCGCTTGTCAAAGGAACGAAGTTAATGTTAAAAACTTTGCTCACAGCTATGGAGTCGGCTGTGAAAGGAAATTTAAAGGAGTTCATTGTTCGAGGCGACCTCTACCCCAACATTGCCTTTATTGCAAAAATTACAAAATTAATTTTTAATATTTCACTTTGCAGAGCAAAGAAAACACCATAAAAGCCGAATTAAAATACGGCGAGCTTAGGTCGACTAAATGAATTTACTTCCGGTTGAGAAAAAAAAACCACTGATAATAAAGACTTTGGACATATTTATATCTGATATTTACAAACATAGAGTTGAATTTCGCTAAAATTTTAGCAGAGAAAATGAGTGGTGGAATGAGACTAATAAACAATAGGATGTGGTTTGGAAAACGCGTGCGGATCCGAACGGGCTGTTGGTTTTGCTGCAATTTGTTTTACCTGTCAGATTATACTTTAATATCTAAATTTTCCTATTTGTTTTCGGACAATTAAGGTAACCGCAATGCCCCAGATTTGTGTGCACCTGTGTAATTGCATATTCGCTCTTTTGATCAATACCGGGATACCGAAATTAATGCCTAAGTAATTGTTCTTCATAATAACAGATATATACATAAATTGAAGAAAAATTAATTATTTATAGATACAATAATAATGAAGTATAAATATCACAATGAGAAAAATTAAAATATTAAAATATTAAAAACAGAAGATTATTCATACTCAAATATGGTAAAAATTATTCATAAAACTCAAAGTCATAAATTTCACTGGAATATTATACAGAAAATACAAAATAATTCATATTTCTTTTAAAATTAATAATATTAATCTTTCAGTTCATACTAATGTCTATTATTGTATATTTTAATATTTTATAATCTAAAAATAGATTTAAAATCAACACAATATTATTCCATATTTCTTTCAAACTTTTTTCGGTCTACTTGCAATATACAGTTAACAAAAACAAAATACATAAGCGACTGTTGCTATGCAAGCTTATCTTTTTCTCATATTATCCCATCATTATAAGAGACAAAAAAAATATAGATATATTTCTTCCCTCTCAGATTCTGAATTCAAGGCTATTTACATACGACGTCACATGTCTCCTACTAATAAAAAACCACCAACCCTACTCTGCGTTAAAATTTAGAGCATTCATAACAAAACCATGTAAATAGTTTTTACAGTGAGTGAAGTGATGAGTACTATTTAAATATTTATGTTTCAGTTTCATAATTTAAATTAATGTGTCGCTTTATGATTTTTATGTTCATGTTCGTACTTGGAAAAAATGGAATAAAAATTACATTCCTATTTCAAATACTGTTTTTATTTTAACATTCATATTGGTTTAAATTTTACCTAAGAAGTTTGGTCCTTCGAGAAAATACAAGAATTTATTTAATCACGTTCGCAGACTTTATGAATACTAATATTCATCAATCGTTCACATACCACAATAATTTTATGAAGAAATGTAGAAAAATTTTTAACAAGGGGCGGCAACATGTTTCGGCCAAACGGTGGCCATCATCAGGCTTATAATACAAATTTATATACAAAAAATTAATACTTAATTAAATATGATTACTTACAACTAAATTATTTCTCAGTCACAATAAACTGGATATTTATAAAATGGTATGAAAATGGAACTTTTATTACATACACATTTTTAACGGATTTTTTTTTTGAAAAGACCAATAAAAAATCTATCTTTATAAAATTATTAAAAGAAAAATTAATGGAGTATCTCTACCGTAGTATTACAACTAAATACTGGAGGTAATCTTATATAAATATCAAAGTGCATCCTACAATACATACTTTATCAAAATATTTTTAAAAAATTAATTTTTGCGGAAATGGCCGAAGAGAACAGAATGACAATTTAGTGTTGACAAGTGACATATTGAATTTGACGTACTGAACCGAAGAACCACAGGGACAAAGCATCTAACGACAGGCAGAAAAAAAGACAGGCAGAAAAAAAAGACAGGCAGAAAAAAAAAGACAGGCAGAAAAAAAGAGATGAATTAGAAGAGTTAATGCTTCAGTAGGATAAAGATGCTTTAATAATAAGAAAGTGCCCAAAACTGACGTGGAAGCTTCAAATTCAAAAATACATATGAAAGCGGTTTCTTCTGTAATGATAGTTAGACACACGTATGGGAAAATATGGGGGCTTCATCCAAAA
The DNA here is from genome assembly GCA_963243735.1 of Neocrepidodera transversa. Lineage (NCBI taxonomy): Eukaryota > Metazoa > Arthropoda > Insecta > Coleoptera > Chrysomelidae > Neocrepidodera > Neocrepidodera transversa. Next base: position 2,815,277 of record OY725353.1, read on the forward strand.
ATGGTACACTGGTGACACAATATGGTAGTCCAACCCATGGTAAAATATGCATCTGTGGTCTGGTGGACAAATATAAAACAACAGACCGCAAGCTCCAAATAGCCGGAAAAATAAAAACAACACCTACAGCTGCCATGAAAATCCTGCTTGATCTATCGGCATTACAATATGTTATAATGGCTCTACGGCTTCTACAGGACTCTCCATTTCATGAAGAAAATCATACATTGCGATACTTTATGTTAGATCATATGGGAGGCAACATGCTTGGCATGAGATCAGATCACATGACTGCTAAATACTGCTTCAATAAAAAAACTGAGGATGATAATTAAGAATCGGAAAGAGTTGAATACAAGCACATATTTCATAACAAACCCTAACGGAATTACCTGGCACATAAATGGGTGAAAAACGGAAGGGGGCAATTGGAACTGGTATGTACTGCAAACAGAATAAATATCAAGAAAGTTTTTCTCTAGGAAGATAGGCTAGGCAGAAATCATAATCTACTCAGACAGTCAAGCAGCCCTTAAGGAGTCCAAAAGTGACGTCTAGACCGGTATGGGATTGCAGCAAAGAATTTAGGTAACTCGCGACCCTCAATAAGGTATCGTGGGTACCAGGTCACAAAGGTATAGCTGGAAATGAAAAGGCTGACGAACTCGCAAAAAGCGGATCGTTAAGCTCATTAATTGGTCCAGAACCTGCGATGGGAGTACCAAAGCATATGGTCAGGAACAAGTTAATAATAGGCAATGATATAAAGGGATCAAGAATGCACTACACATACTATGCAACTGTGAGGCGCTGGATCATCATAGAAGGCAAAGAATATATGGAAAACCAAAAATGGATCCAGAAGACTACTGCAAACAGCCGTTAAAGGACCTATACAAACTAGTACAAGAAACAAGGTTGATGGACTGTGTGATTAGACAAAGTGACGGGAGATAAGCCCACGAGGCTGCAGTGAATCCGGTTGTAATAACCTTTTACAAAAATAAAAACAGTTTTTGCCAATGAACCAAATTTGTCTATTTTCTCTTATTTTAAATAAAAAAATATCTAAATACTTACCTGCATATACTTTTCCAAAATTCATACGAACATCCTGTTGCCAAAACCTTAAGATAGTAAAAAATTTTTCGTGTGCAGGTATTGTTGCTCTCATTACTGTATATTTCTTCTTAATCAAAGGAGAAACCAGCAAAGAAATTTTTGGTACACTGGTTCTGTCATGCGCAAATAATTCAGGAAATCTAATGATTCTCCATATAATTCCTTTAATAAGATGATATCCGAAGATTAATTTCGTCTTTATAATCATTTATTGTACCACTGTTTACGCTTTTTATTTTTTTATAAAATTACACAGTAGATATTAAATAGGAATACAAAATGAGTACTTCCGGTCACGTGCAACATTTGGATATTCAGGTGTTTAAGTATCTTGATCGATGTGTAATTCCGGTCACGTAACACATCGGGCGTTAATAAGTAAATTTAATAGAATTGGGTCACGAATTATTATTACCGTACACCAATATTATAATTATTACTAATAATCAACGGGTGCAAGTATAGACCTGACAATACCTCTTAGATATAAATATTATATTTTAATACATAGTCAAGATTCGGATTAGTGCTCATTTTGTATTCCTATTTAATATCTACTTTACACCAAATCATCCTGCTTTCTCGAATCCATGATTAAAACTGAATGTGTTTAGACTGTCAGTTAAAACTGAATGTGTGTGGCCGTCTTTATAGTCTTAAAAGTTAATTTTTAAAAATCATAAAATAATAATTTATATCTTGACCTTCCTTATAGAGCAACCAACTCCTGTACTTAAGAAGCTGATAATAAATCATCCAGTATCTAGAACTATTACCCAATAAATATATCTTACAATAAAATGTAGCTTGAAAATTCTAATATATCTTCATATATCTGGGGAGAATTTATGACAGCGAGCTATTTTACCGACATGCAGATATTTGCTGCCGATAATCCTCCATTCTCGCCATTATCTCGTTTAGTGTCTACGGATCGGCGCGACGGGATCTATTTCATAGCCGCAGCCTATAAATAAAAAAACAAAAATAAGAGAAAAGAGGGGTAGATGATATGGTCCTTATATAGCGTCTTATGTGCGAACTAAATCGATTCTTGAAGGACTGAAAAATTTGTATAAGATCATCTGGTTAAATTAAATAAAAAATGAGGGGATGATAAGTTAGTTACGACTTTTTTTACAATTTTTGAAAATGGTAAAAATCAATTACTATTGTAGTCTCTCCCTTCCCCCATCCTTGCAATTTTTTTTCTAAAATTGTGAAAAAAATCACAATTGTAGCATATTTCGTTATCTTTCCAAATACATTAAATTGGTTTTAATATATTTTATAGTTTTCTTAATACGAGGGATGGAAGATATGAATATTATAAATTAGAAATTAAAATTATCTTCTTACCCACATACCAAGAAAACTATATCATATATTAAAACCATTCTAATGTCATTTAAAAGGCAATAAAAAATATTATAATGGTGAGTTTTATTAAATTTTTAAAAAAAATAATTGACAGCTTGAGATAAGGGAGAGACCAATATGGTGAAAACAAAAAATAAAATAACTGTTAGTCTCTCCCTTTCTTCAACAACTCAATTTGTTTTTAAAAATTTTGAAAAAAATCTCAATTATAGCATATTTGATTATCTTTCAAAACACATTAAATTGGTTTTAATATATATTATAGTTTTCTTAATACGAGGGTTGGAAGATATGAATATTATTAATTTTAAATTAAAATTATCTTCTTACCCACATAACAAGAAAACTATATCATATATTAAAATGACTCTAACGTCAGTTAAAAGGCAATAAAAAATATTATAATGGTGAGTTTTATTAAATTTTTTAAAAAAATAATTGACAGCTTGAGAAAAGGGAGAGACCAATATGGTAAAAACCGAAAAAAAAATAACTGTTAGTCTCTCCCTTTCTTCACCAACACAATTTTTTTTCTAAAATTTTGAAAAAAATCACAATTATAGCATATTTGATTATCTTTCAAAACACATTAAATTGGTTTTATTATATATTATAGTTTTCTTAATACGAGGGTTGGAAGATATGAATATTATTAATTTTAAATTAAAATTATCTTCTTACCCACATAACAAGAAAACTATATCAAATATTAAAATGACTCTAACGTCATTTAAAAGGCAATAAAAAATATTATAATGGTGAGTTTTATTAAATTTTTTAAAAAAATAATTGACAGCTTGAGAAAAGGGAGAGACCAATATGGTAAAAACCGAAAAAAAAATAACTGTTAGTCTCTCCCTTTCTTCACCAACACAATTTTTTTTCTAAAATTTTGAAAAAAATCACAATTATAGCATATTTGATTATCTTTCAAAACACATTAAATTGGTTTTATTATATATTATAGTTTTCTTAATACGAGGGTTGGAAGATATGAATATTATTAATTTTAAATTAAAATTATCTTCTTACCCACATAACAAGAAAACTATATCAAATATTAAAATGACTCTAACGTCATTTAAAAGGCAATAAAAAATATTATAATGGTGAGTTTTATTAAATTTTTTAAAAAAATAATTGACAGCTTGAGAAAAGGGAGAGACCAATATGGTAAAAACCGAAAAAAAAATAACTGTTAGTCTCTCCCTTTCTTCACCAACACAATTTTTTTTCTAAAATTTTGAAAAAAATCACAATTATAGCATATTTGATTACCTTTCAAAATACATTAAATTGGTTTTAATATATATTATAGTTTTCTTAATACGAGGGTTGGAAGATATGAATATTATAAATTTTAAAATAAAATTATATTCTTACCCACATACCAAGAAAACTATATCATATATTAAAACCACTCTAACGTCATTTAAAAGGCAATAAAAAATATTATAATGGTGAGTTTTATTAAATTTTTTAAAAAAATAATTGACAGCTTGAGATAAGGTAGAGAAAAATATGGTAAAACCCCAAAAATAAAATAACTGTTAGTCTCTCCCTTTCTTGAACAACTCAATTTGTTTTTAAAAATTTTGAAAAAAATCTCAATTATAGCATATTTGATTATCTTTCAAAATACATTAAATTGGTTTTAATATATATTATAGTTTTCTTAATACGAGGGTTGGAAGATATGAATATTATTAATTTTAAATTAAAATTATATTCTTACCCACATAACAAGAAAACTATATCAAATATTAAAATGACTCTAACGTCATTTAAAAGGCAATAAAAAATATTATAATGGTGGTTTTTATTAAAATTTTTAAAAAATAATTGACTGCTTGAGAAAAGGGAGAGACCATTATGGCGAAAACAAAAAAAAATAACTGTTAGTCTCTCCCTTTCTCCACCAACACAATTTTTTTTCTAAAATTTTGAAAAAAATCTCATTTATAGTATACTAGATTTCCTTTCAAAATACGTTAAAATGGTTTTGATACATAATTGTTACGAGGGCTAGAAGATATTAATACATTATAACAAAAAAATTATTGGGTCTAAAATTTGTAATTTTTTTTATCTGCTATGATTTAAAAGTTGTAAATGATTGAATAGAAAAGAAATCTCATACTTTTTCTATTTCAATATTAATTCAATAAAATTGAAATAAAATTTCCCAAAGGATAATTGAAGTGTGTACTTGGAGGATGTAAAATTTCCGAAAAGCCTTTCATAACAAAACATTCCACTCCTTTTCTACCAATATATATATTCGGTTCTATGTAAGCCCGACGACAACAAACGAAAAGAACGAACGAGTGTGGAAAAAGGAGGAGAAACGAACCGCCATTACATCATAAATCGACAATTTTCCATTCAATTCGCGGATTTTTGCCCACAAAAGCAATCCTCAAGCGTGGAAAACCAGCAATACGCCCGAATTTAGTTTACCTTTGAAAAATGTCCTTTAGAAGTTTTGAGTGTTTTTTTATTATTATTGTCTTCTCTATCTATATGGAAATTATTTTTCCACTGAGAATTCCTTTTTGATGTGTTAGTAGAAAAATTAAAAGGAAGATACTTTTTAGATTTTTGAAAATAAAAATTTTGTATGCGTTTAAACATCGATTCTAACCTGTATTAATAGATATTAACAATGAGGAAGTAAGGTATTCGATAAACAATGAAGCATGCCTTAGGGCTTCATTTAGCGCTATCGAAAAGACAATGTATTAAGCTCTAAAGGGCCGTACGACCACTTCCTTAATAGGAATTTTCAAATGATGTGTGCCATTAGGCATATTAAATATTTATAAGTATATGTACATACATGCAGGATGCGACTAATGCTGTATTTTAATTTCATTATTTAGTCACAGTTAAACACGAAAAAAATTAAAGAGTCAGTTATAAATAATAATACATTGGGGATATATTTTAAATTACCCTCATATGAATATGTAACTTTTAAAGTTCAGAAAAAATTAAATAAAATGCCCAGTCATCAATTAGTTGAATGTGGAACGATTCAAAAATTTAGTTTTTATAGTGAAAGCCAGATTTCGAATGCATTGTGGACCTTATGGGGCGCAGGGTTGCCGCGATGTCAGGTAAACAAACACGTTAGAAAACTGAAGGTTGAGTACGCCAGCCGCGCCAAGCTGGCATCCTCGCCGAGCATTCTTGGGAGTCCTTGGTCGTCAGTCAGGTGACCAGCTCATCTGATGCTTAGAGGAGCCTCTAGGAGCTTGTCCGGAAGATCTTTGGCTTCTTTGAGAAAATTTGCTTGGAATCACTGTGTATATTATAGATACAAGAACAACAGCTGATTCTAAAGGACTGGATTTTTAATTGGCAGGCTTTCAGGACTCGCCTATGGCTCGTTCTAGAATGTGCCTACTTGTTACGTCATTAACTATTTTCGCTCCTGCTATCTTGACAACCAGTTTCTGAGTCTTTAACAAGTGAATACAATTTGTTGCTGCTTAGAATATTGATACAGTAGGTAAGAGTTAGCAGCAAAAAATAGTGGCAAGTTTATCTCCTGTCGGTCGTCTTCCTATAGTTCCTAACGAATCGTGGGAACTCCTAAGGGGGGTAAAATTTCTTTTCAAGTGTGTCGCGAATATCGTTTTTTGTGCAGCCGCCATTATTTTTAGCTTTAAATGGTTTAGAAACTTGTAATAGAAAAACTGCATCAAAACGTCAAAATATCTGACAGATGGCTACAATAATCTCATAGCAATTGCGATATTTAACGAATTTCTGACAGTTATGTCAAAGGCGGATTTTCCGAGTTAAAAACTGGTCGGAAGTGATTGCTATGTTAATGTTACCCATGACTAGACTGCCACTGGAACTCGGGCTACCACTGCTACTCCAATTGGGACGGCTGCAGCAACTCGGACTTCGGGCTTTTTTTTGTTTATATTACAACTATTATCCTGAGTTGTGGAGGCGGGAATCTTTTAAAGACACTTCACGCTAGGTTCAATGCGTGAAGTAGTGCATGACTCTCTCCTGATCGCTCTGCAAGCAGAGTCAGGGGCATACCTGCTAAACCTTCCTCGGTTATTTATCCTGGTTGGGTTGTTTCCTTGTATTCTGCTGTAGGAGAAGTTTCTCCTTTTCAGGTGTTAGTTTAATCTGAAAAGTAATTCATTATAGTGACTTAAGATATTTGATGCTTAGAGGAGACTCCTCTAAGAGATCTATGAGCTCGTCCGGTAGAACTTTGAGAACTTTTATGTTCAGTTGTGGTAGTTTCCTTTTGGGCTTCTTGGGTAGAGGTCTTCCGATCCTTCCATCTGTCCATCTAGTCCGTATGGTTTCATGGAGGTGGGTGTTTGAGCCGGTCAGGCTTCTCCTGATGTACCTTCCTTAATGATCTTGGAATCTGTAAATTATTGGGGTTATATTAGTATAATTCATTGGAAGGAAAATGCCAGGGGAGGTAGGTACATTTCCTTAGGATTCTTCTCTCCATTGCCGTGATGGCGTGCAGGAGATGAGGAGAAAGCGCGGAGATGTTCAGAGCTCTGTTGTCTAGGATAGGTCTGATATATGTTTTATAGGTGTGTAAAAGGGTTTCAGGGTTGCATCTCCCCAATTGTCCCCAAGGCTCCGATGAGGGAGTCTCGATCCCTAACTCTGTTCAGAGTTGTTTGGACTTTGGTTGACAAGCAGTAAATCCAGTTCTTGGGCACGAGTCTCTCTCCCCAAAGCCTTAGATCGACGTCATTGAGAGATTGACTCCGGCTTTTGGAAAGGGAAGGATGTTTGAATATGATGTTTTTTGCGGGTTTGGGGTAATCCTCCAGTTGCTGCACCATTGGGAAAAACGGTTTAGCATCTGTTCTGTTTTATTGTGCAGAACCCTGGTGGTTGGGGTTGTTGCGGAGATGAAAGTGTCGTCCGCATACAGTTGGATGTCTTGGCTAGGAGTTAGCGGGAGGAGGATGTCATGAGTGTATATAATATACAGCACGGAAGCTAACACTAAACCTTGGGGACTCCGGTTTGTGGAGTAAAGGGATCTGCGCTGGAAGAACAGACTTTTACTATGACCGAGCGGTTTGTGAGGTAGGAATCGAAAAGCTTGATGAATTGGGTAGGGATGCCGATGTTAGAAAGCTTCCGAACAAGTCCGGCGTGCTAGATCTGATCAAAAACCTTCTGGACATTGAAGAAGAGTGACGACGCGCAGGGACCTAGGTTGAGAGGTTTGGAGGTAAGGGAGTAGAGTCTCACTAATGCGTCTTGGGTGGAGTGCTCGGACCTAAATCCGTGTTGTAGTTGGGGGATCGTTCCCCTTTCATCCAGAAAATCCCAGATGCGGTCCTTCAGAATGTTCTCAAAGACCTTACCCAGAAAGTTCGTCAGGGATATAGGTCTGTAGAAATTGGTGGCGGTGGGAGCCTTGTTAGGCTTGGGAATTGAGATGGTGTGGGCAGTTTTCCAGAGTGATGGAAAAAAAGGAGTGCTGAAGGCAGGAATTAAAAAGGAGGGTAAGGATGGGAAGGATGGTGACAGGTAGATTTTTCAGGGCCTCACGATTGATTTGGTCAGGACCTGGGGCTGAATTGCTCCCCTTCTGACATTCCGCGGCAATGTGTTCTGAGGTGAATTGGTTGAGCAGTGGCTCAGGAATAGGGGGGATAGGGGGTTGGGTGTGGTGAGGATGTCTTGGACTATGAAGTCGGTGTCTTCCAGGAAGTTTTGATTGAAGTTGGGGTGGTCTGTATTTGTCATGGTTTCTTGTAGTTGGCCTTTGAATGCAGTGGTCTTCTGCTTGGGAGTATGGAGGACTTGTCCACCTACCAGTAGATGGGAGGTAGGATTGGTCATTTGACCCATGAGAACCGACAGTTTGTACCAGAACCTATGATCAAGGCCTGAAGTGACATCTTGGCGATAAGTGTTAATCTGAAGCCTTACCAAGGCTGACTCCATTTGGTTTTAAGGGCGAGGTCTTTGGTTCTTACAAATTGGAGGTAGATTTGGCGTTTTTGTCGTGCAGCTAACTACCATAAGGTCGGCTGGGGATGCGAAACAAGTGCGCGAGTGACTCCATCTTTCGACGGGGGATTATAACTGGTACGGCTGACCTATCATATAATTTTAAGTAATTCTAAATCCAGTGTCGTGCGCGATTTAATTTAGATTATGACTAGGAGTAAAGTTTTAATTTTGATTAAATTTATAGTTGCAAAAATTATAGTATTTAAAAATTACAAATGGAGTTATAATAAATTATTTAAAAATGTTCAGTTTAATATGAAAAATGCATTTGTGTTTTCTCCTAATATGACAGTACATTATAAATTTTTCACATTTTCTTTTCATCTTGAAATATTGAAAATACCCATTCCGTGGCAAGTTCGTAAAACTTGCCATGAAAAATGCGTTGTTCCTCGGTATAAATTCATTTATAGCATCCACGTAAGTCTTGTAAATAAAGAAAAATTGACAAGCCACGGCACAAGAAGGATAAATGCGCCAGCAAGTAGATAAATTTTACGAAGGAAAAGGGAAGGAGGAGGAGTCTAGCCATAGTTTTCTCGATCCACTTTGTTTCTAAACTTCAAACTTAGAGAGTGGATGTATCCTATCAGCTTAGTTTCTTATAATATGAACTCCAAAACTCTCTCGAGAACTTCCTCAAGTTTGGATATCTACTCTGTCACACCATCTTCTTAGATCCGGTTCCATTAAACGAGTTGACGCCAAAAAACGTTATCGGTTTAACAGAATTTATATATTGTGATGTGCCAAACCTTGACTTTAGAAAAAAAATAATATTCTTATTAAAAAAATCTAGCTGCATTCTTTAGCAAATTATTATTTAATCATCGGTAGATTTTTTTTTCAAAACGAACCTTCAACAATTTGATACATTATTTTTGCTACCCTCTGTTTATTTTTATGGTTAATTAAATTTATTGCTGCTCGAGTTACCCCTTCCTATTTCTTTTATAATTTATGTCGAACTCATACTTACAAACGAAAGATTGTTTTTTAAGTAGTTTTTTGTCTTTAATTTTTTAAAGTAGAAACTTGTAACTTGATTTTATCAAAATTTAATTTAAATTTGCATCTTCAATAACAACTCAAAGAAATATATAATCATGTGACAATGACTATACAAGAATATGCCAATTATATCCAATTACAATAAAATTAAATAATATATTAAAATTAATTTAATACCATCGAAAAGAAAATAAAAATAACTATAAGTGGTAATTTTTACAAAATTTTCATAAAAGAATTGTGAATTTGAGGAAAGGGAGAGACAAAAGGAGGAGAAATTTAAAAATCCTTAAGGTTGTGGACTCTTCCTATTCTAGCAAACACAATTTTTAATCTAAAATTTTGAAAAAAAATCACGTATGTATTATTTATGCTTTACAACTCTATATTTGGCAAATTTTAAAAGTGCTGATAGTTTTTGTTGCAATGGCTAAATAATAGAAATTTAAAGACAAAAATGTCTTTTATATCCCATAACAATTAAAATAATTAATATTTTAATATCAAGTTAATTCGGTTAAAAAAAGAATAAAATATTTTATAAGTTAGTATTTTTTCAAAATTTTTAAGCAAGAATTATAAACTTGAGAAAAGGGAGAGACCATAGTAGGGGAAATCAGAAAATCGTCGTCTCTCCCTATTCTCATAGCCACATTTTTTTATTTAAATTTTTGAAAAAAATCACTCATATAGAATATATTTTTCTCTTTCTATCTGCACTAAACACGATTCAATAAAGTAGGTAGTTCTTTTGTTACAGGGGCTAAACAATAAGAAAACTAGAAATTTATAGACAAAAATATATTTTTTATCTCATAAGAATAAAAAATAAACAATATTTTAAAATAAATTTAATACCGCTAAAAAGATAATAAATTATTATATAAGTGACAATTTTTTCAAAATTTTTGAGTAAGAATTGTAAACTTGAGAAAAGGGAGAGACCAAAGTAGGGGAAATCAAAAAATCGTTAAAGTCGTCGTCTCTCCCTATTCTCATAGCCACAATTTTTTATTTAAATTTTTGAGAAAAATCACACATATAGAACATATTTTTTTCTTTCTATCTGCATTAAATACGATTCAATGACGTCGCTAGTTTTTTTGTTACAGGGGCTAAACAATATGAAAACTAGAAATTTAAAGACAAAATATATTTTATATCCCATAAAAATACAAATAAATAATATTTAAAAATAAACTTAATACTACTAAAAAGAGAATAAACTATTCTATTAGTGAGAATTTTTTCAAAATTTTTGAGCAAGAATTGTAAACTTGAGAAAAGGGAGAGACCACAGTAGGGGAAATCAAAAAATCGTTAAAGTAGTCGTCTCTCCTTATTCTCATAGCCACAATTTTTTATTTAAATTTTTGAAAAAAATCACACATATAGAACATATTTTTTTCTTTCTATCTGCATTAAATACGATTCAATGACGTTGCTAGTTTTTTTGTTACAGGGGCTAAACCATATGAAAACTAGAAATTTAAAGACAAAATATATTTTATATCCCATAAAAATACAAATTAATAATATTTTAAAATAAACTTAATACCGCTAAAAAGAGAATAAAATATTCTATTAGTGAAAATTTTTTCAAAATTTTTGAGCAAGAATTGTAAACTTGAGAAAAGGGAGAGACCAAAGTAGGGGAAATCAAAAAATCGTTAAAGTCGTCGTCTCTCCCTATTCTCATAACCACAATTTTTTATTTAAATTTTTGAAAAAATGTACACATATAGAATATATTTTTCTCTTTCTATCTACACAAAACATGTTTCAGTAACGTAGGTAGTTCTTTTGTTACAGGGGCTAAAGAATATGAAAACCAGAAATTTAAAGACAAAAATATATTTTATATCCCATAAAAATAAAAATAAATAATATTTAAAAATAAACTTAATACTACTAAAAAGAGAATAAACTATTCTATTAGTGAAAATTTTTTAAAAATTTTTGAGCAAGAATTTTAAACTTGAGAAAAGGGAGAGACCATAGTAGGGGAAATCAAAAAATCGTTAAAGTCGTCGTCTCTCCCTATTCTCATAACCACAATTTTTTATTTAAATTTTTGAAAAAAATCACACATATAGAACATATTTTTCTCTTTGTATCTGCATTAAATACGATTCAATGACGTCCGTAGTTTTTTTCTTACAGGGGCTAAACAATATGAAAACTAGAAATTTAAAGACAAAATATATTTTATATCCCATAAAAATACAAATAAATAATATTTTAAAATAAACTTAATACCACTAAAAAGAGAATAAAATATTCTATTAGTGAGAATTTTTTCAAAATTTTTGAGCAAGAATTGTAAACTTGAGAAAAGGGAGAGGCCAAAGTAGGGGAAATCAAAAAATCGTTATTCTCTCCCCATTGTCATAGCCACATTTTTTTATCTAAAATTTTGAAAAAAAACCCGTGTATGGAATATTATTTTCTCTTTCTAACTACAGTTAGCAACTTTTAATATTGTTGAAAGTTTTTTCTTACAGGGGTTAAGCAATATGATAACAAAAAAGTTTAATGTCAAAAATGTCTTTTATACAAAATAACAACAACAAAATAATTTATTTAAATGAACTAAATACTGTTAAAAAGAGAATACAAAATTCTATAAGTGGAAATTTTTTCAGAATTTTTTTGGTCTCTTCCTATTCCCCAACATCAATTTATTTCTCTAAAAATTTGAAAAAATTTCCATATATAAAATATTACTTTCTCTTTTAATTTATGAAAATAAATTTTTTATTATAGGTGCTTAACAATATAAAACCTAAAAACATGAAGTCAAAAATGCCTTTTACTTTAAAAAATTAAAATAAATAATATTATAAAGAGAATCAAACATTCTATTAAAATAAATTTTTTCAAAATTTTTAAGCAACAATTATGGACTTTGTAGAAAATTCTATAGCAGATAAAAATTTGATTACAGATAAAAATATAATATTTTAAGAAATTATAATTCACCAAGATCACGTGGCACAAAGTCGTAGATATCCACGTTTACCGATAAGTATCATAAGTTTCATCTAATGAAAAAGGATGGTTAAACTTTAGGCTTTCCTCCATGGTTATTAACTTCCGGAAGTTCCGAACTTGTCAAAGACTTGGATACTTTATCAAAATAATACTTCGTAACTTATTAATTGTTCGTAATTTAGTATTTCGCAAACCTTCTTTGAATCAGTGGTTTTGCAGATTTATTAACAGTGGTGTAGTACGAAAAAAATATTAAAAAAAAATTAATAAATTACTTAGAAATCCTATTCAATATAAACGTTTGAAACTAATAAAGTTTTAATTAATGAAATACGTATTTACATTCCCTTGATCATCAATTTTCTATTGACTTCGTCTCTAAAGAAATACATTTAAAAGGAACTTTTCAAAGTGTATTTTAATTAGAAATTCAAAGCAGCAAGTAAATACTAAAAACCGAATCCCAATCCATTAAAATTAAAAATGATGCAATTAAAACAGTATTTATATTCAGGAAAACATAAATTATCATCTGTTTGGGAACTAATTACTGAAAAGCTTAATAAATGTAAAATCTTTGGGAGAAAGAGGGAATATAATTTGCTTGTTTGTAATAAATTTCTTAATTGGTATAATGTTCTTTATAATTTTCCATTTAATGTATAAATAAATATCGTAATAATATAGTATTTTTTTTTTCTATTTTATAACTTCATTTATATTCGCATTTTGGTATTATATGAACAATATTTCTCGGCTTTCAGTCCTAAATAATGAAGATAGCAGGAGCTGTCATCATCAGTGCCAGAGCTTTGAACTTATTAAAATCGTTTGACCCTTTTTCGCACAAAAAGTTACCCGATATGCAAATTGGAGTGCTCCACATGAAAGGAATTTATATTACGACTTACAATTAATCATATTTTCCGGAAAATTTTCTAAACATCACGGTGATATTAAATATTTCCAGTGAATTTCCAAAGAAAGGTCAAGTCGACTTCGAATTTATTCAGAAGCTAAACTAAATATGGAACGAGCTATTGTTGAATTTATATTTGAATTTTAAATTTTCCCTTTTTGGGGAATTATTTTTGATTCTACTAATTCTGAGGTTTTAGATAAAACACAAGGATTAGTATTAGAGCGATTTTTTATGCTACATTATTATTTTTTTAAATTAGTTTAAATAATTATATATTAATAATTTACCTATAAGTAGATCACCTAAACCATTACTACTACCACTATAGGGAATTCAATGTGTTAGAGAGAGAGGTATAGGAAATTCAGCGTGTCAGAAAGAGACGCAGATAAAAATGGCGGCATGTGGCATACTTTAAATATTAGGATAAAAAATGGCTGCGGACTAAAAATATAGTACTCTACATAACTCTAAGATGTAGTACTGCCGCTAACAAACAGATGGCGCTACTAGCCATCTTTTTGTAGCCATTTTTAATCCACAATATATCTTCGTAATTAATGGACCGATTTGGGTGGGTCAAACGGCATTATATTTGAAATATAACGTAACATAATAACATGTCAAAAAATACTGTGTAGAAGAAACGTCAAAAGGGCCTTAGCTTATATTTCCGTTACTATTGGTCCGATTTAAACGCGGGAAACGGCAGTGTATTTTAAATGTGCCGTATAATAAATTCGTAAAGAAAAAACATGCGCAGTACGAAAGCCAAAAGGACCGTAGTGAATATAACCGTTACTATTGGTCCGATTTAAACTCGGGAAACGGAATTATATTTTAAATGTGACGTATAATAAACACGTAAAGAAAAAACATGCGCAGTACGAAAGCCAAAAGGACCGTAGTGAATATCTCTGTTACTATTGGTCCGATTTAAACGTGCGAAACGGAAGTGTATTTTAAATGTGACGTACAATAAATACGTATAGAAAAAACATGCGCAGTACGAAAGCCAAAAGGGCCTTGGCTTATATCTTCGTTACTATTGGTCCGATTTAAACGCGGGAAACGGCAGTGTGTTTTAAATATGACGTATAATAAATACGTATAGAAAAAACATGCGCAGTACGAAAGCCAAAAGGGCCTTAGCTTATATCTCTGTTACTATTGGTCCGATTTAAACGCGGGAAACGGTAATGTGTTTTAAATGTGACGTATAATAAATACGTAATGAAAAAACATGCGCAGTACAAAATCCAAAAGGACCTTAGCTTATATCTGTGTTACTATTGGTCCGATTTAAACGCGGGAAATGGAAGTGTATTTTAAATGTGACGTTTAATAAATACGTAAAAAAAAACATGCGCAGTACGGAAGCCAAAAGGACCATAGTAAATATCTCCGTTACTATTGGTCCGATTTAAACGTGGGAAACAGCCGTCTATTTGAAATCTACCATATAATTTATACGTATAAAAAAATCCTGCGGAGAAGAAACGTCGAAAGGGCCTTAGCTTATATCTCCGTTACTATTGGTCCGATTTAAACGCGGGAAACGGCATTGGCTCAAAAAAAGGTGGGGGAACAATGAATGAAATATATCACGTAACACATCATAGGTGTCAATTAAGGAACAAATAGTCATAAAATCCCAACTACCCCCTCTAACCCTCAACTACCCCGTATTTACAGGAAAATTGATAAAATAGCTAATACCACAAGGAGTAAGGGAAAAATAAGTATAAAATCCCAACTACCCCCTTCAACCCTCCTCAACCCCACAGGCTAGACAAATGAATGAATCGGGACGAGCGGCCCCTCGCTGAATAGAAGATGTAGATGAACGAAAAATTCTCATATACAGGGTGTGTCAAAAAGTAGCATTTACTAAAAAATCAATCGAGACCTTGTCATTTTCCACTATAATATATCAGTGTTGATACTTTCGCACAAAAAAAGCGTTACCAACTGTCTCTTAGTCTATAATTGTTGCCAACATGATAGTTTCCCTCTACGCTGAAAAGAAGAGTAGATGAACGAAAAATTCTCATATACAGGGTGTGTCAAAAAGTACCATTTACTAAAAAATCAATCGAGACCTTGTCATTTTCCACTATAATATATCAGTGTTGATACTTTCGCACAAAAAAAGCGTTACCAACTGTCTCTTAGTCTATAATTGTTGCCAACATGATAGTTTCCCTCTATTTCACACATGTAAACGTCGTTAAGTTCAGTTAAGTTTTTTACTTTCCCGCTACCAACCTATCACTTATTATATTTTATTGCGATATACCGGATGACAATGAAACTAGGGCCATGCTTATATCTCCTTCAGTTTTCAACCGATTGAAATAAAATTTGGTACACAGATATGAGATACAAATTTTGATTACCAGACGTATAAAAACAAAATGGTCTACTTCCGGTTTCGTCAGAAATGTCACTAATTTCGATTTTTTAAATAGAACACCCTGTATATTTTATGTTTTTCGGATTCTACGGCTCAAATTTCATACGACAGTGTTGCCAAATTTTTTAAAATATTCAAATTTCAGATTTTTTTTAGCACAGGAGGTCTTGATCGGATTAAAGTCTATCTTTAGATTTGAACAAAAAGAAAACTGTACATAATGTATATCGTTGAATTGGTAATTAAATTGTATATCAATTTGCAAGATGGCCCTCGATAGCTACCATTTGAAAAAAAAAGGATTTATTCGTTAAAAAGGAATTCAGAAAATTTAAATTACTGCTATAGGATTTGTTATTGATCTTATCGATGAAATGACTATTATTATGAATTACTGAGTCAGTTAGAATATATTTTTACCGGATCAAGGCTAAAAAAAAAACAAAATCCGAGGGTGATTAGTTGGTACATTAATTGAAAACACTGGCCATCATTAACTTTAATATTATTATTATTTGTGCACATACCTCTCCGACTAAGATAAAATCTTGTGTATAAAAATGTTTCAATAAAAAAACTTTCTCGGCATATTTCTTTAGCGCTATAATATTTAAATTTCTGTCATTTCATAATTTACCAACATTGTACTTTTTCGAAATATAAAGGAGAACACTGTTGCCAAAAAGTTTCTTTCCCACTATAATATTTTAATACAACGTTACGAACATAGTACTTTCTCGTCATATTTCTTTCGCGCTTACTATTTAAATTTCTGTCATTTCATAATTTACCAACATTGTACTTTTTCGAAATATAAAAGGAGAACACTGTTGCCAAAAAGTTTCTTTCCCACTATAATATTTTAATACAACGTTACGAACATAGTACTTTCTCGTCATATTTCTTTCGCGCTTACTATTTAAATTTCTGTCAATTCATAATTTACCAACATTGTAGTTTTTCGGAATATAAAGGAGAACACTGTTGCCAAAAAATTTCTTTCCCGCTATAATATTTTATTACATTTAATTTTGTTATCAACTGATATAAAAAATATCAACCAAACCATAGCAAAACCGCAGTAGGTATCTTCATAATTCGAATTTTTTTAAAAAATATATCGCTAGATTTGAAATTATTTCAGGATAAATCGTTCGTATAGGTCCCTATCATTTTATAGGCCATAAAAATATTGACATTTATTATCATTATTATTATTATAAAATAATTTTTATATTGAAAAATAATCCTATTTCAAATGCATGCTTTACCACAATCAGCGATAAGAATTTTACCGTTTATATGAAATTAGTCGGAGAGGTATGTGCATAAATAATAATAATATTAAAGTTAATGATGAAAAGTTGCCAGTGTTTTTAATTAATGTACCAACTAATCAAACGAGGAACAAGTTGAAACTCATATTTCAAGATAGAACTGAGGGTGATGTTGATGTGTGACAACCCATTTTAACAGCCGATATTGATTTAAGAAATATTGACAAGCAAACAGCTTTATTATGGAATAATAATAAAATCATTTAAAATGACATATTCTATGAAAATAAATGAATAGAAAATATACAAGGTGTTTAAGTAAAAGTCATATATTAATAAGCAGTATTTATTACTTTTAGACGTTTCATCCGCGACATCCTCTTCAGCGTTCACCTGATCTCTAAAAATAGATATTTAAATGTGAATTGACGTGATGAAAAGAATTGCCTAACATGGACTTACACCAACTGGTCTATCATTTCATGTTCGAGGTCAGCATCCCCGAACTCTGATAATCTAAAATATATTCAAATTAAAAAATACAAAAACCGAATTTTAATTCGTAAAAATTAAACTTTTTTTTGTTCAAAATGAAATAAAATAATTAATATAAAACTTAACTTTTTTTAGTTGTAAAACGAAATAAAATAATTAATAAAAAGTCGCAAAA
Source organism: Neocrepidodera transversa (assembly GCA_963243735.1). Taxonomy (NCBI): domain Eukaryota; kingdom Metazoa; phylum Arthropoda; class Insecta; order Coleoptera; family Chrysomelidae; genus Neocrepidodera; species Neocrepidodera transversa. The sequence continues at coordinate 2,833,099 of OY725353.1, forward strand.
TGAAATAAAATAATTAATTAAAAATCGAAAAATATATTTAACAAATAAAAAAAATAAAAGAAAACAGAATTTTAATTCGTAAAAATTTAACTTTTTTCCAAAATGAAATAAAATAATTAATATAAAAAAATTAACTTTTAAGTTATAAAATGAAATAAAATAATTAATAAAAAGTCGCAAAATATATTCAATTTAAAAATCCAAAAACAGAATTTTTAATAGGTTAAAAATAAACTTGATAGTTCAAAATGAAATAAAATAATTAATATAAAAAATTAACTTTTTAGTCGGAAAATGAAATAAAATAATTAATATAAAATCGCAAAATTTATTCAAATTAACAAAAAAAAAATTAATAAAAAAATCGCAAAATATATTCAAATTAAAAAATACGAAAACCGAATTTTAAATCGTTAAAAATAAACTTTTCAGTTCAAAATGAAATAAAATAATTCATTAAAAATCGAAAAATATATTTAACAAATAAAAAAAAATAAAAAAAAACAGAATTTTAATTCGTAAAAAATGAAACATTTTTTTAAAAATGAAATAAAATAATTAATATAAAAAAAATTAACTTTTAAGTTATAAAATGAATGAAGTAAAATAAAACTTACGAAACATATCCCTCGTCTTCCAAATACTCTTCCAAAAACAAAAGTAGACCAAAATCGTCACTAAAAAAAAAACATGACACAAATCTCGTAGGTTAAAAAACTTTCGGTATACTTACAAATCCATTTTTAAATGCACTAGTCGTAGAAAAAATCTGCAGTTTTATAATGCACTTTGTTGCGGTAATTGTGATAAAATCATAAAACCGTATCAGGATGGATTCTGACCGCAATCATAGAAAATTTCCAAGTTTAAAATAAAATTCATAATTTCTACTTGTGATTAAATCTTAAAGCCGTATCAGACAAAATTTTTCTACAAATTTAAGGGTAATTTTTTTAAATTTTTAATATCAATTTTAACCTTAAAAAAATAAAACTATTTTTGAATAAGTTTAAAATCATAAAATAATTAATATCTCATTCAATTTTATTCAAAATAGGAAACAGCTCCTTTACTATTTTCATTTATTTTATAGTTATTGATAAAGCGAAATTACAATAAATTTCAAAAATATTCTTTATTTTGGTAATAATAATTACAATTCTAATTTTTAAGAAACTAAAATGCATTTTTAATTTAGAATTTTATAGTATCTCTCGAATGGTGAAAATCCCATTTCAATATCTTTAATATTTTAGATGTTATTCAATTTAGTTTAAAATCATAATATAATTTTAAATGTTTCTTAGCCAATCTTTAAAAAAATCCACAATTTTTATAATAAAATTTTGAAAAAAATTATAATTATACAATTAATTATTACAAATTTAAAGATGTTTTTTAAAATTTTTTATATTAAAATTTAACTAAAAAATAATAATTTAATAAAGATAAAAATTGCTTAAAAATTAAAATAAAAACTAGCGGCGAAACTATGCGGAACTCGAAAAAAAGTAAAGACAAAATTTGTAGAAAATTTTATGTTCTACAATTTTGATTACATGTAATTTTTCATAAAAATCCATAATTTTGTCTCAAAATCTAAAAAAGTCACAAATGTCTATATAATTTTTTCACACCCTCTAGCGGCGAAACTATGAGGAATTAAAAAAAAACGGTAATGAAAAAATGTGTAGAAAATGCCATGTTCTACAACTTTCATATCCTGTAATTTTTCATAAAAATGCATTATTTCGGTAATTTAAAAAAAAAATATGAAAAAAAAAATTACTTTTTGATAAATCTGGCAACAATGGCAAACGTTTTTGAAAATTTTAGTCATTTGAAATTAAACTATAACGTATAAAAAATATATGTGTAAAACTTTATTGCCATCTTGTTTAGTAATGACATCATCACATATAGCAACTGTCACTTTCGGTTGTCCGATTAACTACAAAATCTATACAGGATGTCTCCTTATTACCCTAAATATGTATATAAAATTTCATTTAAATCTGTTCAGCCGTTTAGATGCTATCGTGTTCACACACAGACAGACAGACATCATGCTAAAAATGGTATAAATGGATTCAGGTGACCTCAAAACGTAAAGATTCGTTAAAATCTGGGTATGATCAAAATATCATGATCGCAATACTTTCCTTCTATAGGTACAACTCTGTTGTTCCGAAAGTAATAACAAATCAGAAAACCATTGTTTTTATGCTACCAAGTAGAACTCAAACAGTTAAGATAGGAATATATGTAAGACGTTTATCCTAGATTTTGGTATTAATCGGCCAACCGAAAGCAACAGTTGCTATAAGTGATGACGTCATTACTAAACAAAAATGGCAATAGAGTTTTACACATATAATGTATTCATTATAGTTTAATTTCGAATGATTAAAATTTTTAAAAACTTTTGCCATTGTTGCCAAATTAAAATTACGGATTATCAAAAGTTGTAGAACATAAACGAACGAAAACGAACGAAAACGAACGAAAACGAACGAAAACGAACGAAAACGAACGAAAACGAACGAAAACGAACGAAAACGAACGAAAACGAACGAAAACGAACGAAAACGAACGAAAACGAACGAAAACGAACCAAAACGAACGAACACGAACGAAAACGAACGAAAACGAACGAACGAAAACGAACGAACGAAAACGAACGAACGAAAACGAACGAACGAAAACGAACGAACGAAAACGAACGAACGAAAACGAACGAACGAAAACGAACGAACGAAAACGAACGAACGAACGAACGAAAACGAACGTTCGTTTTCGTTCGTTCGTTTTCGTTCGTTTTCGTTCGTTTTCGTTCGTTTTCGTTCGTTTATGTTCTACAACTTTTGATAATCCGTAATTTTAATTTGGCAACAATGGCAAAAGTTTTTAAAAATTTTAATCATTCGAAATTAAACTATAATGAATACATTATATGTGTAAAACTCTATTGCCATTTTTGTTTAGTAATGACGTCATCACTTATAGCAACTGTTGCTTTCGGTTGGCCGATTAATACCAAAATCTAGGATAAACGTCTTACATATATTCCTATCTTAACTGTTTGAGTTCTACTTGGTAGCATAAAAACAATGGTTTTCTCATTTGTTATTACTTTCGGAACAACAGAGTTGTACCTATAGAAGGAAAGTATTGCGATCATGATATTTTGATCATACCCAGATTTTAACGAATCTTTACGTTTTGAGGTCACCTGAATCCATTTATACCATTTTTAGCATGATGTCTGTCTGTCTGTGTGTGAACACGATAGCATCTAAACGGCTGAACAGATTTAAATGAAATTTTATATACATATTTAGGGTAATAAGGAGACATCCTGTATAGATTTTGTAGTTAATCGGACAACCGAAAGTGACAGTTGCTATATGTGATGATGTCATTACTAAACAAGATGGCAATAAAGTTTTACACATATATTTTTTATACGTTATAGTTTAATTTCAAATGACTAAAATTTTCAAAAACGTTTGCCATTGTTGCCAGATTTATCAAAAAGTAATTTTTTTTTTCATATTTTTTTTTTAAATTACCGAAATAATGCATTTTTATGAAAAATTACAGGATATGAAAGTTGTAGAACATGGCATTTTCTACACATTTTTTCATTACCGTTTTTTTTTAATTCCTCATAGTTTCGCCGCTAGAGGGTGTGAAAAAATTATATAGACATTTGTGACTTTTTTAGATTTTGAGACAAAATTATGGATTTTTATGAAAAATTACATGTAATCAAAATTGTAGAACATAAAATTTTCTACAAATTTTGTCTTTACTTTTTTTCGAGTTCCGCATAGTTTCGCCGCTAGTTTTTATTTTAATTTTTAAGCAATTTTTATCTTTATTAAATTATTATTTTTTAGTTAAATTTTAATATAAAAAATTTTAAAAAACATCTTTAAATTTGTAATAATTAATTGTATAATTATAATTTTTTTCAAAATTTTATTATAAAAATTGTGGATTTTTTTAAAGATTGGCTAAGAAACATTTAAAATTATATTATGATTTTAAACTAAATTGAATAACATCTAAAATATTAAAGATATTGAAATGGGATTTTCACCATTCGAGAGATACTATAAAATTCTAAATTAAAAATGCATTTTAGTTTCTTAAAAATTAGAATTGTAATTATTATTACCAAAATAAAGAATATTTTTGAAATTTATTGTAATTTCGCTTTATCAATAACTATAAAATAAATGAAAATAGTAAAGGAGCTGTTTCCTATTTTGAATAAAATTGAATGAGATATTAATTATTTTATGATTTTAAACTTATTCAAAAATAGTTTTATTTTTTTAAGGTTAAAATTGATATTAAAAATTTAAAAAAATTACCCTTAAATTTGTAGAAAAATTTTGTCTGATACGGCTTTAAGATTTAATCACAAGTAGAAATTATGAATTTTATTTTAAACTTGGAAATTTTCTATGATTGCGGTCAGAATCCATCCTGATACGGTTTTATGATTTTATCACAATTACCGCAACAAAGTGCATTATAAAACTGCAGATTTTTTCTACGACTAGTGCATTTAAAAATGGATTTGTAAGTATACCGAAAGTTTTTTAACCTACGAGATTTGTGTCATGTTTTTTTTTAGTGACGATTTTGGTCTACTTTTGTTTTTGGAAGAGTATTTGGAAGACGAGGGATATGTTTCGTAAGTTTTATTTTACTTCATTCATTTTATAACTTAAAAGTTAATTTTTTTTATATTAATTATTTTATTTCATTTTTAAAAAAATGTTTCATTTTTTACGAATTAAAATTCTGTTTTTTTTTATTTTTTTTTATTTGTTAAATATATTTTTCGATTTTTAATGAATTATTTTATTTCATTTTGAACTGAAAAGTTTATTTTTAACGATTTAAAATTCGGTTTTCGTATTTTTTAATTTGAATATATTTTGCGATTTTTTTATTAATTTTTTTTTTGTTAATTTGAATAAATTTTGCGATTTTATATTAATTATTTTATTTCATTTTCCGACTAAAAAGTTAATTTTTTATATTAATTATTTTATTTCATTTTGAACTATCAAGTTTATTTTTAACCTATTAAAAATTCTGTTTTTGGATTTTTAAATTGAATATATTTTGCGACTTTTTATTAATTATTTTATTTCATTTTATAACTTAAAAGTTAATTTTTTTATATTAATTATTTTATTTCATTTTGGAAAAAAGTTAAATTTTTACGAATTAAAATTCTGTTTTCTTTTATTTTTTTTATTTGTTAAATATATTTTTCGATTTTTAATTAATTATTTTATTTCATTTTGCGACTTTTTATTAATTATTTTATTTCGTTTTACAACTAAAAAAAGTTAAGTTTTATATTAATTATTTTATTTCATTTTGAACAAAAAAAAGTTTAATTTTTACGAATTAAAATTCGGTTTTTGTATTTTTTAATTTGAATATATTTTAGATTATCAGAGTTCGGGGATGCTGACCTCGAACATGAAATGATAGACCAGTTGGTGTAAGTCCATGTTAGGCAATTCTTTTCATCACGTCAATTCACATTTAAATATCTATTTTTAGAGATCAGGTGAACGCTGAAGAGGATGTCGCGGATGAAACGTCTAAAAGTAATAAATACTGCTTATTAATATATGACTTTTACTTAAACACCTTGTATATTTTCTATTCATTTATTTTCATAGAATATGTCATTTTAAATGATTTTATTATTATTCCATAATAAAGCTGTTTGCTTGTCAATATTTCTTAAATCAATATCGGCTGTTAAAATGGGTTGTCACACATCAACATCACCCTCAGTTCTATCTTGAAATATGAGTTTCAACTTGTTCCTCGTTTGATTAGTTGGTACATTAATTAAAAACACTGGCAACTTTTCATCATTAACTTTAATATTATTATTATTTATGCACATACCTCTCCGACTAATTTCATATAAACGGTAAAATTCTTATCGCTGATTGTGGTAAAGCATGCATTTGAAATAGGATTATTTTTCAATATAAAAATTATTTTATAATAATAATAATGATAATAAATGTCAATATTTTTATGGCCTATAAAATGATAGGGACCTATACGAACGATTTATCCTGAAATAATTTCAAATCTAGCGATATATTTTTTAAAAAAATTCGAATTATGAAGATACCTACTGCGGTTTTGCTATGGTTTGGTTGATATTTTTTATATCAGTTGATAACAAAATTAAATGTAATAAAATATTATAGCGGGAAAGAAATTTTTTGGCAACAGTGTTCTCCTTTATATTCCGAAAAACTACAATGTTGGTAAATTATGAATTGACAGAAATTTAAATAGTAAGCGCGAAAGAAATATGACGAGAAAGTACTATGTTCGTAACGTTGTATTAAAATATTATAGTGGGAAAGAAACTTTTTGGCAACAGTGTTCTCCTTTTATATTTCGAAAAAGTACAATGTTGGTAAATTATGAAATGACAGAAATTTAAATAGTAAGCGCGAAAGAAATATGACGAGAAAGTACTATGTTCGTAACGTTGTATTAAAATATTATAGTGGGAAAGAAACTTTTTGGCAACAGTGTTCTCCTTTATATTTCGAAAAAGTACAATGTTGGTAAATTATGAAATGACAGAAATTTAAATATTATAGCGCTAAAGAAATATGCCGAGAAAGTTTTTTTATTGAAACATTTTTATACACAAGATTTTATCTTAGTCGGAGAGGTATGTGCACAAATAATAATAATATTAAAGTTAATGATGGCCAGTGTTTTCAATTAATGTACCAACTAATCACCCTCGGATTTTGTTTTTTTTTTAGCCTTGATCCGGTAAAAATATATTCTAACTGACTCAGTAATTCATAATAATAGTCATTTCATCGATAAGATCAATAACAAATCCTATAGCAGTAATTTAAATTTTCTGAATTCCTTTTTAACGAATAAATCCTTTTTTTTTCAAATGGTAGCTATCGAGGGCCATCTTGCAAATTGATATACAATTTAATTACCAATTCAACGATATACATTATGTACAGTTTTCTTTTTGTTCAAATCTAAAGATAGACTTTAATCCGATCAAGACCTCCTGTGCTAAAAAAAATCTGAAATTTGAATATTTTAAAAAATTTGGCAACACTGTCGTATGAAATTTGAGCCGTAGAATCCGAAAAACATAAAATATACAGGGTGTTCTATTTAAAAAATCGAAATTAGTGACATTTCTGACGAAACCGGAAGTAGACCATTTTGTTTTTATACGTCTGGTAATCAAAATTTGTATCTCATATCTGTGTACCAAATTTTATTTCAATCGGTTGAAAACTGAAGGAGATATAAGCATGGCCCTAGTTTCATTGTCATCCGGTATATCGCAATAAAATATAATAAGTGATAGGTTGGTAGCGGGAAAGTAAAAAACTTAACTGAACTTAACGACGTTTACATGTGTGAAATAGAGGGAAACTATCATGTTGGCAACAATTATAGACTAAGAGACAGTTGGTAACGCTTTTTTTGTGCGAAAGTATCAACACTGATATATTATAGTGGAAAATGACAAGGTCTCGATTGATTTTTTAGTAAATGGTACTTTTTGACACACCCTGTATATGAGAATTTTTCGTTCATCTACTCTTCTTTTCAGCGTAGAGGGAAACTATCATGTTGGCAACAATTATAGACTAAGAGACAGTTGGTAACGCTTTTTTTGTGCGAAAGTATCAACACTGATATATTATAGTGGAAAATGACAAGGTCTCGATTGATTTTTTAGTAAATGCTACTTTTTGACACACCCTGTATATGAGAATTTTTCGTTCATCTACATCTTCTATTCAGCGAGGGGCCGCTCGTCCCGATTCATTCATTTGTCTAGCCTGTGGGGTTGAGGAGGGTTGAAGGGGGTAGTTGGGATTTTATACTTATTTTTCCCTTACTCCTTGTGGTATTAGCTATTTTATCAATTTTCCTGTAAATACGGGGTAGTTGAGGGTTAGAGGGGGTAGTTGGGATTTTATGACTATTTGTTCCTTAATTGACACCTATGATGTGTTACGTGATATATTTCATTCATTGTTCCCCCACCTTTTTTTGAGCCAATGCCGTTTCCCGCGTTTAAATCGGACCAATAGTAACGGAGATATAAGCTAAGGCCCTTTCGACGTTTCTTCTCCGCAGGATTTTTTTATACGTATAAATTATATGGTAGATTTCAAATAGACGGCTGTTTCCCACGTTTAAATCGGACCAATAGTAACGGAGATATTTACTATGGTCCTTTTGGCTTCCGTACTGCGCATGTTTTTTTTTACGTATTTATTAAACGTCACATTTAAAATACACTTCCATTTCCCGCGTTTAAATCGGACCAATAGTAACACAGATATAAGCTAAGGTCCTTTTGGATTTTGTACTGCGCATGTTTTTTCATTACGTATTTATTATACGTCACATTTAAAACACATTACCGTTTCCCGCGTTTAAATCGGACCAATAGTAACAGAGATATAAGCTAAGGCCCTTTTGGCTTTCGTACTGCGCATGTTTTTTCTATACGTATTTATTATACGTCATATTTAAAACACACTGCCGTTTCCCGCGTTTAAATCGGACCAATAGTAACGAAGATATAAGCCAAGGCCCTTTTGGCTTTCGTACTGCGCATGTTTTTTCTATACGTATTTATTGTACGTCACATTTAAAATACACTTCCGTTTCGCACGTTTAAATCGGACCAATAGTAACAGAGATATTCACTACGGTCCTTTTGGCTTTCGTACTGCGCATGTTTTTTCTTTACGTGTTTATTATACGTCACATTTAAAATATAATTCCGTTTCCCGAGTTTAAATCGGACCAATAGTAACGGTTATATTCACTACGGTCCTTTTGGCTTTCGTACTGCGCATGTTTTTTCTTTACGAATTTATTATACGGCACATTTAAAATACACTGCCGTTTCCCGCGTTTAAATCGGACCAATAGTAACGGAAATATAAGCTAAGGCCCTTTTGACGTTTCTTCTACACAGTATTTTTTGACATGTTATTATGTTACGTTATATTTCAAATATAATGCCGTTTGACCCACCCAAATCGGTCCATTAATTACGAAGATATATTGTGGATTAAAAATGGCTACAAAAAGATGGCTAGTAGCGCCATCTGTTTGTTAGCGGCAGTACTACATCTTAGAGTTATGTAGAGTACTATATTTTTAGTCCGCAGCCATTTTTTATCCTAATATTTAAAGTATGCCACATGCCGCCATTTTTATCTGCGTCTCTTTCTGACACGCTGAATTTCCTATACCTCTCTCTCTAACACATTGAATTCCCTATAGTGGTAGTAGTAATGGTTTAGGTGATCTACTCCTATATTTAAATTCTATAAAAAAAGTGTAGACTTGAAAAAAGGAAGAGATCAACACAAGGTAAAAAATTCTATTCGTACCAACAATTTTTTATTTAAAATTTTAAAAAAATTCCCATATCTATAATATAACATAAGGAAAATAGGGATAAATAGGGAATAATAGAAAAAAATTATTGAAAAACAAGAAAATATAAAATGAAATGGAAACAAGTGAAAAACGACAATATTTTTACCGTAATTTCGAGGTTTCAAAAATTTAAAGTTACGAAATAAATTTCTATATTGGGATATATACTACAGTATATGTGGTATAAGTAGCGGGAAAGTAAAAATAGGTCAAAGATTAATTTTATTTCAGGGGTTTTTAACGATGCTGAATCGATTGCCGTTGTTCGTTTGTCTATATCTCTAACCGTTTTCGAGTTGAATCAGGCTAACAGACGGACGGACAGACGGACGGACAAAACCATCTTAAAAGAGTTTTTTTTCTTCGAAAAATAGGAAATAATACAAAAAATAGTGAAACATAGAGAAATTAGAAAAAAATAGGGGAAATAGTGAAAAGTTAGAAAAAATAGGAGAAAATAGGGCAAAATAGAGAAGATACAGAAATTAGAGAATAATATTGGCAAACGGGAAAGCACACGGGTAAATGGTTAAAATAGGAAAAAGTGGGGAAAAATAAAAAAAAGAAAGAAATAAAAGTAACCTAGGAAAAAATAGGGAATAATTGGGACAAATACAGACAAAGAAAACGGGAAAAATAATGAAAGAACAGAAAAAAATGAGGGAATTAGGACAAAATATGGAAAAATTAATACAAATAGGGCAAAATAAGGAAAAAAAAAGGCAAAACTAATAGAAAATAGGCAAAATAGAAAGATACAGAAAACATAAAAAAAAGGAAAAATAAAGAATATATTGAAAAATAGGGGAAAATATGGAAAAAATTTGAGAAAAATAGGTAAATAAAGCAAAAAATTGAGAAAAATGGGGAAAAATATCCAAAACCAGGAACAATTAGGATAGGGCAAATTTTGGAAAAAAATAGTGAAAAATAGGGAAATAAGCGAAAAAACAGACAAAAAGAGGGAAGAATTGGAAAAATAATAAAAAGTTAGGTAGTTATTTTATTACAAGGGCTAAACAATAAGAAAACTGGAAATTTAAAGACAAAAATATATTTTATATCCCATAAAAATAAAAATAAATAATATTTTGAAATAAACTTAATACCCTTAAAAAGAGAATAAAATATTCTATTAGTGAGAATTTTTTCAAAATTTTTGTGCAAGAATTGTAAACTTGAGAAAAGGGAGAGACCAAAGTAGGGGAAATCAAAAAAACGTAAAAGTCGTAGTCTCTCCCTATTCTCATAGCCACATTTTTTTAAATTCAATTTTTGAAAAAAATCAGTCATATAGAACATATTTTTCTCTTTCTATGTGCACTAAACACGATTCAATGAAGTAGGTAGTTCTGTTGTTACCGGGGCTAAAGGGTAAGAAAACTACAAATTTTTAAAGACAAAAATATATTTTATATCAGATAAAAATAAAAATAAATAATATTTTGAAATAAACTTAATACACTTAAAAAGGGAATAAAATATTCTATATAAGTGAGAATTTTTTTAAAATTTTTGAGCAAGAATTGCAAACTTGAGAAAAGGGAGATACCAAATTAGGAGAAATAGCGAAAAATACAAAAAATAGGGAAATTGGGAAAAAATGGAGAAAATAGTGAAAAGTTAGAAAAAATAGAACAAAATAGCGAAAAGTAGGGAAAAATAAAAATAGGAACAAGCAGACAAAAAAGGGAAAACTGGAAAAATAATGAAAAACAGAAAAAAGTGATAGAATTAGGAGAAAATAGGGAAAAAGAAGTACAAATAAGGACAAATAGGGAAAAATAAGGAAAAAAAGACAAAACAAATAGAAAACAGGCAAAATAGAAAGATACAGAAAACATAGAAAAAATATAAAAAATAAAGAATATAGTCAAAAATAGTGGAAAATATGGAAAAAATAGAGAAATTTGTTAAAAATTGGAAAAAATAAGAAAAGCAGGAAAATCATGAAAACGTATTAAAATTAGAAAAAAAAAATCGGGAAGGATATGGAAAAATAATGAAAAATAGGGATATATAGTAGGAAATAAGGAGAATTCGGGAAAAATATAGAAAAATGGGGAAAATAGAGAAAAGTAAGTACAAATAGGAAATAATAATGGAAATCTGGAAAAAATAGAAAGAAATAGGAAATATGTAGAAAACCAGCGAAAAATAGAGAAAATTTGGGAACAATGTAAAAATAAGAAAAATACATGTAAAAATGGGGAAAAAGAGCAAAAAAGTTGAAAATCATAGACAAAATAGCGAAGTTAGAGATAAAGAAAACTGAATAAAAAAATTAATTTGAAAATAGCGCAATTTATTCATATTATACATAATTGTAAAACATAAAATGTTAATTCATTTTTCTTAACCCGCCTATGGTATTCTCATCCTTTGTATAACAGTTAATGTTAATAAACTGGTGTTTATGTGGTCTTTTATCGGCATTTTAAGCAGATTTTCGGTTGCATTTTTTGGGATTTACTATTGATTAATGACGCATAAGGCAACGTGCGGTAAAAACAAAATTGCACCTGGATTTAATCCTTCGAAATATATGTATTGGACTTTATGTTCGAATTGGACATTAATATAACCAAACGATTTATTAAGTCTATTTTGATTTGAGACAAATAAAAACATACTTAATATTTTTAATATTAATTTTAATGTTATTTTAATTTTATTATTATAAGGAAATAAGTAAATAACTGTAAAAATACATAAAACTAAATTTTATTAAAATCTGACTAATGACATATTTATAAAAAATTTAAAAACTTGCACTCACAGAATTTTTAAAAAATTCGTTAAAAAATTGGTTTTTCACTGAAACTAATAGAGCTAGAAAATAACTGATTTATTTTCTGCAATATAATTTTCTGTTAATTTTCGTTAATATCTTACGAAAGCCATATTTATTAAAATTTTGAAGAATTTGCGCTCTCAGTCTGTTTAAAAAATTCAGTTTAGTAAAATTTGGCACTATTTAGTAGAATTTAGTAAATTTAGTTGAATTTGGTAGAATTTAGTTGAATTTGATAGAATTTAGTAGAATTTAATAGAATTTAGTAGAATTTAGTAGAATTTAGTTGAATTTGATAGAATTTGGTAGAATTTTGTAGAATTTTGTAGAATTTTGTAGAATTTTGTAGAATTTTGTAGAATTTTGTAGAATTTTGTAGAATTTTGTAGAATTTTGTAGAATTTAGTATAATTTAGTAGAATTTAGTAGAATTTAGTAGAATTTAGTAGAATTTAGTAGAATTTAGTAGAATTTAGTAGAATTTAGTAGAATTTAGTAGAATTTAGTAGAATTTAGTAGAATTTAGTAGAATTTAGTAGAATTTAGTAGAATTTAGTAGAATTTAGTAGAATTTAGTAGAATTTAGTAGAATTTAGTAGAATTTAGTAGAATTTAGTAGAATTTAGTAGAATTTAGTAGAATTTAGTAGAATTTAGTAGAATTTAGTAGAATTTAGTAGAATTTAGTAGAATTTAGTAGAATTTAGTAGAATTTAGTAGAATTTAGTAGAATTTAGTAGAATTTAGTAGAATTTAGTAGAATTTAGTAGAATTTAGTAGAATTTAGTAGAATTTAGTAGAATTTAGTAGAATTTAGTAGAATTTAGTAGAATTTAGTAGAATTTAGTAGAATTTAGTAGAATTTAGTAGAATTTAGTAGAATTTAGTAGAATTTAGTAGAATTTAGTAGAATTTAGTAGAATTTAGTAGAATTTAGTAGAATTTAGTAGAATTTAGTAGAATTTAGTAGAATTTGGTAGAATTTAGTAGAATTTAGTACAATTTAGTACAATTTAGTAGAATTTAGTAGAATTTAATAGAATTTAGTAGAATTTAGTAGAATTTAGTAGAATTTAGTAGAATTTAGTAGAATTTAGTAGAATTTAGTAGAATTTAGTAGAATTTAGTAGAATTTAGTAGAATTTAGTAGAATTTAGTAGAATTTAGTAGAATTTAGTAGAATTTAGTAGAATTTAGTAGAATTTAGTAGAATTTAGTAGAATTTAGTAGAATTTAGTAGAATTTAGTAGAATTTAGTAGAATTTAGTAGAATTTAGTAGAATTTAGTAGAATTTAGTAGAATTTAGTAGAATTTAGTAGAATTTGGTAGAATTTAGTAGAATTTAGTACAATTTAGTAGAATTTAGTAGAATTTAATAGAATTTAGTAGAATTTAGTAGAATTTAGTAGAATTTAGTAGAATTTAGTAGAATTTAGTAGAATTTAGTAGAATTTAGTAGAATTTAGTAGAATTTAGTAGAATTTAGTAGAATTTAGTAGAATTTAGTAGAATTTAGTAGAATTTAGTAGAATTTAGTAGAATTTAGTAGAATTTAGTAGAATTTAGTAGAATTTAGTAGAATTTGGTAGAATTTAGTAGAATTTAGTACAATTTAGTAGAATTTAGTAGAATTTAATAGAATTTAGTAGAATTTAGTAGAATTTAGTAGAATTTAGTAGAATTTAGTAGAATTTAGTAGAATTTAGTAGAATTTAGTAGAATTTAGTAGAATTTAGTAGAATTTAGTAGAATTTAGTAGAATTTAGTAGAATTTAGTAGAATTTAGTAGAATTTAGTAGAATTTAGTAGAATTTAGTAGAATTTAGTAGAATTTAGTAGAATTTAGTAGAATTTAGTAGAATTTAGTAGAATTTAGTAGAATTTAGTAGAATTTAGTAGAATTTAGTAGAATTTAGTAGAATTTAGTAGAATTTAGTAGAATTTAGTAGAATTTAGTAGAATTTAGTAGAATTTAGTAGAATTTAGTAGAATTTAGTAGAATTTAGTAGAATTTAGTAGATTTTAGTAGAATTTAGTAGAATTTAGTAGCTGACAAATGATAATTAAAAAAATACATCAATTTTTTTTCACCTAATTTAAAAAAAATCAAAACCATTTTGTATATATACGTATTATTATTTTTAGATAAATAAATTTTAATTTTTTTTTTAAATTTTATTATATTTTGTATTTGTATCGATATAATCAGCAGCAGGCAGCACTTAACCGATATACTCCATATCTGTTCCGCTGCTGAAACGAATCCGTTGTTCGAAGATAGCCGTAGAATTTGTACGAGGAACCAGTCCTCTTATTCAAGACCGATTTGGTAATCTAAATTAATTTTATTGAAGACTAATTAAGAGCCTTTATCAACCCCTTATAAAGTTTATCGGTAATGAATATTTATAGCGGTTTAAAACTCTTACTATTTACATAAACCATATCGGGATACGCCGACTATAAGATAAATTATTGTGCTTTTAAATAAAATACAAAACTCCGCCTCTGAAAAATAAAATAAAGTTAAGGGGTGAGGTCCAAAAGAAATTGATTGAGATTAAAGATGTTCCGTTATTGAGCAAGTAATTTCGCTGACTCATATGAGCCAATTTGGGGTACAGCAATAAAATTTAAATAGAAATAAAATAGGGTTAGAGCTCGAAGAGGAAATGAAAATAAATGACAAATTGGTCCAGGGGGGAATTTAGGGAATTAAATTGGACAATTTTCACAAATGTACAATATGGAAATAGAACATCATTAGTCAGATTTTAACATAAAATAACAAAAATGGATCTGTTATTTTCTAGCTCTATTAATTTAAGAGAAAAACAAACTTTTAAATTTTTTAAAAAATGGCGAGAGCGCTATTTCTTATATTTTTTTGTAAATGTATCATAAGTCAGATTTTAACAAAAATTGACAAAAAGATAGGTCAAATGGGTAAAAATTACAGGTAATAGATCTGTTATTTTCTAGCTCTATTAATTTCAGAGAAAACAAGCTTTTGAATTTTTTAAAAAATGGTGAGAGCGCTAATTCTTTAAATTTTTTGTAAATGTATCATTAGTCAGATTTTAACAAAAATTGGGAAAAAGATAGTCAACTTGGTGAAAATTGCAGACAAAAGATCTATTATTTTCCAGCTCTATTAATTTCAGAGAAAAACAAACTTTTGTATATATTTAAAAATGGCGAGAGCGCTATTTCATTAAATTTTTTGTAAACGTATCATTAGTCAGATTTTAACAAAAATCGGCAAAAAGATAGTCAAATGGGTGAAAATTGACAAGAATTATGGACACCATCTTCATGAATTTTACTTTCCGATATGTTCTCTAGGTGTAAAAATTGTGTAGAAATTACCAAAAAATAATATTTTTAAATTGAAACTCGATAAAAAATAAGACGAAAAAAAAAATTTGATAAAAGTTTCTAAATCTAATAAGCTTTATAAAAAATATACAGGGTGATCAAACATCATTAGTTTTCAAGATACTAGACTTATTTCATTTTGAAATTTTTATTTGATTATAATTTTTTTAATTACCCTCTAATCACATATTTACTATTAATTTAAATTTAAAAATATACTTGTAATTACCATAAAATAGGATATATTAAACAAAGAAATAAAATGAATATATATATATACTAAAAATAGTTGGTACAAATTATATTTGCATATAATTTTATTCATTTATTTACTTTTATTTAGAAATAATATAAAATCTATTTTTATCGTTTGTGCGTTGTGTAACGATGCATAAAATAAAATAGGCCATATTTAAATACTGAAATGGTTTTATTCCATTTTATGTTAAACGTGTATCAAATATTATACAAATAATTTTTATTTTTATACTTTGTATTTAATTTGTACAATTTAAATACGGGTAAATTAACATTTATAAATTTATAGTTACATGAGCTATTTTTAAATATTAATAATATAGGGAAATTGGGGCAAAATACGCCAAAATAGGTACAAATAGGTAAAAATAAGGACAAAATAATAGAAAATGAGTAAAAATAGAAAGAAATAGAAAAAATATAGGGAAAATAGCGAAATGTAATAAAATTGAGAAAAAATAGTAGCAAATGGAGAAAATTTGAGAAATAGTAAAATTAGAATACAATATTGAAACAATATGGGAAAATAACAAAATGGTGAAAAATAGGGACAAATAGGGAAGTAACAAAAAAATATCAAAATATACGAGAAGATAGTGAAATATAGGGAAATTAAGGAGAATATAGAAAAACAGGGAAAAATATGTTAAAATATGGAAATTAGGGAATAATAAGAAACAGGGAAAATAAGGAAAAATATGGAAAAAAGGGAAAACAGGAAAGAATTGCGAATAATAGAGACAATAGGGACAAATAACTAAAACCAATAAAAAAATAATAAAAAACCGGAAAAATATGGAAGAAATAGGAAAATTTAGGGGAAAATAGGGAATACCAGAAAAACAAAGGAAACTATAGCATAACAGGCAAAAATCAGAATAATATTTTTTTAAAATTTCGTTTTTATCAGAAACTAAAAGAACTAACAATAACTAATTTATATTTTACAATCGACACTCCTTTGACTATCGTTCTGCCAATTTGCGTTAAAATCTGACTAATGATATATTTACAAAAAATTTAGAAAAATTGCGATCTCACCATTTTTTTAAAAATTAAAAAAAAATTATTTTTCTCTAAAATTAATAGAGCTAGAAAATAACTGACTAATTTTCTGTAATTTACGCCCCTTTTTTTAAAAAAAATTGAAGTTTATTTTTCTCTGTAATTAATAGGGCTGGAAAATAGCTGATCTATTTTCTGCAATTTACACCTCCTAGGCCATCCTTTTATCAATGTTCGTTAAAAAATAACTAATTATACATACAAATCTCAGTCGTTGCACATTTTTGAAAAAATTTAAAATGTTCAAATTCAAAACAAAATAAATTATATTATTTTTTTTAAAGGAAAATGATTTAACTCTTCTTATCGATTTTTTTAGCAAAAAGATTACCAGAGTTTGGTTAAAAATAATAAGTGAAAACAAACTTTTACATCACAATTATTATTATTATCTTTAAAATACCCAAAAATAATTATAAACAAAATAAATTTTATTCCTACCTATAAATAAATATTTTATTAATGATAGAATAATTGACCTAAAACAAACTAAATTCAAAATTTGTTTATATATTAAAAAAATATATTCCCTCCCAAATCTCCGTTAATGATGACTAAAATCCTTGAAGCAGACTTAGTGCAGTTCACGACAAGTAAAAATGAAGACAAAATTTACTGTCAAAAATAATAATAACATGTGCTTCGGAAAGTACCGGTTATAAATACGGATTTACTTTCCGTAATCCTCGGTAATAAGGAGATTTTAAAATATTTTGCAATCAAACAGATTATATAAATTGGTTGATTTATGTTTCGAAGCGAGGCATCTATACTGCTTGGCTTTTGCTGGGATTATGTATTTTCTTTTTTTTTTTTATTATTTATTGGCGATTTCGGTAAATTTTTTAACTGTTTTATAAATCCGTTTAATGGCGATAAATCCGAAATAAAGAGTTGATGATTTATTGTTTTTAAAACATCTCAAAACAAACTTAACTCCAGATTTTTTTTTTTAATTATATACAACATTTTTATAGTAAATATAATAAAAGTCAGCAAGTAGTTGAAAGTAGAACAATGGAAATATAACAAAAAATTCAGTATCAATTCGACCTCAACTGGAGTGAGTTAAGCGTCCTAATGTGTGGGGGTAGGAATCTTTTAAAGACACCTGAGGTAGTAGCAGACTCTCCCATGATCGTTCTCCATGAAAAATCAGGAGCATACCTGCTAGACCCTCCTCGGTAATTTGTCCTGGTATCGTCCTATTCCTTGTAGCCTGTCATAGGACTAATTTACTCCTTTTTAGGAAAGTGTGGTGAAAAGGGTATTGGGTTGATTCTTACGAGCCTCCCGGTGGGGGGACCAGCACATCTAATGCCTAAAGGTGCATCCTCGAAGAGATCAAGGAGCTCGTCCTGAAGATCCTTCACTACTTTTAGAATTCTAAGATTCGGTTGGGGGAGTTTCATCTTAGAAAGGGTCTTGCATAAGGTCGGAGACAATGTTTTTAAAATTCCCCAAGTATGAGTGCGTCAGTTGCATGCCCCTGGATGTAGAATCCTCCATTATTGAGCTGCACCAAGAGCTCTTCAATTACCAAACAGTAGAGGGGATAAAACCAACCAATGTAGGTATCCTTTTGAGATTCACACCTCCATGGTCTCTCCCATCAATGACGCTTCAGCTGTCCGATAGTATAGCCTTGCGAAGGCTACTGTCACCTAAAATCCAAAATTTGCTGCTACAGCAATTTCTTTTTTCCTTTGTGAAGCCTCTATCCTTAAGAAAAACTATAAACCAAATAGACCATATTTTAATACTTAGTAAAGTCGTAAGAAGTATAAAAAACATCAGATCATATAGGAGAGATGTGGACAGTGACCACCATTTGGTAAGGAGTAAAATTTTGCCCGATAATCAGAGAAATCAGAAGAGAGAGAAGCAAATCGATAGAGGGATGAAATTATTGAAAAGTCAGGAAAAGAGAGATGTTTATTATTATTTAAAAGATTGTCGTGGGTAAGGATTATCCGGGATGGATATATGGGGAAGAATTTTCCGGGAAACATTGTCGTATCACGGATTAGAAGCTTGTTATAGTTTTTTTATCGTGAGGAAAGATTGTCGTAGAAAAGTATTGTCCAATATTGTCTGAACAAGATTGTCTTGTCACTTTTTAGTGACTTATTTTTTTTTTTTTTTTTCGTTAGAATGGATTTTCCATGATGGATGTGTGGAGAACAATTTCCCGCGAAGTATTGTCGTATCACGGTTTAGAAGCTTGTTATAGTGAGGAAAGGATTGTCACTGGAAAATCTTGTCGTAGGGAAGGATTATCCAGAGTGGATTGTCGGAAAAAGAGTGTCTCGTCACTTTTTAGAAGCTCTTGATTTTTTTCTCATTAGAATGGATTGATTGTCCGTGATGGATGTATGGGGAAGAATTTTCCGGGAAGTATTGACGTATCACGGTTTAGAAGTTTGTTATGGTTTTTTTGTCGTGAGGAAGGATTGTCGCTGGAAATATTATGGTAGGAAAGGATTGTCAAGATTGGATTGTCTGAAAAAGACTGCCTTGTCACCTTTTAGAGCCTTGTTATTTTTTTTCTCGTTAGAAAGGATTGCCCTTGATGGGTGTATCAGAAAGAATTTCCTGGGAAAGATTGTCGTAGGGAAGGATTGTCCAGAACAGATTGTCTGGAAAATAATTTTCCAGAATGGATTGTCATGTCGCAGTTTATAGGCTTATTATTTCTTGTCGTGGGAAAGGACTGTCGTGGAAAAGATTGTCGTGGGGAAGGATTATCCGAGGAAGAATTCTCCGGGACAGATTGTAGTGTAAGGGTTTGGAGAATTATTATTACTTTTTTGTTACCTGTAACGATTGTCATGGGGAGGGATTGCCCGGGGTTGGATTTCCTGATGAATATTTTTCCGGGGAGGATTTTTGCTCAAAATTTGGATGATTCTTATATCTTATATCTTTTTGAAGTAAGAAAGGATTGACGTTGTGAAGAATCGTCTCAGGAATGCATTGTGGTGAGAAAGAATTTTCTAAGTAAGTTTGTTGTGTTATGATTTAGACGCTTATTATTTTTTTGTCGTGGAGAAATATTGTCCGGGATCAATTGTCTGAAGAAGAATTTTCCGATTTAGAAGCTTATTATTATTTTACAGTGATACAAATTGTCGTGGGGAATGATTATTGGGGACAGATTGTCTGAGGAAGAATTTTCTTGAAAGGATTGTCGTGTCAGGGTATGGAGGCTTGTTAAAAAAACGCAGGAAGGAATTGTCGTGGGGAAGATTTGTCGTGGGAATGAATTGCCAAGGATAGATTATCTGCGGAAAATTTTTCCGGGAAGGATTGTCGTGTCACGAGTTCGAGGCTCATTATTTTATCCGGAATAGATTGTCTGAGGAAGGCTTCTTAATATTATTTTTTTGTCGTAGGAAAGTATTGCCGTGGGAAACGACTATCGCAGGAAAGGATTGTCGTGGGGAACGATTGTCGCAGGAAAGGATTGTCGTGGGGAAGAATTGCCAGGGATGGATTATCTGGAGAAAAATTTTTCGAGAAAGATTGTCGTGCCACGAATTGAAGGCTCATTATTTTATCCGGAATAGATTGTCTGAGGAAGGTTTCTTAATATTATTTTTTTGTTGTGGGAAAGCATTATCGTGGGAAACGATTATCTACGGAATGGATTGTCGTGGGGGACGATTGTCGCAGTAATGGATTGTCGTGTTGAAGAATTGCCAAGGATGGATTATCTGGAGAAAATTTTTTCGGGAAGGATTGTCTATTTTATCCGGAATAGATTGTCTAAGGAAGGCTTCGTAAAATTATTTTTTTGTCGTGGGAAACAATAGGAATGGACTGTCGTAGGGAACAATTGTTGCAGGATAGGATTGTCGTGGGGAAGAATTAACAGAGATGGATTATCTGGGGAAATTTTTTTCGGGAAGGATTGTCATGTTACGATTTTGAGGCTTATAACAAATGTCGTTGGAAATAATTTTCCGGGAAGAATTCTCGATGCTTATATTTTTTTGTCGTAGTAGAGAATTATCGTTTGGAAGAATTATAGCAGGAAAAGATTTTCATGAAATAATTGTCGCTGGAAAAGATGTCATGGAAAAGAATTTTCCGGAAAGGATTGTCGAGTCACACTATGAATTGTTATTTTTTTGTCGTGCCAGACGATTGTCTCGGGAAAATGTTGTCGTGGGGAAAATTCTCCAGGATGGATTGTATGAGGAAGAATTTTCCGGAAAGGATTCTCGTGTACCAGTTTGGAGGCCTTTTATATTTTTTTCTTATGGGAATGGGTGTGGCAGGGTAGAATTGTCCTGCTAAAAGATTATCGTGAAGAAGGATTATCTAGGAATTTTTTTTCCGTGAAGGATTGTCATATCATGGTTTGGAGACTTAATTTTTTTTTATCGTGGATAGGCATGTCGTGGGGAAATTTTTTTAGGAAGGACTGTCATGTCACCATTTGGAGGATTATTATTTTATTTTTTGTCGTGGGAAAAAATTGTCCAAGATGGATTGTATGAGGAAGAATTTTCCAAAAAGGATTCACGTGTATGGATTTGGAGGTCTATTATATTTTTTTTGTCGTGAGAAGGACTGTGGCGGGATAGAATTGTCCCGCTAAAAGATTATTGTGGGATTATCTAGGAAATTTTTTTCTGGAAAGGATTGTCATATCATGGTTTAGAGACTTAATTTTTTTTGTCGGGGATAGGGTTGTCGTAGGGAAAATTTTTTAGGAAAGACTGTCATGTCACGATTTGGAGGCTTATTATTTTATTTTTTGTCGTGGGGAAAAATTGTCCAGGATGGATTGTATGAGGAAGAATTTTCCAGAAAGGATTCACGTGTATGGATTGGAGATGTATTATTTTTTTGTGTGGGAAGGACTGAGGCGGGGTATAATTGTCCCGCTAAAAGATTATCGTGAGAAAGGATTATCTAGCACAATTTTTTCCAGGAATAATTGTCATATCATGGTTTTGGAGACTTATTATTTTTTTTATCGGGGATAGGATTATCGTGAGGAAGGATTATCCAGAATGGATTATTTTCGTATTATCTTTCTAGCACACTAAATCCATAGTCAATGCGGCCTTACTTTTACTACAACTTTTTTTGTTAAAAACAACAATAATGATAATTAAAAATTGTAACTTACTTGTAGTTTCATAAATGAAAGATGCACATTCGGGTCCCCCATATGTGGATGGAAAAATGTGTGGAACAATGTAAAGAAAAAAGGAGAAAAAATAAAAACAAGTGATTCGATGAGGAGTGTAAAATGGAAAAAAATAAGTTGTATATGGAAGCAATAAGATAATCAGAACAGCGGAAAGCCAAAAAAAACTACTAAGAGAGAACAAAAGAAAGTTTACAGAAAAACAACTGTACGATATAGAAGATTTCTATAAAAATAGGAAAAATACCGGCTGCGTAGTTAAGGATAGAGAAGAACAACTCATTGCAGACGAACAAGAGATGGAAATAATATTTCAAGAAACTGCTTAATGAAAATATTCCCGAAGATACCGACCAAAAGAAGATAAAAAGAAGAATGGAGAAGGAAAATCAATGTTTGTATAGCCGAAACTATCTCCTATAAAATAAGTTATTATTTCCTGTGAAACACGGATTTTGGGAAAACCAGTTATAAAAACCTTAGAAGTCTGTGAAACAAAAGTAGTGAGGAAAATTTTTTGGAGGAAAACGAAACAATGAAGAGAGAGTACAAAGACTAAGATGGCTATGGAACTTAGAAAGAATGGCGCCAAATAGAATCCCATAAGAGCAAAAAAGAGGAGAAGAAACCAAATAAAGATGGAAGAGAAAAGAAGAAAAATGGAAAAAATTGGAAAGAAAAGACAAGCCAAGAGAAATGTATATTTGTTTAAATAAATAAATTTTGTTTCATAAATAACGTACTATTTTTTTTATTTCCAATATTGATATATCACTTGTCGTGTTAATAAAAATAAAATGGAATATTATGAAGACAAAAGAAAAATATTAATTTAGTATTTCGTGAGCAAAATTATTATCTGACAAAATGATAAGAAAATATAATTTTATATTTTGATTAAAATTCGTGTCTGTTGTCAGTATGATGAATGTATTTCATTTAGAATAAAAATAACTCAATTTAATAATAAATATAGATGAAAATACGCAAGACGAAAAAATTTTTATAACTGGCAGAATTTTTTTTATATTAAAATTAAAATAAATTTGTTTTGATTCATATTAACACTTTAATAATTTGCTCTTTTGTATATACGTTACCACTATAAGTCATTAATTTTTAAGTCTTTTAGAGCCCCGGGAACGGAATCCCTAACTACTTAAAGTTTTGACTTGGCGATCTCGGCTTGTAGATAATCGCCACTTTTCAGGATAAGAATCAGAATGGCGTCTTAAACTCCAGTTTACCTCACATACCTCACCGTCTTAAAGTCACTGTAAAAAGGTTTTTTAAACTCGAGGATTAACTATTATTCATCTATAAAATGGGGTTAACTTTGAAGTTAATTTGACACAAATATATTAGAAATTCAATAATTTAATAAAAAATAATTCTGATTTTTATTATAATTTTCTTGTTGTTCCTTTTTTGTTTAAAACAATTAATAACTATTAATTAAGAAAAAAAATGACCGGAGTCAATGTAATTGTTTATTTCCGGACTGTTATGGTATGGTCTTCTTTATTTATTACTTCCAAACGTTTCAACTGCAACTGGGGCAGCCATCTTCAGTAGCGTAGACTAAGTCAACTTTGAACAGGTCTGACCAGCTTTGAACATATTTCAATCAGCTTCAAACAAGTCTGCAAGCTTATATCAGCTTTCAATTAACTTCAATTAGGTCTGATTAACTTTGAACAGCTGTCAATGAACCTTGAACAGCTCGGATAAGCTTTGAACATCTTTGAATTAGCTTTGAACAAGTCTGGAAAGTATTAATCAGCTTCTAATTAGCTTGAAATAGGTCTGAACGCTTTACAACAGCGTTCTATAAGCTTCAAACAGTTTAGAATAGCTTTTAATAGGTCAGCTTTGAACAGGTTTGACCTGCTTTTAACTTCAACCAGTTCTGATAGGTTTTGTACAGCTCTCAATCAGCTTTGAACATTTTTGACTAGCTTAGAAGAAGACTCGGTCGGCTTTGAACAAGATTCAATTAACTTTGAACAACTCTAGCTAACTTTGGACATCTTTTATTCGTCTTTGAACAAGTCTGAGCAGTTTTTAACAGGTCTGATTGGTTTTGAACAGCTGTCAATGAGCTTTGAACATCTCGGTTTAGCTTTGCACATCTTACAGTTAGTTTTGAAACATTTAGCAGCTTTTAGTTAGCTTCAAATAGGTCTAATTGCTTTTAAACAGCGTTCAATGAGCTTTAAACAGTTCAGATTTGCTTTGAATAAGTTTCAGTCAGATTTTATGAGCTTTGCAGTAGCTTCAAATAGATTTGATTGGTTTTGAACAGCTCTCATTCAGCTTTGAACAGATCTGACTAACTTTAAACAAGATTCAGTTAGCTTTGAACAAGTCTCATTAAATTCAGAAATTTTGTATTCAGCTTTGAACAAGTCTGGCCAGCTTTTATCAGCTGTCAATTATCTTAAATTATTTCTGATTGATGTTGAACAGCATTAAATGCGCATTGGATAGCTCTGACTAGCATTAAACATCTTTCAATTAGCTTTGAACAAGTCTGGAAATATATTACCAGCTTCTAATTAGCTTTAAACAGGTCTGTTTTTTTGAACAGCGTTCAATAAGCTTTAAACAGAGTTTCAGTCAGCTTTGAATGGGTCAGACCTACATTTATCAGCTTTCAATTAGCTTCAAATAAGTCTGATGGGTTAACTGCAAACAGGTTGGATTAGTTTTAAACGGTTGTCAATGATTTTTGAACAGCTCTGTCAACTTTGAATAAGTCTCAACAACTTTGAACATCTTTTAACAAGATTCAGTTAGCTTTGAATAAGATTCAGTTAGCTTTGAACAAATCTAACTAACTTTGGACATGTTTTACTCATCTTTGAACAAGTCTGGGCGGCTTTTATCAGTTTCCAATTAACTGCAAACAGGTTTGATTGGTTTTAAACGGTTGTCAATGATTTTTGAACAGCTCTGACTAGGTTTAAACAAGATTCTGTCATTTTTGAATAAATCTGAACAACTTTGAATATCTAATCATCTTTGAACAAGATTCAGTTAGCTTTAAACAAGTCTAACTAACTTTGGACATGTTTTACTCATCTTTAAACAAGTCTGGGTGGCTTTTATCAGTTTCCAATTAACTGCAAACAGGTTTGATTGGTTTTAAACGGTTGTCAATGATTTTTGAACAGCTCTGACTAGGTTTAAACAAGATTCTGTCATCTTTGAATAAGTATGAACAACTTTGAACATCTTTTAATTATCTTTGAACAAGATTTAGTTAGCTTTGAACAAATCTAACTAATTTACTCATCTTTAAACAAGTCTGGGTAGCTTTTATCAGCTTTCAATCAATTTTAATCAGGTTTGATTAGTTTTAAATGGTTGTCAATGATTTCTGAACAAATCTGACTATCTTTGAACAGGATTCTGTCAGCTTTGAATAAGTCTGAACAACTTTGAACATATTTTAATCAGTTTTGGACAAGGCTAGCCAGCTTTTATCATCTTTAAGTTAGCTTCAAACAGGTCTAATTGATTTTATACAGTTTCTGATGAGCTCTGATTAGCTCTTATTAGTGTAAGAATGTAGGCGTTCACGGCCTGCGTTAAATAAAGTATTTATTTACGGGCTGTTATGGTGTGGTCTTCTTTGGTTATTACTTCCAAACATTTCGACTGCAACTGGAGCAGCCATCAACTGAAACCTCCTTCGCTTTTAATGTGTCATTTATATGCATCAGCTTCTAATTACCTTCAAATTGGTCTAATTGGATAGTGGCATGGCAAATAAAAGAGTAGAAACTTTTCAAAACAATTGATGTCAATTCATACTAAATTATGATCAAGATAACAACATGCATATAAAAAAATAGAAGTGGAAAACCAATTTGGGCTTGTATATTGGCAATGATCTCTTCTGTAGGTAGTGAAAAAAAAAACAAGTAAACATTTATAAGTTAATGGCTGATTCGTATATTCATAGAGTTTGTAATTTTATATTTTTCTCCTCTTCACTGTTTTCAGATACAAGAGTAAAGTTCGAAGGACCAGTTTCCGAAGCGACAAATATTGAAATGTTTTTGGAATCTCCAGTTATTTTGTTTGGATATTATTGAATTTTGTCTTTTATTGGATAACTGTAGAGTTGTTTCCATAGGAGTATTATTATATCGATCTTTTTCCCATTCTATTAAATGACTTAGTTTTAAATGTAGTTTGAATAGTTCTCTAGTTTAATAATGCTTTTTCCATCCTGTTGAAAATTCTTTTAGCTTGTATTAAAATAGATTTAAAAAAATAAATAAATAAAAACAAATTAAGCCTAGCTTGTTTACTAAAAATGATTCATATATGTAAAATCCGATTATATTTTTAAATCCCAGCTTATTGGTAACTATTGGACACTCCTTAATGCCGATACTGACGCGATATACGTTCGCCGTCAGTTGGCATTTATTGTTGATGCTCAGAAAGAGATTAATAAACGAAAGAAAAAATTATAGACTGGTGAACAAAAGAAATTTTTTTTTATTAACGTGACTTGAACTACTGGATTCATTAGCGTCGTAATCTAACTAGATATTTTAGAATTAATGGTATATATTATAGTTCTTTAGATGTATGTGTTTTCTTCTAAGATGGATTCCAGGTTATCGGAGAAATTCTGGGCCCATAACCTATTGTACGAGGTTATATAAACACAATATATCAATCTTATTCAAAACTTTGAGGATTGATATAATAATGTGAGAAGCATTTTTATAAAAATCAAAAATGAAAGTTGTTGGCACTTGTCATTGACACACGCTCTTGACAACTGACAACTTTGGTATTGCAGTAGTTAAGAATAAAAGAACACATAAGTGATTTATTTATTTTTACACTTTTCTCTTTGGATGGTGTATTTTTGTAAATGATTAACCGCACCAGTATTGGAGAAAGGAGATAAGACATTGTTTGACTAAAGGGTTGTGCTTAGAATCTATGACAGATTAAACATTTTTGGGACATTCTTTTAACTTGGCCTCATAAGGGCCAAAATTGAAGGCGAAAATGAGATAAAACTGTTTGGGGTCCTACGTCTCCAAGGGTTATAGGTTCATTTTGTAACATAAGACTAACGGGTCCTGAATCGCACATATTGGAAGGCGTAACATGGGAAGAAGCTAAAAAAATGTAAGACGCAGCTGTTACTTAAACTGGTGACAACGCATTTCTAATGGGAGCGATTTACAAAGGAATCATACAAAGAGGACATCAACCCAATACTATGGTTTATAAATGACCTCATGCAAAGAACCATTTCGATAGTGTCACAAATGAACAATGGTTGTGGAAAAGAAAACAAAAGGAGAATATGACACAGACTTTAGCGAATCAGCAGATCTTTCGTCTGCAGCTTTAAATAAACGTATCGATGATATTCACATTAGATCTCCAACGTATATAACTAGTGAAACAGAAGACGAGAGCCAAAGATAATTCCAAGAGCTAATCAACCAGAAGTTGTATTAAGCGATTCTGATAAGTCAGGAAAAAGGTGCATCTGGCTCGATGGACCAAATGGTACTGGCTAGTAAAATATTAACAAACTAATGATCTATAGGTCGTGGTAAATAAAATCCTTGAATGATCCAACGAAACACATATATTATTAATGTTCAATACATTATAGAATAATAGAAACAACGGCAGGTAAAAAATCACCTACTGTGTTCATTGAGATGTTACTTGAAAGTGCATGGACAGCTTAAGATTGCGCAGGATACGCTGAAAGACAATTGGCACATCGGCCGTGGCTGTTGCACCATCCAGAGGGTGTCCATGCAATTTCCATTGTAATAGCAATTTGAACAGTTCTATCCCCTCCTAAGTGAAGTCTATAAAAATTTACGTACCTTTTCTGTTGATGGGTGAAACATTGCCCCTTTACACTGATCATGAATTAGTAAAGCTGTTATTATTATGGTTAATAAAACTCGGAACTTTTTTAACTAATTTATTGGCGAGGGTTAAATATTTATAAAGGTACAAACAACATTCAACTAAAACAAATAATTATAAAAATGAATACAAAATTATAAAAACGATTGATTAATTATTAGAAACATTTCCCTGTCTTACAGAAACTCAATGATGCCTGAAAACAGGTCTTTACCCAACGAAACATAGAAATTAACTGACACTTCTGGGATTTCTAACCAAACAAAAAATGAATCAATCTTTGCAGTTCTATGTGACCGCTAAGGGTAAAACTGAGGTGTTGCATTTGGGCGCCACGTGTTTCCTTGAGGATATACAGGGTGTTGCCATGTGAGGCCAAGTATAACCCTCAAGATACACGTTCATAATTTTAATCGTAGGCCTAAGTATTCTACAAGATTAGTGCATTTTAAATAGAAGACAACCTATCAGTACTTATGGGCTCTGAATAAAATTTGTAGTTTGGAATATGAAGATATTTTTTTATTTTTTTTAACATTGAATCTGTTGAAACAAAAGTATACATGAACAAATTAGTGGGCTTTGTTAAAACAATTAAAGATACAAAAAGACATTACCCACGGAACATTATCTTTGAGTCTGCATGGCAAACTTGAGTTTTCCATCCACAGTAGTAACTTTCCCACCCTGGATCTTATAGCATTCAGTGCAACGGCCTTTCGTTATTTTGAGGGGGGATGTCTATCATTTTGAGAACCAACTAGTGGTTTTTAGGTTTTGAAACATTGCTAGATATGGTTGGGGCATCCATTGGTTAAGAAATTTGTCGAGGATATTTTTTAATGATTACACGTAATAGTTTGTCTCTAAATTCTATAATTTTTAACTCTTTATTTCTTGTTCTTTTATTATAAAGAAAGTGAGCATGTTCCCCAGAGAAAATCTATGAATAATTTGCGGTACCATTTGCTACACCGTCTCAGGACACTTCCATAGTATGCAATTTGGTCGCTCAGTTCTATGCTTGATTTTCCTGTTCAGTTATACATACTAGCACTTTATATTAACAACATCCTTTGGCAAATGCTTTCTATTGAGACGAAGAGTTCATACCAAGTGAGTGTCCCTTCCTAATAACCGATAAGCCAATAGTATGCTAGTATACCAGTTGTCTGTATACAAAACTCTTCTCTCATCAAGTAATCCTTGTAGTAGGTTCATGACGCGTATAACCTTTATCCGTAGATAATTTTAAAAAAATTATACAATATTTGTGTTGCTTATTGGGAATGTATTTCATGCCAGCAAGATATTATCCAGTAAATTCAAAATTGGGACGATCTTCAAGCTTGCAGTTTGATTCTTTATAATATGATGATGATTCTTCAGAATCTAAGATGTCCTCAGATTCAAAATTAGGATCAATCACAGGATCGTCACTGGAAATATCCATTCTAAATACCATTGTTGTAACCAGATTATTAGTTTGATCAGTTTTTAAATTTTTTTTATATTAGTTCACTTTTCACTACACTTCTAAAACAAAAGTTAAACCCTTCTTTTAAGAAACTGACACCTTATATATTACTATCAAAAAATAACGATTTAGATGTACTCACCTGTTAATAATTGAGAACTTCACAAATAACTTAGATCTTAGATATATTTCATATTTCAGAAAATAACTCGTGCTGCCATGCGCCACCTATGTGCTAAAAGTAAAAATACACCTTTAGGATTACAGTTATTTACATATAAAACGTGTATCCCTGAGAACACACGTGGCCTCCACTGCGCCAATTTTATGTCCAACACCCTGTGTATCCTCAAAAAACACGAGGCGGTCAACCTGTTAAAACGCTCTTGTACAATTACGACTCGGCAAGTTAAGTCATATGATTTCCCGCTAGGCATCAATGT
Source organism: Neocrepidodera transversa (assembly GCA_963243735.1). Lineage (NCBI taxonomy): Eukaryota > Metazoa > Arthropoda > Insecta > Coleoptera > Chrysomelidae > Neocrepidodera > Neocrepidodera transversa. Next base: position 2,863,134 of record OY725353.1, read on the forward strand.
TTATGACAGAAAACTTGCCCAAATATTTCCAAGTCATCTTGTATCGTCAATGGAACTTAAAATATATAATATATTTTTTCCTAACTAAACAAATTCTTGTTATTTGTTTTGACGAGACAATTGTGTGTTTTTTCAGTCTGTTATAGTTGGGATACTAGGATATTTTTATATTCGAAGTGAATGAAAAAAAAATTGAGTTTGAAGCTCCCTTACTAAAAGATCATTTTCAATTTACACCAGTTGGGCATAAATACACATACATACATATCCAGAAAGCGCTGACGCTTCAATAGGATTTATACGAGCTATGTTTGCTGTTCATGTTATTGCGATTATAAAAACACTTTATGTCCTTTTCTCTCCTTCATTATTTTGATATTGTTTTTATTTGATGCTGTGCCCGATAATTTTTTCGGGCCGACTGACACTGTTTGTATGTTTATTGGACTATTGCAATTTCCAGGAACAAGAATTTACAGGCTAACTAACAAATTTTATCGTTCAACAACAAAATTCAGGATTTGATAGGATTTTTTTTAATAATTAAAAAAAAATCATAAATAAAAAAAACAATTAAACGAAAATATAGAAACTGGTTAAAACAACCACAAAATTGTTGTGGCACTTATTGTTTATTTTGTACATACATGATATTAGTGTAGTCATATAATAAAAGGCCTTTAGGGCATTCACCAGAATAATCTACCCGTAAAATGAAAATATTTCGTGCAGCAATTTCTGCAGTCACCGCCCATTGTTTATCAAATCCAACCCCGCCATATTTTAATTTCCCCGAAACGCCAAACTAAACAAACAAAAATAAATACGCATACGGCTTATTTCGATAACAAACCGTATGCCAGTATATTTCATTTTCTTGGAATTTCCTATCCAGGAAAAAAATTCACATTGGGAAAAAATTCTTAACCGGAGAAAATTTCGTATGGTGAAAAAATTCGTAATTAAGAAAAATTCGTAACTGCAAAAAATATATTCGTAATTTAGAAATTTCGTCTTTAGTGTGAAAAATTAGTTTCCAGGAAAAAATTTCAAATCGGGGAAAATTTATAACTACAAAAAATTCACTTCAAGAAAAATTCGTATCGGAAAAAAATTCATATTCGAGAAACATTCGTAATTATCAAAAATTCTTAATTGTGAAAAATTCGTATCCAGAAAAATGTGCAATTGGGGTAAATTTTTAACTGCGAAAAATTTGTATCCAGGAAAAATGTACATCCTGTGAAAAATTTGTATACGGGAAAAAATCGTAACCGGAAAAAATTTGTAACCCCGACGAAATTGTAGCCGGAAAAAATTGTAACAGCCACAAATTCGTAAGTGCGAAAAATTTGTGTCATATTCGACAAAAATTCATAACCGAGAAATTTGTAACTGGAAAAATATTGTAACTGCAAAAAATTCGTATCCTGGAAAAATGCGTAACCGGATAAAAAATGTAACTATGAAAAATTTGTATCGTATCCGGAAAAAAATCGTAAACGGAGAAAAATTTGTAACCGGAAAAAAGATATCTGCGAATAGTGTGTTTCCAGAAAAAAATCGTAATCAGGAAATATTTGTAACCAGAAAAAAATTGTTACTGCGATAAATTTGTATTTGCGAAAAATTCGTAATTGCAAAAATTCCATTTCCAGAAAAAAAATTGTTATCAATAAATAGTCGTAACCAGAAAAAAATAGTAACATTCGTATCCTGGGAAAATTCGTAACCGGAAAGTATTCTTATCAAAAATGTGTAACTGCGACAAATTTCTATTTGCAAAAAATTCGTAATTGCGAAAAATCCGTTTCCAGAAAAAAAATTGTAACTAAGAAATATTCGTAACCAGGAAAATTTAGTAACATTCGTATTCTGTAAAAATTCTTAATTGGGAAATATTTATAACTAAAAAAAATTACTAACATTCATATCCTGGAAAAATTCTTAACCAGGAAAAATTTGTAACTGCGGAAAATATTCGTAACCAGGAATAATATTGTAACTGCCAAAAATTCGTTTCTAGGAAAAATTTGTAACCAGGAAATATTATTAATTGGGAAAAATTCATATCCGGGAAAAATGCTTAAAAGGGAAAAAATTATAACGAAAATTGGTATCGCTAATGAAAAAAAAATCATAAACGGAAAAAAATTCGGGAAAAGTATCTGCGAAAAGTCCGTTTCCAGAAAAAAATCGTAATCAGGAAATATTCGTAACCAGAAAAAAAATGTCACTGCGAAAAAATCGTATTTGCGAAAAATTCGTTACTGCTAAAAATTCGTTCCAGATAAAAATTGTAACCAAGAAATATTCGTAACCTGGAAAAATTAGCAACATTCGTATCCCGGAAAAAATCTTAATTGTGAAATATCCGTAACCAGAAGAAAATTTGTAACAGTGATAAAGTAAACTTCGTAACTGCAAAAATTCCGTTTCCAGAAAAAAATTGTAACCAAGAAATTCGTATCCTAGAAAAATTCTTTTTGGGAATATCGTAACCAGAAAAAAATTGTAACTTTGAAAAATTTGAATTTGATAAAAATTCGTAACTGCAAAAAAACTAGTTTCCAGAAAAAGATGTGTAATCAAGAAATGGTCGTAACCAGAAAAAATTAGTAACATTCATATCTTGGAAAAATTCGTAACCGAAAAATATTCCTATTAAAAAATTTGTAACTGCGAAAAATTTGTATTTGCGAAAAAAATTGTAACCAAAAAGAAATATTCGCTACCAGGAAAAATTAGTAACATTCGTGTCATGGAAAAATTCGTAACCGATAAATATTCGTATCCAGAAACAATTTGTTTCCAGAAAAAAATTTGTAACCAAGAAATATTCGTAACCAGGACAAATTAATAACATTCGTGCCCTGGAAAAATTCGTAACCGGGAAATATTCATAACCAGGAACAATTTGTTACTGTGGGAAATATTCGTAACCAGGAAAAAATTGTTAATGAAAAAAAATTATATTTCCGAAAAATTCCTGGAACAATCTAAAAAAAAATTGTAACCAAGAAATATTCGTAACCAGGAAAATTTACTAATATTCGTAGCCTGGAAAAATTCGTAACCGATAAAAATTCGTATCCAGAAAAAATTTATTAACAAGAAATATTCGTAACCAGAAAAAATTAGTAACATTTGTAACTTGGAAAAATTCTTAACCTAGAAATATTCTTAACTGGGGAAAATTTGTAACTGCCTGAAATATTCGTAACCAGGAAAAATTATAACTGCAAAAAAATTGTATTTCCGATAAATTCGTAACTGCAACAAATTTGTTTCCAGAAAATAATTGGTAACCAAGAAATATTCGTAAACGGGAAAATTTAGTAATATTCGTATCCTGGAAAAGTTCGTAACCGATAAAAATTCGTATCCAGAAAAAATTTATTATCAAGAAATATTCGTAACCAGGAAAAATTATAACTGCAAAAAATTGTATTTGCGAAAAATTCGTAACGGCAACAAATTTGTTTCCAGAAAAAAATTGGTAACCAAGAAATATTCATAACCGTGAAAATTTAGTAATTTTCGGATCCTGGAAAAATTTGTAACCGACAAAAATTCGTATCCAGAAAAAATTTATTATCAAGAAATATTCGTAACCAGGAAAAATTAGTAACATTTGTAACTTGGAAAAATTCTTAACCAAGAAATATTCTTAACTGGGGAAAATTTGTAACTGCCTGAAATATTCGTAACCAGAAAAAATTATAACTGCAAAAAATTGTATTTGCGAAAAATTCGTAACGGCAACAAATTTGTTTCCAGAAAAAAATTTGTAACCAAGAAATATTCATAACCGTGAAAATTTTGTAATTTTCGGATCCTGGAAAAATTTGTAACCGACAAAAATTCGTATCCAGAAAAAATTTATTATCAAGAAATATTCGTAACCAGGAAAAATTAGTAACATTTGTAACTTGGAAAAATTCTTAACCAGGAAATATTCTTAACCAGCAAAAATTTGTAACTTCCTGAAATATTCGTAACCAGGAAAAATTGTAACTGCAAAAAAATTGTATTTCCTATAAATTCGTAACTGCAACAAATTTGTATCCAGAAAATAATTGGTAACCAAGAAATATTCGTAAACAGGAAAATTTAGTAATATTCGTATCCTGGAAAAATTCGTAACCGATAAATATTCGTATCCAGAAAAAATTTGTAATCAAGAAATATTCGTAACCAGCAAAAATTAGTAACATTTGTAACTTGGAAAAATTCTTAACCAAGAAATATTCTTAACTGGGGAAAATTTGTAACTGCCTGAAATATTCGTAACCAGGGAAAATTGTAACTGCAAAAAAAATATATTTGCGATAAATTCGTAACTGCAACAAATTTGTTTCCAGAAAAAAATTTGTAACCAAGAAATATTCGTAACCGGGAGAAACTAATAACATTCGTGTCCTGGAAAAATTCGTAACCGGGAAATCTTCATAACCAGGAACAATTTGTTACTGTGGGAAATATTCGTAACCAGGAAAAAATTGTTACTGAAAAAAAATTATATTTCCGAAAAATTCCTAACTGGAACAAATCCATTTCTAAAAAAAAATTGTAACCAAGAAATATTCGTAACCAGGAAAATTTACTAATAATACTAAAAATTGTTATCAGGAAATATTCCTAACCATCAAGAATTAGTAACATTTGTAACTTGGAAACATTCTTAACCAGGAAATATTCTTAACTACGGAAAATTTGTAACTGCCTAAAATATTCGTAACCAGGAAAAATTGTAACTGCAAGAAAATTGTATTTACGAAAAATTCGTAACTGCAACAAATTTGTTACCAGAAAATAATTGGTAACCAAGAAATATTCGTAAACGGGAAAATTTAGTAATATTCGTATCCTGGAAAAGTTCGTAACCGATAAAAATTCGTATCCAGAAAAAATTTATTATCAAGAAATATTCGTAACCAGGAAAAATTAGTAACATTTGTAACTTGGAAAAATTCTTAACCAGGAAATATTCTTAACCAGCAAAAATTTGTAACTGCCTGAAATATTCGTAACCAGGAAAAATTGTAACTGCAAAAAAATTGTATTTCCTATAAATTCGTAACTGCAACAAATTTGTATCCAGAAAATAATTGGTAACCAAGAAATATTCGTAAACAGGAAAATTTAGTAATATTCGTATCCTGGAAAAATTCGTAACCGATAAATATTCGTATCCAGAAAAAATTTGTAATCAAGAAATATTCGTAACCAGCAAAAATTAGTAACATTTGTAACTTGGAAAAATTCTTAACCAAGATATATTCTTAACCAGCAAAAATTTGTAACTGCCTGAAATATTCGTAACCAGGAAAAATTATAACTGCAAAAAATTGTATTTGCGATAAATTCGTAACTGCAACAAATTTGTTTCCAGAAAATAATTGGTAACCAAGAAATATTCGTAAACGGGAAAATTTAGTAATATTCGTATCCTGGAAAAGTTCGTAACCGATAAAAATTCGTATCCAGAAAAAATTTATTATCAAGAAATATTCGTAACCAGGAAAAATTAGTAACATTTGTAACTTGGAAAAATTCTTAACCAGGAAATATTCTTAACTGGGGAAAATTTGTAACTGCCTGAAATATTCGTAACCAGGGAAAATTGTAACTGCAAAAAAAATATATTTGCGATAAATTCGTAACTGCAACAAATTTGTTTCCAGAAAAAAATTTGTAACCAAGAAATATTCGTAACCGGGAGAAACTAATAACATTCGTGTCCTGGAAAAATTCGTAACCGGGAAATATTCGTAACCAGAAATAATTTGTAACTAGAAAAAAATCGTAACTACGAAACATTCGTTTCCGGGAAAAGATTGTAACCGAAAAAAAGTTTGTAACCGGGTATTGGGGAAATTTATTTCCATTCGTATCATTAATTTTATACTGGCATATAGTTATTTTTTTCTTTCGATACCTGTTTTTTTGTATTCGAATACGTATTCGAAATTGGTGGCCGGACCAGCCGGCCTGATACCATCAGAAGTAAGTGAAAAATTAATTTAATTGTTTGTAATGAACTTTTTTTTGGTTCTGTCGTTGGTGATGCGTGTCTCTGCACGGCGCGACTGACCGCAGTAACTCACATTGTGTGACACGCCAGTACCGCCCTTTTTTACTGACAAGACCAATTTTTTTTTCGGTTTTAGTTGGGTCGCTTAGATGATAAAATACTAATGAGATAAAGTAGAAAGTTTTCAGAGACCACCAAATAGGTTAAACCTAATTTAGAATTCATTATTCGTTACCGCCAATTTCTCACTGTATATAACACGAGCAACTTATTGATTCAAATAATCCGCCCACGGTTTCTGATGCCCTACGGTCGGCAACGAATGGAATAGATATCCGCGAACGTGACTTTCCAGCTAGATTAGCGCACACGGCGCGGCTAAGAACCGGGCTGCACGTCTCTCTCCTTCGCGTCGACCGGCTGACCCTTAAAATTGATGGCCTGGTACTTGGGAGGGCAACTTTACAAGAAGTCAGCAATATGGACCATAAATTTCATCGATTAAGAGAAATATGGTGGTGGGTTCGTGTGCGTGAAAGATTTCTCGCGATTTCGGGATTATATTGCTATTGTTTTTCATATTTATCCCCGTTTCGATCTCACATACATATTCCGGAGGAATTTTACGGGTAATTTGATGTTACACGCCAAGATGCTGAACGAATACTAAAAATAGTAATAACTAACCAAAATTATTATATATTATAAAAAAAAAATCCGGCAAGATAAATGAAATGCATTCATAGAGAAATTGGAGTGTATAGGAGCTTGAACATATTTTTGCTACTTCCGGTTATAATGGAAATTGGTGTCAACTTTTTTTTTTTGTATATTTTGTAACTTAAGGAATAATTACATTATTCTGAACAACATTTGTTAATACCTATCTGGAGGAAAAAAGTAAATTAATAGTACACTCATCACATAAAACAGAAAAACACTAAGAAATGGATGAATTAAGAAAAATATTACAGGAATTTAAGGAAGACATCAAGGGTAAATTACAAATAATAAAACCGGATTAGTAGTAATGAAGTAATGACCAAAAACAAATAAAGAAGAAAATACTTCAAATCAAAGAAGATCAACAAGTGTTTGGAGATGAGATAAGCAAAATAATAAGAGAAGATGCAAAAAGAAAGTAAGAAAATAAGATTTGAATGGAATCAAAAAAACACTAGAATGGATAGAGAAAAACAAAAATAAAAACAACGTGGTAATGAGTTAACTACCAATAAATAGTTGAAGAAAATCCTGCAATATTAAGTTAGTACATTTTGTTAGGTAGAAGTTGAACGTAAAAGTGCAGGTGAAACCAGCTACGAAAACAGGGACCAGAACATGCTTAATACAACTTAATGAAGAAAAAGACAGCACCCTGTATAATAAAAATATGAATTTCATAAGACAAACGACAGAAAGTTATGTCGTTTACTCTTTATAAAAATATCCAAGTAACCTTAGAAGTTCACCCTGTCAAACCCCTGCATTCCAATTTTCATTTAGCACCTTCGAGATCTTTCTAACCAGTGGTTTTTTTTTGTACTACGAATACAGTGGGTGTTCTTGATCTGAAATTGAAAATTAATTTAAGATATTTAAGGTAGGGTAAATATTGTGGATACTTACGAGCCTCCTAGGAGCTTGTTCGGGAGATCTATATCTTCTCTTGCTTCACTAAGCATCCTGAGGTTGGATTATGTGAATTTTTGCTTCGGTTTCCTAGGGATTGTTCTTCTGTTCCTGTCAACTGTCCATTTAATCTTTAGAGTTTCTTTGGCGTGTGTGTTGGTGCTGTCCAGTCTTCTCCCGATGCATCCTCTTTGTAATTTCTTGAATCTGGAAATAATAGTGGGTATATTAGTGTATTGGTAAATTTGATTAGATAAGAAGCGCCAGGGAAGGTAGGAAGTTTTTCTTAGGTTCCTCCTCTCAATTGCCGTTACGGCGTTCAGGAGACTAGGAGGAATTGTGGAGAAGTTTACAGCCCTATAATCCAAAATAAGGTAGATGTAGGTTTTGTAAGTATGCAGCAATGTCCTTGGGTTACACCTGCGAAATCGTCCACCAAGGGATCTAAGGAGAGAAGTCCGCCACCTAACTCTGTCAAGAGTTTTTTGGACAATTGAGAGTACGCTTGAAGCATACTCAACCTAATCCGAAGGGACGAGTCTCTCTTGCCAGAGCCTAAGGTTGATTTAATTAAGGTCTTGATTGGATTTTCGTTAGTAATTTGGTTGTTTGAATATAATGAGGAGTTGTGTTTTGGTATTAAGAGCTCTGGTAGAAGAAACGGAGGTTGAGACTTGGGTGTCGTCAGCGTGGAGTTAGACATCTTGGCTAGGATGTCGTGGATATAGATGATATATAGGACAGGAGCTAGGACGGAGCCTTAAGGGACTCCGACTGAAGGAATGGTTCTGTTTTGGAGGTTGTAGAGGGGTAGAGGAGTAGATGAGTTTGATGAATGGGATAGGGAGATTGATGTTGGAAAGCTTGCGAATAAGTCCGGCATGCCAAACTTGGTCGAAAACCTTCTGAACATCAAACAGGACTGCCGATGCACAGTGACCAGTGAAGTCTCACTAGTGCACCTTGGGTGGAGTGATCGAACCTAAATCCATGTTGGATCAGTCCCCTTTTATCCAGAAAGTCCCAGATACGCTCTTCGAGTATTGTTTCAAAGAGCTTACCCAGAACATTCCTCAAGGATATAGGTCTGTAGGAGTTAGGGGATGTTGGGTCCTTTCGAGGTTTGGGGATAAGGATAGTGTATGCAGATTTCTAGCAAGTTGGAAAGTGGGAGTGCTGGAGGAAAGCGTTAATAAGGATAATAAGGATGGGGAGTAAGGTAGCAGGTAGGTTTTTTGAAGCTTGGCGTTTTATTTGGTCAGCACCAGGATCTGAATTTTTCCCCTGTAGATATGCCGTGAATAGATTCAGGACAGGGTGTGGTATAGGGGGAGTAGGAGTTTGGAGGATCTCTTCTAGTAAGAATTCCATGTCTTCTTGGAATAGGGGATAGAAATTTGGATTAGGGGGATTGATTAGGGTATTTTGGAGGTTGTCTTTTAAAGTCGAGGCCTTCTGGAAAGGAGTGTGAAGGATTTGTCCATCGACAAGGAGATGGGGTTTATTTACCGCACCCAGTATAATAAATAATGATCATCCTGTAATTGAAATTAGAGATACCTTTAGTTGAAGAAATTAATCTATGAGAATCTTTTTTTTTATGTTCCAAACTTTTTTTCCCTATTTTTTACTGTTTTTTGTATGTATCAAAATAATATTTATTAAGTAGCGAAGCAAAGCTAAGGTACTTATTGACTTTACAACGTCCGTCCGCCCGTTCGTCTGTCTGTCTGTCACGGTTTATAAAAATCATGATTTTTTAAATTTTAATTGATTTTTTTGCTGATACCTCAATATAATAAATATTGTTGAAATATATATGGAGTGTTGTTATTAATAAAACTGTTCAAGGGATTTTTTAAATTATGGTAGAAAAAATACCCAAACGACAATTTTATTCGATTGATAAGGATATAAGTAATCATATCCAGAAGGATATTTATTCTTTTATAATTTTCAATGGACTTTGTGCCCAGTTTATTGTTTCAAATATCTAATTTAAAATACATAACAATTAAAAATTAAGATGTGCCGAGTTTGATGCACAACAAGACACTCTTTTCTATTTTTTATTTTTTTTTGCAGGTAAGTTCATGCTACCTTGATCATCTATTAAAACTTGGTAAGTAATTCATTAAATTTAGGTCTTGAAAATTAATAAGTGTTTAGTTAATATCCATTGTTTCACTATTTGTTAAATTCGTTAAGATCAATCAATGTGAGCCTAAACTAAATATAATAAACCTATTTTGATCTAACTAAAATTTAACATTTACTCTATTTTTGAATATTTTAAAAGTCTCTCATTATTCAATGAAAAAATAGTGTCAGTTTTTGACATTCTAAACAAAAATCGTCAGAAACTACTTAAGTACTTTTCTATCTGAATTTGCAAATACTATAAAAATGTTAGTATATAGTTTATACTATAGGGAATTCAACGTGTTAGAGAGAGATGTATAGGAAATGCAGTATGTGTCAGAAAGAGAGAGCGCTATGACGTCACTAACTTCAGGTTCCTCAGATGCGTCAGGTCTGACAGTACCTGAAGTAAGTGACGTCATAACGCTCTCTCTTTCTAAGACGCTGAATTTCCTATGCCTCTCTCTTTCTAACACTTTGAATTCATTATAGTTGAAATAGAACGAACGTAAACTGTTTACTAATGTTATTGTGATATGGGCATATTTTTTCACTATTCGGTGATTTTTTTATGTTCCATATTTTTTTTTCCACGTTTTCACAGTTTGGTTTTTCCCTTACTTTGTTTTTTGGTTTCAATTTTTTTTTCCATTTTTTTACTTACTATTCTTTTCTTTTTTTTACCTGTTTGTCACTGTATTTTTGTTTCAATTTTTTTGCTTTATTTGAAACTATTTTTTCCACCATTTCCTTACTCTTTTCTCCCTTCCATTTTACTGTTTTTTCGTTTATGTTTCAGACTTACCGGACTGTTTTTCCCCTACTTTTTAATTGTTTTTTTGTGTTCCAAAAAGTTTCGTTTTCACTTTTTCCCTCATAATTCCGATTTTTTCGCTATTTTGCTCCTGTGTTTTTAAGTTTCAATTTTTTTCTAAGTTTCAAACAACTTTTTTCCACTATTTCCAACACTCTTTTTCCCCTACCACTTTTCTCTTTTTTTGTGTCCCAAACTTTCTTTTCCAACTCTTTTCACATATTGTTTTTTCCATACTTTATTTTTTAGTTTAAAATTTTTTCTCCACTGTTCCCCTCATTATATTTTTCCCCTTTTTCACCTGTTTTTCCACTGTGTTTTTGTTTATTTTTTTTTCTTTATTTCAAACTTTTTTTCCACCATTTTCATTACTCTTTTCTCTTCTTCCATTTTACAGTTTTTTTGTTTATATTTCAGACTTTCTTTCCCGCATTTTCCGGATTATTTTTCCCCTACTTTTTGACTGTTTATGTGTGTATCAAAATTTTTTTTTTACTTTTACCCTCACTATTCCCATTTTTTCCCTCTTTTGATACTGTGTCTTTAAATTTCATTTTTTTTAAACCTTTTTTTTCCACTATTTCCCCTACTCTTATTCCCTCCATGTTGTTAATTTACTTTCCACGTTGTCACAGATTGCTTTTTCCCCTACTTTACAACTTTGTTTATTAGTTTTAATTTTTTTCCGCTTTCTTTCACTTTTTTCCCCCTCTTTCACCTGTTTTGCTACTGCGTTTTTATGTTCCATTTTTTTTTCTTCGTTTCAAAATGTTTTACCACGTTCTCCTACTTTTTAATTCTTTTTTTTTTAATTTTTTTTTCATTTTTCCGTTTTGCTACTGTGTTTTTATGTTTAAATTTTTTTTCAATTTTACACCTTTTTTCCTCTATTTCCCCGATTCTTTTTCCCGTACTATTTTCTCTCTTTTTTTATGTTCCATACTTTCTTTTTCACGTTTTCACAGATTGTTTTTTTCCGTACTTTATTTTTTAGTGTCAATTTTTATTTCACTTTTTCCTTCACTAATTTTCCCCCTCTTTCACTTGTTTCAATACTGGGATTTATGTTCCAATTTTTTTCTTTACGGACTTTTTTCCACATTCTTCCGGACTACTTTTTCCCCTACTTTTTGACCATTTTTTTTTTGTTTCAAATTTTTTTTCTCACTTTTTCCCTCAATATTTTTTCCCTGTTTTTTGGTACTGTGTTTTTATTTCAATTATTTTTCTTGTTCCAAAGTTTCTTTTCCACGTTTTTACATATTGTTTTTTCCCTAAGTACTTTTCTACTTTGTTTTTAAGTTTAAAAATTTATTTTTCCACTTTTTTCCTGACTCTTTTTTCCCATTTTTCCGTGTTTTAATATTCAATTTTTTTTATCTTTATTTCACACTTTCTTTTCTACTATTTACCCTATCTTTTCCCTACCATTTTTCTGATTTTTTTTTATATTCCATACTAGCTTTTCCAGATTGTTTTTTCCCCTACTTTTCTACCTTGTTTTTTAGTTTCAATTTTTTTTCCACTTTTTTCCCCTTTTTTTACCTATTTTAATACTTATGTTTCTTGAATTCAATTGTTTTTTTCTATATTTTTTCCCTAGATACTTTTTGCCCCTACATATTTTCCGTTATTATTTCCTTTTCCCTACTTTTTTCTTTTTTTTTTTGTTTTTTTCCATATTTTATACCCCACTTTTTTTCGCCCATTCTTTTTTCTGCTACTTTTTTTTCCTTCTGCTAGTATCTCCCTTACCTTGTTTTTCCACTACTCTTTTTTTCCCATTTATTTACTAATTTTATCTAAGAAACTCATAAAAGAGTGGAAATAAATAAAAAAATACTCACTATCCGAAACGTTTATTCGACTTTGTATTAGTAGATGACGCACTAAGTACCAAATTTTTTTTTAATTAAAACTAAGTATTAAAAATTTGTAAATATGATTATACATGATTGTAAATAGTTGTTGGTTAAATTTAGTTAAAAAATTAAATTTTAAGTCAGAATTTCAAGATTTTAAAATCACTAAAGTGAACCATGGTCGGCACAAAGGGAACAAAACAAATTCAATTATCTTTAATCTTTTATAGCTACCTTGGTAGAGACGTGATCAAAATGGATAAGCCACGCCCCCAATCATAAAATCTGCTTTCTCCGACCGCACTGATACCCCTCAGGTGTAATCTGTTCGTTAATTAAATCATGCTCTTAACAAGAAAAAAGATATTTTAGATAACAACTTTTAAGTTTCTGGGTTTCCCTCTCATTTTTCTTTTACTTTTAGAGTTTTTTATTACTTGGGATTTTTTTGATTTTTTTTTTGTACTTATTTCTGTTGCTTTTTTTTATTTTTTTTTTCGAATCCTTCCTTGAATTATGATTCACCTTCTATACAGACAAGATCGTTACAAGATTCTATTAGATATAAACGTATCCTCTAATTTATCAAACTCAAACGTAACACTTTTGTATGACTGCACTAGTGCCACTACCGTAATTTAGCACTTTAGCTATCAAAATGTTGCAGATTTGGATAATCTCGCTCTTGTCGTAAACGCCGGAGGGTAATAATTATGTCAGTTTAGGTAAATGAAACATCATGAAGGGGTTTTAATCACTTTCCACGTAGTTTCGAATTAATAAATTTAAACTCTTGCACTAACAAAGTGTAACGTACTATGTTGTCGGAAAGTTTTCCAAAGTTTTGCCAAGCCGGGGTAATTTTGTGATGTTGCAAGTAATTAACTATTGTTAATTACAAAAATTAATATGACTTTTTGAACATTTCTTATTAATAAAAATAATTTCCAAAATAACTGATTTAATTGGACTACATGAAAAATCTTATATTTAAATCAAAAATTAACAAGTTAAATCAAAAAACTACGAAAAAAAATTGTGCGGTCGAAAGAAGAAAAAAATAAAAAAAAAATAAAGAAAAATCGACAAAAACCGACAAAACTCGACAAAAAACGACAAAAATCGACAAAAATCGAAAAAAAACGACAAAAATCAACAAAAAACGACAAAAACCGACAAAAATCCACAAAAATCAACTAAAACTGACAAAAAACGTTAAAACTCGACAAAAACCGACAAAAAAGGACAAAAATCGACAAAAATCGACAAAAATCGACAAAAATCGACAAAAATCGACAAAAATCAACAAAAACCGACAAAATTCGACAAAAACCGACAAAAATCGACAAAAATCGACAAAAACCGACAAAAACTGACAAAAAAGGGACAAAAACTGACACAAATTGAAAAAAACAGAAGAAAAACCTAAAACAAATTGAAAAAATCAAAAAACAACAGAAAAACAATCGAAAAATCCAAAAAATCGAAATACCAGAAATACAATGAAAAATAAAATTGCAAAATAACGGAAAAAACGCAAAAAAAAACTAAAAAAACTGTAAAAAAATTGTAAAAAATAAGAACACTTAAAAAAAAACGGAAACAATTGTTATTGAAATTAAAATAAAAAAAAGAAAAAAATTCGAATAAATTGAAATAAATCGAAACAAAATTATAAAAAAGCAAAAAAATCGCTGATAATCTCAAAAAATCTAGAAAAAAATGAATGCACAAAATTTCAGAAACTTGCAAAAAATTTCAAAAAAAATTGAGAAAAAATCCAAACGCAGATAATTGCAAAAAAGCTATAAAAAAAACAAACGCAAAAAATATTGAGAGAGAATCGTAAAAAAAACGCAAAAAAAAGTTCCAAAAAAATAGCAGATAATCTCAAAAATTCTAAAAAAAAATACAAACGCACAAATTTTTAGAAAGTTGAAAAAAATTTCCAAAAATCGAAAGGTAATCTTAAAAAAAAAGCAAAAAAAAATTCCAAAAAATTCGCATATAATCGTAAAAAATTTGAGCAAGTAGCAAAAAATTTCAAAAAAAATTGAGAGGAAATCGTAAAAAAAAGGCTAAAAAAGCTCCAAAAAAATCGCAGATAATCTCAGAAATTTAAAAAAAAAACAAACGCAAAAATTTTTAGAAAGTTGCAGAAAGTTAAAAAAAATGAGAGCAAATCGTAAAAAAATCTCAAAAAAATTCCAAAAAATATTGCAATAATCTCAAAAAATTTAACAAAAACAAACGCAAAAAATTTCAAAAAACTGCAAAAAATTTCAATTGAGAGGAAATCGTTAAAAAGTCGGTAAAATTGTAAAAAATCTAAAAGAAAACAAATGCAAAAAATTTTAGAAAGTTGGAAAAAAGTTAAAAAAAAAATGGGAGGAAATCGTAAAAAAATCGCAAAAAAAATCCCAAAAAAAAATCGTAGATAGCCGGAGAAATCTAAAAAAAAACAAACGTAAAAAATTTCAGAAAGTTGCAAAAAATTTCAAAAAAATTCAGAGGAAATCGTAAAAAAAAACGCATAAAAATTCCAAAAAAATCGAGTAATGGCAAAAAATCTAAAAAAACACGAACACAAAAAATTTCAGAAAGTTGCAAATAATTTCAAAAAAATTTAGAGGAAATAGCAAAAAAAATTAAAAAAAAATCGCAGGTAATCGCAAAAAATCTAAAAAAAAAAAACAAACGGAAAAACATTCAGAAAATTGCAAAAAATTTCAACAAAATTGAGAGGAAATCGTAAAAAAAATCGCAAAAAAAAATCCAAAGAAATCGCAGATAATCGCAAAAATTGAATTTTAATAGATAATTACTGTCAGAAGCAACAATAGTTTATTTTGCACTTAACAATTTTTTTCTGATCCACCAATCTTGAATTTGAATAGATAATTACTGTCAGAAGCAACAATAGTTTAATTTGCACTTAGTAAATTTTTTTCTAATCCACCAATCTTGAATTTGAATAATTACAGTCAGAATCAACTCCATTTTCTTCTGTACTTAACAGATTTTTTCTGAGCCACTAGGATTAAGTTTGCACGAAAAATTCATAATGTAAACTTATAATTATATATTTCGTTTTAATAAAATTCTTCTTTTTACTTTAATGGTAGTTACAGGGTAGAGAATCTCGTTGTAAAAGGGTGTGCGTGACCGAAGTCAGTAACATTCACGAATGCGACTAGATTTATGCTAAAGTCAAAGCATAACTCTCCTATTATCACTGTCCGAGCGAAATACTACAAAAACCAGCACCGTGCATTTATAACTAAGAAGTCACAGACATATTTTCTCTTGACAGCTTTCTTGACGTTAGCCATTGCTCATAAATTAAATTTTTCAACTAAACCGGTTGGAATAATAAAAACTGTGAAGTAGAATTAATAGAAAAAACAAGGATTTAATTTCTATCTATCAAGTACCTCCAGCAAATGACCTATAAATGTCCATTAAACCAACTGAACACATTCAAGATAAATTATTAACGTACAACCACACTCGAAAATCGCATAAAATACCATTTTCTAGCAGGTTTTATTTAAATTTGCAGCATTAAAAACGTTTTGCACCATCATAAATCATAACCCGCAGAAAATTAAAAACGAAATAAGATAACGTAACGCTGGAATCCACTCTTTTATCATCAATCTCCGTTTTCCATGATAGTTACCTGTCCCAATTCTACACGAAGAAAACAATTAACAAGGAACAAAAAAAAACGAATTTGCATACCAGGAAAAATCCGAAAACAAAAAAAAATAAATTATCTTTGCTTTAATTTAAATAAATCATTAAAGCAAATTTTTGCACTTCAACAATTATGAATAAATTTTGCATTTGATTCTTAAAATATTTTGCACTTTAATTATCAATACTTTTATTATTAATCAAATTATGAATACTTTTAATACTAAAAATATTGTGCAATATTAATTATTTTGCACTTGATTAATTAATGAATAATTTTTGCACTCATAATCAATAATTTTGCACCTGAACAATTGCGCATCCATTTTGCATTTAATACTTAAAATAATTTGCATTTAACTATCAATATTTTTATTACTAATCAAATTATGAATATTGTTTGTACTTAAAATATTGTACAATTATTAATAATTTTGCACTTGAAATAATTAATGAATAATTTTTGCACTTATATTCAATAATTCTGCACCTGAACAATTGCGCATCCATTTTGCATTTAATACTTAAAATAATTTGCATTTTAACTCTCAATATTTTTATTAATTATCAAATTATGAATATTAATAGTACCTAAAATATTGTGCAATTATTAATAATTTTGCACTTGAATAATTAATGAATAATTTTTGCACTTATATTCAATAATTCTGCACCTGAACAATTGCGCATCCATTTTGCATTTAATACTTAAAATAATTTGCATTTAACTATCAATATTTTTATTATTAATCAAGTTATGAATATTAATAGTACTTAAAATATTGTGCAGTTATTAATAATTTTGCACTTGAATAATTAATGAATAATTTTTTCACTTATCATAAATAAT
Organism: Neocrepidodera transversa; assembly: GCA_963243735.1. Classification (NCBI taxonomy): domain Eukaryota; kingdom Metazoa; phylum Arthropoda; class Insecta; order Coleoptera; family Chrysomelidae; genus Neocrepidodera; species Neocrepidodera transversa. The sequence continues at coordinate 2,880,170 of OY725353.1, forward strand.
TTTGCACCTGAACAATTACGAATACATTTTGCATGTGATATTAAAATAATTTGCATTTTAACTATCAATTTTTTTATTATTAATCAAATTATAAATATTAATAGTACTAAAAATATTGTGCAATTATTAATAATTTTGCACTTGAATAATTAATGAATAATTTTTGCACTTATAATTAATAATTTTGCACCTGAACTATAACGCAACCATTTTGAATTTGAAACTTAAAATAATTTGTATTTTTACTATTAATATTTTTATTATTAATCAAGTTATGAATATTAATAGTACTAAAAATATTGTGCAATTATTAATAATTTTACATTTGAATAATTAATGAATAATTTTTGCACTTTTGATCAATAATTTAACACCTGAACAATTACGAATAAATTTTGAATTTTATAGTCAAAATATTTTGGCAATGTAAATTTTTATTATTCATCAAATTATGAATATTATTAATACTTAAAATATTCTGCAATTATTAATAATTTTGCACTTGAATAATTAATTAATAATTTTTGCACTTTTCATTAATAATTTTACACCTGAATAATTATTAATACATTTTGCATTTACTGCTTAAAATATTTGGCATTTGATTTTAAAATGTCCGTCCGTCTGTCAGTCTGTCTTTCTGTCTTTCTGTCTGTCTGTCTGCCCGTCTGTCGTCCATCTCTTACAGGGATAACTCGAGAATGGTTCCAAATTTTGCATTTCTCTTTTTAGCAGTCGATAGGTGGTTACCTTAGCTCACCAACCTATTGGTTCCAATGACCTAAGTAATCTTCAACCGTCTGTCTGTCCGTTTGTCCGTCTTTCCGTCTGTCTCAGCGATAACTCGAGAACGATTACGAATTCTTGATTTCTGTTTTAAGCAACCGATACCTGGTTACCTTAGCTCCCCATCGATTAATTTTAATGACCTGAGTCAACTGCAACCGTCTGTCTGTCCGTTTGTTCGTCTTTCCGTCTATATCAGCAATAAATCGAGAACGGTTTCGAATTTTGGATTTCCGTTTTCAGAAATCGATTGAACGGTTTCGTATTTCATTGACTTTACAATGTCTGTCTATCTGTCTGTCTGTATGTCCGTCACAGCAATAACTCAAGAACGGTTTAAAATTTTGGAACTCAGTTTTCAGCAATTGATAGCTGACTCAGCTCCTATTTTCAGCGACTTAAGTCAACTACAACCGTCTGTCTATCCGTTTGTCCGTAGCTGAGCTACTTGGATACTGTTAGCCTGCTGTGTTTATCATTAATCAAATATTGTGCAATTATTAATACTTTTACACTTGAATAAATAGTGAATAATTGTTGCACTTATCATCAATAATTGTGCATCTGAAAAATTATAAATTAATTTTGTATTTGATTATTGTCGAATAATTTTTGCACCCGATCTTAGCACATGTATTTTTACATAATAATTTTGCAGCTATACTGAAAATTTTTTGTTCATCCTCTAACTCTAATTCAATGTCATTCCTATTCCACCTGTTTTTTTTTTGGTATAAACGAATTACGTTCCCCGTTTTTTCAGTGTAATTAACTACCCCTAAAGTTAAGGGGGGCACAGAACACATGGCCGGGGTGTTAATGACATTATATTTCATAATATTAATTATCCCATAGGGCAGACGTCATCGCCACTTTGATATTTGTTAGTATTTACCTACAGCGCGGGTAGATAATGAATGGAAATGGTCCTGGCTTTCGTTCAAAAGAGGGGGAATTTGAATGCCTGATTCGTAGTTTAGGGGGGACATTAATTATAGTTAGAAACGAGTGTGGTTTTAATCAAAACAGAATACGACATCGTCCATTTTTAATAATGAAATAAATTTCACTTCTTTGTTTAAAAATTTCATAATCTTGAAATTAAAAGTTGATTTTGGTTCTAAAATAGCCGTAAATTTTTTTTCTGGAAGACCCTATCGTATCGGAACACGCCATTGCAAGATGACATCTCGAATAATGCGATGAGAATTAATTAACGAATCCACGAACTTGTATTTTTCATCACGCACGAATCCTGTACCCATCATCGATACTAAATTGTTAAGATAATTTTATGTAGATTTCTTGAATACAGGGTTGATAATATTCAAGAAGTTTGGATAAAAATTTGTTGTAAAACCGAAATTTAATATTTTGTAAAAAAGTATTAGAATCTAGAGATAAACCACTAGTTCTCTTTTTTGTAGTTAAATTATTATTATTCAGATTGTATATTTACTTAGGAAATAGAAAATTTACTTTTAAACAGTCAAAATTTAATTATGAAACTCAAAATTTACTCGGAAACAGACAAATATAAGTAGAAACAAGCAAAAAATTACATACATACATTTACTTGAAAGAAGCAAAATTTTGCTTGGAAACAGAAAAAATTTACCTTGAAACCGGCAAAATTTACCTCGGAAACAATAAATTTACTTGGAAACAGGCAAAATATACATGAAAATGTAAAATTTATTTTGAATAAGAAAATATTAAGTTGGGAAACATAAAATTTACGTATAAACAGACAAAATTCACATAAAAACAAGTAAAACTTTTTTAGATACAGAAGAAAACTTGAAAAAAGCAAATTTTACATTGAAATAGACGAATTTTACTTGAAGAAAGCAAAATTTAGTTAGTGATAGATAAAATTTACTTTGAAACCGGCAAAATTAACTTGGGAAACATAAAATTTAGGTGGAAACAGACAAAATTCACATAAAAACAAGCAAAATTTATTTAGATACAAAAGAAAACTTAAAAAATGCAAAATTTACGTCGATATAGACCAAATCTATTTGGAAAAAGCAAAATTTACTTAGTAACAGGTAAAATTTACATTCAAACCAGCAAAATTTACTTGGGAAACATAAAATTTTTGTGGAAACAGACAAAATGTACATAGAAACAAGCAAAACTTATTAGTTATAGACGAAATTTACATGAGAAATTTAAAATTTACTTTGAATCTGAAAAAAATTTACTTTGAAACCGGCAAAATTTATTTGGGAAACATAAAATTTATGTGGAAACAACCAAAATTTACATAAAAACAAGCAGTATTTATTTAGATAGAGAAGAAAACTTAAAAAAAAGTAAAATTTACGTCTATATAGATGAAAATTACTTGAAAAAAGCAAAATTTACTTTAAAACCGGCAAAATTTACTTGGGAAACATAAAATTTGTGTGGAAACAGATAAAATTTGCATAGAAACAAGCAAAACCTACCTAGTTACAGACGAAATTTACATGAGAAACATAAAATTTAGGTGGAAACAATCAAAATTAACATAAAACAGGCAATATTTATTTAGATAGAGAAGAAAACTTGAAAAAGGTAAAATTTACGTCGATATAGACGAAATTTACTTGAAAAAAGCAAAATTTACTTTTAAACCGGCAAAATTTACTTGGGAAACATAAAATTTAGGTGGAAATAGACAAAATTCACATAAAAACAAGCAAAATTCATTTAGTTATAGAAAAAAATTATCAAAGTAACAGTTAAAATTTATTTTAAATGCGCTACTTAGGAAACGGAAAATTTACTTGAAAATATACAATATTTACATAAAAACATGCAAAACATATTTAGTTACAGAAGATAACTTAAAAAACGCAAAATTTACGTCGATATAAACAAAATTTACTTGAAAAATGCAAAATTTACTTTGAAATCGGCAAAATTTACTTAGAAAACGGACAATTTACTTAAAAACAGACAAAAATAGTTATTTACTTAGATACAGACACACAAACAAACGAGACCTCCACATATCAAAACAGATAACACTACATCAGAAAATAAACAGACCTTGCACGAAAAACTGAAGACAAAAGTGGCTCTAAGTCGTAACGAGATGAGAATTAGAAAAATCCGAAAATTATTAGATATATGTATACGAAAACGCTATAAAACCAATGGTACTAGTAGTGGAGGTAGCGGGGTACTGTAACACTCGATGGCCTGTCCATCGAGTTCTTGCCCAAGAGCCAAAGAATTGTCTCAGGAATACCTGCCTAAAAAGGAACTTTTACCTGAGAAACAGAAGTAAAAGACTAGAGTAGAATAGCAATGACAGTTCTGGCTCACTTCTTATAGAAATTAACAACAAAAATCGCTAAGGTCCGTTCTGGTAATTTTTGGCTTACTCAAGGACTCTGGACCACGTCCTCTAGAACAGCTTTCAAACAGCTCTTGAACAGCTTTTATCAGCGCAGACGAAACCTAATAAAAGATGTTCGAGACCTGATAAAAGCTATTTCAGAGCTGTTTAAAGCTGTTTGAAAGCTGTTCGAGACCTGTTCGAGACGACGTGGTCCAGAGTCCTTTAGTGAGCCAAAAATTACCAGAATGGACCTTAGCGATTTTCCATGTTAATTTCCATAAGAACTGGGCCAGAATTGTCATTGCTATTCTACTCTAGTCATTGGCTATTACTTCTTTTACTTCTGTTTCTTAGGTTAAAGTTCATTTTTAGGCAGATTCTTGCCCAAGAGCCTGGCAAGAACTCGATGGACAGGCCATCGAGTGTTACAGTACCCCGCTAGCTCAACTACTGGTACTTTAGGGCTCGGAGATTTGGGGTGTCAGACACTCGTATTATTAGACTATTGCAAGCGACTGAACACCGTTTTCTTCTCTGCATAACTCACACTGATAGAACCTCACCTACCCTCCCGCTGCATGTTCTTGCTAGGGTTACCTCTGTGCAAGTGGATGCAGCCTCCAGATATTACACACAAATCAACACAGACAATAGAACAACAATCGCCTTTAGACTCCAAGAGAGACTACAATGAACAGAGCACTTAACAAAAATAGACACAAACACCGAGATAAACACACTAGAACATCTGGCCATTCGATAATTACTCAGATACATAAACGAAACCAGAAGAACATATAAAAACGACGACAAAGAAAAACAAACCGACAGACACCACTACACATGAAATATAAAGACTGATCATAGATAACAAACAACAAGGCATATACATATAGATCTTATATGAGACCAGACAACACTCATGGATAAAAGGTGATCACGGACTAACCACAAAACCGAGCAAATACCGACTGGACACACATAGACAAAAAAAAACACCAAAATAGCCACAAAACTGAAACAAGGAGAGTCATGGCTAGAACTCTGGACAAGCTAGAAAACGGGATTCAAGACATACGAATATATTATAATAAACAACTTACTCATGTCTACATATGGAAGACTGTACAATTACTTACAGGAAATGGACACCTCAAAAAATATTATACCACATATAACTTACGCAATATAGATGACATTTGCGACTATCAAACGGACATAGAAGACCAACAGCACATTATCCACGACCGCCAGCTCCCGGACAGATTGGAAACAACTAACGGACATTCTACGAGACAAAGTACTGACTTACATGCCTCAAGACTTAGGCATCAGTGACATACAGTTGGTCAGACAAATATAAATGGATGATGATGAACTGATCCCGGGATGATGAGACTCAAAAATGTAACTCACAAAGGCAAAAAAATACAAAAAAGGGAGGGTTCCTCTTTCTATGCTAAATTTAGAAGTGGTTGTTTTGATAGGTTACCTTATATGCTCTATATTGGATAGATCGTTGTCTTATGCTGCTAGGTAGGTGGGCAGACCGCAACTGACTGGTCATCTGCGCTCCATGCTCGGTATCTATTTAGCACTACTGCAGAGGAGCCTAAATACACTCTTACCGCACTTTGTGAGAAAACTGAGATCCTTCTTGATTTGAAATATATCCCCAAAGAATGGAGAGAAGTAAATTTTGTTTTCATACCTAAACCTAGAACGATGGATTGTACCAACTCCAAAGCATATCGATCACTTAGTAGGAGATCGTTTAACATGAAGACATTAGAAAGGTTATGTGAAAGGTACAAGTGGTAATTACTACAACACAACTACATCCGAATTAACATGCATATATACCAGGAAGATCTACCAATTCAGCCCTCCACCTAGAGGCTGGTCGGATCGAAAGATCCCTGGACAAAAAAGAGTCCACCTTGAGTATTGTCATAGATATAGAAAGTGCTTTTGACATGACCACCTTCAATAACATAGAGCTGTCAGCCTGCTCACTCTAAAGAGATTGTGAATAAGAAAACGACTATGGAAACAGTCTCGTCAACTAGGAAAATTATATTCGGCCAACATAAGAGATGCACCTCTTGGCGACGTTATTAACTACATAAAAACTGTAGACTGGCTGACTAGCTAAGTAAAGAGGGTGCACAATGGGCCTAATGCGGTCTAAGTGGAGCACCATAGCCTATCTATCTCACAGAAACAGATACAGAACTTAGAAACAGACAATATTTTTTTTCAGTTATGAATTAATTTGTTTGTAATTTCGAAACATTGTGCCACCTTGTATCGCCTACCTTTGTTATTTATTCCACGATTTTCTGCATTAAGAGTGCTTTTAAATCGTTAATATTAATAAATATACCAATAAAATGATCTTATTATACCGTTATTTATCTGAGAGAGATATCTGCGTGATCCCAGCCGGGTTATTAGTCTTAAGTTATAGGTTCGGAATTTAAATAGAGATTTTACTCGATATTTAGTTCTTATTGCTTCCTCGCTTCCTCGGTTAAGAGGTCGTTACTTAACGATTGTAATTGCAAGACGAGAATGGGAAAAGCACTGTGTTCGGAAATATCGTGATGAATATTATAAGACAATATACGGTTAAATATAATTTATATTAAATAAAATATGAATTTCTATATTGACGACACTTTTGAGTTAATGAAATTCAGGTAGTAATTTTCAACTCGTAACCTCTTTACCCCGAAACTCGCCAATTAATTTGAAATTGGAGTCCATTAGGGAACCCAGTAATTTGCAGCTGTAGCCTAGAGCGGCTCCGATATTATTTACACAAGTTCAAAACATGCATTAATCTCGGTTTGTTCCATAAATGACTTTCGATTCATTTAATATTCAGAAAATTCAGCTTCAATGTGAACGCTCTCTCCCATAGGTAACGCTTTAAGTCTTATATAATTAAAATTGATTAGTCTTTGACATTAGAATATAAATATGACCATTATTTATGTATATCTTTAAAAAATATATCATTTTTTGTTTAGAAATGGAAATTTGATTTTTTTTTATTTTAAAATATTTTTTTCATGGGTCTGACTAGCTTTGAACACCTTTCAATTAGCTTCGAACAATTCTGGACAGCTTTTATCAGTTTTCAATTAGCTTCAAATAAGTCCAAATGGTTTTGAACAACTTTCAATGAGCTTTGAACAGCTCTGACTAGCTTTGAACAAAATTCAGTCAACTTTGAATAAGTCTTAGCAACTTTGAACATCTTTCAATCAACTTCAAACAAGTCTGGCCAGCTTTTATTAGCTTCAAACAGGTCTGATTGGTATTGAATGACTGTCAATGAGCTTTAAACAGCTCTGACTAGCTTTGAACAATTTTTACTCACTTTAGAATAGCCTGGAACTTCTTTTAATCAGCTTTGAACAAGTCTGGCTAACTTTCATTAGCTTCTAATCAGTTCAAACATGTCTGATTGGTTTTGAATAACGTTTAATGAGCTTTAAACATTTCTTCCAGCTTTGATTATGTTTCAGTCAACTTTGAATAGGTCTGACCTGCTTTTATCAGCTTTCAATTAATCTCAAACAGGTCTGATTGCTTTTGAACAGCTGGCAATGAGCTTTGAACACCTCTCAATAGATTTGAACAAGTTTTAGTCAACTTTTGACAGGTCTGAGTAATTTTGAAGATCTCTTAATCAGATTAGAACTAGTCTAGCCAACTTTAATCAGCTTTCGATTAGCTTCAAACAGGTCTGATTAGTTTTGAACTGATGACAATAAGCTTTGAATAGCTCTGACTAGCTTTGAACATCTTTTAATCAGCTTCAAACAAGTCTGGTCAGCTTTAATCAATTTTCAATTAGCTTCAAATAAGTCCGAATGTTTTGAACAACTTTCAATGAGCTCTGAAAAGCTCTGACTAGCTTTGAACAAAATTCAGTCAACTTTGAATGAGTCTGGCCAGCTTTGAACATTTTTCAATCAACTTCAAACAAGTCTGGCCAGCTTTTATTAGTTTAAAACAGCTTCGAACAAGTCTGACTAAATTTTATGAGCTTCTAATTACTTCAAACAGGTCTGACCAGCTTTGAATATGTTTCTGTCAAATTTAAATAGGTGTGACCTGCCTTTATCAGATTTCAATTAATCTAAAATAGCTCTGATTGCTTTTGAACAGCTCTGACTGGTTTGAACAGATTTCAATGAGCTTTGAACAGCTCTGTCTAGCTTTGAATAAATCTGACCGACTTTGAACATCTTTTAATCAGCTTTGAACAAGTCTGGCTAGCTTTGATCATCCTTCAATTTACTTCAAACAGGTCTGACTGGTTTTGGACAGATTTTAATGAGCGTTGAACTGCGCTGACGAGCTTTAAACAAGTTGTAGTCAGTTTTGAACAGGCCTGACTAGCTTTTAACATCTTTTAATCAATCAGCTTCAAATAAGTCTGGCCAACTTTTATCAGCTTTCAAAAAACTTCAAACTTACCTGATTGGTTTTGAACATCATTTAATGGGCTTTGAACAAGTCTAACCAGCTATGAACATCATATTTGAATAGGTCTGACAGGAGTTGAACATCTTTAAATCAGCTTCGCATAAGCATGTCAAGCTTTATCGGCTTTTAATTAGCTTAATCACGTCGGATTTTTTTTTAATAAACAGTTGTCAATGAGCTTTAAACAGCTCTGACTAGCTAAGAACAAGATTTAGTCAGCTTTTAACAGGTCTGACCAGTTTTGAACTTTGAATTAACTTTAAACAAGTCTTGTAAACTTTTACCAGCTATCAATAAACTTGAAACAAGTCTGATTGGTTTTGAACAGCTTTCAATGAGTTTGGCAAGCTTATAACAGCTTCTAATTAGCTTCAAACAGGTCTGATTAGTTTGAACAGCTTCTAATGTACTTTGAACAGCTTTAATGAGCTTTAAGTTAATTTCAAATAGATCTCTCTAGCTTTGAACAGCTTTTAATCAGATTTAAATCAGTCTAACTAGTTTTGCATAGCTTTCCATTAGCTTCAAACAAGTCTGGCCAATTTTTAACATGTTTTAATTAGCTTTAAAGAGGTCTGATTAGCTTTGAACAGGTCTGATTAGCTTTGAACAAATTTGAATCAGCTTTTAATAGCTTTAAATCAGATTTGAACAAATTTCAACAAATTTTAATAAGTTTTAATCAGCTTTAATATGTCTGAGCAGCTTTAAATTGTTTTCAGTAAGATTTGAACAAGTTTTGAACTGTTATTAAATATATTTTGACATTTTTTTGCTATAAACTGAATTTTTTCCATAAATTATAGTATTTACTCTAACAGTTTTATCAAATAGAAATTTCTAATGCCTGTGTTTTGAATCTTTTATCAACTGATAAAATTTTTGTTGCTAACAAACTTTTAATTAACTTCAAACAAGTCTGAGTAGCTTCAGAGAGCTTTCAGTCATATTTTAACCGATCTGAACAGCTTTCAGTCAGATTTGAACAAGTTTTAGTTATCTTCAAGCAGGTCCCAGTACTTTTGAACATCTTTGAATCAACTTTGAACAGGTCTGATTAGCTTTGAACAACTTTCAACCAACTTTAAATATGTCTGATCAGCTTTGAACAACTTTTAGTCAGTTTTGGGCAGTTTCAAATCAGTTCTAAACAAGTCTAACCAGCTTTAAACAATTTTTAGTCAGCTTTGAACAGGTCTGACTAATTCTGAATAGTTTTAAATCAGCTTTGAACATATTTGAACAACTTTTAGTCAGATTTAACAAACAAGTCTGCGTAGCTTCAGAGAACTTTCAGTCAGATTTTAACCGATCTGACCAGCTTTGAACAGCTTTCAGTCAGATTGAATTAGGTTTTAGTTATCTTCAAGCAGGTCCCAGTACTTTTGAACATCTTTGAATCAACTTTGAACAGGTCTGATTAGCTTTGAACAACTTTCAACCAGCTTTAAATATGATTGATCAGCTTTGAACAACTTTTAATCAGTTTTGGACAGTTTAAAATCAGCTCTAAACAAGTCCAAGCAGGTTTAAATAAGTTATAGTCAACTTTGAACAGGTCTGACTATCTTTGAATAGTTTTAAATCAGCTTTGAACAGATTTGAACAACTTTTAGTCAGATTTAAACAGGTATCAATAGTCTTTTATCAAGTTTGTATAATCACTTTGTATATTAGAAGTTAAACATTATCGCTTTTCAACGATTCCCGCAATGTCTTCGAAACTATTCCTCTCGTCTTAGTTGATTTCCAACACAGCAAATTCCGTCAGAAATTAATACGAAACAACCGCCGAATGAAGCCTGCAATTCGACGAATGACAGTTGCCTATAAATTTCAATTATCACCTCCTGCTAAGTGTTATTTCTAGTAATGGATCGATGGATAACATGGCGCGGTAAGTAGGATCAATTTCAAATATAAATATATGTAGATAGTTTCCCCTATTTCTATCTATTAGAGCACGATTTCCTGGTGCATTTTTCACATTTAACCGATAATATCGCGTGCAATGAGCTCTTTATTTTTCACGTAGGATCAGATATGAATAGCCCACGTATTATCCACTAACTTATCCATTAGTCATGTTGTGAAATTCGATATTAATATTATTAACACATTCGTAAAGACATTAACCCATTTTTCTTACATGCGAACATACAAAATTTTATACTACCCTTTATAACTATAAAATAAATAAATTAATTTGTCATCTGATTTAATAACATTATCGTAATAAACTATGAATTTACAGTAAATTAAATTTAAAATTTAAAGCGAACGACGGAAACTAAAATTCTACTTTAGTAGAATTTTGGCATCCATAACTTGCAATAAAACCTAATGGAGTGTGATAGACTTCGCTCAGACAGGGTTTTTAATTTAGGAAAATTAGAAAAATCCGATGGAGAAGAAAGAAACTTTTCGTTAAAGCTAACGCAGCGATTTTAATATTTGTCTTTTAAACGAAGTACCTGATAAATAAAAAATGAATCGTTAAACATGAAAATATTCAAATTATATAAATTTCAAGTTATCGCATCCACTTCACTAATTAAAATATTCCAGGACTATGTATAGCCTATATCTATATCGATTTCCAAAATTGACCTACATGTTATAGTTGATTAACTAATAGTTTCATCTATGCTTGATGGATTTTGTATATTAATACACACCAGAACGTAAAAAACTTTAAGTTAATGAAATTAATGAATGCGACATAACTTGAGTAACTCATTAAGTAGAAAAAAACATTTTTTTTATTTTTATCGCAAGTTAAGGTTGGGAACAAAGCCAAATAATACAAGACAAACTTTTAGTCAGCTTTGAACAATTTTATATCAACAAGAACTCTGACCTGCTTTGATTATCTTTCAATCACCTTTGACCAAGTCTGACACGTTCTTAACAGATTTCAATCAGCTTTAAACAAATCTGGCCAGCTATTAACAGCTTCGAATCGGATTTTGAAAGCTTTAAATGAGTTTTGAATGACTTAAACCAGCTTTGAACAACTTTAGCCAACTCTGAACAGCTTACAATTAACTTCGAACAAGTATGATAAAATTTAAATAGCTTCAAGTCACATTTGAGGAGGTCTTCCCAGTTTTAAGTGAACAAGTCTGACTAGCTTTGTAATGAACTTTAAATAGGTCTGATCAACTTTGAAAAACTTTTAATCAGCTTCGAACAAGTTTATATCAACAAGAGCTCTGACCTGCTTTAATTAGCTTTCAGTCAGTTTTAACCAAGTCTGACTCCTTCCTAACAGCTTTCAATTAGCTTTGATCAAGTCTATATCAGCTTTTGGCACTTTTAAGTCAGCTTTGAACAAGTCTGACTTATTAAATGTGTGTAACTACTTTTCAGCAGCTTTCAGTAAGCTTTAAACAAATATGACCAGCTATCAACAGCGTTCAATTGGGTTTTGAAAGCTTTAAATGAGTTTTGAATGACTTAAACCAGCTTTGAACAACTTTAGCCAACTCTGAACAGCTTACAATTAGCTTCGAACAGGTATGATAAAATTTAAATAGCTTCAAGTCACATTTGAGGAGGTCTTCCCAGTTTTAAGTGAACAAGTCTGACTAGCTTTGTAATGAACTTTAAATAGGTCTGATCAACTTTGAAAAACTTTTAATCAGCTTCGAACAAGTTTATATCAACAAGAGCTCTGACCTGCTTTTAAACGGAATTGACCAGCTTTGAACAATTTTCAATCAGCTTCGAATATATCTGTCTAGCTTTTAATACCTCTAATACCAGCTTTGAACAGGTTTCCGTAAGCCTTAAATACGTCTGACAAGTTTAATTAACTTTAATTAACTTTTAATCAACTTTTGACAGCTTTAAATTAGCAAAAACAAGTCTGCAGAGCTTTTAACAGGTCTGAATAGTTTTGAACAGATTTAAATCGGCTTTGAACAATTTTGACCAGTTTGTAGGGTTTTTATGCAGCTTTAAATAGATTTGACCAATTTTGAACAACATCTAATCGGCTTTGAACAATTTTCAATCAGCTTCGAATAGTTTTGTCCAGCTTTTAATACCTTTAAGTCAGTTTTTAAGATGTCTGATTTACTGGGAACAAGTTTCAGTAAGATTTAAATATATCTGAACAGTTTTTAATATCTTCAAAGTAGCTTTAAACTAGACTGTAAACTTTTTATCAGCTTTCAATTTGATTTAAACAATTCTGACTTGCTTTAAACAGCTTTTAATTAACTTTAAACAGATTTGATGAACTTTATATAAGTTTAGAGAGCTTCAAATCAGTATTTAACAAATGCAACTATCCTTAAACAGCTGTAAATTAGTTTTGAAGATGTTTGACTGGTTTTGATCAGCTTCTAGTTAGATTTAAACAAGTTTGAAAAGCTTTAAATTAGCTTTAAATCGGTTTTAAACAAGTTTAAATATTTTGCAGAGTTTTTAGTCATATTTGAACTGATCTGACCATCTTTGAAGAGCTTTCAATCAGCTTAAAATAGATTTCAAACAATTTTGGATAATTCTGACCAGTCTGAAGGGTTTTTAGTTATTTGTGAACAGTTCTGACCATCTTTTGGTCACATTTAAGGTCTGATCAGCCTTGAATAAGTTTCAGTTACATGATAAACATGATTGAACTACTTTGAAGAGTTTTTAGTCAACTTTGAACTGATTTGAACAGCTTTCTATCAACTTTGAATAGATTTAAATCAATTTTGAACAATTCTGACCTTTGTGAATGGTTTGTAGTCATCTTTTGAACAGATCTGACCATATTTGAACAGTTTTAAATCACTTTTAAATAGATCTCACCATCGTTGAACAATTCTGATTAATTTTGAACAGTTTTCACTTAGTTTTAAATAGATCTCACCATCCTTGAACAGTTCAGATTACTTTTGAACAGCTTTCAATCAACTTGGAATAGATTTAAATAAATTTTAAACAATTCTCACCAGTTTGAATGGTTTTTTAGTCATCTTTGAACAGGTCTGACCATCTTTGAACAGTTTTAAATCGCTTTTAAATAGATCTCACCACCGTTGAACAATTCTGATTAATTTTGAACAGATTTCACTTAGCTTTAAACATGGTTAAATGGATTTGATCATCTTTTAGTCAGACTTAAAAAGGTCTGATCAGCTGTGAACAAGTTTCAGTCATATTTAAACATGGCTGAACTACTTTGAACAGTTTTTAGTCAACTTGAATTGATTTGGCTATCTTTGAACATCTTTCAATCAACTTTGAATAGATATAAATCAATTTTGAACAATTACTGACCAATTTGAATGGTTTTTAGTCAACTTTGAACAGATCTGATCCTCTTTGAACAGTTTTAAATAGATCTCACCATCCTTCACTAGTTCTGATTAATTTTGAACAGTTTTCACTTAGCTTTAAACATGGCTAACTTGATTTGATCATCTTTAAGTCAGATTTAAAGAGGTCTGATCAGCTTTGAATAAGTTTCAGTCATATTTAAACATGCCTGAACTACTTTGAACAGTTTTTAGTCAACTTGAATTGATTTGACTATCTTTGAACAGCTTTCAATCAACTTTGAAGCTATTCAAATTAATTTTGAACAATTCTGACTAATTTGAATGGGTTTTAGTCATCTTTGAACAAATCTGACCATCTTTGAACAGTTCTAATTAATTTTGAATAGTTTTCACTTATCTTTAAACATGGTTAACTGGGTTTAAACAAGTTTCAGTCAGATTTAAACATATCTGACCAGTTTTTAACATCTTTAAATAAGTTTGATGAACTTGAATCAACTTTAGACCACTTTAAATCAGCATTGATCAAGTCTGAACAACTTGGAATTAGTTTTGAACATGTTTGACTAGTTTTGAACAGCTTTTAGTCAATTTTGAACGAGTCTGACCAGTTTAAAGAGGTTTTAGTCAGCTTTGAACAGATTTGATCAACTTTGAACAACTTTTAATCAGCTTTGAACATATTTTACACAACTTTTAATAGATTTATGATAGGTTGTTCAAATTTGATTGAAAGTTGTTCATAGCTGTGGATATTTTATTAAATCTAATAGGAGGAAGGAATATTTGATATTGTCTTATGAAAAACAATTTTTCAGGATAAATCGGCATAAGTTGTTTGCTGATTAAGCAGAATTATTTGTCTTCTTGTACTGGATGTTGTTCTATTCCAGCCAATGTAACAATTAATATTTATTTTTCTGTACCATTTTAGTAGGTGTATTTGTGACTGATCAATAATTAAGTCGGTTAAAATTATACCATTTAACTTTTCTTTTCAACGTCAATATATTAGAAAACAATAAAAATAAAGAGACTAGAATAATTATTTAATTAAAAAATCCAGTATGAATACTGTCGTTCGCGTGCAATAAGAAGGCGGACTTCTTCATACTATTTTGTAAATTATGATGGATGGACTCATTGCTATTTGCTACAACCGTTGTATAATATGATATAAGTTAATCAACTATAACATGTAGGTCAGTGAAAATAATGAAAATCGATACATACACGAAAGTTTGTTTAGTATTTATCTTATAATTATCTATATTTGTTCGTATTTTGTCACTAAATATATATAATTTTTTTTTATATTTATTATCATTATATTTGTACAATAATATTTTTCTTTGTTCCGTACAAATTCAATTTCTTCTCTAATGAGCCAGAAACACGTTTATTTTTAGTTCCAGTAATACGTAAAAGTTTTTCTTAGCAAAAGTATTGTCCCATTTCCATATATTTTAATACTCGTATAACATTTTACGATAACTTCGACGACAACAAAAGGATTCCTACTACTTTTCCCTTTTAATACTTAGGAAACCAAAAACGTTTCGAAACATTTTATGTCGCCGTTAAAATTTAATAACGCCGTGCTAATACATCGCTGGTAATAAGACGGAAAGAATATAGTAATACTAAATTCAGGACCATTGACAACCAGTCACGCTAGAAGTTAATGTATGACCGAGTTTTTTCTTTCTAGGTGATTTGCATATCTCATATTTTAATTATTACTGGATAAAAAAAAAATAGGCCTGTTTATTAAAAAAGTGTAGATGCAAAATTATATTCATTTAGATATTTTAAGGTTAGAATTAATTTTTAATCCAATTATACTAGTTCAGGTTGATAGTTTATTCATTCACGAGTATTTTACCTTTTTTTTATTTTTCTATAACTAATAGAACCGGAGATATGTAAAAAATGGTGTGGCGATGAAAAATTTCATTAATTTTGGTTTTTTGAGGTTAAGATTCATGTTTGAATTAATTATACTGCTGCAGTTTGACAGTTTATTCATCCATGAGTATTGTGCATTTTTTTATGACTAACAGCACCGGACAAATTTAAAAAATAGTTAACGATGCAAAGTTTCATTTGTTTTCGTTTTTTTTTTAGGTTAGAATTAAATTTTAAACTAATTATACTAGTTCAGTTTGATAGTTTATTCATTCACGAGTATTTTACCTTTTTTTTATTTTTCTATGGCCAATAGAACCGGAGATATGTAAAAAATGGTGGGGCTATGTAAAATTTCATTAATTTTGGTTTTTTGAGGTTAGAATTCATGTTTGAATGAATTATACTGCTTCACTTTGATAGTTTATTCATCCACGAGTATTTTGCATTTTTTTATGACTAACAGAACCGGACAAATTTAAAAAATAGTGTAACGATGTAAAGTTTCATTTGTTTTCGTTTTTTCTTAGGTTAGAATTAAATTTTAAACTAATTATACTGCTTCAGTTAGATAGTTTATTTATTCACGAGTATTTTGTATTTTGTTTCATTTTTATATTACTAACAGAATCGTATTTATTTAGAAAATAATGTCACGATGTAAATTATCATTCATTTTGGTTATTTTGAGGTTAGGATTCATGTTTGAATTAATTATACTGCTTCAATTTGACAGTTTATTCATTCACGAGTATTTTGAATTTTTTTATGACTAACAGCACCGGACAAATTTAAAAACTAGTTAACGATGTAAAGTTTCATTTGTTTTCGTTTTTTGAGGTTATGATTAATTTTTGAACTAATTATACTGCTTCAGTTTGACAGTTTGTTCATTCACGAGTATTTCGCATTTTTTTTTTATGACTAACAGAACCAAATAAATTTAAAAATAGTGTAACGATATAAAGTTTCATTCGTCTTGTTTTTTTGAGGTTAGGATTAATTTTTTAACTAATTATACTGCTTCAGTTAGATAGTTTATTTATTCACGAGTTTTTTGCTTTTTTTATTTTTATATGACTAACAGAACCGGATTTATTTCAAAAATGTTGCAGCGATGTAAAACTTGTTTAATTTTGGTTTTTTGAGGTTATAATTCATTTTTTAACTAATTATACTGCTTCCGTTCGACATTGTATTTATTCACGAGTATCTTTTTATTTTTTTAAATTTTTTTGTAACTAACAGTCCCGTATTTTTTAAAAAAATAATGTACTAATGCAAAATTTGATTCATTTTGGTTTTTTGAGGTTAGGATCAATTTGTTAACTAATTATACTGCTTTAGTTAAGTAGTTTATTTATTCACGAGTATTTTGCATTTTTTTCATTTTTATATGACTAACAGAACCGGTTTCATTTAAACAATAGTGTAGCGATGTAAAATTTGTTAAATTTTGGTTTTTTGAGGTTATAATTCATGTTTTAACTAATTATACTGCTTCCGTTCGACATTATATTTATTCACGAGTATTTTTTTATTTTTTTAAATTTTTTGTAACAGACCCGTATTTTTTTAAAAAATAATATACTGATGCAAAATTTCATTCAATTTGGTTTTTTGAGGTTAGGGTTTATTTTTTACTAATTATACTACTTTAGTTTGATATTTTATTTATTTACGAGTATTTTGTATTTTTTCAATTTTTGTATGTCTAAAGCTGGGTAGCTTTATTAAAAAAAAATAGTGTAGCGATACAAAATTTCATGTATTTTGGTTTTTTGAGGTTAGGATGCAATTATAAACTAATTATACAGCTTCAGTTAGATAGTTTATTTATTTACAAGTATTTTTCATTTCTTTTAATTTTAATATGACTAACATAAAACCATACTTTCGTAGGATTTAAGAAGTGGCAGATGATATACTAAGACAGTTGACAGTTGACGTTTACGTCACAAATATTGACAGTTTATTCAGTTTTGTGACTTTGACAGCTCAAAACTGATATTAATATCATATAAATTAAAAAAATATATTTTTTTATGATTTTAAGAGTGACATATTACTATAAAATGACATTTAATAAGAAAAATTGACAGTTTGCGTTTAAGTCACAAGTATTTTATTGACTGTTTATTCAGTTTTCTGATTTTGACAGCTGAAAAATGACTTTGGTGTTTTTCAACATTGAGGCGAATGACTTGGGCGTTTTTTAATATTGAGGGGAATGACTTCGGTGTTTTTTAATATTGAGGCGAATGACTTTGGTGTTTTTTTTATAATGAGGCGAATGACTTGGGTGTTTTTTAAAATTGAGGCGAATGACTTGGGTGCTTTTTTTAATATTGAGGCGAATAACTTGTGAGTATTTATTATTAATTCGAATACCTGGGTGTTTTTTAAAATTGGGGCAATTGCCTTGAAGGATTTTTTATATTGAGGCGAATGACTTAGTGTTTTTTTGATATTGGAGTGAATGGCTTGGAGGATTTTTCATAGGAGGCGAATGACTTGGGTATTTTTTATATTGAGGCGAATGACTTGTGTGTGAAGGGAATATCTGGATGGTTTTTAAAATTGAGGTGAATGACTTGAGTGTTTTTGTATATTGAGGCGAATGACTTGGGTATTTTAAATATTGTGGCGAATGGCTTCGAAGATTTTTTATATTGAGGCGAATGACTTGGGTGTTTTTTAAAATTGAGGAGATGCATTGAGTGTTTTTTTTAATATTGAGCTGAATGATTTAGGGAATTTTTCATATTGAGACAAATTGTCAACTAGTTTTTATTGATGTTTTTCTTTGATCCTTGAAAGTTTTTATATATTTTTATGTTTCTTTTTTATTTTGTGTTTTTATGTTTAAATCTTGGATACTTTCATTAAATTGCTTCATAATATTACAAGTAATATTTTTTTAATTATTTTATTTTAATTTTATTTCTTTTTTCTTTATATTTTTTGCTCACTATTTCTTGTCTTTTTATTATCGTATCTTCCTGCTCCTTGTTTAGGATTTGAATTTTTCTTGAACTTATATTTTTATTACTTTATATCATTTTTATTCTTTAATATTTTCCAATTTTTATTCATATTTTTCTTTTTAATTTACTTCTCTATCTTGTGTCTTATTCTTTTCTCTATTTTTTCAGTTACTTGGGATGAGTCGTTTTTGTATTTATTACAAAAATAGATAAATACAACTCATTGTTTTTTTTTTATAATTTCTTTATGATCTACATAAGTTACGTAATTTGTTATAATTTTTTTATTATAAAATAAAAGAAAAAATAAAGAGAATATTAAAAGTACTTAACAATTATTATAACATTTAACAAAATCAATAAATAAATTTATTTTTTAATACCAACCTTTAATTAACGGATTTCGATAATAAAGAGAAAACATGCTGGTAACATTTGCAAAACCTATTTTGGTGAGCTATTAATTAATAAAGTGCCACAGATTATTAATTATACGTGTATATGTTGTTCAATATATTAATTAACGTTAATATTACCAAATTTTATGTCCTAAAAATTAATCGATTTAAAATTATCGGCTTAACAGAACCGTTGAAAATTTAATTCAAAAAAATAAATATTAATTGTGATATTGGTTAATATAAAACAATACCCAGTAGATAAAATTGGGTGTACTGAGAGTCAGCAATTAATTAAAATGGAACAATAGAAATATTGTAAAAAAAATTTTGTTATTATTTATTTATTAAAATAAGGGAGTTTTAATTATTTTTTTTATTATGTATTTTGTGTAAATGAAACCCCCTGTATATTTGGCGACATTCGAGTTGCATGCCAAAAATATAGAAAAATAAAGAAAAAAAAAGAGAAAATAAAGGAAATAAGGAAAAAATAGTGGAAAATTGGAAAAATATAATGAAAAATGGTTCAAAATAGGAATAAAAGAATAGGAAAAATAATGAAAAATAAGAATAATTAGAATTAGATTAGAAATTAGAGAATTTAGGAAAAAATATCGAAAAATAGGGGCAATATTGGGGAAAATAGTAAAATTTCTAAAAAATGGAAAGAATTGGAAAAAACGAAAAAAAAATGTAAATAATTGAAAATATTAGGAAAAAATTAAAAAACAAGTGGTAAAAAATTGAAAAAAGCAAAGAAATCGAAAAAATCGAGACATTTAACAAAAAAATCAAATACATCCAGAACAAATCGGAAGAATTCGAAAAAAAATGTGAGAAATTCGTAAAAAATCGAAAGGTCGGAAAAAATTGTAAAAAATATGTAAAAAAATAGAAGAAACCGAGTAAAATCGAGAAATTTAAAGAAATATCTGAAAAATCGAATAGAAAATTGGAAAAATTTGGAAAAAATTTAAAAAGCGAAGAAATCGAAAAAATCGGAAAAAATCAAAAAAAAATTTGAGAAATTTGGACAAAAACGAAAGGATCGGAAAAAAATGGAAAAATCGAAGAAAAGGAGTAAAATCGAAAAACTGAGAAATTACAAAACAATCAGAAAAATCGGAAAAAATCGAAAAAAAAATTGGAAAAATTAGGAAAAAATTTAAAAAAGAGAATAAATCGAAAAAATCCAGATTAAAAAAAATCGAATAAATCCAGAAAAAATTGGAAAAAATCGAAAAGAAAATTAGAAAATTTTTGGAAAAATTTGGAAAAAATTTAAAAAAACGATGAAATCGAAAAAATCGAGACATTGCACAAAAAAATCAAATAAAGCCAGAAAAAATTGGAAAAATCAAAAAAAAAACTGAGAAATTTGGAAAGAAAGGAAACAAAAAAAAGAAAAATCGAAGAAATCGAGTAAAATCGAATAAATCGAGAAATTACAAAACAAATCTGAAAAAATGGAAAAAAAATTGGAAAAAATTGGAAAACATTGGAAATGTAGAGAAATTATAAAAAAATAGGAAAATATAGGGAAAATATGGAAACATTTTGAAAAAATTGAATAAAGTAGATAAATTGAAGAAATCGAAAAAAAATCGAATAAATCCAAGAAAAATCGGAAAAAAAATTTTTGGAATTTGGAAAAAAACGGAAAAATCGGAATAAGCTGGAAAAAACGAAAGAAAAAAAACCGAAGAAATCAAGTAAAATTGAAAAAATCGAGAAATTACAAATAAAATCGGAAAAAATCTAAAAAAAATTGAAAAAATTGAAAAATTGGAAAAATATTGGAAAAATTAAGAAATTAGGAAAATACGAGGGAAAATATGGAAAAATTGGAAGAAATTCAAAAAAATTGGATAAATTGGATAAATTGGATAAATTGGATAAATTGGATAAATTGGATAAATTGGATAAATTGGATAAATTGAAAAATCGAAAAAATCGAAAAAATAGGGACATTTCAAAAAAAATGGAATAAATCCAGGAAAAATTGGAAAGAAAAAAATTGAGAAATTCGGAAAAAATTGGGAAAATCGAAAAAATCAAGAAATTAAAAAAATCAAAAAAATCCAGGAAAAACCGAAAAATAAATTGTAACAAATTGAGAAAAATTGGAAAAAAATGGAAAATTAGAGAAATTAGGAAAAAATACTGAAATATAGAGGGAAATATGAAAACCTTGGAAAAAAATTGGAAAAAATTGGAAAAAAATGAAAAAATTAGAAAAAAATCGGGATATTCAAAAAATAAAATTGAATGAATCCAGGAAAAATCAGAAAAAAATTTGACGATTCAGAGAAAACTGGAAAAATGGAAAAAATCGAGAAATTAAAAAAAAAAACTGAAAAATCCAGGAAATATCGGAAATAAATAAATAAAATCGGAAAAAATCAGAACAAATGGATAAATTGTAAAATTAGAGAAATTAGAAAAAATAGGGAAATGTAGAGGAAAATATGAAAACATTGGAAAAAAGTGGAAACAAATTGGAAAAAATTGAAAAAAATGGGGACATTTCAAAAAAAAATAAAAAATCCATGAAAAATCGAAAAAATAAATTCTAAAAATTCGAAAAAAAACTGGAAAATCGAAAAAAATCGAGAAATAAAAACTTAATTTAAAAAACTAAATTTAAACTATATTAGTACATTTAAAAAAAATACGAGATGCAACTCCGATGGTAAAAAATCTATCCTGGATGCAATTCGGACGCTCCTGTATATTTAAATTAATTCAACATCTGTCTAAATAAATATTAAACAAAAATAAGTCAGCATTAAAGGCAATAATAATTCGAAACTTCGTTACCATTCCCCTTACCCTTTCCCGTCACTGATCTTTAAATATGCGAATTTATATTACGTCTAGGTTTAAAGTTGAAATTTAATTTAGTTTAACAGCTTGCTATGGGGGAGATTCGCATTAAACTTTTTGTTTATGTTAGCTGAGGGATGGCTGAAATTTAATAATCGAAGATTTCCCAACAGCTTATACCGGGTGTATCTGGATTAATGTTTTAATATTAGAGTTTCATGAATTAATTTTACTTGGAAAATCAATTTTGTTAATTATTGTTAATTTTTGCGCTAATTATAAATTAACCTCGAATTCATTGAGTTCATTACGGGATAATAAGCAAATCAAGTGCATTCATTTAAATTCATTTATTAAAACAATACAATGCTCAATATATACTAACTAGTACAGAGCCGTAATATTTTTTTCACCCTCCATGACATCAATTGTTTAATAATAATATCAATATCAATAGATGAGGAAATAAAGCACTCAACTTCCAAAATTTTACCATAAAGTCAGATTGAGATGGGTTTTTTTTACTTTTTATGATGTTTTTATCCGAAATTGCATTTGTGCAGTACAAAATGCATTTGGAAAAATGCATTTTCTTAAGAAATTTAGAAAAAAATTATAACATGGTTAAGAATACCCAGAATAAACTCTAATCAGGTTCCCTGAAGGCTTATAGGTCGTTGATCCCCAATATGACGCCATACTCTGGAAAATAATCATATAATTTGACACATTCTGGGCCCCCGAAACACTTAATCCGGTCCTGTGTAACTCCAGTCATATAGATGTCCCGAGTCACCAAATAGAGCGATGAGAACAATGTTACCGTTTTTAATAAACCGTATTCTACCAACATTTCGATAATAAACTACCAAAATCTACTAACTATCTAAATCTAACCTGGGTATTTTAATTTATTTTATTAAAAGAAGTCTTTAACTATCTAAATCTAACCTGTGTTTTAAAAAAATGAAGAAAATATAACACTATTTATATTTATTTTATTAAAGGAAGTCTTGACTATCTAAATCTAACCTGTGTATTAAAAGACATCTGAAAATATAACTATCCCTTTAGCCTTAAAACTTTTTTTCTACTTCGTTCCCTATTGTTTTTCACTTTCCCTTATTTTTCCACTTTTTCCCCTATTTTTTTATTCCATTCTTTTCACTACTTTTTTCCACTTTTCTCCTACATTTTTTACTAATTTCTCTGTTTCAAACTTTTTTGTTCCCTTAACACTTTCCCTATTTTTTCACTTTTACCCTAATATTTTCCTAATTTTTCACTACTTTTTCACAATTTTTTTTATATTTCAAACTTTTTTCCACTTTTCCCCGACTCATTTTTTCTCCTTTTTTTATTTCATCCTGTTTCCTCTACTTTTTTACCATTTTTTTTAAATTTTAAATTTTTTTTCCGCAATTTTTTCCCCTCAATTTTTTGTTTTAGACATTTTTTTACACTTTTCCCCTACATTTTTTCACTAATTTTTTATTATTCCTTCACCCTCTTTCCCATACTTTTTTTAATAATTTCATTGTGTTCCACTTTTTCTCCTTAAAGCTTTTTCCACTTCCCTTTTTTTTCCCTTAAAATTTTTTTCCATTTCTTCCACTATTTTTTTCACTTTCCGCTACTTTTTTTTTCTTTTTCCTACTTTTTGCACTTTTTCTTCTACATTTTTTACTAATTTTTTTGTTCAATTTTTTCTCGTTAAAATTCTTTTTTCCACCTCTTTCCCGTTTTTCACTTTTCTCCTACTTTCTTCCACTTTTTCCTACTTTTTTATTCCACTCTTTCCACTACTTTTTTCCACTTTTCTCCTACATTTTTTACTAATTTTTTTGTTTCAAACTTTTTTGTTCCACTTTTTCCCCTTAACACTTTTTTCCGCTTCTTTCCCTATTTTTTCACTTTTACCCTCCTTTTTTCCGTTTTTCCCACTACTTTTTCACAATTTTTTTTACATTTCCACTTTTTCCCCGACTCAATTTTTCTCCTTTTTTTATTTAAATTTTTTTTTTTTCAATTTTTCCACGATCCTTTTTTCCTCTACTTTTGTACCAGTTTTTTTAAATTTCAAACGTTTTTTGTTCCACTTTTCCCCTTAAAACGTTTCCATTTCTTCAACTATTTTTTTCACTTTCCCCTACTTTTTTTTATCCTTTCCCCTACTATTTCCAGTTCTTCTTCTACATTTTTTACTAATTTTTTTTTTTGTTCAACTTTTTCTCGTTAAATTTTTTTTCCACTTCTTTCCCTTTGTTTCACTTTTCTCCTACTTTCTTTTTCCTACTTTTTTATTCCACTCTTTCCCCTACTTTTTTCCACTTTTTCTAATACAATTTTTAATAATTTCTTATTTCTTTCTGTCAAACTTTTTTTACCCATTTTCCCCCGTACTTTTTTTTCCATTTTTCGCATACTTTTTTTTCCACTTTACACCCCACCCTTTTTTCCTCAACTTTTTCAGTTACAAACTTTTTTCGCAATTTTTTTAATACGTAAATCTTTGTCTCAACTTTTTATTTAAAATTTTTTTCCTCTCCTTTTCTATCATTACCAATGGTGCGGTAAGGAGGGAAAGGGAGGGGGAAAGAAAAGAATAATTACTCAAAAAAAGTGACTTTTTCGTAAAAAAAGTGGAAATTTTGATAAAAACTGAAAATGAAAAAAAAATGGGTAGTTTTAGAAAAAAAAAGGGGAAAACGGGGTAATTTTAAGAAAAAAAGTGACAAAATTTGAAAGAAAAGACGGGAAATTTAAGACAAAAAGTGGCAGTATTTTTTATAGTATTTAATATTAATTTCTCACAAAAAAAAACTCATAAAAGCTTCTAAATTATCAAAAATATATTAATCCACATCAAAATAATAAAAATATCAAATATGAGGTACATTTTATACAGGGTGTTTCATAGTTTTAACTGCAGATAAGGGATACCTGGGCCTTATCAAAAACCACATACTTATGGATCTTACTACATTAATAACCTAGATATAGGGTGTTTTACACAGTGCCGGATTTAGATTTGCTAAGGCCCTAAACGATTGATGATATTGGGCCCTTGCTCATTACAATTTTTTTTGGGAGCCCTCAAGAAATTGTGAGCCCTATAAGCTATGGTTTATGTAGCACTATTTTTACTTATCCAATCCATCAATTTATTTACAGTATACGGTTTCTAGTTAAGTAAAGTTATTTTTCTTTATACAACTATTATTATCAACCTCTCATAACATTTCATTCTTTATATAAAAAAATCATAAAAGTACTACTGATTTTTTTATGACTTTATATAAATATTAAAATCTTGTTTTCCTCTTAATTTTTTTTACATGCTTTATAAAAATATTTCACTGGGATATTTTTTTTTATATTAGTGAATTAGTCCCTTCTTACTTTTTTTTTTAATATACAATATAAATATTAAAACCGGTTTTTTTCAAATTAGAAAATATTACCGTATAAGCTAAGCATACACAGTCTACAAAAAGCCCATAACATTATCTTCTATTATCTCTTCTCACTAATTTCATATCTGTACACCCTTAAGCCATTTTTTCTCTTATCAAATAATTCAAATCGGGATGGATCCCCTTTTTAGAGTCCCAACTTCCGACACTGTTTTAAACTGGCTAATATGAAAAACCTCACGTTATATAAAATAGGGTAAATAATCCTCCCTATACAGTAACTAAAACATACAATAGGCTTATCTCATTAAAAAGGGCCCATATCTCACTCTGAGGAATTATTAAAGTCTGATTAAAACAGGATCGGACTAGAAGAAAACTAGAAAAAAAAATTTAAGAAAATAAAATTAATCCAAAAAAGAAGATCCAGATGGCAATATAGTAGCAATATACAGGGTGGGACACTTTAAATTCACCCCTTCCTGATATTATACCCTTATTCAGTGAAAAAAATATATAAATTTATTATTAAGTCGAAAAATATTTTAAAAGGTGTTTTTTTACATTGAGGCGAATGACTTGGGTGTTTCTTAATATTGAGGCGAATGACTTGGGTGTTTTTTAAAATTGAGGCAAATGACTTGGGTATTTTTTTTTGATTGAGGGAATGACTTGGATATTATTAAAAATTGAGGCGAATGGTCCTCTTGTTTTTTTAACATTGAGGCGAATGACTTGGGCTTTTTCTTAAATTGAGGCGAACGACTTGGGTGTTTTTTTTTAATGAGGCGAATGACTCAGGTGTTTTTTATTAATGAGTTGAACGACTTTGATGTTTTTTTAATATTGAGGCGAATGACTTGGGTGTTTTCTTAAATTGATGCGAACTACTTGGGTGTTTTTTTTTTCATTGAGGCGAATGACTTGGGTGTTATTAAAAATTCAGGCGAATGACCCTGTTGTTTTTTTAATATTGAGGCAAATTACTTGGGCGTTTTCTTAAATTGAGGCGAACGACTTGGGTGTTTTTTTTTAATTGAGGCGAATGACTTGGACATTATTAAAAATTGAGGCGAATGGTCCTCTTGTTTTTTTAACATTGAGGCGAATGACTTGGGCTTTTTCTTAAATTGAGGCGAACGACTTGGGTGTTTTTTTAATCGAGGCGAATGACTTAGGTGTTTTTTATTAATGAGTTGAACGACTTTGATGTTTTTTTTAATATTGAGGCGAATGACTTGGGTGTTTTCTTAAATTGAGGCGAATGACTTGGGTGTTTTTTAAAATTAAGGCGAATGACTTGTGTGTTTTTTTTAATTGAGGCGAATGACTTGGGTGTTATTTAAAATTGAGGCGAATGACCCCGTTGTTTTTTTAATATTAAAGACAATGACTTGGGCTTTTTCTTAAATTGAGGCGAACGACTCAGGTGTTTTTTATTAATGAGTTGAACGACTTTGATGTTTTTTTAATATTGAGGCGAATGACTTGGGTGTTTTCTTAAATTGATGCGAACTACTTGGGTGTTTTTTTTTCATTGAGGCGAATGACTTGGGTGTTATTAAAAATTCAGGCGAATGACCCTGTTGTTTTTTTAATATTGAGGCAAATGACTTGGGCGTTTTCTTAAATTGAGGCGAACGACTAGGGTGTTTTTTTTAATTGAGGCGAATGACTTAGGTGTTTTTTATTAATGAGTTGAACGACTTTGATGTTTTTTTTAATATTGAGGCGAATGACTTGGGTGTTTTCTTAAATTGAGGCGAATGACTTGGGTGTTTTTTAAAATTAAGGCGAATGACTTGTGTGTTTTTTTTAATTGAGGCGAATGACTTGGGTGTTATTTAAAATTGAGGCGAATGACCCCGTTGTTTTTTTAATATTAAAGACAATGACTTGGGCTTTTTCTTAAATTGAGGCGAACGACTCAGGTGTTTTTTATTAATGAGTTGAACGACTTTGATGTTTTTTTAATATTGAGGCGAATGACTTGGGTGTTTTCTTAAATTGATGCGAACTACTTGGGTGTTTTTTTTTCATTGAGGCGAATGACTTGGGTGTTATTAAAAATTCAGGCGAATGACCCTGTTGTTTTTTTAATATTGAGGCAAATGACTTGGGCGTTTTCTTAAATTGAGGCGAACGACTAGGGTGTTTTTTTTAATTGAGGCGAATGACTTAGGTGTTTTCTTAAATTGAGGCGAATGACTTGGGTGTTTTTTATTATTTAGGTGAACGACTTTGATGTTGTTTTAATTTTGAGGCGAATGACTTGGGTGTTTTTTAATATTGAGGCGAATGACTTGGGTGTTTTTTTTTAATAATATTTAAACGAAGGTCTTTGTTGGTTTTTAGTAATGACATTTTCTGTTATGTCAAGTCTTACTTCCGGTTTTTCGGTAAAAAGAAATAAATTAAAGCTTATTTTTTATCTTAAAAATTTTTTTATCTGTTTCCAAAAAGATTGCCATTTTGGATAATATTAATATTCATATTAAAAAATACATTGAATGAAAAAAATATTTACAAGCTCCAGTATTCACCAGTGGCTTATCTATGTATTTTTTTTTGTCAAACCGCTTAAAAATTCCATTATTATTTATTATTAATTCGGAATGAAATTGTTTTTTCTTTTGAAAATTTTAAATGGCGGGGATAGTAAACCTTTTTATCTTTTCATCTAATTTAAAAACTATTGCAAATAGTGAGAAAATAAATTTTTAAATTCATAAATAATAAAAATATATGAATAATACAAATTGGCTTGAAATTCTCGGTCCGCCTCTGGCACTTGGACCTCCCTAACTGAAGAACTAACAAATTGAGTTGGTTACGCCAATAATACTTCGGCGGTTTATGGGAGTTACGGTGGCAAGGGTGACTACTAATCCGCCTTTAGTATGTTGAAACACATAAGTAAGTTTATGTTTTGTTTGTTATGTTTTCATTACTGCTGGCAATGTTCGAATATCATTTACGATAGACCTTTTTTTTATATATTTACAATCTTGAATTGTTTACATAAATATTTTATTATTTTATTTCAAATTAAGGACGCCATCTATTTATTTTTTTTTTGGTGAGTTTAACCGTTTTTTAAAAATCAATTTGGTTTAAATGAACTTTTTTAAATTTTCAAAATCTTTCATCATTCTCGGACATTTTCCATTGGCAGAGTTATATAAAAAACTTTATTTTATAAAGAAAATATATGATAAAAGTTTGTAAAGAATTTGCGTATGAAGGAACGTGAATTTTCTTTTGAGAATGTATGTACATTCCCTCTACAAGCGAGCAAGCGAATGCATATTTTTCTCTATTGAAAAACGAGCCGAGCAGTCAATTTGAAATTTATATTAGAGGCTGGATATAGGTCAATTACGTTATCAACTAAATATTTCGTCTATTAAAAGAAATTTTTCAAATATTTTGAAATAAAATAAAATTTAAATCGTTGGTGACTCTTCAAGGGTGACCCATCTTATCTAATTTGTATTATTTAATAATTTGCAAGTTCAACTATGTAATTTCGCAACAGTTAACGTAAACCGGCTTGTGCTTGTTTGCTCAAAGAAAATTCGTGATAATTCTAGTATATCTCATTCCGTGGCCATTGTGACTTTAATCGTCGGCCTTTCAGCCACAAATTGCAATCTTGAATAACTGAAGCGAACGTCAAATTGTACGTAGTTTGCAAAATTTACACTACAATTTGAACATTGTTTGGTTATAATGCAATTTATAAGTGAGTTAACGTATGGCTCGACAGTTCTAAATGAAATGTTAATACATTGATTGAAGTAGCGATAAATTTTGTTTTAGACAATTTTATATTTTATGTTTAATTTTTATAAGCAAAAAAATTAATTAGCACGCAGAAGGAACTTCAATATTGATAAACCTTTTAAAATGCAAATAAATCTTGCAAATAAAATGCTAAAAATTCCATTAATCTTGGAAAAACAGTTATAATATTTCTAAGTTTCCTACAATATCATTAAACATGATTTACCGATATTTTATGCAGCTTGGCAACGTTGCAGATTTCTTAAAATTATTTTCTTGCAGCAATAACAGATCTTAGAAAATCTCAAAAAAAGCAGCAATATCAGTAATTACAAGATTTACCGATATTTTATTAAGCTTGGCAACATTGTAGTTTTCTCTAAAATATTTTCTTGTATCAATGACAAATCTTAGAAGATCTGAAAAAAAAAGCAGCTAAAATAATTTCCGCTAATCTAGAGAAAAAGTTGCGATGTTGCGTTTTACTAAATATCAGTAATTACAAGATTTACCGATATTTTATTAAGCTTGGCAACATTGTAGTTTTCTCTAAAATATTTTCTTGCATCAATGACAAATCTTAGAAGATCTGAAAAAAAGCAGCTAAAATAATTTCCGCTAATCTAGAGAAAAAGTTGCGATGTTGCGTTTTACTAAATATCAGTAATTACAAGATTTACCGATATTTTATTAAGCTTGGCAACATTGTAGTTTTCTCTAAAATATTTTCTTGTATCAATGACAAATCTTAGAAGATCTGAAAAAAAAGCAGCTAAAATAATTTCCGTTAATCTAGAGAAAAAGTTGCGATGTTGCGTTTTACTAAATATCAGTAATTACAAGATTTACCGATATTTTATTAAGCTTGGCAACATTGTAGTTTTCTCTAAAATATTTTCTTGTATCAATGACAAATCTTAGAAGATCTCAAAAAAAGCAACTAAAATAATTTCCCCTAATCTAGAGAAAAAGTTGCAATGTTGCGTTTTACTAAATATCAGTAATTACAAGATTTACCGATATTTTATTAAGCTTGGCAACATTGTAGTTTTCTCTAAAATATTTTCTTGTATCAATGACAAATCTTAGAAGATCTCAAAAAAAAGCAACTAAAATAATTTCCCCTAATCTAGAGAAAAAGTTGCAATGTTGCGTTTTACTAAATATCAGTAATTACAAGATTTACCGATATTTTATTAAGCTTGGCAACATTGTAGTTTTCTCTAAAATATTTTCTTGTATCAATGACAAATCTTAGAAGATCTGAAAAAAAAGCAGCTAAAATAATTTCCGCTAATCTAGAGAAAAAGTTGCGATGTTGCGTTTTACTAAATATCAGTAATTACAAGATTTACCGATATTTTATTAAGCTTGGCAACATTGTAGATTTCTCTAAAATATTTTCTTGCATCAATGAAAAATCTTAGAAGATTTGAAAAAAAAGCAGCTAAAATAATTTCCCCTAATATAGAGAAAAAGTTGCGATGTTGCGTTTTACTAAATATCAGTAATTACAAGATTTACCGATATTTTATTAAGCTTGGCAACGTTGCAGTTTTCTCCAAAGTATTTTCTTGCAGCAATGATAAATCTTAGAAGATTTGAAAAAAAAGCAGCTAAAATAATTTCCGCTAATCTAGAAAAAAAGTTGCGATGTTGCGTTTTACTAAATATCAGTAATTACAAGATTTACCGATATTTTATGCAGCTTGGCAACGTTGCACTTTTCTCCGAAGTGTTTTCTTGCAGTAATAACAAATCTTAAAAGATCTCAAAAAAAAGCGGCAATTGCTAAAATAATTTCACCTGATCTAGAGAAAAAGTTGAGATTTACGGATATTTTATATAGTTTGGCAACGTTGTGTTTCCCTCCTAATTATTCTTATCGGATACTTGCGAATTGCCACAATTATTGAAAATTTTGATATATTTTTAAAATTTTTGATATATTGTAAGTTTTTTTGAAATGTTTTTGTTTTTTTAAAATTATGAAATTTTTGATGTATTTCCGAAATTTTTTAATTTCTTAGAATTTGGTGTTTATTTTTAATATCTGAAATGTTTTCGATTTTTTTTTTGAAATTTCTAATATATTTTTGAAATTCTTTAACATTTTTAAAGACTTTAAAATTTTCATAATTTTTGAAATTTTTGCATTTTTTGAATAATTTTTTAATGCTTTTTGAAATATTTTAATGTTTTTCAAGTTTTTGAACTTTTTCTATTTTGTGAATTTTTGTTTTGAAATTTTTGAATTGTTTGATATTCTAAAATTGAGTTTTTTTTGAAATTTTTAAAATTCTTGAAATTTTGGAAGTTGTAGTTGGTCAAATTTACAAAATTTTTGATTTTTACTACACATTTCTTCTAATAATTGAAATTATCGAAATTTTTGAATTTCCAGACGTATTTTTTGAATTCTTAATTTTGTTTTTGAATTTTGAAACTTTTTTTGAAATTGTTTAATTTTTTTCAAATTTTTGCATTTTTTGAATAATTTTTTAATGCTTTTTGAAATATTTTAATATTTTTCAAGTTTACGAACTTTATCTATTTTGTGAATTTTTTTTTTGAAATTTTCGAACTGTTTGATATTCTAAAATTTAATTTTTTTTTTGAAATTTTTAAAATTCTTGAAATTTTGGAAGTTTAAGTTGTTAAAATTTACAAAAGTTTTGATTATTACTACACATTTCTTCTAATAATTGAAATTATCGAAATTTTTGAATTTCCAGACGTATTTTTTGAATTCTTAATTTTGTTTTTGAATTTTGAAACTTTTTTTGAAATTGTTTAATTTTTTTCAAATTTTTGCAATTTTCGGATAATTTTTTAGTCTTTTGTGACAATTTTTTGAAATTTTAGATATATTTTTAGTTTTTGAATTACTTGACTTTTTTTTTAGTTTTTCGAAATTTTTTTGTCAACGTTGTTGAATTTCTTAAAATTTCTTTTTCTTTTTAAAATTCTTGAAAATTTTCAAAATTTACAAAATTCTTATTTATGAACTTTTAGATATATTTCTTCTCATTATTGAAATTATCGATTTTTTTCAATTTCCGGACATTTCTATTTTTTTTGAATTTATTTAATTCTCAAATTTTAATTTATTTTCAAATTTTTTACTATTTTTGAATAATTTTAAATTTTTTAAGTTTTTTTGAAATTTTTTTACTGTTTTCCATTAATTTTTTATGATTTTTTTGATAATTTAGATATATTTTTAGTTTTTGAATTTCTTGAAATTTTTTTTTGAAATTTTCGTAATGTTTGATATTTTTTTATCGAACGATTTAAATTTCTCAAAATTCAGTTTTTTTTTGAAATCTTTAAAATATTTAAAAGTTTTCGAAATTTACGAAATTTTTGTTGTTTTTGAACTTTTCGATATGTTTCTTATAAATATTGAAATTATCAATTTTTTTTTAATTTCCAGACATTTCTAAATTTTTTTTTTGATATTTTTTTTACTTTTTAAAAATTTTTTTGATAATTTAGATATATTTTTTGAAATTTTCCTAATGTTTAATATCTTTTTGTCGAAGTTTTTGAATCTCTTATTGAGTTTTTTTTTTGAAATTTTTAAAATTCTTGATAGTTTTCAAAATCTACGAAATTTTTGTTATTTTTGAAGTATTCGGTATATTTCTTCTAATTCTTTAAATTATCGAATATTTTTAATTTCCAGACATTTCCATTTTTTCTTAAATTTTTTAATTCTTAAAATTTTATTTTATTTTTAAAATTTTTTACAATTTTTGAATAATTTTCAAACTTTTTTTGAAATCTTTTAACTTTTTTAAAAGTTTTGCAATTTTCGAATAGTTTTTTAGTGTTTTGTGACATTTTCTTGATAATTTAGATATTTTTAAAGTATTTGAATTCCCTGACATTTTTTTTTAATTTTCGTACTGTTTGACATTTTTTTTGTCGAAGTTTTTGATTTTTTTAAAATTGGGTTTTTTTTAAATTTTTAAAATTCTTGACAGTTTTCAAAATTTGTGAAATTTTTGAACTTTTCTATATATTGAATTATTGAATATTTTTAATTTCTATTTTTTTAAATTTTTTACAATTTTGAATTTTTATAACTTTTTTAACATTTTTTGAAACATTTTGATATATTTTCGATATTTTTCAAGTTGTTGAATTTCTTGATATCATTTTTTATTTTGTCATTTTTTTTTTATTGAAAGTTTCGAAATTTTAATTTTTAGCTTTGTAGGTAAAATGCATTTTTCAGATAAAATGTCAAATTACACTCTAGTTTATATCAGCACTATGCTGATAAAACGTCAATTAACAATCAAGTTTTTTATAGCTCGATGGCTAAAAAAGCATTTTTCTAATATAATGTCAAATTACACTCGAGTTTATTTTAGCTCTATAGGCAAAATGCATTTTTTGATAAAATTTCAAATTACACTCCAGTTTGTTTTAGCTCTGTAGGTTAAAAAGCATTATGCTGATAAAATGTCAATGTAAACTCAAGTTTCTTGTAGCTGGATGGCTAAAAATTCATTTTTTTTAACAAAATGTCAAATTACACTCGAGTTTATTTTAGCTCTGTAGGTAAAATGCGTTTCTTTTGGTAAAATTTCAAATTACACTCGAGTTTATTTTAGCTCTGTAGGTAAAATGCATTTTTGCTGATAAAATGTTAATTTACACTTAAGTTTCTTGTAGCTGTATGTCTAAAAAATCATTTTTCTAATAAAATGTAAAATTACACTCGAGTTTATTTTAGCTCTGTAGGTAAAATGCGTTTCTTTTGGTAAAATTTCAAATTACACTCTAGTTTATTTTAGCTCTATAATTAAAAAGCATTTTGCTGATAAAATGTTAATTTACACTTAAGTTTCTTGCAGCTGGATGGCTAAAAATTCATTCTTCTAATAAAATGTCAAATTACACTCTAGTTTATTTTAGCTCTTTAGGTAAAATGCATTTCTTTTGGTAAAATTTCAAATTACACTCTAGTTTATTTTAGCTCTATAGGTAAAAAGCATTTTGCTGATAAAATGAAAATTTACACTCTAGTTTCTTGTAGCTGGATGGCTAAAAATTCATTTTTTTAAACAAAATGTCAAATTACACTCGAGTTTATTTTAGCTCTGTAGGTAAAAAGCATTTTGCTGATAAAATGAAAATTTACACTCTAGTTTCTTGTAGCTGGATGGCTAAAAATTCATTCTTCTAATAAAATGTCAAATTACACTCGAGTTTATTTTAGCTCTGTAGGTAAAATGCGTTTCTTTTGGTAAAATTTCAAATTACACTCTAGTTTATTTTAGCTCTATAGGTAAAAAGCATTTTGCTGATAAAATGTTAATTTACACTCAAGTTTCTTGCAGCTGGATGGCTAAAAATTCATTCTTCTAATAAAATGTCAAATTACACTCTAGTTTATTTTAGCTCTGTAGGTAAAATGCGTTTCTTTTGGTAAAATTTCAAATTACACTCGAGTTTATTTTAGCTGTATAGGCAAAATGCATTTTTTGATAAAATTTTAAATTACGCTCCAGTTTGTTTTAGCTGTGTAGGTTAAAAAGCATTATGCTGATAAAATGTCAATGTAAACTCAAGTTTCTTGTAGCTGGATGGCTAAAAATTCATTTTTTTTAACAAAATGTCAAATTACACTCGAGTTTATTTTAGCTCTGTAGGTAAAAAGCATTTTGCTGATAAAATGAAAATTTACACTCAAGTTTCTTGTAGCTGGATGGCTAAAAATTCATTTTTTTAACAAAATGTCAAATTACACTCGAGTTTATTTTAGCTCTGTAGGTAAAATGCATTTTGCTGATAAATTTTCAAATTACACTCTAGTTTTTTTTAGCTGCGTAGGTAAAAAGCATTTTGCTGATAAAATGTCAATTTACATTCAAGTTTCTTCTACCTCGATAGCTAAAAATGCATTTTTTAATATAAAATGTATAGTATAAAATGTAGGTAAAATACATTTTATGATAAATTATCATTTTGCAATGTAGTTGCAATTTCACCGGGTAAAAATGCATTTTTCCAATAAAATTTTTAATTACAGTCAAGTGCATTTTAATTTAGTATACAAAAATGCATTTTTATAATAAAACCTTGAATTAGATTCGAACTTTGATTATTTATGTAATGATGATTTTTTTATTCTTTTAGTTCTCATGATTAATATCAATTACTCTTAAATTTTTCTTCTGACTTCTTGAAAAAAGAAAAAAAAAACAGAAATATATCGTTAAAAATTATAACGCAGTCTCTCGAGTGTCTAAAGTCCGTAAATCAAGGACGAAGTAGAAAATAATGTGAAAGGACCATGCGACCGAACGGCATGGAAGAGAAATAAACTTCGTTCGACACTTCAGTTCAGTTCGACTCCGGTCATACACACACGAACAGAGCTTTTCTTGCCAGAACCAGACAAATTATTTACTCCTGGATTTATAACTTCAATATGAATTTATTAAACCTAAATTTAATTATATAAATGTGACATTCCTTTATTCTAAATTAATATCAACTCCACAAACATATTTGGCAAGAATCGTCGAGGCGGAAACTGATATTAGCATAACTTCATGCAAATTAGCCATTAAAAAATGTGTGGCCCAAGTTTGTGGCGTTTCTCAGAACAGAACATACCCTTCTGCATGTATTACCAACAAACTTATGTGGAAAGTTTGTTACACTTCGCAGAGTGTACGAAAACAGATTGCATTTGCAAGTCCTGTTGCTAATTTGGAGACGGCAAATCTATTTGAATATATATCGCAGTCGGAAACTTGTCTCTGGATTTTGGTTAAAACGTTTTGACATGTGTAAGTTATATTATATAAAACATTTCTGCTCTAAAAGATTTAAACTTTATTTATTTGTTTAACTATATTTTTAGACGTTGCTCAAGCATTTGACAAGGTCTGACATTGTAAAGTCTCGGGTCAAGGGCTGGTTCTACTGAAATAACTTTAGAGATGAACCTGGGACCTGTTTATAGTTATAAAACTATAAAACTTCACACAAAAACGATACTTTTCTCGTCTCGTCTATTAAAACCGAGACGAAAGCGAGGCGAGATCTCTTTGAAAATTATTTAGGCGATACCTAGACCACATACGGCGAGATCCGAGAGTCTCTTTTCTGGTTTCATTCATATTTATTCAGAATTTGTTTTTGAAGTTCCAGGAAAAATAAACTAACTAAGTAGAGTTCGATTATTTTGAGATGAGTACATTTCGTCATAATGTGCAGAAACCAATTTGAGTTTGTAGGCGTGGTCAGAGAGCTTTAACTGTTGTCCGAGTCGCCTGTCGCTCATGAAATTTGGATTCAGTAGCGTAGTATTATTTATTTGTACTTGTTGGATTTATTCAGCTATTTTGAGTTTTCATGTGTTTTTGTACTTCGATTTGTGTGTCTATATAAACTTTAAATTAATTCATTTTATGTGTATTTTGGTAAGTACATTTAAATACAACTAAATAATAATCTAAGACGAAACCGTACATTCTGAAATATTTTAAATCCGTTCTGAGCCTTTAATTTGTATCCTATTTTTATGCTAATGAAACCTAAATTTTTAGCTTGTTGTTCGAAATGGAACAAAAAAATTAGCCAAGGAAATAATTTCACGCCTGTTAAACTTTATGAAAAACGAGGCTAAAGATGGTTCATTAAAAACCATATTCCGTATGATGCTAAAATGACCAAACCAGAACTGTACACATTAATTAAAGCTGACAGACCCGCGCCGAATTTTCTTTTAGATGATCTTCTTGAAGAAAATGGTCACAAAGTATTACGGTTGCCTCCGTATCACCCTGAACTAAATCCCATCGAAAAAATATTGGCCACCGTAAAAAATTGGGTAGGTCAATATAATACAACATTTAAGTTGGATGATGTTGAAAAGTTAGCAAGAAAAAAATTTGAAAGCATAATGCCGGAAGAATGGACAAACGTGGTGGACCATTCCGCAAAATATGAGGATGCATATATTCAAAAAGAACATCTGGACGAATATACAGATTCCCTCATATTTTGCGTCAATACGGGGTCATCCGATGAGTGGGATTCCGCCCTTTCGGACTTCGAAGATAGTGATGGAAACAGTTAAAATTATAAACATTTTAATAAAATATAAATTATTTATTTAAACTTTTAGTTGTTTTATTACTTTAAAGTTTAACAGCAATTTAACTACAAATAGTTGAAATTTTAAATGCTATTTTTTATTTTAAAGTATTTTAAATTTAAAATATTTTATTAATGTACACACGCCACTGCTAAAATATCAGATACTCCTACCGCAGCAGGTTTGAACTTAGCGCCATAAAATAAGGTCCACAAAGTTATGACGTGCTGCGCCAACTGGGGCGTGGCCAAAACTAAATGTACTCATCTCAAAATAATCGAGCTCTAGCATAAACATTTAATTTTATTTGTAAAAAAAACGGTCTGCATAGGTTACGAAATCTAAAATCTGGTAACCATCTATTACTTAGACGAATAGACAAGTGATAAAACTGTTAAAATGAAAAGCTATGATACCATAAAGAGCGTACTGGTCATAAATTAACAGTTTTTATGTATATATAGTCATAGTTTTTATTAATATTTTAATAACAAAATTTAAAACAATTAATGTTTATATAACGAATGTGGTTAGTTATTTTTTATTCAAAAGTAAATAAAAAATCTAAATGTTATACATTGTTTGGTTAATATGCAGTTTAATTTTGTTTTTGTAGGGAGGGGGAATTTAAGTCCAAAAAAATGCAAATTTTTGGATAAAAGAGGTAAATAAGTACAATGAAGGGAAATTGAGGGGTCTAAAATGTGTAAATTTTTGGGGAAAAAGACAAAAAAGTGCATTTTTTCGAGAGAAAAGGGGAAATTTTTTGAGTGGAAATAGGGTAAATTTTGATCCAAAAAATGCAAACTAAAAAAAGACAAAAAAGTGCAATTTCTTCTAGGAAAAGGAGGGAAAACTTGTGAGTGAAAAGAGGAGAATTCTAGATCCAAAACTAAAGAAAATAACAAATAAGTGCAATTTTTTCAATAAAAAAGGGAAATTGGGAGATCCAAAAATGCACATTCTTGGAAAAAAAATGACAAAAAGGTGTATTTTTTCAAGAGAAAAGGGGAAATTTTTTTTAATAAAAAAAGGGGAAATTTTGGTCCAAAAAATAGAAATTAAAAAAAAGACAAAAAGGTGCAATTTCTTCTAGACAAAAGAGGGGAAATTTGTGAGTGAAAAGAGGAGAAATTTAGATCCAAAAATGCAACTTGTTGAAAAATAAAAAAAAACTAGAAGTGCCATATTTTCAACGGTAAAAGAGGGGAAACTTTTGAGCGAAAAGAGGGGAAATTGAGAGGTCCAAAAATGCAAATTTTTAGAAAAAAGTCAAAAAAATGCATTTTTTTCCAAGAGAAAAGAAGGGAAATTTTTGTGAAAAGAGGAAATTTAGATCCAAAAATGCAAATTGTTGAAAAATAAAAAAAAAAATATTGCCAATTTTTCTAGAGAACAGATGGGACATTTTTGAATAAAAAGAGGGGAAATTGAGAGATCCAAAAATGCAAATTTTTGGAAAAAAAGGCAAAAAAGTGCGAAAATAAGGAAAATTCATATCAAGAAAATGGAAATTTAAAAAGTGTATTTTTTTTTAAGTGAAAAGAGGGGAAATTTTTTAGTGAAACTAGTAGAAATTAAGGTCAAAAAACGTAAAATTTTGGAAATTGTGGTCCAAAAAATGCAAACTAAAAAAAAGACACAAAAGTGCAATTTATTCTAGGAAAAAGAGGGAAAACTTGTGAGTGAAAAGAGGAAAATTCTAGATCCGAAAATAAAGAAAAAAACTAAAAAGTGCAATTTTTCCAATAGAAAAGAGGGGAAATTGAGAGGTCCAAAAAGCAAATTTGTGGAAAAAAAAACAAAAAGTTGCATTTTATTCAAAAGAAAAGAGGGAAATTTTTTGAGCGAAAATGGGGAAAATTTATGTCAAAAAGATGGAAATTTAAAAAACAGACCAAAATGTGTATTTTTTTTTTAGTGAAAAGAGGGGAAATTTTTTAGTGAAACTAGTAGAAATTGAGGTCCAAAAAACCTAAAATTTTTGAAATTTTGGTCCAAAAAATGCAAACTAAAAAAAAGACAAAATAGTGCAATTTTTTCTAGGAAGAAGAGGGAAAACTTGTGAGTGAAAAGAGAAGAGTTCTAGATCCAAAAATAAAGAAAAAAACCAACAATTTTCAATAGAAAAGAGGGGAAATTGAGAGGTCCAAAAATGCAAATTTTTGGAAAAAAAAGACAAAAAAGTGCATTTTTTCAAAAGAAAAGAGTGGAAATTTTTGAGCGAAAAAAATGGAATTTTAAAAAACAGACCAAAAAGTGTATTTTTTTTAAGTGAAAAGAGGGGAAATTTTTTAGTGAAACTAGTAGAAATTGAGGTCCAAAAAAGGTAAAATTTGTGAAAAAAAAAGACAGAAAAGCGTAATTTCTTCTATAAAAAAGAGGGGAAATTTTTGATTGAAAGGAGGGGAAATTTAGGTCCTAAAAATGCAAATTTAAAAACAAAATAAAGACATAAAGTCCAATTTCAAGGGAAAATTTTGAGTGAGGGTGAAGATTATTGTTAAATGGTGAAATTTGCATATAAATGGTAAAATTTATTCTCTGATAGAAAAAAATTATCGCCAAAAGTTAAAATTTGAGTAAAGATACATAAATTGCATACAAATGGTGAAAATAATCCCCAGGCGGGAAAATTTATATATAGGTAGAAAAATTTAGCATATAAAAATAGTGAAATTTATCTTCTCTTTGACAAAAAATTATCGCCAGATGTTGAAATTTGCGGTTTTCACAGATAGTGAAATTTACGTGTAAATGATGACATTTGTGTATAGATCATAAGATTCAGCCCAGTATAAAAAAAATTGTCCCCAAATATTGAAAATTATCGTCCACGGTTAAAACTGTCGTCAGATGGTGAAATTTTGCGTATAAATTGTGAAATTTGTGTACTATAGATCGTGAAATTCATCCTAGCATAAAAAAAAATATCCTGAGATGGGTAAATTTATCCCAAAGTGGAAAAATGGTCAAAAAGGTCGCCGATGGTGAAAACAATTGTCAATTGGTGAAATTAGCGTACAGTTGGTGAAATTTACGTATAGATCTTTATATCAAAGTATAAAATAAATTATTAAAGGTGGTGAAATTTAAAGAGAAATGGAAGACATTATCCCCAGATGGTGAAAATTATCATTAAATGGTGAAACAGAAATGGTGAAAATTATCCTCTGATTGAAAAAATTATTGCCAGATGTTGAAATTTGCGTTTAGATGGTGAAATTTATCAAACTATAAAATAAATTATACCGAGATGGTGAAATTTAAACTGAAATAAAAAATAGTATCTCCAAAGAGTTAAGATTATCGTAAAGTAGTGAAATTTACATATAAATGGTGAAATTTATCATAGTGTAATTTGATATTTTTTCATAACTTTTTTTTCTTTTTAAAGAAAGAGGGGAACGAGAAGATAGTTGGAGGGAAGTCATAAAAAAAAATAGATGCACGAGCTTGATTGATTCAGTTATTTAGCATTCATAAACAAATTTTAATAAAAGTTTCTTTCATCACGTCATATTAGCATTTTTATGCAGTTGTTTTAAAATGAAGAGAGAGAAAAAAAAGTAATGTTTACCCACAAACCACTTAATGAAATTAAAGTGCGATTTTATAAAACAAAGTAAGCTCGTAAAGTAAATAAAAAAACAATTTCATGATATAATCGTCATAATTATCTTTTATAATAACAAAGGATGTTGCATGTTTAACTGAAATAATTATGCGCATTTTTATGAAAATAAACTTTTATTGTAATATAGCTGTGTGGTCGGTATAGAATAGGCCGATACGTGGCAGGGTAAATTACAATATACAGGATGTCTAAAATTGGAAGGGATAATATTGCTATATCAGAAACTGTAAGAGATGGAAAGACGGTTAAATGGGAAAAAGGTTTGGACAGCATTACCAAAGAGTAATATAATTTTTGAGTGAAAAGAGGGGAAATTTTGGTAAAAAAAATTCAAATAAAAAAAAACAGGACAAAAAAGTGCAATTTCTTCAAGGGAAAAGAGGGGAAATTTGAGAGTGAAAACACTAGAAATTTAGATCAAAAAATGCATATTGTTCAAAAAAAAAACCCAAAAAAGTGCAATTTTTTTTAGAAAAAGGAGGGGAAATTTTTGAGTGAAAAGAGGAGAAATTTAGGTTCAAAAATTGCAAATTCAAAAAAAAGTGAAAAAAGATCCAATTTTTTCCTGAGAAATGAGTGGACTTGTGAAAAAATTGAGGAGTTCAAAAAGTGTAAATTTAAAAAAAAAGACAAAAAAGTGCATTTTTTCCAGAGAAAAGGGGAAATTTTTTGAGTAAAATGAGGGGAAATTTTGGTCCAAAAAATGCAAATTAAAAAGAAAAAAGACAAAAAATGCAATTTCTTCTAGGAAAAAGAGGGGAAATTTGTGAGTAAAAAGGGGAGAAAATGCAAATTAATCAAAAAAAAATACCAAAAAATGCCATTTTTTGAAGAGAAAAGAGGGGAAATGTTTGAGTGAAAAGAGGGGAAATTGAGAAATTCAAAAAATGCTAAATTTTTGAAATAATAAGACAAAAATGGGCAATTTCGTCGACAAAAAAAAGGGGAAATTTTTGAGTGAAAGGAGGGGAAATTTTGGTCCTTAAAGTACAA
This sequence comes from Neocrepidodera transversa, assembly GCA_963243735.1. Classification (NCBI taxonomy): domain Eukaryota; kingdom Metazoa; phylum Arthropoda; class Insecta; order Coleoptera; family Chrysomelidae; genus Neocrepidodera; species Neocrepidodera transversa. The sequence goes on from OY725353.1 coordinate 2,922,154, forward strand.
ATAAAAAAAAATAAAGACGAAAAAGTAAAATTTCTTCGAGAGATCAGGGGAAAATTTTGAGTGAAAGGAGGGGACATAGATCCTAAAATGCAATTTGTTTAAAATTAAAAAAGGCAAAAAAGCGCTATTTCTTCGAGAGAAAAGAGGGAGAAATTTAGATCCAAAAAATTAAAATTTTTGAAAAAAATTCAAAATTGTGCAATTTCTTCGAGAGAAAAGAGGGGAAAATGCAAATTGCTGAAAAAAAAACGAAAAAGTGCCATTTGTTCAAGAGAAAAGCGGGGAAATTTTTGAGTGAAAAGAAGGGAAAATTTTTGTAAAAAAAAAAACAAAAAAAGTGCATTTTTTCAAGAGAAGAGAGGGGAAATTTTTGAGTGAAAACAGGAGCAAAAAATTGAAATTTTTGAGAAAAAAGGGCTTTTTTTCAAATAAAATAAGGGGAAATTTTTGAGTGAAAAGAGGGAAAATTTTAGGTCAACAAATTGAAATTTGCAAATTAATAAAAAAATGACAAAAAAGTGCAATTTCTTCGAGAGAAAAGAGGGGAAATTTTGAAAAAAAAAGTCAAAATGTGTATTTTTTTCAAGAGAATAGACGGGAAATTTAGGTCCAAAAAGTGCGAATTAAAAAAATAAGACAATAAAGTGAAATTTCTTTGAGAAAAAAGGGGAAATTTTTGAGTGAAAAGATTGGAAACTTTGGACCAAAAAAGGCAATTTTTTGAAAAAAAATAAAGACAAAAAAGTCCAATTTAATTGAGAGAAATCAGCGGAAATTTTTTAGTGAAAGTAGGGGAAATTTAGATACAAAAAGGCAAATTGTTGAAACATAAAAAAAAAACAAAAAATTCAGATTCTTCGAAAGAAAAGAGGGGAAATTTTTGAGTGAAAATGGTGTAAATTTAGGTCCAAAAAATGCAAATTTTTGAAAAAAAAAGACGAAAAAGTGCATTTTTTTTCAAGGGAAAAGAGGGTAAATTTTTGACTAAAAAGAGGGAATATTTGGGTCCAAAAAATGCAAATTATTGAAATAAAAAGACAAAAAGTGCATTTTTTTCAAGAGAAAAGAGGGAAAAAAATAACAAAAAGCTCAATTTCTTCGAGAAAATGAGGGAACATTTTTTAGTGAAAAGAGGGGAAATTTAGGTCCAAAAATGCAAATTTTTTGAAAACAAAAAATAAAAAATGTGCAGTTTCTGAGAGCGATGAGGGGAAATTTTTGAGAGACAACAGGGGAAATTTACGTTGAAAAGAGGTTAAAAACGCACACAAAAAGTACCAAATAATTTTGAACAGAAAATTATCGAAAAAAGTGTCATTTTTTAAGAAAAAATAGGTAAAATTTTCAAGGGAAAAGGTTGGAAAATGTATCAAAAAAGGCAAAATTTGAAAAAGAAATTGTTGTAAAAACCCACATTTTTTGAAAAAAAGAGGGCTAATTATTTTGTAAAAATAGAAGAAAAAAAGTACCTGTAAAATACAAAAATTATTGAACAGAGAATTATTTTAAAAAAAATGTCATTTTTTGATGAAAAAATTGGTGAAATATTCAAGAGAATAGAGGGAAAAAAATAACAAAAAATTGCAAAAAAATTGAAAAGTAAATTATTGAAAAAATCACATTTTTGGGAAAAAAGAGAGGAAATTTTCTAGTAAAAAGAGGGGAAAAAAGTACACAAAAAATACAAAATTTGAAAAGAGATTTATTATATCTAATCTTTAGCATTACATTGCCCGAAAAAAATATACAGGGTCTTTCGCTCTTCACGTGTTAAACAGGGAAAACTAAAAATATTATTTTTGGGTTTTTACCCCTATAATTGTTATTCAAAAAAATATTAAAAAATAGAAAAGTATTTCAAAGTTACTACAAAATTGTACGAATAAATATTTAATAAGACGTTTCGTGTCTTATTTTTTTTATGTCATCGATTCAACGGGGGGACTAAGACCCGGGAATAGGGGTGCTCCGTCATTTGTGAACTGTAGAATAAGAATCAATAATTTCTGATATAGCAATGTTATACCGTTCAATTTTAGACATCCTGTATATCATAATAAAATAATTTAACAAATGTCATACCCAACGTGGGGCAATTAAAAATAATTTTAGCTTAAAAAGGAATTTTTTTATAGATTTTTATAATTTTTCACATAAATAAAACTGATTATTTTCTAGTCACGGAACAACGGAACGAAACGATACGAAGGAACGCGAACGCCTAGAGAGTCACTTCCTCAACTAAAATTAATTGAATGTGAACGTGTTATTGGAAACGGTTAAGCAATAAATTGTGGGCCACAAAGTAAATCAGAATGGTTTATAGCTTTATTCTGTTGATAAAACTTTACAGGACAATAGGAATTTTATATTAGGAACGAGGAAAATATTTTTTTTAATCGAAGGTGTGGTCTAGAGATTTAATTTATTTGGTTATTATATCAGTAAAATTATTTTTAAGATGGAAAAAAATTTTAATTTGTAATATAGTAAGTATAAAAAATTGTTCATGATATTTATTTTATCAATATACCTAAATAGATTTTCTTTTAAAAAAATATTTTCTACTAGTAAATTTGCTCCAAACAATATTTTAAGTAAATTAAAATACATATTTCAAATAATCACCCAGTATATATATTTTACATTTTCCTTTCTTAAAGCTAAAAAATTTCATCAAGTTAAATTCGTTTGTTTTGATTGAAAGACAAAAGTGCAATTTTTCGCGAAAAGATCAAGTTAGCATTTTTCAGATTTTTTTTAATTATTGGATTGGAAAATTTTGTTTTAATATCCTGTTTTCTATTTGTTGAATTTTACTCAAACCTTTCTTGTAAGAGGTAAAAATGCATTTAATCGAAAAATGTCATCTTGACATTTTTTTTTAATAAAAAACAAATGAATCCTCTTATGTCTAATAAAAAAAATCTACACCTGTTAAAATCTATCACTTAAAGTATAATTCAATCAGGGATAAAGATAAAAAGTTGCCCTGTCAAAAATTAATATAATACTACTCAACTACGCTTTATAATCTTTTATACCCTTTTAGGTTTAGTTTTTTTTTTATAATAAAAATAATTCTAAAAAAATATTGGTCAAGATTAGTACAAAGTTATATTCAAATTGTTGCAGTGAAAATTGAAAACTTAAAACATGCTAAATTACAGATTGCAAAGTTTCGAATTACGAACAAGCTTTGAGTTTTTAATGAACTATTTGGAACTATTTCGAAAGTGGAGGAAGTACGGGCAAGTTCACTAGAGGATAAAATATTTACACAAATTCTTTAGAATAGTCGTCTCCAAGTTGTTAAACTTCAAATTACGAGATTCATCAAGGATTTAGACGCTTTTTATTCCTTTGCTTTATAAAGTTACAACTAAACTTTGGGAAAGATTCTTCATCTTTTTAACTAGCTGTGACAGGAATAAAAGGAAAAATAGATTTTAGCTATTGCGATGAATGTCTCCAATGAAATTTAGTTTGTAATTGAAAAAAAAACATTATATATCGAATTAAATATTTGTGTTAATTCAAAGAAATAAATAAGTTGATAAATAGGAAATTTTTAAATAAATATTTTGAAACTCTTTAAAATAACTCTTCAAAATATCTAAAATAAAAGTAGATATATTGTTTTAAAAACTACAGAATTTTTTTTAATGTTGAAGCATCATTTTCTTTTATTTAAGACGTATGAGTTGGGATTTTTTATTATTGAGGCGAATGACTTGGGAGTTTTTTTATTGAGGCGAATGACTTGGGTGTTTCTAAATATTCAGGCGAATGACTTGGGAATTTTATTTACTGATAAAAAAAATTGCAAATATTTGAAAATCTTCAAAATATCTCAAAATGAAAGTAGATAAATTATTTTAAAAAATACAGAATTTTTTTTAATGTTGAAGCATTATTTTCTTTCATTTAAGACGTATGACTTGTGATTTTTATTATTGAGGCGAATGACTTGGGAGTTTTTTTATTGAGGCGAATGACTTGGGTGTTTCTAAATATTCAGGCGAATGACTTGGGAATTTTATTTACTGATAAAAAAAATTGCAAATATTTGAAAATCTTCAAAATATCTCAAAATGAAAGTAGATATATTGTTTTAAAAACTACAGAATTTTTTTTAATGTTGAAGCATCATTTTCTTTTATTTAAGACGTATGAGTTGGGATTTTTTATTATTGAGGCGAATGACTTGGGAGTTTTTTTATTGAGGCGAATGACTTGGGTGTTTCTAAATATTCAGGCGAATGACTTGGGAATTTTATTTACTGATAAAAAAAATTGCAAATATTTGAAAATCTTCAAAATATCTCAAAATGAAAGTAGATAAATTATTTTAAAAAATACAGAATTTTTTTTAATGTTGAAGCATTATTTTCTTTCATTTAAGACGTATGACTTGTGATTTTTATTATTGAGGCGAATGACTTGGGAGTTTTTTTATTGAGGCGAATGACTTGGGTGTTTCTAAATATTCAGGCGAATGACTTGGGAATTTTATTTACTGATAAAAAAAATTGCAAATATTTGAAAATCTTCAAAATATCTCAAAATGAAAGTAGATAAATTATTTTAAAAAATACAGAATTTTTTTTAATGTTGAAGCATTATTTTCTTTCATTTAAGACGTATGACTTGTGATTTTTATTATTGAGGCGAATGACTTGGGAGTTTTTTTATTGAGGCGAATGACTTGGGTGTTTCTAAATATTCAGGCGAATGACTTGGGAATTTTATTTACTGATAAAAAAAATTGCAAATATTTGAAAATCTTCAAAATATCTCAAAATGAAAGTAGATAAATTATTTAAAAAAATACAGAATTTTTTTTAATGTTGAAGCATCATTTTCTTTCATTTAAGGCGTATGACTTGGGATTTTTTTTTATTGAGGCGAATGATTTGAGTGTTTCTTAATATTGAGGCGAATGACTTGGAAATTTTCTTTACTGATAAAAAAATTGCAAATATTTGAAAAAAATGACGAAAAGTAAAATTTCTTCGGGAACATAAATGAAAGAGGGGAAATTTAAGTTGAAAAGAGGGGAAAAACGTATCCAAATAATTTTGAAAAGAGAATTATCGAAAAAAGTGTCATGTGTCAAGGTTAGGTTAGGGAAATTTTCAAGGGAAAAGAGGTGAAAAAGTATCAAAAATGGGAAAAATTTTAAAAAGAAATTGTTGTAAAGACCCACATTTTTGGAAAAAATAGGGGTAACATTTAGTAAACAGAGGAGAAAAAAGTAACTAAAAATGCAAAAATAATTGAAAAGAGAATTAACCAAAAAAATGTCATTTTTTATGAAAAAATTGGGGAAATTTTCAAGATAGTAGAGGGAAAAAAGTAATAAAAAATTGCAAAATAATTGAAAAGTAAATTATTGAAAAAATCAAATTTTTGGGAATAAAAGAGGAGAAATTTTCTAGTAAAAAGAGGGGAAATTTTCTAATGAAAAGAGGGGGAAAGGCAAAATATGTCAAAACGAAAGTAGATAAATTTTGTAAAAAAATACAGAATTTTTTTTTAATGTTGAAGCATCATTTTCTTTTATTGGGGGATTTTTTATTATTGAGGCGAATGACTTGGGAGTTTTTATTATTGAGGCGAATGACTCGGATATTTTTTAATATTGAGGCGAATGACTTGGGAATTTTATTTCAAGATAAAAATAATTGCAAATATTTGAAAATCTTCAAAATATCTCAAAATAAAAGTAGATAAATTATTTTAAACAATACAAAAAATTTTTTTTAATATTGAAGCATCATTTTCTTTTATTGAGGAGAATGATTTGGGATTTTTTTTATTGAGGCGAATGACTTGGGTGTTTTTTAATATTGAGGCGAATGACTTAGGGGTTTGTAATATTGAGACAGAATTTTTTATGATTGAGGCGAATAACTTGGGAGTTTTTAATACTGATGCAGGATTTTCTACTATTGAGGCGAATGACTAAGGAGTTTTTAACATTAAAGCGAATGACAAAGTATTTTTTAATATTGAGGCGAACGACTTGGGGATTTTTAATATTGAGGCAGGATTTTATATGACGTAGATATTTTTAATGCTGAGGTGAATGACTTAGTTTTTTTATATAATTTGTATAAGCACAATAGCCTCTTAAAAAACCTTCATATTTATTTTGACAAAAAGTTTTAGCTAAACTAAAAATACATTAACCTAAAAGGATTGTTTAAAAAACATAATGAAAATTAATTGTTCTTAGTTTTATTGTTATTTTTAACCGTTAAGAGACCTCCTTTTATCGATTTAAAAACAATTTTTTCCCACTGATTTTATACACACAGAGAGATACAATCTCGGCGTATTGTCAGCTAAATGACTTATCTTCTTGTGAACTTTAAACTCAATTGAAGAGTCCGCGTGCTTTAATTGGCTCCGGTAATTTAAATAACTTTCAATTAACGACAATCCGGCAGGTAAGTTTCAACTAAAAAATTCACCGACTCATTAATTAATTACCTTAATTAATTATTGACTTTTGATGGGCATTTATTGAAAAAAAAATTGCACGGTCATGCCGTTAAATCGTGATGTTCAAATAAGAGCTTTAAAACTCAGTGATTAATTATTGATTGGAGGATGACTATGCTATAGATTGAAATAAAAAAATATTTTTAATATACAAAAAAAAATCAACAGTGTTAACAGCACGTATACGAATCTTCGACTTAACTGAAAGAAAAAAGCTTGAGCAAATAAAATCTGGAGCGAATCAAGAAGAGTTTTTTTATTAAAAGACAAAGTAAGGATTCATTTCAGTTTCAGTTGGTCCTTGTACACACGTCTAACTGTGTAAATATGTGTTTTCTTCACAGTTTGTTTGCTTCTAGATGAGTTCCTGTATTGTATTGAATGTTTTTATTTGTTCGCAAACAGAAAAATGTTAGCTTTAACTATAATATCTACTCATTAACTCGATGAGCATTTTCATTTGTCTTATAATGTTTATAATGGTACAATAATAGACACTATAATTTTTTTTAATAACGATTGCGACCATTATTTATTGTTGAAATATTAATTTTGTTTTAAATTTTATTGTTAATTTCAGTGATTTAAAATTTTTTTAATATTGAGGCGAATGACTTGGGTATTTTTTAATATTGAGGCGAATTATTTAGGTGTTTCTTAATATTGAGGCGAATGACTTGGGCGTTTTTTAATATTGAGGCGAATGACTTGGGTATTTTTTAATATTGAGGCGAATTATTTAGGTGTTTCTTAATATTGAGGCGAATGACTTTGCCGTTTTTTAATATTGAGGCGAAAGACTTGGGTGTTTCGTTATATTGAGGCGAATGACTTGGGTGTTTTTTTAATATTGAGGCGAATAAATTGGGTGTTTTATTTAACAGTAAAAAATTATTTAGTTTTTTTAACCTTATAAGACAATTTTTTTAAATACAAAACTAAAAAATAAAAAATATTTAAAATATCTCATAATAAAAAAAATTTAATTGTATCTTAAAAATATTTTTTTAGTTTTTCTATCGTGAACTCAGTCTGTAATTTAATAAATATAAATTTTTTATATAAATGGAAAACAAAATTTTAATTTTATCGATTCAAAAAAATTGAAACAGGTCATAAGACTTTTTTTATGTTCTAATTATTATAAAACTAATTTTTCTGAAACTTTTCTTAATCCGATCCACGGGGCTGTAACTGGAGGGTGTTGAAATTTAAAAAAAAATATATCTCCGCCAATATCAAAAATATTGAAACAGGCCATGAGACTTTTTTTATGTTCTAATAATTATAAAATTAATTTGCCTGACACTTTTTTTAATCGGGCCTAAGGAGTTAGAACTGGAGGGGGTTGAAATTTCAAAAAAATCATCTCCGTTATTTTTGAAAATATTGAAACAGGTCATTAGACTTTTTTCGTGCCCTAACTATTGTAAAATTTATTGGTTTGAATCTTTTTTCGATATGACCATATCGTGGGGTGGGGAAGGATGAAAGTCTCAAATTTCGACAACAGAAATCTACCTCCCCCTAGCGACCCTACCGACAGGAATTTTTTAAACATTGAGACAAATAACATAGTTGTTTCTTAATATTGAGGCGAATGACTTGGGTGTTTTTTTTAAACATTGAGACGAATGACTTGGGTATTTTTTAATATTGAGACAAATGACATAGTTGTTTCTTAATATTGAGGCGAATGACTTGGGTGTTTTTTTAATATTGAGGCGAATGACTTGGGTGTTTTTTTTTAAATATTTTGGCGAATGACTTGGGTGTTTTTTTAATATTGAGGCGAATGACTTTGTTATTTTGTAATATTGAGACAAATGACATAGTTATTTCCTAATATTGAGGCGAATGACTTGGGTGTTTTTTATTACTGAGGCGAATGACTTTTGTGTTTTTTTTTAAACATTGAGACGAATGACTTGGGTAATTTTTAATATTGAGACAAATAACATAGTTGTTTCTTAATATTGAGGCGAATGACTTGGGTGTTTTTTTAATATTGAGGCGAATGACTTGGGTGTTTTTTTTTAATATTTAGGCGAATGACTTGGGTACTTTTTAATATTGAGGCCAATGACTTGCGGGTTTTGTAATATTGAGACAAATGACATAGTTATTTTCTAATATTAAGGTGAATGACTTGGGTGTTTTTTTTAATATTGAGGCGAATGACTTTGGTGTTTTTTAAATAATGGGGCAAATGACTTGGGCGTTTTTTTAATGTTGAGGTGAATGACTTGGGTGTTTTGTAATTTTGAGACAAATGACATAGTTCTTTCCTAATATTGAGGCGAATGACTTGGGTGTTTTATAATATTGAGACAAATGACATAGTTCTTTCCTAATATTGAGGCGAATGACTTGGGTGTTTTGTAATATTGAGGCAAATGACATCATTATTTCTTAATATTGAGGCGAATGACTTGGGTGTTTTTTTTAATATTTAGGCCAATAACTTGGGTATTTTTTAAATATTGAGGCGAATGACATAGTTGTTTCTTAATATTGAGGCGAATGACTTGGGAATTTTATTTTAAATATAAAATTTTTGAACAATTGGAAACTCTTCAAAATATCTGATAATAAAAATAGATAGATTATAAAAAAAATATGGTATAATTATCCTTTGTCTACGTCCATGTTATTCCCAGTAACCAGAGCTTCTACAAATATAACGCGGCAGCTGAGTCTCGGAACGTAGACCATCGAAAGGAATCTTGTTACTCTCGAGTGATCTCTTCTATAACCGGCGATCTTATGTAATCAACGACCCATTCCTAATGGTTAAAGGTTGAGGACGAATCACCCAGCTCGATTCGACAAATATTTATAATTCCTACTGATAGTTTATATTTTACAAGTGACAAATTAATAGATTTAATCTTAGAAGAGATATTTCCAATATTTCTATTTTTATTTTTTTTAAAACGCATACAAATTTTTTATAACATCTTATTTAAGATTAAGATCTTGATAAATTCCCAACCTACTTATTGATTCACTAAATCCATGCCATCCGCATTTTTATCTCCGTAAAAATAACATTACGATCTTAAAGATTCGTAAAACTGATATTTTTTTTTCGAGTCATTGAGCCTCAAACAAACTTTTGTGGTTTAAATATACACACAGTGTTTGGGCTGCCATTATAGAGTGAACATTTGTCCCTATAGTTCATTGTCATAATCTTTTATCTCATATAAAAATCGATGTCTTTTCTTTAAAGAAAGAAACCCTTAAGTATGGGTATCCGAGAAGTATAATAGTCTACCAATATCGGTTAACCGAGGGCAGATAATGTGTCACCTGAGGATTTTTATTCACATTTTTTTCTCAACGGTATACAGTATTGGACTAAGTAGAAATAATCGATTTTATATAGAGCAAATAGTACATTTTATAAAAAAATCCGATAACAAATAATATATATTATTATTTTTATTTAATGACATTTATAATTTACTATAAAAAAAAATTCATCCTTGGTGGCATTCTAGATTCTATTTAAAAAAAATCCAAACCAAGCATTGTCCCCCAGACATTCCAAATCATCGCATGCCTCCCATATCCCGTTAACGCCCACTTTACTTTCAATGGCTTTTTCTTCTTTTTTTCTCGAGGTTGCTATTATCGACCTAGAGCTTCTATTCACTGCAAAAGTCTGAATTTATAGTTACCGAAAATAGCTGGGACGACATTTATGAGGTAGAAAGAATGGTAATGTTTGGAAATATCTATTCGGTTATATTTTAATGAAAGGACGATGGTTGGATGATAATAATATTGTGTTTGGGGGTACTAAAATTCGGTTGACAATTTGTCTAATTTGATTAATTCAGAGCGACTTAAAATAAAAATAAAATTAAGGTAAAAAAATTAATATAGGTACAGAAATAAATTATTTCAACATTTTAGTCTCAATTATTTATGTTAATAAATTGTTAAAATCTTTTGATATTTTTGTAAGTGAATTTAAAAATAAAAGAAGTAATTAATTTCCCTCGCTTTTTTATATTTTTAGTTTTTTTTTCAATTTTCCTAATTTTTTCTTTTTTGTCCAATTTTTTTGGATTTTTTCGATTATTTCCAATTTTTTCGATATCCTTTAATTTTATTTATTTTCGATTTTTTAAATGTTTTCCAATATTTTCCATTTACCAATATTTTCCAATTAATTCCAATATTTACCAATTTTTTCCAATTAATTCCAATATTTTCCAATTTTTTCCAATTAATTCCAATTTTTTCCAGTTTATTCCACTTTTTTTCAAATTTTTTAACTCTTTTTAATGTTTTCCAATTTCCATGTTTATCATTTTTTTTTTAAATTTTCGAATTTTTATCCATTTTTTTAATTTTTCATATCTTCTGAACATTTCCCAGTTTTTTCCGAGATTTTCTAATTTCGCCCAATTTCTTTTATTTTTTTTTCGATTTTTTCCGGTTTTTTTTATTTTTGTCCGATTTGCTTTTTCTTTGATTTTTTTTGCTTTTCTTTTGTTTTAGATTTTTCTGATTATTTCCAATTTTTTCAGATTTTTTCGAGATCTTTTACTTATTTGTTTCTATTTTTCCAATATTTTTAATTTTTTTCGAATTTTTCCCTATTTTTTTTCCAAATTTTCTGATTTTTTTCAGTTTTTTCCAATTTTGACCAATTTTTTCCAATTTTGTTCACTTTTTTTTAATTTTTTTCCGTTTTTTCATTTTTTCTGATTTGCTTTTTTCCACTTTTCTTTTCTTTTAGACTTTTCTGATTATTTCCAATTTTTTCAGATTTTTTCTATATCTTTATTTGTTTCTATTTTTCCAATCTTTTCAATTTTTTTGCAAGTTTTCCCAATTTTTTCCAGGTTTATCCAATTTCTTCCAATTTTATCCAATTTCTCCCAATTTTTTTCCAATTTTTTCCAGTTTTTTCCAACTTCTTTTTTTTTTAGATTTTTTCAAATATTTTTCTGATTTTTTTTTTCAAACTTTCGGTTTTTAAATTTCCGATTATTTCCAATTTTTACAGATGTTTTCAATATATTTGAATTTTTTTTATTTCTCCAATATTTTCAAATCTTTTTCAATTTTTCCCTATTTTTTCAATTTCGTCAATTTTTTAATTTTCTGTTTTTTTTTCGATTTTTTGTCCGATTTATTTTTTTTTTTTCGTTTTATCCGCTTCGCTGTTTTTTACATTTTTCTGATTAATTAGCAATTTTTTCAGATTTTTCCAATATTTTTTTTTAATTTCGTCCAATTTTTTCCACTTTTTTCAATTTTGTCCATTTTTTTTTATTTTTCTGTTTTTTTCATTGTTTTCAGATTTGTTTTATTCCACTTTTTTTTTCTTTTAGATTTTTCAGATTATTTAAAATTTTTTTTAGGTTTTTTCTATATATTTTATTTATTTCTTTCTATTTTTCCAATATTTTCAATTTTTTTTCAATCTCTCCCAATTTTTTCTGTCACCCAATTTTTTAAAATTTCTGCCGATCTTTTTCCAATATTTTGTCAGATTTTTTCGATATCTATTAATTATTTTTTTCTATTATTTCTATATTTTCATTTTTTTTTTCATTTTAAAGTTTCTACTTTTTTTTTTAGATTTTTTCGAATATTTTCAAATCTTTTCAATATCGTTAAATTTTTGTTTTTGATTTTTCCAATATTTTCCAATTTTTCTTAATTTTTTTCCATTTTTTCCAATTGATCCCTTTTTTTTATTTGTCCAATTTTTGTTTTTTAGATTTTTCCGAATATTTCCAATATATTTAAATTTTTTTTATGTTTCCAATATTTTCAAATCATTTCTAATTATTCCCTTTTTTTTTCAGTTTTTCCAATTTTGTCCAATTTTTGTTAGTTTTTTCTAATTGTCCCCAATTTTTTTCAATTTTTTCCTTTTGTTTTTAGTTTCTCCGGTTTTTTTGATTTTTTGTCAGATTTGTCTTTTTTTTTCGTTTTTCCACTTTTCCTTGTTTTTTAGATTTTCCGATTATTTCTAACTTTTTCGACATGTTTCATATTTTTTTTCATTTTTCCAAAATTTTACAATTTTTCCGAATTTTTTCCTATATTTTAGAGTTTTAACAAGTTTTTTTTAAAATTCATTAAAAAAAATTTTCACCTCTTTCCAATTTATTCCAATTTAGTCCAATTTTTTCCAATCTTTTAAATCTTCTTTAAATTTTTTCCGTTATTGTCGAACTTTTCTCTGATTTATATATATATATATATATATATATATATATATTTTTTTTTTTTTTTTTTTTTTTTTCTACATTTCCGAGTATTTTCGATTTGTTTCCAATGTTTTCCAATTTTTTTTCCGATTATTTCCGGTGTTATCCAACATTTTTCGATTATTCCTATTTCAGTGTCACCATCGAACGCCTCCTTTTCGATCGCAGTATCATTACGTTACATTACGATTTTATAAAATAAATAACAACTGTCCAATTTTATTAATCTGTCCACTCTAAAATATACTTTTTTAAATTAAATAAAATTTGTTAGACTTAAACAACTTTCAATAGAGCCAACAAAATGTAAATGTTGATTTAAACTTTCATTTTATTTAAAATAGCAAACGGATATTTAGAGTTTAAACAATGATTTATTTGATTTAAATAAATATTTGTTAGAATTAAATACTAACTTGATTTAATTAAACAAAAATTTTTATTTCGATTAGAAAATGATTCAAAATTAAATAAATTTGAATTAAGACAATTTTGTATTATTTTAAAATAATATTAATTGTGGCATATTTATTTTAAATTACTGATTTATTTAACTGAAATAATTGTGTTGAATTATATCAAAATGTATTTAAACAAATTTGTTTAAATTTAAAAACTTTTATTGTTGAACGAAAAATGTAACCAAAGTGGAATTTATATTCAAATATTTTAAATTTCTTGGCATAAGTATATTATTATTGATCTAAATACTTACATAAAAAAAAAATTACGATTTTGTAGAAATTTTTGAACGATCAATTTTAGATACTAATAAAAGGAAAATTAATTTTAAAACAAGAACAAACGAATGATGCAAAAAAAATTAATATCTTGCAATTGAATATCGTCTATCTACAAGTACCCACTATATCAAGAACAAAACAAAACCACAGAGAGGCAGACGTATACGTACACGTACATACATACATGTAGCCACTCTGGTATTCATTTAGGCGTAATTTGTAATATTTGTGTACACAAAATGAGGCAGATATTGGGTTTTGGAAACTGTTGTTAACATTGTGCTTGGGTTTATTGTTTTCTATCTCATTGTGGATGTCGGTTACATCCGAACGTATATATATATTCATACAGGGCTATGCAAATAACCACTGAGAGAAGGATATTATATTCTATATAAACGTTGTTTATTCTGTTTTGGTTCTTGTATTTCTAAGTTAATTATATTGGATTTTGTATTACAGAGTGTCTCAAATATATAGAACAAATAAAATATTGTTAGTTTTAAATTTTGAAAGATAAATTTTTATTGAAATAAAAAAAAAGTTCTTTGATACAAAAATGTCTGTAATAACTTAATCCTATTTATTTTTAAATATCAAATTATATTCTGGAAAATTCATGTCAAAATTCATAAAATTTCCTTCATAATCTCAAAAATAAAAAATCCTTGAAAATTGCTTGAGAATTCCTTTTAATAAAACTAGAAAAATCCTGGAAAGTTTTTGACAAAATTCACAAAACTTCCTTGATAACCTTAAAAATGAAAAATACTTGAAATGTAAAAAATCCTTGTGAATTGCTTTAAAAATTCTTGAAAATTTCTTTTTAAAAAAACTACCTAAAAAATTTCTGAAAAATATGAATCAATCCTGAAAAAATCTCGACAAAGTTCAAAAAACTTACCTGATAATCCAAAAATAAAAAATCCTTAAAAAGATCCTAATAAATCCTTGGAAATTGCTTTAAAATGTCATTGTAAGTTACTTTTTAAAAATATATCTAAAAATGTCTGAAAAACCGGAATAAATCCTGAAACAATCTTAAAAAATCCTTGGAAATTGAGTAAACAAGTCATTGAAAATTACATTTTAAAAAATGGCTGAAAGACTTCCATGAAAATGAAAAATATTAAAAAATTCTTGAATATTTCTTTCAAAAGTCCTTGAAAATTAGTTTTTGAAAAACTGCACAAAACATGTCTGAAAAACATGAACAAATTCTGAAAAATTCTTAACAAAAAAGGACTTCCTTGATAACCTTGAAAATGAAAAATATTTGAAAAAATATTAAAAAATCCTTGAAAAATTCTTTAAAAAATCCTTGACAGTTCCATTTTAAAAATCCACATAAAAAATATCTGAAAAACATGAATAATTCCTGAAAAATTCTTGACAAATTCACAAAACTTCCTTGATAAAATCTCAAAAATTAAAAATCCTTGAAACAATCTTTAAAAAATCCTCGAAAATTGCTTTAAAATGTCCTTGAAAATTCCTTTTTAAAAAACCACCTAATAAATGTCTGAAAGACACGAATCAATCCTGAAAAATCCTTGAAAGTACATTAAAAACTGCTTGAGAATTCCTTTTAACAAAACTAGAAAAATCCTTTAAAGTTTTTGACAAAATTCAGAAAACTTCCTTGATAACCTTAAAAATGAAAAATACTTGAAACAATCTAAAAAATCCTTGTGAATTGCTTTAAAAATCCTTGAAAATTTCTTTTTAAAAAAACTACCTAAAAAATTTCTGAAAAATATGAATCAATCCTGAAAAATTCTCGACAAAGTTCAAAAAACTTCCCTGATAATCCAAAAATAAAAAATCCTTAAAAAGATCCTAATAAATCCTTGGAAATTGCTTTAAAATGTCCTTGTAAGTTACTTTTTAAAAAAATACCTATAAATGTCTGAAAAACCGGAATAAATCCTGAAACAATCTTAAAAAATCCTTGGAAATTGAGTAAACAAGTCATTGAAAATTACATTTTAAAAAATGGCTGAAAGACTTCCATGAAAATGAAAAATATTAAAAAATTCTTGAATATTTCTTTCAAAAGTCCTTGAAAATTAGTTTTTGAAAAACTGCACAAAACATGTCTGAAAAACATGAACAAATTCTGAAAAATTCTTAACAAAAAAGGACTTCCTTGATAACCTTGAAAATGAAAAATATTTGAAAAAATATTAAAAAATCCTTGAAAAATTCTTTAAAAAATCCTTGACAGTTCCATTTTAAAAATCCACATAAAAAATATCTGAAAAACATGAATAATTCCTGAAAAATTCTTGACAAATTCACAAAACTTCCTTGATAAAATCTCAAAAATTAAAAATCCTTGAAACAATCTTTAAAAAATCCTCGAAAATTGCTTTAAAATGTCCTTGAAAATTCCTTTTTAAAAAACCACCTAATAAATGTCTGAAAGACACGAATCAATCCTGAAAAATCCTTGAAAGTACATTAAAAACTGCTTGAGAATTCCTTTTAACAAAACTAGAAAAATCCTTTAAAGTTTTTGACAAAATTCACAAAACTTCCTTGATAACCTTAAAAATGAAAAATACTTGAAACAATCTAAAAAATCCTTATGAATTGCTTTAAAAATCCTTGACAATTTCTTTTTAAAAAAACTACCCAAAACATTTCTGAAAAATATGAATCAATCCTGAAAAATTCTCGACAAGGTTCAAAAAACTTCCCTGATAATCCAAAAATAAAAAATCCTTAAAAAGTTCCTAATAAATCCTTGGAAATTGCTTTAAAATGTCATTGTAAGTTACTTTTTTAAAAAATACCTAAAAATGTCTGAAAAACCTGAATAAATCCTGAACAATTATTGACAAATTTCACAAAATTTCCTTGATAACCTTAAAAATGTAAAATCCTTGAAACAATCTTAAAAAATCCTTGGAAATTGAGTAAACAAGTCATTGAAAATTACATTTTAAAAAACTATTTAAAAAATGGCTGAAAGACATGAATCAATCCTGAAAAATGCTTAGCAAAAAAAAGACTTCCTTGAAAATGAAAATTCTTTGAAAAAAAAATTAAAAAATTCTTGAAAATTTCTTTAAAAAGTCCTTGAAAATTAGTTTTTAGAAAACTTCACAAAACATGTCTGAAAAACATGAACAAATCCTGAGAATTCTTAACAAAAAAGGACTTCCTTGATAACCTTGAAAATGAAAAATATTTGAAAAATTTTTTTTAAAAAGTCCTTGAAATTTCCATTTTCAAAAACTACATAGAAATGTCTGCAAAACATGAATAAATCCTGAAACATTCTTCACAAAATTCAAAAAAATTTCCGTGACAGCCAGAAAAATGAAAAATCCTGAAAACATTCCTAAAAAATCCTTGGCAATTGCTTTAAAAAGCCCTTGATAATTCCTTTTTAAAAAATACCTAAAAAATGTCTGAAAAATAGGAATAAATCCTGAAACATTCTTGAAAACATTAACAAAACTTCCTTGATATCCTAAAAAATGAAAAATCCTTGAAATATTCTTAAAAAATTTTTGGCAACTGCTTTAAAAATTCTTGAAAATTTCTTCTTAAAAAATCCCTCAAAAAATAATGAAAAGCATTAAGCAATCCTGAAAAATTCTTGACAAAATTCATAAAACTTCTTTGATAACCTTAAATATGAAAAATCCTTGAAACAATCTTAAAAAATCCTTGGAAATTGCTTTAAAAATTCTTGAAAATTCCTTTTTAAAAAGTCTGAAAGACAGGAATAGATCCTGAAAAATTCTTATCAAAATTCACAAAATTCACTTGTTAGACTCAAAAATGAAAAATCCTTGAAACAATGTTAAAAAATCCTTGAAAATTTCTTTAAAAATTTTTTGAAAATTCCATTTCAAAAAATTTCATAAAAAATGCCTGAAAAACATGAATAAATCCTCAAAAATGAAAAAACCTTCAAACAATCTTACAAAATCCTTGGAAATTTCTTTAAAAAGTTCTTGAAATTTATTTTTTAAAAAACTACACAAAAAAATTCTGAAAAACATGAATAAATCCTGAAAAATTCTTCACAAAATTCACAAAACTCCTTTGAAATAATCTTACAAAATCCTTAAAAATTTCTTTAAAAATTCCTTGAAAATTCTATTTTAAAAAATAACATAAAAAATACCTGAAAAACATGAAAAAATCCTTGAAAATTTCTTTAAAAGTCCTTTAGAATTCCATTTTAAAAAATTACATAAAAAATGCTTAAAAAACATGAATAAATCCTGAAAAGTTGGTGACAAAATTTACAAAACTTCCTTGATAAACTCATAAATGAAAAAGCATTGAAACAATCTTAAAAAATCCTTGGAAATTGCTTTAAAAATTCTTGAAAATTCCTTTTTAAAAAGTCTGAAAGACAGGAATAGATCCTGAAAAATTCTTATCAAAATTCACAAAATTCACTTGTTAGACTCAAAAATGAAAAATCCTTGAAACAATGTTAAAAAATCCTTGAAAATTTCTTTAAAAATTTTTTGAAAATTCCATTTCAAAAAATTTCATAAAAAATGCCTGAAAAACATGAATAAATCCTCAAAAATGAAAAAACCTTCAAACAATCTTACAAAATCCTTGGAAATTTCTTTAAAAAGTTCTTGAAATTTATTTTTTAAAAAACTACACAAAAAAATTCTGAAAAACATGAATAAATCCTGAAAAATTCTTCACAAAATTCACAAAACTCCTTTGAAATAATCTTACAAAATCCTTAAAAATTTCTTTAAAAATTCCTTGAAAATTCTATTTTAAAAAATAACATAAAAAATACCTGAAAAACATGAAAAAATCCTTGAAAATTTCTTTAAAAGTCCTTTAGAATTCCATTTTAAAAAATTACATAAAAAATGCTTAAAAAACATGAATAAATCCTGAAAAGTTGGTGACAAAATTTACAAAACTTCCTTGATAAACTCATAAATGAAAAAGCATTGAAACAATCTTAAAAAATCCTTGGAAATTGCTTTAAAAATTCTTGAAAATTCCTTTTTAAAAAGTCTGAAAGACAGGAATAGATCCTGAAAAATTCTTATCAAAATTCACAAAATTCACTTGTTAGACTCAAAAATGAAAAATCCTTGAAACAATGTTAAAAAATCCTTGAAAATTTCTTTAAAAATTTTTTGAAAATTCCATTTCAAAAAATTTCATAAAAAATGCCTGAAAAACATGAATAAATCCTCAAAAATGAAAAAACCTTCAAACAATCTTACAAAATCCTTGGAAATTTCTTTAAAAAGTTCTTGAAATTTATTTTTTAAAAAACTACACAAAAAAATTCTGAAAAACATGAATAAATCCTGAAAAATTCTTCACAAAATTCACAAAACTCCTTTGAAATAATCTTACAAAATCCTTAAAAATTTCTTTAAAAATTCCTTGAAAATTCTATTTTAAAAAATAACATAAAAAATACCTGAAAAACATGAAAAAATCCTTGAAAATTTCTTTAAAAGTCCTTTAGAATTCCATTTTAAAAAATTACATAAAAAATGCTTAAAAAACATGAATAAATCCTGAAAAGTTGGTGACAAAATTTACAAAACTTCCTTGATAAACTCATAAATGAAAAAGCATTGAAACAATCTTAAAAAATCCTTGGAAATTGCTTTAAAAATTCTTGAAAATTCCTTTTTAAAAAGTCTGAAAGACAGGAATAGATCCTGAAAAATTCTTATCAAAATTCACAAAATTCACTTGTTAGACTCAAAAATGAAAAATCCTTGAAACAATGTTAAAAAATCCTTGAAAATTTCTTTAAAAAATTTTTGAAAATTCCATTTTAAAAAATTTCATAAAAAATGCCTGAAAAACATGAATAAATCCTCAAAAATGAAAAAACCTTCAAACAATCTTACAAAATCCTTGGAAATTTCTTTAAAAAGTTCTTGAAATTTATTTTTTAAAAGACTACACAAAAAAATTCTGAAAAACATGAATAAATCCTGAAAAATTTTTCACAAAATTCACAAAACTCCTTTGAAATAATCTTACAAAATCCTTAAAAATTTCTTTAAAAATTCCTTGAAAATTCTATTTTAAAAAATAACATAAAAAATACCTGAAAAATGTGAAAAAATCCTTGAAAATTGCTTTAAAAATCCTTGAAAATTCCTTTTTAAAAAATACCTTAAAAATATCTGAAAAACAGGAATAGATCCTGAAAAATTCTTGTCAAAATTCACAAAACTTCCTTGATAAACCCAAAAATGAAAAATCCTTGAAAAATCCTTGAAAAATCCTTGAAAAATCCTTGAAAAATACTTGAAAAATCCTTGAAAAATCCTTGAAAAATTCTTGAAAAATCCTTAAAAAATCCTTGGAAATTGCTTTAAAAATCCTTGAAAATTCCTATTTAAAAATGTCTAAAAAGCATGAATAAACCCTTAAAAATTCTTGACAAAATTCACAAAACTTCCCTCATAATCTTAAAAATGAAAAATATTTTATGAAAAGAAAAAAAAAATTCTTTAATAAAAAAATGTCTAAAATAACCTAATCCTATTTTTTTTTTAAAATATGAAATATATGTCACAAGTAGGACCTAAAAAAAACTAATCTGTTCGAGAAATTGTAACTAAAAGTACACATCGATAAACCTCTCCTAACCGAACAATAAAATAACACAAAACGAAATCCACGATTGTTTTTTCAGGCTGTATAATCACCAGTCGTCGGTACCCAATGTCGTACTACCAATCCGAAAAAAAAAACAAAAATAGAAGAAGAGAAACCCGAACGATATTTCTCGAGCATTGTCACATCAAGGAAAACAACCCTTGGGCCAGCTGTATTTTGAAAAACCCCTTTCAATGCGGAATTACTACGGTCTTGTATAAATATTTTTTCAAAGGAGCGACAGACTCTATAAAGGATTTTGCGGTTTTTAGTTTCGCGAATTGGATTTTCTTTTGTTGGGATTCCAGATTAAGATCGTCTGATGTTTATTTCGATTAGGAGAACGAATTGCTTAAAATTGAAGTAACTTTTAGAAAATTAGAAAATTTATTTTCTAACCATCGTTTAACTCCGTCTATGTCGTTATCATCGGTTTAACGATGGTAGATAAGAAACGGGCCTGGAAGTCGTTGAGATGCGCTTGCGCGATTCGATCTTAAGATTAGATAACCTAAAGGTGAGCTTTATGCTTTGGTATTCAATGAGCTTTTGTCTGTGTCTAGTAGTTGTTCGTTCTCTGAAAACCACGTGGGATTGTTATTTAGATTGTATGATCTAGAATCTAGATCTAGGTTTGTATAAAAGACAGGGAAGGATCTTTATAAGAAAAAAATTTTTTTTGATTTACACAGATATGTCACTATAAGTTTCCACTACAAAAAAATTTAATATAGTAGAAAAAATTTTGTTTTGATTCACTAATCAAAAAAATTTTTAAAGACAATCAATACATTCTGACTATAACTTTGAAATTTTTTAATATTAATTTTACCAAAAAAAATAATAATATAGAAAAGATTTTTTGTACAATATTTATTGGTATACAGAGAAAATTAAAAATATGTTAAAATTAAAATGCACAACGTAAGTTCATTTAGACAGGATGATAAAAATTAAAAATTATATCCTAGGTTTATAAAAATATTAATTAATAAATTTAAATTTAATAAATTAATAATAAACAGTTCAGCATTTATGGAAATTATTAGTTTCCAAGAAAATAAAATTTAAAATTAAAAAAATGGTGAAAGCGCAAAATCTATGTACATTTGTAATTTAAATATTTTTAACTTTTGAATGAATTAATAATAAAAAATAAAACTTTGCACATAAAATTTGTCTATATATGTGGAAATAAATGATGGCAGTACATAATTGGAAAATTGAAAAATTTGACCAAAAAAAATATAATTGAAATTCGAAATTAAAATTGTATCAATACTCAAAATTTAAAAAAAAATGGTAGAAAAATAGTCTAAGGGAAATTGAAAATAAAAAAATTATCATGTCATCTCCAGCTCTATTAGTATCTAAGAAAAATAAATTTTAGTATTTTTAAAAAAATGGCGAGAGCGCAAATCTACATATATTGCTAACTAAAATATTTATAACTTTTTAATGACTTAAAATTAAAAAATAAAACTTTTGCACATAAATAATAGATAAAACGGTCTACATACGCAATAATAAATGATATCAGTACATAATTTTAAAATAAAAAAATTCAACAACAAAATTTGACGAAAAAAATATAATTGAAATTCGAAATTAAAATTATATCAATACTCAAAATTTAAAAAAAATGGTAGATAGATAGTCCAAGGGATATTGAAAATAAAAAAATTATCATGTCATCTCCAGCTCTATTAGTATCTAAGAAAAATAAATTTTAGTATTTTTAAAAAAATGGCGAGAGCGCAAAATTTACGTATATTGCTAACTAAAATATTTATAACTTTTTAATGACTTAAAATAAAAAAATAAAACTTTTCACATAAATACTAGACATAACAATCCACATACGCAATAATAATTGATAACAGTACATAATTGGAAAATAGAAAAATTCAACAATAAAATTTGACGAAAAAAATATAATTGAAATTCGAAATTAAAATTGTATCAATACTCAAAATTTAAAAAAAAATGATAGAAAAATAGTCCAAGGGATATTGAAAATAAAAAAATTATCATGTCATCTCCAGCTCTATTAGTATCTAAGAAAAATACATTTTGGAATTTTTAAAAAATGGCGAGAGCGCAATATATACATATATTACTAACTGAAATATTTTTAACTTTTTAATTACTTAAAAT
The DNA here is from genome assembly GCA_963243735.1 of Neocrepidodera transversa. NCBI lineage: Eukaryota > Metazoa > Arthropoda > Insecta > Coleoptera > Chrysomelidae > Neocrepidodera > Neocrepidodera transversa. Next base: position 2,944,442 of record OY725353.1, read on the forward strand.
AAAAAAATAAAACTTTGCACATAAATACTAGACAAAACAGTCCACATACGCAATAATAAATGATAACAGTACATAATTGGAAAATAGATAAAATCAACAATAAAATTTGACGAAAAAAATATAAATGAAATTCGAAATTAAAATTGTATCAATACTCAAAATTTAAAAAAAAAGGTTGAAAGGTCTAAGGGAGATTGAAAATAAAAAAATTATCATGTCATCTTCAGCTCTATTAGTATCTAAGAAAAATAAATTTTAGTATTTTTAAAAAAATGGCGAGAGCGCAATATATACATATTTTACTAACTAAAATATTTATAACTTTTTAATGACATAAAATTAAAAAATAAAAGTTTGCACATAAATACTAGATAAAACAGTCCACATACTCAATAATAATTGATAACAGTACATAATTGGAAAATAGAAAAATTCAACAATAAAATTTGACAAAAAAAATATAATTGAAATTCGAAATTAAAATTGTATCAATACTCAAAATTTAAAAAAAAATGATAGAAAAATAGTCCAAGGGATATTGAAAATAAAAAAATTATCATGTCATCTCCAGCTCTATTAGTATCTAAGAAAAATAAATTTTAGTATTTTTAAAAAAATGGCGAGAGCGCAAAATTTACGTATATTGCTAACTAAAATATTTATAACTTTTTAATGACTTAAAATTAAAAAATAAAACTTTTGCACATAAATAATAGATAAAACGGTCTAAATACGCAATAATAAATGATAACAGTACATAATTGGAAAATAGAAAAATTCAACAATAAAATTTGACAAAAAAAATATAATTGAAATTCGAAATTAAAATTGTATCAATACTCAAAATTTAAAAAAATAATGGTAGAAAGATAGTCTAATGGAGATTAAAAATAAAAAAATTATCATGTCATTTCCAGCTCTATTAGTATTTAAGAAAAATAAATTTTAGTATTTTTAAAAAAATGGCGAGAGCGCAAAATTTACGTATCATTTTAATATCAATATTACATAACAGGTCACTAAACATTTACAGATTCTATATATAACCGACTATATCCAGCAAGTTTCCTGTATACCTTTGAATTTCCTAACGTATAATAAACCTGATCCTTTATAAAACAAAATCTGTCACACGTATAAATAGATTTTCACTTCATTTGGTAAATTAAGAGGAAATTATAATATCCGATCAATCAAAATATTTTAGAATCCGTATCTAGTAAATATTTTAGTTTCAATAACAAAAAACTAAATTTACACCCCTATAAAAGCCACATAACAATAGACAAAAATTATACAAATGTTTTCCTGAAACACAAAATGACAAGATCACTATCGTACCCGCCCCGACATCTGCTTTCTGTATTTTTACGAAAAATAAGGATTTTATCGCAATATTCTATCGCGCACCTTTTTCAAAAATTGTTGTAAAAGGTTCGTTTTTACTGTAAATCATCGATAAGCAGGTCCGTAATGGTGAAATTTTAACCCAAAAATAATAAATTAAAGCAGATAAATTTCCGTTATTATTGTTACAATATATAGTGTCTAAAATAAAAAAATTAGAATATACTGAGAAAATTAATTGTGTTTTTTCAATTTTTATTGATTGTTATTATTAAGTAGTAAAAGTGTTAATAGAAATTTTCACATGTATTTTAAGTCAAATAAAGTCGTTGAAAATTAGGTCACTGAAAATAATAAAAATAGAAACGTTTCTCGATTTATTGTTGAGACAAATGGAAACACGGACAAACGGACAGACAGACAGTTGCAGTTGACTTAGATCATTGAAAATAATAGTTAGGCGAGCTATTGTAATCAGCTATCGATTGTTGAAAAAGAGAGTTAAAAAATTCGAAACCGTTCTCGAGTTATAGCTGTGATAGACGGACGGATAGACAGACAGACAGACGCTACTTAATAAGTCATTATATAAATTAATAAAAAATGCACAAACACAGGACAACTATTATAATATTTCTTCTTCTCTTTATTTATTCATGATAAAATTTAAAAAAATAAAATAAAATATATAACAAAAATAATAAAATAACAAAATTTAAGAATAAGTAAATAAATAATTTTCAGTTTTTTTTTTTTGCTCTCTCGGCCCTACCAAAGTCTGGATTAATAAAGTTGAAGGAAAGAGATAAATTCTTAATTATTATTTTTCTCTATCGTCTACTATCTAACAATGACCTTTAGCAAAGGCCTTTTTGAAAGAGCCTTTAATTATTGATCCAAAATTGAACCTAAAGATTATGAAAAATTAATTGGATTTGAAATCAACATTAATATCTACGTTAATTAATTGTCCAAATTCGAGCCTGAAGGCTCTAAAAAATTAATTAAGTACAAAATAAGAAATTTACTTATTGCCCACGTTAATTATATGCCCAATATCAAGCCTTACGGCTCTGAAAAATTAATTGGGTATAAAATCAACAAAACATTAATATCTACGTTAATTATCTGTCCAAAATTTAGCTTAAAGGCTCTAAGCAATTATTTAAGTACAAAGTTAATAATCCAGTTATTACCTATGATAATTATCTGTCAAAAATCAAGCCTAAAGGCTCAAAAAATTAATTAAGTACAAAATTAAAAATCTAGTTATTACCCACCTTAATTATATGTCCAAAATTGAGCCTTAAGTCTCCAAAAAATTAATAAGGTATAAAATCAACAATCTAATTACTACCCACGTTAATTATCTGTCCAAAACCAAGCCTAAAGGCTGTAAAAAATTAGATGAGAACACAATTAAAAATCCAGTTCTTACCAATAATAATTATCTGGTAAAAAATGAGCCTAAAGGCTCTATAAAAATAGTTAAGTACAAAATGACAAATTTAATTACTACATACGTCAATTATCTGTACAAAACCAAGCATAAACAATCTAAAACATTAATTTAGTACAAAATTAAAAATGTAGTTATTACCTACATTAATTATATGTCCAAAACCGAACCTTAAGGGTCCAAAAAATTAATTAGATATGAAATGAACAATCTAATTTCTATTCACGTTAAGTATCTGTCAAAAACTGAGCCTAAAGGTTCTAAATGATTAGTTAAGTACAAAAACATAAATATAATTACTGCCTACGTCAATTATATGTCCAAAACCGAGTCTAAAGGCTTTAAAAAATTAATTTAGTACAAAATTTAAAATCTCGTTATTACCCATGTTAAGTATCTGTCAAAAACTGAGCCTAAAGGTTCTAAATGATTAGTTAAGTACAAAAACATAAATATAATTACTGCCTACGTCAATTATATGTCCAAAACCGAGTCTAAAGGCTTTAAAAAATTAATTTAGTACAAAATTTAAAATCTCGTTATTACCCATGTTAAGTATCTGTCAAAAACTGAGCCTAAAGGTTCTAAATGATTAGTTAAGTACAAAAACATAAATATAATTACTGCCTACGTCAATTATATGTCCAAAACCGAGTCTAAAGGCTTTAAAAAATTAATTTAGTACAAAATTTAAAATCTCGTTATTACCCATGTTAAGTATCTGTCAAAAACTGAGCCTAAAGGTTCTAAATGATTAGTTAAGTACAAAAACATAAATATAATTACTGCCTACGTCAATTATATGTCCAAAACCGAGTCTAAAGGCTTTAAAAAATTAATTTAGTACAAAATTTAAAATCTCGTTATTACCCATGTTAATTATCTGTCCAAAACCGAGCCTAATTGATCTATAATATTAATTAAGTACAAAATCAGCAATCTAATTAATACCCATGTCCATTATTTGTCCAAAATCGAGCCATAAGTCTTCGAAAAATTAATTAAGTAAAAAATTAAAAATCTGGTAATTACTAGCTTTAATACTCTCTCCAAAGTCAAGCCTACAGGCTCCAAAAAATTATTTGACAACAAAATTAAATATCTAGTTATTATCCACGTTAAATATATGACCAAAACTGAGCCTTAAGCCTCCGAAAAATTAATTAGTTATAAAATGAACAATCTAATTACCATTCACGTTAATTACCTAAAAACCGAGCCTAAAGACTCTAAAAAATTAGTTGAGAACAAAATTAAAATTCAGTTACTACCAATAATAATCATGTGTCCAATATCGAGCCTAAAGGCTCTAAAAAACAGTTAAGTACAAAATGACAAATATAACTACATACGTTAATTATCTGTCTAAAATCGAGTCTAAAGGCTCTAAAAAATTAATTAAGTATAAAATTAAAAATATAGTTATAACCCATATTAATTATATGTCCAAAACCAAACTCTAAGGCTCCAAAAAATTAATTAGGTAAAAAATCACAATTCCAATCACTACCTACGTTTATTTAGCTGTCCAAAACCGAGCCTAAAGTTTCTAAAAAATTAATTATGTACAAAATTAAAAATCCAGTTTTTACCTACGTTAATTATCTGTCCAAAACCGAGCCTAAATGTTCTAAAAAATTAGTTAAGTACAAAATCACAAATCTAATTACTACCTAAGTTAATTATATGTCGAAAACTGAGCTCTAAACAATTGATTTAGTACAAAATTAAAAATATAGTTATTTACCCACTTTAATTATATGTCCAAAACCGAGCCTAAGGCTCAAAAAATTAATTCGCTATAAAAGGCACAATCTAATTATACTATTTACGTTTAGTATCTGTCCAAAATCGATCCTGAAGGTTCTAAAAAATTTGTTAAGTATAAAATCACAAATCTGGTTACTACCTACGTTAATTATCTGTCCTAAACCGAGCCTAACGTCTCTACAAAATTAATTTAATACTTAATTAAAAATCTAGTTAATATAAATAATAATTATCTGTATTATTTGTTCACAATGGAGCCTAAAGGCTCTAAAAAATTAATTAAGTACAAAATCAAAAATCTATTTACTACCTACGTTGATTACCTGTCCAAAACTGAGCCAAAAGGCTCTAAAAAATTAATTAGGAACAGAAATAAACATCAATTTAATACCAATGATAATTATCTGTCCAAAATCGAGCCTAACGTCTCTACAAAATTAATTAACTGCAAATGTTAAATATGTGTTCAAAATCGATCCTTAAGGCTCTGAAATATTAATTGGGTATAAAATCAACAATATAATTACTATTAACGTTAATTATCTGTTAAACATAGAGCCTAAAGTCTCTAAAAAATTAATTTAGTACTTAATTAAAAATCCAGCTAATACCTATAATAATTATCTGTATTATCTGTTCAAAATCGAGCCCAAAGGCTCTAAAAAATTAATTAAGTACCAAATCAAAAATCTATTTACTTCCTACGTTAATTATCTGTCCAAAACTGAGCCAAAAGGCTCTAAAAAATTAATTTGTACTCAATGAAAAATCCAGCTAATACCCATAATAATTATCTGTATTATCTGTTCAAAATCGAGCCTAAAGGCTCTAAAAAATTAATTAAGTACCAAATCAAAAATCTATTTACTTCCTACGTTAATTATCTGTCCAAAACTGAGCCAAAAGGCTCTAAAAAATTAATTTGTACTCAATGAAAAATCCAGCTAATACCCATAATAATTATCTGTATTATCTGTTCAAAATCGAGCCTAAAGGCTCTAAAAAATTAATTAAGTACCAAATCAAAAATCTATTTACTTCCTACGTTAATTATCTGTCCAAAACTGAGCCAAAAGGCTCTAAAAAATTAATTTGTACTCAATGAAAAATCCAGCTAATACCCATAATAATTATCTGTATTATCTGTTCAAAATCGAGCCTAAAGGCTCTAAAAAATTAATTAAGTACCAAATCAAAAATCTATTTACTTCCTACGTTAATTATCTGTCCAAAACTGAGCCAAAAGGCTCTAAAAAATTAATTTGTACTCAATGAAAAATCCAGCTAATACCCATAATAATTATCTGTATTATCTGTTCAAAATCGAGCCTAAAGGCTCTAAAAAATTAATTAAGTACCAAATCAAAAATCTATTTACTTCCTACGTTAATTATCTGTCCAAAACTGAGCCAAAAGGCTCTAAAAAATTAATTTGTACTCAATGAAAAATCCAGCTAATACCCATAATAATTATCTGTATTATCTGTTCAAAATCGAGCCTAAAGGCTCTAAAAAATTAATTAAGTACCAAATCAAAAATCTATTTACTTCCTACGTTAATTATCTGTCCAAAACTGAGCCAAAAGGCTCTAAAAAATTAATTTGTACTTAATGAAAAATCCAGCTAATACCTATATTAATTATCTGTATTATCTGTTCAAAATCGAGCCTAAAGGCTCTAAAAAATTAATTAAGTACAAAATCAAAAATCTATTTACTACCTACGTTAATTAAATGTCCAAATTATATATCCAAAATCGAGCCTTAAGGCTCTGAAAACTATATTTTTTAATATTCTGATTTCATAGTTGCGAAATTTAACTTTGTTGTATATATATATGTAATCATTATATACTGGGTGTTTTGTTTTAACCGATATTAAAATTAATATTATTGAGGCTCAAAAGCCTCAGTGTTATTTTCATGATGGCGAAAAAAATTCCTTACCCCCACTTTTTATCACTTTTCTCGACGATTCAGAGTTCCCTGAATCCGAGAATGCAAAGAAAATCCTGTCTGGACGTCTGGATATGAATACTGTAACTTTGCAACGAAAGTTCAGATCGAGTTCCGGTTTTCAATTTAGTTTCGTCCAAAGAAAAATAGTATTAAATTTGAACAGGATCGGACCGGCCCTTCCGGTACAAGCCATACAAATTAAAGTGGTTTGCATGGGAAAACTTTTTTCCAATTCAAATTTTTAATGCTTTTTTATAATAGATGATATTCCCAGGATTTTTTTTATTAATAATTTTTGCCGAATCCGGTCCTGAGAAAACCTATCGCAATATTCGATCTCACACCTATTTTGGAAAAATTCAGTAAACGGCACGCCTCTGCAGTATATCACCCATGACATGCATCTGCTTGTCCCTATTCTGAGACATTTTTACTTCTTGCTTGCGGACAACGTTTAACCCCCTTGGCGAATGTCATAATATTCCTTTCTACCCCCCTAGGAGGCGTATTATGCCATGTCCACGGTGGTTAAGTGAATAGTAGAAGAAAACACGATTTTTATATATTTATTCTAAGGAATATGTTGTGAGCCCCAGACAGACATTATCTCTCACCGGTAGGTAAATTATGAGGTTTTTTTTGTAATTGAGTTATATGGGTATGGGTATGGGTACCTTTATTGTTAATTTTATTAGTGGAATTTTCGATGGGAACACATAAAATTGCTAATTTAATATACAAAATTATATTTAACGATACAATTTTTTATTCAGTTATAGAATTTATACATTGTGTCCTAAATTCACAAAACATCAAAAATTAAATATTGAATATTTTTATTTAAATTAAAGCTAAAGGAACATATATTTTTATGCCAGTTTTAGGGAAATTAAATAATTCATTATTAGTACGCCTCTGTCTATTTTAATTAATTCGTTCTTTTTGTTTTCCATAAAGTTGTCATTCTGATGAGCACTTTTTCGATTCAATTATACCATTAATATTTTTTAAAAAGTTTCTGAGAACCATTTAGATCCAAGTTACCTACGCATATCCCATTTGTATGACAGGGAGGTCAGCAGAAGAGGAAACCCTGTAATTAGTAGGCTTTTAGGCGGCGTTCTTTTGTTATAGACCAACGCGGAGTGTGACCGTCCGATGAGACAGGTTTGGCTTAAGAAAAATTTATATTTTGGTAAAATTTCTTTGTCTTTAAGAATAATTTTTTATATTTTTTCTAACGCTTTTAGTTTTTGAGATATTTATAAAAAATCTGGAACCCTTTTTTTATTCATTATTTATTTATAATTAACTTATTTTATGAACGATAGGTAAACAATTTCTTTTTTATATGATTTTTTTTTGCGAGTGACATCTGCCTGGAATCCAGAGAAGCAAAAAACTTTCTTGGTACTTATTCTCTTCGCAGTATACAGTGTGGCGAAAATTTTGAACAATAGAAAAAAATTGCATGAAACTTTTTTGTTTGAAAACGTGTTACGTGTCGTCTGTTATTAGATTTTGAATCTGGCGATTAACTTTTTTTTCAAATGCGGACCTGCACTTTTTGTATGATTTTTTTATAGCAATTCATCTCCTGAATTCATCCATATATTACACCAAATGAATTAACTATTTAGTTTAACAACTTTTAAAAACGGTTCTGTACATAATCTGCAGTCAATAATAGAAAAAAATGTAAACGAAAATAATTTTTTATTTCATAATACATTTATTAATTCACAAAAACTGAGATAGAAAAAAGTTTCATGAATTTATTTTTTCTATTGTTCAAAATAAAAGCACTGGAGCAAAAAATCGAAAATATGCAATTTGGGTCTTTATCAATTATTATGAAAACCGTCCCTGATATCTTTGGATGCAAAAGCACTAGTCGATTTGACTTCAAATTGAGATAATTTTGCTTTATTTAACCAAATTCGTATCTCTTACATTTTACGAGATTCCAATACATTGCATTTTCACCACACTGTATACTAGCTCCAGTTCCCCCTTCCGGTTTGACTCGTCTTTGTACCAGGTAATTGTATTAGGGTTTGTCCTGAAATATATGCTTGTATTCAAGTCTTTCCGATTCTTAATTATTAACCTCAGATCTATATTGAAGCTGTATTCAGCAACCATGTGGTCTAACCTCATGCCAAACATGTTGCCTCCCACATGATCTAATTTTGTGTGTCCAAGTCTATGGTTTACTTCTTAGGATGGTGAGTCCTGTAGCCATCATAGATCTATTCTAGCCCCCCCCCCCATTATAACGTATTGTAATGGCCGGAGATCAAGCAGGATTTCCATAGCAGCTAAAGGTATTATTTTTATGTTCCCAGCTATTGCCAAATAGGTAAATCTTTGCTCCTTGTCCAATTTGGAGATAGCGATTCGTTGTTTCATCTTTGGCCACCAGACCCGAGATGTTAGCAGGTGCAGGACTACCATATTGTACAACCACTATACCATTTTTTAATTCAGTCCCCATGTTTTTCCATACGTGCATCTAGCTATCATTACCCCAAGATATTTTACCTCCCCTTCAGATTGACCTCTTAACCACGAAGCCATAGTGGGCTAAGGCCATCTAAATTCCTTCTTTTGGTGAATGCCATTATGTTGGACTTAGAGGGGTTAATTACCCTCATGTTCTGTCCAGTGCGTGACTGAATTTAGGGTCATCAAGGTCATCTGTGTATCCCAATGTTTTATGACCTTCTTCTTGGAGAATTCTCATCAGTTCATCCATTACCAGATTCCATAAAGAGGAGATAGAACTCCCCACTGAGGACAACATCTGGTTACATGAGTTGCCTTTTTCTTCCCTATCAGGACATCTATTCTGTATTGATGTGAAAGTTTGTTCTCATGAGATGAAAACCTGAATAGTATATTCTCTAATTATTCGATCACTCAAAAATTTAGGGAACTTGCTTCTCTTGGTAAATTGTAGGAGAACCGGGTCACTGAAGTGTAACTCGCCCGTTTCCTACTTTGCGCATGTCAAACCGTCGCTGTCATTTAATTTGTTGTCTTTCTTTAGTTTTTTGTACTCGTTTAATTGCAAAATAAAGAAATGGGTCATTATTAATTATTAATGAGGTAGTAAGAGAACTTTACAAAGCTGAAGAAGCTGATCACAAAGGCTGACAGCTGTTATCTAGAACCAATCACAATTTACCAAATGGAGCATTTATAAAAAGATTTAGGGTTGCTCAATACGTTATTAATCTTGGGTCGATTGCACCAATCCAATTCTAAGTTTACTTAAGGTAAAACTGAGCTTAAATTAAAAATTCGATTGCACTAGCATCAACTGCAGATCTAAACTTAGCTTTACCTAAGACCAGAGATATCTCGGCTTTGTTGATTTTTTAACTGAACATAAACTCAATTTTTTTATGGAGTTTATGTTTATACATGGAAATTACTTCTTCGAGTTTTTTGAGATGGAAGACTATCTGGAAATTCTAGATTTTCTGGATTTCTAGGCGGCATAATATGAGAAAAAATTCTTCTGGATCTAATATTATCTCAAGAGATATTTTACCCCAAGATATATTTTACCCCTCCCAATCACCACGAAGCCATAGTGGCCCTCTAAATTTATCCTTTTGGTGAATGCTATTATGTTGGATTTGGAGGGGCTTATTTTCAAACTCTCATGTTCTGTTCAGAGCATGACTTAGTTTATGGCCATTTGAAGTTGGTCAATAACCCTATAGTATTGAATTTTCCTTCGTATAGTCACTAAGTCTTGGGTATATAACCTAGAGCCAAGCTTAATCTTAGTACGTCACACAGCCTCTGTTATAGGGTGTTACCTCCCTTTTAGATAAACGCTATCTAGTCCTGGCGATTTATATGGTTCGAATGAGTTTAATGCCCAGTTGATTTTGTCCACGTCTATTGCCTTTTTTGCTACCTGTCAGTTTTCTTTGGAGGCCCACATAGGTGGTTCCAGCTTTGAATCCTACCAGATAGATCTCTTGTAACAAGTCTACTGATCGTGATTCTGGGAAGCTAAGCCTTAAGAGTTTTGGTGTATTCTCCGTTCTCTTTTTTGTTTTGAGGGTATTTATTGACCTCTGTGAATCTTTAGAAAGGATTTTTTGGACACTATCACATTCGTAAGTTGCATTTATGTCCTCACAGGGATTTTTACAAGAGTTCCTTTTTGAATTCCTCAGTATTTTTTTGTATTCAATTAGGGCCTTCCTATATTCATCCCATTTGCTTGAATCATGCCTTGCTGCATTTCTAACTTGCCTTCTTAATCCTGCAATTGTTCCAACAGGGCACATTCTATTACAGATCTGCTTCATATGCTTCCCAGTCTGTTTTTCGTGGGTTACGAGAAGTTTATTGTATAAGTGATTCTCCTGCTATAAAAAAGTAAATGTGTCTGTTGCAGGAAAGTTGAGCTACTCAGACATATACCAACAATGTTTATAACCTCATTTCTGGTTGAAGTGACGAAGGTAGGTTTAATGCCTATATTTAATACGTCCAGATTATTTAACGTAATAAATTCTAGTAAAGACTCATCTCTTTAATTGGTGTCACTGCTACCGCAGGTTAGATGGTGTGCGTTGGCATCGTATCCGATGTCACATTGTACACCCCTCTAGCTGCAATATCTTACCAGTTCATCTAGCTTCCTGGATGGTGATAGAGTAGGGTCATCATAGGGAAGATAGACCGATCCGAGAATTATCTGTTTAGTCCCTCCTCCCTGCCCCGTATTTGCTTTAACGACTATTAAGTACTTGTAACAGAAATTGATTAACGGCAGTATATTTAAGCCATTTCTGTCTATTATACATGATCTTGGATGCTCATAAATTAATTTAAGTAATTATGCGAGTCCCATGATCTTACACCCCTGTTGACCCAAGGTTCCTGTATAAGGGCCACATCAAAGTTTCCTCTTTTCACAGTAAGCTCCGCCGAAGTCAGCTTACTTTATTATAGGTTCGCTTAAAGGACCCTGGTTGGCATTACCATCATTAGTCAGTCCTCCTCCAAGGATCCTGAAAGTGTTCCAAGCTAGTAAAAAGCTTTCATGTGTTTTGCTCCCAAGGTACTGAAACACACCTCATCAAGGGAGTAAACCAGTAATTGGTCATAGTTTTCTGTTTTCAGGCTTACTCTTAGGTACACATTTTGTCTTCCTAGGCGTGTCTTGACTGGGTCATCCTGCTGCACAGGTCCAGGAATGAAAACTAGGACCCTGTGTCTCTTTAGGAGCTCCTTGGCTTCAACTGTAGTTAAAGCCGCGTTCTCCCAGAGGCCACCCATAATCCCGATCTCATTTCTGAACCAGTAGATAGTTCAGCTGTTCGGTCATACATAAAACACCACCGGCCAAACATTTGTTCTCAATCAGGTCAGATTATTCCTGGTTAACAGTTACTTCAGGATGGCGCTTATCTATAACCGCCATTCTGAATCCTATTGCGGCCTCGCTTTCCAGTTTTAGCAGGAATATTTCTGGGCTTCTTATCGGACAAAGGAGGTGTTCCTGCTCCATAGGCCCAGGAATAAAAACTAGGACCCTGGGTTTCTTTAGAAGCTGCTTGGCTTCAGCTGATGTTAAACATATACTCCCAATCTCATTGCTGAGCCAGTCGGCAATTTTGCCGTTTGCGCAAGTCATACTTAGGACACCTACGGCTAAATATTTGTTCTGAACCAGGTCAGCATGTTCCTGCTTAATAGTTACGGATGGAGCTTATCTATAACTGCTATTTTGAATCCTGGTGTGGTCTCGCTTTCCAGTTTTATCAGGAATATTTCTGGGCTTGCGATTTATATTGCGTTTGGATTTATTTCTTGTTCCAGGCTTTGGCCGCTGATCTCGAGGAGCCTGCATAGGCTTCTTCTTGGTCCACGTAACACCTGTTTCCTGGTCATTTGCTTCTTATGAGCTCACGAAAACCTGGGTAGTTTGGGGTCAGTTGTTTGGTCTTTTCGGTGATTGTGTTAGCAGTTCTGGATGTACACGCAGATTTGTCGCTGTCCATCTGTGATTCCTCTTCCATGTCTGGCCTATTCTCCTCTCAGAGTCGGAATTTCTTTATTGGTTTTGTTTTTTTTCCTGTTGGTCCTTAATTAGTCCCTCGCGTGTGGAGGAAGGGATGTTCCATACCTGCAGTGCCTCATACGCAGGTGTAAGACTGTTATACTCTGGGAGATGGCCCTGTATTATAGAGGCTCCGTTTGTGATGATATTTCCTTATCGCCATACACCTGTAGGTGCATTTTAGGTTAGGGGATTGGTCAGTATTACCTTATTGGTTCCTAAACAACTAGGTTGCTTTTGGTAGGCCGTCAGGCTATTCGCTTTAAGTGGCCTTCGGATTTTTAAACCTAGTTTAAGAATTATATATTTATTTTTAGTAATTATTAATTTAAAAACAAATAATTTCTATTTCTACAGATATTTAATTTAAAAAAATATAATAATTAATTGTGGGCTGGATCCTGTCCTTGATAAATTTTAATCCAAAGAATTTTAATTCGATTTGTTGCAGTAAAACAGTCAAACGCAGTATTACATGCTTTAATTTCAATGAAATCATAATTTGTAAATGGTTATAAAAAAAAATTGATATATTTTTATTTTTCAAAAGAATTATTGTATTCCTTTTATGAAATTTTCTATATGCGCCTCTGTTTTCCTTCCCTTTAACTGTTGCTCAGACATTCAAACTTTGATTTTACTTCGTCGGATAAAAGTATTAAAACTCTGGGGATTCAATCGTTTAATGCTTTCGACTTTAATCTTCTTTTGTGGAGTTTTTTGTTTTAAACTCATAATAATAATTTTATCAATTATTTCCCACCAGGTATATTAGTTGAACGACCCCTTAAACGCTTGTCTCTTCAACGTCAAACTTAAACTTGACCTTCATATTTTTTCCTAAATGATTGATGATGTACAAATATCTTTTCGAAATAATCATGTAGTCATTAAGATCGATGATATGCCATTGTTATTATTTGGATGCGAGCTTTAATGGGATGGTTGGAAGTACGATGTTTTGCAAAAACTAACGTTGATTCGATGTATGTAAAGGTAACTAGCATTTGTGATAATGTAACTATTTACAATAGTTGATTAGTTCCTACTGAGTTAGTGATTGATGGTCTCTAGGTCGATTTTGCTTATAGGTCGTCATGGATTTTGATTTGACAGATTTTTGCTAATGATTATACGTCAAGTTGTATAGTTATTTTCCCTAAAAACGCACAATTTTTTTTCTCTTACATTTCCTGGTTTATTTTTTTATTAATTATTTATAGTTTTAATTGCAGTTTTTTATCCAAAGCGCAACTAACAACAAAATCTGGTATCAAATGCGAACTTCAAAGCCGGCGTTAACCAAAAATAAAAAAAAAATGCTACGAAATTCGCTGTAATGCTTTTAGTCTAATCAAAAATAATGACGTTAATCCGACATAGCCATGGAATCGAACTGATTGGATAAGTTCAAAGGTAGACCGGAAAATATGGATCGTTCATAATTTCATTTGTTTATTCAACAGGCACTTTAAAAGGATTCGAATTATTTTTCTATATTGAAGATTTTTAGATTCCAAAAAAAATAGTCTAGGGTTACCGTTTTCAGTAAATTTCCTACCAAGTTAGATTTTTAAGTCCAAAATTTTTTTGTCCAAAATTTTTTCTCTTTTCACTTTGTCACTTTTCTGAAATTACCCCTTTTTTTTCTGAAATTACCCCTTTTTTCTGAAAATTACCCCTTATTTTAGTCATAAGGCCTCTTCCTTCAAAATTTCCCCTCTGTTCTCTCAAATACTGTCACTTTTGTCTCAAATTTCCCCTATTTTTTCTCAATTTTTGTCACTTTTTCCTGAAATTAACCCGTTTTATATAAAATTACCTCATTTTTTTCTTAAAATTACCTCTTATTTTTTCATTTTTGTTATTTTTTCTCAAATTTCCCATCTTCCTCCAAAATTTCCCCTCTTTTCTTTCAAATTGTCGAACTTTTATGTCTTAAATTTCCTCTTTTCATTCAAATTATGTCACTTTTTTTCTTGAAATTACCCCGTTTTCCCCTTTTTTTCTAAAACTACCCATTTTTTCTCATTATTGTCAGTTTCTGTCAAATTTCCACTTTTTTACGAAAAAATCATTTTTTTTTTGAGTAATTATTTTCTTCTTTCCCCCTTACCACTCCATTGATACTGATAGAAAGGGAGAGGGAGAAATTTGGAAATAAAAAACAAAGATTATATTTAAAAAAATTGGGGAAAAAGTTTGAAACTCAAAAAGTAGGGGAAAAAAAGCTGGGGCGAAAAGTGGGAAAAAAAGAAGGTGAAAAATTGGTAAAAAAAGTTTCAAATTTTAAATTATAAAAAAATTAGTGAAAAAGTGGAAAAAAGTTTGACACAAAGAAATGAGAAATTGATAAAAAATGTAGGAGAAAAAGTGAAAAAAAGTAGGGGACATGGTGGAATAAAAAAGTAGGGAAAAGTGGAAGAAAATAGGAGAAAAGTCAAGAAAAATAGGAAAAGAAGTGGAAAAAAAAGATTTAAGGAGAAAAAGTGGAAGAAAAAAAAAATTTACACAAAAAAATTAGTCAAAAATTTATGAGAAGAAATGGAAAAAAGTAGGAAAAGGACAGAATAAAAAAGTAGGGGAAAGGATAAAATAAAAAAGTAGGGGAAAAGTGACAAAATAGGGGAAGAAATGGAAAAAAGTTTTAAGGGGAAAAAATGGAACACAAAGAAATTATTAAAAAAGTAGGGGTGAGAGGGTGGGGGAATAAAGGGAAAAAAGTTGGAAACATAAAAAAAATTACTGAAAAAAACAGGAGAAAAAATAAGTTATAAAAAAAATTGAACATTCATCAAAGATATGGGTATGTAGGAGTTTGTATATGTGACGTCTTTATGGGGTTTAGGGATCAGGATTGTGTTTTCCAGCAAATAGGAAAGTAGGAATTGCTGAAAGCAGGCGTTCATGAGGATGGTAGCGGGAAGGTTTTTCAGGGCCTGTCGTTTGATATAGTTAGGACCTGGGGCAGAATTTTTTCCCTTTTGAAAAACTGATTCTGTTCATGTACTTAAATAAATAAAGGCTTTCTGAACAAATGTATTTATTGCTTATTTTTTAGGACGTGATACATGACCTACTTTGGTCCAGTGTGATACATGACCTACTTTGGTCCAGTCTGCTGTATTGTGTTCTCTGCGCATCTGCAGGAGGCACCCTCTCTGACATGAGGGTTGCCTACCTAGTAGTATATGTAACAGATTATATATCATCATTGGTAAAGGTAGAGAGGATAGGGTCTTGGTTTAGGGGATTTGGGGTAATAAGGATGTTTTGGAAGAGGATATTCGTGTCATTTTGGAAACGGAGATTAAAATTGAAAGTGTGGGGATTCCTGATGGTACTTTGGTGGCCTTTGAAAACAGTGGCCTTCTGTTCAGGGGTGTAGAGGATTTGTTCGTTCAAATATTATACCTACGATCTATCTATTTATGCCTACTACATTAACGCATAGCTGAAGCTTTATTTTATTCAATCAATCAGTTGGACAAATCCCGCCAACCTTATCGAATTATGTTGTAAAGTATACTATATGGAATAGGTCATTGTCTTTATTTAAACTATTTTTATACTGGTGTCATTAACGACGTAGTCTAGGTAGGAAGTACAGTCTATATTTGATAATAAATGGTTCCAGGTTATCAGGGATATTCCTCTATTGTCTTAGGATGGTGTATTTTTGACATTCTAATAGTAAATAATTAACTGTTTTGTTTGTTTGACAGACGTTGTAGCGATTTTCACTTCGTGGGCTGTCTTGATGTTTGGCTGATTCCATGGTTTGACTGTCCGTTTGATGTATTTTAGTTTAGATTGTGATGAATGTACTTCATCAGGCACTTATCACTTTTTTATATAGTATTTAACGTTACTGAAGGAAGTTACTGAAAACTAGATCAGAGGGAGCAGACAGAGATGACGATTCAATTAGATGAAGTAGAAATTCCTGAAGACACTTCTGCTTATACTTTAATAGCAATGACCTTGATAGAGACAATTTTTACTGTTTTTGATTTCCAACAAAGAGTATGTCAGAATCCTGGTTACTTCTTTCCTTGACGATATAGAACTTTACGAAATGGCTGATTTGTATAATTATTTATCAATTTAAGCAGAACTCATATGTGCCTTACTCGGCTCCAAGTAAAGTTTATTTATTTATTAAATATTTACCAAATTGTTCATTTGAGACATTACAGTAGAACTTCATTTTTGTCAGTTGAATATTTTTTTAATCAAAATTTTACGTATCAAAATAACAATCAATCCCTTTATAGGAGCAACTTCTTTTAGAACTTTTAGGTTAAGGCTATTTTTGTTGTTTTCATCTGGTTATATAACTAAATTAATAATGTAAAAAATGAAATTAAAAATAAACACTATTATGCTCGTGTGAATTTTTTTTTTAAAGATAATAGACCAATAACTAAAAATTTAAAACAAAACAAAAGAGGGTGCATAAGTATGTGGGACACCTGTACGAATGGAAATTGAATACTTGTGTACCGGGATAAATTTTGTGTTACAATATAATATATCCTGACGTTGGATATTTGAGACACTGGCTGCTATTCCCACGGCCGATTAACTAAGTGCTTCGCACTTATACGTTATACCTGTATCAGTTTACGTGTTAAATAATCTATACATCAAATTATTTAAATATATATTTCTAATTCAGTGAATAGCTACTAAAATATCGTATCATATATCTGACAATGTAAGAGGGTGAGTCAATCTATAAAATTAACGCGAATCAAAGCGATCTAAATATTTAATGCTCGATTAAAATTTGCTGGAAATGTGCGCCGTCAATCGAAATGAAAGTGTTTTGTGTTCTGTCAAAATACGCTGAAACTGTTATTAACGGTTTAGATGATTTCAGTGGTGGAGTTATTGGAAATTAAAATCAACAAAAAATGGAACAATTTAACATATGAAAAGTCGAGGCAAATATTGATCAGTCAGTTGTTATAAAACACTGAAAATTGTGTGTAAGTTACAAGAACAATCAAAATCACCGCGCACTGTGATAAGAATAATCAGTGTCCTTAGTAGATAAACTATGACAATTCTGGCGCATTCAAGGTCACTCGTGACGTCATCAGAGGAGAGCTATTTGAGACTTGTTCAAGAACTGTTTAAAGTTGTTCGAGAGCTATTCGAGACCTGTTCACGGACTGTTTAAAACTGTTCGAAACCTGTTCAAAAGCTCTTTAACAGCTCTCGAACAGCTTTTGAATAGATCTCGAACGAACAGCTCTCGTCTGATGACGTCACGAGTGACCTTGAATGAGCCAAAAATTGCCAGAATGGACCTTAGCGATTTCCCATGTTAATTTCCATAAGAAGTGCGCCAGAACTGTCATAGCTTATCTACTGTCCTTGTATTCCAACAGCTGCAATGTTTATAGTTTTTACAGCAATCTTTTGTTGACCAATGTTCAATACGGTTGTGTTATTGTATTTTAGTTCGTTGAATGCTTTAAAATGAGTAGTAGAATCTGATGTTATGAGAAAACTCAGATTATCATCTAACATAACCTGCAATAACTGTATGTGCAGTAGATTTAAATGTTTCAAAAAAAGTAACAGAGGGATGAGGAAAATGCGTATTTAGGTGGTTTGGTGTGTGTATTGCCAATTCAATGGCGTCGAAATAGATTACATCATGATGAAGCTGAATTTAATTATGCATACCATGTAAGATTTAGTACTAGAAGCTGTATGCAAGATGTTCAGGGATGTTATAAAGTATTTATATCACTTCATGGGATAACAGCTCGCCGGGTGCAATATATTTGTTAATCTTTAACTTTGCATGGTTCGGCTCCTCGTGATAACAAATAGAAATATGAAAATCGACCAATTAAACTTAAAAACGATACCAGAGATTGTGTTGTAACGAAGTTACGAATTTACCAAAGTTTTTTACTCCCTAATCTCCATTCTTACACCTTTTACTTATAGTGAGTTCGTTTTAGTCATCCGGATGTTTTAGAGCATCCTCGTTTTCATTAGACCTTTTTGATCGAGCGTTCAGATGACAGTATGACAGTTGCAAAACGTCATAAGTATAATATTAACATAACCACAAATTTTGTTTATTGGAGGGAAAGGTTAGATAATAAGTTCTTAAATAGAAAATACAGAAAGTCGACAGTTAGTGGAGATTGTCCACAGAAATTCAGCAACCTCCATTTTGTATAAAACTAATAACGATTTTTTTTTTGTTTAAAAGAGATAACCTCAATCTCTAAACCGTTCGGAAATTATCGAGCAACCAGATGACTCGAAGGTCACGTGATTAAAAAATCTGTCTGCTCTCATCCGCTCCGTGATGGCTAAAACGAACTCACAGTTAATAATACTAATTTTAATTCCTTCTTCACATTTAAAAATAATTAATCTAATTAGTTTCTCTATAATACTTGTCAATACAATTAGTGTATTATTAAAATTTTGGCGTCCGGCAATAGACCGTAAATAGCTAAAATCAAAATGCACGTGAAAACGAAAAATGAAAATAAACACCGCGACCTCCTGTCGATCTTATGGTCAAACGCGATTCGTTGTACAAAGTTAACACTCCGCTCGGGAGATGGAGCCATTAGGGACTAAATTCGCCTAGCGACACGTATCCAACCAACCTCATGATATAGCATGGCTTGCGACTTGCTATTCATGATTCATGTAGGACTTACGATAGTAGATTGACAGCGATCGACACCAGTGCCGTAGTCAGCGAGCCGTACCAGTGCCGAGCTGTTCCAGTGCCGTACCAGACGAGGATTACTGTCTTGGGAATCATCTTCCACCGGAAAACTGATCACCGCCAGTTACACACCTTTTTCTCCTTTCTGCGCCAAGTTTTGGTTTGACTATTTATTTTGTTCTCTCTTTGTTACTGATGAATTTAGAATATTCAATTAATTGGTTTTTATTTTTCTTTCTCTCCGTACGTTAATATTATAGCAGCCGATACTCCGGAACTCAGTCTAGGAGGGCAAGTAAAGTCTGCCCTACTGGCCGACAAGAGATTGGTCGAGACCATAACGACCTCTGAAGTATTTTTTTCTTCACTGAAGCTGCCCTAATAAGTGGCGTTCACACTATAAACGGAAGGTGGCGCCAGAGTCAATCCGATAACTGAATCAACGCGCTAAAGTGACCCGTAACGACCGAAGTGCGTTACAAAGTTATTTCCTTTATTGAATCACTAATTATTCTCTGAAGGATGCCAATAAAATTTATTTATCCGACGATTTAAATATTACTAAAATTCATAAAATGTATTTGGAGGCTGACTCCAGTAATTGTGTCTCTGACGATACTTTTCGTAATATATCCTTTACCGTACAAAAACAATCTATTCAGAATGATCTCAGTACCAAAGTAGCTAGTGAAAAGCAAGTATTGTTTGTTTTGTTTGTTATTATTGGAGATGATTACAACGCGACCTATAAAATCTATTGTGCTCCCTTCTAGTTAGTGATTAGTTGTTAAGGATGTCTCAGTGATTAGAGCACCCCGTCCAGACCTATTCACCTCAAGAGATTTAGGATGTACTGACAGTTTCAGATTCGGTAGATCTCTCTTTCATATCTGATATGCTCTTAGGTATTGTGCCTTTAGGTTTTGCAAATCAGTACATTCAGAGAGTATATGGTTTGAGTTTTCAACCTCTAAGTCACAAAATCTCCATTCTTCTTGTACGGCTAGTCCAATCTTCCAAGCAAATAAGTAATTCATATCTTAAACGTGGTCCAAATTTTCAACAATAGAAATTAAACAAAGTCGTGTATATAGACAAATTTTTTAACCGACCAGTTTCGGTTGAAAAACCACCATCAGGAAATTATTAAAAATATAACAGAATATAAAAGTGTCACAATGGATTTGACTTTGTGACAATTTAACGGTATTTTTTTCTTTTATCAGAAGAATAATTGATTAAACAATTCCTTTATTAAGAGTGTTTGGAAAGTTGGGTGGAATTGTCCCTTCTTTTTTTTATTGAAAGTTTTGATATATTTGATCAAAATTCCTGAAACTATTGATAAAAATTCATTTATCGATATTCTTTACATGTTCTGAATAAAACTGGTACTGTAGCAATTCCACATGAAGGTTACTGATAAGCTGTAAATTAAAATTTATGACTATGATGATTATCTAGCGTTTGACGCAATGGGTATGTTCTTAAAATTTTATTAGATTTCGAAAATGAATAGAGTTTTCCGCGATAGTCCCAATTCGATCTAACCTGGAAAACGTCCATCATTTACTAAGCTAATCCAATCATAACGATGTTCCTAAATATGGTTACGTTGTTGTTGTTGTATATCTCCGGGCGAATTATGCATGAATAGTTAACGACATGTGTGAATAGTTTCTATGAATGTTTGATCCCCGACAGAGAATTAGAACAAGGGTTATTCTCGGCTTTGTATCCTCGCGAGGATCTTAATCAGTTTCGGCTGATTGCGAACAGACAATAACGATTCCATGCTTTCGAACTAAACGTGGATACAGGTTTGGATATTAGTTTGTATTGTTGGAAGATTTCTATAGTTTCTGACGGATCGGATGAGTATGAGATATAACATAATCATTTGACGTTATTTGACTGTGTGCCAAACCTTGCTGACTTCTGGATTAATATCTGTAGAGGTGTCTAGCCAGTTCTTCACTATTAAAAATAAATAAAAATATAATGGAATATCCAAAACTAGAGCAAACTAAATGTTTCAAGAACTAGAAATGTAGAAGTCATAGCAAAATTGAATCGAAGGACCACACATCCTGTTTTTTGAATTACTAATCTTTATTTGTAATTTTTTATCGTTAAGGTTTAAGAGTATCGTCAGACTTTAATATAGTTTATTATATTTGTAAAGTTTTACCAGGAATAAAATTTTCTGACAAATTAATAATACAATGTGTAACATTCTAATATTTTTTCAATCACTATGT
This sequence comes from Neocrepidodera transversa, assembly GCA_963243735.1. Lineage (NCBI taxonomy): Eukaryota > Metazoa > Arthropoda > Insecta > Coleoptera > Chrysomelidae > Neocrepidodera > Neocrepidodera transversa. The sequence continues at coordinate 2,966,047 of OY725353.1, forward strand.
ATATTTATACATTTTATTTCACAATCTAGTATAGAATCAAATTTATGAGTTTTTGTTAAGAATAAAATTTTCTGAGAAATTAATAATACAGTGTGTGACAACAAAATAGTACTTTTTAATAAATCTGATATTTTTAGAATCACCGTGTATATATTATACATATATTTTTTCTCATTTTAATATATTTTATTTTTTTCTTAAGAATGAAATTTTCTGATAAATTAATAATAAAAACAAGAGTGCTTTTTTAATTATTCTTATATTTTTCGAATCACTCTGTATATTTTATATCTGTTTTATATAATTTTAATATAGTTTATTGTGTTTATAAACTTTTACGAGCAATAAAATTTTCTGACAAATTTATAATACAGTGTGTGACAAAAAAAGTATTTTTCAATAATTCTGGCATTTTTAGAATCACTCTGTATATTTTATATCATTTTTTACGACTTTTATATTAGTTTATTGTATTTATAAAGTTTTGCCAAGAATAAAATTATTTGGCAAAAAATAATACAGTGTGTGACAAAAAAAATAGTACTTTTTTAATAATTATCATATTTTCGGAATCACCATGTATATTTATAATTTTTTTTCCAACTTTGGTATAGATAAAAATATTCATAAATTTTTGTTGAGAATAAAATTTTCTGAGAAATTAATTAATTATACAGAGTGTGACACAAAATACTACTTTTGAATAATTCTGATATTTTTTGAATCACCGTGTATATTTATAATTTTTTTATTTCAGTTTAAAATAGTTTATTGTCTTTATAAACTTTTACCAAGAATAAAATTTTATGACAAATTTATAATACAGTGTGTGATAAAAGATATAGTACTTTTTATTAATTCTGATATTTTTCGTATCACCCTGTATATTTTTTTTTTTTTTTCGCCTACCATTATAGAGTTTATTAAATTTGTATGTTTATAAATTTTTTTCCCAACTTTAGTATAGATAAAAATATTCATAAATTTTTGTTGAAAATAAAAGTTTCTGAGAAATTAATTATACAGTGTGTGACACACAATACTATTTTTGAATATTCTGATATTTTTAGAATCACCATGTATATTTATATATTTTTTTATCCCACTTTAATTTAGTTTATTGTATTTATAAACTTTTAACAGGAATAAAATTTTATGACAAATTTATAATACACTGTGTGACAAAAAATTATTTTTCAAAAATTTTCATATTTTCTGATTCAACGTGTATATTTTATAAATTTTATGTCTCACTTTATTATACGTTATTATATTTATAAACTTTTCTCAAGAATAAATTTTTTTTCACAAATTGAAAATACAGGGTCTGACGAAAAAATAGTACTTTTTAATAATTCAGATATTCTTCGGATCACCCTGTATATTTTATACATTTTTTCGCCTACCATTATATAGTTTATTATATTTGTAAAATTTTGCCAAGAATAAAATTATCTGGCAAATTAATAATACAGTGTGTAACAAAAAAAATAGTACTTTTTATTATAATTCCCATATTTTCTGAATCACCATGTATATTTATAAATTTTATTTCCCACTTCAGTCTAGAAAATAATATTCATAAGTTTTTGTTAATAATACAATTTTCTGAGAAATTAATAATACAGTGTGTGATACAAAATACTACTTTTTAATAATTGTGATATTTTTAGAATCACCATGTATATATATTTTTTTATCTCATTTTAATTTAGTTTGTTGTATTTATAAACTTTTACCATGAATAAAATTTTATGACAAATTTATAATACAGTGTGTGACAATAAAAATATTTTTCAATAATTTTCATATTTTCTGAATCACCGCGTATATTTTATAAATTTAATTTCTCACCTGATAATAGGTAATTATGTTAATAAACTTTTGTCAGGAATAAAATTTGTTCACAATTTAAAAATACAGTGTCTCACCCAAAATAGTACTTTTTTAAAAATTCTGATATTGAGAGACAAAAAAATTGTACCCTTCCAATACCAATACTTTGCATATTTTCCGAATCACCATGTATATTATATATATTTTTTCTTACACTATAATATATTTTATTATATTTTTAAATTTTTATCAGGAATAAAATTTTCTGAAAAATTAATAATACAGTGCGTGACAAAAAAATTGTTCTTTTTCAATAATTCTCATATTTTTCGAATCACCGTGTATATTTTATATATGTTTCTCACACTTTAATATAGTCTGTTGTATTTCTAAACTTTTATCAAGAATAAAATTTTCTGACAAATTAATAATACAGTGTGAGACAAAAAAATTGTACCTTTCCAATACTTTGCATATTTTCCGAATCACCATGTATATTTTATATATTTTTTTTAATAGTTTAATATATTTCATTGTATTTCTAAACTTTTATGTAGAATAAAATTTTTTGACAAATTAATAATACAGTGTGAGACAAAAAAATTGTTCTTTTTCAATAATTCTCATATTTTTCGAATCACCGTGTGTATATTATATATTTTTTTACACACTTTAATATATTTTATTGTATTTATAAACTTTTATCAAGAGTAAAATTTTCTGAAAAATTAATAATACACAGTGAGAAATAAAAATTGCACCCTTCCAATACTTTGCGTATTTTCCGAATCACCATGTATATTTTACAAATTTTTTCTGCGACTTTAATATATTTCATTGTATTTCTAAACTTTTATGTAGAATAAAATTTTTTGACAAATTAATAATACAGTGTGAGACAAAAAAATTGTTCTTTTTCAATAATTCTCATATTTTTCGAATCACCGTGTGTATATTATATATTTTTTTACACACTTTAATATATTTTATTGTATTTATAAACTTTTATCAAGAGTAAAATTTTCTGAAAAATTAATAATACACAGTGAGAAATAAAAATTGCACCCTTCCAATACTTTGCGTATTTTCCGAATCACCATGTATATTTTACAAATTTTTTCTGCGACTTTAATATATTTCATTGTATTTATAAACTTTTATCAAGAATAAAATTTTCTGACAAATTAATAATACAGTGTGAGACAAAAAAATTGTACCTTTCCAATACTTTGCATATTTTCCGAATCACCATGTATATTTTATATATTTTTTCTTACACTATAATATATTTTATTATATTTTTAAATTTTTATCAAGAATAACATTTTCTAACAAATTAATAATACAGTGTGAGACAAAAAAATTGTATTTTTTCAATAATCCTCATATTTTCCGAATCACCCTGTATATTTCGTATATTTTTTCTCACACTTTAATATATTTTATTGTATTTATGAACTTTTATTAGGAATAAAATTTTTGGACAAATCAATAATACAGTGTGTGACAAAAAAATTGTACTTTTTCAATAATTCTCATATTTTTCGAATCACCATGTATATTTTATTAATTTTTTCTTACACTTTAATATATTCTATTGTATTTATAATCTTTTATCAAGAATAAAATTTTCTGACAAATTAATAATACAGTGTGAGACAAAAAATTGTACGTTGTCAATAATTATCATATTTTTCGAATCACCCTGTATATTTTATATATTTTTCTCACACTTTAATATAGTCTGTTCTATTTCTAAACTTTTAACAAGAATAAAATTTTCTGACAAATTAATAATACAGTGTGAGACAAAAAAAATTGTATTTTTTCAATAATCCTCATATTTTCCGAATCACCCTGTATATTTCGTATATTTTTTCTCACACTTTAATATATTTTATTGTATTTATGAACTTTTATTAGGAATAAAATTTTTGGACAAATCAATAATACAGTGTGTGACAAAAAAATTGTACTTTTTCAAAAATTCTCATATTTTCCAAATCACCATGTATATTTTATATATTTTTTTCTCGCCCTTTAATATATATTTTATTGTATTTATAATCTTTTATCAGGAATAAAATTATCTGACACAACAAAAATACAGTGTGAGACAAAAAAATTGTACTTTGTCTATAATTCTCATATTTTTCGAATCACCGTGTATATATTATATATTTTTTCACACAATTTAATATATTTTATTTTATTTATCAACTATTATCAAAAATAAAATTTTGTGACAAATTAATAATACAGTGTGTGACAAAAAATTGTCCTTTTTCAATAATTCTCATATTTTTTGAATCACCATGTATATTTTATAAATTTTTTCCCACACTTTAATAAATTTGTTTGTATGTATAAACTTTTATCAAGAATAAAATTTGTTGACAAATTAATAATACAGTGTGTGATAAAAAAATTGCTTTTTCAATAATTCTCATTTTTTCCGAATCACCATGTATATTTTATATATTTTTTCTCATGCCTTAATGTATTTTATTATATTTATAAAGTTTTATCAAGACTAAAATTTTCTGACAAAATTATACAGTGTGTGACAAAAAAAATGTACTTTTTCAATATTTCTCATATTTTTCGAATCACCATGTATAATTTTTATATTTTGCTCACACTTTAATATAGTTTATTGTATTTATCGAGAATAAAATTTTCTGACAAATTAATAATACAGTGTGAGACAAAAAAATTGTACTTTTTCAATAATCCTCATATTTTCGGAATCACCATGTATATTTCACAGTTTTTTTTAACACCTTAATATATTTTATTATATTTATAAACTTTTATTAAGAATAAAATTTTTTGACAAATTAATAATACAGTGTGTGACAAAAAAATTGTACTTATTATATATATTTTTGATATTTTTCAAAATTTATTTATTGTCAATTTGCTATTATTAGCATTAAAAATATATTTAAAATTATTTATTGAGGAAATTTATTATTATTACTAAAATTTTAACACCCTGTATATAAAAAAATAATTATATTTTAATATCAAAATTTACTAAACAATAAATTATTTCCCATCGATAAAAATATTTTTGGCACAAAATTTTTTCAATTACGTCTCTGACCATTTTCTATGGAATGAACCCAATCAAACAAAATAGGAGGAGATGAAGAAAAAAATCTTCTTTTTAACTGACAGTTTTGTTATAAGACATAGATATGAATTTTTTAGAGTTCAACTTGAGTGACAGAACCGAATTGAGAATAGGTAAGCATTCCGGTGAAATGTCAGATTTTAACGTTTTTAATCTGATAAAAATCCGGCCCCCAAGAACGTGATTCACTAAATTATTATAATGTTGGTATAAAATAATTTATTATGAATCATTTAATTTTTTTTAAACGAAATAAAGCATAAAGTCAGGTACTACAAATTTAATAACAAAATGTACTAAAAATCAACTAGTTTCAGTCACTGACCATCATCAGGTCAATATTAATATATTTTGTGATTAATTATTTTCATTGTTTAGTACTTAATATTGGTCTGATGATGGTCAGTGATCGAAACTAGTTACCTCCTAGTACTTTTCTGTTATTAAATTTATGTTACCTGACTTTGTGCTTTATTTTCCTGTGGGATTTAATTTTTTTTTTTAATAAATTATTATTGTATAATTTACTGTAAGTCTTCAGTTTTTAACTTAACGACGTCAGTTGAAACAAATAAAAAGCAAAGTTTCGAGATGATTAAATTCCGCCCGAACAAAGTTTTACAGAATCTGAAATAAAGTATCCGAGCAAGCAGCAAGGTTACTTGATACGTTTTTAATGTTTCTTAACTTACTTTCAAATCTCCCGGGATTAAAAGCGAGAAATTATTGGAAAATCAATAAATCCCCTGACAGAAAAATCGGATTCATATCAATTCTTAAATATCAAATCTTAGAATTTACTACATTGAAAGATACATTAGGATTAAATAAACAATGATATAGGGTACCCCAAAAAAATTCATATACAAAGTCTACTTAATTTTTCGGTACCACAAATTGGTTTATAGTCCAACATGAAGGGAAATTTCATGACGTATACCAAGTTGTAGGTTAGGTTTTGCACCAAAAGTATTTAAAAAAAATTCATTGGGTGGGGATAGCATTAACTTGGCCCCTCCTAATATTATTTAAATAATTAAGACATTTACAAACAATATATTATGTTTAAAACTTTTGGAAGGTGGGGGGATAACTTAATTGAGCACTTTCTGGATACTTTGTTTGAGTTAATTATTTCATTAAGATTTAGCTTTGGACTGGTTCAAATTCCATTACCCTTCTGCCCTTCTGGAAAATTTCTTTTTGTTTCTTTCCTTTGTGGCGGTTCATAAATTTTCATATGCCTTCATTTCTTCCTCTGCTCTCTCTATGAAAGTTTTGCAGGTTCTTTTTATCTCTTTTGTTGACAATATTATTACATCATCCGCGTTAGGGTTAGATTTGTTAGAAATAAGAGTGAGTCTAAAAGCTAGCAAATCCATTGCTAGGTTTAGGTTTACTTTCTTCTACCTCTCTATAAATGAACTCCTATTGGTACGCTTGAAGGTTCCTCAATGGCCTAATACAGCAGTAGTAGGTCTTTGTCCTTTCTTTGTTCATCCACCAATTTATCTGGACGAGATCAGAATGTGGGTATCTCATTGACCTCTTCTGTTTCCTCCTGTAGGTGGCTTAACCGGGTTACTTGAGAGACAATCTGGTTTCATGGTCAACAGTTTTAGTGCTTCTCTTACTAGTCTTCCTGAAGGATCTTTATGTGCTTTCAACAAGCAGAGGGCATCATGATCAGTTATGATCTTAAATAGCTTTCCATGTGTGAGATGACCAAATAGCAGCTAGTCCCTGTAGTTCTGTAATAGTATTCTTCTCGCTCTTAGATTGGCTATTACAGGCGCTATGTCATCTACCCCGACAGCGGCAATGGAAAGATTTCTGGGTCTTACTCCTCTCCATATATTACTGGATCAGGAGGCCAGAATGACCTCCTATAGAGCCATGTCGGTGGCAGGTCAAATTGAGGGGGAGAGTCTATAGGACCACTCTGGACTGCTGCGAGAGATGAGTACTCACCACACTCTCGGAATGGTTTCTCCCAGAACTCACATACAGAAGTCCTTCAACGTCCTTCTTCCGAGAAGAGACGAATGGGAAAGGGGGGAGATTATCTTTCCAGGGACGGCTTATGTACTGTACACAGATGGTTCAAAGACCCCAAGTGGTGTTGGAGCCGGAGTGTACAGCAAAAAACCGAGAGTTGACATCACAGTAAGCCTCGGCAAGTATGCTACCATCTTTCAGGCGGAGGTTTTCGCTATAGAATTGTGTGCAAGAGAGTTGGTAAACCATCATCTTGTCAACAAAAGTATTTATATTTTATCAGACAGCCAGGCAGCTTTAAAAGCACTGAGCTCCAGCCGGCTGGACTCGAAGCTGGTGTGAAACTGCATCGAATCCCTGAATCGCATTGCTACCAGTAACAGAGTAACCCTACTCTGGGTACCTGGGCATGAAGGGGTGGAGGGCAATGAGAAAGCCGACATCCTTGCGAAAAGAGGTGCAGAATCAGAGTTCATTGGACCGGAACCATTTTTTGGTATAGCCAAAAGCAGTGCCAAAGACACTATCTGGAGATTGGCCGAGAGGAAAACTCTCCAGCACTGGAAAGATATTCCTTGGTTAGCTCACTCTAAGGCGCTTATAGTCAAACCCTCAGGTAGCACCCTATGGCAGATCCTAGAATGGAGTAGAAGTGATCTACGCATCCTAATCGGACTGCTGATAGGGCACTGTCGTCTGCAGTACCATCTGAAGAAGCTAGGTCTGAGTCAAACATCGGACTGTCGCTTCTGCAGTGTGGAAGACGAAACGGCGGAGCATATTTTATGCTCCTGCCCTGCCCTGGAAATGAATAGGCTTCGTACGTTTGGTTTTGTACAGCTGGAGCCTACCGACTTCAAGGAAGCTTCACCTAAATATACCATAGACTTCGTAAGAAGGTGTGGATTGTATGGTGAATTATAGCCCATAGGGGTGAGTCACAATAGGCCTCTGTTGGCCGCAGTGGAGGGGCGAGCAAACGCTCCACTCACATTGAACCTACCTACCTACCTACCTAGATTATCCTCGACTTATAAAATCTACTGGATGCTGTTCCCTATCTTTTCCTTTTTGGAGTAGGATTCCGCCAAGACCTATTTTGAATGTATCAACCGTCAGTTCATATCCTATATTGAAGTTAAAGTGTTTTAGGCCTTTTAGACCTTTTTTGAGTTACAGAAAATACCTTGTAGCAATACCATTTGGTTTTCATCTGTTATTATATTTCCATGTTTGTCTTTTATACATTTTTTATTCACAAATCTTTCCTCGATTAGTTTTATTTTGTCTTCCATATACTACTATTTTTTAACCCTCCATATCTTCTTTGCTCTTTGTACTGTCTATTGTTTTCGTTTGTAACTGCTTCGCTTGTAATATTTTCTGTTTGGCTTATTTCCTCTTTTTTTGTACTAACACATTTTTGAAAAAATAGAGTTTGAAAACTCAATTAACATACTTTCAGAATGTACGCACTGCTTTACAAAATCTAAGGGTCCAGGCATCAGATAGAAGAGAGAGATCTACCAAATCTGAAACAATCAGACACCCTAGCACGACTGGCACTAGAAGGGGACATAATTATCCCCATATAAACATAAATCAATTTTGCAGCGGAAATGGGACCTATTCGAGCTAGCACTAAATTTGAACATAAGGAAATCCTGGTTAGCACCAAACAGGATGTAGACTAGTCAAATAGACCATATTGTAATGACACTTCGGTCGTTACGGGTCACTTTGGCGCCTTGGTCCAGGTTTCGGATTGCCTCGGGCGCCACCTTCCGTTTAGAGTGTGAAGGCCACTGCACGGGCAGCTTCAGTGGAGAAAGAAAATACTCCAGGAGTCGTTATTGTATCAACCAAAATCACTGGACGGTCTTTACTTGCCCAACTAGGTTTGAGTACCTGGATATTAGCTGCTGGGATGTTAAAATAGTACTCAAAACAAATAAAATTTTTATAGTTACCAAATTCCGGCGAAGAAAAAGGTGTGCAATGGTTTTTTTCTCGGATACTACAGGCACGTTTTCCTGGCTGGTGTGGCGTTTGATGACGGTCCAATAATTGAACTTGGCTTCATCTTGACCTATATCTAAAGGTCGCACTCCCACTGCTATTCTAATTGGGACGGCTACAGCAAGTCGTACTTCGGGCTGCCACTGCACCTCCCGACAACGGTTTGAATTGCCCTACTCGAAATGAACTTCGGTGTCTAAGAAGCAGAGACAAGTGTCTCCACCTGTCGGGCTAACATGTAACTGGTATGACTGGCCTTATACTCTATACTACATAATTTTAAGTTAATTCTATTCCAGTGTCGTGCGCGATTTAATTTATATATTTTAATTATTACGGAGAAAAGTAACTTTGTTACAATATCCTTATACCATACCAATCAATGAAAATGGTAAAAAATGTAAGAAGCTATAGCAGATCCGGATAACGACTATTTTTTAGTAATCGCCAAAATAAAAAAAATTTCATACCACAAAAAAAATATCTAGAAGAAATCAGAAGGAACCTAGTAAAAGAAAATGTAATGGAAACAAATAGAGAAAGCTGTAAAAAAGTAGACAAAAGAATAATTAGACAGAAAACAAAAAAGATAAAAAGAGACAAATGGTTCGATGTACCAAAGAAAAACAAAGAAGATATGGAGGGCAAAAAAAGATAAAGAAATGAAGAATTTTTATCATGAAGACAATTGATTTCTAACAAAAATGGAAAATTGTTTGTTTTTTTAATAAAACACACAGTATATTTTTCTGCAATTTGAAAAAACTGACAGTTACCGAATACAGAATAAAAAAATATAAGTGGACGGTATTTCAAAAATATTTATGAATGTTTCAAATAATAGTAAGAAAATAAACCAGACCTGTTGTATTCCATTTTTGATCCACGGTGTGATGTGATGGCTTAAAAATGAGATTATCAAACCCACACACAATATACATGAGATTATAAAGATGAATAAAGAAGACCACACAGAAAGGTTATCCCATTTTTTAATCTCTAATAGGTGGAAATGTATGAATCTTTATTAATTAAATAACACATCTGTATATTTTTTAGTATATTTATAAAAATAATAAAAAAATAATTAATATGAGATAAAAATTTAATCAGAAGAAAAATTCGAATTTTATAACCTTAATTTTTTTTAAACGGATCAGATTTTAATAAATTTACAAAAATGGAATATAAAACGTGTAGATTTAAAAAAAAAATTAATCCTCATTTTATTATTTTCAGATCAAAACGAATTTTATTTAAAAAAAAATTGTTACCACATTTTTCAAAAATATTTATTAAAAAATTAGATATAAATTGTAGAAAAAAATCAATTCTTTTCTAGCTTCATTCATTTTAAATTGTTTAATTATTCTTTTAAAAAATGGTGGGAGCGCAAAATCTCTATATTTATAATTTTGGTATGAATAAATATTGGGTAATAAAATTATTCATATAAATATTGTCTTTATATACACAAATAATGGATACTAGTACATAATTGAAAAATGGAAAAATTCAACAACAAAAATTTTAATAAAAAAAATTGAAAAAACAGGGAGTTCCCTTAAATTCTAATTATCTTTCTATCTATTTACCCTAATTTTTGTGTAAATATTTATAAACATATGGCACCCATAAATTTTACTATTACAAAAATAGGAGAGAAAAACAATTAGAACGAAAAATCGGAAGGCTGTAACGTTTACATTTTTCAAAATTGTATAATTACTCAGATTTTAATGCAAATTTTGCAAAAAGGTAGTTCAAGAGTCGTATATTTTAAAAAAAAATCAGCTATTTTTTAACTCCATTAGTTTCGGAGAAATAAATTTTTTTGAATAAATAAATATTAAGAAATAAAACTTTTCATATAAATACTAGATAATAATATACATAATTGAAAATGTATGAACTTTTATTAATTAAATTATACACATCTGTATATTTTTTCAAATATTTAATAATTATGAATTTTTTTTTTAACCCTACCACTGTATATTTATTCGAAATCTCCATACGTTTAAAATACTATTCAACCAAACCCAAATTTGATTCCGAAATGTGCTTGTAAAGCCAGAAAACAAACAACGAGCTAAAATATTCCGGAGCACGTCATGATTTTCAAATAACTTGATAACAAAAGTTTATTCCGTTTATTTTCTACTTTTAATTAGTAGATTTAAAAGTAAAAATTAAGTACACTAGGACACGAATTTTTTTATGGGACATCCTATAATATCGTTTTTTTAGTAGATTTAAAAGTTTTTGTGTACCGAAATGTAAAGTAAACTAGGCAAAGATTTTTTTTTGTTATTTTAATAGATTTAAAAAAGGTTTTGGACCGAAAAATATAGTACATTTATAGGACACGAATTTTTTATGGGACATCCTATATTATCATTTTATTAGTAGATTTAAATATTTTTGGACCAAGTACACTTAGGACACGAAGGATAGCTTTTTAGTGGAATCTAATGATATATCGCTAACCATAAAAAGAGAACAATAGAGCCTACTCTATACCGCACAGACATATCTTAACCTAATCCACCCTTAACCTAATCTACTACACCTAATTACTGGAGCATACAGAACAAGTCCAAAGGATAGCATTCTAGTGGAATAACTGAGCCTAATGTATGCTTTAAAGATATATCTTAACCTAATCCACCATTAACATAATCTACTACGCCTAGTTAATGGAGCATACAGAACAAGGCCAAAAACAGAGCTTGCTCTATGCCGTAAAGATATATCTTGACCTAATCCACCCTTAACATAATCCACTTCGCCTAGTTACTGGGGAATACAGAACAACCCCAAAGGATAGCATTCTAGTAGAACAACAGAGCCTACTCTATGCCGTAAAGATATATCTTAGCCTAATCCACCATTAACCTAATCCACTACACCTAGTTACTGGAGCTTTTAAAAGTAGTCCAAAGGATAGCATTCTAGTGGAATAACAGAGCCTACTCTATGTCGTAAAGATATATCTTAACCTAATCCACCCTTATTCAAATCCACAACGCCTAGTTACTGGATTATACAGAATATGTCCAAAGGATAGCATTCTAGTAGAACAACAGAGCCGTAGAGATATATATCTTAATCTAATCCACCCTTAATCAAATCCACAACGCCTAGTTACTGGATTATACAGAATATGTCCAAAGGATAGCATCCTAGTGGAACAACGGAGCTATAGAGATATATATCTTAGCCTAATCCACCCTTAATCAAATCCACAACGCCTAGTTGCTGGATTATACAGAACATGTCCAAAGGATAGCATCCTAGTGGAACAACGGAGCCATAGAGATATATATCTTAGCCTAATCCACCCTTAATCAAATCCACAACGCCTAGTTACTGGATTATACAGAACATGTCCAAAGGATAGCATTCTAGTGGAACTACGGAGCCATAGAGATATATATCTTAGCCTAATCCACCCTTAATCAAATCCACAACGCCTAGTTACTGGATTATACAGAACATGTCCAAAGGATAGCATTCTAGTGGAACTACGGAGCCATAGAGATATATATCTTAGCCTAATCCACCCTTAATCAAATCCACAACGCCTAGTTACTGGATTATACAGAACATGTCCAAAGGATAGCATTCTAGTGGAACTACGGAGCCATAGAGATATATATCTTAGCCTAATCCACCCTTAATCAAATCCACAACGCCTAGTTACTGGATTATATAGAACAAGCCCAAAGGATAGCATTCTAGTAGAATAACAGAGCCTACTATATGCCGTAAATCTTATCCTAATCCACCCTTAACCTAATCCACTACGCCTAGTTACTGGAGCATACAGAACAAGCCCAAGGGATAGCATTCTAGTGGATCAACAGAGCCTACTCTATGCCGTAAAGATATATCTTAACCTAATCCACTACGCCTAGTTACTGGAGCATACGGAATAAGCTAAAAGGATAGCATTACCCCCCCCCCCCCTACGTGGTCATCACTCCTTTCTGTGGTAAAGCAGCAGTAATAGTATCGAGTGACAGCCAATTTAGCTACAAATTTCCGAACTCATTCTGTTTTTTTTTATTTCACTTTTTTTCTGATTTTTTTCGATTTATTTCTATTCTTTCGAATTTTTTCATTTTTTTTCATTTTATTTAGTAGTTTTCGGTTTTTTTGGTGTTTTTTTTTTGAGTTTTTACCATTTTTTGCGTTTATTTTTGAGATCATTTTCCGATTCTTTGCGCTTTTGTGTTTGTTCGATTTTTTTTGGGATGTTTTAAAAATTTTTTGCTATTTTCTGCGAATTTTTTTTGCGATTTTTTTGGGATTTTGTTTTACGCTTTTTTTACCGCTTTTGTTTGATATTTTTTTGTAATTCTTTGCCATTTGTTTCAAACCTTTCAATTTTTTAAATTTTTTCCGGTTTATTGCTATTTTTTCCATTTTTTACGGTTTTTTTTATAATTTTTGGCAATAATTTTGGATTTCTTGCGTTTTTTTAGCGACATTTTTTCTGATTGTTTTCGATTTTTTCCTCATTTCTTTTTTCCATTCTGTTTTTTTTCCTATTTCTCTTTTTTCAGATTTTTTCGATTTATTTCAATTCTTTGGAATTTTTTTAAATTTTTTTTATTTTATTTCCAAGTTTTCGGTTTTTTTGGTTGTTTTTTTGCCGGTTTTTAACATTTTTTGCGATTTTTTCCGATTCTTTGCGCATTTGCGTTTGCAATTTGTTTTTTTCGATTTTTTTGGGATGTTTTAAAAATTTATTTAAAATCTTTCTAATTTTTTTTTAAATTCTTTCCAGTTTTTTTGCTTTTTTGTACACATTTTTTGCAATATTTTAGTTTTTTTAGCGATTTTTTTTAGACCAATTTTTTTATTATTTGATTCTCTCTTTAAATAAATTAAAAGAATTTTTAATTTACTTAAAGACGTTTCGATTTTAGGAACCATCATCATTTTTTTTTAATATTATTTTGTTGGTTATATTATCAGAGTAATATTTTGTTAAGGACCTGCATTTTTTTAATTAGAATACTATAAAAATATTTTTCATTTAACTACCGTTTCGTCATATTTACATCCATCATCAGAAATTTATTGAAAATAGTAGCAGTATATTTTTTTATTTGCTTAAATAAAAAATTGGTAATAAAAATCAATACATATTGTAATTTTTTATGATTTCAGCAAATTTCAGAAATGCTCACAAACCGGCAATCGCGCTTAAATTACAAAAACCGTTATATTGTGACGTACACATGCCAGATGTGTCCTTCCTGTGCCTTTACCATTTGGGCATTTGTTTACCCCATGAGTTTGGTGGAATAAGTGCAAGTTATTTTTAGTCAATGGTTTTACTTGAGGTAAGCATAATTTATGTATTATGAAAATTGTTACAAATCATTATTTATTATATTTAATTTTTTAAATTAAAATTAACCAAAAAAATATAGAATGCACGATAATGGTAAACATCATAGTATATAAAATATCGATTTTAATTTCTATTGTGGAACATGCGCCTTTATAACCATGGGCGGTTCATTAAAAGGGCAACGGGTATTTAAAATATATATTTATAACTAAAAAATATTTGGTTTGTGGTTTTTGATTAATTTTTTTTTATATTTATGTTGAACTTAATCTGTATAAAATTGTTAAAGTTAAAAGTGATTTTATTTTGTTTCGATTTTTTTTCCACTTTTCAAAATTAAATTAAAATTAAAAAATTACCTGGCGGTTATTTATGATAATTTATTTGGATTTAAAATTTTCAAATTTGATTAATTGTCCACCCTGTAATAATAATTTTATAGAAAATTTTACTGATTCTAAAAGTTTCTAAATCCTATACATTTTTCAAAAATTCAAAAAGAAATATTAAAAATGTACAGGATGATCTCAAGAATATGTAAATTATTATTATAAAATGACTAATTAGTTTGTACACCCTGTACTGTTATTTTGAAAGATAATTTTACTTGTAATAAATGTTTCTAAATCTATTAAGTTTTACAGAAATGGAAAAACAAATGTTAAAAACAATACAGGGTGATCTCAAGAATACGTATATTATGATTATAAAATAATTATTTGGTTTGTACACCCTGTACTATTATTTTGACAGAAAATGTGACTCGTGGTAAAATTATCTAAATCTAATAAACTTTATAAAAGTGTAATATCATTATTAAAAATATACAGGATGATGTCAGATATATGTAAATTATCTGTATAAAATAATTCTTTAATTTGCTCACCCTGTATTATTAATTTGACCGAAAAATTTATTCATTATAAAAGTTTCTAAAACCTTATGTAATAAAAAAATTTAAATATTAAAAAATATACAAGATGATATCGAGAAGACGTAAATTATGTTTATAAAATATTTCTTTAATTATCTCACCCTGTATTACGAAATTGACAGAAAATTTCACTTTTAGTAAAACTTTCTAAATCCAATAAGCTTTAGCAATAAAATATTAATATTAAAAAATATACAGGATGATATCAAGAAGACCTAAATTTATGATTATAAAATGACTTTTTAATTTGCTCACCCTGTATTATCAATTTTACAGAAAATTTTACTCTTACTAAAAGTTTTTAAATCCAATAAGCTTTATGGAATGAAAATATTAATATAAAAAAATATACAGGATGATATCAAGAAGATGTAAATTATGGCTAGAAAATAATTCTTACATTTGCTCACCCTGTATTATTAATTTGACAGAAAATTTTACTCTTACTAAAAGTTTCTATATCTAATAAGCTTTATGTAATAAAAATATTAATATTAAAAAATATACAGGATGTTATAAAGAAGACGTAAATTATGACTATAAAATAACTCTTTAATTTGCTCACCCTGTATTATTAATTTTACAGAAAATTTTACTCTTACTAAAAGTTTCTAAATCCAATAAGCTTTATGGAATGAAAATATTGATATAAAAAAATATACAGGATCATATCAAGAAGACGTAAATTATGGCTGGAAAATAATTCTTAAATTTGCTCACCCTGTATTATTAATTCGACAGAAAATTTCACTTTTAGTAAAAGTTTCTAAATCCAATAAGCTTTATGGAATGCAAATATTAATATTAAAAAATATACAGGATGTTATCAAGAAAACGTAAATTATGGCTATAAAATAACGCTTTAATTTGCTCACCCTGTATTATTAATTTGACAGAAAATTTCTCTCTTACCAAAAGTTTCTAAATCTAATAGTCTTTATGGAATGAAAATATTAATATAAAAAAATATACAGGATGTTATCAAGAAGATGTAAATTATGACTATAAAATAACTCTTTAATTTGCTCACCCTGTATTATTAATTTGACAGAAAATTTCTATCTTACCAAAAGTTTCTAAATCTAATAAGCTTTATGGAATGAAAATATCAATATTAAAAAATATACCGGATGTTATCAAGAAGACGTAAATTATGGCTATAAAATAATTCTTAAATTTGCTCACCCTGTATTATTAATTCGATAGAAAATTTCACTGTTA
Source organism: Neocrepidodera transversa (assembly GCA_963243735.1). Taxonomy (NCBI): domain Eukaryota; kingdom Metazoa; phylum Arthropoda; class Insecta; order Coleoptera; family Chrysomelidae; genus Neocrepidodera; species Neocrepidodera transversa. The sequence continues at coordinate 2,982,562 of OY725353.1, forward strand.
GTAAAAGTTTCTAAATCCAATAAGCTATATTGAATGAAAATATTAATACAAAAAAATATACAGGATGATAACAAGAAGATGTAAATTATGACTATAAAATAACTCTTTAATTTGCTCACCCTGTATTATTAATTTGACGGAAAATTTCAATCTTACTAAAAGTTTCTAAATCCAATAAGCTTTATGGAATGAAAATATTGATATAAAAAAATATACAGGATCATATCAAGAAGACGTAAATTATGGCTGGAAAATAATTCTTAAATTTGCTCACCCTGTATTATTAATTCGACAGAAAATTTCACTTTTAGTAAAAGTTTCTAAATCCAATAAGCTTTATGGAATGCAAATATTAATATTAAAAAATATACAGGATGTTATCAAGAAAACGTAAATTATGGCTATAAAATAACGCTTTAATTTGCTCACCCTGTATTATTAATTTGACAGAAAATTTCTCTCTTACCAAAAGTTTCTAAATCTAATAGTCTTTATGGAATGAAAATATTAATATAAAAAAATATACAGGATGTTATCAAGAAGATGTAAATTATGACTATAAAATAACTCTTTAATTTGCTCACCCTGTATTATTAATTTGACAGAAAATTTCTATCTTACCAAAAGTTTCTAAATCTAATAAGCTTTATGGAATGAAAATATCAATATTAAAAAATATACCGGATGTTATCAAGAAGACGTAAATTATGGCTATAAAATAATTCTTAAATTTGCTCACCCTGTATTATTAATTTGACAGAAAATTTCTCTCTTACCAAAAGTTTCTAAATCTAATAGTCTTTATGGAATGAAAATATTAATATAAAAAAATATACAGGATGTTATCAAGAAGATGTAAATTATGACTATAAAATAACTCTTTAATTTGCTCACCCTGTATTATTAATTTGACAGAAAATTTCTATCTTACCAAAAGTTTCTAAATCTAATAAGCTTTATGGAATGAAAATATCAATATTAAAAAATATACCGGATGTTATCAAGAAGACGTAAATTATGGCTATAAAATAATTCTTAAATTTGCTCACCCTGTATTATTAATTCGATAGAAAATTTCACTGTTAGTAAAAGTTTCTAAATCCAATAAGCTATATTGAATGAAAATATTAATACAAAAAAATATACAGGATGATAACAAGAAGATGTAAATTATGACTATAAAATAACTCTTTAATTTGCTCACCCTGTATTATTAATTTGACGGAAAATTTCAATCTTACTAAAAGTTTCTAAATACAATAAGCTTTATGGAATGAAAATATTAATAAAAAAAAATATACAGGATGATATCAAGAACACGTAAATTATGGCTAGAAAATAATTCTTAAATTTGCTCACCCTGTATTATTAATTTGATAGAAAATTTCTCTCTTACCAAAAGTTTCTAAATCTAATAATCTTTATGGAATGAAAATATTAATATAAAAAAATATACAGGATGTTATCAAGAAGACGTAAATTATGGCTATAAAATAATTCTTAAATTTGCTCACCCTGTATTATTAATTCGACAGAAAATTTTACTCCCCATAAAAGTTTTTAAATCCAGTAAGCTTTATGGAATCAAAATATTAATATTAATAAATATACAGGATGGTATCAAGTAGACGTAAATAAATTATGATTATAAAATAACTTTTTAATTTGCTCACCCTGTATTATTAATTTGATAGAAAATTTCATTCCTAGTAAAAGTTTCTAAATCCAAAAAGCTTTATAAAATAAAAATAATATTATAAAAAAATATACAGGATGATATCAAGGAGACGTAAATTATAATTATAAACTAACTTATTAATTTGCTCACCCTGTATTATTACTTTGATGTATATTTTTTAATATTTGTTTTTTTATTGCATAAAGCTTATTGGATGTAGAAACTTTTATTAGTAATAAAATATTCTTCAAATTAATAATACAGGGTGAGGAAATTAAACAGATATTTTATAATCATAATTTACGTCTTTTTGTTATCACCCTGTATATTTTTTAATATTTATTTATTAATTTCATAAAACTTATTAGATTTAGAAGCTTATATCAAGAGTGAAATTTTCTGTCAAATATATAATACAGAGTGAGCAAATTAAAGAGTTAATTTATAATCATAGTTTACGTCTTCTTGATATCATCCCGTATATTTTTAAGATTTATTTTTTTATTGCAAAAAGCGTATTGGATTTAGAAACTTTTAGTAAGAGTCAAATTTTCTGTCAAATTAATAATACAGTGTGAGCAAATTAAAGAGTCATTTTATAATCATAATTTATGTCTTCTTGATATCATCCTGTATATTTTTAATAATTATTTTCAAATTTTTTAAAGATTATTGGATTAAGGAACTTTTATTAAGACCAAAATTTTTTGTCAAATTAATAATACAGGGTGAGCAAATTAAACAGATATTTTATAATCATAATTTACGTTTTCTTGATATCATCCTGTATATTTTTTAATATTTATTTTTTTACATCATAAATAATATTGGATTTAGAAACTTTTACTAAGAGTGACATTTTCAGTCAAATTAATAATACAGGGTGTGCAAATTAAAGAGTTATTGTATAATCATAATATATGTTTTTTACTGCATAAAGCTTATGGATTTAGAAACTTTTATTAGGAGTAAATTTTTTTTTTAAATTAATAATACAGGGTGAGCAAATTAAAGAGTTATAATTTACGTTTATGGAACAGGACCGTACTTAGAAAAATTCTTAAATTACAATTTATTGTCAAAACCTTATAAAAATATAATATATAAGTGTTCTATATGGTTGAATAGAGAAAAAAATGTACAGGCCGCTATAAATAAAATAGTTGATGGTGGCAGTTCAAAGACGAAACGTTGTTTTAATGGGCAAAATCTTTTATCTATCTTTCAAAATTAAGGTGTTAATTAAATTAAACAAAAATCGTCAATTTCAGTTCAATTAAATTTGCTCCACCATGTATGTCAATTATGATTACATTTGGCGTAAATGCAATTAAGTAATACATGATAATATTAATCCATGATTATTTTTTCTTAATTTTTAACATGATAACTTTCATTAAATTCAAGGTTACTACTTATAAAATTGTAGTAGGAAATGAAACTAATTATTTTTATATAAAATATAATTTATAAATAATTTAATATATACATGAATAATTTACATTTAATATGTGTCTTGGATTATTTTATCTTCTTTTTCTATTTCTGGATTCTCAGGAGCTATTTCTGATTTCTCAGAAGGTATACGGGATTCCAGTACATATAAAATTCTAAAATAAAATTAATTCCAATAAATAATTAATCAATAAAAAAAAAAATTAAACCTACATCACAGCTATAATCACAGCTCCATTTAAACCCATAGTAACATAATTAAATGCTCCTATATCAGTATTTATAGTATTATTATAAATCCATTGGTACGCTAAAGAGGCAAATAACATACTAAAACTATTTAAAACCATTAATAAGGAAAATGCTTTGCCCATCTCACCAGGAACAATCATTTTAGCCAACATAGTTTTCAATAATGGACTTGGTACTCCAGCCAATAATCCTAATGGTACAGCTATAAATAAAATAGTTTATGAATAAATTATATAGTTATAGCGCGCGAGAAATCCATCGACTATTCGAGAACCGACGTGAACGTTCTAGATCAAGCAAAATTGTATGTTGTGTCATATAAGTTACAATACTTACATGCATATATGTATCCATCATTGGTAGCTACCAAATATAATATACTGTTTCCAATTGAACTAATCAAAGCTAATATAATTAATATTTCTTCTTTAATTTTTAACATATTATATAAAAAATAAATAACACTGAATGTACTGATAACATTAATGACACTAGACCATGAACTAAAAATATTCCTTTGTGTTAAAGTCCAACCTAATTTATTCCTTAAATATTCAGTTTTTACATTCCCTTCACCAGAACCAATAAATCCAATTACTACTATTGTTGCCATGAGAATTAAAATAATACTTCTTCTATTGTGTTCTCTTTTTTTTATAGCTACTGTAAATAATTCCTTTAGGCTACTGCAATTAAAAACGCTGGCAATATTCGGTTTTTCTTTGCTTATGTTTTGTAATGATTCAGGGATGAAAAAATAAGTGTAGATAGCAGAAAATCCGATTATTAAAGTACATATTCCATATACAGCTGAGTAGCTTGTGGCGTAGAGTAGATAGGAACTGGTAAGTCCTGCGCCAAGAGATGCTAAAATTTGGCAAATATCGAAAGTCACCATTCTAAAAAAATAAAAAATCATAATAAATTACTGTTATCGATATTTTTCTATAGTTTTATAAAAATTTTCCAAAAATAAACTCAATTTTCCTTTACTATTTTCCTGAAAAATATATTGTATAAATTTTTTCTTTGGAGTTTTTTGGGTTTTTTAAAGTTGAATATATTTTAAATTGTTTTATTAATTTTATATTTTCTAAAAAAATAATTGAATTTCTCTGAGCTATTTTTTTCTTCACCAAAAATTGTGCAATTTTGTCGTAATAGTTTTATCAAGATTTTTTTAGACATTTTCCAAAAACTATCTGAGTTTTCTTGGACTATTTTTGTGAAAATCTTACTCGAAATTTTTTTCTAGTTTTGACATTTTCCAAAAACTAAGTGAATCCAAATTTTTGTGAAAATCTTGCTATATAAATTTTCTTCTAATTTTTGGATTTTTTAAGGTTGATTATATTTTATAAGAATTTTTAGAAAATATTTTTTTATAAATTTAGATTTTCTAAAAAATAATTGAATTTCTCTGAGCTTATTTTTTCAAAAAATAACTGAATTTTTCTTAACTATGGTAGTGCCAAAATGTGCAATTTTTTCGCAATATTTTTCTAGTTTCACCAAGATTTTTTAGACATTTTCCAAAAACTTACTAAATTTTCCTTAACTATTTTGGTGAAAGTCTACATAAATTTTGTACTTTTTTCTTCGAATTTTTTTGATTTTTTAATGCTGATTATATTTTATAATAATTTTTGGCAAATATGTTGTATTAATTTTAGATTTTCCAAAAAATAATTGAGTTTCTCTGAGCTAAATTTTTTAAATAACTGAATTTTTCTTAACTATGTTGGTGACAAATTGTTTGAGTTTTTGGCAATATTTTTCTAGTTTGATCAAGATTTTTTAGACATTTTCCAAAAACTAACTGAATTTTCCTTGACTATTTTTGTGAAAATCTTGCTACTCAAATTTTGTACTTTTTTCTTCGAATTTTTGAATTTTTTAAACTTGATTATATTTTATAATAATTTTTGGCAAATATATTTTATTAATTTTAGATTTCCCAAAAAATAATTGAATTTTTCTGAACTAAATTGTTCAAAAAATAACTGAATTTTTCTACTATGTTGTTGACCAAATGTGCAATTTTTTCGCAATATTTTTCTGGTTCCAGATTTTTTAACATTTTCCAAAAACTAACTGAATTTTCCTTGATTATTTTTGTAAAAATTTTGCTACATTAATTTTGTACTTTTTTTTCTTCAAAATAACTGAAATTTTTTTTAATATCTTACTGAGACAACATGTCCAATTTTTTCGCAATTTTCCTCTATTAAAACTAACTGAATTTTCCTTGACTATTTTTGTGGAAAATATAACGTGGAATTTTTTTGTATTTTTTAAATTGATTATATTATATTATATGAATTGTTGATAAAATTATTTTGGCAGCTTTAGATTTTCCAAAAAATAATTAAATTTCCCTGAGCTAATTATTTCCAAAAACTAACAGAATTTTCCTTGACAATTTTTGTGAAAAATATAATGTATGATTTTTTTAATTATTGGAATTTTTAAAGTTGATTATATTTTATAAGAACTTTTAGCAAAAATGTTTCAGTAATTTTCAATTTTCTAAAAAATAATTGAAATTCTCTGATCTAAATTGTTAAAAAAATAAGTGAATTTTTCTTTACTATGTTTGTGACAAAATGTGTAATTTTTTCAAAATTTATTCTAATTTTATCAAGATTTTTTTAAACATTTTCCAACAACTAATTTCATTTTCCTTGACTATTTTTGTGAAAATCCTACTATATAAATTTTGTACTTTTTCTTTGAATTTTTAAAGTTGATTATATGTTTTAAGAATTTTTGGCAAAATTGTTTTAGCAATTTTTAAAAAATAATTGAATTTTTCCAAGCTAAATTATTCAAAAAATTACTGAATTTTTCTTCACTAAATTAGTAATTAAAATTTGAATTTTTTTCGCAATTTTCCTCTAGTGTTATCAAATTTTCCCAAAATGAACTGAATTTTCCTAGACTATTTTTGTGAAAAATATAATGTAAAATTTTGTAATTTTTCGAACTTCTTAAGTTGATTATATTATATAAGGATTTTTGGGAAAATTGTTTTGGCAACTTTAGATTTTCCAAAATATAATTAAATTTCTCTGATCTAATTTTTTCCAAAAACTAACTGAATTTTCCTTGGGTATTTTTGTGAATTTTTTCCTAATTTTATAATTATTTTAGACATTTTCCAAAAACTAACTGAATTTTCCTTGGGTATTTTTGTGAATTTTTTTCTAATTTTATAATTATTTTAGACATTTTCCAAAAACTAACTGAATTTTCCTTGGTTATTTTTGTGAATTTTTTCCTAATTTTCTTAAATAACAAAATATAATTTTTACAATTTTAGAAAAAACCTGTAAATATTTCAAACTAATTCTCACCCCCCTTGGCGGTTGTTTAAACTCTCTCGGAGTTAACCGCCCCCCAAAAATGACAAAAAGACAAAAAACCGCCCCTAAAAGGGGAAAAACGCGGTTCGTTTTCTCATACCGATAAAACATGCGTCACCCCCAGTTATAGATAATGCTAAACCCGATAGCGGCAATTTAAACCCTTTCAGAATCAACCACACCCCCTAACAGAGCAAAAACTACCCTTAAAAGGGGTTAATGCGGATACGCCATCTTATACCGACAAAACCTTCGTTACTCCCCATTTTCGAAGATGCTCAACACTATGGTGGTAGTTTAAACTTTTTTCGAATTGAGCCTCACCCCACAAACGCCCAAAAACAACCCCATAACGGGGTAAAACGCGGATGTGTCGTGTCTTTCCCAATATAACCTGCTTCACCCCCCGTTTTATAGGATGCTGAATACGATAGCGACAATTTAAACTCTTTCAGAATCAACCACACCCCAAACAGAGCAAAAACTACCCTCTAACGGGGTTAATGCGGATACGCCATCTCATACCAACAAAATATTCGTCACTTCCCATTTTTGAAGATGTTCAACACCATGGTGGTAGTTTAAACTTTTTTCCAATTGAGCTTCACCCTATAAACGCCAAAAACAACCCCCTAAAGTGGGAAAACGCGGATTCGCCGTGTCTTATCGATATAACCTGCTTCACCCCACGTCTGGGCCTGGGCCTTCTCCTCGAAGAAAACTACCCCCTCTAACCACCAAAAAATCTCCTCTTATCCGGTGCAATTTATAAAACCGGGTATAAAAGGGGTAGTTTTTGATAGTTTGAGGGGCTAGTTTGCTTCGGGGAAAAGATCCAGCCATCATGTTTAGCTTCCTCGAAAAAGGGGGTGGTGCACAGGTTTTGTCGGTATGAGACGGCGTATCCGGGTTAACCTCTTTGGGGGAGGTTTTTGGGGATGGAGGAAACTCTAAAATCGTTGCCCATTGTGGTTAGCATTCTCGAAAACTGGGGGTGACGCAGGTCTTGTCAATATGAGACGGTGTTTTACCCCTTTCTGGGGCGGTTTTTTTTTTGTCTTTTTGGGGTACGGTCCAAAAATGGTGTGAGGGGTTCTGAAATATTTACATGTTTGTTTGACTCACAGAACCCACTATTCAGCAAACGAAAAAATCAACATTTAATCATAGCTGAAGAGAAAAAAATTGGGACCGATTATTTAAGTACTTTATTATTATTACCTCATTCCTCTGGTACTTGGAGTAGATACATCATTTAAGTATGCCAATATAATTGTAAAAAATGACGTTACTCCTCCACACACCATACCTGGAATTGAACCTAACAAAAGATACCAGGGACTTAAATCATTAAATAGCAATATTATAGCGCCCAATCCTGTACCAATTGCTATACCTAAAAAAAATTGTTTAGATTTTTATCCAATACTATGTTCAATTTAAAAACTTACAAGCTAGTATAAAAACTAGAACGGGTTTTCTTCCATAAAGATCAGACCAAGATCCTACGAATAACGCAAGAAGAACTGGAATTGTCATTGGTAAAAGTTCTATCACAGATGCCATGGTACCAGAATAAGGTTGTACTATTGCTTCTAAATCTAGAGTATCATTATCTGTATATCGTCCCAATCTAGAGCAATTAGCTTCTGGGTAATGGAGAACATTGTAACATACTTTGTATGTCAGAAGATTCACCATAAGAGCACCTAATAGAAAAAGATATTAGTTCAAATTTGTAATTTTTGGACTTCTGTATTAATTTAAAACTGCCTTCCAACACCCTACTATCTCCTATTGAAATCCTACCAGACCGACATTTACTTCCAAAACAAAATTCAATAATCACCTTATCATCAAATATTAAATCTGGAGTATCACAGGGTAGCGTTTTAGGACCGTTCCTGTACCTATTATTCATAGCAGACATACCAAAAACAAATACGACAAATATTGGAACCGCCATAATTGCTACGAACGACAATTGTCAAATAACACCAGGAAACCTGAAAACCATCTTGCTCAATAAAACAAACTCATAGGTAACCTTCACAAACCGTACTATAAATTGCCCACCAATGCCTTAGATCAAATATCTAGAGGGTCACAAAGCTACCTGTTCCTTGGCAAACAAAGTTGTAAACAGAACCAAACTTGTATGGGCTCTGAGAATTTTTCAGCCATACAAGACAGCTGGACCGGATGGCATATTCCCAGCTCTTCTTAAGAAGGGATTAGACGAGCTTGAAGGCTCGTTGTGCCAACTAATCCGTGCACTGGGGTATGTACCAGAAAAATGGAGGTCTACAAGAGCTGTCTTCATACCCAAACTGGGTAAAGCATGCTACGCAGAAGTCAAATCTTATAGACCTATCAGAATGACGCTGCGATTCACACGCTGGCGCTCAAGGTACTGGACTGTCAAGAAATGGCCCTAGCGGCATTTCTAGACATAGAAGGGGCCTTTGATTCGGCTTCGGAGCGAGGAGCTACTCATAGTATTACGCGATGGGTGGACTTTATGATTTAGTACAGGAATGTTTACAGCAATTTCTACAACGTAAGAAGGGAAGTCGTTGCCACCAAAGGATTACCTCAAAGGGGATTACTCTCCCCACTGATGTGGTGCCTAGGGAAAGAAAATATCTACGCACAAGCATTTTCTGACGTAGGTATCATTATAAATGGAAAATTTGATGCCGTTGTATCTGATAGAATGCAACGGTCACTCATCAAGCGAAAACAACAGTTGTTACCTTTACAAAGAGAAGAAACCTGATCATAAAGACTTGCCATGTAGGAAAAACAACTAAACCTGACAAAAATATTTGGGAGTTATTCTGGATAACAAATTAATGTTCTCTAGCCATATAGATAAAGCTTTAAGAGGATGGTGGCACAAAGCGAATAGCGCTAAAGCAACTAGGCAGCTGGGCAAGCTACAGGGAGTAGCATGCCTTCTGATTACATAGGCGTTTAGAACAACACCAACTGCGGCTATGGAGGTTCTGGGCTTGCTCCGCTACATCTAATAGTGGAAAAAGAGGCACTGGCAGCAACGTACTCTTGAATGGGTGCCTGGGCATGAGGGCATATAATTAAATCAAGAGGCAGACCGCCTGGCTGGTAAAGGAGCTGAAAAACCTTTAATTGGACCGTAACCCACATACGGTATTTCCTACCAACATGTAAAGGGTATGCTGGAAAAATAATTAAGGGACAAACACAGGGAATACTAAGATAGTCCAAAACACTTATAGAAGGTCCACCAAAGAGCAGAGATAATCTGCTACTAATCCTAAAAAGATAGGAACTCAAAATCGCACTAGATGTTCTGACAGGACACTACGAGCTCAGAAGACACCTTAACATCATAGGAGCATCGGAAGATTCCATAAGTAGGAAATGTGACAAAGAGAACGAAACTCCTCTTCATGTATTATGCTATTGCCAGGATTTGAACAGGGAAAGGGAATGGCACTTTGAGGTACAGTATCCTGAACCCGAAGAGATAGCGAAAGCTAACATCAGGACTATTTTTGACTTTGTCAAGAGTACGGGACTGATGTATAAGGAGAAAAAAGCAAGTATGAACCCAATAAAAATGGACGGATGCCAATTGAAATGGCGGCTCAAGATAGCATGATCATAAAACAATAAAAAAAAAACATGGATTTGACCCGAAGAAAATACTAGAAACCAAATTGAGCATGTTTTAGTTGGAATTAAAAATGTGAAAGATGTAAGAAGCGATAAAGGCGCAAACGCGGACACGGATCACATTTTATTGATAGCAAATTTAAAACAAGACGTACCAACAAAGAAGACAAAAGTAGGAAAAACAAAAGGTACAAGGAGAAGGAATGTGCTGTTTCAATGCCGAAATGTCAAGAAAACTAGAGAGTACAGAAAGAGAAAATAGTGTAGAAAAGGAATGGACATGACTGGAAACGATAGTGAAAGAGGTTATGAACAGAAATCTGGAGGACAAAAAATATACAAAGGACAAGAATGGTTTGATGAGTAATGTAGACATGCAATCGACGAGAGAAATAAATCCAGAAGAAGATTGCTAGAAAATTCATCGGAATTTAAGAAAAGGTTGACGATGGAGGGTAAATTAGCACAAATAGAAGATCCAGGAGACAAAAAGAAGTAAAAGTACGTATAATGAACCACAGAATACTACAAAAGTAAGGAAGGATACCTAATAGAAGACACAAAAGGAAAGTTGATAAAATGGCAAGACTATTTTAAAGAGCTGCTTAATAACGAAGAAAAAAATTGTACGAAGAAGACAAATAGGGAAAGAGACGAGAGAATAGAGCAAATCCCCATGGAATCTAAAATAATAGCGGTCATTAATGAAATGAAAAATAATAAAAGTGCAGGTGAGAACGGAATTCCTGCAGAAGTTTAAAATATGGAGGTATTACATTGAAAGCAAGAATCGCTGATCTGGAAGGAAGGACCAATTCCAACCAAATAAAAAAAATGCGGTTTTATGCCCAATAAACCAAAAAGCTTTGCTAGATGTAGTTTATAAGGTCTTAGCTAAGCTATTAAGGAAAAGGTTTAAATATCATCAGGAAGAGATACTTAGTGAGTAACCAAGCAGGATTCAGAGGAGGAAGGAGGACCACTGTTCAGATTTATAATATAAAGAAAATGATATACCACAATAGACACTAATGCTTAACATACTTGTATGATCTGGCTCTTTTAACGAGATCCAAAATGGAACTAGAAAAATTTATTAGAGTAATAGAGCAAGAAGCAAGAAAATATGGATTCGTAATCGATAAAGACAAGACAAAGTATATAGTACTGAATAAGAATAAAGCGAAGACTCAGTATGTGAAATTCAAAGTAGCAAATGGTAAAGAGTACAGCTTCAAAAAATTCTAGGAGTGACAGTTGCAGAAAAAGAGACAGACGAAATATAGAAACGAATAGCAAAAGGAAACAAAGTGGCGGAGTAATGCAAACAATAAAAAGGGAAAACAAAATTAGCTGTCTGGGAAAGAAAAATCCTGTGAATGAACAGAAATTGCGAAGAAGGCGCTCAAATGAGGAGCTAAAATCAAAAACTAAGATGGACCGGACACACAGTGCAAATGAGGGAAGGTAGTTGGGTTTAGAAAATAATGGATCGAGGACGAAAAGAAGAGGCCTTTAGAGATTTAAGAGAACTAGCCACAAATAGAAAGCAGTGGAGACTAATAATAGACAAGATATAGAAGTCATGGATTTTTGGTTTTTCGGTTGTTGCTATGGGTAACGGCTGCCAAATTGAATTTAGCGTACTATGTGGAGAACGCGTAAGAAATTGTGATTTTCCGATAATATAATTCTCATATGGACTAGATGATCTAGGCAAAATTTAATCACCTATTATATTTTATCAGATCTAAATATAAATTAATACTTGACTTTTAAATAAAATAAATTAAAGGAGAGATATGTAAAATAAAATAAATTTTTTTAAATGGATTAATAAGATACTTATTTGATGATATCTAATTAGATTGGAGGACAGATAGTTGTATCGGTCTCGAAACATTTTATTTTTAAACCCCATAGCGATGAAACATTTTTTGTTTATTTTTTCGGCGTTATAAATAAATTAAATAAAGTAAAACTATAGAGAATTATATATATAAACATATTCAATTTGTATTTTATGTTAAAAAAAAAATAATTTTATAAATTTTGCACCTAAGGTGTTAAATTCGTTATTAAATATTTTAAAGTAAAATTATAGATTATGAATTAACAAAAAATCACCTACCAAGTATAATAAAACTACTATAAGTCAAAAGCAGTGGTACTTCCACTGTAAGTCTAAACCCCATCTTTTTTGTATAATCAATTAAAATATGCTAATAATCACTAACATAAACTATTCGAAACCTCTAATTATATATATATATATATTAAACGAAACATTGATTAGATAAAATTGTAATGATTCAAGATTATTGATATTTAGATCAATTATCGTACACTCGAATATGTTAATAATTATTCATGTGATTTAATTGTTATTTGTTTAAAATTTGATTAATACCATGTGAATATAAATAAAAATTAAAACGTTTGTAAATAACAGATATATTTATTATTTGAGTGCGTTTTTTTCCGGATGCTGGTCCTTTTCCCAGCTACATCTCAACCTCTTGGACTTTTGTGTCCTCTTATTGGACTTTTTAACGCTCTTTGCGTCGTCAAGATATTTTGGCGCGTTAGTCCAGGTTTCGGATTACCTCGGGCGCCACCTTCCGTTTATAGTGTGAAGGCCACTTGCTCGGGCAGCTTCAGTTCAGAAAGAAATACTCCAGAGGTCGTTATGGCTTCGACCAACTCCGTGTCGACCGCTAGGGCAGACTTTACTTACCCTCCTGGACTGAATGAGTACCGTTACTGTTTCTGAATGATACCAAAATTACCAAATCCGAATTCTTACTTTGGTCGGGTAATTTCAGGCTGGTGTTGATGGTTCCGGACTGCAGTACAATTGGAATTGGCTTCGCTCCCTTGAGCTTGATCTGTCTCTAAAGGTCGAGGGAACTACCTTTGGAACTAAAATTGGGACGGCCAGTTGGACTTCGAGCTGCCACTCAGCTGACTGATCGACTCTGGCTGCCGTATACCTTATGGTCGGTTGGGTAATCGAGTGACTCCATCTTTTGGCGGGGGTTAAAAACTGGTACGGCTGGCTTCTCACATAATTTTAAAGTACTTATTTCGAGTAGTTTTCTACTTTTACGGTTCTTTAATAAATGTTTTCCCGGGGTACACGAGAGGGGCTTTATTTCATCTTTCTCTTTGTTTTGGTTTGATCCAGTCCCGTATGCATCCTCGGATGTTGTATTATCATAGAATACTCAGTTCTTCCCATATCAATTTTGATGTCACTTTTGGTCTCATAGGAGACTTTAGTGACGCCAGGCTGTCGGTACATATTTTGATATTCGTACAATTTCGCTTGAAATACGGACGTATTTATTCCCAGTGGGATTCTCAGTTCTGAGTTTTTCCCCTCGCTGTAGATTCCAGTACCAATTCCTCCCCTGGTCTTGGATCCTTCTATATACCAGATCATCTGTTCAGGTTTCCTATTGATGCTGTCATCTATTTATTTTCTTCGGTCTTGCATATTCACCTCGAATTTGTTGATGAAAAAGTACATAGGAGTTGTATGGTCTGTTGGTTTCTTTTCAAGAGTACTATATAGTACTGTTGTGTCAATCGAGGAAAGGTTCAGCAGAGCTTCCATGGCTCCTGTTGGTGTCGTTTTCATAGCCCCCGTTATGCTGAGGTAGGCAAGTATTTGTACCTTGTTCAACTCAGCCGCGGCTGCTTTTTTGATTATTTTGTCCATCATACCAAAGATGTGTAGATGATATGGGTTTCACCAAAGTATTTTTTGTAAAAAAAGTATTTATTTAAATTTTATATAATAAAAAATAATGATCTAATATGTACATAAATAATATATATAAATTTTATTGACTAGATTTTATATCATTTATTTCTTCTTCCGGTTTCTGAGAATAAATTTCTGGCTTCTCAGAATATATTTCTGGCTTCTCAGAAGATATTTCTGGCTCCTCAGAAGGTAAACGAGAATCCAATACATATAAAATTCTAAAACAAAATTAATTCCCATAAATAATAAATCAATATTTAAAAAAATTAAACATACATCACAGCTAAAATCACAGCTCCGTTTAAACCAATAGTAATATAATTAAATGCTCCTATATAAGTGTTTAAGGTATTATTATAAATCCATTGATATGATAAGGATGCAATTAATGTACAAAAACTATTGAGGACCATGAGTAAAGAAAATGCTTTACCCATTTCACTTGGAACAATCATTCTGGCCAACATAGCTTTTAACATTGGACTTGGTACTCCAGAAAATAATCCTACTGGAACAGCTGTAAAGAAAATAATTTATCACAAATATATAATTATTGATGATTACAAAAAAATAAATATTTTTTTATTATTAGAAGTTACTAGAAGAAAAATAAGTAACCGGAAAAAATTTGTAACCGAGAAAAATTTGTAACTGCGGAAACTCTAAAATAGCAAAAAACTTCTAACTGGATAAAATCGTAACCGGAAAAATTTGTAACGTGGAAAAACTCGTAACTGGGGAAAATTTGTAACCGGAAAAAAATTGTAATTGCTGAAAATTCATATCCGAGAAATAATCTTAACTACGAAAAATTTGTATCTGCAAAAAAGTCGTAACTGCCAAAAATTCGTTACTTAAAAAAATTCGTAACTGCAAAAAAATTGTATTCGGGAAAAAATCGTAACGGAGAAAAATTAGTAACTGCAAAAAATTTGTAACCGGGAAAAAATTTTATTCGGAAAAAAACCTTAACTGAAAAAAATTCAAAACCAGAAAAAATCGTAACGGAGAAAAATTTGTAACTGCGAAAAATTCGTAACTGCAAAAAATTTGTAACCGGGAAAAAATCGTAACCGGGCAAGAAACCGGGAAAAATTTGTAACCGGGTAAATTTGTAAGTTCGAAAAATTCGTAGTGTAAAATAATTTCTATTTGAGAAATGTTTGGAACTGCGAAAAAACTGGGAACAAATCGCCATCGGGAAAAATTTTTAACTACGAAAAAGTCGTAACCGTAAAAAATTGTATTCGGGAAAAATCTTAACCGGGAAAAAAAAGTAACCAAGAATAATTTGAAACTGGAAAAAATTTGTAACCGGGAAAAAATCTTAACCGGGAAAAAATCTTAACCGGGAAAAATTTTAAACTGGAGAAAATTTGTAACCGGAAAAAAATCTCAAATAGAAAAAATTCAAAACTGGGAAGAAATCGTAACGGAGAAAAATTTGTAACTGCGAAAAATTCGTAACTGCAAAAAAATCGTATTTGGGAAAAAATCTTAATACAGAAAAAATCGTAATAATTTGAAACTGGAAAAAAATTCCCTGGAAAAAAATGCAACCAGGAAAAAATCGTAACTGGGAAAAATTCAAAACTGGGAAAAAATCGTAACCGTGAAAAATTTGAAACTGGAAAAAATTGTAACCGATAAGAAATCTTAACCAGGAAAAAATCGTAACTGAGAAAAATTCAAAACCCGGAAAAAATCGTAACCGAGGAAAATTTTTTAACTGCGAAAAATTGCAAAAAAATTATTTTCGGGAAAAAATCGTAACCGGGCAAGAACTGGGAAAAAAAAGTTCGAAAAATTCGCAGAGTAAAATAATTTGTAATTGAGAAATATTTGGAACTGCGAAAAATTCGTAACTGCGAATAATGCGATTCCGGGAAGATTTTTTAATTTGTAAAAATTTATAATTTCGAAAAAACATTAAAAATTTGTATTCGAAAAAAATTTAGTAACTGGAAAAAAATTATAAAAGAAAATAATTTGTAACTGCGAAAAATTCGTTTCCAGGAGGAGTTCCTAATCGGGAAATATTCGTCACCGGAAAAAAATTGTCACTGTGGAAAATTTGTAACTGACTCATATATGGGAAAAATTTGTATTTGAGAAATTTTTAGAACTGCGAAAAATTTGTAACCATGAAGAATGCGTAAATTGAAAAAAATTGTAATTAGGAAAGTTTTGCAACTAGAAAAAATTTCTATCTGCGAAAAATTTGTAAACGGAAAAAATAGTAACCGGAAAAAAAATTATAATTACCAAAAATGAGTTTCCAGAAAAAAAATCGTAAAAGGGAAATATTCGTAACCGGTGAAAAATCCATATCCGAGAAATAATCGTAACTAAAAAAAATTTGTAACTTCAAAAAATTCGTAACTGCAAAAAAATTGTATTCGGGGAAAACCCGTAACCGGTAGAAATTCGTAACAGGCAAAAATTTGTAACCGGGAAAAATTCGTAACTGCGAAAAATTCGTACTACAACAAATTTGTATCCAGAAAAATTCATAATCGTGAAGAATGCGTAAATTAGAAAAAATTGTAAACGGAAAAAATCGTAACCGGAAAAAATTGTAATTGAGAAAAATTCGTTTCCATGAAAATTTCGTAACAGGAAAAAAATTGTGTGCTGAAAAAAAAACTTGTATTTTCGAAATAATAGTTTTAGGAAAAATTTTTAATAGAGAAATTTTCGCCACCGGAAAAAATTGTAAGTGTGAAAAATTTGTAACAGTAAAAAATTCTTAACGGCACAAAAAATTTTAAACTGCACAAAAAAATCATCATAACGGCGAAAAATTCGTATCGTGGAAAAAATTGTAATCGGAAAAAAATTATCTTATCGTGGTAATAATTGAACTTGGATTATAACTAATTCTGTAAAAAAAAACGTATTGATGAGTTACGATGTTATCATTTAGAAGCCGACCAAGGTCACTTTCGAAATTAAAAATTTCAATTTAAAAATTTACAAATATTATTAAATTATTTAGAGAAACTTACATGCATATATATACCCATCATTGGTAGCTACCAAATATAAAATACTGCTTCCAATCGAAGAAATCAAAGACACAATAATTATAACCTCTTCTTTAATTTTCAATTTATTATGTAAAAAATAAGTGGCACTAAATGTACTAACGATATTTACGACACTAGACCATCCACCAAATACATTCCTCTTCGTTAAAGTCCAACCCAATTTATTCCTCAAATACTGAGTCTTAACATTTCCTTCACCAGTACCAATAAATCCGACTACCACTATAGCCGCCATAAGAATCAAAATAATACTTCTTTTGTTATGCTCTCTTTTCTTTCCTGCTACTATAAATAGTTCCTTGAGGTTATTGCAATCGAAAACACTAGCACAATTCGGTTTTTCCTGGCTTATATTTTCTAACGATTCTGGAATGAAGAAGTACGTGTAGAGACCAGATAATGCTATTACTCCAGCACACATTCCATATACAGCTGAGTAACTTGTAGCGTAGAGTAGATAGGAACTGGTGAGTCCTGCGCAAAGAGCCGCGAAAATTTGACAAATATCGAAAGTAGCCATTCTAAAAAAAATAACGGAAGAGGAATTACAAAAAAGAACAAATATGTAATATCCATATCAAAAATATCGAAATACTGTACTGAGTTTGCTACAAATGATTCAGAAATTGAAAAACACACTAATGGTTTAGTATCCAAATGGGTTTGGTTGTTTCTTTTCGTCTATTTGTATGTTTGTATTGATAAAAGTTTAGCTGCGGTTACAAATAATAATCAAATTGGTAAGCTCTCACAACAAGAGCAGCTGATCTTGTTAAACACGCTGAATCTATATTACAATTGGAGCAAGAACCCACTTGATCCAAAATTTTTCACATCAAGGTCATTCATTATTACTACTATTAGCCTAAAGATAATGCATACTAGAATAAAGCTTTTGATCTGCTTTGTTCCGGTGTTGATCTCTACGATGATAAAAGCAATGATGAATGATCTTGATGTTGACAAACTGTGCTAGATTTCAGCTTCCATTTTCTTATAGAGATTTCACTATAACTCATGATGCCCAATTACTCATAGTGGATTGGATACTGGGAGAAAATTAATATACCAATCGGTTGAACTTCAAGATAAACGAATTGCTTATTTGGAAATAGACTTGTAGAAATCATTAACGTTTTTGGCATCACTAAAGGAGTTTCAACAATTATAGATCTTAGAATGGGGAAGTTGAAGATTAACTTATAAATGGAGAAAAACCTGTTCTTATCAAAATCCAACGCAAAGAACACAAAACTCTTAACGATGACATTTATAATGTAGCCAAAAATATAGTTAAAATTTTGTTTCGTAAAAGTTAATCTAATGAGGATACATCACTTATTAGAGAGAAAATGGAAGATATCGGAGAAGTAGTAGTTGGTGTATCTGCTCTATTGATTACAAATTTTAGAAGAAGCCATTTCACTTCTACGATACTCACATTGTACTGATATATTGGTTTTATTACATAGATGAAAAAATTTCTATATTGTTTAACTGAATTCATAAAAATTCATTCCTGGATAATCCATCTTGGAAAAGCATTCTCCGACAATTCATTCCAATTACAATTCTTGTCAGCGAAAGTTCTTCCCTACAACGGTCTTTTCCCGTAAAATTTTTTCCCATGACAATTCCTACCTTCTCGGACAATCCTTCCCCGGACAATTATTCTCCATGTCAATCCTTCCGAATAATCCTTCCCAAATAATCCATTTCTTTGCAATCCCTTCCCGGACAATTTTCCCATGACAATTATTATCCGGCAATGCCATCCGGATAATCTTCTCACCCAAAATCCTTAGGGACAATTTTCTCCCTCGAAAATCCTTCCCGGATAATCCTTCCCCAACAATTCTTCCCATTCTTACCTACAATTCTTTATCGCACAATCTTTTTTGAACAATTTTTTACCATGACATTTCTTATCAGGAAAATCAATCCGGAAAGTCGTCCGGATAATCCTTTCTGACCAAAATTCTTCCAAGGTAATCTCTTTCCGATAATTCTTCTCGACGACAATTTTTCCAGCGAAAGAGAATCTTTCTCAGACAAATTTTTCTCACGACAATTCTTATCCGGAAAATCATTCCGGACAATCCCTTTTTACAAAAATCGTTGTCGGATAATCCTTTCCCGACAATTCTTCCTAACAAAAATTCTTCCGGACAACAATTTTTTCCCGGAAAATCTTTCACGGACAATTTTTCCCACAATTTTTCCTATGACATTTCTTATCTTGAAAATTCTTCCGGGTAATCTCCCATCAAAATCCTTCTTGGATATTCCGTCGCTGGACAATTCTTCTTGGTGAAAATTCTTCCCTACAACAATCCTTTCCTGGAGAATTTTTCCCGGACAATTCTTCCCATGACAATTCTTATTCTGAAAATCCTTCCGGGCAATTCTTTACCACGAAAATCCTTCTCGGATCAACCTTCCCGGACAATTCTTCCCAGTAACAATTCTTCCCAGCGAATTCCCTACAACAACCATTACCCGGAATCTCTCACGGACAATTTTTTTCTATGGCAATTCTTATCCGGAAAATCCTTCCCATACAATCCTTTCCCACGAAAATCCTTCCCGGATAATCCTTCCTTGACAATTCTTACCCTCGACGATCCTTCCCGGATAATTTTTCCCAAACAATCAATTTCCCCTTGACAATCCTTATCCGGAAAATCATTCCGGACAATCCTTTTCGGCGAAAATCTTTCTCGGATAATTATTTCCCGATAAGTCTTCTCCATATCAATTCTTCCCAGAGATAATTTTTCCCTACCACAATTTTTTCCTGTGAAATATTTCACGAACAAATTTTCTCATGACAAATTTTATCCCAAAAATTCTTCCGGACAATCCTTTCCCACCAAAATCGTTGTCGAATATTCCTTCCACGATAATTCTTGCGCATGACAATTCTTTTCAGTGAAAATTGTACCCTACATCAATCCTTTCCCGGACAATTATTCCTGGAAAATTTTTCCTATGACAATTCTTATTTGGAAAATCCTTTGGGGCAATTCTTTCCCACGAAAATCCTTCTCGGATCATCCTTCACAGACAATTCTTTCCCGTGACTATTCTTCCCAGCGAAAATTCCCTACAACAATCGTTTCCCGGAAAATTTCTCCCGGGCAATTTTTTCTTAAGACAATTCTTGTCCGGAAAACAATTCTTGTTCGGAAAATCCTTCTCATACAATCGTTTCCCCCCAAAATCCTTCCAGGACAATCCCTCCCTGACAACTCTTACCCACGACTATCCTTCCCGAATAATCTTTCCCAAACAATCCATTACCTAACAATCGCTTGCCGGACAATCTTTCCCGGATAATTCTTCTCCATGACAATTCTTCTCAGAGAAAATTCTTCCCTACAACAATTTTTTGCTGGGAAATATTTCACGGACAATTTTTCGCATAATTTTTCCCATGACAAATCTTATTCGGAAAATCAATAATTCTTCCGCATGACAATTATTTTCAGTGAAAATTCTACCCTACAATAATCCTTTCCCCGACAATCCTTCCGGGTCATCTTTTCCCACGAAATACCTTCCCGGATAATCTTTCCCCGATAATTCTTCCCGGACAATTCTTTCCCCACGAAAATTATTCCATGATAATCCTTCACTGATAATCTTTCCCGGATAATCCTTCGCGAATATTCCATTCCCGGATATTCCATTCCCAGACAATCCTTTTCCTGGCAATTCTTCTCCGGACAAAAATTACCTGAACAAAAATTCCACGGACAATTTTTTCCCATTACCAATAATCCTCTGTCTAAGTGAACTATGTAGATAATCCTTTCCCACTAATATTCTTACCGGATAAGCCTTCCCTACATCAATCCTTTCTGGATGATCTTTTCCAAAAAATCTATTCTCAGACAATCCTTTACCAGACAGTGTTTTCCTATGATAATTCTTATCGAGAAAATCTTTCCCAGACAATCTTTTCCCACAATAATCCTTCCCGGATAATCCACCCCAAGATAATCCATACTCGGTCAATTCTACTCCATGACAATCCTTCCCGGATAATCTTTCCCGGATATTCAATTTCCGGATATTTCATCCCCAGACAGTCCTTTCCCGCTCAATCCTTCCTAGATAATGTTTTCCCATGACAATTCTTATCGGGAAAATCCTTCCCGGACAATCCTTCCCCACATAAATCCTTCCCGGATAATCCACCCCAAGATAATCCATCCCCGGACAATTCTAACCAATGACAATCCTTCCCGCTCAATCTTTCCTAGACAATGTTTTCCCATGACAATTCTTATCGGGAAAATCCTTCCCCACAAAAATCCTTCCCGGATAATCCTTCTCGGACAATCCATCCCGGACAATTCATCCCCGTATAATTCTACTACATGACAATCCTTCACGGATAATATTTCCCAGATAATCCTTCCCGGATAATCTTTCCCGGATATTCAATTTCCGGATATTTCATCCCCAGACAGTCCTTTCCCGCTCAATCTATCCTAGAAAATGTTTTTCCATTACAATTCTCATCGGGAGAATCCTTCCCGGACAATCCTTCCCCGATAATCCTTCACTGATAATCCATCCCCGGACAATTCTACCCCATCACAAGCCTTCCTAGATTCTCCATCCAGGGCATTCCATTCCAGGATATTCCAACCCCAGACAATCCTTGCAAGGACAGTTCTTCCCCGGATAAAAATTACCTGGACAAAAATTTCCCGGACAATAAAGCAAAACGTGGAAAATCGCTGGATAATTTATTGGAAAAATTCTAAAAGTAAGTTATAAAGATCTCGAAGAATTTATATTATGTCAAAAAAAATCAGCTGCAAGAAATGGATCTAATTAAACTTAAAGTTGATAAAAGCAGATTTTATTGGAAAAAATTGATGAATTTGTGCAGTGGGCTGAATAAACCAGACGTTAAGAAACATATAGAAAATTTGGATAGAACTTGGGATAACATCACATCTAAAATCGATTTTGATAAATATTTTGGATGAGTGATCTTGTACTTTTTTTTGACCAACAGACCAGAGGTATCTGAAATACTTGAACACCAGGCAAAATGAATCCCAAGATGCGTCTGGTCTCTTGGTCAACTTCTTCTTTTGTATAGATCTAGTGTTCTTTAACTAATGACATATTTTGACTTAACTAATATATTTCTGCATTTTTCTTAATAGTTAAAGTGGAAATTATAAAATACCTCATTCCTCTACTACTTGGTGTTGATATATCATTTAAATATGCTAATATAACAGTAAAAAATGAAGTTACACCTCCACAAACCATACTTGGAAGTGTAGCTAATAAAAGAAACCAAGGATTTAATTCATTAAACATTAACATTACACTATGTGTTGTTATAGCAACTGTTATACCTAAAAATAAATTGTTTTATATAAAATAATGTACCAATTGGATTTAAATATGACTTACATCCTATTATAAAAACTAGAGCTGGTTTTCTTCCGTAAATATCTGACCAAGATCCTACGAATAATGCAAGAAGAACTGGAATTGTAACTGGTACTAGTTCTATCACAGATGCCATAGTACCAGAATATGGTTGTACTATTGCTTCTAAGGCTAAAGTTTCATCGTCTGTATATTTTCCTAATCTGGAGCAATTAGCTTCTGGGTAATGTAGTATATTGTAACATACTTTATACGTGATAAGATTAACCACAAGGTAACCTAGAAATAAAAAAATTAAAATAAAAAATGTTTATTACGTCATAAATTAATTTAAAAAATTATGGTTTCAATTATAATTTTTTTTTCAAAGATTGCTTAAAGATTATTTGTAGATTTTTCAAGGAAACTTTTTTTTTCATTAACTTTTCCATGATTTTTAAACATTTTTTGAGTATTTCTTAAGAATTTTTTTAGGAGATATTTTTTAGAAAATTCAGGATTTTTTAAGGATTTTTCAAAGTTACGGTTATTTAAACGTTTTTTAAGGATTTTTGATCAATTTTTAAAGCATTGTTTTATTCATAGATTTGTCAAGGATTTTACATCATTTTTTCAATAATTTAAAAAGATTTTTCAGAGAAATATTTTAAAAGTTTTTTCAGGAATTTCTAAAGATTTTTTCAAAGTAATTTTTTAATATTTTAATATTTTTTAAGGATTTTTTAATAAATTTTCAAGAATTATTTTAAGAATTATTCCTAGATTTTTTCAAGGATTTTACATCATTTTTCAATAACTTTTCAAGGATTTTTCAGGAGGTAGTTAAAAGTTTTACACGATTTTTAAAGTTATTGTTATTTAAATATTATTTTAAGGATTTTTTAATAAATTTTCAAGAATTGTTTTAAGGATTACTCATTGATTTTTTCAAGGATTTTACATCATTTTTTCAATAACTTTTCAAGGATTTTTCAGGGAGGAAGTTAAAAGTTTTACACGATTTTTAAGTTATTGTTATTTAAATATTATTTTAAGGATTTTTTAATAAATTTTCAAGAATTGTTTTAAGGATTACTCATTGATTTTTTCAAGGATTTTACATCATTTTTCAATAACTTTTCAAGGATGTTTCAGGGAGGAAGTTAAAAGTTTTACACGATTTTTAAGTTATTGTTATTTAAATAATATTTTAAGGATTTTTTAATAAATTTTCAAGAATTGTTTTAAGGATTACTCATTGATTTTTTCAAGGATTTTACATAATTTTTTCAAGGATTTTTCAGGGAGGTAGTTAAAAGTTTTACAGGATTTTTAAAGTTATTGTTATTTCAATATTATTTTAAGGATTTTTTTAAAAAATTTCAAAAATTGTTTTAAGGATTACTAATTGATTTCAGGAAGATATATTAAAAGCTTTTTATTAATGTTTTAAGGATTATTTACACATTTTATTAATAAATTTTCAGGAAGTTAAAAGTTTTTCAGGGAGACGTTTTAAAAGAGTTTCAGGAATTTTTAAAGAATTTTTTTAAAAGTTTTACATAGTTTTATGGATTTTTCATTAAGATATTTTAAAAGTTTTCCAGCATTTTTTTAAGGATTCTTCAAAGTTATTGTTATTTAAATATTTTTTTAAGAATTTTTAAATAATTTTTCAATCACTGTTTTAAGGATTTTTAGGGAGATATTTTAAGTTTTTCAGGAATGTTTTAAGGATTTTTCAAAATAATTGTTGCTCAAATATTTTTTTAAGTAGTTTTTAATAATTTTTCAAGCATTGCTTTAAGGATTTTTCATAGATTTTTTCAAGGATTTTAAATTATTTTTGCAATAACTGTTCAAGGATATTTTAATTATATTTCAGGAATGTTTTAGGGATTTTTTAAAATTATTGTTGATCAATTATTTTTTTTAAAGATTTTTTAATAATTTTTCACGCATTGTTTTAAAGATTTTTCAAGATTTTTTCAAGGATTTTACATTATTTTTAATAACATTTTTCAAGGATTTTGCAGGGAAGTATTTTAAAAGTTTTACAGGAATTGTTTAAGTTATTGTTGTTTAAATTTTTTTTTATAATTTTTTAAGCATTGTTTTAAGGATTGTTCATAGATTCTTTCAATGATTTTACACTATTTTTTCAATAACTTTTTAAGGATTTTTCAGGGAAATATTTTAAGGATTTTTCAAAGTTATTGTAATTTAATTATTTTTTTAAGGATTTTTTAATAATTTGTGAAGGATTTGACATTAATTTTAAATAATTTTTCAAGGATTTTTCAGAGAGGCATTTTAAAATTTTTCCAGGAACGTTTTAGGGATTTTTCAAATAATTTTTTCTCAATATTTTTTTAAGGATTTTTTAATAATTTTTCAAGCATTGTTTTAAGCATTATTCATCATTCATCATTTTTTCAATGAGGAATTTTCAGAGAGATATTTTGAAAGTTTTATAGGAATTGTTTAAGTAGATATTTTGAAAGTTTTTCAGGAATGTTTAAAGGATTTTTCAAAGTTATGGTTTAAATATTTTTTAAGGACTTTTTAATAATTTTTCAAGCATTATTTAAAGGATTATTCATAGATTTATCACGGATTTTATATCATTCGCTCAATAACTTTTCAAGAAGTTTTCAGGGAGATATTTACAAAGTTTTTTGGGGATGTTTTAAGGATTTTTCAAAGTTATTGTTTTTTCAAAAAATTTTTAGGATTTTTTAATAATTTTTGAAGCATTGTTTTAATGATTATTGATAGATTTTTCAAAGATTTTATCTCATTTTTTTAATGACTTTTTAAGGATTTTTCAGGTACAATGATTTTCAGGAATCTTTTGTTGCTCAAATATTTTCACGGATTTTTTCATAATTTTTCAAGCATTCTTTTAAGGACTATTCATAGATTTTTCCAATAATTTTACATAATTGTTTAATAACATATATTTTTTAAGGATTTTTTAATGATATGTCAAGGATTTTACATTAATTTTAAATAATCTTACAAAGATTTTTCAGGGAGATTTTTTAAAAGTTTTGCAGGAATGTTTTAGGGATTTTTCAAAATTATTGTTGCTGAAATATTTTTTAAGAATTTTTTAATAATTTTTCTAGCATTGTTTTGAGGATTACTCATAAATTGTTTGAAAGATTTTACATAATTTTTTCATAACATTTTAAGAATTTTTCAGGGAGATATTTTAAAAGTTTTCGGGCATGTTTTATGGATTTTTCAAAGCTATTATTATTTAAATATTTTTTATTAGGATCTTTTAATTATTTATCAAGGATCTTGCATCATTTTTTCAATTCCTTTTAATTATTTTTCAGGGAGATATTTTAAAATTTTTTCGGGAATGCTTCAAGGATTTTTCAAAGCTAGTGTTGTTTAAATATATTTTTAAGGATTTTTTAATAATTTTTCTAGCATTCTTTTAAGGATTATTCATAGGTTTTCAAAAAGTTTTCAAGTAGTAGTTTTTAATATTTTTCAAGTACTTTTTTCGAGTTTTTCAAGTACTTATTCAAGCAGACATTTTAAAAAACTTTTAGGAACACTACAAACTGTCAAAAGAATGTGATTCAGAGCTTTAAATGAATTATATTATCCGCTTGTTATGATAATCATGTTTAAATAGGAATTTGTCCTTGTTATTGTTTAAATATATTTCAAAATGTTAGTATAAATTAACTACTAGATTAATTCCCATTCATTATTTACATAATTGTTTACCGGATATCAATAATTATTGCAAAATAAAATAGTAATCAAAATTGAATTCTCAATGATTAATACAAAAACAGAATAAATCAGGTAAAAGGGTTTTTTTAAGTTAGTTTAAAAAAATTAAACTTTTTAGATCAATCGTTTATTGTACGCCACTGGATTATTCCAATTTATGAAATTCTGAGCCACTAGACTTAACTTTGTAGCAATTAGACTTTGTTTTGTTTCAAATATATTTTTTTCTGTTCCACTAGGCTAGATTATTAGTGTAAATAACAAATAGAGTTTGTTTTGTACTTAAAAAAAAAACTCTGAGCCACTGGGCTTGAAATTTGATTTATAATTAACATATGTAGCAATTGGAGTTTGTATTGTAATTAATATTTTTTTTCTGAGCCACTAGAATTAACTTTAGACTACCAATTATCGCCTAAAGCAAGTTGACTTTGTTTTGTTCTAAATACATTTTTTCTGAGCAAGTAGCCTTAAGTTTGGGCAGATAATTAGTGTAAGTAACAACTAGAGTTTGTTTTGCACTTAAAAAAAAACTCTGAGCCACTGGGCTTGAAATTGGATTAATAATTAACATATGTAGCAATTGCAGTTTGTATTGTAATTAATATTTTTTTTCTGAGCCACTAGAATTAACTTTAGACTACCAATTATCGCCTAAAGCAAGTTGACTTTGTTTTGTTCTAAATACATTTTTTCTGAGCCAGTAGCCTTAAGTTTGGGCAGATAATTAGTGTAAGTAACAACTAAAGTTTGTTTTGTACTTAAAAAAAAACTCTGAGCCACTGGGCTTGAAGTTTGATTAATAATTAACATATGTAGCAATTGCAGTTTGTATTGTAATTAATATTTTTTTTCTGAGCCACTAGACTTAACTTTAGATTACCAATTAACTCATAAAGCAATTTGACTTTGTTTTATTCTAAATACATTTTTTCTGAGCCACTAACCTTGAGTTTGAATAGATAATTAATGTGAGTAACAACCTGGGCTTGAGTTCATATGAATAATTAACTTATGTAGCAATTCGAGTTTGTATTACACTTAAAAAAATTTTCTGAGCCACTAGTTTTCATTTTGGGTAAATAATTAAAGTGAGTAGCAACTAGAGTTTATTTTGTAATTAATAATTTTTTTTCTAAAAAAATGGCTTAAGCTTTGTTACAAAAATACAATTATTTTAATTATTATATAGTATGATATATTTTTGAAATCAGCATTTTCAAAATTAATATCACCTGAAGAAGGATCAGATACGGGTTGAAACTTTTATACCATAGATCATTTTAAAAATCGATATATCCGAGTATTTTCTCATTTTTCTAAAATAAACTAGTATAGGGGAAAGGGGTAACACTTATTTAATTCCATTAAAAAATTTTTTTAACTCATATTTAAGATTTTTATTATATAACAATACATAATGAGACTCACTATCGCCTGAGGCGATTATGTTTAATTAACCACGTGCGCTTCGGTTAAAAAATTTCTAATGAAAACTGTAATTTGGATATAAAAAAATTTTAAAAGGATTATTATAATTAGCGATAAAAATTTTATAAAAAAATACATTTAGAAACCGAGTAAATTTGTTAATAAAATTTTTAAGTTCATTGCCATTATTAATTATAACTTACATTTGCATTAAATATTTTTTTAATGAGGCGCCAAATTAAAAATATGTAAATAACGCTTATCATTTGTTTTTATTTTTATTTAAAAAAATAAATAAATCATTTTTGACAAATTTTCAATCTATCAACTAACATATTATGACGTATAACAAAAAATCAACTTCTGACAAATAATATGTAGCTGATTACAATCCATAAACGTAATTTTAAAGTGTAAGATAAAAAAAAATACAATGTAATCAGTTAAATAAAATCTATTATTTGAATTATACTTTTGTTTTTTACTTACCGATTATAATAAAACTACTGTAAGTCAAAAGTAATGGAACTTCCACTGTAACTCTAAAACCCATTGTTTTTGTTTGTATAAACTATTTTGTACTGACCACAAATAATACATACACTTTAAAACAATTAAATTATATGTTTTTTTTTTAACGAAACTACGATTAGATAAAAGAGGAATTACTTTAGCAAGGTTAAGATTATTAGAGGGATCTAACATATACTCGAATAGATAAATAGTTAAACTGACATATTTGTTTAACTTTATTGAATAATAAATATTTAAATAGTAATAAAAAAACAAAACCTGTTATGTCTACTAAGTATTTTTTTTAACTATTGTTGTTGAATTTTAATTATTTAGAATACTGCGAACTGAAATTTTTTTGATCATTTTCCGAACTCGTTTTTTCACTGTTTGTTTTATTACTGAATACTAATATACGCATAAAACTACCTTGAATTGGAATTGTTTCATATCGACCTTGTTTCTGTATGAAAATGTTGAGACACTCTTACAACAAAAACAGCGGATGTTTTTTTTTTTTTGGGTGTGTTACAACCGGTGATAACCTTTATTGAAAAAGCATATGTTATATCTAAGAAAAACAATGTTTGTTTACAGTTTATTCACTTGTATTTACCATCGTAAAAAACATTTTACATACGTTTCGCTAACTATGTTATCATCATCAGATAAGTTAAAAAAAAATATCTTACAAAAGACTATATTATATCGGATCTTACATAAAGATAAAAAAAAGACGGAACAAATTCTAGTTGATTAATTATTTATACAAACTGAAACCTAGTAGCTCAGAAAACACTTCTAGTTAACTCGCATTAAATATTTATCTAAATTTGCACCTAGTGACTCAGAAAAAAGTTATTAAGTACAAAATAAACTAATTGTAACATACATTAATTG
This sequence comes from Neocrepidodera transversa, assembly GCA_963243735.1. Lineage (NCBI taxonomy): Eukaryota > Metazoa > Arthropoda > Insecta > Coleoptera > Chrysomelidae > Neocrepidodera > Neocrepidodera transversa. The sequence continues at coordinate 3,011,800 of OY725353.1, forward strand.
TCTTTTAGGTATATACCTAGTTTCTTCCCACGGTAATTATCTGTCCAAACATGCGCCTATTAACTAAAAAATTATTGAATACAAAATAAACTCTTACTCTAACCTACGTTAATTATCTATCTAAATACAAATCTGTTGGCTCAGAAAAAAAAATTTAATTAAAAAACAAACTGTCGTTGCTTCCCACGGTAATTATCTGTCCAAACATGAGCCTAGTAACTCAGAAAAAAATTATTGAATACAAAATAAACTCTTACTCTAACCTACGTTAATTATCTATCTAAATACAAATCTGCTGGCTCAGAAAAAAAATTTAAGTAAAAAACAAAATGTTGTTGCTTCCCACGGTAATTATCTGTCCAAGCATGCGCCTAGTAACTCAGAAAAAAATTATTGAATACAAAATAAACTCTTACTCTAACCTACGTTAATTATCTATCTAAATACAAATCTGTTGGCTCAGAAAAAAAAATTAAGTAAAAAACAAACTGTCGTTGCTTCCCACGGTAATTATCTGTCCAAACATGCGCCTAGTAACTCAGAAAAAAATTATTGAATACAAAATAAACTCCTACTCTAACCTACGTTAATTATCTATCTAAATACAAATCTGTTGGCTCAGAAAAAAAATTAATTAAAAAACACACTGTCGTTGCTTCCCACGGTAATTATCTGTCCAAACATGCGCCTAGTAACTCAGAAAAAAATTATTGAATACAAAATAAACTCCTACTCTAACCTACGTTAATTATCTATCTAAATACAAATCTGTTGGCTCAGAAAAAAAATTAATTAAAAAACAAACTGTCGTTGCTTCCCACGGTAATTATCTGTCCAAGCATGCGCCTAGTAACTCAGAAAAAAATTATTGAATACAAAATAAACTCTTACTCTAACCTACGTTAATTAGCTATCTAAATACAAATCTGTTGGCTCAGAAAAAAAAATAAGTAAAAAACAAACTGTCGTTGCTTCCCACGGTAATTATCTGTCCAAACATGCACCTAGTAACTCAGAAAAAATTATTGAATACAAAATAAACTCTTACTCTAACCTACGTTAATTATCTATCTAAATACAAATCTGTTGGCTCAGAAAAAAAAATTAAGTAAAAAACAAAATGTTGTTGCTTCCCACGGTAATTATCTGTCCAAACATGCCCCTAGTAACTCAGAAAAAAATTATTGAATACAAAATAAACTCTTACTCTAACCTACGTTAATTATCTATCTAAATACAAATCTGTTGGCTCAGAAAAAAAAATTAAGTAAAAAACAAAATGTTGTTGCTTCCCACGGTAATTATCTGTCCAAACATGCGCCTAGTAACTCAGAAAAAAATTATTGAATACAAAATAAACTCTTACTCTAACCTATGTTAATTATCTATCTAAATACAAATCTGTTGGCTCAGAAAAAAAAATTAAGTAAAAAACAAACTGTCGTTGCTTCCCACGGTAATTATCTGTCCAAACATGCCCCTAGTAACTCAGAAAAAAATTATTGAATACAAAATAAACTCTTACTCTAACCTACGTTAATTATCTATCTAAATACAAATCTGTTCGCTCAGAAAAAAAAATTAAGTAAAAAACAAACTATCGTTGCTTCCCACGGTAATTATCTGTCCAAACATGCGCCTAGTAACTCAGAAAAAAATTATTGAATACAAAATAAACTCTTACTCTAACCTACGTTAATTATCTATCTAAATACAAATCTGTTGACTCAGAAAAAAAAATTTAAGTAAAAAACAAAATGTTGTTGCTTCCCACGGTAATTATCTGTCCAAACATGCGACTAGTAACTCAGAAAAAAATTATTGAATACAAAATAAACTATAACTCTAACCTACGTTAATTATCTATCTAAATACAAATCTGTTGGCTCAGAAAAAAAAATTAAGTAAAAAACAAACTATCGTTGCTTCCCTCGGTAATTATCTGTCCAAACATACGCCTAATAACTCAGAAAAAAATTATTGAATACAAAATAAACTCTTACTCTAAACTACGTTAATTATCTATCTAAATACAAATCTGTTGACTCAGAAAAAAAAATTTAAGTAAAAAACAAAATGTTGTTGCTTCCCACGGTAATTATCTGTCCAAACATGCGACTAGTAACTCAGAAAAAAATTATTGAATACAAAATAAACTCTTACTCTAACCTACGTTAATTATCTATCTAAATACAAATCTGTTGGCTCAGAAAAAAAAAATAAGTAAAAAACAAACTGTCGTTGCTTCCCACGGTAATTATCTGTCCAAACATGCGCCTAGTAACTCAGAAAAAAATTATTGAATACAAAATAAACTCCTACTCTAACCTGCGTTAATTATCTATCTAAATACAAATCTGTTGGCTCAGAAAAAAAAATTAAGTAAAAAACAAACTGTCGTTGCTTCCCACGGTAATTATTTGTCCAAACATGCGCCTAGTAACTCAGAAAAAAATTATTGAATACAAAATAAACTCTTACTCTAACCTACTTTAATTATCTATCTAAATACAAATCTGCTCGCTCAGAAAAAAAAAATTAAGTAAAAAACAAACTGTCATTGCTTCCCACGGTAATTATCTGTCCAAACATGCGCCTAGTAACTCAGAAAAAAATTATTGAATACAAAATAAACTCCTACTCTAACCTACGTTAATTATCTATCTAAATACAAATCTGTTGGCTCAGAAAAAAAATTAATTAAAAAACACACTGTCGTTGCTTCCCACGGTAATTATTTGTCCAAACATGCGCCTAGTAACTCAGAAAAAAATTATTGAATACAAAATAAACTCTTACTCTAACCTACGTTAATTATCTATTTAAATACAAATCTGTTGGCTCAGAAAAAAAAAATTAAGTAAAAAACAAACTGTCGTTGCTTCCCACGGTAATTATCTGTCCAAACATGCGCCTAGTAACTCAGAAAAAAATTATTGAATACAAAATAAACTCTTACTCTAACCTACGTTAATTAGCTATCTAAATACAAATCTGTTGACTCAGAAAAAAAAATTTACGTAAAAAACAAAATGTTGTTGCTTCCCACGGTAATTATCTGTCCAAACATGCGCCTAGTAACTCAGAAAAAAATTATTGAATACAAAACAATCTCTAATTGTAAACTACGTGAATTATCTATCTTAATGTAAGCCTAGTGGCTCAGAAAAAAATTGATAAGTACAAAAGAAACTTTAGTTCCGTCCTATGGTAATTATTTCTCCAAACTTGGGCCTATTGACTCAGAAAAAAATTATTAAGTAGAAAACAAATCCTAATTGTAACCTACGTTCATTATCTATCTCAATATAATCCTAGTGGCTCAGATAAAAATTTGATAAGTTCATAGCAAACTCTAGTTGCTTCCCACGGTAATTTTCTGTCCTAGTAACTCAGAAAAAAAAGTTAACTACAATACAAACTCTGATTGTAACCTAAGTTAATTGTCGAGCCAAATATAAGACTAGTGGCTCAGAAAAAATGTGATAAGTACACAATAAACTATAGTTAGTTCCCACGGTAATAATACGTCAAAAATTGAGCGTGATAACTCAGAAAAAATTATGAAGTACAAAACAAACTATAATTGTAACCTACATTCATTATCTATTTCAATGTAAGTATAGTGACTCAGAAAAAAAATTGATAAGTACAAATCAAATTCTAGTTGCTTCCCATAGTAATTTTCTGTTCAATCTTTCGCCTACTGACTCATAAAAAAAATATACGTACAAAACAAACTTTATTTGTAACCTACGTTAATTATTAATCTAAATATAATCCTAGTGGCTCAGAAAAAAAATGATAAGTATAAAACAAACTTTAGTTTCTTCCTATGGTAACTAGTTATCCAAACATGGGCCTAGTAACTCAGAAAAAAATTATTAAGTACAAAACAATCTGTAATTGTTCTGTAATTGTAACCTACGTTCATTATCTATCTCATTGTAAGCTCAGTGGCTCAGAACAAAATTTGATAAGGTCAAAGCAAATTCTAGTGCTTCCCGTGGTAATTATCTGTCCAATCTTGCGTCTACTGACTCATAAAAAATTATGAAGTACAAAACAAAGTATAATTGTAACCTACTTCAATTAACGATCTAAATATAATCCTAGTTGCTCAGAAAAAAATTGAGAAGTACAAAACAAGCTCCAGTTATATCTGATGGTAATTTTATGTCAATACATGCGCGTAATGACTCAGAAAAAATTATTATGTATAAAACAATCTCCAATTGTAGCCTAAGTTGATTATCGATCTAAATATAAGCCTAGTGGTTCAGAAAAAAATTTGATAAGTACAAAACAAACTCTAGTTGCTTCCCACGGTAATTATCTGTCCAAACATGTGCGTAGTTACTCAGAAAAAAATTGTTAAAGTGTAATTGTGTAATATAAGCTTAGTGGCTCAGAACAAAATGTGATAAGCACAAAGAACTATAGTTGCTTTCCATGGTAATTTTCTGTCCATAATTGCGCCTAGTGACTCAGCAAAAAATTTGTATGTTCAAACAAACTCTAATTAATTAGAAAAAAATATTAAGTAAAAAACAAACTTACATTAATTATCTATCTAAATACAAGTCTATTGACTTAGAAAAAAATGTACTTAAGATAAAAAAACAAAGCAGAAATAAATAATTGCAGAATTTGGCAACACTGCTCTGGAATACGCAACGTCCCCACCTCTATGATCATTTGTTATTTTTAATAGGACACTCTGTATTTTTTTTCAGTCTTCGATATTTTCATACTACTTTTCAGCAATGATATTTTTTTTTGAAAACTACTGGTATCTCATTAATACAGTAGAAACGAAAAAAAAGTCTGATGAACTGTCCCGGCTCGGCTGTAGAGAATATGATTATTTTAATTACACACAGACAGAGCATACTCTGGAAATGGTTTCAAACATGGAGAATCGATTTTTTTTTTGCTCTACTAATATAAAATAAGCCACTTCCGGTTTAACCGGAATTCAGCGTAAATTTCAACATATTTTTTTTATGTTAAAAAGTTTCTAGGAATTAAATTACTAAGTAATATAAGATTAGAATTATTAATCCACTCGACAAATTTATTGCTAATTAAGGTAATTAAAAAGATAAAAATAATCACCTACCAATAATAACAAACGTAGTATAGATCAGGAGCAATGGTAATTCCACTGTAATTCTACAACCCATTTTTAAATCAAACTTTTACTAAACCGAATCTTAACAGTATTAACACAATTATTCCAGAATGCTAAATTATATAAAACGAAACATCGATTAGATAAAAAAGATTTATTTTAACGATGTTAAGACTAAGATTTAACAGACTTTTTGTATCATAAAGATAAAAATTATTATTTAATAAATTTTATTGGTTCATAAACTATTGTTATATAAAAAAAAATATAAATAATTGTTTAAAAAAAAAATAGCTAGTATACATAAATGCCTTGATAGATCCGGTTCGAAGGACCAAAATAACCCCAAAATAACTATGTAGGCGTGTTCTATTTAGATTTATATTCTTACCTGCTAATAATAGGCAAGTTAAAAAATATAAGGCGAAGATTCAACAAGTTTGTCCTTGATGATAACTATGCTGGCTGGAGTGTTTGCTCCTGGCAGTGTCACCCACGTCGAGCAGGTCGAAGGTGGTCGTAAAACCATAGGAGACAACCTGTATAAAAAATCCGTGGTGCCTTCCAGTTTGCTGTGGTAAGGGAGCAATGCTACAGTTAACCCTTATTTCTACCCTTCTCGTATGATACTTATGAAAAATAAAAAACAAAAACACACAGACAGACAGGCATACTTTCATCTGAAAATGGTCTTAATCATCTCAGGTGACCTCAAAATTGATATTTCCATCTTTATCTCGAAAATTTGTTTTAGCTCATTCACAATACTTCCCCTTCTCTGAGGTGGGTCGGGAAGGTAACTGAAAAAAATAAAGAAAACGGAATAAATAGAAAAATGTGATGTATATTTTATTGCAAAATGTCGTTTATCTAGATATCACATTAAATTCTTAAAATTGAATAATCAAATAATAAAACTTAAACTGATAAAATATATTTATAATATAAAAAAAATACATAATATAAGATAACAAAACAATAAAAATTTATCTTAAAATTTAATTAGAAATTAAATTTTACGTTTTTAAGCACATTAAGATTAGTTGAATCAGTTATAAAAATAGTAATTAAGAATGAGTTTATAATAAAATAAATATCTTAAAATTAAAAACTGAAAAATCTAAATTTTGAAAGAATCATCAATATTTAATACAATTTTTTGAAAAATACGATATATATTTTGTAACCCTAGATAATTGTGAAGCGAGCGTAGCGAGTTAACTCTTTCAGGACAGCAACTTTTCTCAATTTTTTGCCATCTTAGACCGAGGTTTTTTGCATGTCAGATTTATAGGTGTCATATATATGTGACACATTAAAAATATCTTCTATTTTATTTAAAAAATACGATATTTATTTAATTTATAACATTAATCAAGTAAGTAATTTAGAAACGTAAAAAGTAACTGACATCTAAAATATGAAAAAAAAAATCGAAAAAAAATCTGAACAATAAGAGAACTTTAAAAAATCTGAAAGAATTTGAAACTTATTTTAATATTTATTTTAGTTTTCTAGTTTTGGAAATTAAAATGAATTTTTAATAATAAATTTCTAGTTTTCATATTGTTTGGCCCCCGTAACAAAAAAACTATAGACGTTGTCAAAACATAGTAACTGTAGTTGGAAAGAGAAAAGAATATCTTATATATAAGATTTTTTTCAAAATTTTAGATAAAAAATTGTGGTCGTGAAAATAGGGAGAGACCACAATTTTAAGAATTTTTTAATTTTCCCTAGTTTGGTCTCTCCCTTTCCTCAAGTTCACAATTTTAGCAGAAAAATTTTAAAAAAATTCCCTCTTATAGAATTTTTTATTCTCTTTTCAATGGTATTAAACTTATTTTAATATTTATTTTAGTTTTCTAATTTTGGAAATTAAAATGAATTTTTATTTATAAATTTCTAGTTTTCATATCGTTTAGCCCCCGTAACAAAAAAACTATAGACGTTATCTAAACATAGTAACTGTAGTTGGAAAGAGAAAAGAATATTTTATATATACGATTTTTTTCAAAATTTTAGATAAAAAATTGTGGTCGTGAAAATAGGGAGAGACCACAATTTTAAGAATTTTTTAATTTTCCTTACTTTGGTCTCTCCCTTTCCTCAAGTTCACAATTTTAGCAGAAAAATTTAAAAAAAATTCCCTCTTATAGAATTTTTTATTCTCTTTTCAATGGTATTAAACTTATTTTAATATTTATTTCAGTTTTCTAATTTTGGAAATTAAAATGAATTTTTATTTATAAATTTCTAGTTTTCATATCGTTTAGCCCCCGTAACAAAAAAACTATAGACGTTGTCAAAACATAGTAACTGTAGTTGGAAAGAGAAAAGAATATTTTATATATACGATTTTTTTCAAAATTTTAGATAAAAAATTGTGGTCGTGAAAATAGGGAGAGACCACAATTTTAAGAATTTTTTAATTTCCCCTAGTTTGGTCTCTCCCTTTCCTCAAGTTCACAATTTTAGCAGAAAAATTTTAAAAAAATTCCCACTTATAGAATTTTTTATTCTCTTTTCAATGGTTTTAAACTTATTTTAATATTTATTTTAGTTTTCTAATTTTGGAATATAAAATGAATTTTTATTTATAAATTTCTAGTTTTCATATCGTTGAGCCCCCGTAACAAAAAAAAAATATAGACGTTATCTAAACGTAGTAACTGTAGTTGGAAAGAGAAAAGAATATTTTATATATACGATTTTTTTCAAAATTTTAGATAAAAAATTATGGTCGTGAAAATAGGGAGAGACCACAATTTTAAGAATTTTTTAATTTTCCCTACTTTGGTCTCTCCCTTTCCTCAAGTTCACAATTTTAGTAGAAAAATTTAAAAAAAATTCCCTCTTATAGAATTTTTTATTCTCTTTTCAATGGTATTAAACTTATTTTAATATTTATTTTAGTTTTCTAGTTTTGGAAATTAAAATGAATTTGTATTTATAAATTTCTAGTTTTCATAACGTTTAGCCCCCGTAACAAAAAAACTATAGACGTTATCTAAACATAGTAACTGTAGTTGGAAAGAGAAAAGAATATTTTATATATAAGATTTTTTTCAAAATTTTAGATAAAAAATTGTGGTCGTGAAAATAGGGAGAGACCACAATTTTAAGAATTTTTTAATTTTCCTTACTTTGGTCTCTCCCTTTCCTCAAGTTCACAATTTTAGCAGAAAAATTTTAAAAAAATTCCCTTTTATAGAATTTTTTATTCTCTTTTCAATGGTATTAAACTTATTTTAATATTTATTTTAGTTTTCTAATTTTGGAAATTAAAATGAATTTTTATTTATAAATTTCTAGTTTTCATATCGTTTAGCCCCCGTAACAAAAAAAACTATAGACGTTGTCTATACATAGTAACTGTAGTTGGAAAGAGAAAAGAATATTTTATATATACGATTTTTTTCAAAATTTTAGATAAAAAATTGTGGTCGTGAAAATAGGGAGAGACCACAATTTTAAGAATTTTTTAATTTTCTCCAGTTTGGTCTCTCCCTTTCCTCAAGTTCACAATTTTAGCAGAAAAATTTTAAAAAAATTCCCTTTTATAGAATTTTTTATTCTCTTTTCAATGGTATTAAACTTATTTTAATATTTATTTTAGTTTTCTAATTTTGGAAATTAAAATGAATTTTTTTTATAAATTTCTAGTTTTCATATCGTTTAGCCCCCGTAACAAAAAAACTATAGACGTTGTCAAAACATAGTAACTGTAGTTGGAAAGAGAAAAGAATATTTTATATATAAGATTTTTTTCAAAATTTTAGATAAAAAATTGTGGTCGTGAAAATAGGGAGAGACCACAATTTTAAGAATTTTTTAATTTTCCCCAGTTTGGTCTCTCCCTTTCCTCAAGTTCACAATTTTAGCAGAAAAATTTAAAAAAAATTCCCTCTTATAGAATTTTTTATTCTCTTTTCAATGGTATTAAACTTATTTTAATATTTATTTTAGTTTTCTAATTTTGGAAATTAAAATGAATTTTTATTTATAAATTTCTAGTTTTCATATCGTTTAGCCCCCGTAACAAAAAACTATAGACGTTGTCAAAACATAGTAACTGTAGTTGGAAAGAGAAAAGAATATTTTATATATACGATTTTTTTCAAAATTTTAGATAAAAAATTGTGGTCGTGAAAATAGGGAGAGACCACAATTTTAAGATTTTTTTAATTTTCCCTAGTTTGGTCTCTCCCTTTCCTCAAGTTCACAATTTTAGCAGAAAAATTAAAAAAAAATTCCCTCTTATAGAATTTTTTATTCTTTTCTCAATGGTATTAAACTTATTTTAATATTTATTTTAGTTTTCTAATTTTGGAATATAAAATGAATTTTTATTTATAAATTTTTAGTTTTCATATCGTTGAGCCCCCGTAACAAAAAAACTATAGACGTTGTCAAAACATAGTAACTGTAGTTGGAAAGAGAAAAGAATATTTTATATATACGATTTTTTTTCAAAATTTTAGATAAAAAATTGTGGTCGTGAAAATAGGGAGAGACCACAATTTTAAGAATTTTTTAATTTTCCCTAGTTTGGTCTCTCCCTTTCCTCAAGTTCACAATTTCGGCAGAAAAATTTAAAAAAAATTCCCTCTTATAGAATTTTTTATTCTCTTTTCAATGGTATTAAACTTATTTTAATATTTATTTTAGTTTTCTAATTTTGGAAATTAAAATGAATTTTTAATAATAAATTTCTAGTTTTCATATTGTTTGGCCCCGTAACAAAAAAACCATAGACGTTGTCAAAACATAGTAACTGTAGTTGGAAAGAGAAAAGAATATTTTATATATGCGATTTTTTTCAAAATTTTAGATAAAAAATTGTGGTCGTGAAAATAGGGAGAGACCACAATTTTAAGAATTTTTTAATTTTCGCTAGTTTGGTCTCTCCCTTTCCTCAAGTTCACAATTTTAGCAGAAAAATTTTAAAAAAATTCCCTCTTATAGAATTTTTTATTCTCTTTTCAATGGTATTAAACTTATTTTAATATTTATTTTAGTTTTCTAATTTTGGAAATTAAAATGAATTTTTAATAATAAATTTCTAGTTTTCATATTGTTTGGCCCCGTAACAAAAAAACCATAGACGTTGTCAAAACATAGTAACTGTAGTTGGAAAGAGAAAAGAATATTTTATATATGCGATTTTTTTCAAAATTTTAGATAAAAAATTGTGGTCGTGAAAATAGGGAGAGACCACAATTTTAAGAATTTTTTAATTTTCGCTAGTTTGGTCTCTCCCTTTCCTCAAGTTCACAATTTTAGCAGAAAAATTTTAAAAAAATTCCCTCTTATAGAATTTTTTATTCTCTTGTCAATGGTATTAAACTTATTTTCATATTTATTTTAGTTTTCTAATTTTGGAAATTAAAATGAATTTTTATTTATAAATTTCTAGTTTTCATATCGTTTAGCCCCCGTAACAAAAAAACTATAGACGTTATCTAAACATAGTAACTGTAGTTGGAAAGAGAAAAGAATATTTTATATATACGATTTTTTTCAAAATTTTAGATAAAAAATTGTGGTCGTGAAAATAGGGAGAGACCACAATTTTAAGAATTTTTTAATTTTCCCTAGTTTGGTCTCTCCCTTTCCTCAAGTTCACAATTTCGGCAGAAAAATTTAAAAAAAATTCCCTCTTATAGAATTTTTTATTCTCTTTTCAATGGTATTAAACTTATTTTAATATTTATTTTAGTTTTCTAATTTTGGAAATTAAAATGAATTTTTATTTATAAATTTCTAGTTTTCATATCGATTAGCCCCCGTAACAAAAAACTATAGACGTTGTCAAAACATAGTAACTGTAGTTGGAAAGAGAAAAGAATATTTTAAATATACGATTTTTTTCAAAATTTTAGATAAAAAATTGTGGTCGTGAAAATAGGGAGAGACCACAATTTTAAGAATTTTTTAATTTTCCCTAGTTTGGTCTCTCCCTTTCCTCAAGTTCACAATTTTAGCAGAAAAATTTTAAAAAAATTCCCTTTTATAGAATTTTTTATTCTCTTTTCAATGGTATTAAACTTATTTTAATATTTATTTTAGTTTTCTAATTTTGGAAATTAAAATGAATTTTTTTTATAAATTTCTAGTTTTCATATAGTTTAGCCTCCGTAACAAAAAAACTATAAAAAAATTAGAAATAAGTGGAAAACTGGAAAAATTCCTTGAGTAGAGTCTCAAAGATCTTACTCAGAACGTTCGTTAGGGATATAGGCCTGTAGGACTTAAGGAATGTTGGACCTTTCTGGGGTTTGGGAATAAGGATGGTTGAAGTTGGGGTTTGAAAGATTGACTACGGATTCTTAAAGGTGGCCTTTAAATGCAGTGGCCTTCTGCTCAAGAGTATGGAAGATTTGGTCGTTGGCAATTAGATGGGGGTGGGATTTGATTTTTTTGACTGAGAGTACCGCCAGTTTGTGCCAGAACCTACACCCGTCCCTATGAACAAGGTCAGAATTAACTCATCTTGGCGATAAGTGTTAATCTGGAGCTTGATGAGGACATTCACCCGGTTCCACTCGGATTTCAGGCCTGGGTCTCTGTATCTTACAAACTGGCGGTAGACTTGGCGTTTCCGCCGTATGATGGAGAAGATATTTGGTGTAAGGGGTTTTTGTTCCATGGGGAACAGCAACATCAAAGGCTTGGGACATGGTGTTACTGATGGTGTTGGCAAACTTATCTATGTCCTGGGTGGTTTCGAGGATAGGATTTTTGGGGATTTTTCCGAGATGGACCTTTGGAAGAGGGGATAACTTGCTTTTTTGTAGGAACTGATTTGGAATTGGATTGACCTGGGGGGTATTGGGTCAAAGAGGGAGGTTTCGACTAGAAGGATCTGGTGATCGGAAGTTTTAAAGGTCTCAATGATGCATCTATCCTCGACCTGATCTCTGCTTCTATCTGTAAGCAGAATATGGTCGGTGATAGAGCTTCCTTGATGCACTAAGAAGATTTGAGAGGTGCTGTTGACTCGGAAAATCTGGATGTCGATGAAGAAGTTGGAGAGACAGATGCCATTCGCATTGGAGGCCTGATCGCCAAACTGTGTGTCTCTAGCTTTCTGGTCTCCAATGAGAACTGCTCTAGGAAGGGAGAAGTATTCGAATAAGGTTTCTGATAGGATTTTTTGGGGGTGGTTGTAGTATGAAATAAACATTATGGTGATTATTTCCATCACAACGTCTATTGCACACATGTCTAGAGGATCAAGCTAAGGAGGAACGATGTAGGGGAGGAATGTATAAGGAGGTCATTTCCGTGACAGTACTCGGAACGAGGAGATTTGTGAGTGCCATAGTCTGAACAGCTAGGAGGGGATCTAACTAGTATATCTGTGATGGAGAGTATTTGCAGGTTCTGTTGCTGGAGTAAGAGCTTAAGTAAAGCTCTCTTAAGGGTTAGAACTGTACAGTTAACAGTACTGACTGTACTATCTATCATCGATGGATTTAGGAGGAGGTTTCAATAAGGGAGAAGAAAATCCTAACTTTATTGCCGAAGCCAATGATTAGACAGTTGTGGTTGAAGAGAATGGGGATTTGGAAGGATAGGACTTTGGCTATGAATATGGTGGTGAGGAGGGAGATAGAAGTTTGGATTTCTGGAGTGAGGGAGGGGGTTTCGGGGGTAATTTCAGAGGTGTTTGTGAGAATTTTGGATTTCTCCAAGCATTTGAGAGAGAAGGCGGGATGTTTACCATTGCAGTTATGCAATTTTGGGTTTTATGGTTGGGGATGAGCTTCTACGGAGATATGCACAGATGGAACATTTGAATGGACAATGTCACATATATCAGACGATCGTCCTGAAGAGGTTAAGTAATTTTGCAAATAAATTTGTTTAAAAAAAATGAAGATTGCTGAATTTATTTTTAGAATAATAATTTACTTTGGATTATCTATAATTTGGTTTTAATTACCCGTTTTAAATAAAAATGATTTACTAATGGGTATTAAATTTTATATAACAGTGGTATATTATTTATCTTTTGTCTAATAGTCAGCATAATTTGAAACCGATTTGTCTCCTGTTTACTTTATCTCTAAATTTAATGTTCAGTTATTCTTAAGCACTGTGGTAATATGGTTGGATTATTTGTTAAAAGTGTTTAGTGTGATCTGATTTGTTCATAATTGATACTTATCAAGAGGTTAAGGTAAAAAAATGATTTTTTTTTATAATTTTTTTAATTTATTCCTATATTTATTATCATTCTCGGAAATAAATAATAATAATCAATTATCTCTTAGAAATCACCATCAATTTTTTTTTATTACAGACCTGTACTTTTCGGTATATAAAAAATTCAATTCGAATATAATCATTTATTATACGATATATGTTAGAAAAGTTTTGTCAATATTCTCATCCATCATCAATAAATATTTAATAATAATAAATTTTTGTATTTAATTAATTATGCGCCACCCTGTATACGAGATAAAAAACGTCAATTATTTTTTATTAATAATTGTTAATATTGTAACTAGTGGCAAAATATGATAAAAATGCTTGGAAAAAATCTTATCAGAGATACAGGGTGTTATATTTATAAATAATTATTAATGATTTATTTTGTTTATAACTTTTTTTGTCATAAGTTTATTATTAAGGCAAAAAAGTTATAGAGGTCTAAAAAGTTATTGGGTTCCAAAATCTTAAAATTACGATTTTTTTCTTATTTTTGTAAAATTTAAAATTCTGATCTTAGATTTGGATTCAGCATAAAAAAATAAACAAAAATTGTGGTTAAAAAAGTTTGTGCCTATTAAGACAAAAAAGTTATTGAAGTCTAAAAAGTTATAGTGGTTTAAAATCTTAAAATTTGGATTTTTTTCTTTTTAGTGTAAAATTTAAAATTCTGATCATAGATTTGGATTCGGCATAAAACAATAAACAAAAAATTATTTAACGAAAAGTTTGTACCTATTAAGACAAAAAAGTTATAGGGGTCTAAAAAAGTTACAGAGGTCTAAAGTTTTAAAATTTGATTTTTTTTTTTAAATTTATAATTCTGATTATAGATTTGGGTCCAGCATTAAAAAATAAACAAAAAAATATGCTACGAAAAGTTTGTGCCTATTAAGACAAAAAAGTTATAGGGGTCTAAAAAAAAATTATAGGGGTCTAAAATTTTAAAATTTGAATTTTTATTTTTATTTCTGTAAAATTTAAATTTCTGGTTATAGATTTTGATCTAGCATTAAAAAATAAACAAAAATTGTATTAAAAGAAGTTTGTGCCTATTAAGACAAAAAAGTTATAGGGGTCTAAAAACAAATTATGGGGGTCTAAAATTTTAAAATTTGAATTTTTATCTTTACTTGTGTAAAATTAAAAATTGAGATTATAGATTTAATCCCAGCATTAAAAAATAAACAAAAATTGTATTAAAAGAAGTTTGTGCCTATTAAGACAAAAAAGTTATAGGGGTCTAAAAACAAATTATGGGGGTCTAAAATTTTAAAATTTGAATTTTTATCTTTACTTGTGTAAAATTAAAAATTGAGATTATAGATTTAATCCCAGCATTAAAAAATAAACAAAAATTGTATTAAAAGAAGTTTGTGCCTATTAAGACAAAAAAGTTATAGGGGTCTAAAAAAAATTATGGGGGTCTAAAATTTTAAAATTTGAATTTTTATCTTTACTTATGTAAAATTAAAAATTGAGATTATAGATTTAATCCCAGCATTAAAAATAAACAAAAAATGTATTAAAAGAAGTTTGTGCCTATTAAGACAAAAAAGTTATTAAGGTCTAAAAAGTTATTGGGTTCCAAAATCTTAAAATTACGATTTTTTTCTTATTTTTGTAAAATTTAAAATTCTGATCTTAGATTTGGATTCAGCATAAAAAAATAAACAAAAATTGTGGTTAAAAAAGTTTGTGCCTATTAAGACAAAAAAGTTATTGAAGTCTAAAAAGTTATAGTGGTTTAAAATCTTAAAATTTGGATTTTTTTCTTTTTAGTGTAAAATTTAAAATTCTGATCATAGATTTGGATTCGGCATAAAACAATAAACAAAAAATTATTTAACGAAAAGTTTGTACCTATTAAGACAAAAAAGTTATAGGGGTCTAAAAAAGTTACAGAGGTCGAAAGTTTTAAAATTTGATTTTTTTTTTTTTAATTTAAAATTCTGATTATAGATTTGGGTCCAGTATTAAAAAATAAACAAAAAAATATGCTACGAAAAGTTAGTGCCTATTAAGACAAAAAAGTTATAGGGGTCTAAAAAAAGTTATAGGGGTCTAAAATTTTAAAATTTGAATTTTTATTTTTATTTGTGTAAAATTTAAATTTCTGGTTATAGATTTTGATCTAGCATTAAAAAATAAACAAAAATTGTGTTAAAAGAAGTTTGTGCCTATTAAGAAAAAAAAGTTATAGGGGTCTAAAAAAAAATTATGGGGGTCTAAAATTTTAAAATTTGAATTTTTATCTTTACTTGTGTAAAATTAAAAATTCTGATTATAGATTTAATCCAAGCATTAAAAATAAACAAAAATTGTATTAAAAGAAGTTTGTGCCTATTAAGACAAAAAAGTTATAGGGGTCTAAAAAAAAATTATGGCGGTATAAAATTTTAAAATTTGAATTTTTATCTTTACTTGTGTAAAATTAAAAATTGAGATTATAGATTTAATCCCAGCATCAAAAAATAAACAAAAATTGTATTAAAAGAAGTTTGTGCCTATTAAGACAAAAAAGTTATAGGGGTCTAAAAAAAATTATGGGGGTCTAAAATTTTCAAATTTGAATTTTTATCTTTACTTGTGTAAAATTAAAAATTGAGATTATAGATTTAATCCCAGCATTAAAAAATAAACAAAAATTGTATTAAAAGAAGTTTGTGCCTATTAAGACAAAAAGTTATAGAGGTCTAAAAAGTTATTGGGTTCCAAAATCTTAAAATTACGATTTTTTTCTTATTTTTGTAAAATTTAAAATTCTGATCTTAGATTTGGATTCAGCATAAAAAAATAAACAAAAATTGTGGTTAAAAAAGTTTGTGTCTATTCAGACAAAAAAGTTATTGAAGTCTAAAAAGTTATAGCGGTTTAAAATCTTAAAATTTGGATTTTTTTCTTTTTAGTGTAAAATTTAAAATTCTGATCACAGATTTGGATTCGGCATAAAACAATAAACAAAAAATTATTTAACGAAAAGTTTGTACCTATTAAGACAAAAAAGTTATAGGGGTCTAAAAAAGTTACAGAGGTCTAAAGTTTTAAAATTTGAGTTTTTATTTTTACTTTTTAAAATTTAAAATTCTGCTTATAGATTTGGGTCCAGCATTAAAAAATAAACAAAACAATATGCTACGAAAAGTTTGTGCCTATTAAGACAAAAAAGTTATAGAGGTCTAAAAAAAAGTTATAGGGGTCTAAAATTTTAAAATTTGAATTTTTATTTTTATTTGTGTAAAATTTAAATTTCTGGTTATAGATTTTGATCTAGCATTAAAAAATAAACAAAAATTGTGTTAAAAGAAGTTTGTGCCTATTAAGACAAAAAAGTTATAGGGGTCTAAAAAAAAATTATGGGGGTTTAAAATTTTAAAATTTGAATTTTTATCTTTACTCGTGTAAAATTAAAAATTGAGATTATAGATTTAATCCCAGCATTAAAAATAAACAAAAATTGTATTAAAAGAAGTTTGTGCCTATTAAGACAAAAAAGTTATTAAGGTCTAAAAAGTTATTGGGTTCCAAAATCTTAAAATTACGATTTTTTTCTTATTTTTGTAAAATTTTAAATTATGATCTTAGATTTGGATTCAGCATAAAAAAATAAACAAAAATTGTGGTTAAAAAAGTTTGTGTCTATTAAGACAAAAAAGTTATTGAAGTTTAAAAAGTTATAGTGGTTTAAAATCTTAAAATTTGGATTTTTTTCTTTTTAGTGTAAAATTTAAAATTCTGATCATAGATTTGGATTCGGCATAAAACAATAAACAAAAAATTATTTAACGAAAAGTTTGTACCTATTAAGACAAAAAAGTTATAGGGTAAGACAAAAAAGTTATAGGGGTCTAAAAAAGTTACAGGGGTCTAAAGTTTTAAAATTTGAATTTTTATTTTTATTTTTTAAAATTTAAAATTCTGATTATAGATTTGGGTCCAGCATTAAAAAATAAACAAAAAAATATGCTACGAAAAGTTTGTGCCTATTAAGACAAAAAAGTTATAGGGGTCTAAAAAAAATTATAGGGGTCTAAAATTTTAAAATTTGAATTTTTATTTTTATTTGTGTAAAATTTAAATTTCTGGTTATAGATTTTGATCTATCATTAAAAAATAAACAAAAATTGTGTTAAAAGAAGTTTGTGCCTATTAAGACAAAAAAGTTATAGGGGTCTAAAAAAAAATTATGGGGGTTTAAAATTTTAAAATTTGAATTTTTATCTTTACTCGTGTAAAATTAAAAATTGAGATTATAGATTTAATCCCAGCATCAAAAAATAAACAAAAATTGTATTAAAAGAAGTTTGTGCCTATTAAGACAAAAAAGTTATAGGGGTCTAAAAAAAATTATGGGGGTCTAAAATTTTCAAATTTGAATTTTTATCTTTACTTGTGTAAAATTAAAAATTGAGATTATAGATTTAATCCCAGCATTAAAAAATAAACAAAAATTGTATTAAAAGAAGTTTGTGCCTATTAAGACAAAAAAGTTATAGGGGTCTAAAAAAAAATTATGGGGGTTTAAAATTTTAAAATTTGAATTTTTATCTTTACTCGTGTAAAATTAAAAATTGAGATTATAGATTTAATCCCAGCATTAAAAAATAAACAAAAATTGTATTAAAAGAAGTTTGTGCCTATTAAGACAAAAAAGTTATAGGGGTCTAAAAAAAATTATGGGGGTCTAAAATTTTCAAATTTGAATTTTTATCTTTACTTGTGTAAAATTAAAAATTGAGATTATAGATTTAATCCCAGCATTAAAAAATAAACAAAAATTGTATTAAAAGAAGTTTGTGCCTATTAAGACAAAAAGTTATAGAGGTCTAAAAAGTTATTGGGTTCCAAAATCTTAAAATTACGATTTTTTTCTTATTTTTGTAAAATTTAAAATTCTGATCTTAGATTTGGATTCAGCATAAAAAAATAAACAAAAATTGTGGTTAAAAAAGTTTGTGTCTATTCAGACAAAAAAGTTATTGAAGTCTAAAAAGTTATAGCGGTTTAAAATCTTAAAATTTGGATTTTTTTCTTTTTAGTGTAAAATTTAAAATTCTGATCACAGATTTGGATTCGGCATAAAACAATAAACAAAAAATTATTTAACGAAAAGTTTGTACCTATTAAGACAAAAAAGTTATAGGGGTCTAAAAAAGTTACAGAGGTCTAAAGTTTTAAAATTTGAGTTTTTATTTTTACTTTTTAAAATTTAAAATTCTGCTTATAGATTTGGGTCCAGCATTAAAAAATAAACAAAACAATATGCTACGAAAAGTTTGTGCCTATTAAGACAAAAAAGTTATAGAGGTCTAAAAAAAAGTTATAGGGGTCTAAAATTTTAAAATTTGAATTTTTATTTTTATTTGTGTAAAATTTAAATTTCTGGTTATAGATTTTGATCTAGCATTAAAAAATAAACAAAAATTGTGTTAAAAGAAGTTTGTGCCTATTAAGACAAAAAAGTTATAGGGGTCTAAAAAAAAATTATGGGGGTCTAAAATTTTAAAATTTGAATTTTTATCTTTACTTGTGTAAAATTAAAAATTCTGATTATAGATTTGGGCCCAGCATTAAAAAATAAAGAAAAAAATATGGTACGAAAAGTTTGTGCCTATTAAGACAAAAAAGTTATAGAGGTCTAAAAAGTTATTGGGTTCCAAAATCTTAAAATTACGATTTTTTTCTTATTTTTGTAAAATTTAAAATACTGATTTAAGATTTGGATTCAATATAAAAGAATAAACAAAAAGTTATATTACGAAAAGTTTGTGCCAATTAAGACAGAAAAGTTATAGGGGTCTAAAAAAAAGTTATGGAGGCCTAAAATTTGAATTTCTATCTTTACTTGTGTAAAATTTAATTTTTTGTAGATTTGGGTCCAGCATTAAAAAATAAACAAAAATTGTTTTAAAATAAGTTTGTCCCTATTAAGACAAAAAAGTTATAGAGGTTTAAAAAGTTATAGGGGTTTAAAATATTAAAATTTGGATTTTTTTTCTTATTTGTATAAAATTTTAAATCCTGATTTTATATTTGGATTCAGCATTAAAAATAAACAAAAAAATATGCTACGAAAAGTTTGTGCCTATTAAGATAAAAAAGTTATAGGGGTCTAAAAAAAAGTTATACAGGTCAAAAATTTTAAAATTTGAATTTTTATTTTTATTTGTGCAAAATTTAAATTTCTGGTTATAGATTTTGATCTAGCATTAAAAAATAAACAAAAATTCTGTTATTTAAAATTCCGATTTTAATCTTGGATTAAACATAACAAAATTTTATTATGAAAACTGGTCTCAATGGTCTAGAATTTGTGAATTAAAAATTCATCTATATTATCAATTGGTTTAATTATAAAAAAAATGTTTATTTTGCATTTTTTTTTTAATTTTTATCATTTTTTTATATATTTGTTCCAGATTAACGATGTCCAACACAGAAGAATTAGAAGTAGAAGTTAATTTTAATTTAAATTTCGCCCAAAACGAAAAAAACAATTTCGAAAAACAAACCAAATCCGGAAACAAAGTTACCATAACTAAAACAACAAAAAAACTAAAATGCGAGTTTTGTTCATTACTATACTCAAATCAAAGTAACCTACGTCGACATATCAGAGAATTCCATGAAAATAAGAAAAAACAATGTCCGATATGTGATAAATTTTTCGTAGCTCTTAAACCACATTTAGAAATACATACAGGGGATAAAAAATATGCTTGTTTAATATGCGGTAAATTATTTTTAAGAGAATTAAGTTTAGAACAACATCAATTTATACATACAGGGGATTCAAATTCTGTATGTTCAATTTGTAATAAATCTTTTACTAGGAATAGTTATTTGAAGGATCATATGAATATCCATACTGGTGATAAACCTTATAAATGTTTAAAATGCAGTGAAAATTTCTCAACATCTTCAGCTATAAATAAACATACTCAGATTTATCATTCTGATCCAATTATTTGTAATATATGTAATAAACGATTAAAAACTAAAAGTAATTTGAAAGAACATTTAAAAATTCATATTGATAATAAAGAATTTTTATGTTCAATTTGCGATAGGAAATTTTTAAGAAAAGATTGTTTAAGGAATCATTTAAAAAATGTACATTATAGTAAAAAAATATTTAAATGTTGTATTTGTAATGAAGAATTTGATAATGGTCCAATTTTAACAGTACATTTAAAAACCCATGAAGTTAATAAATGTGATAAATGTAATAAAATATTTACTACTAAAAATTCTTTACAACATCATAATTTTTTAATACATATAAATGAGAGAAAATTTAAATGTACAATTTGTGATAATAAATATAATACACAAACAAGATTAGATCGACATATTAGAAGACATACTGGTGAAGAATTTTATACATGTTTCAATTGTAATCAAACTTTCTCTGATAAATCTACACTTAAAAATCACGTTTTAATTCATAGAGAAACGAAGGATTTTGGATGTAAAGAATGTAAAAAACGATTTGTTTCTGATGTGTCTCTTAAAAAACATGTTAATAATGCTCATGCTGAAAGAAGATTTGAGTGTAAAATTTGCGATTACGATAAAGCTTTTAAAACGAAATATGGGTTACAAAAACATTTGGAAAGACACGCAAAAAAGAAGAATTATACGTGTTATGATTGTGGGAAATGTTATATAGATAAAGGAAATTTGATTAATCATATGGATGTTCATAAAAAAATATAATTAGATTTGATGTAATGTTAAAAATAAAAAGTAGATTTTGTTTAGATTTTTTTTTTATTTAGGTTAATATATTAACCATTAGGGTTATTAGCATATAAACAATAAGTTAACAATTATTACTATATTTATAGGTTTTGTTTTTTTATGTATTTTTTTAAATTTTTTATGATAAATATTATTTTTTTCTTTTTTATGTGAATTTTTTTAACTTTTTGTAATTTTCGTATTCTGATTTTTTTTTGATATTTTTTTTTAATTTTTTCCATTTGATGTCATATTTTCTATTGTTTTTTTCAAGTTTTTTCAATTTTTTTCAAATTTTTTAATTTTTTTATATTTTTTCTGATTTTTTATATTATTTTCTATTTTTATGTATTTCTGTATTTTATTGATTATTTCAGATTTTTTTATGTGTTTTTCATTGCTAATTTTTTTCTAATTTTTTGTATTTTTTTCTAATTTTTACCAATCTTTTCTAATTTGTACTAATTTTTTATAATTTTTACAATTTTTTTAGTTTGTTCTAATTTTATTCTGATTTTTTTAATTTTTTTCTGATTTTATCTAATTTTTTCTAATTTCTTCCGATTTTTATATATTTTTGTTTATTTTTTCATATTTTTTAGGCCTCTTTTTTAATTTTTGATTTTTTCACGACTTTTTTCTTCCTTTGTATTTGATTTATTTTTAACTTTTTCGACTTTTTCTAATTTTAGTATTTTTTCTGATTTTTTATAATAATTCTGATTTTTTCTTATTTTTATTCATTTTTGTTTATTTTGTCTGATTATTTATAATAAATTGGATATTTTGTATTTTTCCGTTTTTCATTTCAATTTCAGATTTTTTTGTTTTTTTACTAATTTTTTCTTAATTTTTATGATTTTTTTTTATTATAATATCATTTTTTTCTTTTTTATTTTTGACTTATTTTTTATTTTTTTTTAAATTATTTATATTTTTTAGTTTGTTCTAATTTTATTCTAATTTTTTATATTTTTTTCTAATTTTTACAAATATTTTATAATTTTTTTAGTTTTTTCTAATTTTATTCTAGTTTTTTAATTTTTTTTCAAAATTTTACTAATTTTTTCTAATTTTTACTAATATTTTATAATTTTTTTAGTTTTTTTTTTAAATTTTATTCTAATTTTTTATAATCTTTTAGGTTTGTTCTAATTTTATTCAAATTTTTCATATTTTTTTCTAATTTTTTCATATTTTATCTAATTTTTTCTAATTTTTTACTAATTTTTTATAATTTTTTTAGCTTGTTCTAATTTTATTCTAATTTTTTCTAATTTTTTCTAATTTTTTCTGATTTTTTCTAATTTTTTGTAATTTTTTCTGATTTTTTTAAAATTTTTGCAAATTTTTTCTAGTTTTACAATTTTATTCTAATTTTTACTAATAATTTTTATAATTATTTATAATTTTTTTAGTTTGTTCTAATTTTATTCTAATTTTCACTAATTTTTTATAATCTTTTTGGTTTGTTCTAATTTTATTCTTAATTTTTTATATTTTTTCCTAATTTTTTCATATCTTATCTAATTTTTTCTAATTTTTACTAATTTTTTATATTTTTTTTAGTTTGTTCTAAATTTATTCTAATTTTTTATATTTTTTTCTAATTTTATCTAATTTTTTGCAATTTTTATATACATTTGTTTATTTTTCTGATTTTTTATAATAATTTTTAGGTTTTATTATTTTTTTGTTCTTAATTTGATTACTTCAAATTTTTTAATTTTTTTTTTTAAATTTTTCTATTTTTTCAAATTCTTATGCTTTTTTTTATTTTTTGATTTTTTGTGACGTTTTTTTATCTTTTCTATTTGAGTTACTTTTAGCTCGTTTAACTTTTTCTAATTTTAGTATTTTTTTCTGTTTTTTTTCTGATTTTTTTCCAATTTTTTTCTAATTGTTTCAAATTTTTTCCAATTGTTTCTAATTTTTTCATCTTTTTACTATTTTTTTCTGATTTTTACTAGTTTTTACCAATTTTTTTCTAATTTTATCTAATATTTTCTAATTTCTTCCAATTTCTATATATTTTTGTTTATTTTGTCTGATTATTTATAATAAATTGAATATTTTGTATTTTTCCGCTTTTCATTTGCATTTCAAATTTTTGGTTTTTTTTACTAATTTTTTCTTTATTTTATGTATTTTTTTATTTATAGACGCATATCATTTTTTCTTTTTTATTTGACTTATTTTTTATTGTTTTGACTTTCTCTAATTTTTATATATTTTCCAATTTTTTTCCACTACTTTTCTAATTTTTTTCTGTCTTTTATTTTTTTTTAATTTTTGCTAATTTTTTTCTAATTGTTTCTGTGTAAATTGTTTCTAATTTTTTCCATTTTTGATATATTTTTAGTATTTTTTTGGAATAGTTTCTATTTTTTGTATTTTTCTGATTTATATTGATTATCTCAGATTTTTTATTTCTTTTAATTTTTCTGATTTTTCATTATTTTTGGATGTTTTTGTTTATTTTTTCTTATTTTTTATAATATTTTTCATTTTTCTGTTTTTTATTGATTATTTAAAATTTATTTATGTGTTTTTCATTGCTAATTTTTTCGTATATTACTGTATTTTTTTTATAATGAAAGTTATTTTTTATTAGATTTGTTTTTAACTTTTTGACTTTATCTAGTTTTCCTATTTTTTACAATTTTTTTAATTTCTTCTAATTATTTTTTAATTTGCTTCCAATTTTTTTCATTTTTGTTTATTTTTTCTGATTTTTTATAATAATTTTTGGGTTTTGTTCTTTTTCCAATTTTTTCTGATTTTTTCAAATTTTTTCTATTTCGTAATTTTTTAAAAATTTTTCTATTTCGTAATTTTTTCAAATTTTTTCTACTTGTTTATTGTTTTTTCAAATTTTTGCTAATTTTTACTAATTTGTCCTAATTGTTTCTAATATTGTTTCAATTTTTTTTAATTTTTTCTAATTTTTACTAATTTTTTCTAATTGTTACTAATTTTTTCGAATTTTTTATAATTTTTTTAGCTTTTTCTAATTTTTTCTATTTTTTCATTTTTTTTTTCAAATTTTCAAATATATTTGTTTACTTTTTCTGATTTTTTATAATAATTTTTTTACTTTTCCAAATTTTCCAATTTTTTCTGATTTTTATAATTTTTTCCAATTTTTTCTGATTTTTTCTATTTTTGTCTAATTATTACCGATTTTTTCTAATTGTTTCTAATTTTTTATTTTTTCTCAATCTTTTACGATAATTTCAATTTCCTGTTTCATTTGATTTATTTCCGAATTTTTAAACCATTTATAATTTTTCTGATTTTTTTTTTAATTTTTCCAATTTTTTCTTATATTTATACATTTTTTCCAATTTTTTATGATAAATCAAAATTTTTTTTAAACTTTATCTCTTATTAATTTAATTATATCTAATTTCAAACAGATTTACTAGTTACTTACATAAACATAAATTATAAATAACCAGATCTAACCAAGTCGGTCAAAAGAAATCTGCTACAAATTCACCAAATGTCAAATGTCACAAAAAATTATTATATTCGACCTTCGCGATAAATTCAACATTGAGCTACGTGTTTTCGTAAATTTTCTTAAATAAATTAAGCAAAATTATTGTAAAAATGTCGGTTTTTTTGTGAAAAGTGTTTTTTCATCGATTTATGAATATGGAAATTACATATAACAGGTTAGTTAATAGATATTTACTATAATATTTTAATTATTCTTGCTGTACAAAAACCTATTTTATTAAATCTGTTTTTTTATTATAATTTCGTATACCGGGTGTAAATGGGTTATGGGCCACCCCTATAACGGGTAAATAGATTAATACTAAAGGATCCCGCACTTTTTATATGTAAAGTGGCTCTCAGTGAAATTCCCTAACTTGTTAATATATTGTAATATTGACCATCCAAAAGTATTCATGGGCTTCAATAATGGACATTTTTTTTTCTACAGAGTGTTAAATTTTAAAATTACATATTTTCATTAAAGCATTATCAATCTATTCTAAATATTTCATTATTTTTTTGTTACCACATAAATGTTCACTTATACTTTAGTTATGTAATGGATCACGAATATTACCAAAAATTGTAAGAAACTACAGGGTGAGTCAAGAGTAAACTGGGTGCTATTTTCATGGTACTTTCATTTACGTTTCTAACAGGAAATAATATTTTTGTATACTACATAAAAAACAACTAATATTTAACAATCTATCACAACATATACCTTGTATACAGGATGACTCAAGAGTAATAAAATATGCATGACGATTTTTTAGTGAGACAATCTATATATTTTGTTATATGTCAGACTTTGTAGCTAGAAGTAGAAAAAATACTAAATTTATCTATAGTGTATTTTAAAAGGTTAGAAAAAAATGGTGCAAAATTGCATTATTTTAAAAACACCCGTATTATGACTACGGTTTTTTTAATATGGAAGCGAATGACTAGGTATAGTTTTTTTTTAATATGAATTCGAATGATTAATTTTTTTAATATTGAGGCGAATGACTACGGTTTTTTTAATATAGAGCCGAATGATTAATTTTTTTTTAATATTGAGGCGAATGACTACGGTTTTTTATATGGAGTATAATAAAGACGGTTTTTTTTATATGGAGGCGAATGATTATTTTTTTTTAATATTGAGGCGAATGACTACGGTTTTTTATATGGAGTCGAATGAAGACGGTTTTTTTTATATGGAGGCGAATGATTCATTTTTTTAATATTGAGGCGAATGACTACGGTTTTTTTAATATGGAGGCGAATCAATATTTTTTTTTAATATTGAGGCGAATGACTACGGTTTTTTTAATATAGAGCCGAATGATTAATTTTTTTTTAATATTGAGGCGAATGACTACGGTTTTTTATATGGAGTATAATAAAAACGGTTTTTTTTTTATATGGAGGCGAATGATTATTTTTTTTTAATATTGAGGCGAATGACTACGGTTTTTTAAATGGAGTCGAATGAAGACGGTTTTTTTTATATGGAGGCGAATGATTAATTTTTTTTAATATTGAGGCGAATGACTACGGTTTTTTATATGGAGTCGAATGAAGACGGTTTTTTTATATGGAGGCGAACGATTAATTTTTTTAATATTGAGGCGAATGACTACGGTTTTTTTAATATGGAGGCGAATGATTAATTTTTTTTTAATATTGAGGCGAATGACTACGGTTTTTTATATGGAGTAGAATAAAGACGGTTTTTTTTATATGGAGGCGAATGATTAATTTTTTTAATATTGAGGCGAATGACTACGGTTTTTTTAATATGGAGGCGAATGATTAATTTTTTTTTAATATTGAGGCGAATGACTACGGATTTTTATATGGAGTCGAATGAAGACGGTTTTTTTATATTGAGGCGAATGATTTTTTTTTTTTAATATTAAGGCGAATGACTACGGTTTTTTATATGGAATCGAATAAAGACAGTTTTTTTTAATATGGAGGCGAATGATTAATTTTTTTTAATAATGAGGCGAATGACTACGATTTTTCTAATATGGAGGCGAATGATTACCTTTTTTTAATATTGAGGCGAATGACTACGGTTTGTTATATGGAATATAAAGACAGTTTTGTTTTTAATATGGAGGCGAATGATTATTTTTTTTTAATATTGAGGCGATTGATTATGGTTTTTTATATGGAATCGATTAAAGGCGGTTTTTTTTAATATGGAGGCGAATTATTACCTTTTTTTTTAATATTGAGGCGAATGACTACAGTTTTTTTTAATATGGATTCGAATGATTACGGTTTTTTAGTATGGAGACAAATTGTTACGTTTTTTTTTAATATGACTAGTTTTTTTAACATTGATGCGAATGACTACGGTTTTTCTTAATAAGCAGACGGGCGATTATTTTTTTTTAATATTGAGGCGAATAACTACGGTTTTTAATATGGATTCGACTAAAAACGGTTTATATGGTCCGTCTGGTTGTTTTCCGCCATATTCTTCTAAATTTGAGGTATAGAAAGTTCTGGCATCAATCAGTTTGATGCCATATTTATCTGGATTGAAAATTTAGTTTCTGTCTCGGAAATTTAATCGAAAGATAGATCGGGTTCCAGTTTTGCATGAGGTTTGATCAAGTTGACGAAATTTAGTTTCTCTTGAAACTTGAATCGAAGGATAGATCGGGTTCCAATCTTGCACAAGTTGAAGAAATTTAGTTTCTCTCTTGAAAAATCGAATTTAAAGATAGATCGGGTTCCAATCTTGCATAAGGTTTGTTCAATTTGACGATATTTAGTCTCTCTCTCGAGAAAATTGGAAAATGGAAATTAATTTCGCGTTCCAATCTTGCACGAGGTTTGTACAAGTTGATGAAAATTATTTTCTCTTTCAAAAATTGAACTACAAGATAGATTGTCACAACATATATCTTGTATACAGGGTGACTCAAGAGTAATGAAATGTGCATGACGATTTTGTAGTGAGACAATCTATATATTTTGTTATATGTGAGATGTATTTGTACACTCCCTAGCTAGAAGTAGAAAAAATACTAAACTCATCTATAGCGTATTTTAAAATATATAACATGGAAAAAATGGTGCAAAATTGCATTATTTTAAAAACACTCTGTATTTTAAAAGTTCGTAGATGAAATTCCGCATTTTTTTTTCTAGGTGATATATGTAAACTCTCAAATATATCTTCCAAATATGAACATATTTTAATAATCAGTTTTTGAGATATAGTGTGTTCAAATGTCCAATGTCAACGTTTTTTAAACAGACCAGATTTGGATAACAAGTATAACAATTTATATAAAAAATACTGAATTACAACAACTGTTTTATTTAATCAAATCTGTTTACTTAGAATTTAAATATTTGATACGTATTAAGTTAATATTGTTTTAATTGAATTACTTATATCATTAAAAGCGATTAACCAAGTGGAATTTAGAAAAAGTCGGTTGGTTTTTCAAGTTAAAACTACTTGGAAAAACCCATAAGAAAAGTCCAGAAAAAGACGCAATTTTAAAACTAATTTTGTAACTATGTGATTTGATTTCCATAACATAAAAATATGTTATTAATAAAAATAAAAAACCGAATAAAAGTTATATCTTATAATAATATTAATTAATATTAGTTATACTTTTATAAAATTGAAAAAAGATTATAAAATTTTATAAAAAAAAATTGTATTAAACCAGTCCTGTATAATTCCTTATTTTCAGTCTCATATGAATACTGTTGCGGTCAAAAATTTGTAATGCAAAGTTTTTTTTTTACCGTTAAAATTTAGCATATTTTCATAAAAGATGTCGAGCTGCCATTACAAAAGGACGATTTGAGTAAAGCTGTCGATAAACATCTTTTTAAGTAGCAGCTGGAAATAAAGGGGAATCATAAATCGAGTTGATATTTTCAAAATATTATTCCATGAATACATAATTTTTTCTACCATTAAATAAATAAATTCCTTTTTTTGGAAAAATATTTGGTGCAATATTTTATAAAATTCAAACTGACGTTTTTCTTTTCAATGATTT
Source organism: Neocrepidodera transversa (assembly GCA_963243735.1). Classification (NCBI taxonomy): domain Eukaryota; kingdom Metazoa; phylum Arthropoda; class Insecta; order Coleoptera; family Chrysomelidae; genus Neocrepidodera; species Neocrepidodera transversa. Next base: position 3,040,438 of record OY725353.1, read on the forward strand.
TTTATTTTTTAAATCATTTTTGTTCTGATTTCATTTTTTATTTTCATTGCTTGTTATTTGGTTTTTGCTATATTTGGCGACGTTTTTCGATTATTCTTAATTTTTGTTTTTTTTTTCTGATTTTTTTCTAACTTTTCATTATTTTTTTTTCATTGTTCTGTTTTTTTTTTTGTATTTCTTTCCTTTTCTAATATTTTCTTATTAGTCTGATTTTTTGCGATTATTTGCCGTTTGTTTGCTATTTTTCTGAAATTTTTTTGACATTTTTGAGACTTTGTTACCGTTTTTTACGGTTTTTTTGTCATAATTTTCGGTTTCTTCGGGTTTTTTTTTTGTGTTTTTTCTATTTGTTCTCAATGTTCTGTTTTTATTTTTCCGTTTCTTCGTATTCTGATTTTTTGCGATTATTTGCGATTTTTTTTGATTTCGTTGCGATTTTTTGAGATTTGATTAAATTTTTTAAATTTTTTAATGTTTTTTTTATGGTTTTTTTATGGTTTCAGTTGTTTCCATTATTTTGGTTGCTCTTTGGTTTTTTGCGATATTTTGCAATGTTTTTCGATTTTTCTTATTTTTCTGATTTTTTGTTTTTTTTTTCTGATTCTAACCTTTCTTCATTTTTTTCTCATTGTTTTTATTTTTATTTCGTTCATTTCCTAATTTTTTCTTATTCATCTGATTTTGTGCGATTATTTGTTTACCATTTTTTGCCATTTTTTTTGATATTTTTTTGAGATTTTGTAGCGGTTTTTTATTGAAATTTTTTTGTGATATTTTTCAAATTTTTGCCTTTTTTGCAAAATTTTTGTTTTTTGAGATTTTTAGCAATTTTACAGAATTTTTCTAATTATTGATCAATGTTCTGTTTTTATTTTTCCATTTCTTTCTTTCGTTTTAAAATTTTTTCTTATTCGTTTTTTTTTGCTATAATTTGCGATTTTTTGAGATTTTGGGATTTATTTCAAATTTTTTGAATTTTTTTATTTTTTTTTTGATTATAGTTCTTTCCGTTTTTTGGGATGTTCTTTGTTTTTTCTGATTTTTTTCTAGCTTTTCTTCATTTTTTTCTCATAATTCTGTTTTTTTTTATTTCTTTCCTTTTCTAATTTTTTCTTATTCCTCTGATTTTTTGCGATTATTTGCCATTTTTTTACAATGTTGTGCCATTTTTTGTCATTTTTTGCCAATATTTTGGCATTTTTTAGCCATTTTTTTGGGAATTTGTTGCGTTTTTTTGCATTTTTTTGTGATATTTTTCGATTTCTTGCTTTTTTTATTGCATATTTTTTTTTTTAGTCTTGCGGTTTTTTTGAGGGAGTTTTTTGATGTTTTTGTTTTTTCCGTATTATCCAATATTATTTTTCATTTTTTTTTCTCAATATTTCTCTCTCAATTTTTTCAAAAGTTCTATTTTTTTTTCTCATTGTTCTATTTTTTTTCTATTTCTTCGTTTTGTAATTTTTACTTATTCCTCTTTTTTTTGTGATTATTTGGCTTTTTGCCAGATTTCTCATTTTTTTTTCCGTTTTTTGCCATTTTTTGGGGATTTTTTGTGTGATATTTTTCGATTTATTGCGTTTTTTTTTCTTCAATTTTTCGTTTTTAACGTATTTTTCGGCTTTTTAAGTTTTTTGATGTTTTCGTTTTTTCCGTATTTTACACTTTTATTTTTCATTTTTTCCCAATATTTCTCTCTCAATTTTTTCCAAAGTTTTTTTTTCTAATTTAATTCGATTGTTATAATTTATTCTCGTTTTTTTCTCATTTTTTTTTCGTTTTTTCTGATTTTTTTTTCTTATTTTTTTATTTTTTCAAATCTTTCCTCAGTTTTTCTTTGTTCTATTTTTTTTTCGATTTTTTCTAACCTTTTCTTTTGCAATTTTTTGGGGATTTTGTTGAGGTTTCTTTTTTGATTTTTTATATTTTTCGTTTTCTTGTTTTTTTTCTCGTAATTTTTTATTCAATTTTTCGTTTTTTAATGGGTTTTTCGGCTTTTTTACAAGTTTTTTGATGTTTTCTTTTTTCCGTATTTTACAATTTTGTTTTTCATTTTTTCCCAATATTTGTCTCTCAATTTTTTTTTCTGGTTTTTTGGATTCTTATAATTTTTTCTCATTTTTTTTCTCTTTTTTTTTCTCTTTTTTTTCTCTTTTTTTTTCTCTTTTTTTTCTCTTTTTTTCTGCTTTTTTTATTATTTTTTCATTTTTTTCTTATCTTTCCTCATTTTCTCTCATTGTTCTGTTTATTTTTTCTAATTCTTTTTTTTGTCTTGTAATTTTTTCTCATTTTAAGGGTTCTGTACCTCAAAAAGAAAAAGAGGAACCCTTATAGGATCACTTGGTGGTCCGTCTGTCTGTCTGTCTGTTTGTCTGTGTGTTAAGATCCTTTTTCTCAACAACGCGTTTAGATAAATGTTTTTTCTACAAGCGTGCGGAAAAGTATACTGATGTTTCTTGATGTTAGCTTTTGTGTTTTTTCCGCACGCTAGTAGAAAAAATAGTGTACCTAACACGTGCGTAAAGTGACTTTTCCGCACGCGATTGCTGGCCGAACTCCGCTACGCGTCGTTCGGCCATCTGCAATCGCGTGCGGAAAAGTATCACTTTCCGCACTTGTTAGGTAAACTACTATATTATTTTTCATTGTTCTAAGCTCAACTAAACAATCTACTGACTTGTTAATTGATTGGTGACGACCACAAAAAATACCGCTAAATAGCTATTCATTGTCCTTAATGTGGAAATTGCTACAATTTGATACGTGCTTATTGTGAAAAAATATATATTTTGTAATATTTAATTGAAATTATTTAATACATTTTATGGATTTTATATTATTGAAACCGGTCCTGTTTTTTTTCGTCAACCAAACAAATAAGGAAATATTCAAGAGGCACTGTCAATTTTGGAAGTAATTTTGATTGTGATTTATTCAAAACATTCCCGTACAACTGATGAAATTTTAAATGTCATTTTCAATGATGTCGCCGAATTCTTTTCATATGATAATCAAAATGGAATACGTATTCCAAAAAACTCGCTTATACACAGATCATACAGGATGTTCGACAAGAAAAAATCGATCCTAAATACGAGTATAAATTCCTAATTGGAAATTTCTTTCGTAATTATTATCACTAAAATTATTATTTGAATCACTAATATGTAAAATAGAGAATAAAAATATTTTCATGTGAAAAATATTTTTAATAATTAATCAATTTTATTAAAAATATCAATTTTAGTTAAAAAATAATTTTTATCATTTTTTTAATGTCCCAAATGATCCTTTAACCTCAACTAATTTGATTTCTTAGTTTGCCCTATGTAATATATAGAATAAAAATATTTTTATGTGACAAATATTTTTAATAATCAATCAATTTTATTAAAAATATCAATTTTAGTTAAAAAATAATTTTTATCATTTTTTTAATGTCCCAAATGATCATTTAACCTCAACTAAATTGATTTCTTAGTTTGTCCTATGTAATATATAGAATAAAAATATTTTTATGTGACAAATATTTTTAATAATCAATCAATTTTAATAAAAATATGAATTTTAGTTAAAAAAATAATTTTTGTCATTTTTTTGATGCACCCAATGACCATTTAACCTCAACAAATTTGATTTCTTAGTTTGTCCTATGTAATATATAGAATAAAAATATTTTCATGTGACAAATATTTTTAATAATCGATAAATTTTAATAAAAATATGAATTTTAGTTAAAAAAATAATTTTTATCATTTTTTTGATGCACCCAATGACCATTTAACCTCAACAAATTTGATTTCTTAGTTTGTCCTATGTAATATATAGAATAAAAATATTTTCATGTGACAAATATTTTTAATAATCGATCAAATTTATTAAAAATATCAATTTTAGTTAAAAAATAATTTTTATCATTTTTTTGATGCACCCAATGATCATTTAACCTCAACAAATTTGATTTCTTAGTTTGTCCTATGTAATATATAGAATAAAAATATTTTCATGTGACAAATATTTTTAATAATCGATAAATTTTAATAAAAATATGAATTTTAGTAAAAAAATAATTTTTATCATTTTTTTGATGCACCCAATGACCATTTAACCTCAACAAATTTGATTTCTTAGTTTGTCCTATGTAATATATAGAATAAAAATATTTTCATGTGACAAATATTTTTAATAATCGATAAATTTTAATAAAAATATGAATTTTAGTTAAAAAAATAATTTTTATCATTTTTTTGATGCACCCAATGACCATTTAACCTCAACAAATTTGATTTCTTAGTTTGTCCTATGTAATATATAGAATAAAAATATTTTCATGTGACAAATATTTTTAATAATCGATCAAATTTATTAAAAATATCAATTTTAGTTAAAAAAATAATTTTTATCATTTTTTTGATGCACCCAATGACCATTTAACCTCAACAAATTTGATTTCTTAGTTTGTCCTATGTAATATATAGAATAAAAATATTTTCATGTGACAAATATTTTTAATAATCGATCAAATTTATTAAAAATATCAATTTTAGTTAAAAAAATAATTTTTATCATTTTTTTGATGCACCCAATGACCATTTAACCTCAACAAATTTGATTTCTTAGTTTGTCCTATGTAATATATAGAATAAAAATATTTTCATGTGACAAATATTTTTAATAATCGATAAATTTTAATAAAAATATGAATTTTAGTTAAAAAAATAATTTTTATCATTTTTTTGATGCACCCAATGACCATTTAACCTCAACAAATTTGATTTCTTAGTTTGTCCTATGTAATATATAGAATAAAAATATTTTCATGTGACAAATATTTTTAATAATCGATCAATATTTTTAAAAATCTTAATTTTATTTAAAAAACAATTTTTATTATTTTTTTGATGCACCCAATGATCCTTTAACCTCAACTAAATCGATTTCTTAGTTTGTCCTATATAAAATTTAGAATAAAACTTTTTCTAATTAACAAATACTTGTAATAATCGATATATTGGAATACTTATTCCAAAAACTCGCTTATACACATATCATACAGGATGTTCGACAAGAAAAAATCGATCCTAAATACGAGTATAAATTCCTAATTGGAAATTTCTTTCGTAATTATCATCATTAAAATAATTAATTGAACCATAAAAAATATGCGGGTAATATAAACTTGTTATTTTCTTTCTACTACCTTGTTTGAGACACTCTGTAGAAGTCGAGTACCATAATAAACGTACATTATAGAATCCTTCCTGCCATAACGAAAATTGACACAAGGTGTATTAAAAATCTACATTCGTCATTGGTCAGGATATCTAATAGTACCATCTACGACCAATAGAAATACGGTGGTACCTCTAATTAGTAACACTACAGCGCGTCTTGAATTTAACGAGCTGTAATGGCTTTTAGGAATTTTATTAGGTTGGAAAAAAACCATAGAATTATAGAAATTGGAAAGTGGTTTTAAGCACCTGGTCAATAAAAGGGTTTTTTTTGTACCATGATATTATTAAATGTATAAGGGAATATATATTTATGTTTTTTCAATTTTTAAACATTATTGGCCACTCCTGACCATGTTTCCTAATATGTAAAAATTTTATTTTATAAAGTACGTGTTAAATTACAAAACGTTTTTTATCTCAATTCTAACGAAGATAATTTATGCAAAATTTTGACATGGAATACCGTTTTATTTCCCACTGATTACACACATTAGTCGTATATCATTCTAACGTCATTAAAACAGGTTTTTACAGACTCACACATGCCGTGAAATGACATGTTAATTTACCTTAAATAATATATAGTTTCTTAGTTGTTCAATGATAAAGAATTACTTTAATCGAATAAATATGAAACCTGAACGTATCTATAGGACAAACTTAGAAATTATTTCAGTACATTTAACAATTAAATAAAAAAATTTTATATTTTATATAGGACAAACTAAGACAAAAATTCACTCAAGGTTTAAAGATCATTTAATGCATTAGATAAAATTTATTTTTTAAAAAACTGTTCGATTAAAATAAATATTTTATGACTAACAATCGTTTAATTATAAATTTAATATAGGTTAAACTAAGAGATGCATTAGAGTGAGGTTACAAGATCATTTATATGAGAAAATTAATTTTTTTATGTAAATTAATATTTTTGATCTAATTTTTCGATTACTACAAGAATTTTTTAATTAATAATTTTTATTCTAAATTTTATATAGGACAAACTAAGAAACGAAATAAGTTGAGGTTCATCAAAAAAATGATAAAAATTATTTTTTAACTAAAATTGATATTTTTCATAAAATTGATTGATTATTAAAAATATTTGTCTCATAAAAATATTTTTATTCTATATATTACATAGGACAAACTAAGAAATCAAATTTGTTGAGGTTAAATGATCATTTGGTGCATCAAAAAAATGATAAAAATTATTTTTTAACTAAAATTGATATTCTTAATAAATTTGATCGATTATTAAAAATATTTGTCACATGAAAATATTTTTATTCTATATATTACATAGGACAAACTAAGAAATCAAATAAATTGAGGTTAAAGGATCATTTGGGGCATTAAAAAAATGATAAAAATTCTTTTTTAACTAAAATGGATATTTTTAATAAAATTGATCGATTATTAAAAATATTTGTCACATGAAAATATTTTTATTCTATATATTACATAGGACAAACTAAGAAATCAAATTTGTTGAGGTTAAATGATCATTGGGTGCGTCAAAAAAATGATAAAAATTATTTTTTAACTAAAATTCATATTTTTATTAAAATCGATCGATTATTAAAAATATTTGTCACATGAAAATATTTTTATTCTATATATTACATAGGACAAACTAAGAAATCAAATTTGTTGAGGTTAAATGATCATTGGGTGCGTCAAAAAAATGATAAAAATTATTTTTTAACTAAAATTCATATTTTTATTAAAATCGATCGATTATTAAAAATATTTGTCACATGAAAATATTTTTATTCTATATATTACATAGGACAAATTAAGAAATCAATTTAGTTGAGGTTAAAGGATCATTTGGTGCATCAAAAAAATGATAAAAATTGTTTTTTAACTAAAATTGATATTTTTAATAAAATTGATCGATTATTAAAAATATTTGTCACATGAAAATATTTTTATTCTATATATTACATAGGACAAATTAAGAAATCAATTTAGTTGAGGTTAAAGGATCATTTGGTGCATCAAAAAAATGATAAAAATTCTTTTTTAACTAAAATGGATATTTTTAATAAAATTGATTGATTATTAAAAATATTTGTCACATGAAAATATTTTTATTCTATATATTACATAGGACAAACTAAGAAATCAAATTTGTTGAGGTTAAATGATCATTGGGTGCGTCAAAAAAATGATAAAAATTATTTTTTAACTAAAATTCATATTTTTATTAAAATCGATCGATTATTAAAAATATTTGTCACATGAAAATATTTTTATTCTATATATTACATAGGACAAATTAAGAAATCAATTTAGTTGAGGTTAAAGGATCATTTGGTGCATCAAAAAAATGATAAAAATTGTTTTTTAACTAAAATTGATATTTTTAATAAAATTGATCGATTATTAAAAATATTTGTCACATGAAAATATTTTTATTCTATATATTACATAGGACAAACTAAGAAATCAAATTAGTTAAGGTTAAAGGATCATTTGGTGCATCAAAAAAATGATAAAAATTATTTTTTAACTAAAATTCATATTTTTATTAAAATTTATCGATTATTAAAAATATTTGTCACATGAAAATATTTTTATTCTATATATTACATAGGACAAACTAAGAAATCAATTTAGTTGAGGTTAAATGATCATTTGGTGCATCAAAAAAATGATAAAAATTATTTTTTAACCAAAATTGATATTTTTAATAAAATTGATCGATTATTAAAAAAAATTGTCACATGAAAATATTTTTATTCTATATATTACATAGGACAAACTAAGAAATCAATTTAGTTGAGGTTAAATGAACATTTGTTGCATTAAAAAAATGATAAAAATTATTTTTTAACTAAAACTGATATTTTTAATAAAATTGATCGATTATTAAAAATATTTGTCACATGAAAATATTTTTATTCTATATATTACATAGGACAAACTAAGAAATCAAATTAGTTGAGGTTAAATGATCATTTGGAGCATTAAAAAAATGATAAAAATTATTTTTTAACTAAAACTGATATTTTTAATAAAATTTATCGATTATTAAAAATATTTGTCACATGAAAATATTTTTATTCTAAATATTATATAGGACAAACTAAGAAATCAAATTAGTTGAGGTTAAATGATCATTTGGAGCATTAAAAAAATGATAAAAATTATTTTTTAACCAAAATTGATATTTTTAATAAAATTGATCGATTATTAAAAATATTTGTCACATGAAAATATTTTTATTCTATATATTACATAGGACAAACTAAGAAATCAAATTAGTTGAGGTTAAATGATCATTTGGAGCATTAAAAAAATGATAAAAATTATTTTTTAACTAAAATTCATATTTTTAATAAAATTTATCGATTATTAAAAATATTTGTCACATGAAAATATTTTTATTCTAAATATTATATAGGACAAACTAAGAAATCAAATTAGTTGAGGTTAAATGATCATTTGGAGCATTAAAAAAATGATAAAAATTATTTTTTAACCAAAATTGATATTTTTAATAAAATTGATCGATTATTAAAAAAAATTGTCACATGAAAATATTTTTATTCTATATATTACATAGGACAAACTAAGAAATCAATTTAGTTGAGGTTAAATGAACATTTGTTGCATTAAAAAAATGATAAAAATTATTTTTTAACTAAAATTGATATTTTTATTAAAATCGATCGATTATTAAAAATATTTGTCACATGGAAATATTTTTATTCTATATATTACATAGGACAAACTAAGAAATCAAATTAATTGAGGTTAAAGGATCATTTGGTGCATTAAAAAAATAATAAAAATTATTTTTTAACTAAAATTGATATTTTTATTAAAATCGATCGATTATTAAAAATATTTGTCACATGAAAATATTTTTATTCTATATATTACATAGGACAAACTAAGAAATCAAATAAATTGAGGTTAAAGGATCATTTGGTGCATCAAAAAAATAATAAAAATTATTTTTTAACTAAAATTCATATTTTTATTAAAATTGATCGATTATTAAAAATATTTGTCACATGAAAATATTTTTATTCTATATATTACATAGGACAAACTAAGAAATCAATTTAGTTGAGGTTAAATGAACATTTGTTGCATTAAAAAAATGATAAAAATTATTTTTTAACTAAAATTGATATTTTTAATAAAATTGGTTGATTATTAAAAATATTTGTCACGTGAAAATATTTTTATTTTATATATTACATAGGACAAACTAAGAAATCAAATTAGTTGAGGTTAAATGATCATTTGGGACATTAAAAAAATGATAAAAAATATTTTTTAACTAAAATTGATATTTTTAATAAAATTGGTTGATTATTAAAAATATTTGTCACGTGAAAATATTTTTATTTTATATATTACATAGGACAAACTAAGAAATCAAATTAGTTGAGGTTAAATGATCATTTGGGACATTAAAAAAATGATAAAAAATATTTTTTAACTAAAATTGATATTTTTAATAAAATTGATTGATTATTAAAAATATTTGTCACGTGAAAATATTTTTATTCTATATATTACATAGGACAAACTAAGAAATCAAATTAGTTGAGGTTAAAGGATCATTTGGGGCATTAAAAAAATGATAAAAATTATTTTTTAACCAAAATTGATATTTTTAATAAAATTGATCGATTATTAAAAAAAATTGTCACGTGAAAATATTTTTATTCTATATATTACATAGGACAAACTAAGAAATCAAATAAATTGAGGTTAAAGGATCATTTGGGGCATTAAAAAAATGATAAAAATTATTTTTTAACTAAAATTGATATTTTTAATAAAATTGATTGATTATTAAAAATATTTGTCACATGAAAATATTTTTATTCTATATATTACATAGGACAAACTAAGAAATCAAATTAGTTGAGGTTAAATGATCATTTGGGACATTAAAAAAATGATAAAAAATATTTTTTAACTAAAATTGATATTTTTAATAAAATTGGTTGATTATTAAAAATATTTGTCACGTGAAAATATTTTTATTTTATATATTACATAGGACAAACTAAGAAATCAAATTAGTTGAGGTTAAATGATCATTTGGGACATTAAAAAAATGATAAAAAATATTTTTTAACTAAAATTGATATTTTTAATAAAATTGATTGATTATTAAAAATATTTGTCACGTGAAAATATTTTTATTCTATATATTACATAGGACAAACTAAGAAATCAAATTAGTTGAGGTTAAAGGATCATTTGGCGCATCAAAAAAATGATAAAAATTATTTTTTAACTAAAATTGATATTTTTAATAAAATTGATTGATTATTAAAAATATTTGTCACGTGAAAATATTTTTATTCTATATATTACATAGGACAAACTAAGAAATCAAATTAGTTGAGGTTAAAGGATCATTTGGGGCATTAAAAAAATGATAAAAAATATTTTTTAACCAAAATTGATATTTTTAATAAAATTGATCGATTATTAAAAATATTTGTCCCATGAAAATATTTTTATTCTATATATTACATAGGACAAACTAAGAAATCAAATAAGTTGAGGTTAAAGGATCATTTTAGGTGCATCAAAAAAAATATTTTTTAACAAATATTCACATTTTTAATAGAATTTTTCAATAATTACAAATAACAGTTTTATATAGGACGAACTATGGGATAAAATAAGTTATGGGTAGAGGTACATCAAAAATTTTATTTTAATTTAAAACAAAAATTCAATGTCCGGTTCTGTATAATTTGAAAAATTCCAAACGAATTAAATTCCTTACAAAGACTTAATAAATATTCATTCGCGCCTATTTTTCAAGATATCTCCTACCAACATTTTAACATCTGTCTATTATCCCGAAGACGGGACCGAAGCTTATCTTTTTTAACAAAACTTTCGGACATAATTTCGGACACTCGTCACTGCCTAGAACACGGCTATCTTGATAAAAAGCTAAGCACAGAGGTGGATCCGATCGAATCCAGTCGGCGGGTGGTCTTAGAAATATTTTATTGACGTGGATTTTGATATCATTGGGATTTTATTTCTTTTAAATCGGTGTTAAAAATTTTACACCTACATGAAATATTTATTCAAATTTAAGATATTGAGAAACTTGAGTTAGTATAAATAAATTTACAATCAAAATGAAAAAAAAATAGCGGACTGAATTTTTCAAGCTTTCTATTCTTTGTTAAGTAAAATGACAAAAGAAATTAAAATCATTTTTAATTTTTTTATTATAATTTTTTTATTAATAACTGTAATATTTGTCTGGTTTTAAAATATAAAAATAATATCGCAATATGGTTATAAATCTGTAGGAAATTTTCTATTCTTTGTTAAAATAACAAAAGAAATTAATATTATTTTTATTTTTTTTATTATAATTTTTTTTATTAATAACTGTAAATTGTGTCTGGTTTTAAAATATAAAAATAATATCGCAATATGGTTATAAATCTGTAGGAAATTTTCTATTCTTTGTTAAAATGACAAAAGAAATTAATATTATTTTTAATTTTTTTATTATAAATTTTTTATTAATAACTGTAAATTTTGTCTGGTTTTAAAATATAAAAATAATATCGCAATATGGTTATAAATCTGTAGGAATTTTTCTATTCTTTGTTAAAATGACAAAAGAAATTAATATTATTTTTAATTTTTTTATTATAATTTTTTTTATTAATAACTATAAATTTTGTCTGGTTTTAAAATATAAAAATAATATCGCAATATGGTTATAAATCTGTAGGAAATTTTCTATTCTTTGTTAAAATAACAAAAGAAATTAATATTATTTTTAATTTTTTTATTATAATTTTTTTATTAATAACTGTAAATTTTGTCTGGTTTTAAAATATAAAAATAATATCGCAATATGGTTATAAATCTGTAGGAATTTTTCTATTCTTTGTTAAAATGACAAAAGAAATTAATATTATTTTTAATTTTTTTATTATAAATTTTTTATTAATAACTGTAAATTTTGTCTGGTTTTAAAATATAAAAATAATATCGCAATATGGTTATAAATCTGTAGGAATTTTTCTATTCTTTGTTAAAATGACAAAAGAAATTAATATTATTTTTAATTTTTTTATTATAATTTTTTTTATTAATAACTATAAATTTTGTCTGGTTTTAAAATATAAAAATAATATCGCAATATGGTTATAAATCTGTAGGAAATTTTCTATTCTTTGTTAAAATAACAAAAGAAATTAATATTATTTTTAATTTTTTTATTATAATTTTTTTATTAATAACTGTAAATTTTGTCTGGTTTTAAAATATAAAAATAATATCGCAATATGGTTATAAATCTGTAGGAATTTTTCTATTCTTTGTTAAAATGACAAAAGAAATTAATATTATTTTTAATTTTTTTATTATAAATTTTTTATTAATAACTGTAAATTTTGTCTGGTTTTAAAATATAAAAATAATATCGCAATATGGTTATAAATCTGTAGGAATTTTTCTATTCTTTGTTAAAATGACAAAAGAAATTAATATTATTTTTAATTTTTTTATTATAATTTTTTTTATTAATAACTATAAATTTTGTCTGGTTTTAAAATATAAAAATAATATCGCAATATGGTTATAAATCTGTAGGAAATTTTCTATTCTTTGTTAAAATAACAAAAGAAATTAATATTATTTTTAATTTTTTTATTATAATTTTTTTATTAATAACTGTAAATTTTGTCTGGTTTTAAAATATAAAAATAATATCGCAATATGGTTATAAATCTGTAGGAATTTTTCTATTCTTTGTTAAAATGACAAAAGAAATTAATATTATTTTTAATTTTTTTATTATAATTTTTTTTATTAATAACTATAAATTTTGTCTGGTTTTAAAATATAAAAATAATATCGCAATATGGTTATAAATCTGTAGGAAATTTTCTATTCTTTGTTAAAATAACAAAAGAAATTAATATTATTTTTAATTTTTTTATTATAATTTTTTTATTAATAACTGTAAATTTTGTCTGGTTTTAAAATATAAAAATAATATCGCAATATGGTTATAAATCTGTAGGAATTTTTCTATTCTTTGTTAAAATGACAAAAGAAATTAATATTATTTTTAATTTTTTTATTATAATTTTTTTTATTAATAACTATAAATTTTGTCTGGTTTTAAAATATAAAAATAATATCGCAATATGGTTATAAATCTGTAGGAAATTTTCTATTCTTTGTTAAAATGACAAAAAAAAATAATATTATTTTTAATTTTTTTATTATAATTTTTTTATTAATAACTGTAAAGTTTGTCCGGTTTTAGAATATAAAAATAAATACTTGTATGACAATATGGTTATAAATCTCTAGGAAGTTTTCTATTCTTTGTTTAGTAAAATGACACAAAAAATAATTTTTAACAGTTTTTTTATTATATTTTTTTTACTAATAACTATACAATTTGTACGGTCTTACAATAAAAAAATAAATTCTTGTTTGTTGTCTGTTGCCTACTGACATACAGACTTGGCTTGATGGCTCGTATCATGTGACTGAAAATGATATGATAGAAATCTAGAAATGCCTCTGCTGGGTTTAATTTTTGTTTTCGATTAAAAGCGGCACCGTTTTAATTACTTTTGACGTAACGTCAAGTCGTCATGTTCGCAAATGTCCACTAACAACGGGTGTCTGTATCAACAATATAATTGAATTATACACCAGACGAGAAAAATTTTTTAAACACGTTTTGATAATAAAAAAAAAAAAAATTAGAAATAAAAATAATTTTTATTATTATGACTAATTTCATACATGCATTAATTTATTAAAAAAAATTACTACAAATTTTGTTGATTTTTCTGATTTTATTATAAAATTTACTTTACAAATAAATTATAACAAATATTTATATTTTTCCTATATCAAATTTTAATTTCGATACAATTTGTTATTTTATATAAATAAATAGTTTAAACATTATTATTTTTTCACGGCAAAGTATTATGTTGATTATTAATTTAATCGAAAAAAAATTATACAGTCGGCGCCTGTTTACTTAAACACATTTTTTTTTTTTCGTATATCTCAAGCCGATTTCTCGGACTAGTCATCATCCATGGGTCCCATTATAAGTACTACCTGCAAGAGTACCGTTAGGTACTCACTCTATTCCCATAATAATAACATGGCATGGCGCGATCTATTTCCGTTAATGTCGTGCAAATTCGAGACAGTGCCGTAGAACAATCAAAAAAAAAAATAAAAAAATGATAATAGTTAGGATTTTTTTAATCTTTTTAAAAATTTGTCGTTAATTTTAATTAAAGAAAATTAGGTTAAGGTTAGTTTAGGGATTGTAAAAAATAAATTAGTTCTTCACGTGCTCTATGAAAAAAACGAATTTCTAAATTTAAACAAAAATGGTGAGAGCGCAAGTTTTTTATATTTTTAAAAAATTTATCAGTACTTAGATTTTCACGAAAATTTGTAGAAAAATAGTCCAAGGGATGTTAATTACAGAAAAAAAATTAGTGCTCCTCTAAGCTCTATTAGTTTCTGGAAAATTTAAAGTTTTTGATTTTTTTTTAAATGGTGAGAGCGCAAGTTCTTCATATTTTTAGAAATTGTATCAGCTCTTAGATTTTAACGAAAATTAAAAAAAAATTGTCCAAAGGGTGTAAATTACAGAAAATAAATTAGTACTTATCTAGCTCAATTAGTTTCTGAAAAAATCAAATTTTTTATTTTTTTTTAATGGTGAGAGTGCAAGTTCTTTATATTTTTAAAAAAATGTATCAGCTCTTAGATTTTAACGAAAATTTAAAAAAATATTGTTCAGGGGTGTAAATTACAGCAAAAATATTAGTACTTATCTAGCTCAATTAGTTTCTGAAAAAATCAATTTATTTATTTTTTTTTAATGGTGAGAGTGCAAGTTCTTTATATTTTTAAAAAAATGTATCAGCACTTAGATTTTAACGAAAATTTAAAAAAATATTGTTCAGGGGTGTAAATTACAGCAAAAATATTAGTACTTATCTAGCTCAATTAGTTTCTGAAAAAATCAATTTATTTTTTTTTTAATGGTGAGAGTGCAAGTTCTTTATATTTTTAAAAAAATGTATCAGCTCTTAGATTTTAACGAAAATTAAAAAAAAATTGTCCAAAGAGTGTAAATTACAGAAAATAAATTAGTACTTATCTAGCTCAATTAGTTTCTGAAAAAATCAAATTTTTTATTTTTTTTTAATGGTGAGAGTGCAAGTTCTTTATATTTTTAAAAAAATGTATCAGCTCTTAGATTTTAACGAAAATTTAAAAAAATATTGTTCAAGGGGTGTAAATTACAGCAAAAATATTAGTACTTATCTAGCTCAATTAGTTTCTGAAAAAATCAATTTATTTATTTTTTTTAATGGTGAGAGTGCAAGTTCTTTATATTTTTAAAAAAATATATCAGCACTTACATTTTAACGAAAATTTCAAAAACAATTGTCCAAGGACTGTAAATTACAGAAAATAAATTAGTACTTATCTAGCTCTATTATTTTCTGAAAAATTCAAATTTTTAATTTTTTTTCAAATGGTGAGGGCGCAAGTTCTTCAATTTTTTTAAAAATATATTAGTGCTTAAATTTTGTCAAAAATTGGCAGGTAGATAGTCTAAATGGTGAATATTCCACATAATAAATCTGTTTTACTCAATCTCTACCAGTTTCTTAAAAAAAAGACGAATTTTTATTATTATTTTTTAATGGTGAGAGCGCAAGTTCTTCAAATTTTAAAAAAATCCTTCCTTGCTACAATTCTTTCCCAAGACAATACTTTCTCAATACAATACTTGCCCAAGACAATACTTTCCCAATACAATACTTTCCCAAGACAATACTTTCTCAGAACAATAGTTCCCCGCGACAATTCTTTCCCAGATAATCCTTTTCTACAACAATCCTTATAACGACAATCCTTTCCCACTACAATCCTTCCTAGCGATATTATTTCCCAAGACAATACTTTTTCAGAACAATCTTTCCCCGTGAAAATTTTTGGCCGTGATTTACCTGGTTCCTGTTCATTTCTCTGGCCTCGATCCACAGTAAGTTTAGGCCTGTCAAGACCCCCAATACCAATGTAGAAGTACTTTTGTACTTTCTGGAGCACGCAAGTAGATACTGCCTCTAGGCTGCTGCCAAATGTCTTCTGGCTTGTTTCGCGTTGCCGGTTTGAAAGTGTGAAGGGCTACAATTCTTACTAAGTCCCAGACCCTGCCTCTGAATCTGGCCATAGACTCGCCCGGTATCATCCTAACCCTGCGAAGGTGCTCGACGAATCCTAGAGCACGGTCAATAACCAGCCCCAGATACTCCATAGGACGGTCTTACTTTAGTAGCAACATGGCCTGCCTTTACTCCTGATTAATCCTCACATTCCCTCCATATCTACCATTTTCAAGGCACTCTATATCTCCCTGATCGAATTCCTTCTCACCTCTTTAACCCCATCATATTACTCACATCTCACATCCTTCTAAACTATTTTTCCATAACGACGATCCAAGACTTGATCCCTGTGGATAACCCTTACTTTTAGTGCTGTCCTTTTGCAGATATCCTTTCACACATAAATGACCTACACATCATTCCTTTTGAGGAGGATTGTCTGGGAAGGATTGTCTGGGGAAGAATTGTCGTGGGAAAGGATTATTGTGGAGAAAAACGCGACGAAGGATTGTCGTGGTGAAGGTTTGTTGGGAATGAGTGTCTGCGAAAGATTGTGTTGGGAAAGGATTGTCCGGGAAAGATAATCATGGATAGAGATTATTGGAGGAAAGAAATATCACGACAAATGACTGTCTCGAGGTTAGAGAATTATCGTGCTAAAAGATTGTCCGGAAGAATTTTCTGGGAAGAATTGTATGGAGAAACATTGTAGCGAAGAAAGATTGTCGTGGGAAAGGATTGTCTGGGGAAGAATTGTCGCAGGGAAATATTATTGTGGGGAATAATTATCGCGAAGAAGGTTTGTTGGAAAAGATGGTCTGGGAAAGATTGTTGTGAGAAAGGTTTATTATGGAGAATGACTGTCACGAGGAAGAATTGTCGTGAGAAAGGATTGTTGGGAAGGATTTTTTGGGATAAATTGTCTTGAAAGATAAGGATATTCACAGGTAGAGATTATTGGCGGAAAGAAATATCATGGCAATGACTGTATCGTGTAAAGGATTGTCCGGAAGAATTGCCTGGGAAGGATTTCCTGGAGAAACATTGTTGCGTAGGAAGATTGTCGTGGGAAGGAAGGTTGTCATGGAAAGATTATTGTGGGAAAGGATTATCGTGGAGAATGACTATCGCGAAAAAGGATTGTTGCAGGAAAAAATATTATCTGGGAAGGATAGTCCCGGAGAAAAGAGTGTCGCGGATACGGTTTGTCGCGGGGAAGGTTTGTCATGGGAAAGGATTCATATGGAGAATGACTGTCGCGAGGAACGGTTGTCGTGGGAAAGGATTGTTGGGAAGGATTTTTTAGAACAAATTGTCTTGGTATATAAGTATAGTCGCTGGTAAAGATTATTTTGGGAAAAAAATATCATGACGATGACTGTCGCGAGTAAAGGATTGTCCGGAAGATTTGTGTGGGAAGAATTTCCTGGAGAAACATACTGCGAAGGAAGATTATCGTGGAAAAGGATTATCAGGCGAAGAATTGTCGTGGAAAAGGATGATTATGGAGAGTGACTGTCGCGAGGAAGAATTGTCGTGGTAAAGGATTATTGGCAAGGATTGTCTGGGAAGGGTTATCTTGAGAAAAGATTATTTGGGAAGGATTGTCTTGGGAAAAGATTGTCCTGGAGAAATAGTCAAGGATAAAGATTGTTGGGGGAAAGAAATATTACGGCGAATGAATGTCGCGAGGCAGAATTGTCATGGTAAAGATTTCTCTACAAAAATTTCAGAAAATAAATCAGTTCTACTCTATCTCCATTAGTTTCTGCAAAAAAAAACCAGATTTTTTTTTTAAATCGTGACAGCGCATGTTCTTTAAATTTTTGAGAAATATGTCAGTACTTAGGTTTTATTAAAATTAGCAGACAGATAGGGGCGATGACTGCAGAAAATACATCAGTATTTTTCCAGTTGTAATAGATTCTGAGAAAAACATATTTTTGAATTTAAAAAAAAAATGGTGAGAGCGCAAAGTCTTCACAATTTTTAAAAATATGCCAGTACTTAGATTTGAACGAAAATTGTCAAACAGGTAGTCTAAGGGTCTAAGATTGTATAAAAAATTTTTAGTTCTCTCTAGCTGCAATATTTTGTAAGAAAACGATATTTTGAATTTTTTTTTATAAAATTGTGATAGCGTAAGTTTTTCATATTTTTCAAAAATGTGTCAGGACTTAGATTTTGCCAAAAATTGGCAGATAGATAATCGAGTTCGAAGAGTATAGAAAATAGCTGTAATATTTTCCGAGAAAAACAAATTTTTGAATGTATAAAAAAATGGCGATAGAGCAAGTTCATCAAATTTTGAAAATTATGTTGGGACTTAGATTTTGCCAAAAAGTGGCGAAGTTTGTAAAAAATGAATCAGTTTTTTTTTCTGTAATAATTTCTGACAAAAATGAATTTTTGAATTTTTAAAAAAAATGGCGAGAGCAAGTTTTTCGTATTTTTGAATTTCAAAAAATAAAATTGCTCTATCATAATTGATGAATTATTATTATCCAAAATTGTTTGTTCCATCTCTATTCTAAACAATTTATATATTTACACCTTGTAACTGTTTTAATTTCATAAATTTCTTGACCTATATTGAAAAAAAAATTAAATTCTCAATTACGAAGCCTGTTTTTAATACTTCCATATATTCAAAATTTGTAAAATTTTACAAATATTTTTCAATAATATCCTATATTTTTGTTATTAAAAAAAACCCTTCAGACAAATTTTAAAATTGTGTATGCTAAATGTATAATTATTTTTATTTTCAATAATAACCAAACACGAAAAAATATTCCTAGATATAAAATTATGCAGTAAAAGATACATTCACATTTAAATAATTGCGTAGAATTTGAATATCATTCCAATATCATATCATTTGCTAAAAAAAAATTAGATACTAAACGTATCATTTGAGAAACAACTTTGCTGGTCAAGATATATTTAAATTGGTATTTTTCCCATTATTTTGTTAGATTTTTAGGTTATTCACAACAATTTTGATAATTTACGGTTGTAATATCAAAATTGGATAATACTAGTTGACTAAACTGAGAATTTAATAGACCACTTAAACTATACCAAAAATTGCACTTTTATAAGTAATCTGTGACCATGGGAAAGAAAAAAATAGGTTATGATCAACATACTACTATCCAGCTATTAATTTGTATTATTTAATTTTTTTTTCCTCGTATTTGATATAATTTTTTATCCATTCTACAAATAAAGAGTCACGAGTTAATCGTTAAAAGGGCATTTAGGAGTATTCAGTCACCCTTTGCCCTTAAATATAGTTATTATAAGAACCGTTTCAGCCGATTAAGATCTTTTCTCGAGAGCCATATCATATTTCATAATCAAAAATCGATCAAAATGTAATTTTTTTCAAGGGAAAGTCTCTAGGGAGGCACAAGTGGAAGAAATCGTGAAATATATATGTGAGGGATAGAATTATCTGCACTAATTGACTTGTGTTTTGTCCCGAAAATAGCTGATCGTTTATTAGGGAAGTTCAAAATTAATTGCTTATAAAAAAATTTACTACAGCTTCAAACATTTTTCATAAATAAAAAAAAATTACGTATAGAAAAAAATTATATCTAATTGCAAAACAAATAAAAAATACTAAGCTACCATATTGAGCGGTACCAAAATCGGAACCAATCAAAAATAAGCCAGAAGTACCAAAAATAAACAGAAAATAAAAATTAGGAAATTCATATACTACATTTTAAATACTGAGTCGTCAAGGAAGCAACAAAAGTAAAGAGAAAGTAAGTCAAAATAAATAAACTAAACTATTAGAACTAAAATTGAACAAAATACATCAAGATGGTAATACATAGACCCAAAACTAGTAGTAAGACAGAGAAAAAACGTTTCAAATAATTTTTTTAGATACAGAAGACAAATTGGTATTCCCACTAGTAAAAAAAACTATTGGACCACTATTAGGACCACTACTAGTAGCCTAGTAAATTCCCATAAGAGAAATCAGTACTTGCTAGCAATCCAGGACCACTTAGCACATTATTCCCCAATCCTTGCATAATTCTTCCCAGATATTCCTTCTCGGATAAACCTTCCTCAACACAATCCCTCCTCACGAGAACCTTCCCCACGACAATCTTTCCCATCGACAATGTTTCCCCAAACAATTCTTCCCAGTGAATTTTTCCTAACAAACCTTCACTGCGACAGACAAACCTTCCCCGCGACAAACCTTCTCCGCGACAATCCTTCCCCGAGACAATTCTTCCCGCAACAGTTATTCCCCACGACAAGACATTCCCAGAAATACTTTCCCCGCTACAATCCTTTCCCAGACAATCATTCCAGGTCAATTCTTTCTCACGACAATCCTTCCCGGAAAATCCTTTCTCGGCAACCCTTGCTAGACAATCTCCTTCCTCACAACAGTCTCCTTAACCAACAATAATCGTTTCCCACTTTCCCTCGTTTCTCGCGATAGCCATTTCCCATGACATAGCTTTCTCAGAATAATCTTTCCCCGCGACAATCCTTCTCCACGACAATGCTTCCATGCTACAATATTTTCTCAGAATATCTTTCCGCGCAATAATCCTTTGACTCAATAACCCTTCCCAAGACAATCCCTCTCCGCAGCGTCATTTCCCAAGACATTACTTTCTCAAAACAATCTTTCCCAGCGACAATCTTTCCCAAAAAATCCTTCCCAGTCAATCCCTCCGGACAATCTTCCCTGCCACAATTCTTCCTTAGGACAGTTATTCCCCACGGCAAGACCTTCCTAGATAAATCTTTCCCTGCTACAATCCTTTCAGAGACAATTCTTCCCAACGAAAATCCTTCCTGGACAATTTCCCATGACAATGCTTTCTCAGAACAATCTTTCCCCGCGACAATCTTTTTCCAGATAATTCCTATCCACATCAATCCTTTCCATGCCAATCCTGCTTCGCGACGTTATTTCCCACGACAAGACTTACTCAGAAAAATTTTTCTTCGCTACAATCCTCTCGCAGAAAATCCTTCTAGGACAATTCATTCCCACGACTATCATTCCCAGACTATCCTTTCCTAGGGCAATCCTTTACGGACAATCTCCTTCCCCACGACAATCGTTTCCCACTACAATTATATCCCAGTACAATCCTTTCCCACGAGAATCATTTTCCATGACAATGCTTTCTCAGAACAATCTTTCCTCGTGACAATCCTTCTCCAGGATAATTTTTCTCCACGACAATGCCCCTTCGCGACAATACTTTCTCATAACAATATTTACTCGCGATAATTCTTTCGCTAGAATTCTTTCCTAGAGAATTCTTCTAGTACAATTCTTTCCCACGACAATCATTCCAAGACAATCCTTTTCCACTACAATCCTTTCCCACTACAATCTTTTCCTTTTTCCTTACGACAGTTATTCCCTATGACAAGCCATTCCCAGAAAAATCTTTCCCTGCTACAACCCTTTCCCAGTCAATCCTTCCAGGACAATTCTTCCCCACGACAATCCTTCCCGGACAATCCATTCCTGGCAACCCTTTTCAGATAATCTCCTTCCCCGCGATAATCCTTTTCCACAACAATCCTTCCCACGACAATCCTTCTCCACTACAATCATTCCTCGCCATATTATGTCCCAAGATAGTACTTTCTTAGAACAATCTTTCTTAGCGACAATCCTTTCTTAGGACAGTTATTCCCTACAACCAGACTTTCCCAGAAAAATCTGTGCCCGCTAAAATCCTTTCCCAGACAATTCTTCTAGGACAATTCTTCCCCACGACAATCATTCCAAGACAATTCTTTCCCACGATAATCATTCCAAGACAATCCTTCCCCAGTTCAATCCTTTCTCACTACAATCATTTCCCACTACAATCCTTTCCAACTACAATACTTTTTCAGAACATAATCTTTCCCCGCGACAATCCTTCCCCACGACAATTCTTCTTTGCAACAATACTTTCTCAGACCAATCTTTCCACGCGACAATCCTTTCTCAGATAATCCTTTTCCACAACAATCTTTTCCACCACAATCCTTCCCCACTAAAATTCTTCCCCGCGATATCATTTCAAAAGATAATATTTTTTCAGAATAATCTTTCTTCGCGACAATTCTTCCCCACAACAATGTTTCTTCTACCCTCATACTATTTCGCGTCCTTTTCTGACAGGCCGTGGTTTACCTGGTCCCTGTTTATTTTTCTGGCTTCGATCTACAGTGGGTTGAGGCTCGCCAAGACCTCCAACACCAGTGTACAAGTAGTTTTGTACGCTCTGAAGCACGCAAGTAGACAGTATCTCTCGGCTGCTACCAAATGCCTTCTAGTCCTTGTTTAGTGAGGTCTGGCTCCCCATATCTCAGCACCAAAAAGTATAGTCGGTTTTATAATGTGAATTGGTACAAATCTTACAAAGTTCCGGTTCCAGCCCAGTACGCCTCTGAACTTGGACATCGACTCGTTCGGTCTCATCCTAGCCCTGCGAAGTTGCTCGACGAATCCCAGAGCGCGGTCAATGGCAAGCCTCAGATAATCCATAGGAAAGTTTTACATTGGTACCAACATGGCCTGCGTTTACACCTAATCGATACGCTCATTCCTCACATTCCATCCAGACACTCTCTATATCCCTCACCGAATTCCCTATCACGATGATCACCTGATTATCTGCTTGTGCTAAACCACTCACACCCCTTTCACGATGATCACCTGATTATCTGCTGGTGCTAAACCACTCACACCCCTTTCACCTCCAACATCCCACTCACATATCTCATCCTTCTAAACTATTCTTCCATAACATCGATTCACAGGGTCGGGCCAAGGCTTGATCTCTGCGGACAACCTCTACGTTTAGTGAACACATGCTCTCCTTTTGCAGATTAACTTTCAGACATAAACGACCTACATATTCCTTTTCAGGAGGATTGTCTGGGAACGACTGTCTTGGGAAGAATTGTCGTGGGAAAGAATTATTATGGTGAATGATTGTCTCGAGGATGCATTGTTGGAAAGGATTATCTGGGAAGAATTATCTTGGGAAAGGATTGTCCGGGAAGGATAGTCGCAGATAAAGATTGTTGGGGGAAAAAATATTAAGGCGAATTGTTGTGGTATAGGATTGTCCGGAAGAATCGTCTGGGAAGAATTGAATGGAGAAACATTGTAACGAAGAAAGATTGTCGTGGGAAAAGATTGTCTGTAGGAGAATTGTCGCATGGAAAGATTATTGTGGGATAGGATTATCGTGGGAAACGACCATCGCGAAGAAGGTTTGTTGCAGGAAAAGATTGTCTGGGAAGACCAGTTGACAGGAAAGATTTAGATGGAGAATGACTGTTGCAAGGAAGGATTGTCGTGGTGAAGGATTATCTGTGACGGATTGTCTTTAGAGAGGATTGTACGAGAAGAATAGTCGCGGATAAAAATTGTTGTGAGAAAGATATATCATGCCGTAGACTGTCGCGAGTAAAGGATTGTCCGGAAGAATTGTCTGGAAAGGATTTCATGGAAAAACATTGTTGCGGAGAAAGACTGTCATGGGAAATGATTATCTGGGGAAGAATTGTCTTAGGGAAAGATTATTATGGAAAAGGATTATCGTGGAGAATGACAACCGAAAGGATGGATTGTTGCAGGAAATATTGTCTTGGGAAGTGATTGTCGCGGGAATAGTTTATCGTGGGAAACGATTATTATGGAGAATGACTGTCGCGGGAAAGGATTGTTCTGGTGAAGGGTTGTTGGGACCGATTATCTGGGAAGGATTGTCTTGTCCGCTAAGGATAGTCAAAGACTATTGTGAGACAGGAATATCGTGGTGAGGAACTATTATCGTGGTAAACGATTGTCTGAAAGGAGTTTCTGGGAAGGTTTGCCTGAAGAAACATTGTCGCGAAGCAAGATTATCGTGGGAAAGAGATATTGTGGAGAATGAGTGTCGTGAAGAAGGAATGTAACCAGAAGAAATAATGAATAGGCTTCACAGAAATTTCTCACCGTTGGAGGGATCAACTTTATGTCATATTTGATGAAAGAACTATGTAAAATTAGTACCAATGATGAACGGGCAAATGGAACCTATGCATAAAGTACTGCTATCGGATAATCAGAGAGACTGGGATCATAGTCTTCAAGATAACCTAGAGGAAATCTACGCAGATGAGATTAATGCTAAATTAGCAGAAGTGTACATGAAGGAATAAAAGAATCTAGACGAATCTAAAATAGAACAGACTAAGAAATTTTGGGAAAGAGACATGGATGGGTATGTCGGATCTAAGCAACACAATGAAATTGTAGAAAAAACGGAACGTACCAAAGCAAAATCATCCAAGGGTTAAAAGGTAATATGAAGATGGAAAAAAATAGTTTGCCAGGAAATATGAAGAAGAGAAACAAGAGGATTCGAAAAATCAAAAAGAAGGCAAAGACCTTTCAACAAGAACCGAACCCAAATATTACATTTAAATATTTAAATCTTCATCCATAAAATAGTTTTCAGGATCTAGAGTTGGAAGCTTATAATTAACTTTTGAAAATAATTAAATTTCCTATTATTTGTAAACTTTTAGTATCTCCCTGGTAATCCCGAACTATCCTAAACGTTTCTTGCTGTGCCTTAATTGACCGAAATTTCGTCCCATTAAGCCATTTCCCCTCTTTATTAATAGGATTGTAGTAATTCTGGAAGGCCAGCGGGTTTATATAACACGAAAATATGTGTAAAAACATGCCCGCATATTGCTTAATCCATTTAACAAATGTCTTAATTTCCAAAATGTGATTTTGATTCGTGAAGAATTAAGACTAACGAGGTTTATGGTTATAAGATTGTTATTGTTATTTCTATTAATTTTATCATCAAGTAAGAATGTTATTTAGATCTGAGTGTATTTATTTCTATGTAAAATCATCCGATTCTGATATGTAGAATTCGGTCGTGCAATTGCGATTAATTCTTCTATTTATTATTCGTAACCTACAATTTCATCGATAACTGTTTCTGGAACGTGTTTATAGAAATATGATACGCCTTAGGTTGTCACAACGGATTCTAATTGACAGACACGGTTGCCTTCAATCAGTGAAGGCGAATGCTAATTTTTATAACAGGAAAGAAGTTTTTTAATTTTTAATTGTTCTACGTTCAACTAACTGCTGACTAATATTGATATTAATTTAAAAAAAATATATCAGGAAGTGTCTTCTACTTGTTTGTAAGAAAAATATTTCTGAAAAGTCCTTTAAGGAAAAAAGTTTGATAACTTGAATACCGTCTATTGTTTGGAAGATTTGTGCAACTTCGAATAAAGAAAGTTTCGAACATTGTTAGATGAAAATAGTGACAATAAAGTCGAAGTTTTTTACAAATCCGGATTTCAATAGGAGAAATTTCCAAACAATTTTAAATAATGAAAATTTATCGATTTATTCATTAAAAATTAATCAATTAAATTTGTTATGTTTTTTTTTCTGGCGAGCAGTTTATATATATTTTTTCCTTTGGGAAACTCCTTCCGGTATTGAGTTAATCCCAAATTTTTCATTAGAAAATTTTCACTCTAATCATTCCTTCCTTGCTACCGAATTATCCGGTAAGTTGCATAATCAAATTTAGGAATCTTTTAATCAGCTTCTCTTTCAACGAGATCCCAAAGGTTAATTAATTATTTGTCGGGAGATATTGCTTAACCAATACTAAGGGTATATATTAGCTCGGAATGTGTCTCTCAGAGTAAAAAAAAAATCGAAAAAAAAAAGAAGAAAATGATATGAGAAATATGAAATCCATATAAGAAAGAAGAGAAATCTGGCGACGTCGGATTCCTAGTTAATTGACTTAATCCATAGGCGTACCTATAAACTTATATAGAAAAGCTTCTGAGAAAAAGAAGAAATTCACATGAGAAATTATGAGAAATATTTAATATATTTTATTCAAAGTTAAGTTATGGATTTTCTGAACTTAGATGAATTTTCAGCTTGAAATTTGAACATATAGACACAAATTTAATAATTCCTTAAAGGTTTTTAAATAATCCTCAAGATTTCTCAAAAATTCTTCAAAGTTACTTCAAAAATTCCTGAAATTTTGTTCAAAATTTACTCAAAGTTTCCTCAAAAATTTCATACACATTTGAGTTGTAAAAAATTCTATTTGCTTCATTATTAAATTTTTTCATGGGATTTTAAAATATCCTGAAAGTTTTCTCAAAATTTTCTCAAAAATTCAGTATATATTGTTCAGAGATTCTTATAACAAATTTTATTTGGATTTACTCAAAGGTTCTTATAAATTTTTAGGGTTTCTTTAAAAATTTTTTAGTTACCTTAAAAAATCTTTAAAGTTACCTCAAAAATTCTTTAAAACTTCCTCAAAACTTTCTAAAAAATTCGATGTAGATTTTTCAGAGTATCTTATGAAAAATTCTCTTTGGTTTTTATCAAAGGTTCTTAAAAAATCTTTAAAATTTCCTCAAAATTTCCTTAAATTTATATCAAAAAATTTTCTTAAAAATTTGATATAGATTGTTTAGAAATTCTTATAGAAATTCTCTTTCGATTTTCTCAAAGTTTTTTAAAAAATTTTTAAGGTTTATTTAAAAATTCCTTAAAGTTACCTCAAAAAATCTTTAAAGTTACCTCAAAACTCCTTAAAATTACTTTAAAACTTGTTCAAAATTTTCTCAAAAATTTGATATAGATTGTTAAGAGATTCTACTAAAAAATTCTCAGAATTTCTCAAAGATTTTTGAAGAATTTTTAAGGTTTCTTCAAAATTCTTTAAAAAAAATCTTTAGTTTCCTCAAAAATCGCTGAAATTTATTTCAAAAATTCCTCAATTTTTTTTCAAAAATTCTATATAGATCGCCTTGAGATTCTTATGAAAAATTGTCTTAAAAATAGACTTTCTCAAAAGTTTTTAAAGAATTCTCAAAAATTTCTCAAATTTTCCCAAAAATTCTATAAACATTGTTCAGAGATTTTTTAAAATAATCGTTAAAAGTTTCCTTGTGAAAATTTCTCTTTAGATTCACAGTTAGATTTTATTAAAGTTTTTTTCAAGAATTCTCAAAGTTTCCTTAAGAATTCCATAAAGAATCTGACATAAAGTTTATTCAGAGTTTCTTGTGAAGAATTTTTTTGTCATTAAATTTTCTCAAAGATTTTTAAAGAATCCTTAAATTTTCCTTGTAAAAAATTCATTTTAGAATCATTATTAAATTTTCTCAAAGTTTTTTTAAAAAATTCCCAAAGTTTCCGTAAGAATTCCATAAAGAATCTGTCATAAAGATTGTTCAAAATTTCTCGAGAAGAATTTTTTTTGCATTAAATTTTCTTAATGAATTTTAAAGAATTCTTAAATTTTCCTTGTGAAAAATTCTCTTTAGAATCATTATTAAATTTTCTCAAAGTTTTTTTAAAAAATTCCCAAAGTTTCCGTAAGAATTCCATAAAGAATCTGACATAAAGATTGTTCAGAATTTCCTGTGAAGAATTTTTTTATCATTAAATTTTCTCAAAGTTTTTTTACAAAATTCCCAAAGTTTCCGTAAGAATTCCATAAAGAATATGACATAAAGATTGTTCAAAATTTCTCGAGAAGAATTTTTTTTTCATTAAATTTTCTTAATGAATTTTAAAGAATTCTTAAATTTTTCTTGTGAAAAATTCTCTTTAGAGTCAGTATTAAATTTTCTCCAAGTTTTTTTAAAAAATTCCCAAAGTTTCCGTAGGAATTCCATAAAGAATATGACATAAAGATTGTTCAAAATTTCTCGAGAAGAATTTTTTTATCATTAAATTTTCTCAAAGAGTTTTAAAGAATCCTTAAATTTTCCTTGTAAAAAATTCTCTTTAGAATCATTATTAAATTTTCTCAAAGTTTTTTTACAAAATTCCCAAAGTTTCCGTAAGAATTCCATAAAGAATATGACATAAAGATTGTTCAAAATTTCTCGAGAAGAATTTTTTTTTCATTAAATTTTCTTAATGAATTTTAAAGAATTCTTAAATTTTTCTTGTGAAAAATTCTCTTTAGAGTCAGTATTAAATTTTCTCCAAGTTTTTTTAAAAAATTCCCAAAGTTTCCGTAGGAATTCCATAAAGAATATGACATAAAGATTGTTCAAAATTTCTCGAGAAGAATTTTTTTTTCATTAAATTTTCTTAATGAATTTTAAAGAATCCTTAAATTTTCCTTGTGAAAAATTCTCTTTAGAATCATTATTAAATTTTCTCCAAGTTTTTTTACAAAATTCCCAAAGTTTCCGTAAGAATTCCATAAAGAATATGACATAAAGATTGTTCAAAATTTCTCGAGAAGAATTTTTTTTTCATTAAATTTTCTTAATGAATTTTAAAGAATTCTTAAATTTTTCTTGTGAAAAATTCTCTTTAGAGTCAGTATTAAATTTTCTCCAAGTTTTTTTAAAAAATTCCCAAAGTTTCCGTAGGAATTCCATAAAGAATATGACATAAAGATTGTTCAAAATTTCTCGAGAAGAATTTTTTTTTCATTAAATTTTCTTAATGAATTTTAAAGAATCCTTAAATTTTCCTTGTGAAAAATTCTCTTTAGAATCATTATTAAATTTTCTCCAAGTTTTTTTTAAAAAATTCCCAAAGTTTCCGTAGGAATTCCATAAAGAATATGACATAAAGATTGTTCAAAATTTCTCGAGAAGAATTTTTTTTTCATTAAATTTTCTTAATGAATTTTAAAGAATTCTTAAATTTTTCTTGTGAAAAATTCTCTTTAGAGTCAGTATTAAATTTTCTCCAAGTTTTTTTAAAAAATTCCCAAAGTTTCCGTAGGAATTCCATAAAGAATATGACATAAAGATTGTTCAAAATTTCTCGAGAAGAATTTTTTTTTCATTAAATTTTCTTAATGAATTTTAAAGAATCCTTAAATTTTCCTTGTGAAAAATTCTCTTTAGAATCATTATTAAATTTTCTCCAAGTTTTTTTTAAAAAATTCCCAAAGTTTCCGTAGGAATTCCATAAAGAATATGACATAAAGATTGTTCAAAATTTCTCGAGAAGAATTTTTTTTTCATTAAATTTTCTTAATGAATTTTAAAGAATTCTTAAATTTTTCTTGTGAAAAATTCTCTTTAGAGTCAGTATTAAATTTTCTCCAAGTTTTTTTAAAAAATTCCCAAAGTTTCCGTAGGAATTCCATAAAGAATATGACATAAAGATTGTTCAAAATTTCTCGAGAAGAATTTTTTTTTCATTAAATTTTCTTAATGAATTTTAAAGAATCCTTAAATTTTCCTTGTGAAAAATTCTCTTTAGAATCATTATTAAATTTTCTCCAAGTTTTTTTTAAAAAATTCCCAAAGTTTCCGTAGGAATTCCATAAAGAATATGACATAAAGATTGTTCAAAATTTCTCGAGAAGAATTTTTTTTTCATTAAATTTTCTTAATGAATTTTAAAGAATCCTTAAATTTTCCTTGTGAAAAATTCTCTTTAGAATCATTATTAAATTTTCTCAAAGTTTTTTTAAAAAATTCCCAAAGTTTCCGTAGGAATTCCATAAAGAATATGACATAAAGATTGTTCAAAATTTCTCGAGAAGAATTTTTTTTTCATTAAATTTTCTTAATGAATTTTAAAGAATCCTTAAATTTTCCTTGTGAAAAATTCTCTTTAGAATCATTATTAAATTTTCTCAAAGTTTTTTTAAAAAATTCCCAAAGTTTCCGTAAGAATTCCATAAAGAATCTGACATAAAGATTGTTCAGAGTTTCTTGTGAAGGATTTTTTTATCATTAAATTTTCTCAAAGATTTTTAAAGAATTCTTAAATTTTCGTTGTAAAAAATTCATTTTAGAATCATTAGTAGATTTTCTCAAAGGTTTTTTTAAAGAATTCTCAAAGTTTCCGTAAGAATTCCATAAAGAATCTGACATAAAGATTGTTCAGAGTTTTTTGCGAAGAATTTTTTTATCATTAAATTTTCATAAATATTTTTAAAGAATCCTAAAAGTTTCCTTATGAAAAAGTCTCTTTAGATTCACAATTAGATTTTATTAAAGTTTTTTTCAAGAATTCTCAAAGTTTCCTTAAGAATTCCATAAAGAATATGACATAAAGATTGTTCAAAATTTCTTATTAAGAATTTTTTATCATAAAATTTTCTTAAAGATTTTTAAAGAATCCTTAAATTTTCCTTGTAAAAAAATCATTTTTGAATCATTAGTAGATTTTCTCAAAGTTTTTTAAAGAATTCTCAAAGTTTCCTCAAGAATTCCATAAAGAATCTGTCATAAAGTTTATTCAGAGTTTCTTATGAAGAATTTTTTTTTCAGAAAGATTTTTAAAGAATCCTTAAAGTTTCCATTTCAAAAATTATCTTTAGATTCATTATTAGATTTTCCTAAAGTTTATTAAAGAATTCTCAAAATTTCCACAAGAATTCCATAAAGAATCTGACATAAAATTTGTTCAGAGAATTCTGTTAAGAGTTTTCTTATCATTAAATTTTCATAAAGATTTTTAAAGAATCCTTGAAATTTCCTTATGAAAAACTCTCTTTTGGTTCATCATTAGATTCTACTCAGAGTTTTTTAAAGAATTCTCAAAGTTTGCTTAAGCATTCCATAAAGAATCTGACATAAAATTTGTTCAGAGAATCCTGTTAAGAGTTTTCTTATCATTAAATTTTCATAAAGATTTTTAAAGAATCCTTGAAATTTCCTTGTGAAAAACTCTCTTTAGATTCATTATTAGATTGTCCAATTTTTTTTTTTAATTCTAAAAGTTTCCTCAATAGTTCCATAAATAATATGGCATAAAGATTATTCAGAGTTTCTTGTGAATATTTTTTTTTTCATCAATATTTTTAAGAAATCTTTAAATTTTCCTTTTGAAAAATTATCTGTAGATTCATTATTAGATTTTTCTAAAGTTTATTAAATAATTCTCAAAGTTTCCTCAAGAATTCCATAAAGAATCTGACATAAAGATTGTTCAGAGTTTCTTGTGAAGAATTTTTTTTTCATAAAGAATCCTAAAAGGTTCCTATTGAAAAATTATCTTTAGATTCATTATTAGATTGTCCCAAATTTTTTTAAAGAATTCTCAAAGTTTCCTCAAGAATTCCTTAAAGTATCTGGCCCAATTATTGTTCAGAGTTTCTTGTTAAGAATTTTCTTATCATTAAATTTTCATAAAGATATTTAAATAATCCTTAAAGTTTCGTCAAGAAGAATCCACTTTTTGTTTGAATTTTTCAACTTTATTATATAAGTGTAGAAATGGTTGTGTAGCCACTACGAATTTTTCTCTCCTTCGCCTTTAATCTCTTTGAACGTCAAAAGTTTGATACCCTTCGCAATAATTATTTGAACATACAAACAAGTGATAAATTACTTTACTTTTAGTTTATTTTAAAATGTCTAATTTTTTACTTTCCCGCTACATACACTATTTGATTTTGTTATTTTTAAATCTTACTTCTTACGATCCCATGTTATGAAATAAATTAGTAAATATTTTCTTTAATGGTTAATAAAGTATATAATCAAATAGAATCTCTTCCTATGTGCAATGTTCCCAAGCCAGCGTGTGCTCATTAACATACAAATACCCATACATCAATTAAAAACAACTACACTATTTAAATGAAAACAGTTAAAAGATGACTAAATAATAAAATACTGCTTCATTATTACTTTTATTAACCGCATCGGTTCATTACATAATCAATTAAGGCTGAGGTTATTTTGAGTTGACTCATTAGAAACTACCAGTATAATTGTAAACAAGAAAATTAACGAATAATTTAAAACTTCATTGTTTGTTCATTAGAATTAAAATTACATTAATGTGTTTAAGATTTTATGTAAATTTTTAGCATAAAAAATTTTTATCATTTTAGAAATATCTAACCCTCCCTTTTATATTATTAACACCTACCAAACTTTCGTCCTATCGTAAACAACAATCAGACATATAAAAACTATAAAATCTCTAATTGGCCCTTTATCTTGAAATTCTTTTCACATACAAACAAAAAATAAGGTACCTACTTATTTCAGCTGCGTAGCAGTCCTATCGGACGCAGTAAATCTATAAAGTAGTAATCTGGACCAGGGATGTAAAAAAATATATCAGTAGCGTACATAAGGGTTAGAAAATAGTTTTTTTTTTATCTACAACAGTTAATTTATTTAAAACGTTAGTCTTTCGCCTCAAAATTTAAAAACACCCTCAATGTTGCTAAATATTTTTTTTACTAATAAAATTAAAAATTTTTACTTTTTTATTATTTATATATAAAATTTGTTTTCGGTTTTTTATGAACCATTTTTATCCAGTTGCTTCAGTTTTCTCCAGCGTTGTC
The DNA here is from genome assembly GCA_963243735.1 of Neocrepidodera transversa. Taxonomy (NCBI): domain Eukaryota; kingdom Metazoa; phylum Arthropoda; class Insecta; order Coleoptera; family Chrysomelidae; genus Neocrepidodera; species Neocrepidodera transversa. The sequence goes on from OY725353.1 coordinate 3,073,237, forward strand.
CAGATTTTTTTAGTTTTCTCCAATTTGCTCCAGTTTTCTTAAAATTTCTTCAGTTTTCTATAGTTGCATTCAGTATTGTCCAACTTTCTTCATTTTTGTCAAATTTTGTTCATTTTTGTCCATTTGTGTTCCATTTTTGTTCTGTTGGTTCCAGTTTTCTCATGTGTTGTCCAGTTTTTTGTTAGTTTTCTCCAGTTTTGTCCAATTTTCTCCAGTTTTCTTAAAATTTCTTCAGATTTCTTTGGTTTCATTCAGTTGTGTCCAACTTTCTTCATTTTTGTACATTTCTGTCAAATTTTGTTCATTTTTGTCCTTTTGTGGTCCCTTTTTGTTCAGTTGGTTCCAATTTTCTCCAGTGTTGTCCAGTTTTCTTTATTTTCTCCACTTTTCTCCAATTTTCTCCAGTTTCCTTAAAATTTCTTCAGTTTCATTTGAGTCCAACTTTATTCATTTTTGTCAAATTTTGTTCATTTTCGTCCAGTGTTCTCCAATTTTCTCCAGTTTTTTTTAAATTTCTTTAGTTTTCTATAGTTTCATTCAATTGTGTCTAACTTTATTCATTTTTGTACATTTTTGTCAAATTTTGTTCATTTTCGTCCAGTTTTCTCCAATTTTCTCCAGTTTTTTTTAAATTTCTTTAGTTTTCTATAGTTTCATTCAATTGTGTCTAACTTTCTTCATTTTTGTACATTTCTGTCAAATTTTGTTCATTTTTGTCCTTTTGTGGTCCCTTTTTGTTCAGTTGGTTCCAATTTTCTCCAGTATTGTCCAGTTTTCTTTATTTTCTCCACTTTTCTCCAATTTTCTCCAGTTTCCTTAAAATTTCTTCAGTTTCATTTAGTTAAGTCCAACTTTATTCATTTTTGTACATTTTTGTCAAATTTTGTTCATTTTCGTCCAGTTTTCTCCAATTTTCTCCAGTTTTTTTAAAATTTCTTTAGTTTTCTATAGTTTCATTCAATTGTGTCCAACTTTATTCATTTTTGTACATTTTTGTCAAATTTTGTTTATTTTCATCCTTTTGAGGTGCATTTTTGTTCAGTTGGTTCCAATTTTCTCCAGTCAGTGTTGTCCAGTTTTTTAGTTTTCTCCAGTTTTCTTAAAATTTCTTCAGTTTTCTTTAGTTTTATTCAGTTGTGTCCAACTTTCTTCGTTTTTTTACTTTTTTGTCAAATTTTGTCCATTTCCGTCCTTTTTTGGCTCGTTTTGTTCAGTTGGCTCCAGTTTTCTCCAGTTTTGTCCAGTTTTCTTCAGTTTTGTCCAGTTTTCCATTCAGTTTTCTTCAATTTTCAGCAGTTTTCCTGAAATTTATTCAATTTTCCTTTGTTTTTACTAGTTTTCTTCCGTTGTGTTCAGCTTTCTCCATTTTTGTACATTTTTATCCAGTTTTGTTTATTTTTGTCCTTTTGTGGTCAATTTTTGTTCAGTTATCTTCAGTTTTGTCCAGTTTTGTCTTGTTTTGTTCATTTTTTTTTCAGTTTTCTTGAAATTTCTACGGTTTTATTGAAATTTCTTCAGTGTTCTTCAGTTTTCTCTAGTTTCTTTCAGAAATATCATGTTTCTTCATTTTTGTCCAGTTTTGTTTATTTTCGTCCTTTTGTGATCCATTTTTGTCCAGTTCTCTTCAGATTTCTTCACTCTTCTAGTTTTGTACAGCTTTTTTCAGTTTTCCACAGTTTTCTTGAAATTTATTCAGTTTTCTTCAGTTTTCTTTAGTTTGTTTCAGATGTATCCAGCTTGCTTCATTTTTTCCGATTTTCGTCCTTTAATGGTCCTTGTTTATTCAGTTGTTTTCAGTTTTGTCGAATTTTCTACATTTATCTTAAAAGGTCTTCAGTCATTGTCAGTTATCTCTAGTTTCCTTCAGTTGTGTCCAGTTTTCTCCATTTTTGTACATTTTTGTACATTTTTATCAAGTTTTGTTCATTTTCGTTCTTCTGTTGTCCATTTTTGTCCAGTTTTGTATGGTTTGCGGTCTATTTTTGTCTAATTTTCTTAATTTTTCTCCAGTTTTGTCTAGTTTTGTCCAGCTCTTTTTCAGTTTTCTTGAAATTTCTACAGTTTTCTTGAAATTTCTTCAGTTTTCATCAGTTTTCTATAGTTTGTTTCAGATGTATCCAACTTTCTTCTTTTCTGACCAGTTTTGTTCATTTTCGTCCTTTTGTGGTTCATTTTTGTCCAGCTGTCTCTAGTCTTGTCCAGTTTTGTGCAGTTCCTTTTCCAGTTTTCTAAAGTTTTCTCCATTTTTTTACATTTTCCTTAAATATCTTCAGTTTTATCCAGATTTCTTCATTTTTGTTGATTTTTGCCAGGTTTTGTTCATTTTCGTCGTTTTTTGGTCCACTTTTATTCAGTTGTATCCAGTTTTGTCCAGTTTTCTCCAGGTTTCTACAATTTTTTACAGTCTTCTTGAAATTTCTTGTGTTTTCCTCTGTTTTTACCCGTTTCCCTCAATTATTTCTAGATTTCTCCATTTTCTACATTTTTATCAATTTTTGTTCATTGTCGTCCTTTGGTTGTCAATTTTTGTCCAGTTTTCTTCAGTTTTGTACAGCTTTTTTCAGTTTTCTTGAAATTTCTAGAGTTTTCTTGAAATTCCTTCAGATTTATCTAGTTTCATTCAGTTATATCAAACTTTCTCTATTTTTGACCAGTTTTGTCCAGTTTTCCCCATTTTTATCCAGTTTTCGTTTTTGTTTTCTCCAGTTTTCTTCAATTTTAGAGTCTTCTTGAAATTTCTTCAGTTTTCTTCTGCTATTACTAGTTTCCGTCAATTGTGTCCAGCTTTCTCCATTTTAGTGGGAATTTTTGTCCAATTGTATCTAGTTCTGTCCAGTTTTTTTTGTTTTAACCAGTTTTCTCCAATTATCCTCAGTTTTCTTGAAATTTCTTCATTTTTGTCAAGTTCTGTTCAAATTCGTCCTTTCGTGGTCTATTTTTATCCAGTTGTCTCCATTTTTGTCCGTTTTTTTTTACAGATTTCTCCATTTTTCTCCAGTTTTATTGAAATTTATTTCTTCAGTTTTCTCTAGATATATTTTTATTCCGATTACATTTTTTAGCCTATCAGAATATTTGTTATTTTAAAATTTCCCAATAGATTTTCCTGGTTCTGATTCCTATAACATCTTGCTAGTTTAGTTTTTTTAAACTTCCTGACATTTTTCTAAATTTCTTTGATATTTATGTTAAACTTTTGACGTTTTTTGTTATATTTGATATACTTTTCCTTCATCTTGATACTTTTTCATATTTTCTAATGTTTTCTAAAGTTCGAAGTGACATTTTCCTCTAAAACGATTTTTCTTATATTTTTTTATACTTTTAGGCATTTTTTTATATTGATTAAATTTTTTCTGACTTCCTGACCTCTTTTTCCAAGTTCCTAACATACTTTTCTTCATATTTTTTTTACTTGGCTGAAGTTCTTCAAGCTTACTGAAGTATTTTTAACTTGATACGTTTTTACGTTTTCTGACATTTTTTCTTTGTCTTTATTCAAGTTTTCTTTCTTCTTCTTGTCATTTTTTTATAGTTCCAACTTTCAAAATTCTCCATAAATTTTCCAACTCCCTGGTATTTTTTAGAACCTCCTAGAATTTTACTTTTAGATATTTTTTGACGGTTTTTTTTATTTTCCAAATGCTATTTTTAGTTTTCTTGATATTTTTATGATATTATCTTAATCTTCCTGATGTACAAAACAATTTTGTTGAATATTTTAATGAAGTACTTTTTTCAGAATTGATTTTCGACATTTTTTTACATGATCCTGACAGATTTCCCAACTACTGGATTTTTTAACTTTCTGCCATTATTTTTCAAACTTTCAGATGGTATTTTAAATAAAGTACAGTCCTGGATTATGTAGTAATGTATCAATTTACAATTAGCCTTTGCAAGTCATCGTAATGTTCGTTTTTGTCAGTCAATCACATTATTGTTGCTTGAGTAAATTCATATCTACCATCTTGAAAATGTGGTACTTACTGGACGGGAAGTATTAAGTGTCTCAGTGACTTGGCATTCCATATTTATATGGCGGAATTTAAAAAAAAATTAATATTTGTAGTAAAAAAAAATTAAATCACCACTGCCTTCAAGTAGGTAAAAATCGGTTTTTTTTCTTCCCACGCAGTATTCAATAATCTTATGTTACGCATCTGCTGCAGGTGAGGGGATAAAAAAAATATTACAATCACGCTTCTGTTCTTAAAGAATTTAAAATTTCTTTATTAATTACTTTTTTTTACATCCCCGGTCCAGATTAATATGTTAGATTAATTTGTAGGTACAGTGGAGTATCTTAAAAAAATTCTGTATATTTATAAAAAATATTAGAAAGTTTTAAAATAAGTTTAACCAATAAAAAATGATTATATTATATTCAATAATATCTCAGGAAGCTCAGAAAATTGAAATAAATAATAATTGTCTATTAAATTTTAAAAGGTGGCGATAAGTTTGGACGGTATTAAATAAACTCATGCTGAATACTACAGAAAATAAAAAAATACACCATAGAGACTGAAAAAAAAATTTCAGGAATTTAAAAACTTCAGGAAGTTAAAAAAATTCAGTGGAAGATTAGAAAAATATCAAGAAGGTTTAAATTATTATCGGGAAGTTTGAAAAAAAAATTGTTTTAAGGTATAAAAAATCCAGCAGTTGGAACAATTTGTCAGAACTGAGTCAGGAACAAAAAAAAAATGACAAAAATAAAAAAGAAAACTTCAATAAAGATAAAGAAAACAATATAAAAATAATTATATCTTAAAGATAAATAAAAAAAAATCTGAACGAACGAAATAAAATCAGAAAACGTAAAAACTGTTCAGAAAAAAATATTTCAATAAAGTTAAAAATACTTCAGGATGCGAAAAAAAACGCCAAGGAATAAAATTATTTTACCAGGAATCTTGAAAATCTTCACCGAATAAAAAAAATATGAAGAATAATATGTTAGGAAGTGGAAAAAGAGTTCAGGAAGTTAGAAAAAATAAAAAAAATAATCAGTACAAAAATACGTGTGGAAGTTTAAAAAAAAATGTGTAAAAATCGTTGAAGCGGGAAATGACCGATCAGAAAACATGAAAAAGTATCAAGATAAAGAAAATAATGTCAGAAATACGTCAAAAAATTTAAAATAACTGTTAAAATATAGTTTAAAAAATAATCAGAAAGAAAATGGAGAAAATTAGAGAAACTGGAAAAGTAGATAAAAATTGACAAAAAATTAGAACTAAAACAAACTTGAAGAAACTGAATAAAAAGAAAATTGGAGAAACAGGAAAAAAATTGATAAAACTGAAAAGGAACTGGACAAAATGGAGAGAAATCGGGGTAAACTGAAAAAAAATGGACATAAAAAGACTAAAATAGAGAAAAATTAACAAAAAAATATAGAAAGCATATAACTAACTGAAGCAAACAAGACAAAACTCAAGAAAATAAGAAAAAACTGGACAACATTGGAGAAATCTGAAGAAAACTGAAAAAGAACTGGACAAAACTGGAGAAAACTGTAGATAACTGGACAAAAATGGACAAAAATATACGAAAATACACAAAAATGGAAAAAAAAATGAAGAAAGGTGTATATAAATGAAGAAAACAACAGAAAAATGAAGAAAAATTAAGAAACTGAAAAAAACTGGAGAAAATGAAAGAAATCTGGACAATACTTGAGACATCTGGAGAAAACCAAAAAAAACCTGGACAAAACTGAAGGAAATTGAAGAAAATTCTGGATAAACATGGATGAAAATTTAAAAAAATTGCCAAAAAGATGGAGAAAGCTGTAGGAAATTTGGACAAAACCAGAGCAATCTAAATAAATCTGGACAAAACGGGATAAAAATGAACAATAATTGACAAAAATGGAGAAAAGTGACAAAAACCGATAAAAGTAGTCAAAAACGGATAAAAGTGGACAAAAACGGAGAAAGGTCAATATAACTGAAGGAAGCTAGAGAGAACTGAAAAAACTAGAGAAAAGTAGAGAAATCTGGACAAAACTGGAGAAAATTAAAAAAAAATTAACGAAACTCTAGAAAACTAACAAAAACCAATAAAAGTGGACAAAAACTAACAAAAATGGCCAAAAATGGAGAAAGCTGGATATAACTGAAGAAAACTAGAGAAAACGGAAAAAAAAACTGGAGAAGATTGGACAAAACTGAAGAAATCTGGAGAAAACTGAAAAAACTTGACAAAACTGGAGAAATATGAAGAAAACTGGAAAAAAGTGGAGAAAACTGGACAAAAATGAGCTAAAATGGATAAAAATGGACGAAATATTACATAGACAAAGAATGGAGAAAGCTAGATATAACTGAATGAACCCAAAGAAAACTGAAGAATACTAAAGAAACCTGAAGAAAACAAAAGAATACGGGAAAAAATTGGAGAAAATGAGAGAAATCTTTACAAAACTAGAAAAAACCGAAGAAAAAAGTGAACAAAACAGGAGAAAACTGGACAAAATGCACAAAAATAGACGAAATGGACAAAAATTGATAAAAAAATATAGAAACCTGTATATAACTAAAGGTAAACTGAAGAAAATAAGAAAAACTGGAGAAATCTGGAGAGCACGAAAAAAAATGGATGAAAGTGGAGAGAACTAGTTAGAACTGGACAAGAATGTACAAACAAATTGAGAAGCAGGATATATCCGAAAGAAATTACACAAATCTGAAGAAACCTGAAGAAAATTGGAGAAAACTGGAGAAAATGTATGGAATTTGGACAAGAGAAATCTAGAGAAAACTTAAGAAAACGAGACAAAAATGGATAAAAATGGACAAAAAGTGATAAAAAGGAGAAAAAGTGGCAAAAACCGATAAATGTGGACAAAAATGGAGAAAGCTGGATTTAACTGAAGGAACCTAAACGGAACTGAAAAAAAACTGGTGAAAAGTAGAGAAATCTGGACAAAAGTGGAGAAAAATTTGAAAAAAAGTGAATAAAACGGTAGAAAACTGGAGAGAACTGGAGAGGACTGGAGAAATCGCTAAAAATAGTCTAAAATTTTTAAAAATGGTCAAAATTAACAAATAGTAATAAAAACAGATAAAAGTGTACAAAAACTAACAAAAATAGATGAAGCTGGATATAACTGATGAAAACTAGAGAAAACTGAAAAAACTGAACAAAATTGGAGGAAATTAGAGAAAATTATAGGAAACTGCAGAAAACTGAAGAAACAAAGAAATCTGGACAAAACTGGAGAAATTTGGAGAAAACTGAAAAAAAGTGGACAAATATGGTGAAAAAGTGACAAAAGCAGATAGAAGTGGACAAAAATTAACAAAAAAGAACAAGAACCGAAAAAGATGGATATAACTAAAGAAAACCGAAACAACCTTAGACAATTGGAGAAAACTGGACAAATTTGAAGAAATCTGGTAAAAACTGAAAAAAACTGGAGAAAACTGTACCAAAATGGACAGTAATAAACAAAAATTGACAAATATGGACAAATCTGAACACAACTGAGACAAAACAGAAAAGAACTGGAGAAAATTGGAGACAATGAGACAATTGGAGAAAATTAGAAAAACCATAAAATTGAAGAAATCTGTAGGAAACTGAAAAAATTTTGGACAAAACTGTTTAAAAAAAGGAACAAAAATAAACAAAAATTGACGAAAATGGAGAAATATGAACACAACTGAGACAAAACAGAAAAGAACTGGAGAAAATTGGAGACAATGAGACAATTGAAACAATTGGACAAAATTTTAAAAAACTACAAAACTGAAAGAATCTGTAGGAAACTGAAAAAACCTTGGACAAAACTGAAGAAAACTGGACACAAATAAACAAATACGGATAAAAAATTTTAAAATGGACAAAAATGGAGGAAGCTGAATACAACTGAAGGAACCTGGAGAAATCTGAAAAAAACTGCAGGAAACGTGAAAAAATTTGAAAAAAGTATCAAAAATATTCAAAATAACGCCATTCAGATATAATAAAAAAAAAATTATATTTATTAAAAACCTCTCACAGAGTTTCTAGTTCCGCAGCTGATCTAAAATCTAAAAGGGGTAATTAAAGATCGAATAGGGGCATATGCCACGATTAAGTAGCCGTCTTTAAATTTTTTTATGATAAAGGGCTTGATTGAAAGCTTTAGTTTACTGGGGAGCTTTTATCACCTGTATATATAAAAAAATAGGGTTAATAGATAGATACAGTTTTTGTTCTATTAAAAAAAAAGATACATTTAACTTTTTTTTAACCGATTTATCATTTTCTTTCATCGAATTGAATTGCATCCCTCTTTGTCATACCGATCGGAAAATTATCCCTTTGTGTATAGTACAACACCTACTTGATGTAAACATGCGATATATACCGGGCAAGTGTGAACAAGGACAATCAAATAAATTACCACTTCAAGAGGAATAAATTATTAAACGGGCTGCGACCACTTTTACCGGTCATAAATATCTCTCGGATAGCTATCCATTACTCGATGAATTATTTCCCGCTTACTATTTTGATGCCACGGTTTATATTTCATGCGAGGAAGTTTTTAGGGTAGCACCGTTTTTATTTTTGTATACAATTATTAAGGGAAAAGTATTGATTGGAACTATTTTTTAAAAATAAAAAAATAATGGTCATGCTACTTAATAAAAAATTGGAAATTATATTTTTATTTACTAAATAATAAATTTTGTGTAGCAAGTTTTATCCCTTTTTTTTTTAGGGAGTTCTTGTCCTTTTTGATAATTTTTTCGATTTTAAGTAAATTCTATTTTCCTTTTACAAAGTTTTATTCCCTTTTAGCAAATTTTCGTCCCTTATATGAAAGAGTCTTCTATCTTAGCAAGTTTTATTCCTTTTAAGCAGGATTGACTTATTCCCCTTTAGAAAGTTTTCTTCCCATATTTAAAATTTTCTTTTATCTTAGCAAGTTTTATTCTCTTTAAGCAAGATTTATTTATTCGCCTTAAGCAAGTTTTCTTCCCTTTTAACATATTGTCCTCCCTTATAAAAAATTTTCATTTATCTTGGCAAGACTTATTCCCTTTTAGTAAGTTTTATTCACTGTAAGTAAATTTTGTTTTCCTTTTAGCAAGTTTTATTCCCTTTGAACAAGTTTTCTTCCCTTTTAGCAAGATTTATTCATTCCCATTTAGCAATTTTTCTTTCCTTTTAGCAAATTGTTTCCCTTGTATAAAAGTGTCTTATGCCTTAGCAAGTTTTATTCCCTTTGAGCAAGATTAATTCATCCCCTTTAGCAAATTGTCTTTTCTTTTGTAAAATTCTCTTCTACCTTTTATTCCCTTTTAATATGTTTTATTCCCTTGAGCAAGATTTATTCATTCCCATTTACCAATTTTTCTTCCCTTTTAGCAAATTGTATTGCATTTGTAAAATTTTCTTTCATCTTAACAATTTTTATTCATTTTTAGCACGATTTATTCATTCCCATTATTAAGTTTTCTTTCCTCTTAGCAAATTTCCTTCCTTGTGTAAAATTGTGTTCTACCTTAGCATTATGTATTCGTTTTAAGCAAGATTTACTTATTCCTCCTACAAATTTTCTTCCCTTTTAAAAATTTCCCTCCTTATATAAAATTTTCTTTTATCTTAGCAATTTTTACTCCTTTTTGGCAAGATTTATTCATTCCCAATTAGCAAGTTTTCTTTCCTTGGAGCAAATTTTCTTCTCTTGTATAAAATTGTCTTCTACCTTAGCAAGTTTTATTCCCTTTTAGCAAGATTTACCTGTCGCCCTTTAGCTAATGTTTTAGAAAATTGTCTTCCCTTACATAAAATTCTCTTTTATTTTAGCAAGTTTTGTTCCCTTTGAGCAATATTTATTTATTCGCCTTTAGTAAGTTTTCTTGCCTTTTGGTAAATTGTCCTCCCTTTTATAAAATTTTCTTCTCCCTTCTTTATTCCCTTTGAGCAAGACGTATTTTTTCACTTTAAGTAAATTTTATTTTCCTTTTACCAATTTTTATTCTCTTTAAGCACGCTTGACTTATTCCCCTTTAGAAAATTTTCTTCTCTTTTAGAAAAATTTTTCCCCTATAAAAAATTTTCTTTTACCTTTGAGCAATATATATTTATTCGCCTTTAGTAAGTTTTCTCCCCTTTTAGCAACTTGTCCTTCCTTTTATAAAATTTTCATTTATCTTGGCAAGATTTATTCCCTTTTAGTAAGTTTTATTCTATTTTAATAAGTTTTACTCCATTTAGGTAAGTTCTGTTTTCCTTTTACCAAGTTTTATTCCCTTTGAACAAGTTTTGTTCCCTTTTAGCAAGTTTTATTTATTCCCATTTAGCAAGTTTTATTTGTTCCTATTTAGCAAGTTTTCTTTCCTTTCAGCAAATTTTTTTCCTTGTATAAAAGTGTCTTATACCTTAGCAAGTTTTATTCCCTTTAAGCAAGATTGACTTATTCCCCTTTAGAAAATTTTCTTCCCCTATTTAAAATTTTCTTTTATCTCAGCAAGTTTTATTCTCGTTAAACAAGATTTATTTATTCGCCTTAAACAAGTTTTCTCCCCTTTTAGCAAATTGTCCTTTATTTTTAAAATTTTCATTTATCTTGGCAAGATTTATTCCCTTTTAGTAAGTTCTATTCTATTTTAACAAGTTTTACTCTTTTTAAGTACATTTTGTTTTCCTTTTACCAAATTTTATTCCCTTTGAACGAGTTTTCTTCCCTTTTAGCAAGTTTTGTTTATTCCCATTTAGCAAGTTTTCCTCCCTTACAGCAAATTGTCTTCTCTTTTGTAAAATTCTCTTCTACTTTAGCGAGTTGTATTTCCTTTTAATATGTTTTATTCTCCTTGAGCACGATTTATTTTTCTTCTCTTTTAGCAAATTATCTTGCTTTTGTAAAATTTTCTTTTATCTTAGCAATTTTTATTCGTTTTTAGCAAGATTGTTTTCATTCCCATTTAGCAAGTTTTCTTTCCTTTTAGCAAATATTCTCCCCTTATATGAAAGTGTCTTCTACCTTGGCAAGTTTTATTCCCTTTAAGATTGACTTATTCCCCTTTAGAAAATTTTCTTCCCCTATTTAAAATTTTCTTTTATCTTAGCAAGTTTTATTCTCGTTAAACAAGATTTATTTATTCGCCTTAAGCAAGTTTTCTCCCCTTTTAGCAAATTGTCCTTCCTTTTTTAAAATTTTCATTTATCTTGGCAAGATTTATTCCCTTTTAGTAAGTTATATTCTATTTTAACAAGTTTTACTCCTTTTAAGTACATTTTGTTTTCCTTTTACCAAGTTTTATTCCCTTTGAACAAGTTTTCTTCCCTTTTAGCAAGGTTTATTTATTCCCATTTAGCAAGTTTTCTTTCCTTTCAGCAAATTGTCTTCTCTTTTGTAAAATTCTCTTCTACTTTAGCGAGTTGTATTCCCTTTTAATATGTTTTGTTCTCCTTGAGCAAGATTTATCCATTCCCCTTTGCAAATTTTTCTTCCCTTTTTGCAAATTGTCTTGCTTTTGTAAAATTTTCTTTTATCTTAGTAATTTTTTATTCGTTTTTAGCAAGATTTTTTCATTCCCATTTAGCAAGTTTTCTTTCCTTTTAGCAAATTTTCTTCCCGTATATGAAAGTGTCTTCTACCTTAGTAAGTTTTATTCCCTTTAAGCAAGATTGACTTATTCTCCTTTAGAAAATTTTCTTCCCCTATTTAAAATTTTCTTTTTTCTCAGCAAGTTTTATTCTCTTTGAGCAAGATTTATTTATTCGCCTTAGCAAGTTTTCTCCCCTTTTAGCAAATTGTCCTTCCTTTTATAAAATTTTCATTTTTCTTGGCAAGATTTATTCCCTTTTAGTAAGTTCTATTCTATTTTAACAAGTTTTACTCCCTTTAAGTGCATTTTGTTTTCCTTTTACCAAGTTTTATTCCCTTTGAACAAGTTTTCTTCAATTTTAGCAAGTTTTATTTATTCCCATTTAGCAAGTTTTCTTTCCTTTCAGCAAATTGTCTTCTCTTTTGTAAAATTCTCTTCTACTTTAGCGAGTTGTATTCCCTTTTAATATGTTTTGTTCTCCTTGAGCAAGATTTATTCATTCCCCTTTGCAAATTTTTCTTCCCTTTTTGCAAATTGTCTTGCTTTTGTAAAATTTTCTTTTATCTTAGTAATTTTTATTCGTTTTTAGCAAGATTTTTTTCATTAACATTTAGCAAGTTTTCTTTCCTTTTAGCAAATTTTCTTCCCTTATATGAAAGTGTCTACCACCTTGGCAAGTTTTATTCCCTTTAAGCAAGATTGACTTATTCCCCTTTAGAAAATTTTCTTCCCCTATATAAAATTTTCTTTTATCTCAGCAAGTTTTATTCTCGTTAAACAAGATTTATTTATTCGCCTTAAGCAAGTTTTCTCCCCTTTTAGCAAATTGTCCTTCCTTTTTTAAAATTTAAGATTTATTCCCTTTTAGTAAGTTTTATTCTATTTTAACAAGTTTTACTCCCTTTAAGTAAATTTTATTTTCCTTTTAGCAAGTTTTATGTCCTTTGAACAAGTTTTCTTCCCTTTTAGCAAGATTTATTTATTCCAATTTATCAAGTTTTCTTTACTTTTAGCAAATTTTTTTCCCTTGTATAAAAGTGTCTTATACCTTAGCAAGTTTCTTCTCTTTTAGTAAATTATCTTCTCTTTTATAAAATTTTCTTCTGCCTTAGCAAGTTTTATTCCCTTTTAATATGTTTTATTCTCCTTGAGCAAGATTTATTCATTCCCCTTTACCAATTTTTTTCCCTTTTAGCAAATTGTCTTGCTTTTGTAAAATTTTCTTTCATCTTGGAAATTTTTATTCCTTTTTAGCAAGTTTTCTTCCCTTCTATAAAATTGTCTTCTACCTTAACAACTTTATTCTTGTTAAGCAAGATTTACTTATTAAATATTTCTGTTATTATTATTAAATCTATAACATAATTTATTATTTATTATTATTTTACGAAATAAAATTGAAATTTGTCACAAATTTTTATTATTCACAAACACATGGTGCGCTGAGTTAACAAATCAACGCTTTATCTCTTTTCACTAATCGAAAATAAAATAAAAAAAAAGGATGTATTCGTTTCTCCACTTCTCGAATCCTGAATAAGATTAATGATTTATTAATTGCCTTCTTTCATAAATTCTCTTCCAGAGAATTAAAAACCAACAATATTTCCAGGCATATATATAGGAGAGAGTGAAGTACTGTTATCTATAAAAAAAAATTAACTTTATTTGTCGTCAAGAATCTTAGAAGTAATTTGAAAAGAAAATATTTCGAAGAGAACATCAATAAGAATAATACATATAATTTTCTACAAATAAAAATTCTAAAAGTTCACTTGCTAAATGGAGCCGAAAGTTCTAGAAAATTTTCTAAAAGAGGCCAATAAATGGTAAAAATATTCTAACACGATCTAGAAGTACATAAAAACTTAATATAATGGAAAATAACTTTATAGAAGAGAATAACTTGCTAAAAAGGAATAATACTTGGTAAAGGGGAAATAAAAGTTACTAAAAGGGAATTAAACTTGATAAAAAAGAATAAAATTTACTAAGATAGAAGGAAATTCAATAAAAGAGAAGACAATTTGGTAAAATGGAATAAAACTTGCTAAAGGGAAATAAATAAATCTTGCTAAAAGGGAATAAAAGATTTTATAAAGGAATAAAACTTGCTAGAATAAAAGAAGTAGATAATTTGCTAAAAAAGAAGAGATCTTACTAAAAGGGAAAACTAAATCTTGTTCAAAATTATATATAAGGGAATAACATTTTCTAAAAGGGAAGAAATTTGCTAAAGTGAAATAAATAAATCTTGCTCAAAGGGAATAAAACTTGCTTAGTTAAAAAAAATTATAAGACAGGACAATTATCATAAAGGGGAAAAACGGAATAAAACTTACTAAGGTAAAAGAAAATTTTACATAAGGGGGGAAATTTTTAACAGGGAAGAAACATTGTAAATGGAAATAAGTTCTTGCTTTAAAGGAATAAAAGTTGCTAAGGTAGAAGACTTTTTTCTACAAGGGAAGAAAATTTGCTAAAAGGAAACAAAACTTGCTAAATGGGAATGAATAAATATAAAGGAATAAAAATTTCTAAAATAAAAGAAAATTTTACAAAAGCAAGACAATTTTCTAAAAGGGAAGAAAACTTGCTCAAAGCAAGAAAAGTTTTAAAAGGGAAGAAAATTTTTAAGGGGTATAAGTAAATCTTGCTTTAAAGAAATAAAGATCGCTAATGTACAAGACAATTTTATACAAGGGAAGAAAATTTGCTGCAAGCAAAGAAACTTGCTAAATGGGAATGAATAAATAAAAAGGAGTAAAAAAGGCTAAGATAAAAGAAAATTTTATAAAAGGAAGACAATTTGCTAAAATGGAAGAAAATATGCTAAAAGGGAATGAATAAATCTTTCTCAAGGGGAATAAAACTTGCTAAGGTAAAAGATAATTTTATATAGAAGAAGAAAATTTTCTAATCGGGAAGAAAATTTGCTCAAGGGGAATAAGTCAATCATGCTTAAAGGGAATAAAACTTGCTAAGGTAGAAATAAAATTTGCTAAAAGGAAAGAATAATTGCTAAATGGGAATGAATAAATCTTGCCAAAAGGGAAAAAAACTTTTTCTAAGGGAAATAAAGCTTGTTTAAATAGAATAAAACTGCCAAGATAAAAGAAAATTTTATAAAAGGGAGGACAATTTGCTAAAAGAGAAGAAAACTTGCCAAATGTGAATGGGTAAATTTTGCTAAAAGGGAATAAATCTTGCCAAGATAAAAGAAAATTTCATAAAAGGGAGGACAATTTGCTAAAAGGGAAGAAAACTTGCCAAATGTGAATGAATAAATTTTGCTAAAAGGGAAGAATACTTGTTCCAATTGAATAAAAATTGGTAGAAGGGAAATAAAATTTACTTAAACGGAAATATAACGGAAGAAAATTTGCTAAGAGGAAAGAATACTTGCTAAATGGGTTTGAATAAATCTTGCCAAACGGGTATAAAACTTGTTCCAAAGGAATAAAACTTGGTAAAAGGAAAATAAAATTTTTTAAAGGGAATAAATAAATCTTGCTCAAAGGGAATAAAAGTTGCTAAGGTATTAGGAAAATTGTATGTATGGGAAGACAATTTTCTAAAAGGGAAGAACATTTTCTAAAGGGCGACAAGTAAATCTTGCTAAAAGAGAATAAAACTTCCTAAAATAAAAGGTACGAAATTTTGCTAAAAGGGAATAAAACAGGCAGAAAATTTATTAAGAAGTTAAAAAAATGCAAAAAAAAACTAAATGAAAATTTGCTAAAAGTTACATGAAAAAAAGTGTATATAACTGAAAGAAACTGGAGAAAACTGAAAAAAAAAAATGAGAAAAATGGAGAAAAATGAAGAAAAATGAATAAAAATAAAGAAAAATTAAGAAAACTGAAGAAAATGAGAGAAGTCATTAGAAAAGTGAAAAAAACTGCACAAAATTAAGTGAAAATGAGGAAATATAAAAAAAGGGAGAAAATGAGAGAAATTTTGACAAAACTGGAGAAATATGAAGAAAAGTGAACAAAAAACTGGACTAAACTGAAGAAAACTGAAAAAATTGAAGAGACACCGGGACAAAAAATGGAAAAAGCTAAATAAAACTAAAGGAAACTAAAGAAAATTAGAAAAAAGGGACGAAGATTTGTAAAAGGACGAAAAATTGCTAAAAACTTAAAAAAAAAGTGCTAAAAAGGACGGAAAGAACGAAAAATTGATAAAAGAAAAATATATTCGATACAAGGTTGCCAAAAGACAAAAATATTTCCTGAAAAGTACGAAAATTTGCTTAAAGGGGCAAAGAATTGCTGGAAGGACAAAACATTGCGAAAAAGTGACAAAAATTATAATAAAAAGACGAAAAATTGCAAAATGAAGAAATATTTGATAAAATAGATGAAAAATTGTTAAAAGGCACGAAAAGATAGTAAAAAGACGAAAATTTTTAAAAAGACATCAAAAGAATTTCTGACATGACGAAAAATTGCTAATAAATACAAAAATTTGCTAAAAGTGACGAAAATTTACTAAAAAGTAAACAAAATTTTCTAAAAGAGTTGAAAATTTGGTAAAAGAGATAAAAATTTGCTAAAAGGGACGAAGGATTACTAAAAGGACGAATAATTATTAAAAAGTAAAAAAAAACGCTAAAAAGTTGAAATCATGCCAAGGGACAAAAATTTTACCAAAAGGACGAGAAAGTTACGAAAATTTGTTGGAATAAATGAAAATTTGCTAAAAGATACGTCAAGTTGCTAAAAGGACGAAAATTTTTAAAAAGGGACGAAAATGTGTTAAAACTGAAAAATAACACTTGAAAAATAACACTTGAAAAATATGAAAATTTGCTGAAAGAGTGAAAAATTTGCTAAAAGGGACGAAGGATTACTAAAAGGACGAATAATTGTTAAAAAGTAAAAAAAAAACGCTAAAACATTGAAATCGTGCCAAGGGACAAAAATTTTACCAAAAAGGACGAGAAATTGCTAAAAGTTACGAAAATTTGTTGGAATAAATGAAAATTTGCTAAAAGATACGTCAAGTTGCTAAAAGGACGAAAATTTTTAAAAAGGGACGGAAATGTGTAAAAACTGAAAAATAACACTTGAAAAATATGAAAATTTGCTGAAAGAGTGAAAAATTTGCTAAAAGGGACGAAGGATTACTAAAAGGACGAATAATTGTTAAAAAGTAAAAAAAAACGCTAAAAAGTTGCCAAGGGACAAACATTTTACTAAAAGGACGAGAAATTGCTAAAAGTTACGAAAATTTGTTGGAATAAATGAAAATTTGCTAAAAGATACGACAAGTTGCTAAAAGGACGAAAATTTTTAAAAGGGACGGAAATGTGTTAAAACTGAAAAATAACACTTGAAAAATATGAAAATTTGCTGAAAGAGTGAAAAATTTGCTAAAAGGGACGAAGGATTACTAAAAGGACGAATAATTGTTAAAAAGTAAAAAAAAACGCTAAAAAGTTGCCAAGGGACAAACATTTTACTAAAAGGACGAGAAATTGCTAAAAGTTACGAAAATTTGTTGGAATAAATGAAAATTTGCTAAAAGATACGTCAAGTTACTAAAAGGACGAAAATTTTTAAAAAGGGACGAAAATGTGTTAAAACTGAAAAATAACACATGAAAAATATGAAAATTTGCTAAAAGAGTGCAAAATCTGCTAAACGAGGAAAATTTGCTAAGAGGGGCGAAAACTTGTTAAAAGGAATAAAAAATTACTACAAGGGACGAAAAGTTTCTAAAAGAGATAAAAATTTACTAAAAGGGCCAAACATTTATTGAAAGGGACAAACATTTTTAATTATTAATAAAACTGAATATTTTATTAATTTATTGGTGTAATTTGTTAATACGAATAGTCAAAATGAAAAAAAAAACATTAGTAATAAAAACAGGATAAGTTTTGGCCCATTTTTAAATGCTCGGATCGCCCCTACCCTCAAAAAATAAACAACTTCGAACATGATACATGCCAGTGTATATCCAGTACAACTTGTATTTTTGTTGCTATCGAGTAAGATGATCTTGTACACGTAGTTGTAATAAAATACAACCATTTATCGACCGTATGTCAAATACCAATCAAATATGTGTATGTGTATGTGAAAATACATTTATAGATGCGAGATAGCGGTTCTTTACTATAAGACGTATACATGGTGGTCTTTCAAAAAAAAAAAAAAAAAAATCATAAACAAACAATTTTTATAAATTTCTATTTAATATCTAACAATAAAAAAAGTTTGTATTTGTTTTGCTTTCATAATATTAGTATCGATAAAAACTTTGTCTAAATCGTTAATTTAAAATGTTTTTATTGACTTTGCATTACTGTGAAAATCCCATTAAAGCTTTAATTAATTTATGAATAAAAAAGTTGATAATGATGAAAAAATTAAAATTTACCTCATAATTACATCGTTTGTAATAAAAAATGTTGGTTTTTTTTTTTTTAGTTTACAAATGATGGAAAAATTTTTAATTCGTCTAAATATGTATAGATATATTATTTTTTTTACCCCAGAATAGTCCCATCATTATTTATTAATGAGACAAAAAATTTAGTAAAAAATATTCACTAAAAGGTTCGAGAAGTTGCTAAAAACATTGATAGAAAAATTACTAAAAGAAAAAATTATTTGCTAAAAAGTATAAATATTTTCTAAAAAAGGGCGAAGATTTGCTGAAAGGTCGAAAAATTGCTAAAAAAATAAAAAATAAATAGCTAAAAAAGATGAAAATTTTCTAAAGACTATGAAAATTTTATAAAACGGACCAAAAATTGCTAAACGAAAAAATATTCCCTAATATCGTCAAAATTTTTCTAAAAGGCCCAAATAATTGCTGAAAGGACGAAATATAGCTAAATAGTTAAAAAATTGGTAAAAAAATTTGCTAGAGGGGATAAAATATTTGCTAGACGAGATGTAGGAAAAGGACGAAAAACTAATTAAACAAAAACATTCGCTTAAAGATTAAAAAAATTGCTTAAAAAGACAAAAAATCACTGAAAGAAAAATAAATTGTTAAAATACAAAAATGTTTGTTAAAAACTTTGCTTAAATGACAAAAGATTTGCTAAAAGGACGAAACATTACTGAAAAGTAAAAAAAAATTGTTAAAATTTTGCTGAAATAGATAAAAAAATTTAGGAAAAGGACGAAAAATTTCTAGACGAAAAAAATATTTGCTAAAACTTACGAAAATTTGCTGGAAGTAACAAAGAATTACTGAAAGAACAAAAAATTGCTAAAAGCCAAAAATATCTTCTAAAATGTACGAAAATTTACTAAAAAGGACGAAGATTTGCTGAAAGGAAGAAAAATTGCTAAAAGTAAAAAAAAATTGCTAAAAAAGATGAAAATTTGCTATTGCTAAAAAGGTACGAAAATTTTAGCAAAAGGACCAAAAATTTCTTGATGAAAAAAATATTTACTAAAGAAATATAGTAAAAGGATGAAAAACTAATAAAACAAAAAAATATTCACTAAAACCTTAAAAAATCTGCTAAAAGGGACAAAGAATTTCTGAAAGAACTAAATGTTGCTAAAAGACAAAATATTTGCTAAAAAGTCCGAAAATTTGCTGGAAAGGACGAAAATTCGCTAAAAGGACAAAACATTTCTAAAAAGTAAAAAAAAAATGGGAAAAAGATGAAAATTTGCTAAACGAGTTGAAAATGTGCTAAAGAAGACAAAAATTTTAGTAAAACTACGAAAACCTAATAGAACAAAAAAATATTTGCTAAAAATTTCGAAAATGTGCTAAAGGAGACAAAGAATTGCTGAAAGGACGAAAAACTGCTGAAACATAAAAATATTTGCTAAAAGTACGGACATTTTCTAAAAAGTACGAAGAGTTGCTGAAAGGACGAAAAATTGTTAAAAAGTAAAAAGAAATTGCTAAAAAAGATAAAAATTTGCTAAGGAGACGAAAATTTTAGGAAAAGGACGAAAAATCGTTAAACGAAAAAACTATTTGCGAATATCTGTTAAAAGATAAAAATTTGCTGAAAGGAAGGAAAAGTTGGTAAATGGACGAAAATTTGCAAAAAGTGATGGAAAAGAGCTAAAAAGGATTAAAACTTAATAAAAGGACAAAAAATTAATACAACAAAGAAATATACGCTAAAAGCTTCGAAAATTTGCTAACAGGAACAAAGAATTGCTGAAAAGGAAAATCGCTTCTAAAGTGTACGGAAATTTGCTAAAAAGGACGAAGATTGCTGAAAGGACGAAAAATTGCTAAAAATACAAAAAAAATTGCTAAAAAAGATAAAAGAAGAGATGAGAAAGTACGAAAAGCTGGTAAAAGGACAAAAATTTCTACGAGAAAAAATATTTGCTAAAAAGTACGCAAATTTTCCAAAAATTACGAAGATTTGCCAAAAGGAAAAATGGCTAAAAAGTAAAAAAAAACTCTAAAAAAGATGAAAATTTGCTAAAGGGGAGGAAAATTTTAACAAAAGGACGAAAAATCGGCAAACGAAAAAAATATTAATTTTGCTAAAAAGTACGAAAATTTGCTAAAAGAGATGAAAATTTTCTAAAAAGGATTAAAATGTTAATAAAAGGACGAAAAATTAATAAAAAAAAAAATATTCGCTAGAAGCTTATAAAATTTCCTAAAAGGGACAAAGAATTGTTGAAAGGACGAAAATTGCTACAAGAAAAAATATTTGCTAAAAAGTACGAAAATTTTCTAAAAAGGACGAATCTTTCCTTAAAGCAAAAATGGCTAAAAAGTAAAAAAAAAATTAAAAAAGATAAAAATTTGCTAAGGAGACGAAAATTTTAGGAAAAGGACGAAAAATTGCTAAACGAAAGAAATGTTAATTTGCTAAAAAGTACGAGATTTTTCTAGAAGAGATGAAAATTTGCTAAAAGGTAGAGAAAGTTGGTAAAAGGACGAAAATTTTCAAAAATAGATGAAAATGTGTTAAAAAGGATTAAAATGTTAATAAAAGGACGAAATTTTATTAAAAAAAAAAATGTTCGCTAAAAGATTTGAAAATTTGCTAAAAGGGACAAAGAATTGCTGAAAGGAGAAAAATTGCTAAAATTTACTATAAAGTACGAAAATTTTCTAAAAAGGACGAAGATTTGCTAAAAGGAAAAATGGCTAAAAGGTAAAAAAAAATCTAAATTTGCTAATAAAGGGGACGAACATTTTAGGAAAAGGACGAAAAATTGATAAACGAAAAAAATATTTGCTGAAAGGTACGAAAATTTGTTAGAAGAGATGAAAATTTGCTAAAGGAGACGAAAAGTTTAGTAAAAGGACGAAAAATTAATACAACAAAAAAAAATATTAGCTAAAAAAACCGAAAATTTGCTAACAGGAACAAAAAATTTCTGAAAAGGACGAAAAATTGTTGAGAAGGACGAAAAATTGCTAAAGGACAAAAATATTTTCGAAAAAGGACGAAGATTTGCTGAAAGTCAAAAAATTGTTAAAAATATAAGAGAAGAGAAAGTAAAATTTGCTAATAAGTACGAAAAACGCTAAAAGGACGAAAATTTGAAAATAGGGACAAAAAATCCTTTTTTTTTAAATATCAATATTCAATTTACAGTCATAATACATGAGTTTTATTCTTGAAACACCCTGTATATTTTTGATTTATTTATTTTATATTAATATTATAATGGTTACAGTTAAATTTTCAGCCAGGTATCGATCTGAAAAATTTTTTATACAGTCACGGATTCGACTTTCTTTCGTCCTTTTGACAATATTTACGTTTCGAAATGAAATTACAATTTTTTATTCCAAAACAATATTTTTTTCAATTATTTTTTTTTCATTTTTTTTATGTCAAAATTCCTGCAAATATATTTTTTGTTTAATTTTCTTTGGATTTATTCAATTTTCAAAAAAAAATTAGATAAAATTTGACAATATATTTAGTATTTTTAAAAGAAAAATTTTGATTTTGTAAAAAAATTTCTCTTCGTTTGAACCGTATTTTATTTCGTTTTTATTAGATTTTTTTTTTTGATTCAATTTTCCTATTTTTAAAACGTTATTATTTATCTTGCCCTCCAAGTGGTATTTTTTTTTCGGATTAAAATAATCTGAAATAAATAAATTTTTTATCCAGATTTTTTTCTTTTCAGGTGTACCTCAAGGATTCATTCAAAAAATTTTATAGTGTTCAGGTGAGTCTTATAATTTTATAGAATTATTTTCAACACTTTTATATTTATAACAAGCTATATTATTTATGTGAAACATTTTTTTTTATAAATAAACATTCCATTGACGAAAAGACATTTAAGTCTGAAGAAAATATGTTAATCATTATCGCCAGATGCTTATATTTTCTCACTTCATAAAACCGAAACTTTTATTATATATTTTGATGGCTGTCAGCGTGGTTTGTAAAATTAGAAAAGTAATTTTTTAGCTTTTAAAATATTTATAGCTCATAAAATTTTACTAATCATTAAAAACAAATTCAGATTTAAATTATAAGAAATTTTTGTATTATTCTTAAGAAACAAAGATCATTATGATATTATTAATATGGAAGTCATTAACTTTGTATAAAACAAAACGTTTTATTTTATCTCTGCCATAATAAAACAGTTGATTTAGTAGTACAAATTGCACACATGATCATTTATCAAAGATTTAATGACATGCGGTGTCAGCTGTTCTCATTCTGGTATCTGCTGGTGAACGCTAATTACTTTTACTCTCTGACATTTTTTTTTCATATTTTCTTTATTTTTTTTTATTTGGTTTTGGCTTCTTACTCGCTGCGGTACTGATTTATGGTGTTTGGAAATTGCTATTATCGCGTTTCAAAGACAAATAGAATTATTAATCTTATAAAGGTGAATGTTCATATTTTTTTCTTTAAAAACATAATAAAAATCTAAAGATTATCCCCGGTTAAAAAATTCTATTATATATCTAATAGGGGAATAAATAAATCTTGCTCAAAGCGAATAAAACTTGCCAAGTTAGTAAAAATTTTTATATAAGGGAAGAAAATTTGTTAAGGGAAAGAGAAAAATTGCTTAAAAGGAATAAAACTTGGTAAAAGGAAAATAAAATTTAATTAAAGGGAATACAACTTATTACGACTAGACTTGCTGAGAAGAACGAACATTTCCCTAAAAAAAGAGTAAAACTTGCTACAAAAAATTATTAACTTATTAAATAAAAATAAAAATAGTAAAAGTGGTCAAAAGGACGAAAATTTGATAAAAAGGACGAAAATTCAATAAGTAAGTACAAGAATTTGTTATAATTGTAGAAAAAAGTTTAATGAAAGGGAATAAAACCTGCTAGGTACTAGGCACGAAAATTTGCTAAAAAAAAACGATTTCCTAAAAATGAAAAAAATTTGTTAAACAATCATTAAAACATACCAAATATTCCGTTAAAATACCAAGATCTAAATAATTTTAATAACATTATAAAAAATCTGATGTGGAGAGCACATGACCTCTTGCCATCTTTGAATCAAAACTTAACCTGTTAACACAATAAAGTATGAAATAGATTGATTTTTTAGTAAATCTGGCAACAATGGAAAAATTTCTGAAAATTTTGCTAAAATAGATGAAAACTTGGTAACAGGGACGAAAATTTTACTTACCAAGCGAAATATTGCTTAAAGACAAAAATATTTACTAAAAAATACGAAAATTTGCTACAAAAGGCGAAGATTTGCTGAAAGGACGAAAAATTGCTAAAAAGTACGAAAAATTGCTGAAATGGTCATGAAAACTTGCTAAAGGAGACGAAAATTTAACTAAACGAACAAAAAATTGCTAAAAGAGAAAAATATTTGCTAAAAAGTATGAAAATGTTGGTAAAAGGGACGAAGATTTGCTGAAAGGACGAAAAATTGCAAAAAGTACGAAAAATTGCTAAAATAGTCATGAAAAGGAGACGAAAAATTAACAAAACGGACAAAAAAAATTCTAGAAGAGAAAAATATTAGCTAAATAGTATGCACATTTGTTAAGAGGGGCGAAAATTTGCTGAAGGGACGAAAAATTTTTAAAAAACACGAAAATTTGATAAAATAGTCATAAAAACTTGCTGAAGGTGAAGGACGAAGAGCGAAGATTTTCTGAAACGACGAAAAATAGCTAAAAAGTTGAAAATTTTTTTTTAAAAGAATTAAGAACTTGCTAAAGATGACGAAAAGGACAAAAAATTGATAAAAGGTTCAAAAATTTGCTGAAAGGGGCAAAAAATTGTTAAAAGGACGAAAAATTGCTAAAAAGTACAATAATTTCCTAAAATAAAAAAATATTTGTTAAAATGTTGACAGGGACGAAGATTTGCTGAAAGGGTGCAGGATTTCAAAAGGTTCCAAAAACCCCTAAAATGGACAAAGAATTGCTGAAAAGACGAAAAATTGTTAAAAAAGAAAAATATTAGCTAAAAAATATGGTAATAAACTAAAAGGGACGAAGATTTGCTGAAACGAAGAAAAATTGCTACAAAATTGAAAAAAAAATTCTAAAAGTTAAAAACTTGCTAAAGACACGTAAAGTTGATAAATATAAATGTAATTATTCACTAAAAGGTTCGAAAATTTGCTGAAAGGGCCAAAAAATTGTTAAAAGAACGAAAAATTGCGAAAAAGGACAATACTTTGTTAAAATAAAAAAAAAACTTTTATACTGTATCAAAATTTGTTAAAAGGGACGAAGATTTGCTGATAGGGTGAAAAATGGCAAAAAGTTCAAAAAATTACTATAAAGGACGAAGAATTACTGAAAGGACGAAAATTTGTTAAAAACAGGAAAATATTAACTAAAAAATAGGTAAATAAACTAAAAGGGACGAAGATTTGCTGAAACGAAGAAAATTGCTAAAAGTTGAAAAAAAAAATTCTAAATGAGTTAAAAACTTGCTAAAGATACGAAAAGGACGAATAATTGATAAATATAAATGTAAATATTCACTATAAATTGTTTAAAGAACGAAAAATTGCTAAAAAGAATAATACTTTGTTAAACTAAAAAAAAACTGTTATAATGTACGAAAATGTGTTAAAAGGGACGAAGATTTGCTGAAGGGGTGAAAAATGGCAAAAAGTTCAAAAAATCACTATAAAGGACGAAGAATTACTGAAAGGACGAAAATTTGTTAAAAAAAGGACAAAACTAACTAAAAAATAGGGTAATAAACTAATAGGGACGAAGATTTGGTAAAAAGCTGAAAAAAAAATCTAATAGAGTTAAAAACCTGCTAAAAACGACGAAAAGGACGAAAAATTGATAAACATACATGTAAATATTCACTAAAAGGTTCGAAAATTTGATGAAAGGGTAAAAAATTGCAAAAGGTTCAAAAAATCACTATAAAGGACGAAGAATTGCTGAAAGGACGAAAATTTGTTAAAAAAAGGACGAAGATTTGTTGAAACGACGAAAAATTGCCAAGAAGTTGAAAAAGAAATCCAAAAGGGTTAAAAATTTGCTAAAATCGACGAAAAGGACGAAAAATTGATAAATATAAATGTAAATATTCGCTAATAGGTTCGATAATTTGCTGAAAGGGGCAAAGAATTGTTAAAAGGGCGAAAAATTGCTTAAAAGACAAAAATATTTGATGTGGTATTCATTTAGTGTTTGGAAATTGCTTTTATCCGATTTCAAAGACAAATCGAATTATTTATTAATTAATCTTATAATAGTGAATGTTCACATTTTATTCATTAAAACGTTTAACAAAAATCTAACCATTATCCCCGGTTAAAAAATTCTATTATATATCTAATACCTTTGGTTTAAATCCAAAATAGGGAAAAAGTTGATTTTTTTTGTTCGAAAATGCTTGATCATTTGCAGATCATTAAAAAAGGGATATGGGATGTATCATGTGTATTGCATAGATCTATAATCTGAAACGAATTTGTTAATATTAAAAGCCTGAGATTTTTTTTTGGGTTAAAGCAAAAAGGAAGTTAAAAAAATTTAAGACAGCTGTCATATTTTTTTTTATCTAATACAAAATTTTTATAAATAATAAATATAAATATTACCATTATTTATTTTTGTCTAGACTATATTTATCTTAATGAAAAATTAATTTTTCACTTTAATTTCTCTATCAACTATACCCTTTTTCCAGCCTTATTGTACTCGTTGAATTAAAATACAGGTGGTTAAAATCAATATTCCACATAACGGATTTTTTTGTTCCTTTCATACAATATTTAATTAATATGAGATTGCTTTTTTTTTTTTTTAAATTATTTTATTATCTTTCTACAGGACATTAACCCTAATATCTTGATAAATATATGCAAGGTCTTCATTTATGGAAGTAAAAATATTTTGACGTTGTATTTTCTACGCATCACAGCCCTTTGCACTCAATAACTCCTGTCATTTAAGTTATCTTTACACGTGTTTGCTGTCGTTACCCCGTCACTGATGTAGTGGAATCCAGAGGCGTGACTTATACTTTGATAATTTTTAATAAATAAAATGATGCATTTAGAGTAAATCTAAAAATGTAATATAAATAAATGAGGATTATTGCAAGGTTTAATTATAGGACCCTACTTGGTTGTAAATTTTATTACTAATAATTTACTGTTTGGGGGGTTTTGGGAAAATTTTGCGGCCATTAGATCGAATTTTTAAATTTTAGAATTTTTGATATTTTAAAAATTTAAAGTTTTTAAAAAAAATGCTATAAAAATTATATATTTCTTAAATTGCAATTTTTAATAATATCTTAATTTTCTTTTAATAATTAAGAATATACATAAATTATAATTTTGGGTGATTTATATCTTAATATACAAAAAATCTGCTAATAGACTATGTCTGAAGCCACAAAAAAAAATTGGGTGAAACTGAAACTTAAGGTGCAAACTTATTAACGAAATTATTTCAAAAAATTTTTAATACATAAAATAAGTTAAATTTTTTTTATTTTCAATTTTTTTTAGTAGTCAAAACTAGTGAAAATTGTCTAAAATTGTGTAATTACATTAAAAAATTGCCAAATATTGTCTAGACCCTTCTAATAATCCTTAAACATAAATCTTCCAAAAGAGTCTAAAATTATCTAAATTGATCTAAGCACCCAAAATTATCCAAAATCATGTAGATTTTTTTAAGAATTTTTATAAAATTACCAAATTGTCTAGACTCGTATAAAAATTTTCCAAAATTATTTAAAACGAATTTAAGGATTCAAAATTGTCCAAAATCATGACGGTTTTTTTTTTCAATATTTTTAAAAAAATTACCTATTGGTCTAGATTTGTCTAAAACTCTTTCAAAAAAATATACCTACAAATATTTAAAATTGATTTAAGTATTCAAAATTGTCCAAATTCATGTAGACTTTTTAAAGAATCTTTAAACGATTACCAAATTGTCCAGACTCGTCTAAAAATATTCCAAAAGAGTTTAAAATTATCTAAAATGGATATAAGAATTCAAAATTGTCCAAAATCAGGCAGATTTTTTCAATATTTTTAAAAAGTTAATTGTCTTGATTTCTCCAAAAATCTTGAAAAAGGGTCTAAAATTATCTAAAATAGATTTATGGAATAAAAATTGTCCAAAATCATACCGATTTTTTCAAAATTTTAAAAAAAATGACCTACTTGTCTAGATTTGTCTAAAAATCTTTCAAAAAAGTATAAAATTATTTAAAATCGATTTAAGAATTCAAAATTGTCCAAAATCATGCAGATTAAAAAATATTTTTAGAAAATTACCAAATTGACTAGACTCCAAAATAAAGTAGAATTGCTTAAAGAATTTTTTAAAAATTTACCAAATCGTTTAGAATCTTCTTAAATTTTCTAAGTGAGTCCAAAATTATCCAAAATTGCTCTAAGGATTCAAAATTGTTCAAAATCATGTAGATTTATTTAAAGAATTTTTAAAAAATTACCAAATTGTCTAGAATCTTCTAAAAATCTTCCAGTAGAGTCTAAAATTGCTCTAATGATTCAAAATTGTCCAAAATAATGTAGATTTGCTTACAGAATTTTTTTTAAATTACCAAATTGTTTAGAATCTTCTTAAATTCTCCCAAATGAGCCCAACATTATCAAAAATTTCTCTAAGGATTCAAAATTGTCCAAAATCATGTAGATTTTTATAAAGAATTTTTTTAAAAATTGACAAAATGTCTAGAATCTTCTAAAAATCTTCCAAAAGTGTCTAAAATGGCTCTAAGGATTCAAAATTATTCAAAATCATGTAGATTTGCTTAAAGAATTTTTTTAAAAATTACCAAATTGTTTAGAATCTTTTTAAATTTTCCCAAATGAGTCCAAAATTATCAAAAATTGCTCTAAGGATTCAAAATTGTCCAAAATCATGTAGGTTTTTTCAATAATTTTTAAAAAATTACCAAATTGTCTAGAGTCATCTAAAAACCTTTCAATAGAATCTAAAATTTTCTAAAATGGATCTCAGCACTCAAAATTGTCCAAAATCATGTAGATTTTACCAAAAATCTTCCAAATGAGTCTAAAATTATCTAAAATAGCTCTGAAAATTGTAGAAAATCAAGTAGATTTTTTTGAGAATTTTTAAAAAATCTCCAAATGATCTAGAGTCTTATAAAAATCTTCCAAAAGAAGCTAATATTATCTAAAAAGATTTAGAATTTTCCAAAATAATAAAAATTTGATTAAAGAATCTTTAAAAAATTACCAAATCGTTCAGAATCTTCTTAAATTTTCTAAATATGTCCAAAATTATCAAAAACTGCTCTAAGGATTCAAAATTGTCCAAAATCATGTAGATTTTGATACAGAATTTTTAAAATCTTACCAAATTGTCTAGAAACTTTTAAAAATCTTCCAAAAGAGTCTAAAATTATCTAAAATAGCTCTAAGGATTGAAAATTGTAGAAAATCATGTAGATTTTTTTTAGAATTTTTAAAAAATCTCCAAATGATCTAGAATCTTATAAAAATCTTCGAAAAGAATCTAATATTATCTAAAAGGATTCAAAATTGTCCAAAATAATATAAAATTGATTAAAGAATCTTTAAAAAATTACCAAATCGTTCAGAATCTTCTTAAATTTTCTAAATATGTCCAAAATTATCAAAAACTGCTATAAGGATTCAAAATTATCCAAAATCATGTAGACTTTTATAAATAATTTTTAAAAAATTACCACGTCTGGAATCTTCCAAACGTGTTCAAAATTATCTAAAATGGCTCCAAGGATTCAAAATTGTCCAAAATCATGTAAATTTGCTTAAAGAATTTTAAAAAAATTACCAAATTATCTAGAATCTTCAAAAAATCTGCCAAAAGAGTCTGAAATAGCTCTTGGAATTCAAAATTGTCCAAAATCATGTAGATTTTTATCAAGAATTTTTAAAAAATTACGAAATTGTCTAGACTCTTCTGATATTTTCCAAATGAGTCCAAAATCATCTATAATTGCTCTAAAGATTCAAAATTGTCCAAAATCATGTAGATTTTTATACAGAATTTTTAAAAAATTACCAATTTGTCTAGAATCTTCTAAAAATCTTCCAAAAGAGTCTAAAATTATCTAAAATGACACTAAGGATTCAAAATGGTCCACAATAATGTTGATTTGCTTAAAGAATTTTTAAAAAATTACCGAATCGTTTAGAATCTTCTTAAATTTTCCAAATGAGTCAAAAATTATTTTAAATTGCTCTAAGGATTCAAAATTGTCCAAAACAATGTAGATTTGCTTAAAGAATTTTTTAAAAATTACCAAATCGTTTAGAATGTTCTTAAATTTTCCCAAATGAGTCCAAAAATTGCTCTCTAAGGATTCAGAAATGTCCAAAATCACCTCGATTTTTATACAGAATTTTTAAAATCTTACCAAATCGTTCAGAATCTTCTTAAATTTTCTAAATATGTCCAAAATTATCAAAAACTGCTCTAAGGATTCAAAATTGACCAAAATCATGTAGACTTTTATAAAGAATTTTTAAAAAATTTCCAAACGAGTTCAAAATTATCTAAAATGGCTCTAAAGATTCAAAATTGTCCAAAATAATGTAAATTTGCTTAAAGAATTTTAAAAAAATTACCAAATTATCAAGAATCTTTAAAAAATCTGCCAAAAGAGTTTGAAATAGCTCTTGGAATTCAAAATTGTCCAAAATCATGTAGATTTTTATCAAGAATTTTTAAAAAATTACGAAATTGTCTAGAATCTTCTGAAATTTTTCAAATGAGTCCAAAATCATCTATAATTGCTCTAAAGATTCAAAATTGTCCAAAATCATGTAGATTTTTATACAGAATTTTTAAAAAATTACCAATTTGTCTAGAATCTTCTAAAAATCTTCCAAAAGAGTCTAAAATTATCTAAAATGACACTAAGGATTCAAAATTGTCCAAAACAATGTAGATTTCTTTTAAAGACTTTTTAAAAAAATAACAAATTATTTTGAATCTTCTAAATGAGTGTAAAATTATCTAAAGCGGATCTCAGGATACAAAATTGTCCATATTCATATAGATTTTTCTACAGATTTATTAAAAATTGCCAAATTGTCTAGAGTCTTTTAAAAATCTTCCAAATGAATCTAAAATTATCTAATATGGACTCACAAAATGATATAGATTTTTTATAGAATTTCTAAAAAATTACCAAAGTGTCTAGTCTTCTAGAAATATTTTAAAAGAATCTAAAGCCATCAAAAATTTTTTTAAAACTGACAAAATTGTCTAAAGATTTTTAAAAATCAGCTAAAAGCGTTAAAAATTGTATAGTTTTTTTTTAAATGTCCTTAAATCGATTTTTGTGGGAGATAAAAAAAGAGTGGGAAGCCAGCCAAATATTGGATGCCAAATTTCAAAAAGTTTGCTTAGTTTTCAGCATAAAATCAATCCACCAGTGAAAATAAAATTGCCAATTAAAAAAATTAACTTACAGAATTTTCATTGGACTAAAATTATTTATAAAAAGTTTAAAAATATACATTCCATAAAAAAAAATTACTTTTTTTCTGTTACGTTTCAACGCCACTGTGTTTACTCTAAAATAACGCGACACTTAATTTCACAGCGTTTATGAGTCATGAATAATACTTAAAATTGAGATGTTTACCTTTTACGACATGACCTATTAGTATCCAAAAATATCAAATTTTATCGAAAAAAAAAATCGATCCCCTCTTAGTTACTATTACAATTTTGTAATTGAAGTCCATCGTACCATCAAAAAGGGATTATTTATTTTCAAAGGATTATCAAGAACGTTTGTTATCCTTAGAGATCAAATTCCCCATCAGTAAACAACTATTGAGTTTTTTTTTTATAAGAATTATATTTCTAACCCCTCGCGATTTACCACAAAACCTAATGCTAAGCAATCATTGCACCTTTTTTACTCCCTTTTGTTACGCTATCTTGATGGTGAAGAGGTTTTTGATTTCAGGGACGTACTCAATTTTTTTTTAAATGTAGAAAATAATTTGTAGCAAGAAAAGAGAAATTTTAAAAAATCTCTCCATTTTTTAAAATATTACCAAATTGTCTAGAGCCTTCTAAAAGTATTGAAATTGAGCCTAAAATTATCTAAAACTGATCTAAGGACTCAAAATTGTCCAAAAACATATAGTTTTTTTTTATAATTACCAAATTGTTCAGAGCCTTCTAAAAATCTTCCAAATGAGTCCAAAATTAACTAAAATGGATTTTAGGATTCAAAATTGTCCAAAATGATGTATTAATTTTTAAAAAATTGGGAAATTGTCTAGCGCCATTTAAAAATTTTCTAAATGAGTATAAAATTATCTAAAATTGTCAAAGGATTCAAAATTGTCCAAATTCTTGTAGATTTTTAAAGAATGTTTAAAAAATTACCAAAAATCTTCCAAATGAGTCTAAAATTATCTAAAATGGGTCTAAGGATTCAAAATTGTCCAAAAATATGTAGATTTTTTCAATAATATTGAAAAAATTACCAAAATCTTCCAAATATGTCCAAAATTATCTAAAATGGATCTAAGGATTCAAAATTGTCCAAAATCATGTAAATTTTTAAAGAATTTTAAAAAAATTAACAAAAATCTTCCAAATGAGTCTAAAATTATCTAAAATGTGTCAAAGGATTCAAAATTGTCCAAAATCATGTAGATTTTTAAAGAATTTTAAAAAAATTACCAAAAATCTTCCAAATGAGTCTAAAATTATGTAAAATGGGTCTAAGGAGTCAAAATTGCCCAAAAATATGTAGATTCTTTCAATAATTTTTAAAAAATTACCAAAAATCTTCCAAATGAGTCTAAAATTATCTAAAATGTGTCTAAGGATTCAAAATTGTCCAAAATCATGTAGATTTTTAAAGAATTTTTAAAAAATTACCAAAAATCTTCCAAATGAGTCTAAAATTATGTAAAATGGGTCTAAGGAGTCAAAATTGCCCAAAAATATGTAGATTCTTTCAATAATTTTTAAAAAATTACCAAAAATCTTCCAAATGAGTCTAAAATTATCTAAAATGTGTCTAAGGATTCAAAATTGTCCAAAATCATGTAGATTTTTAAAGAATTTTTAAAAAATTTCCAAAAATTTTCCAAATGAGTCTAAAATTATCTAAAATGTGTCTAAGGATTCAAAATTGTCCAAAATCATGTAGATTTTTAAAGAATTTTTAAAAAATTACCAAAAATCTTCCAAATGAGTCCAAAATTATCTAAAATGGATCTAAGGATTCAAAATTGTCCAAAATGATGGAGATTTTTTAAAGAATTTTTAAAAAATTACCAAAAATCTTCCAAATGAGTCTAAAATTATCTAAAATGTGTCTAAGGATTCAAAATTGTCCAAAATCATGTAGATTTTTAAAGAATTTTTAAAAAATTACCAAAAATCTTCCAAATGAGTCTAAAATTATGTAAAATGGGTCTAAGGAGTCAAAATTGCCCAAAAATATGTAGATTTTTTCAATAATTTTAAAAAAATTACCAAAATCTTCCAAATGTGTCCAAAATTATCTAAAATGGGTCTAAGGATTCAAAATTGTCCAAAATCATTTAGATAGTTAAAAAATCAGAGAAATTTTAAAAAATCACATCAAAAATCTCTAAAAAATTTATTGATAAGGAGAAGAGCAAGAATTTTAGTAAAAATATTAACAAATATTAAACAAATGAGTCAAACTAACAAATCAGCATTTAGTTGAACCTAGAACAGTTGAAAAAAAAAATCAGTTTCAGTGTAATTATATTTTTTTAATGTTTTATTAGTTTTCTTCTTTTTTTTTGTATTGGCTTATTAAATTTTTTTATTATTGCAAATTGAGTTCAAAATATAAAAGAAGTATAATTTTAATTTTCTTGAAAAAAAATTTAGCTTGTTTAAAACTTGCCTCAAAATTTAAAAACTCCCAAGTGCTTCGCCTCAATATTTTCCTTGATCCTATTGACTGCGCCAATTAAATGTTAAATTATTAAAAAAACAGTATTAACTATAACAAAGATACAGTTTTAATTGGTAAATGTAAATTATGAATATTTTGTCATAAAAGCGATGTTAAATTATTTTTTATTTTGTTTCTCCACCGCAACCGTACAAACTTTTATTTTTTTAAAACTTTCTTCGTTCAAGACTTCAAGTACGCTTTTTCTTCCATAATTAAAACGTTAGCCGAGAATTTTTTAGGTATAATAAATCTTTTACTCTTGAATTAATCCAACATTTATACATTTTGCTTGCCATAAATCCCGTTCAGAGATGCAAGTTGCCATAAATCAAAAGCCGAGAAGGACTTTTTAATAAAATATTATGTCAGCTTTGCTGAAATGGAAACTAAAGTAAATAGCGCGAAGTTTTGGATTTTTTTCGATTTTTTTTTTCGAAACAATTAACTTTAAGAAACTTCAATATCTGAAAAAAAATACGGGGTTATTAGTAATAAATTATATAATCGACACACCTTGTAACAATATTTGAAAATTCTATTTTACGAAAATCGAGTCGACCCTAAAGGAAATATAACTAGCAAAAGGAACATCCAATTTAAATAATTTAATGAGATTTTCCAAATACCCGAAAGGGTTTTTGATGTATCTTTTGTTATTATTTCTATTCTTTGTGTGTAGAAATCCGAACACAAAAACACGAGGTAAGTAAATATAATAGACCTTTCCATTTGTTAAAGTTCAGGTCAAAATAACTATTATTTTACCCAGACAGGGATGTATTAAAATGATTCTGGAAAATAATAATTCTTTATATATAAATATTTTATTTTTTAAGTTTCTTTTCTAAAAATATTAAAGAATATACTGGCGCTGTAGATAAAAAATTATTTTTCTGTTTATTATTTGGGGTCACCCTTTCAAATCACAGTGAGCCAAACAAAAATCCACCCCTTGTCAATGGACAACAGAACTCAATACATTAGCGGGTACATAGATAGTGTCAACGGCATATTCAGGAAAAACACACGATAATTCAGGGAATCCATTATGCGTAAAATAGTGTAATAGGTGTAATCATGAGTCTCTATCGCTCGAAATAGATAATAATTACGCCTGGTCTCGACAAGTGAAAAGGAACGGAGATTATAGTACGGGACGAATCAGAACATTTTTTAACAATAAAAAAATTATACAATTTAGCAATTAAATATCATATAGCTTCAAGTACATCTAGATCTAATATCAATTTTGTTCTTCTTTCCTTTTGCACTATTTCAATTTATTCTTTTTTCTTCTTCTTTCTACCTTCTTATTTTCTGCTTCCATTTTACTTTTCTTCTTTTCTTCTTTTTCGTTGTCACACTTCCATCTTATGTCTACTCTTCTTTACCTATACCTGAACTCCGTCACTGGGTAGCTCAGTTCCAAATTATTTTACTATATATTGTTAATATCACACATAATCTACATTTATTTAATTTTCATTCTAATTTTCATACATTCCTATTAGGCCCCCCATTTTGTCTAAATGTAAATAAATTTATTTACGATTTACTACATAAATTTCATCTGTCATTGTCAACTGTCAAATGTCATTGCCAACTGTCAAATGTCATTGCCAACTGTCAAATGTCATTGTCAACTGTCAAATGTCATTGTCAACTGCCAAACGTCATTTTCAACTGTCAAATGTCATTGTCAACTGTCAAATGTCATTGTTAACTGTCAAATGTCATTTTCAACTATCAAATGTCATTGTCAACTGTCAAATATCATTGTCAACTGTCATTATCAACTATCAAATGTCATTGTCAACTGTCAAATGTCATTGTCAACTGTCAAATGTCATTGTCAACTGTCAAATGTAATTGTCAACTGTCAAATATCATTGTCAACTGTTAAATGTCATTGTCAAATGTCAGTTACCAAGTTATATTAATTGAACTGACACGTAGTATGTTTTGTCGCGCCGCTATACTTGCCAGTATTATTATTTTTAGTGCTTTCCAAATTTTACTTTCTCTACATTTTACAGCGAGTGGTACAAGAGCAAATACGTGCAGTGTTGCAGCGTTCATGAGATAATAAAGTACATCTAGCGCTCTTTGCGTCATCAAGCGCCTACGTCCAGGTTTCGGATTGCCTCTGGCGCCACCTTCCGTTAATAGTGTGAAGGCCACTAGCACGGGCAGCTTCAGTGGAGAAAAAGATACTCCAGGGGTCGTTATGGTATCGACCAAATCACTGGCGGCCAGTAGGGCGGTCTATACTTGCCCTACTGGATTGAATACCGGAGTATCCCGCTGCTGGGATTTTAAAACTTACAAATAATTAAAAACAAAAAGTAGAAATAATTCTTTATTCAAAAATCTGATTACCAAATCAGGAGGAAGGTGTGTAACACGGTTCTTACTGTATCGTGTCGGTCGGACGATAAAGACACGTCTTACAGGCTAGCGTTGACGGTTTTACTGACCACCAATGGAACTTGCATTCGCTCCCTTCAATTTGATCGAAAGACTGCCACTTCTACTCCAATTAGGACGACCACAGCAACTCTTATCCGGCTACCACTGCAGCTGACTGATCGATTCCCGTATGCCATCAGTTGAGTATGCGAAACAAGTATGCGAGTGACTCTATCTTTCTGCGGGGATTACAACTGGTACGGATGTCCTGTTACATAATTTTATAGTAATTCTGAATGAGGTATGTTGATGACTTACTTGTAGTCTGGACTAACGAAACAGAAGACCTGCAGAACTTTCTAAACCATCTGAACCATTTGAATAGTTTTCAAGTCCAGTTCAATATGGAAATAGAAGAAAATATGGAAATATAAGAAAACCGACAAATTCCTTTGTTAGATTTATTAGTTAATCGAGAAGATAATAA
Source organism: Neocrepidodera transversa (assembly GCA_963243735.1). Lineage (NCBI taxonomy): Eukaryota > Metazoa > Arthropoda > Insecta > Coleoptera > Chrysomelidae > Neocrepidodera > Neocrepidodera transversa. Next base: position 3,109,063 of record OY725353.1, read on the forward strand.
ACTATTCCACAGAGTGTACAGAAAGAAAACATACACTGATTTTTACCTCCAACATGGAACCAACCAACATTCAAAACAATAATGGACTGTTATCAATAAAGCTGCGGAATGGCTACAAAATTTTACTCCATAGCTCTAAATCCCTCCAAAGACGTCGCTCCAAGAGTAAGGGTAACGGTGTGGATACCCAAAGATCATCTTGATGCTGAAGACATAATAAAAAATCTTCGGTGTCTAAAAAGCCAAAATAGATGCCGACGATTGGAGGGTGCTCAACATCAAGGATGAACCAAAGGGATCCATTCTGGTAATGGGAATAGATGAAAACTCTCTGAAGGAGCTAACCAAGAAGTTTAACCTAAAATTGAAGATGCTGTGCTTAACCCAGATAATATACAGCATAAGAAGGCTGCAATAGCCGTTCTCTGCAAAATCTTCGAAGCATAAGAAATAGATGTGGCTCTAATACAAGAACTCTGGATATCTGGGAACAGAATCTGACAAATTTCTATTTCAGGGACATAACAGCAATAAAGCTTGAATATCAAGACACAGGCAACATAAAGGAGCTCATCATAACTTCTTTGTATGATTCTCCTAACCTACCTCCATCCGGCGAATTGGAGAGGCTAATGCAACACAGTGGGTAAAATAACCTACAGATTCTCATTGGAATAGATGCCAATGTACGTCACACTGCCTGGAGCAGCAGCAGTACTAACCAATCTGGCACACAGCACTAAAGATCGCAAAAGGTTCTGATTGGTGCAGATGCTGATGAACATCACACTGCCTGGATCAGCATCAGTACCAACCAATCTGGCACACAGCACTAAACAGAGCTAAAGATTCTTATGGGTACAGATCCCAATGAACATCACACTGCCTGGGGCAGCATCAGTACCAACCAATCTTACACACAGCACTAAAAAGTGCAAAAGATTCTCATTAGTGCAGATGCCAATGAACATCACACTGCCTGGAGCAAGCAGTAGTACCAACCAATCTGGCACCCAGCAATAAAGAGCGCGAAAGATTCTTATTGATGCAGATTCCAATGAACATCACACTGCCTGGAGCAACAGCAGTATCAACCAATCTGGCACATAGCACTAAAGAGCGCGAAATATTCTGATTGGTGCAGATTCGAATGCAGATCACACTGCCTGGAGCAGCAGCAGTACCAACCAATCTGGCACACAGCACTAAAGAGCGCGAAATATTCTCATTCATTCAGATGCTAATGCATATCACACTGCCTGGAGCAGCATCAGTATCAACCAATCTGGCACACAGCACTAAAGAGCACGATATATTCTCATTGATGCAGATTTGAATGCAGCTCACACTGCCTGGAGCAGCAGCAGTACCAACCAATCTGGCACACAGCACTAAAGAGCACGATATATTCTCATTGGTGCAGATTAAAATGCAGATCACACTGCCTCTAGCAGCAGCAGTACCAACCAATATGGCACACAGCACTAAAGAGCACGATATATTCCCATTGATGCAGATTAAAATGCAGATCACACTGCCTCTAGCAGCAGCAGTACCAACCAATCTGGCACACAGCACTAAAGGGCGCGAAAATAAAAGCGCCAAACACGCATATAAATGGCACATTCGAAGCGAAGGAGGGTTCAGTTTCAGTCGAAGAGTACTGAAGATGGTAGCTGCAGTTGGAATCGAAACGTTTGGAAGTAATAACCACAAGAACAGCCCGGAAAAAAACTATTATCGTTAAGGAAGATTACAATAAAGTTTCAAGTACGACTACAATTTTTAATTATTTTTGGTTCTACAAAATTACTAATTAAATAAATTTTATAAAATAAATATTTTTTTAATAAATAACAAAGTTATCTATATTTTTAAAAAGGAATATTTTTTTTTTAAGAATTTTCTGGCACTATAAAGCTAAACCCCGTAATTAGAGTAAGTGCTTCCTCAAAAAAAGAGAATAGGTGACCGTTGTCGTCTCCATTGCGTGTGACAATTGCGTTTTCAATTCTGAAAAAAAAAGGGGAAAAAAGGGAAAATAAAGGTTGTGTTTGGTGTCTGCTTCGGAACAGGCATGTATGCGTGTTACTACCATGCGTGTCTTAACCATACTGGCTCGTGCGGCTCCAACAAGACGCATGTCTTGGGAATTTTTTACAGAAATTTCTGGATCAAAATATTACTGGGATTTGTTGATTTTGAAATTAATAAATAAATCGTGTTGTGTATATGAAATTTCAATAACCAACAAACCAAATAATAGGGAAATTTTATTATCGCGTAATTACCAAAATCAACAGTGAAACGCCAGTAAAATTTATTTATGGCCCCGAAAGCGTTTTGCACTTCCGAACTTCCATTTTATGATGGAATAAATTTTGATATCAGTATTAATATCAGCAGTCGGCAATACTTATACTTTCAGACCACTTATCAGTTATAAATACACCCAGTTTTATATATATGGCGTGACGAATGTATATAACTATTAATTATTTTCTGGGTAGCTACCACATTTTTTTTTTATTTAATGAAACTTTAAACTGCTATGACCATATCTCACTTTTCAGGGCAGGGGTTCTTGATATATTTTATCGCTTTATTTTTTCTCTCCGGTCCAGACATTTTATGCCAACAAATAGTGATAACGATTTACTTGACTCATTTAATTTATCAAGCTAAGAATTATTTCTGTGCAATAATTCTTTCATTGAAAAAATGTTAAAATTCTTATAACAAAATGCAAAAATTCTTCCAATGAAAAGATGCAAAATTTCTTGGAGTACAAACTGCAAAAATTCTTCTTATGAATAAATGCCAAAATTCTTATGCAAAAATCAAAAAATTCAAAAATTCTTTCAGTGCAAAATGTAAAAATTTTTCAATTGAAAAGATGCAAAATTTCTTGGAGTACAAACTGCAAAAATTCTTCTTATGAATAACTGCCACAATTCTTATGCAAAAATCAAAAAATTCAAAAATTCTTTGAGTGCAAAATGTAAAAATTCTTCAATTGAAAAGATGCAAAATTTCTTGGAGTACAAACTGCAAAAATTCTTCTTATGAATAACTGCCAAAATTCTTATGCAAAAATCAAAAAATTCAAAAATTCTTTCAGTGCAAAATGTAAAAATTTTTCAATTGAAAAGATGCAAAATTTCTTGGAGTACAAACTGCAAAAATTCTTCTTATGAATAACTGCCACAATTCTTATGCAAAAATCAAAAAATTCAAAAATTCTTTGAGTGCAAAATGTAAAAATTCTTCAATTGAAAAGATGCAAAATTTCTTGGAGTACAAACTGCAAAAATTCTTCTTATGAATAACTGCCAAAATTCTTATGCAAAAATCAAAAAATTCAAAAATTCTTTCAGTGCAAAATGTAAAAATTTTTCAATTGAAAAGATGCAAAATTTCTTGGAGTACAAACTGCAAAAATTATTCTTATGAATAAATGCCACAATTCTTATGCAAAAATCAAAAAATTCAAAAATTCTTTGAGTGCAAAATGTAAAAATTCTTCAATTGAAAAGATGCAAAATTTCTTAGAGTACAAACTGCAAAAATTCTTCTTATGAATAAATGCCAAAATTCTTATGCAAAAATCAAAAAATTCAAAAATTCTTTGAGTGCAAAATGTAAAAATTTTTCAATTGAAAAGATGCAAAATTTCTTAGAGTACAAACTGCAAAAATTATTCTTATGAATAAATGCCACAATTCTTATGCAAAAATCAAAAAATTCAAAAATTCTTTGAGTGCAAAATGTAAAAATTCTTCAATTGAAAAGATGCAAAATTTCTTAGAGTACAAACTGCAAAAATTATTCTTATGAATAAATGCCACAATTCTTATGCAAAAATCAAAAAATTCAAAAATTCTTTGAGTGCAAAATGTAAAAATTCTTCAATTGAAAAGATGCAAAATTTCTTAGAGTACAAACTGCAAAAATTCTTCTTATGAATAAATGCCAAAATTCTTATGCAAAAATCAAAAAATTCAAAAATTCTTTGAGTGCAAAATGTAAAAATTTTTCAATTGAAAAGATGCAAAATTTCTTGGAGTACAAACTGCAAAAATTCTTCTTATGAATAAATGCCAAAATTCTTATGCAAAAATCAAAAAATTCAAAAATTCTTTGAGTGCAAAATGTAAAAATTTTTCAATTGAAAAGATGCAAAATTTCTTAGAGTACAAACTGCAAAAATTATTCTTATGAATAAATGCCACAATTCTTATGCAAAAATCAAAAAATTCAAAAATTCTTTGAGTGCAAAATGTAAAAAATTCTTCAATTGAAAAGATGCAAAATTTCTTAGAGTACAAACTGCAAAAATTCTTCTTATGAATAAATGCCAAAATTCTTATGCAAAAATCAAAAAATTCAAAAATTCTTTGAGTGCAAAATGTAAAAATTTTTCAATTGAAAAGATGCAAAATTTCTTAGAGTACAAACTGCAAAAATTATTCTTATGAATAAATGCCACAATTCTTATGCAAAAATCAAAAAATTCAAAAATTCTTTGAGTGCAAAATGTAAAAATTCTTCAATTGAAAAGATGCAAAATTTCTTAGAGTACAAACTGCAAAAATTTTTCTTATGAATAAACGCCACAATTCTTATGCAAAAATCAAAAAATTCAAAAATTCTTTGAGTGCAAAATGCAAAAATTCTTCAATTGAAAAGATGCAAAATTTCTTGAAGTACAAACTGCAAAAATTCTTCTTATGAATAAATGCCACAATTCTTATGCAAAAATCAAAAAATTCAAAAATTCTTTGAGTGCAAAATGTAAAAATTCTTCAATTGAAAAGATGCAAAATTTCTTGGAGTACAAACTGCAAAAATTCTTCTTATGAATAAATGCCAAAATTCTTATGCAAAAATCAAAAAATTCAAAAATTCTTTGAGTGCAAAATGTAAAAATTTTTCAATTGAAAAGATGCAAAATTTCTTAGAGTACAAACTGCAAAAATTATTCTTATGAATAAATGCCACAATTCTTATGCAAAAATCAAAAAATTCAAAAATTCTTTGAGTGCAAAATGTAAAAATTCTTCAATTGAAAAGATGCAAAATTTCTTAGAGTACAAACTGCAAAAATTTTTCTTATGAATAAACGCCACAATTCTTATGCAAAAATCAAAAAATTCAAAAATTCTTTGAGTGCAAAATGTAAAAATTCTTCAATTGAAAAGATGCAAAATTTCTTGGAGTACAAACTGCAAAAATTCTTCTTATGAATAAATGCCAAAATTCTTATGCAAAAATCAAAAAATTCAAAAATTCTTTGAGTGCAAAATGTAAAAATTTTTCAATTGAAAAGATGCAAAATTTCTTAGAGTACAAACTGCAAAAATTATTCTTATGAATAAATGCCACAATTCTTATGCAAAAATCAAAAAATTCAAAAATTCTTTGAGTGCAAAATGTAAAAATTCTTCAATTGAAAAGATGCAAAATTTCTTAGAGTACAAACTGCAAAAATTCTTCTTATGAATAAATGCCAAAATTCTTATGCAAAAATCAAAAAATTCAAAAATTCTTTGAGTGCAAAATGTAAAAATTTTTCAATTGAAAAGATGCAAAATTTCTTAGAGTACAAACTGCAAAAATTATTCTTATGAATAAATGCCACAATTCTTATGCAAAAATCAAAAAATTCAAAAATTCTTTGAGTGCAAAATGTAAAAATTCTTCAATTGAAAAGATGCAAAATTTCTTAGAGTACAAACTGCAAAAATTTTTCTTATGAATAAACGCCACAATTCTTATGCAAAAATCAAAAAATTCAAAAATTCTTTGAGTGCAAAATGCAAAAATTCTTCAATTGAAAAGATGCAAAATTTCTTGAAGTACAAACTGCAAAAATTCTTCTTATGAATAAATGCCACAATTCTTATGCAAAAATCAAAAAATTCAAAAATTCTTTGAGTGCAAAATGTAAAAATTCTTCAATTGAAAAGATGCAAAATTTCTTGGAGTACAAACTGCAAAAATTCTTCTTATGAATAAATGCCAAAATTCTTATGCAAAAATCAAAAAATTCAAAAATTCTTTGAGTGCAAAATGTAAAAATTTTTCAATTGAAAAGATGCAAAATTTCTTAGAGTACAAACTGCAAAAATTATTCTTATGAATAAATGCCACAATTCTTATGCAAAAATCAAAAAATTCAAAAATTCTTTGAGTGCAAAATGTAAAAATTCTTCAATTGAAAAGATGCAAAATTTCTTAGAGTACAAACTGCAAAAATTTTTCTTATGAATAAACGCCACAATTCTTATGCAAAAATCAAAAAATTCAAAAATTCTTTGAGTGCAAAATGTAAAAATTCTTCAATTGAAAAGATGCAAAATTTCTTGGAGTACAAACTGCAAAAATTCTTCTTATGAATAAATGCCAAAATTCTTATGCAAAAATCAAAAAATTCAAAAATTCTTTGAGTGCAAAATGTAAAAATTTTTCAATTGAAAAGATGCAAAATTTCTTAGAGTACAAACTGCAAAAATTATTCTTATGAATAAATGCCACAATTCTTATGCAAAAATCAAAAAATTCAAAAATTCTTTGAGTGCAAAATGCAAAAATTCTTCAATTGAAAAGATGCAAAATTTCTTGAAGTACAAACTGCAAAAATTCTTCTTATGAATAAATGCCACAATTCTTATGCAAAAATCAAAAAATTCAAAAATTCTTTGAGTGCAAAATGTAAAAATTCTTCAATTGAAAAGATGCAAAATTTCTTGGAGTACAAACTGCAAAAATTCTTCTTATGAATAAATGCCAAAATTCTTATGCAAAAATCAAAAAATTCAAAAATTCTTTGAGTGCAAAATGTAAAAATTTTTCAATTGAAAAGATGCAAAATTTCTTAGAGTACAAACTGCAAAAATTATTCTTATGAATAAATGCCACAATTCTTATGCAAAAATCAAAAAATTCAAAAATTCTTTGAGTGCAAAATGTAAAAATTCTTCAATTGAAAAGATGCAAAATTTCTTAGAGTACAAACTGCAAAAATTTTTCTTATGAATAAACGCCACAATTCTTATGCAAAAATCAAAAAATTCAAAAATTCTTTGAGTGCAAAATGTAAAAATTCTTCAATTGAAAAGATGCAAAATTTCTTAGAGTACAAACTGCAAAAATTTTTCTTATGAATAAACGCCACAATTCTTATGCAAAAATCAAAAAATTCAAAAATTCTTTGAGTGCAAAATGCAAAAATTCTTCAATTGAAAAGATGCAAAATTTCTTGGAGTACAAACTGTAAAAATTCTTCTTATGAATAAATGCCAAAATTCTTATGCAAAATGCAAAAATTCGTCAATTGAAACATATTAAACTTCTTCGAATGAAGAAAAAGCAAAAATTATGCAAAAATTCTTATGAAAAACTACAAAAATTCTTCCAATGAAAAAATACAATAATTCTTATGGAAAAATGAAAAACTTTTAGTACTAAATACAAAAATTCTCAAAAAAAAGGCAAAAATTCTTATAAAAAAATGCAAAAATTCTTATGAAAAACTGAAAATCTTCAAATAACAAAACGCAAAAATTCTTCAAATAATAAAATGCAAAAATTCTTCTAATTACAAAATGCAATAATTTTTTTAAAAAACTGCAAAAATCCTTATTAAAAGATGCAAAAAGTCTTTTTATGAAAAAAGTGCAAAAATTCTTCTTATGAAAAAGTGCAATAAATCTCTGGAAAAATGGAAAAATTCTTCGAGTGAAAAATACAAAAATCATCGAGAGCACAATGTAAAAATTCTTGTAGTACTAAATACAAAAATTCTTCTTATGAAAAAATGAAAAAACTCTTCAAAGGACAAAATGTAAAAATTCTTCGATTGCAAAATGAAAAAATTCTTTTAAAAACTGTAAAAACTCTTCGAGAGCAAAATGCAAAAATTCTTTTGAAAAACCCTAAAAATTGTTATGAAAAGGTGAAAAAATTCTTTGAGTATCAAATACAAAAAAAATTTTCATGCAAAAATTCAAAATTTCTTTTAGTACAAACTGCAAAAATTCTTCGAGAACAAAATGCAAAATTTCTTTTGAAAAACTGTAAAAATTCTTTGAGTACTAAATACAAAAATTCTTATGAAAAAATGCAAAAATTCTTAGGAAAAAATACAAAAATTTTTCTAGTACAAACATGAAAAATTCTTCGAGTGCAAAATGGAAAACTCATCGAGAGCAAAATGCAAAAATTCTTTTGAAAAACCGTAAAAATTCTTATGAAAAGGTGAACAAATTCTTTGAGTACCAAATACAAAAAAAATGTCATGCAAAAATTCAAAATTTCTTTTAGTACAAACTGCAAAAATTCTTCAAAAGCAAAATGCAAAAATTATTTTGAAAAACTGTAAAAATTCTTATGAAAAGGTGAAAAAATTCTTTGAGTAGCAAATACAGAAAAATTTTTCATGCAAAAATTCAAAATTTCTTTTAGTACAAACTGCAAAAATTCTTCGAGAACAAAATGCAAAATTTCTTTTGAAAAACTGTAAAAATTCTTTGAGTACTAAATACAAAAATTCTTATGAAAAAATGCAAAAATTCTTAGGAAAAAATACAAAAATTTTTCTAGTACAAACATGAAAAATTCTTCGAGTGCAAAATGGAAAACTCATCGAGAGCAAAATGCAAAAATTCTTTTGAAAAACCGTAAAAATTCTTATGAAAAGGTGAACAAATTCTTTGAGTACCAAATACAAAAAAAATGTCATGCAAAAATTCAAAATTTCTTTTAGTACAAACTGCAAAAATTCTTCAAAGCAAAATGCAAAAATTATTTTGAAAAACTGTAAAAATTCTTATGAAAAGGTGAAAAAATTCTTTGAGTACCAAATACAAAAAAATTTTTCATGCAAAAATTCAAAATTTCTTTTAGTACAAACTGCAAAAATTCTTCGAGAACAAAATGCAAAATTTCTTTTGAAAAACTGTAAAAATTCTTTGAGTACCAAATACAAAAATTCTGATGAAAAAATGCAAAAATTCTTATGAAAAAATGCAAAAATTCTTAGGAAAAAATACAAAAATTTTTCTAGTACAAAACATGAAAAATTCTTCGAGTGCAAAATGCAAAAATTCTTTTGAAAAACCGTAAAAATTCTTATGAAAAGGTGAAAAAATTCTTTGAGTATCAAATACAAAAAAAATTTTCATGCAAAAATTCAAAATTTCTTTTAGTACAAACTGCAAAAATTCTTCAAAAGCAAAATGCAAAAATTATTTTGAAAAACTGTAAAAATTCTTATGAAAAGGTGAAAAAATTCTTTGAGTACTAAATACAAAAATTCTTCTCATGCAAAAATGCAAAAATTCTTTTAGTACAAATTAAAAAATTCTTCTTATGAAAAAATGCAAAAATTCTTATGAAAACATGAAAATCTACTACAAATAACAAAATGCAAAATTTCTTCGAATGCAAAAATGCAAAAATTCTCTTAAAATCTGTAAAAATTCTTACGAAAAACTGCAAAAATTCTTATGAAAATATGTAAAAAGTCTTCCAGTACTAAATACAAAAATTCTTCTTATGAAAAAGTGCAAAAATTGTCTGGAAAAACTCAAAAAATTCTTCGAATACAAACTGCAAAAATTCTTCTTATGTAAAATAAAAAAATTCTTTGAAGGACAAAATGTAAAAATTCTTCAAGTGCAAAATGCAAAAATTCTTTTGAAAAACGATAAAAATTCTTATAAAAATATTGAAAAATTCTTCCAGTCTAAATTCAAAAATTCTTATGAAAAAGTGCAAAAATCCTCTGGAAAAAATGCAAAAATTCTTTTTTTGAAAAAATGCAAAAATTCGCTTAAAAGAGTATAAAAATTCTTATGAAAAACGGCAAAAATTCTTATGAAAATATGCAAAAAATCTTCCAGTACTAAACAAAAATTCTTCTTATGAAAATGTGCAAAAAATTTCTGGAAAAATTCAAAAAATTCTTCGAATACAAACTGCAAAAATTCTTATGAAAAAATAAAAAAAAATGCAAAAATTATTTTAGTACAAACTGCAAAAATTCTTTTTATGAAAAATGCAAAAATTCTTATGGAAAAATGAAACACTTCATCAAATAAAATTCTTCGAGTGCAACATGCAAAAATACTTTTGACAAGTGTAAAAATTCGATAAAAAACTTCAAAAATTTTTATGAAAAGATGCAAAAAAAACTTCTAAAGATGCAAAAAATCATTTAATAAATAAATGAAAAAAATTTTATAAAAAAAATGAAAAGCTTCTTCAAATCACAAAAATTCAAAAATTGTTCCAGTGCAAAATGCACAAATTCTTCAAAGGACAAAATGTAAAAATTCTTCGAATGCAAAATGCAAAAATTCTTTTGAAAAACCGTAAAAATTCTTATTAAAAGGTAAAAAAATTCTTTGAGTATAAACTGCAAAAATTCTTCAAAAGCAAAATGCAAAAATTATTTTGAAAAACTGTAAAAATTCTTATGAAAAGGTGAAAAAATTGTTTGAGTACTAAATACAAAAATTCTTCTCATGCAAAAATGCAAAAATTCTTTTAGTACAAATTAAAAAATTCTTCTTATGAAAAAATGCAAAATTTCTTACGAAAACATGAAAATCTACTACAAATAACAAAATGCAAAAATTCTTCGAGTGCAAAAATGCAAAAATCTTCTGGAAAAAATGCAAAAATTTTTACAGTACAAACTGCAAAAATTCTTTTTTTGAAAAAATGCAAAAATTCTCTTAAAAGTGAAAAAATTCTTATGAAAAACTGCAAAAATTCTTATGAAAATACAAAAAAATCTTCCAGTCTAAATGCAAAAATTCTTCTTATGAAAAAGTGCAAATAATTCTCTACAAAAAATGCAAAAATTTATGCAGCACAAAGTGCAAAAATTCTTTTTTTGAAGAAATGCAAAAATTCTCTTAAAAGAGTGTAAAAATTCTTATGAAAAACTGCAAAAATTCTTATGAAAATATGAAAAAAATTTCCAATACTAAATACAAGAATTCTTCTTATGAAAAGTGCAAAAATTCTCTGGAAAAACTTGAAAAATTCTTCGAGTGCAAAATGCAAAAATTCTTTTGAAAAACGATAAAAATTCTTATTAAAAGACGCAAAAATTCTTCGACTTATAAATACAAAACTTCTTATGAAAATGTGCAAAAATTCTCAGGAAAAAATGTAAAAATTATTTTAGTAAAAACTGCAAAAATTATTTTTTATGAAAAATGCAAAAATTCTTATGAAAAAATGGAAAACTCTTAGAATGAAAAAAATTTTTACGTGTAAAATTGTGAATGATTTACTTAAATTTAAATACAGAAAAAAGAAAAACTTATTAATAATATCTATAAGGCAAAAATTACTAGGATTAAAAAAAATATTCAAGTTAACATTTAATAAGTCCAAATTCTACAATACTAAAACTACATTAATTAATTAAATCATACATTCACTCGCATATAGAAATAATCATTTTCCATTTTAATACCAACAGTAAACTTTGAATATTAAATAAAATTTTCTTGCAAATGTAAATTTAATACAATTTAATCTCTGCGTGCACCTTTTTAGTCGACTCGTATTTGTTTTAATGAACCTTTAAATTCCTTTTTATGTTTCGTATGTTATAAAATGATTACATTCTTGCGTCACACTGTGATTTTAATGGAACCTGATTATAATGAAGCTAAATTTATATTTTCTTCGTTTATTTTATATAAATTGATTAAAAGAATTAATTTGCAAGAACAAAAAATAATTTTTTCATTGTCAATTTTTATTTGTTTACTATGTTAAAAATTTCTGTGATAGTTTAATTATTTTCTATAATAACTTTTCCATATTGTATTTAGCGAATAATGAAGTATCCAACCGCGTTATGTTGTCTAAAACTTCATAACAAAAATTTCCAACTATCCGTATAAAGCGGGTACTGCCAAAGGGCCTAATGCCCTTTATGTAACGTTCAAAATAAACAGGCGTATAAGATTTACTCTTTGAAGTGGGCGAGGATTTTATTGTTTCTTTTTTCGTTAATGTTATGATGCCGGTGCCTTTCCTGTTCGTTTAAATGTTCACGGGATTTTTATTATGCAGTTTGGGAAAAATATGAGCAACAAACAAAGGATTTTTAATTCCTGGTTGAAGGTTAAATTCTATCTTTCAACTAGTAATCTGAGAAAAAAAAAATTAATAACTAAAAACAGATCTGATCTTTTCGATTATACATTTCTTAAAAACGAAAAAAATAATACGTTGGCAGCAGTTTTATTATTTAAAAGTCCCTAAACAACTAATTTAGTTGGCAAACCTGGAGTATTTTTGAAACTGTCAAGTGTCAAAGCCAAACAGCTGTTTTACAGTCATACAAGTCGATGCATGAATATGTTGTAGGATTTGGGAAAAGTGGGCCATACTCTTCTAGGTAAGTAGGCAATCGTGGCCAACTTACTATTTGTTATTTTTTAGTACAGGCAGAATTTACCATCGAGTTACCGAAAGAGGTGCAGATGGATCCCGTTAGTGGAAAATAACATGAGAAATCGCTAAGGTCCATTCTGTTAATCTTTGATACACGCCAAGGTTCCGATCCACGCTAGATGAATCTCGAAAAGCTTTTATCAGGTCATGAACAGGTATCGAACATCTTTTATCAAGCGAACAGACCTCGAACAGATCTCGAACAGCATTTATCAGGTCTTGAACAGCTTTATCAATCGAATAGGTCTCGAACAGATCCCAAACAGCATTTATCAGATCTTGAACAGGTATCGAACAGCTTTTATCAAGCGAACAGACCTCGAACAGATCTCGAACAGCATTTATCAGGTCTTGAACAGCTTTATCAATCGAATCGGTCTCGAACAGATCTCGAACAGCATTTATCAGATCTTGAACAGGTATCGAACAGCTTTTATCAAGCGAACAGACCTCGAACAGATCTCGAACAGCATTTATCAGGTCTTGAACAGCTTTATCAATCGAATAGGTCTCGAACAGATCCCAAACAGCATTTATCAGATCTTGAACAGGTATCGAACAGCTTTTATGAAGAGAACAGACCTCAAACAGATCTCGAACAGCATTTATCAGGTCTTGAACAGCTTTATCAATCGAATAGGTCTCAAACAGATCCCAAACAGCATTTATCAGATCTTGAACAGGTATCGAACAGATTTTATCAAGCGAACAGACCTCGAACAGCATTTATCAGGTCTTGAACAGCTTTATCAATCGAATAGGTCTCGAACAGATCCCAAACAGCATTTATCAGATCTTGAACAGGTATCGAGCAGCTTTTATGAAGAGAACAGATCTCGAACAGCATTTATCAGGTCTTGAACAGCTTTATCAATCGAATAGGTCTCAAACAGATCCCAAACAGCATTTATCAGATCTTGAACAGGTATCGAACAGATTTTATCAAGCGAACAGACCTCGAACAGCATTTATCAGGTCTTGAACAGCTTTATCAATCGAATAGGTCTCGAACAGATCCCAAACAGCATTTATCAGATCTTGAACAGGTATCGAGCAGCTTTTATGAAGAGAACAGATCTCGAACAGCATTTATCAGGTCTTGAACAGCTTTATCAATCGAATAGGTCTCGAACAGATCCCAAACAGCATTTATCAGATCTTGAACAGGTATCGAACAGCTTTTATCAAGCGAACAGACCTCGAACAGATCTCGAACAGCATTTATCAGGTCTTGAACAGCTTTATCAATCGAATAGGTCTCGAACAGATCCCAAACAGCATTTATCAGATCTTGAACAGGTATCGAACAGCTTTTATGAAGAGAACAGACCTCAAACAGATCCCAAACAGCATTTATCAGGTCTTGAACAGCTTTATCAATCGAATAGGTCTCGAACAGATCCCAAACAGCATTTATCAGATCTTGAACAGGTATCGAACAGCTTTTATCAAGCGAACAGACCTCGAACAGATCTCGAACAGCATTTATCAGGTCTTGAACAGCTTTATCAATCGAATAGGTCTCGAACAGATCCCAAACAGCATTTATCAGATCTTGAACAGGTATCGAACAGCTTTTATCAAGCGAATAGACCTCGAACAGATCTCGAACAGCATTTATCAGGTCTTGAACAGCTTTATCAATCGAATGGGTCTCGAACAGATCCCAAACAGCATTTATCAGATCTTGAACAGGTATCGAACAGCTTTTATCAAGCGAACAGACCTCGAACAGATCTTGAACAGCATTTATCAGGTCTTGAACAGCTTTATCAATCGAATAGGTCTCGAACAGATCCCAAACAGCATTTATCAGATCTTGAACAGGTATCGAACAGCTTTTATGAAGAGAACAGACCTCGAACAGATCTCGAACAGCATTTATCAGGTCTTGAACAGCTTTATCAATCGAATAGGTCTCGAACAGATCCCAAACAGCATTTATCAGATCTTGAACAGGTATCGAACAGCTTTTATCAAGCGAACAGACCTCGAACAGATCTTGAACAGCATTTATCAGGTCTTGAACAGCTTTATCAATCGAATAGGTCTCGAACAGATCCCAAACAGCATTTATCAGATCTTGAACAGGTATCGAACAGCTTTTATGAAGAGAACAGACCTCGAACAGATCTCGAACAGCATTTATCAGGTCTTGAACAGCTTTATCAATCGAATAGGTCTCGAACAGATCCCAAACAGCATTTATCAGATCTTGAACAGGTATCGAACAGCTTTTATCAAGCGAACAGACCTCGAACAGATCTCGAACAGCATTTATCAGGTCTTGAACAGCTTTATCAATCGAATAGGTCTCGAACAGATCCCAAACAGCATTTATCAGATCTTGAACAGGTATCGAACAGCTTTTATCAAGCGAACAGACCTCGAACAGATCTTGAACAGCATTTATCAGGTCTTGAACAGCTTTATCAATCGAATAGGTCTCGAACAGATCCCAAACAGCATTTATCAGATCTTGAACAGGTATCGAACAGCTTTTATGAAGAGAACAGACCTCGAACAGATCTCGAACAGCATTTATCAGGTCTTGAACAGCTTTATCAATCGAATAGGTCTCGAACAGATCCCAAACAGCATTTATCAGATCTTGAACAGGTATCGAACAGCTTTTATCAAGCGAACAGACCTCGAACAGATCTCGAACAGCATTTATCAGGTCTTGAACAGCTTTATCAATCGAATAGGTCTCGAACAGATCCCAAACAGCATTTATCAGATCTTGAACAGGTATCGAACAGCTTTTATCAAGCGAACAGACCTCGAACAGATCTTGAACAGCATTTATCAGGTCTTGAACAGCTTTATCAATCGAATAGGTCTCGAACAGATCCCAAACAGCATTTATCAGATCTTGAACAGGTATCGAACAGCTTTTATGAAGAGAACAGACCTCGAACAGATCTCGAACAGCATTTATCAGGTCTTGAACAGCTTTATCAATCGAATAGGTCTCGAACAGATCCCAAACAGCATTTATCAGATCTTGAACAGGTATCGAACAGCTTTTTTCAATCGAACAGGTCTCGAATAGATCTCTAACAGCTTTTATCAGGTCTTGAACAGGTATCGAACAGCTTTTTTCAATCGAATCGGTCTCGAACAGATCTCGAACAGCATTTATCAGGTCTTGAACAAGTATCGAACAGCTTTTATTAATCGAACAGATCTCGAACAGCTTTGTCAATCGAATAAGTCTCAAACAGATCTCGGACAGCTTTTAACAGTTCTCGATCAGCTTCCGACCCGCTAGCATGTTTGATACGCCATACTTTTCTAGGATCAAACCTGATCGCGGTTCGGAAGCTGATAGAGACCTCATAAAAGCGGTACGAGACCATTTCAACTCATAAAAGCTATTCGAGATTAGGTCTCTGTTCGAGATTCGTCTAGCAGGAATCGGAACTATTGAAAGCGGATCGAGACTCGTCTAGCGTGGATCGGAACCTTGGCGTGTACCAAAAATGAACCTTAGCGATTTCGCATGTCATTTTCCATAAAGAGTACACCAGAATACCCATAGGTATTCTACTCTAGTCATACCCTGAAGTCTTTAGAGAAGAAGAATACTGTGAAAGGTGTAGCAAAAACTTATAACATTCCTAGGACCACCTTGAGAGACTGACTTAATGGAACAAGAAGTAGGGGTTGCCTTGCAATTGGGGGAATCAAAATTGAAAGTCCTTGAGTCATGGGGTTTTGGTTTAACCATATCCGAAGTATTGGACATGGTCCAAATATATATTTTAATGATGGAAACTAACTGAAAACCAGATTCAAAGACGGCCGACGAGAAGAAGAATGGTTTTTTTAGGGATTATGAAAAGAGATAGGTTGCCTTTAAAAAAACTTTAGAGTAGTATATGCTACTGGAATGGATCAGATAAACCTATTTGTGATATATCCCTATTTTTACTAGTTGACTGATACCATGAAAGACTTAAATTTGTTAGATAAGTCGCACCAAATCTTCAATCTAGACAAGTCAAATTTTTGCTATGACCCAACTAAGTCCAAAATAGTTGAGGCAATAGGAAAAAGTAGCACGTGACTGGTAAGTTCAGCAAGGCATGAGAACACATCGATATTAACTTGCTTTCGGCATCGGGTAAAAAAATATCATCTTTGGTGATTTTTAAAGGGAAGAACATTGGCTTAATGTGACAGAAAATTCCTAATAACGGGGATGGATGGAAACGACGATATTTTCCAAATGGTTTAGAGATTGCTTCTTGCCCAGTGGACCAAAATTCTACTCATGTTTCAATCGAGATAATTGAAGTTGTCTTAGCTAACGAAGTAACCATCCTGAAGCTGCCACCCCACACGACTCCTGAAGCAGCCGTCTTTAAGTCTATGAAAAACCATTGGAAATTTTTTTGTCAAAATCCCAAATGCATTTTCAGACAACCTTCTAGCCCTGCTTAACCGGTAATTGAAAATTTTCTCTTCATTAGTCAAATCTCTCCGAGGAAATTGCCTGATGATGTTAGTTGTAAGGAGGAAAACTTCGTCTCCAACTATAATCATATGTAATTCAGCATTAGTTGTTGCAGGTACGGATTTGTTCTTGGGGAGTTTCTTACACTCAAATGAAATTGTAACACGGATCAACCAAAGCCAGAATCACAATAGAGAAAGTTTTTTTGTAATTCTAGTAAAGGTTTCCAGATGATTTTGGAGCTTGTATTACTACTTGCTTCTCATCTAAAGCCCCAATACAGTTATGGAACTGATACTTTTCCCAATATTCATCAGATATAGTAACTGTTGTTTTTCTGAAGCTATCTCCAGTAGTAAAATACCTACACCAAAATATGTATTTTGTTACGGGTACAGCGGATGCTTGCAAAAATAAACCCCGAAAGGTTGCAGAGCAGTTGGAGCTCCTCAAAAGATACTGAAGTCGAAAAAGGTATCAAGGGCAGCAAAACTAAGATTATTTCGAACAGTAATACAACCAACAGGAGTGAATGCTGGATAATGAATAAGAACATAGAAAGCAAACTTAAAATCTGGGAACGATGAGTCCTGAGGAATTTTTTTGGCCGAGTTAGAGTAGAAGGGAATGAATGAAAAAAAAGAACAAATGCAGAACTCAATGGTCAAGCAGATATTAGCCAAATAGTCAGATTATAAAGGTTACGCTAGTTAGGACATGTGAGGAGAATTCCAGATCAGAGATGGGCTAAAGGATCTTTGTTAAGGGGCGAAGGAGAAAAAGAAGAAGTATTGTATGGTTTCGTAAAAAGTGGTGACTTAAGAAAAGTGGGAATCTATAATTGGAAAGAAACTGCCATGGATAGAAACAATTGAAGGAAGAGGTTGGAAATTTTGAAGCCATGAGTCTTTGAGGCCTTTAATGATATATTATATACATACAAGCATGTATAACGCACTTCGGACGTTACGGGACAATTTGGCGCGTTGGTTCTGTTATCGGATTGCCTTGGGCGCCACCTTCCGTTTGTGTGAAGACCACTTGCTCAGGCAGCTTAAGTGAACAAAGAAATGCTCTAGGGGTAGTTATGGTATCGACCAAAATCACTGGCGACCGGTAAGGCAGACTTTACTTGCAACCAGGGCTGAGTTTAGGAGTATCTGCTGCTAAGATGTTAATGTCAGTAGTTTCCTCTAAGACGTTCTCGGAGATCTCTGGTACGGACGGGCTGCTCGGTTCTAGGTGTTGGTCGGAGTCGCTATCTATCGTCTGGCTTGGTTGCTGCGGAGGAGTATTTTCCGGTGTTTGAGTCTCTAATCGAACTGCTTAAATGAATCGCAAGTCGTGCTATACCATGATATTGGTTGGGTATGTGTCGCGAGGCGAAGTCTGCTTATGACGAAGAAAGGTCGCGGTGTTTATTTACATTTTTCGTTTTCACGGTGCATTTTGATTTTAGCTATTTACGGTGTATTGCCGGTCGTCTTAATTATGAGAAGTATTAGAGAAACTAATTATAATAATAATTTTTAAATGTAAGTACAGAATTAGAATTATGATTAATTAAAAATAATAAGAATTAAGATTAGGCAATTAAAAATATTGGTAAATTCGTAACTTCGATATACCTGAATATAGAAGTTTATTAAATAAATTAATTTCCAATAAAATTAGGTCACGATTACAAAAAATTATTTTCATTTTATTATTATTATTATTATTATATATTAGGAATAAAATTATATTTCCAATAATATAATTTATTTTGTACGACATTTATCCATAAACTTAATAATGTTAATAAAGTCCATTATATTTTCAATAATTTACTAGCTAAAAGCAAATTAAACCTAATTGCTAAACATTACCGAGCAAATAGTTATAATAATTTTAGTAAATGAAGTAAAATGAAAAGTCGTTGAATATAACCATCAATATTAGACAAAAATATGACCTTAATAAATATTTCATACCAGAGATATAGTAAATTTGTAAATGCATCCATCCTACCGTTGATGGTCCCGTAATTGCAACAAACGACCCGGATAATTAGTTACTATACTAACATGTATATTTTAGTCGGTAATAATGACCCACATGTATTCAATTACCGGCTACCTGATGGTCCCGTTTATTGGTCCATTATTAACAGAAATAATAATAATAAGCCTGCATTATTATGGCGAATATAAATGGATTCTGGTTTTGTGGTGGAAATTATATGCTGGAATTACAATTTTGTATTAACGAAAATTGGGATAATAAATGATGAAAATTGTTATATTATTATTGAAATTTATTATAAAATTTGTTATGGCATCTTTAGATCGTTTCTAATAATTGTAATAAAATTTAACTTTATCACTAGCTTTAGTTCACTTTTAATTATGATCAAGTTCATGTGAGTGCTGCACACGGCATTGGCTAGTGCGACAAAATTTACAATAATGAAAAAAGTAACACTTTACGAACTTATTGGTTTTTCTTTAATTTTTATATTAGACAATTCCAGAAAAAAATTAGTAAATTTCAATTTTTTATTCTGTAATTAAATACAATTTTAAAGTATTTTACGTGGAAATTTAAAATATCACAATTTTTAGTGCTATTTTCATAATGATAAAAATTTATTATTTTTACAATTAGTGTAAATTTCATCCCATTATTCTATAATTAATTAAAAGTTTAACGTATTTTACATGGAAAATTAAAATATTATTATTTTTAGTCCAATTTTAATAGTGATAAATATTTTTTTGTTAAGTTTTGCAAAAAATTAATTTCTTTTAAATTTTTAAATAAATTCCTAAATATAAAAAAAACGTAGTCACTCAACTCAATATTAAAAAAAACCCCAGTTATTCGCCTCAATGTTAAAAACATCGGGGTGATTCGCATCAAAATTAGAAAATCCGTAGTCATTCGCCTCAATATTCTTATAATGATTTCTAATATGCAATCGAAGTTAATGCTTTTCATTTTTAGACATTTAAAATAATTTTCTATTTAAGTTTTGTAATTGCAAATTTGTCTTTTAAGATTGAAAGAAAAATTAAATAATATTTACATTTTTAAATTAAACTCCATATTCACTCACCTCAATACTAGAAAACCGTAGTCATTCGCCTCAATATTAAAAAAACCGTAGTCATTCGCCTCAATATTAAAAAAACCGTAGTCATTCGCCTCAATCTTTAGAATATCGTAGTCATTCGCCTCAATATTAAAAAAACCATAGTCATTCGCCTCAATATTAAAAAAACCGTAGTCATTCGCCTCAATATTAAAAAAACAGTAGTCATTCGCCTCAATGTTAAAAAAAACACCAAAGTCATTAGCCTCAATATTAAAAAAACACCAAAGTCATTCGCCTCAATGTTAAAAAAATCGTGGTCATTAGCCTCAATATTAATAATATCGTAGTCGTTCACCTCAATATTAGCAAAACCGTAGTCATTCGCCACAATTTAAAAAAAAAATGTGGTCATTCTCCTCAAAATTAGAAAAGCTGTAGTCATTTGCCTCAATATTCTTTTTTTCAAAAACAGATTTCTAATATGCATTCGAAGTTATTGTTTTTATTTTTTAGATATATTAAATAATTTTCTATTTAAATTTTACAATTGCAAAATGGTCTTTTCAGATTGAAAAAAAAATGAAATCTTTTTTACATTTTTAAATAAACCCCCAACCTCTAAATATTAAAAGAAACCCGTAGTCCTTCGCCTCAATATCAAAAAAATCGAAGCCGTTCGCCTCAATATTAAAAACACCATAGTTATTCGCCTCAAATTAAAAAAATTCTTTGTCATTTACCTCAAAATTGTAAAAACCGTAGTCATTCGCCTCAATATTCTTTTCTTAAAAAAAGATTTCTAATACGCAATCGAAGTTTTTGTTTTTTATTTTTAGACATTTTAAAAAATTTTCTATTTATATTTTGCAATTGCAAATTTGTCTTTTGAGATTGAAAAAAAAATGAATTTCTTTACACGTTTTTAAATAAAATTCCCAACCCCTAAATATTAAAAAAAAAACCGTAGTCACTCGCCTCAATATTAAAAAACCGTAGTCATTCGCCTCAATACTAAAAAACCGTAGTCATTCGAGCCTATTTAAAAAAACCGTAGTAATGCACCCCAATATTAGTCATTCGAACCTATATCAAAGAAACCGTAGTCATTGGCCTCAATATTAAACAAACCGTAGTCATTCGCCTCAATACTAAAAAACCGTAGTCATTCGAGCCTATTTAAAAAAACCGTAGTAATGCACCCCAATATTAGTCATTCGAACCTATATCAAAGAAACCGTAGTCATTGGCCTCAATATTAAACAAACCGTAGTCATTCGCCTCAATACTAAAAAACCGTAGTGCTTCCCCTCATTTAAAAAAAAATCTCTTCAAAATTAGAAAAACCATAGTCATTCGCCTCAATATTTTTTTCTTCAAAAAAAAGATTTTTAATATGAAATCGGAGTTATTGTTTCTAATTTTGAGACATTTTAAATAAATTGTGTTTTGCAATTGTAAAATTGTCTTCTGAGATTGAAAAAAAAATTAAATCTTTTTTACATTTTTAAATTAAACTCCGTAGTCACTCGCCTCAATATTACGTCATTTACCTCAACATTAACAATATTGTAGTCATTCGCCTCAATATTAAAAAAAACCGTAGTCATTCGCCTCAATATTAAAAAATCTTAGTCATTCTCCTCAAAATTCATTTCTCGAAAAAAAATTTCAAATATGTAATCAAAAGTTACTTATTTTTTTATTTTGAGACATTTTAAATATTTTTTTGTTTTAGCGCATTTTACAAAATTGTTTTATAAGCTTTAAATATTTAAATTACAATATATTTATAATAAAGGACGAAGCGTTTTTCTACTTTTTAACTGGACTAAGAAAACGCTTTTATCAAGGTCCCATGGTGTAATGGTTAGCACTCTGGACTCTGAATCCAGCGATCCGAGTTCAAATCTCGGTGGGACCTTAAGGAATTTTTTTTTAATTTCATAACCAAAATAATAAAATTTATATTAAACTGAAACAATAAAAAAAAATAAATTTTAGTTCATAAAACATAAAAATAGCTTTAAAGATAATAAAAGTTTAAAATAGATATGCCATACCATTAGCATCATTAAATGTCTTAGAGTATAATCGTAAATTTAGAATACATCACTATAAAAAAATTTATACACGATGTCCCGTTTAAGTGTGACTTTTTCAAAATTAGAAAATGTATTGATTTTTATTTTTTTTTATTAGACAGTTTTAGCACAGTTTTAGCACGTCTCCCTCTGAGCAATTATTATTATTTTTTTTTTAAATATGAGTTACGAGATAGAAGAGGGGGATTAATTTTTTTTGAACTAGACTAAAAGATATTTTTTATTACATTTTCCCCTGTTTTGTTTAATTATCCAAATTTGTAATTAAGCTCATTAAAATATTTTTTACTGATTTTTTAAAGTAATTCAGCAATTATTATTATTTTTATTTTTTTAATATGGGTTACGAGGTAGAAGGGGGATTAATTTTTTTTTAGAAATTTAACTAAAAGATATTTTTTAATAACATTTTCCCCCTGTGTTTTTTAATCATCCAAATTTGTAATTAAGCTTATTAAAATATTTTTTAATGATTTTTTAAAGTATTTCAGCAATTATTATTATTTTTATTTTTTAAATTTGCGTTACGAGGTAGAAGGGATGGATTAATTTTTATTAAGAAACTTAACTAAAAGATATTTTTTTATTACATTTTCCCCTGTTTTGATTAATTAACCAAATTTGTAATTAAGCTTATTAAAATATTTTTTAATGATTTTTTTAAAGTAACTCAGCAATTATTATTATTTTTATTTTTTAAATATTGGTTAAGATTTAGAAGGGGGGGTTAATTTTTTTTTTAGAAACTTAACTAAAAGATATTTTTTTATTACATTTTCCCCTGTTTTGATTAATTAACCAAATTTTTAATTAAGCTCATTAAAATATTTTTTACTGATTTTTTAAAGTAATTCAGCAATTATTATTATTTTTATTTTTTTAATATGGGTTACGAGGTAGAAGGGGGATTAATTTTTTTTTAGAAATTTAACTAAAAGATATTTTTTAATAACATTTTCCCCCTGTGTTTTTTAATCATCCAAATTTGTAATTAAGCTTATTAAAATATTTTTTAATGATTTTTTAAAGTATTTCAGCAATTATTATTATTTTTATTTTTTAAATTTGCGTTACGAGGTAGAAGGGATGGATTAATTTTTATTAAGAAACTTAACTAAAAGATATTTTTTTATTACATTTTCCCCTGTTTTGATTAATTAACCAAATTTGTAATTAAGCTTATTAAAATATTTTTTAATGATTTTTTTAAAGTAACTCACCAATTATTATTATTTTTATTTTTTAAATATTGGTTAAGATTTAGAAGGGGGGGTTAATTTTTTTTTTAGAAACTTAACTAAAAGATATTTTTTTATTACATTTTCCCCTGTTTTGATTAATTAACCAAATTTTTAATTAAGCTCATTAAAATATTTTTTAATGATTTTTTAAAGTAATTCAGCAATTATTATTATTTTTATTTTTTAAATTTGCGTTACGAGGTAGAAGGGGGGGATTAATTTTTTTTAAAAAACTTGACTAAAAGATATTTTTTAATAACATTTTGCCCCTTTGTTTTTAATCATCCAAATTTGTAATTAAGCTCATTAAAATATTTTTTAATGATTTTTTAAAGTAACTCAGCAATTATTATTATTTTTATTTTTTAAATATTGGTTAAGAGGTAGAAGGGGGGATTAATTTTTTTTTAGAAACTTAACTATAAGATATTTTTTTATTACTTCCCCTGTTTTGATTAATTAACCAAATTTTTAATTAAGCTTATTAAAATATTTTTTAATGATTTTTTAAAGTAATTCTGCAATTATCATTATTTTTATTTTTTAAATTTGCGTTACGAGGTAGAAGGGGGGGAATAATTTTTTTTTAGAAACTTAACTAAAAGATATTTTTTATTACATTTTCCCCTGTTTTGTTTAATTATCCAAATTTGTAATTAAGCTCATTAAAATATTTTTTAATGATTTTTTAAAGTAACAACAATTATTTTTATTTTTTATATATGAGTTACGATGTATAAGGAGGGGATATTTTTTTTTATAATCTATAATGAAGTAAATAAAAATAATATTTCCACCACATTTAAAAATAAATAGTACATTGTTAGTAAAATATAAATTGGATCTCTATATTCGTTTTTTGGCTACAACTTAGCCAACTATAATTATTTTATATTCAAACTATAAATATTTGAATTTTGCAACACCCTGTATATTGATACACTTAAGAATCTTAAGTACCAGAGTAAAATAAAAGCAGATGGCCCGGCATAAATTTTTTCTCAGCACAAGTTTAATCTGAGCCATTATCTGAAAAGGCACAGCCCATTTGCTTTTATTTCTTGTTGCTTTTCTTTTTCCTGGCTCCTCTGGAGCTATTCCTGTACTTTAAGATTCGATAAAGCACCGGGAAAGTGGCCATTGTCAATAGCTGTTAAGGTTATTGCTGTTATTTTATGAATTTTTTTTTGTTCGTTGTTGTTAAAATGTATTTGATGAAAGTGGGAGAAATTTTTTAAAAATTTGTAGAAAAAAATTCATTATTAAAAATTTTCTATCATCATCATAATAACTACCCAACAGATGAAGTAGCATTATACTAAATTCTATACTCGGTACAGAAAGTTACTGTGAAGCACTTAAAGTTTTTCCTGGAAAAATAATTTAGTCTTTAACGGGATAAAAATGCAGCGTTTGAAGAAAAACTTTTATTTATCTTTAGTAGAAACCGATGATTTAAAATTCTCTATGCGAGTTTTCTGTTAAGAGAAAAGATAATTTCGAAAAGTTTTATAAGTACAATATGAGTTGTGTATTACAAAATATGAAAAGTTGTATAATAATTTGTGACCGGCTTCAAAAATTCCGCACAAAAAATTGTGTTAGGAAAAGTTTGTGGTTATCGAGAAAAAATATTATATGGATGTCAAATTTAAAAAAAAGGCTGGTTAAATTTTTTATTCTCTATTTCTCCACTTTTTTACACTCTTGTTTTTGCCCAATTTCCCCCATTTTGAACCATTTTTGCCCTTTTGTTTTTTCGTCTTAATTCCCCCTTTTTTTTACAACTATTATTTTTGCCTCATTTTTTCTCCTTTTTTTGTCACACTTGTTTTTTTGCTCCATTTCCCCCATTTTTTTAAGAACTATTATTTTTGCCTCATTTTTTTCTCCCTTTTTTTCACATTTGTTTTTTGCCCCATTTAACCCCTTTTTTTAACAACTATTATTTTTGCCTCATTTTTCTCCCTTTTTTTCACACTTGTTTTTTGCCCTATTTCCCCGCCATTTTTTTAACAACTTTTATTTTTGCCTAATTTTTTTATATTTTTTTTTCTCTTTTTTTTTACACTTGTTTTTTGCCCTATTTACCTCCCTTGTTTTAACAACAATTATTATTGCCTTATTTTTTTCTCCCTTTTCTTCACTTGTTTTTTGCCCAATTTTTACCTTTTTTTACCAATAATAATTCTTGCCTCATTTTTTCTCGCTTTTTTTTCACACTTGTTTTTTGCCCAATTTTCCCCTTTTTTTACCAATAATAATTCTTTCCTCATTTTTTTCTCACTCTTTTTTCACACTTGTTTTTACCCCGTTTCTCCCCATATTTTTAACTTTTATTTTTGCCTCATTTTTTCTCTTTTTTTCACACTTGCTTTTTGTCCCCCATTTTTTTAACAACTATTTTGCCTCATTTTTTTCTCTTTTTTTCACACTTGTTTTTTGCCCCATTTCCCCCATTTTTTTAAAAACTTTTATTTTTGTTTCTCCCTTTTTTTTCACACTTGTTTTTTTCCCAATTTTCCCCCTTTTTTTACCAATAATAATTCTTGCCTCATTCTTTTCTCACCTTTTTTTCACACTTGTTATTTGCCCCATTTCTCCCCCATTTTTTTAACAACTTTTATTTTTGCTTTATTTTTTTCTCGTTTTTTTTCACACTTGCTTTTGCCCCCCCATTTTTTTAACAACAATTATTTTTGCCTAACTTTTTTCTTTTTTTTTCACACTTGTTTTTTGCCCCATTTACCCACATTGTTTTAACAAATATTATTTTGCCTCATTTTTTTCTCCCATTTTTTTGTCACACCACTTTTTTTCCGAGCTGAGCTGGGTTCTGCTTTTAGTTAGTAATTATGAATAATTTTTTTTTAGGGGGAAGTGGTGTCGGGAAAACCAATTTTTTTTCATTTGTTTATTTTTGTCCCACTTTTTGAAACTTTGTTTTTTGATTAATTTTTTCCTCCACAAATACACATTATTGCCTCATTTTTCCCCTTTTTTTTCCAAAAATTGTTTTTTTCCCATTTGTATTTTTTACGCCACTATTTTTCCAACCATTTTTTTGAAATTATTATTCTTTGTCCCACTTTTTTTCTTTGCCCCACTCTTTTTCTTATTTTTTGAAATTTGTGTTTTTTGCAGAATTTTTTTTGCAACTGTTATTTTTGCTCCACTTTTCCCATATTTTCTTAACAACTACACCTTTTTTCCTTTTTTTCTTCTCACATTTCTTTTTGCCCCAATTTTTGTTTTCCTCCCATATTCTCACATTTGTAATTTTTGCACCATTTTTTTTTACTATTGTTTTTTTCTTGAAACTATTGTTTTTTTTTCAATTTTTCCCCCAACTAATATTTTTGCATCACTTTTCCCCTCGTTTTTTACAAATATAATTTTCTACTCTTTTTTTCTCATACTTGTTATATGTCCCATTATTTCCCCTTTTTTACAACTACTCGATTTTTTTCTACTTTTTTCCTTACACTTGTTTTTGCCTCATTTTTGTTTTTTTCCATTTTTTTCCATTTGTATTTTTTACACCAGTTTATTTCCAACCATTTCTTTAACTATTCTTTGCCCCACTTTTGTCTTAACCCCTTTTTCTTGAAACTTGTATTTTTTTGTTCAATTTTTTATCCAATGTTTTTGCATCATTTGTCCCCTCTTTTTTTTCTGATACTTGTTTTTTGTCCCATTTTTCTGCCTTTTCTTATAACTGCTTTTTTTGTCTCATTTTGTCTCCACTTTCTGTCTCACACTTGTTTTTTCACTCATTTTTGTTTTTCGCCCATATTTTCCCATATTTCGCATTTTTTCCCCTTTTTCCCATTTTTTTCCATTTTTTCCGATTTTTGTCATTTTTCCCACAATTTTTTTTAGTTATTATCCTCGGCCCCACTTATTTCTTACCCCATTTTTCTTTAAACCTTTATTTTTGTTTCAATGTTGTCTCCAAATTTATACAAATTTTTCCTCCATTTTTTTATAAATATGATTTTCTCTCCAATTTTCACTCTTTTTTTCTCATATTTGTTTTTGTCCCATTTTCCCCACTTGTTTTTACAAATACCATTTTTTGTCTCATTTTTTTCTCTTCTTTTTTTCTCACACTTGTTTTTCGGTTCTTGTCTTTTCCCCAATTTTTTTTACAACTACATTTTTTTGCTTCATTTTCCCTCTTTTTTTTTAACTACACTGTTTTGCTTCATTTTTCTTCTTTTTTTTGTCACACTTGTTTTTTGGTCCTTGTTTTTCCCCAATTTTTTTAGAACTACATTTTGTTTGCTTCATTTTCCCCCTTTTTAAAATACATTGTTTTACCTTATTTTTCCCTTATTTTTTTTCTCACATTTGTTTTCTTACCTATTTTTCTCCCATTTTCTTTTACCACTATTATTTTGGACTTTTTTTCTCCCTTTTCTGCTATTATAATTTTTTGGCCCATTTTTTGTCATATTTCCACCCAATTCAATTTACAACAAAACTTTTTTGCCTTATTTTCATCAATTTTCTTAATCTTTTTTTTCTCTTTTTGTATTTATTTATTGCTCCATTTTTTCCCTCAATTTTCTTTACAACTATTATTTTTAGTCCCCCCTTTCTTCCATAATTTTTAAAATTATTATTTTTAACCTCATTTTTCCCCTTTATTTTTTCATTTAAGTTTTTTGTCCCACTTTTTCCCCCTTTTTTTAACAACTTTTATGTCCCATATATTTTTTAAATTATTGTTTATTTGCTTCACTTGTTTCCTTCCCCACTCCTGTTTCACTAAAGTTTTTGCTACATCTTTTTTGTTTTCTAGCTCTTCCCCATTTTTTTCCACTTTTTTTCCAACTTTCCCCATTTTTTTCCACTTTTCACTTTTTTTAACAGCTTTTATGCCCCATATATTTTTTAAACTATTGTTTTTTGCTTCACTTGTTTCCTTTCCCCCTCCTTTTTCATTAAAGTTTTTTCTACATCTTTCTTTTTTGTTTTTCAGTTCTTCCCCACACTTTTCCACTTTTTCCAATTTTCCCCACATTTTTTTCTTCTTTTCCCCACTTTTTTCCACTTTCACCATTTTTCCCTCAATTTTTTTCTTTTTTTTAGTTTCTCCTCTTTTTTCCTGTTTTTCAATTCTCCTCCATTTTTTCCCACTTTTTTACCCCTTACTTATTTTTTCACCTTTTATTTCTTTTTTTCTCACTTTTGTTTGCTTACTATTTTTCTTTCCGTTAATCCCATAATTTTTTTTTGTTTCTAATTAATTTTATCACTCAAATTGATTATAATTTTATTTAATTATCATTGTTCCGTCCGTCTGTCTGTCTGTATGTATGTCAGTCTGTCTCTCACAGCGATAACTCGAGAACGGTTTAAAATTTTGGAACTCTGTTTTCAGCAATCGATATTTGGTCTCGTTAGCTTGCTTGTCTACTATTTTCAGTGACCTAAGTTAACTGCAACCGTCTGTCTGTCCGTCTGTCCGTTTCTCCGTTTTTCCCAGCAATAACTCGAGAACGGTTTAAAATTTTGGAATTCTGTTTTCAGCAATCGATAGTTGGTAATTTTATCTCACCTGCCTAATATTTTCAGTGACCTAAGTCAACTATAATTACCTGTCTGTCCGTCTGTCCGTAGCTGGATACTGTTAGTTTGAATTTAATTATGTCTAACTAAGACTATTTTTTTATATTTATTTTATATATACCAAAAATTATAATTTTTATTAGAATTTACTAAGATATATACAGTACGTTCCCAAAAAAATGCAATATAGGAACTTTAATAAAATAGTTTAATTTTACAAATAATTATTGAGCAGTTTTACTCATTTTGGAAAATAATTTTTTATTTTTTTGCTGCTTCGAACTTTTCCATACTTTTTGCGCCATTTTCCCCTTTTTCAATTTTTCCCACTTTTTTACTTTTTTCCCCACGATTTTTCCTTATTTCCTAACTTTGCCATTTTTTCCATAATTTCTTCATTTTTCGTAGTGTATTTTATTCCACCTTTTTTTTCATGTTTTCCATTTCTCCCTACCCTTCTTCCCACTTTTTAGTTTATTTTTATTTCTCCATTTTCATTCCTTTTTTTTTATTTTTGAAAAAATATCTATGAAATTATGTTAAAAAAATATCTTGTAACTTAATTGTGATCTAAACAAAATTTAATTTAGATACTTTTATCCAATAATATTGACGTCACTCATAACGACAATAAAATCCTCAATTTCTTCTACTCAGTTAATAGACAAATGGTAATCTGAATCCGCATACCAATTTATTTATCTCTTACCGAACGTGACATTTAGTTCATCATTTATTCTACCACAGTGCCGGACTCAAATTTATTACACAACGATATTATAAATTAATTATCGCTAAATTATTTCAAAACCTTAAAATGGAAAAAATAAAATATCTTCTTGTTAATTTTTGATGTTAATAGAAATTAAATTTTTTGTTAACGTCCGGTCCTGTCTATAACTTGTTCTTTTTCTTTTTGGCCATTTCAGCATCCATCATCGACTCCCAGAGATCGGAATAAAATAATTTGAAATTGTTGCGCACGGAGGTAATGCGATCTCTGTCTTGGCCTCTTACCGCTATGTTATTACCATTCTTATATTGACTATACACATTTCAATTTGTATAATGAGTCTAATAAGTATAAAATACGGGGGTTATACAGTATATTTTTAAAAATTAATATAAATTATTACATTCCTGATAAAGACACTATAACATCAACAAAAAAATCCTGGTCACATCTCAGGAATTTTCTACCACGATATATTCGTTAAAAATCTCATATATAGGTATAACATTCTCGAGACAACAAGCCTCCTTGATGAGAGAAGCGATCCGATGACAAAGAGGGTTGTTAGTTGAAGACATTAAAGAGTCTGAAGTTCTGGAAAGCAAAGCCGATCAGGATTTCAGTTTGGGTTAGAATTATAACCCAGTCAACGAAGATAACTTTAATTCCGGTAAAAATTGCTAAAACAAATGTTAATCGGCCCTTTAAGAAGTGTTTTGTATAACAAAAAATAATGAGACTGACTA
Source organism: Neocrepidodera transversa (assembly GCA_963243735.1). Classification (NCBI taxonomy): domain Eukaryota; kingdom Metazoa; phylum Arthropoda; class Insecta; order Coleoptera; family Chrysomelidae; genus Neocrepidodera; species Neocrepidodera transversa. Next base: position 3,139,486 of record OY725353.1, read on the forward strand.
TCGCCTAAGTTTATGTCAAACCAATGTCTTCAAGAATGTTATTGCTTCTGATCCTAATAACTTTATTATATAATAATTTGCTGTTTTCTACAATGGTGAGATTTCAACTAAAAAAAAAATAAAACAAATCTACTATTTATGTTTGGCCATTCGTTAATTTTTCGGTTTTCCCTTACTAAAAATAGAAGTACGAAACTCCGGCTATACGTAAACTCCGGATAGACTGGCTATGGCGAGTTGCATCGTTCTAAAGTGCAACCAACTATGATGCGATAGTCCGCAAATGTTGCTGGATCCGCGACATTATGAGATTACGGCTGTTGACAGAATTTAAATCCCACTTTGTTCAGGAAATCGTCGGTTTATTATATTTTATTCGTATTTATACATTTAAATCTTCTAATAAAAAAAATCTAGAATAATTTATGCTTGAACTAGATAATGACCTAAGGGAACTAAATGAGCAATATAAATCGAGTTATCCCGTTCAAGAAGGTAAAAATTGTAGTGACGCATTGTGGTGGAACATTCATCTGTCAAAGCTAACAACCAAAGTACGAAAACTCTTCAATAGAGCCAAGTACAACGGAGTTTGGCAGAGCTACACTGAGAAAATCACCAAGTACATTATAAATGCTAAAAGGAACAGCTTCAGAAAATTTTGTTAGGATATCTACTTAACACCAGTCGCAGCAAGACAGTAATGGCCTTAAAAAACCAAATGTTAGCTTCTCAGAGAGTGAAGACCAAAGACCCATGTTCCTATACTCGAACTTACTTGCCTGGAAACGAACGTATCGCAACAATAAATACACTAGAGGGATACAGCAGACCTACTAGGGAAGCCACAAAAATGGCTAGGCATTGATGTAGTAGCAGGTTGATAAGATGAGTCATGAACCATTTAGTGGTCTGCTTCAGCGAGGACAAGAAGATTTACCGTCCCATATCATCCGCATTAGTTGAAGCAGTCTAGAACTGAGATACATATTGGAAAAGTCACCTTCATTCCAAAAGCAGGGAAAAGGGACTACGCAGCCTAAATCCCTATGACCAATCAGCCTCACATCGTTTGTCCTTAAAACTATGGAAAAAGCTATAGATAACACAGGTTTACAAAAAAAAAGTTCGGACTATTTGATCGGACCATGGTATTCCTAGGTATTTTGGAGTCCTGAATCCGATCCCGGCGTCATTTTTACCCCATCACATGAAAAAAACTAGATTTCAAGTTCATTTAGAGGTTAAAATGGTACTTTTTTTGGATCCGGTCCCGGGACAATTTCTCAAGCGAGCTGTTAGTTGAGGGGTAACTGTCTAGGTTGTGAATACCTTCCAAAAATTGGACAGGGGCCATGAATCTCGACCAGGACCAGCACAGGGACAACCCAATGGATAAAATGTTACCATGATCATTGTATCTCCCGAATTTCGATCTCTCTGCCAAGGTGTTCAATTTCGGTGATCCATTTGCTGTGAGATAATGCTAGTGGATCCAGCACTGACCCAAATGACCCTAGAACCTTGCCAGCATATTGGAGTTATGCTCAAGTGGTTCGGGATATTCGAGCTCGTGAATTTTGCTTCCCTTGCCTTCTCTCCATATTAAATTAGAGTTGATAAAACAATTCGTCAAGGCTCTTAAGAAAAGAAGTAGCGAAACCTTCCAATATATCTACCTGAAATTCCCAAAGTTGTCATATGCTAAAATCAAAGAAGGGATTTTAAATAAGAGAACTTATAAAAGATACAGAATTCCCGAAGAAGATGGCGGCGGATGAGGAAGAAGCATGGAAGAGCTTCGTGAATGTTTCCCAGAAATTTCTTGGAAATAATAAAGATTCAAACTATATGGAATTGGTGGAAGGCTTGCTCCAGAACTGTACAGCCATTGGATAATAAGCTTGAAGGTCCACTTCTCGGATTCGCATTTTAGAAATTTCCCAGAAATCCTTGGGCATTTTAGCGAAGAACAAGGTGAAGGATTCCACCAAGATATAAAAGAGATGGAAAGACTCTACCCAGGTTTCTTGGACATTAACCTAACTCAATCGCCAAAAATTCTACGTGTTGGCAAGGGAAGCAAAATTCACTTGAGCATAACTCCAATGTTCTAGCAAGGTTGTAGGGACATTATCTATGCTCGGTCACCTGTTATTAACTCATAACATTTTATTCACTTGGCTGGCCCTGCGCTGGTCCTGGTCGAGATTTGGGGACCGTTTCCAATGTTTGGAAGGTATTCAAGACCCACACAGTTACTCCTCCACTTAACAGCTCGCTTGAGAAATTGTCCCGGGGCTGGTTCCAAGAAAGCACCATTTTAACATCTAAATGACCTTGAAATCTGGTTTTTCTGACGTGATGGGGTAAAACCTGTGTAATTAGAACAGAGATCCTGGAGCGGGCACCGCTGCATTCCAGGCAGCATGCATACCGAGCAGGTAGATCCACAGACACCGTACTTAAACAACTGACTGACGAGTCCAGGAAGCCCTTACTAACAAGGAATTTGTAGTAATTATCGTCTTTTTAGACATATAAGAGGCTTTTAACAACACTACAGATGAAACTGTCAGAAGATCACTAGATGAGAGAGGGATACACAATATGGATGTCGCAATGGCTTTCCAGTAAAATAACAGAGACAAAGATAGGGCAAGATATCATCTCCATCTGCATTTCCAAAGGATACGTATGTAATTATATTGTGTTTCCAAATGGGAATAGTTAGAATACACATGTGAGCAGATTTTTTGTGCACTGACAGTCTGACTCCGATTTTTACAAGAATGAGTTGATCATTCTGGTTTCAGATTATTTGCTGATCGGATCGTGCTATTTACGTGCGTATAGTAAAAAAGTATTCTGTAAGTTATTATTTTAATATTATGGATATAGAGGTTTTGATAGATAAAGTGCTTACCAATCCTCTAATAGGGGATAAAGAAAGATCATTCCAATAGGAATATCGTGGACGCATCTTGGAAAAAGATTTTTCAGGAAATGAGTACCATACAAAGTGCTTTCCAGTGAGATCCTGAAAGCAATGACCTTTTGTTCTTTAAAAGCCTCTTCTCATACGTTAGCAAAATACATCCAGAAAAAAACTGCGATTCCGGTGCCAGAATCATGAAGTTATCGAGGAGTTTACTTATGGAGATAGTAGGCATGTTTTGAAGCCTTAAAATGGATCATCAATCCTTGGATAGTAGGGCTTCTTTGAGAAATACCAATAGGAATGTCGTCGACGCCTATTGGAAGAAGATTTCTCAGGAAATGAATACTATACAAAGTGCTTTCCAGTGAGATCCTGAAAGCGATGACATTTTGTTCTTTAAAAGCCTCCTCCTGTACCTAAGCAAAATACATTCAGAAAAAAACTGCGATTCCGGTGCCAGATTCATGAAGTTATCGAGGAGTTTACTTATGGAGATAGTAGGCATGTTTTGAAGCCCTAAAATGGATCATCAAACCATTCATCCTTGTATAGTAGGGATTCTTCGAGAAATACCTATCACCAGTTACCATCCGAAGATTACTCATTGGTTCCGCAAGATTGTCATATAATTATTCACAATTTTTGATTCTGGTTTTTCATATTCCATTTCTCTTTTATTCTGATAGTCCTGTTTCTATTTTCTTCTTCAATACTTCCCATTTCTGGTTCAATCCTTCTTTTCCTCTATTACTATTCATATATACTTTTGTTAATTTCACATATTCCTTTATTTCATTTTTAAACTTTTCTCTATTACTTGTTCAGTACTTTCTATTATATTATATTCCACTCTCCCATCTATTCCTCACTCTTGCCGCATTATCTTCTTTTTCGTATTTTACTTTCTACATTTCTTCTTCTGCTTTCTCTAAATTATGTTATCATTTCTATGCCTATCTCTTTTCTCGTTTCTTCCATTTTATTGTATGTGTAATTTTTCTATTTTCTGAAACATCTCTTTGTTTTTTGTCAATTTTTATTTGAACTGGTCTTCCAATCTTTTTCTGGCTATTCTCCATCTTTTTTCATATCCCTTACATTTATTTTTTATTAAGAAAAAAATTAAATAATACAAAAAAGCCTAAAAAATCGGAAATACAGTCCAAACTAGTGATAGACAATGTTTAATTGAGATTATAAGTCAAATTACATTATACACTTACATTAAGGTGAGAACCAATCTCTTTTCTGACAGGATTGGGATTTTGTTGTAATTTATCCAGTTCTTGGTAAACCTGTGCTCGATTTTTGTCACAAAATAAAGAAAAAAGTTCGTGTTTCATTGTGAAGTATTAAAAAAATCTGTTTGTTTAGGCATTGGGATGTATGTCACTTCTTACAGGTTTTAATTTTGTTGTAACATTATCACTGAACAGCAGTAGGAATGCAGCTTGACTGACCTATTTTGGCGGCTACCCAATCTGCGCTCATAATATACCTATACCTGATTGCTTTATGACCACACTCGCCCTATCAGGTTGTCGGTACTGGAAATCTACATCTGACTACCTACTTTTGTCAGCGTGCGTCTTGGACGTACCCAACGGATGTCAATAAGGGGTAGTGGCATACCAGCTTGACAGGTCTGTTTTGGCGCCTACCCAGTCTGCGCTGATAACATGCCTACGCCTTATTCCTTTATGGCGACACTCGCCCCATCAGGTTATCGGTACTGGAAATCTACATCTGACTACCTACTTTTGCCAGCGTGCTTCTTGGACGTACTCAACGGATGTCCCTAAGGAGAAGTGGTATATCTGTTTATGTGAAAACCTTATACTAGATAAACTACTCCGCATTGTGACTGACCTCGGTATATCCTGCCAAGGACATCTTGATGATATAGTAATAATGGTCAGAGACAAGTTTGTAAACACTCTTTACTATATAATTCAAAGAGGAGTTAACAAGATAAAATAATGGTATCAGTCTTAACATCAACCCTACCAAAACCAATCTTGTGGCCTTCAAAACTATCAAATTAGATGGGCAGGTTATTGAGTGGAAACAAGAAGCAAAATATCTGGGACCTACCTTAGATAACAGTAAGCATGGAATAAGCACGAAAAAGAAGTAACGACAAAGACCACGAAAGCCTTAATGAAATGCAGGTGCTTTGCAAGCAAAACTGGGAATGCAACCCAAAAATCCAGCAGTGGATGTACACAGCTATTGTGAGACCAAGCATCACTTACAGAAATGTTACTGGAGTAGAAGAAGTAACTGTGCAACCTCGAGGAGAAGGTCCAGATGCTAGCCTGTATATAATGCGTAACAGAAGCAAAGAGAACCCGTCTGATTGATAACATCCAGGATGGTCCCTCACGACGAGATACCAAAAAAGTATGACTATGTACAAAGCTGGATCGCAAAAGTGAATGGGACGAGGACACCATTTCTGGTCTCAACAGAAATGCCAGTAAATGGTATACTGATTGATCCAGGATACCAGAGGGCACTGGATAAAGGAGTATATGGGCCTGGTGGTGCTAGATGTTTCGAAAGCTTGGGCAAATCATCAAGTGGAAATATAAGCAATTGAAAAATGTGTCCAGTAGATATACTACAGATGTCCGACCGCCACTATAGGGAATTCAACGTGTTAGAGAGAGAACGTACCTATCTCAGTTATTATTGGTCCAAATTGAAATCTAAAAACGGCGCTATATTTAAAATATGACGTAGAATAAATACATAATGAAAAATCATAAAGGTACTAGCGTAGTAGATACCAGAGGGCCTGCCGGACAGAATTTAAATCCCATCATGTTCAAGAAATTGTCAGTTTATTATATTTATACATTAATGTTAATTTCATTATTTAAATCATCAAGTTTTATAAAAAAATCATTAATAATATCATTGCAATGATTTTGGGAAGGTATCGATGCTTCATCAGCTGTTAAACCTATATGAAGACGATCAGCGTAAGTCAGTATAGAAAAACCAATACCTAAAATTAAAATTTTATTATTAAAATTTTTTGTGTATTTAAACTTACCGTTGGTGTCTCTTTGGGGTAAAAAAAAATATACATCATCAATTTCATAACCATTACATATATTTATTTTTGGAAAACCAGGTAGATTGCTTATACCAACAGTTTCAGTCATTGGGAAAAGTATTTTTATTACTGATTTAGGGAAAATTCCCATTAGATTAAATAAAATAAAAGTATGTATCTAAAATAAATATAATAATAAAAATATAAATAAAAATATTTTACTTACCAATGATACTACTGATTTTATTAAAGGTCTAGTTTTATTTTTAATTGCTTCTAATCTTTCTAGCATTGAATTTGATAGTAATTTTATTGGTAGTTCAAAATTTACCATTCCAAATTGGTTTCTTAATACTGGTATACCATTAACAGTCATTGGTTGTAGATCTTTAGTAAAAACAACCAATAGAAGACAATATTCTGGAACTTCGATACAATTTTTTAAAAAATAGCTATTTAGACTTGCAGAAATAGCAGCTATAATTATTTCTGTAAAACTAACATCACCGATATTATTTTTCATTAATTTTATTTTATTAACTAAATTATCTTGAGTTTTATAAACAATATTTTGTTTATAAACAATTTTTGATCCTTTCCATAATTTTTTATTAAATTTTATATTAACTAAAATATATCCAGGTACTAATAAAAATATTAATAAATTTGTTAAAAATTTTAATAAATTAGATTTATTAGTTTTTGGTATATTTTTTAAATATGTAGATAAATCGAATATTTGGTCGCCGAAAGAATTAGCGAATAGGTTCATTAATGATAATCCGTCAGTTAAAGTATGATTTTCTCTTAGTATTAACGGTATTTGGTTCAGTTTTAATCCTATATTTTCCTTCCACTGATTGGGAGCTTTAATCACTAGAATTTCCCAAAGGAGTTTTCCATTTAATGGAAGAGGTTTAGATCCAAAATCGTATATTATATCCCTTATAGATGTATAAGGAGTTTTATCAATTTCAATCACTGTTATAAAATCTTCAGCTTGATACATTTCTTTTAATAAATAAGGATAACCTAAAAATGTTGATTATTATTATTATAAATAATAAATAGAATAATAATTACCTAAACATGAATGTAATGAACTTAATATTTTTATATATTTTTCTGGATATTTTAATAAATTTTCTTTAATTATCGTTTTAATTTCTTCTATAATATCTCCATTAGGTTTATCTTTTAATATTGTAAGTATGTAGCTTTGATTATGGTGATTTTCTCCAACAGTCCAATAAGTATCTGGACTATCTAAAAGCTGTAGTTTGGACTTATACTTCACTTTCAAAAATATATAAATAATTTGTTTCAATATGTAAAATAATAATAATAAAGGTATGTAAATTGGTAATACAAGAATTGATACTAGTAGATAAAGTATTATCATTATTCTGTTCCAGATCTGAAATAAAAATATTAAAATAAACAAAAAGTAGTTGGAATTATTATTTTTCTATCATCCACTCCGAGCCGAGCGCAGCGAGGTTCGGAGCAATTAAATCAATCAAATTCTGCAACTTCCCTCTCCTTTTTTCTCCGCTTTTTTTATATTTCAAAACTTTTGTACCACTTCCTTCCCTTGTTTTTTTCCTACTTTTCGACTATTTTTTTTTTCAGAGCCGAGTGCAGCGAGGTTCGGAGCAATTAAATCAATCAAATTCTGCAACTTCCCTCTCCTTTTTTCTCCGCTTTTTTTATATTTCAAAACTTTTGTACCACTTCCTTCCCTTGTTTTTTCCCTACCTTTTGACTATTTTTTTTTCAGAGAGCTTGATTGATTTAATTGCTCCGAACCTCGCTGCGCTCGGCTCGGAGTGAATGATGGGAAAAATAATAATTCCAACTTTCCGCCACCATCCATTGAAATTTTAATATTTGCAAATTTTTTGCAGTATTGATCTTTTAAATTTTTCAATCTTTTCAATTTTTTGAATATTTTCAGCTTTATTTAATCTTTGAATTTTTTTAATTTTTTTTTATTTTTTGACATTTTTCGCCTTTACCTGCACATGTAAAATTATTTATCTTTTACAACTCAAGTCTGTCAATGAAAAAATATTTGTTCTTTTGTTACCCCTCTTAATTCAATAAAATTTGAGCCACCCTGTATATATCACCGTTTTTCCAATTTTCTGGTAAAATTATATATTATCGAGGAAAAGGTCAGATAGGGTGATTTTAGATAATTTAAACCCTCTAGAACTTTTGTTTTATGTTCTAATTATTATAAAATGAATTCTCTAATTTTTTCGATTTTTTACAGATTTTTAAAAAACTAAGAAACGAAAACAATGGAAAAAATCGTTAAAAATCGTTAAAAATCGTTAAAAATCGTTAAAAATCGTTAAAAATCGTTAAAAATCGTTAAAAATCGTTAAAAATCGTTAAAAATCGTTAAAAATCGTTAAAAATCGTTAAAAATCGTTAAAAATCGTTAAAAATCGTTAAAAATCGTTAAAAATCGTTAAAAATCGTTAAAAATCGTTAAAAATCGTTAAAAACCGTTAAAAATCGTAAAAAATCTTAAAAAAATCTTAAAAAAATCTTAAAAAAATCTTAAAAAAATCTTAAAAAAATCTTAAAAGAATCTTAAAAAAATCTTAAAAAAATCTTAAAAAAATCTTAAAAAAATCTTAAAAAAATCTTAAAAAAATCTTAAAAAAATCTTAATAAATCGTAAAAAAATCATAAAAATCGTAAAAATTTGGTAAAGAACTGGTAAAAGGTTGTAACGTTTCGTAAATAATCCTAAATAATCGTAAACCGTCATAAAAAATTGTAAAACATCGTAAAAATTGTAAAAAATTGGTAAAAATCTTAAAAAGTCCAAACATTTCGTAAATAATGCTAAATAATCGTAAACCATCATAAAAAATTGTAAAAAATCGTGACAAATCGTACAAAAATCGTAAGAAATCGTAAGAAATCGTAAGAAATCGTAAGAAATCGTAAGAAATCGTAAGAAATCGTAAAACATGTAAAAAATTGGTAAAAAAATGGTAAAAAGTCTTAACATTTCGTAAATAATGCTAAATAATCGTAAAAAAATCGTAAAAAATCGTAAAAAATCGTAAAAAATCGTAAAAAATCGTAAAAAATCGTAAAAAATCGTAAGAATTGTAAAAAAAACGTAAGAAATCGTAAAATATCCTAAAAAATAGAAAAAAAAATGTAAAAAATTGGTAAAAAGTTGTAAAATTTCGTAAATAATGCTAAATAATAGTAAACCATCATAAAAAATTGTAAGAAATTGTGGAAAATCGTAAAAAAATCGTAAGAAATCGAAAAAAATCGTAAAATATTGTAAAAAATTGGTAAAAAACTGGTAAAAAGTCCTAAAATTTCGAAAAAAATGCTAAATAATCGTAAACCATCATAAGAAATGGTAAAAATTGTAAAAAATTGTTAAAAAACTGGTAAAAACTGGTAAAAAGTACTAACATTTCGTAAATTAAGTTGAATAATTGTAAACCATTGTAAAAAATCGTGAAAAATCGTAAAAAAATCATAAAAAATTGGGAAAAAACTGGTAACATTTCGTAAAAAATGCTAAATGTTCGTAAAACATCATAAAAAATTGTAAAAAATCAAGATAAACCGTAGAAAACCGTTATAAACCGAAATAAACCGTAAAAAATAGAAAAAACTGGAAAAATCTGGGTAAAATGGAAAAAAAGTTGTAATATCGAAAAAGATCGAAAAACATGAATAAAAAAAACCATAAAAAACCTGAAAAAATTGGGAAAAAAACAAAAAAAAATAATGAAAAAAATGGGGAAAGATAGGAAAAGTAAAAAAACAATAGGAAGAAAAACCCTAAAAATTAAATTTTAATAAAAATGTATAATAAAATCAATTTTTTCTTAAAATTTGAATCTCGACTGACAGAAGCGAAACTTTTTAAAATGTTTTCATAGCCTTATGTCCATAAATTTCGTGTTGCGTATAGTTCTTGTGTTTATTGTTAATCTGAATTTTTCGGACCGAAGTAATAAAAATATTATATGTTTAGCCCGTGTAATATTATTAATTTTGCAATTGAGAAAATTTTTACACGATTTAAAATTTTATTTCTAGTAAAAATTTTATTACTAGTATTAATGTAACATTACATTATAATATTGTCTTAAAACTTACAAAAAAAAAATAGTAACGGTTTAAATATTTGAATATTAGGGACCCTACTCTTTGTCAAGATTTAATTCCAACCGAAGATTTGGGATGATTCCTTTTAATCTCGCCAACAAACAACGAACACTTACCTTCCTATTAAGTTGCGACAATATGCTGAAACTTGACTGGATCTCACTAAACCGGGGGATTAAGCAACTCGGTAAAGGGGTAGAACTTTATGTGAGGGTAACATTAACATAGTCACAGATAGAAATATAATATAACAACAATTTATCATAATATTTATAAAATTAAAAAAATTAAAATCAATGTACATACCTTAATAAAAAATTTACAGAAAAAACATGTATAAGCGACTAAATAAAACAAAGCAATGAATATATTTATTCTTTGTAATTATACATATCCTTCGATTTTATTTTATTACTTTTGTACTTAATATCTTTGAATACTAATTTGTAAGTACAGAAAATGCCATATGAATAATATATTTGCATCTAGTATTACCAGTGACGTAGTCCAATAAAATTATCTAACTGTAAATTAATTATTTAAAGAAGAGAACAAAAATTAAAGTGGAAATAATAATTTATCCAAATATTTTGCTATTTTTTGGAATAAACTATTTGCTCTTTTTTTTAATACTATAATAAGAAGAATCAAAATAAAATTAAAGTGGGTATTAGATAGTAATAATGTATTAAAAAAATGGTGTTGGAAATATTTAATTGAGGTTGGTCCTTCGATTACGAAACGTCGACTAAAAATTACAATGAAACTTAATTAAAACAGACTTTATTAAAAAAATATTTATATTTTTTCATGTATTAAAAAATAAGTATAATAACTCAAAAAAATAATATCACTTACTAAGCAAGATGCACAATGGGCCTAATGAGGTCTAATTTTGTTAGGATTGTAAACTTTAAATTTTTGAAATTCAAAATTTATGAAAAAAAAAACGCAAAAATTCTTTGACTCTAAATATGCCAAAATTCTTCGAATGAAAAAATACAAAAATTATTCAATTAAAAAATGTAAAAATTGTTATTAAAAAATGCAAAATTTTTTTGAATAAAAATATGCATAAATTCTTCCAATGAAAAAATGCAAAAATTCTTCTAGTGCAAAATGAAAAAATTATTTTTATGAAAAAAATGCAAAAATCCTTGATATGAAAAAATACAAAAATTCTTGGAATGAGAAAATGCAAATATTTTTGTAAAAGAATGAAAAATTTTTCGAATGAAAAAAATACAAAAATTTTTCGAGTGCAAAATGCAAAAATTCCTCTCATGATAAAATGCAAAAAATCTTTGAATGAAAATATGCAACAATTCTTCTTATGAAAAAATGCAAAAATTCTTCTAGTGAAAAATGTAAAAATGTTATGAATAAATGCAAAAATTTTTTGAATAAAAATATGCATAAATTTTTAGAATGAAAACAAGCAAAAATTCTTGTAGTGCAAAATGCAAAAATTGTTTTTATGAAAAATGTAAAACTCTTCGAATGCAAAAAATACAATCTTGAAGCGAAAAATGCAAAAATTCTTATGAAAAAATGAAAACAAAATACAAAAATTTTTCAAGTTCAAAATGCAAAAATTCCTGTTATAAAAAAATGCAAAAATTCTTTGAATGAAAATATGCAAGAATTCTTCTAATGAAAAAATGCAAAAATTCTTCAAATAAAAAAAATTCTTTGAATGAAAAAAATACAAAAATTTTTCGTGCAAAATGCAAAAATTCCTCTTATGAATAAATACAAAAATTCTTTAAATGAAAATATGCACCAATTTTTTTAATGAAAAAATGCAAAAATTCTTCGACTGCAAAATGCAAAAATTGTTTCTATGAAAAAAAGCAAAAATCCTTCAAATGAAAAAATACAAAAATTCTTGAAATAAAAAAATTCTTGGAGTGAAAAAATGCAAAAATTCCTCTTGTGAAAAAATGCAAAAATTCTTCGAATGAAAAAATGCAAAAATTCTTATGAAAAAATACAAAAATTCATCGAATGTAAAAAATTGAAAAAATTTAATGAAAAACTGTAAAATACTTGGAATGAAAAAAATACAATAATTATTCAAGTAATAAATAGAAAAATTCATTGAAAATGAAATATAATGAAGTTTGTTAAAAAAAAAATATTTAGTGCGCACTTGGTTGTTGTCGAATTTTATACAATTCACGTACTTTAAATAAAAATAAAACAAAACAAATAAAATATAAATCCGGAATTACCGTAAGAATAAAATTAAACAGTAAATATATAGGGTGTTTCAAATAAAGAAAAATATTTCTTATCACTCTATACCAAAAATTCTGGACATACAACAAGAAAAATAAATAATAAAAATAACAATTATGACACACATTCAAAAAAAATCAACAATTGCTTTTTTTCTGAAACTAATAGATCTAAAATATTTTTACTTTCTCGCTACATGTACCTTATATACGTATAAAAATATTTTAAATTCACAATTTTTGCGTAATTGTAAGAATTTGGAAGTCTATACATAATTTTTAGACGTCTCAGTAATGTTTTGGAAGTCTATACATACTTTTTATAAGTCTCAGTAATGTTTCGGAAGTCTGTACATACTTTTAAAAGTCGCAGTAATGTTTTGGAAGTCTATACATACTTGTTAAATGTCACAGTAACTTTTGGAAGTCTGTACATACTTTTTAGAAGTCTCAGTAATATATTGGAAGTCTGTGCATACTTTTTAGAAGTGTGAGTAATGTTTTGGAAGTCTGTACATACTTTTTAGAAGTCTCAGTAATGTTTTGGAAGTCCATACATACTTTTTAAAAGTCGCAGTAATGTTTTGGAAGTCTGTACATACTTTTTAGAAGTCTCAATAAGCTTTTGGATGTCTATACATACTGGATAAATGTCACAGTACTTTTTGGAAATGTCTACATACTTTTTAGAATTCTCAGTAATATTTTGGAAGTCTGTACATACTTTATAGAAGTCTCAGTAATGTTTTGGAAGTCTATACATACTTGTTAGAAGTGTCAATAATGTTTTGGAAGTCTGTACATACTTTTTAGAAGTCTCAGTAATTTTTGGAAGTCTGTACATGCTTTTTAGAAGTCTCAGAAAAGTTTTGGATGTATAGACATACTTTTTAAATGTCACAGTAATTTTTGGAAATCTGTACATACTTTTTAGAAGTCTCAGTAATGTGTTGGAAGTCTATACATACTTTTTAGAAGTCTCATTAATGTTTTGGAAGTCTATACATATTTCTTAGAAGTCACAGTAATTTTTGGAAGTCTGTACATACTTATTAGAAGTCTCAGTAATGTTTTGGAAGTCTATAGATATTTCTTAGAAGTCACAGTACTTTTTGGAAGTCTTTACATACTTTTTAGAAGTATCAGTAATGTTTTGAAAGTCTGTACATACATTTTAGAAGTTTCATTAATGTTTTGGAAGTCTATACATGTTTCTTAGAAGTCTCAGTAATTTTTGGAAGTCTGTACATGATTTTTAGAAGTCTCAGAAAAGTTTTGGATGTATATACATACTTTTTAAATGTCACAGTAATTTTTGGAAGTCTGTACATACTTTTTAGAAGTCTCAGTAATGTGTTGGAAGTCTATACATACTTTTTAGAAATCTTATTAATGTTTTGGAAGTCTATACATATTTCTTAGAAGTCTCAGTAATTTTTGGAAGTCTGTACATGATTTTTAGAAGTCTCAGAAAAGTTTTGGATGTATAGACATACTTTTTAAATGTCACAGTAATTTTTGGAAGTCTGTACATACTTTTTAGAAGTCTCAGTAAATGTTTTGGAAGTCTATACATACCTGTTAAAATTCACAGTAATATTTTGGAAGTCTATACATACTTTTTAGAAGTCTCAGTTATATTTTGGATCTTTATACATATTTTTTAGAAGAACCAGTAATTTTTGGTGAAGTAACAGTATTTTTTGGAGGTCTATACATACTTTTTAGAAGTCTGAGTAATTTTTTGGAAGTCTGTACATACTTTTTAGAAGTCTCAGTAATGTTTTGTCTTGTATAGTTTATCTGTTACAAATTGTAAATATTTCGTTCGAATAAATAATTTTTTGTAATTAACTTTCTTCGGACTATAAAAAAATCCACACCATATAATAATTTGGTTCAGAAAAATATAATTATCACTTATTATTTTTGTTTGATGTCATCTGTTAGGTGTCAGTAAAATAATAGGCCGATACATAACGTATAATTTTTTGGTTCGTAATGAAGATTTAATTTCAAGTGCCCACGCCATGTGGAGTGGAACCGATATCATTTTATATAAAAACATTTGGTTAATGTTAAACTCGTTAATTTTAGAAGATATATGCACTCCGACACTACGGTGATGGATTCAGCATGGAGCCATATTAAACACATATATTAACTCTGAATGTGTTTTTCTAAGATACCAATTTCTATTTAGTTAATTTAATCTCATCCTACGTATTAGAATATCGGATGGCTGATTTATGTTATATTTTTTTTTTGGGAGATAGGAATACGATATTTAATAAATAACTTGAATTTTAATCTAGTTTAAGATTCAATTTGTTATAAAAAAAACACAACAATTTATTTTTATTTAGTAAAAGTTTCAATCAGTTCCAGCAGGCAACAAACCATCTTTAGTGCTAGTAAAAGCACTTAACAAAATTACACTCACTTTGCAAAATAACATCAAAGAATGTGATCGTCGACATTTTAAAGGATCAGACAGAACAGCTGCACAGTGGGACAAAATGACAAATTTGTTGGCAAAAAACTTATTAATATGCCAAAAAATAATTTCTATCAATGTATATTTTTTTAAATTTTTATAATATACATGAGATATTAAATCATGTATAAACGGGGTTACTGTCACTTAAAAGAAAATAAACTATACTAATAACGAGAATTTTTTAAAAATTTTTGAAAAAGAATTGTTAACTTGACAGGGGGAGAGACTTCTATGTCAAAAAATAAAAAACTTCATTTTTTTAGTCTCTTCCTCCTACCATGTCTACAGTTTTTTACTAAAAATTTTGAAAAAATTAGAGTTTATAGCTCAATTAATTCTCTTTTAAATACTGTAAAGTTTGATTTAATAACTTTTCTAGTTTTGTAGTTACGAGGGTGAATAAATATGTACATGGAAATTTAATTTATATTAAATAATGTATAATTAAAAAATTGAAAATATTTATTTAACGAGTTTAACCCCACTTAAAAGAAAATGAATAATACTACAGATGTGAATTTTTTCAAATTTTTAAAAAAATAATTGTTAACTTGAGAGGAGGGAGAGACTTCCATGGTAAAAAATAAAAAAATTCATTTTTCTAGACTTCCTGCTCTCATGCCCACAGTTTTTACTATAAAATTTTGAAAAAATTATAATTTATAGCTCAATTAATTCTCTTTTAAGTACAGTAAAGTTTGATTAATTAACTTTTATAGTTTCATAGTTACGAGGGTGTAAAGATATGTACATGGAAATTTAATTTATTAAATAATGTATAATTAAAAATTTATAAATATTTATTTAACGAGTTTAACCCCACTTAAAAGAAAAGGAAAAATACTATCTATGGGAATTTTTTCAAATTTTTAAAAAAATAATTATTAACATGAGAAGAGGGAGAGACTTCCATGTTAAAAAAGAAAAAACTTCATTGTTTTAGTCTCTTCCTGCTCTCATGTCTACAGTTTTCGCTTTAAAATTTTAAAATAATTAAAGTTTAAATCTCAATTAATTCTATTTTAAATGCTGTAAAGTTTGATTTAATAAATATTATAGTTTCGTAGTTACGAGGGTGAAAGGACATGTACATGGAAATTTAATCTATATTAATTAATGTATAATTAAAAAATTGAAAATATTTATTTAACGAATTTAACCTCACTTAAAAGAAAACGATTAATACTACCTATATGATTTTTTTCAAATTTTTAAAAAAATAATTGTTAACTGGAGAGAAGGGAGAGACTTCCATGTTAAAAAAGAAAAAACTTAATTGTTTTAGTCTCTTTCTGCTCCCATGTCTACAGTTACCACTTTAAAATTTTGAAAAAATTAGAGTTTATAGCCTAATTAATTCTCTTTTAAATAATGTAAGGTTTGATTTAATAACTTTTACAGTTTCGTAGTTACGAGGGTGTAAAGATATGTGCATGGAAATTTAATTTATTAAATAATGTATAATAAAAAATTGAAAATATTTATTAAACGAATTTAACCCCACTTAAAAGAAAATGAATAATACTAAAGATGTAAATTTTTTCAAATTTTTAAAAAAATATTTGTTAACTTGAGAGGAGGGAGAGACCTCCATGCTAAAAAAGAAAAAATTTATTTTTTAGTCTCTTCCTGCTTTCATGTCTTCAGTTTTTACTCTAAAATTTTGAAAAAAATTAACGTTTATAGCTTAATTAATTCTCTTTTCAATACAGTAAAGTTTAATTTAATAACTTTTATAGTTTCGTAGTTACGTGGGTGAAAAGATATGTACTTGGAAATTAAATTTATATTAAATAGCGTATAATTAAAAAATTGAAAACATTTATTTAAGATGTTTAGCGCCACTTAAAAGAAAATAAATAATACTATGTGAATTTTTTCAAACATTTTAAAAAATAATTGTTAACTTGAGAAGAGGGAGAGACTTTCACGTGATAAAAAAAAACTTAATTGTTTTAGTCTCTTCCTGCTCTCATGTCTACAGTTTTAGCTCCAAAATTTTGAAAAAATTATTTTTTATAGCTTAATTTATTCTCTTTCAAATACCGTAAAATTCATGTTTACACCATTAATAGTTTAGTAGTTACGAGGGTGAGAAGATATGTACGTGAAAATTTAGTTTATATTAAATAACGTAGATTAAAAAAATTGTAAATATTTATTAAAACGAGTCTAACCCCACTTAAAAGAAATAAACAATACTATCAATGGGAATTTTTTCAAATTTTTTTAAAAAGAATTGTTAACTTGAGAGGAGGGAGAGACTAGAATATTAAAAACAAAAAACATCATTGTTTAGTCTCTTCCTGACTCTAAAAAATTACTGCTAATAGAATATTATATTGTCTTAAAAATACTGATAATATTAATAGTTTTGTAGTTACGAGGGTGAGCAAAAAAGTACGTGGAAATTCAATTTCAATAGTACAATTATTTATAATTTTTTATTAATATTATGTATAGAAATATTTTTTGACAACTCTCACCTTACTTTTTCTCAATTTCTATATAATATTTTATAACCTTATTTTGTCCAGATTATAAACAATTTTGTCCACTGCAAGTTAAAGGAAAAAACAAAGATCGCTTTAGTTTTTGCGCGAACTTAACTTATACTTAAATGTACATTAAAAGATTTAGTCTTCCTGGCCATTTTAAAATAAAAGTTTTAGATCCTGCTGCTGTGCATAAAAAAAAACAGTGATGGACTGGCCATATAAACTAAATTAATTTGCCAACTAAAAAAAATGTAAGGTCCATTCTGGGTCACAATTGATAGCTGACCTTAAAATTAACAAAAATTTAGATTAATTTATATAAAAATTAGACGTTGCTGCTATCTTAATTATAATATTTTATAGGTATTTTTGAAAATTATTTTGATCGACTCTGTTCGAAATTATATATTTTTTAATGTATATAGTGCTCAGGAAATGCTCCAGTAAAAGTGATACTTAGGAACAGGTTGGACCAACGCGGTTCGAAATTACTATCATTCGTTTTTTGCGGTAGGCCAACCTTTCAATTTCGATAATGACAGTGTAACGGGGTCCCCGAATACCGGTAAGATATTTTAAAAAATTTATGTTCTAAGAAATAGTATAATGGAAACGAAACGAATAGCTTTTTTTACCTAAGGGTATGGATTTTGAATATACTTTACGCAATCAGTGGTGGTACGAGAAAACAAACTGTGGGGTCTGTTATTGAAATAATTAAAAAAAAATTTTAATGAAAGTATTTCGGTTATCTTGTCAATAGAAATCTTTCATAAAATAACCTTTTCTTAAAATTCTTCTCATTTTTTTTTTGAAAATGTAATCGGACGGGCGAACACAATATCCGATTTCCATCGGAAAATCCATATTCTGCATAAAAAATAAGTTACGATCTCCCCGATTTTATTACATCATAAATATCGTCGGCATTTCCATGACGCTGGCGCATCGAAAATGCGCGTTTCATATTAAAAATCCCCCACAGTGGCGTTACCAAAAGAGTGATGAAATTTACATACATATTATACAAAAAAAAAAATTCAAAACCGATAAATTACGAAAATAATATTGATATATAGGACAAACAATATGGGATTAATAAATATAGGTTAATAGAACATAAAATACTTTAACAATATTTATTTTTTACTATTTTTATCATTACTACAATTATATATTTATTTTTAGAATAATTTTTTTAAAACTTCCATTTCTATATCAAACTTTTATTTTTCTAATTTTTATTGGAAGAATTTTTTATTTTCAGGAAAAGTTTTCATATTAGAAATATAGAAATAAAAATTTATAGATTTTTAATTAGAATTTTCTCAATTTACAATTTTTTTAGATATTTTCCATTTTTGGGAAAAAAATGTATTTATTGACTTATTTTGTACGTCACTGGTATCCCGAAAATGTGGAAGTGATCCCTTCTTGCGTTTTTGATCAGGGCGGCCATCTTATGTTTCAAATTAAAATTCTGCACATAAAGTAGGCCTCCAGTTTCTTGTTTTGATCTTTTCTTAAGTGAATTATGAGACGTGCTTACAAATAGAAGGAGGAATTCGCTTTTGGATTTTGTAAAAATCTCGGAATTTTTTTTAGAGTTTGTAAATTCTTTATAAAGACATTAGCATATCAACCCAATGGAGTCCTTTTTTAATTATGAAAAAATTTTACGTTTTAAAAATATTAATACAGTTGTAGTTAATATTTTTCTACAAATGTGAAAATAAAAGCAAATTAAAACGATTTGTTCCAGTTCGAAAATTGAAGTAAAAGTTTTTTGCTAATAATAAATAAAAATAAATTTACTTCTCTCTGTAATCATTAACCACTTATGGCTCAAAGAAAATTGTAATGAGAAACAAACAAAAACGACTGGTTTTGGTTAAGTCTAATACTTTCCTTATTAAATAAAGAATACCAGAAAGACAAATACTATATTATTTAACAGAAGCTTAGTGAAACGTTTTAATAATAAATTAAGTACACATTTTTTTACCTATAATTAAGTTTCAAAGGGAAAAACTATAAAACCTTCTAAATTATTTATATCGTGTTTGCCTGTTTTCTTGAACGAATTAAAGCCCGCTTCCAAGAAGTTAGCTAAACGAAATTTGTTGATGTTGAAATAAATAGATTTTGGCTTTTAATTATGATTACAATGTATGAGTAATAAAAAAAAGTTAAAACATATTTTATATAAACAGTAGTTATTCGCCTCAATATAAAAAAAACTCTAGTCATTCGCCTCAATATTAAAAAAACCGTGGTCATTCGTCTCAATTTAAAAAAAATTTAATCACTCGCCTCCATAATACAGAAACTGTAGTCATTCGCCTCAATATTAAAAAAACCGTAATCATTCGCCTCAATATTAAAAAAACCGTAGTCATTCGCCTGAATCTTAAAAAAACCGTGGTCATTCGCCTCAATATTAAATTTAATCACTCGCCTCCATAATACAGAAACTGTAGTCATTCGCCTCAATATTAAAAAACCGTGGTCATTCGCCTCTATATTAAAAAACCGTGGCCATTCGCCTCAATATTAAAAAAATTTAATCACTCACCTCCATAATACAGAAACTGTAGTCATTCGCTTCAATATTAAAAAAACCGTAGTCGTTCCCCTGAATCTTAAAAAAACCGTGGTCATTCGCCTCAATATTAAATTTAATCACTCGCCTCCATAATACAGAAACTGTAGTCATTCGCCTCAATATTAAAAAACCGTGGTCATTCGCCTCAATATTAAAAAACCGTGGTCATTCGCCTCTATATTAAAAAACCGTGGTCATTCGCCTCAATATTAAAAAAATTTAATCACTCACCTCCATAATACAGAAACTGTAGTCATTCGCTTCAATATTAAAAAAACCGTAGTCGTTCGCCTGAATCTTAAAAAAACCGTGGTCATTCGCCTCAATATTAAATTTAATCACTCGCCTCCATAATACAGAAACTGTAGTCATTCGCCTCAATATTAAAAAACCGTAGTCATTCGCCTCAATATTAAACAAACCCGTAGTCATTCGCCTCAATATTAAAAAAATTTAATCATTCGCCTCCATAATACAGAAACTGTGGTCATTCGCCTAAATATTGAAAAAACCGTAGTCATTCGCCTCAATATTAAAAAAACTCTAGGCATTCGCTTCAATATTAAAAAAACCGTAGTCGTTCGCCTGAATCTTAAAAAAACCGTGGTCATTCGCCTCAATATTAAATTTAATCACTCGCCTCCATAATACAGAAACTGTAGTCATCCGCCTCAATATTAAAAAACCGTAGTCATTCGCCTCAATATTAAACAAACCCGTAGTCATTCGCCTCAATATTAAAAAAATTTAATCATTCGCCTCCATAATACAGAAACTGTGGTCATTCGCCTCAATATTGAAAAAACCGTAGTCATTCGCCTCAATATTAAAAAAACTCTAGGCATTCGCCTCAATATTAAAAAACCGTGGTCATTCGCCTCAATATTAAAAAACCGTGGTCATTCGCCTCAATATTAAAAAAATTTAATCACTCACCTCCATAATACAGAAACTGTAGTCATTCGCTTCAATATTAAAAAAACCGTAGTCATTCGCCTCAATATTACAATTAATTAATTATTCGCCTCAATATTAAAAAAAACCGCAGTCATTAGCCTCAATATTACAATTAATTAATTATTAGCCTCAATATTAAAAAAAACCGCAGTCATTAGCCTCAATATTACAATTAATTAATTATTCGCCTCAATATTAAAAAAAACCGCAGTCATTAGCCTCAATATTACAATTAATTAATTATTAGCCTCAATATTAAAAAAACCATAGTCGTTCGCCTCAATATTAAAAAAACCGTAGTCATTCGCCTGAATCTTAAAAAAACCGTGGTCATTCGCCTCAATATTAAATTTAATCACTCGCCTCCATAATACAGAAACTGTAGTCATTCGCCTCAATATTAAAAAACCGTAGTCATTCGCCTCAATATTAAACAAACCCGTAGTCATTCGCCTCAATATTAAAAAAATTTAATCATTCGCCTCAATATTAAAAAAACCGTAGTCATTCGCCTGAATCTTAAAAAAACCGTGGTCATTCGCCTCAATATTAAATTTAATCACTCGCCTCCATAATACAGAAACTGTAGTCATTCGCCTCAATATTAAAAAACCGTAGTCATTCGCCTCAATATTAAACAAACCCGTAGTCATTCGCCTCAATATTAAAAAAATTTAATCATTCGCCTCCATAATACAGAAACTGTAGTCATTCGCCTCAATATTAAAAAACCGTAGTCATTCGCCTCAATATTAAAAAAATTTAATCATTCGCCTCCATAATACCGAAACTGTAGTCATTCGCTTCAATATTAAAAAAACCGTAGTCATTCGCCTCAATATTACAATTAATTAATTATTCGCCTCAATATTAAAAAAAACCGCAGTCATTAGCCTCAATATTACAATTAATTAATTATTAGCCTCAATATTAAAAAAACCATAGTCATTAGCCTCAATATTAAAAAAAAACTGTAGTCATTCGCCTCCATATTAAAAATAATCGTAGTCATTTGAATACATATTAAAAAATGCATTCATTCGCCTCCATATTAACAAAAAACCAGTATCAAAAAAAACTAGCTTCAAAATTAAAAAAAATTGATCATTGGCATCCATATTAAAAACGAAACCCGTAGTCATTAGCTTCAATATTCTTTTCTTGAAAAAAATATTTCTAATATGCAATCAAAGTTTATTTTTTATTTAGAGACATTTTAAATATTTTTTACTGTTTTGCCTTTATATTTTGCAAAATTGTCTTTATGAGCT
Organism: Neocrepidodera transversa; assembly: GCA_963243735.1. NCBI lineage: Eukaryota > Metazoa > Arthropoda > Insecta > Coleoptera > Chrysomelidae > Neocrepidodera > Neocrepidodera transversa. The sequence goes on from OY725353.1 coordinate 3,161,723, forward strand.
TGAAAATTTTGTTTATCTTTTTCCACTTTTGAGTCGTATTAAAAAAGGCTCCATATTAAAGAAAAACTGTACCCATTTGCCTTAATTTTAAAAAAAATGGTAATCAGTCGCCTCCATATTAAGAAAAACCGTAGTCATTCGCCCCAGATGTTAAAAAAACCGTAGTCATTCGCCTCGCTATAAAAAAACCGTACCCATTCACCTTTATTAAGAAAACCGTAGTCATTCCCCTCATTATTAAAAAAACCATAGTCATTCGCTTCAGTATAAAAGACTCGCCTCTATATTAAAAAAAAATTAATCATTGTGCTCTATATTAAAAAAAAACCCGTAGTCATTCTCCTCCATATTGAAAAAACCGTAGCCATTCGCCTCAATATTAAAAAAAAATAATTTTTGGCCTCCATATTAAAAAAAAAACTGTTGTTATTCGCATCCATAGTAAAAAAACGTAGTCATTCGTCTCAATATAAAAAAATTCGCATCTATGTTAAAAAAAATTAATTATAGGCATCCATATTAAAAAAAATCCCTATTCATTCTCCTCCATATTAAAAAAACCGTAGACATTCGGCCCAATGTTAAAAAAGCCGTAGTCGTTCCCCTCAATTAAAAAAAAAACCGTTTTCATTCGCCTCAATATTAAAAAACCGTAGTCATTCGCCTCAATACTAAAAAAACGTAATCATTCGCATTCATATTACAAAAACCGTAGTCATTCGCCTCCTTATTAAAAAGAAAACCGTAGACACTCGCTTCCATATTAAAAAAACCGTAGTTATTCGCCTCAATATTAAAAAAACCGTAATCATTCGCCCCAATATTAAAAAAACCGTAGTAATTCTCCTCAATATTAAAAAAATTTAATGATTGGTCTCCATATTTAAAAAGAAATCCGTAGTCATTCTCCTCCACGTTAAAAAAACCGTAGTCATTCGCCTCAATACTAAAAAACCTTGGTCATTCGCCTCCATTTTAAAAATAAACCGTAGTGATTCGCCTCCATATTAAAAAAACCGTAGTCATTCGCCTTCTTATTAAAAAAAACCGTAGACACTTGCTTCCACATTAAAAAAACCGTAGTCCTTCGCCTCAATACTAAAAAAACCTTAGTCATTGGCCTCAATATGCTTTTCTTGAAAAATATATTTCAAATATGCAATCAAAGTTGTTTTTTTTTATTTTGAGTACATTTTAAATATTTTTTTTTCTTTTTCTTGCCAAAATTTAAAAAAAAATCAAACAATTGGAAATAATTCTCCTAGTTCTTAGTCCATCCCTGGTTATTTTTTTTTATTTGATTTTCTTGGAACACAGACTTTCAATGATTGGTAGGAGACGAAGGAAAACTGGGTCATCGTTTGGAAAAACGTCACCCATCACCTGCTGCTCATTTCTGAATATTCGATCACTTTCAGAGTTATTTTGTCGTCGATGAAGGATTGCAATCGTAAAAATTCATACAGCGGGATTTAGTAGCTTATTCTGCTTTCAGGAGGTCTTTTTGGGTTTTGTGAAAATAATGGAATATATAAAAATATTCGTTATATCCAATAATTTTTTGCTAGATTTTTTGTTATAGAAGAAGAGTATAATTGAATGAAAAATAATCGTTAAATATTTGCACAATCTTTAAGAAATCAAACGTGTGTCCCTAATGCCACTCAAATCGAAAAATCGCTACGAAAACCGTACGAAATAAAATGCTAAGATTTTAGTCAAAAAAAAATCCAAAAATCCAACGACATAAAAGGTTTAATTCGTTATAGGCAGATGTAAGTAAAGGAATTCACGAGCCAAAACTAATCAAAATTTCGCGGAGCGACTCTAAATCGTTCTAACGAACAGATGTGACACAGTTTCATGGCTATCGCGATTTGTAACGCTGAAATTTTCAATGGCAACGGAGCTCAGGTAAAGTGTGTTACTGGGATTTAGATCCTGGAACTCACAAGATGCCATTTATTGAATGTTCTTTTTATTATGCTCTGTCGCTGCCCGGTCTTTTATTTCACTCCTCGTGAAATATTATGTATGTGAAAGTAATAAAACTTAATTTCCTATGCTATATATATATAGTACAGTCATTTTTAGTTATATTTTAAATCGATATTTTAAAAAAATAATACTAAACAAGTAAAATTGATGCGGCAATGTGCGTGTTAATAACAACAATGGCAGTGACATAGTGATAGTTATCTTTAAGCATACATGTATGTATGCACAATATATTTTATTCATAATTCGCGTAGCAAGTTCGCAACAAGTTTTTGGCAACAGACCAACAACACATTCAGTAATATTATCTTTCCATCTCGGAAGAAATATTGCCTTAACTTTTATAAAATATTTCCAAGCATTCATGCTACTTCCATTCATAGAGTCAAAAAGACAGTGACGTAGTTTAATATATTTTATAAAAATGAATGATTGTAATATATTTGACTTGATGGAGGTCTTGCTCTGACCTAAAGATATAGATCTAAAAAATTATGCTTCTCTTTTTTTTAATAATTAAAAAGAGCACGTGGTTAGTACTTAGTAGAAAGTAATTAAACTAAATTAGTTAACACACCGTTGGTCGCTATATGAGATTATCTCTCACAATTTTACTAAAACAATTATTTTTCTATCGGTAACTGTCCCTCCCACTATTCTTATACTAATCCTTCCTCTATCATATATTGGTGTTATTTCAGTTTTGTTCATTTGTTAGATATTGTTTGCTCAGTGTGAGACTTTCTCTTATCGCGCGACTAACGGCGTTCGCTTTATTCCATTGCAATGCTGCCAAGTATTCTTCCCAGGCGATGCCATTCAAGAGATTGGTATGGCCGTAAACTAGATTGTCCAAACTATATGCTTTGGTTGACGCCAGATCTTTCTATACCTTAAATTTAGAAAACAACCAGACGGACCATATAAACCGTTTATAGTCGACTCCAGATTAAAAAACCGTAGTCATTCGCCTCAATATTAAAAAAAAATTAATCGCCCGCCTACATATTAAGAAAAACCGTAGTCATTCGCCTCAATACTAAAAAACACTGTAGTCATATTAAAAAAAAAAGGTAATAATTCGCCTCTATATTAAAAAAGTCGTAATCATTCGCTTCCATATTAAAAAAACCGTAGTCATTCGAATCAATATTAAAAAAAATTAATCATTCCCCTCCATATTAAAAAAAAATCGTCTTCATTCGACTTCATATAAAAAACCGTAGTCATTCGCCTCAATATTAAAAAAAAGATAATCATTCGACTCCATATTAAAAAAAACGTAGTCATTCACCTCAATATTAGAAAAAACTAATCATTCGCCTTCATATTAAAAAAAAACCGTCTTCATTCGACTCAATATAAAAAACCGTAGTCATTCGCCCCAATATTAAAAAAAAAATAATCATTCTCCATATTAAAAAAAAAACCGTCTTCATTCGACTCCATATAATAAACCGTAGTCATTCGCCTCAATATTAAAAAAAAAGATGATCAATCGACTCAATATTAAAAAAAATTAGTCATTCGCCTCCATATTAAAAAAAAACCGTCTTCATTCGAATCCATATTAATAAAAAGGTAATCATTCGCCTCCATATTAAAAAACCCGTAGTCATTCGCCTCAATATTAAAAAAAAGGTAATCATTCGCCTCCATATTAAAAAACCCGTAGTCATTCGCCTCAATATTAAAAAAAAGGTAATCATTCGCCTCCATATTAAAAAACCCGTAGCCATACGCCTTAATATTCTTTTCTTGAAAAACTATTTCTAATATGCAATTAAAGTTATTTTTTTTATTTAATTAATGACAATAACATTTAAAAAAATCAGAGTATCACTTTAATGTTTATAAAAAAGATGGATAAAATTAGACTGATTTAAAAATTTAAGGATTCACCGATACATATAAATTAGTTTTACCGTTATTAATACCTTCAGAGAGACAACGAAAATTTTGGAATTGGTAAAAATAAAAGTGGGAAATAACAAAGAAAAATAAATTTTGAAATATGAAAACAAATAAAATAGTTATAGGTATAAAAAATTATCGTATAAATTTATTCTTGACGAAGTTTCCTTTATTTTCCGTTTTATTTTTATTTTCATTTTCATTTTCACCGCAATAAATCCACCGATTATGATGAAAATATTGCGATAAGATTAATACTGATTTATTAATGGGCACAAAGCCCGTGAAATACCCATTTGAATAAACGGCCATTTCATGTAAATTTAATCACTTAGCAAGTTTTCTTCGTCCTAGACGGAACGAGATAGATTTTTGGGGTTGTTTTCGTATTTTAGGAAATTCCGAATATCGGGGGTGAAATGACCTAATAACCTTGATTGAAAGTTATAAAGGAAATTGTATGTTTAGTTTTAATTTTAAACGTAGTGTATGATCAACTTTAGGAAAATTTAAAGTAGTCCATAAACTAGAAGTTATAAAAGAGTATACTAGCATTTTCTTTAATTATATATTCGTAGAATTTTGAGTCACCCTGTAATAAGGAAAATGTATAATTTTTATTGTGATCTTTCATTGGATAATTACTATTCTAGACTGTACATTTTATCTCTTAAATTATACGTTAATTTTAAACATAGTGTAAGATTCACTTTAGCAAAATTTAAAGCAGTTCATTGACTAGAATTTACAAAAAAAATTATTTTATGTTTATGTTTATGTTCTTTAATCAGACTCTGTATATTTTTAGAATTTTGAGTAACTCTGTAATAAGGAAAATTTATAATTTGTATTGTGATTTTCCATTGGCTAATTATTATTCTATTATTAAATAGATTAGAATTTATAATTTTTTTTATTTCCCAAAAATATTACGATATTTTTCGCACATCTTTTTGTCCCTTTGCCAAACAAGATGTAAAACAGTCGAAGTAATTCACTTCACGTTCTCTCGCTGCATGTGTCCAACATTTAAGAGGTGGAGGTAGTGAAGAGGACGTCGACGACGTGCCTGAATCGTTAAAAAAAAAACCAAAGAAAACTCCAACAAATGATGGAGAAAGAGATACGAGATACAGGAACATCCCCAGGGTGATTCGAGGAAAACGTGAGCAAATCAATTTTAATGTTGGTGAAAATTTTAGAAGACTTTTGTTTTATATGAATAAAAACTTAAATATGGAATGGAAAATATTTTATAAATTGTATCATCCTGTATAAGGAGTGCAAATCACTATTGATTTCTTGGCAGGAAATCGCATGCAACCTGCCACTTCCAAACTAAAACTCCCCAACACTTTCGGAGAGAGAAATGCAAGTTTGAAATTCAAGAGAGACTCATTGAAGTTCATGTTGCATTTCCGAGAAGTTATGCAAACCCCAGATTTACTTGTCATCTCAAGAATTTCAGATAGAATTGGATTATCTCAAACTAAAAAATGGATTTTTAGTATTTATCATTTATATAAAAGAATAAAAGAATATAAGGAGAATAAAATATAAGTTATTGAAGTTAAAATATAAAAAAATTTCTTTACTTTGTGTACAGAAAATTTTTATTTATATTAACACGTTGCCTACCACGTTGGTCCGATGGGACCAACACAGATGGTGACACACCGGACAAGGTCAGCAGATTCGTTAAGCCATCGGCCTTTATATTTGGTCATTTCCTCGAATAAATATGACAAGAGTTCGATAGTTGCCATTCTAAAATTGTCCTAAAATGGAATAACGAGCATGTAAAAGCTCTTGAAAATTAAAACAGTTGTATTTTTATTTATAACAAAGTTTCACAATTCTATAAAAATTGCGTGGTCCTTCACAAGTTTTTTTTTGTGATTAACCGTATAGCGTAGAAGTAATAGTATATTATTCAACGAGCGGTAATGTAGGTCATAACTCACGCAGATGAAGTTTGCAGCACGAGCCGCAGGCGAGTGCTGTAATTCATCAACTGAATTATGACCATTGCCGCAAGTTGAATACTATACTTTATCTACGACTATATGAATAAATACTAAGCTGCAAGTACGGAGAAAGAACTTTATTCACAATTTATGTTGATTGTGTTATTTAGGATGGAGTAGAAAGTTTGTTTTGTGATTTTTCGGGTAATAAATTGTGTATTGTAGATAGTATAAAAAAAAAAACAAAAAAATCAGAAAAGTGAGAAAGAAAAAGGAAAAAATAGTTAAACATTGAAAAAATAGGAACAATATTGAGAAATGGGGAAAAATAGGAAAAAAAAGAAAAAGACAGGAGAAATAGTGAAAAATGGGGGAAAATAGGAAAAAATAAGGAGAAATGGGAAAATAAGAAAAACAGGAAATCCCAGGAAAAACAGAAAAAATAGGGAGAAATGGGGAAAATAAGGAAAATTGGAAAAATAGGTTACAACGCGAAATAGTAGGGAAAAACAAGAAAAAATAGGGGGAAATAGGGATAAATACGAAAATAAGGAAATATAGAAAAAATGGAGAATAGAGAAAACGAGGAAAAAATAGTGAAACATGGAGAAAAATTGGGAAAATCGGGGAAAAGTGAAAGAATTCGAAAAAAGCAAAAAATAAAAACAAACGAAAAAAAAACAAAAAATCGAAAAATTGAAAGAGAAAATCCGAGGAATAAGAAAAAAATCAGAAAACAAAAGAAAGAAATAGAAAAAACAGAACAATGAGGAGAATTTAAAAAAAAAAACGAAAAATCAGAAAAATGGGAAGAAACGAGAAAAAATTAGAGAAAAATGAGAAAATAAAACATTGAAAGAAAAATCAGAAAATTGGAAAAAAATTAAAAATCAAATTGTAAAATTCGGAAAAGTGAAAAAATCAAAAAAGCCAAAAAAAAAATGAAAATATTGCGCAAAAAATTCACAAAAACCGAAAAAAAAAACCAGAGGAAGAAGAAAAAAATTAAAAACAAAAGACAGAAATACAAAAAAACATAACAATGAGGAAAATTGGAAAAAAACAAAAAATCAGAAATATATGAAAAAACGAGAAAAAATTAGAGACAATTTAAAAAAAAATCTGAAAAAAAATCAGAAAAAAACCGAAAAAATCGGAAAAGAAAATAAAAAATTGAAACAAAAATCAAAATATTGGAAAAAAATGAAAAATCAAATTGTTCAATACGAAAAAAATGAAATAATCAAAAAAAAATGAAAAAAATGGCGCAAAAAATTCATAAAAACCGAAAAAAAAACTAGAGGAATAAGAAAAAAATAAAATGTGGGATATTTAAATAAAACTTGCTTTCCCAATAACTAATATTAACTTTAATTGGTAAGTTCATTTACGAGTATACAAAGATAACTGTGTATTTATTAAAATGGTATCGAACAGGTAAACGGTGTCTACCGAAAAACACATACAAAAAAGGGTTTTATTAATTTGCAAATACACACCAGTGGCGTTACAATTTGCATGGTAAAATATACCACATTCTCCCCCACCAATAAGAGATAATGAAACTTCCAATAACAAAAAATAACAAATCATTTCTTATGCTAAAAATTATGTATAAGCTAACCTTTCTGGTTGTTTTCTCAATCTCTTACTGTTAACAACATTTTCAACAACTTGGGGTTCACATATTTCGTTTTCATCCCTGTTTATTTCAGGTAAGTTTATATTATAATCGTTATTCACAGAAGTACTCCTATTCTCGGTGGAAATCGTATCATTTAAATTACTCTGAATCTTAGTTTTACTCATTTGATTTGTATGACGCTTCCAGGTAACATTCAACTCAGGAATTTCAACAATATAAGTACATTTGCCTATAACTTTTTTAATTTTACCCAGAATCCAAGTAAACTTATTTGGTATACGATAATCCTTAACTAAAACTTGATCACCGATTTCAAACATCCTATGCTTCTTCCCCCTAAAATTTTTAATTTGTTTTTCTTGTTTCATAATTACTCTATTTTCAATTTCTTCTTTTGTTTTGGGTTTTAAAGCACAAAATCGTGTTCGCAGATCTCTACCGAACATTAATGTAGCTGGTGATACTCCTGTAGTGCTATGAAAAGTGTTACGATAATCGAATAAAAAATTATTTAGAGCTATATTAATATTGAGTGACTTATTTTTACCTAAATAGTTTTTTAACGCATTTTTAATATTTTTCACGGCATTTTCCGCTGCACCGTTTGATTGTGGAAAATATGGCGAATAGGAGGACCGCCATTACGAATAACATATATATTTATTGTATTTTCGAAATTATTATAATTTATTTTTGCTGAAAACATACCTAAAGTTTGCATTTGTTCACCAGTATAAACATTTAAAATTTTATTTGGAGAAATTAATTTATAATTTGATAAATTTTCATTCCAAAAATTTTCAGAAATAGCACAAATGCTCGCCCCGGTATCAAGTTGAAAAGTAAAAGGTTTATCATCGATACAAATTTCAATCAGAAATGAATTTTCTACAACCTTTTTATCTGTAACCGAAAAAATATCCTCACATTCAATATAATTTTGAACTACCTTTTGTTTTGACGAACCACTACTGGAAGAATTATTTTTCTTTGGACATACTGGAGCTAGATGACCTTGGATTTTGCAGAAGTTGCACACTTTATTTTTATAACGACACTGTTTTGTGGCATGATTTCTTCTACCACAACAAGCACATTTTTCACTCACGTTTCCACTTTGTAAACACTGCGAAGATGACGTATATTTTTGGCGTTGCTTATTCCTTGCACTGACCTGATGAACTCCTGGTTCTGTCTTAATGACAGGCTGTTGGTGTCTTCCGGAACTATTTTGCTCGGCAGCCGCCATTTCAGTTACAGCGGTTTCAATCGCTTCGGAGAAAGTACAAGTTAGTTTCTCCTTAAAAAGTTTTGACTGCACTGGTCCCTTATCAAAACCAACGATAAACCGATCACGCAACATCATATCAATTACAGAATCTTCAAATTCGCAGTTAAGAGCTAAATTTCTTACTCTTGCCGCCCACTCATTAGCGTTCTCATGTCGATCTTTAAAAGCAGCAAAAAATTTTGAACGTACCACAAATGTAGATTCTGATTTTTTAAAATATTTATTAAAAAGTTCTGCGAGTTCCTTGTAATTTTTATCTTCTGGTAATCTCGGCAGGCATAAATTATATATAAGTTTGTAAGCATCTTCGTCAAAGGCATTCAGAAGTATTGCACATTTTTTAGCATCTTCTGTTATATTATTTACCAAAAAATAATTATCGAGTCGTCGTTTATAAATTACCCAGTCGCTATCTTGAGCACTAAATTCTCGTATTTGTCCATAATACGATGGATTTGATAAGTTTTTATCCGGCATTTCTTTAGACGTTTTTTTAATACACGTACTAATTGCCGTCAATTTTAAATTTCGGGGTTCTAATCACTTATTTTGAAGTAATAATAAAATACACCTCGTCGCCAAATCTGTGGGATATTTAAATAAAACTTGCTTTCCCAATAACTAATATTAACTTTAATTGGTAAGTTCATTTACGAGTATACAAAGATAACTGTGTATTTATTAAAATGGTATCGAACAGGTAAACGGTGTCTACCGAAAAACACATACAAAAAAGGGTTTTATTAATTTGCAAATACACACCAGTGGCGTTACAATTTGCATGGTAAAATATACCACATAAAAACAAAAGACAGAAATAGAAAAAATATTACCTACTCCCGTCAATGACAGTAAACTAGATACCTTTGTATGGTAAATATACATTCCTATCCATAACTCACTATAGTGAGTTATGAAAAGTCATAACTCCCGCTATTTGTTTATAGATACTATTAATTGCTCAAAAGCAGTTGAATAATTAATATACAACTTAATAGGAGTAGATAAAAATGTTAGATCTATATTAATCCTCACAATTTTTAATAAACAAACTATAAAACTTTATTTAGAAACTAACATTTTGCTTCCACTTTATCTAAAAAAATAAGGGTGATTTTTAATGTTGAATCCCTCAGTTTCCAATACCCGAAATCACATAAATTTCAATATCATCTATATAGCACTAATTGAATAATATGCATCCATATACCTCTCCCAGGAATAACTGTCAGTGGCATAGGCACTGGGTCTATAGGGGATTAAAAATCAATTTGCATTCTTTGTAGTTTTGAAATGCAGAGTTTGGTATTAGGGAGGATAATGAAAAAATATGATGGAAATTGAAGTTTGCGAACAATAGAAACGACTTTACTAAAAACGAAAGATAATACTAAAATAATAATTTTTTTATTAAATACCCTAATACTACTTCACTGTTATTATCTAACGACTTCTATTGTCAACCAACTGCCCTAGACCTTACGCGATATTAATTTTTGCGGCATGTCAAATCGACAAGTGCGCTAACTAATAGTATCACACATACCATAAATTTCGAATAAACGGATCTGATCTGATTCATACTCAGAATGTCATAAATAAACGAGTCTTCGCGAAAATATGATCGTTTCGCTTTGGCCCCCCCTTTTGTCATGCTTTTCTATGACAACTGGAGCAGGAGTTGAATGAATAGTGAGCTTGTTTGTAAATCAGTGACCAGATGGTCATTTGTTAGTAGATATTTGACATTTGGTGTTTAGGGGATATTGGTGTGTTTATTATAAAAAAATTCTTATATGTTTATAAATAAGAATGGTCACGATTATATATTTATTAGGACAAAGAATTATTATTATATTTATTGAAATATTATTCTGTAGTAAAATTTATAATTGTTGGAATTGAAATAATGAGGATACTAATTTTGATTCGGCTCCTGCGGTGTTGAGAGGTCTTTTATTGTTATACAGGATATAATAAGAGAAGAGATGATTTCGAGGTATCCACATAATGTTTTTTTAACTATATTTAGGACCTGTTTTCTTTTCCTTTTCTCCCCTGGGGAAAATTAAAATTCACTAATAAAATTTAACAGAGTTTTAGTAAAAAAATCCGACTCTGTTGAATTGAAAAATGATTACTATTTTCAAAATTTTTTTTTTTATTTTTAATGAAGTGAAAATAGTGAAGGGAAGACAGCTAAAGGAAAGTCATAAAAAAAGTGGATGGTAAGTCAATCAAGCTCGAGAAATCCGTTCATCTAATTTTTTATGACTTCTCTCTATCTTTCCCTAGCTCGTTTCTCTTTTCTAAAACAAAAATAATTTTTTTATCAACATTTTTCTTAATTTTTATTTTTAACAGAGGGGGAAAGAATGAGGGGAAGGTAACTAAAGGGAAGTCATAAAAAAATTAATTGTACGTGATTGTGGATAAGAGGGGAAAAATACTCAATTCAGATTTTACGTAAAAATACAGTTAAAAAGAAGGGGGAAAAAGAAGAGGAGGTAGGAAAATTATTTTCTCACTATCCACTCGGAATAATCAAGTGAATCAAGATCGAGAAATCTTTTCTCTCTAACTATCATCTCCCACTCGTTTCGTTTCTAAAATAAAAACCGTTTTTTTTCAACGCATTTTTTTAAGATAAGAAGTGGGAAGAAGATAGTTAAAGAGAAGCTATAAATTTTTCTCGGGTTTGATCGATTTTATTGCTCCGAACCTCGGCTATATCGTAGTTCATTACGCAGACCGGTTGAATGCCGGCCGTTGCCCAGGTCAGAAAATATTTGTTGTTGGATTTGCATGTTTAGGTTGTTATCTCTGTTTCCCCCACCATCTACTCCGAGCTGCGAGGTTCGAAGTGTAATGTACCTACCAATTGTAATCCCCTGTATATTGTTGTTAACATTTGACAGACTGATAAGTTAAAAACAATACTTTAGGTAAACCTTGAATGCCTTTTTGATAAAGCACTGTCGGATTCTATTCGGATTCTATTCGGATTCTATTCGGATTCTATTCGGATTCTATTCGGATTCTATTCAGATTCTATTCAAAATGTTGGGGTTTGAACTAATCCAGGACTACATTTCCAAAAGAAAGAATACTTCAAGGATACCAAGAAGTATTGACCAAAAAATTTAAGATTTTGGTAGAAATATCCCTGGAGTTCCACCTGCCATGGTTCCAAAAGAAGATTGTTCATCAAAATGTTGGAGTTTGAACTGATCCAGGACTACATCTCTGACAGAAAGAATAGTTCAAGGATATCAAGAAGTATTCACCAAAAATTCAATATTTTAGTCAAAATACCACTGGAATTCCACCTGCCAATGTTCCAAAAGAAGATTGTTCATCAAAATGTTGGGGTTTGAACTGATTCAGGACTAAATCTCTGAAAGAAAGAATAATCCAAGGATACCAAGAAGTATTCGCCAAAAAATTCAAGATTATGGTCAAAATACTCCTGGAGTTCCACCTGCCAAGGTTCCGAAAGAAGATTGTTCATCAAAATGTTGGGGTTTGAACTGATTCAGGACTAAATCTCTGAAAGAAAGAATAATCCAAGGATACCAAGAAGTATTCGCCAAAAAATTCAAGATTATGGTCAAAATACCCCTGGAGTTCCACCTGCCATGGTTCCAAAAGAAGATTGTTCATCAAAATGTTGGGGTTTGAACTGATTCAGGACTAAATCTCTGAAAGAAAGAATAATCCAAGGATACCAAGAAGTATTCGCCAAAAAATTCAAGATTATGGTCAAAATACTCCTGGAGTTCCACCTGCCAAGGTTCCGAAAGAAGATTGTTCATCAAAATGTTGGGGTTTGAACTGATTCAGGACTAAATCTCTGAAAGAAAGAATAATCCAAGGATACCAGGAATTATTCACCAAAAAATTCAAGATTTTGGTCAAAATACCCCTGGACTTCCACCTGCCATGGTTCCAAAAGAAGATTGTTCATCAAAATGTTGGGGTTTGAACTGATTCAGGACTAAATCTCTTAAAGAAAGAATAATCCAAGGATACCAAGAAGTAAAAGCCAAAAAATTCAAGATTTTGGTCAAAATACCCCTGGAGTTCTACCTGCCAAGGTTCCGAAACTCATGGGAAGGTATTCCATATGTCCAAGGAGCCAAGATTGGAAGGCTAAATTGTCCTGTCAAAGTTGTAAATCATTATTGTGCCTGTAATAAGTTTCCAAAACTGCATGAATTCAGACAGAGACAAATTTTTACTATTTTACTTTACAGCCTATAGAGTCTTTATTGTGTTCTCTAATTATTAAATTACTATTTATGATTGTATTTCTGGTTATAAAATATCAAAGGATTTTTCAGTTAAAGTGTTTTTTTCAGTCTGTCAAAATCTACCTATTTTTAGTTTCTATTCAATAAAGGTATTCTGACATTTATGATTGTTAATTTTATGTTTTAATGGTCGCCAGTGAGACCATAGAGTTAAAAAAAAATAAATAGAAATATACAAAACATTTTATTTATTTATTTGGAAATTGGAGTGTCTTAGACCTCACATATGTACTGATGAAAAAAAAATCCACATATGTAACCCAGGGTTATATAAATGGGTGAGAAAATAACCCTTACAGTTTACTATATTTTGCTTATTTTTATTGAATTTCATGTAACGCAGTTTCATAAGTTAATATAACAATAATAATTAACACGTCGACTACTATACGTTTACCGATTCTTAATCATATTTGTTCATTGCTCTGCTCTTATGACATTATAGATTATTATGTCCTGACCTTCGTTTTGACTTGCGATAGACCATCTCTGGTACGCCTCTGGTCAAGTACTTATACTCACATTAACCTTGGTAAAAACACCCTCCGCCTCATTGACCTTGAGTGCTATTTATGATATATGAGGAGCACCAGATCCTCTTAGATATCTAGGAAATGGACTGACATTACTTCAAGCCGACCATTTTAATGTTGATGTCATCGCAACAGAAATATATTTATTATTTTGTTGGCCGAATACCACGTACTAATATTTGACCGAAACATAGGCGTACACTTAAGAGTGTTCAATACTGCTCTCGGGCTAACAAAACCAATAATACATATTTTTATATTTTGTGACTCTAAGGGCTGACATTATTTTAACCCGTTTTATATAGGTCATTGGTTCTGGATTCGGAATAACATCAACAAAGACACATTTCTGTCCCATTTTTTGTTTTCTTCGTCTAACAGACGCAATCTCCATTCTTCACTATTTTTTTTTAATATAAATTAAACATTTTGATCCTAGAACACTTATTAATTTATTTGTTGAAATTAATAGACCTAAAAAAGAAGTGAGTATATGTTTATTTGTAAATAAAATACATGGATGGAAGGTAAAAATAATAAATATTGAGAAATAATGAACAAAAATTAACAGATAAATATTTCCATGTCTTAACAATTTATTAAACATAATTTGTTACTATGTTACTTAAAAAATTATTACTTGTCAATGTTCAACAATACTAATATGCCTTTTTCCGGAATATACCTAACGTAACCCATAAATAACTCTTTTATTTGTCACTTGGTACAAGCTCATCACCATTAAACACGAAAATTTACGATCGTCTATAAATAAAACGCATGTACGACGGGACTAACTTACAACAAAACTTCTTTCACTTTTCGCATAGCTATGCTAATAATTTACAGTCCGATTACACGAATAGCGTTGACAACGACTATTAATAATAATCATGTTCGTTAACGAATCATATTTGATACCATAATATAAATAATCAATAATATCGGAATATCTGAATGCTACTGTATGTGTATGTTTGTTTTGAAATGGGTGTGTTGGGTTCGTTTTTAGATAAGATGATGACCAGACAGATTGTATCCTTCAGAAACAAAACTCAACCAAAACAAACAACATTTCGATATGCTGCAGACACACCGAACAAGCACTAGACACGTTATATTCAAAACAGTAACTCTATTATCTTAATATGTTTGTTGATAAGGAATACGAAATTAGAACCACCCTCCTGCATTTCGATATGTTGATGTATACAAGGTGATTTAAAAAATTGGAATTAAAATGTCATTAAGCTAGTTAGAAATTTTTATTTTTCTAGATGTACGCTACTGTACGCAACAAATGTATAAAAGAAATATCCTACAAAAAAAAAATCAATGGTATCTTTATTTTAAAAATTGAGACCGTTATTGATCTGTCCTTATTGATGAATAACTTAAAAAAAATTATTATTAATTGAAATGTTTTTAAGTGTTGGGATACTAATAAAATAATATTTCTCGAAACTAGTAAAAAATTGTTTGAAAGATAACTAGAAAACCAGAAATATTTTAAATTTTTTTCCTTATGAAATTAGAAATAAAAATATAAGCGAATCCTCTTAAGGATTTTTTAATGTTAGAATTTTTCTGTGTCACTCAGTTAGGCTCTAGTCCGGATAATTAACCCAAGATTGTTTTGTACTCAACATTTTTTTCTGAGCTACTAGGTTTAATTTCGGATAAATAATAAATTTAGTTACCAACTTAAGTTTCTTTTGTATCTACTTAATAATTTTTTCTGAGCCATTAGGCCTAATTTTGGCTAGATACTTAAGTTTATGTTCTAGTTAACAATTTTTTTCTGAGATACTAGGCTTAATTTTGGATAGATAATTAAGTTTCTTTTGTACTTAACAATTTTTTTCTGACTTACAAAGCTTGTCTTTGACCAGATAATTAACGTGGGCAGCCTCTTCAGTTTCTTTTATAATTAATAATTTTTTTTCTGAGTTACTGTGCTTGAATTAGGTCAGATAATTAACGTGAGTAGCAATTTCTATTTCTTTTGTACCTAACAAATTTTTTTCTGAACTACTAGGCTTGAGTATTGCCAAATTATTAACGTGGGGATAACAACTTAAGTTTCTTTTATATTTAACAATTTTTTTCTGAGCTACTAGACCTAAGCTTGCCTAGATAATTAACATGGAGGGCAACCTAACTTTCTATTGATTTTAACAATTTTTTTTCTGATCTACTAGGCATGAGTTTTACCAAATTATTAACGTGGATGTAGCAACTTAAGTTTATTTTATATTTAACAATTTTTTTCTGAGCTACTAGACCTAAGTTTTCCTAGATAATTAACATGGAGAGCGACCTAACTTTCTATTGAACTTAACATTTTTTTTCTGATCTATTAGGCTTGAGTTTGGCCAGATAATTAACGTATGTAGCAACTTAAGTTTCTATTCTTCTTAACAATTTTTTCTGAGCTACTAGGCTTGTGGTTGGCCAGATAATTAACGTGGGTAGCAATTTTTATTTCTTTCGTAACTAACAATTTTTTTTCTGTGCTACTAGGCTTGAGTTTTGCCAAATTATTAACGTGGATGTAGCAACTTAAGTTTCTTTTATATTTAACAATTTTTTTCTGAGCTACTAGACCTAAACTTGCCTAGATAATTAACATGGAGGGCAACCTAACTTTCTATTGATTTTTAACAATTTTTTTTCTGATCTACTAGGCTTGAGTTTGGCCAGATAATTAACGTATGTAGCAACTTAAGTTTCTGTTGTTCTTAACAATTTTTTTCTGAGCTACTAGGCTTGTGGTTGGCCAGATAATTAACGTGGGTAGCAATTTCTATTTCTTTTTTACCTAACAATTTTTTTTCTGAACTACTAGGCTTGAGTTTGGCCAAATTATTAACGTGGGTGTAGCAACTTAAGTTTATTTTATATTTAACAATTTTTTTCTGAGCTACTAGACCTAAGTTTTCCTAGATAATTAACATGGAGAGCGACCTAACTTTCTATTGAACTTAACATTTTTTTTTTCTGATCTATTAGGCTTGAATTTGGCCAGATAATTAACGTAGAGCAACTTAAGTTTCTATTGTTCATAACAATTTTTTTCTGAGCTACTAGGCTTGTGGTTGGCCAGATAATGAACGTGGGTAGCAATTTCTATTTCTTTTCTAACTAACAATTTTTTTTCTGAGCTACTAGGCTTGAGTTTTGCCAAATTATTAACGTGGATGTAGCAACTTAAGTTTCTTTTATATATAACAATTTTTTTCTGAGCTACTAGACCTAAGCTTGCCTAGATAATTAACATGGAGGGCAACCTAACTTTCTATTGATTTTAACAATTTTTTTTCTGATCTACTAGGCTTGAGTTTGGCCAGATAATTAACGTGGGTAGCAATTTCTATTTCTTTTGCAACTAACAATTTTTTTTCTGAGCTACTATACATGAATTTTGCCAACTTATTAACGTGGATGTAGCAACTTAAGTTTCTTTTATATTTAACAATTTTTTTCTGAGCTACTAGACCTAAGCTTGCCTAGATAATTAACATGGAGGGCAACCTAACTTTCTATTGATTTTAACAATTTTTTTTCTGATCTACTAGGCTTGAGTTTGGCCAGATAATTAACGTGGGTAGCAAGTTCTATTTCTTTTGCAACTAACAATTTTTTTTCTGAGCTACTATACATGAATTTTGCCAAATTATTAACGTGGATGTAGCAACTTAAGTTTCTTTTATATTTAACAATTTTTTTCTGAGCTGCTAGACCTAAGTTTGCCTAGATAATTAACATGGAGGGCAACCTAACTTTCTATTGATTTTAACAATTTTTTTTCTGATCTACTAGTCTTGAGTTTGGCCAGATAATTAACGTAGGTAGCAACTTAAGTTTCTATTCTTCTTAACATTTTTTTCTGAGCTACTAGGCTTGAATTTGGCCAGATAATTAACATAGGTAGCAACTTAAGTTCCTTTCCTACTTAACAAATTTTTTTCTGAGCTACTAGGTTTGTGTTTTTTCAGATAATAGACGTGGTCAGCAACTTAAGTTTCTTTTGTACTTAACAATTTTTTTCTGAGCTTCTAGACTTGACATTGGCCAGATATTTAACGTGGGCAGCGACTTACGTTTCTATTGTACGTAACAAATTTATTTTTGAGCTACTAGGTTTGAGTTTGGTCATATAATTAACGTATTCAGCACCTTTAGTTTCTTTTGTACTTAACAATTTTTTTCTGAGCTACTAGGCTTGAGTTTTACCAGATAATAAACGTGGGCAGCAACTTAAGTTTTTTTTGTACTTAACAATTTTTTTCTGAGCTACTAAGTCTGTGTTTTGCCATATAATAAACGTGGACCGTAACTTAAGTTTCTTTTGTACCTAACAATTTTTTTTCTGAGCTACTAGGCTTGACATTGGCTAGACAATTAACGTGGGCAGTAACTTACGTTTCTATTGTACTTAAATTTTTTTTTCTGAGCTACTAGGTTTGAGTTTTGTCAGATTATTAACGTGGGTAGCAACTTAAGTTTCTTTTGTACTTAACAATTTTTTTCTGAGCTGCTCGGCTTAATATTAGCTAGATAATTGATGTGGGTGATAAACCAAGTTTCTTTTGTATTAACCAACTTTTTTCTGAGCTACTTGACCTAAGTTTGGCTAGATAATTAACGTGGGTATTAACCTAAATTTCTTTTGTACCCAACAACTTTTTTCTGAGCTTCTAGGCTTGAGTTTGGCTAGATAATTAACGTAGGTAGAAACCTAAATTTCTTTGTACTTAATAAATTTTTTCTAGGCTTAATTTTGGCTAGACAATAAACGTGGGTAGTAAACTAAGTTTCTTTTGTACTTAAGATTTTATTTCTGAGCTACTAGGCTTGAGTTTGGCTGGATAATTAAATTGGGCAGCAACTTAAGTTTCTATTGTACAGTAATAATTTTTTCTGAGCTCTTAGGCTTGAGTTTTGCCAAATTATTAATGTAGGTAGCAACCTAAATTCCTTTTGTAATTAACAATTTTTTTCTGAGATATTAGACTTGTTTATGGCCAGATAATTAACGTGAGCAGCAACTTAAGCTTCTATTGTACTTGACCAATTTTTTTCTGAGCTACTAGTTTTCAGTTTGGCCAGATAATTAATGTAGGCAGCAACTTAAGTTTCTTTTGTACTTAATTTTTTTTCTGAGCTACGAGGCTTAAATTTGACTGGATAAATAACGTGGCTAGCGACCTAAGTTTATTTTAAACTTAACAATTTTTTTTCTGAACTACTAGGCTTGAGTTTGGTTAGATAATTAATATGTTTCTTTTTTCTGAGCTACAGGGATTAAGTTTCCCCAGATAATT
This sequence comes from Neocrepidodera transversa, assembly GCA_963243735.1. NCBI lineage: Eukaryota > Metazoa > Arthropoda > Insecta > Coleoptera > Chrysomelidae > Neocrepidodera > Neocrepidodera transversa. The sequence continues at coordinate 3,180,711 of OY725353.1, forward strand.
AGGTAGTAACCTAACTTTCATTTGTACTTAATATTTTTTTTCTTTTCCTGATTCATTAAGCTTAACTTTAGCTAGATAATTAAAGTGGGTAGTTACATTAGTTTGTTTTGTATAAAACAAATATTTAACTGAGGTAGCAACTTAAGTTTCTTTTATACCTACTAACGCATTTTTTCTATGATTTGGTAGCAACCTAAATTTGGCTTGTACTTAATATTTTTTTCTGATCCATAGCAACTAAAGTTTATTTTGTACTTAAGAAGCGGAAATATGTTATCTTGCCTAAAATGACCGAGCGCTCCGTTAATATTAGAGATAGGAAGCTGCGGTTTTCAACAATCGATTCTGTATTTAATTCTTCAGAGCGCGTCTATATCACTTTTTTTATTTTTAGTAAAAGTGATACGACTATCAATTATTTTTCTTTAAATAAATTTGAAAAAAGTAGCACAGCTGCGCTATTGTAATAAATATTTTATATCTCATGAAAAAAAACCGCATATTTTTTAGTTACTATATTAGGTGAGATCTCGTCCAAAACGAATAATTATGTTTTGTGGCTCTCTACTATGTATCTGCGCAGAAAAAAATAGACTAGTGGGTAGGATTACTTAACATTAACCGGAAAATACTAAAAAAATAATTTTTCTTGGGTAATTAATTGGCTTGAATTTTTATATATGATTAATTTATGTAGCAACTTAAGTTTCTTTTGCAATTAACTGCTTTTACTAGGCTTAAGTTTGTTTAGATAATTAATATGGGTAGCAAACAAAATTGTTGTTTTGTTATTTAAAAAAAAATCAAATTAAATCACCCTCTATAAATACATCGACATATTCTCCACTGATATGTAAATGTAAATTTGATAAGTATATAGCAAGGCATTAATAAATAATATTTTGAATGCCGATCTGTCAACAGTAATAAATATACCGGCTACAAGTCGTACAAGTGTTTGCTCGGTCAGATTACAACCAGTTGAACTGGTAAATATTTGACCATCGAGGGTATCAGGTAGATGCCGAAGAATGTCAAGAATAAACATAAAAATACGAACGTTCAATTTTAAATTACCAATTCCAATTTCTGATAATTCTACAATAATCCGATAACCTACATTTTGAAAACCGAGTTACCTCCAATTGTTATCCACACGTCTCCTAAATGTCAATAAAGTTACTTGGAATTGGCGAGTAATTAGCCTACAGCCTTCAAGCTGCCAGTTATAATCAAGTTCGGAAGCAAATTGCATTTTCTCATTACAAAAGTTCCAATAGGAACGAAGACCCTTTGAAACACTTTCATTTCCGGCAAATAAGAGACAAACGACTAACTTTGTATGTAAAATTTAACATTCTAATTTTAGATTTGGATTTAGAATAAAAAAAGTGAACAAAAAAAAGTCTTAAGAAAACTTTGTGTTTTAAAATTTGTGATTTTTTTGGATTTAGCTTAAAAGAGTAAATTAAAATTTAAAAAAAAAATGTGCCTATTGAGATAAGAAAGTTATAGGGGTCTGAAGTTTTAAATTTTTTGAATTTGTTGGTGTAAAATTTAAAATTCCGATTTTAGATTAAAATTCAGCATTAAAATCTGAAATTTTAAAAATTGTGAATTGATTTCTTATTTAAAATTCTTATATCAGATTTGGTTTTAGCATAAAAAAAAATAAACAAAAAAGTATATTAAGAAAAGTTTTATTGAATTTCCGCAACTAAAATTGGATTTTTTACAGCCAAAATTCAATTTTTCGATATAAAAATCCAATTTTTACTAAAATATTACAGTTTTTTAGCAAGAAAATTGAATTTTTGCTATAAAAATTTAATTTTCTTTAGCATATTTATGATACAAATTTGGATTTTATTGCAAAAATGTGTTTTTATGTAAAAAATTAAATTTTGGTTTAAAAATTTAATTTTGATACAAAAATTTTTAAAAATTTTTTAATGTTAATTTAAAGATCCTTGAAACGTTTTTAAGAATTGAAAATTTCTTGAAAAATCCGTAAAATATTATTAAATAATCCTTGCAAAATCCTTCAAATGTTTTAAAAAAAAAACCCTAAATCTTTAAAAAAATCATGATAGTAATTCTCGAAAATCTCTTGGAAAATTCGTCATAAAATTCATCAAAATTACTTGAATTTTATTCTTTGAAAAAAAAAACAGTAAAATACTAAGTCTTGAAAAATTCTTGAAAATATTTTAAAATCCTTAAAAAAAAATCTTTTGAAAATCCTTAAAAGTTGAAAAATCTTGAAAAACTTAAAAAAAAAATCCGTGAAAAACTCAAATGAAAAATCCTTGAAGTCCTTTTTAAAAAATTCTTCAAAATTACTTGAAAAATTCTTCAAAATTACTTGAAAAATTCCTCAAAATTACTTGAAGAATTTTATTATTAAAAAAAAAATTTAAAAAATATTAAATCTTGAAAAATCCTTAAAAAAATCTTTTGAAAATCCTTAAAAGTTTAAATTTGTTGAAAAATATTGAAAAACTCTTAAAAGCTGAAAAAACTTGAAAAACTCAAAAAAATCCTAGAAAAAAATCCTGAAAAAAAACTTCAAAATTACATGAAGAATTTGATTATTAAAAAATACTAAATCTTGAAAAATTCCTGAAAATATCTAAAAGTCCTTACAAAAATCTTTGGAAAACCCTTAAAAGCTGAAAATCTTGAAAAACCAAAAAGTTCCTTGAAAAATCCTAGAAAAAATCCTGAAAAAAATCTTCAAAATTACATGAAGAATTTGATTATTAAAAAATACTAAATCTTGAAAAATTCCTGAAAATATCTAAAAGTCCTTACAAAAATCTTTGGAAAACCCTTAAAAGCTGAAAATCTTGAAAAACCAAAAAGTTCCTTGAAAAATCCTAGAAAAAATCCTGAAAAAAATCTTCAAAATAACTTGAAGAATTTGATTATTAAAAAATACTAAATCTTGAAAAATTCCTGAAAATATCTAAAAGTCCTTACAAAAATCTTTGAAAAACCATTAAAAGCTGAAAATCTTGAAAAACTAAAAAAGTTCCTTGAAAAATCCTAGAAAAAATCCTGAAAAAAATCTTCAAAATTACTTGAAAAATTTGATTATTAAAAAATACTAAATCTTGAAAAATTCCTGAAAATATCTAAAAGTCCTTACAAAAATCTTTAGAAAACCCTTAAAAGCTGAAAATCTTGAAAAACTAAAAAAGTTCCTTGAAAAATCCTAGAAAAAATCCTGAAAAAATCTTTTAAATTACGTGAAAAATTTGATTATTAAAAAATACTAAATCTTGAAAAATTCCTGAAAATATCTAAAAGTCCTTACAAAAATCTTTTGAAAACCCTTAAAAGCTGAAAATCTTGAAAAACTAAAAAAGTTCGTTGAAAAAACCTAGAAAAAATCCTGAAAAAAATCTTCAAAATAACTTGAAGAATTTGATTATTAAAAAATACTAAATCTTGAAAAATTCCTGAAAATATCTAAAAGTCCTTACAAAAATCTTTGAAAAACCATTAAAAGCTGAAAATCTTGAAAAACTAAAAAAGTTCCTTGAAAAATCCTAGAAAAAATCCTGAAAAAAATCTTCAAAATTACTTGAAAAATTTGATTATTAAAAAATACTAAATCTTGAAAAATTCCTGAAAATATCTAAAAGTCCTTACAAAAATCTTTAGAAAACCCTTAAAAGCTGAAAATCTTGAAAAACTAAAAAAGTTCCTTGAAAAATCCTAGAAAAAATCCTGAAAAAAATCGTCAAAATTACTTGAAGAATTTGATTATTAAAAAATACTAAATCTTGATAAATTCCTGAAAATATCTAAAAGTCCTTACAAAAATCTTTGAAAAACCATTAAAAGCTGAAAACCTTGAAAAACTAAAAAAGTTCGTTGAAAAATCCTAGAAAAAATCCTGAAAAAAATCTTCAAAATTACTTGAAGAATTTGATTATTAAAAAATACTAAATCTTGAAAAATTCCTGAAAATATCTAAAAGTCCTTACAAAAATCTTTAGAAATCCCTTAAAAGCTGAAAATCTTGAAAAACTAAAAAAGTTCCTTGAAAAATCCTAGAAAAAATCCTGAAAAAAATCGTCAAAATTACTTGAAGAATTTGATTATTAAAAAATACTAAATCTTGATAAATTCCTGAAAATATCTAAAAGTCCTTACAAAAATCTTTGAAAAACCATTAAAAGCTGAAAACCTTGAAAAACTAAAAAAGTTCGTTGAAAAATCCTAGAAAAAATCCTGAAAAAAATCTTCAAAATTACTTGAAGAATTTGATTATTAAAAAATACTAAATCTTGAAAAATTCCTGAAAATATCTAAAAGTCCTTACAAAAATCTTTAGAAATCCCTTAAAAGCTGAAAATCTTGAAAAACTAAAAAAGTTCCTTGAAAAATCCTAGAAAAAATCCTGAAAAAATCTTTTAAATTACTTGAAGAATTTGATTATTAAAAAATACTAAATCTTGAAAAATTCCTGAAAATATCTAAAAGTCCTTACAGAAATTTTTGGAAAACCCTTTAAAGCTGAAAATCTTGAAAAACTGAAAAAGTTCCTTGAAAAATCCTAGAAAAAATCCTGAAAAAAATCGTCAAAATTACTTGAAGAATTTGATTATTAAAAAATACTAAATCTTGATAAATTCCTGAAAATATCTAAAAGTCCTTACAAAAATCTTTGAAAAACCATTAAAAGCTGAAAACCTTGAAAAACTAAAAAAGTTCGTTGAAAAATCCTAGAAAAAATCCTGAAAAAAATCTTCAAAATTACTTGAAGAATTTGATTATTAAAAAATACTAAATCTTGAAAAATTCCTGAAAATATCTAAAAGTCCTTACAAAAATCTTTAGAAATCCCTTAAAAGCTGAAAATCTTGAAAAACTAAAAAAGTTCCTTGAAAAATCCTAGAAAAAATCCTGAAAAAATCTTTTAAATTACTTGAAGAATTTGATTATTAAAAAATACTAAATCTTGAAAAATTCCTGAAAATATCTAAAAGTCCTTACAAAAATCTTTAGAAAACCCTTTAAAGCTGAAAATCTTGAAAAACTGAAAAAGTTCCTTGAAAAATCCTAGAAAAAATCCTGAAAAAAATCTTCAAAATAACTTGAAAAATTTGATTATTAAAAAATACTAAATCTTGAAAAATTCCTGAAAATATCTAAAAGTCCTTACAAAAATCTTTAGAAAACCCTTTAAAGCTGAAAATCTTGAAAAACTGAAAAAGTTCCTTGAAAAATCCTAGAAAAAATCCTGAAAAAAATCTTCAAAATAACTTGAAAAATTTGATTATTAAAAAATACTAAATCTTGAAAAATTCCTGAAAATATCTAAAAGTCCTTACAAAAATCTTTGGAAAACCCTTTAAAGCTGAAAATCTTGAAAAACTGAAAAAGTTCCTTGAAAAATCCCAGAAAAAATCCTGAAAAAAATCTTCAAAATTTCTTGAAGAATTTTATTCTTAAAAAAAAATATTAAAAAAATACTAAATCTTGAAACATTCTTGAAAATATATAAAATTCCTTAAAAAATCGATTGAAAATCCTTAAAAAGTTAAAATTTATTGAAGATCCCTCCCAAATATTTCAATGCCTTCTACGGTATCGTTAAAAATCCGAATTATTTACTTCAAAGCAATAAAATCTTACACAAAAAAGATAAATTCCACCTCCACTGACGCGACGTCGCGATATAATTGCCAAAAAAAAATTAGTCGACTATGAAATATTTTAACAAGTCTCAACAATTCCAGTAATCGTGTTAGTTTAAAACGGTGAATAAATTTTTACGAAACTGATATAAAAATTGTGTTTAGTGATTTTGAAATTTGTAAATTATAAAAGGTATGTTAGAAATTTATACGAATTTCATTATATTTATATTAAAACAATATTTTTATGTGTTTAAAAATCCATAACGCATATAGAAAAAACATTTTGATATTTTTCTAGATTTTACTCTACAGATATACATGGTGATTTAAATTTATATTATATTATTTTTTTATTGCTTTCTATATGTTATTATACAGAGTGCTAATTATTTCTGGATTCAGTTAAAAATATTTTTTATACTGAATTAAAAAAAAAACTATAGTACTTTTAGAGGACAATTCAAATTTTATAAATGTATAGCAATAATATTTTTTTTTTAGTAACAATTTTTTTTTTAATATTTGTTTAGTTATTTATTGTAAATTTTTTCTTTTTTTTTCAGTTAAAATAGTGAAGTGAGAAAAAAACAATGAAGATACGAGTTTCATCATAAAGGTTAGAATTATTTTTTTTTTGGTGGTGGTTATAAAATTTTATTTATTGACAATAAGTGCAGATATTTTACGAATTTTCCTTTACTATATTTGTAAAAAATTAAGTAATTTCAATTTTTTTTTATTCGCTTTGTTTACGTAATTTTGGAGTTTTTACAAAAATAAACAAATTTTCCTGGATTCATATTTATAAAAACAAAATAATTTTTATTTTGTCACGAATTTTGATTTTCCAAAGAACAAACTAATTTTTTTCGACTACAGTTAAAAAAAAATTGTGTAATTTCCAACTTTTTTAGTAATTTTTCTATGGTTTTAACAATATTTTAGATTTTCCAAATATTAAATAAATTCTCCTTGGTTTGGATTTTTGGAAAATTAAATTTTTTTTATTTTGATCACATTGTTTGAAAAACGTTTTATTTTCCAAATGATAAACTAGTTTCCCTCGGCTATTTTTTAAAAAAATGTGTTTTTTCTTATTTTTTGTTGTTTTCCTTTAGTTCTAACAATATTATTTCAGTAATTTTATATTTTTTAAGAAATAAACGAATTTTCCTAAATAATTTTTTTTTCGCCATTTTTTTTGTTTTGACTATAGTGTTTAAAAAAAGTTTGATTTTACAAATAATAAACTAAATTCCCTCGCCTATATTTTAACAAAATTTAGTAATCTTTTATTTTTCTAATTTCCCTCTAGTTTTAATAAGATTTTTTTCGGTAACTTTAGATTTTAGATTTCCCTTGTCTATATTTTAATAAAATTGGGTAATTCTTACTTTTTTGTAATTTTCCTTTACGTTTACCAATATTTTTTCGTAATTTTAGTTTTTCCAAAAAATAAACTTTCCCTTGACCTATATTTTTGGTATATTAAAGAATTTATTATTTTTTCGCTATTTTCTTTTGTTTCGACTACGTTGTTGGAAAACATTTTGATTTTCCAAATAATAAACAAACTTTTACGGACTAAATTAAAAAAAAATAGTACTTAAATTTATTGAAAAACTTTAAAAAAAAAACTTCCTTGAAAAACTCATTAAGGAAAAATCCTTGAAAAATCCTGAAAAAATTCTTCAAAATAACTTCAAGGATTTTATTATTAAAAAATATAAAAAAATACCAAATATTAAAAAATTCCTGAAAATATTTAAAAATCCTTAAAAAATGTATTTTGAAAATCCTTAAAAGTTAAAATTTGTTGAAAAATCTTGTAAAGCTTTTGAAGAAAATTTCCTTTAAAAACTCATACATGAAAAATCCTTTAAAAGTCCCGAAAAAATTCTTCCAAAGTTTTTGAAGAATTTTATAAAAATTGTAAAAAAATAGTAAATATTGAAAAATTTTTGAAAATCCTTTAAAAAAGTTTTTTTGAAAATCCTTAAAAGTTAAAATTTATCGAAAAACTTTTAAAAAAATTTGCTTCAAAATATCATAAAAGGAAAATCCTTGAAATATCCTGAAAAAATCCTCAAAATTACTTAAAGAATTTTATTATTAAAAAAAATAATAAAAAAACACTAAATCTTGAAAAATTCTTGAAAATATTTAAAAATCCTTAAAAAAAACTTTTGAAAATCATTAAAAGTTAAAATTTGTTGAAAAATCTTGAAAAGCTTCCTTGAAAAACTCATAAATGAAAAATCCTTGAAAAATCTTGAAAAAAACTTCAAAATTACTTGAAGAATTTTATTTAAAAAAAAATAGTGAAAAATACTAAATCTTGAAAAATTCTTGAAAATATTTAAAAATCCTTAAAAAAAATCTTTTAAAAATCCCTAAAAGTTAAAATTTATTCAAAACTTCCTTGAAAAACTAATAAATGAAAAATCCTTGAAAAATTCTGAAAAAATTTTTAAAATTACTTGAAAAAAAAATAGTAAAAAATATAAAATCATGAATATTATTGAAAATATTTAAAAAGTCGTAAAAAAAATCCATTGAAAATCCTTAAAAGTTAAACAAATGAAAAATACTTGAAAAATCCTGAAAACAGCCTTCAAAAAAATCCTTTAAAATTCTTTGAAAAATGCTTAAAAACCTATCAAATTTTTTTTAAAACATGATAGAAAATTGTTTTAAAATTATTGAAAAATTCTGAAACAATCATGCAAATTTTTGTAAAATCTGTCTAAAAAAATCGTTAAAAAATCCCAAAAACAATCCCTAAAAAATCCATAAAACATCCTTAAAAATCCTTAAAAATCCTTAAAAATCCTTAAAAATCCTTAAAAATCCTTAAAAATCCTTAAAAATCCTTAAAAATCCTTAAAAATCCTTAAAAATCCTTAAAAATCCTTAAAAATCCTTAAAAATCCTTAAAAATCCTTAAAAATCCTTAAAAATCCTTAAAAATCCTTAAAAATCCTTAAAAGTCCTTAAAAGTCCTTAAAAATCCTTAAAAGTCCTTAAAAATCCTTAAAAATCCTTAAAAATCCTTAAAAATCCTTAAAAATCCTTAAAAATCCTTAAAAATCCTTAAAAAATTCTTGAAAAATAATTAAAAAATTCCTAACGGTAGGGTCGACAGGTGAAGGTAGAATTTTAAAATTTGTGATTTTTTTGATTTGTGAAAAATTTAAAATACTGATTACAGAAATTAAACAAAAAATTGTACATTTTTCCCATGACTGTTTTACTAATACAGTGTACAAAAAGAACTTGTTATAATATTTCGTATTTTGATATGTATAAAAAAAAGTATCAAATAAAAGTTTTAGGAAATAAATATCAGTAAGAATCAATTTTAAATATACAGGGTGCAAAATTTCCTAAAACTTTTTAAAAAAAAAACAAATTATTAATAAGTTACGTTACTTTTTGTACACACTGTATATTCTTTTATTTAGCTTAATATGAACTAAACTTAAATTAAATTTTCATGTTTACAAGTTAAGAAAACTCTATAAAAATAAACATATTACAAAATGTGCTGTTAAATTGCATTTCTTAACAAGCAACGTGATAAAACTTCTAGTGAAGCCCTTAACTGTAAATATTCGAAGTTTGTATGCATTTACGATAACTTCATCTAAAGTGCAAAGCTTGTACGATAAACAAAGTGGAAAAACTCCCGCTAAACACTTTTAGTATATTTCATAGTAGAAATTTTCCAACACTACAATTTATTTTTTTTTTTATTTTTTATTGTCGTGATCAAAATTCCATCACGCTACTATATTATAGTCTAATCTGTTGACCAGGTTTAATTCTATTTCTTTTGTTATCACCTGTACTATATAATTAAAATATGCGTGCTAATGGTGGTTTGTAATGTTGATAACCAACCCTTTGGGCTTATCTGCATGATGAACTGTTTCAACTGTACATTGCATTTCCTTTATTCTAATTTCTAATGGTGGGTTGTGAATTTCCAGATCTTATATAAGCTTAATTCAATCTATTTATAATAGAAATAAGTAAAATTTAAATTCCGACCATTATTTTTATCCATCCTACACGTGTGAAAAGTATACGCCTAAAATTTTTTTTGAAAATCCTTATTTATTGAAAAATCTTGAAAAACTTTTGAAAAGTCCTGAAACAATTCTTCAAAATTACTTGAAGAATTTTATTCTTAACAAAAAAAGTAGTAAAACATACTAAATCTTGAAAATATTTAACAATCTGAAAGAAATTTTTTGAAAATCCTTAAAAGTTAAAATTTATTAAAAAAATCTTGAAAAAACTTTGAAAAAAAATTCCTTAAAAACTCATAATGAAAAATCCTTGAAAAATCCAGAAAACAATCTCCAAAAAAATCCTTTAAAATTCTTTGAAAAATCCTTAACAACCTATTAAATTTTTTTTTAAACCTCTTGGAAAATAGGAAAAATTCTGAAACAATCATAAGAAAATTTTTGTAAAATCTCTCTACAAAATTGTTAAAAAATCCTTAAAAATTTCCCTTAGAAACTCAAATGAAAAATCCTTGAAAAGTCCTGAAAAATTCTACAATTATTTGAAGAATTTTATTATTAAAAAACATAGTAAAAAATACTAAATCTTCATACATTCTTAAGTATTTACAAATACTTAAAAGATATAATTTTTTGAAAAATCTTGAAAAATTTTTGAAAAAAACTTCCTTGAAAAACTCAAATGAAAAATCCTTGAAAAATTCTGAAAACAATCTTCAAAAAAATCCTTTAAAATTCTTTGAAAAATCCTTAAAAACATCATGGATAATTGTTTTAAAATCCTTGGAAAAATTCTGAAACAATTATAAGAAAATTTTTGTAAAATCGTTAAAAAATCGTAAAAACAATCCTTAAAAAATCCTTAAAAACCCTTAAAAAATTCATAAACAAATTTTTCAGTGCTAAATTTAAAAAAAAATAGTGAAACTTAGAATTTATTGAAAAACTTTTTAAAAAACCTTTCTCGAAAAACTCATAAATCAAAAATCCTTGAAAAATCCTGAAAAATTCTTCAAAATAACTTGTAGAATTTTATTCTTAAAAAAAATTGTAAAAAATAATAAATCTTAAAAAATTCTTGAAAATATTTAAAAATACTTAAAAGATATAATTTTTTGAAAAATCTTGAAAAACTTTTGAAAAAACTTCCTTGAAAACTCATAAATGAAAAATCGTTGAAAAATCCTGAAAAAATTCTTCAAAATTACTTGAAGAATTTTATTCCTAACAAAAAAAATAGTAAAAACCTTAAAGAAATTTTTTGAAAATCCTTAAAAGTTAAAATTTATTAAAAAACTCTTGAAAAAACTTTGAAAAAAAATCCTTAAAAACTCATAAATGAAAAATTCTGGTAAAATCCTGAAAACAATTATAAGAAAATTTTTGTAAAATATCTACAAAATTGTTAGGAAATCCTAAAAAAATCCTTAAAATATCCTTAAAAAAATCCTTGAGAAACTCAAATGAAAAATCCTTGAAATGTTCTGAAAAAAATCTACAAAATTTGAGGAATTTTATTATTAAAAAATATAGTAAAAATACTAAATCTTGAAACATTTTTGAAAATATTTAAATATACTTAAAAAAATCTTTTGAAAATCCTTAAAAGTTAAAATTAATTTAAAAAACTTGAAAAAAAACTTCCTTAAAAATTCATAAATGAAAAATCCTGAAAAAAATCTTTAAAATTACTTGAAGAATTTTATTCCTAATAAATAAATAGTAAAACATACTAAATCTTGAAAATCTATAAAAATCTTAAAGAAATTTTTTGAAAATCCTTAAAAGTTAAAATTTATTGAAAAATCTTGAAAAACTTTTGAAAAAAAATTCCTTAAAAACTCATAAATGAAGAATCCTTGTAAAATCCTGAAAACAATCATAAGAAAATTTTTGTAAAATATCTCTACAAAATTGTTAGGAAATCCTAAAAAAATCCTTAAAATATCCTTAAAAAAATCCTTGAGAAAATCAAATGAAAAATCCTTGAAAAGTTCTGAAAAAAATCTACAAAATTACTTGAGGAATTTTATTATTAAAAAATATAGTAAAAATACTAAATATTGAAAAACTCTTAAAAATATTTAAAAATTCTTAAAAGATATAATTTTTTGAAAAATCTTGAAAAACTTTTGAAAAAACTTGAAAAAATCATAAATAAAAAATCCTAGAAAAAACCTGAAAAAATTACTCAAAATTACTTAAAGAATTTTATTATTAAAAAAAAATAATAAAAAAATACAAAATCTTGAAAAATTGTTGAAAATATTTACTAAATCCTTAAAAAAAATTTTTTAAAAATCCTTAAAAGTTGAAAAATCTTGAAAAACTTTTTAAAACAATTCTTGGAAAAACTAAAATGAAAAATCCTTGAAAAATCTTGGAAAAATTCTTCTTCAAAATTACTTGAAGAATTTTCTTATTGTAAAAATTATAAATCTTGAAAAATTCTTGATATTATTCAAAAATCCTTAAAAAAATCTTTTGAAAATCATTAAAAGTTAAAATTTGTTGAAAAATCTTAAAAAACTTTTAAACAAACTTCCTTGACAAACTCATAAATGAAAAATCCTTAAAAAATCCTGAAAAAATTCTTCAAAATTTCTTGAAGAATTTGATAAAAATAGTATAACAATACTAAATCTTGAAAAATTGTTGAAAATATTTAAAAATACTCAAAAGATATAATTTTTTGAAAAATCTTGAAAAACTTTTGAAAAAACTACCCTGAAATACTCATAAATGAAAAATCCTTGAAAAATCCTGAAAAGTTCTTCAAAATTACTTGAAGAATTTTACAAAAATAGTAAAAAAATACTACATCTTGAAAAATCTTGAAAATATTCAAAAATACTTTAAAAATATAATTTTTTGAAAAATCTTGAAAAAACTTCCTTGAAAACTCATAAACGAAAAATCCTGAAAAAATTCTTCAAAATTACTTCAAGAATTTTTTTCTTAACAAAAAAAAAATAGTAAAACATACTAAATCTTGAAAATATTTAAAAATCCTTAAAATTTGTTTTGAAAATCCTTAAACGTTAAAATTTATTGAAAAATCTTAAAAAAACTTTTGAAAAAAAATCCTTAAATGAAAAATCCTCAAAGCAATCTTCAAAAAAAACCTTTAAAATTCTTTAAAAAATCCTTAACAACCTATTAAATTTTTTTTAAATCCTCTTGGAAAATTGGAAAAATTCATAACAATAATAAGAAAATTTTTGTAAAATCTCTACAAAATTGTTAAGAAATCCCAAAGACAATCCTTAAAAAATCCTTAAAAAAATCCCTGAAAAACTCAAATGAAAATACTAAATCTTGAAATATTGTTGAAAATATTTAAAAATCCTTAAAAAAATCTTTTGAAAAAGTTAAAATTTATTGAAAAATCTTAAAAAAATCTTCCTTAAAAACAATCATAAGAAAATTTTTGTAAAATCTCTACAACATTGTTAAGAAATCCTAAAAACAATCCTTAAAAAATCCTTAAAAATATCAATGCGAAACTCAAATGAAAAATCCTTGAAGAGTCCTGAAAAAATTCTACAAAATTACTTAGAGAATTTTATTATTAAAAAATACTAAATCTTGAAAAATTCCTGAAAATATTCGTTTGAAAATCCTTAAAAGTTAAAATTAATTGGAAAAGCTTAAAAAAAAGTTCCTTGAAAATTCATAAATGAAAAATCCTTGAAAAGTCCTGAAAAAAATCTTCAAAATTACTTGAAGAATTTTATTATTAAAAAATACTAAATATTGAAAAATTCCTGAAAATATTTAAAAGTCCTTATAAAAATCTTTGTAAAACCCTTAAAAAATCTTGAAAAACTTTAAAAAAAATTCCTTGAAAAACTCGTACAAAAAATCCTATATAAAATCCTGAAAAAAACTTCAAAATTACTTGAAGAATTTTATTCTTAAAAAAAATGTTAAAAAACTACTAAATCTTGAAAAATTCTTGAAAATATATAAAATTCCTTAAAAAAATCGTTTAAAAAAATCCTTAATTTTTTTTTTGAAAATCCTTAAAAAAAAATCTTGAAAAACTTGCTTGAAATACTCATAAATCCTCATAAATGAAGATTTCTTGAAAAATCCTGAAAAAATTGTTCAAAATTACTTGAAGAATCTTATTCTTACAAAAAAAAAATATTAAAAAAATGCTAAATCTTGAAAATATTTAAAAATCCTTAAAAAAATCTTTTGAAAATACTTAAAAGTTTAAATTTGTTGAAAAATATTGAAAAAAAAAGTAAAATTTAAATTCCGCCCATTATTTTTATCCATCCTACACGTGTGAAAAGTACACGCCCAGAATTTTTTATTTAAATTTTTAAACGTATAATTACTCGACGATGAGAGAGAGAGAAAGATATATGCAGACATGATTCTTTTGGTTCCTTTATCAAAACAAAATAAAAGTCGTCTACAAAATTGATTTACTGCGAAGAGAAACAATTGTCAAAATATTCGGTTACGTGAGGTTGATTTAATTCGATTTTTTTTTTCTTTTTTTGGTTTTTGTATGTATGTGTGGGGTACGAGCAGATGTTTAAAAGGTGGAAATTTATTTATTGAAATAATATCTACTACACTGCGTTTAAAATTTGACTCATCAGCGACTTTTGCCTTCGAAGTTCTCATGGTAGGACAACAAAGGACGCATTCTTTTCTCTATTCCCTTTTCGGTCGTTTTTGACCATATTTTGGTTGACTATTCATAGAAATCAAAAAGGTACATTGTGACGCCCTCAGGTCGTTGGACCCCTGAGGAATAACCTGAGACCTTCTATAGTGGAACAAGTGCTTCACAATTATTAGAAAAATTTATTTTAATTACTGCACATTATTTCTTTTTTTTATATAATTATTTATGTGTAAAAAAATGTATATTTGCTTTTTTCTAAATTCCTGTATGAAAAATTTCATTTTTGGTTTTTTTCCACATTCGTATTTGGAAAAATGCATTCTTGCTTCTGTTTTTTTTTTCTAATTCATGACTAAAAAATGCCTACTTGCTTTTTCCAAATACCTGTATAAAAAATTGCTTGCTTTTATTCCAGATTTGTATTTGGAAAAAAATGCATACTTGCATTTTTGCTTTTTCCAAACTCGCTTTTGGAAAAATACGTTCTTGCTTCTGTTTTTTCCAAATTCGTATGTGAAAAAATACACTCTAGCTTCTGTTGTTTTTTTTTTCAAATTCGTGTGTGAGAAAATGCATTCCTTCTTCTAGTTTTGTTCCCAAATGGGAAAAAATACATTTTTGCTCCCATTTTTTATTCATGTGTAAAAAAATGTATATTTGCTTTTTTCCAAATTCGTGTGTGAAAAATACATTCTTGCTTTTTAAATTCGTGTGTGAAAAAGCATTCGTGCTTTTGTTTTTTTCCAAATTCGAGTTTTGAAGAAATGCAATCATGCTTTTCGTTATATTAATTTTTAATAAATAGGAAAGCATACGGCCTACTGTTTTTTTTAAGTTTTTTAAAAATTAAGGATTTTTTAAGCAATATACAGACAATATAGAAGCCACTTTTATTAAATATAAGAAAAAACTGTTTTAAAATAAATTCCATCGCGGTCCCCATACTATTTTATTCACTTGCACAGTAAATTATTTTAGTCATCGACATTATGCCGCGTTGCCAGCGCTTAAAATGCACCAGGAAATTTGAAAAAATATTAAAATTTATAATAAAAAAAATTCATGATTTAATTTCTTCCGCAGTCTCATAATAATTTAATTAATATACCCTCATAGAAGAAAAGTCAAGTGGGATAAAATCAGGAGATCTATCTGGCCATAAAATTGTTTCTCTTCTGCCTATTCAGTTTTGTATTTCTTCTTGTTCAAGATAATACAACGAGGCAAATGTTTTTTTTCTAAATGTATTTAATTTATAAAGTTATTACAAAAAAACACCGTTAAAACCTTTTTAAAATTGTCGTCCGTAACTAAATACATTTTTTCGGTGGATCGTAACAGGTGACAGGTGCCCCCCGACCAGTTCCTACATTCCATTTCATGGTCAGATGAAAATTATATTACAATAAAAATTTGACACCGCTGGTATATAATTATTTTTTTCGGGGATCATAGAGGACATAAAGTATTTCAAAATCCCCTACCTGAGTTGACAACTCGCTATAGAAGAACAGAAGAAAATAATTTTAATATTTTATTTATCTGTCAAAATGGAATCCAATAAAAATTTTTTTTAGAGGTAACGGATATAAAGACTGCATTTTTTCACAAAAAAATTAAAATAATTTGGAAAAAAAAACGGGAGCAGGCAATTTTTCACAGTCAAATTTTAGGAAAGCAAGAATGCATTTTTCTACACATTAATATAAAAAACAGAAGGAAAAATGCATTTTTCCAACCACGGATTTGGAAAAAAAGGAAGAATGCAATTTTTCATACACGAATTAGGGAAAAGCAAAGAAGCATAAAAAAACTTACCCTATATAACCAGGAGAAGAAAAGACAGCTTCAATAAGCAACATAACGATATAAAAGTAAATTATTTTGACTGAAGAGGCAAAGAGAAAGAATTGTTAACATGGGAAAGACATTTTATAGTCATACCAAGAGAAGAGGGAGAAATTAAGAAGGGATATCAAGTGAGTCTAAAATTAAAATATACTAAGCAGAGGAATAATAGAAATACAGGGTGGCACAGGAAAAGAACGTAACATTGACAGAGAAGACGACTCAAATCTTTATTGTTGTTTAACAAGGCTTTAATGAACGAAATGACAACAATATATCTTTGACAATGACAAACTTAGATAACTAAATAAATGAGTACTAAGCTAGATCAAAAGTTAGTATAGATCGAGGCAAGTATTATTCATCACATTCTTCCTTCCTGGCTACAAAACATAGTCTTCTAAAGAATCCTAGCTGTTGTCTAATTCGTGTGGAAACTCTTGTATGATGAGCACTGCTGAATCAAGATTTTGAGGAATTGAGTCGGGTTCTGTGACTTCTATGCTAGATTCTAGAACAGAGGTAAAATCATAATTTTCAGTTGATTCATTAACATCATTTTCCTGGAGTTGAGCCAAATGCTTTAGAGACACGTTCGTCTCCATACCATCAGGTAAACGAATATAGGCTTATTGGGGATAAGCTTCCAAAAGGTCCACATCTTCTCTTTTGTTTGTTCTATTAAAATTGCGATGACATTCAAGAGGGAAGTGAAGTTTCTTACGTTGAGCGTCTAGGATGACTAAACATTCTCTCGTGTTAGGGTGGCATTTGTTGCAGTACTTATTTCCATAGGCTTATATTCAAATTTCGAGTTTTAAGTGCCATTATCTGTCTATTCCCGCGAGGATTATAAGGAGTAGTTTTGCTCGAAGCTATTCCATGAGAATCAAGAAATGTTTTGATTTCTCGTGAAATAAAAGATGAACCTTGATCAGAATGTATTTAATGACTTCAGTAGATGTATTAGTAGAGCAACTAAAAGTAAACAGAAATCTAGAAAATTCATCTACAATTGTTAGCATATAATTTTTTTTGTACAAATCTGAAGAGGACCTTTAAAATCTATGTTAAGTCTTTTAAAGGGTGAAATAGATTTGATTAAAGATTAAAGTGACATAAAATTTAAAAAAATGACTCGTAATCTCAGAACAAACCTTACCAGATACTGTCATTTGAAGAACCTCATTCAAAGAAATTGGAATGTGACTGTGACATAATAAGGCACGCAATTCGTACAAATTTGGTTTAGTATTTAAAGAAGAGCAGACCCGAGGAAATGCGTCAGCTCCCCTATTCTCTATCATTTTTAAGTTTTCCTCGAGATTTATGATCAAATATGAAAGATACACTTCTTTGATCGGTGATGAGTTGGAATGGTCTACTAATTAATAAATGCCTCCATTTGCGAATAGCTTCCACTATAGCATATGCTTCCTTCTAAACTGATAAAAAGCCTTTTTCACTGCCAGTGAGAATTCTTGAGAAGAAAGCTACTGGTCTGCCAGATTGTGAAAGAGTAGCTACTCTCTGTTTCTACAATGAGAAAATGAGTTTGAATGAGCTAAAGCATGAATTTTTTCAAAAGAACGTGGTATCCACTGGAAAAAATGGGCAAATAACCCAAGAAATCTAAAAAAGCTGGAAAATTCTGGGGTTCTGGAAGTTTTAAGAGAGGGTGTAATCGATCTGAATCCGGTTTAATAGTTCCATTTTCAATAGTATGACCTAAAAGCTCTATGCTATTTGTAGAAAATTATGATTTCGTTTTGCGCCATATGTGACCATTGGTTTTATCACCGTTTGATAAATCCAGTAAATCTTTTTAGGGTTCATTCCCCACGACGTAGCTTCCTCCTTTTTGTAAAAGGAACTACTACCGTTTTGTGGGGGTTCAAAGACATCTGTTCCTCCTCACACCATCTGTATACGATGTTAAGAGCTTCCTGAAGGATATTGGAAATAATCTCTTCAAATAAGCCTCTAACCATTATTAAAAGGTCATCGGCATAGCTGGGAGAGCCTGTTTAGTAGAGGGTCGACCAAGAGTGACCAAAGAAGTGGAGACAGCACTCCTACTTGAGGACACCCCTTCGCCGCCCTAAATCTAACAGTCTCCTCCTGCAGTGATGATGTGACAAAACGATTTTCAAACATGCATTTAATCCAGTTGCAGATTAGTCTGCTTATTCATCTTCGCAGAAGTGCAGCGTACAGGGATTGAGGCAGGGCATTGTTGAACGCCCCTTCAATGTCGAGGAAAGCTGTCAGCGCAATCTCTTTATGCTTTAAAGAGTGGCCTATCTTTTCTACGAGGTTGTTTAGCGCCAAATCTGTGGATTTGCCAACCTGGTAGGCATATTGTCTGGGGTTGAGGAGAATTTCCCTGCAGTTCCCATCTCTAATGTGCCTATCTAGAATTCTCTCTAGAGTTTTTAGTACGAACGAGGTAAGGCTGATCGGTCTAAAGGATTTAGGCAGGGAATTATTTACCTTCCCCGCTTTCCGTATATATACGACCCTAGAAATCGACCAGCCCTGTGGTATGTAGCTCCACACCAAGCTCGCACCATATAGTTTCACTAGAACAGCTCCTCTGTCCCGTTTTGCAACATGGTAGAAAAAATACCATCTTCTCCTGGTGATTTGTATGGGAGAAAGACTTCAACGCCCATAGGATTGAGTATGGAGTGATCATGATCATCCTCTACCATTCTTTTTTTGCAATTTCAGATTCAATAAATTTCTCATCCGTTTGAGAATGTTTTCTAGATTTTGTTACGATGGGCCGACAATTTGGATGCATATTTTCAAAATGAGAATCCTCTGGAATTTTAGCAGCAGCCAGACTGGAAATTTGATTTGGTGACTTCTGACCTCTAAAATATAATTCTAAGGAAGAATGCTGATTTAGCAAATCATGACCCAGTATTACATCAATATAAGTTATCAAGTACTAATAATCTAATGTTGATATAGAAATGTTCGTTAATTTTATGATAATTTAAAAAGTCAAGGATGATGACGCCATTGAGACATTTCCGGTATATGATGCCTTAGAAATATTTCTTGCTCTAGTTAAATTCGTATTATTGAAACTATCTGAACTTCCAGTGTCTGTCAAATTATCCGTATTAGTATCGTTAATTAAAATTTTAAGGGTTGATTTAGCTAGATGTAGGTGGAAGACTGCTACTACAGATGATGAAACTAAATCATGGTTACAGAAAGGGAAGGGACTACATTTTTCTTTGTATATTTCTTATTCATCGTAATCAAAACGTTGATTCGGTCATTGTGAAATCGAATCATACAGCCACTTAGGACCCTTCCACCATTTTCCATCGGCTAATATTTCAGGCGAACCACTCCACCAATTTTTTTTTAAATTTCTTTTATAAGTACCTACTGTAGATTTGGCTTGGTGTTTTAATCTATAATTGGCACTTATGAAAGTATTTGTATCCCTGTTAGAAAATTCGCCGGTTACCATTTCATGTAATAATTCTTCCTACACTTCTTGTTAATTATTTTATGTTGTTTCACAAAATTAGTTGGAATATTTTTCTCTAGGTGGAGCCTATTTAGGCGCAGCGTTCAGCTATACCAGAATTTAATCCTTTGTAAAGGTGTAGCATTTCTGGACATGAAAGGGTATCACGAAAATTAAATAGTAATATTTAAAGATTAAACAAAATTTTTCAATTTTGGTTTATTCCTGTTTAAAAAATACATTCGTCTACGTTATAGTTTATTTCATGTGGAAGACATTATTTCCATTTTAAAATTTAAAAGTTACTTTATGGTTGATAACCACTTTGACCAAGAGGCCGACTTAATTTTAAAACTTAAGACCAAATGACGTTATTTATAGGCAAATCAATTATTTTGATAAAGACGCATTAAGCAATGTTTTAAATAATAGGAAATCATACAACTTATTATATATTTTATGGTTTTATTTTTTTTAACCCCCCTAAAAGAAAAATCTCCCGAAGTATAGCTGTGAAAATCCAACTTTACATTATATAGCTATCGTAATAAAAATGTGGTGTTTTTATTACATTATCGTCTGGGGACCATAAATATCACTTAAAATAGGCATCATTTAAATGCATTTTAATATTCCTCTCAGTGGCGTAGTGAAAATAAATTAACATTTTACGATCAAACATTTGACCTCGTATGTTTCGAGTGACCTGGCACCTTCTAATTAAAGTCAAACGAATTTCGGGCGCTCATTTTACAGGCTTTTTCATAAAACCAATTTGTTCTGCGGTCCCTAAAAAAACCCTCATTACATTTTATTTAATAGCTCTCTCTACCCGAAATTACTAGACTAAATACGTCCTTTGACCAGCCGTGCTTGTCTAACAATTGGAAAAGTACATTTGCATCAGGACCAAAAAACGGGGACAAAATAAATAGAACGATGGCAAAGCACTACCTACCACTTGAGGACTGTAAATATAGTGGGTCTTTTTTTCCTATTTCTATCTCTGTTCTTGTATCACTGGTAATAGGAAGTAATTTCGTACATGTGTGTGAGGGAACAATACCCAGTATTCAGCTGTTCTTTTAACGTCGATTTAATAATAAAAAATGCTGATTTCAACGAAATATTAATACTGAAAAATTTAATCTGAAAACTATACAGAAAATTACTTGTCTTTGTTTTGTATCGTTTTTTTTACAAAACAACAAAAAAACCCATATTTTAGGTGGTAACCTATTTTTTGTTCAACTTTATTTAACAACGGCAATACCTGATTTTTTTTTTAATTTAAGAATATAAATCAATCGCTATTACCATAATTACGAGCGATCGAAATTTTGATTTGTCCACGTTATACGTTCTCTTAGGCGGATGTTACGAAATTTTAAAAGGTGTTCATGTTGTGCTCCAATAATAGGACCAGTTGATTATTTATGATACGTTTAGTAGATTTTTAATAGTCAAATTCTGATATAATTGATGTAGATAAAAATGTTAAGACGTGTAGAAGCATTTAATTTGGAATATGATATATATTTTTCTAAACAGATAAAAATCTGTCAATATGTCGATTATTAAAAAAAAATTATTCAACACTATAATTTAATTTCTAAAATATATAAATTTTAGAATATACAGAATGATTCATTTTAGTGTTTAGAAATGAAGGGTGAGGGGGTCATAGTTATATTTTGAAGACTATTGGGTCTATAGAGACCGATTTTGTTTCGTTTTGTAGCAAATTTAGTCTTATTTAAAATAATATACAAGTTGGTTTAACAAATATTGGCTTAAATTTAAAAAATTGACGAAAACTCAAAAAAATATCTGAATTTTTTTAAAATTTTGAACTGCTGTTTCTGGAAGACTATTTTATCTACAGGGACCGATTTTATGTCTTTTTATTAGAAATGTAGTCTTCTTTAAAATAACGTACACGTTGATGTAACAAATATTGTCTCAAATTAAAAAAATTGACGAAAACTGAAAAAAATATCTGAATTTTTTATAAATTTTGAACAGCTGTATGTGGAAGACTATTTGGTCTACAGAGACCGATTTTGGATCGTTTTGTTGGAAATTTAGTCTTCTTTAAAATTAAGTACACGTTAATTTAACAAATATTGGCTCAAATTTAAAAAATTGACGTAAACTGAAAAAAATATCTGAATTTTTTATAAAATTTTGAACAGCTGTTTCTGGAAGGCTATTAGGTCTACAGAGACCGATTTTTGTTATTTTGGTTCAAATTTAGTCATATTTAAAACAACATACAAAATGTTTTGACAAATATTCGCTCTCGATTTTCAAAATTGACGAATACTGAAAAAAAATCATTCAATTTTTTTAAAATTTTGAACAGCTGTATCTGGAAGACTATTTGGTCTAGAGAGACCGATTTTTGTTATTTTGGTACAAATTTAGTCATATTTAAAACAACATACAAAATGTTTTGACAAATATTCGCTCTCGATTTTCAAAATTGACGAATACTGAAAAAAAAATCATTCAATTTTTTTAAAATTTTGAACAGCTGTATCTGGAAGACTATTTGGTCTAGAGAGACCGATTTTTGTTATTTTGGTACAAATTTAGTCATATTTAAAACAACATACAAAATGTTTTGACAAATATTCGCTCTCGATTTTCAAAATTGACGAATACTGAAAAAAAAATCATTCAATTTTTTTAAAATTTTGAACAGCTGTATCTGGAAGACTATTTGGTCTAGAGAGACCGATTTTTGTTATTTTGGTACAAATTTAGTCATATTTAAAACAACATACAAAATGTTTTGACAAATATTCGCTCTCGATTTTCAAAATTGACGAATACTGAAAAAAAAATCATTCAATTTTTTTAAAATTTTGAACAGCTGTATCTGGAAGACTATTTGGTCTAGAGAGACCGATTTTTGTTATTTTGGTACAAATTTAGTCATATTTAAAACAACATACAAAATGTTTTGACAAATATTCGCTCTCGATTTTAAAAATTGACGAATACTGAAAAAAAAATCATTCAATTTTTTTAAAATTTTGAACTGCTGTATCTGGAAGACTATTTGGTCTAGAGAGACCGATTTTTGTTATTTTGGTACAAATTTAGTCATATTTAAAACAACATACAAAATGTTTTGACAAATATTCGCTTTCGATTTTAAAAATTGACGAATACTGAAAAAAAAATCATTCAATTTTTTTAAAATTTTGAACAGCCGTATCTGGGTCACTATTGGGTCTACAGAGACCGATTTTGTCTCATTTTGTTCAGAATTTAGTCTTCTTGAAAATAACATACAATTTACTTTGATCAAAAATTGGATTTTGAGTTTAAAAATTGAAGCATCTGAAAAAAACTACTGATTTTTTTTTTAAATTTTAAACACCTATATCTGGAACACTATTGGATCTACAGATACTGGTGTTATCTCATTTTGTTCAAAATTTAATCTTTTTAACTATACCATTCAATTTACTTTGACCAAAAATTTGATGTTGAGTATAAATATTGAGGAAATTGAAAAAAATGTTTAAATTTTTTTGAACATTTGAACAGCTATATCTGGAAGACTATTGGTTCTACAGAGATCGGTTTTATCTCAATTTGTTCAAAATTTAATCTTCTTGACTATATCATTCAAGTCATTTTGACCAAAAATTGGTTTTTGAGTATTAAAATTGACGAAACTGAAAAAAAATACTTCTGAATTTTTTTGAACATTTGAACAACTATATCTGGAAGACTATTGGTTCTACAGAGATCGGTTTTATCTCAATCTGTTCAAAATTTAATCTACTTGACTATATCATTAAACTTTCTTTGACTAAAAATTGATTTTTGAGTTTAAAAATTGACGAAACTGAAAAAAAAACTTATGAATTTTTTTGAACATTTGAACAACTATATCTGGAAGACTTTTAGTTCTACAGAGATCGGTTTTATCTCAATGTGTTCAAAATTTAATCTTCTTGACAATATCATTCAACATACTTTAACCAAAAATTGATTTTTATGTTTAAAAATTGACGAAACTGAAAAAAAACTTATGAATTTTTTTGAACATTTGAACAGCTATATCTGGAAGACTTTTAGTTCTACACAGATCGGTTTTATCTCAATGTGTTCAAAATTTAATCTTCTTGACAATATCATTCAACATACTTTAACCAAAAATTGATTTTTATGTTTAAAAATTGACGAAACTGAAAAAAAACTTATGAATTTTTTTGAACATTTGAACAGCTATATCTGGAAGACTTTTAGTTCTACACAGATCGGTTTTATCTCATTTTGTTCAAAATTTAGTCCTCTTGAAAATAACATACAAATTACTCTGACCAAAAATTGGTTTTTGACATTAAGAATCTGAAAAAGTTATTTGATTTTTTTTTGTAGATATATATTTATAACAAAAATAATATAAAATAATTTTATTTATTAAAAACCCATTAATATTTTCTTTTTTCGCTTGACCATTTTTTATCATTTATACATGATTGTTTTACATATATTTTTAAATTTAAATAAATAAACAAATAAATGGATTTTTTCAATCTAACTCCGGTTCTGATCGGGAAAAATGATATCTTGTTTTAAGTCATTGATTTCACCAACATCCTGGTCTGGTGTGTTAGTTTTCATTCAAGCATTAACATTAGGTACAGTTTCGATTTACTTTAATACCAGTCTCTTTCCACTTTATTGATTTTAACTGTAATATAAGAAATATATACTGAAAAAACAGTAGAATTTTCATTTCCAATAACATATTTATTTAATTAATTTTAGAACTAGTGTAAAATTTCTTTTTTATTCCTGATAATAAATTGATAGATACAATAAATAAAATAAAGGAATTATTTTTTTTAGTATATAATAAATAAAAAAAAATAATGAACGGAAAACGTTTCACCAAATATTTGAAAACAATTTCCTGGTAGATTGTAAATAACTTAGTCTCCGTAACTGTTCAAAAGATGGTAATCAAAGGAAGCTTAAATGGCTATTTTCACAGTAGACTGATCAGAATGGATTTCAATACATACAAAAAAAGAATGTAATTGGTGTTTAATTCCATTCCAAGGGATTTAAATTGCTTCTTTTTTTTAGATTCAAATTAAATGGATGGATGTAATGAAAAAGTCAATAAAATGGTTTGTTTTGTTGATAGGCTCCATTTTGGATTTGAATAAACAAGTTCCAATTGATTGACAAATAAAATTTACATTTAAAATTATTAAATTATTTATCGTTTAATTGTTCAATTTTTTCTGACTGAAGTAAAAACTTGGAAGTCATAATTAGTTCTAAAAGGAATTATTTTACCATAATTTATTTTATCAATCGATGATAATTACAAAGTAACTACCTACTTCTTTTATTCCATTATAACAGATAAAAGTCATTTTTTATAATCATCCCAAAACCTAACAGAATTGACAAAATATACGACCCTCTTTAAAAAAGAAGAATCAGAGAAACAGTCATAATCTATTTATAGTCGGACAACTAAGTCCATTGTTGCAGCCCTTTCGGCCAACAAAAGGGCAAAAGAATGTGACACACTCACTTTATATCAAATTAAGCGTCTTGTATACAATCGTTAATCAAATGATATTTTTTTTTTTTAGTGAAACATACCCCGAATTTTTATTTCACTGATTCGCAGTGGGGTGTTTGTCTAGCGGGAAATCATCCATAGGCGGAGGTTATTATAATTTTTATTAGACACATTTTTAATAATCTAAGAGCCACTGAGACAGGATCTGTGATACATTTGCTTACTATATATATAGGAAGATTTATTACAATGTTAATTATTTATAATAAATTAAACAGTTAATAGTCTTTAAGGAAGTTAATGGTGGACATAATTTCGACCCTTAGGGTCAAAAATCATAAAAACATGTGTTATTTGTTTTGTTCACTAGAGAACAGTATTGAATGAACAGTCTTAAGTGTACGCCTATGTTTCGGTCAAAGATTGGTACGTGGTATTCGGTCACCAAAATGTTGCAATATTAGATTGGTCGACTTGAACAAAGAACAAAGGTTATTATAAGTGTCCGGTTTTATGAAATTACTAATCTTTGACTTGGCTATTATCAGTTCATTCAAAAAATTAGATACAAAAAATAACGAATAAAACTTGATTGAAAGTTTATAAAAATGTTCAGTACCAGTACGTCGATTTTTGTAACAATAATAAACTATAAATTGTATTAGTTTTCTTATTATTTATATATAAAATTTGATGATTTATTAAAAATTTTTATTTATTAATATATACAAAATTTAAAAACACCCAAGTCCTTCGCCTCGATTTTAAAAAACACCCAAATCATTCGCCTCAATATTAAAAAACACCCAAGGCATTCGCCTCAGTTTAAAAAACACCCAAGTCATTCGCCTCAATTTAAAAAAACACCCAAGTCGTTCGCCTCAATTTAAAAAAAAACACGCAAGTCACTCGCCTCAATATTAAACAAACACCCCAAGTCATTCGCCTCAATACTAAGAAACAATCAAGTCATTCGCCTGAATTTTAAAAAATTCCCAAGTTATTTCCCTCAATATTAAAAAACAGCCAAGTCATTCGCCTCGATATTAAAAAACAGCCAAGTTATTCGCCTCAATTTAAAAAAACACCCAAGTCATTCACCTCACCAAAAAAACCAAAGTCGTTTGCCTTAATATTTTTAAAAACATTTTTATCCACAAAAGTTAAAAAATTTTACTTTTTTATTATTTATATGTAAAATTTGTTCGCTTATTAAAGGTTTATATTTTTTTATACAAATTGAGTTAAAAATATGGAAACATTATTAAGCTAGTTTCAATAAAAAAATTGATGTCTTTGAATAAAAAAATTGTTTATTTAAAATCGTAGTCCTTCGTCTCAAAATCTAAAAACACCCAAGTCATTCACCTCAATTTAAAAAACGCCCAAGTCATTCACCTTAATATTAAAAAACACCCAAGTCATTCGCCTCAATATTAAAAATAAAAAACACCCAAGTCGTTCGCCTCAATATTTCTTAATACATCTCTATCCACAAATGTTAAAAATTTCTTCTTTTATATTATTTATATATAAAATTTGTTCACTTATTAAAAATTGTTATCTCTTTTTATACAATTGAGTTAAAGATATGGAAAAATTATTAAGCTTGATTTTAAACAAAAATTGATGTTTTTGAAAAACAATTTGTTTATTCAAAATCATAGTTCTTCGTCTCAAAATTTAAAAAAAGACCCAAGTCATTTGCCTCAATTTAAAAAAAATACACAAGTCGTTAGAATCAATATTAAAAAACACCCAAGTCATTCGCCTCAATTTTAAAAAACACCCAAGTCATTCGCCTCAATATTAAAACACCCAAGTCATTCGCGTCAATATTAAAAAACATCCAAGTCATTCGCTTCAATTTAATAAAAACACCCAAGTCATTCGCCTCAATATTGAAAAGCACCCAAATCATTCACCTCAATTAAAAAAAAAAACACCCAAGTCGTTCGCCTCAATATTTCTAAATATATTTTTATCCACAAAAGTTAAAAATTTCTTCTTTTATATTATTTATGTATAAAATTTGATGATTTAATAAAAATTTTTATTTATTAATATATACAAAATTTAAAAACACCCAAGTCCTTCGCCTCGATTTTAAAAAACACCCAAATCATTCGCCTCAATATTAAAAAACACCCAAGGCATTCGCCTCAGTTTAAAAAACACCCAAGTCATTCGCCTCAATTAAAAAAAACACCCAAGTCGTTCGCCTCAATTTAAAAAAAACACGCAAGTCATTCGCCTCAATTTTAAAAATAAAAAACACCCAAGTCGTTCGCCTCAATATTTCTTAATACATCTCTATCCACAAATGTTAAAAATTTCTTCTTTTATATTATTTATATATAAAATTTGTTCACTTATTAAAAATTGTTATCTCTTTTTATACAATTGAGTTAAAGATATGGAAAAATTATTAAGCTTGATTTTAAACAAAAATTGATGTTTCGTCTCAAAATTTAAAAAAAGACCCAAGTCATTCGCCTCAATTTAAAAAAAATACACAAGTCGTTAGAATCAATATTAAAAAACACCCAAGTCATTCGCCTCAATTTTAAAAAATACCCAAGTCATTCGCATCAATATTTCTAAATACATTTTTATCCACAAAAGTTAAAAATTTCTTCTTTTATATTATTTATATGTAAAATTTGTTCACTAATTAAAAATTTTTATCTTTTTTTATACAATTGAGCTAAAGATATGGAAAAATTATTAAGCTTAATTTCAATCCAAAAATTGATGTTTTTGAAAAATAATTTGTGTATTTAAAATCATAGTCCTTCGTTTCAAAATTTAAAAACACCCAAGTCATTTCCCTCACATTTTAAAAAACGCCCAAGCCATTCACCTTAATATTAAAAAACACCCAAGTCATTCGCCTCAATATTAAAAAACATCCAAGTCACTTGCCTCAATTAAAAAAAAACCCAAGTCGTTCGCCTCAATATTCCCAAATACACTTTTAACCACAAAGTTAAAAATTTTTACTTTTTTTATTATTTACATATAAAATATGTTCGCCTATTAAAAGTTTATATATTTTTTTATAAAAATTGAGTTAAAAATATGGAAAAATTAAGTTAAGTTTTAATCAAAAAATTGATGGTTTTGAAAAAAAAAATGTTTATTTAAAATGATAGTCCTTCGTTTCAAAATTTGAAAATGCCCAAGTCATTCGCCTCAATTTTAAAAATCACCCGTTCGCATCAATATTAAAAAACACCCAAGTCATTCGCCTCAAATTAAATTAAAAAACACCCAAGTCATTCGCCTCAAATTAAAAAAACACCCAAGTCGTTCGAATCAGTATTAAAAAAACACCCAAGTCATTCGCCTCAAATTAAAAAAACACCCAAGTCATTCGCCTCAAATTAAAAAAAACGCCCAAGTCGTTCGAATCAGTATTAAAAAACACCCAAGTCATTCGCCTCAATTTAATAAAACACCCAAGACATTTTCCTCATTATTAAAAAACACTCAAGTCCTTCCCATCAATTTTAAAAACATCCAAGTCGTTCGCTTCAATGTTTCTAAATACATGTTTATCCACAAAAGGTAAAAATTTGTACTTTTATATTATATATATAAAAAATTTGTATTTATTAAAAATAATTAATTTTTTTTTATTCAAATTAAGTAAAAAATATGAAAAAGTATATATTGATTATATCTAGTATGATTTTTTTTTAAATGACACTATTAATAAAATTTAAATCTTATAATTAACACATTCGTCACTGAAAAAAATAACGTTATAATTGCCGAAAATACCTATTTCGTAACAATTTTAATGGAATTGTAAGAAATTAAACGGCATAGAAATGTTATTGATACCAAAATAGCCAATGTAAACTAAGTAGTAACATTAATAATCTGGCCATTAGGAATGCCGTTTCGAATGCGTTTAAAACCACTTAAATTGGGTCTAGTACTTAAAACAGCTTTTACAACTTTATTATACACCTTTCGGTGTATTATCGGATTTATGTTTTCGGTCAGATTGTACAGGATGATTATCTGGATGTTGTCACACATGGCCATGTCTTGTAATACTTCACTAATAACCAACTAAGATTAGAAAATTAATTAAAAAAAAAATTGCATTATTTGTTTAAATTATCGGAGCCGGTTTGAAATTATAGTAACACAACCCCATCTAGTAATAACTCATCTACTACTCGTGTATAATAATTATATCTCCCATCTCTAATTACCACGACTAAAAAAAAAAAAACAAGCAAACTATGTACGAGTGAGAACGGTTAAACCCGAGCTATTAATCCACAGCTAACTAAGTCGGGAAATACATTGGCAGGACTGACCATAAATCAATAGTAAACCCGTTGTGTATGTATATTCAATAAAATCTAGAAAAATAAAAATAATTTTTAGTAATTAACACTAATGCTCTTAGAAACAAAAACACTTTTGTTTTAGTGTTTAAAATATTTTTTTTTTCATTAGACCCTTAAGGTGGCGTTAGCAAATTGATAAGCATAGGGAAATTTTTGAACATATAAGACGGACTATCCAGGCAAGAAATATATGTGAATTTGCTTTTATAATGCTATAAATCGCAAAAAAAAAACAAAAAAAAAGACTAAAAAAACTGAAGAAACATTTCACAAAAAATCGTAAAACAATTGCAAAAAAAACGGAACAAAATCTCAAAAAAATGATAAAAATATCGCAAAAAATCAATGAAATAAGAAGAATGAGAAAAAAAAAATAAAAGAATAGAAAAACAGACCAATAAGAAAAAATGAGAAGAGCTTAGGAAAAATTGAAAAAAAAATTAAAAAAAACAAAAAATAAAAATGAAAAAAAACGAGAAATAATTAAAACAATCGAAAAAATTTGAAATAAAATCTGAAAAAGTCGGAAAAAATTTAAAAAAAAAACAAAAGAGTTTAACAAAAAAATTGAGGGAGAAATAAACGAAAGAAATCACAAAATATCGCAAAACAGTCGCAAAAAACCACAACAAAATCACAGAGAAATCACAAATTATCATAAAAAATCAAAGAAATAAGAAAAATCAGAAAAAATTAGCAAAAGAAAAAAATTGAAAAAAAAACAGAACAATGAGAAAAAAAACGTGGAAAATTTAGAAAAAATCGAAAAAAAATCAAAAAAAAATCAGAAAAATGGCAAAAAAGTTAGAAAAATCTAAAAACATCGCAAAAAAATCGGAGAACAAACTAAAAAAACTTTGGAAAAAATTGAAAGAGAAATTAGAAAATTTTGGGAATAAAATGAAAAATAAAATTGTAAAACACGGAAAAAATGAAGAAATCACAAAACCGAAAAGAACCGCTAAAAATCGCAAAAAAAACGAAAAAGAAAGCCAGAAAAAAAGCAAGAAATCGAAACATTTCAAAAAAAATCGTAAAACAATAGCAAAAAACCGCACCAAAAAATGACAAAAATATCGCAAAAATTCAATGAAATAAAAAGAATGAGAAAAAAAAATAAAAAAAAAAGAATGAAAAAACAGAACAATGAGAAAAAATGAGAGATTAGAAAAAATTGAAAATAAAAATAAAGTAAAAAAAATGAAAAATCATGAAGCGAGAAATAATTAAAACAATCGAAAAAATCTGAAAAAAAAACAGAAAAAATCGGAAAAAAAAACAAAAAAATGAAAAATAAAATATAAATATTATCATAAAAAATCAAAGGAATAAGAAAAAATAAGAAAAAATTAGAAAGCGAAAAAAATAAAAAAGAAAAACAGAACAATCAGGAAAAATTAGAAAAAATCAAAAAAAAAAAGCTAAAAAAAAAAATAAAAAAAAGAGTGAAAAGCGAAAAAAATCGAAAAACATCTCAAAAACCAAAGAACAACCAAAAAACAACTGTAATTCATAAAAAATGAAAAAATTCAAAAAAACTGATATAAATTGCAAAAACTCGCAAAGAAATTCCAAAAAAGTCACAAATAATTGCAATAATCAGAAGAAATGAAAAAAGAAAAAAAAAACACCAAAATAGAAAAAAACAAAAAATCAGAAAAATGAGAAAAAACCAGAACAAATAAAATTTTTGTAACTAACAAATAATTTTCGCAAAAATAAAAACTTGGTACGTACTGAAAAAAATCATTATAATATAAATCAAACCGAGGTTATTTATTTGGAGAAAAAAATTAAAAAAAAATTGTTTACTGTACAAATCAGGTATAGATTTAGATAAAAATAAAAAAAAAATAATATTAATATTCACAGGCCAGTTTATATATCGGATTATAGGTCAGTAGTTTTCTTCTATTTAGGTACCTGATTTTCACTAATATCCCAATTTCACTCAAAATTAAAACCCTTCGGCGGTCGTTACATCTGGCAACTAATCAAGATTATTGGAGGATAATAAACATTTAAATTTTTACACAGAAAGTACATCTAATCGCCATCTATCGAACATTTAGTTAATTAATAGTTTTTGTTATGAAAATCATATGGTGCTAATAGGGTGTAACGCTCTTTGCGTCGTCAAGCTGTCTTTTGGTTTCGGATTGCCTCGGGCGCCACCTTCCATTTATAGTGCGAAGGTCACTTGCACCGGGCAGCATCAGTGAAGGAAAATAACTCCACGGGTTGTTATGGTATCGACCAATATCTTGGAGGCCAGAGTAACTGGATATTAGCTGCTAGGATAATAAAGTAAAATTCAATTAATAATAACTTTTATTATAAAAAAAAAGATATCAAATCTGCAATTATATTAAAAATTAGAGTCGTCAACGTAATTTTTAACGCCTCTGCCTTCTATGTACTTTCAAATCATGTTATTTATATTTTCTTATGAATTATTATCAGTATCTTTATTACTTCCTGGAATGGAAACCAGAACTCGTAATCTTGGCGTTACTATTAGTTAAAACATATAGCAGTAGTGTTATAGTTCCGAGGCTGATTATCAAACGAGTATTTTTTTGTTAATCGACGAAAAAAAAAATAATTCTTGTTTTTTTTAAATAATTGAATTCAATTATAACGTCATTTTTCGTTTTTATTTGTGTTCATAATTTTGTTTTCGTAATTGTACGGTTTTGTTTTGTTTCAATCAAACCAATTATTTATAAAAAAAATTCCAATTAAGTGTTGTAAACAAATAATCAAACGACTTTATTTATTGACAAAGGTAATATCAGAATTATATAAAATTGATTGAAAAACAATAGATAAATTATTATAAAAGCCGTATACGATAAATTTAATAAATTACCTCTATTAATGATTTATTGAATTATCAATAAAAAAAATTAGGTTTTGACCAATATAAAACATAAAACAGGTTAGTATATATATAAAATTATAAAAGTTAATCAATAATTATAGAATTATAATATTTTTTTAATATAAGTAATAATTTAATTTAAATTTCCACTTACATATCTTTTCACCCTCGTAACAACCACACTTATGAACTGTAGCTTAATATTATTTGATAGAGCATAAAATATGCTACAAAAAATATTTTTTTTAAATTTTACTAAAATAAATTGTGAGCGTGACAGCAGGAAGAGACTAAAACTGTGATTTTTTTTATTTTTTAATACGATAATCTCTCCCCCTTCTCAAATTAACAATTATTTTTTTAAAAATTTGAAAAAATTTACAATAATAGTAATATTTATTTTCTTTTAGATGGCATTAGTTTGGTTTTAATATTGTTTAAAATTTTCTAATTATATATCAAATAAAATTAAATTTCAATTTACACCCTTCCACCCTCGTAGCACCAAAACTTTACAAGTTATTAATTAAAGTTTGCCCTGTTTGGAAGAAAATATAAGACTTATTGTTTTTTTTTTGATTTTACAATAAGGACTATTTTTTTTTTCATTTAAACTAGAGAGTCTCTCCCTCTTCTCAAGGTAACAATTATTTTTTTAAATTTTGAAAAAAATTGTAATTATAGTATTATTTATCGTCTTTTTAGTGGCGTTAGCCCAGTTTTAATAACTGTTTAATTATTTTAATTATACATAATTAAAATTTAACAAATCTTATCACCCTCGTAACAAAAAAAAGTAATTAAATTATACTTACATTAGTTTTATTTTTAATTAAATAAAATTAAAAAACCTTTTACAGGATAAATTATTGTACTTAGTTAAAAATGGCTTGCCAACGTGGGGCATTCAATAATAAAATTCAGAAAGAATTATATAATTTAGAGAATTTATTTTTACCTGGGAAAATACTTTTAGCCGCTGGACTATTTATTCCGTTTCGTTCTGAAAATTAATGGAAAACATTCTGCAGAATAATGAATTTTCTAATTGTGATTTGCGACGAACTGAATTCTGCATTACCATTTATAGAAGTTGCTTTCTAGAGGAAGATTGCACTTTAAATTTGTTATTTTATATATAGAGGTGACTTATGCCCGGTTTAACCAAGATATCAAAGTAGAGAATAATCAAGCTCGGATTATCATGAAATAGTCTTGGGTAACACCAGTGTTGCCGTTTTAGTACATTTGTACTATTTCTAGTACATTTTCCTCAGCAAACTACAAAAGTACATTTTATCATATATATGTCACATATCTTATGCTATATAATAAAATATTAGAAATATAATAGTTTTTTTTTATGTTTTGTCATATATTATAAAATATATTGTTATTATTATTATTACTATAGTACCTGGACGACCGAGCATTCCTTGTTTTTTCCTATTTTTCCTTATGTTTACCTATTTTTTTTAATTTCTTCTCCTATATTTTCCTATTTTTTCACCATAGTGTAACAAAGTTACTTTCTCTAATAATTAAAATATTTAAATTAAATCGCGCACGGCACTAGATTTAATACTACTTTACTTCAAGTTAAAAATCCATTAAAATGCTTGAAATCCTTAAAAATCTTTAAAAATCCCTAAAAACCCTTAAAATTACTTAAAAATCTTAAGCGATTCTTAAAGATCCTAAAACAATCCTGAATAAAAAAACATTAAAATCCCTAAACATGGTTTAAAATTCTCAAAAATCCCTAAAAATCCTTAAGAGTCCTTTAAAATCCAAAAAATGCTTAAAAATCATTAAAAATCCTTTAAAATCCTTAAAAATCATTAAAAATGTTTAAAAATTCCTTAAAATTCTGTAAAAAAATTAAAAATCGTTTAATATCTTAAGAAAATCATAGAAATTCTTAAAAATACTTTAAAATCCTTAAAATATCCTTAAAAAATCCCGAACAGATCCCTAAAAACCCTGAAAAATACTTAAAATTACTTAAAAATCTTAAGCAATTCTTAAAGATCCTAAAATAATCCCCAAAAACATTAAAATCCGTAAAAATAGTTTAAAATTCTCAAAAATCCCTAAAAATCCTTATGGTCCTTGAAAATGGTAAAAAATTCGAAAAATATTTAAAAATCAAAAATCCTTTAAAATCATTAAAAAAATTCTGAAAAAATTTTTAAATATCGTTAAAAATCTTAAGAAAATCTTGGCAATGCATAAAAATATTTTAAAATCCTTAAAAAATCCTGAAAAAATCCCTAAAAACCCTTAAAAATACTTAAAATTACATAAAAATCTTAATCAATTCTTAAAGATCCTAAAACAATCCTGAAAAAACATTAAAATCCATAAAAATAGATTAAAATTCATAAGAATCCTAAAAAAATCCGTAAATGTCCTTTAAAATCCTTAAAAATCTCAAAAATGCTTAAAAATCATTAAAAATCCCTTAAAATTCTGTAAAAAGAAATAAAAATCGTTAAAAATCTTGAGAAAACCATAGAAATTCTTCAAAATACTTCGAAATACTTAAAGTATCGTAAAAAATCCTGAAAAAATCCTGAAAAAATCCTGAAAAAATCCTGAAAAAATTCTGAAAAAATCATGAAAAAATCCTGGAAAAATCCCTAAAAATCCTTAAAAATACTTAAAATCACTTAAAAATCTTAAAGATCCTAAAACAATCCTGAAAAAACATAATCTCTGAAAATCCTGAAAATCCTTAAAAGTCCTTGAAAATCCTTAAAAATCTAAATAATCCTTTAAAATCCTTAAATCCTTAAAATCCATAAAATCCTTAAAAACTTTAAAAACCCCTTAAAATTCCGAAAATATTTTAAAAATTGTTAAAAATATTAAGAAAAACTTATAAATTCTTTAAAATCCTTAAAAAATTGTGAAAAAATCCGTAAAAATAGTTAAAATTACTTAAAAATCTTAAGCAATTCTTGAAGATCCCAAAACAATCCTTAAAAACATGAAAATCACTAAAAATAGTTTGATGTTCTTAAAAATCCCTAAAAATCTTTAATAGTCCATGAAAATCCTTGAAAATCCCAAAAATTATTAAAAATCCTTTATATCATTAAAAATCCCTTAAGATTCTGAAAAAAAATTATAAATCGTTAAAAATCATAATGGAATTATAGAAATTCTTAAAAACACTTTAAAATCCTTAAAATATCCTTAAAAAATCCTGAAAAAATCCCTAAAAACCCTTAAAAATACTTAAAAATCCTAAGCAATTCTTAAAGATCCTTAAACATTCTGAAAAAAAAACATTAAAATCTCTAAAAAAAATTTAAAAATTTTACCTTGGAAATTCATAAAAATCCTTTTAAATCCTAAAAAAACCTTAAAAATCCTGAAATTTTTTTTTAAAAATTCCTTAAAACGCTTAAAAATACTTAAAATTGCTAAAACATCTTAAGTAATTCTTAAAGATCCTAAAATAATCCTTAAAAAACATTTAAATTCCCTAAAAACAGTTTTAAATTCTCAAAAACCTTAAAAGTCCTTGAAAATACTTAAAAATTCGAAAAACACTTTAAAATCCTTAAAAATCCTTTAAAATCCTTAAAAATCATTAAAAATCCCTTAGAATTTTGAAAAAAAATGAATTATCGTTAAAAATCTTAAGAAAAACATAGAAATTTTTAAAATTCTTTAAAATCCTTAAAATATCTTTAAAAAATCCTGAACAAATCCCTAAAAACCCTTAAAAATACTTAAAATTACTTAAAAATCTGAAGCAATTCTTAAAGATCCTAAAATAATCCTCAAAAAACATTAAATTCCCTAAAAATAGTTTAAAATTCTCAAAAATCCTTTAAAATCCTTAATGGTCCTTGAAAATGCTTAAAAATTCGAAAAATCCTTAAAAGTAAAAAATCCATAAAAAAATCCTTAAAAATCCCTAAAAACCCTTAAAAATACTTAAAATCACTTAAAAATCTTAAGCAATTCTTAAAAATCCTAAAACAATCCTGAAAAAACATTAAAATCCCTATAAATAGTTTAAAATTCTTAAACATCCTGAAAATCCTTAAAAGTCCTTGAAAATCCTTAAAAATGCGAAAAAATCCTTAAAAATCCTTTAAAATCCTAAAAAAAAATTAAAAATATTACCTTGGAAATTCATAAAAATCCTTTTAAATCCTAAAAAAACCTTAAAAATCCTGAAAAAATATTTTAAAAATCCCTTAAAACCCTTAAAAATTACTAAAAAATCTTAAGTAATTATTAAAGTTCCTAAAATAATCCTTAAAAAAACTTAAATTCCCTAAAAATAGTTTAAAATTTTCAAAAATCCCTAAAAATCCTTAAAAGTCCTTGAAAATGCTTAAAAATTCGAAAAATCCATTAAAATCATTAAAAATTCCTTAAAATTCTGAAAAAAAATTTAAATATCGTTAAAAATATTAAGAACAATTTTTAAATTCTTAAAAAGACTTTAAAATCCTTAAAATTTCCTTAAAAAATCCTGAAAAAATCCGTAAAAATATTTAAAAATCTTAAGCAATTCGTTGAAGATCCCAAAACATTTCTTAAAAACATTAAAATCACTAAAAATAGTTTGATATTATTAAAAATTTCTAAAAATCCTTAAAAGTCCTTGAAAGCCTTAAAAATCCCAAAAATGCTTAAAAATCATTAAAAATCCTTTAAAATCATTAAGAAAAATTTAAAAAACTCCCTTAAAATTCGGAAAAAAAATTAAAAATCGCTAAAAACCTTAAGAAAATCATAGAAATTATTAAAAATTCTTTAAAATCCTTAAAATATCCTTAAAAAATCTTGAAAAAATCCTGAAAATATTGTGAAAAAATCCTGAAAAATCCCTAAGAACCCTTAAAAATACTTAAAATTCTGAAAAAATTTTAAAATCGTTACAAATATTAAGAAGAACTTAGAAATTCTTGAAAAGACTTTAAAATCCTTAAAATATCCTTAAAAAATCCTTAAAAAATCCTGAAAAAATCCTTAAAAATCCGTAAAAATACTTAAATTACTTAAAAATATTAAGCAATTCTTTGAAGATCCCAAAACATTCCTTAAAAACATTAAAATCACTAAAAAAGTTTGATATTCTTAAATATCCCTAAAAATCCTTAAAAGTCCTTGAAAATCCTTAAAAATCCCAAAAATGCTTAAAATTCATTAAAAATTATTTAAAATCAGTAAAAAAACTCTTAAAATTCTGAAAAAAAATACATAGAAATCGTTAAAAATCATGAGAAAATCATAAAAATTCTTAAAAATAGTAAAATCCTTAAAAAATCCCTAATCATCAATTTTATATGGTATTAACTAGTAAATTTATCAGACCCGGTACATGAATCTTTTATTTAGCTGTTCGGATTGACTTCGTATAGATTATAGACCGCAACATAATCTCAATAAAAACTTATTTGGTCGACTTTAACTTAAGAGAAAATAAATAATTGATGTTTTAAAATCGTTTAGCTAAACTTTTTGTGCGCCAATGATCAAGCATAAACTTACCCCATAAAGAGTAAGAACAAAAGCAATATAACGTAACTGTACGTATATGCTTCCTGGGACGCGGTAAAATTGCAGAAGTTTATATTACCCTGAATTTACTCAATGGAACTCTATTAGGAAAATTGCATTTAATTGTAAAATTACCTCGGCAACGGAGGAATTTTAAATTTACCTTGATGAACTCTTAAAATTTTAATTAAGTAATTTACAGTTTTCCATTTAAAATACGAGAATAATTGGATGGTAAAAATTAACACTTATTAATATATATATTTTTAAAATTTTTTTTAATCATGAACAAATTTATCCTTCCACCTCTTCGCGGATATTAAAAATTAACTTGACATTTTATTGAAAGTGTTGAACGTAAAATGTTAAAGTTAATCGTCTTTCAAGTCTTTTGCAATGTTTATATACTGCATTATATATACATTTATATGATAATGGGCCTCTTCCATCGCCAGTATTCTAGTGTTAAGTGGACAAACAGCAATTCCGTCGACTTCAAGACGAGATATTTAATTTTGTATATAGATAATTAAGCTATAAAGACTAGTTTTTTTTACAGTTAAAAACAAAGCGAAGCAAGTAAATAAAAATATATGTGATATAAATATTTATAAGGAAATACAATAGAGCTATCAAATACTAATCAAAAAATTTTATAATACGAAATAAGTAATCATAAAAAAACAGTTAGTTTTTGTTTATTGAATTTTTTTAAATTTGGCATATTAAAATTGTTAAAAAAATTTGATTTTAAATTTTACGCTTCAAAGTTAAAAAAACAAGAAATAAAATTTACCAAACTGTAATTTTTTTAAATCGAAAAAGAATTAAAAATTAAAAAGAGAATAATTTTGAAATTTTAACATCAATTTTTAAAACCATTTTGCAATTTCAAAAATACAAATTTTATTGTTTAAAATCAAATTTTTACAATTATTATAAAAATCAATTTTTTTGGTCTTAAATTGCAAAAAATCCAAATTCTGAAGTTGTAATCCAAAATTTTTATTTCACTATTCAACTTTTAGAAAAAAAAATGGGAAATAATAAAATTGACTAAATAATAATTTTTTTAAATCGAAAAAAAAATAAAAATTTATAAGAGAATAAGTTTGAAATTTTAAAATTAAATTTTAAAATCAAATTTTAAAACTAATTTTACAATTTAATTAAATCAATTTTTGCAGTTTTAAAAATCTAAATTTTATTGTTGAAAATCAAATTTTAAAAATTTTTACAATTATTATAAAAATTAATTTTTTTAGTCTTGAATTTCCAAAAATCCAAAATTTTTAAGTTATAATCCAACATTTTAATTTTACGCTACATTTAGAAAAAAAAACAAGAAATAATAAAATTGAATAAATTATATTTTTTTTAAATCGAAAAAAAATTTAAGCCAATAATTTTGAAATTTTAAAATTAAATTTTAAAATCAAATTTTAAAACCAGTTTTGCAATTTAATTAAATCAATTTTTGCAATTTCAAAAATCTAAATTTAATTGTTTAAAATCAAGTTTTAAATCCAAATTTAAAAGTTTAAACTTAAATTTTTACAATTATAAAAAATCTCAATTTTTTTAATCTTAAATTGCAAAAAAAAATAATATCAAGAAAATTTCCTAAATAGCGAAAAATACAAATTTTGTAGGTTGATATTGTAAAAAATTTTAATTTTGAATTTTTAAAAAGTAAAAAATCTAATTTTTTAAAAAGTAAAAAAATCTAAATTTTTTATTTTTAAATAAGGAAAAATACAAAATTTATAGTAAAATATGAAAATCCAAATTTTGAAGTCTCAAATTGCAAAAAGTTTTAAATTGTACAAAATCCAAAATTTTG
Organism: Neocrepidodera transversa; assembly: GCA_963243735.1. Taxonomy (NCBI): domain Eukaryota; kingdom Metazoa; phylum Arthropoda; class Insecta; order Coleoptera; family Chrysomelidae; genus Neocrepidodera; species Neocrepidodera transversa. The sequence goes on from OY725353.1 coordinate 3,220,580, forward strand.
AAATTTTTAATAGCAAAAAATTCAAATTTTGAAGTTTGAAATTGCAAAAAATTTTAATTTTGAACTTTTAAAAACGAAAAAATTTAATTTTTAAATTTTAAATAGTGAAAAATCCAAATTTTAAAGTCAAATTACATAAAAATAAAAATTTTGATGTCTCAAATTGCAAAAAAGTCACTTAAAGTTTTAAATGGGAAAAAATCCAAAATTTTGAAATTTTAAATTGAAAAAAAAATCAAATTTTGAAGTTTTAAATTGTAAAAAAAAATTATTTTACTTTTAAAAACGAAAAAATCTAAATTTTTTACTTTTAAATACTGAAAAATCAAAATTTTGAAGTCAAATTAAAAAAAAAACGAAATTCTAAAGTACTAAAAAAATTTAAAATGCAAAAAAAGTCAATTGCAGTTTTAAATTGTACAAAATCCAAAATTTTAAAATTCTAAACTGGAAACATTAAAATTTTGAATTTTTAAAAAGGAAAAAATTTAAATTTTTTAGTTTTATATAGTGAAAAATTTAATTTTTTAAATTAAAATTTAAAAAAAATCCTTACATTTTAAATGGTAAAAAATTCAAATTTTGTAGTTTGAAATTGTAAAAAAATTTAATTTTGATTTTTTACAAAGGAAAAAATCTATTTTTTGATTTTTGAATAGGAAAAAATCTAAATTTTCAAATCAAATTACAAAAAAATCCAAATTTTGAAGTCTCAAATTGCAAAAAATTTAATCAAAGTTTTAAATTATACAAAATTATAAATTTTGAAATTTTAATAGCAAAAAATACAAATTTTGAAGTTTCAAATTTTAAAAAAAATTAATTTTGAATTTTTAAACTGGAAAAAATATAATGTTTTAGTTTTAAATCCGGAAAAATCTAAAATTTTGAAGTTTCAAATAGGAAAAAATCCAAATTATGAAAACTTAAATTGCAAAAAATTTAATTGGAGTTTTAAATTATAAAAAATCCAAAATTTTTAAATTTTAAATAGGAGAAATCCAAATTTTGTAGACTTAAGTTACAAAAAATTCGATGGAAGTTTTAAATTATAAAAAATCCAATTTTAATTTTGAATTTTTAAAAAGGATAAAATCTATTTTTTTTTTGTTTTTAATTGGAAATTTTCAAGTCAAATTACAAGAAAATCCAAATTTTGGAGACAAATTGAAAAAAAATTAATTGAAGTTTTAAATTGCAAAAAAATCCAAATTTTGTAGTTAAAAATTGTGAAAAAATTTAAATTTTGAATTTTTAAAAAGGAAGAAATTTATTTTTTTTTGTTTTCAATTGGAAAAAATCCAAATTTTCAAGTAAAATTAAAAGAAAATCATAATTTTGAAGAAAAACTAAAAAAAAATTAATTGAAATTTTAAATTGTAAAAAATTTAAATTTTGTAGTTAAAAATTGTGAAAAAATTTAAATTTTGAATTTTTAAACAGGAAGAAAATTTTCAAGTAAAATTAAAAGAAAATCATAATTTTGAAGACAAACTAAAAAAAAATTAATTGAAATTTTAAATTGTAAAAAATTCAAATTTTGTAGTTTAAAATTGTGAAAAAATTTAAATTTTGAATTTTTAAAAAGGAAGAAATTTAAATTTTTTTGTTTTCAATTGAAATAATCTAAATTTTTAAGTCAAATTACAAAAAAATCCAAATTTTGATGTCTTAAATTGCAAAAAAAAATTAATTGAAGCTAAAGAAAAATCCAAATTTTTAAATTATAAATTAATAAAAATTTTAAAAGATAAATATTAAAAAATTAAAAATAATCATTCAATCATTTTAATTTGGACTTTTACCATTTTTTTAATATCAAAATTTCGTTTTTTTTTTTAACTAATAGAGCTAGAGAAAAACTAATCTGTATTCTGTAATTTACGTCACTTGGACTTATTGGTAATTTTTGAAAAATTTAAAGGCCTTCCGTTTTTTCTAGTAAAAAATTTCCCCAAAAGTATTAATTTTTTTCTTAAAATTTATACTTAAATATTTTATCTGAATTCAGTAAAAAATATTTATCATTCTTTATTATAAATATACTGGATACCGGATATAATAAAAAATGGAAAGAATGTACAAGTACTAAATTATCTATAGCATAGTTAACTTTATTAATCAACTATTATTAACACAATAAATTAATTAAAAAAATAGTTTGATGTTATTAACAAAGATTTTATTAATAATTATTTTAATTTACCTACAAAATTTACACTTCCTTTTCCTTTGAGAGTATATTAACCATTGATGTTCAAAATTAGGTTAAATATTTCACTTTCCAAGAAAACGCCAAGAATATTAATAACGACCTTTACGGAAGTGTTAATTTCGAAATATTTGCAACAATGTAATAGACAATGTTGTATTAATTAAATATATAAAACTAGATCAATAATAAATAAACCAATATGTCCATGGTTCACCGAGACAAGTTAATTCTTCCGCAGCCAATTTGGGCTCGTTTAAATTTTAAATGATAAATCGATGGCTGATAGAGATTGTATTCAAATAAGAAGATGCAAAATGTCTGGGATTGCAGAGGAAAGTTTCCAGCTTTTACACACGAAATCGACTGATTCATTCGATTGAATAAATTTAAATAGCAAAACGCCTTCATTGGAGGGATCCAACGACACGTTTTGGTACCCACTACAAAGTATCAAAGTTAATTTTTATTATTTTATACTTAATCGGTGTTCTAGATTTTATACTAAATCAAATATTTAATTTTTTTTTTTTAAATTTGGACAAGGTAGTAGTGTAAAAGGTTTCAAATCCTTAAATGGTGAGAGCGCAATTTCTTCAATATTTTTTATAAATGAGTCATTATTCAGATTTTAACAAAAAATAGCAAAAAGATACACAAAAGTGTGCAGATTGCAGGAAATAAAACAATTTTTTTCTAGCCCTATTAGTTTCAAAAAAAAACGAAATTTTAAAATTGTTTAAAAATGGTGAGAGCGCAATTTCTTCAAATTTTTTATAAATGTGTCATTATTCAGATTTTAACAAAAATTAGCAGTAAGATACAAAAAAGTGTGTAGATTGCAGGAAATAAATCAATTGTTCTCTAGCCCTTTTAGATTCAGAAAAAAAAAAGAAATTTTAATCTTCTCTAAAAACGGAATTTTAAAAATCTTTAAAAATGGTCAGAGCGCAATTTCTTAAATTTTTTTATAAATGTGTCATTATTTAGATTTTAACAAAAAAATACCAAAAAAATAGTTAAAAAGGTGCAGATTGCAGAAAATAAATCAATTTTTCTCTAGTCCCATTAATTTCAGAAAAAAACGATGTTCTGTAAAATGGTGAGAGCGCATTTTTTCAAATTTTTTTATAAATGTGTCATTATTCAAATTTTAACAAAAATTAGCACAACAATAAATAAAAGTGCGCAGATTGCAGTAAATAAATCAATTTTTCTCTAGCCCTATTAGTTTAAGAAAAAAACGAAATTTTAAAGTTTTCAAAAAATGGTGAGAGCGCAATTTCTTCAAATTTTTTATAAATGGGTCATTACTCAGATTTTAACATAAATTAGCAGAAAAATAGATAAAAGTGCGCAGATTGCAGTAAATAAATCACTTTTTCTCTAGCCCTATCAGTTTCAGAAAAAATAACGAAATTTTAATGTTCTTTAAAAATGGTGAGAGCGCAACTTCTTTAAATTTTTTATAAATGTGTCATTATTCAGATTTTAACAAAAATTAACAGAAAGATACATAAAAGTGCGCAGATTGCAGTAAATAAATCAATTTTTCTCTAGCCCTATAAGTTTCAGAAAAAAACGAAATTTTAAAGTTCTTTAAAATGGTGAAAGCGCAATTTCTTCAAATTTTTTATAAATGTGTTATTTTTCAGATTTTAACAAAAATTAGCAGAAAAACAGATAAAAGTGCGCAGATTGCAGTAAATAAATCAATTGTTCTCTAGCCCCATTAGTTTAAGAAAAAAACGAAATTTTAAAGTTGTTTAAAAATGGTGAGAGCGCAATTTATTCAAATTTTTTATAAATGTGTCATTATTCAAATTTTAACAAAAATTAGCAAAAAAATAAATAAAAGTGCGCAGATTGCAGTAAATAAATCAATTTTTCTCTAGCCCTACAAGTTTCAGAAAAAATAACGAAATTTTAATGTTCTGTAAAAATGGTGAGAGCGCAATTTCTTTAATTTTTTTATAAATGTGTCATTATTCAGATTTTAACAAAAACTACCAGAAAAATAGATAAAAGTGCGCAGATTGCAGTAAATAAATCAATTTTTCTCTAGCCCCATTAGTTTAAGAAAAAAACGAAATTTTAAAGTTGTTTAAAAATGGTGAGAGCGCAATTTATTCAAATTTTTTATAAATGTGTCATTATTCAAATTTTAACAAAAATTAGCAGAAAAATAGATAAAAGTGCGCAGATTGCAGTAAATAAATCAATTTTTCTCTAGCCCTATTAGTTTCAGAAAAAATAACGAAATTTTAATGTCCTGTAAAAATGGTGAGAGCGCAATTTCTTTAATTTTTTTATAAATGTGTCCTTATTCAGATTTTAACAAAAAATAGCAGAAAAATAGATAAAAGTGCGCAGATTGCAGTACATAAATCAATTTTTCTTTAGTTTCAGAAAAAATAACGAAATTTTAATGTTCTTTAAAAATGGTGAGAGCGCAATTTCTTTAATTTTTTTACCAATGTGTTATTATTCAAATCTTAACAAAAATTAGCACAAAAATAGATAAAAGCGCGCAGATTGCAGTAAATAAATCAATTTTTCTCTAGCCCTATAAGTTTCAGAAAAAAACGAAATTTTAAAGTTCTTTAAAAATGGTGAAAGCGCAATTTCTTCAAATTTTTTATAAATGTGTTATTTTTCAGATTTTAACAAAAATTAGCAAAAAAATAAATAAAAGTGCGCAGATTGCAGTAAATAAATCAATTTTTCTTTAGCCCTATCAGTTTCAGAAAAAGTAACGAAATTTTAATGTTCTTTAAAAATGGTGAGAGCGCAATTTCTTTAATTTTTTTATAAATGTGTCCTTATTCAGATTTTAACAAAAATTAGCACAAAAATAGATAAAAGTGCGCAGATTGCAGTAAATAAATCAATTTTTCTCTAGCCCTATAAGTTTCAGAAAAAAACTAAATTTTAAAGTTATTTAAAATGGTGAGAGCGCAAATTTCTTCAAATTTTTTATAAATGTGTCATTATTCAAATTTTAACAAAAATTAGCAGAAAAATAGATAAAAGTGCGCAGATTGCAGTAAATAAATCAATTTTTCTCTAGCCCTATTAGTTTCAGAAAAAATAACGAAATTTTAATGTCCTGTAAAAATGGTGAGAGCGCAATTTCTTTAATTTTTTTATAAATGTGTCCTTATTCAGATTTTAACAAAAATTAGCAGAAAAATAGATAAAAGTGCGCAGATTGCAGTAAATAAATCAATTTTTCTCTAGCCCTATAAGTTTCAGAAAAAAACTAAATTTTAAAGTTATTTAAAATGGTGAGAGCGCAAATTTCTTCAAATTTTTAATAAATGTGTCATTATTCAAATTTTAACAAAAATTAGCAGAAAAATAGATAAAAGTGCGCAGATTGCAGTAAATAAATCAATTTTTCTCTAGCCCTATTAGTTTCAGAAAAAATAACGAAATTTTAATGTCCTGTAAAAATGGTGAGAGCGCAATTTCTTTAATTTTTTTATAAATGTGTCCTTATTCAGATTTTAACAAAAATTAGCAGAAAAATAGATAAAAGTGCGCAGATTGCAGTAAATAAATCAATTTTTCTCTAGCCCTATAAGTTTCAGAAAAAATAACGAAATTTTAATGTTCTGTAAAAATGGTGAGAGCGCAATTTCTTTAATTTTTTTATAAATGTGTCATTATTCAGATTTTAACAAAAATTACCAGAAAAATATATAAAAGTGCGCAGATTGCAGTAAATAAATCAATTTTTCTTTAGCCCTATAAGTTTCAGAAAAAAACGAAATATTAATGTTCTTTAAAAATGGTGAGAGCGCAATTTATTCAATTTTTTTATAAATGTGTCATTATTCATATTTTAACAAAAATTAGCAGAAAAATAGATGAAAGTGCGCAGATTGCAGTACATAAATCAATTTTTCTCTAGCCCTATTAGTTTAAAAAAAAACGAAATTTTAAAGAAATTTAAAAATGGTGAGAGCGCAATTTCTTCAAATTTTTTATAAATGTTTCATTATTCAGATTTTAACAAAAATTAGCAGAAAAATAGAAAAAGTGCGCAGATTACAGTAAATAAATCAATTTTTCTCTAGCCCTATTAGTTCCAGAAAAAACGAAATTTTTTATAAATGTGTCATTGTTCAAATTTTAACAAAAATTAGCAGAAAAACAGATAAAAGTGCGCAGATTACAGTAAATAAATCAATTTTTCTCTAGCCCTATAAGTTTCAGAAAAAAAACGAAATTTTAAAGTTGTTTAAAAATGGTGAGAGCGCAATTTCTTTAATTTTTTTATAAATGTGTTATTATTCAAATTTTAACAAAAATTAGCAGAAAAACAGATAAAAGTGCGCAGATTGCAGTAAATAAATTAATTTTTCTCTAGCCCTATTAGTTTCAGAAAAAACGAAATTTTTATGTTCTGTAAAAATGGTGAGAGCGCAAATTTCTTCAAATTTTTTATAAATAAATGTGTTATTATTCAAATTTTAACAAAAATTAGCAGAAAAATAAATAAAAGTGCGCAGGTTTCAGTAATTAAATCAATTTTTCTCTAGCCCTATAAGTTTCAGAAAAAATAACGAAATTTTTATGTTTCTGTAAAAATGGTGAGAGCGCAATTTCTTTAATTTTTTTATAAATGTGTCATTATTCAGATTTTAACAAAAATTACCAGAAAAATAGATAAAAGTGCGCAGATGGCAGGAACTTAATCAATTTTTCTCTAACCCTATTAGTTACAGAAAAAAACGAATTTTTAAATTTCTTTAAAAATCGATATTTACAAGTGGGCAGATTGCATAAAATAAATCAATTCTAGCTGTATTAGTTTCAGAGAAAAACGAATTTTTATTTTTAGTTTTATAAATTTAAATCCCTTTATATCTAATTTCGTATCCATCTCATTCTACGATAAAGCCGCTCTAAGTAATCCATCTCGGAATCCACATGGTAATTTACATAGTCAAAGTCTGCAAAATGGCAGATTCAAAATTTCTCCCTAAACGAATACAATGATACAAAGGAAATTTGGGTCAAGTGGCACATCTAAAACTTTAAATTGCATAATCCCAACTCGAAAATAAGTTAGAGAAGATAAGGGAGGGTTTAGCTTTAAAAGAATTCCCTATCATTCATTCCGCTCATACCGCCAAATTAATTTAACAAATTTTCAGATAAAACTTTTAGCGCCGAAACAAATGTTTTACATCAATTTATTTCAAGTTTTGTGTTGCCTGTTTCGGGTTTTATGTCGATTCCGATGCAAATTTTTTTTACTAGAAACAACTTTTTGATAGATTTATTTTCCTACGTTCAAGGAAATTGTCTCTTCTACAAATATTTATTTTTTTAATATTAAAAAAAGATAAAAAAACTAAAAATTTACATTAACAAAATTTCTTTGACTTTTATTTATTTTTGTATCAGTCTGAAAACTGGGATTAAAACCGGGTAAAAAAATCCAAAAAAATTGATGAAAAATTTCAAGATTTTATTATTTATGTGTTCTATAAAATTTCCTGTCGACGCTACTGATTAGACGGTTCCTCCCTGCAGGCGCGTTATTTGAATACACATCAACTGACTCTACCATTAAATACTTAAAAAAAAATAATGACTACTTAGAGTGCATATACCAAAATATAATTTAATTATCCTAAATATTCGAGTCAGATATATTATTAAGTACAATAACTTTTTAAAATGGTTCTAAATAATATATTTTTTTATTATATCTACGCCAATGATATTTACTACACTAACGAACGCATATGACTAAAGCCGGTATTAATAAGGATAATTAGCTGATTACAGTAACTAATATATTGTTTATAAATGTGTTATGCATAGTCCTGTTGGAAAGGATAATTGCCTAGATACATATTTTGACAGGGAATTTATTAGATTTGGGATGGGACTAAATCATGATTAATATGACGTATTGATTGGTCTGTATCATATAATTTAGAAATGTATAAATATAAATATTAGTTATTTATTAAACCATGTATATATATTAATACGCAAAGAGAAAACTTCGGATCCCTTTTCAAGTATAATGCCCGAATGGAGGAGTGTTAGATTTTGTATAGTTAAAGTTGTATATAATGCAGAAAGCTAAAATTAATATAATATGTGTATTTTTTTTTACTTTTATTTATTGTAATTTGGTTTTTGAAATGAAAAATTGTCTGAACGCCTTGAATGATTTTTGGATAGGTAAAAAATATTAAAAGTATAGTTAAACAGAAACAGTGTTAAAAAACAGGAAAAAATAGGAAAAATAGAAAAAAGTATATAAGAAATATGAAAAATTAGGAAAAAATAGGGCAAAATAGGGAAAAATAAAGAAGATAAAAATACAGGCAAAATAATAAAAATTGTTAAAATAGAAAAAACATGATTCAAATAGTAAAAAATAGGAAAAGACAGAGAAAACAACGGAAAAACAATAAAAAATAGAAAAAAAATGGGCAAAATAGGAAAATTTGGTAATCTAGGAAAAAATGGGAAAATTGGGAAAAATAGAAAAAAACAAAAAGAAATATGGAAAATATAGGTAAAAATAGTAAAATATAATTAAAAATAAGAAATAAAGGGAAAAATAGAAAAAAAGAGAAAAATGGAAAAGTAGAGAGAATAATAGAAAAAATTAGATAAATATAAGAAAAATTGAAAAAAAATATTGAAAAGTAGGAAACATTTGCGAAAAATAAAGCAAAATTGAGAAAAATTTGGGAAATGGAAAAAATATAAAAAAATAGTAAAAATTAAAAAAAAAACCGGAAAGAAATATGGAAAAATAGGAAAAAAAACAGAAAAATAAAAAAAAAATAAAAAAAAATGCTTAAAATCGCAGAAAAAACAAAAACATACAACTGAAAAGTAAGAAATCGAAAAGTATCGCAAAAAATTAAAAAAATAAAATCTTAAAAAAGCGCAAAAAAATCAATACAAAAATCAATACAAAATCCAAAAAATCTTAAAAGAAAAGGGCAACAAATCGCAGAAGATTGCAAAAAAAATTCAGAAAAATAGGAAAAAAAATCCCAAGAAATTGTAAATGCAAGTAATCAGAAAAAAATTGCAAAAAATAATCTCAAAAAAATGGCAAATAATCGGGAAAAAATTGCCAAAAAGAACCAAAAACCGAAAATAATTGTAACCATGTAAAAATTTTTTTAAAAAATGAAAAAATTCGAAAGAATTCAAATAAATCGAAATAAATGGAAAAAATAGAACAGAGAATTACATAAAAAAAATGGGAACAAAACAAAAAAAAAAGTTGAAAAATCAGAAAACAAAACCGGAAAAAAAATCTAAAAAAAAATTGTAACAGAACAGAAGAAAAAAAGTTGAAAAATCTGAAAATAAAACCTGAAAAAAATCAGAAAGAATCGAAAAAAAAAGAAAACGTTGAGAAAATCAGAACATACTGAAAAAAAAATGAAAACACAAAATTGTAAAATACGAAAAGAAAAAAGAAAACGAGAAAATAAAAAAAGTGTAATAAAGTGAAAAAACTAAAAAAAGGCAAAAGAAGTAAAAAAACGCTTAAAATTGCAATAAACGAAAAAAAATCGCATAAAATCGAAAAATATCCCAAAAAATTGCAAAAAAAACGCAGCGCAGAAAGTAATCACAAAAAATTAAAAAATTGCAAAAATTAACCCAAAAAATGGTTTAAAATCGCAAAAAACAACCAATAAACCGGAAACAATTGTAACCATCTAAAAAAAAGATAAAAAAAAATGAGAAAAAAATAAGGAAAAATGAGAAAAAAAACGAAAAATCAGAAAAAAAACAAAAAACCAGAACAAAACAGAAAAAAATTTAAAAATGAGAAAAAAGAAAAAATGAGGAAAACTCGAAAAAAAAACATTGAAAAAATGGAAAAAATACGAAAGAATTGTAAGATACGAAAAAAAAAATTTTAAAAATGAAAAATTTTGAAAGATTTGAACTAAATCCCAAATGATAAAAAAATCTACAACGAAAAATTGTAAACAAAAATCGTAAAAATCGCAACAAAATTGAGACAAAATCCCAAAAAAATGCAAAACAAGCAAAAAAAAAACTGAAGAAAATTGCACAAAATTTTCAATAAATCGCAAAAAAAATCGGAAAGCAAAATCAAAAAAAAAATGCAAAATAATCGCGTAAAAAATCGGAAAAAAATTGCAAAAATAAACGCAAAATGGTAAACAATCGAAAAAAACACCCAAAAAACTGGAAACAATTAAAATCATCTAAAAAAATTATAAAATATTCGAAAGAATTGAAAAAAATCAATAAAAAAATGAGAAAAAAACAAACAAACTGAGAATGAGGAAAGATTAGAAACAATCGAAAAAAAATCAGGACAAAAAAAACAAAAGAAAATAGGAAAATGTGGACAAAACCCGGAAAATGGGGAAAATTAAGAAAAAAAAACAGGAAAAATAAAGAAAAATATTAAAATTTTATTAATTACGGCCGAATTTCGACAACTGCCCGACAACTAGTTATAATAATAATATAAAAAATGCTCAGATAATAAAAAAATAAATTTTATTTCTGTTAAAAAAATACATAAATTTTTAACCTCTATTGTAATTTTTGTCTCAGATTGTATAATTTTTAAATCTGGACTAGCTATCTCCTGACTTATTTTTATATTTCTGCTCTCCTTTCTCTTTGATATTTATCTAATTATTATGTAATAAAAAAAATTTCTCATCTTTAGATAAAATTATCACATCGTCGAATCAGCATTGACGTGTCACTTTCGGCGACCTCAAAATCACTCTCTCGTAATCCAATCTTGAATTTTGTGAATATCACTAATTGATCGACCGTCTATCTGACCAGTGACTGCTGTCATTCATCAATGACGAACTGTTATTCGGTAATAAAGCCATTGTTGGTCCTAATGGGCTCGTGTAAGTCATACGGGATGATGAATAATTACCTGGATCGAAAAGTCCTGGAGTTTTATATCGGTAGTGACTAATGGTACGTTCATACAGATACAAATAAAATTTTTTGTTATCTAAAGAAATAAAATATATAAAAGGACAAGACTATAACGAAAACGAAGAAAAGACAGAGATGGACTAAAAGAAAAAACAGAAGAACAATCTACTACTAGTACTATAATAAAGGACTAAGAAGTAGAAAAATTGCCACTGCACCAGGTAGAATACTAATAAAGATGTATTACATGAAAGAGGAATTACAGAAAACAAAGGAGCCAGAAAAAAATTTCAGAAGAAGTGGTAGAAAATAACAGAAATGGAATACATTAAGGACTGGAATAAAAAAATACAATCAGTGCTATACAACAGTACGAAAAATTGTAGTAGACCAACAGCAAGTGATTAAATATTATGGAGAAGTTCTATAACTAAAATGGTGTAGCAGCAAGAAGGAAGACAACAGACATAATTTTCTATTGCAACAGGAATTGGACAAAAAAAGAGTTGACGTGTACTTTAAATCTGCCTTAATGTTTCCTTTTGTGTTTTTATATCCAATTTTTGATGAAACGTATATTAGGATCTAAACCAATCTAAATCTTTTAAGTGAAAATAGATTTTATTGCTCTAGTGCAGTAGATTTGGAGGAAAACAATACCAATAGACATTGGACCGCTACCAAAACATCTTTGGTACTGACCCTTTCATGGAAGACACTATAAATGCAGGAATTGACTGATTAATGAATACTGCAGGGATAATTTTATGGAAAATCTAGATATGAAAGGGTGTAGCAGGAGATCTCAAAAAAACATCAGCCAACTTGCTACTAAAGTAATACAAAATTTCACTGAAAACAATACCAAGGGATTGTAGAATATACTTCTTCCTGGACATGTCTGGTCCTATTGAACTGCTACCGAAACATATTCGAAAATGGCCCTTTTATGGAAGACACAATACATGCAGGAGAAGATTTATTACTGCTTATCGACGAAAACTGGATCTATACCAGAGCTTGGTAACTACTCAAAAATTTCACTGAAGTGACAGCTAATGAAGTAGCTAGTTAGTTAGTAAATAATGGTAAAACTTGTTGTACTGCAGGAAATGCAAGAACCAGACATCGAGTTAAGGATAGGGCAAATCAAAAATTTTGATTCCAAAACACTCAAATTACTGTTGCAATTGAAGATCGACTGCTTCCTGAATATAGAGATCTGAAAGATATAGAGGAAGGTATGGATTGGTGCAATGCTAAAGACAGAAAAGGAGGAAAACTATCTTAAAAACTTTGCTGGTTTTAGACCTGGAAAATCATGCCTTCCAAGACGTCAAAAGGATCACCAATATGGCTTTCACAGACCTAACAGTCACCTTTAACATATAAGTAGTGAAAAAAAATACATCGCTGATTGGCACTCTACTTCATAACAGGATTTGTCCAAAGGAAATAATAGCAGATGGAGAAATTAGAAGCAAAGGTCTACTCTAAGGAAGCTTCCTGTCACTCCTTTATAACATTTATACAAAAGTTTAGCCATTGTTCAAAATAACAAAAAAGCTTAGTTTTCCGTCAATCATATGAAGCTTTCCTCGACCAAAATACAAGTCTGCGTATGCGCATTTCATCTCAGCAACAGAAAATCCAGGATGAAACTTAACATCGAAAGAGAAATGTTAGCACTGACAAAATTCAAAAATATAACGGTCTCATACTAGACAATACACTGAATTTCAAGCAGCGAGGCAGAATATGGATCACCAGACTGGGTCAGTTCAATACACATAAAGCATGGGATACCTAAAATCGACTTCAATGGGAAATATAACCTCTTTAAACCCGGCATTGCTTCATGGGAAAAACGCGAGTCCTAGTAGAAACTTCGGAAGCGAAACATATTAGATAAACTAACCAAACTCTCTGCCAAAAAAAAATTTCTGACTAAAAGAAAACTACCACCAGACAACGAAGAGCTTTACGCTGTATGAAGAACATGATGCAGGCCAAACTTGTAGATGTGGGATTCTTGCGAGTATTGTACCGTTCAGAACTTACAATATCTTCCACGAGATAGAAATGTCTAATATATATATATAATAGATCTGGAAAAGTCGTAGTAAGGAGGCTCGAAGCCCCTAAGCCCCACACTAATCAAATCTAAAATTTTGATATTTGGATCAATTGGTGACATTATGTTGGTAAACGACAAATCTGCATATTACTGGAAATGTCATGTTCTCTCTATCGTTTGACGATGTTATTGTTCATGGTACGCATGTCTTCATTTTATACGTATAGTAATTTTTAACTGTTTTGTCGGATAATTCTTTCTGGGCAATTATTCCGGGACAATTATTAGCCAAGACAATAATTCCAAGAGAAAATACTTAACCACGACCATTTTTGATAATTATTTACAGCGACAATCCTTCTGCACCTCAATCCATCTCTATATCATCCTTTCCGGACAATTTTTCTTCATGGTATTTCTTCCCCATAAGACCTTACTTTCTGGTCAATTATTCCATGGACCTTTCTTCTTGCATAATCCTTCCCCGAATATTTCTTCCCGGACAATTCTTCTCAGACAAATATTCCCCAGGACAATCCTTAGCCGGAACTTCCTTCACGGACAATCTTTTCCTGGACACTTCTTCCACGGACCTTCCTTCCCGGACCATAATTCTCCGGACCTTCTTTCCCGGATAAGCCTTCCCTGTCCTTTATTTCCCGAACAATCCTGTCCCGGAAAATCTTTCTCCGGACCTTACCTCCCAGATAATCCTTCTCCGAATCTTTCTTCCCGAGCAATATTTCTCAGACAAATATTCCCCACGATAATTCTTCCCCGGAACTTCCTTCACGGGCAATCTTTTCCCGGACACTCCTTCCATGGAACTTCCTTCCGCGAACCTCCGTTTCCGGATAATCATTCCCTGGACCTTCCTTGCCGAACAGTTCTGCTCCGGAAAATCTTTCTCCGGACCTTACTTCCCGGATAATCCTTCCTCAGACATTCCTTCCCGGATAATTCTTCCCCGGACCTTCGTTCACAGACACTCATTCCTTGGACTTTCTTTCCCGAACAATCCGTTCCCGGAACTTCCTTTCCGACCAATTCTCTCCCGGAAAATCCTTCCCTGGACCTTCCTTCCCGGCTAATCCCTCCTCGTAACTCTCGAAGACATTTTGGTAACTCACAAGACATTTTGGCAACTATCCAGAAGTTTCAAGATATTTTGGCAACTGTTAAGACACTTTAGAGATTCTCAAGTCATTTTGACGATTCTCAAGATATTTTGGCAACACTTTAAATATTTTCGTAATTCTTAAGCCATTTTGGCAACTCTTAAGACATGTTGATGATTCTCAGGATATTTTGGCGACTCTCAAGATATTTTGGAAACTCTTAAGACATTTTGGTGATTCTTAATTCATTTTGGCGACTCTCAAGACATTTTTTAGACTGTCAAAATATTTTCGTAACTCTCGAAGAAATTTTGGTAACTCACAAGATATTTTGGCAACTCACAAGACATTTTGGCAACTTTCCAGACATTTTAGAAACTCTTGAGACATTTTGGCGACTTTCAAGATATTTTGGAGATTCTCAAGATGTTTTGTAACTCTTGAAGATATTTTGGCGACTCTCAAGATATTTTGGCAACTCTTAAGACATTTTGGCGGTTCTCAAGACATTTTTGGCGACTCTCAAGATATTTTTGCAACTCTTAAGACGTGTTGGCGATGTTCACGTCATTTTGGCGACTTTCAAGATATTTTGGCAACTCTTAAGACATTTTGGCGGTTCTCGAGACATTTTTGGCGGCTTATAAGATATTTTTGCAACTCTTAAGACGTGTGGGCGATGTTCACGTCATTTTGGCGACTTTCAAGATATTTTGGAGATTCTCAAGATGTTTTGTAACTCTTGAAGATATTTTGGCAACTCTTAAGATATTTTTTCGATTCTCAAGCAATTTTTGGCGACTCTCAAGATATTTTGGCAACTCTTAAGACATTTTGGCGGTTCTCGAGACATTTTTGGCGACTCTCAAGATATTTTTGCAACTCTTAAGACGTGTTGGCGATGTTCACGTCATTTTGGCGACTTTCAAGATATTTTGGCAACTCTTAAGACATTTTGGCGGTTCTCGAGACATTTTTGGCGGCTTATAAGATATTTTGGTAACTCTTAAGACGTTTTGGCGATTCTCACGTCATTTTAGAGATTCTCAAGATATTTTCGTAACTCTCGAAGACATTTTGGTTTCTCACAAGACATTTTGGCAACTCACAAGACATTTGGGCAACTCTCCAGATATTTTCGTCACTCTTAAGACGTTTTGGATATTCTCAAGTCATTTTTTCGACTCTCAAGACATTTTCGAGACTCTCAAGATATATCTGTAACTCTCGAAGACATTTTAGCAACTCACAAGACATTTTGGCAACACTTAAGATATTTTGGCGATTCTCAAGTCATTTTGACGGCTCTCAAGACATTTTGGAGACTCTCAAGATATTTTCGTAACTCTCGAAGATATTTTAGCAACTTTTCGGGCAATCCTCGAACAAATATTCCCCATGACAATCATTCCCCAGACCGTCCTTCACGGACAATCCTTTTCGGACTATCCTTCCCGGTCACTCCTCCCACGGACCTTCATTTCCGGAAAATCATTTTCCGAACCTTCCTTTCCTTGGAATTCCTTCCGCAGAGATCTTCCTTTCCCTAACTTTCGTTCCCGGACAATCATTCCTTGGATCTTCCTTCCCAGATAATCCTTCCCCGGATCTTCCTTCCTGGACAATCCTTCACCGGAAGATCCTTCTCCGGACCTTACTTCCCACATAATCCTTTACCGGACGTTACTTCCCGCATAATCCTCCTCCGGACCTTCGTTCTCGGATTCCTTAGACTTTCCTACCCGGATATTCATTCCCAGAACCTTTCTTCCCGGACTATCCTTTACCGGAAAATCCTTCTCTGGACCTTACTACCAGGATAATCCTTTCCCGGGTTATTTCTTGCATAATCCTTCTCCGGACATTCGTTCCCTGACAATCATTCCTTAGACCTTCCTTTGAAGACAATCATTCCTCAAACCGTCTTTCCCGGACTATCCTTTCCCGGAAATTTTTTCTCTGGACCTTACTTCCAGGATAATCCTTTCTCGGACCTACCTTTCCGGTAAATCTTTCCCCGTACATTCCTTCCCGGACAATCCTTCCCCGTACCTTCCTTTCCGGATAATCTTTGCCGGATAATTCTTTCCCATGACAATTTTTATTTGCTATTCTTGAGGAAATAAAATTTAATTATAAAAATTAAAGGAAAAGAAAAATTATGAATAGTAATAGTTTCATATAATGTGAACAAACAATATTTATCTATTTTCGATTGCTCCGTCATTTACGTGTTTAAACAAACTCATTGTAATTTCGATCCGGTACGATCAGAATTAACAATTCGATGCGAGTTTAATCCAGGGCCAATTTGTGTGTCGATCGTTTGGTTGAGCAGCCACTACCAGTTGTATACAATGGGTCATTGTTAGTCGAATTTACGTAAATAATAAAACGATAGATCGGAACTGTCTAATGGAGCTTTATAAAATTTATTTATCGATAGAAAATGTTTGTCTAAAATAAATTGCCATGTGAGTTAACGGTTATATTATATTTTTTTATGTATATATATTTTTTAATACCTCTAATACTATAATTAGTAAGAACCAAATTTCTTTATTATTTATTACATATTTTTATGTTTGTAATGATGACGAGTATTGGAGGGAGATATAATACCTTGCGGGATACTTGTATGTAAAGGCCCACCTACACAACGGCTTTTGATCTTCACCGAAATAACCCGGGGAAAAATTATATCTCATTGACTCGATGCATTAATATTTTCCTTTTCAGAATTAAATAACTCGATTATTAATAGCAGTTTCGGATATATATCCATCTTCAGAATAGAAAAATAAAATAGTAAACGCCTCTGTTAACCTTAATTTTTAAAATCCCAGAAGACCTTTAGAATGAAAGTAATAGCGCCGCCCTTTGGACTACAAAAACACCTTCAACAACAAAAACACCACCGAATTTCAACAATGGGTATTAGGAGACCTTCGGCCCTTAAAGGACCACCTGAGTTCCTTTTTTTTTCGATTTTGAATGAGGACAAGTTGAAATGGAAACTGTCGGAGAAATTTGATACGGTGACGACAAATTTAATTTTTTTTTTGTCGGATATTTAAGGACACACTTTTACTTAGAAACGATACATAAAATAATTCTAGTTTTGTAAAGGGTTTGCGTGAAAAATGGCCTAATAATATTTATTTTTAAGCGTTAAAATCTAAAATTGCACGTAGAATAAGAAATGGTAGCAGGTGGTCCACAGGTGAATTTTTAATACATATAATATTCAAAATATTTATAGTGACCAGAGGCGGATTATTGCATTTTTTACCATATTCAGTTTTCTTCAAAATGTTTTTTTCGGTCGTAGAAAAAATACATTCTAATATAGATTTAAAAAAATAATTCTCCGTCTCTGTATACAGATATTTAAATACAACAAAAATAAAAATGAAAATTTGTTACGGTTCCAACGGGATTTTTAGTTTATTTTTGCTCAAATTTCGGCTTATTTTCAATCACCACTAGGGCACAAGGTCCTCCCTCCCAGCTTAGCCTTGGCATTCGTTAAAACGTTATTCAAGTCGGTAATCCTATTATCCGTGAACGAGGAGGTTAACATAGAGTTGATTTGAAGGTTATTCAATGTTAATTGATGTCTGGTGGTGTAAAAGGACAAAAAAAATATAAATGTTATTTTAAAAATTTTCAACCAAAAATTGTAGAAGTGACAGCTACAACAAAAAATAAATAACGTGGGTAACAACTATAATTCATTTTGTATTTAATAATTTTTTTCTGATCCAGTAAGCTTGAGTGTAAATAGAAAATTAATGCGGGTAGTAAATAGATTTTATTCTGTTCTGAAATTTTTTTTTCTGAGCCAATAGGATTGATTTTTGTTAGATAATTGATATGGGTAGCAACAAGAGTTTGTTTTGTACTTGACAATTTTTTTCTGAGTCACCAGGGGCCAGTTTGGATAGATAATTACTAGGGGAAGCGACTATGAGTTTATTTTGTTCTAAAATAATTTTTTTCTGAGCCACTAGGATTAATATTGAATAAATGATTAATGCGGGTAGAAACTAAAGTTTCTTTTGTTTTTTCTAATCTACTAAGATTGATTTTGGCTAGATAATTTACATGGGTAGCAATTAGGGTTTGTTTTGTACTTAACAATTTTTTTCTGAGCCAACAGAGGCCATTTCGGACAGATAATTACGGGGGGTAGCGACTACGATTTTATTTTGCTGTGAAATAATTTTATTCTGAGCTACTAGGGCTAATATTGAATAAATAATTAACACGGGTAGTAATTAGAATTTATTTTCTTTCGAATTAGTTTTTTTTTTCAGCCAATTGACTTGATATTGATTAGATAATTTACATCGCTAGCAATTAGGGTTAGTTTTGTACTTAACAATTTTTTTCTGAGGCACCAGGGGCCAGTTTGGATAGATAATTTCTGGGGGTAACGACTACGAGTTTATTTTGTTCTGAAATATTTTTTTTCTGAGCCACTTGGATTAATATTGAATAAATAATTATAATTAATGCGGGTAGTAACTAGAGTTGTTTTGTTCCGAATTAGTTTTTTTCTGATCCACAAGGATTGATTTTAGCTAGATAATTTACATGGGTAGTAATTAAGGTTTGTTTTGCACTTAACAATTTTTTTCTGAGGTACCAATGGCCATTTTGGATAAATAATTACGGGTGGTAGCGACTACGAATTTATTTTGTTCTGAAATATTTTTTTTTGAGCTACTGGGGTTAGTATTGAATAAATATTTAATAGGGGTAGTAATTAGAGTTTATTTTCTTTCGAATTAGTTTTTTTCTGAGCCACTAGGGTTGATTTTGACTAGATAATTTACATGGATAGAAATTAGGGCTTGTTTTGTACTTAACAATTTTTTTCTGAGGCACCAGGGACCAGTTTTGAGAGATAATTACAGGGGGTAGCGACAACGAATTTTTTTTGTTCTGAAATAAATTTTGTCTGAGCCAATGTGCTTAATTAATATATAATTAACTAGGTAGTAATTAGAATTTATTTTATTCTGAATTATTTTTTCTGATCCCTAGGCTTGATGTTGGATAGATAATTTACATCATTAGTCGAAACTCGAGTTTTTTGTAATTAACAATTTTTTTCCGAGCCAGCGGGGGTCAGTTTGGATAGAAAATTACTGGGGGTAACGACTACGAGTTTATTTTGTTCCGAATTAGTTTTTTTCTGATCCACTGGGCTTGATTTTGACTAGATAATTTACATGCGCAGCAATTAGGGTTTGTTTTGTGCTTAGAATTTTTTTTCTGAGGCATCAGGGGCCAGTTTGGATAGATAATTACTGGGGATAACGATTACGAATTTATTTTGCTCTGAAACAATTTTTTTCTGAGCCACTAGAGTTAATATTGAATAAATAATTAATGCGGGTAGTAACTAGATTTCTTTTGTTTCGAATTATTTTTTTTCTGGTCCACTAGACTTGACTTTGACTAGATAATTTACATGGGTAGCAATTAATGTTTGTTTTGTACTTAACAATTTTTTTCTGAGCCAACAGGAGCCAGTTTTAATAGATAATTAAGGCGGGTAGTTACTACGAGTTTATTTAGTACTGAAATAATTTTTTCAGTTTTTTTTCTGAGCCACCAGGGCCAAATTTGGATGGATAATTACCGCGGGTAGTGACTAAAATTTATTTTAGTCTGAAATAATTTTTTCTGTGTTTAGAGCTACTGGATTTTTTTTTGATCTTATTATTATTTTTCTGAATGGCTTGGGGCAAGTTTGAAAAGATAATTACCGCTAGAAGTGCCAATAGTTTATTTTATTCCTAAATATTTTTTCTCTGCGCCAGGATAGTTAATTTACATGGATAAAAACTTGAGTTTATATTGTACTTAATTTATGTTTCTGAGCCATCAGGAGCCAGTTTTGATGGAAAATTACTGCGGGTAACGACTAGAGTATATTTTTTTCTCAAATAATCTTTTCTGAGCCTTTGGGCTTGATTATGGATAGGTAATTTACATGGGTATCAACTAGAGTTTGTTTTGAACTTAACAATTTTATTCCTGAGCCACAGAGCTAAGTTTGGATGTATAATTACCACGGCTAGAATTTATTTTGTTATGAATTATATTTTTTCTGAGACACTAGGCTTTAGATAATTACCGTGGAGAGCAACTAGAATTTGTGTTGATTTGATTTTAGTTTCTGAGTCACTAGGGGCAAGTTTGGATAGATAATTACCTCTAGTAGCGACTAAAGGTTCTTTTCTTCTTAAATAATTACCTTCAGGGCCACTAGGTTCGATTTTGGATAGACAATTTACATGGGTAGCAACAAGGATTTATTTGGTACTAAAAATTTATTTTCTGATCCACCAGTGGCCGGTTTTAATCGATAATTACTGTGTATAGCGACTAGAATTTGTTTTGTATTTAACATTTTTTTTCTGAGCCATCATTAGCGGGTGTGGATAGATAATTATTGCGGGTAGCGACTAAGAGTTTATTTTGTTCTGAAACAATTTTTTTCTGAACCAATAATAATCAGATTAGATAGATAATTACCGTGGACAGCAATTAGAATTTGTTTTGATTTAATTTATTAATTTTTTTCTGATTCACCACAGATAATTTTGGACAGCAAATTATTGCGAATAACAACTAAAATTTATTATATTCTGAATAATTTTTTTCTGAGCCATAACTCCTGAGTTTAGATAAATAATTACGGTGGTTAAAATTAGAATTTGTTCTGATCATATTAATTTTTTTCTGAGCGACTAGGGGCAAGTTTAGATGGCTTGTAGCGACTAGAGTTTAATTTTTTCTGAAATAATTTTTTCTGGGACACTTGGTTCAATTTTGGATAGATAATTTACATCCATAGTAACTAGAGATAAAAAATAAAAAGTTTTTTTTTGTGAGCCACCAGGTGAGAGTTTTATAGATAACTGATGTAGCTAGCGATTAGAGTTTATTTTGTTCTAAAATATATTTTTTCTGATCCACTAGGTTAAAGTTTGAATAGATAATTAACGCAGGTAGTAACTATAGAATTTATTCTGTTCTGAAATAATTTTTTTCTGAGCCACTAGGCTTAATTTTAGATAGATAATTACCGTGGAGAGCAACTGTAGTTTGTTCTGTACTTAACAATTTTTTTCTGAGCCACCAGGGATAAATTTGAATAGAAAATTACTGCCGGTAGTAACTAGAGTATATTCTATTCTGAATTAATTTTTTTTCTGAGCCAATATTCCTGAGTTTAGACAGATAATTACCGTAACCAACAATTAGAATTTGTTTTGATCTGATAATTTTTTTCTGAGCTACTAGGTGCAAGTTTAGATGGATAATTAGCGTCAGTAGCGACTATGGTTCATTTTATTCTGAAATAATTTTTTCTGAGCCACTTGGTTCGATTTGGGATAACAACTATAGTTTGTTTTGTACTTAATGTTTTTTTTCTGATCCAGGCAAGCTTGGATAGATAATTAACGCGGGTAGCGACTACAGTTTATTTTTTTATGTATGTATCTGTATATAAAACTTGTTTTTGGTTATTTATTTAAGCTGTGTATAAATATGAGTGTAATTTTCTACAACGACTCACATTCCTAATTCGAAAACCAACATCCGCATAAAAAAACGATCCATCATTTCGTAATCAAAGAAAAACAAAAGATAACTCGTTTAGAACGGTCGAGTAATAAAAATTTTTACCGACATTAAAAACTCGAATATTAGAAAAAACAATTAACATGGCAACGCTAAGAGCTCTCAACCATATAATGATTGTAAAACACAAAAATGTTCGGAAACCATCCTTAAAACGGATTTATTTTTTTCATTGTTTGTAGTTTACATATCCACGTGTTTGTTCTTTTCGTTTCAACCGTTTTTTTTTTGTGAAAAAAAAATGTTAATAAACTCTCTGAATAATCGATAATTTCAACGTCAAATTTTCTCTGATTTGTTCTTATAGAATATTCAAAAGTCATCGATAAAGTTCCCAATTCCAGGAATATTTAATTAATTTCAGAATTAGTTCGATGTCGAACTTCAAATATATTATTTTTTAATTATCCAGTCAGCTGATTCGACGGCTGAAAGACGAATATTGAAATTAAGTGTCATATTGTTCGGAATTTGGTTTGATTTTTTTTTAATTATGAAAAAATCGGTTTTAAAATAATAAAAATCATCATTTTAGTAAAAAAATTTCCACAAAAGATTGTAAACTTTGAAGTAATATTTAAATTTCTGGTTTTCATATTTTCTAGCCTCAACAACTTGAAAACTGTAAATTTTATCAAAACTGTTTTAATGTAGTATAAAAGATAATAAAATATACTACATATGTGATTTTTTTCAATATTTTGGTAACAAAATTGTGGGTTTGAGAATTGTAATAGACTACAATGTTCATGTTCATTTTTTTTTTAATTACACTTACAGTATTTTTTATCCTCTTTTCCATGAAGTAAAAATCATTTTATTATCTCTTATATTTTTCTTGTTATCCGAGTTAAAAAAAAACAAAAACATTGTTTTTAATGTTATTGCTTAAAAACTGCCCCAGAGTAGAAAAAAATATTTGTTCAATAAATTTTATTTAATATTTTTTATGTTTTAGTCGATATTATTTCAGCTTGCAATAATACGACAAGAAAATAAAATAAGTATGGCTGTAAATAGGAAATACGCGGCACGGAAAAATCGATTTTCATGAAGGTTGCATGAAAAAGGCTTTTCCTGACTGAACTGAAATTAACAAGTTTGATTTTAGATGTTAGATAAATGTTGCAGTGTTGACTTTCGTGTGATTTATTATTTCAAATAGGTTACTTATTTACGGCAACTAAATAGATTTAGTTGTAACTTTAATAAATTGTTTTCAGTAGATGTTTTTGAAATCGATTTAACCTCTACTCATTGAAAACTGTCACGATCAACTGTTAACCCAGCCAGACCCAATTCCAAAGTGTTAAATCCAGGATCCTCCATCATTTTCTAGTGACCGAAATGCCAAAGCAACTATTCGAAAACATCTGTTCAAACACGAACCTAACTAATAACATTTGCGTTATACTAGAAGCTGACTCCTTCCTTATACACTGCGAAAATTAAGAATTTTGTAAAGAAAACATATATTTATTATAATATTATCGTCCGATAGTAAATATTCCTACTTAAAAATTTATTAAGAAAATCCATAGATTAGAAAAAAAAACGTTTTTCATTAAAAAAAATTATTGAGTATAAATGATTCGCTTCACATTAAAAAAATTCTAAGTCATTCGCCTCAATATTAAAAAAAAACCGTAGTCAATAAAAAAAAACCCCAAGTCGTTCGCCTCAATTATAAAAGACCTAAGTATATTACCCCAATAATAAAAGACCCAAGTCATTCGCCTCAATATTAAAAAAAAAACAGCAGGTATTCGCCTCAATAATGAAAAATCCGTAGTCATTTGCCTCAATAAATAAAAAAATCCATAGATTAGTTTTTCATTAAAAAAATTATTAAGTATAAATGATTCGCCTCACATTAAAAAAATTCTAAGTCATTCACCTCAGTATTAAAAAATCCCAAGTCATTCGACTCAATATTAAAAAACTGTAGTCATTCGCATCAAAACCGTTGTTATTCGTCTGAATATTAATAAAACCGTAGCCATTCGACACAATTTTAGAAAAACCCAAGTCATTCGCCTCAATATTAAAAGAACGAAAAGCATTCGCCTCAATATTAAAATAACCGTAGTCATTCGCCTCAATATTAAAAAAACCTAAATTATTCGTCTCAATATAAAAAAACTGTAGTCATTCGCCTCAAAACCGTAGTTATTCGCCTCAATAATAATAAAACCGTAGCCATTCGATACAATATTAAAAATCCGTAGTCATTTACCTCAATTATAAAAAAGTCATTCACCACAATAATAAAAGACCCAAGTCATTCGCCTCAATATTAAAAAATTCCAAGTCATTTACCACAATAATAAAAAACTGTAGTCATTCGCCTCAATATTAAAAAACCCAAGTCATTTGCCACAATAATAAAAGACCCAAGTCATTCGCCTCAATATTAAAAAATCCCAAGTAATTCGCCTCAATATTAAAAAATTCCAAGTCATTTACCACAATAATAAAAAACCGTTGTCATTCGCCTCAATAATAAAAAACCTATATCATTTGCCTCCATATTAAAGAACTGTAGTCCTTCGCCTTAAGACCGTAGTTATTCGCCTCAATATTAAAAATCCGTAGTCATTCGCCTCAAAACCGTTGTTATTCGCCTCAATATTAATAAAACTGTAGCCATTACAATATTAAAAAACCCAAGAAAAAATCCGCAGTCATTTACCTCAATTATAAAAAAGTCATTCACCACAATAATAAAAGACCCAAGTCATTCGCATCAATATTAAAAAATCCCAAGTAATTCGCTTCAATATTAAAAAATTCTAAGTCATTTACCACAATAATAAAAAACTGTAGTCATTCGCCTCAATATTAAAAAACCCAAGTCATTTGCCACAATAATAAAAGACCCAAGTCATTCGCCTCAATATTAAAAAATTCCAAGTCATTCGCATCAATATTAAAAAATCCCAAGTAATTCGCTTCAATATTAAAAAATTCCAAGTCTTTTACCACAATAATAAAAAACCGAAGTCATTCGCCTCAATAATAAAAAACCGTAGTCATTTGCCTCAATATTAAAAAACCGTAGTCATTCGCCTCAATAATAAAAAAACCTAAATCATTTGCCTCCATATTAAAAAAACTGTAGTCTTTCGCCTTAAAATTGTAGTTATTCGCCTCAATATTAAAAAAATCGTAGTCATTCCCCTCCATATTAAAAAATCCTAAATCATTCGCTACAATATTAAAAAATTCCACGTCATTTACGTCAATAATAAAAACCGTAGTCATTCGCCTCAAAACCGTAGTTATTCGCCTTAATATTAATAAAACAATATTAAAAAACCCAAATTATTCCCCTCAATAATAAACAGCCGTAGTCATTCGCCCCAATATTAAAAAAAACCTAAATCATTTGCCTCAATATTAAAAAATCTGTAGCCTCTCGCCTCAAAACCGTAGGCATTTGCCTCAGTAAAAAAAATCCCAAGTCATTGGCCTCAATAATCAAAAATCTAATTCATTCAAATCATTATTGAAAAAAATATATGTTTTAAGTTTTACTTATATTTTCCAGCAATCTTTGAAGCTGATTGAACAGAATTTATTTCATTTCCATTTAAACAATTTTTTGCGGTGTACCTACTCTTCGATTACAACAAAGCTAGTTGACCGTGCTAATACTAATACTCCAAAGTTGGCTCCGAGACCACTAATGATCCCCTACGAGATAGTGCACAGACCGCGTCATATCGTTATTTGTCAAATTTGGGGTTACACACGCTCGCTCTTGCTTCTCCAAAGGGCGAAAGGAGTAATTGTAACGTAGAGTTTCTTGGAGTGACCAATTCGGTTATGGGACTTGTTTGTTGAAGAACTTCGTCCCTGATGATGGATAATGTTAGGGCTAATTAAATTTATATCTTCTTGGGTAAGATCAAGTCGAAAAGTAGGTCATTAGATAATTAATTGTTATAATTTTATTATACCTCATTATTAAAAGTATATAAGTGCGTCTATGTAAAAAGAAATTAAAATTTTGTGCTCTTAACTTATCAAAGTCGTTAGAAGAGAACGAAGTGCGAAGAACGAAGATAATATTCGTAAAAAGTGATAAGAGAAATAAATTCAAATTTGTTAGAAATGTTGGTAAGAATAATACAAGATTTACTATGGCAGTCGACGTGTTAATATCGACTAATCATCGAAGGACCAAGCAACTTTAATTTTAAGCTGTTAAATTAATAGAAAAACTAATATTGAAGTGAACTTTGAGGGCTGTTTTTACACCCATTTATTAATAATAAAAAGTTATTTTATAAATGATAAAAAAGGCGCGGTATTACCCGGCATTTTAACGAAGAACTTTTACATTTTGTAATTACCTATCCCTACGAGATTTGAAATGCTAATAGTGAGTGAACAAATTTTAGCACGAAAAGTGATTTTACACCGAGCACAATGGTAGGATTGCAACCATTTTTTGTGACTAGAATGTAGTCAAAAGTGAAAGAGATGCAATATATCTGATCTAGTTACTCTTACTGTGAAAAAATTAGTTGAGAATAGAGATAAGACATATAGCAACAAAAATTGATACGTATAGGAGAAATTGTAGTTATTGACGAATTTATTTCCGCTTCTTAGGAATCGAGACGAGGATACAAATTATTATAACCGTATTAACCATTTTTGCAAATAATAAGAAGTTTGGATTTGATATTAGATATTTATTATATAAATTCTGGATAATTTTTAACTGAAATTTATCCATTATTAATGACAATAATAATAGAAATTATAATTCTCAGCATTATGCTATTTTCATTTGTCACTACAATGCATTGGTGGAATTTAACTGGAGCCAGGAAACACATTTATAAATTGATATTTCATCGAACGTCATTGTATTACTACTGACAAATTAAACTCGGAACATTCTTACGCCATTAGTGTTATTAGTTGTTGATTTCACAATATTGATTTAATTCGGAAATATGTTAACTGGTTTTTAAATAAATAAAATGACAAAACAAATTAGGTACATTAAAAATAGTATAAAGTCCAGAGAAAATATAATTTTGCAGCTGTCATTCTCTTATTTTACTCATTTGAATAATTCATACATAGCTGGTTTAATTGCATCGGGTGAACTTTTGAATAACTTTTGCTATTGCATTTTTTATTTATAAAAACTGCATCATGCATTTTTCGTGGATTCTATTTTTGTAGGCCAGTCATGAAAATTTAAAAATAAATACATTTAAATATTTATAATTATAGTAGACGGATTTTTATGAATAAAAAATCTTCGAAAAATCTAGACATAAATATTTACCAAAGATTTTTTTATAGCTGGAGTTTTTTTGAAGGTTTGTGCTTGGCATAAGCAAGAAAAAGCTTATGGAATTTATCGAAATATTTACAAGTACTCATAATAGAAAAAAAATTATTGACATTTTAGGATAATTATAAACATCGTGTTAACATTATCGGGGTATTTCTAAACATAGAACAAATTCAATAAGTTTTCGTTCTTTCAGGACTATAATTTCGAGTACTATTTACATACCCCCAAGGACATAAAAATAAAATACTTTGTAAGAAATTAATTTATGAGTCAATGATTTTACGTCCCACAAATTTTGTATCGGGTTTAGGAAGAATAGCAGCCACCTTATCAATTATAATATAAGATATACTGTAACAAAGTTACTTTTTTCCATAATAATTAAAATATATAAATTAAATCGCGCACGGCACTGTAGAGAATTAACTTAAAATTATGGAAATGCGAGTTGCCTCGAGTATAAGGCCAGTCGTACCATTTGAACCTCCGCCCGACAGATGGAGACACTCTCGTCTGTGCTTCTTAGACTTCGAAGTTCTTATCGAGTAGGATAATTCAATCCGTTGTCAATAGCTGCTGTAGCATCCCGAAGTCCGAGTTACTGTGGCAGTCTCTCGACCTTTAGAGATAGTACAAGTTGTACCGTACCAGAAGTGTCAATCCGAACATACCACTCTAGCCTGGAAGCGGCACCGTACCGTCTGATACCTCATTACACACATACCATTTAACATACCATAACGACTCCTGGAGTATTTTCGTTCTCCACTGAAGCTGTCCGTGCAAGTAGCCTTCACACTATAAAGGGAAGATGGCGCCAGAGGAAATTCTAAAACTGGAATAAGGCTCCAAAAGACCGCTTGACGACGCAAAGAGCATCACAATACAATCATCTTGTTGATGTAGAAGTCGGAACATGTTTCGTCTAATGACTTGAGCCCTGCAATGACAAGTTCACCATCATCTTCATCCTTCTTTTAAACTACGCAAATATTTATTATTGGAGCGCTTGATTATTCCAGAGAATTTTGGTAGGATAAATCTATCTTCCTGCAAATTCTTCCACTTCACTTCTCCATACTCCACAGATATCAATTCTTTTGAGAAATTTTTATTGTTCAACGTGATCTGTTATAAATTTTTGTCGTCTTTCTCAAATTCTTCGAATACATTTATGTCTTCCACATTTTCGGTATTTTAAGGTTCTCTTACCCTTTTTTTGTGGCCACATTTCCTTTAGCCTTTTTCATTTCCTCAACTTCTTCCAGATTCTTCAAAACTTCAGAAGCAATTAAGACTTCTTCATAAGTAGACTGTTTCAAACGTGGAACGTTTCTTATAAAGGTACTGGCACGTCTGACGCAGTATTATTACATGCTTCCTGCAACTTTTGAAGGTTCGGAGAATGGTGTTGGGGCTGTTAGGAAACAACTTGTAAAGTTATTATCTCTTTTCCTGGAGTCATCTTTGGTTATGATACAGGAATTGAACCGTTTTGCTCTATAATGGATATTCCCGAAATATGTTCATCAGAAGATTGTATCCCTAATGCTCTCCTTATACTTTTTGAGTTTTATGGGATCAAAGAACTCAAATTATTGTTTACTTAGCCTACCCGATGATTTGCCCATTTCAGACTTGACACAGGCTACTAATATTTTATCCCATTTCATTTTTACGGGGCCGAAAACACACTTGTCCAAAGGCTGTATCCTATCAGTCATGTGACTGGGAAATCGAAAGAATTTTGGATAGCAGCATTTACAATATGGACGCTTATATGACTGCAGGGGCCGTCGAACAGTGGAATAGAAGTATGTGAGCTCTTACCTCGGGAATAAACGATGTCACAAATCAATGGTAAAAGTGAGGCTCCTCCATCCATCTGTTTTTTGATGCTCTATATAGCGTTCCTGGAAATGCCTTTTTGGAGGTCCACCTTGCTTGGATCGCCACTCCTTTGAACACAATAATTGGAGGGAGATAAGTGCTGTCTGCAGCAATGCAGGCCAACACTGTTGTCGACTCTCTTCCCGAGCCTCCAGAAAATCGAGAGACAGAGCCCAGAAATAAGGCAATTTGCTGTAGTATATTCTAAATCTGCAGGTAAGGTAGGCCGGCGTCCTGCTTTCAAAACAGTAATGGGATTTATTTTACCTTTTTTTCTATTGTAAATAACTGCAATGGGATCGTTGTAAGCCTGATGTGCTTACCTGAATGGTTTATTTTTGGCCTGCACATCATTCACAGCTTTAGCCAGATCTGCTTCGGAATATTTTTGATTATATCTTTCTTTTTTCATTGGTAGTTGCTGACCATCGTATCTCTGGAAGAAAAAACAAATTGTGTTTAGAATTACCCAAAACAATTAAAAGTGTTCACAATTCCTCCAAAAATCTGTTTATAACTGGGGCAATTGTAAACATATGTGAAATGGTCACTCCGTAACCTCAAATTATGCCGACAGATGTATTAGTTCAATTATAGTCATTTAAAAAGTGATCACTTCAAATTTGCTTGACAATTTTTTACATATCAAGCACGAAAATAATTTTTTTGCTGCTAAACCGGTAGCACAACAATCGGAGTAAACAGTGGAATGAGAATAAAGGTTGCATTGTCTCTCTCTATCGTTGCTCGGCGTCATTCATAGGCGTCAAATTCAAATGATATTAAACTTGTTTGCGATTGCCCCCGGTTATGTTTACCCCAACTAACTCTAAATAATTGTTACAATTTTTAGTTTATGAAATTAAAAAATACTGTAGGTTTTATAGTCTCCTCTGTTTCGTCCTTGTATCTATGTGTTGTCTCCACTTCTTTGGTCACTCTTGGTCGACCCCCTACTGAACAGGCTCTCCCATCTGGGGCTGGATTTTCAATGCTATGCCGATGACCTTTTAATAATGGTTAGAGGCTTATTTGAAGAGATTATTTCCAATATCCTTCAGGAAGCTCTTAACACAAAGGAGGAAGCTTGATAAGCTACGTCATCCAATTTTGGAAGGCGTAACCATTCCGTTTGCGGAGGAGGTAAAATATCTGGGGGTTATCCTTGATAGAAAACTTACCTGGAACTCCCATCTGGAAAGAACAATCAATAAAGCCAGGGCATCCCTCTGGAGTATCAGAAGGGTATGCGGCAAGTCGTGGAGAATGAACCCTAAACAGATTTACTGGATTTATCAAACGGTGATAAAACCAATGGTCACATATGGCGCAATAGCCTGGTGGACGAAGGGGCTCCAGTCTATTGCGGCGGCTAAATTGTCTGGACTACAGAGATTAGCATGTGTGGCTATTACAGGCGCTATGTCATGTACCCTGACAGCGGCAATGGAAAGATTTCTGAGTCTTACTCCTCTCCATATATTACTGGAGCAGGAGGCCAGAATGACCTCCTATAGAGCCATGTCGGTGGCTAGTCAAATTGAGAGGGAGAGGCTATGGAACCACTCTGGACTGCTGCGAGAGATGAGTACTCACCACACTCTCGGAATGGTTTCGGATGTGCTCTCTCCCAGAACTTACATACAGAAGTCCTTCAACGTCTCTGTTGGCCGCAGTGGAGGGGCGAGCAAACGCTCCGCTCACATTGAACCTAACCTTCGTCCTCACTTGAGGATGCATCTGGTGCATTCTCAGTGGTCTACATATTTTCGTGGTTTCTTGTCTTTTGGTGTTTCTTTTTTTTCCATTCTTCGCTGTCTGTGTCTTGGATTTTTCTTTAGGATCTTGTTTTCGTTCTGTAAATTAGCGATTTGTTTAATGGTTTGGTTTAATATCGGTAAAAGAGCTAAAGAGCCTCGTTGCTCCTTAGGGCTTATATTCCTGTAGATATATGCGATGGAAAACATGTATCTAGCGAGGAAGGAGAAGAAGAGATAGAAATCTATGAAATCGAAGAAATAAAAAAAGAGACCCCTCTATATTTGCTCATGACATTAGATTTTTTGCTAATCTAGCAACCTTGTGCAATCTCCATTTTTGTCTGTGTGGCGAGACCATCCATTCATCCATCCATCCACAGTATGAGCCTGAGACAAAGGGGATATTTTACCTAATTAGCACTTGATCCTCAAGTCCCCTACCACCTCCCCCGGGTTCTCCCCTCAACATGCCAGCTATTGTGGGCATATTGGGGGAGCTTTTAATGTGTGTTTTGTCTCATGTGGATGGTTTGCCCGTTTGTCTGTTTTGTGTGGTCATCACTTAAAACCTAAAACTGATTATTAGAAATAATGTGATTAAACTGTACTATATAAATTTGCTGTCTAACAAGTTCTGAAAGGAGAAAAAATTTTTGGCCAAGCAAGCTCCGTTTTGATTTGTTTTCTTGGTGAACTGAGTCAAACAGCTTTTAAAATATCTCGAACAGCTTTTAGCACAGATCTCGAACAGTTTTTAATATGTCTGGAATATCTTTTGATCAGGTTTGATCCGCTTCTCGTCAGGTTGGATCCGCGTAGCTGTTAAAAGCTGTTTGAGACCTGATAGAGATCTGTTAAAAGCTTTTCGAGACCTGTTAAAATCTGTTCGAGATCTGTTAAAAAGCTGTTCGAGACTTTTTCGAGACCTGTTAAAATCTGTTCGAGATCTGTTAAAAAGCTGTTCGAGACTTTTTCGAGACCTGTTAAAAGCTGTTCTAGACTCATCTAGTGGGATCTAATGATGTCACTAGTGACCTTTAATTTGAACAAAATTAACAGAATGGACCTCAGCGATTTCTTATTTCCATACGCCAGAACTGCCATAGCTATTCTACTCACCTAGATCTTTTAATTTAGTTCTCCTCTCTAAGAACTCTTCATCCATATAATATAATTGATAAAGACACAGACACACACAGAAATGGTCTTAATCTTCTCAGTGGACTCCAAAATGACTATTTCCATCGATATCTAGATTTTTTTTTGCTTATTCACAATACTTTCCCTTGTATGGGATCGGGAAAGTAAAAATAATTTTTTTTAGTTTTGCTATTTCATAACTGGCCTATCTTTCCATATAAAAAAGCATATTCGAAAAGTTGGCTGGAACAGCACACGCGGCGCACCGTGTACATCAACTCAGGCTAAATTGGGTAATGTGAGAAGATAATGCAGTAATGCAGCTGTAATTATAACGCCCCTGGTGCACTGTTGCATACATTTTTAATAGAAAAGCAAAAATTTATGCTGAATATATCGCTGCCTCACTACAACAGATTCAGCTCAACGTTTTTGTTTTTTTATAAATTCTATATGATTTTTTCTAGTTCGGTTCATATTATCCTGAAAATGAAAATTATGAGTATATTGCATAAAATGTAATTTTTTTATTAATGATAATTATTTTATAATCGTTTCATCCTAGAATATAAAGTTTGATCGTTACGTGTAAATACACAAAGAGGCTATAATCAATATGAAAATGAAGCATTTGTCGTATTTCACGACCTATTTCTCATTTCTCATTAACGACGAAAGCACACACATGTTGCTATAGTCTTGCCAATACCACGAAGATGCTAGCTAGGAAATGAGACCTTAATTTAGAATTGTATATATGTTTCTATAGGTGCTACCAAACACGAACGTCAAATTATTCAATTCGCGACCAATATATTAGCAAAATCATCATTAACTAAAATCCCAAAGTCTTATAAAATATTCAATAACGAACGTATTTATTTTCAATTACGAATAATGATCTAACAAATTTTAGTGCTCCCCCTTTTAATTCCATATAATGAAACTATTTATTAAAAATTCATGGTAACTGTCTATTCCGGTTTTCGCTGAATAAAAGCACCACTTTATTTATTAATCAAACTTTGAACGTTAAACCAAAATCGATATAAGTATGGCATTCGTGTTATTTCACGAATCGATTTACAATTTTTCGATTACTTATTTTTTATGAAGTTACAAAATAATTATGGAATAAGGAACTAAGCGATTCCTTCAGAAACTTGTTCGAGTAAATATACTAAAAGTCATGGCGTCAAATATTTCACATCTGAAAAAGAAATTTTCTAATAGGAAGTTGTAGAGAGTTAAACAAAACATAAAACTAGGATTGTATGCAAGTCAAATTTAAAAAAAAAATAAAAAAACTATAAAAATACTTAAATTTCCTGGTAACTTTTACGGGTTCTGAAAAATTATAATAACATTTTACATGCATACAATCCTAAAGGTAACCTTTATCTTTAATCTAAAAAAAATGAAATTGTATTTTTTTAAAAAATAACCGAGTAATCGTGCACGAGCGGAAGGTATACAAACCAAAATTTCGTATTTATTCATATCCGTTCAGTATTGTCTCGTACGGACCGCGTGGAATATTCGTTTATATTTCTCAGAGCCTTAAGTTAACAGATATCAAGTTATCCCGCAAAGACCATACATTCCCCCTTTCCTCTGGCAGACCATCGATAAAAATCCATGATGAAAGGGTTGCAGTTGACCCAACATTGCTAATTCAACTAATTAAACAAACGATCAGAGGAGGACTTGATGAAATTATTGGACTACGAGTTGGCCCCATTTCCTTTGGCACTGTTCAATGAAAGTCTAATGAGGAAGACAACCAAAACTGTCCTGTACATCATATGTTCGAGCCTACCGACAAGGCTGTTCAATTGTCTCAGATGAATATGGTAGTTGACGGAGGATTCAAACTGGACAGAGTAATTTGGCAAAAAGATGCTTCCTTGCAACCATTTGTGATTGCAACCACCATAATGCTAGAAGGTGGTATTTGATGGGTAAGCAGACTCAGCCAATACTATGAAGTCACAAGAACAGAAGCAACGATACAGACTGAGAAGGTCAGCGAACATTCATTTAACATGGAACACAACGATACCTGTGAAAGAAGAAGATTTTTTGTCCAATCCTATCAAAAAAAAGCAGCTCATCTCCTTACTACAGATAAAGCTTGTGGAGAATGGGATTTAAACTCTTCAGGTCACCGATGATGCTGATGTACTTATCGTGAAGATTGCTATGGAACAATATTCTCACGAAATTACTTTAATTTCCATAATAATTCAAATTTTTAAATTAAACTGCGTACGGCACTGGATTATAAATGCCAGAAGCTTCGATCAGTCGTACCAGTTGAACCTCCGCCCGACAGATGAAGACATTCGCGTCCGTGCTTCTTAGACGCCGACATTCTTATCGAGTAGGACGATTCAATCCGTTGTAAGCAATTGCAGTGGCAGTCCGAGTTACAGTGACAATCCCAGTATCCGTCCTTCCGATCTTTAGAGATAGGTGAAACTGAAGGCTGAAGGAAACGAAGTCGAAGTCAAACGCAAGTGTACAGAGAGGCCTGACTAGAATGACAGAATACAGTAAAGTAGACAATAGAGGACCAACCGCCTAGCATATTGCGACCGGCACTGAAAAATATAAAAAGTTACATACCTTCCGGATTTGGTTTGATTTTCTTTCTACTTGTTGATTTTATTAGGTGCGACATTTAACTTTCAGTGGTATATATACACATAACGAGCCTTGGAGTATTGCTTCTCCACTGACGCTGCTCGTGCAAGTGGCCCTCACACTATAAACTCAAGGTGGGAAATTCGAAAACTGGACTAAAAGATCGCCTAACGACGCAAAGAGCGTTACAACTGTCTGATATTGTAACCCTGAGTTACGTATTAAAACAGTCTTAGGATCTTTGTGCAATTTTTTCCATGATCACATCAGCTTTTTTCCATCTCTTTGGGAAATGCACTACTGCTTTGTTTGGAAAATGTTTCATAATCCTATTTGATATCTGATAGCTTTTTTCGCTGAAATCAACTTGATTATATGGATGGAGCAAAAAGTCAAAAATAAAATTCTTTTGTTTTAAAATCACCATTATTAAGATCATCAATTTTTTTATACATTCTTAAACATAATTTTATTTTACTGAATTCTAAAATTTAGGTAAGAGTTTATATAAAATTTCTGGAATCAAACTCTGTTATATCGTGACGTGACGTGACGTTCGAAATACAATCGATTCTAATAATTCCAATTTGCGTTTGAAGTCTCAATGGAATTAAATGTAGGATATAAATTATGGACGTGATTTATGAGCTTTTTGTGTGTTTTATTAAAAGCGTTAACGGATTATACGAATAAAATAGTATTATTAAAAGTTATTTAGAAAGCCCCAGAAATATGTTTGTGGGTTAGTATAGTATTGGAAAAATATATTATTTTTTATAAATTTATCTATCTATAATCCATATACCTTTTTTATCCTTCATGGACATCGGCTACAGGTTCGAATCTTCATCGAATGTTGGGACTCTCGGACCGCTTTGAGGACCGGTTTATCCACTAAAACCACCCACGTAGGTTTCACGCCGGCCTCGTACTATCTGAGGATATCCATTAGGAGGGCCGGTTGTCTCTATCCTTAGTTGTTGTCTATGGATGTCTCCTCTATGTCTTTCGTTTTAAGGAGTTGTCTAATGAAGTCCTCTGTGCTTCTCTATTCTTTCTCGCTCAAGAGCATTGTCACCACCAATTGTCGAGCAACGCCTACCGGACCGATCTCCCGGAATAGGTCCTCACATTCCAAAAATGTGTCGATTTCTTGGCAATACTTACAGCTGTTGCTAGTTTTTAATATTCTCTCCGTGTAACTGCGGAAACAGTCGGGTCCCGTGAGGAACGCGTTAGATGGTAATAGATGCTACCGTGTTGACCCATTGCCGAATGTTTGGGACCAGTTTCTTCGTCTACTATGCCACATCCGTTGTGCCATTCCATTCCATTTGTCTAATAGATTCTCCCTGGCTTGGTCGCTCACCTCTGCCTTATTATCCAACTGTGCCCTCTTTGTCTTTCACCTCTCTTCCACCATCTGGTTGATTGGCGGTATTCCGGTAATAACCTCCAGCGCCTCCAGCGTCATTTTTAAACCATCAGAATTTTATCTTTGTCTCTGTTAATACGCATTGAGTTTCTCCACATCGGTGCTCCGTATAGTGGAGTTGAATGTCCCACGACGTATATTAATCGCCTTTTCTCTGCAATGGGTCCTTCGATATTTGATAGAATTTTTCAGATCTACCTTTAAGACATGTCTGGCGAAATTTCGGTTATCGTCTACCCATATTCCCAGATACTTTAGACAGAGCCGTGGTACTATTACCCTACCCTCCAAGATAAACCATATCTAATCTCCTTTTCTAACCATTTCTAAGAGCAAATGCCTCTGTCTTCTGTGGCGAGAGTTCCAGCATAATTGCCGCTATCCATCTCGATATTCTTCCTAGAGCCATGTTTTCCAGATGCATGACTTCCTGTTCGTTATCCCCCTCTCCCGCAAGTAGCGCCAGATCATACGCGTACGCGATCGTTGAACATTTCCTCGGTAGGTCTAATTTAAGCATGTCGTCGTAAATAACGTTCCATAAAAGTGGTCCAATGGGGGGACATCACACGTTACTCACACGTTCTTAACATTTATTGTGATGAGGACCCTTCTACCTAGACTAGGTGTAGGGCGTGAGGTTTCCATTATTCTTCACCGTGGATAAACTTCCTCCATTTATTTTTGTCTTTTGCCAATTTGTTTGCTTCTCTTCTGTCGATCCCCTTCGGTCTAATATTTTGTTGATAGTGTCATCCCATGTTGTTACTGGTCTACCCCATATCTGTTTCACCGGTTATTTATTATCAGTTTCATCTACGCTTTGTAGCCTTTGCTTTTGCACTCTTTCATCTTCGGTATCAACACTCTTCGTTGCCCTTGGATATCTTTAGGAAAGTCCTCATCGATCCATATGGTACTGTCTTTTAGTTTTTTGCATTTTCAATGATTTTTAGTCTCAGGCTCTCTGTGATTAGCTTGACAAATGGTGGTCTTTTCTTTCCAGCGTTGTATTTATCGATTCATCTTGCTTCATCTAGGTTCTCTTCTTGTTTTATATTGACTGTTATTTTTTATAGTATTGCACAGATTTTTCCTGTCATTTACTATCTTCTATCCCTTTTACTATAATGTTTTTCTTAGTTATCTACCTCTTCAGGCGTTGTATCTAGTCTTCCCGTTTATCCATCCTTTCTTTTATTGTCGTGTTTTCATCTTTTATTTGCTTCATCCCTAGTGTTATAGCGTCTAATTTCCCATTAATCTTGATCATGTTACTCTGTATTTTTCGAACATTTTCTCTTTTGTTTCCATTTCTGACATCTTTTGATTGCATCAAAACGCAGATCCTGATGGTCCCGTCAAAGATCTAACTTTTATCGATCTTTAGCTTGTTTAGCGATTTTTGAAAAAGCATAGCAACACCGCTTTTGAATTTGGCAGAGTTTCGCTTTGAATGCTGCCTGTTATCAACATTGCTAATGCGAATAAAAATACTCACATTGTGAGGAATAAGGTACTATAGATTATGGAGCGCAGGGTTGCTGCCGATATCAGGTAGTCGGACACGTTAGAAAACGGAAGGTTGAGCACGCCTGGACCATATCAAGTGGCTTAGATTCTGGGTTTCGTTCCGTTACCGCGTTAAGCTGGCATCGCTGCCTATCAATTCATCCGTTTTAAATCTATTGGGCTAGGCTGCCTACACTGCATTCTAAATGTGGCTTTTACTATAGCTGAAGCGAAATTCGAGCAAAAACACAGTGTTGCCAATATCCAAACTTGAAATTATACGGAGGCTGGGTACAAAAGATACGCCTTTGTAGATTTAGCTTTGCAGCTGCATCTGTTCAATCACACAGACTGCCAAAATTCCAAGGTGAATTTCAACAATACGAACAATATCGGTGAATTCCCGGCTCCGGGAATATTTTAATTGGTAAATAACATGGAGTGTGGCATACCCGGCTCCGGGCCTGTTTTATTGGCTGATAACATGGAGCGTCGCAGTATAATTATACGCAAATCGGCAACCCCTTCTTGTACTTGTTTTAGGCTTTTTCCTGAAGCGAGTTTCTAACATATTGAG
The DNA here is from genome assembly GCA_963243735.1 of Neocrepidodera transversa. NCBI lineage: Eukaryota > Metazoa > Arthropoda > Insecta > Coleoptera > Chrysomelidae > Neocrepidodera > Neocrepidodera transversa. The sequence goes on from OY725353.1 coordinate 3,258,881, forward strand.
TCTGCGCAGTATAAAATAATGGAACAGGAGTTTGCGCACTATAAAACCGTTATTTTATATTGCGCAGACTCAATATGCTCATAAAATTAGGAACTCGCTTTTATATTTTTATTGTTTTAAAAATAAGAAGTACGAAATAGAATATGATTTACTTCTTCTCTTAAATTCCACCATTATTTTGGATTTAATGTTTATAATTAATATTTTTTTTTGAAAAGTTGGTAACGACGCTCATTCTCATTTGCTGAAATTCGCGGTAACGTCGGTATGTATTTTTTCTCAATTTTAGTGAGACTGAAACAGACATGCATATGTATGTGCGAGGATTTTGTGAGGATTTTTGTGTGTGTGTGTGTGTGTGTGTGTGAGCGAAATGGGAGCATTTCAAACAGAGCAGTGGAGCTTTTTATAATTATTATGTTGGCAACGTTGGTTATCAGCTAGTCTGTTGTCCTTACGTGCACTTTTGTTTTTTTATCACTACTGTTTTTATACTATACCGCTTTTACCGTTAAATGCAGTCTACAACGTTTGGGTTCACCCCAAAAATAAAATCGTACAATACATTTTTTTCGCGTTTTAATCACGATTCGATCATCCGTATTTTATTAATTTAGTCAAAAATTATGCTTAGGGACGTTAAACATCCCCAAGCAAGAAAATTGAAACAAATCAGTTAAGAAAACGGAGGTTTCAAGTTAAAAAAATTGCCAAATTATGTAAAAAGGTACGCAACGCATAAAGTAAAATCTTTAATATATATCATTGATTATACTTTAATTTTGAGGTTATAATTGATTTTCTCTGTGCCTCTCGACATCCATAAATATAATTAAATTACTAATTTGCTAAATTTAAGAAAACAATTTTACCAATTAAAACCAAAAAAACTCTATTGCATTTAAACGACTTAATTTAAACCAAAAAAATAAAGTAAAAACTTTAAAGCTTCTTTCTTTGTTTTCTTTTCCTACTTTCGTTCAGTTCACTTGAAATGTCTTACTTTTAAATTAAAGATACTTGACCTCGCTACACCGTTTCTGTGTTAAACGTACCCTTGGGTACGTAAGAAAACCTCTGAAATCGTAAGAATTGAACGTGTTGGATGAAATTACTAACACACTTCGAGTTTCGTTAATAGGGAGTTAAATATTCCCTGAGGCGAAACGAGAAAAAAAATAACCCATTTTATTGAGATGTTACATAGAAGTATATATTTTTATATTAAATTTAATTATAATGCACATGAAAATAATTAATCAAAGTCTATTATTTTTTCGACCAATTAACTTCCTTATAAAACGAAATTACTTGGTTATATATTAGTGAAGCAATTATTGGTTGTTACACTATATTTTTCGACCATATTTCGTTGAGTGTACGAATAAAATTTTCAAGAGATAGAAATCAGGATCGAAAGTAAATTTCAAAATGACCCACAATTTTCTCTAATTAAGCATTCTCTACGATGGTAAACAACTTCTTCAGAAGTCCAGATCATATATTCATGAAGCGTTATGGGCATTCAACCCAACCCAGGTTATGTGTCTGTGTGTCTGTCGCACTCTTGGTATATAATTTGTACTCCGGAGCGATGGTCACTGAAATGTATGTCGACACTATGATAAATTAAGTTCATCAATACTTATAATAATAATATTTATCTTGAATCCAGTATTTTTTAAAATAAAAAAAAATTGTTGCATATCATTAAAAATAAATTTAGGAACGGAATATCTAAACATGATTCGTTTTATAGTTTTACAATTTATGGTATTTCTTGATAGTTTTCTGTTTTATACACTAGAAACTGACCAAAAGAATAATTAAGTTAAAAAAATTATAATCGTTAAAAAATTGGAATAGTTAAAAAAATTGTAACTGATCAAAAAACTAAAAATGTTACAAAATTGGAATGGTTAAAAAAATTAAAATTACCAAAAAATTGTAACTGACAAAAGAAAACAATAAATGTAACATTGGAATAGTTAAAAAAATTGTAACTGGCCAAAAAAGTATAATTCTTAAAAAATTGGAATGGTTAAAAAAATTGTAACTGATCAAAAAATTGCAACTGACCAAAAAAACAATAAATGTAAAATATTGGAATAGTTAAAAAAATTGTAAATGATCAAAAAACTATAATTCTTAAAATATTGCAATGGTTAAAAAAATTGTAATTATTAAAAAATTGTTACTCGATAAAAACAATAATTGCAAAAAATTGGAAAAGTTAAAAAAAATTGTAACTGATCAAAAAACTATAATTCTTAAAAAATTGGAATGGTTACAAAAAATTGTAATTGACAAAAAAAAACTATAAATTTAAAATATTGGAATAGTTAAAAAAATTGTAATTGACCAAAAAAACAATAATTACAAAACATTGATATACTTAAAAAAATTTGTAATTACCAAAAATTTGTAACTTACCAAAATAACAATAGATATAAAATATTGGAATTGTCAAAAAAATTGTAACTGATCAAAAAACTATAATTTATAAAAAAATTGAAATGGTTAAAAAAATTGTAATTACCAAAAAATTGTAACTTACCAAAATAACAATAGATATAAAACATTGGAATTGTCAAAAAAATTGTAACTGATCAAAAAACTATAATTCTTAAAAAATTGAAATGGTTAAAAAAATTGTAATTACCAAAAAATTGTAGCTGATCAATAAAATAATAAATGTAAAAAATTGGAATAGTTAAAAAAATTGTAACTGACCAAAAAAACGATAATTATTATAAAATTGGAATGGTTAAAAAATTTGTCAGTATAAAAAATTGTAACTGACCAAAAAAACACTAAATGTAAAACATAAAAATCAATAAAAAAGAATTTTAGATAAAATTTAAAAATTGTTAAAAAATGCCAAAAACTAATGTCAAAAAAGTGTCAGAAAAGGTTAAAAACGTCTAAATTTTCCAAAAGTTGTAAAAAACGTCAAAAAAATTTAACTTTAAAATTGTCAAAATTTTGTAAGTGAAAAAACTTTTAAAAAATTGTAATTGTCAAACATCAAATAATCTCAAAAAATGTCAAAAAAACTCAAAAAATGTCAAAAAACGTAAAAAAAGGTCAAATAACGTTCAAAAATGTCCAAAAATTTCGAACAACGTCAAAAAGTCAAACAATGTCAAAAAACGTCAAAAAATGTCAATAAACGTCAAAAAATGTCTAAAAATGCCAAAAAATGTCAAAAAACGTCAATAAATGTCAAAACATGTCAAAAAACGTTAGAAAATGTAAAAAAAGGTCAAAAATTTCCAAAAATTTTTAAAAAACGTCAATAAAACAACTACAAAATTGTCAAAATTTTTTAAGTGAAAAAACTTTTAAAAAATTGTAATTGTCAAAAGTCAAATAATGTGAAAAACAAAAAAAAAAATAAAAAATGTAAAAAAATTTCAAAAACAACGAACAATTTTAACAGGAAAATTGTAAAAATTTTGTAAGTGAAAAAACTTCTAAAAAAATGTAATTGTCAAATGTCAAATAATGCGAAAAAATAATAAAAAAATTTTAAGAAAAAATGTAAAAAATTTCAAAAATGACGAAAAACTGTAAAAGGAAAATTGTAAAAATTTTGTAAGTGAAAAAACTTACAAAAAAAGTGTAATTGTCAAATGTCAAATAATCTCAAAAAATGTCAAAAAAATTCAAAAAATGTCAAAAAATGTCAGAAAATGTCTAAAAATCTAAAAAAAATTTCCAAAACTGTCAAAAGGTGAAACAAGAGTCAAAAAAATTTTTTTGTGAAAAAATGTTAAAAAACTATATAAAATCGATCAAAAAAAAAGTTGTAAGTGTCAAAAATACTGTCACAAGATTGATAAAAAAAATATTAAATGACAAAAATGGCAATTGTCATTCTTTCCTCCTTTTTTGTATCCTCATCTCCTACTTTTCGCCTGTTTTGTTAAGTATCAAATTTTTTTTCTCCCCACTTTTTTCCCCTTATCTTAATCTTAGTCTAAGTTTTTTCTTTATGCTTCCTACTTTTTTTTTATTTTCCACTTATTCTCCCACTCTTATTTTCTTTTCTGTATATTCCTATTTTTTAAATTACTTGATTTTATGCTTTGCAGTGGCGTAGTAAGAAATATTTTCCGGTAGGTTAAATAGTCGAGTCCTGAAATGATACAATGTTCAAGTTTAATTTTCTTTATACAAAAGGCGTTTCGGGGGAGGGGTTGTACCCAAAACCCCCCAGTTTATACGCAACTGATGCTTTGTAATTTTTCTAGATTAAGTCTTATTAAGTAACCAAGCAAAGCGAAGGTACTTATTTCAACTTCAACCGTCTGTCTGTCCGTTTGTCCGTCTTTCCGTCTATCTCAACGATAACTCGAGAACGGTTTCGAATTTTATTATTTTTAGTGATCTAAGTCAACTAAAACTATCTATCTGTCCGTCTGTCCGTAGTAGTTTCACATTACTAAAAAACATTACTTTTAATCTATTATTCTTTTTATTAAAATTAATTCTATTTTTCTTTTGTTACGTTTGAATTGATTAATTTATTCTTTGGTTTCTCTCATCTACATGAAACTTCGCCTTGCATTTCCGGCCTCCGATCATCTTTTGTTTTAGACGTTTCGTCGAATAAATCAACCCGCAAATCGATAAACATAATTACGACGAAGGTCAAAGTTGAACAAAACGAAAGTGAATATTCTCAGACGTTTCAGAGCCGTAATTTCACGTTAACGATATAATTTCAGTGGATATTTAATCAAAATTTAATACATTGAAAGTTATTTATAACACAAGAAATAAATAGGAACAAAATAATCAAATATTTATATATTTCTTTTGTGGTTGCTTATTTTTTAATATAATAAGATATTTTAGTACAAATAAATAGGTACAATATATCAACAGAAATGGGCAAACGTAGAAAACTGTAATCTTCATTCTAGTGAATTAGTAGTTCATCCGTGTAAACCATCTAACCGCTACGAAACTATAAAATTTCTAATTTCGTTTCCAACAGCTTATAGTACTTGTCTTTTTGAAAACCAAGCACAGAACCGAGTTGCCCTTAAAAAAATAAAAATTTAAAAATAACTAGAAAATCTAAACTACATTATCCTATTTATTTGTTGCTCTTGCTACGATCCTGCTTCCTTCCATCCGAAACTACACTAGAAACGAAGCAGAAAATAAAAATAAAAACAAAAAACGGTCTCAATTGCCCGTGGCCAGCATCCTGAATAATATTTCAATAATATTGTTGAAGAAGTTGGAAACAGGTCTTAAGTTCATGAAAATAACACAAAAGTTTTCATTGCTTTCGTTCGGGAGTTTAGTGTAGGAAAATAAAAGAAAACGTCAAGTAGTTTACTGAATTAAATCGCATTTAAAGAGATTTTTTAAAAATCTCCTTTATGTATTTTGTGAAATGCCAAGTTTAAATCTATGTTTTACTTATTAAAATTTTTATGAATAATATAACTAGATAATCTACGTTTGTTCTACCTAACATAAAGGGAATTCAACGTGTTAGAGAGGGAGGTATAGGAAATTCAGCGTGACAGAAAGAGATGTCACTAAGGTCGCAGAAGGAGCAGACAGAGCAGAAGACTAGATCTGACGTATCTGACTGAGCTAAAGAGCAGACCAGACGTATCTGACAGAGCAGAAGGGTCTGAAGTACGTTGGATCGGGTCTTCAGCTCTGTCAGATACGTCTGCTCTATCTAGTCTTTGTTTTCTCACACATCAATACCATCAGAGGATGCTGACAGGTCAAAAAGGTCTGAACTACGTTGGATCGGGATTTTAGCTCTGTCAGATATGTCAGCTCTAGTCTTCTGCTCTGTCTGCTCCTTCTCAGACGTAAGTCTCTTTCTGACAAGTTGGATTTCCTATACATCTCTCTCTCTCTCTCTCTCTCTCTCTAACACTAGCAGAAGACTAGAGCTGATGTTTCTGACAGAGCTAAAGACCAGACCAGACGTATCTGACATGGCAAAAGGGTCTGAAGTACGTTGGATCGGGTCTTTAGCTGTATCAGATACGTCTGCTCTATCTAGTCTTTGTTTTCTCGCACATCAATACCATCAAAGGATGCTGACAGGGCAGAAGAGTCTTCAGCTGTAATCAGATACGTTAGCTGTAGGCTTCTGCTTTGTCCGCTCTTTCTGCGACGTTAGTCTCTTTCAGACATGCTGAATTTCCTGTATATCTCTTTCTCTAACACTAGCAGAAGACTAGAGCTGACGTATCTGACAGAGCTAAAGACCGGACCAGAGGATCTGACAGGTTACAAGGGTCTGAAGTACGTCGGATCGGATCTTCAGCTCTATCTAGTCTTTGTTATCTCGCAAATTAATACCATCAGAGGATTTTGATAGGGAAGAAAGATCTGAAGTACGTTGGATCGGGTCTTCAGCTCTGTCAGATAAGTCAGCTCCAGTCTTCTTCTCTGTCTGTTCCTTCTGCGACGTTAGTCTTTTTCTGACACGCTGAATTACCTATACCTCTCTCTATAACACTAGCAGAAGACTAGAGCAGACGTTTCTGAGAGAGCTGAAGACCAGACTAGACGTATCTGATAGGGAAGAAAGATCTGAAGTACGTTGGATCGGAGCTTCAGCTCTATTAGATACGTCAGGTCTATCTAGTCTTTTTTTTCTCGCAAATCAATATCATCAGAGAATGCTGACAGGGCAGAAGGGTCTGAACTACGTTGGATCGTCTCTTCAGCTCTGTCAGATACGTCAGCTCTAGTCTTCTGCTCTGTCTGTTCCTTCTGCGACGTTAGTCTCTTTCTGAGGCACTGAATTGTCTATAAATCTCTCTCTAACACTAGCAGAAGACTAGAGCTGACGTGTCTGACAGAGCTGAAGACCATACCAGACGTATCTGACAGGGCAGAAGGGTCTGAAGTACGTTGGATCGGGTCGTCAGCTCTATCAAATACGTCAGCTCTAGTCTTCTGCTCTGTCTGCTCTTTCTGCAACTTTAGTGATGTCATAGTGCTCTTTCTTTCTGACACGCTGAGTTTTCTATACCTCTCTCTCTAATACTTTGATTTCTCTAAATGTTAGGTAGGACAAACGTAGACTATCTACTAATGTAAATAATAATTTTGTATTAACCAAAAAAAATACAATCAATTAACTTTTTAACCATTCGTAGCTTATTATAATTTATATAATGTATAAAATCTTTCAGTAAGCATTAGCTTCGTCCTTTATCGATCATGTAAAATCCCGGAGTCTATCGTCCTGTCACCAGCCAGTCTTCCTTCTTGACATTCCATTTTATACAATGATATGAATTAGAACGTATTGATTTACCTAATTATAGACGTTTCGACATTAAACCTTTTTTCTTTTTTTTTTCATCATGTCTAACCTAAAATGTATTTTTCCTGCCCATTAAATAGATATTGACGTTGGAATGTTAAATTAAAAATACATATTTATTTAGATTTTTTTATATCAAATATTTTGAAATAGTATATGATTTTTTTATTTTCATTTTATGAAGTAATAACTATTAATTTTGATTATATATAATATAATAATTTGTACTTACATTATTTGGCTAATCTAAGTAATATATTTACTATCATCGTTATATTTGCATACGAATTTATGTACCAATTATATTTTATTGCTATTACCGGTAAATGTAATAGTTGTTAACAAGTAGAAATTAGAATGCTTTGGAAAATATTATTTTTATGTGCTATTTATAAGTCAAATAATAAATTTGAACATATATGACGTATTTTATTAATACTGTGTATTTTTATATTTTTTTTAATTATATATTGCTATCATTAACTCACAATTAATATAAATTGTTTTTATAAATTATACTGTGAATACCAAATTTCTTTGTAACTAAGAAAAAATATAGGTCAGCCATTTCCACACTACCAACACGATCCGGGTACCATGATAGTGATCGTTTTTTAGTACCATAAAAGAATTTGATCCCATTTAATGTAGTTGTAAACAAATTAGATTGGCAATAATTGACCCTCTGTATAATTTTATTCCGGAATACAATTTGTTCTAATCAAATAAATATTTTCCAAACAAATATCAATTTCAATGGAAAATCAAATAAAATATTGTTTTCCCATTATCGTCATGATTTTGTTTGAAATGTGAATGCCAAAGGGTGTAATTCGTTGATTTTAACACTTTTTTGCATATATGTATACGAACAAATGATTTAATTAAAGGAAATTAGAAATTTTTATTACCGTTTCTATTTCTTTAGGTATATTAAACATATTCGTACAATGAATCCTAAGAAAAAAAAACAAGACGGATAAAAATGGAGAAGCGAATACATCAATGTGTAATAAATAATAAAGACAATTATGAAAAATTGAAATTTGGCTGAACGCTTTCGGTCAAAGCCTTCCTAAAATGTTCATTTGCATGTAAAATCTTAAAAATAGAAAATAGGTTGAACTTACATATACAGGGGGATACCACCCATAAAAAACACAAATTGAAGTGACATTGATGAAATATTTAAAAAATAAAATAATGATATAACCAGTAATAAATTTGGTAGTGCGAGTAGGCCAGTGATGGGTAGTAGCCATAGCAAAAGAGCATTTGCTTCTAAATCTCTTATTATTAGTCCAATTTTAATAAAAAAAACGCTAATCGATTTGAAATGAAGTATAACCATAAAAAATGTGCAGTACCCATGACAAAAGGACACTAGCTTCTAATTTTAGTAAAAATTGGACCGATTTTTAACATAAAATTTATGCTTTAAAAAAATACTTAGTCGCAAAAGGAAACTTGCTTTAATATTAGGGAAAGGACTTGTAATTTTATGATTTGTTTTGTTATAAATAATCCAATTTTTGCTGTAAATAATTAAATTTTTGCTTTAATTAATATAATTTCTATAGAAAATCCCACATTTGGTCCAAAAATTTTTGGTCTAAAAATTCATTTTGTGCTATAAAAATTCAATTTGTGCTCTAGAAATCCAATTTATTTTGGCTCTAAATATCCAATTATTGTACCAAAAATTAAATTCTTCCTTTAAAAATCCAATTGTTGCTCTAAAAATCCAATTTTTGATTTAACTAATATAATTGTTTTTATAAAAATCCCACTGTTCGCCCAAAAACCCATTTTTTGGTCTAAAAATTCATTTTTGTCTATAACAATCCTATTTGTGCAGTAGAAATTTATTTTGGGCTTTAAATATCCAATTATTTCTCCAAACATTCAATTCATGCTGTAAATAATGCAATTTTTACTATAAAAATTGAAATTTTTACTATAAAAATCAAAATTTTCTCTAAAAATCCAATTTTTGCTCTAAATGCATCAATTTTACAATAAATAATCCAATTTTTGCTTTACAATTCCAATTTTTGCTACAAAATATCCAATTTTTCTTCAAACAATCCAATTTTTACTATAAAAATTAAATTTCTGCTTTAAAATTTAAATTTTACCTATAAACAATCCAATTTTGCTTTAAAATCCAGTTTTAGCTCTAAAGATTCATTTTTGCTCTAAAAATCCAATTTTTGCTCTAAATGCTACAATTTTGCTATAAATAATAAAATGTTTGCCCTAAAACTCCAATTTTTGCTATAAGTTGTCCAATTTTTCTCAAATAACCCAATTTTTACTATATATTTCCAATTTTTGGTTTAAAACTCAAATTTTTGCACTCAAAATCCGAAAATTATTCATTTTTTCTATAAACAAACCAATAATTACTTTAAACATCCAATTTATGCTCCGAAATCCAATTTTTGCTTTGAAATCCAATTTTTTCTTTAAATCCAATTTTTGCTCTAAAAATTCAATGTTTACTCTAAAAATCCAATTTTTGCTCTAAAAATCCATTTTTTGTTGTAAAAATCCAATTTTTAATAAATTGTCCAATTTTTCCTCAAGTAATCCAATTTTTACCATAGAAACAAAATTTTTGCTTCAAAAATCAAATTTTTGCACTCAAAATCCAATTTTTGCTAAATTTTATCCATTTTTTCTATATATAATCCAATATTTACTATAAAAATCCAGTTTGTGCTTCAAAATCCAATTTTTGCTTTAAAATCCATTTTTTTGTCTTAAAATTCAATGTTTGCTGTAAAATCCGATTTTTGCTCTAAAAATCCATTTTTTGCTGTAAAAATCCATTTTTTTATTTAAAAATCCAAATTTTGCTCCTCAAAGCGAAGTTTGGCTCTACATGCTACAATTTTGCTATAAATAATTCAATTTTAACTTTAAAACTCCAATTTTTGCTTTAAATTATCCAATTTTTCCTCAAATAATTAAATTTTTACTATACAAATCCAATTTTTGCCTTAGAAATCAAATTTTTGTACTCAAAATCCAGTTTTTGACGAAAATTATCCATTTTTTCTATAAATAATCCAATAATTACTATAAAAATTAAATTTGTGCTATGAAATCCAATTTTTGCTTTTAAATCCAATTTTTGCTTTAAAAATTCAATGTTTACTCATAAAATCTATTTTTTGTTCTAAAAATTTAATTTTTGCTCTAAAAATCCAGTTTTTGTTGTAAATAATTCAATTTCTGTTTTAATTAATATAATTCTTTCTATAAAAAAACAAACTCCAATTTTTTGCTCTAAAATTAATTTTATGCTCTAAAAATCCAATTTTTGCTTTAAAAATCAAATTTTTGCTGTCAAAATCCAATTTTTGCTGAAAATTATCCATTTTTTCTATAAATAATCCAATATTTACTATAAAAATCCAATATGTGTTCTAAAATCCAATTTTTGCTCAAATTGATACAATTTTGCTATAAATAATCCAATAAAAATTAAATTTGTGCTCTGAAATCCAATTTTTGCTTTAAAATACAATTTTTGCTTTAAAATCCAATTCAGTGTTTGCTCAAAAATCCATTTTTGGCTCCAAAAATCGAATTTTTTGCTCTAAAAATCCAATTTTTGTTCTAAGAATTAATTTTATGTTCTAAAAATCCATTTTTTGCTATAAAAATTAAATTTTTAGTCTAAACGCTACAAATTTGCTTAAAATAATCCAATTCTTGCTTTAAAACTCCAATTTTTGCTATATTTGTTCAATTTTTCCTCAAACAATCCAATTTTTACTATAGACATCCAATTTTTGCTTTAAAAATCAAATTTTTGTTCTCAAAATCCAATATTTGTTTAAAATTATCCATTTTTTCTGAAAATTATCCATTTTTTTCCAATTTTTGGTACAGAAATCCATATAAAAATTGAAATGTTGCTATAAACATCACAATATAAAAACAAAAAATTGTTTACCATGTTGTTTAAAATTTTGCTGCAAAAATAAAAAAATGCGCTGGAAAAATAGAAATATTGCTACAGAAATCTAAATCATGCTATAAAAATCGAAATGTTGCTATCAAAATCAAAACATTGCTATTAAAATTAAAAGGTTAATATTAAAATAAAATTATCCCAATAAAAATTAATAAATACACATAGCAATTTTTATACACATTTTCAAACAAAAGAAAATACTTAATTTCGAAAAACAGACCTTAACTTCAAAAAACAGTCCTTAATTTCAAAAAAAAGTCCTTTATTTCAAAAGATAGTCCTGTATTTCAAAGGAAATTCCTTTATTTCAAGAGATAGTCCTTTATTTCATAAGATAGTCCTTTATTTTAGACGTAAGTCCTTTATTTATAAAGATAGTCCTTCATTTCATAAGATAGTCCTTTATTTCAAACGAAAGTCCTTTATTTCATAAGATAGTCCTTTATTTCAGATGAAAGTCCTTTATCTAAAAGGATAGTCCTTTATTTCAAAAGACAGTCATTTAATTCAAAAATAGTCCTTTATTCCATAAGATAGTCCTTTATTTCAAAAGACAGATCGTTAATTCAAAGATAGTCCTTTATTCCAAAACATAGTCCTTTATTTCAGACTCAAGTCCTTTATTGAAAAAGATAGTCCCTTACCTATTCCAAAAGATAGTCCTTTATTTCAAAAGACAGTCCTTTAATTCAAAGATAGTCCTTTATTCCAAAAAGATTGTCCTTTATTCCAAAAGATAGTCCTTTATTCCAAATGATAGTCCTTTATTTCAAAAGACAGTCCTTTAATTCAAAGATAGTCCTTTATTCCAAAAGATAGTCCTTTATACCAAAAGATAGTCCTAATATTAAAAAAGAGAGTCCTTTAAATCAAAAGACAGTCCTTTAATGGAAAGATAGTCCTTTATTCCAAAAAGATTGTCCTTTATTCCAAAAGATAGTCCTTTATTCCAAAAGATAGTCCTTTATTATAAAAGATAGTCCTTATTTCAAAAGACAGTCCTTGGTTTCAAACGAAAGTCCTTTATTCCAATTCCATTATTTTAAAAGGAAGTATACGTAAAAAACTATATACAATGCGTTACAATAATAAAATCCCGCAGAATATTTATTGCCCTTATAAAAAATGTATTTTTAATATTTAATTTAAAAATGTTGGATAAATAGATATTAGTATTTTTTTTATCTATTAATAAAATCCTGAAGATAAGTTAAAAATGATTTATCGACAGTTCGCTTGCATCGTACATTCTTTTATGCTTCACCAGCAAAACTTGATGTTATCTTGGATTCATAAATTTAACGTCACCTTGTGCAAAAATTTCATATCGATGCGCTGATAGAGCAATTTAGGGAAGCGCTATTATTTCTACAAAATTATTTTTCAGACTTTGTGTAACATGTTGCGCGAATACAGCTAGATATGAAAATTGAAAATATGAATTTTTAAAGTAGCTGAACGTTTAATTTTTCCATAATTTAAAGAAAAATTCGATATATATATGCTGCAGAATTCTAAATAAAAAAATATATTAAATATTTATGATACTTTAATAATATTGAAATTAGAAAATATTGGGAAAAAATGAAAAATGAATTGTAAAATACGAAAAAATACAGAAATCAGAAATCCGAAAAAAATGCCAAAAATCGAATAAAAAAACGAAAAAAAAGCCTAAAAAAACTCAAGAAATCGAAACGCAAAAAAAATACAACAAAATCACAAAAAAATGACAAAAATATCACAAAAAATCAATGAAATAAAAATAATGAGAAGAAAAACAGAATAGAAAAATAGACCAATGAGAAAAAATGAGGAGAGATTAGGAAAAATTGAAAACAAAACAGAAAAAAAAACAATAAATATAAATGAAAAACAAAGCGAGAAATAATTAAGGCAATCGAAAAAATTTTAAAAAAATCTGAAAAAATCGGAAAAAATTAAAAAAAAAACAAAAGAGTCTCACAAAAAAATTGAGGAAGAAATAAATGCAAGAAATCACAAAATATTGCAAAACAGTCGCAAAAAATCACAACAAAATCACAAAGAAATCGCAAATTATCATAAAAAATCAAAGAAATAAGAAAAATCAGAAAAAATTAGAAAACGAAAAAAATTGAAAAAATAACGCAGAAGAATGAGAAAAAACGAGGAAAATTTAGAAAACTCGAAAATAAATCAAAAAAAATCAGAAAAATGACTAAAAATTTAAAAAAATCGAAAAACATCGCAAAAGACAAAGAAGAACCAAAAAACCAGAAACAACTGTAACCGTAAAAAAATGAAAAAATTCGAAATAATTGATATAAATTACAAAAAAAACAGATATAATGGGAAAAAAATGAAAAATAAGATTGTAAAATACGGAAAAAATGAAGAAATCACAAAACCGAAAAAAAAACCGCTAAAAATCGCAAAAAATAAAACGAAAAAGAAAGCCAGAAAAAAAGCAAGAAATCGAAACATTTCACAAAAAATCGTAAAACAATAGCAAAAAAAAACGCAACAAAATCACAAAAAAATGACAGAAATATCGCAAAAATCAATGAAATAAAAAGAATGAGAAAAAAAAAGAATGGAAAAACAGAACAATGAGAAAAAATGAGGAGAGATTGGGAAAAATTGAAAAAAAATAAAAAAAAAACAGAAAAAAACAAAAAATAAAAATGAAAAAAAAAAACGAGAAATAATTAAAAATCGAAAAAAACTGAAATAAAAGTTCCAAAAAAAAACTAAAGAGGGAGAAAATAAACGCAAGAAATCACAAAATATCGCAAAACAGTCGAAAAAACCCCAACAAAATCACAAAGAAATCACAAATTATCATAAAAAAATCAAAGAAATAAGAAAAATCAGAAAAAATTAGAAAACAACTGTGACCATAAAAAATGAAAAAATTCAAAAAAATTGATATAAATTGCAATAAACAGAAAAAATCGGAATACAAATAAAAAAAAACTTTGGAAAAAATTGAAAGAGAAATTAGAAAATTTTGGGAAAAAAATGAAAAATAAAATTGTAAATACGGAAAAAATTGAGAAAACACAAAACCGAATAAACACCGCTAAAAATACGCTAAAAATCGCAAAAAATGCGAAAAATAAAGCCAGAAAAAAAGCAAGAAATCGAAACATTTCCAAAAAATCGTAAAACAATAGCAAAAAACCGCAACAAAATCAGAAAAAAATGACAAAAAAATCAATGAAATTAAAAAATGAGAAAAAAAACAAAAAAAAATAGAATAACAGAACAATGAGAAAAAATGAGGAGAGATTAGAAACAATTGAAAAAAATAAAAATAAAGTAAAAAAATAAAATATCATAAAAATGAAAAAAAAGGAAGAGATATAATTAAAACAAACGAAAAAATCTGAAAAAAAAACAGATAAAATCGGAAAAAAAAACAAAAAAATAAAATTGTAAAATATAATATAAGTATTATCATAAAGAATCAAAGGAATAGGAAAAAAAGCTGAAAAAATCAGAAAAATGAGTGAAAAGCGAGAAAAATCGAAAAACATCGCAAAAACCAAAGAACAACAAAAAAAACCAACTGTAATCATTATCAATGAAAAGATTCAAAAAAATTGATATAAAGAAATTCCAAAAAACTCACAAATAAAAAAAGTCAGAAAAAATGAGAAAAGATTAACAAACGAAAGAAAAAACCACAAAAACAGAAAAAAAACAAAAAATCAGAAAAATGAGAAAAAACTAGAACAAATAAAATTTTTGTAACTAACAAATAATTTTCGCAAAAGTAAAGACTTGGTCCGTACTGAAAAAAATCATTATAATATAAATCAAACCGAGGTTATTTATTTGGAGAAAAAAAATAAAAAAAAATTGTTTACTGTACAAATCAGGTATAGATTTAGATAAAAATATTAAAAAAAAATATTATTATTAACATTCACATGCCAGTTTATATATCGGATTATAGGTCAGTAATTTTCTTCTATTTAGGTACCTGATGGTCACTAATATCCCAATTTCACTCAAAATTAAAACCCTTCGGCGGTCGTTACATCTGGTAACTAAGCAAGATTATTGGAGAATAATAAACATTTAAATTTTTATGCAGAAAATCGCCATCTATCGAACATTTAGTTAATTAATAGTTTTTGTTATGAAAATCATGCTAATCCCATCTTAAACGCGTTAAAACATTAAAGTACAGTTATGGCCAAAAATTTTAGAATTAATTGTTCGTTACATGATCTAAATTTCATTTTTTCTTTAATAAGCATCTAACCACACAAACACTCATAAACGTTATCAAATTATTAACAAAAGAGATCTCCTACATCCTCTACCTCATATAAAGACAAAACGAAAGATCTCGAGATTTCTTTGGATAAGAGTAGTTGTCGGTTATGTCATCTTCAAAGTGATTTATGTAAGAAATGACGGAGCAATCGAGAGTAAAGAGACAAGAACTCCACGGAATCAGCCCGAGGAAAGTACGTGAGGTCAAAAGGGTTTTCGGAGTTCTCAAATTCTTAACAATATTGTATTTCTTTTACGTCCACTCGCTTTTATTTCTGAAATAAAAAAAAAAACGTCAAGTTTAAGCTTTATTATAATATAAAAATTCTTTAGCTATGAACTGTAATAAATGTAAGTTAACAAATGCAAAATCGATATTTTAAGTTATTTTCTTTGTCTAAAGAATTCCGTTTTCATTTAAGAGATTTACAAATGGCAGTGGAGTGTATAAAAGAAGGAAAACAAATCAAACAACTTGCTTTGAATGGAACCAATTCAGATGAAAGCTGATTACATTTCATCCTTGATTTGCTGCGAAGACAATTAATTTTCAGTGTCTCAGCCAACGAAAAAACCTTAATAGAAATGGTTAAAATAAATAAAGCACGTATTTCATATATGATTCGATTCGAAAGTGCCGATACGTGAGATTTATAGCCTACAGAAATTATACACTATAAAAAATAAATTATTAACATCCTCTTCAAAAATATATTTTACTAGATCAAAAAATATTGAAAAAGGCTCAAAATAAAAAAAAATAACATTGAAAGGCATTTTCCAAAACATATTTTTATTAAAAAAACAAAAATTGATTTGTTTTTCTATTCTAACCTCAATTTGAAGTAAAATACAGCTTTTTTTTAATTGAGGCGAATGACTTGGGAGTTTTTAATATTGAGGCGAATGACTTGGATTTTTTTTCAATATTGGGGCTAATGAATTATGTGTTTTTTAATATTGAAGCGAATGACTTGGGTGTTTTTTAATATTGAGGCGAATGACTTGGGTGTTTTTTAATATTCAGGCGAATGACTTGGGTGTTTTTTAATATTGAGGCGAATGACTTGGGTGTTTTTTAGTATTAAGGTAAATGACTTGGGTGTTTTTTAATATTGAGGCGAATGACTTGGGCATTTTTAATATTGAGGCGAATGACCTGGTTAATTTTTTATATTGAGGCGAATGACTGTGGTGTTTTTTTAGTATTGAGGCGAATGACTTGGGTGTTTTTTAATATTGAGGCGAATGACTTGGGTGTTTTTTAATATTCAGGCGAATGACTTGGGTGTTTTTTAATATTGAGGCGAATGACTTGGGTGTTTTTTAATATTGAGGCGAATGACTTGGGTGTTTTTTAATATTCAGGCGAATGACTTGGGCATTTTTAATATTGAGGCGAATGACCTGGTTAATTTTTTATATTGAGGCGAATGACTGTGGTGTTTTTTAGTATTGAGGCGAATGACTTGGGTGTTTTTTAATATTGAGGCGAATGACTTGGGTGTTTTTTAATATTCAGGCGAATGACTTGGGTGTTTTTTAATATTGAGGCGAATGACTTGGGTGTTTTTTAATATTGAGGCGAATGACTTGGGTGTTTTTTAATATTCAGGCGAATGACTTGGGTGTTTTTTAATATTGAGGCGAATGACTTGGGCATTTTTAATATTGAAGCGAATGACCTGGTTAATTTTTTATATTGAGGCGAATGACTGTGGTGTTTTTTAGTATTGTGGCGAATGACTTGGGTGTTTTTTAATGTTGAGGCGAATGACTTGGGTGTTTTTTAATATTCAGGCGAATGACTTGGGTGTTTTTTAATATTGAGGCGAATGACTTGGGCATTTTTAATATTGAAGCGAATGACCTGGTTAATTTTTTATATTGAGGCGAATGACTGTGGTGTTTTTTAGTATTGTGGCGAATGACTTGGGTGTTTTTTAATGTTGAGGCGAATGACTTGGATGTTTTTTAGTATTAAGGTGAATAACTTGGGTGTTTTTTAATATTGAGGCGAATGACTTGGGCATTTTTAATATTGAGGCGAATGACCTGGTTAATTTTTAATATTGAGACGAATGACTTGGGTGTTTTTTAACATTGAGGCTATAACTTTTGTTTTTTTATTATTAATGCGAATGACTAGGAAGAAGTTTTTAATATTGAGGCGACTTACTTGAGAGATTTTAAATATTGAGGCGAACGACTTGGGTGTTTTTAAGTTTTAAGGCGAATGACTTGGGAGTTTTTTAATGTTAAGGCGATTGACTTGGGTATTTTTTAGTATTGAGGCGAATAACTCAGATTTTTTTTTATATATGTTAAGGCGAAGGATATAGAAGATTTATTAAAAAAATATACACATTTAAAAATTACAAAATTATGGAAATATTTTAATAAAACGTTTTTGACAATTATTAAAATTCTTATGACATCATAAAAATTTTAAATATATATTGATTAATAGTTTTAAGACTTCCGTACATTTTTTTAATGTCCTTCAAAAATACCATATTTTACTAGAATAAGAAATTTTGAATAAAGCTCAAGAAAAAAAAAATTGAAGACATTTTTTATAAAAATATTTTGACTAAAAAAGCGAAAAATAATTAGTTTTTCTATTGTAAACTCAATCTGTAGTAAAATACATGTTTTTTTTTTAATAATGAGGCGAATGACTTGGGCGTTTTTAATATTGAGGCGAATGACTTGGGTGTTTTTTAGTATTGAGGCGAATGACTTGGGAGTTTTTTATTATTGAGGCAAATGACTTGGGAGTTTTTAAAATTGAGACGAATTACTTGGAAGTTTTTTAATATTGAGGCGAATGACTTGGGTGTTTTTTAATATTGAGGCTAATGACCTGGGTGTTTTTTAGTATTGAGGCGAATGACTTGGGAGTTTTTTATTATTGAGGCAAATGACTTGGGAGTTTTTAAAATTGAGACGAATTACTTGGAAGTTTTTTAATATTGAGGCGAATGACTTGGGTGTTTTTTAATATTGAGGCTAATGACCTGGGTGTTTTTTAATATTGAGGCTAATGACCTGGGTGTTTTTTAATATTGAGACGAATTACTTCGTTTTTTTATTATTGAGGCGAATGACTTGGGGAGTTTTTATTCGTAAGACGAATGACTTGGTTATTTTTTACTATTGAGGCTAATGACTTGGGTATTTTTCATTAATGAGGCGAATGACTTCGATACTTTTTTTATTAAAAAAATATATATGAACTGTGCAAACTTATGAAAATATTTTAACAAAACGTGTTTGACAATTAATTATTAAAATTCTTGAAAAAATGAAAGTTTTAAATATATCTTAATTAATAGTTTTTAAGAATTCCGGATTCTACCCATTTTTTTTTATTTCAAAACATAAAAACATTCTTAGGTGCAAAAAAATGTGTTTGAAAATTTTTAAAATTTTTACAAATCCAAAAAATTTAAAATAAATTATAATTGATTGTATTTAAAATATTTGTTTATTACTTTTAGGAGAATTTAAAAATAGTAGATAATTTTTATGGAATTTTAGAAATTTTAAATTTATTTTTAGTATCTGGGGACTAAAAATAATTATGGTTATTAAAAAAAAAAAAACTTATTATTTTTGTATGAATTTTTTAGTATTAAAAAAACAGTTCAGTCACGCCTAAATTCAACAATTTTGAGCATCTTTAAAAATGGAATCCACTTTTTTATCAGTGTACAAGAACCAATAAAAACCAAAGTTTTTTCGACTAGAACTTTCATGCAACATTATATAGTAATTACGCAGCATATTGTTAAAACTTCATGCATTTCGAGTAAGCCTGAATAATTTCACGCCAGTGCAACCAAGTCGCAATCCAGTTTGACTTTTCATCTATGAGAAATTTCTTCGACTCAGATTATACAAAGAAATAAAAAAATATTTATAAACAAGAAATTTTGATATTAATAAATCCACTCTATATATAATCCATAATACCTATAAATATTTTAATATATCCATTAAGTAGAGTATTCAAATCAACCGGTATTAGAAAAGGTCTTGCTAAATTTACAGCGACAATTAATAAACCCGGAGTTTCTAAGCACGGAGTAAATCTTCAGGTAATTTTACCATAATGAGTTTACCGGTAATGAAACGCTCTTATTTACCGGTCGATAATTTAATTGATTTAACTATTCTAAGAATATCTCAATGATGAATTACATTTATCTTACAACATAATTTTTTTTTGCATCTAGACAAATTTTTGGCCATTATACACTAACGTTGCAGTTGGGCACGTAACAGTCGCTATAAATTTGAAAATCTACAGGTGCAGGCGGAATTCGGGAATATACTTTCGGACGCTTTTTCAAATTTATTTCATTTATTCCGGGCTAGTGGATTAAAGAACATGTACCAATTAGAGTTGAGTGTATAATATTAGTGCCCCAGTTTTTAGAATTTATATAGGAAACGTGGAATGGCTGCATTTTTGCCCGGGGATTGGTTTCATCAGGTATTTCTGAAAATAATATTACAAATGTTTTTAATAAAAGAAATGATAGAGAATAATCATTATAAAAATTATAATAACAAAATTTATTTCCATAAAAAAATATAAATTGTGAAATTATTTAAAATAAAATAACACCCAGTACATAATGATTGCATACTTAATATAAAAACAGGTTAATTAATAATGTAATTCTTTAGATATATTTTTATAGTTTGTCCTTTTTTGTAAATAATCAGGAAACTTTGACAGTAAAAAATATTTTTCTACTGAAAGTTTTTCCAAAAAGGAAAACTTAATAGATTTTTTTACCAGAAAAGTTATTAACTATTTATTATTAAATAGAGTTTTTATCTAAAATAAAAAAGCATTTACAAAAAAATTTGATTCATATATTAAACATTTTGAGATGAGGCGAATGACTTGGGAGTTTTTAATATTGAGGCGAATGACTTGGGTGTTTTTTAATATTGAGGCGAATGACTTGGGTGTTTTTTTAATATTGAGGCGAATGAGTTGAGCGTTTTTTAATATTGGGGCAAATGACTTGGGTTTTTTTTTGACTGGGGGTTGTGCATAACAATATATAAATTGTGAAATTGGTTAAAATAAAACAACACCCAGTACATAATGATTGCATACTTAATATAACAACAGGTTAATTAATAATGTATTCTTAAGATACATTTTTATAGTTCATCCATTTGTGTATATAGACGGTAAACTTTGATAGTAAAAAACATTTTTCTACTGAAAGTTTTTCCAATAAGGAAAAACTAAATAGATTTTTCTACCAAAAAATCTATTAACTATTTTCATATTATTTATGAAAAGAGCTTTTATTTGAAATAAAAAAGCATTTACAAAAAAATTTAAATCATATATTAAAAATTTTGAGATGAGGCGAATGACTTGGGAATTTTTAATATTGAGGCGAATGACTTGGGTGTTTTTTAATATTGAGGCGAATGACTTGGGTGTTTTTTTAATATTGAGGCGAATGACTTGGGCGTTTTTTAATATTGAGGCGAATGAGTTGAGCGTTTTATAATATTGAGTCGAATGACTTGGGCGTTTTTTTAATGTTGAGGCGAATGGCTTATTTGTTTTTTAATTATTGAGGCGAATGACTTGGGCAATTTTAATATTGAGGCGAATGACTTGGGTATTTTTTAATATTGAGGCGAATGACGTGTGTGTTTTTTTAATGTTGAGGCGAATGACTTGGGCGTTTTTTAATATTGAGGCAAATGACTTGTGTGTTTTTTTTAATATTGAGGCGAATGACTTGGGTGTTTTTTAATATTGAGGCGAATGACTTGTGTGTTTTTTAATATTGAGGCGAATGACTTGGGCGGTCTTTAATATTGAGGCGAATGGCTTGGGCGTTTTTTTAATGTTGAGGCGAATGGCTTATTTGTTTTTTTAATATTGAGGCGAATGACTTGGGCGATTTTAATATTGAGGCGAATGACTTGGGTGTTTTTTAATATTGAGGCGAATGACGTGTGTGTTTTTTTAATGTTGAGGCGAATGACTTGGGCGTTTTTTAATATTGAGGCGAATGACTTGTGTGTTTTTTTTAATATTGAGGCGAATGACTTGGGTGTTTTTTAATATTGAGGCGAATGACTTGTGTGTTTTTTAATATTGAGGCGAATGACTTGGGCGGTCTTTAATATTGAGGCGAATGACTTGGGCGTTTTTTTAATGTTGAGGCGAATGGCTTATTTGTTTTTTTAATATTGAGGCGAATGACTTGGGCGATTTTAATATTGAGGCGAATGACTTGGGTGTTTTTTAATATTGAGGCGAATGACGTGTGTGTTTTTTATTGTTGAGGCGAATGACTTGGGCGTTTTTTAATATTGAGGCGAATGACTTGTGTGTTTTTTTTAATATTGAGGCGAATGACTTGGGTGTTTTTTAATATTGAGGCGAATGACTTGGGCGGTCTTTAATATTGAGGCGAATGACTTGGGCGTTTTTTAAAATTGAGGCGAATGACTTGGGTGTTATTTTAATGTTGAGGCGAATGACTTGGGTTTTTTTAATATTGACTTAGGAGTCTTAATATTGAGGTGAATGACTTTGGTGTTTGTTAATAATAAGGTGAATGACTTGAGTCTGAGTTATTCACAGTAAAATTTGGAGTTTTATAGGAAAAATTGGATTTTTACAGTAAAAATTGTATTATTTATAGAAAAATTGGATAATTTCCATCAAAAATTGGATAAACATTGAATTATTTTTATCAAAATCAAACTATTACAGCAAAAATTAGATTTTTAGATTAAAAAATAAATACTTATAGCAAGAATTCGATTATAAAAATTCGATTATTTAAAACAGAACAAATCATAAAGTTACAATTTTTTTCAGTTTATATCTTATTCCAAATCAAAATTCAATACAAATTTTAACGTAAGTAAAAAGTTATTTTGTCATAGCTACTACATATGTTTTGTACTTCATTTCAAATCGATTAGAGTTTTTTCTATTAAAATCGGACTAATAAATAATAACAGATTTAGAAGCAAGTGTTCTTTGTATATTTTATTGTCGTACAAAATATATAAAATTCGATCTGATAACGTTTACGGTTTTTTATTTTCGGAGGCAAAAATTTGGAAAAACCAACTCGCATAACAAAAAAAAATAAAAAAGATAATAAAATAATTTTTATTTCATTCAAAAGGTAATAAAACATACTATAAGTGTGATTTTTTTAAAAATTTTGAAAAATAAATTGTGAACTTGTAACAACGGAGAGACTATGATCAAAAAAATTAAAAAAAACATTGTAGTCTCTTTCTTTTCTTAACCCCACAATTTTTTCCCTAAAATATTGAAAAAAATCTCACTTGTAGCATATTTTATTCGCTTTCAAACTACATCAAGCTTATTTTGATAACATTTATAATTTTCTAGTTTCCTAGGCTAAAATGTAAGATAAGTAGAAATTTAAATATTACCCCTTAAATTAATATTTTTCTATGATAATTTATGTTAATTTAAATAATTTAAATCTTTATTTACTCTGATGAATGGTAATTTTTTTTTAAATAATTTCCAGTCAGTTTGTAACCAGTAGTAGCACCGTTGATGTTCGCATGTAAATTTCAAGTCGATTTGCATTTTTAAGAGATTCTGTACGGGTTGATTTGTCACTGCCGCGGCAGCTTGTCTTGATCAATTCTTTCTTTGTATAAATATATGTACTAGTCGTTCTTTATGCTAAGCAAATTGACATACCTTATATGAAATATAGAATTTCATACAGAAGTAAAAAGACGTGTTAAAGAAAAAATTAGTCCGAGCCACATCAACATTCTTTTACCCAATCCAATGAACTTTAATGTTTATACGAAGGCCCATATTCGTTCCTAAATGCCGAAAATAATCTCTCATATTACTCCCTCTAGTTCTATAAATGTGCACTTTGGGTTAGGTTACGATTATGGCGAATACAACTCTTAGATAATGATTAAAAGTAGGTTTAATCCATTTCGATTAGAAAGCAAAAACTAATAGTTTATTAAATTGTATAAAATGAAAAAAAAAAGGATTTTTTCAATCAGTATACATTTTTTTATAAATTATACTGTGGATAGCAAAATTCTTTGTTATGTAGAAAAAATATAGATCAGCCATTTCCACACTACCAACACGATTCTGGTATGAATAACATGATAGTAAACGAGAGTTTTTTCCTTACAGATAATTTTTTCGCGAAATGTAGGTACTAATGTAGAGTTTAAAATCAAACTGAAACTTTTTTTTTGACTCGCTGTATAATTTAACTCCGCAACACAATATTTTCTAATCAAACAAATATCAATTTTAATGGAAAATCAAATAAAATATTGTTTTCCCATTATGGTCACGATTTTGTTTGAAAAGTGAATGCCAAAGGGCGTAATTCGTTGATTTTAACACTTCGTTGCATATATGCATACGAATAAATGATTTAATTAAAGGATTTAATGACCCCATTAGAAAATTTCAATTGCTATAAATTAAACCAGTTCGTTGCTAGCCACAATGAATCTAAGAAAAAAAACAAAAAGGTACTTGTCGAAATTGTATTAAAAAATAAAATAATGATATAGCCGATAATAAATTGGGTAGTCCGAGTAGGCCAGGGATGCGCTCTCCCTTATCACAAGCTCACAATTTATTTTTTTAAATTTTGAAAAAAATCACATTTACAGTATTTTTTATTCCTGTTTTAATTAAACAAAAATCATTTTATTATCTTTTATATATTTTTTTCTTATGTGAGTTGGAAATTTTTTTTAAACTTCTACTTTTCCCAAATTTTTGCGCCCGGAAATAAATATCTATAAACGTATTCAAAACCTGTTTTATATATTTTGTAAGACAATAAAATATACGGATACGGCTAGCTTGCGCCCGACCAGCTTGCGCCCTCTCATTAATTCAGCCGGTTTGCGCCCAAAATTCTAAGGTACCTGACGGTCGACCGATTTGCGCCCTTAACAAATAATCAATCCATATCGCATAGTCATTCGAATTATAAGAATGAGAAAAAATGAGAAAATATAATTAAAAAAAAAGAAAAAAAAAATTAAAAAAAAAAAAAAATTCATAATGAAAATAGAAATTATTGGGTTAAAAATGAAAAATACATTTGTAAACTACGGCAAAAAGGAGAAATAATAAAAATTATAAAAATCGCGAAAAATCACCAAAAAAAACGTTAATAAAGCCTCGAGAAACGCAAGAAAACGAAAAATATCACAATCGTAAATAATCAGAAAAAATCAGAGGAATAAGAAAAAATAAGAAAAATTAGAAAACAAAAGAAAGAATAGAAAAAACAGAAACATTTAAAAAATAAGAAAAAAACAAATAATCATAAAAATGAGAAAAAAACGAGAAAAAATTAGAAGAATCGCAAAACAATCGCAAAAGAACCGCAAAAAATCACAAAAAAATGACAAAAAAATCGCAAATCATCACAAAAAATCAATGGGATAAGAAAAAATGAGAAAAAATTAGAAAACAAAATAGAATTGAAAATCAGAACAATGAGAAAAAAATAAGGAAAGATTAGAAAAATTTCAAAAAAACAAAAAATCATAAAAATGAATAAAAAACGTGAAAAAATTAGAAGAACCGAAAAAATCGAAAATAATAATAAAAAAAAAACAAAAAAACTTTAAAAAAAGAAAAAAATTAAAAGAGAGATTAGAAAACATTGGGAAAAAATGAAAAGTAAAATTGTAAAATACGAAAAAAACGAAGAAATCAAAAAATCGAAAAAAAACGCTAAAAAACGAAAAAGGGGGCTCAAAAAAACGCAAGAAATCGAAAAATACCACAAAAAATCGCAAAACAATCGCAAAAAAACCGCAACAAAATCACAAAAAATTACAAAAAAATCGCAAATTATCACAAACAATCAAATGAATAAGAAAAAAATTAGAAAATGAAAAATAGAAAAAAATAAATAAACTCTTCTAAGAATTAATACGGTGAGCGCAAACAGGCCATCCAGCAGGTACCCTTAATACATTGGGCGCAAACTGGCTGAATTAATAAGCGGGCGCAAGCCGGTCGGGCGCAAGTTGGCCGACACCAAATATACTACAAGTTAGAATTTTTTCAATATTTTAGCGAAAAAATTCTGGCTTTGAGAAGAGGGAGATACTTCAATGTTGATTTTTTTTCATTTCTTTTGTTCACAGTCTCTCCCTTGTCACAGATTCACAATTTATTTTTCAAAATTTTGAAAAAAATCACACTTATAGTATTTATTATTCCCTTTTGAATGAAATAAAAATTATTTTATTATCTTTTATATTTTTTTTCTTATGCAAGTTGGAAAATTTTTGAAACTTCTACTTTTCCAAATTTTTGCCTCCGGAAATCAAAATTTATAAAAGATATCAAAACCAGTTTCAAATATTTTGTAAGCCAATAAAATATATTACAAATTAGATTTTTTTCAATATTTTATCGAAAAAATTCTGACTTTGAGAAGAGGGAGAGTCTACAATGTTGATTTTATTCAAATTCGTTTTGTTCACAGTCTCTCCCTTGTCACAAATTCACAATTTATTTTTCAAAATTTTGAACAAAATCACACTTATAGCATTTTTTATTCCCTTTTGAATGAAATAAAATTTATTTTTTTATCTTTTATATTTTTTTTGTTATGCGAGTTAAATTTTTTTTAAATTTCTACTTTTCTAATTCTTAGCCACTGGGACTAAAAACTATAAAAGTTATCAAAACGATCTTAATACAGTTTGAAAGGCAGTGAAATATACTAAAAGTGAGATTTTTTTCAATATTTTTAAGAAACAATTGTGAGTTTGAGAAAAGGGAGAGACCAGAGTATTCATTTTTTTAATGTTTTTGATTATAGTCTGTCCCTTGTCACAAGTTCACAATTTATTTTTTAAAGTTGTGAAAAAACTCACGTTAATAGTATTTTTTATTTCCGTTTCAATGAAATAAAAATTATTTTATTACCTATTATATTTTTTTTGTTATGTAAGTTGAAAATTTTTTTTACACTTCTACTTTTCAAAAATTTTTGGTTCCGGAAATAAAAATCTATAAACGTTATCAAAACTAGTTTCATATATTTTGTCAGATAATAAAATATACTACAAGTTAGATTTTTTTCAATATTTTAGCGAAAAAATTCTGTCTTTGAGAAGAGAGAGAAACTTCAATGTTGATTTTTTTTCATTTGTTTTGTTCACAA
The DNA here is from genome assembly GCA_963243735.1 of Neocrepidodera transversa. Taxonomy (NCBI): domain Eukaryota; kingdom Metazoa; phylum Arthropoda; class Insecta; order Coleoptera; family Chrysomelidae; genus Neocrepidodera; species Neocrepidodera transversa. Next base: position 3,285,702 of record OY725353.1, read on the forward strand.
TCTCTCCCTTGTCACAAATGCACATTTTATTTTTAAAAATTTTGAAAAAAATCAGGTTTATAGTATTTTTTAATCGCGTTTCAATGAAATAAAAATCATTTTATTATCTTTTATATATTTTTTGTTATGCGAGTTGGAAAATTTTTTTAAACTTCTACTTTTCCCAAATTTTTGGTTCCGGAAATAAAAATCTATAAACGTGATCAAAACTAGTTTTATATATTTTATAAGATAATAAAATATAATACAAGTTAGATTTTTTTCAATATTTTAGCTAAAAAATTCTGTCTTTGAGAAGAGAGAGATACTTCAATGTTGATTTTTTTTCATTTGTTTTGTTCACATTCTCTCCCTTGTCACAAATGCACAATTTATTTTTCAAAATTTTGAAAAAAATCACACTTATAGTATTTATTATTCCCTTTTGAATGAAATAAAAATTATTTTATTATCTTTTATATTTTTTTTTGTTATGCAAGTTGGAAAATTTTTGAAACTTCTACTTTTCCAAATTTTTGCCTCCGGAAATCAAAATTTATAAAAGATATCAAAACCAGTTTCAAATATTTTGTAAGCCAATAAAATATATTACAAATTAGATTTTTTTCAATATTTTATCGAAAAAATTCTGACTTTGAGAAGAGGGAGAGTCTACAATGTTGATTTTATTCAAATTCGTTTTGTTCACAGTCTCTCCCTTGTCACAAATTCACAATTTATTTTTCAAAATTTTGAAAAAAATCACACTTATAGCATTTTTTATTCCCTTTTGAATGAAATAAAATTTATTTTTTTATCTTTTATGTTTTTTTTGTTATGCGAGTTAAAATTTTTTTTAAATTTCTACTTTTCTAATTTTTAACCTTTGGGACTAAAAACTAAAAGTTATCAAAACGATCTTAATGCAGTTTGAAATACAGTGAAATATAATATAAGTGAGTTTTTTTTCAATATTTTTAAGAAAAAATTGTGAGTTTGAGAAAAGGGAGAGACCACAGTATTCATTTTTTTAATTTTTTGATTATAGTCTCTCCCTTGTCACAAGTTCACATTTTATTTTTTAAAATTGAGAAGTTGTGAGATTTTTGTCAATATTTTTAAAAAAAAATTGTGTGTTTGAGAAAAGGGAGAGACCACAGTGTTCATTTTTATAACTTTTTTGATTATAGTCTCTCTTTTGGCACAAAATTAGTTATTTTTAAAAATGTAGAAAAAATCACACTTAATGTATTTTTTATTACCTTTTGAATGAAATAAAACTAACATTATTATCTTCTCTATTTTTCTAATTATACGAGTTAAAAAAAATATTTCCTAAAATCGTAAACTACAAAAATAATTCATAATTTATAAGAACAATAACTATTAACTAGTTTCTAATATTATAAACCATCTTCAATCATTATTTATAATATTTTTATATATTCGATACGAACAACCATAAACCATTTCATAGTACCACGGGTAGTTGAAGCAAAAATGAAACGGTTGCTGTCCTCGGTGGAGACACAGATAAGACCCTGGTGAGAAACGAGAAGCAAACCCGTGCAAAGATACCATCGACTTTGGCTGTTGAACCATGAAGAATACATAATGTACTAGACACGCATGTATGTCGATTTATCATTCCCTTATGAAGATAACATTTTTGAGGTGTGAAAAATTTGCATCAAAAGTTTGTCATCGAAAAATAAAAAACAAACGACTTAATAATGATAAACTTTATTATTGTTCGGATAGATATAAAAAAAATTATTAAAAACAATAATCCGCAAAAAATGTAATTTACTAAAAGAGATATCACAAAATCATCTTTCCCCCAAAGGTGGAAATAACATCATTCAGATATAAACCTGACTAATCTGGGAAACATCAAGTAAAAAATAGAAGAAGAAAGAAAAGCTTCGAACAGAATATCACCGTTGTTGACCTTCTTTCCTTCAATATTTGATTTCACTTATAGGGCAATATATAATAAAATTTCTTTGCTTGCGACTTTCCATTATATGCTTCTGTGACGTCTCCACAGAGAAAATATGGACGGGGAGCTAAAAGCAAACGATTTGTTAAAAGTATAAACCCAGTAAATTAAAAAAAAATAGAAATCATCTGGAACTATAAAAATTATGGATTTTTTTGTAATTTGAACAGTAATCAGAATTTAAAGTTCTATAAACTATTTTGTTGGCTGGTAGAACTAGTTAGTTAGGCCCAATAATGTCCTGTAGAGACTTTTCCATTGAGAAGGCCTCTTCTTCACCTTATTTCAGATCTGCTGGCCATCTTCTTTTCAGTCTTCTGTTATTTCTCTCTTGTACTAGGGTTTGTAATAGATTATTGGTGTGTGTTTCTAGTCTCTCATGATGTTTCTGGCTTTTCTTCTGTATTGTCTCTTGCACCGTTGCAATATGGAGGTCCTGATGTAGCACGGGGCGTCTGCTATTGCTCTTAGGATTTTTGATTGTGCTCGCTGAATTAAAGTTATGCTTGACTTGCTTGGGCAGCCCCATAACTGGATACCGTAGATCCATATCGGAATGCCTAGTAAAGTAGTAGTTTGTTCTCTAATGACATTCGTGATTTTCTGCCAAGTAACCAGTACATTTCTCTCATTTTGAGATCTATTTGTTTTCGCTTTTTGCTTATGTATTTTCTCCAGTTGAGTTTTGGTATCCAGGTGGATTCCCAGGATGTTGAAGGAATTTCTGTATTATTAATATGTACTGGAGGACATTTTTCTTTCTTTAATGTGAATGTTATATGTTGTAATTTGCTTTCATTAATCTTTATCTTCCATCTTTTGGTCCATTCTTCTATGTTGAAGAGATGGTCTTGTAGGTTAGGTTAGGGTCTTCGTAGACAGGTAGGATCGCAGTATCATCTGCAAATGTGCCTGTTGTGGTGAATTCTGTTGCAGGAAGGTCTGACGTATATATAAGATACAAGATTGGTCCTAAGACGCTGCCCTGTGGAAACCCGGATTCAATAGGATGGAACTGAGAAGTTTCATCATTAACTTTTGTTCTGAAATATCTATCCGCTAAGTGTGATTGGAGTAGGTAATAGAAGAGGTGCTACAGTGTTTGTTTGATTTTGTATAACAGTCCTTCATGCCAGACCTTGTCAAATGCCAGTAGTTATTTTATACTGTTCCTACTCCTTCCGGTTTAGATAAGGGATTGTGTGTGTGGGCGTTGGCCCGTAACCAGTGACGTCACAGCGTGGGTGCTTTTATCATGGGTTAAAGTCAAGGTTAAAAAGGATACGCGCGGTGTGACGACGACAGGGACGTGGGTGTAGTGGATAATCGTGGGCGCTTATCAATTCATATTTGTGTATAAAAGCGTTGTAGAACTTGGTGTTGTATCAACAATTGAGTGAAATGGATATTCACAATGTAGTAATAAAACATTGACCTTGACCTTGTCCTTAACCTTGAAGCACCCACACTGTGACGTCACTGGTTACGGGCCAACGCCCACACACACAATCCCATATCTAAACCGGATGAAGTACTAACGTTACGGAATAACTACTAATGCCTGACTCACGTCCAGAAAAGCTGCCATTGTGCATCCTCCTTCGTAATTGAGGACTTAGCTCGTCAGCCAGCCTACAATTTTTATGTAGTTGATAACGTCGCCAAGAGGTGCCTCTCTTATGTTGGCCGGTGTTAGGATACTCGCCCAACACAGTTTTCCTAATTGACGAGAGTGTCGGGCAGTCATAGAGGATGTACTCGATTATCTCGTGTCTGTCAGCCCCATTTAGTTGAGATGTTTTCATACTGGACAATCACCACTCAGAATACCTGTCTCTGTGTGTCTTTACGTTTCTCTACGTTTTTTTATGTCTCTCTGTGTGCCTCTACATATCTCTGTGTGTTTTTATATATCTCTGTATATTTTTGTATGTCTCTATGTATCCCTGTATGTCTCGGTATGTCTCTCTGTTTCTCTGTGTGTCCCTGTATGTTCCACATGTCGCATTACGTCTTCACGTGCCTCTGTATATTTCTGAATATGCCTCTGTATGTCTCTGTGTGTCTCTGGGTGTCTTTGTATGTCTCTGTCTATGTATGTCTATGTCTCTGTATGTCTCTAAGTATCCTTGTATTCTTCTACATTCCTGGACGTGTCTTTGTGTGTCTCCGTGTTTCTCTACGTTTCTGTATGTCTATGTATGTCTCGGTGTGTCTCTGTGTGCCTCTGTATGACTCTACATATCTCGACGTGCCTCTCTGTGTCTCTGTATATCTCTAAATATCTCTATATGTCTGTCTGTCTTTGTATATCTCTGTCTCTGTATGTATCTGAGTGTCCCTGTATTCTTTCTAATGCCTCTACATGTCTCTGTGTGTTTTTGTATATTTCTGTATATTTTTGTATGTCCCTTCATGTCTCGGTATGTCTCTATATATCTCTGACTGTCCCTGTGTGTTTCTACATATCACGACGTATCTCTGAATATCTCTGTATGCATCTGTATGTCTTTGTCTGTCCCGGAATGTCTCGGTATGTCTCTGTATGTCTCCACGTGTCTGTGTATTTCTGTATGACTCTAAATATCTATATATGCCTCTGAGGAGTCTCTATGTGTCTCTGGGTGTGTTTTGTATGTCTTTGTCTTTGTATATCTCTGTCTCTATATATCTGTGAGTGTCTCTATATTCTTCTACATGCCTCAACGTGTCTCTGTGTGTCTCTATGTTTCTCTATGTGTCTATATGTGCATTTACGTGTATCTGTTGTTTATGTATATATCTGTATGTGTTTCTGTGTCTATGTGTGTTCCTGTATGTCTTGGTATATCTATGTGTGTCCCTGTATGTCTCTACATATCTAGATGTGTCTCTGTGTGTATCTCTACGTGTCTCTGTGTATTTTCTGTACGTCTCGGCGTGTATCTGTATGTTACGTGTCTCTGTCTGTCTGCCTGTCCCTGTGTGTATCTGTCTGTTACATCAAAAACAAGTAGCCAACGCTTACATAAAACGATAAATTAAAAGTTCCCAAATCATTTACTGTAAGAACAAAAGGGTAACGGACTTGAATAAAAAATTATTATGTTTAAAAAATTTTATACTGTTTAGCGTTATCTTTTCTATTTGAATATTCGGTGATCGATTCGGAAACTTGAATAAATCAAAGATTCCATTGACAAACTGAACAGGATCAGCCCCGTGTGACGTCAGTATCCATGAACGCTTCGCTCCTGGCCCGCTGCTGCGCTGTATTCACGATGTGTGTGTATCGTGAATACAGCGCAGCAGCGGGCAAGGGGCGAAGTGTTCATGGCTACTGACGTCACATGGTCTAGTCTCGCGTACAGGTACGTTTTCCAGCCTCTGGTCGATCCTTGATTTTAAAATGCTTATTACAACGGACGTAAATATTAATATTTTGCGTTCAAATGTGACTTTGTCCGGGAAAATTTAAAAAAATCAAAATGATAAAAGTTTTTATCACCTTTTTAATGGAGTTTGTTTCGTTTTATTATAGCTTATATTTTTCTTTTTATTAAATATTTTTGATCCTTTTCGGATGATAAAATCAATTTTGTAAAAAACTATTGGAAGTTTTCGCTGTTCTCTTTTTTGTGGATTTAGCTCCTGAACTATTTTTTCTTCGTGACATTACACAAAAGAAAGGTTACGTAATTTACCCGGTGGCAAACTAGGCCCTTTATAAAGAGAAAAGCAGCATCCCTTAATTCCAGCCCTTTGTCATATCGCTCACATATGTCACTTTCTTTTTTTTTACGCTTTCGCCTCCGTATTTTCGCTACTTTGTATCCATCGATGGAATTTCTAAGGAACCATTCAAGACAAATTGATATAAAGAACCTTTTTTCATATATTTTTTTTGTTTTTTTATTTATTATTATATAAAAATGATTTTTAAAGTAAAAAAAAAAGTAATTAAGGTAATAATGGTCCAGATGGTGCTTGTTAATTATAGATCCATTATCTATTCGCAAATTTTCCGTTTATCATCACAAATAGGATATTTGCTGAGATAACACAGACCACTTACTCATCTCTATACTGACTCATCCCCCAAACTTCAACCACCCTATTTCGATACACACTATCACACCCTCCATACTTTCAACTAACTAAAACAAACACTCACGTTCACATGTCATTTTTCTAGAAAATAACTTTCACTAATTTCGCCTCCACTTTCCTTAATCCTTCAAATTTCCCACGAATTTTGGCAAAATTCACAAAAGGGTTTGTCCATTGTGCACCTTTATCAGTGGCGCACTACCATTATTAAGGAATACGGAACATTTAAAATGTGTATAATTTAATTTAAATTTGGATAATTTCTTAGAGCTATTTGTTAATGTTTAAAGGAACGCCTTAGAGGTGAGGTACATAGGCTATTCAACAATGCCAAAATCAACCAAAACTGGGCTTTATAAAAAGCTGCACTTATGATAAATAACTACGGAAAACTAAAAGACAGTCGTGGAGGAAGTTCTGTTATGATCAAGGATCCCCAAAGTCCTAGCTAAAAAAATACCGCTAACCCCGTGATTCTGCACAAAAAGACGAAGAAACAAATACTGAATCTCTAGAGAAAGTCTCAAATAACACTTCCAGTTTTAACTGGACTCAAGTCCAAGCCAAATAGACTAGCTATCTGCAGAAATATCGAGACGAAACAAAATTAGATGGGCTACAAACAAATTTCAACCTGTTAAACCTCCTGGGATACTCCCTATACTACTTCAAAAGGGACGGGAGATATTAATTTCACATCTGTATCGCATCTTTAAGGCTTGTGTAGCACGGCGATATATACCTGAGTCTTGGCAGATATTTTTTGACTTATCACCCTTTGATTCCACCTTTAAATTGTGACGTTTTTGTTCTTCCAATTGCTGTTGTTGCATCATTTACAGCTTTTGCAATACCAGCTGCCCTGCCTCCAAGAGCTCCTAAAGCCCTTAAAAGTGGCAAAAGCAAAGATAGAAAACCACCCATTTATAGATCCAGAATTGTATGTTTCATGATCTTTCAGGGTGCCACCTATTTTAGACTTGTACTTCAGGCCCATTATAAGTTTACGCTTACCCTTCATGCCTGTAGTTACTACCCAAGCAAAAGTTGTCTCTCCAAATTTAGCGCCTTTAGATTTCACATGTTTCCAAGCTTTGTTATCCAAAATCTCTACTACAATGTGTCTATCAGCTAGTTCTTTACTTTGTGTATGTTTGATATGGTGTTCCCTGTAGGATTCATCAAGTGGGTTAATACCTTTATCGCCTCCCTGTATTCTTTTGTCTAGATATGTACCTGGTCCAGAGAACTGATAGCCGGGTAGTTTGTTTATTAAAAAAATTAGCAAACCTCTGCATCGATGTGAACGTAGTCGTTGACGTTTAACCATTGTGTACTTATATACCAGCATCATCCTTTATATACTTACGGCATACCTAAAATAGTGCTCGCTGACACTTTAAATAATGAGAATGGAAAATCAGAGTATAACAAATAGGACAACATATTTATTTGTTTGGTCTGATAGGCAAAAGATGTGATGTAACATCTAAAGCCTTCAGACCAATTCATCCATCACCTTTATTGATAAAAACGCTGGAGCGATTAATTGATAGATGCATACATCTAGACGCATACCAACCAGGAAAGTCAACAGAACTAGCCCTAGATGATCCTAATAGGCTACTGTCAAAATCCATAGAAAATAAGGGTGTGGTAATAGCTACATTCATTGACATCGCAGGAACCTTTAATAATGCTTCATCAAGCTCCATGAATGATGCCCAAGGAGGGAACAGAAAAAGGGAACGTAAGGGCTCAGAAGTCAGCTAAAAGAATCAATAATATTTTTGTAATAAGTAATAATAAGTAACTGATATTCAAGTTATAAAAGAAAACCTTAGTATATTCCTGTCTGTAAGGTGAAGACTCTCTAACACCGCGAGAGCACGAACTGCCCTTTCATCTGAAAAGTGGCCGTTACGTCCCCAGAGAGTTCAGCAAGGAAACATGCCCATTTTTCAACAGCCTTGGCTAACGCTCAAGGTCGTAACCTTTTTCTTTCCTAGGAGAGTGGTGACAGTAGCTCTGCAGTTGTGGGTTATTACATTATCAAGACATAAAGTACCAGCCGTTCTTTACTAGTAGATAAAAACGATAATAAGATAATACTATATAGTCTAGATGACGTTACACTCATAGTTAAGGCAGGAAGGGGTTGTTCGTAAGGAGGAATCTTATCGCTACTACTATGGGCAATCCTAGTTGATGACTTATTACAAAGGCATTTTTTGCTTAGGATACACTAATGATATAGTAATTGTAGTCAGAGGAAGATCCGCTAAGATCATATCAGAATGTCTACAAAATGCTTTAGATATTGTTGAAAATGGTGTAAAGGGAAAAACTATAAGTGAACACTCACAAAGCCACAGTTGCAACTTTACAAAGAAAAGGAAACCCAAGAGGTAAAAATACCTAGGAGTTATCTTTGACCATAGGCTTATATTGAATTATCATCTTCAAAAATTGAGCCAAGAAGCCACGTTAGTAGAAGGATGTGGCAAAAACTGGGGCTACAACCAAAGATGATCCCATGAATGTACACTAGAGTAATAAGACCCATTCGGTCATATGGTGGTCGAAGACATAACAGGCTGGAGCTATCCTAGTTCTTAGTGGAATACAAAGGCAAACATGCATGTGTATCACAGGAACGATGAGGATAAGTCCAACTGCAGCATTATAGAGGTCTTACCAAACCTACCACCCTTACGTATTCACATACAGGCAGAAGCCAAGTTAGCCACATTACATGTAGATTAATAAAAGGGCAGCAGCCCCAACATGGTGCTGATATTAAATATTACATAGAGGGTTAGAAAATGAGCAAGTACTAGGGATGCCATTAGACGAAATGCTTCCTAAATACAGCATTAAAAAATCTTTTAAAGTACACATAACAGATCGAAGCATTTGTAAAGAAGGCAACCCAATCAAACTAGAAATGCTCTGGTATACAGGTGGCTCCAAAACCAACGAAAGAGTTAAAGCGGATATTTATAATACTAACATAAAGACAAAAATTGTATGGGACTGCTTGGAGGCCCTAACAGAGCTTGGTAGTCGAAACAGACTAACAATAGGCTGGATTCTGGGACATGAGGGGTACCGGGGCAATGAAAAAACAGATAAACTGGCACAAAAAGGGACAACAATCTCTAATTAGACCTGAACCATTCTGTGGCAATGCAAAGACAATAATGAGCAGTGATGAAAGAACTCACCAGGTCAGAGACAAGCTAAAGAGTTCCTACTAAGTCAGAAACAGAAGATCTACTCGAATAATGGTAGGCCTTCTTACAGAGGACCGTTAGGCTCAACAGAGATATGAATACAATAGATCTGGAAGAGGAAGCCATTTGCAGGTTTTGTCAGGAAGAGGAGGAAACCGATACTTTGTTACTGTGAAGGGCTATATAGGTTAAGGTTTATACTATATGGTGAAGAAAAGCCTAAAGCCGAATGCTACACAGGAGAACTATGGATCCTAATAGCTTGGACAAATCTTGCTAAGAAAGCAACCGCAATAGATCTGAAAAGGTGGCTGTGGAAGAGGTATTGGTACCCATAGTCCATTCTTTAATCCTAATCTAATCTAATGGTAAAAAGTGAATCGAATTACGACTATTACACTGGATAATTAAAAATGACGTTTACGCTTAATATATTTTTTTATATTAATGGTTCACTCTTTATTTTATCCATATTTTTGTAATAAATTTTTTTTAACTCTACCACTGGTAAACCTCTCAATAATTACTGAGAATGACCGTTTTAATCCTAAATATGCATTGAAAATAGTTCAAGCATTGCAGAGTGTCCTTCTGTTGTGATGCTTTTGTCAAATGTAGGGGTTATCTCTGTAGATTATCGCTATTCTATATTCTGATTATTCAGTGGGTCTTAAAGGGTTTTTCAAAAACAAAACATGAGATTTTTGGTATTGTTAAGGGATTATATTGACAAGAGAAATTATTTTGACGTGATTTTTGAAATGGTTTTAAATAAAAATATGCTTATTAAGCAGAAAATAATAATCCAACAATATTTAATATACATATGAAATTTGTTCTGAGCCATTAGATACAAGTTTGGGTAGTAACTATATTTTATTTACTACTAAAGAAATGTTTTCTGATAGATAATTACCAGGGGTATTTTGTTTTATATTTTAGCATTTTTTTCTGAGCCACTAGACTTGAGTTTGAATATATCATTAACGTTGGGTAGCAACTAGAGTTGTTTTGTACTTTATTAATTTTTTTCTGAGTCACTAAACACGATTTTAGATAGATAATTAACGTAGGTAAAAACTAGAGATTTTATTATACTTAATATTTTTTTCTGACCAACTAGGTTTGAGTTTAGACAGATAATTGATGGGGACAGCAACTATAGTTTGTTTTGTACTCACAAAATTTTTTTCTGAGCTGTTAGGCTTTATTTTGAGCAGATTATTAACGTCTGTAGATAGATAATTAACTTGTATATTAACTAGATTTTGTTTTGTACTTAAGATTTGTTTTCTGAGCTACCAGGCACAAGTTTTAACAGATAATTAACATGGGTAGCAACTAGACTTTGTTTTATAATTGACCAATTTTTTCTGAGCCACTAGACTTAAGTTTGGGTAGATTATTAGTGTGAATAGTAAACTAGATCTTGTTCTGTACTTAAGATTTTTTTTCTGAGCTACCAGGCATAACAAAATATAATCAACTTAAGAAATCCTAAAATTTACAAAATTTTACATTATATTTTCCACAAAAATAATCAAGGAAAATTCAGTTACTTTTTGGAAAAAATTAGATCAGAGAAATTTAATTATTTTTTTGGAAAATCCAAAGCTGCTAAAACAATTTTCTCAAAAATCCTTATATAATATAATCAACTTAAGAAATCCGAAAAATTACAAAATTTTACATTATATTTTCCACAAAAAGAGTCAAGGAAAATTCAGTTAGTTTTTGGAAAAACTTGGATCAGAGAAATTTAATTATTTTTTGGAAAATCTAAAGTTGCCAAAACAATTTTCCCAAAAATCCTTATATAATATAATCAACTTAAGAAATCCGAAAAATTACAAAATTTTACATTATATTTTCCACAAAAAGAGTCAAGGAAAATTCAGTTAGTTTTTGGAAAAACTTGGATCAGAGAAATTTAATTATTTTTTGGAAAATCTAAAGTTGCCAAAACAATTTTCCCAAACATCCTTATATAATATAATCAACTTAAGAAATCCGAAAAATTACAAAATTTTACATTATATTTGCCACAAAAAGAGTCAAGGAAAATTCAGTTAGTTTTTGGAAAAACTTGGATCAGAGAAATTTAATTATTTTTTGGAAAATCTAAAGTTGCCAAAACAATTTTCTCAAAAATCCTTATATAATATAATCAACTTAAGAAATCCGAAAAATTACAAAATTTTACATTATATTTTCCACAAAAAGAGTCAAGGAAAATTCAGTTAGTTTTTGGAAAAACTTGGATCAGAGAAATTTAATTATTTTTTGGAAAATCTAAAGTTGCCAAAACAATTTTCCCAAAAATCCTTATATAATATAATCAACTTAAGAAATCCGAAAAATTACAAAATTTTGACAGATAATTAACATGGGTAACTACTAGATTGTGTTTTATAATTGAGCAATTGTTTCTGAGCCACTAGGCTTGAGTTTAAATAGATAAGTAATGTCAGTAGTAACTTGATTTTATTTTATACTTTAGAAATTTTTTCTGAGCTACCAGGCACAAATTCTGACAGATAATTAATGTGGGTAGCAACTATATGTTGTTTAATACTTGTCCAATTTTTTCTGAACCACTGGACTTATGTTTGGATAGATAATTAACATGGGTAGCAACTAGAGTTGTTTTGTACCTACTTAACTTTTTTCTGAGTCACTCGTCAGAAGTTTTGATAGATAATTACCATGAGTAGTAATTAAATTTTATTTTATAATTGAACAATTTTTTCTGAGCCACCAGGCGTGAGTTTAGTTATAAAATTAATATGAGTAGTAACTAAAATTTGTTTTTTATTTTTCAGAGCCACTACGCTAGATTTTGAAGATATATTTGGGTAAGTAACTCAATTTCTTTTTATTTCTGCCAAGTTTTTTATTTGGTGTAATTTTCCATATATGATTTTTTATTTGCAAGAAGAAATCTGAAGGTATATTAAATCTAATTCTCATTGATTCGAGTTAAATAATATGTCACAATTATTACTAATTTTTGGTACAAGCTTAAGCACCCTGTATACAGAAATTTTAAATTAAATAAAACAACCTAATTTTTTTTTTAAACTTGATTTTTACATATAAGAATTTCTTTTTTTATTGAAATAATTGATAATTAAAACGCCAAGTATGTGTGTATGTAGTTTGACTCCTGAAGAACCTACAATGGAAGCGAAACGTCGAAATTAACATAAAAAATTAATGTTTATATTTATATACATTCTAATTTAATCTGGTTAAAAATATTAAATAAACTCGTTATATTTGTTGTTAATTTAAATGATATGTTAACAGTAAATTAAAATTGATTAAGCGTAAAATATATGTTCTGATTAAAAAAATATTTATATGATAATTTCCGTGTTGTTTTGATAGAAACAGACTTATCCTATCAAGCTGCAATAAGCAAACACATATCGGATGTCAAAATTGTTACGAGGATTAAACAATATTTAAAATTTTATATTCATATCAGCATAATTTAACTTAAAAAAGTCATAAAAATAATTTTTGAATAATGAACTGAAAGAATAATTGGACAAATTCGGGCAAAAAAATTATTCAAGTATTAAAAAACTTGGACAATATTAAATTAAAATGTTATCAAAAATAAACAATTGAACAATCTGAATGTAAAAAAATTAATAATAATAATTTTTGAACAATGTAGTAATAATTATTTTGGCAAATTTAACTTGTAAAAATGCAAATTATGATAATTGAACAATAATTAAAAAACCATGATTTTAGTAGTCAAATGTTAACAAGTGAACAATCTAACTGTCCAAAATGTAATGGTAATTAGTTTTGAACAATAAACTATAATTTAATTGGACAAATTTAACGTAAAAATGATTAAAATTCACGTTAACTTGCAAATTATGATAATTGAACAAAATTAAATTAGAAAATCAAAATTTTAGTATTCAAAAATTAACAATTGGACAATCTACCTGTCCCAAAAGTAATAATTATTATTTTTGGACAATGAACTGTAATTTAATTGGACAAATTTAACGTAAAAACGATTAAAATTCATTTTAACGTGCAAATTATGATAATTGAACAAAATTAAATTAGAAAATCAAAATTTTAGTATTCAAAAATTAACAATTGGACAATATAACTGTCCCAAAAGTAATAATAATTATTTTTGGACAATGAACTGTAATTTAATTGGACAAATTTAACGTAAAAATGATTAAAATTCATTTTAACGTGCAAATTATGATAATTGAACAAAATTAAATTAGAAAATCAAAATTTTAGTATTCAAAAATTGACAATTCGACAATCTACCTGTCCCAAAAGTAATAATAATAATTTTTGGACAATGAACTGTAATTTAATTGGACAAATTTAACGTAAAAATGATTAAAATTCATTTTAACGTGCAAATTATGATAATTGAACAAAATTAAATTAGAAAATCAAAATTTTAGTATTCAAAAATTGACAATTGGACAATCTAACTGTCCAAAAAATAATAATAATATTTTTTGAACAATAAACTATAATTTAATTGGACAAATTTTAATTGTAAAAATGATTAAAATTCACTTTAACGTGCAAATTATGGTAATTGAACAAAATTAAATTAAAAAATCAAGATATAAGTAGTCAAAAAGTAACAATTGGACAATCTACCTGTCCCAAAAGTAATATTAATAAATTTTGAACAACTAACTATAATTTAATTGGACAAATTTAACGTAAAAATGATTCAAATTTACTTTAACGTGCAAATTATGATAATTGAACAAAATTAAATTAGAAAATCAAAATTTTAGTATTCAAAAATTAACAATTTGATAATCTAACTGTCCAAAAAGTAACAATAATTATTTTTGGACAATGAACTGTAATTTAATTGGACAAATTTAACTGTAAAAATAATTCAAATTTACTTTAACGTGCAAATTAAGAAAATTGAACAAAATTAAATTAGAAAATCAAAATTTTAGTATTCAAAAATTAACAATTTGATAATCTAACTGTCCAAAAAGTAACAATAATTATTTTTGGACAATGAAATGTAATTTAATTGGACAAATTTAACGTAAAAATGATTCAAATTTACTTTAACGTGCAAATTATGATAATTGAACAAAATTAAATTAGAAAATCAAAATTTTAGTATTCAAAAATTAACAATTTGATAATCTAACTGTCCAAAAAGTAACAATAATTATTTTTGGACAATGAAATGTAATTTAATTGGACAAATTTAACTGTAAAAATAATTCAAATTTACTTTAACGTGCAAATTAAGAAAATTGAACAAAATTAAATTAGAAAATCAAAATTTTAGTATTCAAAAATTATCAATTTGATAATCTAACTGTCCAAAAAGTAACAATAATTATTTTTGGACAATGAAATGTAATTTAATTGGACAAATTTAACTGTAAAAATAATTCAAATTTACTTTAACGTGCAAATTAAGAAAATTGAACAAAATTAAATTAAAAAATCAAGATTTTTGTATTCAAAAATTAGCAATTGGACAATCTAACTGTCCAAAAAATAATAATAATATTTTTTGAACAATAAACTGTAATTTAATTGGACAAATTTTAATTGTAAAAATGATTAAAATTCACTTTAACGTGCAAATTATGGTAACTGAACAAAATGAAATTAAAAAATCAAGATGTAAGTAGTCAAAAAGTAACAATTGGACAATCTACCTGCCCCAAAAGTAATATTAATAAATTTTGAACAACTAACTATAATTGAATTGGACAAATTTAGCTTGTAAAAATGATTCAAATTTATTTTAATGTGCAAATTATGATAATTGAACAAAAATTAAAAAAATCAAGATTTTAGTTAGCAAATGTTAAGAATTGGACAATATAACTGTTCAAAAAGTAATCATCATTATTTTTAAATAATAATCTGATAATTTATTGGACAAATTTCACTTGAAAAAACGATTCAAATTCACTTTAACTTGTAAATTATGATAATTGGACAAAATTAAATAAAACAATCAAGATTTTAGTATTCAAAAATTAACAATTGGACAATCTAACTGACCACAAAGTAATAATAGTAATTATTGAACAATAGACTATAATTTAATTGAACAAATTTAACTATAAAAATGATTCAAATTCACTTTAACGTACAAAAATGATAATTGGACAAAATTAAAGTAATGAATCAAGATTTTTGTAATCAAAAATTAGCAATTGGATAATCTAACTGTCCAAAAAGTAATAATAATAATTTGTGAACAATAAACTACAATTTAATTGGACAAATTTAACTTGTAAAAATGATTTAAATAGACTTTATACATGTCAATCAAGATTTCAGTAAAAAAAATAAATAATTGAACAATGTGCCCGTCCAAAAATTAATAATAATAATAATAATAATAATAATAATAATAATAAGAATTGATCAATAAACTAACAATTAATTGGAAAAATTTAACTTGTAAAATTGATTTAAATATATTTTAACATGCAAATTATGGTAATTGAACAAAATTAAATTAAAAATTCAAGATTTTACTAGTCACAAAGTAACAATTGGACAATCTAATTGTACAAAAAGTAATAATAATAATTTTTAAACAATAAACTATAATTTAAATGGACAAATTTAACTTGTAAAATGGTTCAAATTTACTTTAACGTACATATTATGATAATTGGACAAAATTAAATTAAAAAATAAAGATTTTAGTAATTAAAAATTAACAATTGAACAATATAAATGTCCAAAAAGTAATAATAATTATGAACAATAAACTAAACATTAATTGGATACATTTAAGTTACAAAAATGATTAAAATTCACTTTGACATCACAAATCAATAAAATTGAACAAAATCAAATTAAAAAAACAAGATTTCGATATTTAAAAATAAGTAATTCTACAATTTAACAGTCCAAAAATTATTAAAATATTTTTTTAACAATAAACTAAAAATTGATTTTATTAATTTAAGTTAGAAAAATGATTAAAAGTGATATTAACCTGACATAAAGAGAAAATTGGACAAAATTAAATTAAAAAATCAACATTTTATTAATCAAAAATAATGAAATGGACAATTAACAGTTCAAACAGTAATACAAATATTTTGTTGAACCAACTTTAACATAATTGAACAAATTTAAATTTTTGTATATATTGTGTAAGACCTCTCAGAGTAGCAGAAGCACGAACTAACCTTTCAATTTTTTCCCTATTACGCTAATACACATTTATATATAATTAATATTTATTTGTTAATGGCTCCTGGTAGAAGAAATCTTCTCGAACAGAGATCGTTGCTATTATAACAATTATGTCAGAAAAATAGTTGAAGCGAACCACGCACTGAATATTTATGGACGTGTATGCGCTATAAGTTAATAAATTCCTTGTAAAGAAGTCGTTCTACAAAATGTAAATGCATCCGCGCATTATTATACAAACAAATCTTTATCATTTTTTACTTTGGCAATGCATATATACAATTTTGTAATGCAAATGTATATGCAAATTTAAAAAAAAATAAGAAACGTTTATTTATAAAATAATTGGCTTAACCCTAACTGGACCTTAAATCGGGCAAAGGGACGCCCATTAATATGGAATTAGGGATGCCGGACATACCAAGATCCATTAAGGGAATTTACGCTTGATGTGGTCTTGTTGGTATTAGGTCAAAATCAAGACTTTATAAACATACTTGGAATATAATCTCTGCAGTAATTGGGATTCTTGTATATAAATGCTTCCATTTATATTAAAAAAAAAATTCATTAACCCAATTTTTAAAAAATCCATATTCATCAATACAAATTGTCATTTCCATGAAAACAAGCTACTCGATTTTTTTACAAAATAAATACCAGGGGCGGGTAAATAAATTTTTCACTCTACCAATCAAAATTTAAGGTAGCACCACTACCAGGAAATGAATCAATGCAAGTGAGATACGTTTGTGAATTTAAAATACCGTGACGTTGGTTTTTTTTTTTTTAACTGAAAAACTGAAAATTAACGTGCATTGTTAGCAATTTAATATTGATGGAATTCGTTAGGGTTTTATCAAACAATCATGTAGTTTGCAGCCGTTTTAAATTGTTCGTTTTAGTATAAAGTTGATACGGATAAAATAGAAAAGAATTTATTATAAATGAAAATAAAATTTATTCACCGTTATAGTTAGTTCATACGATTTGGATCTAGGTTATTTCTTTATTGTTTCAATTTGGGTGTGATATCATAGATATTGATTATGCACTTTAAGTTATTAATTTAATGGTCGAGGAATTATGTAGCGCAAGTGTAGGTCAGTTTAAATTAGTTTGATGATAGTTATATACGGTTGTTAGTGCTGGAAATTGTTTACTTTTTAGTATATTTCTTTAGTAATTGCATTCACTTAAAATGGATAAATGTGCTATTTTTTTTTGTCTATTAGTTAAAAATCTGTGCATATATTTTTAGCTTCAAATTCTAATTTTTTATAAATTATAAAATCAACAGAAAATATATGTTTAACTTTTTAACTATTAACGATATTAAAATGGAATTATTCGTTTTTGGATGAGAACTCGCCTAATATAGCAACTAAAATATATATTTTTCATAATATTTAAAATATTTATCAGAAGAGCGTGTCTGTGCTACTTTTTTCAAATTTATCTGGAGAAAAAAATTGATAGTATCACTTTTACTGAAAATAATTTAAAAAATGTGCCACAGATGCAAAGAATTAACTAAAGAATCGATAGTGAAAACTGTAGCTTCCTAGCTTTAAAATTAACGGAGCGCCTGCCCAAAAACGATTTCAAGCAAGGTAGCATATTTTTGCCTGTTAAGAAAATTGGACAGAAATATAATAAAAAATCAAGATTTTAATAATAAAAAATAAACAATTGAACAATCTGACTGTCCAAAAATTAATAATAATAATATTTGAACAATAAACTAATAATTAATTGGACAAACTTAACATGTAAAAATGATTGAAATTCTCTTTAACGTACAAATTAAGAAAATTGGACAAAATTAAATTAAAAAATTAAGATTTTAGTAATCAAGAATTAACAATTGAACAGTCTGGCAGTCCAAAAATTAATAATAAAAATATTAATAATCATAAATAAACAATTCAACAATGTGCCTGTCCAAAAATTAATAATTATAAGATTTCAACAATAAACTAACCATTAATTGGACAAATTTTAATTTAACTTATAAAAATGATTTAAATAGACTTTAACATGGAATTTAATAAAATTGGACATAATTAAATTCAAAAATTAAGATTTTAGTAATCCATAGTTAACAATTGAACAATGTAACTGTCAAAAAAGAATAATATTAATATTTGAACAATAAACTAACCATTAATTGGACAAATTTAACATGTAAAATGATTGGTATTCACTTTAACGTGCAAATTGGACAGAATTAAATTAAAAAAATAAGAATAACATTTTTTGAATAATAAACTAACAATTAATTGGACAAACTTGAGTTGTAAAAATAATTGAAATTCACTTTAACGTTCAAATTAAGAAAATTGGACAGAATTAAATTTAAAAATTGAGATTCAAGTAATCAAAAATTAACAATTGAATGATCTGGCTGTCCAAAAATTAATAATAATAATATTTGAACAATAAACTAACAATTGATTGGACAAATTTAACTTTTAAAAATGATTTAAATAGACTTTAAAATGCAATTTATTAAAATTGGACACACCATTAAATTAAAAAATCAAGATTTGAGTAATCAAAAATAAACAATCAAACAATGTGCATGTCCAAAAATTAATAATAATAATATTTAAACAATAAGATAACAATTAATTGGACAAATTTAACTTGTAAAAATGATTGAAATTCACTTTAACGTGCAAATTATGATAATTGAACAGAATTATATTAAAAAAATTAATTTTTAGTAATTAAAAATAAACAGTTGAACGATCTGATTATCCAAAAATTAATAATAATAATTTTTGAACAGCAAAGCAATAATTATTTTGCCAAATTTAAATGCATGAAATTTACTTTAACGTTCAAATTATGATAATTAAAAAATAAATAAAAAATCAACATTTTATTAATCATTGGACAATCTAACTTTCCAAAAAGTAATAATCATTAATTCTGAACAATAATCTAATAATTAATTGGACAAATATAACTTATAGACTTTAAATATGCAAATTAAGAAAATTGTACACAATTAAATTAAACAATCAAAATTTTAGTAATAAAAAAACCATTGAGCAATGTGCTTGTCCAAAAATTATTACTAATAATTTTTGAATAATAAACTAACAATTAATTGGACAAATTTAACTTGTAAAAATGATTTAATTGGACTTTAAAATGCAATTTAATAAAATTGGACACAATTAAATTAAAAAATCATGATTTTAGTAATTAAAAATTAGCAATTGAACAATGTGTGTGTCCAAAAATTAATAAAAGTAATATTTAAAAAATAAACTAACAATTAATTGGACAAATTTAACTTGTAAAAATGATTTAAATAGGCTTTAAAATGCAATTTAATAAAATTGGACACACCATTAAATTAAACAATCCAGATTTTACTAATCAAAAATAAACAATTAAACAATGCGCCTGTCCAAAAATTAATAATAATAATATTTGAACAATAAACTAATAATTAATTGGACAAATTTAAATTTAACTCGTAAAACTGCTTTAAATAGACTTTAAACATACAAATTGGACACAAGTAAATTAAACAAACGGGATTTTAGTAAAAAAAAACTAACAATTAATTGGACAAATTTAAATTTAAGTTCTAAAAATGATTTAAACTAACAATTAATTGGACAAATTTAAATTTAAGTTCTAAAAATGATTTAAACAGATTTTAACATGCAATTTAGTCATCAAAAATTAACAATTGAACAAAAGTAATAAGAATAATTTTTGAACAATTAATTGGACAAATTTAAGTTGTAAAAATGATTTAAATGGACTTTAAAATGCAATTTAATAATATTGGACATAATTAAATTAAAAAATCAAGATTTTTGTATTCAATTGGACAATCTAACTGCCCAAAAAGTAATAATTATTTTTGGACAATAAACTGTAATTTAATTGGACAAATTTAACTTGTAAAATGATTGAAATTCACTTTAACGTGCAAATTATGAAAATTGGACAGAATTTAATTAAAAAAATCATGATTTTAGTAATAAAAAATGATTTTAATAGTAAAAAATAAACAATTGAACAATCTGACTGTCCAAAAATTAATAATAATAATATTTGAACAATAGACTAAAAATTAATTGGACATATTTAACTTGTAAAATTGATCGAAATTTACTTTAACATACAAATTAATAAAATGTGACTGTCAAAAATAATAATAATAATTTTTGAACAATAGACTAAAAATGAATTGAACAGATAAAAATTTATTAAAATTTACTTTTATATGACATCGAGAAAATTAAACAAAATTAAATTAAAAAATCAACATTTTAGTAATCAAAATAAACAATTGGACAATTTAACTGTCCAAAAGGTACTAAATAATTGTATACAATTTACTATCTCTCTTCAAGAATTGCATTCACTTAAAATGGATAAATGCTCCAGTCTTTTAGTTAAAAATATATACACGTAATAAGAAAAATTCAAATTTTTTAGCTTCGAACTCTGATTTTTTGTAATTTGTAAATTTGTAAATTTAACATAAAAATAGATGAAAAAGTTTTAAAATTAATTAAAATTTTGTATTTATTTGTACAACTTTTCAGATATTAATATGAAATTTATATACCGTTAAAAATATAATATAAAGTTATATAAATTTCAGATTTTTTAAAATTTATCAAAATTAAAATAGTAATTATTATAGGCAAAATAGTTTATAATAATACAAACTATAAAAAAACTCTAAAATTTTCAAATAATAATTATACATTTTATAACGAAAAATTAAAAAAAAATTAAAATTTTTAATGGTTTTACTATGATTTTTTTTTGTCGATAAAAATTTTTATAATTTTAAATAATTTAAAATTATTCTTATTAAAGTATTTTCATCCAAAAAACTCAAAATAATTCTAATTTTTATGAAATACTGAACAATTATCTTTTTAACCAAATTATTTTTTTTGTATAAAATATTGTAATAAATATCATTAAATTGTAATTTTTTTATAATATTTAATAAAAAAAAAATGTAAAATTAATAAAAAAATAAATTGATTAAAAATACTTGTACTGCTACTTCACTGATACCAAAAAAATAAAAAAAAAACTGGTAGGTAAGTTATTAGCCCAAGTTGAAATTTCACAAGACAATGCTTCTACCTCCAACACAACAACAAAGCTCCATAAAAGTGAATATGCAAGTATGGTGGAATATCTTGAGCACTTTTCGATGTTCGCTCTTCCTGCGAACGTCTGTCAAGTTTTCCGATAGTTTTCCGGAGTTACCTGCTCTTGATGGACGTGCGAATCGACTTTTTCGACATTTTCTCCGCCTGCACCATCTGAATGTTTGATGCTGATAGAAATACAACCATATGTTTGGCATGCATGAAACTTCGCATCAATTCTTCTTTTATCGCTAGATGGATAAAGTGTTTACGAGTTTGTGTGGATTTTTATTATTTGTATTGAAAAAAAAATATAAATTTAGTTAAATCTGTAAATTTTTAAACTTTCTACAGCTTAAAAAAAAAAACCCTTTATTGAAAAGTATTTTTCTATCAATATTCTTTGAATGCGATAAATAACTACCAATTTTTTACTTTAAAATTATCCCAATCTGGCCCTTTTCCTTCCCACGTATATATCGAACAAATGAAATAACTCCAAAAGAGTGATTGAATCGGGAAAAACGGGCGACGCAACAAGGAAACACAATTTGTAGAGTGAGCAAAAGATGCGAGCAGATCCCAGAAATGGGTTCATGGGTAATTCGATCGTTAAATAAGGACGTGATCTTTCCCATTTATTCCTGACACGTGTACTTCCAGACTTTTTTGTCTTTTCCCAACAAACTTCAAAAGTATAAGTATTATCTTGGATCGTATCACTTTCGAATGGTTTTTTTTCTTTTGTTTTAAAGATATATTGGGAATTAAGATGTGACAATTCTGGTATGTGAGAAAAATTGTAATACTTGATCTTTGTTATAACTGTAGAAAAAATATTTCGCCTTATGGTAAAAAAAATTAATATTTTTGATTTATTATTATATAACAATAAAAATAAATTATATATTAATATCTTTAAAAAGGGAATAAAAAATTCTATAAGTAGGAATTTTTTCAAAATTTTTGAGCACGAATTGTGAACTTGAGAAAAGTGAGAGACTAAAGTAAGGAAAATTAAAAAAAAATTGTTGTCTCTCCCTATTCTCATAACCACAATTTTTTATTTAAAATTTTGGAAAAAATCGCTATTATAGAATATTCTTTTCTCTTTCCAATTGCAGTTGTTAAATTTTAATAGTGTTGATAGTTTTTAGTTAAGCAATATTAAAACAAAAAATTTGAAGACAAAAATCCATTTTATACCCTCAAAAAACAAGAAAATAATTAATATATTAAAATGAATGAAATACTATTAAAAATAATATAAAATATTCTATATGTGGTAATTTTTTCAAAATTTTTGAACAAGAATTGTCAACTTGAGGAAAAGGAGAGACCAAAATGAGAAAAAATCAAAAATACTTATTATTGTGGTCTCTCCCTATTCTTACGACCACAATTTTTTATCAAAAATTTTGAAAAAAAAGACGTATATAGAATATTCTCTTCTCTTTCTAGCTACAGTTAGCAAATTTTAATACTGTTGATAGTTTTTTTGTTACAAGGGTTAAACAATATTAAAACTAAAAATTTAAGTACAAAAATCAATTTTATACCCTAAAAAATCAAAAAAATAATTAATATATTAAAATGAACTAAATACTATCAAAAAGCGGATACAATATTTTATAAGTGAAATTTTTTTCAAAATTTTTAAACACTAATTGTGAACTTGAGGAAAGGGAGAGACCAAAATGAGAAAATTTCAAAAATTCTTATAATTGTGGTCTCTCCCTATTCTTACGACCACAATATTTTATTAAAAATTTTGAAAAAAATTGTGTATATAGAATATTCTTTTCTCTTTTCAGCTACAGTAAGCAACTTTTAATAGTGTTGATAGTTTTTCTGTTACGGGGGTTAAACAATATTAAAACATAAAATTTCAAGACAAAAATCCAGTTTATACCCCAAGAAAATAAAAAAATAATTAATCTATTAAAATAAACTTATTACTATTAAAAAGAGGAGAAACTATTTTATTAGCGGTAATTTTTTCAAAATTTTTAAACAAGAATTGTGAACATGAGGACAGGGAGAGACCAAAATGAGAAAATTTCAAAAAATCTTATAATTGTGGTCTCTCCCTATTCATACGACCATATTTTTTTATCAAAAATTTTGAAAAAAATCGCATAGATAGAATATTCTTTTCTCTTTTTAACTACAGTGAGCAACTTTTAATAGTGTTGATAGTTTTTTAGTTACGGGGGTTAAACAATATTAAAACAGAAAATTTCAAGACAAAAATCCAGTTTATACCCCAAGAAAATTAAAAAATAATTAATCTATTAAAATAAACTTATTACTGGTAAAAAGAGGAGAAACTATTTTATTAGGGGTAATTTTTTCAAAATTTTTAAACAAGAATTGTCAACTTGAGAAAAGGGAGAGACCAAAATGAGAAAAAATCAAAAATACTTATTATTGTGGTCTCTCCCTATTCTTACGACCACAATTTTTTATCAAAAATTTTGAAAAAAAAACACATATATAGAATATTCTCTTCTCTTTCGCGTTACAGTTAGCAAATTTTAATACTGTTAATAGTTTTTTTGTTACAAGGGTTAAACAATATTAAAACTAGAAATTCAAATACAAAAATCAATTTTATACTCCAAAAAATCAAAAAAATAATTAATATATTAAAATCAACTTAATACTATCAAAAAGAGGATAAAATATTTTATAAGAGAAAATTTTTTCAAAATTTTTAAACAAGAATTTTGAACTTGAGGACAGGGAGAGTCCAAAATTAGAAAAATTCAAAAATCCTTATAATTATGGTCTTTCCTATTCTTACGACCACAATTTTTTATCAAAAATTTTGAAAAAAAAACACATATATAGAATAGTCTCTTCTCTTTCTAGCTACAGTTAGCAAATGTTAGCACTGTTGATAGTTTTTTTGTTACAAGGGTTAAACAATCTTAAAACTAAAAAATTAAATACACAAATCAATTTTATACCCCAAAAAATCAAAAAAATAATTAATATATTAAAATGAACTAAATACTGTCAAAAAGAGGATAAAATATTTTATAAGAGAACATTTTTTCAAAATTTTTAAACAAGAATTGTGAACTTGAGGACAGGGAGAGAGCAAACTGAGAAAAATTCAAAAATCCTTATAACTGTGGTCTCTCCCTATTCATACGACCATATTTTTTTATCAAAAATTTTGAAAAAAATCGCATAGATAGAATATTCTTTTCTCTTTTCAACTACAGTAAGCAACTTTTAATAGTGTTGATAGTTTTTCTGTTACGGGGGTTAAACAATATTAAAACAAAAAATTTCAAGACAAAAATCCAGTTTATACCCCAAGAAAATAAAAAAATAATTAATCTATTAAAATAAACTTATTACTATTAAAAAGAGGACAAACCATTTTATTAGTGGTAATTTTTTTAAAATTTTTAAACAAGAATTGTCAACTTGAGGAAAGTGAGAGACCAAAATGAGAAAAAATCAAAAATCCTTATTATTGTGGTCTCTCCCTATTCTTACGACCACAATTGTTTATCAAAAATTTTGAAAAAAATCACGTATATAGAATATTCTTTTCTCTTTTCAGCTACAGTTAGCAAATTTTAATACTGTTGATAGTTTTTTTGTTACAAGGGTTAAACAATATTAAAACTAAAAAT
This sequence comes from Neocrepidodera transversa, assembly GCA_963243735.1. Lineage (NCBI taxonomy): Eukaryota > Metazoa > Arthropoda > Insecta > Coleoptera > Chrysomelidae > Neocrepidodera > Neocrepidodera transversa. Next base: position 3,311,020 of record OY725353.1, read on the forward strand.
TTAAGTACAAAAATCAATTTTATACCCTAAAAAATCAAAAAAATAATTAATATATTAAAATGAACTAAATACTATCAAAAAGCGGATAAAATATTTTATAAGTGAAATTTTTTTCAAAATTTTTAAACACTAATTGTGAACTTGAGGAAAGGGAGAGACCAAAATGAGAAAAATTCAAAAATTCTTATAATTGTGGTCTCTCCCTATTCTTACGACCACAATATTTTATTAAAAATTTTGAAAAAAATTGTGTATATAGAATATTCTTTTCTCTTTTCAGCTACAGTTAGCAAATTTTAATAGTGTTAATAGTTTTTTTCTTACGGGGGTTAAACTATATTAAAACAAAAAATGTAAATACAAAAATCAATTTTATACCACAAAAAATCAAAAAAATAATTAATATATTAAAATGAACTAAATACTATCAAAAAGAAGATAAAATATTTTATAAGCAGAAATTTTTTCAAAATTTTTAAACAAGAATTGTGAACTTGAGAACAGGAAGAGACCAAAATGAGAAAAATTCAAAAATTCTTATAATTGTGGTCTCTCCCTATTCTTACGACCACAATATTTTATTAAAAATTTTGAAAAAAATTGTGTATATAGAATATTCTTTTCTCTTTTCAGCTACAGTTAGCAAATTTTAATAGTGTTAATAGTTTTTTTGTTACGGGGGTTAAACTATATTAAAACAAAAAATGTAAATACAAAAATCAATTTTATACCACAAAAAATCAAAAAAATAATTAATATATTAAAATGAACTAAATACTATCAAAAAGAGGATAAAATATTTTATAAGCAGAAATTTTTTCAAAATTTTTAAATAAGAATTGTGAACTTGAGGACAGGGAGAGACCAAAATGAGAAAAATTCAAAAATTCTTATAATTGTGGTCTCTCCCTATTCTTACGACCACAATATTTTATTAAAAATTTTGAAAAAAATTGTGTATATAGAATATTCTTTTCTCTTTTCAGCTACAGTTAGCAAATTTTAATAGTGTTAATAGTTTTTTTGTTACGGGGGTTAAACTATATTAAAACAAAAAATGTAAATACAAAAATCAATTTTATACCACAAAAAATCAAAAAAATAATTAATATATTAAAATGAACTAAATACTATCAAAAAGAAGATAAAATATTTTATAAGCAGAAATTTTTTCAAAATTTTTAAATAAGAATTGTGAACTTGAGAACAGGGAGAGACCAAAATGAGTAAAAATTCAAAAATTCTTATAATTGTGGTCTCTCCCTATTCTTACGGCCACAATTTTTTGTTAAAAATTTTTAAAAAAATCACATATATAGAATATTCTTTTCTCTTTCCAACTACAGTTAGCAAGTTTCATTAGTGTTGAAAGTTTTTTTGTTACAGGGGTTAAACAATATGAAAAATAATAATTTAATGATAAAAATGCCTTTTATAACCTATAACAACAAAAATAAAATAGTAAAACGAATTAAATACTATTAAAAAAAGAATAAAACATTGTATAAGTAGTAATTTTTTCAAAAATTTTAACCATAGACTTGAAAAAAGGTAGAAACCAAAATGAGAAAAATTAAAAAAATCTTTACACCTTACTATTATAATTTTTCATCGAAAATACTCGTATATAAAATATATTTTTCGTAAAAATAAATACACATGAATTAGAAGAATTCAAACCTATTATAATAAATTCAATAAAAAAACAACAACCTACTTATTATAATACAAAAGTAATTATTTTTTTATTGGTAATTCAATAAACGAAATAAATCAATGACGATGGCGAAGGCATCTTTTAATTATTTCTTCAGTAGAAAGTAATAAATTGTTTATGAAACATGAACCATCCGTATATATCCGCAGAGTGGGATTGTCATCAATTCTAAAAATGGTGGGACCACACTCGTCTCGCTTATCATGTTACATGAAAAATCTTGTAAATTTTTGGTTATAGTTTCACCGAGATATTTAATATGATGCAACGTTAAAATAAATTATATAATTCGGTCAATGTTTTTCGAGACATGTTTTCTTTCCAGGCGATGGAACTTTACCTGTCACATTAAGCTGAGCGTGCCTTTCAAATAATTGAAAAAAATTAAAAACCGCGACTCACAAGGGACTTCAACGACATGATTCGTTTCTGTTTTAATACTTTTAAAAGCCTTCCGCAATTCTTTCTTTTATTATGCTTTACTCTCGAGAACGAAGAGCACGTAAGATTTAATTAGTTTTGTCTAGCGATGCTAAAAATAATAAATTTTTGATATCGTAATTTTTTTACGTTTAATAAATCTAAAAGGAAATAGCAGCTGTCAGAGTTATGATTTTTTTTACTAAAAAAAGGTATTAAAATTTGTTAAAAAACCAGCTGGATGTTATTGAGAAAACAAAATTTATAAGTACTGTAAAACGGGTAATTAAATTGTACCGGTAACAAATCTCTTTGGTGAGGAAATAAAAAAAATAGTCATTACGCAGATATTTCTCACTTTTACGACCCGCGTCTCAAGAGAAATTCTAAACGGACAAAGGGAAGACGTCCATAAGCGCCGAAATATAAATTGACATTTATAAAAAATAAAACTCTTTAATTTAAGTCAAAATTTAGGAAAATAAATGACAAACTAGATCAAGACAAAACTAAAATGAATATTTGAAAAAAATAGCAAATACAATTGACTCGTATATTTAGTTACATAGTCGATACAAGATGGTTCCCAGCGGGACTTGGCAATTTTTGGGCAAGTTTTCTGTCATAAATATTATTGCCTCACCGGAAATCATACGACGTAACTTGCACCATCTTGCAATAATCTTCATCCCACTCACTTACATAAAAACTGTCATTAGATTCTGAAAAAGACGTAAATAATTTCTTTTTTTGAGTATTCTTCCTCTTATTAGTCGTTTGCTCCAGATTTTCACTTTTTCCCTCTAACTTCTTTTTCTTTCTTTTGCTTTTTTTCTTTATTCCTTCCTCTTCTTTGTTTGTCCTTTTATCTTTATCTTTAACTCTTTCTGTTCTTTTCTCTTTTTTAGGTAAATTATGTTATGGAGAGCTTAAAACTGTTGATACAGTTTGAGCCTTTCTTATCAGAGTCGGAACTTTATTGGCACAAAGGGATGTCATATTCAGATATATTTTCGTATTGTCCAGAGGAGCCTGTCACATTAACATCTTCAAAGTTTCTTGAAACACCAACAACATCGACTCATTTCTTGATCTACTCGGACCAGCAATATTGACCTCTTTTCTTGAGCTACTCCGACCAGCAATAACGACGTAATTTCTTAAGGTAATCGGACAGGCAATAATGACGTCATTTCTTGAGATACTATGACTAGCAATACCGAGATACTTGGACCAGTAACAACTACTTCATTTCTTAAGCTACTCGAAGCAGCAATATTGACTTAATTCCTTAAGCTACTCGTACCAGCAATATTGACTTCATTTCTTAAGTTACTAGGAACAGCAATAATGACGTCATTTCTTGAGCTACTATGACTAGCAATACCGATTTCTTGACCTATTCGGACCAGCAACAGCGACTTCATTTCTTAAGCTACTCGGACCAGCAATATTGACTTCATTTCTTGAGCTACTCGGATCAGCAACAACGACTTAATTTCTTAAGCTACTAGCAATAGCAATATTGACTTCATTTCTTGAGCTGCTATGACCAGTAATACTGATTTCATTTCTTGAGCTAATATGACTAGCAATACCGATTTCGTTTCTTGAGCTACTCGGACAACAACACCCTATTAGGATTAGCAATACTGACATAGCTTTAGGAAACAAAAGATGTGTCTGGAGACCTGGAGTCTGAGGATTCTGATAGAAAAGTATGGTCTGGTATCGCATCGGGTTGAAAAGGAATAATCCAAAAGGTTCCAAAACCACTGATACCATTATTTACGTTTGTTGACTTTCCTCAAGCTTCGCTAAGTAGAGTACCAAACTGAAGCATTCTTGAAGGATTGTTAGTCATGTAGTTGGAGCAAGCAGAATAGTAGTTCATTTAACTTAAAATAAGCACGGTCTAATAGCTGATGTAGGAAGGAATACTCATCAAAATTATGTTATTATTTTCCGCGAACTCCAGCATTTTAATGAAGCCAGTATGAGATATGTGTCCGTCTAAAAGGAGGAGTACTTTGCCTACTGGTTTTCTTCCACTTAAAAAATAAGTCAGTATTTACATAGAAAGACTTTGAGACATTTTTACTTCTGCACTTGGTGGCAAACCATCAAATACTCTCGCTTTAAATTCGTCCCTTTCATTATGCAATGAGGAGGTAAAGATGTCCCCTCTTCATTTACACATGCCAATACTGAGATGGTTTTATCATTTTCACCCTTCTTAGAACCTTTCACAGCAAGACTTTTTCTAGGTTTGTTATTAAGTTGTAAGCCTGTTTCATCCATATTGAAAATGTTTCCAGGTTTATCTATAAGACTATTTTTGTCCAAAACTTTTTTTAAGAGATCAAAATACTCATTGAAAGTCCTTTGATCTTGCATCCATCAGATTGCCGGATACAAAGTTCATGATTGTGTAACAGGAAAGAAGAGAGCCAGTCGTAGCCTGCTTTTTGGGTTTCATGATTTCGGCTAAATAATAAGCCATGGAGCGCACTGAGTCTCTAGTTAGAGTAAATCCCCTTAATATTTCAGATCTATTTTTGTATTGTCCAGAGGAACCAGTCACAGGAAAATCTTCAAAGTTTCTTGAAACACCAACAACAACGACTTCATTCCTTGAGCTACAAGGACCAGCAACAACGTCTTCATTTCTTGAGCTACTCGGACTAGCAATATTGACTTCATTTCTTGACCTACTCGGACTAGCAATATTGACTACATTTCTTGAGCTACTCGGAATAGCAATATTAACCTCATTTCTTGAGCTACAAGGACCAGCAACAACGACTTCATTTCTTGACCTACTCGGACTAGCAATATTGACTTCATTTCTTGAGCTAGTCGGACTAGCAATATTGACTCATTTCTTGAACTACAAGGACCAGCAACAGTGACTTCATTTCTTGAGCCACTTGGACCATCAACATTGACTTTATTTCTTGAGCTACTATGACTAGCATTACCGATTTCGTTTATTGAGCTACTCGGACCAGCAACAACGACATCATTTCTTGAAATGGGCCTATTAGGACTAGCAACGCTGACATCGCAGTGGGCATTTTTCTGTAACAGAAAGAAAACCAACTCATTACATTACCCCTTAATATATTTTTTACATGTATTTTATCGTTTATATAGAAAATAAAGTTTTAATAGGAGATATGGTCCGACTATCCATGGATTTTAAAATGGTCCAACTATCGCAATAGTCCATATCTCCCAATTTTAGGAGAAAGATGGACCAATTCCTCGTTCATACAAACAACGCTACAGGCACGCCACTTTAGGTTAGCATTATACCCAAGTATGCTTTTTACTTATAGCATTGATCTTACGTAGAAATCATCTAAACTAACTTAACCACGCACCAAAGAAACTTAGTATGAAATATTTTCCAACCTATCAAAAGAAACCTCGCTAATCTTAGCTCCCGGCCGGCCAGCTCCAAGCTTATATCGAGGTAATCTTGGAGTTGGCTGGCCGGGAGCTAAGATAACCTAGGTATAAGCTTGCAGCTGCCCGGCCGGGAGCTAACATCACCGAGGTCCAAAAGAAATAAACTGAACTATCTTATTCGCAAAACAAAGCGTCACACAAAACAACTCCACATACCGACTGCAGCGCTCAGCGCTGCTGTGGCATACAAGCGAAATATTCGACTGGACTTTCTATCATAGTGGTCCATCTAGCCCGGACTTACCCTTATAGCATTGTTTCACTCTAATTAAGCGATACAAATATTTTGATGAATTTTCTGTAGAACGAATTCATATATAGTGGGAAAATTAAATTTGGGGCGACTCTGAGCCCAGCACCACTACTAACACCACCATTCAAAGATCAGTTTTACGAGCGCAAGAATATAAAAATTCAGTTTGTATCCAAAAGGCAGTAAAAAGTGTGTTCGCTCTTAAAATACGACAGCCATATTTAATACCTCATTGTCGTTATAAAAAAGGAAATGAAATAATTTGGATTCAACAGTCCAACCTCGTAAAGTTCGAATGGGGTTTTTTCAAGCGCTAAGTACCCCCATAAATTGTATTGTTGGATGCTACAATGAAATGACATGTTCGTATTGATATTGAGATTTTAGTTAAAAGCCCATTTAGAGATTTACTATGTAGAAGTGATAAAATTATTTATTCAATATCTGTAAAATTGATAAAAACTACTTCGTGAATCAGACAAAACATTGTAACTGATAGGTACAACCAATACATACATAAATTACAGAGACCTATCAGTTTCAATTTAAACTTATCACATGTATATGCAAAATTGATGTTCGATGCAAAAATACAGAGATATTTTTTTTTTATTTACATAGTCAACATTGTAACATACATCGCTTTCCCTACGACTGAATATTAAATATTTACCGGTGATAAATTTATTTTCAATGATAAAATATCGCATTATTTTTGTATTATTTAGAAAAAAGAATCGTTAAAAAATTAAATATGAAAATATTTATGAATCAAAATTTATTATATCGTTTTTATTCTCCCTGATATTGCTATTTGCTTATCGTCATTTGGCACAATATTAAAAAAAATTCTAAGTCATTCGCCTCAATATTAATAAAAATTCTAAGCCATTCGTCTCAATATTAATAAAAGTCCTGAGTCATTCGTAACAATATTAATAAAAGTCCTGATCCATTCGTATCAGTATTAATAAATGTCCAGAGTCATTCACCTCAATATTAATAAAAATCCTAAGTAATTGGCCTTAATAAGAAAACCGTAGTCATTCGCCTCAATATTCAAAAAACCGTAGTCATTCACCTCAATGTTAAAAAAATCCTAATACATTCGCCTCATAATTAATAAAAATCTTGAGTCATTTACCTCAATATTAATAAAAGTCCTGAGTCAATGGCTTCAATTTTAATAAAACTCTTAAGTCATCACATCAATATTAAAAAATCCTTAGTCATTCGCCTCAATATTAAATAAAAGCCTAAGTCATTCGCCTCTATATTATTAAAAATCCTAAGTCATTCATCTCAATATTAATAAAAATCCTAAGTCATCGCCTCAATAATATTAAATATCTTGAGTCATTTGCCTTAATATTAATAAAAGTCCTGAGTCATTCGCCTCTATTTTAATAAAACTCTTAAGTCATCACATCAATATTAAAAAATCCTTAGTCATTCGCCTCAATATTAAATAAAAGCCTAAGTCATTCGCCTCAATATTATTAAAAATCCTAAGTCATTCATCTCAATATTAATACAAATCCTAAGTCATCGCCTCAATAATATTAAATATCTTGAGTCATTTGCCTTAATATTAATAAAAGTCCTGAGTCATTGCCTTCAATTTTAATAAAACTCTTAAGTCATCACATCAATATTAAAAAATCCTTAGTCATTCGCCTCAATATTAAATAAAAGCCTAAGTCATTCGCCTCAATATTATTAAAAATCCTAAGTCATTCATCTCAATATTAATACAAATCCTAAGTCATCGCCTCAATAATATTAAATATCTTGAGTCATTTGCCTTAATATTAATAAAAGTCCTGAGTCATTGGCTTCAATTTTAATAAAACTCTTAAGTCATCACATCAATATTAAAAAATTCTTAGTCATTCGCCTCAATATTAAATAAAAGCCTAAGTCATTCGCCTCAATATTATTAAAAATCCTAAGTCATTCATCTCAATATTAATACAAATCCTAAGTCATCGCCTCAATAATATTAAATATCTTGAGTCATTTGCCTTAATATTAATAAAAGTCCTGAGTCATTGGCTTCAATTTTAATAAAACTCTTAAGTCATCACATCAATATTAAAAAATACTTAGTCATTCGCCTCAATATTAAATAAAAGCCTAAGTCATTCGCCTCAATATTAATAAAAATCCTATGTCATTCGTCTCAATTTTAATAAAGATCCTAAGTCATTCGCCTCAATATAAATAAAAATCCAAAGTCATTCGCCTCAATAAAAATAAAAATCCTAAATCATTCGCCTACAATATTAATAAAAATTTTTAATCATTCATGTAAATATTAATAAAAATCCTAAGTCATTCACCACAATATTAAAAAAACGCCCAATTCATTCGCCTCAATATTAAATAAAATCCTAAGTCATTCGCCTCAATATAAATAAAAATCCAAAGTCATTCGCCTCAATAAAAATAAAAATCCTAAATCATTCGCCTACAATATTAATAAAATTTTTTAATCATTCATGTAAATATTAATAAAAATCCTAAGTCATTCACCTCAATATTAAAAAAACGGCCAAGTCATTCGCCTCAATATTAAATAAAATCCTAAGTCATTCGCCTCAATATTAATAAAAATCCAGTCATTCGCCGCAGTAATAATAAAAACCCTAAATCATTCGCCTCATTTGCATTTTCAATTTTTTTTTCCGTTTTTTTTTGCGATTTTGTTTCGATTTTTTAAGCTTTTTACCGTTTTTTTTTTGTAATTATTTGCGATTAATTTAAAATCTTTCAAATTTTTTTATTATTTTTTATTTTTTCAGGTTAGGCTATTTTTTGCAATTGTTTGCGATTTTTTACGATTTGTTACGTTTTTTTAGCGACTTTTTTGCGAATTTCTCGGTTTTTACAGTTTTTTTTTTATTTTTTCGGTTTTTTCGTATATTACATTTTTTTTTTTATTTTTCTTTCACTTTTTCTGATTTTTTCCAAAATTCACCAATATTTGCTGTTTTTTCGGTTTTCCGATTTTTTTTTTCGGTTTTTTTTCTCATTTTTTAGTCTTTTAGTTTTCCTTTGTTTTTTTTTCTAATTTTTTATTATTTTTTTCTCATTGTTTCGATGTTTTACGCTTTTTACCATTTTTGTTTAAGATTTTTTTGTAATAATAAAAAGCCTAAGTCATTCGCCTCAATAATAATAATAATCTCATATGATTGCCTCAATATTAAAATCAAATCAAAAGTCATTCGCCTCAATATTAAAAAAAATCCCAAGTCATTGGCCTCAATATTAAATAAAATCCTAAGTCATTCGTCTCAATATTAATAAAAATCCTAAGTCATCTCCCTCCATAATAATAAAAAGCCTAAGTCATTCGCCTCAATAATAATAAAAATCCTATGTCATTCGCCTCAATATTAAAAAAAGTCCTAAGTCATTCGCCTCAATATTAAAACCAAATTAAAAGTCATTCGCCTCAATATTAAATAAAATTCCAAGTCATTCGCCTCAATATTGAAACACCTAAGTCATTCGCCTCAATACATACTTTTTAAAATATTTTTCTACTAATTAATTTTTCAAAAACCTAAATTTTATTGCAGAACTGAAATGGAATGGAATTAAATTTAAAAAAATTTAAAAAAAAAGTATAATTTTTTATACTCTTATAATTATTAACCGATCAACTTTATGAATGCACAAACGAAACAAATATGCAATTTTATCGATCTTTTGCTCAATTTTAATGAGACTACAATTTCACTTTACGTTAAATTGGAATTCGTAACGTTTGTCGCGCTTAATTATTAAACAATAATTTTATTGCCTGGAAATATGATCAAAGAGAAAACTCGTTTTTGTAATTTAAATGCAAACTTGTCTACGTAAAAGTTTAAACGACTCAAGCAAAGAGCTCGTTGAAGCATCTTTTTAATAATAGTTTTTTTTTTCATTATACTTGGGATTTGTAAAGTTGTTTGTCGACTATATTTTTATTTAATTTATAACAATTATGTGTATAGTGTGTCCTATGTTCAATTTTAATCCGTAGAAGAAATGTAAAATCGTTCATAAAATTTATATAATTTGTATACATTTTTTCATATTTTTCTCGTTTTTTCCTATTTTTTATTTTTTGTTTTTCGATTTTTTCCATTTTCCTATTATTGCCCATATCTCAATATTTTCCTATTTTCTCTACATTTTCCTCTTTTTCCTATTTTTTTTAATGTTTTTTTCTATTTTTCCCATTTTTTCTATTTTTGAATATACTTCCCAATTTATTGTTTTTTTATTCTGAATTTTTTCCATTATTTCTAATCTTACCTCATTTTTTCTCATTTTGTTTTTTTCCTATTTCTTTTTATTGTTTTCTCATTTTTTTCTTATTCCTCTGAATTTTTTCGGTTTATTTCAAATTATTCGGATATTTTAATTTTTTTAAATTTTTTTAGATCGTTACAGTATTTTGGTTGTTTTTTTTTTGCTATTTTTTTTATTTTTTTTACGTTTATTTTCTCGATTTTTTTTAATTTCTTTTGATTTTTTGCGCATATGCATTTTCAATTTTTTGTGATTTTTTTTCCTTTTTTTTCGATTTTTGTAAATTTTTTTTGCCATTTTTTGCGATTTTTTTGCGATTTTGTTTCGATTTTTTACGCTTGTTACCGTTTTTGTTTTAAGAATTTTTTGTAATTATTTGCGATTTATTTAGAAACTTTTAAATTTTTTATTTTTTTTATTCTTTCAGGTTTTTTTGCTGTTTTTTGAAATTTTCTACGATTTTTTTTGCAATTTTTTTACAATTTTTTACGATTTTTTTTTGCGATTTTTTGCGATTAATTACGTTTTTTTTAGCGACTTTTTTGCGAATTTTTCGGTTTTTTACATTTTTCTTTTATTTTTTCGGTTGTTTCGTATTTTACAATTTTTTTTTTATTTTTCTTTCATATTTTCCAACATTTACCAATATTTTTTGTTTTTTCGATTTTTACCATTCTTTATCCCATTTTTTTCTCATTTTTTAATTTTCTGTTTTCTTTTGATTTTTTTCTAAATTTTTATCATTTTTCTTATTGTTTTTTCTTTTGTTTTCTGATTTTTTCTAATTTTTTTCTTATTCCTATTAAAAAATTTTTTTTATGGTTAAACTCTTTTCGGTTTTTTGGTTGTTTTTGTGATTTCTTTCCAATTTTTTGCCATTTTTTTCCGATTATTTACGTTTGAAAATTTTTGTGATTTTTTCCAGTTTTTTGAAATTATTTGACCATTTTTTGCGATTTTTTTTCTTTATTTTTTTTGCGTTTTTTTTCTTTTTTGGCGATTTTTAGCGTTTTTTGTTTTTTTTTTCTTTTTCTGTTTTTCTTTATTTAGGGATTCTGTTTCAATTTTTTGCGATTTTTTATGATTTTTATTGATTTTTTTGGGATATATTTCAATTTCTTTTGTTTTTAGCGACTTTTTTTTTTCGTTTTTTGCTATTTTTAGTGTTTTTTGAGTTTTTTTTTATATTTTCTGTTTTTATATTTTTTCCAATTTTCCCAAATTTTTGTTTATTTTCCCCTGTTTTTTGCTTTTTTTACTATTTTTTTCCCTATTTTTCTCTAATTTCTTAATTTTTTATTATTTTTCTTGTTTTTTACTATTATTTTTTTTTATTTTTGCTGTTTTTTCACTTTTTACCTATATTTCTCTATTTTCTTATTTTGCCCAATTTTTCCTATTTTTCTATTTTTTTAATATTTGTTCCCATTTTCTATTATTTTTTTTCTGTTTTTTCCTATTTTTCATACATTTTCTGTTTTTGCTATTTTATTTCTGTATTTTCAATTTTTTCATATTTTTTCTATTTTTTACTACTATGTAGGTATTATTTTTTTCTATTATTCCCCATTGTGACTATTTTAGTCCATATTTTCCTATTTTGCCTATTTATTACCCACTTAAAAATACTTAAACCCACCTAAAGAAGTTTTCACTTCAAAAATAAAATTAAAAGAAAAAAAAATAACAAAAAAATGGAATGTTTAAGGAATCCCAAGCCTTCTAGATTTTTGCATTTTAATAACAGCTCCTTAGCCCACTTGGCTATTTCATCGATAAACAAAAAATAGTCGAATGTTTGAAAATAGTCGAATATTTGAGATAAATAACATATTATATATTAATTTTAGCTTTCTACATAGCTCCAGTATGTAAACTTTAACTATACGAAATCTCACACTCCTGCTTTTCCGTATTACGCTTAAAAATGGGTCTGAAATTTTCTCTTCTTTATTATAGAATCTATTTATCTTAATTATGCATAAAAATATTTAAATTAAATTTATTCTAGTACTTTCTAGGAATTTCTAATTTCACAAACATTTTCTAATACTGTAAAAAAATCTCTTTCAATTAGTTCTGCATCAAACTGCAAGTAATTTCGACCGGAGCAGAGCAGAGCAGAAAACGCTTTTTGCTTGCTATTTTAAATAAGTCTTCGTACTTTCCATATAGATTGTGCATTTAGACGTTGTGCCCTAGTTTAGTTAAAATTAACAGGAAATTGAAATTGCAACTATGTCGACCTAATTAGGAAGCGAATAAGATGAGAAATCATCGTTTCAAATTAGTTAGTTTAGTCACTTTAATACTGATCCAATCTGGTTAATGAAGAAAATTGTTTTAATAAAAATTTTATTAGGAAATTTTTGATTTTTGAGTTGAAATTTATTTTCCTTTTTTTATATAAATTTCCACTTATCAAATATTTTATCAGTTTTTTTTAGTAACAGAGGAAAATCTTCAAAAAGATTTTTCCCGTTTACTCGGACAAGATATGTGGGATTTTAACCCACTAAAAAAAATCCCTTCGGTCTGCAAGTTAGTCCTCTGGGCTAATCTGGACGTGACCTACAACACAAATCCCTTTTTGCACTTGCCCAAAAGTCTTATCTGACTTTAATTCCACTTGAGATTCATGGGAATCGAACCCACGACCCGAAAAATAACCAAGTATAAAGGCCGATTCCTTAACCAACCTGGCCACCGTGTCCGGTTTATTTAATTTATTCAATATAACCTTTTCAATGGCATCTGTCACTCTTCTTTCCTCATTCGACAACTCTTCTTCTTTTTTCTCAACTGACAATCCAATTTCTTCTGATATGTTTCTTCTTTTTCTTCCGTTCACAATTTCTTTCCTCGTTCCTGCTCTCAGTCATCTGGATGTCCCATACAAATTTTTTTTTAACTGTGCCAAGATCGTAATTTACATTTTATTATAATTTTTCTGGTTTGGTAATTTTTTTTGTAAATAATTCCATCCTGTTCGTTACACTATGTATTATAGACCTGATGATGGCCTAATGCTGAAACTAGTCGCCTCCCATTTCATTTCAATGTAACTAGAAGCCCGTCTCCATTTTTGACAAAGATTTTATTAAATTTGTGGTACTGGATTTAGAGTTTTACTACCTCAACTATCTAACACACCCATAATCCAAAGACAAACAGTAGGATATAATTATCCTAAAGAAATAAAAGAGGCAGGTTCTAAATTTTTTTTAATTGAAATCGAGAGATTTTGATATTTGACAACGATCAAAAAAAGAGAGACTAGACCGTGTGACGTCAGTAGCCATGAACGGTTCGCCCCTGGCCCGCTGCTGCGCTGTATTCACGATGTGTGTATCGTGAAAACGTTTAAAAAAAAAATAGGAGGAAGAAATAAAATGAAAATGAAAAAGAGGAAAGCAATTTTTAAGATTTCTTTGAGTTTTTTTTTATTTGTTTCTATTTGTTCCATATTTTTGTTTATTTTCCCAATTTTCTCCCGTTTTCCCTGTTTTTGCTATTTTTCACCATTTTTGATGAATTTCTCTATTTTTCCGTATTTCTCCTACGTTCTTCCCTATTTTTGTTTATTTTTGCCATTTTATATTATTTTGACCTATTCTTTCTAATTTTTCCGTATTTTTCCCTATTTTTAAAAATTTTTCATTTTTTCCCCTATTTTTCTCTGATTTCTTAATTTTTTCTTATTTTTCCTGTTTTTTCTATTTTTATTACGTTTTGTTTCAATGTTTTGCCAATTTTTCTCTTTTTGCCAATTTATTGTGTTTTTTTTTCTGATTTTTTGCCCTTTTTTTTTGATTTTTTAAAACTTTTTTTGCCTTTTTTACCATTTTTTGCTTTTTTTGCCTCTCTTTATTTTGGCTTCTATTTGTTTTTTTTTTTTACCTTTTTTCCTGTTTTTCGACCTTTTTACACCTTTTCGTCCTGTTTTGATTTTTTTTTACTTTTTTGACCCTTTTGCCTTTTTGTTGCTTTTTTCCCTTTTTTTGTTGTTTTTTACCCCTTTTTTGCCTTTTTGACTTTTTTTGGGCATTTTTGATTTTGTTTTTACTCTTTTTTCCTTTTTTTGACCTTTTTGCCTTTTTTAAAAGTTATTTTGATTAACTTTTTGTACTTTTGCCTTTTTCTTGCTTTTCTTATCTTTTTTGTTGCTTTTTTACCCCCTTTTTGCCTTTTTTGCCGTTTTGTCTTTATTTTCGTCATTATTTTTCCTCTATTCTGCTTTTTTTGACTTTTTTGTATGTTTTTTTTTTCTATTTTGGCCTATTTTCCTTTTTCCATTTACTTTGTCTTATTTGGCCTTTTTTTGGACTTTTTGTTAATTTTTCCCTTTTTACTTTTTTGCCATTATTTTGCCCTTAACTTTTTGGCTTATTTTGCTTTTAGTTTTGAGCTTTTTAGAGCTTTTTTGAGCTTTTTTAGCCTTTTTTTTGTCTTTATTTGCTTCTATTTTACCTCTTTTTTGTTGCTTTTTTACCTTTTTTTATTGCTTTTTTTTTATCCCTTTTTGCCACTTTTATGCTTTTTTAAAATTTGTATTAGTTTTTTTTTTTTTGCTTTTTTTACTTTTTTTTTAAACTTTTTTGGCCTATTTTGCATTTTTTCTCTTTACTTTGTCTTATTTTACTCTTTTTTTTTTGAATTTTTGTTAGTTTTTTGCTTTTTTTCCATTTTTTGCCAATTTTTACAAATTGTATTAAGATTCTATTTTTGATTTTTGCCTATTTTAAGTAATTTTTGTCGTTTTTTATTTGAATTAATTTTTGTGTATTTTTGCAATGTTTACCCATTTTTTTCTAGCAATTTATTTCATTTTTACAGCATTTTACTTTTCCATTCAGAAATTTTGTATTTTGTAATTAAAATAATCTCATTCTCCACACCCGAGCCGGGAAAATTCTGGAATGACACAGTCGATTTTTTTTAACTTGAACCTCCGTTTTTTTAACTGATTTCTTTCAAATTTTTAGCTTGGGGAGGTTTAACGTCCCTAAGCATGATTTTTGACTAAATTTAAAAAATTACGGATCAATCGTGATTAAATGGCGAAAAAAATGTATTATTTTTGGGGTGAACATAAACGTTGTAGATTGCATTTAACAGTAAAAGCGGTAATCCAGCATTTCTTTCACTTGAAAAGTAATTAATCAACTTCAGAATTAAACTTCGCCCTTTCTCATTATATCGGGAAGGCATTTTGACAATGAAAAATTAATTGAACTGTCAAAAGTAATAAATACCATTTACATCGACATTAGTTAAGAAATACGCTAATGACGTCATAATTCCGTCTCATCCATTTCATGACTGTGAGATCAAGTTGGACAATGTATGATGTAACGTCAAAGGATGATTAGACAAACTCTATTTATCTATAAAGAAGATAAATACCCGAAAATCTGGTAATTACCCACAGATTGGCAACACTGCATCCTATATAAATTTATTTTCATATGCATCAATAAAAGATATAAAAAATGCTAAGTAATATTTCGCAAAAAGCGACTTACTAACTTTACGATAAATGAAATATTTACAAATTATTCCCTTTTTAATACGATAAACTGAGTATAATTAAATACTCAAACTGAATTATTTTTATAAATAATTCCAAGATAAAATAAGATAAGATAAATAGCAACAACTTTGTTACTCGACAAAAAGGTTGTTTGGACTGCGCAAATAAAGGGTAGTAAAAAGACGAAGCTCAGCGCATTAATAATGAATGAATAATAATTAACTTTACAACAAATTCGATTCATTATGATACTGATGAACTAAATTTAATTAACCCGTATTAAGGAAGCTAATTAAAACAATAAAAATTTGCAAATATTCATCAATAAAGATATATAGATATTAAAGGATGTCACATTAGTTAAAGATAAAAAGATAATATTTAAAGATATAAGAAGGAAGTGAAAAAAAGTGCAAAGGGAGAGAATATATTTCGGAACAAGCTACTTTATTTATGATTAATGATTAATTATTAGTTAGATAGAAGCTAAAGAAGTTAAAATAGAAAA
The DNA here is from genome assembly GCA_963243735.1 of Neocrepidodera transversa. Lineage (NCBI taxonomy): Eukaryota > Metazoa > Arthropoda > Insecta > Coleoptera > Chrysomelidae > Neocrepidodera > Neocrepidodera transversa. The sequence continues at coordinate 3,327,233 of OY725353.1, forward strand.
TAAGTAGTCTGAGCTCAAACCAATAAAAGCAGGGGTCCCACAAGGTAGTATTCTTGGGCCAATCTTGTATAACTTCCAATTTACAAAATGCAGTTAATGATATAGTCTAAAAAATGGCGTATAAAATTTAATACTAATAAATCTAATAATTTTGTTACTTATTGTCAATGAAATGTTTGTCTGTAAGGTGCGTTAGATAGTATTATTCAATTTTTATTAATTTAATCCATATTTTATTAAAATTTTTACACTGCACTGTCTTCTTGACATATTTCTCATAGCACGTAAATCGGGATTATAATAAACGTTCATACAAGAGCTTCCTGCTAATTATCTTAACCACATATGCATAACTTATAATAGAAGGTAGAACTGAAAAGCCAAAATAGTAGTTCTTGTTGCGTACCATAAAATAGAAAAAAACAAATCTCTTGCTTAATGTTTTTTTTTTTTTGTATCCTAGAATTCTCGTAATTTCGCATTCGTATTTTTGTGTGTCGCCTGAAGCGTAAAGTGGCAGGCAACCATTTCAAAAAAGTTTTAATTGCAATAGAATTAAACGCGGAAATAATTAGGATAATTAAAATATAATAATTTGCACTTGCACTTGCAATTTCCAGGAGATGCCACGAGACGTATTGCTTAACCCCAAGCAAGCGCCCAAATAAAACTTCCAACGAAATATGTTAATTAGAATAGTTGAAGCGTGATGTAAATCAGTGACGTAGAAGGATTAAGTTTTTTAAGGGGAATTTTAAAGTCTAAAGTTCTCTTCTTTCCATGTTAGATTTGAAGGATTTTTCATTCATGATTTTTACAAGGATTTTTCAACAAATTTTTAAAGATATTTTTAAGGATTTTTAGTAAGAAATTTTTCGGGATTTTTACCTATTTTTTTGGGATTTTTTAAGGATTTCCAAATTTTTTTAATAATTTCTCCCTGATTGTTCAAAAATTTTTCAAGGATTTTTAAAAATAATTTTCAAGTTTTTATCAGGATTCTTTAAGGATTTTTTACGGACTATTTTAAGAATTTTTTAATGATTTTTTAAAGATTTTTTAACGGGCTTTCTAGAACTTTTTGAGTAGAATTTTATGAGAATTTTGTCATAAAATTCCCCAAGATTATTTCAGGATTTTTCCAGTATCTTTAAAAGGAATTTTCAAGATTTTTTTAAAGGATTTTTTTTATATTTTTCTAGGAACTTTTTTGGGGATTTTTAAGAATTTTTCAAGGATCTTTAAAAGCAGTTTTCAAGGATTTTTTAACGGTTTTTCCAGGATTTTTTAAGGATTTGTTAAGGATTGCTTTAAGGTTATTTTAATGAGTTTTTTAGATTTCTCTCAACGACTTTTTAAGGGTTTTTATGATTTTTTTGGTGATTTTTTTAACGAATTTACAAGAATTTTTTAAGAATCTTGATAAGAATTTTCTTATGAATATTCCAGGATTTTTCACGATTTTTAAAAGTAGTTTTCAAGGTTTTATAAGGATTTTTTTAAGCATTCTTTAAAGGATTTTTCACGGAGTGTTTTATGGATTTTTTTAGATTCCTCCAGGATTTTTTTAGGGTATTTTATGATTTTTTTGCGAATTTTTTAAGTATTTTTACAAGATTTTTTTAAGAATGTTGTGAAGAATTACCCCATGCTTGGTCCAGGATTTTTGAAGTATTTTTAAAAGGAATTTTCAAGATGTTTTTAAGATTTTTTTTTTCGTATTTTTTAAGGACGGCTACTTCTTTTAATGATTTTTTTTTTGATTTTTATAGGATTTTTTATGAGGTTTTCCAATATTTTTTGGGGATTTTTAAGAATTGAGCAAAATTTATTAAATAATTTTTTCAAGAATTTCCCCACGATTGTTCCTTGATTTTTCAGCGATGTTTAAAAGTAGTTTTCAACGATTTTTCAAGGATTTTTTAAACAATTTTTTAAGGATTTGTTAAGGATTGTTTAGATTGTTTGGGGGATTTTACAATAATTTTTTTGCGACTTTGCCAAAAATTTTCTTATTTCAGGATTTTCTTATTCCAGGATATTTCAAGGATTTTTTAAAGGAATTTTAAGTATTTTTTTTTAAAGATTCTTTAAGGATTTATTAGGATTATTTTGAGAAATTTTTAATGTTTTTTCCAGATTTTTTAAGGGATTTTCAATGCCATTTTGGAGATTTTTTTTAAGGTTTTACAATTATTTTTAAGAATTTTGTCAAGAATTTTCCCATGATAATTCCATAACTTTTCAAGGATGTTTAAAACGAATTTTCAAGGGTTTTTATTGATTTTTTAAGGATTCTTTAAGGATTGTTCTAAGAACTTTTTAATGGATTTTCTAGATTTTTAAGGAATTTTTAAGCGATTTTCAGTGACTTTTTGAGGGATTTTCAAGGTTTTATAAGAATTTTTTAAGAATTTTCCCATGATTATTCCAGGACTTTTCCAGGATTTTTAAGATGAATTTTAAAGGGTTTTTTTAATGATTTTTTAATATTTTTTTTAAGGATTCGTTAAGTATTATTTTAATAATTTTTCAATGGTTTTTCTGGATTTTTTAAAGATTTTTTGAGGGATTTTCAGTGACTTTTTGAGGATTTTTCAAGGATTTTACAAAAATTTTGTTTAGAATTTTCTCACGAGTATTCCATAATTTTTCAAGGATTTTTAGAGGGTTTTTTAAGATGGGGATTTTTTTAAGGTTTTACAAGAATTTTTTAAGAATTTTTTCAAAAATTTTCCCATGAATATTAAAGGACTTTTCAAGGATTTTTAAAATGAATTTTCAAGGGTTTCTTAAAGATTTTTTAAGGATTCTTTAAAGATAATTTTAAAAATTTTTTAATAGTTTTTCGGGTTTTTCTAGTTTTCAAGGATTTTTTTAGGGATTTTCAGTGACTTTTTGGGGGTTTTTTAAGGATTTTACAAAAATTTGATTTAGAATTTTCCCACGAGTATTCCATAATTTTTCAAGGATTTTTAAAAGCAATTTTCAAGGTTTTTCTTAAGGATTATTTAATGATTTTGTAGGGACTGTTTTAGTTTTTTTTAAGGATTTTCAAGATTTTTTTAAGGGGTTTTTAAAAACTTTTTACGATTTTTACAATGAATTTTAAATCGTTTTTAAGGATTTTTTAGATTTCTCTTAAGGATTTTTTAAGAATTTGTTAATAGTTTTTCCAGATTTTGAAGCATTTTTTAAGTAATTTTCAAGGACTTTTTGGTGATTTTTTAAGGATTTTACAAAATTTTCCCATGAGTATTCTAGGATTTTTTCAAGGATTTTTAAAATGAAGTTTCAAGTGTTTTTTAAAGATTTTATAGATATTTTTTAAAGATTTTTTAAGGATTTTTAAGGATTTTTTAAGGGTTTTTAAGGATTTTTTTTGATTTGTCTCGAGGATTTTTTAAGGATTTTTAAAGATTTTTTTAGATTTCTCTCAAGGATGTTTTAAAGATTTTTTACATGTTTTTAAATAAATTTTTAGGAATTTTTTTTAAGGATTTTTCAAGAATTTGTTAAAAAATTTGTTAAGAATTTTCGCAAGATTACTCAAGGACTTTTCAAGGATTTTTAAAATGAATTTTAAAGGGGTTTTTCAGGATTTGTTAAGGATTTTTAAGGATTTTTTAGATTCTTCTCAAGGATTTTTTAAGGACTGTTTTAAGAATTTGTTAATGGTTTTTCTAGATTTTGAAGCATTTTTTAAGTAATTTTCAGGGACTTTATGCTAATTTTTTAAGGAGTTTACAAAAATTTTGTCAAGAATTTTCCCATGGGTATTCCAGGATTTTTCAAGGATTTTTGAAATGAATTTTCAAGGGTTTTTAAAGATTTTTTAAGGATTCTTTAAGAAATTTTTAAGGATTCTTTAAGAAATTTTTAAGGATTGTTTTAAGAATTTTTTAATGGTTTTTCTTGATTTTTCAATGATTTTTTAAGTAATTTTCAGTGACTTTTTGTTGAATTTTTAAGAATTTTACAAAAATTTTCTCAACAATTTTCCCATGAGTATTCGAGTATTCTTCAAGGATTTTGGAAATGAATTTTGAAGGGTTTTTTTAAGGATTGTTTAAAGATTTTTTTAAGGATTTTTTAAGGATTATTTTAAGAATTTTTAATGGTTTTATTGATTTTTCAAGGATTTTTTAAGTACTTTTCAGTGACTTTTTGGATATTTTTTAAGAAAATTACGAATATTTTTGTCAAGAATTTCCCTTGAGTATTCCAGGATTTTTCAAAGGTTTTTAAAAGGATTTTTCAAGGATTCTTTAGGATGCTTTAAAAAAAAATTTTAAGGATTTTTTAGGAATCTTTTAATGTTTTTAAGATTTTTCAAGGATTTTTAAGGGTTTTTCATGAACTTTTTGGAGATATTTTAAGGATTTTACAAGATTTTTTTAAGAATTGTATCAAGAATTTTTTTAGAAATTTACATGAATTTTCCAAGAATTTTGTCAAGGATTTTTTCACAATTCTGTAATGATTTTTAAGCATTATTTTAAGATTTTTTTTAATAATTCTTTTCAAAATTTTGTTAAGAAATTCTCCAAGATCTTTTAACAGTTTTTGAAAAGTAATTTTCAAGGTCTTTTTAAGGATTATTTAAGGAATTTTTGAGGATTATTTTTTGAATTTTTTAATATTTTTTTTAAGGATTTTTAACGGGTTTCAAGAACTTTTAGAAGAGAATTTTACACGATTTTTTAAAAAAAATTATCAAGAATTTCCTCAAGATTGTTCCAGGATTTTTTAAGTATTTTTAAAGAGAATTTTCAAGGTTTTTTTTAAAGATATTTTAAAGGATTGTTTTAAGAATTGTTTAACATTTTTTTATATTTTTTAAGAATTTTTTAAGGGATTTTTGGGATGTTGTCAAGAATTTCCTCCTGATTGTTCCAGGATTTTTTAGGTATTTTTAAAAGGAATTTTCAAGGTTTTATTAAGGATTCTTTAAGGGCTTTTTAAGGATGTTTTAAAGATTTTTTTAATAATTTTTAAAAGATTTTTCAAGGATGTTTTTAAAGGGGTTCAAGAACTTTTTACTAATTTTTTAAAGATTTTACAAGAATTTTCTCAAGAATTCCCCATGGTTATTCCAGGAATTTTCAAGTATTTTGAAAGGAAATTGTTAAGGATTTTTTATGGATTTTTTACGATTTTACAAAATTTTCCAAAAATTTTGTCAGGAATTTCCCCATGATTGTTCCAGGAATATTCAAGTATTTTTAAAAGGAATTTTCAAGGTTTTTTAAAGATTTTTTTAATGATTGTTTAAGGATTTTTAAAAAAATGTTTTTTTAAGATTTTTCAAGGATTTTATATTCGTGAGGTTTTACTATTAAATTTCCTAAATTATTTAAAAAATTTTACAACTTTTATAACTTACTAAAAAATTTTTCAACCAATTTTTAATAATATTGTAACACCCAGTATGTACACGAGCAGTCTACGCCGTGAGCTGATCTAAGCCGATAACATAATTAGGTTCAGCCCAAAAGTAATAATCTTCGGATTTATTTGTTAACAGTAAATGCGTTTTATTAGAATGTGGGTTCACTTGTTTAACCCTAATGGATTCCGCTTAATTTTCTACAGGCGTTTTTAATTAGATTTGTATAATTTATTGATTGTTTTTTGGTATAAGACAAATTGATTAAAATTTTTGTGAAATTGAAAGTTACAACTACCCTTATTGTCGATTTTGGCCGATCGACCTTTGACCGAACTATAAAATTACAACCTCGAACAAGATTAATTATTTTCATTCTTCTCTGGGAGGAAATCACGATTTGTCAAATGCCTTCATACAATGGACTGACAATAAAACGTGAGAAATAATCTCGGTTGAACGGTAAAAGTAATTGGACTCTTTCTTCTTTTCTTTTTTTTATTTATGGCATGAATAATTTGACACAAATACGTCTCATCGAATCGAACTAAAATTAATTTTCTCTACCTCGTTTTTTGAATTATTTTTAAAATATTTAAACATCCTCCAAATAATCCTGAAAGGATAAAATATTATTATATATAAATTGGGTGAAAAAAATTTTTAGATCTATAAATTATTTCTGCCGCAGTCAGTAGGATTCTTGCTCAAGTTTATTAGTGATATTTGTCTAACTTGGACTCTTTCTTCTTTATTTTTTTTATGGCATGAATAATTTTCTCTAGCTCGATTTTTAATTATTTTTAAAATATTTAAACATCCTTCAAATAGTCCTGAAAAGATAAAATATTATATTTATATAAGTTAAAAGAAAAAAAATTCAGATCTCCAAAATCTTGCTCAGTTTCGGAAATATTTCTTTCTAAAATCTAAGAAAAGGGATTTTTAAGGATTTTAAGAATTTTGTCAAGAGATTTTTCAAGGATTCTTAAAACGTGTTTTCAAGTTTTTTTTTCACTTTTTTTTAACAATTCTATGATTTTTAAGGACTATTTTAATGATTCTTTGAGATTTTTCAAGGATTTTGTGTTTTTCATGAACTTTTTGGGGATTTTTAAGAATTTTACAAGATTTACAAGAAATTCTCCATGATTCTTCCAGATTTTTTCAACAGTTTTTAAAAAGGGAATTTTTTCGTTTTTTTAAGGATTATTTAAGGAATTTTTGAGGATTCTTTTATGAATTTTTTAATAATTTTTTTAGATTTTTCAGGATTTTTTTAAGGAGAATTTTTAAGGGTTACACAAGATCCTTTCAAAAATTTTGTCAAGAAATTCTCCTTGATTGTTCCAGATTTTTACACAGTTTTTTAACAGGAATTTTCAAGGTTTTTTTAAGGATTATTGAAAGAATTTTTAAGGATTGTTTTATGAATTTTTTTATATTTTTATTAGATTTTTAAAGAATTTTTTAAGGGAAATTTTTAAGGGTTATACAAGATCCTTTTAAAAATTTTGTCAAGAAAATCTTCATGCTTGTTCCAGATTTTTTCAACAGTTTTTGAAAAGGAATTTTCAAGGTTTTTTTTAAGGATTATTTACGGAATGTTTAAGGATTCTTGTATGAATTTTTTAATAATTTTTCTAGATTTTTCAATATTTTTTTAAGCGGAATTTTTAAGGGCTATACAAGATCCTTTTAAGAATTTTGTCAAGAATTTTCTCATGATTGTTCCAGGATTTTTGAAGTATTTTTAAACGACTTTTCAAGGATTTTTTAAGGATATTTTAGGAATTTTTCAGGATTGTTTTAATATTTTTTTCACAATTTTTTTAGATTTTTCAAAGAGTGTTAAGGGTTTTTCATGAACTTTTTGGGGAATTTTTAAAGATTTTACAATTTTTTTTTAAGAATTTGATCAAGAATTTTCTCATGATTTTTCAAGGATTTTTAAAATGAATTTTCAAAGTTTTTTAAGGATTCTTTCAGGGCTTTTAAGGATTGTTTTAAGATTTTTTCATGTTGTTTTTTTAGATTTTTTAACGATTTTTTAAGGGTTTTTCATGAACTTTTTAGGTATTGTTTATAAGGATTTTACAACAATTTTTATTCAGGATTTTTAAAAGCAACTTTCAAGATTTTTCAAAGACTTTTTAAGGGGTTTTCAAGATTTTTTGGGGATTTTTAAGCATTTTGCAAGAATTCTTTGTAAAAAAAATTTCCCCATGATTGTTTCAGGAATTATCCAAGTTTTTTAAGGATTTTTTTAAGGATTATTAAAAGAATTATTAAGGATTTTTTAAGTGTTGATCCTGAACTTTTTGGGGATTTTTTAACCATTTTACAAGAATTTCTCCAGGATTGTTCCAGAATTTTTCAACAATTTTTGAAAAGGACTTTTCAATGTTTTTTTTAAGGATTATTTAAGGAATTTTGAGGATTGTTCTATAATTTCTTCAAGAACTTTTAGGGGATTTTTTTAAAGGATTTTTCAAGATTTTTTTTAAATTTTATCAAGATTCTCCCCATGTTTGTTCCAGGATTTTTTTAAAAATTTTCAAGTTTTTTTTTAAGAATATTTTATAAGGCATTTTAAGGATTGTTTTAAGAATTTTTTAACAATTTTTTTAGATTTTTTAAGAATTTTTTTATGGAGAATCTTTATTGATTTTTTGTTTTTTGATAAAAATTTCCCCATGATTGTTCCAGGTTTTTTGAAGAATTTTTAAAAGGAATTTCAAGTTTTTTTTTTCATTTTTTTAGGATTTTTCAAAGATTGTTTTAAAATCTTTTTACTGATTTTTTTTTATTTTTCAAGGAATTTTTAAGGGGATTTTTGTTATGAATTTCCCATAAGTTTTCCAGGATTTTCCAAGAATTCTAAAAATGAATTTTCAAGGTTTTTTAATTATTTTTTAAGGATTCGTTCAGGATTTTTCAGGATTGTTTTAAAAATTTTTCAATGTTTATTTTTTAGATTTATTAACGATTTTTTAAGGGTTTTATAAAAATTTTTTAACAAATTTATCAAGGATTTCCCCATGATTGCTTCAGAATTTTTATAAATAATTTTTAATACTTTTTAAGGATTCTATAAGGATTTTTTAAGAATTATTTTAAGATTTTTTAATGACTTTTAGAAGATGTTTTAAGTATTTTGTCAAAAATTTCCCGATGATTGTTCCAGGATTTTTCAAGGATTTTAAAAAAATGAAATGATTGTTTCAATATTTTTTTAATGTTTTCTTTTTGGATTTATTAATGAATTTTTAATGGTTTTTCATGAACTTTTTCGAGATTTTCTTTAAAGAATTTTACAAGATTTTTTTAACAATTCTATTAAGAATTTCCCCATGAATTTTTCGAGGATTTTTAAAAGAAATTTTCAAGGTTTCTATAAAGATTTATTAGGGATTGTTTTAAGATTTTTTTAATGATTTTTTTAATATTTTTCAAGAACTTTTTTAATGTTTATTAACTTTTTGAGGATTTGAAAGGATTTTACAAGATTTTTTTAACAATTTTTTCAAGAATTTCCCCATAATTGTTCCAGGATTGTTTAAGTATTTTTAAAAGGAATTTTCAAGGTTTATTTTTAAGGATTATTTTACGTTTTTCTATAATGATTTTTTACGGATTTTTTTATGAATTTTTTTAATGGTACTTTTAATGTTTTTTAAGATTATTCCATCGTTTTTGACATTTTTATGATTTTTTTAAGGATTTTACAAGTTTTTCAAGGATTTTTTTTGAACATTTGCAAAGAAATTTCTTGGATTATTTTAAAAATTTTTCAACAGTGTTGCAAGATTTCTGTCTAAAATCTAACAAACAAAGACTCCTCAGCTTCAAAGAAGCAAAATCAGAGTTTGAAAAAAAATTTGCTGCTCTTGATATTTTTCTAACTTAAAGAAATTTACATGCGATAAAAATTTCCCATTTTATTTAAATTTCAAAAACCCACCGCGTTGATAATTATCCACATTTTCCTTTTATCTACATCTAAATTATTAGTTACATATTCAGTAGCTTGTTGCTTACAATCTACGAACCAAACAGACTGTTATTATTTCTTTAACAAAAAAGGCGATATTTAGTATTCATTAAATAATATTTAATTTATTATAAACAAATAAAATATTACGATTTGTTTATTATATATGTGTGTGGTTTGATATTAATAACATAATCGTATCGTACAAACATGCTAAAAGTAAATAAAGCTTTCTAAGCTTTTTATTTTATGACGTAATAAAAAAATTTATGATTATCCTAATAGCTTTTATTAATACACGCACTGTAAAAAATAACATTGTTTACTCATAATTAAAATAAAAACATTAAATAAATAATAAAGGAATAGATACAAAATTTGAATTAGGGTTATTTTCGATCTTTTAAATCGATCTTTTCATAAGCGATTAATCGGTGTATCGATTCTTTTATTACATAATTGTTCGTTAACCAAAATAAAATTATTTGTATATAGATATTAAATTATAAGATCGATCTTTAAGTGCATCGATTAAATACCAAACGATCTGAATCGATTCAGAAAATCGATCTTTTGATCTTTTATCATCTAAGTCTTTTTGTTGATTTGTGTGTGCTGAGTTTGATTTTTGCATTAAAAATTTGATTTTTTATAAAACTAGTTTTAAAATTGGAAAGTCCAGCGCCTATAAATAATGCAGATTAAAAAATATTTTATTTCAGTTACTAAAAATCAATTAGCAATAGATCAAATTGATTATTAATTGATAAAAATTGGCATTAGATATTGAACTTTCAGAATATGCTGATATTTAATTTTAATAGTCAATTAATAAATGTCGACCAACTAGTGATTAAAATTCAATTAATAATCGATAAATAAACGATTAAGAGTGTATAAAAAATAATGAAATGGCAATAAAGAAAATATGTTTTAATAAGTTTAATAAAAATTGATTCAAAATAAATAATAAAAAAATTAATAATAATAAAAATTATAATAAAAAAAAACAAATAAAAATAAATGATTTATTTGGTTATTAACTTTTGTGCAACTCCAGTTTTTTTTTATGAAAAAAATTTTTTTTATTCATTTTTTGTAATGCTAATGTTTTCTTGATGTTTGAAATTTTCATTTTCCAATTATTTATTTTTTTAATTTTTTATTCCATACTTTTTTTACTATTTTTCATATGTTTCAAACTTTTTGTCCCCCACGCTTTTATTCCCATACTATTTTACTGTTATAATTTGTTACCTTTTATTTTTCCAATTTTTTTTTCACTCCACTTTTTTTATGTTTCAAACTTTTATTTTTCTAAATTTTTCTTTTCCCTCTTGCTCCAACCACTGTTTTCTCTATTTTTTGCTTCTGTTTGAAATTTTTATTTTCCCACTTATTTTTCCCTTTTTTCCCCTCCCCATTTGTTTATTTTAACTTTTATTTTTACAACCATTTATTTCCCTTTTCTACCACTCGTTTTTTTATGTCTCAAATTTTCATTTTTCCAATTTTTTTTTCCCACTTGTTTCTCCCCCAACTCCTTTTTTCTATACTTTTTTATTTATTTTTTTATGTTTTACACTGTTTTTGTTGCACTTTTTTACCCCATCAATTTTTTCCGTCTTTCTTTTTTTTCAAATTTTTTCCCACTTTTTCCCCCAACCATTTTTTAAATGATTTTCAAAAATTTTTCAAGGATTTTTTAAAGGGTTTTTTCAAAAAAATTTGGGTATTTTTTAAGGATTTTACAAGAATTTTCCTATGATTGTTCCAGGAATTTTCCAGTATTTTCAAAAGGGATTTTCAACTTTTTTTTAACAAGTATTTTTTAAGAATTTTCTAAAGAACATTTAATAGTTTTTAAAATATTTTTCAAGTATTTTTTTAAAGGGTTGTTTAAGAACTTTTAAGGATTTTATAAGAATTTTTCAAGAGTTTTGGCAAGAATTTCCAGGAATTTTCACGATATTTGAAAGATTTTTTTAGGATTTTTTTAATGATTTTTGTTTTTCTACAAGGATTTTTCAAAAATTGTTTGAGGATTTTTTAAAGATTTTGTCAAGAATTTCCTTGATTATTCCAGGATTTTCCAAGTATTTTTAAAGGAATTTTCAAGATTTTTTTAAGGATTCTTTAAGGATGTTTTAAAGATATTTTAAATAATTTTTAAAAGACTTTTCATGCATGTTTTAACGGGTTTCAAGGACTTTTTTGTTGATTTTTTAAGGATTTTACAAGAATGTTGTCAAGAATTTCCCCATGGTTGTTGTTTCAGGAATTTTCTAGAATTTTGAAAAAAAAAATTTTAAGGTTTTTTAAGGATTCTTTAAGGATTTTTTAGGATTTTACATGAATTTTCCAAGAATTTTGTCAGGAATTTCCCCATGATTGTTCCAGGAATATTTTTAAAAGGAATTTTCAATGTTTTCTAAGGGATTCTTTAAGGATTTTTTAGGGATATTTTAAAGCTTTTTTAATTACTTTTAAAAGATTTTTCGTGTATGTTTTTAACGGATTTCAAAAAACTTTTTGGGATTTTTTAAGGATTTTTCCACAATTGTTTGAGGATTTTTTAAAGATTTTGTCAAGAATTTCCTTGATTATTCCAGGATTTTCCAAGTATTTTTAAAAGGAATTTTCAAGATTTTTTTAAGGATTCTTTAAGGATGTTTTAAAGATTTTTTTAATAATTTTTAAAAGACTTTTTATGCATATTTTTAACGGGTTTCAAGGACTTTTTTGAGATTTATTTAAGGATTTTACAAGAATCTTGTCAAGAAGTTCCCCATGGTTGTTGTTTCAGGAATTTTCAAGAATTTTGAAAAAAAATTTTTAAGGTTTTTTAAGGATTCTTTAAGGATGTTTTAGAATTTTACATGAATTTTGGCAGGATTTTTTCTCCATGATTGTTCCAGGAATATTCAAGTATTTTTAAAAGGAATATTTAAGCTTTTTTTTTAAAGATTCTTTTAAAGATTTTTTTAATAATTGTTGAAAGATTTTTCAAGCATTTTTTTAACAGATTTCAAGAACTTTTTGAGGATTTTTTAAGGATTTTACAAGAATTGTTCCAGGAATTTTCAAGTATATTTGAAAAGAATTTTCAAGGATATTTAAAAGATTTTTTTAAGGAATTGTGAATTATTTTTTTTCTTCAAGGATTTTTCAAAATTTGTTTGAGGATTTTTTAAGGATTTTGTCAAGAGTTTCCTTGATTATTCCAGGATTTTTTAAGTATTTTCAAAAGAAATGTTTACGGATTTTTGTATTATTTTTGTAGAATTGTTATTGGGTGTTTTTAAGATTTTTCAAGAATTTTTAAATGAAATTTTCAAGGATTTTTTTAAGGTTACTTAAAGGATTTTTTAAATCATTTTTTAACGATTTTTAAAAGATTTTTCTAAGATTTTTTTGAGAGTTTTTCCAAAACTTTTTGTGATTTTTTAAGGATTTTTCAAGAACTTTTTGGGTATTTTTTAATAATTTTACAAGAATTTTTGAAGACTTTTTTTAAGAATTTCCACATGAGTGTTTCAGGATTTTTCGAAAATTTTTAAATAGAATTTTCTAGGTGTTTTTTAAGGATTTTTCAAAAAGTTTTTGGCTATTTTGTAAGGATTTTACAAGATTTTTTTAAGAATTTCCACATGAGTGTTCCAGGATTTATGAAAATTTTTAAATAGAATTTTCAAGGTGTTTTTTTAAGGATTTTTCAAGAACTTTTTGGGGATTTTTTTAAGGATTTTACAACAATTTTTTATCAATTTTTTTTGGAATTTACTTATGATTGTTTCATAATTTTTTAAAAATTTTCCAATGTAAATTTCAAGGTTTTTTAAGAATTTATTTAGTATTTTTTAAAGAATTATTTTTAAAAAATTTAAAAGGATTTTCAACGTTTTTTAAAGAATTTCAAGCACTCTGGGGATTTTTTAGGATTATACAAGAATTGTCCTAGAACTCTATCAGGAATTTCCCCATGATTGTTCCAGGAATATTTAAGTATTTTTAAACTTAAGGTTTTTAAGGGTTCTTTAAGGATTTTTTAAAGAATTTTTTAATAATTTTTCAAGGATTTTTTCAAGAGTTTCCATGGATTTTTAAAGGATTTTGAGGACTTTTTAAGGATTTTACAAGAATTTTTTCAAAAATTTCCCCATGTTTGTTCCAGAAATTTTCAAGTATTTTGAGAAGGAATATCTAAGGTTTTTTAAGAATTTTTTTAAAGATTCTTTAAGGACTTTTTGAGGATTTTTTAATAATTTTTAAAAGATTTTGTTAGGATTGTTTTAACAGTTGTTAAAAACTTTTTGTGGATTTTTTATTGATTTATTAATGATTTTTTTAAGAATATTTTAATAATATTTTAAGATTTTTCAAGGATTTTAAGGGTTTTTCATAAACTGCATTTTTGATGATTTTACAAGAATTTTGTCTATAATTTCCTAGTTCCAGGATTTAAGTATTCTTAAAAGGAATTTTCAAGGATTTTTAAAGGATTTTTAAGGATTCCTGAAGGTACTTTTATTGATATATTTTTTATTAAATTTAATTATTTTTCAAGATTTTTGAAGTATTTTTTTAAATAGTTTTCAAGGACCTTTTGAAGAATTTTTTAAGAATTTTTTCAACAATTTCCTTGATTATTTTTAAATCGAACTTTTAAGAATTTTTGTAGGTTTTTAAATATTTTTCAAGGATTTTTCAATAATTTTTGAAGGACTTATTTTTTTTTAAGAATTTTACAAGATTTTTTCACGAATTTTATCATGAATTTTCCCATGATTATTCTGTTTTATTATGTTTCAAACTTTCATTTTTCCAACTTTTTTTTTGCTTCACTTTTTTCTCTTACCAATTTTTTTACCCTCTTTCGTTTGTTTTAGGTTTCAAACTTTTATTTTTCCAATTGTTTTCCCACTTTTACCCCAACCCTTTTTTCCAGAGAGTTCAAATCAATAAAACTTTATTGCCCCCTCTTTTTTCTGTTTCATCATTTTTTAAGGTTTTAAATTTTCATCTGTCCGGTTTTTCCCCAACCATTTTTTTTTCTCTTCTTTTTGCTCTTTTTTCCCCCAACCATTTTTTTCTCTACTTTTTGAACTTTTTTTTTAAGTTACAAACTTCGATTTTTGCAAATTTTTCTTTTCCCACTATTTTTCTACCACCCCTTTTTACCCCTACTTTTATACTGTTTTTTATGATTTAAATTTTAAATTTTTATTACTTTTTCCCCCCTATTTTTCCTCTCCTCTATTTTCAAACTTGCATTTTTCCATTTTTTCTCTAACCCCTTTTCTTCCCTTGTATTTTTCATTTTTCCACTTCCTTTTTCCCCTCTCTTTTTATCCCTACTTTCTTATCGTTTTCCTTATGTTTCAAACTATTATTTCCCCAAATAAAAATAACAAACTTAATTCCTAAACATATTCCACCCACTTTATCAATCCATCTAAAAAAATTAAAATTATAACCCGCAGACGCACCGATAAAGTTTGTACTCTGTAATATTAATAAAATTGATTCATGGCTTCATTACTTCTCGTCCAATCCGATGGAATGACTACCGGCGTACGATTAGCCACGCCACTGGTACCACGGGTACTAATAACAGTACCGCGACGCAGAAAATCGTTTACCACCATGCGGAAAACGGGCTAAAAAACGTCAATTTAAGGTAAAATATCTATGCGGAAAGTGTATGCCTCAAGGCTACGTTCTTAGGACTGTATTAACATATTCATTGTATATGTTTAAATTAAATTTTTGCTATAACTAAATAGATCAAAAGAGCATTAAAAAAAATAAATTGTTTTTTGTAATATATAAAATTTCTTATAGTTAAAAAACAAACTTTTTGTCCAAATTTTTTTCTTCCAGTTTCCCTTTCTTTTATTTTTCCCTACTTTTAACTTTTTTGTTTTAAACTTAATATTTCCCACTTTTATTTCCCATTTTCCCCTAATTTTTTTAATGTACGATTTTATAAGTTCTTGTTAACAATTTTGTCAAAAATTTTCCCATCATTGTTCCAGGATTTTTGAAGTATTTTTAAAAGGATTTTTTAAGAATTTTGTTAAAAAGATTTTTCAAGGATTTTTTTAAGGGTTTTTAAAGAACTTTTTGGGGGTTTTACAACCCATTTTTTCGAGAGCAATAAAACTTCATTTTCCCCGTTTTTCCCCTTCACAAGAATTTTACAAGATTTTAAGGATTTTCATATGATTGTTCCAGGAATTTTCAAGTATATTTGAAAAGAATTTTCAAGGATCTTAAGGATTTTTTAAGGGTTTTTTATTGATTTTTTCAATGGTTTTTAAATTTTTAAAAGATTTTTCAATGATTTTTCAAAAATTGTTTAAGGATTTTTTAAGGAATTTGTCAAGAATTTCCTTGATTATTCCAGGATTTTTCTAGTATTTTAATAAGAAATATTTACGGATTTTTGTAGGATGTTTTTTTAAGATTCTTCAAGAATTTTTAAATGGAATTTTCAAGGATATTTTTAAGGATTCTCTAAGGATTATTTAAGGATTACTTAAAGATTTTTTTAACGATTTTAAAAATATTTTTCAAAAACTTTTTGGGAATTTTTTTAAGGACTTTATAAGAATTTTTTAACATTTTTTTTAAGAATTTCCACATGAGTGTTTCAGGATTTTTCGAAAAATTTTTAATGGAATTTTCAAGTTGTTTTTTTAAGGATTTTTCAAAAACTTTTTGGGTAATTTTTAAGGATTTTAAAGGAATTTTTTAAGAATTTCTACATAAGTGTTTCAGGATTTCTCGAAAATTTTTAAGTTAAATTTTCAATTAATATTTTAAAGGATTTTTCAAAAATTTTTGGGGATTTTTTAAGGATTTTACAAGAATTTTTTAAGAATTTCAATGTCTGTTTCAGGATTTTTCATTAAGGATTTTTCAAAAACTTTTTGGGGATTTCTTAATTTACAAGAATTTTTTGAGAATTTCCACATGAGTGTTTCAGGATTTTTCGAAAATTTTTTAATGGAATTTTCAAGTTATTTTTTAAGGATTTTTCAAAATATTTTTGGGAATTTTTTAAGTATTTTAAAAGAATTTTTGTTAATTTTTTTTAAGAATCTTCACATGAGTGTTTTAGAATTTTTCGAAAATTTTTAAGTTGAATTTTCAAGGAATTTTTTTAAGGATTTTTCAAAAAAGTTTTGGGGATTTTTTAAGGATTTTAGATTTTATTAAGAATTTTTCGAAAATGTTTAAATGGAATTTTTAAGGTGTTTGTTTTTGAAGGATTTTTCAAAAACTTTTTGGGGATTTTCTAAGGATTTTTTAAGATTTTTTTTTAAGAATTTCCCCATAAGCCTTTCAGGATTTTTCGAAAAATTTTAAATGGAATTTACAAGGTGTCTTTTGTAGGATTTTTCAAAATCTTTTTGAGGATTTTTTAAGGATTTTACAAGAATTTTTTAAGATTTCTTTTAAGACTTTCCACACGTGTGTTTCATGTGTTTCAGGATTTATCGAAAAATTTTAAATAAAATTTTCAAGGTGTTTTTTTTATAGATTTTTCAAAAACTTTTTGGTAATTGTTTAAGGATTTTTCAAGAATTTTTTTAAGAATTTCCCCATAAGTGTTTCAGGATTTTTCGAAAAAATTAAATGGAATTTTCAAGGTATTTTTTCAAGGACTTTTCAAAAACTTTTTGGGAATTTTTTAAGGGTTTTTAAAAGAATTTTTTTAAAAACTTTTTTAAGAATTTCTACGTGTTTCAGGATTTTTTGAAAATTTTTAAATGGAATTTTTAAGGTGTTTATTGAAGGAATTTTCAAAAACTTTTTGGGGATTTTTTAAGGATTTTTTAAGAATTTCCACATTTGTTTGTTTCTGGATTTTTCGAAAAATTTTAAATACAATTTTCAAGGTGTTTTTTTTATAGATTTTTCAAAAACTTTTTGGTAATTTTTTGAGGATTTTACAAGAATTTTTTTAAAATTTTTTTTAAGAATTTCTACGTGTTTTAGGATTTTTTGAAAATTTTTAAATGGAATTTTTAAGGTGTTTTTAGAAGGAATTTTCAAAAAATTTTTGGGGATTTTTTAAGAATTTCCACATATCTTTCTTTCAGGATTTTTCGAAAAATTTTAAATGGAATTTTCAAGGTGTTTTTTAAGGATTTTTCAAAAATTTTAAGCATTTCTTAAGGATTTTTTAAGATTTTTTTAAAGAATTTCCACATGAGTGTTTCGGGATTTTTCGAAAAATTTTAAATGGAATTTTCAAGGTGTTTTTTATGGATTTTTCAAAAGCTTTTTGATGATTTTTTAAGGATTTTAAAAGAATTTTTTTTTTATTTTTTTTTAGAATCTCCACATGAGTGTTTCAGAATTTTTCGAAAATTTTTAAGTTGAATTTTCAAGGAATTTTTTTTAGGATTTTTCAAAAAAGTTTTGGGGATTTTTTAAGGATTTTAGATTTTTTTAAGAATTTTTCGAAAATATTTAAATGGAATTTTTAAGGTGTTTGTTTTTGAAGGATTTTTCAAAAACTTTTTGGAAATTTTTTAAGGATTTTTTAAGATTTTTATTAAGAATTTCCCCATGAGCGTTTCAGGATTTTTCGAAAAAATTTAAATGGAATTTTCAAAGTGTTTTTTGAAGGATTTTTCAAAAACTTTTTGGGGATTTTTTAAGAATTTCCACATATGTTTATTTAAGGATTTTTCGAAAAATTTTAAATGGAATTTTCAAGGTGCTTTTTAAAGATTTTTCAAAAATTTTAGGCATTTCTTAAGGATTTTTTAAGATTTTTTTTAAGACAATTTTTAAATGGAATTTTTAAGGTGTTTTTTGTAGGATTTTTCAAATCTTTTTGAGAATTTTTTAAGGATTTTATAAAAATTTTTTAAGAATTTTTACACGAGTCTTTCAGGATTTTTCGAAAAATTTTAAATGGAATTGTCAAAGTGTTTTTTGAAGGATTTTTCAAAATCTTTTTGAGGATTTTTTAAGGATTTTACAAGAATTTTTTAAGAATTTTTACACGAGTGTTTCAGGATTTTTCGAAAATTTTTAAATGGAATTTTCAAGGTGTTTTTTATGGATTTTTCAAAAGCTTTTTGATGATTTTTTAAGGATTTTAAAAGAATTTTTTTTTAATTTTTTTTTAGAATCTCCACATGAGTGTTTCAGAATATTTCGAAAATTTTTAAGTTGAATTTTCAACGAATTTTTTTAAGGATTTTTCAAAAAAATTTGGGGATTTTTTAAGGATTTTAGATTTTATTAAGAATTTTTCGAAAACGTTTAAATGGAATTTTAAGGTGTTTGTTTTTGAAGGATTTTTCAAAAACTTTTTGGGAATTTTTTAAAGATTTTTTAAGATTTTTATTAAGAATTTCCCCATGAGCCTTTCAGGATTTTTCAAAAAATGTTAAATTTAATTTTCAAGGTGTTTTTTGTAGGATTTTTCAAATCTTTTTGAGGATTTTTTAAGGATTTTACAAGAATTTTTTAAGAATTTTCAAACGAGTGTTTCAGGATTTTTCGAAATTTTTTAAATGGAATTTTTAAGGTGTTTTTTGAAGGATTTTTCAAAACTTTTTGGGATTTTTTTAAGGATTGAAAATGAATTTTGTTTAAAATTTTTTAAGAATTTCCACATGTTTCAGGATTTTTTGAAAACTTTTTGGGGGTTTTTAAGATTTCACAAAAAAAATTTTTTAAGATTTTTTTAAGAACTTCTACGTGAGTGTTTTAGGATTTTTCTAAAATTTTAATTTTGCCGATTTTTATGGATTAGTTTCAACTGTTTTCGATTTTTTCCGATTTTTTCACGATATTTCACTATTTCTTCCATTTTTTTTTATTTATCGACTTTTTTTTTAAAATCCATTTTTTTTAGATATCTACTATTCCATTTTTTTAAATTTTTTTCTCTTTTCCGATTTGTATTTTATATTTCTCGATTTTTTTTGATTTTTTGTCGAAAAATTTTAACTTTACCGTACTTTTAACTTTTTTGATTTAAACATTTTTTTCCCATTTTTACCTAATTTTTTTAATGGCCGAATTTTTCTTAGTGTACATAATATCTTCTTCGCAATTTTTTTTTTTATTAAAATTCTTGCATGACTTCTACCTTCGTAATTTTTACCTTTCATACGTATTTATCGATTTGAGATTACGAAACTGAAATATTTAATGAAATCAAAACCGTGTCGATGAAAAATTAATCGTCTGACTGTAAAAGGACAAAGTCAATTTCAAATAAGTATAAATTCTTGATTCGTTTTCTTTTTTTAGTGCCTTTTTTAGGTCCCAGTAATCTCGTATAATTCTTATCAAATAACTCGGTTCGGTATATTATCAGCTGTCATTTTCTTAGATTAAAAACGTGATTTATAATAATAGATATGAAAATTAGTTTTTAATTTTTGGATTCCGATAAATGAATAATGGTTAGTTAGAAATATTTATCCTTTTTGAGACTGGTTATTATTTAATTTATATTTTTTCATTCTATATAAGGAATTGTTCCAAAAATAAATAAATCATTTATAACGGATTAAAAATTTCAAAGTAAATTTAGATTGTACGATTTTTTGTGATTTTTTTTTTTTTTTAAGAAAATAATATAATTTTGATTGATTTAAAGTCCACCACTGATACCGATTATTCAAGCAAACCGTCAAGAAACGGGGCAAATATAACGGTATTAAATCTTACTTATTATGGTAAACATTTTCGTTTTGTTATTCATACCGTCCGCGTCCGTTCTTTTCGTTCCAAATAGTTGCACATAAATAACTTTAGACTCTGAGAAATGAAAGTATCGTGAAAAGTTTTTTTTCCACTCGTGTAAATCTTTGCCGGAATTGGTTCAAACGCGGATGTAGAACTAACGCTCATTAAACAAACCGAGAAATAACTTTTTTATAAGTATATTTTTTTTTTAACCTTTTGATTGCCATCCTAAATTATACGTGAAAATTATAGATTGATACAGATTTTGTAATTAAAGTAAAAAAATAACAAAAAAAAAACAAACGCAGGGTTGCCAACCGTACTATTATTATAGTATTTGTACGATAATTACAACTTTGTGTACTATAAAATTTCAATGTAAATATAGTACACACTTTATACTATAATTTTATATTTTACAAATCACAATATATCAAAGGTTTTTGCAATATACTGATCTATCACTGAAAAATTTTGAAAAACAGATTTGAATAATCTGGAATAGCACTTGCAGCGCCCTCTATTAGTTAATAATAAAATTATTCGTGTATATCAATCTATAATTGAAAAATACTGAATAAACTAACTAACTTGTTGCAAACTTCATTTAGAATTAAAAAAAAAATAGTAATATAACAAAAAACAGTAGTAAAAAAGTGAATCCATCTCAGGCGAAGGATCTACAATTTTTAAGAATTTTTAAGGATTTTTATGAATTTTTAAGTAATTTAAGGATTTTAAGGATTTTTGGGATTTTTAAGGATTTTCAAGGATTTTCAAGGACTTTTAAGGATTTTTAAGGATTTTAAACCATTTTTAGAGATTTTAATGGTTTTAAGGATTATTTCAGGATCTTTAAGAATTGCTTAAGATTTTTAACTAATTTTAAGCCTTTAAGTATTTTTAAGGGTTTTTAGGGACTTCTAAGATTTTTTAAGTATTTTTCAAGGATTTTAAAGTATTTTCTAGACGTTTTCAGATTTTCTTAAGGAGTTTTGAATTTTTTTAAGAATTTTAAAGGATTTTTACGCATTTTAAGGATTTTTAATGATTTTTTGGACTTTTAAGGATTTTCAAGGACATTTAAGGATTTTTAGGGATTTTTAAGAATTTATTTTTAGGGATTTTAATGTTTTTTAAGGATTGTTTTCGGATCTTTAAGAGTTGCTTAAGATTTTTAACTAATTTTAACCCTATAAGTATTTTTAAAGGTTTTTAGGGACTTCTAAGATTTTTTAAGGATTTTTCAAGGATTTTAAAGTATTTTCTAGAAGTTTTCAGATTTTCTTAAGGAGTTTTGAATTTTTTTAAGAATTTTAAAGGATTTAAGCATTTTAAGGATTTTTAATGATTTTTTGGACTTTTAATGATTTTCAAGGACATTTAAGGATTTTTAGGGATTTTTAAGAATTTATTTTTAGGGATTTTAATGTTTTTTAAGGATTGTTTTAGGATCTTTAAGAATTGCTTAAGATTTTTAACTAATTTTAAGCCTTTAAGTATTTTTAAGGGTTTTTAGGGGCTTCTAAGATTTTTTAAAGATTTTTCAAGGATTTTAAAGTATTTTCTAGAAGTTTTCAGATTTTCTTAAGGAGTTTTGAATTTTTTTAAGAATTTTAAAGGATTTTTACGCATTTTAAGGATTTTTAATGATTTTTTGGACTTTTAAGGATTTTCAAGGACATTTAAGGATTTTTAGGGATTTTTAAGAATTTATTTTTAGGGATTTTAATGTTTTTTAAGGATTGTTTTCGGATCTTTAAGAGTTGCTTAAGATTTTTAACTAATTTTAACCCTATAAGTATTTTTAAAGGTTTTTAGGGACTTCTAAGATTTTTTAAGGATTTTTCAAGGATTTTAAAGTATTTTCTAGAAGTTTTCAGATTTTCTTAAGGAGTTTTGAATTTTTTTAAGAATTTTAAAGGATTTAAGCATTTTAAGGATTTTTAATGATTTTTTGGACTTTTAATGATTTTCAAGGACATTTAAGGATTTTTAGGGATTTTTAAGAATTTATTTTTAGGGATTTTAATGTTTTTTAAGGATTGTTTTAGGATCTTTAAGAATTGCTTAAGATTTTTAACTAATTTTAAGCCTTTAAGTATTTTTAAGGGTTTTTAGGGGCTTCTAAGATTTTTTAAAGATTTTTCAAGGATTTTAAAGTATTTTCTAGAAGTTTTCAGATTTTCTTAAGGAGTTTTGAATTTTTTTAAGAATTTTAAAGGATTTTTCAGAATTTTAAGGATTTTTAATGATATTTGAGACTTTTAACGATTTTCAAGGACATTTAAGGATATTTAGGGATTTTTAAGAATTTATTTTTAGGGATTTTAATGTTTTTTAAGGATTATTTTAGGCTCTTTAAGAATTGCTTAAGGTTTTAAAGTAAAGTCTATTTTTAACGGTTTTTAGGGATTTTTAAGGAATTTTTTAAGAATTTTTAAGGGTTTTTATGGATTTTTTAAGGATTTTCTAAGGATTTAAAAAGTATTTTTAAGAATCTTTTAGATTTTCTTAAGATTTTGAAGTTTAAAATTTTTTTAAGAATATTAAGTGATTTTTAAAAAAATTTAAGGATTTTTAAGCATTTTAAGGATTTTTAGTGATTTTTAAGAATTTTGGGAATTTTTAAGGATTTTCAAGGACTCCAAGGATTTTTAAGGATTTTTAAGAATTTATTTTTAGGGATTTTAACGTTTTTTAAGGATTATTTTAGGATCTTTAAGAATTGCTTAAGGTTTTAAAGTAAAGTCTATTTTTAACGGTTTTTAGGGATTTTTAAGGAACTTTTTAAGAATTTTTAAGGGTTTTTTTAAGGATTTTTTAAGGATTTTTTAAGGATTTTTTAAGGATTTTCTAAGGATTTAAAAAGTATTTTTAAGAATTTTTTAGATTTTCTTAAGATTTTTAAGTTTAAAATTTTTTTAAGAATATTAAGTGATTTTTAAAAAAATTTAAGGATTTTTAAGCATTTTAAGGATTTTTAGTGATTTTTAAGAATTTTGGGGATTATTAAGGATTTTTAAGAATTTATTTTTAGGGATTTTAATGTTTTTTGAGGATTATTTTAGGATCTTTAAGAATTACTTAATGTTTTTAAGAAATTTTAAGTCTTTAAGTATTTTTAAGGGTTTTTAGGGATTTTTAAGGAATTTTTTAGGGATTTTTAAGGATTTTTTAAGATTTTTTTTAAGGATTTTAAAGTATTTCAAAGAATTTTTAAGATTTTTTTAAGATTTCTAAGGAATTTTAAATTTTTTAAAAATTTTAAGGGATGTTTATAGATTATTTAGGATTTTAAAGATTTTAAAGGTTTTTTAATGAATTTTAGCGACTTTTGGGATTTTTAAAGATTTTTAAGGACTTTTAAGGATTTTTAGTGAATTTTAAGAATACTAAACTATTTTTAGGGATTTTAACGTTTTTTAATGATTATTTTGGGATCTTTAAGTCTTTAAGTATTTTTAAGAGTTTTTAGGGATTTTAAGGAATTTTTAATGATTTTTAAAAGATTTTTTAAGGATTTTAAAGTATTTTTAAGAATTTTTAAGGTTTTCCTAATATGTTTAACGAGTTTTATTTTTTTTTTAATTTTTAAGGAATATTTAAGGATTTTTAAGCATTTTAAAGATTTAAAACGATTTTTTAATGATTTTTAAGGATCTTTGGGATTTTTAAGGATTTTCAAGGACTTTTAAGGATTTTTAAAGATTTTTAGTGACTTAAGAATTTTAAACTATTTTTGGGGATTTTAATGTTTTTTTAAGGATTATTTTAGGATCTTTAAATAATTTTAATTCTTTAATTATTTTTTATGGGATTTTAGTGATTTTTAATAAATTATTTAATATTTTTTAAGGATTCTTTAAGTACTTTCAAGTATATTTCAGAGTTTTTAAAATTTTCTTAAGATTTTTAAGGAGTTTTAAAATCTTTTAAGAATTTTAAAGGATTTAAAGTATTTTTAAGTATTTTTAAGGCTTTTTGGGATTTTTAAGAATTTTCAGATTTTTAAGGATTCTTAAGCATGTTTAAGGATTTTTAAAAATTTTAAACCTTTTTTTAGCAATTTTAATGTTTTTTAAGGATTATTTTAAGATCTTTAAGATTTGTATTTAATTTTAAGTCTTTAAGTATTTTTAACAAAATTTTAAGGATTTTTTAAAGATTTAAAAGTATTTTTAAGAATTTAAAGGGATTTTTAAAGAATTTTAACAGAAATCCAGGACAAGATTTTTTTGCATTTTCGAACTCAGGCAGCTTGGAAACGTCGAAAAAAGTGATAAAAGTGAGGGAAATTGAGAAATAAGGAAAAAAGTAGTTGAAAAATAGAGGAAAATAGGGACAAATAGGGGAAAATCGGAAACACTAGGAAAGTATAAAAAAAAAATAAAAAAAATTCAAAAAAATAGGGAAAAGTAGGGCAAAACGTGGAAATATAGATAAATTATAAAAAATAGGGACACATATGGGAAAAAGCAGAACATTCTACCGTTCCATTTCTTTTGTTTTCAAACTAAATGTAACAAAAATAACACAACATTTCTGTGGTGTGACGCTGAAAAACCGGCAAGTGATGGGGTGCCGTGACTATCTGACATTGGTGGCAACCCTGCTCTCCATAAGGCCCACAATGCATTCTAAATCTGGCTTTAACTATTTAGCTGATTTTTGTGGAATTGTTTTAATAAAAATATTGAAAATTAACTTGCCCGACAATTTTTTCGAAGGGATGCACTATAGTTATGCAAAAGATAACGTTCCACTACCCAGAATTTTTCAAATACATAAAGAACGTATATACGTAGTCTTAACGGTTAGGTTATCACAAACTTTTTTATGAAAAAATTTTATTTACAGCCGACATTATTTTTAAAAGTAGTGTATGATCTGCTTTAGTTATAATCTAAAGCTACAATTTTAAAAATTATTTTTTTTGACACAAACCTCATAAATAATATTCCTTTTTTTTAACAAAATCTATTGTCAAATCTAATAAAAAATTTTCAACATATATTTTTAATTTTTTAATGATAGAAAATAATAAATGAATTATTTTCAGTTGCATGACCATCGACCAAAACCGATACGAAATTTTAAATTATAGCTTGTGCCGGAAAGATGCATATTTTTAAAAACATTTAACGACTAGGACCGGTAGTCGTTTTAATAAATTTTTACCTTTAACTAACACACCGTTCACGTGAGTCAAATCGTTAAATGCGACCCATGAGAATTATTTTAAAATACGTAAATATAGATATTTTCGGTCAAAAAAAAATTACGTAAATTATTTTGTGTTTAAATTTTATCAGTCCGGTCCTGGATTAGAATATTTAACAAATCTTTTATCGTATCTATTGGGTAGGTAAACGCTTATTAAGTATTACTTGAAACACATAAGAGTGTATAGAATAATAATTTCGATTATACGCTTTGGAATTTTTTAAATTTCAAAAGTAGACTTTTATCGTTTTTGGGTCTAACTGTATTTTGAACAAAAATCTACCAGGTATTAAAAAAAATCAGATCTAGGCAAAAAAACTTTTAGGGAAGAGATAACTTCTTTTGTGACTTATTTTTGAAATTACCAGTTCCATTTTTACTGTAAATATTTATAATTTTTTTGAATAAAATTTATTAAAAATTTAATATACTTAGATAGAGTTTTAAGAAAAAAGAATATAACTTTCATTCCAAGATTTTCTTGTTATCTTCTTGCATTTTTCGACGAAATGATCATACTAAGCAAAACAATTGTGGTTTTTGATTATTTTGCATCTCGGTATTAAATAGCTATTTTGTTATCTTAACAACTGTTAAAAAAATAATAAAAGTTTGTTATAATTGTTATTTTAAGAATAGCTTCTGTGACTTGTAAAAAATAACAAAACCTGTCCTTTATTTTTATTAATATAAAATACATTGTGATCCATTAATAAAAAACATTATAAACTAGTTCATACATTTTATTTTGATATTTATTATTCTAAAAGAAAATTGAATTTAGGGCATTATATAGAGGAATTGGTCCTAATAAGGGCTATGCATTTAATATGAGTCACCGAGAAGATTTTGAACATTTGAAACAATTTTGGACACTTTAAAATTTTTTTGGGCAACTCTCTGGTGTCTAGGAATAATTTTAGTTGATTTTATAATAGTTTTGACAACTGTTAAAGGATTTTGGACTGTTTTAGTGTATTTTTTACAATTATTTATTTTTCTACAATTTTATATAATTTTGGACAATTTTTTGATCATTTTAAATAATTTTTTACCATTTATTAATATTATTTTGGAGCTGGTGTAGAATTTAGAAATTTTTGATAATTTACTGGTGAATCAAAATAATTTTAGACGATTTTATATTAATTTTGTCAATTGTTAAAAAATTTTAGTTTATTTTGGACAATTATTTTGTAAATTGAGCGAGCTCCTTTGTATTAATTTTACATTATTTCGGACAATTCTTTGTTCAATTTGGATAATTTTAGACGATTTTATATTAATTTAAATAATTGCTAAAGGAATTTGGACTATTTTAGACCATTTTAGTTTATTTTGGACAATAATTTTGCATTATTTCGGAAATTCTATGTTGAATTTGGATAATTCTAGACGATTTTATATTAGTTTAAATAATTGTTAAAGGAATTTGGACTATTTTGGACAATTTTAGTTTATTTTGGACAATTATTTTATAAATTGAGCTACTTTCTAATAATTTTATATTATTTCGGAAATTGTCTGTTGAATTTGGATAATTCTAGACGATTTTATATTAGTTTAAATAATTGTTAAAGGAATTTGAACTATTTTGAACAATTTTAGTTAATTTTTTACAATAATTTTTTAAATCGAGCTACTTTCTAATAATTTTACTTTATTTCGGAAATTCTCTGTTGAATTTTAATAATTTTAGACGATTTTATATTAGTTTAAATAATTGTTAAATGAATTTGGACTATTTTCGACAATTTTAGTTTCTTTTGGACAATTATTTTACAAATCGAGCTACTTTCTAATAACTTTATATTATTTCGGAAATTCTCTGTTGAATTTGGATAATTTTAGACGATTTTATATTAGTTTAAATAATTGTTAAAGGAATTTGAACTATTTTGAACAATTTTAGTTTATTTTGGACAATTATTTTTTAAATCGAGATACTTTCTAATAATTTTATATTATTTCGGACAATCCTCTGTAAAATTTGGATAATTTTATATTAGTTTAAATAATTGTTAAAGGAATTTGGACTGTTTTAGACCATTTTAGCTTATTTTGGACAATTATTCTGTAAATGGAGCTCCTTTCTCACAATTTTACGTAATTTTGGACAATTCTCTGTTCAATTTAAATAATTTTAGGCCATTTATTCATATTATTTTGGACACTGGTAGAGGATTTTGAACTTTTTAGACAATTTTCTACATATTTACAATTTTTGGACAATTTTGGTGAATGTGAATTATTTTAGACTATTTTATAATAATTTCGACAATTGTTAAAGGATTTTGGATTATTTCACAGCATTTTACTGGGAAAAAAGGAAAATAATTGAAAAAACACAAAATTTAAAATCAAGTAGTTAGTAAAAAAGTAGGGAGAAAATTGAAGGGGAAGGAAGTAGAAAAAAAAGTTTGATTGGTTTGATTGCTGGATTGTGGGAGGAAATAATAAAAAAGTAGGGGAAAGTTAAAAAAAAAATTGAATTGATTGCTCCGGAGTGGTGGGTGCGGAAAATTATAATAAAGTAGGGAAAATTGGAAACAAGAGTTGGAAAAATAAATTTAGAAAATTGTTTAAAACAAAGAAATTAGTAAAAAGTACATAAAACATAGAGGGAGGAAGATGGGAAAAATAATGGGAGGAAGATGGGTAAAATAGTGGGAAAAAAGTTGAAAAAAAAAACAAATTTATAATCAAGTAATTAGTAAAAAAGTAAGGAGAAAATAGAAGGGGAAGGGAATAGAAAAAAAATTAAAAAAAAAAAGTTTCAAACAAAGAAATTAGTAAATACTATACAAAAAATAGAGGGAGGAAGATGGCAAAAATAAAGAGAGGAAGATGGGTAAAATAGTGGGAAAAAAGTTGAAAAAAAAACCAAATTTAAAATCACGTAATTAGTAAAAAAGTAGGGAGAAAATAGAAGGGGTAGGAAGTAGAAAAAAAAGTTTAAAAAAAAAGATTCAAACAAAGAAAATGGTAAAAAGTACACAAAAAATAGAGAGGGAAAAATAGAGGGAAAAAGATGGGTAAAATAGTGGGAAAAAAGTTGAAAAAAAAACAAATTTAAAATCACGTAATTAGTAAAAAAGTAGGGAGAAAATAGAAGGGGGAGGATATAGAAAAAAAAGTTTAAAAAAAAAGTTTCAAACAAAGAAAATGGTAAAAAGTACACAAAAAATAGAGAGAGGAATATGGTAAGATAGAGGGAGGAAAATGGGTAAAATAGTTGGAAAAAAGTAGAAAAAAAAACCAAATTTAAAATCAAGTAATTAGTAAAAAAGTAGGGAGAAAATAGAAGGGGGAGAAAGTAGAAAAAACAGTAAAAAAAAAGTTTCAAACAAAGAAATTAGAGTGGGTGAAAAGTAAATTAAAGTTGGTAAAAAAAATGATAAATTTATGTTTAAATAAAGTATCTTGTAAAAAGTAGGTAATAAATAGAGATGGGAGGAAATGGAACAGAAAATAATTTGATTGATTCAAATTTTTCATGACTAAAGAAAAAAAATTCTATTAACATTTTGTTTTGTAAATTAGCATTCAACCACAACACACTAGATAAAAATTGTATAATAATTTTTTTCCGATTATCAAATATTGATTTTTATTTCATTAAACTCTATTGACATATTTTCATTCATAAAAAAATTTTCTAAAATATATTTTTCTGATATAAAACTTTCATTTAACGAAAACTACATCTAAATTATCTGAACACACTTTCATTGATCAATATTTAGTAAACTTACATAAATCCACTAACTAAACTATCCTACTGATATAAATATGTTAATCGCTGGTTAAAATTTGTTCATATCATAATAAATACGTCAGCAAACTAGTGCAATAATTTGTTTTATCTACAATAATCCACGAACTCGTATTTCGTTCAGTGACTCTGTAGGAGTGACCATCTGTGTCTTAAAAATATCAAGTTTCTGATTTATTTGAAAACATGCAGTTGGTATTTTTGAAAGATCAAAGTAACACATGTACGAAAAAATATTAAATAAATGTTTTTTGTACCTGCCCATTTCCATCCGAATAAGACACTTCAAAAAATATTTTTGACTTCCTGTAATTTATATATAGTTACAAATAATTTGTCTTATAGATATAAGTATTTTTTTATTATTTTTCATTCTCTTAAAATAACTTTTAACAAAAACGATAAAGTCAGTTTAATTATTAAATAAAACTTATTTAGTGAGATGTAGCGAGCTTATTCCGCAAATTAATTTTCCACAAAACACAGAAATAAGATGTTTAACTTGCATTAACATGCACTTCTTAGTTTTAGTTCTGCGTTTTGCGAATCCCGCAGAATATTAAATATCTCTGCCATGTTTTTAGAACAATTTCTGGGAACGCTGCATCAGTTTTAGATGCAATTATAATATTAATTTTTTTATGTAATTTATTAATTTTCCATTTTTTTTTTTTTAATTCAGAACAATTTCTTCGAAGTGATAATTTGAGATATTAAAGATTTAATTCCCTCTTCGAAGAATTTTATCAAGAACATAAATATTTACGATTCTAGTTTTGTTTTTTATTTTTTTGTCTTGCATTTTAATCGCGATATAAACATTAAACTTATCAGTTCATTAGCTCCTACTTCAAGGTATCTGTAACGATACAGAGATGTGTTGATGTACACTAAGAAAAAATTATTAGTGGAATAAAAAATTTTTTTGCCCTAAAATATCTTCCGCAGAAATAAATACAGGGTTCAAATCAGGTAATCTTGCTGGTCTATCCTTCTAATCTAATGCTGAAATAACGAATAATAAAAACTTTCAAGTCATACCACATAAGTTTATTATTTGGTTTAACCAGATTAACTTGGCGGCAACATGTTTCGGCCACAACGATGGCCATCATCAGGCCTACAATACAATTATAAAATTGGATTACAATATAATAACATACTCGAAAAAATGAGGGGGTAATCCCACCCAACTTTCCGAACACTCCTAGTAAAGTAATTGTTTAATGGATTATTTTAGTTTTTCTGCATCAAAATACATTAATAAAATTAGTTTACAAAAATTAAAAAAAAATAAATTTTTTCTAAAATTTTTTTTTAACTTTTTATAATTTTGTATAATTTCTACAAGTATTATTTTAAAATTATAAAATATTTCACACATAATGTACTTTTTGATCCCTTTCGGATGTACTATTTACTTTTTCCATTTGTTTTACCATTTTCGATAAAACAAGAGACAAAAAATTTTATTTATAACCATTACAATGTTAAATACTAAAATACTTTCTAAATTTAGAGTTTTATATTACCTATCGAATGGTATAAATCCCATTTTAATATCTTTAATATTTTTAAAGTTATTCAATTTTTTTTAAACTTATATTACCTAAATTTCAAAAAAAAAATTATGAATTCTACAATTTGTTGAAAAAAATTTTGAAAAAAATCACAATTATAGAGTTTTTACTACAAATTTAATGGTATTTTTTTTAAATTTTAATATTAATATTAACCTTAAAAAAAATAAAACCTATTTTTGAATAATTTTAAAGTCAATAAATAATTAATATCTCATTCAATTATATTCAAAATGGGAAACAGACCTTTTTTTAAGGTTTTCTGGATCAAAATTCATTAATAAAGTTAGTTTAGGAAACTAAAAAAAATCAAATTTTTTGTCAAAAATTCATATCCATTGAATTGTTGAAACTTTTTCCATTTTTTGCTATAACTTTTACAAATACTATGTTAAAATTATGAAATAATTTACGCACATAGTACTTTTGGATCCTTTTAGGATATGCTATTTACTTTTTTCATTTATTTTATATTTATTGATAAAACAAAATTACAAATAATTTTAAAAAAATTCTTAATTGTGACTATAATAATTACAATTCTAAATTTTAAGAAACTAAAATACATTTTAAATTTAGAGTTTTATATTATCTTTCGAATGGTGAAAATCCCAGTTCAATAACTTTAATATTTTAGAAGTTATTCAATTTACTTTAAAATCGTAATATAATCTTAAATTTCTTAGCCAATTTTTTAAAAATTCCACAATTTTTGTAATAAAATTTTGAAAAAAATTATAATTATTACAAATTTAAAGATATTTTTTTTAAATTTTTAATAGTAAAATTTAACTAAAAAATAATAATTTAATAAAGATAAAAATTAAAATAAAAACTAGCGGCGAAACTATGCTTAACTCGAAAAAAAAGTTAAGACAAAATTTGTAGAAAATTTTATGCTCTATAATTTTTATTCCATGTAATTTTTCATAAAAATCCATGGTTTTGTTTCAAAATCTAAAGAAGTCACAAAAATGTCTATATAAATTTGTTTCACGCCCTCTAGCGGCGAAACTATGAGGTATTCAAAAAACCGGTAATGACAAAATATGTAGAAAATTTTATGTTCTACAACTTAAATATCTTGTAACCTTTTACAAAAATTCATTATTTTGGTTATTTAAGAAAAACATGAAAAAAAAATACTTTTTGGTAAATCTGGCAACAATGGCAAAAGTTTTTGAAAATATTAATCATTCGAAATTAAACTATGACGTATAAAAAATATATGTGTTAAACTTTATTGCCATCTTGTTTAGTAATGACGTCATCACTTATAGCAACTGTCACTTCCGGTTATCCGATTAACACCAAAATCTATACAGGTCGTCTCCTTGCTACCCTAAATATGTATATAAAATTTCATCTAAATCGGTTCAGGCGTTTAGACGCTATCGTGTTTACACACACACAGACACACAGACGCACAGACGCACAGACGCACAGACACACAGACAACAGACACACACACAGACAGACATCATGCTAAAAATGGTATAAATGGATTCAGGTGACCTCAAATCGTTAAAATCTGGGTATGGTCAAAATATCATGATCGCCATACTTTCCTTCTATATAACTCTATTGTTCGGAAAGTAAAAAGGGTTACTTACAGAAAAAAACGAAGAACTTGTACATGATATTAAAAATTGGTATGAAAATTAAACAAATCACGTTGTAAAAATATTATAAAAATTTTTTTTAAAAAATTTGTTTAAAATAATTTTTTTTTATAATATTTTTGTAATAATGTGACTTGTTTAATTTTCATACCAATTTTTAATATAATGTACAAGTTCTTCGTATTTTCTGTAACTAACCCTTTTTTCGAGTATGTTATATTGTAATCCAATTTTATAACTGTATTGTAGGCCTGATGATGGCCATCGTTGTGGCCGAAACTTGTTTTTATTTTTCGTTGAATAATTTGCCACATTTGAGCTATGGATAATCTTGTGTTTTTTATATTTATAATTATTATTATCGAAAATCAAACTTTTTTTCCAACTTTTTTGTTTCACTATCTTCCTTCCTTTATTTCCCCCTACTTTTTTACATTCCTTGTTGTTTAAACTTTTTTTCCCACTTTTATTTCCCATTTTTCCCCACTCTTTTTTCCCTTAATTTTTCCGGAATAAAATTTTCTTAGTGTAGGGGAGGGTAGGGTAAAATTGGGTAGTAGAGTCATAAAAAATGATGTTTAAAACAATAAAAATTTCAACAAGGTTATCAATTTTTTATTTTTATTGTTAGATTTGATTTTTATTGTATTACGAATAAAAAAAATTACTTATATAGCTTTTGTGCAAAAAAATAATTATTTTTAAAATTGTAGTTCAAGGACTGCTTTAGATTTTAAATAAAGCAGATCATACACTACATTTAAAAATAATATCAGCGGTAAATTTTTTTCATAAAAAATGACGTTTAAAAAATAAACAATTTCAACAAGATCAATTTTTTTATTTTTATTGTTGGATTTAATTTTTATTGTATTACGAATAAAAAAAATTACTTATATAGCTTTTGTATAAAAAAAATTATTATTTTTAAAATTGTAGTTCAAGGACTGCTTTAGATTTTAAATAAAGCAGATCATACACTACATTTAAAAATAATATCGGCTGGACATTTCTTTTTTCATATAAAATGATGTTTAAAGAAATAACAATTTCAACAAGATTATCATTTTTTTTAATTTTTATTGTTGGATTTGATTTTTAGTTTATTAAACGTGACTAAATACGAATAAATCAGAAAAATCCATTAAAATTTAAAAATAATTAAATACCAAACTATTTAAAAAATTTAATTTATAAAAAAAAAACAAATAAAAGTCCAGAAGAAGCAAAACTCCAAAAAGAATATTTCAGAAAATTAAAAAAATTTAAGGATTAGATAAGTAAAAAAAAAAAACAAAAAAAATTGTAAAAAAATAATTAAACATCAAAAGAATATGGGAAACAATAAAAATGTCAGATAAAAATAAAAAAATTAAAGATTAAAAAATCAGAATAAAAATGTGGAAAAATCAGTAAAGATCAGAATAGATTAAAAAATCATAAATAATAAAAATTTTGAAAAAAGTTTAAAAAAGACAAATATTTCAAAAAAAAAATAGAAAATGGTTATAGAAATTTAACAAAATTAAAAAAAAAATGATATTAACAAAAAAAAAATAGAGATAAAAAAATATTGTTCATTCCTTACGTGATTTAATCTTTCTGTCTGTCTCTCTCTATTTTTTATAATTTTCCCAATTTTTTCCTATTTTTTACTATATTTCCCTATTTTTTCCTAATTTCTCTGTTTTCGATTTTTTCTATTTTTTTTTTATTTTCCCCGTTCTCCCCATTTTTTCTTATTTCCTTATTTGTTCCTATTTTTCCATATTTTTATCCATTTTTCATTATTTTTTACCATTTTTCGCATTTTTTTCTATTGCCCCTTTTTCGCTATTATTCCCCTATTTTTCCCAATTTTCTCTATTTTACCCTATCTTTCTCTATTTCTCATTATTTTTTCCCATTTTTTCATATTTTTCCCTACTTCCTTTTTATTCCTTGTTTTTCTCTATTTTGTTGCCTATTTTTCCCTGTTTGTAACTATTTTGTTTTATTTTCCCTATTTCACTTTATTCTTCCCAATTTTCTCTACTTTTTCCCATTTTCCCTATTTTATCTATGTTTTTAAAGGCTTTATAGGCGTTAGAAAATTGTAATTTTTTGCCGATCGCTCTAAAATTATAAAATCTTTATAAAATTTTAATAAAAAAAATGCCAACTCTATATTGTGTAAAAAATAATAATTTTTAAAATTCCAGTTCAAGGATTGCTGTAGATTTTAATTACAGTAGACCTTACACTATTTCATTTCTGACAATTTTTTTTTTTTTTTTTTTTTTTTTTTTTTTTTTTTTTTTTTTTTTATGTATTATGGTGCATCGACAGTCAATAGCACCGGATTTTTGTTTTTATTGATAGTTTTGTAAAAATTATGGAAGTTTTTGCATTTTTATTATTAATTTTGTTTATTTATGAATACGCTTTTTCTATTAAACTACAATATTATTTATAACTCTTTTGTTACAAACAATAAAATCAATAAAAGCAGGTCAATCGCCTGGATCGGCCTTGACCCGTTTCCATAAACGTGATTGAGGCGTAAATTAGACGGACGTCTAGTGTTTTCGAGGGTGACGAAATTACAATATCTAATTTTCGAACGCGCGGGGGCGCCACTTTCTTCTTGATTAATCTTTCCAGGGGGTGGTTACCGCATTGTATGAATCGGGGCTTCGTGAAATTACGCTTTCTATTCCGTTTATTCGACGATGTTCCTTTCTTTCCATCTACCTGGCCTGATGAGGTGTGAATACTTGTTGCTTCATTTCGAACTCAATATCGGGTTATAGTCGTGGAGTTAGACTTAGGGTTGATTTAATAGGTCGAATTTTTAGGTTATAATAATCAATAATTCGATTAGATCTCTACAAAAATTTTTTATTTAAATTACATAACTTATTTTTCGTATAAAAATGCCTTCATCGTTATTCATCTCACTTTAACATTTTAATATTGTATTCTAATGTAATAAGGTCAATGACTGTATTTCATTAATAAAACAGAGGCGTATAAAAAGGGTTATTAACATATTTTCTTTATTTCATAATTTATAGAAAAATGTATAATTGGCTAAAATATTGGCGACATCCGAGTGGCATTTAATTTTTACCTAACGAAGAAAAGGTACCATCCGAATTGCATCCCCCCTCAAAAAAAGGTATTTCCGATTATTAAAAATATTTTAGGTACCCTCCGTAGCAACGTTGCCACTTTGTTCTAAAATTCTTGACTGTTTAAGAAATTTAAGGTATAGCATAATGAATTATGATACGTAAACATTTTAAATCAGTTTGCACTTAATTACATCTTTTAGTTTTTAGGTGAAGACTAAGGTACCATATACCTTAATACGTACCAATTAAAAGTTTAGTTATTTATGTTTAATATTTAGCAACTAATGAATTTCTTTATAAATAAAAAAAATCGGCTGAATGGAAAAGTAAAATGCTGTAAAAATGAAATAAATTGCTGGAAAAAAAAAATGGGTAGATATTTCAAAAATACACAAAAATTAATTAAAATGAAAAACGACAAAAATTACTTAAAATGGAACCTTGTTATTATAAATAACAACAAGATAAGGAATTATTTCAAAAAAATGGCAAAAAAAATTGTTAAAAATGATAAAGAATTGCTAAGGCAAAAAATGCAAAAAAACTGGACAAAAAAAAGGAAAAGGGGGAAAAAATTAACAAAAAGTCCAAAGTAAATAGAAAAAATGCAAAATACGCCCAAAAAGTTAAAAAAAGTAAAAAAAAAAGCAAAAAAACTAAGACAAGTTTTAAAAAGTGGCAAAAAGGGATAAAAAAAGCAACAAAAAAGGTAAAAAAGAAACAAAAAAAGGGCAAAATAGAAGCAAATAAAGGCAAAAAAAGGTCAGAAAACCTTAAAAACCAAAAGCAAAATATGCCAAAAAAGTTCATAAAAATAAAAAACGGCAAAATAGAGGAAAGATAAAGGCAAAAATGGCAAAAAATGGAGAAGGAAACAACAATAAAAAGTCCAAAAAAAGGCCAAATAAGACAAAGTAAAGGGAAAAAGGAAAATACTCCAAAAAAGAAAAAAAACATACAAAAAAAGGTAAAAAAAAGCAGAATAGAGGAAAAAAAGGAAAAAAAACAAAAAAAGTTTTCAAAAAGTCCAAAAAATGTGCCAAATAAACGGAAAAACCAAAATACGCCAAAAAAGTAAAAAAAAAAAAGAAGCAAAATAGCATGAAATTAAAGGCAAAAAGGCAAAAAAAAGCAAAAAAGGGGTATAAAAAGCAACAATAAAAGATAACAAAAAACAACAAAAAGGCAAAAAGTTCAAAATGTTCAAAAAGTTAATCAAAAAAAGGAAAAAAGGGTAAAAACAAAATCAAAAATGCCCAAAAAACTCAAAATAGGATTAAAAGGGCAAAAAACGCCAAAATAGAAAAAAAAACAAAATAATATGAAAATAAAAGTAAAAATGGGCAAAATTCAAAAAAAGGCAAAAAGGGGTAAAAAAGCAACAAAAAAAGTGAAAAAAGCAACAAAAACGCAAAAAGGTCAAAAAAGTGAAAAATAAATTTTAAAACAGGACGAAAGGCGTAAAAAGCCAAAAAAAAGTGGAAAAAGGTAAAAAAAAACAAAAAAAGACAAAATAAAACTAAAATAAAGCCAAAATAAAGAGAGGAAAAAAAAGAAAAATGGTAAGAAAGGTAAAAAAAGTTTTAAAAAAGTAAAAAAAGGGTTAAAAAGATGTAAAAAAGCAACAAAAAAAGGATAAAAAGTTTTAAAAAAAATTTGGGAAAAAATAACAGAAAATGAGCAAAATAGGAAAATTTGATAAAAATAGGTGAAAATAGGGAAACAGTAAGGAAAAATAAGGAAAATAGGACAAAATAAAAAAAAATAACTACAAATAAGGACAAGTAAGGAAAAATATGCAAAAATAAAGAAAATAGACTAATGGAAAGCAAAAAAAAATAAAAAGATAGAGAAAATAGTAAAAAATATAGGAAAAAAGAGAAAAGTAGTAAAAAATTGGGAAAAACGAAAAAAAAGGAAGAAATAGGGTAAAATTGTGAAAAATAGAGAAATTTGTAAAAAATAATGAAAATTAGGGACAAAATAAAGAAATATTGGACAAAATTGGGCAAAATAGGGAAATTTTGGAAAAATAATGAAAAGTGGGGAAAAATTATAAAATAGGAAAAAATATTGAAAAATTGAAAAATAAATATGGGAAAAATAGTAATATTTGCGAAAAATAATAAAGAATAGGAAAAATCATTGAAAAATAGGAACAAATAGGAAGGAATTGAAAAAAGAAAGATAAAATAGGGAAATTAGAGATAAATACAGAAAAATAGGGAAATATATCTGAAAATAGTGAAACATAGGAGAAAATAAGGAAAAATAGGAAAAAGTAGATAATACTAGGGACATATATATGGATAAGTAGAGAAATATATTAAAAATAGAGAAAAAACAGGATAAAATATGAAAACGCAGGAAAAACTTAGGTTAACAAATTGGCAAAAGTAGGAAAAAATAGGAAAAATAGGAAAAAATAAGAAGAAATGATGAAAAATATGGAATATTAAAGAAAATGGGGAAAAATGGTCCAAAAATAAAAGAAATGTGATAAAATAATAGAAAAAAAAAGAACTAATAGAAAGAAATAGAAAAAATGGGGAAATAATAGGGTAAAATAGGGAAACATGGAAAAAGCTACTGAAAAATTTGGAAAATATAACAAAATAATAAAAATAGGAAATTTTTTCGTTATTTTCCGTATTTTACAATTTTTTTCTTTCACTTTTTTCCTGTTTTCTCAGTATTCTGATGTTTTGCTTTTTTTCTGTTTTTTTTTAGGTTTTTTTTTTAATCTTTTCTCATTTTTTCGATGCTTTCTAATTTTTCCTCTTTTTTGTCATTGTTTCGTTTTTTTTCTATTTCTTTTTTTTCCAATTACTTTTTTTTTCTATTTTTTTTCAAATTTTTTCTCATTTTTCCTTATTCCTTTGATTTTTTCCGATGTTTTTACAATTTTTTTGCCATTTTGTTTGGTATTTTGTTGCGATTCTTACTTTCGATTTTTTTTATTAATTTTTTTCTTTCGTTCTTTTGTTTACAATTGTTCCGGTTTTTGGTTGTTCTTTACGGGTTTTTCCAATTTTTTTGCAAAATAATTCGATTTCTTGGCATTTTTTCGATTTTTTATAATTTTTTTTGAGGACAAAAAAATTTAATTTTTTTTTTATTTTGTTTATAATAGTTACAATGTTAAATTGGGAAAGACTAAAATATTTTCTAAATTTAAAATTTTATATTACCCATCGAATAGTATAAATTACATTTTAATATCTTTAATATTTTTAAAGTTATTCATTTTTTTTAACTTATATTAAATTTCAAAAACAAAATTTATGAATTCTACAATATTTTGAATAAAATTTTGAAAAAAATCACAATTATACTACAAATTTAAGAATATATTTTTTTAAATTTTTAATTATTAACATTAACCTTAAAAAAATAATAGACCTTTTTTTTAGGTTTTCTGGATTAAATGCATTAATTAAGTTAGTTAAAAAAAAATCATGAATTGTTTTAACTTTTTACATTTTTTGCTATAACTTTTACAAATACTATGTTAAAATTATGAAATAATTTACACATATAGTACATTTGGATCCTTTTCGGATATGCTATTTACTTTTTCTATTTATTTTATACTTATTGATAAAACGACAT
Organism: Neocrepidodera transversa; assembly: GCA_963243735.1. Classification (NCBI taxonomy): domain Eukaryota; kingdom Metazoa; phylum Arthropoda; class Insecta; order Coleoptera; family Chrysomelidae; genus Neocrepidodera; species Neocrepidodera transversa. The sequence goes on from OY725353.1 coordinate 3,366,275, forward strand.
TACAAAAAATTTTAAAAAAAATTCTTTATTTTGGCTATAATAATTACAATTCTAAATTCTAAGAAACTAAAATACATTTTCTTAGCCAATTTTAAAAAAAATCACAATTTTTGTAATAAAATTTTGAAAAAAATAATAATAATAAAATTAATTATTACAAATGTAAAGAAATTTTTTTTATATAAAAATTGCTTAAAAATTAAATAAAAACTAGCGACGAAACTATGCGGAACTCGAAAAAAAAGTAAAAACAAAATTTGTAGAAAATTTTATGTTCTACAATTTTGACTTTTTGTAAATTTTTATAAAAATCCATAATTTTCTCTCAAAATCTAAAAAAAAGTAGCAAATATGAGGAATTCAAGTAAAAAGTGGATTTATTATGTATCTCCGCTTATAATTTTTTTTGTCGACACCCTTTTAGTGAAATGCCACTGTAAAACAATTGTAAATGAGATGTAAATTTTTTCAGAACGGTAGATGTTCATAAGGAATACATTATGTCCGCCTGCATTCAAATGGTATGGTTTTTAAAATGTTTTATGAATGATGTTTTGAACTCATTTAGAATTCCGTTTGATGTGTATTTCTTTTGTGACGATGCTTTCCTTCTTTCGTTAGAAACTACTGAACTATTATCTGATAAGAATTCGTCTTGGAATCGTCTTCCTTCTTTCAACTTTATTATTCTTTTTGTTAAAATACTTTATTACATATTTTTTGAGTGGTTGAAATTTGTCAATTAGTAGTATAAAACTCTCATTCATTGAAAATTATAAAAAATTGTAGTAGGGAAATATGAGGTCACAATATTTTTAACTCACTTGAGTCCTAAAATAGTTATTTGTCTACCTTTTATTATTTTTTTTTAAGTACTTTCTTTCAATTTATAGGTAACCATTAAAAAAAATTCAAAGTATATTCTAAATGGGGCAATTCATCCATAGTTGGAAAGTAATTTCGCCATACACTATATCTAAATTTTTTTCATTAAAACGTGTAAATAAAATCATATATATTTTTATTATAATGATTGATCTGATTGCTCCGAATCTCGCTTCGCTCGTCTGGATTGTGGGAAAAAAAATTTCCGTTACTTTTCCCCCACTTTTTTTACTATTTCATCACTCTCAAATCCAGTTTCTGTAATTATCGATGAATTTATCAAGATGGCTATGTAGAAAGTGTAATTTTATGCTCATATTTATTTTTTTTATAGCTTACCAAAAAAAAATTAAATTCTCATGTGATTACTTATTTAAATATTAAGAAACTATAAAAATAGGGTAAGCAAAATAGTTTTAAACTTAAGAAAAACAGTAAAAAAATGGGGAAAAAAAGATGGGCAAAAAAAGCTATAAATGAAAAAAAAGTCGCTAGAAATCGAAAAAATTGCAACAAAATCCCAAAAACAAGTGAAAAACGGCCATATTTTGTCGTAATTCCGAGTTTTCGAAAGTTTAAAGTTATACTAAATAGCGGGAAAGTAAAATTAGGTCAAACATTAATATCATTTTTGGGGTTTTTAACGATGCTGAATCGATTGCCGTTGTCCGTTTGTTTCTATCTCTCACCGTTCTCGAGTTGAATCAGGCTAACAGACGGACGGACCGACAAAACCGTTTTGTAAAATTTTTTTTTCCTAGAAAACTCTAAAAGGCGAAAAAATCACTAACACTCACAAAAAATCGAATAAACCCCATAGAATTCGAAGAAAATGGCAAATTTCAAAAAAAATCACAAATAATCAAAAAATATTTTTTCTAAAAAAAAAATGCAAAAAAATCATAAAAAAAGTTGCAAAAAATCGCAAAAATAACAAAAACAACCAAAAAGAAAGACACTGAAACAATTATAACCATTTAAAGAATTTTTAAAAAAAGAATGAAAAATTTTGAAAGAATTGAAATAAATTGAAAAAAATCGGAGAAATAAGAAAGAAAATGAGAAAAAAAAACCGAAAATTTAAAAAAGAAATGGCAAAAATAAAGCAAAACCTGAGAAAAGTTGAAAAAAAAAATCAGAAAATATGAAAAAAGAAATTGTAAAAGACGGAAAAACAAGACAAAAAAATTGTAAAAAATGGGAAAAAGGCAAAAAAAAGTAAAAAAAATTGTTAATAACACGCAAAAAAAACGCATGAAATCGAAAAATATCGAAAAAAATGGCACAAATAAAAACCAATCGCAAGAAAACAAAAGACAACCAAAAAAACTATCTATTGTAAGCATAAAAAAACGAAAAAAGTGAAAAAATGACAAAAAATATCAAAAAAAAAACAAAAGGCAACCAAAAAACTGGAAAAAATTGGCAAAAATTGTAAAAAAATTGAAAAAATAACAAAAAACAACAAATAAAAAACCAGAGGATTAAGAAAAAAAATGAGAAAAAAAACGAATGTATAAAAACAATAGAAAAAAAAATTGAACAATGAAAAAAAACATAAGGAAAAATTAAAAAGTGAAAAAAAAATTAAAATAAATTATAATAAAATGGAAAAAAATCCAAAGAAATGAGAAAATCAGAAAAAAAAGAAAAATCAAAAAATCTAAAAAATCAGAGGAATAAGAAAAAAAAAAGTGGAAAGAAAAATCAAAGAATATGAAAAATAAAATTGTTAAATACGGAAACCGAGAAAACCAAAAAAAAAATTATAAAAAAACCGGAAAAAAGAAAAAAAACGCTAAAAAAACCCAAAAATCCCAAAAAAAATCGCAAAAACACGCGAGAAATCGAAAAAAATCGCACAAATGCAAAAATTCGCAAAAAAAAACCAAATAACTGGAATTTATAAAAATAAAAAAAGGTGCAAAAAACGCAAGAAATCGAAAAAAAACCAAAAAAATGCAAAACAACATAGGACAAAAAACTGGAAAAAACTTGCAAAAAAAAGAAAAAATAGGAAAAAAATCGCAAAAAAAATAAAAAGCAGCCAAAAAAAATCGGAAACAATTATTGTAACCATTTAAAGAATTAAAAAAAAAATGAAAAAATTCCAAAATCGAGAAAAGTCAAAAAAAAAAAATGAGAAAGAAACCGAAAATATAAAAAAGAAATACCAAAAAAATAAAACAATGAAAAAAAACATGAGGAAACATTGGCAAAGTGAAAAAAAATCAGAATAAATCAATAAATACCTAATCCAAAAAATCAGAAAATCAGAAAAAAACGAGAAACCGAAAAATCGATAAAATCAGAGGAATAAGAAATAAATCAGAAAAAAAAAATCAACAATGAGAAAAAATAAAGAAAAAATTGAAAAAAATTGAAAAAAACCAAATTATCTGAAAAATAAGAAAAAGATCAGGAAAATGAGGAAAAAAAATAAGAAAAACGAGAAAAAAATCACCACCCAAATGAATGAAAAACAAAACAGATAAAATAAAAAAAATTTAGGAAAAAGAAAAAAATCGAAAAAACTGAAACAAATCAGAGAATTCAGAAATGAATGAATTAAATCAGAAAACAAAGAAAGAAATAGAAAAAAAAATGCAAGAAGAAAAAAAATAACTAAAAATTAGAAAAAATCGAAAAATCTAAAAAATGAGACAAAAACGAGGAAACTTCAGAAAAATCAGAAAAATGAGAAAAAAAAAATCAGAAAAAGGAGAAAAAAATCATCATCCAAATGAATGAAAAAAAAAACAGATAAATTAAAAAAAAAAAACAGAAAAAAGAAAAAAAAAATCATTATCCAAATGAATGAAAAAAAAAAACAAATAAATTAAAAAAATTCAGAAAAAAGAAAAAAAATTAGAAAAAAATCGAAAAAAAAAAACAAAAAATCTAAAAAATGAGACAAAAACGATGAAACTTCAGAAAAATCAGAAAAAGAAGAAAAAAAACAGAAAAATATCGAAAAAACCGAAAAAAATCAAAGAAATAAAAAATAAATGAGTTAAATAAATCAAAAAACAAACAAAGAAATAGAAAAAAAATACAACAATGAGAAAAAAATAAGGAAAAATAGGAAAAAATCGAAAAAAAACCAAAAAATCTAAAAAAACGAGGAAATATGAGAAAAAGACAAAAACGACAAAAAAATCACCATTCAAATAAATGAAATTCGAGAAACCAGGTCATCTAATTGTTATAAATTTTCTTTCAACTTTTTTCCCTTTTCCAAAATAACTATTTTTTTTTTTTAAATATTTATAGGCGGAGGAACTAATATTTAAATAAATAACTTCATAAAGAGTTAAAAATTTGAAACACTCTGTATAATAAAGATTATTTCCGAAACAAACAAATTATTCTCATTATAGATATTTTTTTTACGTTTAAGAAAAAAAAATCCATTAGCAGTAAAAGTTATAACTGCATATAATAAATAAATTGCTAATATATCAGTATTCACAAACACACTTTTTTTATTCGCAAAAAATAGAAAGTGTTTTGTTCGGAAATAATACGTTACAACTAATTTTTTTTATAGTGTTACATTCTTGTAGTAACACTTTTTCTCCAATGTTTTTCGATCTTTCGATAATTAAGTAAATGGAAATATAATGTCCACGATATTACACGATTCCAGTAAATTATTGATTTTTTAATCGTAAAAATTGTTAAGTATATTATTTAAAATAATGTTTGTAACATAAAAATAAATATATTCATATAAAATTTTCATTAACCTAAAACATATATTTAATTATTTTTATAAGCTACTAATTTTTAATTAATAGAAATTTACCAAAATAGTAATTATATAATGATAATAATGGTTTTATTTTAATTAGCGCTAACCCTCTTTCATCTAAATTTATCCATGAAAATACCGGAAAATTATTTTCGGCAAGATGGCGAACAGTCAAAGAGACGGTTTCATTAAAAACTCCATTAGTTTCCTGAAAGTAGAAACGAAAAGGATGTAAGGATGGAATGAGTCGCTTTTTCTAAAGGATATAACGTTTAATTGGGCGATTAGTTGACGAAAGGGCCGATTAATGAGTTCTGCATAAATTATATGTGTGAATGGGTTTTTTTTTTGTATGCTTCCAGGTGTCTAAATTAATGTATATTTTAGCAGGTGCTAGTAACTGCATTATTTCTGTATGTATTTTTGGAACAAAGTTCTTTAACGCGGTTTGAGGTAGGAATTAACTGGTAGAAAGCGTCACGTAAGAAAAAATCGTTATGCCCCCTCCTTCACGTTCCGACTCTGTTTCATTTTACCATATGATTTTTTCTCTGGCGACTTCACGTTACCATATAATTTTTTTCTTATTTAGATTTTTTTTATGGAGAGAGAGAGAGAGAGAGAGATTTTTTATTTTTTCTTTATTTTATCTTTTTTTTTCTCACTTTTTGCTTTTTTTCGATTTTTTGCTTTTTTTTCGTTTTTTTGCTAAATTTTTCTATTTCTTTCTTTTGTTTTCCGTTTTTATCACATTTTTTCTTATTCTTCTGATTTTTTCGATTTAGTTCAATTCTTTCGATTTTATTATTTTTTTTATAGTTAAAATTGTTTCTCTTTTGTTTTTTTGATTTTCTACGTTTTTATCCCGATTTTTAGTAATTTTTAGCTATTTTATTTGCGATTTTTTTAAAAATTTTTATGAATTTTTGCGATTATTTGCATTTGCAATTTTTTTAATTTTTTTTCCCTTTTTCTGCAACTTTTAGCGTTTTTTTGGGGATTTTTTGCGATTTTTTTTCCATTTGTTTCCGGCGACCTTCACGTTTCGACTCTGTTTCTTTTTACCATATAATTTTTTTCTTATTTAGATTTTTTTTATGGAGAGAGAGAGAGAGAGATTTTTTATTTTTGCTTTATTTTATCTTTTTTTTTCTCACTTTTTGCTTTTTTTCGATTTTTTGCTAAATTTTTCTATTTCTTTCTTTTGTTTTCCGATTTTAACACATTTTTTTCTTATTGATCTGATTTTTTCGATTAAGTTCAATTCTTTAGATTTTTATTATTTTTTTGTGGTTAAAATTGTTTCTCTTTTATTTTTTTTTGTTTTCTACGTTTTTATCCGGATTTTCTGTAATTTTTTGCTATTTTGTTTGCGATTTTTTTTTACAATTTTTTTATGAATTTTTGCGATTATTTGTATTTGCAATTTTTTTAAATTTTTTCCTTTTTTCTGTAACTTTTTGCGTTTTTTTTGGTAGTTTTTGCGATTTTTTTGCCATTTTTTTGCCATTTTTTGGGATTACGTAAGAAAAAATCGTTATGCTCCCTCCGGCGACCTTCACGTTCCGACTCTGTTTCATTTTACTATATGATTTTTTTCTTAATTAGAGACATTTTTTATTTTTTCTGATATTTTTTCTTTTTTTTCTTATTTTTTGTTTTTTTTTTCGATTTTTTTCTAAATTTTTCTTTTTCTTTCTTTTGTTTTCCGATTTTATCACATTTTTTTCTTATTCCCCCGATTTTTCCGATTTTGTTCAATTTGTTCGATTTTGGATTTTACTGATTTTTTGTATTTTCATCTATTTTTTTTTGGTTTTTTTCTAATTTTTCCTCATATTTTTCTCATTCTTCTTTTTCCCTGGTTTTTTCGATTTTTTAAAGATTTTTTTTTCTTTTTAATGTCGCCCAATTAGGTTATTATTTTATTTGCGACTTTTTTTTTTGAATTTTTGCATTTGCAATTATTTGCATTTATAATTTTTTGCCATTTCTTGTGATTTTATTTCTGTTGTTTTAACGACTTTTTGAACTTTTTCCTATTTTCTGCGATATTTTGCGTTTTTTGCTATTTTTATCGTTTTTTGCGTTTTTTCGGTTTTTTACAACTTTTTTGATTTTCTCGTTTTTTCCGTATTATACAATTTTATTTTTCATTTTTTTCCAATATTTTCTTTCAATTTTTTCCAATGTTTTCTTTTTTTTTTGTTTTTTCCGATTTTTTCTGATTTAGAGATTTTTTCGATTCTTTTAATTTTGTTTCTTTTTTTTTTCTCATTTTTCTGATTTTTTTTCTCGATTATTTGTTTCTTTTTAATATTTTCGATTTTTCAAATTTTTCCACATATTTTTCTCATTTTTTCTTCTTAGAATTTTTTTCGATTGTTCAGTTCAGTTTTTTACTCAATTTTTTTTTAAATTCTTTCAGGTTCGATTTTTTGCTATTTTATTTGCGATTGGTTTGAATTTTTTTCTAAATTTTTGCGATTAATTTGATTTGCGAATTTATGAAGTTTTATTTGAGATTCTTTGGTTGTTTTTGTTTGTTTTTTGCGATTTTTTGCAATTTATTTGAGATATTTTTCAATTTTTCGTTTCTTTTTTGCAACTTTTATCGTTTTTGAATTTTTTCAGTTTTTGTTTTAGATTTTTTGTCTTCCGTTTTTATTTCGGATTTTACAATTTGATTATATTTTTCCAACGTTTTTGCTTTTCCCCATTTTTTCCGATTTTTACTGATTTAAAGATTTTTTCGATTCCTCAAATTTTTTCTCATTTTTCTAATTTTTCGTTTTTTCCCCATATTTTTTTCTTTTTTCTTGTTCCTCTGGTTTTTTCGGTTTTTTCGATATTTTTTCTCATTTTTCTGTTGTTTTTGATTTTTTGAAATCCTTTTAGGTTTTTTCCCATATTTTTCTTGAAAATTTCAACTTTGACATTTTATTAACTGTCCATTTAGTAATGTAAAAATTTCAAATCTAGTGTAAATGTAGCCCAATTAGTTTTCTATCATTTAGTGGAAATAGTATTTTTCTACCTTTATTATTTTTCTCAGAAATGAAAATTTCATCTATGATCCTTCATCATTTGGTTATCTAGAAATTTTAAATCTGGTGGAAATTAGTTTTCTATCAATTTTCTATTTTTTTATAATTTATTCATTGTCCAATATATTTTTTCTCAATTTATTCTACAGTTTAAAATAAATAATATATACACCAACTATTTTTCTGAAATTCTGTTTAATATTCCCCTCAGAATATTTTTTGTATAATTATTTATTCTTTATGTATGTCCAATACATGTTATTCCTCAATAATGATTACAAACTTTTTAAACCTATAATAATTTCTTTCCAGTGATGGTCACAATTTTTTCTAAACGTATATAAATATTTATAGTCAACAATTTTTTTAATCAGCATTGCCAACTATACAATGCTAAATCATAGCCAACATAAGAAATTAATATCAACAACTTGTGTATGTACTTTACCTTCGCTGACGGTACCACCAAGATAACATCCAACGTAGATGTCCAAATATTTTTTAAGAAAATAAATTTATGCGCGAGCCGCCGTTTTGGCGGCATCGGCTAACACGTGCTTATTCAATTTGTTCAGACAGCCATGGTTGAAATATAAATAATAAACGGGCAGGTAACGATTGTACATTAATTTTTGCGTCTGTATTATTTTTAGGGTAGAGTGGGATATGCTAATTAATTAAATCTAAATATTTAAACAAATCATAATATAAAAATTGTACAATCAGATACAGAATATTTCATTGTCTTATAGGAAAAATATGTTTTTAAATACTGAATTTGTAAATTGAATTAGTACTGGATGAAATTTTTTTTTACCAACTCAAATTTCATATTCTAGCTTAAGAAACGTATGAAAAATATTAAAAAATATTTTTGAAATCCTTGAAATCATTGGAATCCTTGGATTCGTTGAAATCCTTGGAATTCTTGAAATGCTTGAAATAACCTAACCTCAGTTAAGACGAAACTTTTGGTATAGTACAAAATGTTTTTGCCAGCCTTGAAATCCTTGAAATTCTTGGATTCCTTGAAAGCCTTGGAATCCTGAAAATTCTTAGAATCCTTGAAATCCCTAGAATGCTCGGAAGCCTTGGAATTATAGAAATCCTTGGAATCCTTGGAATCTTTGAAATACTTGGAATCCTTTGAAGCCTTGAATCACTGGAATTTTTGGAATCCATGGAATCTTTGGAATCCTTGGAAGTAGCCCATTTATCCTAGATTGTTGAATAAATGAAAGAAGAATATAATTTTCTTTATATTGATTATATATGTTTATCGATAATACAAAAAGGAGAAAGAATATTTTTATTAAAAAAAAAAAAATAGTTAACCTCGGTTAAGACGAAAATTTTTGTAGTGTACAAAATGCTTTTATTTTTTTGTTAGCCTTGAAATCCTTGAAATTTTTGGAATCCTTGGAATCGTTGAAATCGTTGAAACCCTTCGAATCCTTGGTATCCTTGGAATCCTTAGATTTCTTGGAATCTTTGAAATTCTTGGAATCCTTGAAATCCTTGGAGTCCTTAGAATACTTGGAAGTAGAACATTTATCCTAGATTGTAGAATAAATGAAAAAGAATACAAGTTCATCAGGTTATCCATGTCTCAAATGTGGCCAACCAATGAGTAATGAAACACACAAAATCCAATACCACAGAAATATATTTGTTGTAATAATTTAAATATGAAATTGGCAACTAGTTTCGGTTTCTGCCATCATCAGGCCTACAATAGCGCTGGTTAATAAACAACAGGTACAAATAAAATATTAATATAGATTATGGTATCGTTGAAATCCTTGAAATCTTTGAAATCCTTGAAATCCTTGAAATCCTTGAAATCCTTGAAATCCTTGAAATCCTTGAAATCCTTGGAATCCTTGAAATCTTTGGAATTCATGGAATCCCTGAAATCCTTGAAATCCTTGGAATCCTTAGAATCCTTGAAAGTAGCCCATTTATACTAGATTGTAGAATAAATAAAAAGGAATATATCTATTTTTTTTATATTTATTATAATGTTTATCGGTAATGCAAAAAGGAGAAAGAATATTTTTATTAAAAAAAAAATAGTTAACCTCGGTTAAGACGAAAATTTTTGTAGTGTACAAAATGTTTTGTTCTTGGAATTCTTGGAATCCTTGAAATCCTTATAATACGTGGAATCCTTGGATTACTTGGAATCCTTAGAATTCTTGGAATCCTTGGAATCCCTGGAATCCCTGGAATCCTTGGAATCTATGGAATCCTTGGAATCTCTGGAATCCTTGGAATCCCTGGAATCCTTGGAATCCTTGAATTCCTTGGAATCCTTGAATTCCTTGGAATCCATGGAATTCTTAGAATCCTTGGAATTCTTGGATTCCTTGGAATTGTTGAAATCCTTGAAATCTTTGGAAGCCTTGGATTCCTTGTTATCCTTGAAATTGTTGGAATCGTTGAAATCCTTTAAATCCTCGGAATCCTAGAAATCCTTGGAATCCCTGGAATCCCTGGAATCCTTGAAATCCTTGGAATTCTTGGAATTCTTGGAATCCTTTAAATCCTGATAATTCGTGGAATCCTTGGATTACTTGGAATCCTTAGAATTCTTGGAATCCTTGAATTTCTTGGAATCCCTGGAATTCTTGGAATTATTGAAATCCTTGGAAGCAGCCTAGTTTGTAGAATAATGTACAATAAATGAAAGAAGAATTTATTAAAAAAAAATTTAAAAAATAGTTAACCTCGGTCAAGATGAAAATTTTTGTAGTCTACAAAATGTCTTTGTAAGCCTTGAAATCCTTGAAATCATGGAGTCCTTGAAATTCTTGAACTCCTAGGAAGCCTTGAAATTCTTGGAATCTCTGGAATTCTTGGAATCCTTAGACTTCTTCTAAGTAGCCTATTTATCCTAGATTGTAGAATAAATAAAAAAGAATATCTATTTTCTTTATATTTATTATAATGTTTATTAAAAATAATAGTTAACCCCGGTTAAGACGAAAATTTTTGTAGAGTACAAAATGTTTTTGCAAGCCATGAAATCCTTGAAATTCTTGGATTCCTTCGAATCCTTGGAATCCTTGGAATTCTTGGATTCCTTCGAATCCTTGGAATCCTTGGAATCCTTGGAATTCTTAGAATTGTTGAAATCCTTGAAATCTTTGGAAGGCTTGGATTCCTTGTTATCCTTGAAATTGTTGAAATCGTTTAAATCCTTGGAATCCTCGGAATCCTAGAAATCCTTGGAATCCCTGGAATCCATGAAATCCTTGGAATCCTTGGAATTCTTGGAATCGTTGGAATAATGGAATCCTTGGAATCTTTGGCATCCTTGGAAGGAGCCCATTTATCCTAGATTGTAGAATAAATGAAAAAGAATGTATCTATTTTCTTTATATTTGTTATAATATTTGTCAATTATGCAAATAGGAGAAATATTAGAAAAAAATAGGACGAAAATTTTTATTGTGTAGAATTTTATTTTTTTTTTGATTAATAAATGTTTACTTAATACCAACCAAATAATACTTCGTAACACTTTTGTTTCTTTATTGGCATTCTTTATAAATTTGACAAACTCACGCAACACATGGAAGCACACCAATCACTAGGCTTCCACAAAAACTAGCCTACTTGATCAAAAAAAAAACTTACTATCTCCGCTTCAAGGCGTATACGTGTGTAGCGGTTAAATCGTATTTATTATACCAGGACCGGACTAAATTTATTAATACAAGTTGATAAGATAGTTCTTTATTGATTTTTATGCTCACATTTATAGTAGGTATTTTTTGTTTGACAAAAAATTTTATTCGTTATAAAAGTTTCTAAATCCAATAAACAATATTAATATGCAAAAACATATATAGTGTAGTTCATAAAATATGTAAATTATCATTAATTAAAATATTGTTCTTTGTACACACTGTATTTTTAATTTGACAAAAAAATTTTACTCACTGTTAAAGTTTTTAAATTTAATAAATTTAATTAATATGCAAAATTATAAAAAATATACAGTGTGATTTAAAAAAATATGTAAATTATCAATAATTAAAACATTTTCGGTTGCACATCCTGTATTTTCAATTTGACAAAAAATTTTACTTATTGTAAAAGCTTCTAAATCTAATAAATTTAATTAATTTGTAAAAAATAAAAAATATACAGTGTGATTTAATAAAATATGTAAATTATCATTAATTAAAACATTTTTAGTTGCACATCCTGTATTTTCAATTTGACAAAAAATGTTACTCATTGTTAAAGTTTCTAAATCTAATAAATTTAATTAATATGTAAAAAAATAAAAAATATACAGTGTGATTTAATAAAAATGTAAATTATCATCAATTAAAACATTTTTGGTTGCACATCCTGTATTTTCAATTTGACAAAAAATTTTATTCATTGTTAAAGTTTTTAAATTTAATAAATTTAATTGATATCCAAAAAAATAAAAAATATACAGTGTGATTTAAAAATATTTGTAAATTATCATTAATTAAAACATTTGTATACACTGTATTTTTAATTTGACAAAAAATTTTACTCATTGTAAAGTTTTCTAAATCTAATAAATTTAATTAATATGCAAAAAAATAAAAAATATACAGTGTGATTTAATAAAATATGTAAATTATCATTAATTAAAACATTTTTGGTTGCACATCCTGTATTTTCAATTTGACAAAAAATTTTACTCATTGTAAAAGTTTCTAAAATTAATAGATTTAATTAATATGCAAAAAATAAAAAATATACACTGTGATTTAAAAAAATATGTAAATTATCATTAATTAAAACATTTTTCTTTGTACACACTGTATTTTTAATTTGACAAAAAATTTTACTAATTGTAAAAGTTTCTAAATCTAATAAATTTAATTAATATGTAAAAAAATAAAAAATATACAGTGTGATTTAATAAAATATGTAAATTATAATTAATTAAAACATTTTTGGTTGCACATTCTGTATTTTCAATTTGACAAAAAATTTTACTCATTGTAAAAGCTTCTAAATCTAATAAATTTAATTAATATGTAAAAAAATAAAAAATATACAGTGTGATTTAAAAAAATATGTAAATTATAATTAATTAAAACATTTTTGGTTGCACATCTTGTATTTTCAATTTGACCAAAAATTTTACTTATTGTAAAAGTTTCTAAATCTAATAAATTTAATTAATACGCAAAAAAATAAAAAATATACACTGTGATTTAAAAAAATATGTAAATTATCATTAATTAAAACATTTTTGGTTGCACATCCTGTATTTTTAATTTGACAAAAAAATTTACTCATTGTTAAAGTTTTTAAATCTAATAAATTTAATTAATATGCAAAAAAATAAAAAATATACAGTGTGATTTAAAAAAATATGTAAATTATCATTAATTAAAACATTTTTAGTTGCACATCCTGTACTTTCAATTTGACAAAAAATTTTACTCATTGTAAAAGCTTCTAAATCTAATAAATTTAAATAATATGCAAAAAATAAAAAATATACAGTGCGATTTAAAAAATATATAAATTATCATTAATTAAAACATTTTTGGTTGCACATCCTGTATTTTCAATTTGACAAAAAATTTTACTCATTGTAAAAGTTTCTAAATTTAATAAATTTAATTAAAATGCAAAAAAATAAAAAATATACAGTGTGATTTAATAAAATATGTAAATTATCATTAATTAAAACATTTTAAGTTGCACATCCTGTATTTTCAATTTGACAAAAAATTTTATTCATTGTTAAAGTTTTTAAATTTAATAAATTTAATTTATATGCAAAAAAATAAAAAATATACAGTGCGATTTAAAAAATATGTAAATTATCATGAATTAAAACATTTTTCTTTGCACATCCTGTATTTTCGATTTGACAAAATATTTTACTCATTGTAAAAGTTTCTAAATCTAATAAATTTAATTAATTTGCAAAAAAATAAAAAATATACACTGTGATTTAAAAAAATATGTAAATTATCATTAATTAAAACATTTTTGGTGGCACATCTTGTATTTTCAATTTGACAAAAAATTTTACTCGTTGTAAAAGTTTCTAAATCTATTAAATTTAATTAATATGCAAAAAATAAAAAATATACAGTGTGATTTAAAAAAATATGTAAATTATCATTAATTAAAACATTTTTGGTTGCACATCCTGTATTTTCAATTTAACAAAAAATTTTACTTATTGTAAAAGCTTCTAAATCTAATAAATTTAATTAAAATGCAAAAAAATAAAAAATATACAGTGTGATTTAAAAAAATATGTAAATTATCAATAATTAAAACATTTTCGGTTGCACATCCTGTATTTTCAATTTGACAAAAAATTTTACTTATTGTAAAAGCTTCTAAATCTAATAAATTTAATTAATTTGTAAAAAATAAAAAATATACAGTGTGATTTAATAAAATATGTAAATTATCATTAATTAAAACATTTTTAGTTGCACATCCTGTATTTTCAATTTGACAAAAAATGTTACTCATTGTTAAAGTTTCTAAATCTAATAAATTTAATTAATATGTAAAAAAATAAAAAATATACAGTGTGATTTAATAAAAATGTAAATTATCATCAATTAAAACATTTTTGGTTGCACATCCTGTATTTTCAATTTGACAAAAAATTTTATTCATTGTTAAAGTTTTTAAATTTAATAAATTTAATTAATATGAAAAAAAATAAAAAATATACAGTGTGATTTAAAAATATTTGTAAATTATCATTAATTAAAACATTTGTATTCACTGTATTTTTAATTTGACAAAAAATTTACTCATTGTTAAAGTTTTTAAATTTAATAAATTTAATTGATATCCAAAAAAATAAAAAATATACAGTGTGATTTAAAAATATTTGTAAATTATCATTAATTAAAACATTTGTATATACTGTATTTTTAATTTGACAAAAAATTTACTCATTGTTAAAGTTTTTAAATTTAATAAATTTAATTGATATCCAAAAAAATAAAAAATATACAGTGTGATTTAAAAATATTTGTAAATTATCATTAATTAAAACATTTGTATACACTGTATTTTTAATTTGACAAAAAATTTACTCATTGTAAAAGTTTCTAAATCTATTAAATTTAATTAATATGCAAAAAAATAAAAAATATACCGTGTGATTTAAAAAAATATGTAAATTATCATTAATTAAACCATTTTTGGTTGCACATTCTGTATTTTCAATTTGACAAAAAATTTTACTCATTGTAAAAGCTTCTAAATCTAATAAATTTAATTAAAATGCAAAAAAATAAAAAATATACAGTGTGATTTAAAAAAATATGTAAATTATAATTAATTAAAACATTTTTGGTTGCACATTCTGTATTTTCAATTTGACAAAAAATTTTACTCATTGTAAAAGCTTCTAAATCTAATAAATTTAATTAATATGTAAAAAAATAAAAAATATACAGTGTGATTTAAAAAAATATGTAAATTATAATTAATTAAAACATTTTTGGTTGCACATCTTGTATTTTCAATTTGACCAAAAATTTTACTTATTGTAAAAGTTTCTAAATCTAATAAATTTAATTAATACGCAAAAAAATAAAAAATATACACTGTGATTTAAAAAAATATGTAAATTATCATTAATTAAAACATTTTTGGTTGCACATCCTGTATTTTCAATTTGACAAAAAAATTTATTCATTGTTAAAGTTTTTAAATTTAATAAATTTAATTAATATGCAAAAAAATAAAAAATATACAGTGTGATTTAAAAAAATATATAAATTATCATGAATTAAAACATTTTTCTTTGCACATCCTGTATTTTCGATTTGACAAAATATTTTACTCATTGTAAAAGCTTCTAAATCTAATAAATTTAATTAATATGCAAAAAAATTAAAAATATACAGTGTGATTTAAAAAAATATGTAAATTATCATTAATTAAAACATTTTTAGTTGCACATCCTGTATTTTCAATTTGGCAAAAAATGTTACTCATTGTTAAAGTTTCTAAATCTAATAAATTTAATTAATATGTAAAAAAATAAAAAATATACAGTGTGATTTAATAAAAATGTAAATTATCATCAATTAAAACATTTTTGGTTGCACATCCTGTATTTTCAATTTGACAAAAAATTTTATTCATTGTTAAAGTTTTTAAATTTAATAAATTTAATTAATATGAAAAAAAATAAAAAATATACAGTGTGATTTAAAAATATTTGTAAATTATCATTAATTAAAACATTTGTATTCACTGTATTTTTAATTTGACAAAAAATTTACTCATTGTTAAAGTTTTTAAATTTAATAAATTTAATTGATATCCAAAAAAATAAAAAATATACAGTGTGATTTAAAAATATTTGTAAATTATCATTAATTAAAACATTTGTATATACTGTATTTTTAATTTGACAAAAAATTTACTCATTGTTAAAGTTTTTAAATTTAATAAATTTAATTGATATCCAAAAAAATAAAAAATATACAGTGTGATTTAAAAATATTTGTAAATTATCATTAATTAAAACATTTGTATACACTGTATTTTTAATTTGACAAAAAATTTACTCATTGTAAAAGTTTCTAAATCTATTAAATTTAATTAATATGCAAAAAAATAAAAAATATACCGTGTGATTTAAAAAAATATGTAAATTATCATTAATTAAAACATTTTTGGTTGCACATTCTGTATTTTCAATTTGACAAAAAATTTTACTCATTGTAAAAGCTTCTAAATCTAATAAATTTAATTAAAATGCAAAAAAATAAAAAATATACAGTGTGATTTAAAAAAATATGTAAAGTATCATTAATTAAAACATTTTTGGTTGCACATCCTGTATTTTAAATCTGACAAAAAATTTTAGTCATTGTAAAAGCTTCTAAATTTAATAAATTTAATTAATATGCAAAAAAATAAAAAATATACAGTGTGATTTAAAAAAATATGTAACTTATCATTAATTAAAACATTTTTGGTTGCACATCCTGTATTTTTAATTTGACAAAAAATTTTACTAATTGTAAAAGTTTCTAAATCTAATAAATTTAATTAATACGCAAAAAAATAAAAAATATACAGTGTGATTTAATAAAATATGTAAATTATCATTAATTAAAACATTTTTGGTTGCACATCCTGTATTTTTAATTTGACAAAAAATTTTAGTCATTGTAAAAGCTTCTAAATTTAATAAATTTAATTAATATGCAAAAAAATAAAAAATATACAGTGTGATTTAAAAAAATATGTAAAGTATCATTAATTAAAACATTTTTGGTTGCACATCCTGTATTTTAAATCTGACAAAAAATTTTAGTCATTGTAAAAGCTTCTAAATTTAATAAATTTAATTAATATGCAAAAAAATAAAAAATATACAGTGTGATTTAAAAAAATATGTAACTTATCATTAATTAAAACATTTTTGGTTGCACATCCTGTATTTTTAATTTGACAAAAAATTTTACTAATTGTAAAAGTTTCTAAATCTAATAAATTTAATTAATACGCAAAAAAATAAAAAATATACAGTGTGATTTAATAAAATATGTAAATTATCATTAATTAAAACATTTTTGGTTGCACATTCTGTATTTTCAATTTGACAAAAAATTTTACTCATTGTAAAAGTTTCTAAAATTAATAGATTTAATTAATATGCAAAAAATAAAAAATATACACTGTGATTTAAAAAAATATGTAAATTATCATGAATTAAAACATTTTTCTTTGCACATCCTGTATTTTCGATTTGACAAAATATTTTACTCATTGTAAAAGTTTCTAAATCTAATAAATTTAATTAATATGCAAAAAAATAAAAAATATACAGTGTGATTTAAAAAAATATGTAAATTATCATTAATTAAAACATTTTTTTTACTTTGAAACATTTAACTATTTTCTAATTTTTTTCCAAACACTGTAATCATGTTTTTAATTTATAAAAAAAATTATGCTTTATCAAAATCGTAAGTCAACGTTATAATTTGGTAGAAAATGAAGACGAGTGACCTTGAGAAGAATAAAAATTGCCAAAACTGACCCTAGACAATTTATTTTCATGATTTAACAAAACAAAATTATTTCCTTTCATAAAGAAAATTAATCTTAATCAAACTATTCAAGAATTTCTGAGTCCATTGCTGACTTCGCAGCAGTTTAATCTGGTTCTAAAATAGATGTGCATGCAATTATATCAGTTCATTAAGAGTTTTGTTTTGCTATTTATCCTTGTTTGGTATTCAACTTAATGATAGACGAGGTTGATTTGATATTTATAAGACATCCATGAAAATGAAAAACTCGTTATTATCCACTATACTTTTCAATTACTAGTAATATGGATGAATCGTAACTGTTTAGGTATAATTTTTTGCTTTAACGATGATGCAGGTGCTTTAACGATGATATGTTAAAGACGTTTTAGGATTAATTGTACCGTAGTTTATTTTATATTAAGGGAAAAATGGTTTAAATAAAAAAAATTGTGTGGTCGGGGGATCCCTTTTGGAATTAAGTACCTTATGTTATTTTTTAACTTTTTAAAATGAGAAAAGAAGTCGTAAAAGCCGACAATATCATAAGAATAAGAAAAATGGGAAAAAATGGAAAAAAAAGAAAAAAAAAATAGAAATCAAAAAAAGAATTAGAAGACTAAACTGAATAGTGAGAGAAAAATGAGGAAAAATTAGAAAAAGCAGGAAAAAAAATAAAAAATTAGAAATAAGAATAAAATTAGAAGAATCGGAGAAATCTTTAAATCAGAAAAAATAAGAAAAAACGGAAAATATCGAAAAGAGTTTAAAGAAAAATCAGAAAATATTGGAAAAAAAATGGATAATAAAATTGTACAAAATGTGAAAAACGCAAGAAACGCTAAAATGAAAAAAAGTAGCAAAAAATGCAAAAAATAGCAAAAAAAAATAAAGAACAACCAAAAAAACGGAAAATCGAAGAAATTTTAAAATCAGAAAAAATAAGAAAAAACAGAAAACATCGGAAAAAGTTGGAAGAAAAATCAGGAAATATTTGGAAAAAATTGGATATCAAAATTGTAAAAAAATCACAAAAAAAACAAAGAACAACCAAAAAAACTTTAAATTGAAAAAATTTTCAAATCGGAAAAAATAAGAAAAAATACAAAATATCTGAAAAATTTGGAAGAAAAATCAAAAAAAATTGGATAACAAAATTGTAAAAAACCGAAAAAACGCAAGAAACGCTAAAACGAAAAAAAAGTCGCAAAAAATGCAAAAAATCACAAAAAAAAAAACAAAGAACAACCAAAAAAACGGAAAATCGAAAAAATCTGTATTTCAGAAAAATAAGAGAAAATAGAAAACATCGGAAAAAGTTTAAAGAAAATCGCAAAAAAAAACAAAGAACAACCAAAAAAACTTAAAATCGAAAAAATCTTCTAATCGGAAAAAATAGGAAAAAATAGAAAACATTTGAAAAAATTGGAAGAAAAATCAGAAAAAATTGGATAATAAAATTGTAAAATACCGAAAAAACGCAAGAAACGCTAAAACGAAAAAAAGTCCCAAAAAATGTAAAAAATCCCAAAAAAACAAAGAACAACCAAAAAAACGGAAATTTGAAAAAATCTTTAATTCAGAAAAAAGAAGTAGAAATAGTAAATATCGGAAAAAATTGGAAGAAAAATCAAAAATATTCGAAAAAAAAAAGGATAATAAAATTGTAAAAAAGTGAAAAAACGCAAGAAAGGCTAAAAAGAAAAAAAGACGCAAAAAATTGCAAAAAACAAAGAACAACCAAAAAACCGGAAAATCGAAAAAATCTTTTAATCAAAAAAAAATAAGAAAAAATAGAGGAAAAAGACGAAAAAGAGTCGGAAGAAATGCAAAAAATCACAAAAAGAAACAAAGAAAAACTAAAAAAATGAAAAATCGAAAAAATCTTTAGATCAGAAAAAATAAGAAAAAATAGCGGAAAAAGTTGGAAGAAAAATCAGAAAATATTGGAAAAAAATTTTATAAAAAAATTGTACAAAATGTGAAAAACGCAAGAAACACTAAAACGAAAAAAAGTCGCGAAAAATGCAAAAAATTGCAAAAAAAAAAGAACAACCAAAACAACGGAAAATCGAAATAATCTTTAATTCAGAAAAAATATGAGAAAATAAAAAACATCGGAAAAAGTGGGTAGAAAAATCAGAGAATATTGGAAAAAAATTGACAGTGAAATTTTAAAAAACCGAAAAAACGCAAGAAATGCTGAAACGAAAAAAGTGACTAAAATGCACAAAATCGCCAAAAAAAAACAAAGAACAACCAAAAAAAAACGGAAAATCGAAAAAATCTTTAAATAAAAAAAAATAAGAAAAATAGAAAACATCGGACAAAGTTGAAAGAAAAATCAGAAAATATTCGAAAAAAAAATGGATAATAAAATTGTAAAAAAACCGAAAAAATCGAAAAAATCACTAAAACAGAAAAAAAAAGAAAACATCGGAAAAAGTTTTAAGAAAAATCAGAAAATATTGGAAAAAAATTTCATAACAAAATTGTAAAAAACCGAAAAAACGCAAGAAACGCTAAAACGAAGAAAAGCAGCAAAAAACCAAAGAACAACCAAAAAAAAAAACGAAAACAATTGTAGCCATAAAAAAACTCGAATCAAAATCCCAAAAAAATATCAAAAAATCGCAAACGGAGAAATTTACCATTTATTATTATAAATGATACTGAAAATTTAAGCAAAACTGAACAAAAGTGTGAAAGTCAAATTAAGATATCTAAAAAACTAAAAAAGTTATAACATTTTAAAATTACCTGACGTCATTTCTCCTAACTAGTGTACAACGAATAATTATTCTAGTCATCATAAAAAATGTGTATCTTACTTCTTATAGGCTTTATTTTCCTTTGTTTGGTCCTGATGGATGGGAATCATAAATTCCAGTTCACACACTAAAAATAAATTTCTAAATTTTACGATATTTCCCTTTGATATCAAAAATTCATAATAATTTAAATTCCATCTATATTAAAACTAAATATTACAAAAAAATTCGTCTCTTTATAATTCAAATACTGGAAAACCCGTAATTAGAGCTTTGTTTATTTTTCTCTGTATTTACATTTGGAAACGGACGACACAGTGAAACAATTTACAGTATACAGTATTTTGTACAAAGTAAAACAAATAAAAGTCGAAATGAAATAAATAATAACGACATGTGTTTGAAAACATTTCAATTTCTGTACTACCAAAGCCGCACTAATTTTTTTTTGTTTACAATTTGTAGCTTTATCAATAAATAAAAAAAATTTCTCAAACTAATATTAAAATTTTTTAATGAACAAACATAAAATGTGTATATAGGTAAAACTATATCAAATTATATTTTTTCGTATCAAAATATCACTCATAGTGTGTTTTCTTCAGAATGGCGGGGTAGTTAGAAATGCAAAGTGGTCTTTACCCAACGAAACTTAAAAATCAACTGAATTCTGGGATTTGTAACCGTTACTAAAATATTGATATTGGCAAGTTAAGTCATATGATTTTCAGCGGGCCTCATTGTTTAGTCAGAAAAAGTTGCCAAAAAACTGATAATCCCGCTAATGGAACTTAAAATATATCTCTTACATTTGATTCCTAATTTATCAGATTCTTGTTATTTGTTTGGACGAGTCAATTGTATTTGCTACCCAAAAAAATTCTCACATTTGCACAATACATTTTACTGGGTGTTACATTCCCTCCCCCTTAGACAAATCAAAAAAACCTACCAGTATAACCCTACTATCCTTGCATATTCTGGAATCTCGTTGACGACGTACTAGTGCAACTTTGATGGACACCGACTCTCGGTTCCTTGTAGTCTGAGTCCTTTTTGTCACAAAAAAAACACCTTACTGTTACACTACAAACAACATGTTCCTACAAGTTCACTACAAGTCCACTTCCTGATTTATACTCGTCCTGCCATGCTAAATTTAACTTAAGGGAAAAAATTGAAAACTAGATTAAAATTTTTTTACATTTGAAGCTGGTCCACTCAACGAATGTCCTTGAAATCGTCCTGCAGTACTCGTTATCCTATATTCATTAATAATTAATTAAATACTAAAATTTAAATTTTACTCCTGCTTCTCCTTGACTACAGATCGTCTTGTATTCCTTTCCTGTAGGTGTTCCCCTGGAAGTGGTGGTTGTTGTTATCCTGCTGTTTTGTCCTTTTTTTGTACTGTAAAATCCTGCTTGGTGGTTCTCTGCTGCTGTAAAACGCTTTCCTTCAGTCCTCAGGATCCTTGTTTCTGTTCTCTTCTTTTCCTGCACTCATACCCTTATCTCCTCCTATTCTATAGGCTATTAGTAGGACGATTCAAAGGAAAATTCAGGAACTAGCTGACAGTCACGAGAGGTACAGCAGGAAATTATCCTGCTGTACCTCTCGTGGCATAGGATATTAGTAGGATGAATCAAAGATAAATTCAGGAACTAGCAGACAGCCACGAGATGTACAGCAGGAAAATTTATATTTCTATATTTTATTATTTGTCTATAAATTTTTATAAAATTTACATATTTTTACATATTTTTACATATTTTTACATATTTTTACATATTTTTACATATTTTTACATATTTTTACATATTTAATTTACAAATTTTTACAAATTTTTACAAATTTTTACAAATTTTTACAAATTTTTACAAATTTTTACAAATTTTCCATATTTTACAATTTTTGAAGTTTCTGACATTTTTGAAATGTTTATAGTTTCTAATAATTTTTTTATGTTTTTTTTTTTAATATTTGATGTTTTTACAATTTTCGATGTATTTTTAATTTTTTTTGATGTTTTTTGAAAAATTTGATATAGCTACTTCTGAAATTTTTTTAGCGATTTTCTGACATTTTTAGCTGTTTTTAGATGTTTTTAAGTTTTTTTGTCTTTTATAGCGATTTTTTTATTATTTTTTAGTGGTTTTTTGACATTTTTTTTGACATATTTAGCGATTTTTTAATATTTTTTGGCGACTTTTTGACAAATTTTAGCGATTTTTTAATATTTTTTAGTAATTTTTTTTTCAACATTTTTAGCGATTTTGTTGACATTTTCAGCGATTTTTTTTACATTTTTGTGACTTTTATTGTTTATTAGTGATTTTTTGATATTTCTAGCGGTTTTTTGACTTCCTTGGCGATTTTTT
Source organism: Neocrepidodera transversa (assembly GCA_963243735.1). Classification (NCBI taxonomy): domain Eukaryota; kingdom Metazoa; phylum Arthropoda; class Insecta; order Coleoptera; family Chrysomelidae; genus Neocrepidodera; species Neocrepidodera transversa. The sequence goes on from OY725353.1 coordinate 3,389,156, forward strand.
AGACATTTTTTTTTAGTTTTTTTTGTATTTTTTAAATATTTTTTAGTGATTTTTGGACTTTTTAGCGATTCTTTAATATATTTTACCGAGTTTTTTGAAATTCCTAGCGATTTTTTAATATTTCTCAGGGATTTTTGACATTTTCATAAATTTTTTTGACATTTTTAGCGATTTTTTTGACATTTTTAGCGATTTTTTATTATTTCATAGCAGTTTTTGAATGTCTTCAAAATGTTTTTGAAATTCTTAAAATTTATGAAGTTTTGAAATTTTCATTTTGCAATTTTCAAGAATATTTAATATACAGGGTGTTTCATAGGTAAAGGTACATACGCTAACTGTGGATAAAGGACACTTAGACGAATCCAAAAAACCTATATACGATTGGTCTAGCTCGCTTCATTACAAAGTTACAGGGTGTTTTGTCAATATTTCTCATTTTTTCACCCTCCGTATATTTGGAACCATCACGTATATTTTTCTGATATTTAGCAAGATTGTTCTACTCTATTAGGACAATCAACAAACATAGTGACCAAATTTTAAATCCAGGTCTGGCTTCAAAAAAAGATATCAAAATAATTTTTCTCTAGAACAACACCCTGTATATCGAAATTTTAAAAATTGGACTGCATATTCGAAAAGAGCGGAAAAAGTTGAGTGGGAATACATATTTCTTGAGACTGCACATTTCATTTTACTATTAAAATTTTAAAAGCAAACTTAGATTTATTAATTTTCGTGGAATTCGTACATAGTTTGTGTTATTCATTAGAAATTGTTTTTTAGTGATAACGCTCAGTTTTCAATATAATTCTTTTATGGTATCAAAGTAAATTTCTTTTTAGGTTTTTACTTAATAAAATATTGTTTAAATAATACAAGTGCAAAATAATCTTTATTTTCTGATGACAAATATAGGACAAATTTATGATTCACAAAAGCAATCCGTAAGACAGTAGTCTAAATTTTCAAGAAAAAAAAAACAAAAAATGTTTAAGTTTGAAGAAATTTATTAATATCAAGTTTCTGACTAAAATATGTCCTTTTGAAATTGGTTTTTAATCCAAGGGAAGCTTTTTTTAGGCAGAAAGTGGTAAAATCTTAATTTTGCATAAAACGAAAACAGTAAAGCGTTATTTTTAACTGAAATTGAAAATCAATAAAAGAAAATACCCAAACAATTAATGGGGTCATGTAATTAATAAAATTTATTATTCAATTAAAAAATACCTAAAGAAGATATTCAAAATGTGAACCATTTTCTTGAATGCATAGTCTTGCTCTTCAAATAATATTTAGAACTGATTTTCTAATCATGGCTGGCAAAACTCTAATTATTATAACATTTGTAGTCCAAGAATAGCTCTTTTCAACCAGCCCAAGTTGGTTAAAATCGGCTCAGCCGTTTTGAAGATCCATCCCCACCAGTTTATGTTTGCCAAACAAAAAAGATTCAGATTATCCTCGACTTTAAAGTTCAAGTATTTTTTTGTTAGGTTAATATAGCGGATTTCATAGAAACATAACTTTTTTAGATTCAAGATTGCAGTTACGCCCCCTAGCGGCCATTTCAGAAACTTGAAAATATTTTCCAGGTTTTTCTCTTGGCCGCTTTAGTCATAACTTTATTTGCCGCAACCCTCTACGATGGCTAGATTCCCAGATACAGTACCTCGCATTCTTAGTTGGCCACCCTGTACTATGAAAAATGCGGTGTAATGTTATTTTAAAAATTGTTTGTTTTAACTTTTTACCAAACATTTTCTGACAGCGAATATTAGGACTCTTCTTTTAATTTTAATTTGTAATGCGTTTCAAAAACTATTCAAATTCTTTTAGATTTCACTAATTAACTCACCAATAAAAGGTTAGTCTAAGTCTATTTTGGAATCAAAAAACAAATACAGTAAGTTTTTGAAACTGTGGACTCTGCCCATTACCATACATGTTTCATCCTTTCGGAATCTTCAGTGGCACTTTGTCGGAATACATAATTTCAAAAACTCACTCTGTCTGAATACCCCAAGTATTTCTATGTATTCTAAAAATAACGCCATCTGCTGGCAACCAAGTTGTACTTGGATAGACCCGTTTACAGGATTGTATTCTGATAAACGGCCTGCCCGGTTGGTACCCATCAACCATACGATAGATGGTCTATTTTGGAACTTCATTTTTTATTTTGAAGATTGCTTATTCTATTGAGAATCGCCAATTTTTTTAATATTTAGTCAACGTTTTATTAAGCAAAAACCTAAAAAGCAATTTTCTTTGATACCATAAAAGAATTTTGTTGAAAACTCTGAGCATTATCACAAAAAGAAATCCTAATGAAGAACACGACTATGCACGAATTCCACGAAAATTAATAAATCTTAAGTTTGCTTTTAAATTTTTTATAGTAGAATGAAATGTGCAGTCTCAAAAAATATTTATTCCCACTCAACATTTTCCGCTCTTTTCGAATATGCAATCCAAATTTTAAAATTTCGATATACAGGGTGTTGTTCTAGAGAAAAATTATTTTGATAACTTTTTTTGAAGCCGGACCTGGATTTTAAATTTGGTCACTATGTCTGTTGATTGTCCTAATAGAGTAGAACAATCTTGCAAAATATCAGAAAAATATACGGGATGGTTCCAAATATACGGCGGGTGAAAGAAATGAGTAATATTGACAAAACACCCTGTAACTTAGTAATGAAGCGAGCTAGACCTATCATATATAGGTTTTTTGGATTCCTCTAAGTGTCCTTTATCTACAATTAGCGTATGTACCTTTACCTATGAAACACCCTGTATATGGAAATGTTCGATATATCTTAGAAATTATTGAAATTTTTGAATTTCCAGACTTTTTTTTTATTTTCAAATTTTTGACATGTTTTTGAAATTTTAGCTATTTTTTAAATATTCTTTACTGATTTTTTGATTTTTTAGTGGTTTTTTGAAATTTCTTGGCGATTTTTGATATTGTTCGCGGTTTTTAGACATTTTTAAATTTTTTTGACAAATTTTAGCGATTTTTTAATATTTTTTACTAATTATTTTAACATTTTTAGCGATTTTTTTGACGTTTCTGGTGATTTTTTGACATTTTTGCGATTTTTATTATTTATTGGTCATTTTTTGATATTTCTAGCGGTTTTTTGACTTCCTTGGCGATTTTTTAGACATTTTTTTTTAGTTTTTTTTGAATTTTTTATCGATTTTTTAAATATTTTTTAGTGATTTTCTGACTTTTTAGCTATTCTTTAATAAATTTTACCGAGTTTTTTGAAATACCTAGCGATTTTTAATATTTCTCAGTGATTTTTTGACACATTTTTTAATATTTTAACTAATTTTTTGCGACTTTTTTGATATTTTCATAGATTTTTTTAACATTTTTAGCGATTTTTTATTATTTCATGGCGTTTTTTTGACATTTTTAAAGATTTTTTAATATTTCCTGTTGATTTTGACTTTAGTCGCAGTTTTTGAACGTCTTAAAATTTATGAAGTTTTGTAATTTTCATTTTGCAATTTTCAAGAATTTTCAATATATTATGAAATGTTCGATATATTTTAGAAATTATCGAAATTTTTGAATTTCTAGACATTTTTTTTATTTTCAAATTTTTTACATATTTTTGCAATTTTCAATATTTTAAATTTCCTTAAATTTATTTTTTTTTAATGTTTGAAACTTAATAGAATCATGTTTATTGGTGTATTATTTAAATTGTCGCAAAATTCCACTAATACCAAAATATTTTTAGTATATTTTTCGATATTTGTTGCCAAATTTTGCACGCAGTTAAAGTGGTAATATATTTAACGATAATTGGCAAAAAATTAGACAAATTAACAAAAATTGTAGAAAATAAATCAGTTCTATTAATTACATAAAAAAAACGAATTTTTAATTATTTAATTTGTATAAAAATATTTAAATGTGGGAGCGATATCAAAAAAATTATATAAAATGACAAAAATTCTTTGAAATAAATAGATAATAGATTTAATTCTTAAATTATTGTAAAACTTTATTGCATTTTTAACTCTTTTGTTACCATATGAACTTGTCGGTGATTTTATTTATGCTTTAAAAAAAACTTCATTTTGCTACTATTTAAATATTTGTTTTAATAATAAAAAATAAATAATAAACATAATTGAATAAATCACTCGATACACACGTACACATCTACATAAAAAAAAAACATTCAACCCAAGCTAAATTTACTACCTTAACAATCATGCATGCGGATAAGAACGTCAGATTATCTGATAAATAATTATAAGAAATTGCAGTGTAAGTATAGTTTTACATGGTTAGAACCAACGCATGTTGTTTCTTATAGACTTGTTTTGGACTTGTTAAGGCCTTGTATAAATTAATAAAGAGAATGAATTATAATTGTAATCGGTTTTCGTTCAGCCTCAGATTGGGATCGTCAACGTCAAAACGAGTTTTAACTATTTTAATGTTTACTTAAAGATGTCCTATTTAAAGGTCAATATTTTATTATAGCAAAAAAATATTGTTCAAGCACCGTAAATATTGTCGATATATATCATAAAGAACAGGAAATAATGATGTATTGTTTATAATTATTTCCTAACGGAAATGGAATTTTTTGATACAAACTCGTTTTTATTTCACTAAATATCTTTCCTAAATAAAAATCTCTTTAAGTGTAATTAATAATTTAAAAGAGTATCGCACTTTAATCCTTATTTGTTAAGATGAAAAGTCTGCATTCTTTTTTCGCTACATAAAACGAAGTGCTAAAATTTGTGACATATCAAAGCTTTGTCAAGCCATAACAGTTATACCTAATATAGGGGTAATTGTTTTAAGAAGACAGGATACACTTACACATATCGCAAACAGCTGAAAGTGCATCCAACCAGTGTGCGGGTAGGCATTTTGTTATACACTGCCCGACGCTGATTTAAATTTAAAAGAGAATTTTTGAAGCTAAAATTAACTGGAGTTAAGAAATAACGACTAGACTCTTCTCCTCTCTATTATCGCTATGAATGTCCCATGAGATTCCCGCGTTATCTTTAAGAGTGTGTAACAAATAAAATCGCGCACGGCACTGTACTACACTTACCTTCAAATATAAGGTCAGATGTAACAGTTGTAACCCCCACTGAAAGATGGAGTCACTAGCGTACTTGTTTCGTATATCCAGTCAAGCTTATGATGGCCGGAGTTTAACTATTTAGTTGCTGTGGCAATCCGAATTATAATAGCAGTGGCAGTCTGAAGAAACTATTTGGTTTAGGGAACCACTGTCTGTAAAAGTTGAATTGGAAATCACTTTATGTTACCTTGACAGTAGCGTCACAGCTTAACTGCATTGTCAGCCTGGTCAATAGGTCCATCCCCTTTGTTTCCCTCCCAACTAATTTCATTGTGATTTTCTGGTATTCTGGAGGCTGATGATGAAGATCTAGCTGAGGATAATAGGTGAGGGGCGAGTTGATAAATCCTATTTGAGAGTTTGGTCTAGGTACTATAGGGATTTTATGAGTAATGCTTTGAATTTTTTCCTAACAACGAATAGCAGCAATAAGCGCAGTTTTTTCAGTGCTGCCGTTACATATTTGCCAAAGTTCTCCAATTGGTCCTCTTCTTCAACATGTGTTGCTTTGAGTAGATAGTGTCCCCCTTCAGATCAATCTTCCTAGAAAATTTACTTGATTTTCCCCCAGATTGACATTGAGACCCACCCACGCTCAACCGCCCCTACCCCAGAGGTCTACAGAAGACGTACTTCAGACGTTCTTCAGACGTCTACAGAAGTCTACAGAAATCTATAGAGCAACACAGACGTCTACAGAAGACGTATTTCAGACGTCTGTGGTGATCTGTAGACCTCTGCGGTAGGGGCGGTTGAGCGTGGGTGAGCCTCAAGATCAATCTGGGAGAAAATAGCAATTTTTTTAGCGATTTTTTGACAAATTTTAGCGATTTATTAATATTTTTTACTAATTATTTTAACATTTTTAGCGTTTTTTTTGACGTTTCTGGTGAGTTTTTGACATTTTTAGCGATTTTTAGTATTTTTTGCGGTTTTTTGACATTTTAAGCGATATTTCTTGGCAATTTTTAGACATGTTTTTAGGGGTTTTTTGACATTTTGAGCGTTATTTCGATATTTTTATCGATTTTTTGACATTTTTAGCGCTTTCTTATTATTTTTTAGAAATTTTCTGCAATTTTTTATATTTCATAGGGATTTTTTGACATTTTTAGCAGTTATTTTTACTTCCTTGTCAATTTTGTAGATATTTTCAAGATTTTTGTCTTTTTTTGCGATTTTTTTCAATATTTAGTGTTTTTTTTTACTTTTTGGCTATTTTTTAATATTGCTTAGCAATTTTTGACATTGTTCGCGTTTTATAGACATTTTTAATTTTTTTTTGGCATTTTTAGCGATTTTTTAATATATCTTACCGATTATTTTTTTTTTAATCTTTAGCGATTTTTTAATATTTCTCAGCGATTTTTGAGAAATTTTAGCGTTTTTTTGTGATATTTTTAGCCATTTTTTAATATTTCTAAGTGTTTTTTTGACAAATTTTAGCGATTTTTTTAATATTACTTAGTATTTTTTTTACATTTTTAGCGATTTTTTGACAACTGTAGGGATTTTTTAATATTACCAATGTTTTTATATTTTTTTACCGGGTTTTAAACATTTTTTAATTTTTCTGACATTTTTGCGATTTTTTAATATTTCTTAGCGATTTTTTCACATTTTTAGAGATCTTATTAATATTTCTTGGCGATTTTTGACATTGTGGCGATTTTCATACATTTTTAACTTTTTTTGACATTTTTAGCGATTTTTTAATATTTCTTAGTGATTTTTTGTCATTTATTATTTTAAGTGATTTTTTGACAGTTGTAGAAATTTTTTAATATTTATTAGCGATTTTTTGACATTGTTAGCGGTTGTTTGACATTTTTAGCGATTTTTTAATATTTTTAAGTCGCGATTTTTTGACATTTTTAGCAAGTATATAGAACCGGGTCATATACAAGAGTTGCATTTGTACAATATTTTCCGAATGTTCAATTTGATATAATAGTACCAATAGATTCTAACTTCTGTTATAAAAAATAAATTCATATAACCCTACTTTTCCAAGAAAAATTATATTCTTAAAAATCTAACTTCTCGTTTTAGAGAGGATTTAAAAAAAAATTAGTTTCTGGCTTGAACATCTATTTTTTTTTATTCCTAGTAAAAACAAACTAAAATGACGTCTAGGGATATTTTTTTATGTTGTACTAATTGATGAAATGTCAATTAATGACACGTCCAAAAAAATACTGGGACCTCTAAAAATTTACTGGGACTTCTGAAAAATGATGTATAAACTTCCAAAAAATAACTGGGACTTTTGAAAAAATACTGACACATCCAAAAAATTACTGGGACTTCTAAAAATTTACTGGGACTTCTGAAAAATGATGTATAAACTTCCAAAAAATAACTCGGACTTTTGAAAAAATACTGGGACTTCTAAAAAATTACTGATACATCCAAAAAATTACTGGGACTTCTAAAAATTTACTGGGACTTCTGAAAAATGATGTAAAGACTTCCAAAAAATATCTAGGACTTTAAAAAAATTACTAAGACTTCTATAAAAAATTACTGACATATCCAAAAAATTACTGGGACTTCTAATAATTAACTGGGATTCCTAAAAAATGATGTATAAACTTCCAAAAAATTACTGGGATTTCTAAAAATTTACTGGGACTTCTGAAAAATGATGTATAGACTTCCAAAAATATCTGGGGCTTTAAAAAAATTACTGTGACTTCTAAAAAATTACTGACACATCCAAAAAATTACTGGGACTTCTAAAAATTTACTGGGACTTCTGAAAAATGACGCATACACATTTAAAAAATAACTGCTGGTCACGTGGGAGACAATCATTTATGAATGTTCTATACATCCTCATTTTTGATTTCTAAAAGATAGGACAACAAAAAATTAAAAAAATTAGGATATCAAAAAAAAAAAATCATTGTTAACAATATTTTCGATTATATACGATTTCATTGTGTTAATAATACATTAAAAAATAGTATGTTAGTCGCTAACTATATTTTTATTAATATATTTTTTTATGAGCAGTGTATTTCTGTTCACAAACCAAATGCAGCAGTGTCCAGACTGCATCATTTGATTCATTTGCTCGTCCTCTTCGTTTGAGACGAAAATCTTGTAAAACGAAAACTCGTGGGAATCCATGAGAATGTCAACACATGTTTCGTTCTAGTATACTGGATAGTATATGCTCACTATGGTCGCTTGATCCATTTGAAAGATTGTTCATTTTATATGTTTATTTCCATTTTTTAATACTAAATTATATAATCAATAAATTATAATATTGGTAGTAAAGATTAAGCAATTTTTGAACCATTACTAAATAAATTAGTTTGTCATTATAAAAAATCTACAACGATTCCACAGACGATTATCCAATTTAAATCACAATTCCTATATAACTATTGGCAAACGTTATGAATATCATAATTAAGTGACACTTAAACTTAAGTAGAGTAAGTGAATTATGGCTCCCTGTAAAAGTTTGACACCGAGACGTTTATTAAAACGTCTCATTCAAACACTCTCGGCCCGAACTACTGTTCCAGCCGTAAAAGAAAATTAAGAGCAATACACAACTTGGCCTAAACATTCCACCAAAATTATATAGATTTTAAATTTTAATTTAAATCTAGAATTATTAATATGTATGGAAAACCCAACTCTGATTTAGGTAAGTATTTTAGTCCCAATAGTCCCAATTGATTATTAAATCAGTGGAAAAAATTTTGGTCAGGCATATAGGTGCAGGGACTATAATAGAACATCCACTGCACCCAAATCAACATACGTACCAAAATAACAAATCATGCTAATCAGCTGATTTAAAAAAAAATTAAACAACCCTTGATAACGAAGAAATAGCATTAGCAACACCATAGGAACTCGATCTAACATAGTCCTACCATAAATTTTCTAATAGAGAAAGCTTATTTGCACGACCATCTTTGAGGCTGTCAAACCTGTCGGTACTATCTGGTTTTTACTTCTTATTACCGTTACTTGCAATTTTGGGTTGTATCGGTTTGCCTTTATTTTTGTTCAGTTGGACATTTTCATCTATCTTGTCAACCTTTAGTACCTGTGCAAGTCTCTTTGTGTCATTCCCAACAAAAACTTTTTCTCCCCATTTTAGGCTTGTCTCCTTAATCTTCTAATTCCTTAACAAAAGCTTTCCCAGGTATTCTCTTTGTTGCAAATTGGTTTTTAGTCTCAATCTGTCTTCTTTTCCTGTTCAAACTGTTTCCATCTACAAAATCTGAGTCAGGCACTCCAACATCTTTAATATCAGACAAAAACATTGCTGGTGTAAGTAGAACCAGATCACTTGCATCTACTGACAAGAAATATTCAAGGAGCTTTCGATGACACCTCATTCGGGTCAATGATATTAGCTTTAACAGACCGAATAGCCAAACACTCTATTACCCGATGAGTAAAAAACATTCTAGCAGGAAGGTGTGTCCAGCTCACTCTATTCGGTGAAGCTGTGGAGATGCCAATCAAAAAAGGATGCCACCAGGGAGGAATTCTATCTCCCCTTCTATGGAATCTTGTAATAGGCAACCTCCTCAGACGTCTATATGAATCTGGCATATATGCTCAAGGTTACGCAGACTATTGGAGCACTATAGTCAAAGCGATTCAAAATAACTGGTCTTTAAGGGAAAACATAGAAGAAGAAAATTGGAACCTTTAACCAAACTCTTTGATAATGAAATCACAATATGAGTTTAAATACTGAACTCTAAGCTAACGTGGATGACAAGACGATCATTTGGCAAAAGATGGCCCAAAATAACCACCTGGCTATACACCATGACATTTCGGCCCATAGTGACTTATGGAGCTGTGTTGTGGTGGCCAAAATTTGAACAATCAATAGCAAAAGCCCATCTTACAAGTCTACAAAGACTGTGATGTTTGGAAAAACTGAGCGCACTAAATACATCTACAGCGGCTATGGAAACAATCTTAAATGTTCCTCCCTTGGACATGCTCATCAAGGGAGAAGCTGTATTGGTAGCATACTGTCTTAAATGTACAGGAAAGTGGGAAATTTATTCTAATGGGCGCTGATAATCCAATTCTTCAGATGACCGCTGTTAAAATGTCTCCAACATAACAAGTCGAAAAGCCATTTTCTGCCGACTTGAGTAATAGACAGTAATTGTGGAAAGGAGAGGCCTCATATATGCAAGGAAGCATTGTGTGGTACAGTGAATGCTCGAAAAGCAAAAGATCATGGAAAAACATCAGTCTAAACCCTGATCAACATGCAATGGTATTCCAAGCTGAAATTCAAGCCATTTCAATCTGCGTAGCTAAAGATATTGACAGGGAATCCAAAGGTAAATCCATCTATATTACCTCGGACAGTCCAGCAGTGGTAAAGGCACTGAAATCGCACCAATATAATTTCAAATTTGTATGTGATTACCTATAGTCACTTAGTACCTTGGCAAAAACAACGATATGACTAATGTTTCGGTACCAGGTCATAACGGGGTAGAAGTTAATAAAAAAGCTAGCAAGGAAGGGAACAAAAGATAACTTTATGGATGCCGAACCAGTATGTATAATTTCGTATGCACTGGTTAGTCAAAAAATATCTCTGTTTAACTTTTCCCAATAGAGCTTGGTTTAAGTGGAAGTAGCAACATTTGATATCATGGTATTCTCATCTCCGCCTCGTCTCTCATACTCATCTCTACCTCGTCTCTCATCTCCCAGTTTCCTGCCAATCGCCAATGACTTAAATAAAGTGTACTCAAAAAAGTGATATCCTATCTACTAGCTAGCAAATGACCTATTATAACTCAGTCGTCGACAAATGAGAAAAGTTATCGGCCTGCTAACAGGTGATTGTATACTACGCACAATTAAAAAATTAGACTCCATCATCGAACCACTAACTGCAGAATGTGTGATATGACAGATTTTTTTTTATTCTAACTATTATTGTGGAGGGGGGAATCTTTTAAAGACACCTCATGATTGGTTCTATACCTGCTAAATGCTCCTCGGTAATTTGTTCTTTTTATTTGGTGTTTCCTTGTTGTACCCTGCTGTAGGAGAAAGATTCTTCTTTTCAGGTATATAGTGGGATTGTTGTTCTGAAAATGAAAGTATTAATTATCTTAAGATATTTTATGGTATTTGATACTTACGAGCCTCCCAGGCTGGAAGACTCAGAGCGGTGGGTGGCTCTTCAGCGTCGGTGGTAGTCGGTCGAGCTCATCTAGTGCTTGCTTCACTCAGGATCCTGAGGTTGGGCTGGATGAATTAAATCTTTGGTTTTCAGCTGTGTTCCTGTCAAGTGTCCATTTGATTCTTAGATTTTCTTGGGCGTGTGTACTGGTGCTGTCCAATCTTCTCCCGACATATCCTCTTTGGTGCTTCTTCAATCTGGAAATAATCGTGGGAGGGAGGGAGAAAACGTTTAGAGCTTTATATGTATGGGTTATACCTGCCAAATCGTTCACCCTGAGCACTCCCAAGTAGGTAACCTCAACCAAAGTAACGAGTCTCTCTCCCCAGAGCCCAAGGTTGATTTCACTGAGGTTTTGGTTCGATTTTCGTGAGTAGATGGGATATTTGAACAAGATAAGATAGGTCTTTTGAGGATTCACGGTTAACACTCCACTTGCAACACCATCGGGAGAAACGATCAAGGAGTTGTTGGGTTTTGGTATTAAGAGCTCTGGTAGAAGGACCGGAGGCTGAGATATGGGTATCATCAGCGTAGAGTTCTAGATATTGGCTAGGTGAAGGAGAAAGTCATGGGTGTAAATGACATAGAGGACTGAGGCGATCACGGAGGCTGGGGGACTCCTGCTAGAGGAGTGAAGGAATCGGAGAGTGAATTTCCTATCTTGATATGATTGGTTCTGTTTTGAACATCAAATAGAACTGTTGATGCACAGTGACCAAGGTTGAGTGATTTGGCAGCTATGGTGTGGATTCTTACTAGTGCATCATGGGTGGAATGATCAGACCTAAATCGATGTTGGAATTTGGGGTTAGTTCCCCTTTCATCCAGAAAGCACCAGATACGATCTTTGAGTAGTGTTTCAAATACCTTACCCAGAACATTCGTCAAAGACATAGGCCTGTAGGAATTGAGGGATCTTGGTTCTTTTTGGGGTTTGGGGATAAGGATAGTGTTGGTGGATTTCCAGCAAGTTGGAAAATGGCAGTACTGAAGGCAGGAGTTCATGAGGATGGTAAGGATGGTTGCAGGTAGGTTTTTAGGGCTTATCTTTTGATTTGGTCAGGCCCAGGAGCAGAGTTTTTCCCTTGAAGACATATCGAGGCGATGTCATCAGGAATGAAGGGATTTAGGATTGGGTTTTGGATAGTGGGATTTAATGTTTGAAGGATATCATGGAGTAGGAATTCCGTGTCATCTTGGAATTGGGGATTCAAGTTTGGATTAGGGGGATTGAATATGACAGAAGAAACTGCAGGACACTTAATGACTATGACGCATTGGTGCCAAGAAGAAGAGGCATTTTAGGTATAACCAATGCACAAGATGACTTGACAGAACCAAACTTAGTACCCAAGCTTTAAGATTCAGTATAATGAACTAGGAGGCTCTGCAAGATTGAGCATAATAGGTCAATGTCCAAATATCAAAGGGATAAAGCCCTAAAATAAAAAATGTAGCTACAAATAATATATTTTTTAATATTTTCCAACTTGGTGGAATGATTAGGTAAAACCGTTTGTATTGCTTTTAAATAACACAAGGAACATTCTGCACGGTAGTAAAACCAAATATTATATAGGCAATCGGTGACAAAGTAATTGCGAATAGAAATTTGCATCTAAATACGAAAACATTTGGTACGTATTCGCTGACATTATTCTTAACTTTATATACGAAAAGAAAAGGCAGCGAATTGAGAAATTAAGTTTTATCGAAAAACGATTCGGAAAAGCAACAGTCGAACAATATGGCACCGGAAAATTTATATCGAATAGAAAACACAATTTTTAATACAAAAAAATTTTAATATCTAGATACCATATTTTTTTTTAAATTTTTAAATATGCCTCATGGCTAGAATGACGTCTGCGAACTATTACTACGTTCATTATAATTTTCAGCATGAAATTAAAACTATTAATAATTAAAATATAATTTCAACTATTTTTTATTGTAAATTTCTTTCAATTTTTTGTAAAAAAACAACTATTTGTTTATAAAAATATTTTATTCTGAACCAAAATGAAAACAATATTCCCAATGAATAGAACCGATTATAGCCACTAACTGAGATATTTAAAAACCTCATTCGTCGATAATGATTTTGTGGCTAGATTTTTTTTTCGACATTTAATTTTAACAAACCATCAAATACTGAGTATCGAGTAGATTCACATAATCATTTTTTCAAAGAGGTAATTCCGGAATGAGTTGGTTTTCAATTTATGTATTTAAATCGGACTGTTATTAAGAATTCATAGGCGTAGGGATTTTTTTTTTAAATTTATTTATAAATAAAGTTATCAATAATTTTGTTTTATATTTTATATGTTTAGTATAATCATGACATCATTTGATTTATATTTATTAGATGGTGATCAATATAAATTATAAAGACTGAACACAACAACGGACCTAAGACAGATCCTTGTGGAACTCTCAAGGTAGCTTCCCGTAGTTTAAAATATAAATATGTCACCTGAATATTTCCAGTAAGTTTATTTTTGCTCTTGCATCCACAATTTTGTGCTACAAGAAAATTTCGAGTGATTTTCGTCCATTTACACTAATTTTGCTGTTGCACCCATAATTTATCATAGAAATTTTGAAAAAATTTACACTTTTACAACATTTCATTCTCTTTCAAATAGTTTAAAAAATAAATCTACCACAAGAAGATTTACAGTGATTTTCGTCCATTTACACTAATTTTGCTTTTGCACCCATAATTTTACATGAAAAATTTTTAAAAAATTCGTACATTTACCACATTTTATCTTCTTTTAAATCGTATAAGAATTTTTTTAATATCTTTCATAATTTAAAATATACGTTCTCTACAAGAAAATTTCAAATGAGTTTCGTCCATTTACACAAATTTTGCTCTTGCACCCATAATTTTTCATGAAAAATTTTGAAAAAATTCACACTTTTACGAGACTTTATTGTGTTTCAAATGGTACAAGATTTCTTTTAATACCTTCAATAGTTTAAAAAATAAATGTGCCACAAACAGATTTCAAATGAGTTCCGTCCATCTACATTGATTTTGTTCTTGCACCCATAATTTTCCATGAAAAATTTTGAAAAAAATTCTTGTTTTGACAAAATTTTTTCTTCTTTCTAATGGTTTGAGAATTTTTTTAATATCTTCACTAGTTTAAAAAATAAATGTACCACAAGAAGATTTCAAATGTGATTCATCCATTTACACTGATTTTGCTATGGCACCCACAATTTTTCATGAAAAATTTTGAAAAAATTCGTGTTTTTACAACATTTTATCTTCTTTCAAACGGTATAAGAATTTATTTAATATCTTCAATAGATTAAAAAATAAATCTACCACAAGAACATTTCGAGTGGTTTTCGTCCATTTACACTGATTTTGCTCTTGCACCCATAATTTTTCATGAAAAATTTTGAAAACATTCACACTTGTACAACATTTTATTCTCTTTCAAATGGTATAACAATTTTTTTCATATCTTCAATAGTTTAAAAAATAAATTTACCACAAGAAGATTTCAAATGTTTTTCATAAATTTACACTGATTTTGCTCTGGCACCCATAATTTTTCATGAAAATTTTTTAAAAAATTCATACATTTACCACATTGTATATTCTTCAAAATGGAATGAGCATTTTTTTAATATCTTTGTTAGTTTAAAAAATGCATGCTCCACAAGAAGATTTCAAATGAGTTTCATCCATTTACACTGATTTTGCTCTTGCACCCATAATTTTTGATGAAAAATTTTGAAAATATTCACACTTTTACAACATTTTATCCTCTTTCAAATAGTATAACAATTTTTTTAATATCTTCATTAGTTTAAAAAATAAATCTACCACAAGAAGGTTTCGAGTGATTTTCGTCCATTTACACTGATTTTGCTCTTGCACCCATAATTTTTGATGAAAAATTTTGAAAATATTCACACTTTTACAACATTTTATCCTCTTTCAAATAGTATAACAATTTTTTTAATATCTTCATTAGTTTAAAAAATAAATCTACCACAAGAAGGTTTCGAGTGATTTTCGTCCATTTACACTGATTTTGCTCTTGCACCCATAATTTTTCATGAAAAATTTTTAAAAAATTCACACTTTTACAACATTCTATTTTCTTTAAAGTGGAATAAGAATTTTTTTAATATCTCCCATAGTTTAAAAAATAAATGTGCCACAAGAAGACTTCGATTGAGTTTCATCCATTTACACTAATTTTGCACTTGCACCCATAATTTTTCATGAAAAATTTTGAGTAAAATCCAAATTTTAGATTATTTTATTTTCTTTAAAACGCACTAAGAATTTTTTTAATAGATTATTAAATAAATGTGCCACAAGAAGATTTCAAATGGGTTTCACCCATTTACACTAATTTTGCAGTGGTACCCATATTTTTTAATGAAAAATTTTGAAAATATTCACACTTTTATAACATTTTGGTTTAATTTATTAAATATCTCTTCAATAGCTTAAAAAATAAATCTACCACGAGAAGATTTCGAGTGATTTTCGACCATTTACACTAATTTTGCACTTGCATCCATAATTTTTCATGAAAATTTTTTAAAAAATTCCCAATTTCACAAAATGTTATCTTATTTCAAATGGCACAAGAATTTTTTTAATACCTTCAATAGTTTAAAAAATAAATGTACCACAAGAAGATTTCGAATGATTTTTGTCCGTTTACACAAATTTTGCTCTTGCACCCATAACTTTTCATGAAAATTTTTGAAAAAATTCACACTTTTATAACATTTTATCTACTTTAAATTGTTATAACCATTTTTTAATAGCTTCAATAGTTTAAAAAATAAATATACTAGAAGAAGAGTTGGAATAAGTTTCACCCATTTACACTAATTTTGCAGTTGTACCCATATTTTTAAATGAAAAATTTTGAAAAAATTTACACTTTGGTTTAATTTTTTTGAAAATCTTCAATAGTCTAAAAACTAAATGTGCTACAAGAAGATTTTGAATGATTTTCATCCATTTACACTAATTTTGCGCTTATACCCATAATTTCTTAATGAAAAAATCTCCCGTATTGGATTTTTATTTTATAAAATCCGTATATTATATTCGATCATTTTAAAATAAATTTATTAACCCATTTATATTCAAACCAATTTATTTTTTCATTGCTATTAATAATAATTAAAATCAGAGACGCCACTGTATTGATGCGTTATACTGTGCTACAAAAACAGGGCTTTTAAATAGAATTCTGAAATTACCTGGTGAAAAAATCGCTTTATGATACCTGTGGAAGTTGTTGCTTCTCATCAGAACAGCAGGTAATTGAAAATTTTTAGGTCTAGCTGTAAAAAGAAATAAACTTTTATGGAAATGCGGTATTGAGGAAAAAAGTCAAATCTTTAAATAGTCGTAATTACGGTATTTAATTTAATGTTCTTTATTTTAGTAATAGGCAAAAAATATTTGTTTTATGTATGTTTTTAAGATTTTATTTTATTTATTTACTAAGAAAAAAATTCCATTGTATCTATTTTCATCAAAAAAATAACCAACTTTTTCCAAATATTATCTCCATCCACTGACAGTCACAAGTCATATCCTTTTTCTTTTTTCTATCAACTTTTTCGGTATTTATGTGTCATTTTATCAAAGTTTTCTGGGCTTCTGTTTCTAGAAAAGACACGTCTTGTCCCCTTTCACATATTCTCTTCAAAAGTCAATTATTTCTATAAATAGCCTACATACTGTTCAGGGGTGGAATAAAAAAATATTTTAAAATAGAATACAGAATGTTTATATATAATTTTATTTTTAATATAAATGATTTTTTATTTTAAAAATTCTGTAGTTTAATAATCTTTTTAAAAAATATTAAAAAAAATTATAATTTAGACGACTTAGATGTTTTTTTTTTAATATTGAGGCGAATGACTTGGGTTTTTTTATCATCAAGGCGAGTAACTTGGTTTTTTTTAGTATTGAGGCGAATTGCTTGGGTTTTTTTATCATCGAGGCGAGTAACTTGGTTTTTTTTTAGTATTGAGGCGAATGGCTTGGGGTTTTTTATTATTGAGGCGAATGACTTGGGTTTTTTTATCATCGAGGCGAGTAACTTAGTTTTTTTTAGTATTGGGGCGAATGGCTTGGGTTTTTTTATTATTGAGGCGAATGACTGAGATTTTTTTACCATCGAGGCGAGTGACTTGGTTTTTTTTTAATATTGAGGCGAATTACTCGGGTTTTTTGTCATTGAGGCGAATGACTTGGGCGTTTCATAATATTGAGGAGAATTACTTGGGTTTTTGTAATATTGAGGCGAATGACTTTGGATTTTTTAAAATTGAGGCGAATGACTTGGGTTTTTTATTATTGAGCCGAATGACTTGGGTTTTTTAATACTGAGGCGAATGACTTGGGTTTTTTTATCATCGAGGCGAATGACTTGGGTTTTTTTAATACTGAGGCGAATGACTTAGGATTTTTTAAAATTGAGGCGAACGATTTAGGATGTTTTAAATATTGAGGAGCATTTCTTGGTTTTTTAATATTGAGGCGAATAACTGGGTTTTTTTTAATATTGAGGCGAATAACTGGGTTTTTTAATATTGAGGCGAATGCCTTGGGTTTTTTATATTGAGGCGAATTACTTCGGTTTTTTTATCATCGAGGCGAATGACTTGGGTTTTTTTTAATACTGAGGCGAATGACTTAGGATTTTTTTAAATTGAGGCGAACGATTTAGGATGTTTTAAATATTGAGGAGCATTTCTTGGTTTTTTAATATTGAGGCGAATAACTGGGTTTTTTTTAATATTGAGGCGAATAACTGGGTTTTTTAATATTGAGGCGAATGCCTTGGGTTTTTTATATTGAGGCGAATGACTTCGGTTTTTTTATCATCGAGGCGAATGACTTGGGTTTTTTTTAATACTGAGGCGAATGACTTAGGATTTTTTTAAATTGAGGCGAATGATTTAGGATTTTTTAAATATTCAGGCGAATGACTTGGGTTTTTTATTATTGAGGAGAATGATTTAGAATTTTTGAAAATTGAGGCGATTAACTTGGGTTTTTTTATTATTGAGGCGAATAACTTGGGATTTTTAATATTGAGGCGAATGACTTGGGTATTTTTTTATTGAGTTGAATGATTTAGGATTTAAATATTGAGGGAAATGATAAAACTCAGAAGGAAAATGAAAAAAATCAGAAAAAAAAAGAGAAAAAAGATAAAATTATCATAATTTTTTCATCGACCTCTTTATTCTCATGTTGAACTTATTCAAAAATATCTAGTTGAGAGATTTTTTATGGCAGTTGAAAAAAATCTTTATATTCAACAATTATTTTTTACTTTTTACATTATAAGGAATTCCTTGAAGAAATTAAAAATAACATTTAAAATAAACACGTTTAACATCATCTAATAAAACCACCCACGTGAACCCCATCATAGACGTCTTTCAGACAAAGAATGAGTGACAGACAGACAAAATTAGTTCACTTAAAACTAGTTAAAACTAATTTCGAGGCTGTGGCTTTGGTAGTTTTGACCTAGGCAGAAAGAAACACATGTTACATAATGTGTTCTTCATTAGTACCGCCAGAAAGGAAAATATTGGATTTCCATCAAAATTAATTGGCACATTTGTAGTAAACGCCCTATTTTTTAGTAATTGCTGTGAGAGGTATATTGCTGGAGGTGTGAAAATTCAACGCTAGACTCGTTAGAAGATTATGAAAGATTTATTTGAAGGAATGTAAATATGTCGAAAAATGGGTCAAAAATAATTAGGAAAGAATTTTGTTGAATTTTCATTAGGGATAAAAATATACAACATTGAAAAAATGTAATAAAATAGAAGTAACTTATAGTTATCTATTGTATTTTCATGCAGTATATTTGCATTTCTTTCTCCTCATAGTTTTAATATGTGCAAATGGCCACGTATTGTCGTATTTTTATGAACATGAACATGACGTGACGAAAGGCCATTATTGTTGGCAAAAGCCCTTGCCAGTGCATAGCTTTTTTTTCGTGAGGCAGTCTCATGACCATATTTCATTCTAAATTTAAAGAAACAACAACGCTATTGGAATTTTATCTACGCCACTAAGGCGAATACCATCGTTAGAAAAATGCTGAAATTGCGACTTTTCTGGGTTGGTACGTGGAAATAAAACGGGCAATACTATGTGGAATTAATAACAGGGAAAATAACATTGTTGGAAAAACGGAAACGGTGTATTTTTAACTATTTCATAAATATTTTTTCTAAATGCAAAGTAGGTTACATTCAATGATAAAAAATATATATTTTTTTAAACTGTATAAATTATTTATAAAAAATATATATCAAAAAGTGTGTAAGGCATTTTTTACAATGAATACTTAGATTTAAATTTTGCAACTAAAAAAGAAAAATATTTAAAATGTTTCAAAAACTTTCTATGACGCATAAATCATTTTACCTTTTTTTTTCTACCTACAATCCGACAATTTATGTCGCAGGGTAGAGTTGTAAATTTTATAACAAGATTAGATTGGCTTTAAATCAAAATATTTTTATTATTTTATGATTATTGAACCTATTGACTTACGATTATGTTTACGATTTTAAAAACTGGAATTTATTTAAC
Source organism: Neocrepidodera transversa (assembly GCA_963243735.1). Classification (NCBI taxonomy): domain Eukaryota; kingdom Metazoa; phylum Arthropoda; class Insecta; order Coleoptera; family Chrysomelidae; genus Neocrepidodera; species Neocrepidodera transversa. The sequence goes on from OY725353.1 coordinate 3,409,146, forward strand.
TTATTCCAACTATTGCAGAAAATTTGCATAAAGTTATCTAATTTTAGGTAAACTTTTATGTTTATATATATTTATGATTTTGTAGATAAAATTTACCTGGATATTTAAATTTGTTTTGATTATAAAATTCAGTTATTGAATTTTTCTTTTGTGCAAATTTGTTAAAATGTTTCTATAGGTTTGAAATATTTAAATGTGTATTTATTTTTCAAATTAAATACGTAAATCGTTCGTCTCTCATTGAAGACATTCACCTTGATATAAAAAAAAACAAATCATCCTTCTCAATATTAAATATTCCTAAAGCATTTGCCCCAATATTAAAAAACACCCAAGTCATTCGCCTCAATATTAAAAAGCACCCAAGTCATTCGCCCCAATATTAAAAAACACCCACAGTCATTCGTCTCAATATTAAAAAACACCCCAGTCATTCGCCTCAATATTAAAAAACAACACAGTCATTTGCCTCAATATTAAAAAATACCCCCGTCATTCGCCTCAATATTAAAAAACACCACAGTCATTCGCCTCAATATTAAAAAACATCCCAGTCATTCGCCTCAATATTAAAAAATACCCCAGTCATTCGCCTCAATATTAAAAAATACCACAGTCAGTCGTCTCAATATAAAAAATAGAAAAGTCATTTGCCTTAATATTAACAAAACACTCAAGTCATTTTCATCAATAATACAAAACATCCAAATCATTCGCCTCAATATTAAAAAACACCCAAGTCATTCGCCTCAATATTAAAAAGCACCCAAGTCATTCGCCCCAATATTAAAAAACACCCACAGTCATTCGTCTCAATATTAAAAAACACCCCAGTCATTCGCCTCAATATTAAAAAACAACACAGTCATTTGCCTCAATATTAAAAAGTACCCCAGTCATTCGCCTCAATATTAAAAACACCACAGTCATTCGCCTCAATATTAAAAAACATCCCAGTCATTCGCCTCAATATTAAAAAATACCCCAGTCATTCGCCTCAATATTAAAAAATACCCCAGTCATTCGCCTCAATCTTAAAAAACACCACAGTCATTCGCCTCAATATTAAAAAACATCCCAGTCATTCGCCTCAATATTAAAAAACACCACAGTCATTCGCCTCAATATTAAAAAAGACGAAAGTCATTCGCCTCAATATTAAAAAACACCACAGTCATTCGCCTCAATATTAAAAAACATCCCAGTCATTCGCCTCAATATTAAAAAACATCCCAGTTATTCGCCTCAATATTAAAAAATACCCCAGTCATTCGTCTCAATATAAAAAAATACCCAAGTCATTCGCCTCTATATTAAAAAAGACCCAAGTCATTCGCCTCAATATTAAATAACACCACAGTCATTCGCCTCAATATTAAAAAACATCCCAGTCATTCGCCTCAATATTAAAAAACATCCCAGTTATTCGCCTCAATATTAAAAAATACCCCAGTCATTCGTCTCAATATAAAAAAATACCCAAGTCATTCGCCTCTATATTAAAAAAGACCCAAGTCATTCGCCTCAATATTAAATAACACCACAGTCATTCGCCTCAATATTAAAAAACACCCCAGTCATTCGCCTCAATATTAAAAAACACCACAGTCATTCGCCTCAATATTAAAAAACACCCAAGTCATTCGCCTCAATATTAAAAAACACAAAAGTCATTCCCCTCAATATTAATAAAATATCTTAATAGATAAATTAGTTAATCAAAATTTTTTATAAATTTTAAGAATTTTTATGATTTTTTTTTGATAAAACAATTAGTTATTTACAATTCTTTTTACTCTCAATTTCTACATATTAATTTTAACAAATTTTTTTTTTTGTTCTAACAATCAATATTCCCCCTTCATAATAATAATCTAATACTTATCATCCCTTCTTTCTTAAAAATGCAAACTTAAGGGGTAAAGGGTCGAAATATTTTTTAATTGGCAGGCGTAAATTCTAAGAGGGGTAAATATTCTTGCAGGGGTAATATTTTTACATGAGCAGGTTTAAGAGGCGAAGGGTCCGAATATTTTAACAAAATAAAAAATTATGCTTTCAGAAAATTCGCAAAAATATTGAAATTGTAGCGCAAAATTTTTGCACATTGAAAAATTTTAAATCCTAAAAACTGATCAAATAAAAAAATTACAATTGCGCAAAAAAATCGTCAAACAAAAATGAAAAAAAATTTGAATCTAACAATCAACAATAAAGAAAAAATGTACCTTTTGAAAATTCATAAAAATATTTAATTTTTTTCTTTTTTCCATTTTTTTTGCGCAATGAGTATCAGTTTGCATTATTTTTTCCGTTTTTGGTTATTTTTGGGCAAATTTGGTTTTTTAGACTTTTTAGACTTTCAAATTTTTTCAATCGTGCAAAATTTTGCGCAGTAGTTGTTGATTTGACGAAAATTTTGTAATTTTTACGAATTTTCTTAAAGAAATTTCTTTATTGTTGTTCGAGATGAATTTTTTTGCGCAGTAAATGTCAGTTTAAAAATTTTTTTCTCGTTTTTGGTTATTTTCGCGCAAATTTGTTTTGATCAAGTTTTAAGTGCGTTTCTAGCGCAAAAGATGTCGTTCTGAACAATATTTTAATATTTTTACAATTTTTTTCTTTTTTGCGCAATAATTATCAGTTTGCATGCTTTTTTACGTTTTTGGTTATATATTTGCTCAAATTTCGATCGGTTGGTCACGTATTAAGCATTTTGGGATTTCAATTTTTTTCATTCGTGATAATTTTGCGCAGTAATTGCCGATTTTGGCAAAATTTTAATATGTTTGAGATATTTTTTTAAATCTGTTCTTTATTGATGTTTAAGATGATTTTTTTGCGCAGTAAATGTCAGTTTCAAAATAATTTTTTTCGTTTTTGGTTATTTTCGCGAAAATTTGTTTTGATCAAGTTTTAAGTGCGTTTCTAGCGCAAAAGATGTCGTTCTGAACAAAATTTTAATATTTTTACAATTTTTTTCTTTTTGCGCAATAATTATCAGTTTGCATGTTTTTTTTACGTTTTTGGTTATTTTTGCGCAAATTTGAATCGGTGGTCACGTTTTAAACATTTTGGGATTTCAATTTTTTTCATTCGTTAAAATTTTGCGCAGTAATTTTGGGCAAAATTTTAATATGTTTCCGATTTTTTTTTAATTTGTTCTTTATTGATGTTTGAGATGATTTTTTACGCAGTAAATGTCAGTTTGCATGTTTTTTTTTTCGTTTTTGGTTATTTTTGCGCAAAATTGTTTTGATCAAGTTTTAAGTGCGTTTCTAGGGTTTCAAATTTTTTCAATCATGTAAAATTTTGCGCGGTAATCGTGGATTTGGGAAAAAAAATATTTTTACTAATTTTCTTATAGTACCTACATTTTTTCTTTATTGTTTGAGATAAATTTTTTACCCGGTTATTATCAGTTTCATTTTTTTTCATTTTTGGTGAGTATTGCGCAAATTTGGTTGGCTTACAAAAAAGAAAAATTAAAAAAAATATTACAAATTTTGCCCAAATTGACGTTATTGAAAAACAAAATGAAAACATGATCAAACCAAACCAATTTTTGTGCAGAAAAAAAATTAATAAAATTTTGTCCAGAACTATAAATTTTTAAGGATTTATATCATCGTTTTCTTAATTAGATAATATTTCAAACAAAAAAAATGAGTTCCCATTTATTTATTATTGCTAACGTAAATTTTTTTTATTACCATTATAATCTTGTTATTTATATGCCTCGTATAAAAAAATGTCAACTCCCGCCGACTGTCAATTGGTAAAAAATATCGAAACATAAATATGTTTAATTTTAAACACACTACAAGTTCATAATCCTTTCGGTTAGAATATCCACGGACAGGTCCGGCTTAACAATTTTATAAAAAAAATTTGAGCATATATTTTTTAAATTTCGTGAACAAAATAATCCTAAATATTTCAATTTTAATCTGTGTCAATGTCTTATACTTATTTTTATAAATTAAAGCAAACAATGACCCTTGAATTATATATTGATATAATTTTGATGTCAGATAAGTAATTTTAAAAATTTTTATTTTTTAAATTATTATTTTATATTGGGCCGGTACTACCCATTATTATAAATTATAAACAACCACACAAGCAATTTATCACAATAAATCTACAAAAACATATTCTTTTAATATTCGAATAATTTATTTTAATACATATGATATTTAATGAACGTTCCTATCTCTGTCTAACTCGAGATAATATCTCTTCCAGTGTTAAATAGTGAGATGGCGTGGGTGTGTCATTATATCCCAAGGAAGCTCCATAACGAGTGATGATTTAGTATCTAAGTAGGAGAACTAGTCTAGGAGGTTTGGATTAAGGTGGGTAAAAAATATACAGGATGATAAATAAAATAGAATCTTTACCAAATATGGTAGTAATGAAAATTTTAAATTGTTTAATCTGCGTGTAGTGATGAAGTGGAATTAATTTATAAACCGCATAAGATCAAATTTCTGAAACGATATCAAATGATGCAAAGTAAAAAAATCGGATCATCGTGTGAATTAACCGTAACTATATAAGAATATATTTTGTTACATAAATGTGATCGATTATTTTTATTTTCAGTGTAAAAAAAATATATGGTTAAAATTACATATCTTTTCACCCTCGTAACAACGAAATTGTAAAAGATATTAAATCGAGCTTAATGCTGTTCAAAAGAAAATAAAATTTGCTATAAGTGGTAATTTTTTGAATGAAAATTGTAGGCGTGACAGCAGGGAGAGACTAAGACAATGATTCTTTTGTTTTTGGACAGGGTAGACTCTCCCTATTCTCAAGTTCACAATTTTTTGTTCAAAAATTTTTAAAAAATTCACACTGATAGTACTGTTTATACTCTGTTAAGTGGCATTAGTCCGATTTTAATATATTTTATAATTTTTAATATTTTTTGAAAAATCTTGAACTATAAAGATAGTTTTTCCCACTTCTGCCCTGTATATTTTCTTATATTTGTACTTATAAAAAATATAAAATAATCAGTACTTGTAGATTTATAATAGTTTCACACTAATAATAATTTATTTAATCTTATAAGTAATGTTTTAATTTAAATTTCTATTTACATATCTTCTAACCCTCGTAAATACGAAACGGTAAAATATATTAAATCGAGCTTAACGTTGTTTAAAAGATAATGAAATATGCTATAAGCTATAATTTTTTTCAAAATTTTACAATAAAAATTATAAGCGTGAGAGCAGGGAGAGACTAAGACAATTATTATTTTGTTTTTGACCAAGGTAGACTCTCCCTATTCTCTAGTTCACAATTTTTTGTTAAAAATTTTTAAAAAATTCATACTGATAGTACTGATAATTATCTTTTATGTGGTATGAGTCCGGTTTTAATATATTTTATAGTTTTTAATATTTTTTGAAAAATCTTGAACTATAAAGGTACTTTTAAACGATTTTCCCACTTGTGCCCTGTATATTTTTTTTATATGCTTATTTATAAAAAATAATACAAAATAATCAGTACCTGTAAAATTGAAATATTTTTATATTAATAATTATTTTTTTAATCTTATAACTATTGCTTTAATTTAAATTTCTACTTACATATCTTTTAACCCTCGTAAAAACGAAACGGTAAAATACATTAAATCGGGCTTAACGCTGTTTAGCAGAAAATAAAATATGCCATAAGCTCTAATTTTTTCAAAATTTTACAATAAAAATTATAAGCGTGAGAGCAGGGAGAGACTAAGACAATGATTCTTTTGTTTTTGAACAGGTTAAACTCTCCCTATTCTCTAGTTCACAATTTTTTGTTAAAAATTTTGAAAAAATTCACACTGATAGTATTATGTATCCTTTTTTATGTGGCATCAGTTCGGTTTTAATATTTTTTATAATTTTAAATATTTTGTGAGAAATCTTTAACTTCAAAGTTAGTTTTAAACAATTTACCTACTTCTGCCCTGTACATTTTTTATGCGTATTTATAAAAAATACTACAAAATAATCAGTAATTGTAGATTTTAAATATTTTCAGACTAACAATAATTTTTTTAATCTTATAAGTAATGTTTAATTTGAATTTCTACTTAAATATTTTCTAACCCTCGTAAAAACAAAACGGTAAAATATATTAAATCGGGCTTAACGTTTTTTAAAAGAAAATAAAATACGCTACAAGCTCTAATTTTTTCAAAATTTTACAATAAAAATTGTAAGCGTGAGAAGAGGGAGAGTCTAAGACAATTATTCTTTTGTTTTTGAACAGGGTAGACTCTCTCTATTGTTAAAAATTTTGAAAAAATTCACACTGATATTATTATTTATCCTCTTTTCTGTGGCATCAGTCCAGTTTTAATATAATTAATAATTTTTAATATTTTGTGAAAAATCTTGAACTATAAAGTTAGTTATAAACAATTTTCCTACTTCTGCCCTGTACATTTTTTTTATATGCGTATTTATAAAAAATAATACAAAATAACCAGTAATTGTAGATTTCCAATATTTTCACATCAATAATATTTTTTTTAATCTTAGAAGTAATGCGTTAATTTAAATTTCTACTTAAATATCTTCTAGCCCTCGTAAAAACGAAACAGTAAAATATATTAAATCAGGTTTAACGTTGTTTAAAAGAAAATAAAATATGCTATAAACTCAATTTTTTTCAAATTTTTATAATAAGAATCCTACACTTAAAATCAGGGAGAGACTAAAATAATGATATTACTTATTATCTTTTATATAGCCCCGGTTTTAATATATTTTGATTATCATTTATTTTTTTTAAACTATAAAAATTTCATATTTGAAATATAGTTTCGATGCTACTTGAATTTCCAGCTGACCAAACTAGACGTATAAATTTGTTTTATGACGTTCATTACTCGACTTTACGACAAGGGCGCAGCTGGTAATAAATCTCAGGGGTGGACTTACTACGGGTTAAATTTTAATGAGGGCGAACGACTTTTTCGGCACTAAAAATTACGGTTCTACTATCGGAATTTTATTTCGGTTTTAATTACTCAAGTTGGTGTCGTTTTTATAACCTGTAAAAGAAATATGGGCGGTGTTCAATGTATTCGTGACTTATTTACAAATTTACTTATTTCATGTTTTGATGAATAATCAAGAAATTTATTTCATGCAAATTTATAAAAAATTATTCTTAGTAACCACTTCGTCTTTTGTTTTTTTTTGCTTTGTATTGAAAGAATCAGGGGTAAACATCTATGTCAATAAATCTGAAAATATAATTAAATGTTTGATAATATTGACACATGTACCAAAATCCATAATAAAACCTAAAGCCAAAATTCAAAATTCTTACTTACATATCTTCTCACCCTCGTAATAAAAAAACTATAAGAGCTATTAAATTGAGCTTTACGTTATTGAAAAGAAAATAAAATATGCTAACTGCGGTAATTTTTTGAAAATTTTATAATAAAAATTGTAGACGTGAGAGCAGGGAGAGACTAAAACAATGATTCTTTTGTTTTTGAACAGGGTAGTCTCTCCCTATTTTCAAGTTCACAATTTTTTGCTAAAAATTTTGAAAACATTCACACTGACAGTATTGTTTATCCTCTTTTATGTGGCATCAGTTCGGTTTTAATAAATTTTATAATTTTTAATATTTTTTAAAAAATCTTGAACTATAAAAGTAGTTTTAACATTTTTTCCCATTTCTGCCCTGAATTTTTTTTTTTATTTTCGTATTTATAAAAAATAATACAAAATAATCAGTAATTGTTGATTTTAAATATTTTCACACTAATATTATTTTTTTAATTTTAGAAGTAATACTTTAATTTAAATTTCTACTTACAAATCTTCTAACCCTCGTAAAAACGAAACCATAAAATATATTAAATCGGGCTTAACGCCGTATGAAATAAAATAAAATACGCTATGAGCTCTAATTTTTTCAAAATTTTACAAAAAAAATTGTAAGCGTGACAGCAGGGAGATACTTAAACAATGATTCTTTTGTTTTGAACAGGGTATATAGGCTCTCCCTATTCTCAACTTCACAATATTTTGTTAAAAATTTTGAAAAAATTCACACTGATAATATTGTTTATCCTATTTTATGTGGTTTTAGTCCAGTTTTAATATCTTTTATAATTTTTAATATTTTTTCAAAAATATTGAACTTTACAAGTAGTTTTAAACGATTTTCCCACTTCTGCCCTGTACATTTTTTTGATGTTCGTATTTATAAAAAATAATACTAAATAGTCAATTGTTGTAGATTTTAACTATTTTCACAATAATAATAATTTTTTTAATCTTATAAGTAATCTTTAATTTGAATTTCTACTTACAAATCTTCTAACCCTCGTAAAAACGAAACCATAAAATATATTAAATCGGGCTTAACGTCGTATGAAAGAAAATAAAATACGCTATGAGCTCTAATTTTTTCAAAATTTTACAAAAAAAATTGTAAGCGTGACAGCAGGGAGAGACTTAAACAATGATTCTTTTGTTTTGAACAGGGTAGGCTCTCCCTATTCTCAACTTCACAATATTTTGTTATAAATTTTGAAAAAATTCACACTGATAATATTGTTTATCCTATTTTATGTGGTTTTAGTCCAGTTTTAATATCTTTTATAATTTTTAATATTTTTTCAAAAATATTGAACTTTACAAGTAGTTTTAAACGATTTTCCCACTTCTGCCCTGTACATTTTTTTGATGTTCGTATTTATAAAAAATAATACTAAATAGTCAATTGTTGTAGATTTTAACTATTTTCACAATAATAATAATTTTTTTAATCTTATAAGTAATGCTTTAATTTAAATTTCTACTTACATCTCTTCTCACCCTCGTAAAAACGAAACGGTAAAATAAATTAAATCGGGCTTAACGTTATTTAAAAGAAAATAAAATATGCTATCAGCTCTAATTTTTTCAAAATTTTACAATAAAAATTGTAAGCGTGAAAGCAGGGAGAGACTAAGACAATGATTCTTTTGTTTTTAAACAGGGTAGACTCTCCCTATTCTCAAGTTAACAATTTGTTGTTAAAAATTTTGAAAAAAATCACACTGATAGTATTGTTTCTCCCCTTTTATGTGGCATCAGTTCGGTTTTAATATATTTTATAATTTTTAATATTTTTTCAAAAATCTTGTGCTATAAAGATAGTTTTAAACGATTTTCCCACTTCGACCCTGTACATTTTTTTTATGTTCGTATTTATAAAAACTAATAGAAAATAATCAATAATTGTAGATTTTCAAAATTTTTACACTAATATTTTTTTTAATCTTATAAGCAATGTTTAATTCGAATTTCTACTTACATATCTTCTAACCCTTGTAAAAACGAAACGGGAAAATAAATTAAATCGGGCTTAACGTTATTTAAAACAAAAAAAAAAAAAAAAAATATGCTATCAGCTCTACGCAAGTACGTATTTTTTTTGTTATAATTTATGACTTAACCAATTGTTTCTTTATACAAAAACATTACATTGTTACAAATTTCAATTGTTTCAGATTGTTTTTTGAAATTTTCCTGTAAGAAATCAACAAGGATCCATCATTCGTCCTTATTTTGATTTATAATTAATTATTTTTTTTTTACAATTTATGACTTAACCAATTGTTTTTTTATACAAAAACTTTACACTGCAATGACTTTCAATTGTTTCGGATATTTTTTTTTGAATTTTCCTTTAAGAAATTAACAAGGATCTATCATTCGTCCTTGTTTTCATTTATAATTAATTCAAATATTTTTTTTACAATTTATGACTTGACTAATTGTTTCTTTATACAAAAACGTTACATTATAACAAATTTCAATTATTTTTATTGATTTTTTTTAACAGTTTTTTTTCCAGTTTTATATTTTGTCTGATTCATAACAATTTTTAGCTATTTTTTTTTGCTCAAAATAACTTTACATATGAGATTTTCTACAACTGAAACAATTTTTTTTAACTTTTACCTAAATTTCCTTGAACTGATTTTTTTTTTTATAATCAACAATAAACCAAACAAAATTTATTTGAGCAATTGACTATTTGTATCGTCCCATTGTATCATTTCTGTTATCTCCATCTATATTACCGTTCTTGGTAGCAGCCACCAACTATAAATACTGGTCGCTTCGTCAATACAATATTCCCCATCAGCAATAAATTTATTGTTATTGCAGGGCAGTTTGAGGATTTTCGGTTTTCGAATTTCGGCTACCGATACAAGCTTCGAAACAGAACAAGTCGTAAAGTAATAAAATTTATAGAACTTTATGGCCGGTATTCAAATGTGTTACAATTATAACAGGTACGAGGGCAGTTTGCTACCATCTGGTTATTGGAAGAAGAAAGTTTATTGGGATTTTTGTTAAGTGATATCGTAAAAACGTGACTGAGATTTCGTTATTTATGAGGGGATTGAAGAATTTATAAAAAAAAATAATAAATTCAGTTATTTTAAATCATAATCCCTACAAAAATTTCACATAAATTCGAAAGTATTTGACCCGTTGGTTGGCATTCTGTCAACGACTTTCAACACATTTTCAGTTTTTAAAATATCTGGCAACGCTCCGAAAAACAAAACGTGGCAAAGGCAATAAAAATGTATATACCTGTTCTATTTAAAGTGGCATGAAGTGCTGCCACTAAAAAAAAAAGACTGATTAATGAGTTTGCAGTGGAAAATAATAGCGTTGACAAGTATCACATGGCTTGTTGGCTTCATCATAATAAACTTGTTTATTTGTTTTATGATTTTAATTCAAATTAAAAATATAATAAACTGGTGGTAGCTTAAAGTGACAAATTATATTTGTGTAATTAAAATTTAAATATAATGTATACTTATATTATTATATCTGACTAAAAAAATTGGAAAGAACTGTTTGTTTTTATAAGAAATAAAAAAAAATTGAAGATTTAGAAACAACTTGGCAACGTCGTTACGTGCTGCTTATTACAAATATCAAATATCCCATGTATATATACTGCCGTTAATATTTTCTTTTGCCGAATTTTCCGAAAATTTCCCTAAATCCGGGAAATTTTTTGAAACTAAATAAATGCATGGAATACTGTAAAAAATTTAGGAAAACGTTTAAAAAAATTACAGATTTTAGAAACTATTCGCAAAAATTCTTCAGATCTAAAAAAAAATAAAAATCTTTAGTTTCAAATATTTTCACGTTTTAAAAAAATATACCAAATCTAGGGAATTTTTACTATACTAAAAAATTAGAAATATTCGAAAATTTCTATGAAAATCATCAAAAAAATTCTAAATCTAGAACTTTTGTTAATCGTGTTTATCGATATCAAAGGGTATTGGGGTGAGCAACCTATCGGGAGAGTCGCCGGGTTGCAGTTAGGGGAAGCCCAGAGACGTCATATTACATGAAAGAACTGGTCCTTTGGTGAATAAGGCTTTAAATGTCCAATATCATCTAACGGATAACCAACGGCTGACAAACTCACAACATAGCGCAAACCATATGGTGAAGCAACAACTCCCTCACTAGGGTAAGGACCAGTGAGAGGTATGCATAATTATCTAGATCGGTGGCTTATCTTAATCGCCTGGAATGCTTGGACGAGTACTATAAAGATCTCCCCAATTATTGGTGGTTGGGCGCCTATAGATGGATGTCCGGGGTGAAACTGGGTTTTAAGCTCACCAAACACCTGCCCACCCTGTTATATACAGCCCTGTTCAGTCAAGCGGATCTCTGACTGGACAATAGCAAAACCCTTGCTACTCGTGGGATCAAATACAAATCCTAAAGATAAAAATCCAAAAACCTTAGAAGCCTTCAAAGCAAACACCAAGCAAATCAAAGATGGTTGTTAATTCCCTAGAGGAAGTAGACAAGTTCACCGATGATGAATTAAAAACTGCTCATCTGTGAGGAGGCTCTAGGCGAAAGGTAAAAGAACACATCGAAAATGACATGAATTGCTAAAAGGCAAGTAATCAATGAAAATTTCCTAAATGTAACACAGGAAGGAAGAAGATGAGACACAAGAAGCTGCCAAGAGAGACGATATAGCTCAAAAGCGTCCTCTCCCATCTGTAACTAAGGGAGCGGAACAGCAAAAAGCCGCCAGTCACGTTACACAGGCAAAAAAGTACCCTCTCTTAGAACCACTCCACCACAGGAAATCAAACTGAAGAAAAAGGTTAAGGTTGCTGTGGATGATGAAAAGTTCCCGGAGATATGCTGAAAATAGTCCTAGAGTCGATTGCTGAGGAACACGATAAAATTTTCAAAGAGGGACCTGACGTGCCTTTTTTAAAGTACATATATGATGTGTGCCGATCGTATAGCGCAGACTGGCTGGGCAGGACTTTTCCCCCTGTTAAACTCCTAGGAAAGGGCAACTTTGAGAGTTTTGGAGAGAGGTGATCTTCCCAGACAGTTTGCTTGCACCACCTAAAAAGGGACAACCGTTGGATGCGGAAAAGATCCTGACAAGGCTGCAAAGAGCTAACCATGGATTACACACAAAGCTGTGGACGGTCTGTGGCTAGACACCTACAAATAACAGCCAAACGTGAGCTTTCTCGATGGACAAAGAGTCTTTCGAGGAATTCAAAAAAGTGGAGATGCTCCCCTAGGAAGGGAAAATGCGAGCACTAGCACAGAGGTTCCACTGACTATTCAAGACATAGTCGTCGATATAGACGAAGAGGAATATCCCCTGGAAGAAGAAGAACCCTACGACAGCGAAGCAAGCCTTCTTCTAAGGGAGGCAATTCCGATGAAAGAGGAGGATGTCCTACAGAGGGTAACACAAGGGCTCTCTTCATGGAGCTAAATGAAATTAAGGTTCTGTAAGTAAACCTACAATATACAAAGACATCTAGTGATACCCTATGTAGGAGGTTTAATAAAAAGGCTTTAGACGTAGCCCTATTTCAAGTACCCTGGTTACATGTAGAAAAATTACAGGTCTAAGACCCGCAAATAGTAGAGGAATTGAGGAAGGGGAAAAAAGATGGTTAGTCTGTTCCGCATACTTCCCAGAAGATGAAGAAATTCTGTTGTACTTTATGTTGATCCAGCTGCATTTTCTGTTGATCCTGCTGTACTTTCTGTTGATCGTGCTGTACTTTCTGTCGATTTAGTCGATGTATTAAATTCTGCTGTATTTTTTGTTGATTCTGCTGTACTTTATGTTGAGTCTGTTGTACTTTATATCGATCTAGTAAATTCTGTTGTACTTTTTGTTGATCCTGCTCTACTTTCTATTGATCCTGCTGTTCTTTCTGTCGATTTAGTAGATCTAGTAAATTGTGTTGTACTTTCTGTTGATCCTGATGTACTTTATATTGATCCTGCTGTACTTTCTGTTGATCTTGCTATACTTTCTGTCGATTTAGTCGATGTATTAAATTCTGTTATACTTTCTTTTGATCCAGCTGTACTTTCTGTCGATTAAGTCGATCTAGTAAATTCTGTTGTACTTTCTGTTGATTTTGCTGATCCAATGCAATTTTCATCATTTTGGCAACGTCATAAAAATATTCTCTAATTTATCGATATTGTAGAAAATCTGGCAACATTCAAAGAAAATTAGCGTTTTAAAAAACTATTGGCAAAAATTCTTACATCTTTTTTTATAAATTATAATTATAATTATATTTAAACAAAATATACTATTTTTTAAGCGGCGTTGCCATATTTTCAAAAAATTTCCCAAATCTAGGGAATTTTTACTAGCAAATTCTCGAAAATTTTTATGAAAATCATCAAAAAAAAATTCCAGTTCCTTAATATGAATTAATTTTTTTTTTGTAAATTTTCCCACGCCGTAATGTATTTTTTCTCTAAAATTTAGAAGAAATTTATATATTTCATAAAATGGGTAACGTCATAAGAATATTTTTAACTTTAAGGAATTTTAGAAAATTGGGCATGTTTTTATCAAAATAAATTTATCTAATTGTAGAAAATTAGGCAAAATATAATGATTTTTACCAAAATATTTTCAGCGAGTTTAAAAAATTTTTTTTCACAAATTTCCCTAAATCTGAAGATTTTTTTACGTTAAGAAAATCTGCCATCAAGAAATCTACAGATTTAATGAAATTTTCAAAAATTGGTCAACGTTTTGATCAAAATAATTTTAAGAAAATTAAACAAAAAATAATGATTTATACCAAAAATAAAAGTTTTTTTCAGAAATTTCAGTGAATTTAAAAAAAATTGTATGTACACTTTTCCAAAAATTTCTCTAAATTTTGAGATATTTTTACGAGCCTAGAAATAAAAAATATACAGTACAAAAATTTTTATTATCCAACAAAACAAATATTTTGCATCATTTCCCTAAAACTTATTTAAAAGAAACGACCTGCTTTTCTATCCCAATTTTTCACGCTTTTTTTCTAAGCACAACTAAAAGCTTCGAATACAGAATACATGACGATTTATCCCGAGCTATTCTTTATTTATTGTGAATCCCCGTAAAGCCTTGCTGAATTGCTTATTAGCATTGCAGATGGCGCCTTTCACGCCATGGATCTCGACTTGACAGTTACTAAACACTCGAATTAATATTACTGGGAATTTGCTACTCTACGTAAGAAAAGTGTTTATCAGACAAAAAGATACGGGAAATTAAGTTTGTTTTTTTTTTATTATAATTTATATTCAGTATATATCTTGAATTGAAGCTTTTGTCGAAAAATATAATTGGAAAAAATTATTTGTAATAAAAATCTTGTAACAAAATTTACCTGACAAATTTAATTACATTCGTTATTAATCCAAAAAAAACGTAATTATTTGGCTGAGATAATTTGAGTTTGAACACAACATCCATTACCAAATTAGGTTTTCTTTTCAAGTTATAACTTCTTGATTAATGAATGTGGACCAAATTCGTAATTTGATTAGTTTTCAGTAAAATTTTATCAAAATTTCCGCTGAAATATGAAAAGGTTAGATTAGATTTTTTTAAATGGCGAGAGCGCAATTTAAAATGTTTATAACTTTTGAAGGAAAAAATATTAAGGAATAAAAATTTGCAGAAATATAGTATGAGGGCTGTAGAATTTTACAAAAAAATCAGTTATTCTCTATTTATATTATTTTCGGAGAAAAACGATTTTTTATTTTTTTTTAATGGTAAAAGCGCAAATTTTACTATATAACTATCAAATGTTTCAAAAATGTGCTATTGGTCAGATTTAAACGAAAATTGGTAGAAAGATAGTCTAAGGAATGTAGATTTCAGAAAAAAGATTAAATATACCCTAGCTCTATTAGTTTTATAGATTTACAATTTTTTTAATTTTTTTAAAAAATGGTGGTAGCGCGAATTTGACATGTTTTGTATAAATCTTTATAACTTTTGAATGAATCAATATTAAGAAATAAAATTTAGCAGAAATATAGTATGAGGGCTGTAGATTTTTACAAAAAAATCAGTTATTCTCTATCTATATTATTTTCGGAGAAAAACAATTTTTTATTTTTTTTTAATGGTAAAAGCGTAAATTTTACTATATAACTATCAAATTTTTCAAAAATGTGCTATTGGTCAGATTCAAACGAAAATTGGTAGAAAGATAGTCTAAGGAATGTAGATTTCAGAAAAAAGATTAAATATACCCTAGCTCTATTAGTTTTATAGATTTACAATTTTTTTAATTTTTTTAAAAAATGGTGGTAGCGCGAATTTGACATGTTTTGTATAAATCTTTATAACTTTTGAATGAATCAATATTAAGAAATAAAATTTAGCAGAAATATAGTATGAGGGCTGTAGATTTTTACAAAAAAATCAGTTATTCTCTATCTATATTATTTTCGGAGAAAAACAATTTTTTATTTTTTTTTAATGGTAAAAGCGCAAATTTTACTATATAACTATCAAATTTTTCAAAAATGTGCTATTGGTCAGATTCAAACGAAAATTGGTAGAAAGATAGTCTAAGGAATGTAGATTTCAGAAAAAAGATTAAATATACCCTAGCTCTATTAGTTTTATAGATTTACAATTTTTTTAATTTTTTTAAAAAATGGTGGTAGCGCGAATTTGACATGTTTTGTATAAATCTTTATAACTTTTGAATGAATCCATATTAAAAAATAAAATTTAGCAGAAATATAGTATGAGGGCTGTAGATTTTTACAAAAAAATCAGTTATTCTCTATCTATATTATTTTCGGAGAAAAATAATTTTTTATTTTTTTTTAATGGTAAGAGCGCAATTTTTACTATATAACTACTACATTTTTCAACAGTGTGATATTGGTCAGATTTAAACGAAAATTGGCTGAAAGATAGTCTAAGGGATGTATATTTCAGAAAAAATATCAAATATTCTCTAGCTCTATTATTTTTATAGATTAACGAATTTTTAATTTTTAAAAAAAAAATGGTGGGAGCGCAAATTTGACATGTTTTGTTCAAATCTTTATAACTTTTGAATGAATCAATATTAAGAAATAAAACTGCAGAAATGTAGTCTGATGGATGCAGATTTTAGAAAAAAATCAGTTATTCTCTATCTATATTATTTTTGGAGAAAAATTATTTTTTTATTTTTTTTTTAATGGTAAGAGTGCAAATTTTACTCTATAACTATCAAATTTTTCAAAATTATGATATTGGTCAGATTTAAACGAAAATTGACAAAAACATAGTTTAAGGGATGTAGATTTCAGAAAAAAGATTATATATTTTATAGCTCTATTAGTTTTATATACTAACGAATTTTTAAATTTTTTAAAAAATTGTGGGAGCGCTAACTTGACATGTTTTGATTTAAATCTTTATAACTTTTGAATAAATAAATGTTATGAAATAAAACTTTGCTAAAATATAGTATAAGGAATGTAGATTTTAGAAAAAAATCAGTTTTTCTCTATCTACGTTATTTTCGGATAAAAACGATTTTTAATTTTTTTTAATGCTAAGAGAGCAAATTTTACTATATAACTATCAAATTTTTAAAAAATGTGTTATTGGTCAGATTTAAATGAAAATTGACAGAAAGATAGTTCGATGGATACAGATTTTAGAAAAAAATCAGTTATTCTCTATCTATATTATTTTCGGCGAGAAAAACGATTTGTAATAAGGTCGCACACTGACACACAACAAAACCAATCATCCCTTTATGCAACATGAATCTGCCTGCCTACATCACTTGTACTTTCCAGTGTTACCATCTTTTGCCAGATACAGTATGACCCATTTTGTTTGGAAGCACCCCTGTAAAATCCGCATCTACTATACGTCCAAAAATTAGCGTCATAAATCACGTGATTTATTGGTAAAATGACGTCCCGAACCAAAAATGACGAAAAAACAAATTGACGATCAGATCCAAAATTTTGAACAATGTCATTGCTGTAGGAATCAGAAGTACTGAGTACTCTGGAATGAAAAGTACTCGAAAAATTCGAGTACTGAGTACCGTCAAAATTAAAGTACTCACCAGAGCTAAAACGTTACTAGTAATTTCTTTACTTTTTAAAGTGGGCGAAAAGTAACGGTAATTGCGTTACTTCGTAAAAGTAACGCGAAATCGTTACTTCGTTACAGTAAAGCGTTATTGCAAAAGTAACGCGTTACCAAAAAGTATCGCGTTACCAAAAAGTAACGCGTTACTTTAAAACTAAGGTTTTTCTCTATTGTTTCTGCTGTTTACTGTGAAATAATGTTTTTATTATTTTGTTGTACCACATCGATTTCGCGCGCCACTGTTTTCTGGATAAAATTTTAAAAAATCAAGTTTAATCATACATCTTTTATTTGAAAATTTTGTTTGTATGTGCAATAATAACGGCGATAAACAAGAAGAATATATAGAAAACTAATGCATCATTACTATAAAAGTAACGCGTTACTTTTGAAAAGTAACGAATAAATCGTTACTTTTCAAAAAAAGTAACGGTAACGTTTATCTAACGGGTTACTTTTTGGATAAAGTAACGGTAAAGTAACGCGTTACTTTATTTTGAGTAACGCCCCAGCTCTGGTAACCACTACTAACTACTACTGAGTACTTTGAGTACTCAAGTACAATTTTGAGTACAATTTACTCGAGTACTGCCCAGCTCTGCTTAAAAGAATAATTCATAATGTATATTTGACATACGATGATTTTTATACGTTTCTCACACAACTAGAGTCAATTTTAAATTCAAGGTCACTCACACCACTTACAGATGATCCTAATGACCTACAATCATTAAGACCAGGTCATTTTATTATTGGTTAATGAACGATTTATGAATATTAGTATTCATAACTGTTGAAAGAACACTAGACTGCGAGCGTTATTAAATAAATTCTTAGATTTTCTCGAAGGACCAAACTTTGTAGGTAGAAGTTAAACCAATATGAATGTTAAAATAAAACCAGTAGGAATGTAATTTTTATTTTTTCCAAGTACGAACATGAACAGAAAAATCATAAAGCGACACATTAATTTAAATTATGAAACCGGAACATAGATTTTTAAACTGTAAAAACTATTTACATGGTTTTGTTATGAAAACTCAGAAAACTTTTTAAGTGCGGTTAATTACGCATCATTTTACTTAGTTGAAGAAACTTTTTTGCTCTATTGAATGCGATTGCATCTGTTCACAGTTGGGATGCGAGATTATGATTGTGCTATGAATTTTAGCGGAGAGGAGGGTTGCTGCTTTTTAATGGTAGGAGACATGTGACGCGGTACGTAACTAGCCTTGAATTCAGAATCTTAGCGGGAAGAAATATATTGTAATGTTATGTAGGTACACCCTATATATAAGAATTAGTAATAGTTATTTGTGTTAGCGTTACATTCATAGGTTGAATTGTTATAGTTGTAATAGATATAGTAAATACTGAATATAACTTTTATATGGAAGTGGCAAAATTAATAGTTTTTAATAAAGAATAATGTAAGTAATAAGGATTTTAATATTATTGGGTAAATTGTAAAATAATATGGAGAGGGCTTAAAGCATTTGGTTTAGAAATGTCACTGTGATGGGAAATAGAATGTTCTTTGTCATGTGGATGTGTCTTTTTTGGTAAGTGGGGTTAGAAATTTAGAAAAGTGTTAAAAATTTATTATATATTTATCTATAAGGTGAGATTACTAACATAAAAAAAAAAAAATATTTATAACATTGGAAGCTGAGTTAGAAGACAAGCAGTAAAGGAGGTGAGACAGACAGCAGTAAGAAACAATTTAGACAGGGACAGAATTTAGAAGATTTAAATTATAAATAAAAAATTATGGCAGATTAGTAATGAAATAAATGGAAGCCGCTGCCGGAAGAAATAAATTTTTAATTGTATTTGATTTAAATCTATAATTTTTTTAGTATTGTGAACCCACCCCAAAAAAGAGATACACAAGGTAAAGAATTGAAAGTTTTTAAGAAACAGAATTTTCCATAACAATATCTATATTTTTTGTCTCTTATAATGATGGGATAATATGAGAGAAAGATAAGGTTGCATAGCAACAGTCGCTTATGTATTTTGGTTTTGTTAACTGTATATTGTAAGTAGACAGAAAAAAGTCTGAGAGAAAGACGGAATAAAATATTAAAATATACAATAATAAGACATTAGTATGAACTGAAAGATTAATATTATTAATTTTAAAAGAAATATGAATTATTTTGTATTTTCTGGATAATAATCCAGTGAAATTTATCCAGTCAACCTTTAACATCAAAATGATGACCAAACACTTCTGGACTACATGATCAAAGGAATATTTGCACTATCTGCAAGTAAGATCTAAATAGTTTACTGATGGTAAGATTTTGAAGTTAGAATCTATGGTAATGCTGAAAGAGATTCTACATTTCCTGGAAATTGGTGCATTGATAGAATTGTAGATTTGCATCCTGGAAAGGATAATGACACAACAATAGTTTCCATTAAAAAATATAAATATCATTGATAATAATCCTGATTTTCATAAATATAATTTATAAAAAGTATGTCACATAATTGGAACGAAATTATTTTGTTATATAAAAAATATTAGAGCTGATAATTTGTAAGTTAACTTGAACATTATATATACCCCTAATGACTATCGATATTCCAAGATATTTCCAAAATCTAAGTCATTTATGGCATGCCAAGCTCGCCCGCAGCAGCATATCTAAACCGATAATAGTAATTTCGAAAGTTCTAAAAAGCCGTTAACGATCCCAGCACTTTTACAACACTTTGTAACAACTCAATTGTGCGGTATGACCCACTTTTCTGAAAAATGATCTATTACTCATTCACGCTATTCAAGAAAACATGTTCCAGATAAATAGTTGTAAGATAAATGGTGACAGAAAAGTAATATATTTTATTTAAACCATAAAAATGAAAAAAAAAAATCATTATCGATATAAACCAAGCATAGATAATATTTTCTAATTAACCCAGCTCGTTCTTGTCAAAAGTTCTTTTCAAAATACAGCCGTCAACATACATATGTAAATAAATATCGTTATCTAAGACATAATACCGCCTTTTCGGTAGTCTACTAATTAGAAACGACTTTTTTCCATTTAGAGAGTCAAAAAAACTAGACAAGCCCCTTTTTTTTTATTTACCAAAAGGGTATCATATATCTCGGTTTTTAGTGATTAAAACCGACTCATTCTTTCCACGGTACAATTTGAACATTTATTAAAATTAGAATTTTTTAAAAAATTGGGACATCTTGTATAAAATACCGGTGGACAAAACCCGAATCAATTAAGCTAAAGTTTGGGCTAACTTCAACTTGTATCTATCTCACTATCTTTGATGGCAATCAATATAAGCCCTCTAATGGTTAGTTAGGGGATGTTCTTAGAACAAAAGCGGCGATCCCAAAGGGATGATGTTTAATTTTATGCCCTTACAACTATGCCGGTTTCCGTATTATTGATTTAAGATTAACAGGATTGGAGATTGAAAAGGGTGATTGAAAAATTATTTTGCCCTTAAAAATTTATATTTTGTGTTCTAAAATAATGTATAATTAAAAAACTTTAAAATATATTAAAACCTTGCTAATGTTATATTAAAGTTCTATTAGTGTGAATTTTTTCATAATTTTTAAAAATGAATTGTTCATTTGAGAGTAAGGAGAGACTATCATGTACAAAAACAAAAGAATCATTATTTTAGTCTCTTCCTGCTGTCGCACCTACAATTTTTATTGTAAAATTTTGAAAAAATTACCATTTATAGCATATTTTATTTTCTTTTAGACAGTATTGAGCAATATTTAATAGGTTTTGTAGTTTCGGTTTTACGAGGGTGGGAAGATATATAAGTAGAAATTTAAATTAAAGCATTATAAGATTAGAAAAATTATTATTTATACGAAAATATTGCAATTCTACAGTAATTGCTTATTTTTTATTATTTTTTGTAAACAAGTAAACACAAAGATAAATTTTTTAATAGAACATAATATGGAAAAACCGTTAAAACTAACTTTATGGTTCAAGATTTTTGAAAAAATATTAAAAATGATAAAATATATTAAAACTGAACTAATGCTACATAAAAGAGCATAAATAATTCCATCAGTGTGAATTTTTTCAAATTTTAAAAAAAAGAATTATTAACTTGAGGGTAGGGAGAGACTACCATGCTCAAAAACAAAAGAATCATTGTTTTAGTCTCTCCCTGCTCTCACGCCTACAATTTTTTTTGTAAAATTTTGAAAAAATTAAGATTTATAGCATATTATATTGTCGTTTAAACCACGTTAAGCTATATTTAATAGCTTTTATAGATTCAGTTTGACGAGGGTAGGAAGATATGTAAGTAGAAATTTAAATTAAAGCAAGACATATAAGATTAGAAAAAAATGTATTATCGCGAAAATATTGAAATTCGACAGTTATTGATTATTTTTTTATAATTTTTTTGTATTCTAAAAGAAAAAAAAATATTAGCGGGAAAAACATTTAAAACTACCTTTATAGTTTAAGATTTTTGAAAAAATATAAAATATATTAAATCCGGAATAACCCCACATAAAAGAGAATAAACAATATTGTCAGCACGAAATTTTTCAAAATTTTTAAAAAAGAATTGTTAACTTGAGGAGAGGGAGACACCAGCACGTTTAAAAACAAAAGAATTATTGTTTTAGTCTCTCCCTGCTCTCACGCCTACAATTATCAGTGTAAAATTTTGAAAAAATTACTGGAGTCAGCATATTTTATTTCTTTTAAATGCCCTAATGCTCGGTTCTAATATCTTGTATAGTTTCGTTGTTACGAGGGTGAGAAGATATGTAAGTTGAAATATAAGTTAAAGCATCACTTATAAGATTTGAAAAATTATTATTACTTTGAAAATATCAAAATTCTATAGTTATTGATTATTTTTTTATTATTTCTTGGAAACACAAAGATAAAAAAGAAATATAAGGGAAAAGTATTAAACATTATAAAATATATTAAAACCGATCGAATCTGTGGGAACCGCAACTCCCACAACTTCGTGGAAGATGCGGTCAAAACTGAAAACAGTGGGATTTGCGGTCATAAGGCACAGTGGTCTTTACTATTTAAGTAGGGGATACGGTCAACGAAATATTGTATTAATCTTATAATATTTCCCCTAACAGATTTAAGAATTTAAAAATGATTATTTTCCATAACTTAGGAATTAGTATATTATATTTTTTACCAAACTTGGTAGACAGTTGAATTGCTCCAAAAAACTACAAAAAACTCATTTTTCAAATAGGCACCTGAGCAATGCAAACAAGTCACTATTTCATGAATTTTTTTTACGTTTATGGCATTAAAAATTTTTTTTTGAGATTTCCCATAACTTTTTTTATTCTCAGTTAACAATATGAGAAATAATATATAAAATCGACAAAAGCGATTACAAAATTATTTATATGGTTTGTACTTTGTACATTAATATGTAATTAATTTTAACATGTAAACTGTATTGCTTAATTTTAGTAATAATAGTAATAAAAAAACCCTGAAGAAGGAATAAGAAATGTCGAAACGTTAGAAAAATAGTTAAATTTTCGTAATTTAATTAATCCCCTTTATTCCAAGAAGAAAAAAAACTAAGATATGTAAATATGTATGCAAGTAGATAGTCTACGTTTGTTCTAACTAACATATAGGGAATTCAACGTGTTAGAGAGACAGATATAGGAAATTCAGCGTATCAGAAAGAGAGAGCGCTCTGACGTCACTACGCAACCGGCCTTCAAGTCTAACAGCTCCACCAGATGGTATTGTCAGACCTAACGCATCTGATGGACCTGAAGACCGAATTCATAGTACTTCAGGTCTGTCAGACCCTTCTGCTCTGACAGCACCCTCTGGTGGTACTGTGGGACCTGACGCACCTGAGGGACCTGAAGCGCTCTCTCTTTCTGACACGCAGAATTTCCTATACCTCTCTCTCTCTAACAGTTGAATTCCCTATGTTAGGTAGAAGAAACGTAGACTATCTACATATGCATTTAAAAAAATTTGCTTAATAATAAACGCCTTTATTAGAATGCCTACTGTTAATTGCCTAGTACCGAAATGTGACCGCATCTCGTACTCCATGCAGATAAGAAAAAAAATGTAACTGCATCTCCCACTAACCGCTTCTCGGACTGACCGCATCTCACACAACCCTAACCGGACTAATCCTACATAAAAAAGAATAAACAGTACTATTAGTATGAATTTTTTCAAATTTTTTAAAATAGAATTATAAGCTTGAGGGAAGGGAGAGACTACCATGTTAAAAAACAAAGAAATTTCATTGTTTTAGTTTCTTCTTGCTCTCACACCTCTAATTTATGTTATAAAATTAAAAAAAATAGTGCAGCTGATAGCATATTTTATTCTCTTTCAAATAACTATTATAGTCTTGATATTACGAGGGTGGAAAGATATTTTTACGATAAATAATCAATATAATTTTTCTTCTATTTAAAATCAAAGGCTTAGCGCAACAACTGCTATTATAAAAAAAATATCAAGTATATAACAAAGGACTTTTTAAAATCCCCCTCTAGTTTGGATACGAATGACGTCAAGGAAACAAAAGAGAAAGATTGTCAATCACGAGCGCGAATTCAGTAGTTCGTGTTGTCACATTTATTTTATTTATGAGTCATCTACCGCGGGAACAAATACCCATTGTCGCGCCCTACTAACCACTACTATGTCAGGGGTAGTTTCCTTAGACACCCTACATATATGGGTCTTACATAGGCGTATCAAAAAATAAATAATAATAAAAAATATTTATCCAGTGATAGGACATTTAAGATTATCAAAAATATGTTTTAGAAAATAAATAAAATAAATTAAAATATTTATATAGAAATTGGAAGAATTTTTACATGAGGGAGGCCGGTCCTGTAATATAATGAAGGAGTTAAAACTGTAACTACAATTGTATTCCTTTCGCAATGGAGTGAAAACCAAATTTAAACGATATTCAACACCAACCACAAAAATCTTGGCAGGTAACAAAAAATCATCATACACTTGTTTATCGCCGCTACAGAACTGTACTTGAAAAATCTCAAATTTAACTGATATTGTACACTACTCTGGGAACTCCAAACTAAAAATGATCTACACTGAACCAACTACCAACAAATCATGCTCTACAGTGTTAACACAACAAAAATACCCTTCCAAAAATTGAGCAATTATTTTTACCTCTATTGATGGAGCAAAAATTCAAGATTATCTTCTACCAATAATAGAATATGTATATACGTAATGTTTGCCCTTCAATACCTAATGATGTCTTAATCAAGGAACTCAAGAATATAGGATGTACCAATAACTTTTTTTAACCCTTTCAAAACGGTTGTCGTACATACCCGACACCAAGTTTTTTGGCAGATGGACGACTATCGTGACTAGCCGACAGCAGCTCATTCAAAGTCGACCATAGGGACGGTTTCAGGTTCTGGAATAAGTTCGCCGTCTTTACTGGTCAAAAGCCAAGTCCCACTCCCATCTTCAGCTGAATGGACAAATCCTCCACACTCACAAGGAGAAGGCCACTGCATTCAAAGGCCACCTCCAAAACACTTTGATAAACCCTCCATATCCTCCTCTAAAACCTCCCCCTAACCAAGACCATATCATTGATCCTTTCACACCTGAGGACATTGCTTCGGCTTGTCAGCATGGGAAAAACTCTGTCCCCCAGTCCCTGACCACATCAAACGTCAAGCCCTGAAGAACCTTCCTGTTACCATCCTTATAAACTCCTGATTTCAGCACTCCTGCTTTCCAATTTTCTGGAAAACCTCCCAAACCATCCTATTCCCTAAACCCCACAATGATCCCACCTCCCCAACTCGTACAGATCCATATCTGTGATAAATGTCCTAGGTCAGCTCTTTGAAACACTACTCAAGGATCATTTATTTTTGTTGTTATATTTTTGATGTTTATTTTTTATATAGTATAAAAATTCATTTTTTAGAGTGTCCTATATATCCGACAGCCGTCTGTCTGTCATTGCAAAATCTCTCATCCGTGTCGCATGCAATCTACTATTTGGTGCCGTTCTGAAAGGGTTAAAAATTCATGCATCAATACCGGAGTTTAGCCACATTTTAAGCTTCCTCCAACAATTTTTTATCAAAACCCACAGTTTTGACTATTCCAGAATCCTTTCTAATTAATTATGAAAATACATATCGCATTTTTCTTGCTCGAGACATCTAAAAATATTTCAATTCCTAACAAGAAGGTCATACATCCTCTAACTGTAAAACAATTCTTACCAACTCTCAAAATACCTTGAACCAAATTAGTACAGCGAATTCCCTATCGCCTTTAACTGCTATCAGTCCTATATCTGCTCTCAACACCATCATCCTCTTCATTACCAAACCAATTACAATCCAATGCTACCAATAACAGCAGCAGTAAGAAACAGTACAATAGCTATGGGGATCAATCAGATAACGAGCAGTACAAGAAGAACTATCGATGATACCCTCTCTCCGTCTATCTTAGATGACTCATCCGCACAATTTATAATATCGTTAGATCCAAACCTGATGAAGAGGAAGATTAAATTTGCAAACCAATCAGAAATAACACTGGAAGAATCCGCCATTTTTACTAGATTATAACCAACTAAAATTATACCCATAATTATGCAGGTCTTATTGATATGTTAATACAAATTTATCCATTCCACGAAAAATAGAAATATCATAATAAGGAAGATATTCTACAAGACTTAACATAATAATCCCGTCACCCGGGATCTTTTTAGATGATATGAACGCATATAGTCAAATATGGGGCTCAGCATACAATGAAGATAATAATCGATACCTTAAAACTTGTTTGTCCTTATTAAATGATGGCGCTCTGACATAGTTTAATATAAGAACAGGTGAGTCCAGACTACTAGATTTATCTCTATGCTACATTATAATCCACTGATCATTTAGAGACTCGCCAACAGAACCCAGATAAACCACCCATACCAAAATGGAATATTAGAAAAATTAACTGGAGCCTGTTTTATCAACAAATAGAATCAAATATAGTTAACTGTCTAACGAAAAAAATAAATAAATCCTTTGATTATTTCATGAATCTAGTCCTGCAAGTGGCTGAATTCTCCATCGGTAAAACGACGTATACTATACATCACACTCCTGTTCCTTGGTGAAATAGAGAATGCGAAAGAGCAAATAAAGCAAGTAAAACTGCTTTTAATATATATATTATACAATTATATTTTTGGGGTGAACCCAAACGTTGTAGACTGCATTTAAGGTTAAAAGTGGTATTCCAGCATTTGCTCTTTCTCATTACACCAAGAAGGCAATTTGACAATGAAAAATTAATTGAACTGTCAAAGTAATAAATAACATAATTGAGAGATCAAGTTGGACAATGTATGACGATGGTTAAACAAATTCTATCAAGAAGGCTAAATAGATTCAATACATTTCAGTAATAAATAGTTCATGACAGATATTTGGAAAAAATTTAAAAAAAGTCTGGAACTAATATTCATCATAAAACAAATTGTTTAGAAGCGAATAACAAAGTTGTCGATAATGATGAAGATATTGCAGAAATGTACAAAAACAGATTTGGAAATGGAAACTAGCGCATAAACATCTTTTCAACATAATATGGTTACAACACAAATTTCCTTTAATATGTTAAGAATCTATTATCACTTATAATCTCCCTAGCAGCAGAATTTTTTTTTAGGTCACGAATGTTTTTGTTGATAGAAAAAGATAAACAAAGATGATAATTCTTGTAGTGGTGTTATCCATCACAACGTCTATTGCAGAGACATCCAGTTGGTCGAACTGGTGGTGAAGGTTGCAGGGAATGAATGGGATGCCATTTCGGATTCGCAGAGACATTCAGTTGGTCGAACTGATAGGAAGTATGCGGGAAATGAATGGGATATCATTTTAGATGAGTATGTCGTTGCCTCGACAGTACTTGGACTTGGGAGAGTGATGGGTACCATATCCGGCGAAACTAGGAGGGGATCTAGCCAAAGTATCTGTAATAGAGAGTATTTGAGGATTCTGTTGCTGCAATAAGAGATTGAGATTAGCTCTTTTGCTGGTGACCAGCGAAATTAACTGTTTCGACTGTACTATCTATCACAGTGGAATTTAGGAGTGATTAGGCAGTTATGACCAAGAAGGATGGGGATTTGGACTGCGAGAACTTTGGAAATGAGCTCTCAATTGTATGAGATAACGTTCATGATGATCATGGTAAGGTATATGGTAGTCTGGACCTCAGGAATGAGGTTCAGAAAGGATTGGGCTTGGTTGCGAATACAGAAGCGATCTGTGCTGAGCTTTTTGGTATTTTAGTGCGTTCCTGGCATTTAAAGGAAAAAGCAGGATGGTTTCCTTCGTAGTTGGGACATTTTGTATAAAGGATAGTAGGAGCTGCAGTAGGAGTCACCTCAGATGGTGCATTTTGCTGGATTGCGATACTCGGTCACAGTGTGACCATTTGCTGCACATTGGGTGCAGGATTTAGGTTTGAGGGGATGGAATTTAAATTGGAGGGTTCGCATGCATACATAAAAATCCCAGTATTTATGGAGGAGGTAGAGGTACAACTCCTCGGATGGGGTGATCATTCGGATCAGGGAGGTTGGAAGGTCGGTTGCTTTAAAGTTGATCCTGCAAAACTTGGTAAGGGGGAATTTTGTCTCCTTGAAGAGATTGTCTAATTCTGCTTCCGTAGCATTTTTATCGACAACTTTGTTCCTTCCTTTTCTTTTCTTTCATGTAAGATTTTACCAAATTCGACTGGATGTAAATTTCCTACGTTCTGGTCAAGATCTTTTAGCGGTGTTTGTTTCTTTTGTCTGGACCTTAAGAATGAGGTTCAGAACGGATTGAGGGTTGGGTGCGAATCCAGGGGCGGTCTCTGCTAGGTTTTTAGGTATTTTGGTGCGTTCTTGGCATTTGAAGGAAAAAGCAGGATGGTTTCCTTTGCAGTTGGGAGATTTTGTATTAGGGACAGTAGCAGTTGCGGTAGGAGTTGCCCCAGATGGTGCATTTTACAGGATTGCAACACTTGGTCACGGTGTGACCGTTTGCTATACACTGGGTGCAGAATTTGGGTTTTGAGGGGGAATTTATGGAGTGGGGGAGATCAGAGGGGTTGGAAGGTCGGTTGCTTTAGAGGCGATCCTCCAAAACTTGGTAAGGGGGAATTTTCTCTTCTTGAAGATGTAAGATTTTGCCAAATTGGACTGGATGTAAATTTTTTACGTTCTAGTAAAGATTTTTAATCGGTGATTGTTTCTTTTTTCCCCTGGAGACAGGCAGGTCGGACCCGCTTGTTTGTTCCCCCACTTACTTGTAAGTTGTTTTTCATGTTCGTCGTTTAGTTTACCGAAAACACTTTATTTGAAGTGTGATGACCTTTAATTAAATTTTAAGGTGTTTTCTGTATTTATTTTGCTAGGATTCCCTATTATTATGTATATTTTCGACGTTGCAGTTTTTGCTTGCTTTTGCGTTAACAACTTGATATCCAAATATAAAAATATTAAATATTCAACCGATATAAAAATTTTAAATTGCTTTATAAAAAATTTAATATAAAATCTCCGCCTATGATTCCACATGACTGCTTATTTCCCCTAGTGGCTGTTGAAAATGTCGGTCAAACAGGTCATCCACTCTAGACGAAACTATTATTAAAACTATTGTCATTGTCATATAAATGGTGTATACTTTTCAATCCGAGTGTAAATTTTGGTATCTCTTTGTATTACTTCATTTCTCATTACAGTTTCTATAGGTCGTAATATGTTGAGCAAATTTTGCTAGCATTGTATAGGGATGGAATTTTAGAAGTAATTTAAATATTCATATGGGGTTGGAATAAAATATAAATTTATTAGATTATAATTCCGAAAAAATATATATAAAATTCTTTATTGTAAAGGAAAAATTACGGGACTTTTATATCTTCGAGTTCATTGTTGTGTATGAAATAATATAATTTTCTAACGAGGAAATAAAAAGATGCGACAAAGAAACTGGGAGTGTATAATGGGTACACAAATCGGATATTTTTTAACGGAAATAATATAACTGTATAATATAATCCCGTTTGTCGGTAGCTTAGATACTTTTTTTTTTCGGAAGGCAAAAAGTCCGCGAATCTCGGTCCCATTTTGTGGCCGGCCACGTCGTAAAACTTTCATATTTTATTGGGTCATATAATTTCAGTGCTCTGAGGTTATATTTTTGCCCGCTGCAAATTTGTGACCTAACAGTCCCGATAATTCCCGACATATTGGTGTAATATTTTTTCTCGTACGTTCTTATTAAAAAGGAAACTTTCTTCTAACAAAATTTATAGGGAATACGAAAAAGTTTCGGCGGAGCTAAATAAATGGGTCAGTGTGTTATTTATGTTATTTTTTTGGTCAATGGAGACTGAATTATGACTTAATTTTATATACAATTGAAAATATTTTTGGTAGCTATGAGTGGACATGAGAGGTCCGTATCTTGAAGTGAGATAGGATAAAATCTACTAATAGGCATAATGTTTATATAAATTTATTATTTTAGTGGTTTTCTAATAAAAATAGTAGATTTTAATATTTTTTTAATAATTTAGTGCACGTCACTGTTCTGTGCCATCTGGGAAATTATAAAAAACTGGATAACCATAATGCTCGCGCGGGTATTAAGTACAAAAAAAGCAATATTTTTTTTCTATAATAAATTTATCCTCCAATAATGATGTGCAAAAATGGGAAATTCCCCATAAATCGGCATCACTGATGATTACAAATACCCAAAAATTGGAAATTCCCCGAAAATCGGCATTACTGTTGATTATTGAATGATTGAGCTACTAATTTTTTTTGTACTTCGTTACATGTAGCGATAAAGTAAAAAGAACGTTAAGCAGCAATATAGTAAATTTATCCTGCTATAATTACCCAATAATATGCAAAAATACCCAAATTCCCCACAAATTGGCAACACTGTTTGATTACTGACTATATTGATTAATGAAAATATTAATAATTGTACATTGTGAATTAAAAATTTTTGCTTAGTTTTGTATTTATTGTTACTAAAGAGAAAGTATTATGTATTTTGAAATATATAAAGAAAATATTTCAGTTTGAATAAGAAAAATATTGAAGGTTAAAAAAAATTAGATTAAAAAGTATTATTTTCTGATTGAAATAGAAACAGTGATTATCCTCTTAAGGATAATTTTTTTTTTAAATTCTTTTATTCAAAGTATGACGGTTTGAAAAAACAAATTTCTTTTTTGACTAAAAAAAACAATATTGTATGAAATATTTCCAACCTACTAATAAATACTCTTAAGATTCAATGGAAAAAAAACAAGATTTTTCGAATTTTTTGGAACAATATGAGATGTTAAATCCTCTTAAGAATTTTAAATACAGTGACAAAAAATAAAAAAAAAAATAATTAAAAAAGTATGTTTATCTTTTTTTAGTATTAATAAAATTGAGGTTTATAAAATTGTAAAATAAGAATCATTGTAGCATCCTCTTAATAATTTTGTTTTTTAATTGGCCATATACAAATATTAGTTTTTAGCATTTTTTACTCGAGTATAGGAACAAAAAAAGATGCATTTTTTAATAGAGTATAGGAATAAACTTTAAGAAGCATTTTTTCACTCGAGTATAGGAACAAAATCAGACAAGCATTTTTACTCGAGTTTGGGAACAAAATTAGAGAAGCATTTTTTACTCGAGTATGGGAACAAAATTAGAGACGCATTGTTTAATGAAATTAGGAGCAAACAAGGAGAAGCATTTTTTACTCAAGTAAATATAGGAACAATCTTAGTGAAGCATTTTTTAATCGAGTATAAGAATAAATCAGACAAGCATTTTTTAATCGAGTACGGGAACAAAATCAGAGATATTCTTTACTCGAGTATAGAAAAAAAATCAGACAAGCATTTTTTACTTGAGTAAAGAAACAAACTTAGAAAAGCATTTTTTTTTAATGGAGAATAAGAACAAACTATTAGAAGTATTTTTTTACTTGAGTATAGGAACAAAGTCAGACAAGCATTTTTTACTCCAGTATAGGAACAAACATAGAGAAGCATTGTTTAATAGATTTAAGAACATATAAGGAGAAGCATTTTTTACTCAACTAAAATTAGGAACAAACTTGGTGAAGAATTTTTAATGTAATATAGGAACAAACTCGGAGAAGTATTTTTTTATTCGAGTATAGGAACAAAATTAATGAAGAATTTTTTACTCGGCTAGATAAACAAAATCAGATTAGCATTTTTTCTCTAGTATAGGAATAATATCAGAAAAGCATTAATACTTGAGAAAGGGAACAAACTTATAAAAGAATTTTTTTAACGGAGTATGGGAATAAATTTGGAGAAGCATTTTTTTACTTAAGTAGGTATAGGAACAAACTTAGTGAAGCATTTTTTAATCGAGTATAGGAACAAAATCAGACAAGCTTTTTTTTTATTCTAGTATAGGAACAAAATTAGAGAAGCAGTTTTGAACCGAGTATAAGAAAAAATCAAATAAACATTTTTTACTCGAGTCTAAGAATAAAATCAGAAAAGTATTTTTTCATCGAGTATAGGCAAAAAATTAGAGAAGTATTTTTTTACTTGAGTAACTTAGAAAAGCATTTTTTTAATGCATTATAAGAACAAACTATTAGAATTAGTTTTTTACTTGAGTATAGGAACAAAATCTGAGAAGCATTTTTTACTCGAGTATGGTAACAAACATAGAGAAGCATTGTTTAATGGAATTAGGAACGAACAAGGAGAAGCATTTTTTACTCAAATAGATATAGGAACAAACTTAGTGAAGCATTTTTTAATGTAGTATAGGAACAAACTCAGAGAAGTATTTTTTTATTCGAGTATAGGAACAAAATTAATGAAGATTTTTTACTCGACTAGATAAACAAAATCAGACAAGCATTTTTTCTCGAGTATAGGAATAATATCAGAGAAGCATTTTATACTTGAGTAAAGGAACAAACTTAAAGAAGCATTTTTTTAATGGACTAAAGGAGCAACCTCGGAGAAGCATTTTTTACTCGAGTATGCATTGTTTAATGGAACTATAGAAACAAAAACAGAGAAACATTTTTACTCGAGTATTAGAACAAAAGGGAAGCATTGTTTAATAGAATATAGGAACAAAAATAGAGAATCATTTATTTACTCGAGCATAGGAACAAAATTAGAGATGCATTTTTTAATGGTGTATAAGAAAAAATCAAATAAGCATATGTTACTCGAGTATAGGAATGACATCAGAAAAGCATTTTTTCCTCGAGTATAGGAAAAGCCTTTTTAATGGAGTATAGGAACAAACTCGAAAAAGCATTTTTTTACTCGTGTAGAGGATCAAAATCAGAGAAGCATTTTTATTCGAGTAGATATAAGAATAAACTTAGTGAAGCATTTTTTAATCGGGTATGGGAAAGAATCAAGGAAGCATTTTTTTACTAGAGTATAGGAATAAAACAAGTATTTAATTTTTGTTACGAGGTTAATCACAGGAGTATTTTTCAATAAGTATTTAATTTCTGTAACGAGGGGAATGAGAGTAGTTTCTTACGACAAGTGTTTGATGTCCATTACAAGGAGAATCAGTGGATATTTTTTCAAAAAGTCCAATTTCCATTACGAGGGGAATCTGAGGGGTTTTCTCCAACAAGTGTTTAATTTCCATTACGAGGAGAATCAGAGTAGTTTTTTCTAATAAGTGTTAAATTTCCATTACAAGGAGAATCCGAGGAGTATATTCCATAACGAGAAGCATCTGAGGGTTTTTTCGTTACGAGGAGAATTAGAGTAAGTTTTTCCAACAAGTGTTCAATTTCCGTTACGAGGAGAATCTGAGGGGTTTTATCCAATAAGTATTTAAGTTCCATTACGAAGAGAATCAGAGGAGTATTTTTCCACGAGCGTTTAATTTTCGTTACGAGAAGAATCAGAATAGTTTTTTCCAAAAAGTGTTTAATTTCCATTACGAGAAGAATCAGAGGATATTTTTTCAACAAGTGTCTAATTTCCGGTACGAGGAGAATTTGAGGGATTTTTCCAACAAGTTTTTAATTTCCATTACGAGGAGACTCAGACGAAAATTTTTGAAAAAGTGTATAATTTCCGTTACGAGGCGAATCAGAGGAGTATTTTTGAACAAGCGTTTAATTTTCGTTACGAGGAGAATCAGAGTAGTTTTCCCAACAAGTGTTTAATTTCCTTAGCGAGGAAAATCAGAGGATATTTTTTCAACTAATTTCCGTTACGAGCAGAACTTGAGGGTTTTTTTTCGAACAAGTGTTTAATTACAATTACGAGGAGAATCAGAGAAGTATTTTTCAACAAGCGTTTATTTTCGTTACGAGAAGAATCTGATGGGTTTTTACCAACAAGTGTTTAATTTCCATTACGAGGAGAATCGGAGGATATTTTTTAAACAAGTGTCTAATTTCCGTTACGAGGAGAATTTGAGGGGTTTTTTCCAACAAGTTTTTAATTTCCATTACGAGGAGAATCGGAGGATATTTTTTAAACAAGTGTCTAATTTCCGTTACGAGGAAAATTTGAGGGGTTTTTCCAAAGTGTTTAATTTCCATTATGAGAAGAATCAGTGGAAATTTTTTAAACAAGTATCTAATTTCAGTTACGAGGAGAATTTGAGGGGTTTTTTCCAACAAGTTTTTAATTTCAATTACGAGGAGAATCGGAGGATATTTTTTAAACAAGTGTCTAATTTCAGTTACGAGGATAATTTGAGGGTTTTTCCAACAAGTGTTTAATTACCATTATGAGGAGAATCAGTGGAGATTTTTTAAACAAGTATCTAATTTCAGTTACGAGGTGAATTTGAGGGGATTTTTCCAACAAGTTTTTAATTTCAATTACGAGGAGAATCGGAGGATATTTTTTAAACAAGTGTCTAATTTCCGTTACGAGGAAAATTTGAGGGGTTTTTTCCAACAAGTGTTTAATTTCCATCATGAGAAAAATCAGAGCAGTATATTTCGTTTACGAGAAGAATCTGAGGGGTTTTTACCAACAAGTGTTTAATTTCCATTATGAGGAGAATCGGAGGATATTTTTTAAACAAGTGTCTAATTTCAGTTACGAGGATAATTTGAGGGTTTTTTCCAACAAGTTTTTAATTTCCATTACGAGGAGAATCGGAGGATATTTTTTAAACAAGTGTCTAATTTCCGTTACGAGGAGAATTTGAGGGTTTTTCCAACAAGTGTTTAATTACCATTATGAGGAGAATCAGTGGAGATTTTTTAAACAAGTATCTAATTTCAGTTACGAGGAGAATTTGAGGGGTTTTTTTCCAACAAGTTTTTAATTTTCATTACGAGGAGAATCGGAGTATATTTTTTAAACAAGTGTCTAATTTCCGTTACGAGGAGAATTTGAGGGGTTTTTTTCCAACAAGTTTTTAATTTACATCATGAGAAAAATCAGAGCAGTATATTTCGTTTACGAGAAGAATCCGAGGGGTTTTTACCAACAAGTGTTTAATTTCCATTATGAGAAGAATCAGTGGAGATTTTTTAAACAAGTATCTAATTTCAGTTACGAGGAGAATTTGAGGGTTTTTTTCCAACAAGTTTTTAATTACCATTACGAGGAGAATCAGAGTAGTATTTTTCAACAAGTGTCTAATTTCCGTTACGAGGAAAATCAGAGGAGTTTTTTTCAATAAATGTCGAGCTAAATAAATTTTAATAGGGCTAGTTCGTACCTGGCAAGAAATGAAATGAAAATAAAATGTACTTTTACGTCGCGTAATTCCGCTTTTCTGTTGTTTTCATTAGAGGCCGACCGACCGTTGTTGTTTTGTTTATTCAGGCATTGTCGGAAATTAAAGGTATTCGTTTGTTTGTTTTGTCGTGAACTAAACAAATGAATATTGTCACTAATAATATTCGTTAGTTACTGACAGTCGACCGTCATAATTGAAGATAAATAGATATCTATTGTTTGTATAGTTTGATAATTGAGTTCCAAATAACGTAAATTAATAAATAAAAATTGAATTTGTGGATATTTCATTATTTATAATTTCCCTTCACTTAAACCAATTTGTCAGTTATAATTATCTATTTTTCCGATACATTTAAACTATTTTCGCAAACGCGCCATCTATTCTAAGATATTCGTCAAAACAAAAGCACCATTTCCTCTCCCTATTTCTATTGAAATTCTGTGAGAAATTCCAGTTTCGTAAGAAACGTTAACATATTTCAAACGTTTGTACAGAAATAACACGGAATTTCTCCAATTTGTCAGACCCATAAATCTAATTGTCAGTAGATAGAACGTCCTTTAACTTTAACGGTTCTGTAACTAACGACAATGACGTTTAGATTGTGACAATTGTACAAGAAATCAAATCGTTAAATTTTATTCTAAACGTCATCACCTTTAGTTATTGAATCTTTAAAATTAAAGGACGTTCTATCTACTGACAATAAGAGTCTAGTTATTTTAGACCTCGTTGTCAATCTTACACATGGATTTTCTAGCATAATTATAATTATTAAAATTTTGTTACGGCACTGATAAAAAAAATTATATTGAATTTTGTCATGTGAAACTTATTGTAATTATGTGGTTAACTCTTACATACGTTCGGTCATATTGAATTACATTTGTTTTTATTCATTCGTGAAAGTTGCTACTCTCTACTTTTTTTTTTTTTTTTTTTAATCTTTTGGTACAATTTCTTATACTAGAATTATCCATTATTAAGAAAGATAATAATCGGATAAGACCTACTTTATAATGTTTGTTTAAAAAAGAGAGCACTTAAGGTATTGTTTTTTTGTTAAAATAGTAGTCATTAATGATTTAGTAGGTTGTCGGTATTTTTCTTAAATAATATTTCTACATAATTTTTTTACATTAAAAAAATAATGCGAAATCAATTATTAATAAAATATTAAAATTTTTAAGAACCGTAATTCGAGAAAGTTTGATTTTTTAGATCACTCCACGGCAAGCTTAAATAGGAAAAAATAAGACAAAATTAATAATAAAAAAAAAATTAAAAATAGGAAAAATAAAGTAAAATGTGGAAAAATACAGCAAAATAGGGAAAAATAAATCAAAACATTGAAAAATAGTGTAAAATAGAGAAAGTAGAGAAAAATAAAGAAAACTAAAGAAAAATGAAGGAAAATATAGAAAAATAAATGAAATAGGCAAAATATGGAAAAATTGGAAATAAAATAATACTGAAAAATAAAGCAAAATGGGGTAAAATAAAGAAAAATAATAAAAAATAAAATAGATATGGGAAAATATGAAAAAATAGTGAATATAGAAAAAAATAGAGAAAAATAAAGAAAAACAAATGAAATAAGTGAAATAGGGAAAAAATGGAAAAAAATAGAGTAAAATAATAGTGAAAAATAAACCAAATAGGGGAAAATAAAGACAAATAAAGGAAATATAGAAAAATATGATAAAATAAACAGACAAATATAGTAAAATAGGAAAAAATAAGAAAAAAGTAAAAACAGAAAACATGATAAAAAAAGAAAAAATTGGAAAAATAAAGTAAATAGGGGAAAATGGAGCAAAATAGAAAAAATAAGGGAAAATAGGAAAAAATAATGAAATAGGTAAAATAGGAAAAAAATGAAAAATAGGAAAAAGGAAAAATATAAAAATTAAAAATTAGAGAAAAATGGAAAAAAGTGGCAAAAAATAAAGTAAAATAGGGAAAAATAGGAAAAAGTGTGGAAAAATAATGAAACTAGGGAAAAAGTAAAAATTTGAAAAAATAGGAAAAATAGAGAAAATATAGAAAAATAAAACAAAATAGATTGAATACGGAAAATAGTGACAAAAGAAAAATGGAAAAATAGCAAAGAAGAGTAAAAATAGAAAAAAAGAAAAAAATGGAGAAAAATAAAAATAAAATAGGGAAAAATATAGAAAACTAAAGAAAAATAAATGAAAATATAGAAAAATAAAGAAAATAAATGAAATGGGTAAAATAAGAAAAAATTGAAAATGAAATAATAGAGAAAAATAAAGCAAAAATAAGTAAAAATAAGGACAAATAGGAAAAAATAAAAATGGGAAAAAAATTGGAAAAATAGACAAAATAGAAAAAATGAAGAAAAAGATGGGGAAAAATAGAGAAAAATAAAAAAAATTTAAATGAATTAGAGAAAAATAGTGAAAATAGAGAAAAATAGCGACAAATAGAAAAAAGGAAAAATAGCAAAAAAGAGTAAAAATAAAGAAAAATGGAAAAAATGGGGAAAAATAAAAATAAAATAGGGAAAAATAAAGCAAAATAGAGAAAATAAAAAAATTAAAAGATACAGCGAAAAATAGTGAGAGAAATATAAAGACAAATAGGAAACAGGCAAAATAAAAAAAATAGGAAATACTACCCATTTATAGGAATTTTCGGTTGGAAATTTTTTTCATACTACAAAATTTTCCACTCATTTCATTGGTGAAAACCGCACTTTTCTTTAACTTGTTATTTTCTAGTTGTTGACCTTTTTAGTTGTACCTTGTTCATCATTTCTAATTGTTATTATTTTCTAATATTTCTTAGTTATTTTTCAGAATTTTCCGGCAAAAAAATTTGATATTGTAGAAAATTTTCTCGTCTTTTAAAAAATGAAAATTTAATTTTTCTATGTATCTTATTTTTCTAATTGTGGCCAGTTTTGTGGCAAAATGTTTAGAATTTTCATTACCGATTATCAATAAATATTCCTTGTGGTTTAGACTTCTACCTATCAGCCAATTTTAGAAATTTTCAATTGAAAATTTTCTCTATAGTACAAAATTGTCTACTTAATTGACTGGTGGAAACCACATTTTTCTATATATTTTTATTTTTTAGTTGTGGTCTTTTTTATTGTACCTTTTCAACATTTCTAATTGTGATTTGTTCCTAATATTTCTAAGTTATTTTTCAGAATTTTCCGGCAAAAAAATTTGGTTTTGTTATAAATTTTCTCCTCTTTTAAAAAATGAAAACTGAATTTTTCTATGCATCTTAATTTTCTAGTTGTGGCTAGTTTTGTGGCAAAATGTTTAGAATTTTCATTACCGATTATCAATAAATATTCCTTGTGGTTTAGATTTCTACCTATCAGCCAATTTTAGGAATTTTCAATTGAAAATTTTTTCCTTATTATAAAATTTTCTACTTATTTGATTAGTGGAAACCGCATTTTTCTATATATTTTTATTTTCTAGTTGTGATCTTTTTTATTGTACCTTTTCAACATTTCTAATTGTGATTTGTTCCTAATTTTTCTCAGTTATTTTTCAGAATTTTCCGGCAAAAAAATTTGATTGTGTTATAAATTTTCTCCTCTTTTAAAAAATGAAAACCGAATTTTTCTATGTATCTTAATTTTCTAGTTGTGGCTAGTTTTGTGGCAAAATGTTTAGAATTTTCATTACCGATTATCAATAAATATTCCTTGTGGTTTAGACTTCTACCTATCAGCCAATTTTAGGAATTTTCAATTGAAAATTTTTTCCTTATTATAAAATTTTCTACTTATTTGATTAGTGGAAACCGCATTTTTCTATATATTTTTATTTTCTAGTTGTGATCTTTTTTATTGTACCTTTTCAACATTTCTAATTGTGATTTGTTCCTAATTTTTATCAGTTATTTTTCAGAATTTTCCGGCAAAAAAATTTGATTGTGTTATAAATTTTCTCCTCTTTTAAAAAATGAAAACCGAATTTTTCTATGTATCTTAATTTTCTAGTTGTGGCTAGTTTTGTGGCAAAATGTTTAGAATTTTCATTACCGATTATCAATAAATATTCCTTGTGGTTTAGACTTCTACCTATCAGCCAATTTTAGGAATTTTCAATTGAAAATTTTTTCCTTATTATAAAATTTTCTACTTATTTGATTAGTGGAAACCGCATTTTTCTATATATTGTTATTTTCTAGTTGTGATATTTTTTATTGTACCTTTTCAACATTTCTAATTGTGATTTGTTCCTAATTTTTCTCAGTTATTTTTCAGAATTTTCCGGCAAAAAATTTGGTTTTGTTATATATTTTCTCCTCTTTTAAAAAATGAAAACCGAATTTTTCTATGCATCTTAATTTTCTAGTTGTGGCTAGTTTTGTGGCAAAATGTTTAGAATTTTCATTACCGATTATCAATAAATATTCCTTGTGGTTTAGACTTCTACCTATCAGCCAATTTAAGGAATTTTCAATTGAAAATTTTTTTCACAGTACAAAATTTTCTACTTATTTGATTGGTGGAAACCACATTTTTTTATATATTTTTATTTTCTAGTTGTGGTCTTTTTTATTGTACGTTGTTCAACATTTCTAATTGTCATTTGTTTCTAAAATTTCTGAGTTTTTTTTCAGAATTTTCCGGTAAGAAAATTTAGTATTGTAAGAACTTTTCTCCTCTTTTAAAAAATGAAAACCGGATTTTTCTATGTATCGTAATTTTCTAGTTGTGACCAGTTTTGTGGATAATTATTTAGAATATTCATTACCGATTGTCATTAAATATTCTTGATTGATTTCAGACTTCTACATATCTGCTAATTTTAGGAATTTTCAATTGAAAATTTTCTTAATATTACAAAATTTTCCACTCATTTGATTGGTAGAAACTGCATATTTCTATATATTTTTATTTTCCAGTTGTGGTCTTTTTAATTGCACCTTGTTCAACATTTCTAATTGTGATTTATTCATAATAATTATTAGTTATTTTTAAGCATTTTCCGGTAAAAAAAATTGCTATTGAAAGAAATTTTATCCTCTTTTACATATGAAAACCGGTTTTTTTTAAGATACACTTCTATTTTCAAAGTTATTTTTTTTTAATGTTCAATATTTTTTCAAATGATTTTTTCTAATCAAATCAATCACTTCTCTCCAACTAAACTCCCCCGCACTGGTTCCACGAGAAAATAAAAATCTAACCAAACATTTTTATTTTAATATAAATCAAATAAGCGCTGTAAATATAAATATAAACACCATCTAAGTACGTGTCTTAATTTTTTACATCAACTTAAAAATATTAAAAACATTTCACCTACACTTCCACCTCCACTGACTCGACGCCGCAATAAAATTTCCAAAAAAAAAATAGTCGTCTATGAAATACATCGACAAGTTTGAACAATTCATTTAGTGTTAGTTAATCAGTAAAGAAATTATAACAATAAAAATTTCGTTTAGTGATTTCGCAATTTGTAAATTATAATTAAAAGGTATGATTAGAAATTTATATAATTTTTATAATATTTACATTAAAAGATTTTTTATAGACCATAAAAAAAATTAATTTGATATTTTTTATACACTTTGATTATAAATTTTTTTTATAAAATAATTGTTTTATAGGGTGATTCAAATTTATAGGTTTAAAAATACCTTCTATATTTTATTATACAGTATGCTAATTATTTCCTGGATTATAATAAATATACTTTTTATATATAATTAAAATTTTATAAATTTATCAAAATTGTTTATTTATTTAATAGATACTAATAACAATTTTTTATTTTTTATAGAAATTATCAAGAGGATTAGTACCAGAGGAACATGATCATAAAGGTTAGAATTATTTATTTTTTTTTGGTGGTGGTTAAATAAAATAAATAAAAATTTAGATTAATATTTTTATTAAAAACATTGATTTATTCATAACAAATGCAGTGAGTAATTTTTTCAGTATAATTAAAAGATTATTTTCTTAAAAAACTAACACAAAATTTTTTGAATTGAAGTATAAAATTTTTTGTTAATGTTTTTAAAAATGGTATAACAATAAATATGTAAGAGATAATCCATTAAAAATAGAATAAAAATTACTATCATTGTAAATTTTATCATAATTTTGAAAAAAAATTAACTTATGATGAGAGACTATATAATAAGAAAAATTTAAAAAAAAATGTAGTCTCTTCCTTTTCTTACGTTCATTGTCATATTAGAAAAAAATTTCTCCTCTTTTGTTTTATTGTTGTGGTCATTTTTGTTGACCATTTTTCAAATTTCTTATTGTAAATTTTTCATAATATTTCTTAGTTAGTTTTCAAAATTTTCCGATAAAAATTTTTCATATAAAGAGAAATTTTCTTCTTTTTTGTTTAATGAAAACCGCATTTTTCTATATTTTTAATTCTTTCGTTATATCCAGTTTTGTGGCAAGTTGGTCAAAATTTCCGTATTCGATTTTTGTCCAATATTTCTTGTCCTTGTAAGCTATCAATTTTTCAAAAATCTTTAAATAAAACACATTTTTGATATACAAAATTTTCTTCTCTTTTCATTGGTGGAAACCGCGTTTCTCTATATATTTTAGTATTCTTGTTGTTATCATTTTTGTTGCACATTATACAAATTTCTTATAGCAAATTTTTCATAATATTTCTTTGCAAGTTTTCAGAATTTTCCGATGAAAAATTGTCATATAATAAGAAATTTTTCTTCTATTTTGATTAATGAAAACCGCATTTTTCTATTTATCTTAATTTTGTGGTTATAGCCAATTTTGTGGAAAATTGTTCAAAATTTTCATATGCAATTTTTGTCCTATATTTCTCTGGGATTTTGAACCTCTTGTAAGCTGTTCATTTTTCAAAATTTTTAATTGAAAAATTTTTCTGTTATATAAAATTTTCTTCTCTTTTCAGTGATGGGAACCGTGTTTGTCTATATATTTTAATTTTCTTATTGACATTATTTTTATTGCACATTATTCAAATATCTTATTGGAAATTTTTCATAATATTTCTGTGTTAATTTTCTGAATTTTCTGATTAAAAATTATCATATAATAAGAAATTTTCTTCTCTTTTATTATTGAAAACCGCATTTTTGTATATATCTTAATTTTTTCGTTGTGGCCAGTTTTGTGGGAAATTGTTCAAAATTTCCATATGCGATTCTTTTAAAATATTTCTTAGGGATTTTGAACTCCTTGTAAGCTGTTAATTTTTCAAAAACTTTTAAATAAAAAACATTTTTGTTATATAAAATTTTCTTCTCCTTTCATTGGTGGAAACCGTGTTTGTCTATATATTTTAGTTTTCTTGTTGTGATCATTTATGTTGCACATTATTCAAATTTTTTAATGTAAATTTTTCATAATATTCCTTGGTTACTTTTTCAGAATTTTCCGATGAAAAATTGTCATATAATAAGACATTTTCTTCTATTTTGGTTAATGAAAACCGCATTTTTCTATGTATCTTAATTATTTCGTTATAGCCAGTTTTGTGGCATATTGTTCAAAATTTCTATATGCAATTTTTGTCCAATATTTCTTGGAGATTTTGAACTCCTTGTAAGCTGTTCATTTTTCAAAATTTTTAAATGAAAAATTTTTTCGTTATATGAAATTTTCTTCTCTTTTCATTGGTGGAAACCGTGTTTGTCTATATATTTTAGTTTTCTTGTTGTTATCATTTTTGTTGTATATAATTCAAATTTCTTATTGTAAATTTTCCCTAATATTTCTTGGTTACTTTTTTAAAATTTTCCGATGAATAATTGTCATATAATTGGAAATTTTCTTCCCTTTTGTTTAATAAAAACCACATTTTTCTATATATCTTGATTTTTTCGTTGTTTGCAGTTTTGTGGCAAATTGTTCAAAATTTCCATTTACAATTTTCATCCAATATTTTTTGGGGATTTCGAACCGTCTACTTGGCTGTTAATTTTTTAAAATTATCAAATAAAAATACCACTTTTACGACATAAAATTTTCTCCTCTTTTCATTGGTGAAAACCTTGATTTTCTATATATTTTTGTTATCTAGTTATGATCATTTTTATTGCACATTGTTCAACATTTCTTACTGTAAATTTTTCCTAATATTTCATGGTTATTTTTCAGAAATTATAATATAATAAGAAATTTTCTCTAATTCAGATTAATGAAAATCGCATTTTTCTATAAATCTTAATTTTCTCGTGATTAGTTTTGTAACAAATTGTAAAAATGTTCTATATGTGATTTTCGTCCAATATTCCCTAGGGATTTTGTTAGCTGCTAATTTTTCAAAATTTTCAGAAAAATCTGCTTTTAATACACAACATTTTCTCTTCTTTTTATTGGTGGAAACAGTATTTTTCTATATATTTTCATTTTCTAGTTGTGGTCCTTTTTACTTCTACTTTGTTCAACATTTCTAATTGTTATTATTTTTTTAAATTTCTTAGTTATTTTTCAGAATTTTCCGGTAAAAAAATTTGGTGCTGTAAGAAATTTTCTTCTCTTTTAAAAAATGAAAACCAGATTTTCCTATGTATCATAATTTTCTAGTTTTGGCTAGTTTTGTGGCAAATTGTTGAGAATTTTCATTGCCGATTTCACTAAATATTCTTTGATGATTTAAGACCTCTGCAAATCTGCTAACTTTAGGAATTTTCAATTTGAAATTTTCTTGATAGTATAAAATTTTTCACTTATTTGATTGGTAGAAACCGCATTTTTTTATATATTTTTATTTTCTAGTTGTGGTCTTTTTATTGTACCTTGTTCGACATTTCTAATTGTGATTTGCGCCTAATATTTTTTAGTTATTTTTTAGAATTTTCAGGTAAAAAAATTTGGTATTGTAAAAAATTTTCTCCTCTTTTAACAAATGAAAACCTGATTTTTCTATGTATTTTAATTTTCTAGTTGTGGTCACTTTTGTGGCAAATTGTTTAGAAATTTCATAACTGATTTTCACTAAATATTCCTTGATGATTTAAGACTTTTACCCATCTGTTACTTTTAGCAAGATTTGGTTGAAAATTTTTTTCATATCACAGAATTTTCCTCTTATTTGATTGGTGAAAACCGGATTTATGTATGTATCTTAATTTTTCAGTTGTGCTCAGTTTTGTGGAAAATTGTTTAGGATTTTCATTACCGGTTTTCACTAAATAATGCTTACTGATTTACGACTCCTACCTAGCTGCTAATTTTAGAAAATTTTAGGTCGAAAATTTTTTAATAGTACAGAATTTTCCACATATTTGATT
Organism: Neocrepidodera transversa; assembly: GCA_963243735.1. Lineage (NCBI taxonomy): Eukaryota > Metazoa > Arthropoda > Insecta > Coleoptera > Chrysomelidae > Neocrepidodera > Neocrepidodera transversa. Next base: position 3,453,726 of record OY725353.1, read on the forward strand.
GGTGAAAACCGCACTTTTCTCTATATTTTTATTTTCTAGTTGTGGTACTTTTCATTTATACCTTGTTCAACATTTTTAATTGTTATTATTTTCTAATATTTCTTAGTAACTTTTGAGAATTTTCCGGTAAAAAAAATATGTTATAAGAAATTTTCTCCTCTTTTAACTGATGAAAACCGGATTTTTCTATGTATCTTAATTCTCTAGTTGTGGCCAGATTTGTCGCATATTATTTAGAATTTTAATTACCGATTTTCACTAAATATTCCTTGGCTTAGGAATTTTCAAATGGAAATTTTCTTTATAATTCAAATTTTTCCACTTATTTCATTGGTGGAAACCGCATTTTTCTATATATTTGTATTTTCGAGTTGTCGTCTTTTTTGTTGTACCTTGTTCAATATTTTTAATTGTGATTTATTCCTAATATTTCTTAATTATTTTTACGAATTTTCCTGTAAAAAAATTTAGTATTGCAAGAAATTTTCTCCTCTTTTAAAAGATGAAACCCTGATTTTTCTATGTACCTTAATTTTCTAGTTGTGCTCAGTTTTGTGGAAAATTGTTTAGGATTTTCATTATCGATTTAGGTAAATATTCATTAGTGATTTAAGACTTCTACATATCTGCTAATTTTAGGTATTTTCAATTGAAAATTTTCTTTGTAGTACAAAATTTTCATCTCATTTAAATGGTAGAAACCGAAATTTTCTACATATTTTTATTTTCAAATCGACGTCTTTTTTATTGTACTTTGTTCAACATTTCTAATTGTGATTTGTTCCTAATATTTCTTATATATTTTTTAAAATTTTCCGATAAAAAAATTTGGTATTGTAAAAAATTTTCTCCTCTTTTCAACAGTAAAAACCAGATTTTCCTATATATATTAATTTTCTAGTACTGGCCATTTTTGTAGTAAATTGTTTAGAATTTTCATGACCGATTTTTACTAAATATTTCCTGGCGATTTAAGAATCCTGCTCAACTGCTAATTGTAGGAATTTTCAATGTGAAAATTTTTCTGTAATACAAAATTTTCCTCTAATTTGAACGGTAGAAACCATACTTTTCTACATAATTTTACTTTCTAGTTGAGGTATTTTTTATTGTACCTTGTTCGACATTTCCAATGGTGATTTGTTCCTAATATTTCTTAGTTTTTTGACAATTTTCCGGTAAAAAATTTGGTATTATAAAAAATTTTCTCCTCTTTTCATCAATGAAAACCGCTTGTTTCTATATATATTAATTTTCTACTTATATCCAATTTTGTGGAAAATTATTTAGAATTTTTATTACCGATTTTCACTAAATATTGCTTGTCGATTTAAGACTCCTACCCATCTGCTAATTTAAGGAATTTTCCATCGAAAAATTTTCTTAATAGTACAAAATTTTACACTCATTTGATTGGTGCAAACCGCATTTTTCTATATATTTTTCTGTTTTCGTTGCGGTCTTTTTTGTTGTAGTTTGTTCAACATTTCTAATTCTGATTTGTTCCTAAAATTTCTTAGTTATTTTTTAGAATTTTCCTGTAAAAAAATTTGATATTGTAACAAAATTCCTCCTCTTTTGACTAATGAAAACCGTATTTTTTTATATATTTTAATTTTCCAGTCAAAGCTAATTTTGTAGGAAATTATTCAAAATTTCAATTATCGATTTTCATTGAAATATTCCGTTCCTAATTTTATTAATTTTCAGTTGGGAAAATTTTTTTAAGTACAAATTTTTCTTCTTGATTGGTAGAAACCGTACTTTTCTATATATTTTTATTTAATGAATGAATTTAATTTATTTATTTAAGCATTAATAAAATGTTTTTATCCACATTTTATTTCGCTATTAAAGATATTTCTCTGTATCGTTTTGTTTATTTAACAATTTTATGACCAAACTCTTTCCATTACTCAAAATATAACCTTTTGATGTGGTCCCAATAAATAAACGAAAAGTACATAAACCAGAGGCAAAAGGACAAACAAGAGATTAAGGTGCTCAAAGGTAAAAAGTCGAATTCGATAACATTTATCGGATCGATGTAATTCTACGGTTGATTTTTCGAACACAACTTCTTTGCACCGATAGAAATCGTATTGGATTACGAGGGTCGTAAGTCGTAGCTAAAGTCTTTGTAAAAATAAAATTTTCCAAATGCCACACGGGAATTTTCACTTCATGAAAAATCATTTCCAAAGATTAAAGTTTTTTCATGCTTTATTAAATTCTCTTGTACGTCGCTGCTTTCATATATAAACATAAAATAATCCCGGAGTTAATTTCAACTTTTTAATGGCTTATTGTTTTGGTTCGCTAATTTCCTTTTTCCTTTGAATTTATTGAAATAACCATCAGAATATGTGGGTTAAGTGTTGAAAATAAAACAATCTTTAATAGCGCACGTCTCTGATTGTTGTTTCAGATAATACAGGCAACCTCCTGTTTTACTGCCCGTTATCATAGTTGAAATAGGTCGTTTATTAATATTGATGCCTTTATGTTTTTAAATTTATCGATTGATTTATTTTTGTTAAAAATTTATGGGATATTTATTTCGTTTGAGTTATAAATAAACAGTATTCAACTAAATATTGCGAAATTATTTTTTTTACAAATATAAAATGATTCTGGGAATCAAAGGATAAATAGTTTATTTATTTCAAAGTTATCGTTAAATGCTATTAATAATAATAAGATAATAAATTAAAAGTAATAAATTACGTCTATTTTTCGTGATTTAAATTTAAAACATAAAATTGTAAAATTGGGAAACTAAAATAAAAAAAATCAATATTGTAGTCTCTCCCTTCATTCAATTCCACAATTGTTTTTCTAAAATATTAAAAACAATTACATTTGTAGGGTATTTTATTATCTTTAAAACTACGTTAAATTCGTTTTGATATAATTTATGGTTTTCTAGTTTCTGAGGTTCGAATATAAGAAAAGAAAAAAATTTTAAAAATAATATTTGAACTCTCATAACAAGTAAACAACAAGATATTTTAAAACGATTCTAATTCCATTTAAAAGTTAATAAAAAATACTATAACTGTAAGTTTTTTCAAAATTTAAAATAAAAAATTGTAAACTTGTCACAAGGGAGAGACTGTACTAAGAAATTGTAGTCTCTCCCTTATCTCAATATTACGATTTTTTCCTAAAATATAAGAAAAAATCGCATTTGTAGCATATTTTATTGTCTTTTAAATGACGTTAAATTCGTTTTGATATCAGTTCCAATTTTCTAGTTTTTGAGGTTAGGATATTGAAAAACTAAAATTTTTAGAAATAATATTTTTAAAAATTTTATAACTGGCCTAATAAGAAAAATATAAGAGACAATAAAACGATTTTTATTGTACTGAAAAGAAAATAAAACAAATCTATAACTGCAAATTTTTTCAAAATTTAGAATAAAAAATTGTAAACTTGTCATAGGGGAGAGACCGTAATAAGAAATTATGGTCTCTCCCTTCTCTCAACCTCACAATATTTTTCCGAAAATTTTGAAAAAATTAACATTTATAGGATATTTTATTTTCTTTCAAACTACGTTCAATTCATTTTGATATCATTTGTAGTTTTTTAGTTTCTGAGGTTAGAAAAAAAAATTAAAAAGTAAATTTTTAAAAAAATTATAACTGGCCTAATAATAAAAATTTAAGAAATACGAAAACAATTTTTATTTCATTATAAAGGAAATAAAAAATTCTATAACTGCAATTTTTTTCAAAATTTAGAATAAAAAATTGTAAACTTGTCACTAGGGAGAGACCTTAATAAGAAATTATGGTCTCTCCCTTCTCTCAACCTCACAATATTTTTCCGAGAATTTTGAAAAAATTAGCATTTGTAGGATATTTTATTTTCTTTCAAACTACGTTCAATTCATTTTGATATCATTTATAGTTTTTTAGTTTCTGAGGTTAGAAAAAAAAATTAAAAATAATCTTTTTAAAAAAATTATAACTGGCCTAATAATAAAAATTTAAGAGATACTAAAACAATTTTTATTTCATTGTAAAGGAAATAAAAAATACTATAACTGCAAATTTTTTCAAAATTTGGAATAAAAAATTGTAAACTTGTCACAAGGGAGAGACCGTAATAAGAAATTATAGTCTCTTCCTTCTCTCAACCTCACAATATTTTTCCGAAAATTTTGAAAAAATTAACATTTGTAGGATATTTTATTTTCTTTCAAACTACGTTCAATTCATTTTGATATCATTTGTAGTTTTTTAGTTTCTGAGGTTAGAAAAAAAAATTAAAAAGTAAATTTTTAAAAAAATTATAACTGGCCTAATAATAAAAATTTAAGAAATACGAAAACAATTTTTATTTCATTATAAAGGAAATAAAAAATTCTATAACTGCAATTTTTTTCAAAATTTAGAATAAAAAATTGTAAACTTGTCACTAGGGAGAGACCTTAATAAGAAATTATGGTCTCTCCCTTCTCTCAACCTCACAATATTTTTCCGAGAATTTTGAAAAAATTAGCATTTGTAGGATATTTTATTTTCTTTCAAACTACGTTCAATTCATTTTGATATCATTTATAGTTTTTTAGTTTCTGAGGTTAGAAAAAAAAATTAAAAATAATCTTTTTAAAAAAATTATAACTGGCCTAATAATAAAAATTTAAGAGATACTAAAACAATTTTTATTTCATTGTAAAGGAAATAAAAAATACTATAACTGCAAATTTTTTCAAAATTTGGAATAAAAAATTGTAAACTTGTCACAAGGGAGAGACCGTAATAAGAAATTATAGTCTCTTCCTTCTCTCAACCTCACAATATTTTTCCGAAAATTTTGAAAAAATTAACATTTGTAGGATATTTTATTTTCTTTCAAACTACGTTCAATTCATTTTGATATCATTTGTAGTTTTTTAGTTTCTGAGGTTAGAAAAAAAAATTAAAAAGTAAATTTTTAAAAAAATTATAACTGGCCTAATAATAAAAATTTAAGAAATACGAAAACAATTTTTATTTCATTATAAAGGAAATAAAAAATTCTATAACTGCAATTTTTTTCAAAATTTAGAATAAAAAATTGTAAACTTGTCACTAGGGAGAGACCTTAATAAGAAATTATGGTCTCTCCCTTCTCTCAACCTCACAATATTTTTCCGAGAATTTTGAAAAAATTAGCATTTGTAGGATATTTTATTTTCTTTCAAACTACGTTCAATTCATTTTGATATCATTTATAGTTTTTTAGTTTCTGAGGTTAGAAAAAAAAATTAAAAATAATCTTTTTAAAAAAATTATAACTGGCCTAATAATAAAAATTTAAGAGATACTAAAACAATTTTTATTTCATTGTAAAGGAAATAAAAAATACTATAACTGCAAATTTTTTCAAAATTTGGAATAAAAAATTGTAAACTTGTCACAAGGGAGAGACCGTAATAAGAAATTATAGTCTCTTCCTTCTCTCAACCTCACAATATTTTTCCGAAAATTTTGAAAAAATTAACATTTGTAGGATATTTTATTTTCTTTCAAACTACGTTCAATTCATTTTGATATCATTTGTAGTTTTTTAGTTTCTGAGGTTAGAAAAAAAAATTAAAAATCATATTTTTAAAAAAATTATAACTGGCCTAATAATAAAAATTTAAGAGATACTAAAACAATTTTTATTTCATTGTAAAGGAAATAAAAAAGACTATAACTGCAAATTTTTTCAAAATTTAGAATAAAAAATTGTAAACTTGTCACAAGGGAGAGACCCTAATAAGAAATTATGGTCTCTCCCTTCTCTGACCCTCACAATATTTTTCCGAAAATTTTGAAAAAATTAACATTTATAGGATATTTTATTTTCTTTCAAACTGCGTTCAATTCATTTTGATCTCAGTTGTGGTTTTTTAGTTTCTGAGGTTAGAAAAAAAAATTAAAAATAAAATTTTTAAAAAAATTATAACTGGCCTAATTATAAAAATTTAACAGATACTAAAACAATTATTATTTCATCGTAAAGGAAATAAAAAATACTATAACTGCAAATTTTTTCAAAATTTAAAATAAAAAATTGTAAACTTGTCACAAGGGAGTGACCGTAATAAGAAATTACGGTCTCTCCCTTCTCTCAACCTCACAATATTTTTCCGAAAATTTTGAAAAAATTAACATTTGTAGGATATTTTATTTTCATTCAAACTACGTTCAATTCATTTTGATATCATTTGTAGTTTTTTAGTTTCTGAGGTTAGAATAAAAAATAAAAAATAATATTTTTAAAAAAATTATAACTGGCTAAATAATAAAAATTTAAGAGATACTAAAATAATTTTTATTTCCTTGTAAAGGAAATAAAAAATACCATAAGTGCAAATTTTTTCAAAATTTAGAATAAAAAATTGTAAACTTGTCACAAGGGAGAGACAGTAATAAGAAATTATGGTCTCTCCCTTCTCTCAACCTCACAATATTTTTCCGAAAATTTTGAAAAAATTAATATTTGTAGGATATTTTATTTTCTTTCAAACTACGTTCAATTCATTTTGATATCATTTGTAGTTTTTTAGTTTCTGAGGTTAGAATAAAAAATAAAAAATAATATTTTAAAAAAAATTATAACTAGCCTAATAATAAAAATATAAGAGATACTAAAACAATTTTTATTTCATCGTAAAGGAAATAAAAAATACTATTACTGCAAATTTTTTCTAAATTTAAAATAAAAAAATATAAATGTGTCACAAAGGAGAGACCGTAATAAGAAATTACAGTCTCTCCCTTCTCTTAACCTCACAATATTTTTCCGAAAATTTTGAAAAAATTAACATTTGTAGGATATTTTATTTTCTTTCAAACTACGTTAAATTGATATCATTTATAGTTTTTTATTATTTATAAAAGTTTTATAATATTTTTAAAATTTTTCTAACTGGCCTAAAAAGAAAAATATAGAAGTAAAAAAACACAGAAGAATTTAAAAAACAAAAAGACTCAAAAGTGGGGTAAAATACATGTATAAGAAAAAAAGGGTGTAAAATAATTGGGACAAAAAACAAGTGTAAGAAAAAAAATGAGACCAAAAACACATGTAGGAAAAGAGTCATTTTACAATATTTTTTGTCAGTACAATTTTGGATTAAAATTTTTTAAAAAATTCATGCCCTTTAAAAAAATATATGTACGTTTATGTGAAAATACAAAATACTAGTAAAGGAAGTGTAATTGTAAGGATATTTTATATTTTTCCCAACATTATAAAAATTTGAATTAAAATTTTTAGTTTTCATATCGTTTAACCCCTGTAACAAAAAAACTAACGATATTATTAAAACGCACTAAATGTATTTGAAATGAGAAAAAAATATTCCATATGAATGCATTTTTTCAAAATTTTAGTTAAAAACAAGTAATTGTGGGAATAGGGAGAGACCACAACTATAAGGATTTTTAAATTACCCCTACTTTGGTCTCTCCCTTTTCTCAAATTCACAATTATTGCTAAAAAATTTTGAAAAAATTCTTTCTTATAGTATTTTTTATTCTCTTTTCAATGGTATTAAATTAATTTAAAAATAGTATTTACTTTTTTTGTTATGAGATATAAACAGCATTTTTGTCTTTAAATTTCTAGTTTACATATTGTTTAACCCCTGTAACAAAAAAACTATAGGTATTATTAAAATGCACTAAATATATTTGGAATGAGAAAAACATATTCTATATGACCGAATTTTTTCAAAATTTTAGTTAAAAAAATGTGGTTGTGAGAATAGGGAGAGACCACAACTATAAGGATTTTTTACTTGCCCCTACTTTGGTCTCTCCCTTTTCTCAAATTGACAATTCTCTCTAAAAAATTTCGAAAAAATTCGTACTTATAGTATTTTTTATTATCTTTTCAATGGTGTTAACTTCATTTAAAAATAGTATTTACTTTTTTTGTTATGGGATATAAACAGCTTTTTGTCTTTAAATTTCTAGTTTACATATTGTTTAACCCCTGTAATAAAAAAACTATCTATATTATTAAATGTATTTGGAATGATAAAGAAATATTCTATATGAGCGAATTTTTTCAAAATTTTAGTTCAAAAAATGTGGTTGGGCCAATAGGGAGAGATCACAACTACAAGGATTGTTTAATTGCCTTTTTTTTTGGCCTCTTCCCTTTCTCAAACTCACAATTCTTGCTAAAAAATTTTGAAAAAATTCATACTTGTAGTATTTTTTATTCTCTTTTCAACGGTATTAAATTTATTTTATAATACTTATTTTCTTATGGGGTAAATATAGCATTTTTGTTTTTAAATTTCTAGTTTACATATTGTTTAACCCCTGTAATAAAAAACTGTCAATATTATTAAAACGTACTAAATGTATTTAAAAAAAGAAAAACATATTCTATATGAGCGAATTTTTTTTAAATTGTAGCTTAAAAATGTGGTTGTGAGAATAGGGAGAGACCACAACTATAAGGATTTTTTAATTGCCTCTACTTTGGTCTCTCCCTTTTCTCAAATTCACAATTCTTGCTAAAAAAATTTGAAAAAATTCATACTTATCGTATTTTTATTCTTTTCTCAATGGAATTAACTTCATTGAAAAATATTATTTACTTTTTTTGTTATTTGATATAAACAATATTTTTGCCTTTAAATTTCTAGTTTACATATTGTTTAACCCCTGTAACAAAAAAAATCGATATTATTAAAAAGTACTAAATGTATTTGGAATAAGAAGAAATTATTCTATTTGAGCGAATTTTTTCAAAATTTTAGTTTAAAAAATGTGGTTGTGAGAATAGGGAGAGACCACAACTATAAGGATTTTTTAATTGCCTCTACTTTGGTCTCTCCCTTTTCTCAAACTCACAATTCTTGCTAATTTTTTTTAAAAAAATTCACACTTGTATCATATTTTATTTTCTTTCAAACTATGTTAAATTCGTTTGGATATCATTTCTAGTTTTTAAGTTTCTGAGGTTAGAAAAAAAATTAATGAGAAATAATATTTTTAAAAATTTTCTAACTGGCCTAATCAGAAAAATATGAGAGGTTATAAAATTATTTTTATTCTATTAAAAAGGAAATAAAAAATACTATGACTGCAATTTTTTTCTAAATTTGAAATAAAAAATTTTTGACATAGGAGAGAGTACAATAGGAAATTGTAGTCTCTTCCTTTTTTCATCCTTACAATTTTCTCTTTAAAATATTAAAAAAATCTAAATTGTAGGAAATTTTATTGTCTTTCAAAGTAGGTTCAAGTCGTTTTGATATTATTTATAGTTTTTTAGTTTCTGAGGTTAGAATATATGAAAAAAATTTTTTTTAACTCGTATAAGAAGAAAACTATAAGACATAATAATTCCATTAGAAAGATAACTAAAAATACTATAATTATAAATTTTTTCACAATTTTAAATAAAAAATTGTCACAAGGGAGAGACTAAAAAAATTCTAGTCTCTCCCTTCTCTCAATCTCACAATTTTTTCTCTAAAAATTGAAAAAAATTCGCATTTGCAGGATATCTTATTGTCTTTCATATTACGTTAAATTCGTTTTGATATCATTTATAGTTGTCTAGTTTTTGAGGTTAGAATATAATAAAGAAAATATTTTTAAAAATATTGTTTCATTTTTTTTAACTTTTATAAGAAGACAACTATAAAAGATAATGAAACAATTCTAATCCCATTAGAAAGAGAATAAAAAATACTATAACTGTGAATTTTTTCAAAATTTTAAATAAAAAATTATGAACTTGTCACAAGGGAGAGACTGTAAAAAAAATTCTGGTCTCTCCCTTCTGTCAACCTCACAATTTTTTCTCTAAAAATTTAAAAAAATTTTCATTTGTAGTATATTTTATTGTCTTTCACACTACGTTAAATTCGTTTTGATATCATTTACAGTTTTCTAGCATTTGAGGTTAGAATATAAGAGAAAAAATGTTTTTAAAAATAATGTTTAAATTTTTTTTTAACTCTTCTAGGAAGACAACTATAAGAGATAATAAAAAAATTCTAATTTCATTAGAAAGGGAATAAAAAATACTATAACTGTAAATTTTTTCAAAATTTTAATTAAAAAATTGTGAACTTGTCACAAGGGAGAGACTGTAAAAAAAATTCTGGTCTCTCCCTTCTGTCAACCTCACAATTTTTTCTCTAAAAATTTAAAAAAATTTGCATTTGTAGTATATTTTATTGTCTTTCAAACTACGTTAAATTCGTTTTGATATCATTTACAGTTTTCTAGCATTTGAGGTTAGAATATAAGAGAAAAAATATTTTTAAAAATAATGTTTAATTTTTTTTTAACTCTTATAGGAAGACAACTATAACAGATAATAAAAAAATTCTAATTTCATTAGAAAGGGAATAAAAAATACTATAATTGTAAATTTTTTCAAAATTTTGAATAAAAAATTGTGAACTTGTCATAAGGGAGAGACTGTAAAAAAAATTGTAGTCTCTCCCTTCTCTCAACCTCACAATTTTTTCTCTAAAAATTTAAAAAAATTCACATTTATAGGATATTTTACTGTCTTTCATACTGCGTTAAATTCGTTTTGAGATCATTTACAATTTTCTAGTTTTTGAGGTTTGAATATAAGAAAAAAAATATTTTTTAAAATAAAATTTAAATTTTTTTTAATCTTTTATAAGAAGAAAACTATAACAGATAATAAAAAAATTCTAATTTCATTAGAAAGGGAATAAAAAAACTATAATTGTAAATTTTTTCAAAATTTTGAATAAAAAATTGTGAACTTGTCATAAGGGAGAGACTGTAAAAAAAAATGTAGTATCTCCCGCCTTTCAACCTCTCAATTTTTTCTCTAAAATATTTAAAAAAAATCGTATTTGTAGTATATTTTATTGCCTTTCAAACTACTTTAAAATCGTTTTGATAACATTAATAGTTTTTAAGTTTCTGAGGTTACAATAAGATTTTCTTTTTTAAATAATGTTTAAATTTTTTTTTAATTCGTATAAGAAGAAAATGTAACAGGTAATAAAACAATTTTAATTCCATTAGAAAGAGGATACAAAATACTATAAGTGTGAATTTTCTCAAAATTTAAAATAAAAAATTATAAATTTGTCATATGTGAAAGACTATAATAAGAAATTGTAGTCTCTCCCTTCTCTCAAGCTCACAATTTTTTCGCTAAAATATTGAAAAAAATTATATTTGTAGGATATTTTATTATCTTTCAAACTAGGTTAAATTCGTTTTGATATCATTTACAGTTTTCTATTTTTTGAGGTTAGAATATAAGCAAAAAACATATAATGTTTAAAAAAAAATTTGTCACTGGCATAACAAGAAAACTATATGAGATATTATAACGATTCTAATTCCATTAGAAAGGAATTAAAAAATTCTATAAGTGTAAATTTTTTTAAAATTTAAAATAAAAAATTGCTAACTTGTCACAAAGGATAGACCATAATAAGAAATTATAGTCTCTCCCTTGTCTCAACTTCACAATTTTTTCCCTAATATATTTAAAAAAATCATAATTATAGCATAAATTATTGTCTTTTAAATTACGTTAAATCGGATTCCTTAACTTTTATAGTTTTTTTAATTCCAAAATATTATTATTTTTAATAAAATATTTTTCCAGGGCTGTCTCTTATAATTAAAATAATTGTATAAAATAATTATAATAATAATAGTGTAGAAATTTAGAGATTGTGAACGATATATTTCTTTATTTAAATTTAAATTGGATAGTTTACAATTAATTTGAATTAAATTTTGATCTTAACTTAAATTTCTTTATATTTATAGTATTCCAATTAAATTATTATTAGATCCTAATTATAATCTAGTAAAATCATTAACATTAGACGAACTATCATTAATGCAACCGCAGCCAAAACCTAATAGGATCATATCCCCATCGGCCATAATCACCTCATCAAATTGAGATAGACGGAAATGTAGTCATTGTATCGATGAAGCTGATTGTTTGTTAAATACGATCTAATTCCTCTTAAGTCTTACACTAATTGCGTATCGATCTAAAAAATTCTATATTCTACAATGGTAAATATTCGGTGGTCTTGAGGATATTGTAAAACCAAAAACCATGGTAAATCCACACTGAAAGCAAAAATTAAGTCATAAAACAAGTGTCGCCACGGTCGCGGTCCCGTAGACCCGGACCACACACAACCTGTAAGTCTCTCTTTTTTTTGTTCATGCCGTTTAAATTCATTTATTTGTAAAAACACCCTGAAAAAAAGTATTAAAAGAGCCGAAAGAGTTAGTCGACCGTCTCTATGTTGAAATTATAAACCGCACCGGCATTTTTATTGTTTCACCATTTTATGTCTCTATCAGATATTTAATTTGAATTTCCTGTATCGGTTCTTTCAGAAATAACACCCTTAAAAGTCAAATTTTATAAAAACAAAGACTGAAATTAATTTAACAAAAAAGTTAAGAAAAAACTAATATGAATTTTTCTATGCTGATTCTTGTGGTATTTTAAAAATAATCATTCATTAATTTCTCATATGCATAGGTCCTAAAGCTGACCCCTGCGGCACGTTAATTTATTTATTTTTGGTTTCTCTGGAACAGAAAAAATTAACAATAGTCAACTTTTAATTATTAATTTTTACTAAATGTAGAGGTCTCAATCTGATCCTTGTAGTACAATAAAAATAATCAGATTTATTAAATTTTGTATGTTTGTATTGATTTACACTAAAAATGGTCAAAGTTAATAATAGCAATAATGTAATTTTAATTTATTTCTTTTAAAATTTGATTTTTCTGAAAATAATGGAATTACTACAAACTGATGGATTTGTTGCAATTTTCACCATTTATACTATCTGTCTACCAATTTTGGTTAATTATAAGTAATGATACATTTTTCAACAATACTAACAACTTGCGCTCTCACCACTTTTTTTTTTAATTCAAAATTTGTCTCTTAAAAACCGGTAAAGCTGGGAAAAAACTGATTTACTTTCTATAATATTCACCCCTTAAACTATCTGTGTGAAAATTTTTATTAAAATCTAAATACTGACACATTCTTGAAAAATATTAAGAACTAGCGCTCTCACCATTTTTTTTCTTTTTTTTTTAATTAAAAATTTGTCTCTCAAAAACCGATAAAGCTAGAGAAAAACCGATTTATTTTCTATAATATTCACCCCTTAAACTATCTGTGTGAAAATTTTTATTAAAATCTAAATACTGACACATTTTTGAAAAATATTAAGAACTAGCGCTCTCACCATTTTTTTTCTTTTTTTTTTTAATTAAAAATTTGTCTCTCAAAAACCGATAAAGCTAGGGAAAAACCGATTTATTTTCTATAATATTCACCCCTTAAACTATCTGTGTGCCAATTTTTATTAAAATCTAAATACTGACACATTTTTGAAAAATATTAAGAACTAGCGCTCTCACCATTTTTTTTTTTTTTTTTTAATTAAAAATTTGTCTCTCAAAAACCGATAAAGCTAGGGAAAAACCGATTTATTTTCTATAATATTCACCCCTTAAACTATCTGTGTGAAAATTTTTATTAAAATCTAAATACTGACACATTTTTGAAAAATATTAAGAACTGGCGCTCTCACCATTTTTTTTTTTTTTTTAATTAAAAATTTGTCTCTCAAAAACCGATAAAGCTAGGGAAAAACCGATTTATTTTCTATAATATTCAGCCCTTAAACTATCTGTGTGCCAATTTTTATTAAAATCTAAATACTGACACATTTTTGAAAAATATTAAGAACTGGCGCTCTCACCATTTTTTTTTTTTTTTTAATTAAAAATTTGTCTCTCAAAAACCGATAAAGCTAGGGAAAAACCGATTTATTTTCTATAATATTCACCTGTTAAACTATCTGTGTGAAAATTTTTATTAAAATCTAAATACTGACACATTTTTGAAAAATATTAAGAACTAGCGCTCTCACCATTTTTTTTTTTTTTTTTTAATTAAAAATTTGTCTCTCAAAAACCGATAAAGCTAGGGAAAAACCGATTTATTTTCTATAATATTCACCCCTTAAACTATCTGTGTGCCAATTTTTATTAAAATCTAAATACTGACACATTTTTGAAAAATATTAAGAACTAGCGCTCTCACCATTTTTTTTTTATTCAAAATTTTTCTCTCAAAAACCGATAAAGCTAGGGAAAAACCGATTTATTTTCTATAATATTCACCCCTTAAACTATCTGTGTGCCAATTTTTTTAAAAATCTAAATACTGACAAATTTTTGAAAAATATTAAGAACTTGCGCTCTCACCATTTTTTTTAATTTGTTTGAAAATAATAGAGCTAAAAAAAAACTGATCTATTTTCTGCAATCTTTATACCATAGACTATCTGCCTGTAAATTTTTGTTAAAATTTAAGTACTGACACATTTAAAAAAAATACTTAGAACTTGCGCTCTCACCCTTTTTTTTAAGTTCATTAACGCGGCTTTGATAGAAAACGTCACGTAACGAAAAAGCGTTTCTTTTTACAATATGATGATAAGATTTAAAAATAATTTGTTCTTATTTAATATTAATTTATATAACTTATAATTCACTATATTATATTTAATTATAAATGAATGAAGAGATAGAGAGAGATTGATTTTTTTCGATGTTTTTTCTTTTTTTTTCGTTTTTAATCGTTTTTATGTTTTTTTGTTTTTACTGATTTTTTTTAATCTTTTGTCATTGTTCTTTTTTTTCTACTTCGTTCTTTTATTTTCTGATTTTTCTAATTTTTTTCTTATTCCTCTGATTTTTTTCGATTTATTTCAGTTTTTTGATAGTTACAATTGTTTCAGAGTTTTTTGTTCTTTTTTTTTGCAATTTTTTTCCGATTTTTTGTCATTTTTTTGCTATTTTTTTCGTTTCTTTTGCGGTTTTTTTCGTTTTATTGTTGTTTTTTTCTGATTTTTTTCTAGTTTTTTTCGTTTTCGTTTTCTTATTTTTTTTCGGTCTTGTATAATTTTTCTTCATTGTCCTTTTTTTCCTATTTCATTCTTTTGTTTCTGATTTTTTCTCATTTTTTCATAATCCTTTGATTTTTTCGATTTATATCAATTATTTCGATAGTTACAATTGTTTCCGGATTTTTTGTCCTTTTTTGCGATTTTTTGTGCTTTTTTTGCAATTTTTTGTGCTTTTTTTGACAATTTTTAGCGGTTTTTGGGTTTTTTTTCAATTTTTTCTCGTTTTTTCTCATGTAATTTTTATTTCTTAGTTTTTTTGATATTTTATAATTTTTCTTCATTGTTCTGTTTTATTTCTATTTATTTCTTTTGTTTTCTTATTTTTTCCCAATTTTTTCTTATTTCTTTTTTTCATTTTTCAATTTTTTTCTCATTTTTCTGCTTAGTTTTTTTTTTTTTGATTTTTTCCAATTTAGGTCTCATTTTTTTCTAATTTTTCAGATTTTTAATGTATGTTTTTTTTTCTAATTTTATTCCCTTTTTGTCTCTTTTTTTTCTCATTTTTTTGTTTTTTTTTCAATTTCATTCGATGCCTCCGGATTTATTTATTTTGTGTAATGTTTTCCCATTTTTATTTGCATTTTTAGGTGTTTTTTTAACGATTTTTCGCGACTGTTTTCGTTTTTTTGCGATTTTTAGCGTTTTTTTCTGGTTTTTCTGATTTTTTTCACATTTTTCTGTTTTTCTATTTATTCCTTTATTTGGGTTTCTGATTCTTTCTCATTTTTTTCTTATACTTTTTCGTTTTTTTCGGGATTTTTCTCATTTTTCCGATTTTTTTGGATTTTTTTCGTTTTTTTATTTATTTCTTCAGCTCGTTTCCACCATTTTCTATTTTTTTTTTGTTTTTATCCTATTTTTTTCGTATTCCCCTGATTTTTTTTCAATTTATTTCAATTCATTCCGATTTTGCAATTTTTTTTTCGTGGCAATTGTCTCCGGTTTATTTTATTGTTTGCCATTTTTTCCTATTGTTTGCGACTTTTTTGGTTTTTTTGTCTTTTTTTCTAGATTTCACAATTTAATTTTTCATTTTCCAGTATTCTTTGGTTTTTCCAATTTTTTTCAATGTTTTTTTTTATTATTTTCTAATTTTTCTGATTTTATCTGTAGTTTTTTGGTTTTTTTAAGTTTTTTCAGCATTTTATTACCTTTTTCTAATTTTTTCTTATTCATCTGATTTTTATCGATTTGTTTTCGATCTCCTTCAATTATTTGGATTTTTTCATTTTTTCCGATTTTTTCGATTTTCTTTTTAGATTTTTTCGGTTTTTCCGATTTTTCGTTCTTTCCAATTTTTGTGGTTTTTCCAATTCTTTCGGTTTTTCCATTATTTTTCATTTTAAAATTTTAAAATTAAAATAAGAAACGACCGCCTAATTTTTTAAAATTTTAAAATTTGTTTTTTCTCATAAAATAAGAGAGGAAAAGAAAAACTGATCAATTTTTTACAATTTTCGTCTTTTGTATCTGCCAATTTTTGTTAAAAAAAATCTTAAGTAATGACAAATTTTTGATAAATATTAACAACTGCGCTCTCACCATTTTTTTTTTAATTCAAAAATTGGTTTTTCTCAGAAAATAATAGAGCTAGAAAAAAACTGATCTATTTCTTGCAATCTTCACTCCTTTGACTATGTCTTTGTCAATTTTTGTTAAAATTTAAGTACAGACACATTTTTGAAAAATATGAAGAACTCTCACCATTTTTTTTAATACAAAAATTTGTTTTTCTCAGAAACTAATAGAGTTAGAGAGCAGAATTTTCTGTAATCTTTAAATCCCCAAAATGAGTTTTATATAGAAAAATTAATCAAATTTTTTAATAACGCGTATGTGTGTCTTTAGATTGTTCCTTTTTTTATTTTGATTCTAACCCTTCAAATCATAAATTATCTTTTATAACATAATAATTTTCTATTTATAAAAATCTCCATTGTTATTACTTTTTGAAATCCTTTTTTTTTCGGTAATATTTTTTATTAATTAAGCATCTTGAGGATTATAAAAAGTTTTTAATAACACCCCAAGATACACATAAACCTAATTCCGAAGTACAATTTGAGAAATGCGGCTTGTTCGTGAAAGAGTAATAACTCTCGTGTGGCCAGATATGGCGCACGTATTTCTAAATTAACTCCAATTATGAAAAAATATAATAATCCACCCAACCCCCATTAAAAGTTTGCATCAACTTTATTTTTTTTAATAAGACATTAAGATAATACCCATTGTTAAATTTTTATTTTATGTTTTGAAAATATTTTAAGGGAAAAATTGCGTACATTTTCTTTCAATTAATTTACATATTATCAAAATTTGAAAAAATATAAATTTAGAACGTCTTTTATAAAAATAATTATATAAAAAATTAGTGTTAAATTAGCCCTGATATTGCGTAGTTTTTTCTTATATAACTGCGACAAAACATACACTCTGCCATTACTAAGCACGCCATTAAAAGTTTCTGCTACATTAAATCATCGTAATAATCCTTCAAAGAAAACATGAAATGAGAACGTAATTAAGAAATTCTAATGGATAACTAGATATTCTTCTAATGAAGCTTTTAATAATATTAACTAAATAACATATATGGTCGTTTTATTCATACAATAATAAAATAAATTAATTAAAAACGAATTTTTTTTCGGCAAAATGTATTCTGTAAGAATGTAGAATCCTTAAAAATTCATATTAAAAATTCTTGAAAAATCCTCTTATAATCAAGATAAAATGCTTAACAAAATTCTTAAAAAAAAATCGTCGAAAAATTTTTATAAATCAATAAAAAATCCTTGAAAATTCCATTTAAAAATTCTTACAAAATCAATCCTGCAGCAATTAAGGAAAAAACATTGACAAAAGTCTTAAAAAATGTTTGAAAAATTAAAAAAACCATCTTGGAAAAACTCAAAAATGAAAAATCATTTAAAAATTAAAAAATCCTTGAAAATTCCTTTTAAAATTCTTGAAAAACCCCAATACTTCCTGGAAAAATTCAATAATAGAAAATCTACTAAAAATATCATTTAAAATTCTTAAAAAATACTTTTCATAATACATGAAAAATCCAGGAACACCTATGGAAAATTTTGTTACAAAATTCATAATAAATTATGTAAAATCCTTGAGAAATCCGTTAAAAATCCTTAAAAAAATCAATAAAAAATCCTTGAAAATTACTTTTCATAATACATGAAAAATCCAGTAACACCCATTAAAAATTTTGTTACAAAATTTATAAAAAAATCTGTAAAATGGTTGAGACATCCTTGAAGAAACCTTGAAAAATCATTGAAAATTTCCTGAAAAATCCGTTAAAAATACTTAAAAAATCAAAAAATCCTTGAAAATTCCTTTTAAAAATTCATACTTAATCCTGTAGCAATTAAGGAAAAAAATCTTGGCAAAAGTCTTATCTTTGACAAATCCATAAAACATCGTATAAAAAAAATTAAAAATCTTGAAAAAAATTAAAAAATTATTGAAAATTCCTTTTAAAAACTCTTTATAAACTACAAAACTTCCTGGAAAAATTCAATAATAGAACATCTCCTAAAAAAATAATTTAAAATTCTTAAGAAAATACTTGAAAGGACTTTTCAAAATACATGGTAAACCCAGGAACACCCATGGAATATTTTGTTACAAAATTCATAAAAAATTCTGTAAAATCCTTGACAAATCCTTGAAGAACTCTTGAAAAATCCTTGAAAATTTCCTGAAAAATCCGTTAAAAATCGATAAAAAAATCCTTGAAAATTGCTTTTAAAAACTCTTACAAAATCCTGTAGGAATTAAGGAAAAAAATCTTGACACAAATTCATAAAAAATTCTGTAAAATCCTTGAGAAATCCTTAAAGAACCCTTAAAAGATCCTTGAAAATTTCCTGAAAAATCCGTTAAAAATCCTTAAAAAATCAATAAAAAACCCTTGAAAAATTCCTTTTAAAAATTCTTACAAAATCCTGTAGGAATTCATAAAAAAATCTGTAAAATCCCTGAGAAATCCTCGAAGAATCCTTAAAAAATCCTTGAAAATTCCCAGAAAAATCCTTAAAAAATCAATAAAAAAACCCGTGAAAATTCTTTTTAAAAATCCTACGAAATCCTGTAGGAATTAAGGAAAAAAATCTTGACAAAAATTCATAAAAAATTCTGTAAAATGCTTGAGACATCCTTGAAGAACACTTAAAAATCTTTGAAAAATCCCTGAAAATCCGTTAAAAATCCTTAAAAAATCAATAAAAACCCTTGAAAATTTCTTTTAGAAATTCTTACAAAATCCTGTAGGAATAAATTAAAAAATTCTTAACAAAAATTCATAACAAAATCTGTACTATCCTCGAGAAATCCTTGAAGAACTCCTGAAAAATCCTTGAAAATTCCCTAAAAAATCCGTTAAAAAATCAATAGAAATCCCTTGAAAATTCCTTTTAAAAATTCTGACATAATCCTGTAGGAATTCAGGAAAAAAATCTTGACAAAAATTCATAAATAATTCTGTAAAATCCTTAAGAAATTATTGAAGAACCCTTGAAAAATCCCTAAAAAGTACCTAAAAAATCCGTTAAAAATCCTTAAAAAAACAATAAAAAACCCTTGAAAATCCCTTTTAAAAATTCTTACTAAATCTTGAATAAATAAATGAAAAAAATATTGCCAAAAATTCATAAAAAATTCTGTAAGAATCCTTGAGAAATCCTTGAAGAACCATTAAAAAATCCCTGAAAAGTCCCTGAAAAATCCGTTAAAAATCCTTAAAAAATCAATTAAAAACCCTTGAAAATTCTTACAAAATCCTGTAAGAATTAAGGAAAAAAATCTTGACAAAAATTCATAAAAAATTCTGTAAAATCCTTGAAGAACCCTTGAAAAATCCCTGAAAAGTACTTGAAAAAAATCCTTAAAAAAACAATAAAAAACCCTTGAAAAACCCTTTTAAAAATTCTTACTAAATCCTGTAGGAATAAAGGAAAAAAATCTTGACAAAAATTCATAAAAAACTCTGTAAAATCCTTGAGAAATCCTTGAAGAACCCTTAAAAAATCTTCGAAAAATCCCTGAAAAATCCGTTAAAAATCCTTAAAAAATCAATAAAAAACACTTGCAAATTCCTTTTAGAAATTCTTACAAAATCCTATAGGAATTCATAAAAAATTCTGTAAAATCCTTGAGAAATCCTTGAAGAACCCTTAAAAAATCCTTGAAAATTTCCTGAAACTCCGTTAAAAATCCTTAAAAAATCAATTAAGAACCCTTGAAAATTCCCTGAAAAATCCTTAAAATATCATTAAAAACGATTTAAAAAAAAATACTTGAAAATTACTTTTCAATATATTTATAAAATCCAGGAACTCCCATGGTATATTTTATTACAATTCTTGTTAACGATTGTAAAATGAAGAAGAGGTAGATAGAGAGGCATATAAAGAGGAATCAAAAAAATTGGAAATCTATAATTGGAAAGAAACTGCCATGGATAGAAACAAGTAGAAAAAAATAGAGAAATTGTACAAATAACACAAGAACTAAAACATAATAAATATATAAATATTAATTATTATTTGGGACACAGTGTATATTTATTTTATTTGAATTATTTATTACTTCGTGTATCGTCTAATGAGGGTTTAAATAATTACTAGTATGAAGACGTGCACGAGTGTGTTAAAAATCAGGCGACATTCCATAGTGAATGAGTTTTGTTGCTCGTTTAGAAAATATTTATGTAAACCTTGATTATACTATACAGGACGTTTCTCGAGAAATGGATAAACTATGATAGAGTCTTCAAATTTTAAAAATGACACTAATAGTCAAACTTATTATGCACGATTTCGATTTAGTTTCTAGATATGACGACCCTGAACTTAACACGCGAACACCTCATTTTACATTTTTTTTTTTTTGATAAATAAACTCGACTAGATTTATCAGCGCGAAGAAAATGTTGTGGAAATGTGTAGTTTTTAGTTAAAAAAAATGGAAAGTTATATTGTAGTCGACGGTAAATGGTAAATAAAGGTTTTATGAAAAGTTGGTTCTGCAGTAAATGCAAATTTGGTGTTAAAAAAATAACAGCGCATGCATGAAATTTCTATGACATGTCAACAAGGTTTTAAAGTAATAAAATAAATCTATTTGCATTTATTACTAGTAAAAAAATTATTAATTTAACTAAAGAATAAAAAATCATGTTAATATCGAAGTGATTTTTTGTTTTTATTTAATTTTTAATAACGCTTAAAATAAATATAAATAGAAATCAGAATTTGATAAAAAAACATAGTATCACTTTGACGTATGAAATAATTAAATATTTAAAAATAATTAAATTTCCATTTGTGACTAATGAACAAAAGAACAAATTTTATTTGTTATCTAAATTTTAGTTCTGATTTCGGTAGAACAGAGGTCGATAAAATTGTTTTTTAAAATCACTTTTTTAGGGATAAGCAATTTTTGATTATTTTATGTTTACGTTAAATTTTTAAGGGTCTGTTTCCAGTATCTTAATATATTTTTTTATTTCATTCTAGGTGTACGTCATAATTAAGGGTGTTATGCGCCAGTTTATTTTTGAATTTTACAATGGAACAAACAAAAATTTTAAAACATGTTAGAAATTTAAAAAAATTAAATATAAGTGATAATATAATCTTATCCAATGAATTAAGAATCACACTATTTATCAAAAAAAAAAACAATTTTAAAAAAAATCTGGATAATAAAAGATATTGCTAAAGAACTATAAAATTTATATGATTTTTAAAATGAAAGTCTTTAGAAAAATCCTGAAAAACCTTTAAAGTATCTCCCTGAAAAATCCATAACATGTTATTGAAAAAATGATGTAAAATTTTTGAAAAAATTTATGAATAATCCTTAGAAAATTATTAAAAAAACCATTAAAATAAAAATAACTTTGAAAAATCCTTAAAAATTCCTGAAAAATTAAAAAAATATCTCCCTGAAAAATCCTTTACAAGTTATCGAAAAAATAATGTTGAAAGAATCTATGAAGAATCCTTAATAGAATGCTTGAAAAATTATAAAAAAATCCTTAAAAAAAACTTTAAAATATATCCCTGAAAAATCGTTAAAAAGTTAAAAAAATCTATAAATAATCCTTAAAATAAGGTTTGAAAAATTATAAAGAAATCCTTAAAAACATATTAAAACAATAACTTTAAACAATCCTTAAAAAATTCCTGTAAAACTTTTTAAATATCTTCCTGAAAAATCCTTGATAAGTTATTAAAAAAATGATGTAAAATCCTTGAAATAATCTATAAATAATCCTTAAAACAATGCCTGAATAAATATAAAAAACCCTTAAAAATTATTTAAATAATAATAACTTTAAAAAACCCTTGAAAAATCCTTAAAAATCTTTTAAAATATAGCTCTGAAAAATCCTTAAAAAACTATTGAAAAAATGATGGAAATTCCTTGAAAAAATATATAAATAATCCTTAAAACAATGCTTGAAGGATTATGCTTAAAAAATTCCTGAAAACAATTAAAATATCTTCCTGAAAAATCCTTGAAAAAATTGATGTAAAATTCTTAAAAAAAATGTATGAATAATCCTTAAAACAATGCTTGAAGAATTATCCTTAAAAAATTCCTGAAAACTATTAAAATATCTCCCTGAAAATCCTTGAAAAGTTATTGAAAAAATGATTTAATATCCTTGAAAAAATTTATGAACATTCCTTAAAACAATGTTTGAAAAATTATAAGAAAAATCCTGAAAAAATATTTAAATAACAATAAATATGAAAAATCCTTAAAAAACTCCTATAAATCTTTTAAAATATATCCCTGAAAAATACTTGAAAAATTATTGAAAAAATGATGTAAAATGCTTAAAAAAAATCTATAAATAATGCTTGAAAAATTATCCTTAAAAAATTCCTGAAAAACTATTAAAATATCTCCCTGAAAAATCCTCGAAAAGTTATTGAAAAAATAATGTAAAATCCTTAAAAAATTTATGAATAATCCTTAAAACGATGCTTGAAAAATTATTAAAAAAATCCTTAATAAAAATATTTAAATAAGAATAACTTTGAAAAATCCTTAAAAAAATCCTGAAAACATTTAAAATATACTGAAAAACCCTTAAAGAATTTTTAAAAAAATGATGTAAAATCCTTGAAAATATCTATAAATAATTCTTAAAGTAATGCTTGAACAAATTAAAAAAAATCATTAAAAAAATATTTAAATTACAATAACTTTGAAAAATCCTTAAAAAATTACTGTAAAACTTTTAAAATATATTACTGAAAAATCCTTGAAAAGTTATTAATAAAAAATGATATAAAATTCTTGAAAAACATCTGTAAATAATACTTAAAAAATTGTCCTTAAAAAATTCCTGAAAAACAATTAAAATATCTCCCTGAAAAATCCTTGAAAAAATGATGTAAAATCCTGGAAAAATTTTATGAATAATCCTTAAAATAATGATTGAAAAAATATGAAAAATCCTAAAAAAAACCTTTAAATAACAATAACTTTGAAAAATATTTAAAATATATCTTTGAAAAATCCTTAAAAACAATTTATAAATAATCCTGAAAATAATGCTTGAAAAATTATAAAAAAATCCTTAAAAAAATATTTAAATAACAATAACTTTGAACAATCCTTAAAAAATTCCTGTAAACTTTTAAAACATATCCCTGAAAAATCGTTAACAAGTTATTGATAAAATGACCTAAAATCCTTAAAAGAATCTATGAATAATCCTTAAAACAATGCTTGAAAAATTACTTAAAAATATTTAGACAATAACTTTAAAAAATCCTTTAAAAATTTTCTGTAGAACTGTTGAAATATATCCCTAAAAATCCTTAAAAAATTATTGAAAAAATGATGTAACATCCTTGAAAGAATCTATAAATAATCCTGAAAATAATGCTTAAACACTGAAACTAAAATATTTAAATAACAATATCTTTGGACAATCCTTAAAATATTCCTGAAAAACTTTTAAAATGTCTCCCTGAAAAATCCTTAAAAATTTATTGAAAAAATAATGTAAAATCCTGAAAAGAATTTATGAATAATCCTTAAAACAATCCTTAAAAAAATATTTAAATAACTATGAAAAATCCTGTACAAATTTTTTTTTTTTTTTAATTTTTAACATTTTTCGACTGAAATAAAATAATAACCTTAACACTTTCTACTGTCCCCAATTATTCGATTCCAAAGACAGATAAATACTTGCAATTTTTTCATATATTTTTTTAACACTACTCAGATCGTTTCTCGCACATTTGGAGTGTGTACCAAAACCTACAGGAATTAGTATCCTTGTAGTTGTTCAAAGCGAGAATCTTAAGTCATTCTGACATTCCCAGATGTAGTGTTATGTTATCGATACACTTATACGAAAACTAACTTACCGTCGTTCATTCCTTATTCTTTCAATTTATATCAATCTCGTTTTTTTTGTTTCTATATATAAAAAAAAACAGAGCGATAAAGTCTCGAAATTCAACAATCGTATTATTATTATTGAGCATCAGATAAATTTACTAATGGCGTACGGTAAATTTTTTTAAAAAATATATAAAAATATAATTTTATTGTATAAAATTATATTATTTTATAATTAAATAAATGATTATAAATTATAAAATTTAATAATAATATTTTATAATTTTTTTATTCTACGCCTCTTAAAACGGGTGTCTGCTTTTATTCACTATAACTATTTTAATTGCTCGAGATAAAGCTACAAGGTAAAGTACTTTGTAACTTGTTTTTGTTATCTCCAGTCCGAGAAGAGTCTTCAGGGGTTTGGTAGATATAGACACTTTATAGGTTGCGAGAAATAAAAATTAAAAAAAAAATTTAGTATCAAATGCAATATAAGAAGTACTTAATGGTTACAAGGTTCGATGAGTGTGGGTTGTATGTGACTGAAATAATAAAATAGGGTGGTATAATTTTTTATACACTAACTAAATTTTCCTGAAATGAAATAAATTTAACTCAGCTGTTTTGGAATATATCTAAATTCCGGTACAATATGTGAGAACTAAAATTAGATCAAAAGATTTTCCGTGCAATTTCTCGAAATAAAAAGTAAATAAGCAATTTGTCTTGGAGTGGCCACATCTTAAGCTTACCTTGGCGTTTGCCTTTGAGGAGTGAGTGCTTAATAAATAAAATGCTAGATTAATTCCGACCGTTTCCTTCACTTTGTTGTGTTTGGATTTGATGGTCTCGTCTTGTATATCTGTTAATAGAACGAAGATAACAAAAAAATTGGGCAGAAAAAAATTGTACGAAGATAGATTTACTTAATGAAAAAACGTATTTTTTTTAAATAAGTTTTTAAAGTTATCTCAGTTAATAACAAACTTTTCCTCTCTCTAACGCTTTTATTAATAAATGTTTAATAATTTCTAATTTAAAAAAAATCATTTTGCGCTCTCACCATTTAAAAAAAAAAAAATTCAATAATCCGGTTTTCTCTCAAACTAATAAAGCTATAGAAAAGCTGATCTATTTTTTTGAAATCTGCGCCATTTAAATTATGCTTCTGTCAATTTTCTGTAAGTAAAAATAGATTTTTGAAAAATTTTAATGTTAATGCGTTTTAAAATTCTTTTTCTTTCCGATTTTCAATTATTTACTGCTATCGTTTATTTTCATGTATATAGAACGTCTCTAGTTTTAGTTCTAAATATTTATTTATTCAAAAGTCATGAAAATTTTAATTTGCGAAATATATAGAATTTGCGCACTCGCCATTTTTTAAAAAGTTCAAAATTTTTTTTTTTTCTGAAATTATTATAACTAGAGAAGAACTGATTTATTTTCTGCAATCCACTTCCTATGAACTATCATTCTACCTATTTTTTATTAGGCTTTTAATTTTTCTCGTAACTTTTTTTTTGTCCTCAATTTTCATGAAAAATTTTTGAAAATTAATAATAATAATAATAATAATAATAATAATAATGTGTTTATTAGCCCATAATAAAAGTTTTACAAAAGAAATGAATAACTTACTAACTAATAAACAGGGAAAAAGCCACAGAAGTAATATTTTAAATATTACTCGTTAATTCGTTAAATATTTCTTCCAAAAAAATTGTTTCAGATTTTTTTATTTCTTCTTTAAATTCCTTAAAAAATCCTTGACAAATGATTCAAAAATTCGTGAAAATTTCTTTTAAAAAATTCTGAAAAATTTGCAACATTTACTGTAAAAAAGTTTAAAAATTTCTTAAAAGAATTCATGGATTTTTCCTTAAAACTAAAAAAAAAATCTTTCGAGTCCTGGAAATAAATATTAGAAAATACTTAAAATCCGTTAAGAAATTCTTAAAAATTTTTTTAACACATTTTTGAAAGTTCCTTAAAACATCCTGATTTGAAAAATGTCTTGGCGCTTCCTTAAACCAAAAAATCTTTGATAACTACTTGAGCAATTATTGAAAAAATTTTTTAAAAAAAATCCTTAAACAATCCTTTAAAAGTCACTAAATATTTCTTGCAAAATCGTTGAAATTTTCATGAAAAATTCATACAAATTTATAAAAATATTCCAAAAATAATGGAAAATTGTTAAAAATCCTTAAAAATTCTTTAAAAATCTTTGAAACATCTATTAACAGCCCTTAAAAAGTTCAAGGACTTCAAAATCCTTTTAAAAGTTCCTTGAAAGTTTTATAAAAATAGCACGAAAATTCTTTAAAAAGATTTTAAAATACTTGGAAAATTGTTAAATATCCTTAAGAATTCTTGATACATCCTTTAAGAGTCCTTAAAAAAATCAATAAACATTTAGAAACAAAAATTTAAAAACTTGAAAATCATTAAAAAATCCTGGTAAATTTTTTAAAAATTTCCTGAAAGGACTTTAAAATTCCTGAAATACTGGGAAAATTGTTAGAAATCCTTAAAAAATTGTTTAAAAAATTCTTTAACAATCCTTAAAAAATCAATAAAAATTTAAAAACAAAAACAATAAAAACACTTGATTAAAAAATCCTGGTAAGTTTTTTAAAAATTCTTTGTAAGGACTTTAAAAATCCTTACTTGAAAGTTTAATGAAACTTCTTAAAAAATCTTCAAGAAGTACAGGGAAAATTGTTATAAATTTTTTTTGAAAAATCAATAAAAAATTCTAGTATATTTCTTTAAAAATTCCCTGAAAGGACTTTAAAAATCCTTGAAAGGTGCTTGAAAGTTTCATGAAAAATACATGAAACTTATTAAAAACCATCAAGAAATACTGGGAAAATTGTTAAATATCCTTAAAAATTCTTTAAAAAATCCTTGAAACATCCTTTAAAGTACCTTAAAAAAATCAATGGAAATTCAAAAAAAAGCAATAAAAGCACTTGAAATTGATTAAAAAATCCTTATAAATTATTTAAAATTCCTGAAAAAAAGTTCTTGTAAGATCCTTGAAAGTTTCATGAAAAAATGCATGAAAATACTTAAAAAATACTTGGAAAATTGTTAGAAATCTTTTAAAATTCTTTAAAAATCCTTTTGACTTTAAAATCATTAAAAAATCCTTGAAAAGTTTTTGAAAAAGTCACTAAAATTTTCTTGCAGAATTCTTAAAGGTTTCATGAAAAATGCATACAAATCCTTTAAAAGTCATTAAAACCATTAAAAAATTCCTGCCAACTTATTTAAAAATTCCTTGAAAAAAGTTCTTGCAGGACCCTTCAAAGTTTCATAAAAAAAAGCATGAAAATTCTTAAAAAATCTTTGAAAAATTGTTGGAAAATTTTTAAAATCATTAAATTAAAACAAAGATCCTTGAGACATCCTTTAACATTCCTTAAAAAATCTTAAAGGCTATTCGAAAAATATTTGGAAAATCCTTGAAAATAATCCTTGAAACATCCTTTAATAGTCCTTAATAATCAATAAAAATTTGAAAACAAAAACATCGTAATCACTAAAAAATCCTTGCATGATCTTTGAAAGTTTCATGAAAAATGCATGAAAAACCTTAAAAAATCTTTGAAAAATTGTTAAAATCCTTATATTGTAAAAAAAGTCCTTGAGACAACAAAAACATTTAAAAATTCGTTGAATAGACGTAAAATCCTTGATAAAAGTTATTTTGAAAGATCCTTGAAAGTTCCATGAAAACTATGTGAAAATTCTTAAAAACTCTTCGAAAAAATTATTAATATTCTTGAAAGTTTTATGAAAAATGAATAAACATCCTTAAAAAATCTTCAAAAAATAATTGGGAAATTGTTAGAAATCCTTAAATATTCTTTAAAAATCTTCGAAACATCCTTAAACAGTCCTTAAAAAATGGATAAAAATTTAAAATAATTGAAAATCATTAGAAAATCCTGTAAATTCTTTAAATATTCCTTGAAAGGTACTTAAAATCCTTGAAAAAATAATTTTTCAAGATCACTGAAAGTTTCATGAAAATTCTTAAAAACCCTTCGAAAATATTGTTAATAATCCTTAAATTTTTTTAAAAAATCATTGAAACACCCTTTAACATTTTTTAAAATCAATAAAATGTTAAAAACAAAAACATTGAAAACAATTGAAAATCGATAAAAAAAATCCTGTAAATTCTTTAAAAACCAGTTGAAAAAATTTAAAAAATCCTTGAAAATGATTTGAAGATCCTTAAATGTTTCATGAAGAGAGCATGAAAATTCTTAAAAATTCTTCTAAAAAATTGTTAATAATCCTTAAAAAATTCTTTAAAAAATCCTTGAACATCCTTTAACAGTCCTTAAAAAATTAATAAAAATTTAAAAACCAAAGCATTGAAAACGCTTGAAAATCATTAAAAAATCCTGTAAATTCTTTAAAAACCTTGAAAAGACTTAAAATCTTTGAAAAAAGTTATTTTGCAAGATCCCTGAAAAATTCATGAAAACTGTATGAAAATTTTGTAAATCTCTTTGAAAAAGTTGTTAATAATCCTTAAAAAATTCTTTAAAAAATCCTTTAGAAATTCCTTGAAAAGACTTAAAATCCTTGAAAAAAGTTATTTTGCAAGATCCTTGAAAGTTTCATGAAAATAGCATGAAAATTTTGTAAATATCTTTAAAACAATTGTTAATGATGATTAAAAATTCTTTAAAAAATCTTTGAATATCCTTTAACAGTCCTTACTCTTGAAAATCATTAAAAAATCCAGTAAATTCTTTAAAAAGTCCTTGAAAAGACTTAAAATCCTTGAAAATCCTTAAAAAATCTTTGAAAAATAATTTAAAAATTATTTATAATTCTTAATAATTATTTAAAAATAACAGTCCTTAAAAAATTAATAAAAAATTAAAAACAAAAACATTTGAAATATTTGAAAATCATTAAAAATTCAGGTAAATCCTTTAAAAATTCCTTAAAAAAAGACTTTAAAAAATCCTTGACAATCCTTAAATGATCCTTTAAAAGTTAGTAAAATGCATAAAAATTTTGAAAACATTTTCAAAAAATAATTGAAAAATAGAAAAAAAATCCTTAAAAATTCTTTAAAAATCTTGAAAAAAGTTCCTGCAACATCCTTGAAAGTTTCATGAAAATGCATGAAAATTCTTAAAACGATTTTGAAACTACTTGGAAATTCTTTTAAAAATTCTTAAAACTTCTTTAAAAAATGCTTGAAATGTCCTTTAATAGTCCTTAAAAAATGAATAAAAATTTAAAAACAAAAACATTTGAAACACTTGAAAATCATTAAAAAAAACTGGTAAATTCTTTGAAAATTCCTTGATAAGACTTTAAAAAATCCTTGAAAAGTCCTTAAACAATCCTTGAAAAGTCCCTAAAATATTTATGCAAAAGCATTGAAAGTTTTATGAAAAATACATAAAAATTCTTAAATAAAATTCAAAAAATAATTGGAAAATTATTAAGAATCCTTAAAAATTTAGAAACATCCTTTAACAGTCCTCAATAAATCAATAAAAATTAAAAAAAAATTATTGAAAATCGTTAAAGAGGGCTCAAAAATTACTTAAAACGACTAAAAAATCCTTGAAAAAAATATGAAGAATCCTTAAACAATCCTTAAAAAATGACTAAAAAGTTTCTTGAAAAAGCTTAAAAATCCATTAAAAAAATCCTGAAAAAAAGTTTTTACAGGATTCTTGAATGTTTCAAGAAAAATGTATGAAAGTTCTTAAAAACACTTCAAAAACTTTGTTTTAACTTTGTCCTCTTTCTGCTCATTTCTTAGCTTCTACTAATAATTCCTTAAAAATTCTTTAAAAAATCCTTGAAACATCCTTTAACAGTGCTTCGAAAATCAATAAAAATTTAAAAAAAAATCATTGAACATCGTTGAAAAGGGCTTGAAAATTCCTTAAAAAAGACTAAAAAATCCTTGAAAAAAATATGAAGAATCCTTAAATAATCCTTAAAAAATGACTAAAAAGTTTCATGAAAAATCTTAAAAATCCATTAAAAAATTCCTGAAAAAAAGTTTTTGCAGGATCCTTGAAAGTTTCAAGAAAAATGCATGAAAATTTTTAAAAACTCTTTGTTTTAACTTTTTTTCCACTTCCAAAAAATCCTTGAAACATCCTTTAACAGTCCTTCGAGAATCAATAAAAAATTTAAAAAATTCATTGAAAATCATTGAAAAGGGCTTGAAAAGTCCTTAAAAAGACTAAAAAATGCTTGAAAAAATATGAAGAATTCTTGAACAATCCTTTAAATGTGACTAAAAAGATTCATGAAAAGTCTTAAAAATTCATTAAAAAAATCCTGAAAACTAGTTTTTGCAGGATCCTTGAAAGTTTCAAGAAAAATGCATGGAAATTCTTAAAAACTCTTCGAAAACTTTGTTTTAACTTTTTTTTCCACTTTCTGCTCATTTTTTTTCTTCTACTTTTTTGTCTCTTACTTTTTAATAATTAATTTAGTTAAAATTGAATTTTCGCACTCTATTTTTTAGCCAAAGGAAAAACTATGATGAAATAAATTAAAAAATCGACATTTCTGGGGTATTTTTGGCAAAAAAATCCAATTAATTAAGTCGTTAAAAGTTTTTGTCAATTTTTGGCGCCAAACCAATTTGATTTTTCCATACACTTCTCCTAAAAATCAATTAGACTCCCACTGTAAACAATTTTTTTATTCAATTTCTAACTCTCAAATAATCTAAATAAACAACCCAATTGTTAATCGAATAAAAATACAAACAGAGTCGGCTCATCAATTTCTGATAAAATTCCCTAAAACGGCAATTGTATCCGAAATGTAAACTAATTTCTGCGGTTTCCATTCACATAGACATTGAGGAACTTTTTATATGGATTTTGATATAAAGTCTCGTTCGCTGAATAAACACCAAAGCTTATGAAATACGCCAGAGTTCTAATGAATTACAAACAAAACTGATAATTCGAGATTTACTGGTGATATACAATATTGGAAGTAACTAAGCAGAAAATAAAAATAACTGATGGACAATAATTTTCACTTTTGTTGAATTTTATTTAAGGGCGCCATCCATTTTTTTTTTATAATTAAAAAACAAAGAATGTTATTAATCTTTTTTTACAGTTTTTCGTGATGATATTTTTATTGTCTTAACTTTATGATCGATTATTTAATCTGTTAGTTAATTAACGATGGAATGAGTTTCGCGTTTTATTATATTTTTAGTAATTAAATTTTAAATTAAAAATAAATTTTTACATAAAATCTACAATTTTTCAGTTTGTATGAGACAAAAATTTTATTATGCATAATCTGCTTATATCAAAGTCATCCATAAATCATAGTACGATTGACATCCGTCCCGTTGCATACGTACGTTGCAAACCATGACCTCCCATGATGCTATTTATTAAAAACGGTAATTCTTATTTAACGGAATATCAGATACAGTATACAGAGTGATCCATAAATTTTATGTAATTATATTGATATATAAATAGAGAAAAATAAACATAAAAAATTTAGTAATCAAGCTTTTAATAATTTCATAACAAGGCAACGATTTCCTTGATTCAGCAAAAATTCTAGGTTTAAGGATTTTTATTGAATTTTAAACAATTTAAGGATTTTTAAAGATTTTAATGATTTTTGGGATTTTTAAGGATTTTCAAGGATTTTTATGATTTTTTCAAGTAATTTTAGGTATTTAAGTATCTTTGAGGGGTTTTAGGGATTTTTTAAGAATTTTTAAGGATTTTGTAAGGATTTTTTTAAAGATTTTTTAAGGAGAACTTTAAGGGATTTTTATAGATTTTTAAGGATTTTTAATGGCTTTTTAAGCATTTTAATGATTTTAAAGGATTTTTAAGGATTTTTGGGATTTTTAAGGATTTTCGAGGACGTTTAGAATTTTTAAGAATTTTTAGGCATTTTTAATAATTTTAATCCATTTTTAGGGATTTTTTGTATTTTTAAGGATTAATTTAGGGTCTTTTAGAGTTTCTCAAGATTTTTAAGGATTTTTAGGTCTTTAAAAATTTTTAAGGGTTTTTAGGGATTTTTAAGGAATTTTTGAGGATTTTAAAGTATTTTTAGGAATTTTAAAGAGTTTGTAAAAAATTTTAAGAACTTTAAAGGATTTTTAAAAATTTTTAAGGATTTTTATGGATTTTTAAACATTTTAAAGGATTTTTTAATGATTTTTGGCATTTTTAAGAATTTTCAAGGACTTTTGAGGATTTTTAGGGATTTTTAAGAATTTTAAACTATTTTTAGAGATTTTAATGTTTTTTAAGGATTATGTTAGGATCTTTAAGAATCGCTCAATATTTTTAAGGGTTTTTAGGGATTTTTAAGTAGTTTTAAAGATTTTTAATGATTTTTTAGGATTTTTGAGATTATTAAGGATTTTCAAGGACATTTAGGAATTTTTTAAGTAATACTAGGTTTTGAGGGGTTTTAGGGATTTTTAGAATTTTTTAAGGATTATGAAAAGATTTTTCTAAGGACTTTTTTTTGGGTTTTAAAATATTTTTAATAATTTTAATGGGTTATTAAAATTTTTTAAGAACTGATTTTTTGAGATTTTTAAGGATATTTAATGGATTTTTAAGCATTTTAAGGATTTTTGGGATTTTTAAGGATTTTCAAGGACGTTTAAGGATTTTTAAGGATTTTTAGGCATTTTTAAGAATTGTAAACTATTTTTAGGGATTTTAATGTTTTTTAAGGATTATTTTAGGATCTCAAGATTTTTAAGTATTTTTAAGTCTTTAAGAATTTTTAAGGATTTTTAGGGATTTTTAAGGAATTTTTGAGGCTTTTAAAGTATTTTTAAGAATTTTAAGGAGGTTTTAAAATTTTTTAGTAATTTTAAAGGATTGTTAAGGATTTTTGGGATTTTTAAGAATTTTCAAGGACTTTTTAGGATCTTTAAGGATTTTTAATGATTTTTTAGAATTTTAAAGTATTTTTAGAGATTTTAATGTCTTTTAAGGATTATTTTAGGATCTTTAAGAATTGCTCGATATTTTTAATTATTTTTAACGGTTTTTAGGGATTTTTAAGGGATTTTTAAGTATTTTAATGTATTTTTAAGAATTTTAAGGAGTTTTAAAGATTTTTAATGATTTTTTAGGATCTTTGGGATTATTAAGGATTTTCAAGGACATTTAGGGAGTTTTTAATACTAGGTTTTTACGTATCTTTGGGGGGTTTTAGGGATTTTTAGAATTTTTTAAGGATTATGTAAAGATTTTTCTAAGGACTTTTTTTTGGGTTTTAAACTATTTTTAATAATTTTAATGGGTTATTAAAATTTTTTAAGAACTGATTTTTTGAGATTTTTAAGGATATTTACTGGATTTTTAAGCATTTTAAGGATTTTTGGGATTTTTAAGGATATTCAAGGACGTTTAAGGATTTTTAAGGATTTTTAGGCATTTTTAAGAATTGTAAACTATTTTTAGGGATTTTGATGTTTTTTAAGGATTATTTTAGGATCTCAAGATTTTTAAATATTTTTAAGTCTTTAAGAATTTTTAAGGGTTATTAGGGATTTTTAAGGAATTTTTAAGGATTTTTAAGTATTTTTAAGAATTTTAAACAATTTTAAAGATATTTAAGAACTTTAAGGGATTTTTAAACATTTTTAACGATTTTTATGGATTTTAAAACATTTTAAGGATTTTAAAGAATTTTTTAATGATTTCTGGGATTTTTAAGAATTTTCAAAGACTTTTATGGATTTTCAGGAATTTTTAAGAATTTTAAATTATTTTTAGTGATTTTAATGTTTTTTTAAGGATTATTTTAGGATCTTTAAGATTTGCTCAAGATTTTTAAGTCTTTAAGAATTTTTAAGGGTTTTTACGGATTTTTAAGGAATTTTTGAGGATTTTAAAGTATTTTTAAGAATTTTAAGGAGTTTTTAAAATTTTTTAAGAACTTTAAAGGATTTTTATGGATTTTTAAACATTTTAAAGGATTTTTTAATGATTTTTGGGATTTTTAAGAATTTTCAAGGATCTTTAAGGATTTTTAGGAATTTTTAGTATTTTTAGGGATTTTTATGGGTTCGTTCCACGAATAGAATTGGAAATATTTCGAAAAGTAAAATATTTATTAAAAAAAAAATATGGACGCCAGCCTACTTGTTTTTTTGATGTATTTAGAAACAATTGACAAAAATAAAACTACGAAAAAAATGTTATATTGATAATATGATTTCTTCAGAGACTTTTCTTCATTTCTTTCGGGAAAAGAGAACTTATCTTGATTTTTTTTTTCTTATCGTGCAGTTTCTTCCGGTTATATTTTTTTCTACTATACAAAAGAAAAGAAACGACGATAAATAAAAAAAAAACTTTCTGGATCCAGCAGAAAAAACATGATTCAGTCCACAAGCAGGTTTCGATCCAGTAAAGAGATGTTCTGTGCACAAAAGAGATATTCTGTCCAAAAAAAGAGAAGTTACAAAAAAAAGAGACATTATAAAAAAGAGATGTTCCAAAAAAAGAGATGTTCCAAAAAAAGAGATGTCTCCCAAAAAAAACCCCAATATGTCGAGGGGAAGAAAAGAAATTTTCAATAAAAGATATAAAAGTTAATAGTTCTGACTGATGAGGTAAAGAATTATTAAAATGGGAAAGACATTTTATACTCAGTATTAAAAGGAGAGGGAAATCAATATAAGTTGAGAAGGGATACGATACGAGGAAATTAAGAAAGGATATCAAGCGAGTCTGAAATTAAAATATACTGAGCAGAAGAATAATGAAAATACAGGGTGACACAGAAAAAAAAAACGTCGGGGTGGAGGGAAAAGAATTTTCGAACATTGTTAAAAATTTTAGGCCCGATGATTGCTAAGTAGCCGAAACTAGTTGCCGTTCATTAAAATTTTATTAAAGTTTTGGTGGTACATTTATTGGACATTGGACCACATTTGGATGGATATTTATATAAAATCATATTCAGAGTTGGCTCCAGAAAATTTTTATAAATATTAAAAAATAATATGTGAATTACCTTGTATATAAATACACAACAACTTCTTATTTTTGATTTGTAATTCATCATAGTCACGACGAATGCGTAAATAGCCCCGTAACAAGCTTCAGATCTAATCAATCAAATTCAACTGTGTCTAATTTTATTTTTCAAACGTTTTTAAAACGGTTTTTTTTTGGCAATTAATTAAGTTTGACAGCGTTAGCGGAAATAATTGATTTATATTTGCGAGGAAAAATAGTTTTGGTACTAATTGTTTTTAAGAAAAAAATTTGCTGAATTTGATAATATTTAAAAAACTAAACAACTATAAACAACTTAAAACTAGGCAGCTACTGAAAGAAAAAGAATTTATTTAAATGTGTAACAGATAAGCCATGTTATTTACATATGTATGTTGACAGCTGTATTTTGAGTACCTTCACGGGACCTATCTGGGTTAATTAGGAAATATATGTGGTACTTTATAGTCGAGCATCGAAAGTGATAAAAAATTTAAAACTTCACTCGGACTAGTATAATATCTTATTTTTTAATGAGCTGTTTATTTTTCTAATTAGTCCCTAATGAGGAGAGGAAATCGTAAAAAAAGGTGTATATAATTTAATTCTAAATATAAATATATTTTTACTGGAAAAATTTGGCTAAAGTTCCGGAAAAATTAATGCCGACGACGGCTATAAAAAAAATATCGTCGGCATTTCTTTGAATGGTCATAGATTCCTCTTTTTACTATTTTTCCTTCGACCAGTATATAAAAAAGTTAAATTAACTTCCTTATGTAGGTAACGTTTTTCACAAAGTCAATTTAAATCAAATACTTAGATTTCTCATTTAAGTAAAACACAAAGTCAATTATTATCCTAAACTTTATTACGCAATTCTATAAGATTCCTTTCATTATCTACCAAAGAAATTGCGCTTTTGTTAAAAACAAATTAAAATATGTTAATTAGAAACGCTTTTATTATGTACTTATCCTGCTGCAAATTGTAGACAAAACTGAGTTGCAAATACCATGTGTCCCAAAATAAATTGTCATAAAAATTACACATCAATAATAATTAATTATAAAAAGCCTCAGATAAAGCCAATATTATTTTTTTGGGACAGGTGAGAAACTCATGTTCCACCCCAGCACTTAGTTCGACGTCTATCGCGACTGGGAGTGTTCTACCCTGCCTACCCTGCCTACCCACCAAACCTCACCTCTTCCCAAGTACACCTGGAACTGACTTACCTCAGGTGTTCCCGGAATCTTGTATCACTCCCAATGTATCGTCTCATCTTCTTCCTTTTCTTTCATAATTCCTGTGACCAGCTGATAGCCAAGGTTCCAGTTTGCATCATAATATATGCAGGATTCATCTCGTACCTTTTTTATTTTAAACATGTATTTCCTAAAGCTCCCATGATCCCGCTTCGTCCATTGTCCCGTCTCCGTTGTCTCTTCCCAGCCACCTATTCATGGTCTCCCCTCTTTCATACCTCCTTTTCCTTTCCTCAACCATCAGGTCAATTGGTATTGTCCCGGCGATCATCAGGACAGCCTCTAAGGATACGGCAAGCTAGCAGTAGCCAAGTAGCTCAGCTACGACAGACAGACGAGTTATCACCAAGATAGATGGAAAGACAAACGGACAAATGGACAGACAGACGGTTGCGGTTAACAGCTATCGATTTTTGAAAACAGAGTACTAAAATTTGAAACCGTTCTTGACTTATCACTGTGATAGATGGACAGATAGATGGACAGAAAGACAGGCAGACAGACGGACATTATAAATCTAATAAGTATCTTCGCTACGTAATAACTATGCAGAATCAAGATAAACCACCCCTAAACAAAAGAGGTAGAACGCTAACTTTCAAATTTTCATTAACGTGAAGGAATCCGGGAATTGGCAATCATACTAGCAAACCTTGACCTAATAAAATAAAAAATTTCGGAAAGAAAAGTTACTTTTTAGCGAAGTTGAAAACACTCTGAAAGAGCAGGAAAAAATCCGGTTAAACCACCGGGAACCATCAAAAAACCCAACGGCAACTTTACTGACTACGGAGAAGAAACCTTGGGCTAACTTCTTTAAAAACCCTTTTCCAGAATCTACCGTAGGTACTCCTGAATGCAGAAACCAACCAATCCTGATTGTCTTGAATGATGGGTCAAAAAGGAAGACTAGGAACTAGCTAAGGAAGTGTGAACTCATGGTGGAATAAAATAGACTGTTAACTCGTTTGATAGATACAAGTTACCAGAACCAGATGGCATAATACCGGCACTGCTGAAAAAAAAATCGACCTCATTGCAACAACTCTCTGCAGCCTGTACAGAACCAGTTTGGTAACGGGCTATATTCTGGAATCCTGGATGGAAATGAAAGAGGTCCTTATACTCAAGCCTGGCAGAGATCCATTTTAAGTGAGCTCATACAGACCAATTGGTCTTTCATCATTTATGATAAAAGTGACCAAAAAACTGGTTGCAAAAAGACAAAACGATTTGAAACTTGGGTGACATTTTCAAAAGTCGTTAACTGGTGAATTTTTAACTCGTGTCGCATTTTTCAACGCTTTCCCGAAGCGCAGAGAAGACTTTTCCAATGATAACTCTTACCGGAAGACACTAGACACATCAAAACTTGAGTTACATCTTCAAAACTAATCAATATATACGCTGACCAATTTTTGGCGCGTCACGGGTTTTCCAAGCCTTTCCCGAAGCATAGAGAGGACTTTTCCGGCGATAACTCATAGCAGGAACAACTTGAAACTTGGGTGATATCTTCAAAAGAAGTTACCAACGTTGGAAAACATTCTCTGCGCTCCTGGATAACATTAGAGCGTGTGTATTGTCTACTTTTGAAGACGTCACCCAGGTTTTAAGGAGTGCCGTTTCTTCCGCTACCAGTTACCCCTGGAAAAGTCCTCTCTGCTCTCCGGGAAAGCGTTAGAACATGCGCCTTTGACCATACCTTCGATAAACTTTACGTAAACCTCTCTTAAACAGCACTCGTTCTATTTATAAGGAAAAAGATCTGGAGAACCTTAAAGACCAAAGGAATTTCCAATAAACTTTTAGTTTTGGCAAGGAAGCTAAATATCTATAAGTTATCCTGGATAGGAAGCTAACCTGGAACCAACATATACAAAAGATAATTTCCAAAATCAAGATGACACTGATGTCACTAAAGAAAACGATTGGGAAAATATGGGAACTAAACCACCGCAGATGTGAAACCCATAATAACATATGGTGTACTAATATGGTGGGCCAAAACAAACCAAAGATAGGCAAATCCAGAGACTGGCATATCTCTGTATAACCAGCGCAATGAAAAGTACAACATCAGCGACTATGGAAACAATTCTTAACCTTCCATCTATTGACCCCTCATCGTCAAAGCAGAGGCTTGAATTGGAGCATAACGCCTACAGGTTAACAAAATATGGAACCCACTTCTAAATGGATATGCGACAATCACCAGCATGATCACAAACCCCATATTATCTATGGGAAGTGATTACATGATTCTGATCAGATCCCTTGATAAATCCGTCAATATCCAGATCGATTGGAAAGGTAAATCTGGGAAAACACCCAAACAAGAAATAATTTAGTACACAGATGGTTCCAAAACTGAAATAGGCACTGGCGCTGAAATATATGGCCAATCTCCTATATGTGACTTCAGCCATTCTTTGGGAGTACACACCACAGTATTTCAAGTAGAGATATTCGCAATCGACCTCTTTCTACAAGAAAAACCAAGGAGGGGATACAGAGGTAAAAACCCAAGTGCCACTAATACGATAGGTACCGGGATATAAAGGTATTGAGTTTAACGAAGAAACCGACGCCCTAGCACCAGAAGGATCAGCAACCAGATACACTTACCCTCAATCAGTAATTGGTGTACATAGAACTTTGGTTAAGGACGACAATTAACCAGTGGGTGCACAAACATTAGCTAACATACTGGTAGATACTTCCGGAGCATAAACACTCTAAGCTAATCATGGGCATGAGGACATAGAAAGAAATGAAGAGACAGGCTGATAAAGGAGCCGAAAAATCTTTAATTGGACCGCAACCCACATGTAGTATTTCCTACCAACATGTAAAGGATATGCTGGAGAAAAAATTAAGGGACAAGCACAGGGAATACTGGAAGGAACTTCCGGGACCAAGGCAGTCCAAAGTACTTATAGAAGGTGCACCAAAGAGTAGAGACAATCTATGTTATGTCTAAATAGACTGGAGCTTAAAACTGCACTAGGTGCATTGCGGGTTCAGAAGACACCTGAACCAGGAAATGTGAGGAAGGGGATGAAACTCCTCTTCATATATTATGCTATTGCCGTGACCTGAATAGGGAAAGGAAATGGTACTTTGGGGTACAGTATCCTGAGATAACGAAAGCTAACATCAGAACTATTCTAGACGTTATCAAGAGTACTGGCAGGGCTAGAGCCTCGGTGGGACCTCCCAATCCAGAAACAGAAAACAAATCAAGCCAATAATCGGTTTTGGAGGCTTTTCCAAGGGGATCATATGTGCAGATTGTGTGACGAGGAGGATGAAACAGCCACCCACGTAATGTTCGAATGTGAGGCTCTATAAGGCCAGAAGACCATTCCTCCTATCTCACCAGATATGACATGGGTGAAGAGGCTCTTAAATCTTAACAAGGTCACTAACCTCTTCACAGATTAACAGATTAATAGGACAGAACAATAAGCTAGTGGCTGCAGTGTTGGGGCACTCAACCGGGCCTGTTCATTTGCACCCAAACCAACCAATCAACTATTCTATTAAAATGTAATTCATTAAAATATACTGCCGGTTTGCATTGAGCAATAAATCTTGTTTTTTTTTAATTTTGTTTTCGTAAAACCAAGTTTGGAAATAAAAAATTTTAATACCCAATGCAAACTGACACTTTAATTAACTAAATTATGTTCCATATTTTAGCTAATATTACACTTTCCTGTTATTTGTTGTAATATGGAAAAAAATGAGGATAAAATAAAAATAAATTGGATCAATAAAAATAGAAATATCTTGATTTTATATTTACATATTTTTCTTTATTATAGATATTTCTATGACAGTTAGTACGTCTTGTTATAGGATTGTTTCGATTTTATTGCCTGATTTGTATCCAAATTTCTTGGTAGTTTCTTACAAACTTTTCTAATTTCTATGCAGGTTAATCATTTTTTAATTTTTTTATCAATGGGAAATTTTATTTAAAATAAAATGTAGATTTATTGATACAGTCTGATATAAATTATTTAAAAAAATTTAATGAAAATGCAATTTTTTTAATAAAAAATAAAATAAATAAAAAATAAAAAAACGAGGTTAATCATTTTTTCATTTTTTCGTCTGTATAGAAAATTAAATTGGGAAATTTTATTTAAAATGAATTATAGATAGATTTATTGATACAGTTTGATATAAATTAATTAAAAAAAATTTTAAAAAAATGCATTTTTTTTTTTAATAAAAAATAAAATAAATAAAAAATAAAAAAGCCAGGTTAAAATCATTTTTTAATTTTTTTATCTGTATAGAAAATTAAATTTGGTGAGTTTTTCAATGGGAAATTTATTTAAAATAAATTATAGATTTATTGATACAGTTTGATATAAATTATTTTTCAAGGGTTTCTCAAGGATTTTTCAATAATTTGTCAAGGATTTTTCATGATTTCAATTTTTCAAGTAATTTTCAACTGTTTTTGGAAGATTTTCCAAGGATTTTTAAAGTATATTTCAAGAAATTTTCAGGGATCTGAATTTTTCAAGAATTTTTTAAGGATCTTGCAAGAACTTTTCACAACTTCAGTTTTTGAGGATTTTTCAAGGATTTTTCAATAATTTGTCAAGGATTTTTCATGATTTCAATTTTTCAAGTAATTTTCAACTGTTTTTGGAAGATTTTCCAAGGATTTTTAAAGTATATTTCAAGAAATTTTCAGGGATCTGAATTTTTCAAGAATTTTTTAAGGATCTTGCAAGAACTTTTCACGACTTCAGTTTTTGATGATTTTTCAAGGATTTTTCAATAATTTGTCAAGGATTTTTCATGATTTCAATTTTTCAAGTAATTTTCAACTGTTTTTACAAGATTTTCCAAGGATTTTTAAAGTATATTTCAAGAAATTTTCAGGGATCTGAATTTTTCAAGAATTTTTTAAGGATCTTGCAAGAACTTTTCACGACTTCAGTTTTTGATGATTTTTCAAGGATTTTTCAATAATTTGTCAAGGATTTTTCATGATTTCAATTTTTCAAGTAATTTTCAACTGTTTTTACAAGATTTTCCAAGGATTTTTAAAGTATATTTCAAGAAATTTTCAGGGATCTGAATTTTTCAAGAATTTTTTAAGGATCTTGCAAGAACTTTTCACGACTTCAGTTTTTGATGATTTTTCAAGGATTTTTCAATAATTTGTCAAGGATTTTTCATGATTTCAATTTTTCAAGTAATTTTCAACTGTTTTTGGAAGATTTTCCAAGGATTTTTAAAGTATATTTCAAGAAATTTTCAGGGATCTGAATTTTTCAAGAATTTTTTAAGGATCTTGCAAGAACTTTTCACGACTTCAGTTTTTGAGGATTTTTCAAGGATTTTTCAATAATTTGTCAAGGATTTTTCATGATTTCAATTTTTCAAGTAATTTTCAACTGTTTTTGGAAGATTTTCCAAGGATTTTTAAAGTATATTTCAAGAAATTTTCAGGGATCTGAATTTTTCAAGAATTTTTTAAGGATCTTGCAAGAACTTTTCACGACTTCAGTTTTTGATGATTTTTCAAGGATTTTTCAATAATTTGTCAAGGATTTTTCATGATTTCAATTTTTCAAGTAATTTTCAACTGTTTTTACAAGATTTTCCAAGGATTTTTAAAGTATATTTCAAGAAATTTTCAGGGATCTGAATTTTTCAAGAATTTTTTAAGGATCTTGCAAGAACTTTTCACGACTTCAGTTTTTGATGATTTTTCAAGGATTTTTCAATAATTTGTCAAGGATTTTTCATGATTTCAATTTTTCAAGTAATTTTCAACTGTTTTTACAAGATTTTCCAAGGATTTTTAAAGTATATTTCAAGAAATTTTCAGGGATCTGAATTTTTCAAGAATTTTTTAAGGATCTTGCAAGAACTTTTCACGACTTCAGTTTTTGATGATTTTTCAAGGATTTTTCAATAATTTGTCAAGGATTTTTCATGATTTCAATTTTTCAAGTAATTTTCAACTGTTTTTGGAAGATTTTCCAAGGATTTTTAAAGTATATTTCAAGAAATTTTCAGGGATCTGAATTTTTCAAGAATT
Organism: Neocrepidodera transversa; assembly: GCA_963243735.1. Classification (NCBI taxonomy): domain Eukaryota; kingdom Metazoa; phylum Arthropoda; class Insecta; order Coleoptera; family Chrysomelidae; genus Neocrepidodera; species Neocrepidodera transversa. The sequence goes on from OY725353.1 coordinate 3,496,494, forward strand.
TTTTAAGGAACTTGCAAGAACTTTTCACGACTTCAGTTTTTGATGATTTTTCAAGGATTTTTCAATAATTTGTCAAGGATTTTTCATGATTTCAATTTTTCAAGTAATTTTCAACTGTTTTTGGAAGATTTTCCAAGGATTTTTAAAGTGTATTTCAAGAAATTTTCAGGGATCTGAATTTTTCAAGAATTTTTTAAGGATCTTGCAAGAACTTTTCACGACTTCAGTTTTTGAGGATTTTTCAAGGATTTTTCAATAATTTGTCAAGGATTTTTCATGATTTCAATTTTTCAAGTAATTTTCAACTGTTTTTGGAAGATTTTAAAAGGATTTTTAAAGTATATTTCAAGAAATTTTCAGGGATCTGAATTTTTCAAGAATTTTTTAAGGATCTTGCAAGAACTTTTCACGACTTCAGTTTTTGATGATTTTTCAAGGATTTTTCAATAATTTGTCAAGGATTTTTCATGATTTCAATTTTTCAAGTAATTTTCAACTGTTTTTACAAGATTTTCCAAGGATTTTTAAAGTATATTTCAAGAAATTTTCAGGGATCTGAATTTTTCAAGAATTTTTTAAGGATCTTGCAAGAACTTTTCACGACTTCAGTTTTTGATGATTTTTCAAGGATTTTTCAATAATTTGTCAAGGATTTTTCATGATTTCAATTTTTCAAGTAATTTTCAACTGTTTTTACAAGATTTTCCAAGGATTTTTAAAGTATATTTCAAGAAATTTTCAGGGATCTGAATTTTTCAAGAATTTTTTAAGGATCTTGCAAGAACTTTTCACGACTTCAGTTTTTGATGATTTTTCAAGGATTTTTCAATAATTTGTCAAGGATTTTTCATGATTTCAATTTTTCAAGTAATTTTCAACTGTTTTTACAAGATTTTCCAAGGATTTTTAAAGTATATTTCAAGAAATTTTCAGGGATCTGAATTTTTCAAGAATTTTTTAAGGATCTTGCAAGAACTTTTCACGACTTCAGTTTTTGATGATTTTTCAAGGATTTTTCAATAATTTGTCAAGGATTTTTCATGATTTCAATTTTTCAAGTAATTTTCAACTGTTTTTGGAAGATTTTCCAAGGATTTTTAAAGTATATTTCAAGAAATTTTCAGGGATCTGAATTTTTCAAGAATTTTTTAAGGAACTTGCAAGAACTTTTCACGACTTCAGTTTTTGATGATTTTTCAAGGATTTTTCAATAATTTGTCAAGGATTTTTCATGATTTCAATTTTTCAAGTAATTTTCAACTGTTTTTGGAAGATTTTCCAAGGATTTTTAAAGTGTATTTCAAGAAATTTTCAGGGATCTGAATTTTTCAAGAATTTTTTAAGGATCTTGCAAGAACTTTTCACGACTTCAGTTTTTGAGGATTTTTCAAGGATTTTTCAATAATTTGTCAAGGATTTTTCATGATTTCAATTTTTCAAGTAATTTTCAACTGTTTTTGGAAGATTTTCCAATGATTTTTAAAGTATATTTCAAGAAATTTTCAGGGATCTGAATTTTTCAAGAATTTTTTAAGGATCTTGCAAGAACTTTTCACGACTTCAGTTTTTGAGGATTTTTCAAGGATTTTTCAATAATTTGTCAAGGATTTTTCATGATTTCAATTTTTCAAGTAATTTTCAACTGTTTTTGGAAGATTTTCCAAGGATTTTTAAAGTATATTTCAAGAAATTTTCAGGGATCTGAATTTTTCAAGAATTTTTCAGGGTTCGTGCAAGAACTTTTCACGACTTCAGTTTTTGATGATTTTTCAAGGATTTTTCAATAATTTGTCAAGGATTTTTCATGATTTCAATTTTTCAAGTAATTTTCAACTGGTTTATATTTACTTATTTCAAGAATGTTTTTTTGGAAGAATAATTTTTTTCGGTAAACAAAAAATAAAAAAGTTTTAAATAAATCGATAACTTAAGTGGACACACTGTATCTAATTACATATGATTTTTTTAATATAGTTTTATTTTTGTTTCAGGTGAAATTCACAACAGAGATGGAAAAAAATCAAGAGGATTAGTGACAGGCTTCAGTAGATTTTAAGGTAAGAATTTTTTCTATTTTTATTACTGTTATCATGAATATTGGATCTAATTATTAAGCTAAAACAAGAATTTTTATCGAAAAAATTAACACGTTGATTGCCAACTCAGTGCAGTGCGTCGAATAATTATTTTTTCTTATTGTTTCAGGTTAGTGAACTATAAATAAAACAGATCAATAGTAAGTTTATTTATATTTTTATTATTGTGATTTATTTCAATTTTGGTACGCAGCTGATTTCGAATATTTCGAAATAAGATTTCTCATCAAGATTCCAAAACCGTCTTTGATAGAGTTACAGTGAATGGGTCGTAACCAAAAACAATGTTTTAATTTATACCTTTATAGAACTGTTTTTTTTTTTATTTTTTATTTTTATTAAGATGTTTCCTGTTATAGAAAATTTTCTATTCTGGTTGCATGTCGCGTAGTCATATTGATGAACTGTCAATTAAATAAAAAATATTTGAAATACAATATAAAATAAAAAATCATCAACAATTAATTTAATTGAAGTACAATAGAAATTTTTAATTGTTACATTGTGTGATGCTAAATGGTTAAATCTTGTTTCACAAAATTGTTATTTCTCGATATGGCGAAACCTTGTTGAGAATCAGAACAACCTATTCAACCTCGAAGCTTTATCTTTACAACTATTTCTGCCCAATTACTTCTATTAATTTCCTAATTAAGGGAAAATTAAAAACAAAAACTGTTTCATAACGGATATTTTACACTTTAATTAATTTAATTATAATGCAAGCAGAAGCAGTGCCGGAGAAAATTTTTTATCTATTATTCATTTTAAACGTATAAATTGGATAATTTACTCTGGATTATTTATTTTTTTAATCCAATTATAATTAAATTTTCTTTTATTTAATTTCGGATTACTAAATTTTTAGTGGAATTATTATTCATTTTAATTGTATTAATTACTTCAGATTATTTATTTTTATAATCCATCTAGAAGATTCCAAATTTCCAAATATAATTAAAGTTTCTTGTATTTAATTTGACGCTACTATATTTTTACTCAAATTAAATTTATTTTCAACGTAAAGATGGGATTATTTTCCCAGGATTATTATTTTTTATAATCCGTCTAGAAGATATAAAATTTTCAGCTATAATTAAATTTTCTTTTATTTAATTTGGGACTACCAGATTTTTACTCGAATTAAATTTTTTATGATTTATTTTCAAGGTAAAGATTAGATTAATTTCCAAAACATATTATTTTTTATAATCCATCTAGAAAATTTCATATTTCCAACTTTAATTAAGTTTTCTTTTATTTAATTGGGACTACAAGATTGTTAATCGAATAAAAATTTCTTTTGGTTCATTTTAAAGATAAAAATCGGCTTAATTTCCTCAGATTATTTATTTTTATAATCCATTTAGAAGATTTCGAATTTCCAACTATAATTAAAGTTTCTTTTATTTAATTTGACACCTCCATATTTTTATTCGAATTAATTTTTCTTATGATTTATTTTCAACGTAAAGATTGGATTAATTTCACAGAATTATTATTTTTTATAATCCATCTAAAATATTATAAACTTTAATTAAGTTTTCTTTTATTTAATTGGGACTACAAGATTGTTAATCGAATAAAATTTTCTTTTGGTTCATTTTAAAGATAAAAATCGGCTTAATTTCCTCAGATTATTTATTTTTATAATCCATCTAGAAGATTCCAAATTTCTAGCTCTAATTGATTTTTTTTTTATTTAATTTGGGACTACAAGATTTTTACTCGGATTAAATTTTTTTATGATTTATTTTCAACTTAAAAATTGGATTAATTTCCCAGGATTATTATTTTTATAATCCATCTGGAATATTTCAAATTTCCAATTTTAATTAAGGTTTCTTTTATTTAATTGGGACTACTAGCTTGTTAATCGAATAAAATTTTCTTTTATTCATTTTAAAGAGAAAACACGCGGCTTAATTTCCTCAGATTATTTATTTTTATAATCCATATAGAATATTTCAAATTTTCAACTATAACTAAATTTTCTTTTATTTAATTTGAGACTACTAGATTTTTACTCGAATTAAATCTTCTTATGATTTATTTTTAACGTAAAGATTGGATTAATTTCTTATAATCCTATTTTTTTCTAATATAATTTTTATATTTTTCTATAATTAATTATAGAATATTTCAAATTTCCAACTTTAATTAAGTTTTCCTTTATTTAATTGGGATTAAAAGTTTATTAATCGAATACAATTACCTTTTAGTTCATTTTAAAGATAATAATCGGATTAATTTCCTTAGATTTTTTGTTTTTAAATCTAGAAGATTTCAAATTTCTAACTATAAATAAATTTTCTTTAATTTCATTTGTGACTACTAGATTTTTACTCGAATTAAATCTTCTTATGATTTATTTTTAACGTAAAGATTGTATTACTTTTCCAGGATTATTATTTTTTATAATCCATCTAAAATATTTAAAATTTCCAACTTTGATTAATTTTTCTTTCATTTAATTTGGACTACAAGCTTGTTAATCAAATAATATTTTCTTTTAGTTCATTTTAAATGTAGAAATCGGATTAATCTGGTCAGATTATTTTTTTTTATAATCCATCAAGAAGATTCCAAATTTCCAATTATAATTAAATTTCCTTTTATTTAATTTGGGACTACTAGATTTTTACTCCAATTAAATTTTCTTATGATTTATTTTCAACGTAATGATTGGATTAATTTCCAAGGATTATTATTTTTTATCATCCATCTAGGCGGTTTTAAATTTTCAACTATAATTAATTTTTTTTTAATTTAATTGGGACTAGTAGCTTCAGTCGAATTAAATTTTCTTTTGATTTATTTTAAAGGTAAAGATTAGATTAATTTCCCAGGATTATTCATTTTTATAATCCATCTAGAAGATTTAAAATTTCCAACAATAACCAAATTTTCTTTTATTTAATTGGGACTACTAGCTTCAGTCAAATTAAATTTTCTTTTGATTTATTTTAAATGTAAAGATTAGATTAATTTCCCAGGATTATTTATTTTTATAATCCATCTATAAGATTTAAAATTCCAACAATAACTAAATTTTCTTTTATTTAATTGCGACTACTAGCTTCAGTCAAATAAAATTTTCTTTTGATTTATTTTAAACGTAAAGATTAGATTAATTTCCCAGGATTATTTATTTTTATAATCCATCTAGAAGATTTAAAATTTTCAACAATAACTAAATTTTCTTTTATTTAATTGGAACTATCTACTAGATTTTTACTCGATTTAAATTTTCTTTTGATTTATTTTAAAGGTAGTGATTAGATTAATTTCTCAGGATTATTCATTTTTATAATCCATCTAGAAGATTTAAAATTTCCAACAATAACATAATGTTTTTTTTATTTAATTGGGACTACTGCTTCAGTCTAATTAAATTTTCTTTTGATTTATTTTAAATGTAAAGATTAGATTAATTCCCAGGATTATTTATTTTTATAATCCATCTAGAAAATTTAAAATTTCCAACAATAACTAAATTTTCTTTTATTTAATTGGGAGTACTAGCTTCAGTCAAATAAAATTTTCTTTTGATTTATTTTAAACGTAAAGATTACATTAATTTCCCAGGATTATTTATTTTTATAATCCATGTAGAAGATTTAAAATTTCCAACAATAACTAAATTTTCTTTTATTTAATTGGAACTATCTACTATGTTTTTACTCGATTTAAATTTTCTTTTATTTAATTTCGGATTACTAAATTTTTAGTGGAATTATAATTTATTTTAATTGTATTAATTACTTCAGATTATTTATTTTTATAATCCATCTAGAAGAATCCAAATTTCCAAATATAATTAAATTTTCTTTTATTTAATTTGACGCTACTATATTTTTACTCAAATTAAATTTATTTTCAACGTAAAGATTGGATTGTTTTCCCAGGATTATTATTTTTTATAATCCGTCTAGAAGATATAAAATTTTCAGCTATAATTAAATTTTCTTTTATTTAATTTGGGACTACCAGATTTTTACTCGAATTAAATTTTTTATGATTTATTTTCAAGGTAAAGATTAGATTAATTTCCAAAACATATTATTTTTTATAATCCATCTAGAAAATTTCATATTTCCAACTTTAATTAAGTTTTCTTTTATTTAATTGGGACTACAAGATTGTTAATCGAATAAAATTTTCTTTTGGTTCATTTTAAAGGTAAAAAACGGATTAATTTCCTCAGATTATTTATTTTTATAATCCATTTAGAATATTTCAAATTTTCAACTATAACTAAATTTTCTTTTATTTAATTTGAGACTACTGGATTTTTACTCGAATTAAATCTTCTTATGATTTATTTTTAACGTAAAGATTGGATTAATTTCTTATAATCCTATTTTCTTCTAATATAATTTTTATATTTTTCTATAATTAATTATAGAATATTTCAAATTTCCAACTTTAATTAAGTTTTCCTTTATTTAATTGGGATTAAAAGTTTATTAATCGAATACAATTACCTTTTAGTTCATTTTAAAGATAATAATCGGATTAATTTCCTTAGATTTTTTTTTTAAATCTAGAAGATTTCAAATTTCTAACTATAAATAAATTTTCTTTAATTTCATTTGTGACTACTAGATTTTTACTCGAATTAAATCTTCTTATGATTTATTTTTAACGTAAAGATTGTATTACTTTTCCAGGATTATTATTTTTTATAATCCATCTAAAATATTTAAAATTTTCAACTTTGATTAATTTTTCTTTCATTTAATTTGGACTACAAGCTTGTTAATCAAATAATATTTTCTTTTAGTTCATTTTAAATGTAGAAATCGGATTAATCCGGTCAGATTATTTTTTTTTATAATCCATCAAGAAGATTCCAAATTTCCAATTATAATTAAATTTCCTTTTATTTAATTTGGGACTACTAGATTTTTACTCGAATTATGATTTATTTTTAACGTAAAGATTGGATTAATTTCCCAGGACTATTTATTTTTATAATCCATCTAGACGATTTTAAATTTTCAATTATAATTAAAGTTTCTTTTATTTAATTTGGGACTACTAGATTTTTACTCCAATTAAATTTTCTTATGATTTATTTTCAACGTAATGATTGGATTAATTTCCAATGATTATTTTTTATAATCCATCTAGGCGGTTTTAAATTTTCAACTATAATTAATTTTTTTTAATTTAATTGGGTCTAGTAGCTTCAGTCGAATTAAATTTTCTTTTGATTTATTTTAAATGTAAAGATTAGATTAATTTCCCAGGATTATTTATTTTTATAATCCATCTAGAAAATTTAAAATTTCCAACAATAACTAAATTTTCTTTTATTTAATTGGGAATACTAGCTTCAGTCAAATAAAATTTTCTTTTGATTTATTTTAAACGTAAAGATTAGATTAATTTCCCAGGATTATTTATTTTTATAATCCATCTAGAAGATTTAAAATTTTCAACAATAACTAAATTTTCTTTTATTTAATTGGAACTATCTACTAGATTTTTACTCGATTTAAATTTTCTTTTGATTTATTTTAAAGGTAGTGATTAGATTAATTTCCCAGGATTATTCATTTTTATAATCCATCTAGAAGATTTAAAATTTCCAACAATAACTTAATTTTTTTTTTATTTAATTGGGACTACTGCTTCAGTCTAATTAAATTTTCTTTTGATTTATTTTAAATGTAAAGATTAGATTAATTCCCAGGATTATTTATTTTTATAATCCATCTAGAAAATTTAAAATTTCCAACAATAACTAAATTTTCTTTTATTTAATTGGGAGTACTAGCTTCAGTCAAATAAAATTTTCTTTTGATTTATTTTAAACGTAAAGATTACATTAATTTCCCAGGATTACTTATTTTTATAATCCATCTAGAAGATTTAAAATTTCCAACAATAACTAAATTTTCTTGTATTTAATTGGAACTATCTACTATGTTTTTACTCGATTTAAATTTTCTTTTGATTTATTTTAAATGTAAAGATTACATTAATTTCCCAGGATTATTTATTTTTATAATCCATCTAGAAGATTTAAAATTTCCCACAATAACTAAATTTTTTTTTATTGAATTGGAAATATCTACTAGATTTTTACTCGATTTAAATTTTCTTTCGATTTATTTTAAATGTAATGATTAGATTAATTTCTCGGGATTATTTATTTTTATAATCCATCTAGAAGATTTAAAATTTTCAACAATAACTAAATTTTCTTTTATTTAATTGGAACTACTAGCTTCAGTCGAATTAAATTTTCTTTTGACTTATTTTAAATGTAAAGATTAGATTTATTTCCCAGGATTATTTATTTTTATAATCCATCTAGAAGATTTAAAATTTCCAACAATAACTAATTTTTTTTTTATTTATATGGGACTACTGCTTCAGTCACATTAAATTTTCTTTTGATTTATTTTAAACGTAAAGATTAGATTAATTTCCCAGGATTATTTATTTTTATAATCCATCTAGAAGATTTAAAATTTCCAACAATAACTAAATTTTCTTTTATTTAATTGGGACTACTAGCTTCAGTCGAATTAAATTTTCTTTTGATTTATTTTAAATGTAAAGATTAGATTAATTTTCCAGGATTATTTATTTTTATAATCCATCTAGAAGATTTAAAATTTTCCACTTTAATTAAAGTTTTTTTATTTAATTTGACACTTCTATATTTTTACTCGAATTAATTTTTCCTATGATTTATTTTAAACGTAAAGATTAGATTAATTTACCAGGATTATTTATTTTTATAATTCATCTCGAAGATTTAAAATTTCCAACAATAACTAAATTTTCTTTTATTTGATTGGGACTAATATATTCATTCGAATTAAATTTTCTTTTAATTTAATTTAAACGTAAAGATTAGATTAAATTCCCAGGATTATTTATTTTTATAATCCATCTAGAAGATTTAAAATTTCCATCAATAACTATTTTTTTTTTATAATTGGAACTATCTACTAGATTTTCACTCGAATTATCTTTTCTTAAGATTTGTTTTCAACTTAAAAATTGGATTAATTTCCTCAGATTATTTATTTTTATAATCCATCTAGAAGATTTAAAATTTTCCACTTTAATTAAAGTTTTTTTATTTAATTTGACACTTCTATATTTTTACTCGAATTAATTTTTCCTATGATTTATTTTAAACGTAAAGATTAGATTAATTTACCAGGATTATTTATTTTTATAATTCATCTCGAAGATTTAAAATTTCCAACAATAACTAAATTTTCTTTTATTTGATTGGGACTAATATATTCATTCGAATTAAATTTTCTTTTAATTTAATTTAAACGTAAAGATTAGATTAAATTCCCAGGATTATTTATTTTTATAATCCATCTAGAAGATTTAAAATTTCCAACAATAACTATTTTTTTTTTATAATTGGAACTATTTACTAGATTTTCACTCGAATTATCTTTTCTTAAGATTTGTTTTCAACTTAAAAATTGGATTAATTTCCTCAGATTATTTATTTTTATAATACTTTTAAACGTTTAAGTACCATTAAATTTTCTTTTATTTATTTTGGTAATATTAGATTTTTAATCGAAATAAAATTTTCTTATGACTCGTTTTCAATCCAATCTTTACGGATTAATTTTTCCGGAATATTTTTTTATAATCCATGTAGAAGATTTCAAATTTTCAACAATAACTAAATTTTCTTTTATTTAATTGGAACTATCTACTAGATTTTTACTAGAATTAAATTTTCTTAAGATTTGTTTTCAACGTAAAAATTGGATTAATTTCCTCAGATTATTTATTTTTATAATCCATCTAGAAATTTCAAATTTCAAACTATAATTAAATTTTCTTTGATTTAATTTAGGACTACTAGATTTTTACTAGAATTCAATTTTTCTTATGATTTGTTTAAATGTAAAGATAGGATTAATTTCGTAGATTATTTATTTTTAGAATACTTTTAAACGTTTAAGTACCATTAAATTTTCTTTTATTTATTTTGGTAATATTAGATTTTTAATCGAAATAAAATTTTCTTATGACTCTTATGACTCGTTTTACGGATTAATTTTTCCGGAATATTTTTTTATAATCCATGTAGAAGATTTCAAATTTTCAACAATAACTAAATTTTCTTTTATTTAATTGGAACTACCTACTAGATTTTTACTTGAATTCAATTATCTTATGATTTGTTTTCAACGTAAAAATTGGATTAATTTCCCAGGATTATTTATTTTTATAACCCATCTAGAAATTTCAAATTTCCATCTATAATTAAATTTTCTTTGATTTAATTTAGGACTACTAGATTTATTACTAGAATTAAATTTTTCTTATGATTTGTTTCAAATGTAAAGATAGGATTAATTTCTTAGATTATTTATTCTTAGAAGATTTTAAATCTTCAAGTCTCAATAAATTTTCCTTTATTTATTTTGGTAATTTAAGATTTTGAATCGAAATAACGTTTCTTATGACTCGTTTTCAACGTAAAGATTGGATTAATTTCTCCGGAATATTTTTTTATAATCCGTGTTAAAATTTTCAACAAAAACTAAATTTTCTTTTATTTAATTGAAACTACCTACTAGATTTTTACTTGAATTAAATTGTCTTATGATTTGTTTTTAACGTACAGTTTGGATTAATTTTCCAGGATTATTTATTTTTATAATCCATCTAGAAATTTTCAACTATAATTAAATTTTCTTTTATTTAATTTATGACCATTAGATTTTTACTAGAATTAAATTTTATTATGATTCGTTTAAAATCTAAAGAATGGATTTATTTTCTAGATTATTTATTTTTACAAGAAAAAACAATTAAATCTTCTTTTATTTATTTCTGTACCATTAAATTTTCTTATGATTCATTTTCAACGTTTTTTCCCCGGATTATTTCCGCCTTTAGTAAAAATATACAGAGATATTTGAAAATTGTATATAAAGTGTATTTTATAGTTACCAGAAGTGTATTTTTAGGGTACCCCAAAATTAAAAAAATTGAAACTTATTCCTTTTAGCCTATATCTTGATACATCACTGGCGGTTGCATGCGTGTTGTAGAGTAGAATTTCTATAGCAGAATACAGTGAAAAAATTAAAAAAAAAAAAAGGCGTCTGAGATGAGCAATCAATGTCATTCACCAGCGTATGTAGAAAACCCGCGGGGATTTGTTATAGAATACCGGTTTTTAAATAACTAAGAATATTTTTCGAATCGAGCATTTCTTATAATTAGAAATAATCGTCGAGTTATAATCATAAGGAATGTCTCACAATTTTTCAGAATTTATTTGAGATGCCACCGGTTCCTTAAAACTCGACTAATATTAAATTACATTTATTATTAATGAGCTCCTTGTTTGTCTAAACCAGCGGGTTGTAAAAACTAGATATTACTATTAAAAATAATGATATTAAAAGTTTTATCAATTCTCATAAATTTTCTATACGACATATCGTTTTTATAACAATTAACTTTTAACTACACAAACAATATAATAATTCTTAAGACGAGATAAATACCAAATACGCCGACATTACAGACAATTAAAAATACTACATTGAGCTGTTATTATTTGTTTATCAGTGTAAAAACAATTAAAAAATAATTTATAATTATAACAATGTCATTAATCCGAATGGAAGATTTAGTCAGTTTTTATTCATACTACGCCTAAAAATAATATTAAAAATTAAAAAAATATATCGATAGAAAAACTTTATAATTGTGATTTTTTTTCAAAATTGTATTACAAAAATTGTAGAATTTTTAAAAATGACTCAGTTGAAATTTTTGCCAAAAATGTAGATTTTTTTTAATTCTCTAAAACTAACTAAATGTTCTAAAAATTATCATTCGTAATTAATTTATTGGATACCTTTAATTTATTTATATATCTTCATATATCTATCTATAACCTTTTTTTTTTTTTTTTTTTTTTTTTTTTTTAGTATTCAACTATTATTATACGTATAATTTAGCTAATTAGCTGTACGTTCGAATATTTATTTATATACTTACTTCAGAGCACCGGAAAAGTACGTTATTGAGATCATCCTGTTAGTAAGTCTGAGTGTTAGTTTGTCTGTCTGTCTGTGAGAGCTCCTACAGCGGTTTCACTAGAATGATTTACCTCAAATTTGGTATATAGATACTTAGGGTCAATGAATCAGTAGTTAAATAACGTATCAGATATGTAGGGATTGCCTCGCTAGTATTGATCATCCATTATTAATATAAATTCATCTGTGGTATTGTTTAAATAAAAAGATTTTATAAAACTAAATAATAGTTTATACCAAAAGAATTTGTTTATTGCACGCAACGTGAAATTATCCTATGAGCAATTATAAAAAAAAAACAAGTTATTTCTGTAAACAAATACTCAAAAAGATAAGTCCAGTAATGAACGTGTTAAATTTATCAATATTTTACATAATTTTAAATATTAAAACATATTTTTTACTGCCCTTATCATTAAATACATTCAATATTATCAACTTTTTATCAATAATTAATGTACTTCAATTTGTCAACATTAAGCTGATAAGATTTTTTTTTTGTTTTCATGCTTAGAAGACTTTTTCTAATTTTCTCCGTTAAATTCGTTTCGGCGATAAACTGAAAGGCACTATATTAGATTTTTCTTTTCGGGAAAGCCAGCTAGAAAGAAAAGAACCGGAAGAGGAACAGTGGGAGACTAATTGCTGTATTAATTTAAATTGTATTTTCCGAGTTGTAACGTTAAATTTGTCTTTCTGGAAAAATGGTACAGTCAATTAGTTTTTTTTTGTAAATAGTAAACTAATAAAATAATTAATAATATTAAAATACTTCTGATAAATATGTGATAAATAATATAATTCCGGACTGGTCTAAACTGCATCCAGGATGATTTACGTTAGGGTAAAACGACCGTTATCCTGGACTATATCCCGGAGATAAAATAGAAGTCGGTGTGCAGAAAGCCAAACATAAAATGGTACAAGACTCGGATTCACTTCGTTAATTTATAGTGTACTTTTAAGGTCTATCGGGGAGTTAAAACTTGTATAATTGGTTGCACTGGTTCGGAAACAGATTGCCGAGGAGCTGTGGGGAAATTCGCCCGATTCAGCCCACGAGCTTTTGTGGCAATCGTCCCTAAAAGGGTTATTTTCATCATTAGCGTAACATAAGAAACTTTCATTTATAAAATATATAAAAGGACGGTTTCTGAAATATTTGGATTGAGCTGAAATTGGCTGAAACGTATAGAGAGAAGGCCACATTGACCTTGGCCACGTATGCCGGGCAAGTTTTTGGGTCACAATGAATCCGTTGTATCCACGCACTGGGTTTTTTTTTGTGGACCAGGGCGAGTTTTTGGGTCACAATGACCCTATTGGGTCGACACCAACTTAACTTTTCAATTACACCTACTGGGTTTTTCAATTTTCTCTTAAATGGTGGGATTAAGTTGAAACTTGTTAGATGCATAGGAAAAAGGCCACATAGACCTCGGCCACTGTGTACCTGGGCGAGTTTTTGGATCACAGTGACCCCATTGGGTTCATACGTACTGGGTTTATTATATTTTTCAAAAATAATCAGATTAAGCTAAAACTTGGCAAATGCATAGGGAGAAGGTTACGCAGAACTTGGCGATGTGGGTTTGGGTCATAATAGCCCTATTGGGTCTACACCAACTGGACTTTTGGACTTTTTAACTACCATAACTTCCTCCGCCATTTTTTTTTTACCTATAAATTTACAAAATGTTCATGATTTAACGTTATAATAATTTTTATAATGATTTTCCTTCCAATTTATATTCTCTATATAATTTTGAAATAATTTAACGATTCCCATATATCACAGCATTACACAAAATGCTGCCTTCCATTTTTTTTCTTCCAGTAATACAGTAGGTGTGGATTGATCGGAGAAGGAAAACTTAAGACTTTTAACTGATGTGATCATGTTTTTATCACTTACGAGCCTCCCAGGGGGGGAGGTTCGGAGAGAGTGGAATCCATGCGTGTCGATAGAGGACAAGCTCATCTTATGCATAGGGATGCATCCATCCTCTATGAGTTCCAGGAGCTCGTACGGAAGATCTTTTGCTTCATATAGAATTCTCAGATTCAGTTGAGTGAATCTGGTAGTGTTCTTCTATTCCTGTGAATTGTCCATTTTGTCTGTAGTATTTCCTGGGCCTCTTTGAGATCTAGGAGCTCGTCCGGAAGATGTTCTTTTGTTCCTCCGAATTGTCCATTTTGTCTGTAGTATTTCCTGGGCCTCTTTGATATCTAGGAGCTCGTCCAGAAGATGTTCTTTTGTTCCTGCGAATTGTCCATTTTGTCCGTAGTATTTCCTGGGCCTCTTTGATATCTAGGAGCTCGTCCAGAAGATGTTCTTCTGTTCCTGCGAATTGTCCATTTTGTCTGTAGTATTTCCTGGGCCTCTTTGATATCTAGGAGCTCGTCCAGAAGATGTTCTTCTGTTCCTGCGAATTGTCCATTTTGTCTGTAGTATTTCCTGGGCCTCTTTGATATCTAGGAGCTCGTCCGGAAGATGTTCTTCTGTTCCTCCGAATTGTCCATTTTGTCTGTAGTATTTCCTGGGCCTCTTTGATATCTAGGAGCTCGTCCGGAAGATGTTCTTCTGTTCCTCCGAATTGTCCATTTTGTCTGTAGTATTTCCTGGGCCTCTTTGATATCTAGGAGCTCGTCCGGAAGATGTTCTTCTGTTCCTGCGAATTGTCCATTTTGTCCGTAGTATTTCCTGGGCCTCCTTGATATCTAGGAGCTCGTCCAGAAGATGTTCTTTTGTTCCTGCGAATTGTCCATTTTGTCCGTAGTATTTCCTGGGCCTCTTTGATATCTAGGAGCTAGTCCGGAAGATGTTCTTTTGTTCCTGCGAATTGCCCATTTTGTCCGTAGTATTTCCTGGGCCTCTTTGAGATCTAGGAGCTCATCCGGAAGATCTTTTGCTTCATATAGAATTCTCAGATTCAGTTGAGTGAATCTGGTAGTGTTCTTCTATTCCTGTGAATTGTCCATTTTGTCTGTAGTATTTCCTGGGCCTCTTTGATATCTAGGAGCTCGTCTGGAAGATGTTCTTTTGTTCCTGCGAATTGTCCATTTTGTCCGTAGTATTTCCTGGACCTCTTTGAGAGCTAGGAGCTCATCCGGAAGATCTTTTGCTTCATATAGAATTCTCATATTCAGTTGAGTGAATCTGGTAGTGTTCTTCTATTCCTGTGAATTGTCCATTTTGTCTGTAGTATTTCCTGGGCCTCTTTGATATCTAGGAGCTCGTCCGGAAGATGTTCTTTTGTTCCTGCGAATTGTCCATTTTGTCCGTAGTATTTCCTGGGCCTCTTTGAGATCTAGGAGCTCATCCGGAAGATCTTTTGCTTCATATAGAATTCTCAGATTCAGTTGAGTGAATCTGGTAGTGTTCTTCTATTCCTGTGAATTGTCCATTTTGTCTGTAGTATTTCCTGGACCTCTTTGATATCTAGGAGCTCGTCCGGAAGATGTTCTTTTGTTCCTACGAATTGTCCATTTTGTCCGTAGTATTTCCTGGGCCTGTTTGAGATCTAGGAGCTCATCCGGAAGATCTTTTGCTTCATATAGAATTCTCAGATTCAGTTGAGTGAATCTGGTAGTGTTCTTCTATTCCTGTGAATTGTCCATTTTGTCTGTAGTATTTCCTGGACCTCTTTGATATCTAGGAGCTCGTCCGGAAGATGTTCTTTTGTTCCTACGAATTGTCCATTTTTTCCGTAGTATTTCCTGGGCCTCTTTGAGATCTAGGAGCTCATCCGGAAGATCTTTTGCTTCATATAGAATTCTCAGATTCAGTTGAGTGAATCTGGTAGTGTTCTTCTATTCCTGTGAATTATCCATTTTGTCTGTAGTATTTCCTGTGCATGCGTGTTGCAACTACCCATTCTTCTCCCGACGTATCTTCTTTGTAGGTCTTTTAACCTGAAAGTAATTAGTGCCATATTAGTGTTTTTGTGGATTTCGTTGGATGTTAAGTACCAGGGGAGGTAGGAGGATTCTCCTCTCGGTTACCCTGACGACGTACAAGAGATGAGGACTGAGGGTAGGGAAGTTTAGAGCTCTATAGTCCATGATTGGACGAATGTAGGTTTTGTATGTGCATAGGAGGGTTTAGAGGTTATATACATCTCCCAAATTTACCACCCAGGACTCCGATGAGGAAGACTCATTTCCTAACTCTGTCAAGAGTTCTTTGGACTTCAGTTGTCCAGTTTAGAGTATACGTGAAGCATACTCCCAAATAGATAAGTTCGTCCAAGAGGACGAGCCTCTTTCCCCAGATTCTCAGATTGATGTCGTTGAGAGATTCATTTGCTTTTAGGGTGTAGTTAGGATGTTTGAAGATGATGAGTTCTGTTTTCTTGTAATTTAGAATAACCTTCCATTTACTTAAGAGAAGTTTAGAAGTTGTTGGGTTTTGATGTTTAGTAGATGGGGATGTTGCAGAGATCACAGTATCATCAGCATATAGCTGAATATCATGGATAGGTCAGAGAGGCCTTGGATGTCGTGCGTGTATATGAGATACAGCACGGAGGCTAAAACTGAGCATTTGGGGACTACAGTTTTTGGAGTGAACGGATCAGAGATGGAGTTTCCAACTTTGACACGAATGTTTGAAAGCTTCCGATCAAGTCCGGCATGCCAGACTTAATCACACGCTTTTTAAACATCAACTAGGACGGAAAATTCACAGTAACCAAGGTTGAGATCTTTGGAGGTTTGGTCATGGTGTTTCACTGATGCATATTGGGTGGAATAATCAGACCTAAATCCATATTAGAATTGGCGGATCGTTCTCC
Organism: Neocrepidodera transversa; assembly: GCA_963243735.1. Classification (NCBI taxonomy): domain Eukaryota; kingdom Metazoa; phylum Arthropoda; class Insecta; order Coleoptera; family Chrysomelidae; genus Neocrepidodera; species Neocrepidodera transversa. The sequence continues at coordinate 3,513,450 of OY725353.1, forward strand.
TTTCATCCAGAAAGCACCAGATAGGATCTTTGATTAGATTCTCAAAAAGCTTACCTAGAACATTTATTAAGGATGTAGGTTTGAAGGATTCTGGTGAATTGAGGTCTTTGTGGGGTTTGTGGACTAGGATGGCGTGGAAGGAACAATGAGGGCAAAAGTTTATAAGGATGGTGGCTTAAGGGTTTTAAGGTTTTTCATTGCCTTTATCATTTGACATGATCAGGACCTCTAGCAGCATTTTTTCGCTTCTGACAGTCGAGGCTATGGCATCAGAGGTAAAGGTAGAGAGGAGGAGGATGGAAGATGGGATTGTGGGAGTTCCCTAGGAAGATTTTGAGCTGGCCTTTGAAAGCAGTGGACTTATGCTCTATGGTATGTAGGATTTCTCTATTCATCTGTAGGTGGGAATAAGACTTGGTCTTTTGACCAGTGAGAATGTTGTGCAAAAACTCTATTTGATTGTTCCAAGAATAACATCTAGAACATGTCAAACCTTTTACATTCCCACTCCCCGAACTAATATTTTAAAATTTTCTCCCTTATATAAAATGTGCTCAATGTCCAACATGGTGAATTACCAGCTTGATGTCTTTAATACTAGTATTTCGGCCATAAAGACGTACTTCTTGGGAAGCTAATTGTTAATTGTTATTTCTGTTTTATATATTTTTTTAATTTGCTAATGTGTACTCCTGATGATATGTATGTATTTTATACTGTTCATAGATCTGTTCTATAGTTGGGTGTAAACCTGTTTGAACAGTAAATAAATAAAAATAAAATAAAAAAATTTGTTACAAAATCTGGAACCGTCCCTCTGGTCATGGTTGGAGGTAACCTCGATCCATTTTTCTGGGTTATGGGTATTGATCTAGAGTCTGATCATAGAGTTTAACCAATTCCATTCGGTTTTTAGAACGGGGTCTCTAGTTCTTACAAACAAACGATAGAGTTGACTAATATTTGAGAGCATGTTGGGAGGGAGGGGTTTTTGCTCTATGTTTATTGTAGGAATATCGATAATTAGATCAAATATAATTATCCCAAATTTCAATCCTTTACGTTTAAAATTAACGAACTTATTAAGTGTACCATATACCCGGTATAAAGTTTAAGTGTCTTATTATTATTAATAGTAGAAAAAATATTATATCCTATTAAAATATTACTATTATTTAATTATTGTGACATAAAAAATATATTTGTACGTCTATGGTTTCAACGTGAAGTAGGAAAGATGCTAACTTGTACTTTGGGTCTTTGTGAGATTAATGATCTCATCTTTTCATTATCCATCTTTGACAGAGATGTTGATGAAGAATTTGTTCAACTAGAAGTTTTAATTGTACAATTTCTTGTGCAAAAGGATTTTGGCTTTACGACTTTTAACTCACTTATATTTATGATAAAGAAAATATGCATTTTATGATAAATGTGTGCTAAAAAAAATAAAATGCGGCGACCGAAATTTGATCTATAATCCAGTTTAAAGTGATAAACGATGGTCATTTCGTTATACTAATTGACAAAAACAATGGGCTATGTTTTAACTACTTGAATCGACAATAGAGAGGATGTAATGGGGGTTATGATATAAAGGACCGGAGAGTTAAAATGACTGGATTAATTACAATTTTGGAAATAAATACACACTATGGTACATTAATTTTGTTATTTTGTTGGCTGGTGTTAGGAATTAAAATTAACGTTACATTTTGTCACAGAATTACATTATATTATTGAGGACAAATTTTTATAACTAATATTTAATATTTTTCTACAGTTACTGAATCGCAATTTTCTTGAAGCGGCTGATTTTATATTTTGCCTGTGATAATTTTTCTCATTTTCTACATGCTTTAAATATATAAAAAAAAATCGGAAACCACAATATTTTCACCAGTATATATTTCTCAAATTATTTTATAGTCAAACTGTTTTTACTTTACCCCCACTCTTTATTCTTTCCCCTACTTTCATTGTTTTCTCAATTTTGTCTTTGCTTTCCTCTCCCTTTGTTTTTATGTTTAAAAAATTTTTTTCTACCTGTGTCTTCGTGCTTCAATTTTTTTTCACATCTCCTTTTTTTTCATTTTTTTTTTGCTTAAATTTTTTTTTACTTCAACTTTTTTTTTACTTGTTTTACTAACTTTAGTTTAAAATTTTTTTTTTCGTTTTTTAATTTTTTTAATTTTTAATTTAGTCTAATTTGCAATAATTTAAAGCTTTGTCCTATATAGAATTTGTCTGATCCAAATTAATTATTATTTAAATATCAAACTTTTTTTACTTTTCCCCCACTCTTTCTTCTCCCCCACTCTTTCTTCTCCCCCACTCTTTCTTCTTTCCCCTACTTTCATTCCTCTACCAACTTTTCTCTACTCTCGCTTTGTTTTCCCTACTTTTTTATGTTTAATTTTTTTCACCTATCTGTCTTCATGCTTCAAATTTTTTTTAACAACTCCATTTTTTTTTCATTTTTTTACTTACCTTAGTCTAAAATTGTTTTTTCCATTTTTTAATTTTTTTTCCACTTTATTAATTGCTTTTTATCTTCATTTAGTATGTAATTATTTTAAGCTTTGTCCTATATATAATTTGTCTGATCTAAATTAATTTTTATATAAATGTCTAACCAAATTTTTTTTTCTTTTTATTTCCCCTACTTTCATTTTTCTTCCAAATTTTTACTAATTTCTTTGTTTTTTTTCTACTTGCCTCTCCTATTGTTTTCCCTACTTATTTATGTTTAAAAATTTTTTTTTGCATCTGTTTTTATGCTTCAATTTTTTTTTACTTTTTTTTACTAACTTCAGTTTAAATATTCTTTTCCATAGTTTTATTTTTTTTCCATTGTTATATTTTTTTAACTGATTTTTTTTTCTGTTGTTTTATTTTTTTCTCCACTTTATTGATTGCCTTTTATGTCGAGCAAAACTTTATTTATTTTTCCCCCACTCTTTCTTTCCCCTATATTCATTTTTCTCCTACTTTTCTACTACTTTCTTTGTTTCTTTTTTTTCTACTTTTCTCTCCCTTTGATCCATTAAGACAAAAAGTGACGATATTATCAATTTTTTGCCCTTTTGGTGTTTTTTTTTGCTATTTTTACGGGTTTTTCCACTTTTTCCGATTTTTTCTATTTTCTTTAAATTTTTTCGATTTTTTAAAAATGTTTCTAATTTTGTTTCTATTATTTTCAATTTTTTTAAAATTTTTTTCTGGTTTGTGATAATTTCTTGTTTCTAATTTTTTTAAAAAAAATTCTCTTATATTTTTTTTTAATTTTCTCATTTATTCTGATTTTGTCTTATATTTACTGTTTTTCCTAATTTTTATTTTTTTCTGTTTTTTTTTTCAAATTTGTTATGAATTTCAAATTTTTTTTTGATATATTTTACTTTTTTATGTTTAAAAATTTTATTTTCGCTTAAATTTTTTTTTCCATTTTTAATTTTTTTCCACTTTATTGATTGCCTTTCATTTTTCTTCTAATTTTTTACTAATTTCTTTGTTTCTTTTTTCTACTTTCCTCTCCATTATGACAAAAAGTGACGATATTATCCATTTTTTGCCCTTTTGGTGGTTTTTTGCGATTTTTACGGTTTTTTCCACTTTTTCCGATTTTTTCTAATTTTTTTCCACTTTTTTCCAATTTTTTAAAAATATTTCCAATTTTATTTCTATTTTTTTTAATCTTTTTAAAATTTTTTGCTGGTTTGTGATAATTTCTTCTAATTGTTTCTAATCAAAAAAAATTATTTTATATTTTTTTTAATTTTCTCATTTATTCTGATTTTGTCTTATATTTACTGTTTTTCCTAATTTTTATTTTTTTCTGGTTTTTTTTTTTCAAATTTGTTATGCATTTCATTTTTTTTTTCGTTTTTTATGATTTATTAATTGTTTTTTTTGATGTATAATAATTTTTTTTTACTTCACCTTTTTTTCCTTTTTTTTACTAACCCTTTTTTTTTCATTTTTTAATTTTTTTCCACTTTATTGATTGCTTTTTATGTTCATTTAGCCTAATGTGTAATAATTTTAAGCTTTGTCCTATATATAATTTGTCTGATCCAAATTAATTATTATTTAAATCTCGAGCCAAACTTTTTTTTCTTTTTCCCCCACTCTTTCTTTCCCCTACTTTTATTTTTACTGTTTTTTTTTACTTTCCTTCCCCTTTGTTTTCCCTACTTTTTTATGTTTAAAAAAAATTTTTTTCGCCTGTTTGTCTTTATGCTTCAATTTTTTTTCTTCACCTTTTTTTTTACTAAATTTAGTTTAAAATTTTTTTTTCCATTTGTTAATTTTTTTTCAACTTTATTGATTGATTTTTATGTTCATTTAGACTAATTTGTAATAATTTTAAGCATTTGCCCTACATAGAATTTATTTAAATGTCGAGCCAAACTTTTTTTTACTATTTTCCCTCACTCTTTGTTTTCCCTACTTTCTTTTTTACTCCTACTTTTTTACTAATTTGTAATTTTTTCCACTTTCATATTCATTTTTTTCCCTACTTTTTTTATGTTTAAAAATTTTTTTCACCACTTTTGGACTGTTTGTCTTTATGCTTCAATTTTTACTCCTTCCAACTTTTTTTTCTTACTTTTTTTACTAACTTTAGTTTAATTTTTTTTTCATTTTATATTTTTTTCCACTTTATTGATTGTCTTTTAATTATTATTTATGATGCCGAGAAAATGTTTTTTTACTTGTTTCCCCTGCATTCATTATTTCTCCTAATTTTTCTCTGTTTCTTATTTTTTTCTGCGTTTCTTTCCATTTGTTTTCATTTGTTTTTATTTGTTTTCGTTTATTTTCATTTGTTTTCGATAATTTTCATTAGTTTTCATTTGTTTTTATTTGTTTTTATTTGTTTTCATTTATTTTCATTTTTTTTCATTTGTTTTTGTTTGTTTTCATTTGTTTTTGTTTATTTTCATTTGTTTTCATTTGTTTTCATTTGTTTTCGTTTGTTTTCATTTGTTTTTATTTGTTTTCGTTTGTTTTCGTTTGTTTTCGTTTGTTTTCGTTTGTTTTCATTTTTTTTCATTTGTTTTCATTTGTTTTTATTTGTTTTCATTTATTTTCATTTTTTTTCATTTGTTTTTGTTTATTTTCATTTGTTTTCGTTTATTTTCGTTTGTTTTCATTTGTTTCCGTTTATTTTCATTTGCTTTCATATGTTTTCGTTTGTTTTCATTTGTTTTCGATTATTTTCATTAGTTTTCATTTGTTTTTATTTGTTTTTATTTGTTTTCATTTATTTTCATTTTTTTTCATTTGTTTTTGTTTGTTTTCATTTGTTTTTGTTTATTTTCATTTGTTTTCATTTGTTTTCAATTGTTTTCGTTTGTTTTCATTTGTTTTTATTTGTTTTCGTTTGTTTTCATTTGTTTTCATTTGTTTTTATTTGTTTTCATTTTTTTTCATTTGTTTTCATTTGTTTTTATTTGTTTTCATTTATTTTCATTTTTTTTCATTTGTTTTTGTTTGTTTTCATTTGTTTTTGTTTATTTTCATTTGTTTTCATTTGTTTTCATTTGTTTTCGTTTGTTTTCATTTGTTTTTATTTGTTTTCGTTTGTTTTCGTTTGTTTTCGTTTGTTTTCATTTTTTTTTCATTTGTTTTCATTTGTTTTTATTTGTTTTCATTTATTTTAATTTTTTTTCATTTGTTTTTGTTTATTTTCATTTGTTTTCGTTTATTTTCGTTTGTTTTCATTTGTTTCCGTTTATTTTCATTTGCTTTCATATGTTTTCGTTTGTTTTCATTTGTTTTCGATTATTTTCATTAGTTTTCGTTTGTTTTCGTTTGTTTTCATTTGTTTTCATTTGTTTTCATTTGTTTTCATTTGTTTTCATTTGTTTTCAGTTGTTTTCATTTGTTTTCGTTTGTTTTCGTTTGTTTTCATTTGTTTTCATTTGTTTTCATTTGTTTTCATTTGTTTTCATTTGTTTTCATTTGTTTTCATTTGTTTTCATTTGTTTTCAGTTGTTTTCATTTGTTTTCGTTTGTTTTCATTTGTTTTTATTTGTTTTCGTTTGTTTTCATTTGCTTTCATTTCTTTTTATGTTTAAAAATTGTTTTTCGCCACTTGTTCACTGTCTGTTTTTATGCTTCATTTTTTTTCCATTTCCCGCCCTTTTCTCTTACTTTTTTACTAACTTCTTTAGATTTAAATTTTTTCCACTTTATTGATTTATTCATTTAGCCTGTGTAATAAATTTCTCATTTTCTGATACTGCTTTATTAAAATATTTTGTTTTAATGTTAAATTTTGTCCTATATAAATTAATTTTTTATATAATAACCGTTTTACTCATATTTTAATATACTTAACAACAATTTAATTAATCAAACTACAAAGCAATTTGATTATCTGTACAAGCTTTTTATTATTGTCAATTGAGTTTAACATCATTTTATTGACATCGGCTTTAATCTAAATATTCTAAATAAGTAGCACAATATAACAATTCCTATGGTATATTTTTAGCAATGACCATAATAATAAAAACAATGAGATTAAGTTATGGAGGGTTCAAAAGCATCTTGACCTTTAGTAGGGATCAATTATATAGTTTGCATCATCAGTGTTTATTGTTATTGTAGAGGATGATTCAATATTTTTAGTAATTTGGGAAAAATTGGCATTGGTGATAAGGTTCAATACAGAATTATATTTTTTTTTTGGTTTGGTTAGATTAGCAAGAAAAGTGATAAGGAAGATCAAAATAATTATTTTTATAAAAGTGATTCTCGAAAACAAAATATAAAATCGAAAATAGAAAGCAATTTTTTTTTACAAATTTTATAAAGTTTTACAATTTTTACAAAATTTTAAAAATTTCGGAAATTTTAGAAATTTTCGAATAATTTTTTAATGTTTTTTAGACTTTTGACATTATTGAAATATTTATCTTAAAATTTTTGAAATTTTTTTAATTAGACGAATAATTTTTTGTTGGAAATTTTCGATGACATTTTTGCTTTTTGAAATTTTCGAAAAAAATTGCAAAATTTCAAATTTGTCGTCGATATATTTTTAAAATTTTCAATTGAATTTTTTTTCATTTTTTTTTTCAAAATTTTACATGTTTTATAAATTTTTTACCAATTTTTTACAAATTTTTAAAATTTTTACAAATTTTATAATTTCCGAAATTTTAAAAATTTCCGAATAATTTTTTAATGTTTCTTGACACTTTTGACATTTTTGAAATTTTTGAATTTGTTTAAATTAGATGAATAAGTTTTTGTTATTGGAAATGTTTTTGAATATTTTGACATTTTCACTTTTTGAAATTTTTAAAATCTTAGAAAAAAATTGCAAAATTTCAAATTTGTCGTCGATATATTTTTAAAATTTTCAAATGAATTTTTTCCATTTTTTTACAAAATTTTACATCTTTTACAAATTTTTTTTACCATTTTTTTACAAATTTTATAATTTCCGAAATTTTAAAAATTTTGGAATAATTTTTTAATGTTTTTTTGACACTTTTGACACTTTTGACATTTTTGAAATGTTATTATCTTGAAATTTTTGATTTTTTTTTAATTGGATGAATAATTTTTTGTCGCTGGAAATGTTTTTGAATATTTTGACATTTTTACTTTTTGAAATTTTTAAAATCTTAGAAAAAAATTGCAAAATTTCAAATTTGTCGTCGATATATTTTTAAAATTTTCAAATGAATTTTTTCCATTTTTTTACAAAATTTTACATAATTTACAATTTTTTTTACCATTTTTTTACAAATTTTTACAAATTTCCGAAATTTTAAAAATTTTGGAATAATTTTTTAATGTTTTTTTGACACTTTTGACACTTTTGACATTTTTGAAATGTTATTATCTTGAAATTTTTGATTTTTTTTAATTGGATGAATAATTTTTTGTCGCTGGAAATGTTTTTGAATATTTTGACATTTTTACTTTTTGAAATTTTCGAAAGAAATTGCAAAATTTCAAATTTGTCGGAATTTTTGATATATTTTTAAAATTTTAAAATAAATTTTTTACAAATTTTTACAAATTATACAATTTCCGAAATTTATTTCGAATAATTATTTAATATTTTTTGACACTTTTGACATGTTTAAAATGTTTATCTTGAAATTTTTGAATTTTTTTTATTAGACGAATAATTTTTTGTTGGAAATTTTCAATGTATTTTAGAAATTTTTGAATATTTTGACATTTTAACTTTTTGAAATTTCAAAATTTCAAGTTTGCGAAATTTTTAATATATTTTTAAAATTCGCAAATGAATTTTTTACCATTTTTTTTACAAATTATACAATTTCGAATAATTTTTTAATTTATTTTTTTTTTGTCACTTGACATTTTTGAAATTTTTAAAACTAGAAGTTTTTGAAATTTTTTTACTTGGACGAATAATTTTTTGTTGTCGGACATTTTCGATATATTTTAGAAATTTTTGAATATCTTGACATTTTTACTATTTTGAATTTTTTTAAATTTTCGAAAAAAAAATGCAAAATTTCAAATTTGTTGAAATTTTTGATATATTTTTAAAATTTTCAAATACATTTTTAATATTTTTTGGCACTTTTGCCATTTTTGAAATGATTAAAATTCATGAAATTTTTGAAATGATTTAATTAGACGAATAATTTTATGTTTTTTGAAATTTTTGATATATTTTAGAAGTTTTTGAATATTTTCGATAAAAATTGCAAAATTTCAAATATTTTGAAAAATTTGATATATTTTTGAAATTTATGTATTCTTTTAAAATGTCTGGACATTTTTTTTGAAATTTTGGAATTTTTTGATGTATTTTCGAAATTTTTTAATGACGGCCTACAAAATTTTGCCCAAAATTAAAGGGTTAATTTTCTAAAACAAAAAGTTGCCTAAAATTTAAAATTTAATCGAAGGGGGAATTCTTGCAATATTTTTCGATTTTTGTATTTTCCCTTTAAAATTCACAATTATATTTTCAAAATTTTGAAAAAAAATTATTTTTTGAAAGGTGATTTTCAAAACCAAAAATTTGTCTAAAAAAATCGTAGGGGGATTCTTGCAATATTTTTAGATTTTTGTATTTCCATTTAATATCCACAATTATATTTTCAAAATTTTGAAAAAAAAATGAATTCTTGAAAGGTCATTTTCAAATCCAAAAATTTTGTCTAAAAAAATCGTAGGGGGAATTCTTGCAATATTTTTCGATTTTTGTACTTTCCCTTTAAAATTCACAATTATATTTTCAAAATTTTGAAAAAAAAATTGCTTTTTGAAAGGTGATTTTCAAAACCAAAAATTTGTCTAAACAAGTCGAAGGGAGAATTCTTGCAATATTTTTCGATTTTTGTATTTTCCCTTTAAAATTCACAAATTTTTTAAAATTTTGAAAAAAAAACTGCTTTTTGAATGTTGATTTTCAAAAACAAAAATTTGCCTAAAAAAATCGTAGGGGGAATTCTTGCAATATTTTTCGATTTTTGTATTTTCCGGTTAAAATCCACAATTATATTTTCAAAATTTAAAAAAAAAAAATTGCTTTTTGAATGTTGATTTTCAAAACCAAAAATTTGTCTAAAAAAATCGTAGGGGGAATTCTTGCAATATTTTTCGATTTTTGTATTTTCCCTTTAAAATTCACAATTATATTTTCAAAATTTTGAAAAAAAATTATTTTTTGAAAGGTGATTTTCAAAACCAAAAATTTGTCTAAAAAAATCGTAGGGGGATTCTTGCAATATTTTTAGATTTTTGTATTTCCATTTAATATCCACAATTATATTTTCAAAATTTTGAAAAAAAAATGAATTCTTGAAAGGTCATTTTCAAATCCAAAAATTTTGTCTAAAAAAATCGTAGGGGGAATTCTTGCAATATTTTTCGATTTTTGTACTTTCCCTTTAAAATTCACAATTATATTTTCAAAATTTTGAAAAAAAAATTGCTTTTTGAAAGGTGATTTTCAAAACCAAAAATTTGTCTAAACAAGTCGAAGGGAGAATTCTTGCAATATTTTTCGATTTTTGTATTTTCCCTTTAAAATTCACAAATTTTTTAAAATTTTGAAAAAAAAACTGCTTTTTGAATGTTGATTTTCAAAAACAAAAATTTGCCTAAAAAAATCGTAGGGGGAATTCTTGCAATATTTTTCGATTTTTGTATTTTCCGGTTAAAATCCACAATTATATTTTCAAAATTTAAAAAAAAAAAATTGCTTTTTGAATGTTGATTTTCAAAACCAAAAATTTGTCTAAAAAAATCGTAGGGGGAATTCTTGCAATTTTTTGGAATTTTTGTATTTTCCGGTTAAAATCCACAATTATATTTTCAAAATTTAAAAAAAAAAATTGCTTTTTGAATGTTGATTTTCAAAAACAAAAATTCATCTAAAAAAATCGCAGGGGGAATTCTTGCAATATTTTAAAATTTTTGTTTTTTGCCTCGAAAATTCACAATTACATAAAAAAAAAATTTAAAAAAATTATCATCTAGAATATTTTCTATGGTAGTTAAAAAGGCGTTAAATTCAATTTAATTTTCTTGTTACTTTTAATTAATTTAGTTACTAACAAATTAGAAATCCGGTATCGAAAAATCACAAAAACACTTTTAAACATTTTGCAAGGGCCGGTAATATAATATCGTTTCGTTAGAAAAACAGAGTTGCCTTAAATAAACACATCGCCCAGTAAAACGAGAAACAAGTAAACCAATTAGCCATATGTAAACACACCCGGAAATTTTAACGTTATTAATATCCGGAATACAATGTCTAAACGCTATTAGCAAAAAAAAATATGTCGCCCTACAAAAAAAAATTAAAATAAATAAAATATAACACTAATATAATAATTACTATTTTTTTCATTAAGTTTTTTGGTTTTTTTTTGTTTCATTTTGATTTTTTCAATATTTTCTAAGTTTTTTGATTTTTTTTTCTCATTGTTCTATTTTTTTTGTTTCTTTCTTTTCTTTTCTATTTTTTTCCTGTCCAATATTTTTTTGATTTTCGGTTTTTCCGTATTTTTTTTTCTTATTTTTCTGTTGTACTTGATTTTTTCTATTGATTTTTGATTTTTTTTCAAATTCCTTCAGTTTTTTTCTAACATTTTCTTATTTTTCTGATTTTTTCGATCTCGTTCGTTTTTTCCACCTTATTCCGTTTTTTTGCGTTTTTTTTTGTTTTTTTTCCATATTTTACAATTTTATTCTTCATAGGGAAGTATTAAAAAAAATATTAATTAATTTCACTGTTAAATTTAATTAACATTGATTACATCCCGAACGGTACATAAATGCATTTTTATTTTTATTAATTTTAATTTCATTAACGTCTATATAATAGCAAATAGTACGTTTTTTTTTTCAACGCACCTTTTTCCTGATGTACTTGTTCATTTGTAGCATCAATCGAATGCGCTAGTTCCATTCGAGAGCACTTGACTGCTTGCTTGCATACAACCTACAACTAACTGTATTTACCTTGGTCAAGTTCAGTCAATAAACGATCGATCATCTCAGTTCAATGCACCGAAAAATTAATTTCAAACATTAGAATTATATCAAAATAATAAAATATACATATTTTTTTATATATATTTGCTTTTATGTACCCTAACTTTTTCGTAGTACAAGTAAGAATGTATTTTATCCACAAAAAAAAGTCTACTAGACAAAAACTATACGTTAAGTTCTATAAAAAAAAAATTTGGACAAATAATTAACTTAGATAGTAACAAGAGTTTGTCTTATACTTAACAAAAGTTTTTCTGATACACTCAGCTTGAATTAGGACATACAATTACCATAATTAACAACTAGAGTTTGTTTTGTACTTAACAAATTTTTTTCAGAGACACTAGGCTTGAATTTGGACAGGCAATTACCATAATTACCAACTGGAGTATGTTTTTTACTTAACATATTTTTTTTGAGTCATTAGGATTATATTTGGACTAATAATTAACTTATATAGTAACAAGAGTTTGTTTTGTACGTAACAATTTTTTTTTCTGAGACACCAGACTTGAATTTGGACAGGCAATTACCATAATTAACAACTAGAGTTTGTTTTGTACTTAACAAATTTTTTTCAGAGACACTAGGCTTGAATTTGGACAGGCAATTACCATAATTACCAACTGGAGTATGTTTTTTACTTAACATATTTTTTTGAGTCATTAGGATTATATTTGGACTAATAATTAACTTATATAGTAACAAGAGTTTGTTTTGTACCTAACAATTTTTTTTTCTGAGACACCAGACTTGAATTTGGACAGGCAATTACCATAATTACCAACAAGAGTATGTTTTGTAATTAAAATATTTTTTGTGAGTCATGAGGATTAGATTTATACAAATAATTAAATTATATAGAAACAAGATTTTGTTTTGTACTTAACAAATTTTTTTCTGAGACACTGGGCTTGAATTTGGACATACAATTACTATAATTAACAACTAGAGTATGTTTTGTACTTAAAATATTTTTTATAAGTCATTTGGATTAGATTTGGACCAATAATTAACTTGTATAGCAACAACAGTTTGTTTTGTACTTAACAATTTTTTTCTGAGACACTAGGCTTGAATTTGGACAGGCAATTACCATAATTACCAACTGGAGTATGTTTTGTAATTAAAATATTTTTTGTGAGTCATGAGGATAAGATTTGGACAAATAATTAAATTATATAGAAACAAGATTTTGTTTTGTACTTAACAAATTTTTTTCTGAGACACTGGGCTTAAATTTGGACATACAATTACCATAATTAACAACTAGAGTATGTTTTGTACTTAAAAAATTTTTTTTGAGTCATTAGGATTATATTTGGACTAATAATTAACTTATATAGTAAAAAGAGTTTATTTTGTACCTAACAATTTTTTTCTGAGACACTAGACTTGAATTTGGACAGACAATTACCATAATTAACAACTACAAATATGTTTTGTACTTAAAATATTTTTTATAAGTCGTTTGGATTAGATTTGGACAAATAATTAACTTATATAGCAACAAGAGTTTGTTTTGTACTTAACAATTTTTTTTCTGAGACACTAGGCTTGAATTTGGACAGGCAATTACCATAATTACCAACTGGAGTATGTTTTGTAATTAAAATATTTTTTGTGAGTCATGAGGAGTAGATTTGGATAAATAATTAAATTATATAGAAACAAGATTTTGTTTTGTACTTAACAAATTTTTTTCTGAGACACTGGGCTTGAATTTGGACATACAATTACCATAATTAATAACTACAAATATGTTTTGTACTTAAAATATTTTTTATAAGTCATTTGGATTAGATTTGGACCAATAATTAACTTGTATAGCAACAACAGTTTGTTTTGTACTTAACAATTTTTTTCTGAGACACTAGGCTTGAATTTGGACAGGCAATTACCATAATTACCAACTGGAGTATGTTTTGTAATTAAAATATTTTTTGTGAGTCATGAGGATAAGATTTGGACAAATAATTAAATTATATAGAAACAAGATTTTGTTTTGTACTTAACAAATTTTTTTTTGAGACACTGGGCTTAAATTTGGACATACAATTACCATAATTAACAACTAGAGTATGTTTTGTACTTAAAATATTTTTTATAAGTCATTTGGATTAGATTTGGACCAATAATTAACTTGTATAGCAACAAGGGTTTGTTTTGTACTTAACAAATTTTTTTCTGAGACACTAGACTTGAATTTGAACAGACAATTACCATAATTAACAACTACAAATATGTTTTGTACTTAAAATATTTTTTATAAGTCATTTGTATTAGATTTGGACCAATAATTAAATTATATAGAAAAAAGATTTTGTTTTGTATTTAACAAATTTTTTTCTGAGACACTGGGTTTGAATTTGGACATACAATTACCATAATTAACAACTAGAGTATGTTTTGTACTTAACATATTTTTTTTGAGTCATTAGGATTATATTTGGACTAATAATTAACTTATATAGTAACAAGAGTTTGTTTTGTACCTAACAATTTTTTTCTGAGACACTAGACTTGAATTTGAACAGACAATTACCATAATTAACAACTACAAATATGTTTTGTACTTAAAATATTTTTTATAAGTCATTTGGATTAGATTTAGACAAATAATTAAATTATATAGAAACAAGATTTTCTTTTGTACTTAACAAATTTTTTTCTGAGACACTGGGTTTGAATTTGGACATACAATTACCATAATTAACAACTAGAGTATGTTTTGTACTTAACATATTTTTTTTGAGTCATTAGGATTAGGTTTGGACAAATAATTAAATTATATAGAAATAAGATTTTGTTTTGTACTAACAAATTTTTTTCTGAGACACTGGGCTTGAATTTGGACATACACTTACCATAATTAACAACTAGAGTTTGTTTTGTACTTAACATATTTTTTTTGAGTCATGAGGATTAGATTTGGACAAATAATTAAATTATATAGAAACAAGATTTTGTTTTGTACTTAACAAATTTTTTTCTGAGACACTCGGCTTGAATTTGGACATACAATTACCATAATTAACAACTAGAGTTTGTTTTGTACTTAACATATTTTTTTTGAGTCATTTGGATTAGATTTGGACAAATAATTAACTTGTATAGCAACAAGAGTTTGTTTTGTACCTAACAATTTTTTTTCTGAGACACTAGACTTGAATTTGAACAGACAATTAACATAATTAACAACTAAAAATATGTTTTGTACTTAAAATGCTTTTTATAAGTCATTTGGATTAGATTTGGACAAATAATTAACTTATATAGCAACAAAAGTTTGTTTTGTACTTAACATATTTTTTTTCTGAGACACTGGGCTTAAATTTGGACATACAATTACCATAATTAACAACTAGAGTATGTTTTTACTTAAAATATTTTTTCTGAGTCATTAGGATTAGATTTGGACAAATAATTAACTTACATAGCAACAACAGTTTGTTTTGTACTTAACAATTTTTTTCTGAGACACTAGGCTTGAATTTGGGCAGGCAATTACCATAATTACCAACTGGAGTACGTTTTGTAATTAAAACATTTTTTCTGAGTCATGAGGATTAGATTTGGACAAATAATTAAATTATATAGAATCAAGATTTTGTTTTGTACTTAACAAATTTTTTTCTGAGACACTCGGCTTGAATTTCGACATACAAATACCATAATTAACAACTAGAGTATGTTTTTAATTCTACAATTTTTTCTGAGTCATTAGGATTAGATTTGGACAAATAATTAACTTACATAGCAACAACAGTTTGTTTTGTACTTAACAAATTTTTTTCTGAGACACTAGGCTTGAATTTGGACAGGCAATTACCATAATTACCAATTGGAGTATGTTTTGTAATTAAAATATTTTTTGTGAGTCATGAGGATAAGATTTGGACTAATAATTAAATTATATAGAAACAAGATTTTGTTTTGTACTTAACAAATTTTTTTCTGAGACACTGGGCTTAAATTTGGACATACAATTACCATAATTAACAACTAGAGTATGTTTTGTACTTAAAATATTTTTTATAAGTCATTTGGATTAGATTTGGACAAATAATTAACTTATATAGCAACAAGATTTTGTTTTGTACTTAACAAATTTTTTTTCTGAGTCACTAGGCTTGAATTTGGACAGGCAATTACCATAATTACCAACTGGAGTATGTTTTGTAATTAAAATATTTTTTCTGAGTCATGAGGATTAGATTTGGACAAATAATTAACTTGTATAGCAACAAGAGTTTGTTTTGTACTTAACAAATTTTTTTCTGAGACAATAGGCTTGAATTTGGACAGGCAATTATCATAATTACCAACTGGAGTATGTTTTGTAATTAAAATATTTTTTCTGAGTCATGAGGATTAGATTTGGACAAATAATTAACTTGTATAGCAACAAGAGTTTGTTTTGTACTTAACAAATTTTTTTCTGAGACAATAGGCTTGAATTTGGACAGGCAATTATCATAATTACCAACTGGAGTATGTTTTGTAATTAAAATATTTTTTCTGAGTCATGAGGATTAGATTTGGACAAATAATTAACTTGTATAGCAACAAGAGTTTGTTTTGTACTTAACAAATTTTTTTCTGAGACAATAGGCTTGAATTTGGACAGACAATTATCATAATTACCAACTGGAGTATGTTTTGTAATTAAAATATTTTTTCTGAGTCATGAGGATTAGATTTCTACAAATAATTAACTTGTATAGCAACAAGAGTTTGTTTTGTACTTAACAATTTTTTTTCTGAGACAATAGGTTTGAATTTGGACAGGCAATTACCATAATTAAGAACTAGAGTATGTTTTTACTTAAAATATCTTTTCTGAGTCATGAGGATTAGATTTGGACAAATAATTAACTTGTATAGCAACAAGAGTTTGTTTTGTACTTAACAAATTTTTTTCTGAGACAATAGGCTTGAATTTGGACAGGCAATTATCATAATTACCAACTGGAGTATGTTTTGTAATTAAAATATTTTTTCTGAGTCATGAGGATTAGATTTGGACAAATAATTAACTTGTATAGCAACAAGAGTTTGTTTTGTACCTAACAATTTTTTTCTGAGACACTTGGTTTGAAATTGGACAGGCAATTACCATAATTAAGAACTAGAGTATATTCTATATACCCTAACTTTTTCCTAGTACGAGTAAAATGTTAGGTTAGGTTAGGTAAAAACATAACATAATTTTTTTTCAGGGCAGTTAGTTTTTCTAAATTTTCATAATTATTATTATTTTTTATTACTATTATTCCGTTTTTTATAACATGACAGATAAAGATGAAACACTTTTTTTCTTCAATTTTTATTTATTAATTTATTGTTTTACATTTTTAATATTTTGGCAGGTAAAAATGCGTTAAATCGAAAAATGTCAACTTGACTTTTTTGTAAAATTTGAAAAAATTATAAAAAAACTTCATTTTTTAATATCATAAATCTCTAGTAAAATCTTTCTTGTTGCTATCGGAAAACGCCAACTTGACAGATTTTTTAAATCAATTTTATTTTCAAATTTCAAAAATAGTAAAATAAACTTCATTTTTAAATTTTCGTGAACTTGAGATTTTTTTTACAATTTTTTTGTCAAATTTGAAAAATGGATAAAAAAATTGATTTTCAATTTTTTGGTGCCCGAGAGGTAGAATGTATTTAGTAAAAAAATGTCAACTTGACAGTTTTTTTAAACAATTTTGGTTGTCGAATTTGAAATAGTGAATAAAACTTGATTTTCAATTTTTACTGAAATTTAGTCATATCTTTTTTGATGCTCGAGATGTAAAATACATTTATTGGAAAAATATAAAACGACAGATTTTTTTTGTCAAATTTGAAAAATAGTGAAAAAAACTTCATTTATAATTTTTATTGAACTCTAGTTAAATCTTTTTGGTTGCTCGAGAGGTAAAAATGTCAACTTGACAGATTTTTTTAAACAATTTTCTTGTAAAATTTGAAAAATTGTAAAAAACTTCTTTTTCAAATTTTCTTAAATTCTAGTCAAACTTTTCTTGTTACTGGAGAAGTAAATGAATTTATATGAAAAATATCAACTTGACAGTTTATTTTCACATTTTTTTTGTCAAATTTGAAAAATAGTTAAAAAAAACTTCATTTATAATTTTTATTGAAATCGAAAAACGTCAACTTGACAGTTTTTTTAAACAAATTTCAAATAAAATTTGAAAAATAGTAAAAAAAAAATTAATTTTTAATTTTAATTGAACTCAAGTCAAACATTTCTTGTTGCTCGATAGTTAAAAATGCATTAATACAAAAAAATGTCAACTTGACAGTTTTTTTTAAACAATTTTTTTGTTATATATAAAAAAGATATAAAACCTAATTTTTAATTACTGTGGCCCTCCCTGAATCCGAAAATACAAAAAAAATCCTATCCAGACGTCTGGATGTTTGTCTGTCTGAATGTAAACACTGTAACTTTTGAACGAAAGCTACGATCAAGTTCTGGTATTCACTTTACCTAGTTAGTTTTGCCCAAGGAAGAATCCTATTGAATTTGAACAGGATCGGACCTTCCCTATTCAAACTATTTTTGTTGTTTAACAGGTAAAAATTCATTTTATTAATATCAAATTTTTTAAACTAATTTTCTTTACAAATTTAAAAAATAATGAAAAAAACCTCTTTTTTTTTTAATTTTTATTGAACCTTTTTTGATCAATATTAACGAGTACAGTGACCCGATGAATATTTTTAATTGTGATTAAACATTAATTATTCGAAGATGAGTTCAAAACCTTAACAGAAAAATTTAATTATTTTTCCGATTATCTATTAGTAACAATGTGAATTTATAGCTTTGTTTATTAGGTAATAAATTTTATATTTTGATTTTATCTCCGGGTCTAGAACCATTATACTAATTGGAATTTTATTGATATAAAAACATGACCCACATAATTATTAAAATATATTTAAAATGATTATTTTTTTTTCAATAATAAATTTTTTTGTGTGTATAAGAATCATTTACTATTATAACAGGAGAACAAGTCGGTTATGAAAAAGAACATCAAGATAAATAGTCTATTATCTGACAAGCCGTTAACGGATCGCAGTAATAGTCTTTTAACCTACACATATGAAATCTATAATGAAATCAATCTACATACAGGGTTGTTTCCAAATAAGTTAATTAAAAAAAAAATATGTTTCAATTAATTTTTACATCAAAACAAACAAATATTATTATTATTATTATTACGGTTTTATTTTTTAATTTTATATTTATTTATCTAAATCGTTTTCCTTTTTCATGATTCGATTTTCCATTAATCTTTAACGATTTTATCTTTTTTTTATTGATCTCCCAATTTTTTCCATATACTCTTAACAATTTTTTTAGATATTATTTTCTTCTTCCTTTCTATGAAGATTTCTCTTCTATGTCACTTTTTTCTGAGTCACTATGTCTGAGTTTAAATATAAAATTAATATAATTAGTAATTAGAGTTTGTTTTGTATTTAATAATTTTTTTCTGATCTATTAGACTTGAATTTGGATAAAAGAATAATGTTAGTACCAACTTATGTTCATTTTTTATTAAATCAATTTTTTTGGAGCTACTAGGATTGAGTTTAGATATAAAATTAACGTAAATGACTACTAAAGTTATGCTGGTTTTTTTTTCCAGTGGTACCTCAGCTTCTTGGTCTTTTCATGAGACGAGAGTCTCGTTCATATTTCTTCGGAATTGTTTTCTGATTTTCCGAGAAAAATAAACCAGCAAGCAGTATAAACACTTAATTTTTTTATAATAAAAAAAAGGTCTGCATAGGTTACGATACATTTACGAAATCTAAAATCTGGTAACAATCTGTGAAATATTTTAACTTTCAAGTATAAATTTTAAAGTTATTGAGTATTATTAACAATTATTGTATATTTTTCGATTATAAAAAAATATTTTTTGATTTTTCTTTTTTGATTCGAACTTTTTCTACTTTTTTCCATAATGAAACCTGGTGCAGTTAAATCACACTTATGAGATTTTTTTAATAAACCTCAAAGTAGTGCTGAATAAGTAGTTTATACTTTAGGTAAAAAAGTATTTAAATATCATGGAAATACTATCTTAGAAACAAGTTTTAGCAATAATGAGATTTGAAGACTGAAACGAGACTTTTTTCTCAATTAACGAGACCGAGACGAGATTTTTGAAATTTTATCTCGTCTCGTGTGAAGCCCTAGCCTAGGCTATCCGAATATAGCTTATCTTTTGCAGCCTAAAGCCTCGCTTCTGACAAAATGTGTTTTATGCATCTCATTGGACTTTAACCAGTGAGTAGGCCCGTTATAATTCTAACTTGGTTCCTATTCTCATTTTGAGTAGTTCTTCAGTTTTCTCGTTCAACGGTTCTTTAATGATTTTTTTCCCATGGTGCATAACCGTTGCTTTATTCCCTCTCTTTGTTTTTGTATGACCCATTCCTATATGCATGTCAAATTTCGTAATAATGCAGATTCTGGATCCACATATTGGTTAGTTCATCAACTTTTTTATTGCTCTCGATGCCACAGTATCCTGGAACCCAAATCAAAGTTATTTTGTTGTGTCTGATAAGACACTGAGTTCTTCTGGGCATTCCCATATAAGTCTTGATGTCACTTTTGGGTTCATTAGAGCCTTTAGGGTATGTAAATATTTTGATACGTGTATGCCCACTTCCATCGTATTATTTTCTTTCGCACAATGCCAGATTGCTTACAATTCCGCTTAAAATACGGTAGTATTTATTCCAAGTGGGATGCTGATGAGACGAAGCTTGAACGATGGTGACACAAGTCACGTCTCGTTCTGCCAACCTTGTTTTTTTTATGAGAGGAGGGGGAAAATGCTTTTACGCACCCTCTCCACGATCTTCTGGAGAGTAGTGTGGGATTAAAGATATCTACTACTCACTAAAAACCCCTCCTCGTCCTCATCATGTTCAAGCTAAATAACTATAGACATCGGTATCGCTTTATAGGACTACGTCAATGTCTAGGTGGCTTTTAATTTTCATCCAACTGTTGAATTCGTCTTTCGTCCTTTTTTTTCTCACTTATTACCTCCCTTACATATCCGTGCACCTCGTTCCATTTGTCCTCGCTGTCTAACATAATATGTCCCTCGCTAATTGTGTATTCAAGCCTCCTCACCAGTTCGCTTCTTTCTGACATTCGAACAAAGTATGCCCTGGACCATCCTCTTCATCGTAGTACATGCATGTATTTCTTTCCTTTTTTACGATTTTGTTCGTGTAAGTTGCGAATACCCCATATCCTGTCAACTCATGTGTCAGAAAATAGTCCACATTTTACTCACTGCCTCAGATTCTTGATTAAATTTCTCGTCCACCCTGCTGTTCCTTCCATAACTCTCCATTCCTGCTCCCACACCAACATAGTTGTTTCCCTGTCTTCCTCTTTTACAAGGTTTGTTTTTGCATCTTTTCTTTTATGTAATCTGCACCTTTCCTGTAGGCCAACAACTTTATTGGTGGTATCCCCGCTATGACTTGGGCTGCCCGCGCCGAAATTGTGCGAGAGCCACAGATCACTCTGAGCAGTCTGGGGGTCGCGTCATTTGTTCATCATATTTCCTCATTCTGAGGGCTTCCCCCCAGACTGGGGCTCCATATAGTAATATAGAATATGGCACCCTGGAGTAAAATACTAGAGGAACCAAGAAATAAAAATATCTCGGCCGGACTCCAGTCCATAGTTACTACCTGAGTAGGAGATCCATTATCATTGAGAGGGGGTAAAAAATGTGAAATAAACATGGGAGTGCCGCAAGGATCCTTCCTAGGAGTTAGTGTTGAAAAAGTACATAGGAATTGTGTGGTCGTTTGGTTTGATTTCAAAAATGTTAGCTCCCAATATTTCCTTTATCTTGTTGTGATCCGAACTATTGCCTGTATTTTCTAGCCTTAAAAGTCCCATTCTCGCCTCCCCAATTATTTTTATATTAATCAGAAGAAGGTTCAACAGAGCTTCCATGGCTGCTGTTGATGTTGCTTTCATAGCTAATATTATGCTGAGGCAGGAAAATCATTGTACCTTGCTTAACTCAACCGCGGCTGTTTTTTGGATTATCTTTGTCCATCGTACCAAAGATATGTAGATGATTATGGATTTCACCACAGTGTTGTATGTATAATACACCGTTTTTGAACTTCCCCATATTTTTCCATGTACTCATTTGGTTACTATTAGTGTTGCCTAAGATTTCTTAGTTACCCTTGCCAGTTGTTGTTTAGAGGTTAGTCTAAAATAATCCCGAGATATTTTACTGGATGCGAGACACTTGGTTAGTGGGCTTAGTTCTTCTTCGGGTAAAAAGTACTATGGTTGATTTGGAGGAACTAAAGTTTAAGACCTCTGCATTTATCTATTTACTCACCAAATTTAGGGCCATTTGCATTCTTACCCTACCTGTAGTATTGAATTTTCCCTGGACTATGTCATCTGCGTAGTCAAGTATTTTTTGTCCATTACTTTCTAGTGTGATTAACAGATTCCAAAGCAAATACACTCCCTTGCGGACAGCCCCAAATAACCTTGGCTGCCAAAGTTTCACCCACTAGAGAAGAGTAGATTATTCTTTCTCTTACCTTTTTTTCTCTCGATACCCTAGAGATTGAGTTTAGAGATATTTTGGTAAATGTTCAATTGATATCCAGGAATATGACCAATGCAGTTTTCACTTTCTCTACGAGTTGCTGTTTCTGTAGATTTGCTTGTAGGCATATAGGTCCTTGTATAGAGAACAATTTTTCTTGTGTCTTAAGCATAAATGACATAAGACTTATAGACCTCAGTGCCTTCGCCTAATCCTGTCCAGTTCTTCCAGGATTAGGGATGAAGATAACTGTGGTTGTTCTCCATAGTTGTGGTATGTATCCCAGTGCAAGATTGACCCTTAATACTCTACTTATTTTGTGTACTAGTAGGTATGTTCCTTCCTGTAGCATAATAGGATAAATGCCATCCGGCCCTGGCGATTTATACGGTTGGAATGAGTTTATTGTCCATTTCGTTTTTTCCACATCTATCAACTTATTTCAGAACTGCCAGTGGAGGTTCTTAAAGGAGGTTCCAGTTCTGAGTGTCTCCAGACCTCAGGTGTTATTTTTGTGTTTATTGATCCTGGGAAGTGCACCCTGTACAATTCTTCCATAGGTATCTGTCTCATTCTGCGTATAAGTACCTGACTTTTTGTGGAGTCTTGCTCCATCATGAGTGCCTTCCACTTCCTCATAGTGCAGTTCCACTTCTAAGATTCTCTTCTGGCTAGCCTTAGTGCTTTGTTATATTCAGTAAGAGAATTATTGTATTTCCACCATTCCTCTGAGGTTTTTGGCTTTGTTGAAAAGTTTTCTGACCAGTTTTCTGACCAGTTTCCTTAGCAATTTTGTTCTTCCACCAGGGAACGTTTCTTGTGGTTTTCTTGCTAATGGGATGACAGTTGTCGTTAAATCCTTAGATGCCTGTAATTATAATGGAACCAGCTCTGTTTTAATCCCCTTCAGCCCATTCTCTAGGGCTACCCTGTATTCAATCCCAGTTGGTTATGCAGGGATGGCGATATATTTTTTTTAATCTGGACTCACAATATTCCGAATCGTATGTGCATGTTGCCTGGACAACTCATCTCATCAGACACATGCTAATTTTTTACAATTTAAACGCAATTAGGTAACCACAATTTTTCTGTCTTGAGACGTTCTCCATTCCTATATATTATTATGGCATTTTGAGGTTATTTAAATTTTTGTTCATCCTACAATTTAATATCTACTATAACAGCATACATTTTTAATAATAAAACAAAAAAATGATAGTATAAGTAATTTTTTTATATAAAATAGTGCCACCGTGTAAAATAAAATCAATCTACATACAAAGTAATAGTGAAAAACTAATGATCGGCCAATCGGCGCGGTTAAAAGTTTTTGTCCAACTGAACAGACCAGACCCACCAGTCACCATGTACTTGTTATAATAAACGAAGTCATTATTTTAGCTTACTCATCGTCTGTCGAATTGATGATGACCAGAGAAGATGTACAAGCTTAGATAATAAATGAAGATTATAAAGTTCATAAACGGTTTCAAATGGAACTAAGAATAAATTCCAATATAGATCTGAAAAAAATTTAAAGTAAACAAAAAATATTTTATGGTTCTAATAATTCGATATATATTTGACATATTCTATTAGATTTTTTCTTTGCTAAATCAATCAATAACTATAATAATTATTATTTATTGGTATATTTAATGTTTAATTAAAATTCTGAACGCTTTTACCGGATAAATCAAATAAATTTTTTATAATAACATATTTAATATTTATTGACTGTCCCAATGATTACATAATCGTGATTATTTATCTGAAACTGAATTTAATGTATAAATATTTTTGATTTAATGGATTTTCGGCGTTTTTTAGATATAATGTTTATATTATATTATGTTTTGGTTTAATTATTCATTATTATATTTTAATTATTTTAGGTTTAATTAGAATTACTGATTTTTTTTGTTTAAATTTATGGATATCAAAATTTTATAAATAAGAGAAGAGATGGAACGTTTTTTTTTCTTTTTTTTTTAGACACCTTATGCTAGGTTCAAGCAGAGTCAGGGGCATACCTGCTAAACCCTCCTCGGTTATCTATCCTGGTATTCTTTGTACCCTGCTGTAAAAGAAATTTACTCCTTTTCAGGGGTACTTGGTAGGATATTGAGCTGGAAAGGAAAAATGGATTCCGTCAACGTCAGCTCATCTGATGCCTAGAGGTGCATCCTTGAGCAGATCATCAGAAAGATCCTTTGCTTCTTTTAAAATACTTAGATTCAGCTAAGGAATTTCTTCTTTGGTCGTTTGGAGAAGGTTCTTCTGTTCCTTTCATCTGTCTACTTCGTCCATATTTCAACCTGGATGTGGGTGTTGAAGCTGTCCAATATTCTCCTGATGTGTCTTCTCTATAGATTTTTTAACCTGGAAAATATAGTTGGGATATTATTATGGTTATAATTTAGTTTGAGGGGAATCGCAAGGGGAGGTAGAAACATTTCCTGAGGATCCCCCTCTCAGTTGCCATAACGGCGTGCAAGAAAGGAGGGGAAAGATTGGAGAAGTTGAGGGCTCTGTAATAAATTATGGGGCGTTTGTAGGTTTCCTAACTCTATCAAGAGTTTTGGAATTCACCCAATTGAGGATAGCACACACCCAAGTAGGTGACCTTTTATAAGGAAACTAGTCTCTCTCCACAGAGCCTAAGGTTAATCTCTATGAGGGATAGGTTAGCTTTTAGGGTGTAACTGGGATTTTTGAAGATGATAATTTGTTTTTTTTTGGGGGTTGAGAGTAATCCTCTAGTTGCTACACCATTGAAAAAAATGGTTTAGGAGTTGTTGCATTTTGGTGTTCAGAGTTCTCGTGGATGGTGTGGTAGGGATTTGGGTATCGTGGTGAAAGGTTCATTGGAAGAAGATAACGAGATTTCTACTATTATTGAATGATTAAGAGCTTCATTAAGATTTGTTTATTGTAAATTTAATTTTCTACTTATATTTATCCCCCTCGTAGAAATTAAACTAAAAAACATATTAAATCGACCTTAACGTCGTTTAAAATAAAAATAAATATACTCTAAGTTCTAATTTTTTCAAAATTTTACAATAAAAATTGTAGGTCTGAGAGCAGGGAGAGACTAAAACAATGATTCTTTTGTTTTTGAACAGGGTGGACTCTCCCTATTCTCAAGCTCACAATTTTTTGTTAAAAATTTTGGAAAAAATCATACAGATAGTATTGTTTTTTCTCTTTTATGTGGCATCAGTACCGTTTTAGGAAATTTTATAATTTTTAATATTTTTTAAAAAATCTTGCACTCTAAAGGTAGATTTAAATAATTTTCCCACTTCTGCCCTGTATATTTTTTTTCATATTATTATTTATAAAATATAATACAAAATAATCAGTAATTGTAGATTTTCAATATTTTTACACTAATAATATTTTTTTAATCTTATAAGTAATGCTTTAATCTAAATTTCTACTTACATATCTTCTAACCCTCGTAAAAACGAACCGGTAAAACATATTAAATCGGGGTTAACGTTGTTTAAAAGAAAATAAAATTTGATATAGGCTATAGTTTTTTCAAAGTTTTACCATAAAAATTGTAGGTCTGAGAGCAGGGAGAGACTAAAACAATGATTCTTTTGTTTTTGAACAGGGTGGACTCTCCCTATTCTCAAGCTCACAATTTTTTGTTAAAAATTTTGGAAAAAATCACACTGATAGTATTGTTTTTTGTATCTTATATGGAATCAGTCCCGTTTTAGTAAATTTTATAATTTTTAATATTTTTTCAAAAATCTTAAACTATAAAGGTAGTTTTAAACGATTTCCCCACTTCTGCCCTGTATATTTTTTTTCATATTAGTATTTATAAAATATAATACAAAATAATCAGTAATTGTAGATTTTCAATATTTTTACACTAAGAATAATTTTTTTAATCTTATAATTAATTCTTTAATTTAAATTTCCACTTACATATTTTCTAACCCTCGTAAAAACGAAACGGTAAAAGATATCACATTGAGCTTAACGTTGTTTAAAAGAAAATGAAATATGCTACACACTCTAATTTTTTCAAAATTTTACCATAAAAATTGTAAGCGTGAGAGTAGGGAGAGAATAAGACAATGATTCTTTTGTTTTTGAACAGGGTAGACTCTCCCTATTTTCAAGCTCACAATTTTTTGTTAAAAATTTTGGAAAAAATCATACGGATAGTATTGTTTTTTCTCTTTTATGTGGCATCAGTCCCGCTTTAGGAAATTTTATAATTTTTAATATTTTTTAAAAAATCTTGCACTCTAAAGGTAGATTTAAACAATTTTCCCACTTCTGCCCTGTAATTTTTTTTATGTTGGTATTTATAACAAATAATACAAAGTAGTCAGTAATTGTAGATTTTCAATATTTTCACACTAATAATATTTTTTTAATCTTATAAGTAATGTTTCAATTTAAATTTCTACTTACATATCTTCTAACCCTCGTAAAACGAAACGGTCAAATATATTAAATTGAGCTTAACGTTGCTTAAAAGAAAATGAAATATGCTACACACTCTAATTTTTTCAAAATTTTACAATAAAAATTGTAAGCGTGAGAGCAGGGAGAGAATAAGGCAATGATTCTTTTGTTTTAGAACAGGGTAGACTCTCCCTATTCTCAAGGTCACAATTTTTAATTAAAATTTCTGGAAAAAATCACACTGATGGTGTTGTTTTTTGTATCTTATATGGAATCAGTTCCGTTTTAGGAAATTTTTTAATTTTTAATATTTTTTAAAAAATCTTGCACTCTAAAGGTAGTTTTAAACGATTTTCCCAGTTCTGCCCTGTACATTTTTTTATGCTCGTATTTATAAAAAATATTACAAAATAATCAGTAATTGTCGATTTTCAATATTTTCACACAAATAATACTTTTTTTAATCTTATAAGTAATGTTTCAATTTAAATTTCTACTTACATATCTTCTAACCCTCGTAAAACGAAACGGTCAAATATATTAAATTGAGCTTAACGTTGCTTAAAAGAAAATGAAATATGCTACACACTCTAATTTTTTCAAAATTTTACAATAAAAATTGTAAGCGTGAGAGCAGGGAGAGAATAAGACAATGATTCATTTGTTTTAGAACAGGGTAGACTCTCCCTATTCTCAAGGTCACAATTTTTAATTAAAAATTTTGGAAAAAATCACACTGATAGTGTTGTTTTTTGTATCTTATATGGAATCAGTCCCGTTTTAGGAAATTTTTTAATTTTTAATATTTTTTAAAAAATCTTGCACCCTAAAGGTAGTTTTAAACAATTTTCCCACTTCTGCCCTGTATTTTTTTTTATGTTGGTATTTATAAAAAATAATACAAAATAGTCAGTAATTGTAGATTTTCAATATTTTCACACTAATAATACTTTCTTTAATCTTAGGAGTAATGCTTAAATTTAGATTTCTACTTACATATCTTCTAACCCTCGTAAAATTGAAACGGTAAAAGATATGAAATTGAGCTTAACGTCGTTTAAAAGAAAATAAAACATGCTATAAGCTCCAATTTTTTCAAAATTTTACAATAAAAATTGTAAGCGTGAGAGTAGGGAGAGAATAAGACAATGATTCTTTTGTTTTTGAACAGGGTAGACTCTCCCTATTCTCAAGGTCACAATTTTTAATTAAAAATTTTGGAAAAAATCATACGGATAGTATTGTTTTTTCTCTTTTATGTGACATCAGTACCGTTTTAGGAAATTTTATAATTTTTAATATTTTTTAAAAAATCTTGCACTCTAAAGGTAGATTTAAACAATTTTCCCACTTCTGTCCTGTATTTTTTTATGTTAGTATTTATAAAAAATAATACAAAATAATCAGTAATTGTAGATTTTCAATATTTTCACACTAATAATACTTTCTTTAATCTTAGGAGTAATGCTTAAATTTAGATTTCTACTTACATATCTTCTAACCCTCGTAAAATTGAAACGGTAAAAGATATGAAATTGAGCTTAACGTCGTTTAAAATAAAATAAAACATGCTATAAGCACCAATTTTTTCAAAATTTTACAATAAAAATTGTAAGCGTGAGAGTAGGGAGAGAATAAGACAATAATTCTTTTGTTTTTGAACAGGGTAGACTCTCTCTATTCTCAAGGTCACAATTTTTAATTAAAAATTTTGGAAAAAATCACACTGATAATATTGTTTATCCTCTTTTATGTCGCATTAGTCCTGATTTAGTATATTTCATAATTTTTAATATTTTTTCAATAATCTTGAACTATAAATGTAGTTTTAAACAATTTTCCCACTTCTGCCCTGTACATTTATTTTATGTTCGTATTTATAAAAAATAATACAAAATAATCAATAATTGTAGATTTTCAATATTTTTACACTAATAATATATTTTTTTTAATCTTATAAGTAATGCTTTAATTTAAATTTCTACTTACATATCTTCTAACCCTCGTAAAACCGAAACGGTCACATATATTAAATTGATCTTAACGTTGTTTAAAAGAAAATAAAATATGCTCTTAGTGGTAATTTTCTCAAAATTTTACAATAAAAAATAAAGACGTGAGAGAAGGGAGAGACTAAAACAATGATTCTTTTGTTTTTGTCTCTCCCTATCAAGTTCACAATTCTTATTTAAAAATTTTGAAAAAAAATTGTACTTTTTCAGTCTTCTTATAAATATTAACTGTCTTTATACTGGAATATAATATTTCTAATAAAATATTTTTAGCAGCAGAAAATATAGGTCATATATTTATTCTTGCTCTCACCGACTATATCCATTATTTTGTCATACTTGGTAAATTTGAAAAATAACAAATGTAATATTAAATTTAATCAAAACTATTACAAGTACCGTTATTTTTCTTGTAGTACATTATAAATAACTATGTCAGTTTTTATCTTAATTAAATAATAATGGGTATGCAAAATTGTTTTTGTTTAAGCTAATTTCGTGTATTAATTAAAATAATACCGGAGAAATCTGTTTTAAGTACCACAAAGAAAATTAATGGAATATTTATTGAAAAAAAAATATACCATCAAAAAGAATATTGCTTATTACATACAAATGGAATCGTGACTATTTGATCGAATTAGGAACAGATGCAGATGAATATTTTATACATATTTTTGTTTTATGAACACATATTCGATCGATTAGAAATGTTACCGATTTTTCTAATAATTACCAAAAGGTTAAAAAATTTTTAGTACTCAGAAGTAAAAATCTGTTGTTATCAACAATTCTGAGATCAAATAAATCTAAAACAATTTTAATCAAATTGATTAATTATCTACCCTCGATATGAAAGGGTCACCAATCGAGGGCAAATACACTCAAAATAAACCGTTTTGCGTAATGAAAACCGATATGACAAATATTTATGTTAATTCGTTTAAATAAACAATTGACGTAATTAAATTCGTCACCAATTCCATCGAAATAATTAATTCAGTTGATACAAGTAAAATAAATTATTAATATAGTTGTAACAATTTTATTTGTCTGAAATTTTTTAGTTTCCCATTCAACAAATACTCACCACAATTATTTATTTAGTCCAAAACAAACATCTCTTAAGAGGTAGCTAAAAGGTGCAATTTTTCTAGAAATATTCAACAGATGCTGAGCTGACATCTTGAAAATTTAGTGAATGACAAAATGAGTTTGCAAAGTAAATATTCGTGAACGGCGTGTTTCAAGGGTCGTTTTGGTGTGTGTAAAATAGGTAACCCTGAATTTGTCAAGCTCGGAATATCACGTCCCATTTAGAACACAAGTGTTTACTTAGAACTCACTCTAATTGTCATATCTTTCCTTTGTTTGCAGGTCCGCATTAATTTATTTCCACGGGTTTGTAATTTTACTCAAATATAAGTCGAAAATAATTTTCATTTTTTATTATCATAAATTCTTTGAGAAAACGATACAAAAGCAAACAAGAGAATGTTAGTAAAACAACCCTTATGCATAATATATAGAGTAAAGTTGCTCGGATCTTAGCGTATTTTTTTTCACCATTATTATTAATAATGCAAAGCTAAAGTTGGCGAAAATTTTAGTGGAAAATTAGATACCTTCTTGGAAGTTTCTAATTTGACCTAATTAGTTTGCTTCTTAACGAATTAATTTTTTATTAATAAAAATGCAACTCACAATACAATGGAACAAAATAAAAGTGCATCGAAAGACACCCTTCTATCCTGGTCATCCATCCATACAGACGCAACAAATAAAACAAAGCAAAATAAGTATTATAGTCAGTAAGGTAGGTACAAAAAATAATAAATCCAGCAAGCTAAGAGTATCCAAGTAGCTCAGCTACGGACAGATGGACAGACTTGGGTTACTGAAAATAGTAAAATTCGAAACCGTTGTATCCATTGCTGAAAACAGAAATTCAAAATTCGAAACCATTCTCAAATTATCGCTGAGATAGACGGAAAGACGCTCGCACAAACGGACAGACAGACGGTTGCAGTTGACTTAGATAACTGAAACTAGTAGGTGGGCAAGCTATTGTGATCAGATAATTGATTGCTGTAAACAGAATTCCAAAATTCCAAACATTTCTCGAGTTATCGCTGTGATAGACAAACGGACAGACAGACAGACAGACAGATAGATAAAGGGACGGAAGGACATTGTAAAATCTATAAGTACCTTTTTGCTCCGCTACTTAATAATTAATAAACGGAAATAAAAACGGAAATATCCATTTTGTGGTTCCCTGAACCGATTAAGAACATATCCAGGTGGAAGTCTGTCTGTCTGTGTATCTGTGTGTATTCTTCCAAGATGAAATTTGGTATATGAGTTTCGGTTATCCATCGGAAGACTCCATTAGTTTTTGTACGACATTTGTGAAACGGAACTTTCACTGTCAAAACATGACACATGCAACTGTCACGTGTCAAAAAAAAATGTCAAATTTTGAAGTTTTAACATTAAATATCTGAAAAAGTATTGATTGGATTTGAACCAATTTCAGTACCCATGCTGGTATAAAAGAAGCTCACATTTGAGGTGGGTTCTGAGAAAATAAAAAAATAATAAAGTAATAAAATATTACAATTTTTTCTAATTTTTCCTAATTTTTTCTAATTTGTTCTAATTTTTTCTAATTATTTCTAATTTTTTCCATTTTTTTCTATTTTTTTGTATTTTTTTCTAATTTTTTATAACTTTTTATACTTTTTTATGATTTTTTCTAATTTCTTCTATTTTTTTCTAATTTTTCCTAATTTTCTCCAATTTTTTATAAATTTTTTCTATTTTTTAATAATTTTCTCAATATTTTCTATTTTTTATTTATTTTTTTCAATTTTGTTATTTTTTTTTTCATTTTTTATAGCTTTTTTGTTTTTTCTATTAAACTTTGTGATCTTGTTATGAAATTTTTTGTTGTTTTTTAATTTTTTAAGATTTTTCTGTTTTTTTTTTTGATTTTGTAGAATTTTTTCTGGTTTACCAAATTTTTTGAATTATTTCGGTTTAATTAAGTTTTTATAGATTTTTCTTAGTTTTTCTGATTTTTTTCTATTTTTTTCCAATTTTCTCAATATTTTTTATTTCTTTAATTTTCTCCAATTTTTGTTTTTTTAATTTAAAGAGATTTTTCTAGTTCGTTTTTTGTTTCGATTTTGTAGCTTTTTCTCAATATTTTTAATTTTTTTAATTTTCTCCAATTTTTGTTTTTTTAATTGTAAGAGATTTTTCTGGTTTGTTTTTTTTTTCGATTTTGTAGACCTTTTTCATTTTTACTTTTTTTTTCGAATTGTTTTGATGTTCTTGTGTTTCTAATTTTTTTTTTTCTATTTTTTTTTCTATTTTTTCTAATTTTCTTAATATTTTTTATTTTTTGTTTATTTTTTCCAATTTTTAATTTTTGTTCTTTTAAACTTTTATGATCGTTTTAAGATATTTTTGTTGTTTTTCAGTTTTTTAATTTTTCTGGTTTGTTTTTTCGATTTTGTAGGATATTTTTACGAAATATTTTTGTTTTTTTGAGTTTTTGTAGATTTTTCGTAGTTTTTTGGTTTCTTTTCTTTTGTTAAACCTTAATCTTTTTATGACACTTTTGTTATTTTAATTTTGTAAGATTTTTTGGGTTCGTTTTTTTCCATTTTGTAGAATTTTTACCATTTTTTTCGAATTATTTTGATATTTTGTGTTTCTAGAGTTATCATTTTTTTTTTCTGATTTCGTCCAATTTTTGTATATTTTTTTCTAATTTTATCAATATTTTCTATTGTTTTTTTAATTTTCTCCAATTTCTTTTTAAATTCTTCAATTTTTGATTTAGTTTTTGGTTTCTTTTCTTTTTTTAAACTCTGATCTTTTTATGATATTTTTGTTGTTTTTAAATTTTTAAATTTTGTAGGATTTTTTCTGTTTTTCGATTTATTTTGGATTTTTTGAGTTATTATAGATTTTTCTTAGTTTTTTTAGTTTTTTTGTTTTTCTCAATATTTTCAATTTTTTTTTAATATTCTTCAATTTTTTTTTAAATCTTTTCTAATTTTTTCTAATTTTTTGGTTTCTTTCCTTTTGTTAAACTTTGATCTTTTTATAACATTTTTGTTTTTTTAATTTTGTTAGATTTTTCTGGTTTGGTTTTTCGATTTTGTAGGATTTTTTCTGTTTTACTAAGTTTTTCGAATTATTTTGGTTTTTTGTTTTTGTAGATATTTCTTAGCTTTTCTAATTTTTTCAATTTTTTGACAGTTGTCTCAATATTTTCTATCTTTTTTCTTCATTCTTTTTTTTTAACTTTTCTAATTTTTTTCTAGTTTTTTTATTTCTTTTCTTTTGTTAAACTTTGATCTTTTTATGACATTTTATTTTTAATTTTATAAGATTTTCCTGGTTGTTTTTTTTTTCAATTTTGTATAATTTTTTACTATTTTTATTTTTAATAATTTAATTTTTTTTGTGTTTCTTTTATTGATTCTTTTGATTTTTTCCAATTTCTCAATGTTTTCTATTGTTTTTTTTACTTTTCTCCACAATTTGTTTCTATTTTTTTTTTGGGTTTTTTTTTTGTTAAACGATTTTTTATGACATTTTTGTATTTTTAATTTTGTAATATTTTTCTGATTTGCTTTTTTTTCGATTTTCTAGAGTTTCTAGAGTTTTTTATTTTTTTTTCTAACTTTTCCAATTTTTGTCAATTTTCTCAATTTTTCCATTGATTTTAACTTTTCTCCATTTTTTTTTAATTTTTTTTTTTTGTTCCTTTTTTTTATTAAACCTTGAATTTTAGGACATTTTTGTATTTTTAATTATGTAAGGTTTTAATGACTTATCTTTTTCGATTTTGTGGGATTTTTTTGTATTAATTTTTTCCAATGTTTTCTATTGTTTTTTTACTTTTCTTCAATTTTTTTCAATTTTTTTTAATTTTTTGTTTTTTTTTTTTTGAACCTTTTTTATGATATTTGTGTATTCTAAATTTTGCAATATTTTTCTGATTTAATTTTTTCATTTTTACTATTTTTTTCAAATTATTTTTATTCGAGAGAGTTTTTTTATTTATTGTTTCTGATTTTTTTCAATTTTTGTCTATTTTTTTCCAACTTTCTCAATGCTTTCTATTGTTTTTTTACTTTTCTCCAATTTTTTTCAAGATTTTTTTTTTTAAATTTTTTGTTTCCTCTTTTTTTTTGTTAAACCTTGATTTTTTATGCCATTCTTGTATTCTTAATTTTGTAATATTTGTCTGATTTAAATTTTCCATTTTATGGCCATCTTTCATTTTTTTACCATTTTTCAATTTTTTTTATTGAATTTTTTCCAAAAAACGAAATTTCGATCGAAATATACATTTTGAGGTCCCCCGAGCAGATTGGGGCCATTTCCAGTGTGAGATCTGTCTGTGCGTCAGTGCGTTTTGTTTGTTTGTTTTTTTAATTTTAAGGACCAGCAATAAACTTTAGTACAAATTGTTTTATTGTTAAGTTATATAGCAGTAAATTCCCTACAATTTCTGTATGAAACTTTTTTCATAATTTCCATTATTAGCGCCACTAGAGGACGTGAAAAAATCTGCATGTAAATTTTCATTATTTTTCCAGATTTTGAGGACAAACAATGGACTTTGATGCAAAATGTTTTAGTATAAAGTTATATAGCATAAAATTTCCTACAATTTTTATATTAAATTTTTTTTGAGTTATTTATAATTCGGCCGCTAGAGCGATTAAAAAATACACATGTAGGGTTTTTTGCATTTTTTAAATTTTTGTGCAAAATGTTCTAGTGCAAACTTATAGAGCATAAAATTCCCTACATAAATTAATGTAATTAAAATAATCCTATTCTCTATAGCCGAGCCGGGAAATTTCTGGGCCAACACAATAGATTTTTTTAATAAATGTCTATATAAAAAATTATTTAAAAAAAAATATATTTTTTTATACCACACTTACTAAACCAATACAAAACGACCGTTCTAGACTTGACACCATCAACATTGAACGATTTATCAGTTAACTCTGACCAGTTTCGTGTTCAGAGGGTCATTACCTCTTTGGTCATTAGAAAGTGTCGCGACGATTCTCAACCAGAAGATTTGTCACAACGGGATGGATAAAATTGAATCAAATTACAAACGCCATATAAAAAAAAAATGTGTAATATAAATATCTAAAATATTCTCTTCTACTAAACCTATTCATTATTTAACAACTAATTCACCATATTTAACCATTCCCACGTATTCCTTTTCATAATTATTGCTAGCATGTCGTGTGAACCATTAAAAATATCCCGACCCGAGTACTTAACATTGTCCCATATAGTTGTTACTTGAATAATGATATGAAACCGTATTGTTTCAGGTACTTGAAAAATGTAGTACCATAAAGTGGCTCGTTCAATAAAAATAACACTACAAACATGCGTTACTGAGAAAATAACTATAAACTTGTTTTTTTATTATTGTTGTTGTATTAATCAAACAGTAAAAAATAAAATTAATATTTAAAAAAAATTAATATTTAAAATTGATGATTATTTTAATTAAAATTGACTTTTATAGTTATTAATTTATTAGATCGTTATTTTATTAGTTTTTTTTTTGTTAATATTATTCATAATAATCTTGTTAATATCCATTAATATTTTTATTTTTACAGTTTCAGAATTAGCTAAATATTCTTGGCTATTTTAAATTTTTATTTTTTATTCACTGAGATTTTTAATTTATTATTTTTCTTTTCAAATTAATTCGAAACTATTTATAATTATTTTCTTGTTATTTCATTTTCCGGTTCAATTTCTTGGTTTTCGTTTAATTTTATATCTGTAATTTTACAGATTGCGAAAATCCAAGCCTACATGAGATTTTTAGAAAAATAACTGTTGAAAACAAATAGTTTGTGAGGGGGTACGTTTTTTCCTGGGAGAGGTAATGAAACTTTTAGACAAATAGGTTTGTCCGGTTCTACATTTCATATATTTTATTTCATCTTTTTGTGTTATTTTTTGGTATCCTGGGGTGGGTAATTACCCCATTTACCCTCCATATCTACGCCCCTGCGTGTAAACGAGCCAGATGGAATTGGAATTGAAGCAGATTATTCGGGAAATGATTTCTTTTCTCTTTTTATCCAAAAAATGCATTGTTGCTTTGTTTTTCAATTTTTTGTATGAATAAATGTATTTCAAATTCTTGTAAAAAATGTGCATTGTTGCTTTATTGTTTTAATGTCCTGAGTGGAAAAATGCATCCTTGTTCATTTTTTCAAATTCATGTGTGGAAAAATACATTCTTGCTTCTTTTTTTTTAAATTCGAGTATAGAAAAATGTATTCTTGCTCCGTTTTTTCCAAATTAACAGTGGAAAAATGTATTCTTGCTTCTTTTTTTTCAAATTTAACTGTGGAAAAATGTATTCATGCTTTTTTCCCAATTCATGTGTGATTTTTTCTAGACCGTTTTAGAGTTTTCTCCTAAATTTCGTTAAAAAATCTATTTTTTGTAAAAATTTGCTCTTTATATGTGTGTTTTTCCTTACTTTCGTTTTCATTGGAAGAATTTTAGCAAAGAATTTCCCCATTGGGAAGTGTGGGCATTTTCTATATCACTTTCCTTGATTTTCTGGCGATTATTTCTTTGATTTTCTGGAGTTTTCCGTGAATTTTCCTTCACTTTTTTCCGGATCTGTTCCAACAGTGATTCTATAATTGTACCTGAATTTTCATTTGCGAGAGTGATTATTTTTTCCTAACCCACGCGATGAAACCCTCTTTTAAAACACGCTGTTTACAAGGGCGTAGATAACTATTTTCCTGTGGGGGGGTTATTTTTTCCTGGGGGGTAATCAAACTTTTAGACCAATATGTTTGTCAATTATTTCTACATTTTATATATTTTATTTCTTCTTTTCGTGCTATTTTTTGGTATTCTGGGAGGGTAATTACCCTATTACCATCCCCATATCTACGCCCTTGGTCTTGGTACACCATAAAAACGTTCCCGACTCTGGCGCCAAATTTGTACTCTTTGCGTCGTCAAGCGGTATTTTGGCGCCTTAGTCCAGGTTTCCAATTGCCTCGGACGCCACCTTCCGTTTATAATATAAAGGCCACTTACTCGGGCAGCTTCAGTAAAGAAAGAAAATACTCCACGAGTCGTATGGCATTCGCAAGACCCTTAGCGGCCAGGAGGACGATCTGTACTTTCCCTACTGGGTGTACCTGGGTGTTAATTGCAAAATTTCGGAGAAGAAGAAAAAGGTCTTTATCGGTGAAGTTTGACGGTACTGGTATGTCTCATATGCTGGTGTGGTCAGATTGACGGTTCCGGTACGGTACAATTGGCTTTGCTCATGCTCCCTTTAGGTTGACCTATCTAAAAGTCAAGGGACTGCCACTGCTACTCCAATTGGAACTGCCACAGGAACTCTGACTTCGGGCTGCCAACTTAAGTCGGTACGACTGGCCTCTCACATAATTTTAAAGTAATCCTAAATCCAGTACCGTGCGCGGTTTAATTTACCGAAAGAAAAAAATTGTTTTTTATAAAATAAATAATATTTATAATTTCCTTTAATATAAACTGTAATAATAAATTAATAATTTAATATTCGTGCAGTAATGAAAAAAAATATATAGTTCAGAATTGAACGTCGATAAATATCAGAATATTTTCATAATAATATCAATAGATAATTGTTATTACATCGACGTATAATAGCGGTTTGGATCTAATTTCGCTCTGAATAAATTCGAATTATTGTAAATTGTGTAATTACGTAGCAACCGGTCATTTTACTAAAACAATAATTGATGATAGTATCAGAGAGGGAATATATACATTAAATTATTCTATCAATAAAGAGAACAGTACGTATAATAAATAATCGACATAATGTGCAGGTGCGCTTTTATCTATTTTTGAAACACTTCGAAAATGCAAACGCACAGTTGTCATTTCATAAATCATACACCGCTAGCGCATTATCATTTTAATTTGAATTTATTGATTCGTTTTTAATATTTTCCATTGTAATACATTACGTTACAATGGACAATATCAGTTAGTCTAAATTAGAATTGAAATAAAATGCTTAATATTAAAAAAAATATATATCTATTCTCGTTATACTTTGATTTAGTATTTTAATTCCTGAAAACGATATTCTGGAAGACATAATTAAAAATAAAACCAAGCCCCATTTTTCACTAGAGTTATTCTCGTTAATACCAAATCCTAAGCCTTGTATTCAACTTAAACTAAACCATATTGGCCGGAGGCTGCTTTTTGCATATGTTCATTTGTTTTGAGATGACGTGTCGTATATATTCCGGAAGTCGAGCTTAAGACCGAAATATAAAACGGTGCCATTTAGACTAAGAGAACGGAGCAGTGTTTATCAAAATGTTTTAGGGGAATAAGAATTATTGAAAAATTTATGAAGAATGAAACAACATTATTTTTAGACAGTTAAAATAGAGCAACAAAAACAAGAGCAATATTTTTTTATTATAAAGTTAACGAAAAGTAAAAACAAGCTGTATTCTATTCTGGCTTGGGAGATCCCACATGGAGAAAAAAATTCACTAACTCTAAATGAAAATTCGCTTGCTCCAAGTAAAAATCTATAAGAGACAAATAAACAGTATACCTAAATCAAGAAAAAAAAGTTCCTGAAACGGTAACTTGCTGTAAGTGAATATATTGATTCAGGTGATCAAGTGATTATTTTAGTTGTTTTTTGAAAAAAAAAAACAAAAATTATTTTGCATTAAAGGATTAAAAATATACAAAAGTTATTTAATACAAAAATTTATTCACTGAAATATTAAGAATTTGCACTTTTATAGATATTCAACATAAAAGTTTATTCACTATCACTTATGTCTATGTTTTGACTTCTGTATTCCCAGTACTTATTTTTAAATATTAGTCTAGGATCAGTTTTTGAAATTAGGCTGTTAATAGCCTCATTATCCAGAAGTTTAAAAGCCGCAATTTTATTTTTCAGTAAGCCGGAAGGGATGAAAATTTTGATTGAGTGAAGTAACTTGAAATAAATCGAGATTCAAATTTTAAGAAAAAATTGATTTTATTCTACATGTTTACTGAAATTAAATTTTTTACGGTCTTTCTTTATATTTTTTTTTACTTTTCCCATCTTTCTTCATTTTTCCCATTTTTTTCTGATTTTTTTTCGATTTTATTTATATTTTCTTTTGGATTTTTTTCAATTTTATCTAATTTAAAAAAAACTCAAATGTGGTAGAATAATTCAACTTTGAGTTTTAATTATTCGTTTTTCTAATTTCATCAAGTTTTTCGATCTTACCAGATATTTCCATTTGTTCCAGATTTTCCCAGTTTTTTTTCGGTTTTTTACGGTTTATTACGGTTTTTACGATTTTTCACGTTTTTTACTATGTATGTCTTATGTTTTACGATTATTTAGCGTTATTTACGTTTTACGACTTTTTACTAGTTTTTTACGATTTTTTTAAGATTTGTTTATAATTTTTTACCATTTTTTACGATTTGTTACGTTTTTTCTTTACGATTTTTTATCGTTTTTCAACGTTTTTTACTTTTTTTACGATTATTTACGATTTCTTAAGATTTTTCCATTTTTTCCGATGTTTTTTAATTTTTTTTTGCCTGTTTTTTTACGATTTTTTACGTTTTTTTTACGTTTTTTTTACAATTTTTTACGATTTTTTACGATTTTTCATGATTCTTTACGCTTTTTTCTCTCTCTTAATTTTTTTAAATTATTTATCCGTGAAGATGTTGAGACTATATTGATTTTTTTATGAATATATTATTTTAGTGGCTTTAGTATTTTCATCACTTCCAGGTTGTTTATACTAGTTTTCGTATCAATATTGTAACTGTAGTCCACCCATTCATGATTTAAAGCCGTAGTGATACCCAATGTAGACTTATTCTCCTTTTTAAACATTGGAGGCTAAAATTTGAGTCAAACGTTGGTAGAATCGTCTGGCGCCGGCTTTAGCTTACTATGAGCACTTCAATGATCTTTCCTTTCTCAGCATAGTACACAAGAAGACCCCTCATCCGCCCCGACATTCGCTAAATTTACCACAGCAGACGTTGGGGCCCGTGCTGGCTTGCTTACACTCCTACTTTTCGTTTTTTTCCTATTCTGGAATGCTGGTGTCAGATCAATTTCTCTTCTATCCGCTGACCGGTCTCTGCCCTCCATTAGCAGCCTCTGTTGTGGTCCTTATGCCAGAGATGCCTGCTTTGCTGGCCAGTAAAGGAGCTGCACCCATTATAGAATCAAAACCCTCATTTTTACATGTAAATCTCCATAAGAAAATCTAAGGTCCGTTCTGGCAATTTTGGCTCAAAAAGTGGAGGGGGTAACGCGGAATTGAATAAATCACAGACGCCTACAAAGGTCTACAGACGTCTGAAGTACCAGTTTTTGAGCCAAAATTGCCAGAACGGACCTTAGATTTTCTTATGGACATTTACATGTAAATATAAGGGGTTTTGATTCTAGAATCGGTGCAGCTCGTTTACTTTGGCCCCTTTGGATTTTAGTGTCTAATGGTGCCGATATTTTTAAGCATAAAGCTAGTTCCAGACGAACCCTCCTCTTCACTGGTTGCCTGCACCGTGGTGGATCCCCCCTTAGAACCCGATACAGAGGTTTCGCCGTTACCGGCGTTTCTTGCATTTGCGTTTCCCCTAGTCCCAGACGGTCCCTTCTCTTCAGTTGCGATGGTAGGCACCCCCTTGCGCCTCAGAACCAAAGGTTCCAACGGTGCTAGAGTTTTCGGACCTGTAACTTGCTCCGGTAGGCTCCAGACCCTTTGTTTTGTTTATGTGATATTTTTCCCGAGAGTAGCAAGGAAAAGACTGTTACTAATCAAAGGCTCCCGTATGCTTGGAGAAGGCTTCATACAAAAGGGTTTCGCCAGGTACCCACAGGTTAATAGCTTGTTACCAACTTATCTATGGTCATCCATCCCCTCGGTACGCATCACACCTTGGGCTGTGAAGCCGTGACCATTGTGATCCTCGATGCAGCGTATCCTTCACCTCATGAAGAAGTCGGTTTACGGTTTGATCTGAGCTGGTCTGCTGTTGGCTATTGGTTGGCAATATTGGAGGTTTTATTCTCCTCATCTCATCCTTTTCACCAACTAACCAATTTTTTCACATAATGACCATTTCTCTGTCCGCCGCCTGGGGACGCACCCGATGGGTAGCTCAACCACAATGGAATAAAAAAACTAGCTGTAAGGATATAGACTCTGTTGAACATTTGATTGACTGACAGAGAGTTGTAATTTCGACCCATACACTGTTGGTTCGATATAATATTATTGTATACAAGTCAAATATAAATATTAACTAAACATTGTATAAAAACTGAACACAATACAAAACAAATTTTAATAAATATCTTAAAAAATATACTGGCGCACCAATTTTTTTTTTTATTTTAAAAATTATTAATACAAATAGTATAATTTCCTATATAAATTTTTTCTGGTCAACTCATTTATTTTTCAAACAAGAATTTTTCTGTTTACAGTTAATTATAGTATACACATTGTGTTAAGAGATACCAAAAGCCTCAAAGGGATTATCGGATTAAAAATAAACTTTTGCATAAATTTCAAGAACCCGTTTAATCCAAATTGAAAAATGAATTTCTCCTTCATCCTCAACGCAAACAGGTTTTGGGCAGGACAGGGATGTGTGTGTCTGTGTGTGTGTCTTCTATTATTTTTGAAATGGGTCGGTTAAGTAGTTCTTAAGTAGGCAGGTCCACAGTAAATTTCGGAATTAAATGTTAGCTGGGGAAGGATTAAAAAAATATATTACAGGGTCTAATCAAAAAAATTTTGAAATAAATAATTCATTTCCTGTCAAGCATTTCATACATTCGAGAAATAAATAATAAATATCTATAAGACACCTGCTTCTGTGAGGTACAAAATCGACATTAATTAAAATTGTGTAGTTGCTAGCAAAAGTGAAGAAAACGAAATGAAATCTGGGAACGTTGAACAGGTGTAGAGTAAGAAGTAACAGAACTCTGACATAATTGTTTTTGAGATTGGGAAAATAAGTAAATTACATGTTGCGTCATAATTAGAGAAACTTATATAAGGATATTTAATTTACAGCTGCAAAAATTTATTAATTTATTGATTAAGGCGGCATTCGTAAATGGATAAGTATATAGGGAAATTTTTTAACAATAAAGATGGAATATCCAGGCAATAAATAAAGAAAATAAACCGAAAAAAAATGCTAAAAACCCAAAAAATCGAAAAAAATGTCTTAAAAAAAATGCAAGAAATTGAAAATTATTACAACAAATCGCAAAACAATATCAAAAAATCGGCTGTGTCACCCCAGAACTTTCCCGGCTCGACCGTAGAGAATATGTTATTTATTATTATTATTATTTTAATTACAAAATCATGTGTGAAAACTATTGGGAATTTGGGAAAATTTTTCATACAATAGTTGTAGGGAATTTTATGCTTTACAACTTTGCACTGAAAGATTTTGCACTAAAGAGCATAATTTACCTCCAATTTTTAAAAATGGAAAATCCTAAATGTGTATTTTTCTCGCCATCTAGCGGCGAAACTTTGAGGAATTCGATAAAAAATTACGCATAAAAGTTAAAGAAAATTTGATGTTTTACAACTTTGCACAAGAAAATTTTGCACTAAAATGCATTGTTTATCCTCAAAATAATAAAAAAAAAAACTAGGGAAAACATACATGCACATATTTACTCTAGTTGTGCAACTATTGGAAATTCTGGAAAAAGCTTGAGACAAAAGTTGTAGGGAATTTTATGCTCCAAAACTTTGTACTACAACATTTTGTACTAAAGTGAATTATTTGTCCTCAAAATCAAGAAAAACTAGAGAAAACTTACATGCACATTTTTTTCGCGCCCTCTAGTGGAGCAAGTATTGGAAATTCTGCAAAAAGTCTGAAACAAAAGTTATCGCGAATTTTATGCTCTAAAACTTTGTACTACAATATTTTGCACTAAAGTATATTGTTTGTCCTTAAAATTTAAAAAAAGTAAAAAATTGTTACATGTGTATTTTAATAAATGTCGGTCTTGAGGACCTTCTACTGTACCCATTTAAACCAAAATCTAATGGTCGCATTCTAGGCACACACCGACCCTCCATACCAAATTTCAGCTTGATTGGTCAAACGGTTCGGCAGTTATCGTGGAAGAATACCCACAGACACACAGACAGACCATGCGCTGGAAATGGTTTCAATTGTCTTGGGAGACTTCAAAATGGATAAATCCATCGATATCTCGATTTTTTTGCTCGGTTACCTTACTTTCCCTTTGATGGGTGGGGGAAAGTAAAAAACAGCAACAAAATCACAAAAAAAATCGCAAATTATCATGAAAAATCAAAGGATAGAACAGAACAATGAGAAAAAAATGAGGAAAAATTAGAAAAAATTGGAAAAAAAAAACAGAGAAAAAAGACAAAAATCATAAAAATGAGAAAAAAACTAAAAACTTTGGAAAAATATTGGGAAAAAATGAAAATAAAATTGTAAAACACGGAAAAAAAACAAAAAACGGCTAAAAATCGCAAATAAAAAAAACGAAAAAAAGCCTCAAAAAAACGCAAGGAATCGAAATATATCACAAAAATTCGCAGAACAATCTTAGAAAAAAACCGACACAAAATCACAAAAAAAATGACAAAAAAAATCGCAAATTATTATAAAAAATCGAAGGATAGAAAAACAGAGTAAGAAAAAAATGAGGAAAGATTAGAAAAAATGAAAAAAAAAACAGAAAAAAGAAACAAAAAATCATAAAAATAAACAAAACGAGACGCAATTAAAAGGATCGAAAAAATCTGAAAAAAATAATTAAAAAAAAAAACAAAATACTTTGAAAAAATACAAAAATTGACAGAGAAATTAGAAAATATTGCGAAAAAATGAAAAATGAAAAA
Source organism: Neocrepidodera transversa (assembly GCA_963243735.1). Lineage (NCBI taxonomy): Eukaryota > Metazoa > Arthropoda > Insecta > Coleoptera > Chrysomelidae > Neocrepidodera > Neocrepidodera transversa. Next base: position 3,557,100 of record OY725353.1, read on the forward strand.
ATGAAAAAACGCAATGAATCAAAAAATATCACAAAAAGCGCAAAACAATTGCAAAAAAACCGCAACAAAACCCCCAAAAATCGCAATTTATCATAAAAAATCAAAGGGAAGAAAAACAGAACAATGAGAAAAAATGAGGAAAGAATAGAAAAAATTGAAAAAAAACAAAAATAAAAACAAAAATGAAAAAAAACGAAATAAAACCGAGAAAAAATTAAGGGAATCGAAAATATCTGAAAAAATTTAGAAAAAATCGGAAAAAATAATAAAAAAGAAACAAAAAACTTTTAAAAAAAGAAAAAAAATTGAGAAACAAATTAGAAAATATTGGGAAAAAATGAAAAATAAAATTGTGAAATAGGAAAGAAAATCGAAAAATATCACAAAAAATCGCAAATTAATAGCAAAGATACCGCAATAAAATGAGAAAAAAATCGCAAAGTATCATACAATATCAAAGGAATAAGAAAAAATGAGAAAAAAATTAAAAAACCAATAAAATCGAAAAAAAAACAAAGCAATGAGAAAAAAAGTCGGAAAATTCAGAAAAAATCGAAAAAAATCATTAAAAAAATGTCAGAAAAAGAACAACCAAAAAACCGGAAACAACTGTAACCATAAAAAAATAAAAATTGAAATAAATTGCAAAAAAATCGTAAAGAAATCCCAAAAAAGTTACAAATAATTGCAAAAAATCAGAATAAAAAAAAATTAGAAAAAATTAAAAAGCAAAAGTAAAAAATATAAAAAGAAAAACAGAAAAAACAACATAAAACCAGAAAAGTAGAAAAAATCGAAAAAACACAGAATAACAGAAATAACCAAAAAATGAGAAAAAAACTAGAAAAAATAAAAAAAGGGAATTAGAAAAAATTGAAAAAAAATTAGAAAACGAACAAAATTGAAAAAAAAAACAACAATGAGAAAAAATGAGCAAAAATTAGAAAAAATCGAAAATAATCAGAAAAATGAGAAGAAAGTGAACAAACAAAAAAGCGGAAATAAATGTAACCATAAAAAAGTTAAATATTCGAAAAAAATTAAATAAATTTCAAAAAATCGGAAATAAATCCAAAAGCAGTCGCAATCAATTCCATAAAATCAGAATAATAAGAAAAAATTAAAAAACAAAAGAAAAAAATAGAAAAAAAACAGAACGTAAAATTAGAAAAATCGAAAAAACCTCAAAAAAGAAGAAAAAACAGGGGGTAAATTAAAATTGCTGTCTAAAAGACTTTTTATGTCCTTCAAAGCCTGATGATGGCACTTGTATGCCGAAACTAGTTGTCAATTTAGCTTTCAACTTAAAAGTATTAAACATAATTGTGATACTAGACATTGATTTTTATTTCTTCATTGATGGACCAAATTTGATATTATAGATAACCTTTTAGACTTAAATAAATGTTTATTAAAGTATAACTAAAATATTTGAATCAAATTTCCATTTATTCTATTATTTTTTTTATAGATAATTTAGAATTCCAAACTTTCTACTACTAGAATTAACGATATTATTTCACGTTCAATTGCTCTCTCTTTCGTGATGAACGGCTTGAAATAATCTGAATGGCAAAAGCCATTAATTGAACATATTTGAATTTTCCACTCCATCTAGTAGAAACGACTCCTTATTTCAACGCTCCGGTATTCCCGGAAAATTTATATTTCTCAATGAAGCAGTCTTACCGGCGAAACTTTCGTTCAATGCTTTATATAAGATTAGCTCATTAAATGTAAGGACGGATCTTTTCGGAGGTTTGTTACGAAACATCGTAAATGGGAAGAAAACTTACAAGAGAGTAATAATTTAACATTATTTTTAGAAATAAAAATCAGAAATTAATTTTAAAAAATCGCTGACTAAACGGGGCACTGAAAATATTATAAATAACTATTTTAATTTTGTGCAGTTCCAATACTTTGAATACGGATCTGTAAATGAGCATTTTTCGTTGCCATCAGCTAGCTTGATGTTGGTGACGTCACACTATTACATTAATTATTTACTAAAAATCTTTACAATATCAGTATAAATAGGTTGAATAATTGTTTCGCCGTCAGACGGCGCCAAAAAATATTCATGTAAGGTTTCCAGGCATTCCAAATTTCGAGGACAAACAAGCATTTTCGTGAAATGCAAAGTTGTATAATATTGAATTCCCTGCACCTTTTGTATCAAACTTTTTTCCGTATTCTCAATAGTTTCGCCGCTGGAGGGCGCGAAAGAAATATGTGTGTATGTTTTTTTATTTTTATTTTTTCAAATTTTGAAGGCAAACAATGCACTCTAGTGCAAAATGTGTAATGCAAACGTGTAGAGCGTCCAATTACTTACAATTTCTGTATTATACTTTTTCCTGTGTTCCTAACAGTTTCGCCGCTAGAGGGAGCGAAAAAATATGCATCATGTAGGTTTTTCCTTCCCTGTTTTTTCAAATTTTGAAGCAAACAATTCTTTTATACAAAGTTATAGAGTATCAAATACTCTACAACTTTTAACTGAAACTTTTTCCAGAATTCCCAATAATTTCGCCGCTAGAGGGCGCGAAAAGAATGTGAATATAGGTTTTCCAGACTCTTTCCAGATTTTGACGACAAACAATGCACTTTAGTGCAAACTATTTTATCACAAAGTTGTAATTCCTTAGAACTTGTGTATCAAACTTTTTCCAGAATTCTCAATAGTTTCACCACTAGAGGGCGCGAGAAAAATGTACTTGTGGGACTTCCATATATTTTTCAGATTTTGAGGATAAACAATGCACTTTGGGGAAAAATCTTTTATAGCACAATTGTAGAGCATGATATTCCCTACAACTTTTGTGTTAAACTTTTTCCAGAATTCTCAATAGTTTCGCTTCTAGAGGGCGTGAAATATGTACATAAGGGCGTTTCCGAATATTTCCAAATTTCGAAAACAAACCACGCTCTTTAGTGAAAAATGTAATAGTGCAAAGTTATAGATCATCAAAGTCCTTACAACTTTTGTCTGAAACTTTTTCCCGTATTCTCAATAGTTTCGCCGCTAGAGGGCGCGAAAAATATGTAGTTATGTTTTTTTATTTTTATTTTTTCAAATTTTAAAGGCAAACAATGCACTTTAGTGCAAAATTTTGTAGAGCAAACTTATAGAGCATCAAATTCCTTACAACTTTTGTATCAAACTTTTTCCCGTGTTCTCAATAGTTTCACCACTAGAGGGCGCGATAAAATATGCTTGTGGGACTCCCAGATTTCTTCATATTTTGAGAACAAACAATGCATTTAATTGCAAAATATTGTAAAGCAATCTTGTAGAGCATCAAATTCCTTATATCTTTTGTACTAATTTTTTTTCCATATTCTCAATAATTTCGCCGCTGGGGGGCGCTAAAGCAATATACATGTATGTTTTTTATTTTTTATTTTTTATTTTTTCAAATTTTGAATGCAAACAATGCACTTTACTGTAAAATATTATAGAGCAGACTTGTAGAGCATCAAATTACTTACAACTTTTGTAATAAACTTTTTCCAGAATTCTTAATAGTTTCACCACTAGAGGGCGCGAAAAAATGTGCTTGCAAGACTTCCAGTTTTTTCAGATTTTGAGGACAAACAATGCATTTCAGTGCAAAATATTGTAAAGCAAACTTGTAGAGCATCAATTTTATTATAACTTTTGTACCAAACTTTTTCTCCTATTCTCAATAGTTTCGCCGCTAGAGGGCGCGAAAAAATGTGCTTGTGAGACCTACCGAATTTTTTCAGGACAAAAAATGCATTTCAGTGCATAATATTCTAGTGAAAAGTTATGGAGCATCAAATTCCCTACAATATTTTTCTTTAATTCCCAATAAATTCGACGCGAAATATTTGAAATTTTTGATTTTATTATTAAATTTTCCATTTTTTTTTAAATATCTGAATTTAAAATTTTTGCTTTTTTTTCGAATTTTTAAACTTTTGGTTTTATTATGAAATTTTTGATACGAGAAATTTTTGATTTTTTTTTTGAACTTTTCGAAATTGTTAACAATTTCTTTATTAATTCTTTTATACCGAAATTTTTGCAATATTCGAAGTATATTAATTTTTTTTTAAATTTTCAACGAAATTGACATTTTGCTATTTTCGAAGTTTTTTGATTTATTTTGAAATTTTTAATAATTAAAAATGAAATTGTTATTGAAATTATTTTGAAATGTTCATAAAATATTTGAAATTTTTAATTTTATTATGAACTTTTTGAAATTTTTAATTAAAATTCTCCATTTTTTTTTTTAATTTCTGCATTTTGCCTGCCTTTGGTTTTATTAGGAAATTTTTGATACTAGAAATTTTTGATTTTTTTTTTGAAATTATCGAAATCGTTAAAAATTTTTTATACCGAAATTTTTACAATTAACGAAGTTTTTTAATTTTTTTAAATTTTCTATGATATTGCAATTTTCGAATTTTTTTTATTTATTTTGAAATTTTTAATAATTATAGTGCTTTTTAAAAATGGAATTGTTATTGAAATTATTTTGAAATTTTCATGAAATATTTGAAATTTTTGATTTCATAATGAAATTTTCCAAATTTTTTTATTAAATTTCTACTTTTTTTTTGAATTTCTGCATTTTTTCAAGTATTTGAACTTTTTAAACCTTTGCTTTTATTATGAAATTTTTGTTACCAGAAATTTCTCATTTTTTTTTGAAATTTTCGAATTTATTAAAAAATTCTTTATTAATTTTTTTATATTGAAATTTTTGCAATTATCGAAATTTTTTTTTAAATTTTCAATATAATTAAAATTTTGCCATTTTCGAAATTTTTTGATTCATTTTAAAATTTTTAAATATTATAGAGTTTTTTAAAACGTATGAAAATTTTTTTTTCGAAATCTCAATAGAAATAATTCTTTCTTTTAACCAGTAAAAAAAAATTCATCTATTTTAATTACAAAATGGTAAGAAAATTTACAAGAGAATAATAATTTAGCATTATTTTTACACGTAATTATTTAAAAAAAATCGCTGACTAAACGTGGCTCTTACGATATTATAAACAATTTTTTATTTAAATTCTGTGCAGTTCCAATACTTTTAAGCCGGATTTTTCGTTGCCATCAGGTAGTTTGATACTGGTGACGTCACAACGTTCTCTCGTTCTTACACTTTGACTATAACATTAATTATTTATTAAAAATCTTTATAGTATTAGTCCGAATAGGTTGAATAAGAATACAAGTGACATCCCAAAGCTGGTTTTCACCCTCCACAATCATTGTTATATTCCCTAACTACAAGAGCACTCCTGTTAGCCCTTGTAGGAGTAATTTGTTCCCCCTACACTTTATCATCTTTTGTTTTTGTTATGTGATTGTTACGTGTTAACGTGTACGAATATAACTTAAATGTTTGCTACAGAATGAAGATTATTCCCATTATAAAATTTAATAAGTAACTTGTTTTGAGCTACCATATGTTTTTTTATATATTTTTTTCGGTATCATATGTTGATTTATTTAATACGAACCTGTCAGTCATATTTTAAAAGCGGCTACAACTTTTTAATTTCAGTAATGGCTTTTTATGCAAATAAATCCGTAACGAGTCAACAACAATTTTTATACAAGACATAATTACACGTCTGATGTACACCAAAGACAATTAACATAATAAAGATATGTCCATTTAGTCTACCGTGAAGTGATACAGGGACGTTCGTTGATTTAAAAATTGATAAATTTTTTACATTTTGTTTTCAATTTTTCAAATTAAAATACATTATTTTTCTCTTGCAAATAATGAGACAAATATAAATCCTAAACGCGAGAATTTCTTAAAATATATTTTTTTATTTATATTCTTGTTTTAACTTTTTAATAGGACGCCTATGGAAGTAGTACATATTTTTCGAAACATGCAAAGGTTTAAGAAACTTTATGCACGTATGTAGATCCACCTGTTCACTTCTGCAAATAATAATTAAAATAATAATAATAATTGGTTTGTATTATGCATTTAAAATGATCCTTTATGTACAAATTCAATAATAATAATAATAACCTATCATTTTAAAAATGATCATTGTTAATTAGTTTTTCTAACAATACTAATTGTTATCGATCAATATAGGGTAAATTACAGCTTTGGGTTATAATTCTTTGTAAACTATAATTATATAATTAAAAAATCATTAAGTTGGCACAGAAGTTTTGTATTTTCTAGGAATTAGTATTAGAAAAAATTGTTTTATACTTTTTAGCTGTATCAATTTTAACTTTTTCTTTTTTTTTAACTTCCTAATAATCACTAATTAACTTGTATTCAAAAGTTAAGTAAAAAAAATATTTCATAAATTTTAATTTGGCCAATTAATGTTTATACTATAACGAGGGGGAAACCGCAGGGAAAAATTTGTACACCTAATTCCTCTACGTTAAAAAATTCCCGCAATTCCTCGCAATTCCCTGAAATTCCTCGCAATTCCTCGCAATTCCCTGCAATTCCTCGCAATTCCCTGCAATTCCTCGCAATTCCTCACAATTCCTCGCAATTCCCCGCAATTCCTCGCAATTCCTCGCAATTCCTCGCAATTCCCCGCAATTCCTCGAAATTCCCCGCAATTCCTCAAAGCATTTCCGTTGACAATTTTCAGGATTCTATTAGCGTTTCTCTCCTTTCCTAATTTTTTTTTGCAATAGAGAAAATTTAATACAATTTACAAATTTTCCAGAACTACTTAATTATACTCGCCAAAGAGATCACAACACCTTTATGTAACTCGTTACGTCTTTCTCAAGCAAGCAGCTCCTGTTATATCAAATTTCTAAAAATTATAAAAAAAAATTAAAAAGCACTTACCATCTTCCTATAGCATAATAAATAATATTTTCCATTTATTTTCCTAATTTAAAAAAATCTTTTATCTAAATTAAGAGAAAAGAACCTTTTCATTGTGAAATCTGTTAATTTTTATATTATTGTTTGTAAAAAATTAGTATTGTGATTATAGGAGCATACTAAATTATTATATTTAAAAGTGCCAACATAATGAATACCCTGTATTTTTGAAGAAACACGTAAAAAATAATTCTTGTCGATAAGTTTTTTTGAAATTATGCTAGTTTCTAATTTTTGCAGGTTTTTTAAAATCAATAAAAAATCCGGCAATCTGATTATTGTAGGAAAATAAAATACGGCATTTTTAAAAAAATAAACTTTTATATTCAAGAAAAATAAAATGACAACGTGTTTTATATAATACTATCCAACTAATTAAGTAATATCACAACTAAACGAAAAATTCTGCATATTCAAATATATTTAAAAAACAAAAACTGTTAGATACAGTAAACATTGGTGTTAAAAAAAATTCTAAAAGAAAGAAATTTTTACAGATTTAAAAAAGACCTTTTAAGTAGTTTGTATTTTTTTTCGATGTTTACCCGATCAGATCTTTTTAATTCGAAAGGCCTATTTCTAATTAGCTTGACAGGCCCGTAAAATATGTATTTTGGGGTAACAACTGCGATGTCTTCTGATGAGGGCCATTCTAAATAACCAGATTTTTCAACGAAAAATTTCATCTGAAAACCATTTTCCATATTTGCTAAAACTATTCCGATATACCATCTTTCGTCATAGTAAACTGCGTAATAATGATCCATGATAATGTTTATTTCCTGATCCTTATTTTTGTTTTCTTCATCCGATAAGGACGAAAACGTTTCGGGGTCAGATGAATCATTCAATTCTATGACTTCATTGCTGTCGCTTTCATCTGAGCTCTCATCAAGCTCAGATTCGAGTCTCAGACTGATCTAATAACCAGCAGTAGGACGATTTTTTTACTACACGGAAGTCCCCTTCCCCCACGTTAATTTTTATATAAGGATCTTTCTCCGTAATTTCTTTTATGCTGTTGGAGAAGTCCTTCAAGCCGGCACCGCGAATTGAGTCTTTGCTTGGTCTTATTTCATTTAAAATATCATTTCCATCCTGTCCAATAAGGCGATCTGCATCACATATAACCGGGCATAAATCTGATAAGGCCTCATCCTCGGCTTCATCATTCTGAATAATTATATTACCATCTATCAACTTATCGTCTTCGTCTACTAAGTCGGTCAAATCTATTTTGTTTTTCTTACTATTTTTGACATTAATTTTTCCAATATCTACAAAATTCAAAATGTTCTTAAACCTTTCAGTTATATCCATTGTTTCGACATCTACATTAGCCTCAGGATAGACAATCATACCAAGTTCCTTAGCATCCGAAATGCATGCAAAAGAAGCTTCCTTTATAATTAAACTAATATCACTGTCTGATAGACTGATGTTAATATTTTTAGAAGATTCTACAGAAATTTTTTCACGTGTACTTCGAATCTGTTCTCGAGGAAAAACAAAATTTTCTTTTAAGTCACTCAAAATATTATTAATTGTTTTTAATCTGTCCATTCTAGAAAGTATATCCTTTAAACTAAAGTTTACCACTGTCGAAAATGTAGAAGTTAACGAACGGGTACTTCGAAAATTTTTTTCGCATGTTTGGCTACTGAAAATCCAAGGTAGAAACATTTCGGGCAATAACTCAGAATTTTCTTGAAACAATTTTATTAACTTAATGAGATGATGAGCATTTATTTCTATGCACAGATAGCAGTTATCAGATAAAAAATTGTTTTTCAGGCAATAATCCTTATGATTACGAATCCAATTGCGCCAAATTCTTAAAAAAAAAACTGCGTACCACATATTATATATTCGTTTTTTTACTGTTAATTTTATATCCAAAAAAGCAGTCAAAACTAAATGCATAATGTTTAGGTAACTACGGGTTGCAATACTTTCTGGAATGTCACACAGCATTTTACTTACTTTCGTATCACAAATTTTTTCGGCAGCTCGAAAGTTCATTTTATCTTCTGGTTTTATATCGGACATTGTAAGCAAATGGTGGTCTTTCGGAATATTGTCGATTAATTGTTCTAAATGAGTTACTGACGCTACTTTACCCATCGGCAATGTAATTTCTTTTTTTAATAACCGGGTCCTCATTTTTGTTAATATATGTACGTGATCTTGAAAATAACTTACATTCTCTAGCTGTAATTCCATTTGGAACGATGGCCACACTGTAAGAGGACATGGAATTATTTTGTTATGTTCTTTGGCATTACGATTTTCAATTTTGGATGACTTTTTACAGTTACTATCCTTGCTACTAGTGTCTTCTTTTTCTTCATAGGGAAAGGATGACACCACTATCATTGCTTTCAAAAGCGGGTATCACCATCAGAAAATATACCCAATATTTCAATATTATATGAATTAGCAGTTTTTTTGAAATAGTCCCAAAGGTCTTACTAAAATAAGAACTCTGTCTAACACCCACAAAAAACCAAATCATTCTAGAATAATAATGCGTTAGTAATAGTACACCAAAGTATACCTAAGTCAAGTAACCGATGTCGGATAATATTAAGCGAGATATTAAGTAAACTTCAGGCTATCTCACCGTGTATATGAAATCCATATGAAGAGTATATGATTTCCTATACTAAGTATATGATTTTTTTTTCGAGTAGGGCTAGAAATGGTGTGTCTTGTTTTCTCTTCATTTTACGCGCCTCTGAGGAACCACCACTCACTGGATGTATTGTAAGTTGTTAATAATAGATAGCGTAAAGAATAAAAAATTATATTTTTTCGAATTTGAAGCTTTCGAAGTAACTTAGATATTCATTTCAAGAACCATTATTGCTCGAATTCAACGAAAAGTAATAGGCCTCAAATAAACCTAAATAAAGATTTTTAGGTTAAGTAATAAATATTTCCAATTTACGTGCTCCAAAGTCCGATTAGTATTTAGGTTTACTAAAAAATCCGTAGATTTGATAACAATACTAGGCGAGAATTAGACTCGAATTACATGAACGGTAGGTGAGAAAAAAAATTGGAGATTTCAGGCGGTGAAGTATTTAAGACAAAGTTTTAAAGCTCAAAAATTGTATGTTCCCTTTAGAAAAAATCCGCTAGAGCCCTTATAAAGTATAATTTAAATAAGAAAATTCTCGAAAAATACCTGCTAATTCCTGCAATTCCCAGCAATTCCTCGCAATTCCTCGCAATTCCTCGCAATTCCCCGCAATTCCTCGCAATTCCTTGCAATTCCTCGCAATTCCTCGCAATTCCTCGCAATTCCCCGCAATTCCTTGTAAATTCCTCCCAATTCCCCGAGCTTGTACACCTAATTCCTTCTGCGGTTTCCCCCTCGTACTATAATAATTCATCTTAGAAAATTTTAAGTTTTTTGGTATTTTTTTTTTAATAAAAAATTATTTATCATTCACTGTTATTATCATTTAAAATAAAGATTATTTTTTTCTCGCAATTTTTGATTGTACAAATTATTTTTTTATACAACCTGTCCACGTATGAGGTTTACAAGAGGAAAAGAAAAATTGCTATTATTGATTATATCAAAAAATGTCATAAAAAATTTTTTAAAGGTATGATAAAACCTGATTTTTTTTTCAGTTTTTAGAATAAGCCAAACATTTTATCAAGAATGACACTTTTCGATAAAACCAAAAATAAAAATATTTCTCTTGCTGTGAACAAAATTTTAATAAAGATCAAATTATGAATTTTTTGATTTTTTGGAAATTTGTCTATTAAGAATTTTATAAAATGGCTCATTCGCTCCTAATTTTACCCCTAAACTATTTAAAAAAATGTTTCTGAATTATTGTTTCTTTGTACTCGTAGCAAATTGCATATTTATACCCAATAACAACAAAAAAATAAACAATATATTAAAATCGACTCAATACTATTAAAAAGAGGATGAAACATTTCATAAGTGGGAATTTTTTCAAAAATTTTTAAACAAGAATTGTGACCTTGAGAAAAGGAAGAGACCGATATGAGGAAAAATCAAAAATGCTTATAGTTGTGGTCTCTCCCTATTTTCACAACCACAATTTTTTATCTAAAATTTTGAAAAAAATCGCATATATTGAATATTATTTTTTCTTTCCAACTACAGTTAGCAAATTTTAATAGCTTTGATAGTTTTTTGTTACAGGGGTTAAACAATAAGAAAACTAAAAATTTTAATACCAAACTTTTTTTATACCCCAAAAAAACAAAAAATAATTAATATATTAAAATAAACTATAAATGCTGTTAGAAAGATAATAAAACATCTTACAAGTAGAAATTTTTTCAAAAATTTTTAAACAAGAATTGTGACCTTGAAAAAAGGGAGAGACCGATATGAGGAAAAATCAAAAATTCTTATAGTTGTTGTCTCTTCCTATTTTCACACCCACAATTTTTAATCTAAAATTTTGAAATTGTATATATAGAATATTCTTTTCTCTTTCCAACTACAGTTAGCAAATTTTACTGGTCTTAATAGTTTTTTTGTTACGGGGGTTATTCGATATGAAAAAAAAATATCTTTTATAGGCCAAAAAAAAAAAAACAAAAAATAATTAATATACTAAAATAAACTAAATACGGTTAAAAAGAGGACAAAATATTCTATAAGTGGGAGTTTTTTCAAAATTTTTAAACAAAAATTGAGAACTTGGGGAAAGGGAGATACTAAAATGAAGAAAATTCAAAAATCCTTATACTTAAGGTCTCTCCCTATTATCAAAACCATAATTTTTTATCTAAAATTTTGAAAAAAATTGTTTATATAGAATATTCTTTTCTTTTTCCAACTACAGTTAGCAAATTTTACTGGTGTTAAAAGTTTTTTTGTTACGGGGGTTAATCGATATGAAAACAAAAATATCTTTTATACCCCCAAAAAAAAAAAAATTAATATATTAAAAAAACCTAAATACTGTTAAAAAGAGGAAGAAATATTCTATACGTAGGAATTTTTTCAAAATTTTTAAACAAAAATTGAGAACTTGGGGAAAGGGAGAGACCAAAATGAGGAAAATTCAAAAATCCTTATAGTTAAGGTCTCTCCCTATTCTTAAAACCACAATTTTGTATCTAAAATTTTGAAAAAAATTGTATATATAGAATATTCTTTTCTCTTTCCAACTACAGTTAGCAAATTTTACTGGTGTTAATAGTTTTTTTTTGTTACGGGGATTAATCGATATAAAAATAAAAATATCTTTTATACCAAAAAAAAAAAACAAAAAATAATTAATATATTACAATTAACTAAATACTGTTAAAAAGAGGACAAAATATTCTATAAGTGGGAAATTTTTCAAAATTTTTATACACAAATTGAGAACTTGGGAGGAAGGGAGAGACCAAAATGATTTGTGGTCTCTCTCTATTCTCACAACCACAATTTTTATCTAAAATTTTGAAAAAATTCTTATATGTAGTATATTTTTTCTCTTTCTATCCATAGTCAGTAGTTTTTAATAACAGTTATACTTTTTTTGTTACAGGGTCTAAACAATATGAAAACTAAAAATTTAACAACAAAATTGCTTTTATATCCTTTAACAATAAAAAAATATATAATAAAATTAATTAAATACTATTAAAACATACCAGTTGTTTCTGTGTAAAATTATCTTATACAAAATTACAAATTTTTTTGAATTAGTTGTGGGAAAAAATAATAATTTTCGGGGGTAAATACATAAAGAGATAATTTTTTTTATCGATAATGTAGAAAGTTTTATTGTCATGGCAAAACAATCGAGAACCAAACGAGTGAAAACATTTCGTTTCTAATCACGTTATTTAAAATTCAAACTTCCACTTTCAAAAAAAATGTTTGAAACAATCAGAAATTAGTAAAAAAGTGGAAAAAAACAGATAGAAAAAGTTTTAAACATATACAAATTAGTAAAAAAGGATTGGAAGTGGAAAAAGAAAAGTTTGAAATATAAAGAAAACATTAAAAAAGGGTGAGGAAAACTGAAAAAAAATTGAAACAGAAAACAAAAAATTGGGGAGGAATTAAAGTCTTCCAAAACATCGTTTCCATTTACTCATTTTGTTTCCAACTTTTTTTCTCACTTCCCTCCTTTTTATCCCCTACTTTTTTAGTGTTTTCCCGGTTTCAAATTTTTTTGGACTTTTTTGTTCTACTTTTTAATGCCAATCACTTTTTTTTAAAAGAATTTTTAGTGAATTCTTAAGGGATTTAATCATTAAAAATAAATTGGTAGGAATTGTGGCCCCCAAGATCTCCTGATTTGAACCATCGTAATTATAAGTTTAATATAATAAATTTTATTGTTTTCAGTTCTAAAACATATTCAGCGTTTTCCTATTCTTCAGATTGAATTTCTTAGTTGAGTATTTTTTTATTATAATTTATTTTTTTGATATAAGAATAGATAACAATGAAGCATAAAAAAGTTTAATTTTTTGATTTAATAGTAAAATTGGTATATAAGATATTTTTATAGTGCAATTAGATTCGTTTGAGGATTTAATAAATATCTGTGAAGAATTTTAAAAGTGTCTACTTTCTATTATCCGCGAGAAGCTATAAAAGTGATCAAACAACAATAATGGAGGTCCAAATGAAGCGTAGGAGATCTGAAAGTTATTAGTATTGACGTTGATTCTATTGTGTAAACAAGAAATGTGAACGAAACCTTTCAAGCCATTTGTAAATGTATTTTGTGACTGCTTTCATTACGGATATATCATGAATATAATTCTTGAAAATATTTATATTGTTATTGTTCTCTAATTGTTATTTATATTAGTGTGTGGTATTTGAAAGGGTTATAAAAATGTCACTTGTGAGCTATACATTGGATTTTAATTTGAAAAAATCGGATAAAAAGAAAAAAAATAGCAAAAATAGAAAAGTAAGAATGATGGGAAAAAACAGGAACAAATTGGAAAAAATAGGAAAATAGAAAAACGGGAAATATAGAGAAAATAAGCAAAATGGGGACAAACAGAAAAGTAGTGAAAATAGTAAAAAAATTAAAATCCAGTAAAAAAAATAGTAAAAAAGTGTAAATACCTAGTAAAAAAGACGATTAAAATAGGGAAAAATAAATAAAATGGAAAATTCGAAAAACAGAAAAATAATTAGCAAAAACAGGAAAGTAAGAAAAATAGGAAAAAACTGGAAACAATAGCACATGAGAAAAATAGGAAAAAATTGGAAAAAATATAGGAAAAATAGACAAAATGGGGAGAAATAGAAAAAGTAATGAAAAATAGTAAAACAATTTTAAAAAGCAGTAAAAAATAGTAAAAAAGAGTAAAAAAAATAGTAAAAAAGAGGAAAAATAAGGAAAATGGGAAATAATATGAAAAAATTGGAAAAACAGAAAAAAAATTAGCTGAAACAGAAAAGGTAAGAAAAATAGGAAAAAACTGGAAACAATAGGAAATGAGAAAAATAGGAAAAAAAGTAAATATAGGGAAAATAGGCAAAATGGGTAGAAATAGAAAAAATGGTGAAAAATATTTAGGAATATTAAAAACAGTAAAAAAATAGTAATAAAAAATCGGAAAAACAGAAAAAAAATAGCTGAAACAGAAAAAGTAAGAAAAATAGGAAAAAACTGGAAACAATAGGAAATGAAAAAAATAGGGAAAAATAGGAAAAAAAAGTAAATATAGGGAAAATAGGAAAAATGGGTAGAAATAGAAAAAATAGTGAAAAATATTTAGAAATGTTAAAAATAGTAAAAAAATAGTAACAAAAAATCGGAAAAACAGAAAAAAATATAGCAAAAACAGAAAAGTAAGAACAATAGTAAAAAAATAAACAAATATTGGAAACAATAGGACATGAGAAAAATAGGAAAAAAAGAAAAAAAGGAAATTTAGAGTAAATAAGCAAAATGGGAACAAATAGAAAAAAATAGTGAAAAATGTAAAAAATATTAAAAACTAGTAAAAAATAGTAAAAAAGAAAAAAAAATATTAAAAAAGGAAAAAAATTGCGAAAAATACGGAAAATGGGTAGAAATAGGAAAAATATTTAAAAAACAGTAAATTAACATATAGTAAAAAAAGGAAAAAATAGGGAAACATAGGAAAAATGGGGAAAATATCAACAAATCAGAAAACCAGAAAAAAACATTGCAAAAACAGAAAAATAAGGAAAATAGGAAAAAATTGGAATCAATGGGAAATGGGAAAAATATTGAAAAATGGGAAAAATATGAAAAAATCGGAAGGAACAGAAAAATAATAGCAAAAAACAGAGAAAGTTATAAAATAGGGAAAAATGGTAAAAAACAGGAAACACTGGAGACAATTAGAGAAAAATAGGAAAAAAACGATGAAATATTGAAAAATAGTAGAAGAAGTAGAAGAAAAAAACAGGAAAAAATAGGAAAAACAGAGTATAAAGTACTGGAAAAAAGAGAAAAATAGAAAAAAAAATTGAGAAAATTTGGAAAACAGGGAAAGAGAGAAAAATATAGACTTCCGGGGTTCACTCGTAATTCAGTGAAATGTAGGATGAGTATTATTATTATTATTATTATTATTAAATAGGAAAAAATAGGGAAAAATAGGAAAAAAATAGAAAAAAAAATGAAAAAAAGTAGAGAAAAAAGTAAAACAAGCAAAGATGCTAAAAATTGCTGAAAAACACGAGAAATCGAAAAATATCGCTAAAAATCCCAAAAAAAAAATCGTAAAAATGGGCAAAAAAATCGAAAAAAAAATATCAAAGAAATCAAAATAAAATCCCGAAACAAAATCGCAAAAAAATCTCAAAAAAAATTTTTAGAAATATTGGAAAAATTGCAAATGTAAATAATCGGAAGATAATCGCAAAAAATGGCAAAAAATTAAAAAAAAATTGCAAATAGCTACCAAAAAACCGAAAACAATTGTAACCATTTAGAATATTTAAGAAAAAATTAAAAAAATCTTAAGAATTAAAAACCAGTGGAAAAAGAAAAATGAGAAAAATTAGAAAAAACGGAAAGAAATAAAATAAAAAACAAATAACAGAAAAACCAAAAAATCAGAAAACTTGAAAAATCGAAAATAAGAAAGAAACAAAAAAAAAACAAAACAAAAAAAACTGAAAAATGAGAAATCAAAAACAAGAGAAAATACGAAAAAAATCTAAAAAAAAAGGTAAAAAATCCCAAAAAATCGCAAAAGTAGGAAAATACAGGGAAAAGAGAAAAATATAGACAAAAATGGGAAAAATGGGTGAAATAATCAAAAACATGAACAAATAGTACAAGATAGAAAAAAACAGGAAAAATTATAGGACAAAAATAGGAAAAAAAGGAGAAAAAACTAAAGAAAGCAAAAAACGCTAAAAATCGCAAAAAAACCAAAAGAAGAAATCGAAAAATATCGCCAAAAATCGCAAAAAAAATTGAAAAAAAATCACAAAGAAATCGAAATAAAATCCCAAAACAAAACCGCAAAAAACCTAAAAAAAAGGTAAGAAATCTCAGAAAATGGCAAAAAGATTTAAGAAAAATGGGAAAAAATTACAAAAAAATGCAAATTCCGGAAAATAATCCCAAAAAATTAAAAAGAATTCAAATAAATCGAAAAAAATCAGAGTAATAAGAAAAAAATGAGAAAGAAACAAAAAATCAAAAAAAAAAACAGAAAAAATTGAAAAATTACAAATAGAAAACGAGAAAAAATCTAAAAAAATAAAATATTGTAAAAAATTGAAAAACCATAACATTTCACAAAAACTGAAAAAAAACGCGAAAAAAAAAACAAAAAATTCTAAAAATCGCAAAAAAAAATAAAAAACGCAAAAGATCAAAAAATATCGCAAAAAATTGCAAAAAAAAATCGTAAGAAATGCAGAAAGAATACAAAAAATGAAAAAATTGAAATAAATCACAAATAATTACAAAAGCATCTCAAACCAAAAAGGCCAAAAAGCGTAAAAAATCTAAACAAAATCCCAAAAAAAATGGAAAAAAAAACAGTAGAAAATGCCAAAAAATCAAAAAAAATCAGAAAAAATTGCAAATGCAAAAGCTCAAAAAATCGAAGAAAAAGGGAAAAAATAAACGCAAAAAATGGTAAAAACTCGCAAAAATTAACCAAAAACCATCTAAAAAAAATGAAAAATTCCCAATAAATTGAAATAAAAAATCAGAGGAATAAGAAAATCAGAAAACAAAAGAAAGAAATAGAAAAAAAAACAGAATAAGCAAAAAACTGAGGTAAAATTAGAACCAATTGAAAAAAACAAATAGGAAAAAATAGGAAAAATGGGAAACCATAACATTTCAAAAAAACTGAAAAAAAACGCGAAAAAAAAAACAAAAAATTCTAAAAATCGCAAAAAAAAATAAAAAACGCAAAAGATAAAAAAATATCGCAAAAAATTGCAAAAAAAAACGGTAAGAAATGCAAAAAGAACAGAAAGAATAAAAAAAATGAAAAAATTGAAATAAATCACAAATAATTACAAAAACATCTCAAACCAAAAAAAAGCTTAAAAAATCTAAACAAAATCCCAAAAAAAATGGCAAAAAAAACAGCAGAAAATACCAAAAAATCAAAAAAAAATAATCACAAAAAATTGCAAATGCAAAAGCACAAAAAATCGAAGAAAAATGAAAAAAATAAACGCAAAAAATGGTAAAAATTTGCAAAAGTTAACCAAAAAACCATCTAAAAAAAAATGAAAAATTCCCAATGAATTGAAATAAAAAATCAGAGGAATAAGAAAATCAGAAAACAAAAGAAAGAAACAGAAAAAAAAATAGAATGAACAAAAAACTGAGGTAAAATTAGAACCAATTGAAAAAAACAAATAGGAAAAAATAGGAAAAATGGGAAAAAATAGAAAAAGACATGAAAAATAGTAAAAAAATATGAAAAAGGGGAAAAGTAGAGAAAATAGGAAAACGGGTAGAAAAAAAAATAAAAAATGGGAAAAAAAACAGGAAAAAATGAAAAAATATAATTAGCGCTCTCACCATTTTTCCCCGATTTCCAATTTTGTACTGATATCATTTATTTGGGTATATAAAGAATGTCTTATTTAGTATTTATGTGCAAAGTTCAATTTTTAGTAATTATGCGTTCAAAATTTATATATATTTTAAAATATAAAATATGTAAAATTTGCGCTCTCACCATTTTTTTAAAAATTTGAAAAATTGTTTTTATCGGAAACTGAAAGAGTTAGAGCATAACTGATTAATTTTTTCTAATCTAGGTCCTTTAGAATACATTTTTGTTAAATTTTATTAAAATCTGATTAACGTCAAATTTTTGAAAAATGTACATGTTTATTGGATTCAAATTTTTCTCGTCAATTTTTTTTCCCCAATTTCCAATTTTGTACTGATATCATTTTTTAGAGTATGTATAGAATGTCTCATTTAGTATTCATTTATAACGTTTAATTCCTTAGTAATTATACGTTAAAAAGTTATAAACATTTTAATATATAAAATATGTAAAATTTGCGCTTTCACCATTTTTTTAAAATAATTTCCAAAATTGTTTTTATCAGAAACAAATATAGTTAGAGAAAAACTATTTTAATTTTTGCAATCTACGCCATTTAGACTACATTTATGTTAAATTTTGGTAAAATCTGATTAACGGCAAATTTTTGAAAAATGTATATATTTATATCTATCAAATTTTTTTCGTTAAATTTTTTTTCTCCGACTTCCAAGTTTGTACTATTATTGTTTATTAGTGTACATATAAAACATGTCATCTAGTATTTATATACAAAGTTTTATTTCTTTATATTTATTGATTCAAAAGTTATAAATATTTTAATATACACAGAATTTGCGCTCCCACCATTTTTTTAAATATCCAAAAATTTATTTTTCTCTATTACTTATAGAACTGATCTGCATTTTCTATAATCTACATCAAAAAAATAATAATAAATAGTTTATATACTAACAAAATCAATAATACAATTTTAATTATAAATAGATTATGTCAACGCACATTAATTTTTCATGGTGACTAATTGCCTAATAGTAATATAGATACGTAATTGGACGTATCAATATTTTATTTGTACTATACAAAAGTGCAAAAATTAAATCATTCTATCAATTATTATGAATTGCGTCCACTGAAAGAATACTTAATGCGTATTTGGCTTTAATAAAAATAATTATTGGGGTTCATTTATAATTAAAAACAACAATGCGCTATAGTTTGTTATAAATAATTTATCAATCCAGTTATTAAAAAAATAACCTTATTATTTTTAATTTGATATCGAATTATTTTTTTATATATTATAAAATTTTTATATAACCTACAATTTCGTTAATTAAATTTCTTCATATAAAATATAATTTTATATAAAAAAATTCTTACTTGATACCGTTTCAGGAAATTCGATCGTTCTTGGTGAAAATGAAACTCGATATTAATTTACCTCCTTCGTGGACATGAAGGATTTTTCTAGTCGTGCAAGTAGCAGTTTCTGCTCATCTAGAGGTCGTTTAACCTTGCTCACATATCCAAGAAGTTGTTTACATGGGCGTAGATTACTGGAGTAATGAGGGTGTAAAAAAAAATGGGTCTAATCCTGTTTGCGATAAAGTAAATTAGCATATTAATATTTATTTTATTGATTTTAAATAGGTTTCCAATTCAAGTGCTTTTTTTTTAATTATTATTTTTTACTAAAGAAATTGTAATTTAAAATACTTAATTTTTTCTTATATATGACTTTTACTTATATTTATTTTTATTTTATTGTTATTGTAGTATATAACCCTGGATCCTGGATTTTTTTTAAATTTTTTCTATCAAGTTCCAATTATTTTTATTATAATTGTATTGTATAATTCTTTATTTGTTTATTTACAACAAAAAAGGCAAGAAATAAAAAAAATCTTCTTTTTCTAATTGTTCCTATCAAGAAGTCCAAAAAATCACTTATCGGCCCTTATTTCATCCAAAACTATCATTTTTTTTTATAATTTTGGACTTTGCCCATTGGTGCTCTGTACCAAAATTTTTTATTGTAATAAATTTCGAATTTTCTATTTTTTTTTTAATTTTCTTATCCACCAGTCCAAAAAATCGCTAATGAGCCCTTATTTTCATCTAAAACTATTATTTTTTTTTAATAATTTTGGACTTGACCAATTGTTCGTCTGCACAAAAATTTAGTATTGTCCTATTGTAGGAAATGCCAAATTTTAAGTCCAAAAAATTTCTTAGGCCCACATTTTTCACCTAAATTTTATAAAAAAAAAATTTCCATCATTTTGGACTCTGCTCTGTACTGAAATTTTGTATTGTAGCAAATTTCGAATTTTCTATTTTTTTTTTAATTTTCTTATACACCAGTCCAAAAAATCGCTAATGAGCCCTTATTTTCATCTAAAACTATTATTTTTTTTTAATAATTTTGGACTTGACCAATTGTTCGTCTGCACAAAAATTTAGTATTGTCCTATTGTAGGAAATGCCAAATTTTAGGTCCAAAAAATTTCTTAGGCCCATATTTTTCACCTAAATTTTATAAAAAAAAAATTTCCATCATTTTGGACTCTGCTCTGTACTGAAATTTTCTATTGTATCAAATTTCGAATTTTCTAGATTTTATTTTTAATTTTCCAATCAAGAAGTCAAAAAAATCGCTTATATTTTCATCTAAAACTATAAAAAAAATTGTTTCATAATTTTCGATTCAACCAATTGTTCCTTTGTACCAAATTATCATATTGTAGCAAATTTTGAATTTTCTAGGTTTTTTTTTAATTTTTCTGTCAAGAAATCTAAAACTATTAAATTTTTTTTTTCATATTTTCTGAATCTACATATTGTTTTTATGTACTAAAATTTCCTATTGTAGCAAATTTCGAATTTTCTAGATTTTTTTTAAATTTTCCAACCAAGAAGTCCAAAAAATCATTTACGATCCTTTATTTTCATCTAAAACTTTGGAAAATATATTTTTTCCATAATTTTGAAGTTTACCAATTGTTTTCCTCTAATAAAATTTCCTATCGTACCAAATTTTTAAATTTCTAGATTTTTTTTTAATTTTTCCATCGGGACGTCCAAAAAATCGCTTATTGGCCCTTATTTTCATCTATAACCATTTAAAAAATATTTTTCGTCATTTTTAAAATTAAAAATTGTTTCTCCACACTAAAATTTCCTATTGTAGTAAATTTAGATTTTTCTAGAGTTTTTTTAAAATTTTTCTATCAAGAAGTCCAAAAAAATCCCTTACTGGCCGTTATTTTCAGCTAAAACTATTATACATTTTTTTTTATAATTTTTGACTACCAATTATTTCCCTGTACAAAAATTTCTTATTGCAGCAAATTTTAAATTTTCTGCATTTTTTTTAATTTTATAATAAAGAAATCTATAAAATCGCTTATTGGATTACATTATCATCTAAAACCATTTAAAAAATATTTTTTTATAATTTTGGACTTTACCAATTATTTCTCTGCACTAAAATTTCCTATTGTAGCAAATTTCAAATTTTCTAGATTTTTTGAAATTTTCCTATTAATAAATCCAAAAAATCGCTTATTGGCCCTTATTTTTTAAATAAACCATTTAAAAAATATTTAATATAAGTTTGGACTTTACTAATTGTTTCTTTGTACTAAAATTTCGTATTGTAGCAAAATTCAATTTTTCGAGATTTTTTTTGAAATTTTCCTATTAAGAAGTCCAAAAAATCGCTTAGTGGCCCTTATTTTTAAAATTAACTATTTAAAAAATGTTTATTAATATTTTGGACTTTACTAATTGTTTCTTTGTACTAAAATTTCGTATTTTAGCAAATTTTAAATTTTCTAGATTTTTTTTGAAATTTTTCTATTAGAAGTCCAAAAAATCGCATATTGGCCCTTATTTTTTAAATAAACCATTGAAAAAATATTTATTATAATTTTGAAATTAACCAAATGTTTCTCTGTATTAGAATTTCATATTGTAGCAAGTTTCAAATTTTCTAGATTTTTTTTCGAAATTTTCCTGTCAAGAAATTCAAAAATCGCTTATTAGCCCTTATTTTTATTTAAACCATTTAATAAAAAACCCTTTTTCATAATTTTTTACTTTACCAGTTATTTCTGTTTACTTAAATTTTCTACTGTAGAAAATTTGAAACTTTCCAGATTTTTATTGAAATTTTCCTACGAGAAATCAAAAAAATCGATTATTGGTCCTTATTTTCGTATAAAACCATAAAAAAAATTTTTTCATAATTTTTACTTTACCTATTGTTTCCCTATAGTAAAATTTTCTATTGTAGTAAATTTTAAATTTTCTAGATTTTTTCGAAATTTTCCTGTCAAGAAATCAAAAAAAAATCGCTAATTGGCACATATTTTTATCTAAAACCATTAAAAAAAATATTTTCTATAATTTTGTAGTTTACTTATTGTTTTCCTATACTAAAATTTTCTATTGTAGTAAATTTCAAATTTTCTAGATTTTTTTTTAAATTTTCCTGAAAAAAAAATCCAAAAAATCGCTAATTGGCATATATTTTTATCTAAAACCATTAAAAAAAATATTTTCTATAATTTTGTAGTTTACTTATTGTTTCACTATACTAAAATTTTCTATTGTAGTAAATTTCAAATTTTCTAGATTTTTTTTAAAATTCTCCTAAAAAAAAATCCAAAAAATCGCTAATTGGCACATATTTTTATCTAAAACCATTAAAAAAAATATTTTCTATAATTTTGTAGTTTACTTATTATTTTCCTATACTAAAATTTTCTATTGTGGTAAATTTCAAATTTTCTAGATTTTTTTTTAAATTTTCCTAAAAAAAAAATCCAAAAAATCGCTAATTGGCACATATTTTTATCTAAAACCATTAAAAAAAATATTTTCTATAATTTTATAGTTTACTTATTGTTTCACTATACTAAAATTTTCTATTGTAGTAAATTTCAAATTTTCTAGATTTTTTTTTAAATTTTCTTTAAAAAAAAATCCAAAAAATCGCTAATTGGCAAATATTTTTATCTAAAACCATTAAAAAAAATATTTTCTATAATTTTGTAGTTTACTTATTATTTTCCTATACTAAAATTTTCTATTGTGGTAAATTTCAAATTTTCTAGATTTTTTTTTAAATTTTCCTAAAAAAAAAATCCAAAAAATCGCTAATTGGCACATATTTTTAACTAAAACCATTAAAAAAAATATTTTCTATAATTTTATAGTTTATTAATTGTTTCCCTATACTAAAATTTTCTATTGTAGTTAATTTCAAATTTTCTAGATTTTTTTTAAAATTCTCCTAAAAAAAAAATCCAAAAAATCGCTAATTGGCACATATTTTTATCTAAAACCATTAAAAAAAAATATTTTCTATAATTTTATTGTTTATTAATTGTTTCCCTATACTAAAATTTTCTATTGTAGTTAATTTCAAATTTTCTAGATTTTTTTTTAAATTTTCCTAAAAAAAAAATCCAAAAAATCGCTAATTGGCACATATTTTTATCTAAAACCATTAAGAGAAATATTTTCTATAATTTTATAGTTTACTTATTGTTTCACTATACTAAAATTTTCTATTGTAGTAAATTTCAAATTTTCTAGATTTTTTTTTAAATTTTCCTAAAAAAAAAATCCAAAAAATCGCTAATTGGCACATATTTTATCTAAAACCATTAAAAGAAATATTTTCTATAATTTTATAGTTTACTTATTGTTTCCCTATACTAAAATTTTCTATTGTAGTAAATTTCAAATTTTCTAGATTTTTTTTGAAATTTTCCTGTAAAAAAAATCCAAAAAATCGCTAATTGGCAAATATTTTTATCTAAAACCATAAAAAAAAATTTTTCGATAATTTTATAGTTTACTTATTGTTTCCCTATACCAAAATTTTCTATTGTAGTAAATTTCAAATTTTCTAGATTTTTTTTGAAATTTTCCTGTAAAAAAATCCAAAAAATCGCTAAGTGACACATATTTTTATCTAAAACTATTAAAAAAAAATATTTTTCATTTTGCACTTTACCAATTGTTTCTCTGTATTCATAAAATCGCTAATTCATCTCTATTTAAAATAAAACGATTTTGCCAATCATTTTTCTTTCTCGCTATTTATTTCCTGCTAAACTATTACAAAACAATTCAATATTTGTTTATTAAAATCATCTCTTTGGTTGAAAAATTGTTCTTCGCCTCCGCTGGATTCGAGCCGCGCACAATTTACGATTCCAACTTTATTACGAATAATTATATTACGTTATGTTTAATGGGTTCTATATCTAGATAGAGCGGATAAGAGATCAACCTATACTTAACTTGATACAGAAACGTAAGTAATTATTTAAAAATTAAATGGGAACGCTAAAAGAATTAAATAAACATCTACCGACTAGTATCTTAATTTTATTAAAATAAATGTTTAATGCAAGAGATCAAATTTAATAAAAATATTAATTTTTTTCTATAGAGTATTGTTCAAAAAATTTGGATAGTTAATTTACAAATTTTATGTAAAACATTTTTTTTCATAATTTTGGACTTTACTAATTGTTTTCCTCTACTAATATATTTTTAAGCTAATTTAAAATTTTCAAGATTTTTAAAATTTTTCAAAAAATCTCTATTGGCCCTTATTTTCATCTATAACAATTTAAAAAATTATTTCCTAAAATTTAGTAATGTAGTGAATTTTTGTTTTTTTTTTTTAAATCTTACCATCAAGAAATCTGTAAAATCGCTTATTGGCTCTGATTATCATGTAAAACATTTTTTTGATTTTTTTTCATAATTTTGGACTATACCAATTGTTTCTCTGGTACGAATATTTTTTATTGTAGCAAATTTCGAATTTTCTAGATTTTTTTTTAAATTTTCATTCAAAAAATCTCTCATGGGCCCTTATTTTCATCTTAAACTATTTAGCAATTTTTTTTGTAGTTTTGGACTTTACCAATTGTTTCCCTGAACCAAATTTTCCTATTGTAACAAATTTCGAATTTCCCAGTTATTTTTTTATTTCCCTACCACGAAGTCCAAAAAATCTCTTATGTGTCCTTATTTTCATCTGAAACTACTAAAATTTTTTTTTCATAATATTCGACTCTACCATTTGTTTTAATGTTCCAAAATTTCCTGTTATAGCAAATTTCAAAATTTTTAGATTTTTTTGGAATTTTTTCTATCACAAAGTCAAAAAAATCTCTTATGGGCCCTTATTTTCATCTTAAACTGTTAAGAATTTTTTTTTTATAATTTTGGACTCTACCAATTGTTTCTATGTACTAAAATTTCCTAATGTAGCAAATTTCAAATTTTCTTGATTTTTTTTTTTAATTTTTCAACCAAGAAGTTCAAAAAATCTCTTATGGGCCCTTATTTTCATCTTAAACTGTTAAGAAATTTTTTATATAATTTTGGACTCTACCAATTGTTTCTATGTACTAAAATTTCCTAATGTGGCAAATTTCAAATTTTTTAGGTTTCTTTTAAAATTTTCCTATCAAGAAGTCCACAAAATCGCTTATTAGCCCTTTTTTTTTAAATAAACCATTTAAAAAACATTTTTTCATAATTTTGGACTTTATCAATGATTTCTCTTTACTAAAACTTCCTATTACAGTAAATTTCAAATTTCCTAGATTTTTTTTTTAAATTTTTCTATTTAAAAAAAATATTTTTTGTACTTTTCCAATTGTTTTCCTGTATTAAAATTCTCCATTGTTGAAAATTTAAATCATTTAGATTTTTTTTTTTGAAATGTTCCTTCGAGAAATCCAAAAAAATTGTCTATTGGTCCTTATTTTCGTATAAAACCATCAAAAAAAATTTTTTTTCATAATCTGGACTTTATCAATTGTTTTGTAACAAATTTCAAAATTTCCAGTTTTTTTTTTGAAAGTTTCCTGTAAATAAATCCAAAAAATCGCTTAATCGCACTTATTTTTATCTAAAACCATTTAAAAAAATATTAGTTTTGTAATTTTGTAATTTACCAATTGTTTGCCTGTAGTAAATATTTTTACTGTAAGAAATTTAAAATTTTCTAGATTTTATTTTGAAATTTCCCTATCAAGGAATCCAAAAATCGCTTATTAACACTTATTTTTTTTTAAATCATTAACAAAATACTTTTTCATAATTATTTTGAACTTTACCAGTTGTTTCTCTGTACTAAAATTTTCTATTATAAAAAATTTGAAATTTTCTAGATTTTATTCGAAATTTTCCTGTAAAAAAATCCAAAAAATCGCTAATTGGCACATATTTTTATCTAAAACCGTTAAAAAAAATATTTTCTATAATTTTGTAGTTTACTTATTGTTTTCCAATACTAAAATTTTCTATTGTAGTAAATTTCAAATTTTCTAGATCATTTTTGAAATTTTCCTGTAAAAAAAATCCAAAAAATCGCTAATTGGCACATATTTTTATCTAAAACCATTAAAAAAAAAATTTTCTATAATTTTGTAATTTACTTATTGTTTTCCCATACTAAAATTTTCTTCTAGTTTTTTTTTTGAAATTTTCCTGTCAAGAAATTCAAAAAAATCGCTAATTCTCATATATTTTAATCTAAAACCATTAAAAAAAAATTTCTATAATTTTGTAATTTACCTATTGTTTCCTTATACTAAAATTTTCTATTGAAGTAAATTTCAAATTTTCTAGATTTTATTTGAAATTTTCCTGTAAAAAAAATCCAAAAAATCGCTAATTGGCACATATTTCTATCTAAGAACATTAAAAAAAAATTTCTATAATTTTGTAGTTTACTTATTGTTTCGCTGTACTAAAATTTTCTATTGTAGTAAATTTTAAATTTTCTAGATTTTTTTTTGAAATTTTCCTGTAAAAAAATCCAAAAAATCGCTAATTGGCACATATTTTTATCTAAAACCATTAAAAAAAATTTTTCTATAATTTTGTAATTTACCTATTGTTTCTTTATACTAAAATTTTCTATTGTAGCAAATTTCAAATTGTTTTTTTGAACTTTTCCCGTACAGAAATCCAAAAAATCGCTTATTAATTTAATAAAAATATTAATTTCCTTCTATACAGAGTAGTTCAAAAAAGTACTTATGATGTTCCAATTTTGAAAAAACTTTGTGACAATTTTTTGAAAATTATTTTTTTGTTTTTGGTAATATATTCTGCGTTTATTTTGTGATCACCCGGTAAAAAATATAATAAATAATTTTAAATTTTATTGAAATTTTATACGAAAAAATCGCTATTTTCGTATAAAACCATTAAAAATATTTTAATAATTTGTACCAATTGTTTCTCTGTAGTAAGATTTCGTATTGTAGGAAATTTTAAATTTTCTAGATTTTTTTTGAAATTTTCCAAATCCAAAAAAATCGCTTATTCGCTCTTATTTTTATCTCAAACCATTAAAAAAATATTTTTTATAATTTTGTAGATTATCAATTGTTTCCCTGTACTAAATTTTTTTATTGTAGGAAATTTTAAATTTTTTAGATTTTTTTTGAAATTTTCCAGTAGAGAAATCCAAAAAATCTCTTATTCGCACTTATTTTTATCTAAAACCATTAAAAAAATATTTTTTATAATTTTGTAGTTCACCAATTGTTTCCCTGTACTAAATTTTTTTATTGTAGGAAATTTTAAATTTTCTAGATTTTTTTTGAAATTTTCCTATCAAGAAATCCAAAAATCTTATCTTCATCTACATTTAAAAAATCCTTTTCATAATTTTGAACTTTACCAGTTATTTCTCTATACTAAAATTTTCTATTTTAGAAAATTTAAAATTTTCTAGATTTTTATCGAAATTTTCCTACGAGAAGTCCAAAAACTCGCCTCTTGGTCCTTATTTTGTTTATACTTTGGACTATATCAGTTGTTTCGCTGTAAGTAGTAACATTTTGTATTGTGGCAAATTTCACGTTTTCTATTTTTTTTTTGAAATTTTCGCGTACAGAAATCCAAAAAATCGCTTATTGTCTTAATTTTATTAAAATAAATGTTTAATGCAAGAAATCAAATTTAATAAAAATATAAATTACCTTCTATACAGAGTAGTTCAAAAAAGTACTTATTATGTTCCAATCTTGAAAAATTGTATAAGTTTTTAAAAATTATTTTTGGTAATATATTGTACATTTATTTTATTATCACCCGGTAAAAAATATAGTAAATAATTGTAGAAAATTTAAAATTTTATTGAAATTTTCCTACGAGATGTCCAAAAAATCGCTTATTTTCGTATAAAACCTTTAAATTTTTTTTAATAATTTGTACTAATTGTTTCTCTCTAGTAAGATTTCGTATTGTAGGAAATATCAAATTTTCTAGTTTTTTTGAAATTTTTCAGTAGAGAAATCCAAAAAATCGCTTAAGTATACGCACTTATTTTTATCTAAAACCATTAAAAAAATATTTTTTATAATTTTGTAGTTCACCAATTGTTTCCCTGTACTAAATTTTTTTATTGTAGGAAATTTTAAATTTTCTAGATTCTTTTTGAAATTTTCCTATCATGAAATCAAAAAATCGCTTATTCGCACTTATTTTCATCTAAACCATTTAAAAAATCCTTTTCATAATTTTGAACCAGTTATTTCTCTATACTAAAATTTTCGATTGTGGAAAATTTCAAATTTTCCAGATTGACATTTTGTATTATAGTAAATTTCAAATTTTCTAATTTTTTTTTGAAATTTTCCCGTACAGAAATCCCAAAAATCGCTTAGTGTCTTTTATTAAAATAAATGTTTAACACAAGAGATCAAATTTAATAGTTAAAAAAAAGTAATTATGATGTTCAAATTTTGAAAAATTATATGACAATTTTTTAAAAATTATTTTTTTATTTTTGGTAATATATTGTACGTTTATTTTATTATCACCGGGTAAAAAATATAATAAATACCCGGTATATTTCTCTACTCTACTCTATCCCATACCCAAAACTTCTGATTTATGACAAGCTCATGACGAGATATTGCCGTAGCAGTGGGTCAGACAGGCACATCAGCATGCCGCATTTAGTTTCAACATGAGCATCAGCAGCATCTTTGTTCTTAGGGAGGGTCTTCTCTTCTCGATGAGACCGACGGGCGAGGGCTCCCGTCTCTGATATCAAGTGGAGCAATGCTCAACGGGGGTCCCTTTAACAACCCACATCGAACAACATTATGTTCTCTAGAGCGACGTACGAGTGAGTTATGGGGGTTGATATTAAAATATTGTGGATTGTTTTAATGAGTAGGTCGGAATGACAATTTTTTAGTCGTAAATTTGATGAAAATTTATTAATACCAATTTTTTTAGTACTAAATTCTCTCTAAATCAAACAATAAATGAATCCATTGGCGTGTTCATGCTTATTTATTTTCTCCCTTTTTACTTTCCGAACAACAGAATTGTATAGAAGGAAAGTATTGCGATCATGATATTTTGACCATGAACCGATTTAGATGAAATTTTATATACATATTTAGGGTAGCAAGGAGACGATCTGTATAGATTTTGGTGTTAATCGGACAACCGGAAGTGACAGTTGCTATAAGTGATGACGTCATTACTAAACAAGATGGCAATAAAGTTTTACGCATATATTTTCTATACGTTATAGTTTAATTTCGAATGATTAAATTTTTTAAAAACTTATGCCATTGTTGCCAGATTTATCAAAAAGTATTTTTTTTTTCATATTTTCCTTAAATAACCAAAATAATGCATTTTTATGAAAAATTACAAGATACGAAAGTTGTAGAACATAAAATTTTCTACACATTTTGTCATTACCGGTTTTTTGAATTCCTCATAGTTTCGCCGCTAGAGGGAGTGAAAAAAATTTATATAGACATTTTTGTGACTTTTTTAGATTTTAAGACAAAATTATGGATTTTTATGAAAAATTACATGATATCAAAATTGTAGAACATAAAATTTTCTATAAATTTTGTCTTGACTATTTTTTCAAGTTGCGCATAGTTTCGCCGCTAGTTTTTATTTTAATTCTTTATTAAATTATTATTTTTTTGTTAAATTTTTATATTAAAAATTTAAAAAAAATATCTTTAAATTTGTAATAATTAATTTTATTATTATAATTTTTTTCAAAATTTTATTACAAAAATTTTGGAATTTTTAAAAAATTGGCTAAGAAATTTAAGATTATTTTACGATTTTAAACTAAATTGAATAATTTTTAAAATATTAAAGTTATTGAAATGGGATTTTCACCATTCGAAAGATAATATAAAACTCTAAATTTTAAATGTATTTTAGTTTCTTAAAATTTAGACTTGTAATTATTGTAGCCAAAATTAAGAATTTTTTTAATTTTTTTTGTAATTTCGTTTTATCAATAAGTATAAAATAAATGAAAAAAGTAAATAGCATATCCGAAAAGGATCCAAAAGTACTATGTGTGTAAATTATTTCATAATTTTAACATAGTATTTGTAAAAGTTATAGCAATAAATGAAAAAAGTTAAAACAATTCAATGGATATACCCATGAATGTTGATTTTTTTTTAGTTTTTTAAACTAACTTTATTAATGCATTTTGATTCAAAAACTTAAAAAAAAGGTCTGTTTCCCATTTTGAATAAAATTGAATGAGATATTAATTATTTATTGATTTTAAAATTATTCAAAAATAGGTTTTATTTGTTTTAAGGTTCAAATTAACATTAAAAATTTTAAAAAAATTACCCTTAAATTTGTAATAAAAAACTCTATAATTGTGATTTTTTTCAGAATTTTATTCAAAAAACTGTAGAATTCATAATTTTTTTTTTGAAATTTAATAAAAGTTTAAAAAAAATTGAATAACTTTAAAAATATTAAAGATATTAAAATGTGATTTATACCATTCAATAGGTAATATAATTAATGTATTTTAATGCAGTAAAACTAAAATAATCGATTAAACAATTAATTTACTAGGAGTGTTCGGAAAGTTGGGTGGGATTACCCCCTCATTTTTTTAGATTTTACAAAAAATCAAAATTGTAGGACATAAAATTATCTACAAATTTTGTCTTTCCTCTTTTTTCGAGTTCCGCATAGTTTTGCCGATAGTTTTTATTATAATTTTTAAGCAATTTTAATCTTTAATAAATTATTATTTTTTAGTTAAATTTTAATGTTAAAGTTTTTTAAAAAATATCTTTAAATTTATAATAATTAATTTTATAATTAGAATTTTTTCAAAATTTTATTACAAAAATTGTGGAATTTTTTCAAAATTGGCTAAGAAACATTTAAAATTGTATTACGATTTTAAACTAAATTGAATAACTTCTAAAATATTGAACTGGTATTTTCACCATTCTAAAAATAATATTAAACTCTAAATTTAAAATGTATTTTAGTTTCTTAGAATTTACAATTGTAATTATTATAGCAAAAAGAAAGAATTTTTTTGAAATTTTTTGTAATTTCGTTTTATCAATATGTATAAAATAAATGAAAAAAGTAAATAGCATATCTGAAATGGATCCAAAAGTACAATGTGCGTAAATTATTTCATAATTTTAACATAGTATTTGTAAAAGTTTTTTTTTGGTTTTTCCTTATTTTCTCGTATTTTCTCATTTTTTTGTTTTTTTTTCTATTCCTTTCTTTTCTGATTTTTCTCATTGTTTTCTTATTGCTCAGGTTTTTCCAAATTTTTTGTAATTTCTGTAATTTTTTCTTATTTTTTTGGTTTTTTTCTTGTTTTTTCCGATTCTTTCTCCTTGTGTTTTTTTTCTATTTTTTTCTTTTGTTTTCAGATTTTTTCTCATTGTTTTTTTATTCCTCTGATTTTTTTCGATTTTCTTCAATTCTTTCGAATTTTGTAATGTTTTTACGATTTTTTTAGTTGTTTTTTGTTTTTTTATCCGAATTTTTGCCGTTTTTTCAATTTTTTGTTATTTTTTTCGTTTTTTTTGCAATTATTAGCGTTTTTTGAATCTTTTCTGTATTTTTTGTTGTTTTTTTTTATTAAATTTTTTGATTTTTCCGTTTTTTCCGTATTTTAATACTTTATTTTTCTTTTTTTCCCAATATTTTCTGATATTTCCAATTTTTCGATTATTCTAATTTGTTCTCGGTTTTTTTTCTTATTTTTCTGTTTTTTTGTTTTTTTTCTAATTTGTTCTCGTTTTTTCCCTTTTTTTATCTTGTTTTTTTTTCTCTTTCTTTCTTTTGTTTTCAGATTTTTCTCATTTATTTTATTCCCCCGATTTTTTTCGATTTATTTCAATTCTGTCGGATTTTTTAATGTTTTGTAATATTCTTTTGGTTTTTTCTTTTTTTTGTGATTTTTAGTGTTCTTTTGCCGTTTTTCCTTATTTTTTTGTTGGTTTTTTAAAAATTTGTAATTTTTCTGTTTTTTCCGTACTTTACAATTATTTTTCATTTTTTTGTCAATATTCTCTGATTTTTCCAATATTTCGTATTTTTTTTTCTTCTTGATTTCTCAGATTTTTTCGATTCTTCTAATTTTTCTCGTTTTTTCTCATATTTCTGTTAATTTTTTTTGCTTTTAGTTTTTTTTTCTGATTTATTTGATAAAAAAAATTGATTTTTTTTTTCGTTTTTTAAACAAATTTTGATCCAGAAAACCTGTATTAATATATTTTGATGTAGAAAAACTAAAATTACTTTATTATGAGTGTTCGGAAAGTTGGGTGGGATTACCCCCTCAATCCATTGGCGTGTTCATGCTTATTTCTTTTCTCCCTTTTTTATATTCTCAACAGGTCGATTTCGTGCCCTAATTTATGTTTTGCTTTCTGTTTTTTTTTTCTTGTATGTGATTTTTCCTTTGATGTATATAGCAGTATTTTTCATATATGGGTCGATGCAAACAAAAGAAGTTGAAACGGGGCGGAAATATGATACGTTTAGGGGGAAAGTGACTTTTCATATCTGGTTCAAGTACTTTTTTACAGATCAAAGAAATAAACGAAAAACCGGATATAATTTTTTTTGTATTTAAATGAATATAAATATTTATTTGAATAGGAAATATTTTTATTAAATTATGATTTATTAATATTAACTAATAATCCTTATAATTTTATTTTTATAATAATGTAATAAAAAACTGTACACGATTTCACGTTCGGCCCGAAGAGTTACTTGACCATTATCCCTTTAATGGATCATTATTTTCGGCCGTTTTCCTACCTTTCTCATTTAGGATCTAATTATTTATATCTATCAGTCAAGCCATGCTCGAGTCACTTGTTCATTCACTTTCATCACGTTTTCGGGATAATGCCGTACACGACATTTCACGATACTGTAGTCAGTTTTATGGAATTTTAATCAAATAATAATTTTTTGTTGTTAGGATTTAATAGTTAATAGTAAAAGCAATAAAATAAGTTAAAAAATGTATCAAAAGTACGAAAAATGTATAAAGAATCTCAAAAAATTAATAAGTCATAAAAAGTAGCAAAAAGTAAACAAAAGTTCAAAGGCTCAACGCAAGTCTAATATTTGTGGCGCCCAACGTGGATAACAGATTTGTGGTGTTCCAAAATTCAAGAAAAAGCCGAAAAAAGTATAAAGTGTTGCAAAAAGACAAAAAAAATCTTCGAATGTTTAAACATAATCTCTAAGGATAGCGCTTAACGCAAAATCTCATATTTGTGGCAAACAGTATGGATATAATATTTATGGCGCCCAACGTGGGGCATAACAAAGTAAAAAAATTCCAAAACAAAAAAATTATCCGAAAAAGTATAAAGAGTTGCAAAAATTAAAAAAAAATCCCTAGAAGTTTAAAGACAATTTGTAATGATGGCGTGGATATCTTATTTGTCGTGCCCAACGTGGGCCACAACAAATATTAAAAATCCCGAAAACTAAAAAAACAAAGTACGAAAAAATATAAAATCACCGGAAGTTTAAAGCTGATTTGTAAGGATGGCGCTCGACGTAAATTTCCTATTCGTGGCGCTTAATATGGATTTCATATTTAATGGCGCCCAACGTAAGACACAAAAAATATCAAAAAAAAAACCGAAGAAGTGTAAAGAGTCGCAAACTGTAAAAAAAATACAAAAATTTAAAGACAATTTGTAAGGATGGCGCTCAACGTAAGTCTCATATTTGTGGCGCTCAATATGGATGTTTATTTATGGCGCCCAACGTGGGGCATAACAAAGGTTAAGAAACCCCCAAAACTTAAAAAAAAACGAAAAAGTAGAAAGTTGCAAAAAGTAAAAAAAAAACACAGAAGTTTAAAAACAAATTGTAATGATGGCGCTCAACGTGGATATTATATTTGTGGCGCCCAACGTGGGCACAATAAAACTTGAAAAATACCAAATTAAAAAAAACACATAAAGAGTAGCAAAAAAAATCGCCGGAAATTTAAAGCTAATTTGTAAGGATGGCGCTCGACGTAAATCTGCTATTCGTGGCGCTTAATATGGATATCATATTTATGGCGCCCAACGTAGGGCACAAAAATCTCAAAAAATATCCGAAAAAGTGTTAAGAGTTGCAAAATGTAAAAAAAACACAAAAATTTAAAGACAATTTGTAAGGATGGCGCTCAACGTAAGTCTCATATTTGTGGCGCTCAATATGGATATTTATTTATGGCGCCCAACGTGGGGCATAACAAAGGTTAAGAAAACCCCAAAACTCAAAAAACAAAGAACTGAAAAAGTATAGAGTTGCAAAAAATAAAAAAGAAATCACCAGAAGTTTAAAAACAAACTGTAATGATGGCGCTCAAAGTGGATATCAAATTTGTGGCGCCCAACGTGGGGCACAATAAAACTTGAAAAATACCAAACTCAAAAAAAAATATTAACTGTCAGTAGATAGAACGTCCTTTAACTTTAAAGATTCAATAACTAAAGGTGATGACGTTTAGAATAAAATTTAACAAGTTGATTTCTTGTACAATTGTCACAATCTAAACGTCATTGTCGTTAGTTACAGAACCGTTAAAGTTAAAGGACGTTCTATCTACTGACAAAAAGAGTAGCAAAAAAAATCGCCGGAAATGTAAAGCTAATTTGTAACGATGGCGCTCGACGTAAATCTGCTATTCGTGGTGCTTAATATGGATATCATATTTATGGCGCCCAACGTAGGGTACAAAAATCTCAAAAAATATCCTTAACAAAGGTTAAGAAACCCCAAAACTCAAAAAAATCGAAAAAGTAGAAAGAGTTGCAAAAAATAAAAAAAAAATCCACGGAAGTTTGAAAACAAATTGTAATGATGGCGCTCAACGTGGGTATCATATTTGTGGCGCCCAACATGGGGCACAACAAAACTTAAAACTCCCAAAACTCAAAAAAAATCCCAAAAACTCATAAATTATAATTTGTAAGGATGGCGCTCAATAAAATTCTCATATTTATAACGCCCAACGTGGGGCGTGGGGCGCAGCAACAGATATCTCAAATCTAAAAAAAAATCGGAAAAAAGTATAACGAATCGCAGAAAGTAAAAAAAGTTCAAAATAGTAATTTGTAAGAATATCGCGAGTATCTATTTGTGGCGCCCAACGTGGGGCATAACAAAACATAAAAAAATCACAAAACTAAAAAAGAAAAACGGAAAAAAGCATAACGAATCGCAAAAAGTAAGAAAAAGTCTCCAAAATTTCAAAATGGTAATTTATAAACAAAAATATCATCATATTTGTGGCGCCCAACGTGGGGCGCAACAAAAATAAAAAATCCCGAATTTTAAAAACGAATCCGAACAAAGTAAAAAAGAGTCACAGAAAGTAAAAAAAATCCCCAAAAGTTCAAAAAAGTAACTTGTAAAAGTTCTGCCACCTATAAAAAAAACTAAAAGGTATGTACATAACAGTTATTTTGAATAATATAAAGTTAAAAATGTCTGATTACGAGACCACCGGAATTATTAAAAGCAGCGAAAGTAGCGTCACAAAAATTATTATTACTTTTTTCCTCAGGATGTGATTAATATTTGACTACATATACACAGGGGTGAATTATTTACTCCAATTCTATGTAGGTGTTCTGGGGTACCATAATGTAATAATCTTAACCTACAGAGTGTCTTGATTCTTGGTCTGTATAAGTTAACTTTGCAGAACTATGGCTTGCTAGGGATATTTTCCATTATTTTAAATAGATGCTTTTCTTTCCTCTTCCCAATCTTCCTTTATCATTACATTGACCATAGGGTAGTCTACCATCTTATAGTTGTAATCTTTTGTTAAACCTTCTTTAGCAAGTCTATCTGCTTCTTCATTATCTTTAATACCTGCGTGGCTGGGTATCCAGCCCAGTTCTATAGTTATGTTGGCTTCCAATTAATATTTTTTGGATAGGGGTTGTGTATATTCTGATGTTCCTGTTACGCCTACTCTGGCCATCTTCTGTAATGCACTCATTGCGTCAGATAGGATTAATTTAGTGGATACATCTGTTATTCGAACATTAAATTTCTCTTTTTTTTTGGTGTATGTATAGCCAATCCAGTTCTGTTTAAAGGAATGCTTTTAGAGCCATCGATAAAGATAAGAAAGCTGTATGGAAATTTTTCTTCTCATAGCTCTTAAGATTGCTTTTAGAGCATTGTATTGAACTTTGTCTAGTTTATATATATTTTGTTGCGAGGTATTAAATATTAGAGTCATACCAAAATCTAGGTGAGATCTCACCAGTCCCTTTTGTAAATTATTAAAACCGATCTCATTACGTCTACCCACCTATGAGCTTTGGCTACTACAGAATCAATGTGAGATGTAAATTTCATTTTTTCTTCCAGTATGACTACTAGATACTTAATGTCTAATGATTCATAAGTAGCTCTGGTCATATGTATTAAATTTGTACCCTCAATGACCAGTATAAGATCATCTGCATAACCCCTTCCACTGGTTACCTGGTTAACTTCTAGATATTCATTCGACTTCCGAAACCATGACTTAATATATTCGTTTGTGCTTTCAACTTCTTTAAACCTTTTTTCTGGATGACTTTTCAGAAAATGTTGGTACCAGTTTTCCCTAGATCTTTGACAATTTTTTGTACCGTATCAAAAATATCTGATTTACAGGAAACCTACATTTGGCAATAGAAAGGATCCATTATTTAAGTTTATTTTCAACCACATTCCTCAGTAAAGGTTCAGGCCCGGTTTTCCGTTTTTGATCTTAGTTTTAAACGGTCAATAATTGTTGTTTTAGTGACTTTAAATTCCTAGCTTGCTTTATTGATACTGAATCTCGTTAATAGTTAACATATAGGGAATTCAATGGGTTAGAGAGATAGAGAGGTGTAGGAAATTCAGTGTGTCACAAAAAGAGCGCTATGGTCTTCAGGTACTTTAGCTCCGTCTGGTCTAGTTTTCAGCTCTGGGCTTCAGGTACTTCAGCACCGTCAGGTTTGCTCTTCAGGCATTTCAGCTCCATCTGGTCCAATAGCAGACGTACCTGATAGAACCTAACCTAACCTCTCTTTCTAACACGTTAGTTATAATAATTGTAGACTATCTACTCAGAGCATCGTCTGTTTTCTTTATTGCATTTAATTTTCATCATTATTATGTGATAAGTTTACCAATTATCAGTAAAATTATGGCGCCCAACGTGGGGTCCAATTGAAGCAACCATGATGATAAAAAATTTTTTTTAATGAAAAGAATCAGAAAAATATAAATCTCATTGTATAAATATGTTTAATACAAATTATTATAGAGTTGCAGAAAATTGTCACCTACCTAAAACCGCCACTGCGACGACTGATTATAAATTCTCAACAGCTCTTCATCGACAAGGGGAATGCCATCTCTATCCTTTTCCGAACCACTAGCCCTGTCATTGATATCATAACATTTTATGACCCATTGTTCTAGCTGCGTTATTTTATCGCGAGACATTTCGATATCATAACACAACATGGAAAGCAGTGCGGACTAATTAAAAAAAATTATTCATATGTGGCATCGCATGGTATGTCTTCGTTTCTTATTTTCCTTCTTGCTAATTAAAGAGGAGCTGTTTGAAGTTGCGACAAGCTTTGTGATTTAGCCGCAATTTTTTTGCGGACCATCTCCAGGGCCGTTATCGTAGAAATTATTTTCCGTGGACAATTTTCCATTTTTAAAATTGTCAAAATTCTGGGAAAAGGTTAAAATTTCAAATAAATTAACAAGTATTAAAAAAAGTTCCAAAAAGCAGGAAATTAGAAATATCGTCAGGAACCAGAACATAATGTAAATAATCCCGAAAATTTTCAAAATTCAGGATAATCGTTAAATAATAAAAAAATTAATGTGGATTTATAAGAACTGCCAAAAAAATCAGGATCATTGACAATAAGCAGGAAAATTACTAATGATCAGAAATATCACCAGGAACCAGAAAATAATATCAACAATTACGAAAATCGTCATATTTCGGGAATATGGTTAAAAAAATTAATAAACGGACAAGAATTAAAAAAAAAAGTAAAAAACATCAGGAACCTTGTCAAAATTCAGGAAAATGGTTAAAAAAATTAATAAACGGACAAGAATTTAAAAAAAAGTACCAAACATCAGGAACCATGTGAAAATTCAGGAAAATCGTCAAAATTCAGGAAAATTGTCAAAATTCAGGAAAATTGTCAAAATTCCGGAATAAGGTTTAAATATTAAATAAATAAATAAGGATTAAAAAAAGTTCCAAAAAGCAGGAACATTGAAAATGAGCAAAATTACCGAAAATTAGAAATATCCTCAGGAACCAGGAAATAATGTAAAAACGTTAAAAAAAAGTTAAAAAAGTAATATGGATTTAAAAAAAAGTCCAAAAAAAGCAAGATCAATGATAATAAGCAGGAATATTAACAATAATCAGAAATATTAACAGGAACCTAAAAATAATATCAATAATTATGAAAAAGGTTAAAATTTCAAATAAATTAACAAGTATTAAAAAAAGTTCCAAAAAGCAGGAAATTAGAAATATCGTCAGGAACCAGAACATAAAGTAAATAATCCCGAAAATTTTCGAACTTCGGGA
This sequence comes from Neocrepidodera transversa, assembly GCA_963243735.1. Lineage (NCBI taxonomy): Eukaryota > Metazoa > Arthropoda > Insecta > Coleoptera > Chrysomelidae > Neocrepidodera > Neocrepidodera transversa. The sequence goes on from OY725353.1 coordinate 3,595,965, forward strand.
TAATCGTTAAAAAAATAAAAAAATTAATGAGGATTTAAAACAACTGCGAAAAAAAGCAGGATTACTGACAATAAGCAGGAAAATTACTAATGATCAGAAATATCACCAGGAACCAGAAAATAATATCAACAATTACGAAAATCGTCAAATTTCTGGAATATGTTTAAAAAAATTAAAAAACGGACACGAATTTTAAAAAAAGTAAAAAACATCAGGAACCTTGTCAACATTCAGGAAAATTGTCAAAATTCCGGAAAAAGGTAAGTTCCAAAATGCAGGAACATTGAAAATGAGCAAAATTACCAAAAATTAGAAATATCCTCAGGAACCATGTAAAAACGTTAAAATAAGTTAAAAAAGTAATACGGATTTAAAAAAAAATGCAAAAAAAACAAGATCAATGATAATAAGCAGGAAAATTAACAATAATCAGAAATTATGAAAATCGTCAAAATTCAGGGAAATGGTTAAGAAAATTAATAAACGGACAAGAAATAAAAAAAAAATGCCAATCATCAGAAACATTGTCAAAATTCAGGAAAATTGTCAAAATTTAGAAAATAATATCAATAATTATGAAAATCGTCAAAATTCAGGGAAATGGTTAAGAAAATGAATAAACGGACAAAGATTTTAAAAAAGCGCCAAACATCAGGAACATTATCAAAATTCAGGAAAATTGTCAAAATTTAGGAAAATTGTCAAATTTAATAAAATTGTCAAAATTCTGGAAAAGGGTATTAAAAAAAGTTCCAAAAAGCAGGAACATTGGCAAAATTGCAAAAATTAGAAATATCGTCAGGAACTAGAAAATAATGTAAAAAATCACGAAAATTTTTAAAATTCGGGATAACCGTTAAAAAAATTAATATGAATTTAAAAAAAGTGCCGAAAAAACAGGATCATTGACAATAAGCAGGAAAATTACTAATAATCAGAAATATCATCAGGAACCAGAAAATAATATCAATCATTATGAAATTGTTCAAAATTCAGGAAAATGGTTTAAAAAATTAATATATGGACAAGAATTAAACAAAAAGTAAAAAACATCAGGAAAAATGTCAAAATTCAGGAAAATTGTCAAATTTTAGGAAAATTGTCAAAATTCAGGAAAATGGTTTAAAAAATTAATATATGGACAAGAATTAAATAAAAAGTGCCAAATATCAGGAAAAATGTCAAAATTCAGCAAAATTGTCAAAATTGAGTCAAATTGTCAACATTCTAGAAAATGTTTAAAATATCAAATATACGAACAAGGATTTAAAAAAAGCTCCAAAATATATTGAAATCTTCCTTTAAATATTAAGAATACAACGTGGTACAATTATAACCTTATTTTTTATCATTGAGATGACAGACTTGACAGTCTGTCACTTTCCTTATTACACTTAATAGCCCTTTATTCATAAGCGAACAGCCAACACCACAATTACCACTTGAAGTATTTTACTTTTAGCATTAATTTCACGTACACACTTTTATTTGTCCAAAACAATTTAAATACCAACTGGGACCATAACCTAAAGTTAGTTAAACTGTTTGTTGAACAAAATAAAATAACGTATTACAATTCTGTACTTATTAGGTTTGTTCCCGAAGCGAATTAATAACTTGTTATGAACATACTGAGTTGCGCAGTATAAAATAACTCTTCCATTATTTTGTACTGCGCAGACTCCTGTTCTATTATATTATAACTGCGCAACTCTGTATGTTTATAACAAGTTAGGAACTCGCTTCGGGAACAAGCCTGTTATACGACAAAACATGTTCTTCATAATGGAATATCAAAAAACTCTTCTTATTATGTTTTACTAAATTTTTTTCGAGTTGGTTAAAATACTTTTCGGAGGAAAATATTTTAAGGTATGAAAATTAAAAAAAGAACTGAAAACGGTCCTGATTGAGACTCAAAATGTGGCGTATATAATTAGAAATGGCAAGGAGTAAGTAGTAGAAGAAAGTAGTAGTTAGCAAGCGACTCTTTGACAATGGTATCGAAGTAGGTTGTCTTGGTATTTCTTGTAGAAAAAAATTAGTGTTGTTGCTTTTGTTTCATTATCTACGAATTATATCCAAATAATTCCTTTGAAGATTAAATAGGAGGTGAACTTTGAACGGAAATCCACTCAAGAATACTCTCATTATAATTTTTATTAAATTAATTTGACAAAAAAAAATGTAGTACTAACTAATTATTAACTGCAAGTGTTACATTGTTTCGTGTATTATTAAAGATATAAACAATATGAATATATTTTAAGATTGCAGTAAAGATATCTACACATAATTAATAAAACGTGTTAAAATAATTTGTTTGGGAAAAAATGTTTGATATTCACAAAAATAATTTTAAAATCGAATACAGAATAAAATAATGGTACTAATACAAACTGAATTATTTATATATTAGAGATGGGCCTTCTGTCGGTTCTAGTTAGTACTGGCGCTTATTAGACATGTAGTAAGTGACACCATATCCCATTAATAGATGGCGTTAGGTGCCTAACATCATTTTACATCTTTTATACTCAATATTGCACTATTGTGTTTCGAAGAGAGGTTAGAACTCTATGCATATGGGTAAATTACTGCTGATGAATCCTTAAGGGATGAAACAGCTGTTTCGTATAGGGCCTGAATGCATAGAAATAAATCAAATTATCATAACTAATAAGTATTTATTTATATATTTGTTAAAAAAAAATTAAGTATATGTTGATTTATTTTCAGGATGAGTATTTATTAGCTAATTTATATTTTTAAAAACAGGAAAATTTTAATCTAAATTTTGATATCAATTTTAATTTTTTTGAATTTAACTCATAATAAATCTAAATTTTTGGTTTTCCCGGTATATCACCAAATGTTTTACAAATATATGATGCAGGATTTTAATCAGCATTTTTTTTCTAAAATGCAGGATAAATATTCCTCTTTGTAGAAATATAACAATAAAAACTGATTTTTTACATATGCAGGTTTTATATAATTAATTTTACTATAGGCCGAGCGAGGCACATGTGAGTACTGGTATGATTATTAACTGAATTCAAAAAAAAAATTTTGACCACCCTGTATAAAATAAAAATTTAAAATATATTTATTAATTTGGCATTTTAAATTTGGAGTTTTTTTATTCCAGCATCAAATCTAAGTCAGTGGCGATTTTTTAAAGAGGGGTATAAAAATTCATTATTTGTGTTTTTTTGGCACACCCAGTATAATATATAAATTCGAAACTTTGTCTAAAACATAGTTGGTTATTTGACTCTATAAATTTAGAGTTTTTTAATTCCAGCATCAAATCTAAGACAGCGGCGATTCGTTAAAAAGGGGTATAAAAATTCATTTTTTGTGTTTTTTTTGGCACACCCAGTATAATATATAGATTTGAAACTTAGTCTGAAATATGGTTGGCTATTTGGCTCTTTAAATTTGGAGTTTTTTTAATTTCAGCATAAAATCTGAGACAGCGGCGATTCGTTAAAGATTGGTTTAAAAATTTAGTATTTGTTGTTTTTTTTTTTGGCACACCCGGTACAATATAAAAATTTGAAACTTAGTATACAACATCCTTATCTATTTGGCTCTTTAAATTTGAAGTTTTTTAATTGCAGCATCAAATCTAAGACAGCGGCGATTCGTTAAAGAGGGGTATAAAAAATCAGCATTTGTTGTTTTTTTTGCACACCCCGTACAATATTTAAATTCGAAAATTAGTCTAAAACATCGTGAGCCATTTGGATCTTTAAATTTGGAGTTTTTTAATTCTAGCACCAAATCTACGACAGCGGCGATTCGTTAAAGAGGGGTATAAAAATTCAATATTTTTTGTTGTTTTTTTTGCACACCCCGTACAATATATAAATTCGAAACTTGGTATACAACATTCTTAGCTATTTGGATCTTTAAATTTGGAGTTTTTTAATTCCAGCATCAAATGTAAGACAGCGGCGATTCGTTAAAGAGGGGTATAAAAATTCATTTTTTGTGGGTTTTTTTGCCACACCCAGTATAATATATAAATTCGAAACTTGGTCTAAAACATTGTTCGCTGTTTGGCTCTTTAAATTTGGATTTTTTTAATTCCAGCATCAAATCTAAGACAGCGGCGATTTTTTACAGAGGGGTATAAAAATTCAATATTTGTTTTTTTTGGCACACCCCCGTACAATATATAAATTCGAAACTTAGTCTAAAACGTCTTAAGGTATTTGGCTCTATAAAATTTGTAATTTTTTAATTCCAGCATCAAATCTAAGACAGCGGCGATTCGTTAAAAAGGGGTATACAAATTCATTATTTCTGGTTTTTTTGGCACATTCAGTATAATATATTAATTCTAAACTTAGACTTAAACGTGATTGTCTATTTGGCTCTTTAAATTTGCATTTTTTTAATTCCAGTATCAAATCTGTACAGTGGCGATTTTTTAAAGAGGGGAATAAAAATTCAATATTTGTTGTTTTTTTTTGCACACCCAGTGTAATATATAAATTCGAAACTTAGCCTATAACATGGTTTGCTATTTGGCTCTTTAAATTTGGAGTTTTTTAATACTAGCATCAAATCTAAGACAGCGGCGATTCGTTAAAAGAGGTATAAAAATTCATTTTTTTGTGTTTTTTTTGGCACACCCAGTATAATATAATAATTCAAAACTTAGTCTAAGACATGGATGGCTATTTGGTTCTTTAAATTTGGACTTTTTTAATTCGAGCATCAAATCTAAGACAGTGGCGATTTTATAAATAGGGGTAGAAAAATTCAATATTTGTTATGTTTTTGTAACACCCCGTATAATATGTTAATTCAATATTTTTGGTTCTTCTTCGAAAGTGGTTGGGGATGAAAAAAAAATTATAGACTAATATAATAATGAAGATATGTGAACATTTACCAATTTTTTTTAATATATTATTTATGAATGACAAAAATCCATCATCTATGATTCCATTAAAAAATAATTTAAATTTTGGACCACCCTGTACAATATAAAAATTCTAAACTTAGTCTAACACATTATAGTTCTAAAATATATCTACACAATTTACCTATCCTATTTTTTATATTGTGTAAAATCCTGCAGTGTCCTTCCTGCTAAGTAACGTTTTCCTTTAGTCCTTAAAATCCTTGTTCCTGTCCTTGTTCTTTTCGAATTGGTCCTTTTTGGCCTTCTACTGCACTTCTATTGGTTCAGACTTTATCTTCTTATACTTTATAACAATTTTTCTTTAATTGCAGGTTATCTATTTTTTTCGCAAAAAAAAAAACTGAAACCTTCCTAGAATATTCGTCCTGCTATATTTATTAGTCATTTCTTAAATACTAAAATTTATAATTTTGCTCTTCAGATTTTTAGATTCTACTTCTATATTCTTATCCTATTATCCTGTTCTATAAAATCCTGCTGCGTCCTTCAGGCTTAAGGATAACATGAAATAACACCCTGTAACGGTTAATACCGCTAATTTAACAATTTGTGTAACGATCAGTTGCAGTACTAATCAATCAATCTAATTTAATTCTATACTACTTTTTCTATTTTTAGATTTTTTCCTGCTTTATCATTTTTTGCCAATTTGTGCTACAGTCAGTTGCAATAACGATCAATAAATCTAATTAATTTGTTAATTTCTAACTGAACTTGTTTTGTAGATTTTTTTTTTTAAATCATTGAATGAATAAAAAGTGATAATTGAAATCAGTAAAATTGATATTATTTATGTCTAGACTCACTGATGTAACGGACACTTGCAAAATCTAATTAATTTGCTAAAAAATTTAATTATTTTGATACGAAAATTAAATTGCATTAACTTAATTAATAAAAAAATTACTGTATTAAAAATGAAAGAGTGAAATTATTTTTGTAATAATGGATAATCGATTTGACCTAAAAACAAAAATAGAAAATGAACGATAGATACTTTTATAGTAAATAATAAAAAAAATAAACGTGTTTATATAGAAAAAAATAATTTCCCGTCATTATTAATTAAAAGACGAATAAATTTTGTTAACTTAAATTATAACACCGAAGTGATTTGCTTTACCGAAGTAATAAGCATAAATATTATAAAACGCCGAAGTCATTCGCCTCAATATTAAAAAGCACCGAAGTCATTCGCCTCAATATTAAAAACGATTTTAAAAAACACCCAAGTTGTTCGCCTCAATAATATAAACACCGAAGTCATTCGCCTCGATATTGAAAAACACCCAAATCATTCGCCTCAATTTAAAAAAAAACTCCCAAGTAATTTGCCTCAATTTTAATAAACAGCCAAGTCATTCGCCTGGATATTTAAAAATACCGAAGTCATTCGCCTCAATATTAATAAACACCCAAGTCATTCGCCTCAATATTAAAAACTTCCAAGTCATTCGCCTCAATATTAAAAAACACCTAATTGATTCTCATAAATATTATTAAACAACGAAGTCAATCGCCTCAATATTAAAAAACACCCAAGTCATCCGCCTCAATTTTAAAAAACACCGAAGTCATTCGCCTCAATATTAAAAACAATTTTAAAAAACACCCAAGTCATTCGCCTCAATAATAAAAACACCGAAGTCATTCGCCTCAATATTAAAAACACCGAAGTCATTCGCCTCAATATAAAAAACATCCATTTTATTTTCCTCAAGATTAAAAACACCGAAGTTATTCGCCTGAATATTAAACACACCCAAGTCATTCGCCTCAATATTAAAAAAAACCCAAGTCATTTACCTCAATATTAATAAACACCCAAGTCATTCGCCTGGATATTAAAAAATACCGAAGTCATTCGCCTCAATATTAAAAAACACCCAAGTTATTCGCCTCAATATTAAAAAACATCCAAGTGATTCGCCTCAATATTAAAAATCCCAAGTCATTCGCCTCAATATTAAAAACACCGAAGTCATTCGCCTCAATATTAATAAACACCCAAGTCATTCACCTGAATATTAAAAAACACCCAAGTCATTCGCCTCAATTTTAAAAAACACCGAAGTCATTCGCCTCAATATTAAAAACAATTTGAAAAAACACACAAGTCATTCGCCTCAATATTAAAAAACACCCAAGTCATTCACCTCAATATTGAAATTTACAATCTTTTTCTAAAATTTGAACTTTGATTGTGCATATTTTTTTATATAATTTAATTTATATTTTTTCTTTCTCCCCCAGTTTTCTCTTTCCTTTAGAATTCACCAAAACAAATTTTAATCGTTTTTATCTATATCCCATTTTTCATTTAAATCGAAAACAAGAAAAATTGATTTCCCTGTTTCTAATTTTCAACCTCATTATTAAACGCTAAGAATAAATTCGGAATTTCAATCGAAACGGGCATTGTTTATTCTTGAACACCTCAGAGGCTTTTTATTGTGTTCTCCACCTCACCGAACCATTAGAGGCACTATACACACACTTTATTCCATTTTGCGACCTGTCAAAATAGAAACGTTGATATCAATTTAGCCGACAAGGAACTTCTATTCAAAAAAAAATGTCGCCGATTTAGAAAAACCATAGGCGGACGAGAAATTTAAAAATAGAGTAACGATAATAAAATATTTAAAAACTAGAAACTAAAAGTAATTTTTATTTTTTTTTATTCACGTCAACCTTTTTAATCTCTTTATTGTTTGTATCACTATTGGACTGCCAAAAATTTAGTAGGTATTGACTGTGGTCAAAATTTGGTAAAATTTTTTTTAATAATCTTTTTTTTTGTTTAACGTATAAATTATTTGTGACTTTAATTGTGAAAAATTATTTTTTTTTAAGTACTGCACTGTAAAATATTTAATTCGAATGAAGTTTAGTTTCTACACAATCTTGGCTCACTCAGACAATCTCTTCACACACAAAAGCGTCGTCATCCTTGGAAACTGAGCTTTGTTTTTGGCTAATAATCTCTTCAACATTTCACATCGAGTAACCCCATTCAAAATATCGGGATAAAGGCAAATTTTCGTTCATTACCAAGTCAACTGGATATTTCTTGGGGTGTTTTGATAAAATTAGAATTTGCAAATTTAGAATTTTGTTATTATGGGAAATATGCTTGCTAATCGTGCAATTTTCGATGATAAAATGATCCAATTTTAAATTTCATTTTATTTTAAATAATTCAATTTTCTTATCGTTGAAAAAATACCTACCAAATATGATTTTTTCGTCGATAAAATGCTCCAGTTTTAAATTTTCTCTTATTTCAAATTTTGCCTTATTCTTATAATTTTTTTTATCATGGGAAATAATCCTGCTAATCCTGCATTTTTTAAGAAAAAAATGCTTCATAATTGCGTATTTTTCATTGAGAAAATGCCTGCCAATTGTGCTTTTTTCATCGATAAAATGCTCTACTTATAAATTTAGTTTTATTTCAAATGTTACCTCATTCTTACAATTTTTTTGTATTGCAAAATATGCCTGCAAATCCTACATTTTTTAAGAAAAAAATGCTTAACAGTTGTGCATTTTTCATTCAAAAAAATTCCTATCAATTGTGCTTTTTTCGCCGATAAAATGCTCCACTTTTAAATTTTCTTTTATTTCAAGTGTTTATTCTTAGACATTTTTTATCTTGGAAAATGTTCCTACTACCTTGCATTTTTTAAGCAAAAAAAATGCTTCATAGTTCTGCACTTTTCACTGAAAAAATTCCTACCATTTGTACTTTTATTGCCGATAAAATGCTCCCATTTCAAATTTCCTTTTTTTTCAAGTGTTATTTTATTTTTACAAATTTTTTATCGTGGAAAATGTGTCTACTAACCGTGCAATTTTTAATAAAATAAAATGCTTCACACTTCTGTATTTTTCAATGAACAAATACATACAAATTGTTATTTTTTCGTCGATAAAATGCTCCACTTTTAAATTACCTTTTTTTTTCAAGTGTTACTTTATTCTTACAAATTTTTGATTGTGAAAAATGTGCCTACTAACTGTGCATTTTTAAAGAAAAAAAAATGCTTCATACATCTGCATTTTTCAATGAAAAAATGCATACCAATTGTTTTTTTTTCGTCGATAAAATGCTCCACTTTTAAATTTCCTTATTCCTATAAAATCCTGGAAAATATGATTGATAATCCCGCATTTTTTAAGAAAAACTGCTTCACAATTGTTCATTTTTCATTTAAAAATTCCTACCATTTGTGCTTTTTTCGCCGATAAAATGCTCCACTTTTAAATTTTCTTTTATTCCAAGTGTTACTTTATTTTTACAAATTTTTTATCCTGGGAAATGTACCTATTAACCGTGCATTTTTAGGAAAAAAAAATGCTTCACAATTCTACATTTTTCAATGAAAAAATCCATACAAATTGTTATTTTTTCGCCGATAAAATGCTCCACTATTAATTTCGAAAAATGCATTATAATAAAAGTTTGAAATTTTTTGATCATAGTCTAAATTTATAAAAAAATGTATTTTTTTATCCCAAAAAAATATCTATAGAAAAATATGAAAATAAAATAAATTTTTCTTATTTTTGATTTCCTTTCACCAGGTCCTTTTTCATTTTTTTTTAACGTTTCTTTAGAACCGAATTGGACGTGTATGAAACAGCATGAAAGTGAAAAGTATTGTGCTAAAAATATTGTTTTCAAGCAATAAAGTGTTTCCTGAATGAAGGACACGTTTTCTGAAACAAGACAGTGACGTACAAGCGGGAATTTTATACACTTACAATCATTTAATACTTTAATTTTTTTTAAAATGATTTATACACTTTTTTTTCAATAAAACATATTTATTAAGTCGGTAGGAAATTTTATTCAGTTTAGTTTAATAATTTTCATTTTTCACCGAAGTCATTCGCCTCAATATTAAAAAACACCCAAGTCAGTCGCCTCAAAATTAAGCACACCGAAGTCATTCGCCTCAAAATTAAAAAAAACACCGAAGTCATTCGCCTCAATATTATAAAAATACCCAAGTCATTCGCCTCAATATTAAAAACACCCAAGTTATTCGCCTCAATATTAAAAAACACCCAAGTAATTCGCCTCAATATTAAAAAACTCCCAAGTCATTCGCCTCAATACTAAAAAACACCCAAGTCATTCGCCTCAATATTAAAAAACACCCAAGTCTTCGCATCAAAATTAAAAAAAACACCGAAGTCATTCGCCTCAATATTAAAAAATACCCAAGTCATTCGCCTCAATATTAAAAACACCCAAGTTATTCGCCTCAATATTAAAAAACACCCAAGTCATTCGCCTCAAAATAAAAAAAACACCGAAGTCATTCGCCTCAATATTATAAAAATACCCAAGTCATTCGCCTCAATATTAAAAACACCCAAGTTATTTGCCTCAATATTAAAAAACACCCAAGTAATTCGCCTCAAAATTAAAAAAAACACCGAAGTCATTCGCCTCAATATTATAAAAATACCCCAGTCATTCGCCTCAATATTAAAAACACCCAAGTTATTTGCCTCAATATTAAAAAACACCCAAGTAATTCGCCTCAAAATTAAAAAAAACACCGAAGTCATTCGCCTCAATATTATAAAAATACCCAAGTCATTCGCCTCAATATTAAAAACACCCAAGTTATTCGCCTCAATATTAAAAAACACCCAAGTAATTCGCCTCAATATTAAAAAACTCCCAAGTCATTCGCCTCAATAGTAAAAAACACCCAAGTCATTCGCCTCAATATTAAAAAACACCCAAGTCTTCGCATCAAAATTAAAAAAAACACCGAAGTCATTCGCCTCAATATTAAAAAATACCCAAGTCATTCGCCTCAATATTAAAAACACCCAAGTTATTCGCCTCAATATTAAAAAACACCCAAGTCATTCGCCTCAAAATAAAAAAAACACCGAAGTCATTCGCCTCAATATTAAAAACACCCAAGTTATTTGCCTCAATATTAAAAAACACCCAAGTAATTCGCCTCAAAATTAAAAAAAACACCGAAGTCATTCGCCTCAATATTATAAAAATACCCAAGTCATTCGCCTCAATATTAAAAACACCCAAATTATTCGCCTCAATATTAAAAAACACCCAAGTAATTCGCCTCAAAATTAAAAAAAACACCGAAGTCATTCGCCTCAATATTATAAAAATACCCAAGTCATTCGCCTCAACATTAAAAACACCCAAGTTATTCGCCTCAACATTAAAAACACCCAAGTTATTCGCCTCAATATTAAAAAACACCCAAGTAATTCGCCTCAAAATTAAAAAAAACACCGAAGTCATTCGCCTCAATATTATAAAAATACCCAAGTCATTCGCCTCAATATTAAAAAACACCCAAGTAATTCGCCTCAATATTAAAAAACTCCCAAGTCATTCGCCTCAATAGTAAAAAACACCCAAGTCATTCGCCTCAATATTAAAAAACACCCAAGTAATTCGCCTCAAAATTAAAAAAAACACCGAAGTCATTCGCCTCAATATTATAAAAATACCCAAGTCATTCGCCTCAATATTAAAAACACCCAAGTTATTCGCCTCAATATTAAAAAACACCCAAGTAATTCGCCTCAAAATTAAAAAAAATACCGAAGTCATTCGCCTCAATATTATAAAAATACCCAAGTCATTCGCCTCAACATTAAAAACACCCAAGTTATTCGCCTCAATATTAAAAAACACCGAAGTCATTCGCCTCAATATTAAAAAATACCCAAGTCATTCGCCTCAATATTAAAAACACCCAAGTTATTCGCCTCAATATTAAAAAACACCCAAGTCATTCGCCTCAAAATAAAAAAAACACCGAAGTCATTCGCCTCAATATTAAAAACACCCAAGTTATTTGCCTCAATATTAAAAAACACCCAAGTAATTCGCCTCAAAATTAAAAAAAACACCGAAGTCATTCGCCTCAATATTATAAAAATACCCAAGTCATTCGCCTCAATATTAAAAACACCCAAGTTATTCGCCTCAATATTAAAAAACACCCAAGTAATTCGCCTCAAAATTAAAAAAAACACCGAAGTCATTCGCCTCAATATTATAAAAATACCCAAGTCATTCGCCTCAACATTAAAAACACCCAAGTTATTCGCCTCAATATTAAAAAACACCCAAGTCATTCGCCTCAATATTAAAAAACACCCAAGTCATATTTTTTACTTGATTCTTACACTTTTTTTTCAATAAAACATATTTATTAAGGCTGTAGAAAATTTTACTCAGTTTAGTTTAATTAATTTTCTTTTTTGGATCCTATAAATCATAATAAAAGAATACTTGCGTAATTATTGATGAAAATAATTGAAATTTTAATAACTAATTTAGGAATAATTGCTGACCACTTGTGCTTTTTAATTAAAATATATTTCAATATTAGAATTTTATATTTATTTTTGACATAGTATAATGCTTATTTTTATTTCATGATCATTTTTTCAATTATTAATAATTAGTTCAGCGACAATGTGTGGTCAAAAAATAACCGCACTTGTAACCGAAAAATCCAGTTAAGAATATCTCGCAGTTAATTAAAAACCAATACCAATTCTGGTCGTAAACGCGAAACTTTACGACCTCCTACAAATCCACAACAAAAGATCCCGACATTTTTAACACCTCCGTCTTTATTGCTAATCACTCTTCGACGATGATAGCTTTATGTGCGTTCTTTACGATCAAAACACGAAAAAAATTTCACTTAATTCGCAATACTTAACAATTAGGTTGTAAATTTTGAGCTTTGCTGAGACGTGCGCGAATCTTGAACTCGCGTCTTAGAAAAAAAAACATGTCGTTAATGGAAAAGATCAAGGTTAAGTAATAATAAAATAAAAAAAAAATATACATTTTTATATATAAATATTTTTAACTTAATAATACATTCTTTTATATATTTTTTTAATTTTCAACATTTTATTTAACCTAATATTATTAGACGAAAAATATAATTTTGAGCCAAAAATACTTTATGAAGCGTTCTGTATATATTATTTATCATCCTGTATAATTTCGGCATGGAAAACTTATATATTTTTTTATAAATTTAGCTTAAAATATTTTAGTACAATTTTGGTTATGAATTGATAAAAAGTATCACCCTGTAGAAAATATACCTGCGAATCCTGCATTTTTTAAGAAAAAATGCTTCACGATTGTGCATTTTTCATTGGAAAAATTCCTGCCAATTTTGCTTTTATCACTAATATAATGCTCTACTTTTAAATTTTCTTTTATATCAAATGTTGCCTTATGCTTACAAATTCTTTGATCGTGGAAAATATGCCTGCTAATCGTGCATTTTTTTAGAAAAAAATGCTTCACACTTACGCATTTTTCCTTAAAAAAATCCTGCTAATTGTGCTTTTTCCGTGGATAAAATGCTAAACATTTTAAATTTCCATTTATTTCAAATATTACCTTATTTTTACAATTTTTTCATCGTGGAAAATATGCCTACTAATCCTGCATTTTCTAGGAACAAAATAATTGACAATTTTGCATTTTTCATTGAAAAAATTCCAGCTGATTTTGCATTTTTCGTTGATAAAATGCTTCAATTTTAAATTTCGTCTTATTTCTAATGTTACCTTATTTTTACAATTTTTTGATCGGGAAAATATACCTTCTAATGGAACATTTTAAAGAAAAAATGCTTCAAAATAGTGCATTTTTCATTGAAATAATTCTTGTCAATTACAGGTTTTATCGTCGATAAAATGCTTCACTTTTGAATTTCCATTTATTTCTAATGTTAGCTTATTTTTACAATTTTTTCACTATGGAAAATATGCTTGCTAATGGAGCATTTTTAAGAATAAATGTTTCATAATAGTGCATTTTTCATTGAAATAATTCCTGCCAATTATGTTTTCTTCGTCGATAAAATACTTCACTTTTGAATTTCCATTTATTTCTAATGTTAGCTAATTTTTACAATTTTTTCACCGTGGAAAATATGCTTGCTAATGGAGCATTTTTAGGAAAAAATGCTTCATAATAGTGCATTTTTCATTGAAATAATTCCTGCCAATTATGCTTTTTTCGTCGATAAAATGCTTCACTTTTAAATTTCCATTTATTTCTAATGTAACTTTATTTTTACAATTTTTTCACCGTGGAAAATATGCCTGCTAATGGAGCATTTTTAAGAAAAAATGCTTCACAATAGTGCATTTTTCATTGAAATAATTCCTGCCAATTATGCTTTTTTCGATAAAATGCTTCACTTTTGAATTTCCATTTATTTCTAATGTTAGCTTATTTTTACAATTTTTTCACTATGGAAAATATGCTTGCTAATGGAGCATTTTTAAGAATAAATGTTTCATAATAGTGCATTTTACATTGAAATAATTCCTGCCAATTATGTTTTCTTCGTCGATAAAATGCTTCACTTTTGAATTTCCATTTATTTCTAATGTTAGCTTATTTTTACAATTTTTTCACCGTGGAAAATATGCTTGCTAATGGAGCATTTTTAAGAAAAAATGCTTCATAATAGTGCATTTTTCATTGAAATAATTCTTGCCAATTATGCTTTTTTCGTCGATAAAATGCTTCACTTTTGAATTTCCATTTATTTCTAATGTTACTTTATTTTTACAATTTTTTCACCGTGACAAATATGCTTGATAATGGAGCATTTTTAAGAAAAAATGCTTCATAATAGTGCATTTTTCATTGAAATAATTCGTGTCAATTATAGGTTTTATCGTCGATAAAATGCTTCACTTTTAAATTTCCATTTATTTCAAATGTTACCGTATTTGTAAAATTCTTTTATCGTGGAAAATATATCTAGTAACCTTGAACTTAAAAGAAAGTGCTTCACAATTGTGCATTTTTTCATTGAAAAAATGTTCAATTGTGCTTTTTCCCCGATAAAATGCTCCGCTTTTAAATTTTCTTTTATTTCATGATGTCTTATCCTTAGAATTTTTCATTTTGGGAAATATGCCTGTTATTCATCCATTTTTGAGAAAAAAATGCTTCATAATAGTGCATTTCTCATTGAAATAAATCCTGCCAATTATGCTTTTTTTTCGTCGATAAAATGCTTCACTTTTGAATTTCCATTTATTTCTAATGTTACTTTATTTTTACAATTTTTTCACCGTGGAAAATATGCTTGCTAATGGAGCATTTTTAAGAAAAAATGCTTCACAATAGTGCATTTTTCATTGAAATAATTCCTGCCAATTATGCTTTTTTCGATAAAATGCTTCACTTTTGAATTTCCATTTATTTCTAATGTTACTTTATTTTTACAATTTTTTCACCGTGAAAAATTAGCTTGCTAATGGAGCATTTTTAAGAAAAAATGCTTCATAATAGTGCATTTTTCATTGAAATAATTCGTGTCAATTATAGGTTTTATCGTCGATAAAATGCTTCACTTTTGAATTTCCATTTATTTCTAATGTTACTTTATTTTTACAATTTTTTCACCGTGTAAAATATGCTTGCTAATGGAGCATTTTTAAGAATAAATGCTTCACAATAGTGCATTTTTCATTGAAATAATTCCTGCCAATTATGCTTTTTTCGATAAAATGCTTCACTTTTGAATTTCCATTTATTTCTAATGTTACTTTATTTTTACAATTTTTTCACCGTGTAAAATATGCTTGCTAATGGAGCATTTTTAAGAAAAATGCTTCATAATAGTGCATTTTTCATTGAAATAATTCCTGCCAATTATGCTTTTTTCGATAAAATGCTTCACTTTTAAATTTCCATTTATTTCAAATGTTACCGTATTTGTAAAATTCTTTTATCGTGGAAAATATATCTAGTAACCTTGAACTTAAAAGAAAGTGCTTCACAATTGTGCATTTTTTCATTGAAAAAATGTTCAATTGTGCTTTTTCCCCGATAAAATGCTCCGCTTTTAAATTTTCTTTTATTTCATGATGTCTTATCCTTAGAATTTTTCATTTTGGGAAATATGCCTGTTATTCATCCATTTTTGAGAAAAAAATGCTTCATAATAGTGCATTTCTCATTGAAATAAATCCTGCCAATTATGCTTTTTTTTCGTCGATAAAATGCTTCACTTTTGAATTTCCATTTATTTCTAATGTTACTTTATTTTTACAATTTTTTCACCGTGGAAAATATGCTTGCTAATGGAGCATTTTTAAGAAAAAATGCTTCACAATAGTGCATTTTTCATTGAAATAATTCCTGCCAATTATGCTTTTTTCGATAAAATGCTTCACTTTTGAATTTCCATTTATTTCTAATGTTACTTTATTTTTACAATTTTTTCACCGTGAAAAATTAGCTTGCTAATGGAGCATTTTTAAGAAAAAATGCTTCATAATAGTGCATTTTTCATTGAAATAATTCGTGTCAATTATAGGTTTTATCGTCGATAAAATGCTTCACTTTTGAATTTCCATTTATTTCTAATGTTACTTTATTTTTACAATTTTTTCACCGTGTAAAATATGCTTGCTAATGGAGCATTTTTAAGAATAAATGCTTCACAATAGTGCATTTTTCATTGAAATAATTCCTGCCAATTATGCTTTTTTCGATAAAATGCTTCACTTTTGAATTTCCATTTATTTCTAATGTTACTTTATTTTTACAATTTTTTCACCGTGTAAAATATGCTTGCTAATGGAGCATTTTTAAGAAAAATGCTTCATAATAGTGCATTTTTCATTGAAATAATTCCTGCCAATTATGCTTTTTTCGATAAAATGCTTCACTTTTGAATTTCCATTTATTTCTAATGTTACTTTATTTTTACAATTTTTTCACCGTGAAAAATATGCTTGCTAATGGAGCATTTTTAAGAAAAAATGCTTCATAATAGTGCATTTTTCATAGAAATAATTCTTGCCAATTATGCTTTTTTCGTCGATAAAATGCTCCACTTTTAAATTTCTTTTACTGATCTTAGTTACTTTTCTTTTGGGACATTCTATATATATTGATTAATTATTTAACACCCTGTATGTTTAATAGGGACAGAGTTTTTTTTAACCAACCTACATACAGGGTGATCAACTTATACTCCGGAGTTTGATATATAAGTTGTTTTAATGGATGCAAAAAAAGTTTAAAATACAAATTATAAATAAAGTCCAGCTACACATGTTAAAATTATTTTGTAATATACAGGATGTTTCATAAAGTCACAGCATACCAAAGTTATGTTTTTTTTTTAATTGAACACCCTATATTTTTTTACATTTAGATTCGTTCCGAAAATTGCATTTTTTCAACATTAAGTGATTTCTACGGCCAAACGACATAAAATCGGATAAAACGGCTTACGTATCTGTAATTCGTACTCAAAGCTTTTTTTCGTATCTCTCAAACATCGGAGATATCAAACTCCAGAGTATTAGTTGATCACCCTGTATTTTTTATGGAACTTTCCAATTTGAATTTACACGTGGACTTGTTATCGAATACTTATTTTCGAAATTTATCACAATTCTTATAATTTTGGCATTTTATTTATTGAAATTTTGTGTAATTTGTTATTGATAATTCTTAATGTTTTGATTAAAATTTTTATGTTAAATTACTTAGTAATCTCTTATTGGCATTTCCCAATCAGCTAATTTTTATCGCTACATACAAAAAAATTTGTTAAGTAATAAAAACATGTTTATATAATTCTAATAATAAATATACCAGATAGTAAATGATTCATAAGAAATGGGTTTGGTAAGCATTAATATTTATAAGATTTTGATAAACCGCTAATCCTATTTTGCAAATTGATAAAATAACCACGTACTCCCCAATGACTAAGTTGACAATTGTGTTAACTTTTAGTGGAATTCAAAATTGATTATTCCACACAAGTTTTTAACAACAATCATGGAATTATTAAAAAGTATCGCATCACCCATAGCAAAAATATATTTACAGCATTTTCAAACCTTATTTCTAGAATAACAAATTATAACTATAAAGTGAAATATCAGTACAACTGAGCACCGTTAGATGGCCTCATTAAACGTATTCACACATTAATCAAAAAATAGAGAAAATTCTATATTACATACAACCTGTTTCATCCTTATCGGAATCATCAGTGATACTTGGTCGTAATACTACATACTGATGATTCTTATAATGATGAAACATACTGTATAGTAAAAATATTTGGGATATTGAGAATTGATTTTTAATACTAGACACTGATGATTCTTATATTGATGAAACATACTGTATAGTAAAAATATTTGGGATATTGATAGTTGATTTTTAATACTAGACACTGATGATTCTTATAATGATGAAACATACTGTATAGTAAAAATATTTGGGATATTGAGAGTTGATTTTTAATACTAGACACTGCTAATTCTTATAAGGATGAAACATACTGTATAGTTAAAATATTTGGGATATTGAGAGTTGATTTTTAATACTAGACACTGATGATTCTTATAAGGATGAAACATACTGTATAGTTAAAATATTTGGGATATTGAGAGTTGATTTTTAATACTAGACACTGATGATTCTTATAAGGATGAAACATACTGTATAGTTAAAATATTTGGGATATTGAGAGTTGATTTTTAATACCAGACACTGATGATTCTTATAAGGATGAAACATACTGTATAGTTAAAATATTTGGGATATTGAGAGTTGATTTTTAATACTAGACACTGATGATTCTTATAAGGATGAAACATACTGTATAGTTAAAATATTTGGGATATTGAGAGTTGATTTTTAATACTAGACACTGCTAATTCTTATAATGATGAAACATACTGTATAGTAAAATATTTGGGATATTGAGAGTTGTTTTTTAATACTAGACACTTCTGATTCTTATAAGGATGAAACATACTGTATAGTTAAAATATTTGGGATATTGAGACTTGATTTTTAATACCAGACACTGATGATTCTTATAATGATGAAACATACTGTATAGTAAAAATATTTGGGATATTGAGAGTTGATTTTTAATACCAGACACTGATGATTCTTATAATGATGAAACATACTGTATAGTAAAAATATTTGGGATATTGAGACTTGATTTTTAATACCAGACACTGATGATTCTTATAATGATGAAACATACTGTATAGTAAAAATATTTGGGATATTGATAGTTGATTTTTAATACTAGACACTGATGATTCTTATAATGATGAAACATACTGTATAGTAAAAATATTTGGGATATTGATAGTTGATTTTTAATACTAGACACTGCTGATTCTTATAATTATGAAACATACTGTATAGTAAAAATATTTGGGATATTGAGACTTGATTTTTAATACCAGACACTGATGATTCTTATAATGATGAAACATACTGTATAGTAAAAATATTTGGGATATTGATAGTTGATTTTTAATACTAGACACTGATGATTCTTATAATGATGAAACATACTGTATAGTAAAAATATTTGGGATATTGATAGTTGATTTTTAATACTAGACACTGATGATTCTTATAATGATGAAACATACTGTATAGTAAAAATATTTGGGATATTGATAGTTGATTTTTAATACTAGACACTGCTGATTCTTATAATTATGAAACATACTGTATAGTAAAAATATTTGGGATATTGATAGTTGATTTTTAATACAAGACACTGCTGATTCTTATAATTATGAAACATACTGTATAGTAAAAATATTTGGGATATTGATAGTTGATTTTTAATACCAGACACTGATGATTCTTATAATGATGAAACATACTGTATAGTAAAAATATTTGGGATATTGATAGTTGATTTTTAATACAAGACACTGCTGATTCTTATAATTATGAAACATACTGTATAGTAAAAATATTTGGGATATTGATAGTTGATTTTTAATACCAGACACTGATGATTCTTATAATGATGAAACATACTGTATAGTAAAAATATTTGGGATATTGATAGTTGATTTTTAATACAAGACACTGCTGATTCTTATAATTATGAAACATACTGTATAGTAAAAATATTTGGGATATTGATAGTTGATTTTTAATACCAGACACTGATGATTCTTATAAGGATGAAACATACTGTATAGTAAAAATATTTGGGATATTGATAGTTGATTTTTAATACTAGACACTGCTGATTCTTATAATTATGAAACATACTGTATAGTAAAAATATTTGGGATATTGATAGTTGATTTTTAATACCAGACACTGATGATTCTTATAATGATGAAACATACTGTATAGTAAAAATATTTGGGATATTGAGAGTTGATTTTTAATACTAGACACTGCTGATTCTTATAATTATGAAACATACTGTATAGTAAAAATATTTGGGATATTGATAGTTGATTTTTAATACAAGACACTGCTGATTCTTATAATTATGAAACATACTGTATAGTAAAAATATTTGGGATATTGATAGTTGATTTTTAATACCAGACACTGATGATTCTTATAATGATGAAACATACTGTATAGTAAAAATATTTGGGATATTGAGAGTTGATTTTTAATACTAGACACTGATGATTCTTATAAGGATGAAACATACTGTATAGTTAAAATATTTGGGATATTGAGAGTTGATTTTTAATACTAGTCACTGATGATTCTTATAAGGATGAAACATACTGTATAGTTAAAATATTTGGGATATTGAGAGTTGATTTTTAATACTAGACACTGCTAATTCTTATAATGATGAAACATACTGTATAGTAAAATATTTGGGATATTGAGAGTTGTTTTTTAATACTAGACACTTCTGATTCTTATAAGGATGAAACATACTGTATAGTTAAAATATTTGGGATATTGAGACTTGATTTTTAATACCAGACACTGATGATTCTTATAATGATGAAACATACTGTATAGTAAAAATATTTGGGATATTGAGAGTTGATTTTTAATACCAGACACTGATGATTCTTATAATGATGAAACATACTGTATAGTAAAAATATTTGGGATATTGATAGTTGATTTTTAATACTAGACACTGATGATTCTTATAATGATGAAACATACTGTATAGTAAAAATATTTGGGATATTGATAGTTGATTTTTAATACTAGACACTGATGATTCTTATAATGATGAAACATACTGTATAGTAAAAATATTTGGGATATTGATAGTTGATTTTTAATACTAGACACTGCTGATTCTTATAATTATGAAACATACTGTATAGTAAAAATATTTGGGATATTGAGACTTGATTTTTAATACCAGACACTGATGATTCTTATAATGATGAAACATACTGTATAGTAAAAATATTTGGGATATTGATAGTTGATTTTTAATACTAGACACTGATGATTCTTATAATGATGAAACATACTGTATAGTAAAAATATTTGGGATATTGATAGTTGATTTTTAATACTAGACACTGATGATTCTTATAATGATGAAACATACTGTATAGTAAAAATATTTGGGATATTGATAGTTGATTTTTAATACTAGACACTGCTGATTCTTATAATTATGAAACATACTGTATAGTAAAAATATTTGGGATATTGATAGTTGATTTTTAATACAAGACACTGCTGATTCTTATAATTATGAAACATACTGTATAGTAAAAATATTTGGGATATTGATAGTTGATTTTTAATACCAGACACTGATGATTCTTATAATGATGAAACATACTGTATAGTAAAAATATTTGGGATATTGAGAGTTGATTTTTAATACTAAACACTGATGATTCTTATAATGATGAAACATACTGTATAGTAAAAATATTTGGGATATTGATAGTTGATTTTTAATACTAAACACTGATGATTCTTATAATGATGAAACATACTGTATAGTAAAAATATTTGGGATATTGATAGTTGATTTTTAATACTAAACACTGATGATTCTTATAATGATGAAACATACTGTATAGTAAAAATATTTGGGATATTGATAGTTGATTTTTTAATACTAGACACTGATGATTCTTATAATTATGAAACATACTGTATAGTAAAAATATTTGGGATATTGATAGTTGATTTTTAATACAAGACACTGCTGATTCTTATAATTATGAAACATACTGTATAGTAAAAATATTTGGGATATTGATAGTTGATTTTTAATACTAAACACTGATGATTCTTATAATGATGAAACATACTGTATAGTAAAAATATTTGGGATATTGATAGTTGATTTTTAATACTAAACACTGATGATTCTTATAATGATGAAACATACTGTATAGTAAAAATATTTGGGATATTGATAGTTGATTTTTAATACTAAACACTGATGATTCTTATAATGATGAAACATACTGTATAGTAAAAATATTTGGGATATTGAGAGTTGATTTTTAATACTAGACACTGATGATTCTTATAATGATGAAACATACTGTATAGTAAAAATATTTGGGATATTGAGAGTTGATTTTTAATACTAGATACTGCTGATTCTTATAATGATGAAACATACTGTATAGTAAATAATTTGGGATATTGAGAATTGATTTTTAATACTAAACACTGATGATTCTTAATAAAAGGATGAAACATACTGTATAGTAAAAATATTTTGGATATTGATAGTTGATTTTTTAATACTAGACACTGATGATTCTTATAATGATGAAACATACTGTATAGTAAATAATTTGGGATATTGAGAATTGATTTTTAATACTAAACACTGATGATTCTTAATAAAAGGATGAAACATACTGTATAGTAAAAATATTTTGGATATTGATAGTTGATTTTTTAATACTAGACACTGATGATTCTTATAATGATGAAACATACTGTATAGTAAAAATATTTGGGATATTGAGAGTTGATTTTTAATACTAGACACTGCTAATTCTTATAAGGATGAAACATACTGTATAGTAAATAATTTGGGATATTGAGAATTGATTTTTAATACTAAACACTGATGATTCTTAATAAAAGGATGAAACATACTGTATAGTAAAAATATTTTGGATATTGATAGTTGATTTTTTAATACTAGACACTGATGATTCTTATAATGATGAAACATACTGTATAGTAAATAATTTGGGATATTGAGAATTGATTTTTAATACTAAACACTGATGATTCTTAATAAAAGGATGAAACAGGCTATATAGTAATGGTAGGAATTTTCCTGAAAATTATTTTTTCGAAAAACTGAAAATTGCAAAAGGAAAATAAAAAGAATAATAATAAGAAACAACAAGTAATTCAGTTTACTAACGGTCAGTTATAAGAACGATCATTAAATTTAATTAATGTATATTAATTAATTTTTTTCATAATATTTAAATAAATAAAATAAAATATTTGATTAAATAAAAATAACAATAGATTTTATATTATAGATTTAGGTCATTAGGTGCGGAAACCTTTATAGAAAATTAATAACTATGGTATTGCTCAAGGCACTATGATGGAGCCGTTTGATATGCTACCACAACTTACTAGACTGTGAAATACTACGAGAAACATTTTTTTTTTTACTAAAAAGGAGGAGATAATACAGGAAACAAGTTGATTATAATTATTGATTAAACAATAAAAATACAGTAGCGCAACAGCATTATTTTTTTTATGTTATATATAATTAATAAAATTTAATTTGTATAGTTATGAGAGATAATAAAAAAAATAACAGTGACCGCTTTATTTCTTGTGTAAGTATAAACAGGTGTTCTAAGATCGCATTCCCAACGGTATCACTAATAGAATGGAACATTTTGAGTTACAATTTCCTCTTGACATCGACACATTCCTCCGGTTCGTATCAATATATAAATTTTTCAAAATTGTAAACATTCATCATTAGTTGACTTTTTTTATTGCTAATTAAATTTTTTGAATAATAAACCACTACAATATTTCTATATTGTTATTATTGTAATTATTTTCACTTTAAAATCCGAAATTAAATTTAAAATTTGCAAAAAAAACGCAAGAAATTCCAAAGTATTGAAAAAACGTAAAACAATCGCACAAAAATGCAAAAAACCGCAACAAAATCCCAAAAAAACAGAATAATGAGGAAAAATTAGAAAGAATCGATAAAAATCAGAAGGAAAAAACAGAAAAAAAAGAAAAAAGCAGAAAAATGAGAAAAAGAAGAGAAATCGAAAAATATCGCAAAACAATCGCAACAAAATCCCAAAAAAAACTCGCAAATCATCACAAAAAATCAGAGAAATTAGAAAAAATTAGTAAACGAAAAAAACCGAAAATAAAATAAAGACCAATGAGCAAAAATTAGAATGAATCGAAAAAAATCAGAAGGAAAAAAACAGAAAAAAAAAAAAAAATGAGAAAAAGAGGAGAAATCGAAAAATATCGCAACAAAATCCCAAAAAAAAAACTTGCAAATCATCACAAAAAATCAGAGAAATTAGAAAAATCAGTAAACGACAAAAAAACGAAAATAAAATAAAGACCAATGAGCAAAAATTAGAATGAATCGAATAAAATCAGAAGGAAAAAAACAGAAAAAAAAAGAAAAAAGCAGAAAAATGAGAAAAAGAGAAATCGAAAAATATCGCAACAAAATCCCAAAAAAAACTCGCAAATCATCACAAAAAATCTGAGAAATTAGAAAAAATCAGTAAACGAAAAAAACCGAACATAAAATAAAGACCAATGAGCAAAAATTAGAATGAATCGAATAAAATCAGAAGGAAAAAAACAGAAAAAAAGAAAAATAAGAAAAAGAGATGAAATCGAAAAATATCGCAACAAAATCCAAAAAAAAAACTCGCAAATCATCACAAAAAATCAGAGAAATTAGAAAAAATTAGTAAACGAAAAAAACCGAAAATAAAATAAAGACCAATGAGCAAAAATTAGACGAATCGAAAAAAATCAGAAAAAAAAAGAAAAAAATGAAAAATCAGAAAAATGGGAAAATAAATTTCAAAATATGGCCAAAAATCGCAAAAACATAGAACAATCGAAAAACCGTAAACCATAAAAAAACTGAAAGAATTCCAAAAAAATTGAAATAAATCGCAAACAATCAAAGGAATAAAAAAAATGAGAGAAAATTAAAAAAAAAAGAAAGAAATAGAAAAAAAACAGAACGATAAGGAAAAATTAGTAAAAATTGAGAAAAAACAAAAAATTGAAAAATATCGCAAAAATTTGCAAAACAATCGCAAAAAAACCGCAACGAAATCACAAAAAAATCGCAAATAATCATAAAAAATCAGAGAAGTAAGAAAAAATGGGAAAAAAATTATAAAACCAAAAAAATTAAAAAAAAACACAAAAGTGGAAAAAAAGGGAAAAAATCGAAGAAAATCAGGAAAAAAATGACAAACAAAATACGAGAAAAATCGAAAAATATCGCAAAAAACCATAGGACCAAAAAACCGGAAACAATTGTGACCATTGAAAACTAAAAAAAATACAAAAAATTTGAATAAAACGCAAAAAATCGTGACGAAATCCCAAAAAAATCGCAAAAAATCAAAGGAATAAAAAAGATGAGAAAAAATTAAAAAAAACAAAACGATGAGGAAAGATTCGAAATAACTGAAAAAAATCGAGGAAAAAACAAAAAATCAGAAAAATGAAAAAATAACGAGAAAAAGTTAAAAGAATCGAAAAAATCCGAATAAATCGGAGATAATAAGAAGAAAAAAACAAAAAACTGACAAAAATTGAAATAAAAATCAGAAAAAATTGGGAAAAACATGAAAAATAAAATTGTCGTATATAGAAAAAACGAAAAAATAAAAAAAATTGTAAAAAAATGCCGAAAATTAAAACGATAAGAATCGCAAAAAAAAACGAAAAAAGTCGTAAAAACGTAAAAAATAGAAAAATATCGCAAAAAATCGTAAAATAATCTCAAAAAACTGCAAAAAAATCGCAAAAAAATCACCAAAAAAAATCGCAAATAATCACAAAAAATCAGAGAAATGAGAAAAAATGGAAAAAAAGTTGGGAAACGATAAAAATAGAAGAAAAAAACAGAACAATGACGAAAAATTAGAATGAAACGAAAAAAATCAGAAAAAAAATGAAAACAAAAAAAAATGAGAAAAAAACGAGAAAAATCGAAAAATATAGCAAAAAACCATAGAAAAACTAAAATTCAGAAATAATTTTGACGATGAGGAAAAAATGGGGAAAGATTAGAAATTATTGAAAAATGAAAAAAAAAAACGAGAAAAATAAAAGAATCGAAAAAAACTACAAGAAATAAAAAAATCGGAAAGAATAAGAAACAAAAAACAAAAACTGAAAAATTTTAATGAAAAATCAGAAAATATTGGGAAAAAATTTAATTGTGAAATACGAAAAAAAACGAAATTAATAAAAAAATGTAAAAAAAACCGGAAAAAAGACTAAAAATCACAAAAAAAACGAAAAAGAAGTCGCAAAAAAAGTAAAAAATAGAAAAATATTGTAAACAAATGCAAAAATCGAAAAAAATTGCAAAAGAAACCACAACAAAATCCCAAAAACCGCAAATAATTACAAAAATTCATAAAAATAAGAAAAAACGGGAAAAATATTAGAAAACGAAAAAAAAACGAAACAATGAGGAACAATTAGAAAGAATGAAAAAAAAATATAACAAAAAACTATAGAACAACCAAAAAAATCAGAATCGATTGTGACCATATAAAAAAACTGGAAAAAAAAATAAAGGAATAAAAAAATGAGGAAAACAAAAGAAAAAAAAACTTAACGATGAGGAAAGACTAGAAAAAATTGAAACAGTTAGAAAAAAAATCACAAAAAAGAAAAACAAAACGAGAAAAAATTAAAAGAATCGAAAAAATCAGACAAAAAAATTCAAAACGATTGGGAAAAACATGAAAAATAAAATTGTGAATATGGAAAAAACAAAAAAATTGTAAAAATGCGGAGAAATAACATAAAATCAACTTTTTAACAATTTTGAAACTTTTATAGTAAATTAAAAAAAAAATCTAATAAAAAGTATTTTGATGGTTCACTTAATACCAAAAATTTAATAAAAAAAAAACAGATTAATTACCAAAAGTTGAACCGAAAAAAATAAAATTTTAATAAATTTTTAAATTGTTCTAATATTAATAATCTTTAAAAATGTTTGCACATTTATATTTTAATTTAAAAAATTTAAAAAAATACAATTCTAAACAAAAATTTACTTGATCAAAAATTATATTTTTATTATTAAAAAAAAATTAGATTAATTGATTCAAAATTCATAAAAAACGAAATTAAAAACTAAAAAAAAAAGAATAGTCGATATACAAATTAAATTGTGTCAGCTATAACACTAAAAAAAAATGTAGAAATCCAAAAATTATATAAAGGAAATATATTAATATACTTACGAATGTATCATCGGAGGACAATGGAGATGAAATCTGGATGGCAGCACTTCCAAGATTTGTGTATAGGTCATATCGTTTTTTTTTATTTAATAATTTATGATTAGCCAAAAAAAAGAAGAAAATTTTTTGATAAGTACAAAAAATGTATAATTAGAAAATTAGGCGATCGATTTACTATTTTGATGAAAATTATTCAAATTTTTTAACATTTTTGTGAGATTTTAAAACTTTTGATTTTTGAAAGAATAATTTTTTTTTATTTTTGAAATTTTATATCAAAATCTTGTAACTTTTAAAATTTGGTGATTAAAATTTTTGATCAAAGTTTGAGAACTTTAAAAAAAAACTTCATAAAATCATTTGAAATTTTTGATTAATTCTTGAATTTTTTTGTGAAATTTTTAATCAAAGTTTTTAAAACTTGTGAATTTATTTTAACTTTTGAGATTTTTGATAAAATTTTTTAATTTTTGAATTTTTTTATCAAAATATTTTAAAATTGTTGATTAAAATTTTTGATCAAAGTTTGTGAACTTTTAAAAAATTTTCATAAAATCGTTGAAAATTTTGAGAAATTCTTGAAATTTTTTAACTTTTTTGTGAAATTTTTAAAACTTGAATTTTTTTTAATTTTTGAGATTTTTGATAATTAATTTAAATTTTTAAACTTTGTTGATTACAATTTTTGATCAGTTCGTAAACTTTAAAAAATTTTCATAAAATTGTTGAAAATTTTGGGAAATTCTTTAAATTTTTTTAATTTTTTATGAAATTTTTAATCAATGTTTTTAAAACTTTTGAATTTTTTTTTTAACTTTGAAATTTTTTAAATTTTTTATCAAAATCTTGTAACTTTTAAAATTTGTTAATTAAAATCTTTGATCAAAGTTTGAGAACTTTAAAAAAAACTTCATAAAATCATTTGAAAATTTTGATAAATTCTTGAATTTTTTTAACTTTTTTGTGAAATTTTTAATCATCAAAGTTTTTAAAACTTGTGAATTTATTTTGACTTTTGAGATTTTTGATAATTTTTTTTAATTTTTGAATTTTTTTATCAAAAATTTTTGATCAGTTTGTGAAATTTTAAAAAAATTTCATAAAAGATTTGAAAATTTTGGGAAATTCTTGAAATTTTTTTAATTTTTTGTGAAATGTTTAATCAAAGTTTTTGAAACTTGTGAATTTATTTTAACTTTTGAGATTTTTCATAAAATTTTTTATCAAAAACTTAAAATTTGTTGATTAAAATTTTTGATCAAAGTTTATGAACTTTTAAAAATTGTTCATAAAATCATTTGAAAATTTTGAGAAATTCTTGAAAGTTTTTAAATTTTTCGTGAAATTTTTAAAAATTGAATTTTTTTTAATTTTTGGGAATTTTGATAATTAATTTAAATTTTTAAACTTTGTTGATTACAATTTTTGATCAGTTCCTGAAATTTAAAACAATTTCATAAAATCGTTGAAAATTTTGAGAAATTCTTGAAATTTTTTAACTTTTTTGTGAACTTTTTTAATTAAAGTTTTTAAAACATTTGTTTTTTAATTTTTGATATTTTTTTTAATAATTGTTGAAATTTATTATCAAAATCTTGTAACTTTTAAAATTTGTTCATTAAATCAAAGTTTATAACTTTTAAAAAATTTTCATAAAATCATTTGAACATTTTGAGAAATTCTTGAAAGTTTTTAAATTTTTTGTGAAATTTTTAAAACTTGAATTTTTTTTAATTTTTGGGATTTTTGATAATTAATTTAAATTTTTAAACTTTGTTGATTACAACTTTTGATCAGTTCGTGAAATTTAAAAAAATTTCATAAAATCGTTGAAAATTTTGAGAAATTCTTGAAATTTTTTAACTTTTTTGTGAACTTTTTTAATTAAAGTTTTTAAAACATTTGAATTTGTTTTTTAATTTTTGATATTTTTTTTTAATAATTGTTGAAATTTATTATCAAAATCTTGGAACTTTTAAAATTTGTTTATTAAATCAAAGTTTATAACTTTTAAAAAAATTTCATAAAATCATTTGAAAATTTTGGGAAATTCTTTAAATTTTTTTTTAACTTTGAAATTTTTTAAATCTTTTATCAAAATCTTGTAACTTTTAAAATTTGTTAATTAAAATTTTTGAACTTTAAAAAAAATTATAACCATTTGAAAATATTGATAAATTCTTAAAACATTTTTTGATAAAAATTTTTCATCAACATTCTTAATATTTTTGATCAAAACAAATAAAAATTAACTAAAACCAGCAATTTTAGATATTAATTAATTAATTATTTAATATTTACAATTTTTTTATAGTTCTATTGTTATCAAAATAAACAAATATAATACAAAGTATTTTGATATCCAAAAATACCAAAAATTTTTAACAAAAAAAAACAGATTAATTACCCAAAATTCAACAAAAAAATATAAAATTTAACTATAATATTTAGATTATTAAAATATAATATTAATGAATTTTAAAAATTTATTTGATTAAAGTCTTGATCAAAAATAACATTTTTATTATTAAAAAAAAATTTAATTAATTGATGCAAAATTCATGAAAAAGGTAATTAAAAACTGAATTAAGTATTTCACATCGTATTTATTATATAATTCGTTTGTTGCAATTCGTAAAAAATATACACATAATAATACAAAAAAAATCAATAAAAACAAAATAAATATATCTATATACATTAATGTACAAAAATAATAATTACAAATGAATAATAATTACACATTTTATCGACCTTTGAAATATTAAGTCTTTGAGTAATACATATACCTAATCAGTCATATTAAGTTATCACACAAGATAGGCCTGGCCACCATTATTTATCCCCGCTGGCATCATCACATGTTGGGGCCTCCATGGGGGCCCGCGTCTTCCCGAACCGCCCCTTTCTAGCGTACTATAATCCGAATCGATGCTAGAATAAATATGGTCTGAAATGGGCCTGGGTTCTTGGGCTCTCCTCATAGGTCTAGGAGACGGAGTGGCCGTCGTCGCCGAGGAATAATTGGCGTCGTCGGGCTCCTGGGGCACCGCTGCTGAATACGACGGTGGTAACATTTGCATGCCAGGACTAGGTGGACCCTGCGTTCGAATTTTTTCAGGATAAGTATGGTGGCTGTGATGCGTACCGTTAGCTACCACTCTAGAGTCAATAGTATAGTTATTAATATTTCTTCTGTAATTAGCGTTAATTTTTCCTCTCGGTTCGACCGAAGGCATCGCGTACCTTAATTTCTCCCAGAATCGTTTTTCACCCCATCTCACTCGTTCGGCTGTTTTGAGATATAATCGCAGCTCGGGATCGAGCTCAGCTTCAGGAAGCGGTTCTTCTTCTAATATCACTAATTTAAAAATTCGACCTTTAAGAGCCTCGTGCAAGGCTTGTCGCAGTTCGAACCTCGACCATTCAGTCTGTAGGAAATTTCGCGTTAAAACTATTATCACTCGTCTACTAGCTTCGGCTGCTTCTAAAACAGCGGGAGCCGTATGTTGGATGTACGCGGTATGCGGTAAGTCTCTGTAATGTAAACATAACTGGAATTTCGGCTCTAATTCCGCCGCTAGAGCTTGCACAACCCATTCTTCGTCTTTGGGACTATAACACACGAAACCGTCGTATAATTTGTCTCTATCTTCGTATTGTTTAGCGGCGGTAGCACGAAAACTACAAAGTCTCACTCCGTATCGCGAATAGAGCCACACTCGTACTGGGTCTCTAAAAACGAACCACAACACTATAGCCAATAAAAGGATGATTACGATACATAAAGTGACGACTACCATAGGCCAGTAATCGGAGACTAGCATGCTATCTATAACCGAACTACCGGCGTAAAAATCACTGCAAGCGGTACTGTTAAAGTCCAATTCGCGACGTTGCGGTGGTTTAGAGTCCGGATTGTAACACATCATGTTTGCACTGTCCACTATCTTAGCTGCATTGTCCGCTACCCACGTTGTGAGTCCTTGCAGGAATTTACAGCGACACGACCACTGGTTGTTACCCAGCATAACTTCGGTTAAGCGAGTGTTCGTCGACAGTTGCCATACTGGAAAAGTGACTAATTTATTACCGTCTAATCGAAGGATTTGTAATGACGTTAAAGGTTCTAAAGTATTGTTACCGATAACGGAAATTTGATTATTTTGTAAATAAAGTTCTTTTAAATTTGATAATTGTTCGAATTCGTATCCTTTTAATTCGCCCAATTTGTTATCTTCTAAATGAAGGATTTGTAAACTTTGTAAACCGTTAAAAGTGCTATTTTGTATAGTTTCAACGGCACTATTATTAACGAAAAGTACTCTCATATTTTTCCTACCGATAAATACATGATTTTGTAACTCTTTGATATAATTACCATCCAAGTACACTTCCGTAGCATCCATGGGTATTTTTTGCGGAACTTCATCTGCATTTTGACCGGAACAATCTACTACGTTATTATTCCAAGTCTGATCGTGATAGCAAGTACAATTATCGGGACAAGTCATTTCACAATCGCATGCATCAAAATCGCAGCAATGACATAAAGCGAAGCAATGCGTCTCGTACGTACATAGAAAATCGCTCTGTTTAGCCTGATTTAATGGCATATGTGTCATACCTCTCGAATGGGTCATTTTACAAACTATATTTTCCAAATCCATCACTTTGGGATATTGACGGGACGTTGACATGTTGTTAATCAGCTGCAGCCACTCCATTGTACAATCACAGTGAAATGGATTACCACCTAAATAAATTTCAGGTAATGATCTATTTAACGGTACCGGAGCTGTACGTAACGAATTTAAATCGACGTTTATTAAATCATTAGCGTACATATCGACTCTAGCGAGATTACTTTTATCGAAAAATGTATTAGGTTGTACATTTTTTATAAAATTATTATTAATAAATAAAAGTTCTATAGAATTCGGTATAGACATCGGAGATATTTCAGATATACGATTATGACTAGCATCTAAAGTCTTTACACGAATTTCGTCTTGGATTTTATAATAATTAGCTAGATGTTCGATGAAATTCCCGTGAATATCCAACCACTTCAGATTGCTGGGTATAAACGCGTAATCGAACCACACTAAATGATTTTCCGATAGATTCAACCACAATAAACTCGCCAAAGTGGCGAACACTCCGTTAATGTCCGTTAAAAAATTTTCATCTAACCGAATAGCTTCGATTTGAGTATTTTTTTCAAATGTTCCCCGTTCGATAGTTTGCACTTTATTTTTAGCCAGATTTAACACTTGTAAATTAGGTAAATCCCAAAACATGCCTTTTGTTATGTTACCGATGTTATTATCGATTAACCGTAATCCGGTGAGTTGATTTAAATTTTTAAACGAACCGTTACGAAAATCTGATATTTGATTTTCACCCAAATCTAGAGTTTTAAGAAACGACAATTCTTGAATGGCGCCCGGAACTTCTAAAAGCGCGTTTGATGAAAGATCCAATTCTTTGAGCGCCGAACAATTGAGAAAAGCACTTGAGTCTATGTTCACAATGAGATTATTATTAAGGGTGAGTTTACTGAGAACGAAAAGTCCGTTAAATAATTGTGCTCCGATGGTGTTTAATCTATTTTCAGCTAAATTTAAAGTATGTAAATTATAGAGTGGTAAAAAGGCGTTATCTTCGATGAATCCTATTGAATTATTTCTTAGATCTAGGATTTGGAGGAAGTATAAGTCTTTAAAAGTTTTACCATCGATGCGGGTAATAGCGTTATGTGATAAATTTAGGATTATTAAACGAATCAATCCAGTAAAAGTTCCCGCATCTATGTGATTACTAGTAAGTTGATTACCAGATAAATCTAGTACTAGTAATTGTTCCAATCTGTGAAATATTCCTCTAGCTAAAGAAAATAATAAATTATTCATTATATGGATTTCTTTTAATTCCGGTGTCCCAGCAAATAAACCTTCTGGTAATGTACCAATTTTATTATTATCTAAATTTAACGTTTTTAATGAAACTAAACCAGCAAAAGTTTCACCAGATATTTCACTTATATTATTACTTTGTAAAAATAAATGTTGTAATCGTCTCAATCTAGAAAATCCAGCTTCTTCGGTTAAACTTCTTAAATCATTATAAGATAAATCTAAATTTTGTATATCGCTGTTACTACATTCCGGTACATTTATTCCGATTCTCTCAGGATTTCTGATCCTATTCCTAGTCATATTCAGCGTTTGAAGATTAGCTAACGAGCAAAACATACCATCAGGTAAAGCTCTAATATTATTATCAGCTAAATCCAAAATTTGTAATTCCTTTAATCCTTGCAAACTATAACTCGTCAAATCTAGTACTTTGGTAGGACCCCAATCAGCGTTAAAAGAATTAACAGCTAATTTTTTCACATTATAAAGTCCTTCAAATGAATTCGAAGGTATACTAAGAACTTTACAGTTATTAATTTGTAATTCTTCGAGTTCGTGTAATCGGTGTAAACCATTAGGAAGCACACTTTCAAAAAACAATACGTCACTACAAAGTATCCTTAAACGGGATGTCACTTCAGTCGGTAAAGCGGTGATGTTAGCATTTTCCTCCAAACTTCGCACTTTACAAGTAACAGCCAATTTGGAAGAAGAACTATCAGTATTATCCGGTAACCAAGAACACTGTTCTGGTCCGTCAAAACGATTACTTTTAACACTAATTACAACTGCTAAAAGCAGTCCAAATAATAGTCGATACATTGTTTATTACACTAGATATTCATCACTCGCGATTTTTTTTCTTCAACATTTTTATTACTTTGTGTCGTTGAGTTGAGAACGCGCGCGATCATTTGTAGCAAGAGTGGCGTGACTGCTCTCTGCAACTTTCTGTGTACTACTGACAACTCTCGTTCCCGAACTGCGGTATATACGAAGTGAAGAATTAGAAGAAACGCACGCAAGCGCTACCGTAGTGCGCGTTTGTTCCGCTAGAAACGCGACGGCAGCACCTCCCGGTATCAACAAATTCACTTATACCTGTTTTATACTTGCACTTTCAAAATTCTAAGGATGGTTGAAAATTAGTTCGTGAATCTTAATGTTGTGATAACATCTGAGGAAAGGGGTGTTTGAGGATTTTATAATATCGTAAAGTTGAATCGCGAAAATTTCACCGAGGAAAATGTCTTTTCTAAATGTTGCTGACGTCTGTTTTGATAAGGGTTGTTAAGTAATTAACATTCCGAGGAAACTGTTTACTAATTTTGATTTTACTTGAATGAAATGTGTCGGAATGTTTTACGCTAATAGATGGAGATGTCTTGATGTAAATTTGATGACAAATTACGAAGAAATATGTGGAAAGTGAACAATATTTTAATTTTGTTATATTTATATAAAAATATCTACCAAAAATAAAAAATACACATCCAAAAATTTTATATCAATTTATACGAATTTTTTACCAAATCTGAATTAATTTTATAAAAAAAATATATCTAGTTTAATAGAAATTTTATACCAAATTTAAACTTGTGTTATATACATTTTATAACGATATTATAACAAATTTGTAACAATTTTGTAAAAAATTTATAACAATTTTATAAAAAATTTAAAACAATTTCAATTGAAATTTTATAATAATTTTAAAACAAATTTTCTAGCAATTTTCATATAAATTTAATACAGATTTTATAATAATTTTAATAGAAATTTTATAACAGTTTTAATAAAAATTTTATAAAAATTTTAATAGAGATTTTCTAGCAGTTTTCATATAAATTTAATAAAAATTTTATAATATTTTAAATGAAATTTTATCGCAGTTTTAATATATATTTTATAGCAGTTTTAAAATAAATTTAATAAAAGTTTTATAACGATTTTAATAGAAATTTTGTAACAATTTCAATGGAAATTTTATGGCAGTTTTCATATATCTTTAATAGAAATTTTATAAGAATTTTAATAGAAATGTTATAATATATTTCATATAAATTTAATATAAATTTTATACCAATTTTAATAGAAATTTTATTAGCAATTTAATAGAAATTTTGTAGCAGTTTTAATAGAAATTTTATAACGGTTTTAATAGAAATTTTATACCAATTTTAATAGAAATTTTATTAGCAATTTAATAGAAATTTTGTAGCAGTTTTAATAGCAATTTTATAACGGTTTTAATAGAAATTTTATACCAATTTTAATAGAAATTTTATTAGCAATTTAATAGAAATTTTGTAGCAGTTTTAATAGAAATTTTATAACGATTTTAATAGAAATTTTATACCAATTGCAATATAAATTTAATAGAAATTTTATACCAAGTTTAATAGAAATTTTACTATAGCAATTTAATAGAAATTTTGTAGCAGTTTTAAAAGAAATTTTATAACGATTTTAATAGAAATTTTATACCAATTTTAATAGAAATTTTATTCAATTTAATAGAAATTTTGTAGCAGTTTTAATTGAAATTTTATAACGGTTTTAATAGAAATTTTATTAGTAATTTAATAGAAATTTTATACCAATTTTAATAGAAATTTTATTAGCAATTTAATAGAAATTTTGTAGCAGTTTTAATAGAAATTTTATAACGGTTTTAATAGAAATTTTATACCAATTGCAATATAAATTTAATAGAAATTTTATACCAATTTTAATAGAAATTTTATTAGTAATTTAATAGAAATTTTATACCAATTTTAATAGAAATTTTATTAGCAATTTAATAGAAATTTTGTAGCAGTTTTAATAGAAATTTTATAACGATTTTAATAGAAATTTTATACCAATTTTAATAGAAATTTTATTAGCAATTTAATAGAAATTTTGTAACAGTTTTAATAGAAATTTTATAACGGTTTTAATAGAAATTTTATACCAATTGCAATATAAATTTAATAGAAATTTTATACCAAGTTTAATAGAAATTTTACTATAGCAATTTAATAGAAATTTTGTAGCAGTTTTAATAGAAATTTTATAACGGTTTTAATAGAAATTTTATACCAATTTTAATAGAAATTTTATTAGCAATTTAATAGAAATTTTGTAGCAGTTTTAATAGAAATTTTATAACGGTTTTAATAGAAATTTTATACCAATTTTAATAGAAATTTTATTAGCAATTTAATAGAAATTTTGTAGCAGTTTTAATAGAAATTTTATAACGGTTTTAATAGAAATTTTATACCAATTGCAATATAAATTTAATAGAAATTTTATATCAAGTTTAATAGAAATTTTATAAGCAATTTAATAGAAATTTTGTAGCAGTTTTAATAGAAATTTTATAACGATTTTAATAGAAATTTTATTAGCAATTTAATAGAAATTTTGTAGCAGTTTTAATAAAACATTTATAGCAGTTTTCATATAATTTTAATCCAGATTTTATTATAATTTTAATAGAAATTTTATATCGGCTTTAATAGAAATTTAATAAAGTCTTTATAATATTTTAATAAAAACTTTATAGCAGTTTTAATATAAATTTAATACAAGTTTTATAGCAATTTTAATAGAAATTTTATAACAATTTTAGTACAAATTTAATATTAATATTTTAATAATTTTATAACAATTTAATTATAATTTTATAGCAATGAAATTAATCAATTTCACCTAAACAAAGAAAATGGTAAAAAAGTATTGAAGAATTTATAGCAATTTTAAAAATTGGTTAAAATGGTAAAAATTAACATTTTCCTGATTGTTGCAGGAATTTTGTAAATTTTAAAGAAATATTTATATAACTGTTCAACTTTTTATACGTATTATTTTTTTAGAATTTGCAGCAATTGCATAATTTTTACATTTTTTCATAGTTGCAGGAAAATTGTGTAAATTTATGCAGGTCTTTAAATTGGTCATAATTTTTACTAATTAGCTATTTTTTTAAAGAGTTTGTAGCACATTTAGAAATTCTTTAAAGTGGTAAAAACTTCGAACTCGATTAAAATTTGCAGGAATTCCGCAAATGTTTGCAGGAATTCCGTAAATGTTTGCAGAATTGTGATAAATTTAGGTATATAATTTTGCAACTTTTTCATATAAAAATTTTATATTCTTGCAGGCATTCTGTAATTATTTATGTAGTTTTTTAATTTCTATACAATTGTGCAACATTTTTGCCATTATATTTTTTATTATTTATAAAAATTTGAGAAATTCTATAAATTGGTTAAAACTTTATACCTACTCGACTAAATTTTGCAGACGGTCCATAAATTTTTCAGGAATTTTTTACAATTTAAATAATATTGCAACTTTTTCATATAATATATTTCAAAATTTGCGGCAATTCACAAAATTTTACATTCTTGCAGGAATTCTGTAATTTTTTATGTGGTTTTTAAATTTTTTTACAATTTTGCAATATTTTTTATTATTTGTAACAATTTTAGAAAATCTGTAAATTAGTAAAAACTTTATATTCGACGAATTGTCTAGGAATTCCGTAAATTTTTTCAGGAATATTTTAAAACTTTTTCATATATTTCAGAATTTGCAGCAATTGATAAAATTTTACATTTTTTCACATTTACAGAAATTCAGTATTTTTTTAATTTCCTTATAATTTTTGCAACATTTTTGCTATTATATATTTTTTTTTGTATTTGTAACAATTTTAGAAACTTTTTGGAATGATATTTATACTCGACTTAATTTTGCAGGAATTCCGTAATTTTTTGCAATTATGTTATAAAATTTATATAATTTTGCAACTTTTTCATATATTATTTTATATTAATAAAAATGTTGGAAAAATATGCACAGTAAAAAATCTAGAGAAAAAAGAGAGGACTCGATTTGATTGCTCCGAACCTCGCTACGCTCGGCTCGGAGTGGATGGTGGGGGAAACAATATTTCCAAACAAAGAAATTAGTAAAAAAGGAAAATTTTTTTTAGTAATTTTATTGCCTTTTTCTATAACAATTGTATTGCGATTTTATTGCATTTTATCAACAATTTTTATAGAAAATTTATAGATATTTTATAGTGATCTAATTAGAAATTTATAGCAATATTTAGCATTCGAAAATCTAGATTCAGAATAAATAAAAAAGCTGGAAAAAGAGTTTGGAATATAACAGTAAAAAATGTAGAGGAAAAAGGGGGGGAATTGATTTATTTGATTGCTCCGAACCTCGCTACGCTCGGCTCGGAGTGGATGGTGGGGGAAATAATAATTAAAAACAAACAAATTAGTAAAAAATTAGGGAAGAATGGAGGGGAACAGGAATTTTTTTTTAGTAATTTTATTGCCTTTTTATAACGATTCTATAACAATTGTATTGCGATTTTATTGCATTTTTATCAAAAAATTTTATACAAAATTTATAGCAATTTTATACTGATCTAAAAAGTTCTACATCATTTAAAAAATTGTTAAAAATTTTCAAAAATGCTATAAATACTAAAATATATTAAAAATATTGTAAAAAGATAAATAATTGTATAAAATGTTAAAATAGCCACATCTAAAAATTCTAATATGCTAAAAAAAAATAAAAATTACTAAAAATTAGTTAAATATAGCCAAAAAAATAATAATAAAAAACGATAAAAAATGACGACAAAAACTGAGAAGAAATTATAAAAGATGACAAAAAAAATATAAAAAATTTGTTGTGATAAAATGATAAAATTTAGAATATTAATTTTATATAAAAAAAAATAGTCAAGATCAAATCGTGCTCGCGCAATCAGGGTTCCGTACTAGAATTTGTTATGTTATGAAAAAATACCACACAAGTAAGGATGTAGAGTCACAGAGACAAATTAATATTCGCCGCCAATGTAGTATTAAAAATTTACAACTGTTTTACATCAACTATAAGAATTTTAAACGTCTGTTAGTTAGCCAAATCCGAACCTTCAAAAAACATAAAATATATCCCCAGCATATATATCTCTAATGACATGGGTTCTACTCGCTGCCCAAAAAATTTTTACCTGCTTTAATCGTACCCACTCACCAATTTACTACTTAAATTCTAAACTAAAATTGTGCCAAATTACAAGGAACCCATACACTTTTGTAGCCCCATCATATTTTCTACTAATGGTTAAGTAATAGGTCAGTATTATTTAATTATAACATGTGAGCATTATTTAACCTATAATTTTAAGGTAACAAAATGGGAAATCGTTTAATAAAAATAATTTTAGTAATGAAACTGACTTGGTTATTTTTAATGTTTGGTCTGTAGTAAATAATATTTTCAAAAAAGAAAAATTTAACTAATCCTTTGTATACCCAAAAATATCTACTGATTATTACTTCTAAGAATATAATCAAGATCTTAGCGTGGGCCATTTCGATTAGTATAAATCTCAAAATCCGAAATCTTCAGGTAAAGGATTATTTCTAGTCAAAAATTTGAAACTACTGTCACATAAAGATGGGAATGGTTTGGATCCGAAAACCACAAAGAGGTAGTTTATCACCAATGCTAATCTTATAAATACTTATGAATTTTTGTTATGAATGATTTATGGTCTTTTGAGTAAAAATATTAAGATTAGAGATTTATTTTTTAAGCTTATATTCTTAACAATTTTGTACTTGGACTAGAAGCTTATTTTTAAAGGATTTAATTCCAGTAATAAATTATGGAAAAATTAAAAATCTAAAACCGCGACGCGCGTCATGACGAATCGTCGTACAAGTCCACCTGACACCCAAAATTTGACGACGCTTTAACAGTTTTGTCTCCTTTAAGTTTCTCATCTTCAATATTAAACAGAAATGGTGACGCGCGTCGCGACGAATTGTCTTACCGCTTGCAAGTCCATCTAACATCCAAAATTTGACGACGCTTTAACAGTTTTGTCTCTTTTAAGTTTTTCATCTTCAATATAAAACAGAAATGGTGACGCGCGTCGCGACGAATTGTCTTACCGCTTGGAAGTCCACCTGACACCCAAAATTTGACGACGCTTTAACAGTTTTGTCTCCTTTAAGTTTCTCATCTTCAATATTAAACAGAAATGGTGACGCGCGTCGCGACGAATTGTCTTACCGGTTGCAAGTCCACCTGACACCCAAAATTTGACGACGCTTTAACAGTTTTGTCTCCTTTAAGTTTCTCATCTACAATATTAAACAGAAATGGTGACGCGCGTCGCGACTAATTGTCTTACCGCTTGCAAGTCCACCTGACATCCAAAATTTGACGACGCTTTAACAGTTTTGTCTCCTTTAAGTTTCTCATCTTCAATATTAAACAGAAATAGTGACGCGCGACGCGACGAATTGTCTTACCGGTTGCAAGTCCACCTGACACCCAAAATTTGACGACGCTTTAACAGTTTTATCTCCTTTAAGTTTCTCATCTTCAATATTAAACAGAAATGGTGACGCGCGTCGCGACGAATTGTCTTACCGGTTGCAAGTCCACCTGACACCCAAAATTTGACGACGCTTTAACAGTTTTGTCTCCTTTAAGTTTCTCATCTTCAATATTAAACAGAAATAGTGACGCGCGACGCGACGAATTGTCTTACCGGTTGCAAGTCCACCTGACACCCAAAATTTGACGACGCTTTAACAGTTTTGTCTCCTTTAAGTTTCTCATCTTCAATATTAAACAGAAATGGTGACGCGCGTCGCGACGAATTGTCTTACCGCTTGCAAGTCCACCTGACACCCAAAATTTGACGACGCTTTAACAGTTTCGTCTCCTTTAAGTTTCTCATCTTCAATATTAAACAGAAATGGTGACGCGCGTCGCGACGAATTGTCTTACCGCTTGCAAGTCCACCTGACACCCAAAATTTGACGACGCTTTAACAGTTTTGTTTCCTTTAAGTTTATCATCTAAAATATTAAACAGAAATGGTGACGCGCGTCGCGACGAATTGTCTTACCGCTTGCAAGTCCACCTGATACCCAAAATTTGACGACGCTTTAACAGTTTCATCTTCTTTAAGTTTATCATCTACAATATTAAACAGAAATGGTGACGCGCGTCGCGACGAATTGTCTTACCGCTTTCAAGTCCACCTGACACCCAAAATTTGACGACGCTTTAACAGTTTTGGCTCCTTTAAGTTCCTCATCTTCAATATTAAATAGAAATGGTGACGCGCGTCGCGACGAATTGTCTTACCGCTTGCAAGTCGATCTGACACCCAAAATTTGACGACGCTTTAACAGTTTTGTCTCCTTTAAGTTTCTCATCTTCAATATTAAACAGAAATGGTGACGCGCGTCGCGACGAATTGTCTTACCGGTTGCAAGTCCACCTGACACCCAAAATTTGACGACGCTTTAACAGTTTTGTCTCCTTTAAGTTTCTCATCTACAATATTAAACAGAAATGGTGACGCGCGTCGCGACGAATTGTCTTACCGCTTGCAAGTCCACCTGACACCCAAAATTTGACGACGCTTTAACAGTTTTGGCTCCTTTAAGTTTCTCATCTTCAATATTAAACAGAAATGGTGACGCGCGTCGCGACGAATTGTCTTACCGCTTGCAAGTCCACCTGACACCCAAAATTTGACGACGCTTTAACAGTTTTATCTCCTTTAAGTTTCTCATCTTCAATATTAAACAGAAATGGTGACGCGCGTCGCGACGAATTGTCTTACCGGTTGCAAGTCCACCTGACACCCAAAATTTGACGACGCTTTAACAGTTTTGTCTCCTTTAAGTTTCTCATCTTCAATATTAAACAGAAATGGTGACGCGCGTCGCGACGAATTGTCTTACCGCTTGCAAGTCCACCTGACACCCAAAATTTGACGACGCTTTAACAGTTTCGTCTCCTTTAAGTTTCTCATCTTCAATATTAAACAGAAATGGTGACGCGCGTCGCGACGAATTGTCTTACCGCTTGCAAGTCCACCTGACACCCAAAATTTGACGACGCTTTAACAGTTTTGTTTCCTTTAAGTTTATCATCTAAAATATTAAACAGAAATGGTGACGCGCGTCGCGACGAATTGTCTTACCGCTTGCAAGTCCACCTGATACCCAAAATTTGACGACGCTTTAACAGTTTCATCTTCTTTAAGTTTATCATCTACAATATTAAACAGAAATGGTGACGCGCGTCGCGACGAATTGTCTTACCGCTTTCAAGTCCACCTGACACCCAAAATTTGACGACGCTTTAACAGTTTTGGCTCCTTTAAGTTCCTCATCTTCAATATTAAATAGAAATGGTGACGCGCGTCGCGACGAATTGTCTTACCGCTTGCAAGTCGATCTGACACCCAAAATTTGACGACGCTTTAACAGTTTTGTCTCCTTTAAGTTTCTCATCTTCAATATTAAACAGAAATGGTGACGCGCGTCGCGACGAATTGTCTTACCGGTTGCAAGTCCACCTGACACCCAAAATTTGACGACGCTTTAACAGTTTTGTCTCCTTTAAGTTTCTCATCTACAATATTAAACAGAAATGGTGACGCGCGTCGCGACGAATTGTCTTACCGCTTGCAAGTCCACCTGACACCCAAAATTTGACGACGCTTTAACAGTTTTGGCTCCTTTAAGTTTCTCATCTTCAATATTAAACAGAAATGGTGACGCGCGTCGCGACGAATTGTCTTACCGCTTGCAAGTCCACCTGACACCCAAAATTTGACGACGCTTTAACAGTTTCGTCTCCTTTAAGTTTCTCATCTTCAATATTAAACAGAAATGGTGACGCGCGTCGCGACGAATTGTCTTACCGGTTGCAAGTCCACCTGACACCCAAAATTTGACGACGCTTTAACAGTTTTGTTTCCTTTAAGTTTCTCATCTACAATATTAAACAGAAATGGTGACGCGCGTCGCGACGAATTGTCTTACCGCTTTCAAGTCCACCTGACACCCAAAATTTGACGACGCTTTAACAGTTTTGTTTCCTTTAAGTTTCTCATCTACAATATTAAACAGAAATGGTGACGCGCGTCGCGACGAATTGTCTTACCGCTTGCAAGTCCACCTGACACCCAAAATTTGA
Source organism: Neocrepidodera transversa (assembly GCA_963243735.1). Taxonomy (NCBI): domain Eukaryota; kingdom Metazoa; phylum Arthropoda; class Insecta; order Coleoptera; family Chrysomelidae; genus Neocrepidodera; species Neocrepidodera transversa. The sequence goes on from OY725353.1 coordinate 3,639,201, forward strand.
CGACGCTTTAACAGTTTTGTTTCCTTTAAGTTTATCATCTACAATATTAAACAGAAATGGTGACGCGCGTCGCGACGAATTGTCTTACCGCTTGCAAGTCCACCTGACACCCAAAATTTGACGACGCTTTAACAGTTTTGTTTCCTTTAAGTTTATCATCTAAAATATTAAACAGAAATGGTGACGCGCGTCGCGACGAATTGTCTTACCGCTTGCAAGTCCACCTGATACCCAAAATTTGACGACGCTTTAACAGTTTCATCTTCTTTAAGTTTATCATCTACAATATTAAACAGAAATGGTGACGCGCGTCGCGACGAATTGTCTTACCGCTTTCAAGTCCACCTGACACCCAAAATTTGACGACGCTTTAACAGTTTTGGCTCCTTTAAGTTCCTCATCTTCAATATTAAATAGAAATGGTGACGCGCGTCGCGACGAATTGTCTTACCGCTTGCAAGTCGATCTGACACCCAAAATTTGACGACGCTTTAACAGTTTTGTCTCCTTTAAGTTTCTCATCTTCAATATTAAACAGAAATGGTGACGCGCGTCGCGACGAATTGTCTTACCGGTTGCAAGTCCACCTGACACCCAAAATTTGACGACGCTTTAACAGTTTTGTCTCCTTTAAGTTTCTCATCTACAATATTAAACAGAAATGGTGACGCGCGTCGCGACGAATTGTCTTACCGCTTGCAAGTCCACCTGACACCCAAAATTTGACGACGCTTTAACAGTTTTGGCTCCTTTAAGTTTCTCATCTTCAATATTAAACAGAAATGGTGACGCGCGTCGCGACGAATTGTCTTACCGCTTGCAAGTCCACCTGACACCCAAAATTTGACGACGCTTTAACAGTTTCGTCTCCTTTAAGTTTCTCATCTTCAATATTAAACAGAAATGGTGACGCGCGTCGCGACGAATTGTCTTACCGGTTGCAAGTCCACCTGACACCCAAAATTTGACGACGCTTTAACAGTTTTGTCTCCTTTAAGTTTCTCATCTTCAATATTAAACAGAAATAGTGACGCGCGTCGCGACGAATTGTCTTACCGCTTGCAAGTCCACCTGACACCCAAAATTTGATGACGCTTTAACAGTTTTGTTTCCTTTAAGTTTCTCATCTACAATATTAAACAGAAATGGTGACGCGCGTCGTGACGAATTGTCTTACCGGTTGCAAGTCCACCTGACACCCAAAATTTGACGACGCTTTAACAGTTTTGTCTCCTTTAAGTTTCTCATCTTCACTATTAAACAGAAATGGTGACGCGCGTCGCGACGAATTGTCTTACCGCTTGCAAGTCCATCTGACACCCAAAATTTGACGACGCTTTAACAGTTTTGTCTCCTTTAAGTTTCTCATCTTCAATATTAAACAGAAATGGTGACGCGCGTCGCGACGAATTGTCTTACCGCTTGCAAGTCCACCTGACACCCAAAATTTGACGACGCTTTAACAGTTTTGTTTCCTTTAAGTTTCTCATCTACAATATTAAACAGAAATGGTGACGCGCGTCGCGACGAATTGTCTTACCGGTTGCAAGTCCACCTGACACCCAAAATTTGATGACGCTTTAACAGTTTTGTTTCCTTTAAGTTTCTCATCTTCAATATTAAACAGAAATGGTGACGCGCGTCGCGACGAATTGTCTTACCGCTTGCAAGTCCACCTGACACCCAAAATTTGACGACGCTTTAACAGTTTTGTTTCCTTTAAGTTTCTCATCTACAATATTAAACAGAAATGGTGACGCGCGTCGCGACGAATTGTCTTACCGCTTGCAAGTCCACCTGATACCCAAAATTTGACGACGCTTTAACAGTTTCATCTTCTTTAAGTTTATCATCTACAATATTAAACAGAAATGGTGACGCGCGTCGCGACGAATTGTCTTACCGCTTGCAAGTCCACCTGACACCCAAAATTTTATTAGCAATTTAATAGAAATTTTGTAGCAGTTTTAATAGAAATTTTATAACGGTTTTAATAGAAATTTTATACCAATTTTAATAGAAATTTTATTAGCAATTTAATAGAAATTTTGTAGCAGTTTTAATAGAAATTTTATAACGGTTTTAATAGAAATTTTATACCAATTGCAATATAAATTTAATAGAAATTTTATATCAAGTTTAATAGAAATTTTATAAGCAATTTAATAGAAATTTTGTAGCAGTTTTAATAGAAATTTTATAACGATTTTAATAGAAATTTTATTAGCAATTTAATAGAAATTTTGTAGCAGTTTTAATAAAACATTTATAGCAGTTTTCATATAATTTTAATCCAGATTTTATTATAATTTTAATAGAAATTTTATATCGGCTTTAATAGAAATTTAATAAAGTCTTTATAATATTTTAATAAAAACTTTATAGCAGTTTTAATATAAATTTAATACAAGTTTTATAGCAATTTTAATAGAAATTTTATAACAATTTTAGTACAAATTTAATATTAATATTTTAATAATTTTATAACAATTTAATTATAATTTTATAGCAATGAAATTAATCAATTTCACCTAAACAAAGAAAATGGTAAAAAAGTATTGAAGAATTTATAGCAATTTTAAAAATTGGTTAAAATGGTAAAAATTAACATTTTCCTGATTGTTGCAGGAATTTTGTAAATTTTAAAGAAATATTTATATAACTGTTCAACTTTTTATACGTATTATTTTTTTAGAATTTGCAGCAATTGCATAATTTTTACATTTTTTCATAGTTGCAGGAAAATTGTGTAAATTTATGCAGGTCTTTAAATTGGTCATAATTTTTACTAATTAGCTATTTTTTTAAAGAGTTTGTAGCACATTTAGAAATTCTTTAAAGTGGTAAAAACTTCGAACTCGATTAAAATTTGCAGGAATTCCGCAAATGTTTGCAGGAATTCCGTAAATGTTTGCAGAATTGTGATAAATTTAGGTATATAATTTTGCAACTTTTTCATATAAAAATTTTATATTCTTGCAGGCATTCTGTAATTATTTATGTAGTTTTTTAATTTCTATACAATTGTGCAACATTTTTGCCATTATATTTTTTATTATTTATAAAAATTTGAGAAATTCTATAAATTGGTTAAAACTTTATACCTACTCGACTAAATTTTGCAGACGGTCCATAAATTTTTCAGGAATTTTTTACAATTTAAATAATATTGCAACTTTTTCATATAATATATTTCAAAATTTGCGGCAATTCACAAAATTTTACATTCTTGCAGGAATTCTGTAATTTTTTATGTGGTTTTTAAATTTTTTTACAATTTTGCAATATTTTTTATTATTTGTAACAATTTTAGAAAATCTGTAAATTAGTAAAAACTTTATATTCGACGAATTGTCTAGGAATTCCGTAAATTTTTTCAGGAATATTTTAAAACTTTTTCATATATTTCAGAATTTGCAGCAATTGATAAAATTTTACATTTTTTCACATTTACAGAAATTCAGTATTTTTTTAATTTCCTTATAATTTTTGCAACATTTTTGCTATTATATATTTTTTTTTGTATTTGTAACAATTTTAGAAACTTTTTGGAATGATATTTATACTCGACTTAATTTTGCAGGAATTCCGTAATTTTTTGCAATTATGTTATAAAATTTATATAATTTTGCAACTTTTTCATATATTATTTTATATTAATAAAAATGTTGGAAAAATATGCACAGTAAAAAATCTAGAGAAAAAAGAGAGGACTCGATTTGATTGCTCCGAACCTCGCTACGCTCGGCTCGGAGTGGATGGTGGGGGAAACAATATTTCCAAACAAAGAAATTAGTAAAAAAGGAAAATTTTTTTTAGTAATTTTATTGCCTTTTTCTATAACAATTGTATTGCGATTTTATTGCATTTTATCAACAATTTTTATAGAAAATTTATAGATATTTTATAGTGATCTAATTAGAAATTTATAGCAATATTTAGCATTCGAAAATCTAGATTCAGAATAAATAAAAAAGCTGGAAAAAGAGTTTGGAATATAACAGTAAAAAATGTAGAGGAAAAAGGGGGGGAATTGATTTATTTGATTGCTCCGAACCTCGCTACGCTCGGCTCGGAGTGGATGGTGGGGGAAATAATAATTAAAAACAAACAAATTAGTAAAAAATTAGGGAAGAATGGAGGGGAACAGGAATTTTTTTTTAGTAATTTTATTGCCTTTTTATAACGATTCTATAACAATTGTATTGCGATTTTATTGCATTTTTATCAAAAAATTTTATACAAAATTTATAGCAATTTTATACTGATCTAAAAAGTTCTACATCATTTAAAAAATTGTTAAAAATTTTCAAAAATGCTATAAATACTAAAATATATTAAAAATATTGTAAAAAGATAAATAATTGTATAAAATGTTAAAATAGCCACATCTAAAAATTCTAATATGCTAAAAAAAAATAAAAATTACTAAAAATTAGTTAAATATAGCCAAAAAAATAATAATAAAAAACGATAAAAAATGACGACAAAAACTGAGAAGAAATTATAAAAGATGACAAAAAAAATATAAAAAATTTGTTGTGATAAAATGATAAAATTTAGAATATTAATTTTATATAAAAAAAAATAGTCAAGATCAAATCGTGCTCGCGCAATCAGGGTTCCGTACTAGAATTTGTTATGTTATGAAAAAATACCACACAAGTAAGGATGTAGAGTCACAGAGACAAATTAATATTCGCCGCCAATGTAGTATTAAAAATTTACAACTGTTTTACATCAACTATAAGAATTTTAAACGTCTGTTAGTTAGCCAAATCCGAACCTTCAAAAAACATAAAATATATCCCCAGCATATATATCTCTAATGACATGGGTTCTACTCGCTGCCCAAAAAATTTTTACCTGCTTTAATCGTACCCACTCACCAATTTACTACTTAAATTCTAAACTAAAATTGTGCCAAATTACAAGGAACCCATACACTTTTGTAGCCCCATCATATTTTCTACTAATGGTTAAGTAATAGGTCAGTATTATTTAATTATAACATGTGAGCATTATTTAACCTATAATTTTAAGGTAACAAAATGGGAAATCGTTTAATAAAAATAATTTTAGTAATGAAACTGACTTGGTTATTTTTAATGTTTGGTCTGTAGTAAATAATATTTTCAAAAAAGAAAAATTTAACTAATCCTTTGTATACCCAAAAATATCTACTGATTATTACTTCTAAGAATATAATCAAGATCTTAGCGTGGGCCATTTCGATTAGTATAAATCTCAAAATCCGAAATCTTCAGGTAAAGGATTATTTCTAGTCAAAAATTTGAAACTACTGTCACATAAAGATGGGAATGGTTTGGATCCGAAAACCACAAAGAGGTAGTTTATCACCAATGCTAATCTTATAAATACTTATGAATTTTTGTTATGAATGATTTATGGTCTTTTGAGTAAAAATATTAAGATTAGAGATTTATTTTTTAAGCTTATATTCTTAACAATTTTGTACTTGGACTAGAAGCTTATTTTTAAAGGATTTAATTCCAGTAATAAATTATGGAAAAATTAAAAATCTAAAACCGCGACGCGCGTCATGACGAATCGTCGTACAAGTCCACCTGACACCCAAAATTTGACGACGCTTTAACAGTTTTGTCTCCTTTAAGTTTCTCATCTTCAATATTAAACAGAAATGGTGACGCGCGTCGCGACGAATTGTCTTACCGCTTGCAAGTCCATCTAACATCCAAAATTTGACGACGCTTTAACAGTTTTGTCTCTTTTAAGTTTTTCATCTTCAATATAAAACAGAAATGGTGACGCGCGTCGCGACGAATTGTCTTACCGCTTGGAAGTCCACCTGACACCCAAAATTTGACGACGCTTTAACAGTTTTGTCTCCTTTAAGTTTCTCATCTTCAATATTAAACAGAAATGGTGACGCGCGTCGCGACGAATTGTCTTACCGGTTGCAAGTCCACCTGACACCCAAAATTTGACGACGCTTTAACAGTTTTGTCTCCTTTAAGTTTCTCATCTACAATATTAAACAGAAATGGTGACGCGCGTCGCGACTAATTGTCTTACCGCTTGCAAGTCCACCTGACATCCAAAATTTGACGACGCTTTAACAGTTTTGTCTCCTTTAAGTTTCTCATCTTCAATATTAAACAGAAATAGTGACGCGCGACGCGACGAATTGTCTTACCGGTTGCAAGTCCACCTGACACCCAAAATTTGACGACGCTTTAACAGTTTTATCTCCTTTAAGTTTCTCATCTTCAATATTAAACAGAAATGGTGACGCGCGTCGCGACGAATTGTCTTACCGGTTGCAAGTCCACCTGACACCCAAAATTTGACGACGCTTTAACAGTTTTGTCTCCTTTAAGTTTCTCATCTTCAATATTAAACAGAAATAGTGACGCGCGACGCGACGAATTGTCTTACCGGTTGCAAGTCCACCTGACACCCAAAATTTGACGACGCTTTAACAGTTTTGTCTCCTTTAAGTTTCTCATCTTCAATATTAAACAGAAATGGTGACGCGCGTCGCGACGAATTGTCTTACCGCTTGCAAGTCCACCTGACACCCAAAATTTGACGACGCTTTAACAGTTTCGTCTCCTTTAAGTTTCTCATCTTCAATATTAAACAGAAATGGTGACGCGCGTCGCGACGAATTGTCTTACCGCTTGCAAGTCCACCTGACACCCAAAATTTGACGACGCTTTAACAGTTTTGTTTCCTTTAAGTTTATCATCTAAAATATTAAACAGAAATGGTGACGCGCGTCGCGACGAATTGTCTTACCGCTTGCAAGTCCACCTGATACCCAAAATTTGACGACGCTTTAACAGTTTCATCTTCTTTAAGTTTATCATCTACAATATTAAACAGAAATGGTGACGCGCGTCGCGACGAATTGTCTTACCGCTTTCAAGTCCACCTGACACCCAAAATTTGACGACGCTTTAACAGTTTTGGCTCCTTTAAGTTCCTCATCTTCAATATTAAATAGAAATGGTGACGCGCGTCGCGACGAATTGTCTTACCGCTTGCAAGTCGATCTGACACCCAAAATTTGACGACGCTTTAACAGTTTTGTCTCCTTTAAGTTTCTCATCTTCAATATTAAACAGAAATGGTGACGCGCGTCGCGACGAATTGTCTTACCGGTTGCAAGTCCACCTGACACCCAAAATTTGACGACGCTTTAACAGTTTTGTCTCCTTTAAGTTTCTCATCTACAATATTAAACAGAAATGGTGACGCGCGTCGCGACGAATTGTCTTACCGCTTGCAAGTCCACCTGACACCCAAAATTTGACGACGCTTTAACAGTTTTGGCTCCTTTAAGTTTCTCATCTTCAATATTAAACAGAAATGGTGACGCGCGTCGCGACGAATTGTCTTACCGCTTGCAAGTCCACCTGACACCCAAAATTTGACGACGCTTTAACAGTTTTATCTCCTTTAAGTTTCTCATCTTCAATATTAAACAGAAATGGTGACGCGCGTCGCGACGAATTGTCTTACCGGTTGCAAGTCCACCTGACACCCAAAATTTGACGACGCTTTAACAGTTTTGTCTCCTTTAAGTTTCTCATCTTCAATATTAAACAGAAATGGTGACGCGCGTCGCGACGAATTGTCTTACCGCTTGCAAGTCCACCTGACACCCAAAATTTGACGACGCTTTAACAGTTTCGTCTCCTTTAAGTTTCTCATCTTCAATATTAAACAGAAATGGTGACGCGCGTCGCGACGAATTGTCTTACCGCTTGCAAGTCCACCTGACACCCAAAATTTGACGACGCTTTAACAGTTTTGTTTCCTTTAAGTTTATCATCTAAAATATTAAACAGAAATGGTGACGCGCGTCGCGACGAATTGTCTTACCGCTTGCAAGTCCACCTGATACCCAAAATTTGACGACGCTTTAACAGTTTCATCTTCTTTAAGTTTATCATCTACAATATTAAACAGAAATGGTGACGCGCGTCGCGACGAATTGTCTTACCGCTTTCAAGTCCACCTGACACCCAAAATTTGACGACGCTTTAACAGTTTTGGCTCCTTTAAGTTCCTCATCTTCAATATTAAATAGAAATGGTGACGCGCGTCGCGACGAATTGTCTTACCGCTTGCAAGTCGATCTGACACCCAAAATTTGACGACGCTTTAACAGTTTTGTCTCCTTTAAGTTTCTCATCTTCAATATTAAACAGAAATGGTGACGCGCGTCGCGACGAATTGTCTTACCGGTTGCAAGTCCACCTGACACCCAAAATTTGACGACGCTTTAACAGTTTTGTCTCCTTTAAGTTTCTCATCTACAATATTAAACAGAAATGGTGACGCGCGTCGCGACGAATTGTCTTACCGCTTGCAAGTCCACCTGACACCCAAAATTTGACGACGCTTTAACAGTTTTGGCTCCTTTAAGTTTCTCATCTTCAATATTAAACAGAAATGGTGACGCGCGTCGCGACGAATTGTCTTACCGCTTGCAAGTCCACCTGACACCCAAAATTTGACGACGCTTTAACAGTTTCGTCTCCTTTAAGTTTCTCATCTTCAATATTAAACAGAAATGGTGACGCGCGTCGCGACGAATTGTCTTACCGGTTGCAAGTCCACCTGACACCCAAAATTTGACGACGCTTTAACAGTTTTGTTTCCTTTAAGTTTCTCATCTACAATATTAAACAGAAATGGTGACGCGCGTCGCGACGAATTGTCTTACCGCTTTCAAGTCCACCTGACACCCAAAATTTGACGACGCTTTAACAGTTTTGTTTCCTTTAAGTTTCTCATCTACAATATTAAACAGAAATGGTGACGCGCGTCGCGACGAATTGTCTTACCGCTTGCAAGTCCACCTGACACCCAAAATTTGACGACGCTTTAACAGTTTTGTTTCCTTTAAGTTTATCATCTACAATATTAAACAGAAATGGTGACGCGCGTCGCGACGAATTGTCTTACCGCTTGCAAGTCCACCTGACACCCAAAATTTGACGACGCTTTAACAGTTTTGTTTCCTTTAAGTTTATCATCTAAAATATTAAACAGAAATGGTGACGCGCGTCGCGACGAATTGTCTTACCGCTTGCAAGTCCACCTGATACCCAAAATTTGACGACGCTTTAACAGTTTCATCTTCTTTAAGTTTATCATCTACAATATTAAACAGAAATGGTGACGCGCGTCGCGACGAATTGTCTTACCGCTTTCAAGTCCACCTGACACCCAAAATTTGACGACGCTTTAACAGTTTTGGCTCCTTTAAGTTCCTCATCTTCAATATTAAATAGAAATGGTGACGCGCGTCGCGACGAATTGTCTTACCGCTTGCAAGTCGATCTGACACCCAAAATTTGACGACGCTTTAACAGTTTTGTCTCCTTTAAGTTTCTCATCTTCAATATTAAACAGAAATGGTGACGCGCGTCGCGACGAATTGTCTTACCGGTTGCAAGTCCACCTGACACCCAAAATTTGACGACGCTTTAACAGTTTTGTCTCCTTTAAGTTTCTCATCTACAATATTAAACAGAAATGGTGACGCGCGTCGCGACGAATTGTCTTACCGCTTGCAAGTCCACCTGACACCCAAAATTTGACGACGCTTTAACAGTTTTGGCTCCTTTAAGTTTCTCATCTTCAATATTAAACAGAAATGGTGACGCGCGTCGCGACGAATTGTCTTACCGCTTGCAAGTCCACCTGACACCCAAAATTTGACGACGCTTTAACAGTTTCGTCTCCTTTAAGTTTCTCATCTTCAATATTAAACAGAAATGGTGACGCGCGTCGCGACGAATTGTCTTACCGGTTGCAAGTCCACCTGACACCCAAAATTTGACGACGCTTTAACAGTTTTGTCTCCTTTAAGTTTCTCATCTTCAATATTAAACAGAAATAGTGACGCGCGTCGCGACGAATTGTCTTACCGCTTGCAAGTCCACCTGACACCCAAAATTTGATGACGCTTTAACAGTTTTGTTTCCTTTAAGTTTCTCATCTACAATATTAAACAGAAATGGTGACGCGCGTCGTGACGAATTGTCTTACCGGTTGCAAGTCCACCTGACACCCAAAATTTGACGACGCTTTAACAGTTTTGTCTCCTTTAAGTTTCTCATCTTCACTATTAAACAGAAATGGTGACGCGCGTCGCGACGAATTGTCTTACCGCTTGCAAGTCCATCTGACACCCAAAATTTGACGACGCTTTAACAGTTTTGTCTCCTTTAAGTTTCTCATCTTCAATATTAAACAGAAATGGTGACGCGCGTCGCGACGAATTGTCTTACCGCTTGCAAGTCCACCTGACACCCAAAATTTGACGACGCTTTAACAGTTTTGTTTCCTTTAAGTTTCTCATCTACAATATTAAACAGAAATGGTGACGCGCGTCGCGACGAATTGTCTTACCGGTTGCAAGTCCACCTGACACCCAAAATTTGATGACGCTTTAACAGTTTTGTTTCCTTTAAGTTTCTCATCTTCAATATTAAACAGAAATGGTGACGCGCGTCGCGACGAATTGTCTTACCGCTTGCAAGTCCACCTGACACCCAAAATTTGACGACGCTTTAACAGTTTTGTTTCCTTTAAGTTTCTCATCTACAATATTAAACAGAAATGGTGACGCGCGTCGCGACGAATTGTCTTACCGCTTGCAAGTCCACCTGATACCCAAAATTTGACGACGCTTTAACAGTTTCATCTTCTTTAAGTTTATCATCTACAATATTAAACAGAAATGGTGACGCGCGTCGCGACGAATTGTCTTACCGCTTGCAAGTCCACCTGACACCCAAAATTTGACGACGCTTTAACAGTTTTGTTTCCTTTAAGTTTCTCATCTACAATATTAAACAGAAATGGTGACGCGCGTCGCGACGAATTGTCTTACCGGTTGCAAGTCCACCTGACACCCAAAATTTGACGACGCTTTAACAGTTTTGTTTCCTTTAAGTTTCTCATCTACAATATTAAACAGAAATGGTGACGCGCGTCGCGACGAATTGTCTTACCGCTTGCAAGTCCACCTGATACCCAAAATTTGACGACGCTTTAACAGTTTCATCTTCTTTAAGTTTATCATCTACAATATTAAACAGAAATGGTGACGCGCGTCGCGACGAATTGTCTTACCGCTTGCAAGTCCACCTGACACCCAAAATTTGATGACGCTTTAACAGTTTTGTTTCCTTTAAGTTTCTCATCTACAATATTAAACAGAAATGGTGACGCGCGTCGCGACGAATTGTCTTACCGCTTGCAAGTCCACCTGATACCCAAAATTTGACGACGCTTTAACAGTTGTGTCTCCTTTAAGTTTCTCATCTTCAATATTAAACAGAAATGGTGACGCGCGTCGCGACGAATTGTCTTACCGCTTGCAAGTCCACCTGACACCCAAAATTTGACGACGCTTTAACAGTTTTGTTTCCTTTAAGTTTCTCATCTACAATATTAAACAGAAATGGTGACGCGCGTCGCGACGAATTGTCTTACCGGTTGCAAGTCCACCTGACACCCAAAATTTGACGACGCTTTAACAGTTTTGTTTCCTTTAAGTTTCTCATCTACAATATTAAACAGAAATGGTGACGCGCGTCGTGACGAATTGTCTTACCGCTTGCAAGTCCACCTGACACCCAAAATTTGACGACGCTTTAACAGTTTTGTTTCCTTTAAGTTTCTCATCTACAATATTAAACAGAAATGGTGACGCGCGTCGCGACGAATTGTCTTACCGGTTGCAAGTCCACCTGACACCCAAAATTTGATGACGCTTTAACAGTTTTGTTTCCTTTAAGTTTCTCATCTTCAATATTAAACAGAAATGGTGACGCGCGTCGCGACGAATTGTCTTACCGGTTTCAAGTCCACCTGACACCCAAAATTTGACGGCCCTTTAACCGTTTGTCTCCTTTAAGTTCCTCATCTTCAATATTAAATAGAAATCGCGACGAACTATCTTACGGCTTGCTTGCAAGTCCATCTGACGCCTAAAATTTGACGGCGCTTTAACCGTTTTGTCTCTTTCATCTTCAATATAAAACAGAAATCGTAACGGGCGTCGCGACGAATTGTCTTACGGCTTACAAGTCCACCTGACACTCAAAATTTGAAATTTTCAATAAATTTTTTGTACAATTATCTTTTTAAATATGAATCTGAGAATATTTATATTTATATTTTGAAATTTCTATATTGTTTATAAATATTGTGTAATGAGTTCAAATTTCAAACAAATCTACAATAATCTTTATTATGTTTAGTCATAAAAAAAAACAGGAAACAATGTATTTACCTTTTTTTTTAACCATTCCTTAATTAATATTATCATAGTCATTAGCAGACACTTTGGTAATATATAAGATTATTTCCATTTAATCTTTTTTCACACTTTTAATATTGTCATAAGGCGTTGACAAAAATTAACAAATATTTAAATAAGATAAAATGTTATGAGTTAATACAGATAAGTTTATTTTGAAGTAGTTTATGAATGATAAAGAGAATTTGCCGATTTGCAACAATATTATCAATTAGTTAAATAATAATGAATTTTCCATTTGTGAAAAAAATTTACAAAAATAAAATAGGTGGAGAAAGTTTTTATTTTAGATAAAAATAATTTTTTATTACAAGTTTTTTTAAATTTTTCTCTAATATCAAAATATTATTTTCCTTACCAGCGGTACTTGTAGCGCCATCTTATATATCCGGTACTAACTGCATTCGTGCGACATCTTTTGGATTATATCTTAAGCTTGGGAGTGAGGCTATACACAACGGATTTTTGTTGAAAGTCGTACTTGTAGCGCCATCTATTATAATTGAGTTTAACTTTTAGAGTACCACAATGATGCTTTAATAGTATTCAGGGAGATGGCGGTGCTAAATGTGTTGTAAAATAAATCAAGATTAAAATTGCTTTTTGACATAAAAATTTAAAACTGCATAAAATATCTTTTTTTATATGGCTCTTTAAATTGAGAGATTTTTTAATTCTATGATCAAATCTAAGACAGTGACGATTTTTTAAAGATAGGTAAAACAAATAAAATTATTGGACCACTCTATATGTAATAATAATTTTCGGATATTTGCCAATCGTTAATTTTTATGTAATAGGATTTAAAAAGCTAAAAATCCTGCGGGAAAGAAAAATAAAAAAACAATTCATTTTTCAAAATTTTAAAAAAATTATTACATTATTTTTAATACTATTTTATACGGTATAAGTAACTTTTTTATAATTTTTTTATATAAAATAAATATTATTTTCACTAGACGAATAATAAACGAAAACAATAGCAACATAAATAAACAAATCTTGCGATAAACTAAACAATTACATTTCGAAATTAAATTAAGAGCAATCTGCATACACAAACACAAACAAACTTGTCTACGATATCCTAGGGTGCAAATTTTCCAACTTTCGTCGAGTAATTAACAAAATAGGTTTTCTGCATTGCCAGTGGCATACCAAAAACAAATAGAAATGCACCATTCAATATCTGAAATGTATAATTTTTTAGAAATTCAAACTTCAATTGTCGTAGATTTTATTATTGTTGTATTAATTACATATAAATTTATAATAAAGATTTAAATGTTTTGTAAATTTTAAAATAAAACTCCCAAGTTATTCGCCTCAATATTAAAAAACATCAAAGTCATTCGCCTCAATATTAAAAAACGCCGGAGTCATTCGCCTCAATATTGAAAGACATACCAGTCATTTGCCTCAATATTAAAAAACACCAAAGTAATTCCCCTCAATATTAAAAAACATCAAAGTCATTCGCCTCAATATTAAAAAACGCCGGAGTCATTCCCCTCAATATTAAAAAACATCAAAGTCATTCGCCTCAATATTAAAAAACGCCGGAGTCATTCGCCTCAATATTAAAAAACGCCGGAGTCATTCCCCTCAATATTAAAAAACATCAAAGTCATTCGCCTCAATATTAAAAAACGCCGGAGTCATTCCCCTCAATATTAAAAAACATCAAAGTCATTCGCCTCAATATTAAAAAACGCCGGAGTCATTCGCCTCAATATTAAAAAACATCCCAGTCATTTGCCTCAATATTAAAAAACACCAAAGAAATTCCCCTCAATATTAAAAAAACATCAAAGTCATTCGCCTCAATATTAAAAAACATCAAAGTCATTCGCCTCAATATTAAAAAACGCCGGAGTCATTCCCCTCAATATTAAAAAACATCAAAGTCATTCGCCTCAATATTAAAAAACGCCGGAGTCATTCGCCTCAATATTAAAAAACGCCGGAGTCATTCCCCTCAATATTAAAAAACATCAAAGTCATTCGCCTCAATATTAAAAAACACCAAAGAAATTCCCCTCAATATTAAAAAAACATCAAAGTCATTCGCCTCAATATTAAAAAACGCCGGAGTCATTCGCCTCAATATTAAAAAAATATCCAAGTCATTCGCCTCAATATTAAGAAATATCCAAGTCATTCGTCTCAATATTTAAAAATATCTACGTTATTCGCCTCAATAATAAAAAAACCGAAGTCAATCGCCTTAATATAAAAAAACACCCAAGTCATTCGCCTCAATATTAAAAAACACCCAAGTGATTCGCCTCAATATTAAAAAACACCGAAGTCATTCGCCTCAATATTAAAAAATATCCAAGGGATTCGCCTCAAAATTAAAAGACACGAAAGTCAATCGCCTCAATATTAAAAAACATGCAAGTGTTTGGCCTAAATATTAAAAAACACCGAAGTCATTCGCCTCAATATTAATGAACACCTAAAATATTTTTGTAGTAAATAATTCTACGACAATCTTTATTTTATTCAAAAAATAAATTAAAATAATTGTATTTAATACTGAAATTTATATTTTTTTAGAAAAATTGATTCGCAGATTTTTATAAATTTTATTAGCCTTAAAAAAACCCAAGTCAATAATCCCCTCAATATTAAAAAACACCCAAGTCGTTCGCCTCAATTATAAAAAACAGCGAAGTGATTCGCCTCAATATTAAAAAACACCCAAGTCATTCGCCTCAATATTAATGAACACCTAAAATATTTTTCTATTAAATAATTCTTGGACGACCTTCATTTTATTGAAAAAATAAAATAAAATAATTGTGTTTAATACTAAAATTTTAACAAAAAACTGACTCCTAGATTTTTGTAAATTTTAATATTATTTTTTCTTCTTCTAGGAGATTCTTCAGTCTTCTTCAAATTCCATTTGTAATCGGTAAGCAGATAATTTTTTCCTAAATAATTTATTTTATTGAGTAATTACAATATTTATTCATCGATATATTTCCAAAAATATCACATTCTTTATAACCTACGTCACTGAAGGATTAAATCGTCACTACTAAAACTGGTACGCTGGACACAGAGATGAATCTCTTTTGTCGTGTTGATGTAGATCGAGATGGCCAGGCGATTTATATTATGCGGCTGGGACCCTTTGATCTTCGTCCGTTTTTGGACTAGGAAAAGTTAAATGTGATGGTGCAGATTGCCGGGGAAATTGCCGTTTTTAATTAAAACGCTCTAACTTTAGGAAAATACCAAGAGATGATGATTTTAAACATTTAGAAATGTACTAGTTATTCTTGTGGTAAATTAGTAGCCTCGAGTGAGTGGTTTTATAATAAATTTAATACGAACATATATAAAATTAAATCTAAAAAATAAATTAATATAGATTAATATTTGATCCTATTAACCGCGCCATATAAAACACTGGTTTTGGTTTCCAATCAATTGGTCAACCTGTACATACCGTAAATCAATATTCCGAACATGTTGTTTATAAATTATTGCTTGTAGACTAAAGGGACATTGGAATCGTACATTGTATGAATCAAATTTGTGAAGGTATGTGCATTTGATATTCATTATAGCACATGGGGATGCCCTTCGGACATATATTCATTACTGAATAGGGGGCCTAACTCCATTTATGACAATGCCAACACGCGAAAGTGAATTTCATCAGACAAGAGATTTTCTATTCATGTAAATCCTGTTTACAGTCGCCGAGGTATTTGAATATAAACAAAGAAGTCGATAGAACTAGATTTAATTTGAATTTGTGTTTTGGACGCTTTATTTACATTACATTAGAGTTTGTGGCAGGGTGCCCCATTCAAGCTTTAATAATATTCCACGCCCTTCATCTAATCACGTATTACGTCACTTATATTACGAACTTGCTTTATTATAAATAATTTCTTTCATAATTTTTACTGTAGAAATTTCGTAATAAATAAATATATAAATTTCTACAAATCATTTCCGATTTTGGAATGGTTGGAAAAATTTAATACGGCAGTCGACGTGTTAACATCGACTAATTATCGAAGGACCAAACAGCGGCAAGATTATTATTAAATTATGAACTGTAAAAACAATATCAAAGCAATTTTTATCAGTCACTTTAATTGTATAAAATAATTACATTAAATAGTAAAATCTCAGAACATTACGTTATTAATTTAATAAAATATAGGCGCAGTTATGCCGTCATTTTAAACGAAGATATTTCATTGTAAGTAATCGATCGATCAGAGAACTAAGAAGCTAATAGTTGTCCAACATCGTTGTCCGCCCGAAAAATAATGTTAGGTTGGGGAGAGGGATATTTTAACAGTTTTTTTCTGACCTTGTAACTTCGGGCAGTGTAACGACGAGACATATGCCTGTCCTAGTCACTCCTATGGAAATATACTAGAAGATTATTTATTCAGAAAATATTTTTTGGAAAATACTCAACTGTTTGAAAATAATATTTATATATAACTTGATTTTTTAAAAAATATATGGTTAGGTTTCTTAATTATATTTTTTCAGTGAAATTTATCCATTGACCTTGTTTTTATTTCTTACTCGGTTACAAGATTCTCTTTCTAACACGTACAAATTCACACTATTATTTTTACCCTTAAAAATTTTAACCAATTAGGTTATTGGTAGCGAGTAAATCAATTAATCTTGTGTATTTAATTTTTATATGATTTTCCTTCATATGTCTTTCCTTTTATTTAAAAAAAAAAACAATTTTAAATAAATTTATTAATAATTATTTATTTTTATTTGTAAATCTTTAATTTTATTTCAACAAAATTCTACTTTCGAGCTTTGACAGTTCTTAGAAAAAAATTTGGTTATTAAACACCCAAGTCCTTCGCCTCAATATTTAAAAACACCGTAGTGCTTCGCCTCAATCATTTTTAATATTTCTCTATTTAAAAAATGAGAATTTTTTAATTTTTATATAAATTTTGTTACTTAATAACATTTTCTTATCAGAATATTATACAGTGTGTCCACAAATTAAGTTCAAAATATGAGGAATATTTTTTATTTTAGTTTTATTGAAAATTGAGTTTTGAGAAAAAAATTGCTTTGTTAGAAATACCCAAGTCCTTCGCCTTAATATTTTAAAACACCATAGTGCTTCGCCTCAATAATTTTTAATACTTTTCTATCTAAAAAATGACAATTTTTGAATTTTTATATAAATTTTGTTACGTAATAAAATTTTCTAATCAGGATATTATACAGTGTGTCCATAAATTAAGTTCAAAATATCAGGAATATTTTTTATTTTAGTTTTATTGAAAATTGAGTTTTGAGAAAAAAATTGCTTGTTATAAATATCCACGTGCTTCACCTCAATATTTAAAAACACCGTAGTGCTTCGCCTCAATAATTTTAGATACTTTTCTATGCAAAAAAAATAATTTTTGAATTTTTATATAAATTTTAGTACTTAATAAAATTCCATAAATTAAGTTCAAAATATGAGAAACATTTTTAATTTTAGTTTTATTGAAAATTAAGTTTTGAGAAAAAAATAGCTTGTTATAAACACCCAAGTAATTCGCCTCAATATTTAAAAACACCGTAGTGCTTCGCCTCAATCATTTTTAATCCTTTTCTATTTAAAAAATGATAATTTTTGAATTTTTGTATAAATTTTCTTACTCAATAAAAAGATCTAATCAGGATATTATACAGGGTAGGGTGTCCACAAATTAAGTTAAAAATATGGGAAACATTTTTAATTTTATTGAAAATTGAATATTTAGAAAAAAATTGCTTGTTATAAACAAACACCCAAGTGTTTCGCCTCATTCTTTAAAAATACCGCAGTGCTTCGCCTCAATAATTTTTAATACCTTTCGGTTTAAAAAATTATAATTTTTTGTTATATAAATTTTGTTACTTCAACTAAATTTTGCTTTCGAGCTAAAGCTGTAACTTAATCTCAACTAGGGTAGATCAGGTAAAAGTAGACTGTAAGCAAAAAAAATGGAAAAAAACTTTAAAACAAAGGACACAGTATAATAGTAGGGCAAAAAAATTAGGGAAACAGATGAGGAAAAATTGGGAAAAAAGATGGAAAAAAGTAGAAACAAAGAAAGTAGTAAAACCGTAGGAGAAAAGGAATTGAGGGCGAAAAGTTTAAAAATTGAAAACAGTAAAAAATATGAAAAAAGAGTTGTGAAAAAGTTAAAAAAATAATTAAAATATAAAGAAAGCAGTAAAAAAGTAGAGAAAACATATTGAAAAAAAAATTGAAACAAATAAATTAGTAAAAAAGTAGAAAAAAATGAGTGAAGAAAAAGAATTTTCCACTATCCATTTCGTAGCTTCCCTTCATCTATCTACCCCCCACTTATTTTTATATGAGACTGTACGATTTTTGAGTTTAGGCTTGTTCGCCTCATTACTTAAAAAATCTCTTTCAATTATTTTTAGGGACAAGATAAATAATGGAAATCAGAGTAACCATCCTTGGAGTCCATTTAGGTATATTATATTCGGGATACACTTTTCTTTTTTTGGGGAACCAAAAAAAACAAGATGGAAAAAAAACTTAGTTTCATATTAGAAAAAATTGGAAGACGAAAATGGGGATCAAAAAAAAATGTCTAACAAAGTAATTAGTAAAGAATAGGGAAAAAAGTGGTAAAAAAAAAAAGTAAAAAAAACGTGGAAAAGATACGTGGGAAAAAACATGGTAAAAAGTAAAGAAAAAACAAAGCTTTAAATGGGTTTCCATCGCTATTCCTTTATTTATTTTTTTTTCTATTTCTTTCCTTTTTTTCATACTGTTTTCCTATTTTTCATTATTTTTACCTATTTGTCCCTATTTTTTTCTTATTATTTTCTACGCACAAAGATGGCGGGCGGTTCGGACGCACAGTTAAATGTCTCTACAAAGATTTGTAATAAATGCAAGCATTCAATTGTAAAAAGTATATTGAAATGTGAGAAATGTGATTCCGTGTACCATCCGAGTTGTGCTAAAAAGAAAAACTGCTTTGAGTGATTTGATGAAAAAACATTTTCCAGAAATTAAGTGCGAACAAATGAATTCAAAACACCCTAATATCTACAGTTCGTTTAAGGTAAAAATTTGGGCCTCAAATTTTAAAAAAGCTATGGATTCTAATTTATGGCCTTATAGGGCATGCATTAGTCGTTTTTTATTTCTACGCAGGGGAAACAACCCCAAGAACACTTAATTTTTAATCCACAACTGCTCTTGCTAAATATTAATACCATTAACAATGAAAAAATTGGCTTTCTTGAAAATGACATGGATCTTTTTAAAGATCTCAATATTTTATGTATAAATGAAACAGGCATTAAAGACGATTACCTAAATTTAATTAAAATAATAAATTTTAAATTAGTTAGCTCTTACTGCAGAACTAATTTAAAATGCGGAGGTACTAGTATTTGGATAAAAAACTCTGATAACGTGAAATGTATTGATCTGTCCACTTTTTGTATAGAAAAACACTTCGAAATATGTGCCGTATATTACACAGTTAATAAAATTGTACATACTATTTTAAATTGTTATCGTTCTCCTTCTGGAGACACTTCTGTTTTTTTTAATAAAATTTCCGAGGTGTTGGATCATTTGTATGTCCCACAAAGTCAATTCATTCTAACGGGAGATTTTAATTTTGACAAATATTCAAATGATAGCTTTAATGATTTGTGTATACTTTTATCCTGTTTTGATCTTGTGCCAATAGTCAATTGGCCTACAAGAGTTACTGAAAATTCCTGCACACTGATTGATCAAATCTTCGTGAGCAGCCGTAAATATAATATTACTTGCTGTGTCACTGATAATGAAATTTCAGATCACCGTTCCGTTTTTTGTGATTTCAATCTCTTTAAAGGTTTAGAAAACGATTCGAAAATAAAACGAAAGATAAGAAATTTTAGCGAACATAATATAGCGCAGTTTAAACAAGCTCTTTCCAGTGAAGACTGGAAAACTTTAAATAATATTAGTAATCTTGATGATGCATTCTCGTACTTTTATGACATTTTCAAAAATTGCTTTGATTCCTGCTTTCCTGAAAAACAAAGTATTGTACAAAAAACCAGAAAAAATTGGACAGATGCTGAAATTGTTGCCTCAAGCCGGTCACTAAAAGACCTTTTTGTATTAAAAAAGTGCAATCCTAATTTTACCGAATTATATAAAGAACGCAAAAGAAATCATTCTCTCTTATTAACATCAAAAAAAAAAGAACACTACCAAAAACGTATTATAAAATCCGACAACAATATTAAAGCCTGTTGGAATGTTGTATATGAAACGACGAATAGGCAGCGTTCTGTTGAAGCTATTGTAATAGAAAAAGACGGAATGTTATTGGATGACCCACGGGAAGTAGCCTCAGAGTTTAATAGTTTTTTTAAAAATGCTCCTGGTCGTCTGATAGACGAAATAACAATAAAATCTTGTAATAGTATCGAAAAAATCACATCAAATGTAGATTCCATCTTCCTTACTCCATTTCTGGAAACAGAATTATTAAATTTATTACTGGGAAAAATTAAAAATAAAAAATCTTCTGGAGCCGATGACGTGCCATGTTTTATTTTAAAGCAGGTTTTAGATGTTCTCTCTGAACCATTAACATATCTGGTAAACCTATCATTTGAATTGGGCAGCTTTCCTCAAGCTTTGAAACTGGGGAAAATTTTACCATTATACAAGAAAAATGATCGTACACAACTAGAAAACTATAGGCCTGTTGCTGTCCCGTGTGGCATGTCTAAAATTTTTGAATATGCCTTTCTTGATCGCCTCTTGTCTTTCTTGAGAAAGTACAATATTATAACCGAAAATCAGCATGGATTCTGCGCTAACAAGTCAACAACAACTGCTATGCTATCATTTTACAATAACATTATTCACCACTTGGAGGATTTTGAATACCCAGTTGCTCTCTTTTGTGATCTCAGCAAAGCGTTTGACTGTGTAAACCATGAATTGCTGTTGAACATATTGGAAAAATATGGAATCAGAGGCACTGTTTTAAATTGGATCTCAACCTTTTTACGTGCCAGGAAGCAATATGTATCTTTAAAAATGCAAAATAACAACGAAATTAATATTATTAACTCTGATCCATTAGATATTAACATGGGAGTTCCTCAAGGTTCAATTTTGGGACCGATATTGTTCATACTTTATGTGAATAACGTTGACCCAATAATAGGTGATTATCACTATGTAAGCTATGCAGATGATTTTTCGGCTATAATTTCTGCTAAAAAAACGGACCAGTTAAACCGCGAGAGCTCTCACATCGCTCAAAATTTGTCAAGTTATTTTAGTAGCCTTGATTTGTTTTTTAATGCTAATAAGACTGAGGTACTTAGATTTCACAATAGGCAACAGAACGTTGAGCCGGTAGAGATTAGTTTTAACAATATGGCACTTAATAACGGAAGTAATAGTATTCGCTTTCTTGGAATATGTATAGATCAACACCTTGATTGGAAAGACCATTGCAATGGACTAATTAAAAAAATAAACTCCATAAAGTTTCTTTTCATAAATTTACGGACGATACTTGAAGTTCGGCAACTAATCATGGTGTATTTTGCACAAGTAGATTCACGTCTAAGATACGGCATATGCTTGTGGGGTAATTCAACTTACTCAAAAAGTGTTTTTCTTGTTCAAAAAAGGATTCTGAGAAGCATTGTTAAGATCCCTCAAAGAGAATCTTGTCGACAACACTTCAAAAAATACGGCATATTACCCCTTTGTTGTATCTTTATTTTTGAAATGTGTCTATATACTTATAAGCACCGAGATATGTTCGTAACCAATACAGATATACATAGATACGAAACTAGACAAGCTAACGAACTGTACATACCATATGCCAGACTCAAAGTAACATCTAATGCACCAAATTATTTGGGGCCCAAATTGTTCAATAGACTACCTCTTGAAATAAAGGAAAGTAAATCATTATATACTTTTAAAAGAAAACTTAAAGATTTTTTACTAAAATACTGTTTTTATGACCTGGGTGAATTTTACGAATTAAATGTTTAAGGAGTGCCACTGTTTTAATCATATTTTACTTATATTTTATTACTCATATTTTATTATTTGCATGTTAACTGTATATTTTTTTTTGTGTCTTGTATATATTTTAGGTTTTTTTGACGAATCTTATACAATTTTATTGTCATATGGAAAATAAATCTATTATTATTATTATTATTATTATTATTATTATTCCATGTTTGTCAATATTTCCAATATTTACCCATTTTTCTCTATTTTTACCTATTATCTCTTTTTCTTCTATTTTTTCCTATTTTCCCCATTTTTCATTATATTTTCCAATTTTCCTCTACTTATCCATATTTGTATTTTTGTTCCCTGTTTTCTGTATTTTTTCCAAAGAGATGGCTGACATTTATCGTCTAATTGTATGTAAGGTGCGTTCACTAAATTGGGATAATATTATATTTTTTTCTACTGCATCCCATTTGATTATCTGTTATAAATTTATTTATTTTTTAGTTTTTTATTTCTTTCTTTATTTTTCTCTAGTTTTTCCTATTTATTTTTTCCCTATGTCCTTTATTTTTCCCAATTTTTCTTTGTTTTCTTGCATTTTAACTTTTATAAGTCAATATATCATAAAACAATAATTTCAATTTCTTAATTTTTTTTAAGACCACTAGGCGAGTGTCTTATAATTTCAGGAACGAGTCTAAAAAAACATTTGCGTTGATTTTAAGGTTGTTTTGTAGGTATAATCTAGTCGCTAGAGATCATCAACTATTTATTTTTAAATGTTTATCTCTCCAGGGAAATCAAAAAGTTACAGAGAGAGAAAATTTATTAAAATAATAATTAAAAGTAAACAAATGGGTTGTATGTGTATCCTCCAACCTTTTTTTTTGATAGTGGTGGCTGGGTAGTGTGGGACTCAGGCTACTCAAATACCCACCAAAAATCCTCATCTTCCCTCCCTTCAGAGAAGGTGTAGAACGTCGTCAAGACACATTTCAGGTCCTCTCCTGGTGCTTCAGTCATTTCCTGCTTGAACTGCCCTCTCTTTTGCTTATATGGGAACCTCTATTCTTGCTCATTATGTTCCTTGCCATATTCATGCCATCTATCCATGATATCTCGCTGCTAATCATTAAGGCGATCAAATTCTGCACATACTTTCCTCCTTTTACGCACCCATCTGATACAGAAGAACAAAATGTAGTCCAGGTCATCTCTTTCCTAACCAAATATACATTTATCGCTCTCCGAATTGCTGATTCTTAGTGTATCAGTTTGGAATGAGCCGTACCCGGGCAGTACTTGGGTACAAAAGTAGTCTAAGGTCCTGAACTTACATTCAATCGACTTCCCAATTTCAGATATCAAAAGTTTAGTCCACTGTGTATTTTGAGAGTTTTGTTGCCACATTTCCTTCCATTTGTGTATCGCTGTATCCCTCTCCCTTCTTCTGTCAGCTGTGGTTACCTCAGCCAAAGCTTCAAGTCACTCTCGCTTCTTTACTAGAAGATCCAGGGGCAATATGACTGCCACCGCCTCCTAAGACATGCCGAAGCATTTCTCAGGAGCATTTTCCTTTGCTATGATATCATCATTACCATCATTACTCTCCCCCATACTAGTAGAACCGACTGTACCAATCCGTAGATAAGTCTCCTCTCCTACGTACATTTGGTAGGATTTTGGTTAAGGCTGAAGTTTGCCTATCGACTTGCTCATACCTAAATACTTCACGTATTTTTTGGCACAATCTGAGTCCCCATTAGCTCGAAGCAAATACATTCCCTTCTCCTTGGCTTCTGATTATCATTGCCTCAGTTTTTGTGAGAGCGATCTCCAATTCGTTTCTCTTCATCCATCTCATGAGTCGTTCAAGGGTGAGCTTGGTATTGCTCATGAGGAGATTGGTGGTCACCGCTAGGGCCAGGTCATCTACATATGAACTAGTGTGACATCCTTGCGGTTAATCCAGTAGTATTTTACGTTCCACAGGGTCGGCCCCAAAACCAAACTCTGTGGTACGACCTGCGTAAGTCTGCTTGTATTTCCAACTTTCTATTGTCCTGCGGTCAAGGTCGCTGGTGATTGAATTCACTAAGTACCTGCTCACCTTCATCTCTTTAAGTTTGCTGATGATTTTACTCTATTTTGCTCCCCATGTCGTAGCGCGGTCATTGCCTTTTTCACTACGTGCTGAACTGGTTGAATGTATGACCTAAATCTGAACTATCTATCAGATATTGTTCCAGTTTCACCTCAATGCTTCAATATATATTCATAAAGTTTGCCAATACCATCCAGAAGGTACTTTCTGATTTCATACCGTTGGGTAGTAGGTATAAGTACCTACTCTAACCTAACTTTGTGAAACTTGAAATTTTTAATAAGTTAGTATTTTTTAAGGGGATTGATTTGATTGCTCCGAACCTCGCTACGCTCGGCTCGGAGTGTATAGCGTCGGAAGCTTTTTTTATACTTTATATTAAAATTTGTTTTTTAGAAAATTAATTCTTGGATTAATAATAATAATAAATTTAACCCTTTAAACATAAAACTAGTAAAACCTTGATACATTTAATTTCTCAAACAACCTAGAGAAAAAAAAACACAAGAAAAAACGTATTAGGAAGCTAACTAATGGAATTAAAAAGTTCTTGATCGATTAAACCGCCTTTAACAAGTAGTGAAAAAGTCCGAAACGAGAGAAGAAGAAGCGGAATAGACAACCAACCCTCCGAGCAAGTTTCCGTCTTTTAATAGTCAAGGAGTTTTAGCTCTAAAACAGATGTTAAGAAATAAGAAGAAGAGCACTAACAACTACACAGAATTTTGTTCGGTACATCTGTTAATTGAAAAGTTGGATAACAAAAATATCAAAGAATTTCTACTAAGACCCGAAAGAGAAAAAAAAATGATACAAGATTGGAAACTTTATCCAAGTTGGATAATACTGAAAATAAGTAATTATTGTGAGAAAAATAGCTGAAAATTAGATCCGGATTATATAAAAATACAATTATATTATTTTATCCTTTTCCAATATTATTTTTTAATTTCTCGCGCTATAACCTCGAAGGACACGCCCGTAGCAAGGACTATTCCAGAATTCACTAATCTCCTAACAAAAAGTGCTCGCATTCTACATGCAATTTAAACATCTTAGTCCTTGATCAGTGTTGAACCCAGTGATGGATTGTGAAATTCAGGACGTGCTTATCGCCGAAGATCTCCTCCTTTTTCGAAGGAAATCTCCTTTTCGGAGATAGCCCCGAGACGTACGTCTGTTATCTGAAAGCGAAAAAGTCGGACGTAAGTGTTTTTGCCCCGGGACAAATTCAGTTTGAGGAGTCTAGATGGATTTTTTTTAGTGTTGGTAGAAGTATTAGATTAATGGGTAATTATTGTAATTAAATGTTTTTTTTTTATCAAAGAGAATTATTTTAGAATCAGCTTTGATAAATCGCGCACTGTGTTTAGCTCTAGAAGGTAATACTGAAGGTGAAATCAGAAGTGGTAGCAAACGGCTTGATTAACGTATAAACAATTCATGATGTTTCGGAGCCACTTTGTTTGTTCTATTCTAACCCAAACGACTTACTCTCGTGGTAAATCCACACCCCAGAAATATTTATTTATTCATGAACTTAGATAGAAAAATAGGTTTAACAGACAGAAAATATATTTCAATCTATTACAATTTTTTATTACCGGCTTTAATCCGGCAGAGTTTGCTTTTCAGTGAAAACTTCAGATTCAAGATAAGCATTTCCTTTCATCGTGCAATATCTAGAATAACCTGAAATTTCCTGAAATGCGACTACCCTTAACATCCTAACTTATTGGGGTTATTAGATCAAACTAAGGATCTTGGTATCTGCATTACTTATATGATCAAAGGATTTCCTTTAGTATTTCCAGGAATAAGTCTAGACCTCTAAGGACAGGACCGGATTCAAAATTTATCTTAATCAATTAATTCATTTAGAGAAAAGTTTATGTATGTTTGTAATGGAATCTTTAAAATTAATTATTACACACTTCTGAGTGATTTAAAATTTTTAATACTTATTAAGAACTGATGATAAGAAAATTTAAACAATCAGAAAAAATAAATAAAAATGAAACAAAATAATAAGGAAGTAGTATATAATTTTATTTAATAATAAACAATATCCATAAAAAAATTCTTCTAAATTTTTTTCAAAATCTACGAAATTTTCTTAATAATCTTAAGAATTGAAAATCCTTGAAATTTTTTAATAAATCCTTGAAAAATCCTTGCAAATTCTACAAAATTTAGTGAAAAAATTCAAAAATGAAAAATTTGTGAAAAATCTAAACAATCCTTTAAAATTCTGTGAAAAATCCTTGTAAAATCGTTAAACAAAAATTCTTGAAAATTCATTTTATAAAATCCTTGAAATATAATAGTCGAGGTAAATTTTGGACAAAGTTTTGGAAAAATCCCTGAAAAATCCACAAAACTTCCAAAAGTCAAGAATGAAAAATCTTTAAAAAATCATTCATTTAAAAATCCTTGAAAATTCCTTTTAAAAATTCTTATCCTATAACAATCAAGGAATCATTCGTGACAATATTCTTAAAAAATATTTGAAAAATCCACAAAACTTCCTGGAAAACTCAACAATGACAAATCAATGAAAAATTCTTAAAAAATCCGTAAAAATTGTTAAAAAAGATCATTAAAAAATCGTTGAAAGGTTCATTTTAAAAATTCTTGGAAAATCCTTAAACAATTAAGGAAAAATTTTTGTAAAATTCTTGAAAAAATCGTTAAAAAATCCCTGATAATTCATTTTAAAAATTCTTGAAAAATTCTGTTACAATTAAGGAAAAATTATTGACAAAATTCTTCAAAAATCGTTCAAGAATCCACAAAACTTTCTGGAAAAGCTGAACAATGAAAAATCAGTGAAAAAATCTTAAAAAAAATTCTTGGAAAATTCTGTATCAATTAAGTAAAATTCTTGATAAAATTGTTGAAAAATCCTTGAAAGAATCATTAAAAAATCCTTAATAAATTCATTTTAAAAATTGTTGAAAAATTCTGTTACAATTAAGGAAAACTTATTGACAAAATTCTTGAAAAATTCTGTTACAATTAATGAAAAATTATTGATAAAATTCTGGAAAAATTCTGTTACAATTAAGGAAAAATTATTGATAAAATTCTTGAAAAATCCTTGATGACTTCCTGGAAAAAGTGAACGAACATTGAAAACTCAAAAATTCTTGGAAAATTCTGTAATAATGAAGAAAAAATTCTTGACAAAATTCTTAAAAAAAGCTCTTACAAAATCCACAAAACTTCCTGGAAAAACTCAACATTAAAAAATCCTTGAAGAAATCGTAAAAAAATCCTTGAAAATTCATTTTAAAAATTATTGAAAACTCCTGTTACAATCAAGCAAAAATTATTAACAAAATTCTTAAAAAATCTCATTGAAAAACTCTATACAAATACTTAAAAATTTATTAAAAAAAACCGTTCAAAAATCCTTAAAAACTTCTTTTAAAAATTTTTGGAAAATCCTTTAAGAATTAAAAAAAAATCAAGAACTCAAGAATGAAAGTCCTTGAAAATCAGTAAAAAAATTCTTGATAATATTCTTAACAAAATACTTGAAAACCCACAAAATTTCCTGGAAAAACTCATCAATAAAAACTCATTGAAAAAAACCATAAAAATTTTAAAAAATTTATTTAAAAAATCCTTAAAAAATCCTGGAACATTTTTTTTAAAAAGTCTTGGAAAATCCTTTAACAATTAACAAAAATTATGACAAATTTCTTGAAAAATCTACAAAACTTCCTGGAAAAACTAAATAAAAATCTAAAAAAAAAACTTTAAAA
This sequence comes from Neocrepidodera transversa, assembly GCA_963243735.1. Classification (NCBI taxonomy): domain Eukaryota; kingdom Metazoa; phylum Arthropoda; class Insecta; order Coleoptera; family Chrysomelidae; genus Neocrepidodera; species Neocrepidodera transversa. The sequence continues at coordinate 3,667,454 of OY725353.1, forward strand.
ATACTTTGAAAATATCTTTTAAAAATTTATGGAAAATCCTGTAACACAATCAAGGCAAAATTCTTAACAATATTCTTAAAAAATATTTGAAAAACTTCATTGAAAAAATCTATAAAAATTGTTTTAAAAATCATTAAGAAAAATCATTAAACAATCCTTAAAAGTTCATTTTAAAAATTTTTAAAAATCCTGTAATCAAGAAAAAATTGTTTACAAAATTCTTGTAAATCCACAAAACTTCCTGAAAAAACTCAAAAATAAAAAATCATTGAAAACTTTTTAATAAATCCTTAAAAATTATTTATCCTTAAAAAATCCTTGAATATTCCTTTTAAAAATTCTCGGAATATCCTGTAACAATTAAGGAAAAATTTTTGATAAAATTCATGAAAAATCTACAAAACTTCCAGGAAAAAGTCAAGAATAAAAAATCTATTAAAAATCAAGGAAAAATTCTTTAAAATAATCTTAAGGAATATTAAAAACAATCCTTAAAAATTATTTGGAAAATCCTTAAAAAATTTCTTTTAAAATTCTTGGAAAAGCCTGTAACAATGAAGGCAAACTTATTGGCAAAATTTTTGAAAAAATCGTTGAAAATTCCACAAAATTCGTGGAGAAATTCAAAAATGAAAACCTAAAAAATCCCTTACAATTTTTTGAAAAATCATTAAAAAATCCTTGAAAATTGCTTTTTAAAATTCTTTTAAAAGCCTGTAGCAGTCAAGGAAAAATTCTTGACAAAATTCTTGAAAAATCCACAAAACTTCCTGGTAAAAGTGAAAAATGAAAAATCCCTTAAAAAATCATTAAAAATAATTGAAAATTCCTTTTCAAAATTCTTGAAAAGTCCTTGAAAAATCCTTGAAATATTCTTCTGAAATCCTTGAAAAATCCTTGAAAAATCCGTGAAAAATTCTTGAAAAATTCTGTAACAATTAAGGAAACCTTCTTTGCAAAATTCCTGAAAAAACGTTGAGAAATCGTTGAAAATTCCACAAAATTCGTGGAGAAATTCAAAAATGAAAACCTAAAAACTTTAAAAATTTTTGAAAAATCCTTAAAAAATCATTAAAAAATCCTTAAAAATTTCATTTTTAAATTCTTGGGAAAGCCTGTAGTAGTCAAGGAACTCTTGACAAAATTCTTGAAAAATCCACAAAAAGTGAAAAATGAAAAACTCCTTAATAAATCATTAAAAATATTTGAAAATTCCTTTTCAAAATCCTTGAAAAAACGTGGAAAAATTCTAGAAAAATCCATTAAATATTCTTCGAAAATCCATGAAAAATCCGTGAAAAATTCTTGAGAAATCCTTGAAATAAGTTTAAAACATTCTTGGAAAAATTCTTGAAATATCCTTGAAAAATCCTTGAATCCTTTGAATAAAATTAAATAGTAATTTCTATAATAAAAAGAGAGAGAGGGTAGAGTAAATTACTAAAAAAACGAAAAAAATAGAAGAATAATTAGTGGAATAAAATGTAGAAAGTCATAAAATTAATAATTTGCCCCCATTAAATTTTCATATTCATATAAATAGCCAAAATATCTACATTTCTTTTACACAAACCATCAATAATGTAGCAATTTGAAATTCATCCACCTACTTATCCACGATTAAAGTTAATGTTGCAATTTTAAAACCAAACGACTTGGCACAATGCTGGTTGTCGATAGATTATATAATTTATGAGTATTGTTTTCAGAAAGCAACTGCTGCAGTGCAATAACTTTAAATTGCCCTCGATGATAATATCGTTAGCACAATAATCGCGAATATCGATTTAAAATTTTCAGTTTGAAATGAATAAATAAAAATTGGATAAAAACAAGAAAAAAAATTAGAAGTGTAATTTTTATGAGTAGATTTTTATCTTAAAAAAAAAATGGCGAATGCGCTTGTAGATGATTATTAATTTTATCAAATTATCATTGGAATATATTTTTGTTATAATGTTTTCAAGGAATTAAGTTTTAATGTTATTTTAAATTAAAAATGTTGTGATTCAATAATAATTTATTAGCAAAGAATAAATTATCTTTTTCTCATAATTTTTTAAAAAAATGGTGAATGCGCGTCCTGATTTTCAGTGCCGTATAAAATTGCAAATTTCTCTTAAACCATTAAAATTATCAAATTGTCATTGAAATATATTTTTATTTTATTGTTTTTAAAGAATTAAGTTTTATTATTATTTAAAGTCAAAATGTTGTGATTCAATAATAATTTATTAGCAAAGAATAAATTATCTTTTTATCATAATTTTTTAAAAAAATGGTGAATGCACTTCCTAATTTTCAGTGCCGTATAAAATTGCAAATTTCTCTAAAACCATTAAAATTATCAAATTGTCATTGAAATATATTTTAATTTTATTGTTTTTAAAGAATTAAGTTTTAATATTATTTAAAGTCAAAATGTTGTGATTCAATAATAATTTATTAGCAAAGAATAAATTATCTTTTTTTCATAATTTTTTAAAAAAATGGTGAATGCACTTCCTAATTTTCAGTGCCGTATAAAATTGCAAATTTCTCTTAAACCATTAAAATTATCAAATTGTTATTGCAATATATTTTTATTTTATTGTTTTTAAAAAAATAAGTTTTATAATTATTTAAAGTCAAAATGTTGTGATTCAATAATAATTTATTAGCAAAGAATAAATTATCTTTTTCTCATAATTTTTAAAAAAAATGGTGAATGCACTTCCTAATTTTCTGTGCCGTATAAAATTGCAAATTTCTCTTAAACCATTAAAATTATCAAATTGTTATTGCAATATATTTTTATTTTATTGTTTTTAAAGAATTAAGTTTTATTATTATTTAAAGTCAAAATGTTGTGATTCAATAATAATTTATTAGCAAAGAATAAATTATCTTTTTTTCATAATTTTTTAAAAAAAATGGTGAATGCACTTCCTAATTTTCAGTGCCGTATAAAATTGCAAATTTCTCTTAAACCATTAAAATTATCAAATTGTTATTGAAATATATTTTTATTTTATTTTTTTTAAAGAAATAAGTTTTAATATTATTTAAAGTCAAAATGTTGTGATTCAATAATAATTTATTAGCAAAGAATAAATTATCTTTTTCTCATAATTTTTTAAAAAAATGGTGAATGCACTTCCTAATTTTCAGTGCCGTATAAAATTGCAAATTTCTCTTAAACCAATAATATTATCAAATTTTCATTGCAATATATTTTTATTTTATTGTTTTTAAAGAAATAAGTTTTAATATTATATAAAGTCAAAATGTTGTGATTCAATAATTTAATAGCAAAAAATAAATTCTCCTGCTCATAATTTTTTTCAAAAAATGGTGATTTTCAGTTTGATACAAAATTGCAACATTAATTTTAATCGTCGGTGAATAAATTTCAAATTGGTTTGCGAAAAAGAAATGTAGATATTTTGGCAATTTAAATGAATATACAAATTTATAATTAATTTTATGACTTTCTGCATTTTGTTGCTCTACTTCTTCTATTTCTTTTCGGTTTTTAGTACTTTATTGTCTCTTTTTATCATAGAAATTTCATTCAAAGGATTCAGGGATTTTTTAAGGATTTTTTAAGAATATTTCAAAGATTTTTCATTGATTGTTAAAGGATTTTTCATGGATTTTGAAAATGAATTTTAGAGTATTTTTAAAAAAAAATTTTAAGGATGTTTTAAGTATTTTTCACAAATTTATTAGGGACTTTAGGACTTTAGAAGAATTTCTCATGGATTTTACAAGATTTTTTAAGAATTTTGTAACAAACTTTCCCATGGGTGTTCCTGGATTTTCCATGTACAAGTATTTTTTAAGAATTTTTAATATTTTTTAAGGTATTTTTCATTCTTGAATTTTTCCAGTAAGTTTTGTGGATTTTTCAAAAATTTTTAAAAGGAATTTTCAAGGATTTTTTAATTTTTTCAATGATTTTTCATTTTTAAGTTTTTTCACGATGTTTTGTGGAATTTTTAAGTATAATTTTAAGACTTTTATCAAGATTTTTTCCTTAATTCCTACAAGATTTTGTAACAATTTTTAAAAGGAATTTTCAAGGATTTTTTATTGATTTTTTAAGGTTTTTTCACGGATTTTTCAGGGAATTTTTAAGGATTTCTCAAGGTTTTTTCAAGGATTTCTCAAGGATTTTACAAAATTTTCTTAAGAATTTTGTAACAAAATTTGCCATGGGAGTTCCTGGATTTTCCAAATATTTTGAAAAGTAATTTTTATGTATTTTTTTTAAATTGTTTCATGATATTTTAAGGATATTTCACGAATTTTTCAGGGAATTTTCAAGGATTTTTTAAGGGATCTTTCTGAGTTTTTTCCCGATGTTTTGTGGGTTTTTCAATGCTTTTTTATAAGACTTTTGTCAAGATTTTTTCTTTAATAGCTACAGGATTTTGTAAGAATTTTTAAAAGGAAGTTACAATGATTTTTTAAGGATTTGTTAAGCTTTTTTTCAACGATTTTCCGCCATTGAGTTTTTCAAGCAAGTTTTGTGGATTTTTCACGATTTTTTAAGAACTTTGTCAAGCATTTTGTCTTCATTATAACAGGATTTTTCAAGAATTTTTAAAATGAATTCTTAAGTATTCATTAATGATTTTTCTTAAGGACTTATCAAAGTAAAGGATTTTTTAATAATTCTAAGAATTTTTCATTCTTGAGTTTTCCCAGGAAGTTTTGTGGATTTTTTAAGAATTCTTGTTAAGAATTTTTCTCTGATTGTTACAGAATATTTAAAGATTTTTTAAATTGAATTTTCAAAGATTTTTGAATGACTTTTCTTAAGGATTTTTTAAAGAACTTTAACGGATTTTTTAATGACTTTTAAGAATTTTTCATTCGTGAGTTTTTCCTGGCAGTTTTGTGTATTTTCAAGGATTTTTCAAGAATTTTTCAAGGATTTTTCAAAAATTTTTCAAGGATTTTTCAACAATTTTTCTTGATTTTTACAGGATTTTTCAGGAATTTTTAAAATGAATTATCAAGGATTTTTTAATGATATTTCTTATGGATTTTTGAAAGAATTTGAAAGGTTTTTTTTTAGGATACTTTCAGTGATTTTTATTTTTCGAGTTTTTCCTCAAAGTCTTGTCAATTTTTTAAGGATGTTCAATGATTTTTCAAAAATATTCTCAAAAATGTTTCATGAATGTTTTTCATGATTTTTAAACGATTTTTAAAGAATGTTTGAGATTTTTCTTAAGAATGTTTCAAAGAACATTAACGGTTTTTTACTGAATTTTAAGGATTTTTCATTCCTGAGTTTTTCCAGGAAGCTTTGTGGATTTTTAAAGAAATTTTCAAGGATTTTTCAAGGATTTTCAAGAATTTTGCAAGGATTCTTCAAGTTTTTTTCACGAATTTTTCTCGATTGTTACATGATTTTTAAGTATATTTAAAATTAGATTTAAATTTTTTTTATGATTATGTTAAGGACTTTTCAAAGAATTTTAAATGCTTTTTTAGAGTTTTTCAATAATTTTCATTTTTAAGTTTTTTTACGAAGTATTGTGGATTTTTCAAGGATTTTAAAATAAATTTTCAAAAATTTTTTAATGATTTTTCTTAAACTCTTTTCAAAGAATTTTAAAGGAATTTGTAGATTTTTCAACGTTTTTTAATTTTTAGTTTTTTCAGGAAGTTTTTTGGATTTTTCAAGGATTTTTCACGAATTTTTGTTGACTAATACAGGATTTTTCAAGAATTTTTAAATTGAATTTTCAACGATTTTTTAATGATTTTTTTTTTATTTTTGAATTTTTCCAAGAGGTTTTATGAATTATTCAAGAATTTTTTTACGAATTTTTCATCGATTGTTTTAGGATTTTCCACGAATTTTTAAAACCAATTTCCAATAAAATTTCTTAAGGAGTTTTCAAAAAATTTTTAGATTTTTTAAAGATATTTTATTTTTAAGTCTTTCCACGAAGTTTTGTGCATTTTTCAAGGATTTTTAAAGGATTTTTTAATGACTTTAAGGTTTTTTTATTTTTCAGTTTTTCCAGGAAGATTTGTGGATTTTTCCATTAATTTTTTCTAATTGACATTGGAATATATTTTTGTTTTTAATAAATTAAACTTTAATTTCATTTTAAAGTAAAATCAATAATAATTTAAGAGCAAAAAATAAATTATCTCTCGCTCATAATTTAAAAAAAAATGGTGAATGTGCTTCCTGATTTTCAGTGTAATATAAAATTTCACTCTTAAATCATTAATTTTATCAAATTGTCATTGGGATATATTTTTCTTTTAATACTTTTAAAGAATCAAGTTTTAGTGTTATTTTGATGTAAAAATATTTTAATTCAATAAAAATTTAGGTACAATAAATAAATAATTCCTTAATTGTAATAAAAAAATGGTGAATGGATGTTCATTATGATTTTTTTTAAACTATTAATATTACCAAATTATAATTTAATTTAAAAGTTTTAGAGCATATTTACTTTATTTAAACCTGGAACCGTTCCTGCTCTGTAATTGATCGAAAATGGAATATAAGCAAAAGTTTTCACCAAAAAATCCAGTTTTATAAATCGGAGATAAAAGTTTCCCGGAAAGGTTTTCTATTTTCTTCTTAAATAACGTTAAGAATCCGAAATTGAATGTATTGGTTATATAGAAATGTACTTAGAGTTAATTTGATTTAAAATTACTATGATAAAAAATATATGTTAATGTTTCAATCCATTTTTTTTATCCTGCTTGTTTCTTTTAGACTTCATTATTTTTTTTTATTTGGATAATAAATAAATTGTATATTTAACTTGACTGTTATTACTTTAGGGGCCCATAGACATCAGAATAAGATGATCCAGAAATTAATTTATGTTTATAACAAACAAAAAACCTTTCTTCATTGCCAAGTTTCAAAACGGGCTATTATATCCGTGCTAAATGTCTCAAGTTATTATTCCCAGACGCCTTATGTGAAATACTACCCTAAAGATAATATGAGATGATTTCACCCCGCGAATGTAGCTAACCAGTAGCGTTTCAAATAGTTTTTATCTTATTGGAGTAATTTTAATTTTTGTACTTTAAGTACGCTACTGGTTTACTGGTTCTTGGCGAAAGCTCAGTTTTTCTAATAGAACTGGAAGTCATATTACGTAAGAAATAGCCGCTGTATTGTATTTTGGTTTATAACGGTTTTTTATTGCACGAAGAGGTTTATTAGATCTATGAGTTTTTTAATGATCCTTTTAATGGGATCGTTAAACTCGCTTTTTAAGCGATAAGAAAGTTAAAAGTTTATTTTGTATTCTTGGTTTTTATACTTTTACTTTTGTTGGGGTAGCGGGATTAAATTTTAGGAAAAAGGGGCTTGATTTGCGATTGAATTATATTTTTGCTGACAACGTGCTAAATTTTATTGCCTACTTTTCATTGTCAGCGTTAGTAAACGAAAAATTTGTAAAAGATAGTTTTAATAAAATTTTTTTATTAATTATTAATGTTAAGATAGGGGAAAATGAATGAGAGAAATAGTGGGAAAAATTAAAAAGCTAAAAAATTGAGAAATATAAATAAATAGAAGGAAAGTAGGAGAAAAAAGTAGAAAATAATTTTGAAAAAAATTGGGGAAAAAAATTTTGAACATAACAAATGAAAAAATAAATAAATCAAAAAGTATGCGAAAAAGTCGGATGGAAAAAAATCCCTTTAAAAATTAAAGGAAAAATGGGGTGGAGAAAATAATGTGGAGAAAAAGGAACAATTGAAAAAATACAATTTTCAAACCTTAAAGAGCCAGTAAGGATAAAAAAGTCGGATAAAAATAATTGAATGAAAAAAGGAATAAAAAAGGTTGAAACAAAATAACACAAAGAGTGAGAAAAAATGTAGTAGAGAAAACAAAAAGTTTCCTTTATTTATGATAGATTTTAATAAAATAAAAAAACATATTTTAAAAACAATAAATTATTCCTAATTAGGACATTTTTGGATAAATACAAACAATTTCAAACTATTTTTAAAGAGTTCTAGAAAGTTCCAGATAATTAAAAAAACTAGAATTTTAGAACATTTTTGAAGAAATCAAGATAATTTTATACATTTTTTAGAAATTTCTAGATGGTTTCAGTCAATTTTTAAATGTTCATAATTTTAGAATAATATTGAATAAAATACATTTTTAGAAAATTTTGGAAAGTTCGAGATCATTTTTAAAAATATCTCTATGATTTTAGAATATTTTTGTATTCATCTAGAAAATTTTAGACAATTTGTAGAAAGTTTTAGACATTTCCAGACAATTTTTAAAAAATGTTTATAATTTTAGAACACTTTTTGATTAATCCTATAAATTTTAGACAATTTTTAGAAAATTGATAATTTTAAAATATTTTTTAATAAATCTAGACAAACTTAAAAAAAAATCTATAATTTTAAATCATTTTCGGATAAATCTATACAGTTTTATAATATATTGGGTATTTAAAAGCATTTCTATGACGTTAAATAATATTAAATTATGTTAGACAATTATAGATGAATTTAAAATGTTCTAGATAGTTCTAGATAATTAAAAAAAAAATTCTATGATTTTAGAACATTTTTCAATAAATCTAGGCAAATTTAGATAATTTTTAGAAAGTTCCAGACCATCACAGACAATTTTTAAATACTCTCTATGATTTATAAACATTTCTGAATAAATCCAGATAATTTTTAGAAAGCTATATGCTGTTCAGTCTATTTAAAAAAAATCCATAATTTAAAAACATTTTGGAGAAATCTACACAATTCTATACAATTTTTAGAAAGTTTCGGACAGTTGAAGATGATTTTTAAAATTATTTCTTGATTTTAGAATATTTTTTAATGATCCAGACACTTTTAGATAATTTTAGACAATTTCAGACAATTTCAGACAATTTAAGAGAATTTTAAACAATTTAAGACAATTTTAGGCAATTTAAGACAATTTTAGGTAATTTTAGTCAATTTTAGTCAATTTTAGTTAATTCAAGTCAGTTTTAGTCAATTTTAGTCAATTTTAGTCAATTTTAGTCAATTTTAGTCAATTTTAGTCAATTTTAGTCAATTTTAGTCAATTTTAGTCAATTTTAGTCAATTTTAGTCAATTTTAGTCAATTTTAGTCAATTTTAGTCAATTTTAGTCAATTTTAGTCAATTTTAGTCAATTTTAGTCAATTTCAGTCAATTTCAGTCAATTTTGGTCAATTTTAGTCACTTTTAGTCAATTTTAGTCAATTTTAGTCAATTTTAGTCAATTTTAGTCAATTTTAGTCAATTTTAGTCAATTTTAGTCAATTTAAGTCAATTTTAGTCAATTTTAGTCAATTTAAGTCAATATCAGTCAATTTCAGTCAATTTCAGTCAATTTCAGTCAATTTTAGTCAATTTTAGTCAATTTTAGTCAATTTTAGTCAATTTCAGTCAATTTTAGTCAATTCTAGTCAATTTTAGTCAATTTTAGTCAATTTTAGTCAATTTTAGTCAATTTTAGTCAATTTTAGTCAATTTTAGCCAATTTCAGTCAATTTTAGTCAATTTTAGTCAATTTTAGTCAATTTTAGTCAATTTTAGTCAATTTAAGACAATTTTAGAAAATTTTATGCAATTTTAGACTATTTTAATTTATTTTAGACAATTCTAGACAGTTTTAGACAATTTTCGACAATTTTAAACAATTTTCGACAATTTTAAACAACTTTAGACAACTTTAAACAATTTTATATAATTTTTAGGAAAATTATAGACAGTTTCAGACAATTTATATAAAAATTTCTATGCTGTGGATAAATACAGTTTTGGATAATTTTTAAAAAATTTTAAAGAGTTCCAGATAATTTAAAGAAATCTCTAAGATTTAAGAACATTTTTGTATAAACATATACAATTTTTAGAGTTCTAAACAGTTCCAGATAATTTTAAAAAAATCTATGATTTTAGAACAGTTTTGGCCAAGTTTACTTAATTTGTAGAAAGTTTCAGACAACTTTTAAAAAATCTTTAAAATTTTAAAATATTTTTAATGAATCTAGACAATTTTAGACAATTTTTAGAAAGTTCCAGAAAGTTACCGACAATTTTTAAACAATTTTTATAATTTTAAAACATTTTTGGAATAATCTGGATAATGTTAGACCATTTTTAGAAAGTTCTATGCCGTTCAGATATTTTAAAAAAAAATCTTTAATTTTCAAAATATTTTTGGATAAATCTAGACAATTCTAGACAATTTTTAGAATGTTTTAGACAATTTTTACTAAAGTTTTAGACAGTTCCAGACAATTTATAAAAAAACTCTTTACTTTTAGAACATTTTTGGATAAATCCAGACAGTTTTGAACAATTTTTAAAATATTCTAGAGAGTTCCAGATAATTTAAAGAAATATCTATGATTTAAGGACATTTTTGGACAAATTTATATAATTTTACACAATTTTTATAGAGTTATAGATAGTTCTAGATAATTTAAAAAAAATCTATGATTTTAGAAAATTTTTGGACAACTCTAGTTAATTTTAAATAATTTTTAGAAAGTTCCAGATAGTTACAGTCAATTTTTAAATAATCTCTATAATTTTAGAACATTTTTGGAATAATCTGGACAATGTTAGACCAGTTTTGGAAAGTTCTAGGCTGTTCAGACAATTTAGAAAAAAATCTCTGTTTTTAGAACATTTGTGGATAAATACAGACAGTTTTGGATAATTTAAAAAAAATTATAGTGAGACAATCTAAAGAAATCTCTTTGATTTTAGATCATTTTTAATAAATCTATACAATTTTATACAATTTTTAGAGAGTTCTAGATGGTTCCAAACAATATTTATAAAATCTGTATGATTTTAGAACATTTTTGGATAAAACTAGAAAATATTAGACCATTTTTAGAAAGTTCGGGACAGTCACAGAAAATTTTTAAAAATCTCTATGATTTGAAAACATTTTTTTATAAATCTTGAGCAAGTTCTAGATAGTTCCAAAAAATTTAAAAAAAATATCCATAATTTTTGGACAAATCTAGACAATTTTTAGAGAGTTTTAGACAGTTTCAGACAATTTGTAAAAAGTTCTAGGCAGTTCCAGCCAATTTTTAGAAAATCTGTGATTTCAATTTTTTTTCGGATAAATTTAGACAATTTTTAGAAAGCTAGAGACAGTTCCAGAAAATTTTAAAAAATCTGTAAAATATGTTTGGGTAAATCTTGGTAATTTAAGACAATTAAGTTTCAGACAGTTCCAGACACTTTTTAAAAAGTTCCTTGCAGTTCCAGACAATTTTTACAATTTTTAGTAAGGGTGAGATTTTAATTTTTTTTTCGGATAAATCTAGACAATTTTAGATAATTTTTAGAAAGCTATAAATAGTTTCAGAAAATTTTTAAAAAATCTATGATTTTAGAATATTTTTATATAAGTATAGATAATTTAAGACAATTTTGAGCAAGTTCTAGACAGTTCTATAAATTTTTTAAAAATTCCATACATTTTTGGATAAATTTAGACAATTTTATACAATTTTTAAAAAGTTCAAGACAGTTCCAGAAAATTTAAAAAAAATCTCAATGATTTTAGAAAAATTTTTGGATATATATAAAAAATTTTAGATAATTTTTAAAAAGTTCTAAACGGTTCCAAAAAGTTTTTAAAACATTTCTAAGATTTTAGATAATTTTTGTATAAAAATAAACAATTTTTAGAAAGTTCTAGACACTTCCATACAATATAAATATAAAAAATACATAGGTAGGAGAAAAAGGAGTCGAGTGAAAAAAGTAGGTGAATAAAAAGTTAAAAGAAAAAGGTTTAAACAAAATAATTTAAATAAAGCCGTATGGAAAAAAAAAAATTTTCTTTTATTTATAATTAATTTCAATAAAATAAATAAATTTTTATTATTCTTAATTTTTATTTTATTAATTTTATTGTTGTTTCAACTATATATATGTTAGTAGTGTAAATATTATAGTGGTTCGTATTCTGCTTGGAATAATATTGTTTCAGGCGTTCGTCATTGACATTTCATTAGCCCTTTCATGCTCTAAGTATTCCAAGGGCTATTGCCAGCCGAAATGGCATCCTGAATTATTATTTCCATTCAACATTTTTCAGCTAAACGGAGTTAATAAAAGTAAAGTACTTCCCTGACATTTACGAAATTCCCCTTAGTTTTTATGCATCAATTATCGGAATTCCCAAATTTAAAAATTGATGAAGCAAAGATAAATGAACATCGTTAAAAAAAAACACGTAACTTTTTACTAATGCGGTCCCATCTCGTCAAACCGGAGGATATATGGGAAGTTAAATATGCTACACATCACATGAAATGTATTTCCTGTTTTTAAATGTCCATCGAATATATTCGTTTCAAATGAAAAACACGATGTAAAATGAGCTTTCTCTTGATTTATTACGTGAAAGGTATTTCAGTTTTTTTCGGTTTTACCCGCATGATGTCAGCACCAGCGGCTCGTTTATTTAACCTTTGAATGACAAAACAAAAATCATTTGTCGATTAATAAATTATAACAAAAACTTTTCTCATAAAACAATAAAGATCAAGCTATCCTATGTAATAAATAAAGTGATTTTATTTGCTAAACTTTCTTAAAAGATTTTCTACTTTTATTAGGAATAACTGTATTTTAGCGTATCGTATCAGATCCGGTTCAGATTTATTTTAAAAATTATACTTATATAAATTCTTATTATTTTCAATTAACTTTTGCGGTTATACCATTTTATTCCGAGCTCTGCTCATTATATTTTATACACCTTTTAAATCTTTTTCAACGTCTGACATTTCTTATAGGTGAATCGAATTCCGGCAAATGGAAAGTAGAATTACCCTGTCATGTTAAAGAAATCTAAGACAGCGGAATGGTTATGATCGGTTTCGATTAAGACCAGAGAAGGGGAAAATACCTATTATGCATATATATGTTTCTAGATATTTTGTATTGCTACGATAAATTGATTTGAAAAATAGGTCGGGGATATTCTCTTTTGTTCTCCACGAAACGATTTCGAACGATGGAAATTGATTTTATACCTTTTTAGATTTTATGGTCTTTTGTTCGTCCAACTACATCTGCAGAATCTAAGAATTTATCCCTAGAAATAAGATAATAAACTAAAATTCCTGCCATTTTTTAGAGCAACTTTATATAATCTAATTAATTTTTGCTAGGTGAAAATAAATCATATCAGACCTAAAAATAATGTTTATGTCATAACAACACGATTTTTATTTTAAATTAAATGTTAGTATAAATTAGAGTCTGAAATCAAGACAATAAATCTGTAAAATAATTGTGTTAAATTTTCCTTATCTATTATCTGCTCTCGGTTCGCTACGCTCACTCGTGACGCAATATACTATTTTATTTGGTTTAATATATCTTTTTGCATGATTCTAGATAATTTAAAAACATTTAAAAATTTTTTATGTAAAAAAATCTAGACGTATAGAAGATTCTAGGTGATTCTAAATATTTTAGACCGTTATAAACAATTTTAGACAATATGGATACAATTAATGAGGACTTTCACAAGGTTCTAGACAATTTTAAAAATAATTTAAAATATTTTTATCATTTTAAAATATTTTTGGACAAATTTAGATAATTTTAGACTAATTTGAGATAATTTTATACAGTTTTAAACCATTTTAGACAATTCTATATATTTTTTAAAAATCTCTACGTTTTTAATTTTTGGATAAACGTAAACAATTTTATAATTTTATCAGATATTTTTTAAAGCATATCTATAATGTTGGATTAATTGAAAATAATTTTAGACCATTTTAGACAATATTTAAAAAATCTAGATAGTTTCAGATAATTCCAGACAAAATTTAGAAAACTAAATTTTTAAACATTTTGGTATAAATCTAGATAATTTTTTTTGTAATAAATATATCGCGTACTTTTTATAATTTAAAAGCATTTCTATGATAAATCTTTTTTAACAGTTTGAGATAATATTAAACTGTTTTATATGAATTTAATATGTTATAGACAGTTTCAAAAAATCTCTATTTTAAACAATTTTTAAAATTTTATGATTTTACATTTTACATAAATTTGGACAATTTTTAGATAGTTCTGAACAATTCTAGAGAATTAAAAAAATCTCTATGATTAAGAATATTTTTTTATAAATTTAGACAATTTTTTGAAAGTTTTAGACAGTTCCAGAAAATTTTTTAATTTAATTTCAAGACAATCCCAGACAATTTTTAAAAATTTTAGAATATTTTTGGTTTAATTTGAACAATTTTAATATAGTTATAGACAGTTCCAGATAATTTAAAAAAATATCTATCATTTCAGAATATTTTTGGATAAATTTAGACAATTTAAAGTAATTTTTAAAATGTTCTGGACAGTTCCAAACAATTTTTAACAAAAAATTTATAAATTAGGATATTTTTGGATACATTTTGACAATTTTTAGAAAGTTCTAGAGAGTTCCAGAGAATTAAAAAAAATTCTCTATGATTATAGAATATTTTTGGATAAATTTAAACAATTTTATGCAACTTTTAGAATGTTCTGGATAGTTTCAGACAATTTTAAAAAATCTCTATGATTTTAGAACAATTTAGATAAATACAGACAATTTTAAACAATTTTGGGAAATTAAAGACAATCCCAGACGATTTTTAAAAATTTTAGAATATTTTTGGATAAATTTAGACAATTTAAAGTAATTTTTAAAATGTTCTGTACAGTTCCAGACAATTTTTAACAAAACATTTATAATTTAGAACATTTTATGATAAATTTGGACAATTTGTGGAAAGTTCAAGACAGTTCCGGACAATTTTTTAATTTTTTTATGACTAGAGTATTTTTGGATGCAATTTTTTTAATTTTCTGGACAGTCCCAGATACTTTTTAACAAAAAAATTATAATTTTAGAACATTTTTTGATAAATTTAGACAATTTTTGGAATGTTCTACAAAGTTCGAGATATTTTTTTTAAAAACGTATGACTTTAGAACATTTTTGGATAAATTTAGACAATTTTAAACAATTTTTAGAATGTTCTAGATAGTTTCAGAATTTTTTTAAATTTTTTAATGATTTTAGAACATTTTTGGATAAATTAGGAAAATATTTAGATAGTTGTAGACAGTTCGAGATAATTAAAAAAAATTATATGATTATAGAAGATTTTTGAATAAAATTAGAAAACTTTAAGTAATTTTTAAAATGTTCTGTACAGTTCCAAACAATTTTTAACAAAAAAATTATAATTTAGAACATTTTATGATAAATTTGGACAATTTGTGGAAAGTTCTAGACAGTTCCGGACAATTTTTAAAACTTTTTATGATTTTAGAGTAATTTTGGATAAATTTAGATAATTTAAACTAATTTTTAAAATGTTCTGGACAGTTCCAGTTAATTTATAACAAAAAATGTATAAGTTTAGAACATTTTCGGATACATTTTGACAATTTTTAGATAGTTCTAGACAGTTCCAGAGAAAAAAAAAATCTCTATAATTATAGAATATTTTTGGATAAATTTAAACAATTTTATGCAACTTTTAGAATGTTCTGGACAGTTCTAGACAATTTTAAAAATCTCTATTTGGATAAATACAGACAATTTTAAACAATTTTTGGAATTTCAAGACAATCACAGACAATTTTTTAAAATTTTAGAATATTTTTGGTTTAATTTGAACAATTTTAATATAGTTGTAGACAGTTCCAGATAATTTAAAAAAATATCTATCTTTTCAGAATATTTTTGGATAAATTTAGACAATTTAAAGTAATTTTTAAAATGTTCTGGACATTTCCAGACAATTTTTAAAAAAAAATTTATAATTTTAGAAAATTTTTTGATAAATTTAGACAATTTGTGGAAAGTTTTAGAAAGTTCTAGTAGGTAATTTTTTAAAAATGTATGAGTGTAGAACATTTTTGGATAAGTTTGGACAATTTTAAACAACTATTAGAATGTTCTAAACAGTTCCAGACAATTTTTAAAATTTTTAATAATTTTAGAACATTTTTGGATACATTTTGACAATTTTTAGATAGTTCCAGATAATTAAAAAAAATTATATGATTATAGAAGATTTTTGAATAAAATTAGAAAACTTTAAGTAATTTTTAAAATGTTCAGGACACTTCCAGATAATTTTTAAAAATTTTATGATTTTAGAACTCATTTGGATAAATTTGAACAATCAAAAGGTAGTTCTAGATAGTTCCAGACAAATAAAAAATCCCTTTAGGATTACAGAATATTTTTGGATAAACTTAGACAACTATAAGCAATTTATAAAATGTTCTGGACAGTTCCAGACAATTTTTAAAAAAACTTTATGATTTTAAAACTTTGTTGGATAGTTACAGACAATTTTAAATAATTTTTAAAAAGTTCTAGTCAGTTCCAGACAATTTTTAAATTTTTTTATGATGTTAGAATATTTTTGGATAAATTTGGACCATTTTAAGCAATTTTTTTAATGTTCTGGACAGATCCAGACAATTTTTTAAAAAATCTCTATGATTTTAGAACAATTTTTTATAAATACAGACAATTTTAAAACATTGTATGATTTTAGTATATTTTTGGATAAATTTGAACAATTTTAAGATAGTTCTAGGCAGTTCCAGAAAATTACAAAAAAATCTATATGATTAAAGAATATTCTTGGATAAAGTTAGACAATTTTTAGCAATTTTTAGATTGTTCTGGACAGTTCCAGACAATTTTTAAAAAATCTTTATGATTTACGACGTTAAACAATTTATTGAAAGTTCGAGTTAGTTCCAGACAATTTTTAAAATTTTTTCTGATTTTATAATATTTTCGGATAAATCTAGACAATTTATAGATAGTTCTAGACAGTTCCAGATAAAAATATCTATCATTTTAGACTATGTTTTCATAAATTTAGACAATTTAAAGTAATTTTTAAAATGTTCCAGACAATTTTTAATAAAAAATTTATAATTATTTTAGAACATTTTTTGAAAGTTCCAGATAGTTCCAGAAATTTTTTATTTTTTTTTTTGATTTTACAATATTTTTGGATAGATTTAGACAATTTGTAGATAGTTCTAGACAGTTCCAGATAATTTAAAAAAATGTCTATAATTTTAGAATATTTTTGGATTTTAGATAATTTAAAGAAATTTTTAAAATGTTTTAGACAGTGCCAGACAAATTTATAATTTTAGAACATTTTGATAAATTTAGACAATTTTTAGAAAGTTCTATAAAGTTCCAGAGAATTTAAAAAAATCTCTATGACAATCTCAGACAATTTTGAAAAAAATTTATGATTGTACAATATTTTTGGATAAGTTTAGACAATTTGTAGGTAGTTCTAGACAGTTCTAGAGAATTAAAAAAAATCTATCATTTAAGAATATTTTTGGATAAATTTAGGCAATTTAAAGCAATTTTTAAAACGTTCTGGACAGTTCCAGACAATTTTTAACATATTTATAAATTTAGAACATTTTTTCATAAATTTAGACAATTTTTAGAGAAAGTTCTAACCAGTTGCGGGAAAGTAAAAAAATCTCTATGATTTTACAATATTTTTGGATAAATTTAGAATATTTTAAGCAATTTTTAGAATGTTCTGGACAGTTCCAGACTTTTTTTTTAATTTTTATGATTTTTGAACATTTTGTGATAAATACAGACAATTTTAAACAATTTTTAGAAAGTTTTAGACAGTTCCAGACAATTTTTGAAAAATTTACGAGTTTCAAACATTTTTTGATAAACTTTTACAATTTTTAGAAAGTTCCAGATATTTCTAAAAATTATCTATGATTTTAGAACAGTTTTGGATAAATAAAAACAGTTTTAAGAAATTTTTAGAAAATTCTAGTCAGTTCCAAACACTTTTTAAAAAATTTATGATTTTACAACATTTTTTTAAAAAAATTGGTCAATTTTTAAAAAGTTCTAGACATTTTTAGAGAATTTAAAAAGAATCTTTTGGATACATTTAAAACAATTTTTTAAAAAATTTCTACGATTTTAGAACATTTTTGGATAAATACAGACAATTTTAAAAAAATTTTAAAAAGTTCTAGACAGTTCTAGATTTTAAAAAATCTTTATGGTCTTAAAATAATTTCAATAAAAAAAGTAGGGACAAAAGAAAGAGAAAACTAAAAGTTTCTTTAATTAATGATAGATTTAATTAAAATTATATAAATTTTTATATTATCTATCTTAGAACATTTTTTGAAAAATACAGACAATTTTAGACAATTTTTAAAAACTTCTAGGCAGTTCCAGACAATTTTCAAAAAATCTCTATATGATTTTAGAACATTTTTGGATAAATCTAGACAATTTTCAGAATGTTCCTGACATTTCTTGTTAATTAAAAAAAATCCCGTTTATTTTAGAATATTTTTAGTTAAATACAGACAATTTTAGACAATTTTATATAAGACATGAAACTAAAATTCCTGCTATTTTTAGAGCAACCTTATATAATAATCTAATTAATTTTTGCTAAAAATAAATGGTTTTCTTTTATCCATTAGGTAATTTATTTTTTCTTTGACTTATTTTTATAAGCCAAAGAAAGCTAAAGAAATAAAAAAAAAGATGGTTCATCCAGGTCGGTGTTTTCTATTTCGCTGATAAACGCGATTACGTTCGGTTGATCAGTCAAAGGTCTTCCTAGTTTCATCTGATGGTATATTACTCAACGGTTTATTGATTCCTACACAGGAAGTTACAGGACACAGCAGGACACGGTGAAAGGATACATATGTGTCTTTTGTATGTTTTTCAAAGTGATGCACCTTTCACAAAGCTGAAAGCGACCTGGAAAAAAACTAGATTAGTTTTAACAAATTGATGGTGTTATAGGAATTAAGCCATTCTAAAAATGTTTTATACGTTATATAATCGAAGAGTATCCTAACATTTACAAGGTGGTTTATTTTAAAATTTAATGAGAGAAAAAAAACTGTCATTATTAAGATTTTTAATAAGTTCTAGAAACAAATAATTAGAAAAAAAATATCTATATTTTTAGAATGGTTTTGGATTATTCAACACAAATTTTTAAAAAGTTCAAGACAGTTCCAAATAATTTTTTTAAAAAATTTTTATGATTTTAGAATAGTTTAGACGGTTTTAGATTAGTTTAAACTATTAATAATTATAAAGGCAGTTTTAGATCATTTTTGTAAATTTTTTAGATCATTTTACAGCAACTTAGTGTATTTAAAAAAATTTGAATCATTTAAAAAAAAATATTGTCAGTTAGATTATAGAAAAAAATTGATGTTAGATGGATTTTAAAACTTTTTCTAAGAATTAAGATTATTTAAAATAATTTAAAATTTTATATTTGAAAAAATCTGGGCGCCTTTTGACCATATACATACAGAAGGATCTAGATAATTCTAGAGATTTTGGACCGTTATAAATCATTTTAGACAATACAGACAATATGAACAATTAAAAAAAGACTTTTAGAAGGTTCCAGATCGTCCTGGATAATTCTAAATTATTTTCAGAATAATTAAGATTTTAGAACATTTTTGAATAAATATAGACAATTTTAGACAATTTTTAGATGGTTCTAGAAAGTTCCAGATAATTCATAAAAAATATCCATGATTTTAGAACATTTTTGAACAATTTTTAGGTTTGACAGTTTCAGACAGTTTTTAAAAACTTTTAGGCAGTTTCAGACAATTTGAAAAAAATCTCCATGGTTTTAGAACAGTTTTGGATAAATCTTGGATATTTTAAACAATTTTTAGAAAGTTCTAGACAGTTCCAGAGAATTTTTAAAGAAATATGTATGATTTTAAAATATTTTAGGTAAATAAAGACAATTTAAGACAATTTTTAAAATGTTCCATACATTTTCAGACAATTTATAAAAATCTCTGATTTTAAAACGTTTTTGGATAAATTTAAACAATTATAGACATTTTTTAGAAAATTCTAGACAGTTCCAGAGAATTTTTTAAAATCCTAATGATTTTACAATATTTTTGGAAAAATTTTTGGAAAAATATAAACAAT
Organism: Neocrepidodera transversa; assembly: GCA_963243735.1. Taxonomy (NCBI): domain Eukaryota; kingdom Metazoa; phylum Arthropoda; class Insecta; order Coleoptera; family Chrysomelidae; genus Neocrepidodera; species Neocrepidodera transversa. Next base: position 3,687,513 of record OY725353.1, read on the forward strand.
TTTAGAAATTTTTTAAAACGTTCTGGGCAGTTCTAGACAATTTATAAAAATTCACTATGATTTTAAAATATTTATGGAAAAATTTAGACAATTTTAGTAATTTTTTAGAAAGTTCTAAACAGTTCCAGACAATTAAAAAATGTTTTATGATTTTAGAACATTTTTGTAAAAATATAAACAATTTTAGAAATTTTTTAAAAAGTTCTGGGCAGTTCTAGACAATTCATAAAAAATCTCTATGATTTTAAAATATTTATGGAGAAATTTAGACAATTTTAGTAATTTTTTAGAAAGTTCTAGACAGTTCCAGACAATTAAAAAATGTTCTATGATTTTAGAACATTTTTTGTATAAATCTGGACAATTTTAGACAATTTTTAGAAAGTTTTGACAGTTTCAGACAGTTTTTAAAAACCTCCAAGATTTCAGGATATTTTTGGATAAATTCAAACAGTTTTAGATAATTTTTAGAAAATTATAGATAGCTCCAAAAAATTTTTAAAAAATCTTGATGATTTTAGAACATTTTTCGACAATATGAATAATTCTAGAAGAATTTTAAAAGGTTCTAGGTAATTCCAGACAATTTATAATAATCATTTTTGGAGAAATCTACACAATTTCAATAATTTTTTAGAAAGTTCTAGAGAGTTCCAGACAATTTAAAAAAAAATTATATGAGTTTAGAACATTTTTCGATAAAAACCTCTAAGATTTCAGAATATTTTTGGATAAATTTAAACATTTTTAAAAAGTTCTAAACAGTTCCAAACAATTTGAAAAAAATCTCTATAAATTTGGATAATTTTTGGATAAACCTGAGCAATCTTAGACAATTCTAAAAAGTTTGGACAGTTTCAGACAATTTTTAAAATATTTCAGAATATTTTTGGATAAAATTAAACAGTTCCAGAAAATTTTTGGAATATCTGAATTATTTTAAAATAGTCTTGGATAAATATAGACAATTCTAGACAATTTTTATATAGTTCTAGAAAGTTTCAGAGAATTTTTCAGAAATCTCTATGATTTTAGAATGTTTTTGGATAAATATTGGCGATTTTAGACCATTATTACATAATTTGGACAGTTTCAGAGGGTTTTTAAGAACCTCTAAGATTTTAGAATATTTTTGGATAATTTTAAATAATTTTATATAAGTTTTCGAAAGTTCTAGACAGTTCCAGAAAATTTTTAATTAACCTCTATGAATTTAGAATATTTTTGGATAAATCTGGACAATTTTGGACTATTTTTAAAAAGTTCTAGACAGTTCCAGACAGTTTATAAAAATATCTATTATTTTAGAACATTTTGGATAAATATAGACTATTTTTGAAAGTTCCACAGATAATTTTTAAAAAAATTTTGATTTTAAAGCATTTTGGAAAAATCCAGACAATTTTAGACAATTTAAAAAATTTCCAGTTCCAGTCAATTTATAGAAAATGTCTCTTATATCATTTATGAACGCATTTAAACAATTTTTAAAAAGTTTTAGATGGTGTCAGATGATTTTTAAAAAAAATCTATAATTTTAGAACACTTTTGAATAAAAATTGACAATTTGAGAAAATTTTTACCGTTTCAGAGATTTAAAAAAAAATCTCTATGATTTTAGAATGTTTTTGGATAAATATCGACAATTTTGGACAATTTTAAAAAGTTCTAGACAATTTATAAAAATTTCTATTATTTTAGGACACCTTGGGATAAATATTAACAATTTTAGACCATTTTTTAAAAGTTCTAGAAATATCGCGATACATTTTATCAAATATAAATGATTACAGAACATTTTGGATAAATCTATACTATTTTATACAATTTTTAAAAAGTTTTAGATAGTCCCAGACAATTTCTAAAAAAATTTAAATGATTTTAAAATATTTTAGAAAAATCAAGACAATTTTAGACAATTTTTAAAAATCTAGACAGTTCCAGATAATCTTCAGATATTCTCCATTATTTTGAAACATGTTTGGGGAAATTTAGACAATTTTAAAAAGTTCTAGACAGCTTCAGCTAAGTTTTAAAATATTTTTGGATAAATATAGACAATTTTATTAAATTTTTATAAAGTTCTACATAGTTAAACACAATTGTTAAAAAGTCTCGATGGTTTTAAAACATGTTTGGAGAAATATAGATAATCTAAACACTTCCAGATCATGTTTAAAAGTCCTTTAAAAAATTATTGACAATTTCATATCATCATTGCGATCTAATAAGATTTTTAAATGTTTAGAATTACTTTAAAAAATACTTTAAATATTTCTAAAAGTTTAAATTAAATTAGTTTTATGATTTTAGTTTTGTTTCTGATTATTATCTAATTATTATGTTTTTATTATATCATAAAAAAATCCCCCAAAGATATGATACAAACATTATTTACAAAGTTTCATATATTTGAATGCTTTGATCCAACTCCCCTAAATTATCTCTTAACAAACGCGCATTCCAAAGACATTAAACATTACACAAGTTACCAAGATAAGACCAAGACTCTCACTATCCAAACCAAAATTCAACAAGAACCAGAAGTTCAGCATCCTACATACAGAGTTATACAACTCCATAATGAAAATCGGAGTAAAGCCAGAAACTGTGATACTACGAAATATGATAGTTTATCAGACCATTATCGTGTTGGTTGCCTTAAGGATGTCGTGGATAAACGATCCAGAAAGAGCAGCAAAAGGGGTTGTAAACAGTGGCGTCAACTAGATATTTTTTTATACGCCACTGGGTTTCAAAACTGACATAGCTGCTAAATATGATGTTAAATTAGATTTTCTGTTACCTTATATACAAGTATAAAGCTGGAGTATATATTGTGAAAGAATAATATGCCGACACTAATAGGATTTTATTTTAAAATTTTACACCCGTAAAATTATATTTTCTAAAAGGTAACTTGATCTTTATCAAAGCAAAGAAAATATATCTCTGTCTTGGCACTCTTTGGAGAGTTAACTATATCGACGTCATGATGATGTATCGCTTGCAACACAAACACAACGTTTATTATTATAACGCTCTCCCTTCGAATGTGTCTGTATTATGGACATAGTAGGCGCTGCATTTGACTTTTCCCCCCATCAATCTTATGAAGAGGAAAAAAGATGATATAAGTTTTAGATAGTTTGGTCGTTAGTGAATTTTCTAGATTTGGAAAAAAATTGATGTTTCAAGTAAAATATATGAGGCCAAGTTTTACGTTAAATTTTGTTTTTTTTGGTTAAAAATAACGTATATAAGCAATAAAATATTTTTTTAAATAAATTGTGTATTTTTACAAAATTGGTGAATGTGCCTCAGGACAAGTCAGATCATCCACCAAAATTTAAAAAATAAATTTTATTAATTTCTTTAAATTATAGACTTTGTATAATTCTGTATGTAGGATTATGAACTATGTAGAACATTCTAAAATTTTTCTAAAATACTCCTAATTTATCCAAAAATAATCTAAAATGATCAAGATTTTTAAAAACCGTCTGGAAATCTCTGAATTTTCTTAAAACTGTTTAAAATTGTCTATATTTATCCAAAAATTTTCTAAAAACCATAGAGATTTTTATTTAATTATCTGGGACTGTCTACAACTTAGTAAAAATTGTCTAAAATTACCAAAAATAATCATATCGATTTTTAAAAACTGTCTGAAACTCTCCAAATTTTCTAAAAATTGTCTGTGTTTATTTAAAAATGTTCTGAAGTCATAGAGACTTTTTTTATATTCTCTGGAACTTTCTAAACTTCCTAAAATGTGTCTAAAATTATCTGGATTTATATATAAATGTACTAAAATTATAGAAATTTCTTCAAAAATTGTACAAAACTGTCTAAAACTCTATAAAAATTGTCTAAAATTGTACATATTTTTGCAGAAAAGTTTAAAATCATAGCGATTTCTTCAAAAATTGTTTGGAACTGTCTAAAAATTGTCTAAAATTACCAAAAATAATCATATCGATATTTAAAACTGTCTAGAAACTCGCCAAAATTTTCTACAAATTGTCTAATATTATCTATGTTTATTCAAAAATGATCTGAATTACTAGAGATTTTTGTTAGTTCTCTGGAACTGTCTAAATTTCGTAAAATTTGTCTAAAATTATCTGGATTTATGCAAAATTGTTCTAAAATTATAGAGATTTCTTAAAAAAAATTATGAATCTGTCTAGAACTTTCTAAAAGTTGTATAAAATTGTCTATATTTACCAAGAATAATACAGATTATTGAAAAATTGTCTGGAACTGTTTAGAACTTTTTAGAATCAATTAAATTTGTCTAGATATGTTTAAATATTGTCTAAAATAGTATATAATTTAATAAAATTATTAAAATTCTTTTAAAAATGTTTGATGCATTATTAAATTGTCTTGATTCATTGAACAATGTTTTTCTAAATTGTCTGGAACTGTCTAGAACATTCTAAAAATTATCAGAATTTGTCCAAAAATGGTCTAAAATTCATAAAAAAATTTTTAAAGTTATCTGGAACTGTCTAAAACTTTTAAAAAATTTACTAGATTTATCTCTAGAACATTCTAAAAGTAGTTTAAAATTGTCTAGATTTATCTAAATAAGATCTAAAATTATAGAGAATTTTAAAAAATTATCTGGAACTGTTTAAAATCATTTTGTTTGGATTTATCTAAAAATATTTTAAAATTATAGAGATTTCTTAAAAACTTTCTGGAACGTTCTAAAACTTTTTAGAAATTGTCTAAAATTGTCTAGATTTATCCGAAATTGGTCTTAAATTTATATAGATTTTTTTTTTAATTTTATGGAACTGTCTAGAACATTCTAAAAATCGAGTTGGTTTAACCAAAAATATTCTAAAATTATAAAAAAAATTTAAAAACTGCTTGGAATTGTCTAGAAACTTATAAAAATTGTCTTAAATTGTTTAGATCAATCTAAAACCGGCCAAAATGTATCATAAAATATTCTAAAATTATACAGATTTTTAAAAAATTATCTGGAGCTGTCTAGAACTATTTAAAAATTGTCCAAAATTTATCCCAAAATAATCTAAGAACTGTCTGGAACTCACCATATTTTCTAAAAATTGTCTAATACTGTCTATATTTATCTAAAAATGTTCTAAAATAATAGACATTCTTGAAAAAATGTCTGGAATTGTCTATAACTTTTTAGAATCATCTAAAATTGTCTATATGTGTTTATATTGTCTAAAATGGTCTGTAATTATTTCAAATTGTTAAAATTCTTTTAAAAATGTCTGATACATTATGAAATTATCTTGATTTATTCAAAAACGTTTTTTAAAAATTGTCTAGAATCGTTTGGAACTTTCCAAAAATTGTCTAAAATTGTCCAGATTTGTTCAAAATTGGTCTGAAACTTATAAAATTATCTTCTAGAACTATATAAAAATTGCCTTGATTTAACCAAAAATATTTAAAAATTATACACATTTTTTAAAAATTGTCTGGAACTATCTAGAACGTTGTAAAAATTGTATAAAATTATCTAGATGTATCTAAAAATGATCTAAAATCATAGAGAATTTTTAATAACCCTTGAACGGTCTAGAATTTTTTAAAAATTGTTTGGATTTATCCAAAAATATTACAAAAATAAAGGGATTTTTTAAAAACTTTCTGGAACTGTCTAAATGTCTCAGAAAATGATCTAAAATCATAGAAATTTTTCAAAAATTTTCTAGAAATGTCTTAAACTAGCTAAAAATTGTCTTAAATTGCATATATTTATCTATAAATATTCTAAAATTACAGATTTTTTTAAAAATTGTCCGAAACTGTCCAGAACTTGTATAGATTTATTTATTGTTTTAAAAGCATAGACAGCTTTCATAAATTGTCTGGAACTGTCTAGAACTCTCTAAAAATTGCCTTACATTGCCTTGATTTAACCAAAACTATTCTAATTTTTTTTAAAAAAATTCTGTGGAACTGTCGTACTTTTTAAAATTTTGTAGATTTATACAAAAATATTCTAAAACCATACAGATATTTTTAAAATTGCCTGGAACTGTCTAGAACTTTCTAAAAATGGAACTGTCTAGAACTCCTTAAAAATTGATTGGATTTTTCCAAAAATATTCTAATTATGGAAATTTTTTTAAAAATTATTTGGAATTGTCTTGAAATTTCTAAAACTGGTCTAGATCTATCCAAAAATATTCTAAAATTAAAGAGATTTTTTAAAAATTATTTGGAACTATCTAGAACTCTTTAAAAACCTCTAGATTTATTTAATAATAATAAAAAATTATAGAGATTTTTTAAAAACTGTCTGGAACTGTCTAGCATTATCTAAAAATTGTCTTATCTAAAAATATTCTAAACTTAGATTTATGAAAAATTGTCTGGAGGTATCTAAAACTTTCTACAAATCATCTAAAATTATCTAGATTTATCCAAAAATATTCTAATATCATACAGATATTTCTAAAATTGTCTGGAACTGACTATAACTTTCCAAAAATGGAACTATTTAAAAATTGATTGGATTTATTAAAAAAATATTCTAATTGTCTTGAACTTTCCAAAACTGGTCTAGATCTATCTAAAAATATTCTAAAATTAAAGTGATTTTTTTAAAAATTATCTGGAACTGTCTAGAACTGTTTAAAGATGCATAGATTTATCCGAAAATATTAAAAAAATTATAGAGATTTTTTAAAAACTGTCTGGAACTATCTAGGATTTTCTAAAAATTGTCTTAAATGGTCTAGATTTATCTAAACATTTTCTAAACTTATAGATTTTAAAAAAAGTATCTGGAACTATCTAGAACCTACAAATCATCTAAAATTGTCTAAAATTATAGAGATTTTTTAAAAATTGTCTGGAACTGTCTAGATTTTTTAAATATTGTTTAAAATGTTCTAATTATTATATACCTTCCTTTAAAAATGTCTTAATTTATCAAATTGTCTTGATTTATCTAAAAATATTTGTTAAAAATTGTCTTGAACTGTCTAGAACTGTCTAAATCATAGAGATTTTTTTTTAAATTTTATGGAACTGTTTAGAACATTCTAAAAATTGTTTAAAATTATTTAAATAGGTCCAAAAATGTTCGAAAATTATAAAGATTCTTTAAAAGGTATGGAACTGTTTCGAACCTTTTTGACTGGAACAATTAAGCCAAAATATTGACCAAAATTTTAAAAAATCCAAATGATATTTACAATTTTGGTGAATGCGCTTATCAGGCTGAACATGTCAGAGCATCCACCAACATTTTAAAAAAATTCCTAAACTACAATTTTATTTAATAAAGTGAAAATTTAATTGTATTTTATTATAATTATACTAATTAGTTTTACAATTTTAATGAATACCCTCACCAAATGCATCTACAAAAATTTTCATCCCAAACTAAAAATTCCTAATTTCATAATACATAATTCACTAGTTCTAAAAGTTAACCCGTTTTTTTTCTTCATTAACAAAGTCAACATAGTTAAAATTAATTTCCTTGTTGTCGAATACCCCGAAGCAATTTCTTTTTTATTCGTAACTTTGCCACATAATTTTGAACGGCTCTCGGAAAGTTTTCAGACTGAATCCAATTAATCATTCCTAACTGGTATTAAATAAAAGACCTTTAATTACAAAATGGACGCCCACCTTCATGTCGGCAACTTGTGCGTGCCAAAATTTGACCAACTAATTCGAGGCCATTGATTAAATTCCTCTTCAACTTTACTTTTCAATTCAATGATGGAATGCTTTAAATCGTAAAAAAAATTTAAAAAATCACCGGTCGTTCTAGGATCCCGTTATTCACCTAGACAATTTCATTAGAATATCCGCTTTTTTTTGTCAATTTCCATTTTGGAAAAAGTCGAGTAAGACGATGCGCAACCTGGTATTGATGTTAGCGAAAGGAGCGATAGTGAAAGCTAGCTGGAAGGAACGAATAAAAAATGTTCGAGCTGATTGATGGAAGGGGATCGTGGGGTCAACTCTTGATGGATGGAGCTGTGGTCAAACTAGGAAGCTGACGTATAGTGGAGGTTGGAGTTTTTTATCTTACGGAAAACTATTTCACCAGCGATTCATTTTCTAATTTATTATATTTTTCAGAAATTTAAAATCATTAAGAAATTACATTATGGTCATAATTATTATTTTTTTTTGTTCAATATTAATTTAACATTAATTGAACAATAATAGACATTATACAAAATTAAAAGACATTAAATAACATTACAGGAGTTTAAACGACATGACAGAACATTATAGAATATTACATAACATTAAAGAACATATTTAAAATCCAGGATAATAAAGGACATTTCTGGACATGACAGAACATTATGTCATTAAAGAACATTATAGCACATTAAAGTATACTAAAAAACCTTAAAAGAAATTACATAACAAAGGCCGTTCAAGGATCACAAAGGACATTAAAGGACATTACAGGACATTAAAGGACATTACAGGACATAACAGAACATTATAAGTCATTAAAGAACATTAATGAAAATAAAAGGATACTAAAGAACGTTATAAAACATTAATGGAAATTAAAGGCTACTAAAGAACATTAAAAAATAATACATCATGAAAGGATATTTAAGGATGTTAAAAAGGACATCATTGTAATAAAATTAATGGTTAATCAGAAATTAAAAATCATTAAGAATTTCCATTACGCTCATAATTTTTACTATTATTTTATATTTTTAGTATTAATTGGACTTTCGTTGAGCATTAAAAGACATTAAAGGATATTAAAGCACATTAAAGAAAATTAAAGAACATTGAAGGATATTACAGGACATGACAGAACATTATAGTACATAAAAGAACATCATAGGACATTAAAGTGTACTAAATAACATAAAAGGACATTACATAACATTAAAAGACATGTTTAAAATCGTTCAGGGATAATAAAGGACATTTAAGGATATTAAAGCACATTAAAGGATATTACAGGACATAACAGAATATTATAAGTTATTAAAGAACATTAATGGAAATTAAAGGATACTAAAGCACATTAAAAAACAATACAGAACATTAAAGGACATTTAAGGATGTTCTAAAGGACATTATTATATTAAAATTAATGGTTAATTAGCAATTGAAAATCATTAAGGATATTAAAATATATTAAAGGACATTTAAGGACATTAAAGCATATTTTAGACTATTAAAGAATATTAAAGGATATTACAGGACATCATAGGACATTAAAGTATACTACAGAACATTAAAGGACATGACATAAGATTAAAGGACATTACATAACGTTAAAAGACATTTTTAAGATCGTACAAGGACAATAAAAGAATTTAAAGGATATTACAGGGCACGACAGAACATTATTTAAGAAAATTATATGAAATTAAAGGACACTAAAAAATATTAAAGGGCATTATAATTCCATTATTGTCATAATTTTTATTATTATTTATTTTTTTTAGTATTCATTGAACATTAAAATAAATTATAAAAAAACATTAAAGTACATTAAAGGATATTAAAGGACATTAATGTTCTTTAATATTCATTAAAAGGAAATTATAGGACATGACGGAATATTATAAGGCATAAAAGTTTCTAAAGAATATTAAAGGACATAACATAATATTAAAGGATATATGTAAGATCGTTTAAGGACAATAAAGGACATTAAAGGACAACAGAACATTATAATTCATTAAAGTACATTAATGTCAATAAGATACTAAAGAACATTAAAGGACATAGAATATTACAGAACATTAAAGGATATTTAAGGATCTTCAAGGACATTGATACATTAAAATGAATGTTTAATCTGAAATTGAAAATAGTTAAGAAATTCCATTATGGTCATAATTTTTATTATTATTTTATTTTTTTTAGTATTAATTGAACATTAAAGGACATTAAATCTCAATAAAGGATATTAGAGGAGATTACAGGACATGACAGAATATTATAATGCATAAAAGAACATTATAGGACATTACAGTATACTCAAGAACATTAAAGGACATTAGGTGACATTAAAGGGTATATTTAAGATCGTTAAAGGATATTAAAGGACAGTAAAGGATTTAAAGGACATGAGAGAATATTATGTCATTAAATAACATTATAAAGAATTAAAAGACACTAAAAAACCGTAAAAGATATTACATAACATTAAAGGACATATTTAAGGTCGTTCAAGGATAATGAAGGACATTAAAACACATTACAGAAGATCAAAGGACATTTAAGGATATTATTACATTAAAATTAAAGGTTAATCAGAAATGTATTTAACATTAAAAGACATTATAAAACATAAAAAGACATTAAAGGACATGAAAGTTTTCTAAAGAAGATTAACGGAAATTACATTAATGTACATATGTAAGATCGTTTAAGGATATTAAAGGACATTTTAGGTCATAACAGAACATTATAAGTCATTAATGTACATTAATAGAAAATAAAGGATAATAAAGATCATTAAAGGACATTAGACGACATTAAAGGGCATTTAAGGATGTTTTCTAATGAACATTAAAAGAAATTTCGTAACATTAATGTACATCTGTAAACTCGTTTATTGATAATAAAGGATATTAAAGGTCATTTCAGGATAAAACAGAACAATATAAGTCATTAATGAACATCAAGGGATACTAAAAAATATTAAAGGACATTAAAGGATATTAAAGGACATTAAATGACATTAAAGGACATTTCAGGATATGATAGAACATTATGTCATTAAAAAACAATATAGAAAATTGAAGGACACTAAAAAACATTAAAGGACATTAAAGGATATTAAAGGACATTAAATGACATTAAAGGACATTTCAGGATATGATAGAACATTATGTCATTAAAAAACAATATAGAAAATTGAAGGACACTAAAAAACATTAAAGGACATTAAAGAATATTAAAGGACATTAAATGACCTCAAAGGACATTAAAGAACATTTAAGGATGTTAAAAAATGATATTATTATGTTAAAATTATATTATTCATATATTCATAATTTTTATTATTAATTGATTTAATTTTTTAATATTAATTGGATATTAATTGAACATTAAAATACATTATATAACATTAAAAGATATTTAAGGACATTAAAGGATATTAAAGGACATTAAAAAATATTAAAGGAAATTTAAGGTTATCACAAGACATGGCAGAACATTATAGGGCAAAAGAATAATAAATGACATTTCAGGATATGATAGAACAATATAGGAAATTGAAGGACACTAAAAAACTTTAGACATTACATTAAAAAATATATTTAGAATAGATCAAGGATAATAAAGGACATTATATGACGTAAAAAAACATTATAAATCATTAAAGATCATTAAAGGGAATCAAATGATACTAAAGGACATTAAAGAATAATTAAGGATGTTCAAAGATGACATTAATATAATAAAATTAATGGTTATTTTTGTAGACTAGTTTTAATAGTTAGATAAAAGTAAACAAAGTGTTTAATTAAAAAAATAAACTTTTAATTTTGTTAAAATTTATTATTACACTAAAAAAAATTAAAATTTTGATATAAAAAAAATTGTTTTTTCGACCATTGGTGGAATAGACAAACTTACCTTTTTCCGGGTCGACTGAACCCGTTATACGGACGCGTAATCCTGATATGTGTTCTCCAAACTTTTCTAACGGTTAACTGGTTAACAGAAAAACAAAATACTCTCTCGTTTTTATTTGTCAAAGTTTGTTAACTAATAATGACGGAAATAAATTGCTTCGTTTTAAGTAAAAAAACTCGATAACCATCCTAAATGAAGTCGATTTAGATTAAGCGACTGGAATTTAGTAAAAAGTTGTACAAAAAAATTAATTGTTTTTGTAGGTGATTCGTTTTGGATTAAAATATAATAGTTTGATTTAGATTTGATTAAAAAAAAAGTCACTTTTTTTTTGGTAAATCATTCCGTATATCAACATTCAGGTCTAATATTTAAGTGCAAAATTTTATTTCTTAATATTTATTTATTAAAATGTTATAAAATATATTGAACTGACGTTAAAAAAAAAAATTAATAATGGTAATTTCATACCTTATATTTCCAGTTTTTGTATTATTTACTATTTAAACTTTTGTCCCCATAAATCAAACATACTTATCCCTTTCTCCAGTACTATCCCTTTTATAGTCAATAAAACGGTAAAGCAACATTTCTAATGGATCGTAAAGAGGAATTTTAATCCATGGGCAACAAAATACCAGCCATTAATATCAGTTCAACATCTCTGATGAGTAATGTAATGAAGTTTTGGTCTCGTGTAAAGTTAGTAATTAATAGAGGATCTAATGATGGTCGAGTAAATTACCTTAGGGGGATCGAAGTCAGCCGTGAAAGTCGTCCGCATTCATGCATGTGTGCAGCCAGGAATTACGTAGCCGCATTGCACGTGCCATCTACCGGAGGCAGGATCGTTTGTTAACGAAGTCGATTGCACTCACAGGGATATTATATTTTATTACTAGTCGAGTTTGCTAGTTTAAAGTTTGAGTTGTTAGACAAATTATTATTGGTTAGTGTAGAGTCGACGTACGCAACAGTAACATTAAATAATTACGAGGAGTTGATCGGAGTGCGCAGAGTCTAGACCGAGAACTAATTTATATAACAAAAAATAATGAGACTGACTATCGCTTAAAGCGATCAAGTTTATATCTTATCAAAATCTGCGAGAAAGCTACACTGCCTAGCATAAAATTAGGGTCACCTCGTAATTTGCCTGTACCTTAGAAATTTTTAGTATTTTCGGTTGTGCGATAATTTTGTCATGATTGAAAATGAAAAATTTATTATAATATGCTTTTACTACAAAGAAAACAAATTCTAAGGACTTCAGTAATGTGTATTCTCTTCTGTGGTAGTTATAACAACTTACAAATGACGATACATGTTTTGGATCAGATTTTGCATCACATCCTGTGGAAGATTGTCCCATTCCTGTACCAGTATGCCATAAAGCTCACTAGAATTTCTGGCAGCTAGTACAAACGTCTCCCATCTCATCCCATACATGTTCGATCGGATTTATGTCTGGACTTCGAGGAGGCCAAACAAATCGTGTGATTTAAGCCACGTTTAGATAAGCAGTTACTATCTGAACAGTATGGGACCGTGTAGTATTATGCATTAAGGTTGCGTTTTCTCCAAGAATAACCATGAATGGTACAGCATATCTTCTAGAACCTCTCTGAGGTACTCCTCTCCATATATTATTGGAGCAGGAGGCCAGAATGATTTGCTACAGAGCCGTGTCGGTGGTTAGTCAAATTGATTGGGAGAGGCTATGGGACGGCTGTGAGAGATGAGTACTCACCACATTCTCGGAATGGTTTCGAATGTTATCTCCTTCAGAACTCACATAAAGAAGTCCTTTAACGTCCTTCTTCCGAGAAGAGACGAATGGGAAAAGGGGGAGATCCTCTTTCCAGGGACACAGATGGTTCACAGAGATCAAGTGGTGCGGGAGCCGCAGTGTATAGTATTTATATTTTATCGGACAACCAGGCAGCTTTAAAAGCACTGAGCTCCAAACAACTGGACTCAAAGCAGGTATGAAATTGAATCGATTTCTTGGATGGCATTGCTATCAGTAATAAAATAACCCTACTCTGGATACCTGGACACGAACTGGTGGTGGGCAATGAGAGAGCCTACACTATTGCAAGAAAAGGTGCAAAATCCGAGCTCATTGGACCCGACAGCTTCAAAAGCACTGAGCTCATCTAACTGGACTCGAAGCAGGTGTGAAACTGCATCGATTTCTTGGATGGCATTGCTACCAGTAACAAAGTAACCCTACTCTGGTTACTTGAACACGAACGGGTGGTGGGCAATAAGAAAGCCTATACTTTTGCAAGTAAAGTTTCAGAATCCGAGCTCATTGGACCGGTACCATTATTTGGTATTGCCAAAAGCCGTACCAAAGGAATTGAGATGAGAGGAAAACTCTCTAGCACTGGAAATATATTCCTGGGTTAGCTGACTCTACGTGTATGCATACAACGGGGACCATCGACCCTCGACCATAGCATAGTACTCTGGACCCTTATCCTGACCCTCGCTTCGATCCACGCATACTGGTATTCACATCGGGGCTCGGAACACTGCATTTTTGCATCAGTTAAGCGAGAACGATCATTTCATATACAATGGATTTTTTGACATCTTCTTCTTCAGGTGAAGAAGATATTATTTTAAATTCAAGTGCCAAAAGTGATTCCTGTATAAAGAGTGTCCAAATATGAAGGCACATCTGTTAAATGAAAAACGTATGTTGTATGGAGAATTTAATCATCTAATTAAAAATTTAATTTTCTTCCACAGTTTATTTAAAATAATATAGTTGTGATGATTTTTGTCTCTCTTATTCCAAATAGACTCGTGAACAAACACCATCCCGATTAAATTTTCTTGATCCATGATAGTGGCGATTTAATGCGATATATTCAGGTCAAGGATTCAAAAAATACTAAGCTCGGTTTTACCCTGGCACCATGTGCGAGGTCTTATCTCCAACCTATGCGCGGACCGATGGTCGGTTTTATGGATCAGTTCGAAACTAGTCTGGTCCAGCGTAATACTTAATCCAAAGGATCAGTTCCTAGTCCAGTTCGCTGTTGTCAGGGTTGAGCGATACTCGAACTCGATATTCGATTCCTTAACTCATTGGGGCTGGCGGACTGAAGTGGGAACTGGAATTCACATGTCATACTCAGTCTATACGCACCGCAGTGTCACAAAATATTTTAGTTCTTATTTCGGTTCTGTTTCAAACATAGTTTGGGACCAGTTCAATTAGTCCAAGTTACCGAGCCAGTTCCAAAGGATCAGTTCCAGTATCAGATAGCCATCCTTAATGGTTAGTGCATCGATGTGTCCATACCCTAAGGCGTTCATAATCAAACCCTCAGGTAGCACCCTATCGCAGATCCTAGAATGAAGTAGAAGTGATCTACGCATCCGTATTGGACTCCTTACAGGGCACTGTCGTCTGCATTACCACTTGAAGAAGCTAATTCTGATTCAAACATCGTACTGTCGCTTCTTCAGTTAGGAAGACGAAACAGCGAAGCGTACTCTATGCTCCTTTCCTGCCCTGGAAATGAATACGCTTCATACATTTGGTTTCGTACAGCTGGAGCCTATTGACTTTAAGGAAGCTTCACCTAAATTAACCATAGACTTCTTGAGCAGATCTGGATTGTATTCACACTATAAACGGAAGCGGGCTCTCGAAGTAATCCGAAACCAGGACTAAGGCGCCAAAAGACCGCTTGGCGATGCAAAGAGCGTTATAAAAGGAAAGCAAGTAGTCATAATAAAGTCAATGCGTTAAATAATAGTAAATATTATTTATGAAGGTCATTTAAGCATTAATAAATATTTAAGACAAGCAAGTAAAGAAGATTTTAGGTTAAGAATCTAAAAGTGGCAGCTCTGTGCCCATTGATCAAAATTCATCTGAATTTTTTTATTATTTTTCTATTGTTCTAGGTTCAACTAATTAATATAATTTTATCGGAAATTTCTAGATATAATTCACATTATACGATTTCAACTGTATCAATTTTAACCTTTAATTAGATCGTAAAAGTCGCATTCCGGATAAAATAAACGCATTTTTATTCGAATCCCGGATAAAATGCCTCCGCTTTTTAATTAAAAATACAAATCTGAAGAGCTTTTAAAGAAGAAACCTACAACCGGAAAAGGGGAGAAGTTGCCCGTGTTCAAAAGCTCTGTACGGACCAATTCTTGTTTTTTTTCTACTACCGACTTTAAATTACTTGTTATATTTCTACATATGGAGCAGAGGAAGTTTCAATCAGCGTAATTGGTAGGAAAAATTCATTAGCGTACGGTTTTTTTTTTAATTTTTTTGTAATCTTTTTATCTTTTAATTAAAGTTTTAAAACGAAATAACCACGTCTACTAAAACGAAAAAAATAATGCTATTAGTCAAGATCGAATCTAAAATCCCAAATTTGTTGGCGTACTGTCAGCGGTCAACCAGCATGAAATTGAGTTGAGAGGACATTTCTCAACCAGTCCGAAACAAGCCGCAACTCCAAACCTGTGACATGCTACGCTGAATTCGTCAAAAACTTTGGATTATTTCTACATTATTCAAAATGTAGGAAAGTTCGCTTGACAGATTTTCCTCGAAAGAGACCCGAACAATTTGTCCTTCGGCTGGAAGGAGTCATTCTCTTGGAAACGAAATGATGTTTTGGATGACAGCAAAAGTTTTGATTATTGTTACGAGGTCACCCGAAAAGTATTTGAAATATTTATATAAATTTTAAGAGAACGCGTACGCCTCTGTTATCTAGTATTACACTCAATAGTTTCGAATCTAATGAAGTAAGTTGACTTGCAAGATTTGTAATAATAATATCGTAGCTCAGTTTGACAGAATGGATGCTTTTGAATTCAATTATCACGAGGACATGCTGAATTATCCGCTATAATGATTGAATTTCTGGATTTACTGAAATGACAACCGTGACTCTAACTATCAGCATGTAACGTGTTTAATAAAAGGATTTTAATCAAAAAATTCAAGAATTGTAAAAAATTTAATATAGTTTAAATAATTTATCTACAATAAAACTTTTATACTTATTGATTTTAACTTATAGTTATAATCATAATAAAATATTTACTAGACATCGGTAAAAATTATTATTATTATTGTCAGTATAAAGTCCTAAAAATTTTCAGTATATAACTCGCTTTTCATTTCCCATAATGTTCCACTTTATTGGATATTTTCCTCTGTATCTTCTGAAGGCTATTTAAAATAGACATAATACAGGTGTAATGTCGGTACTAAAGTAAACATTTCAATCATACGAGCGACACAAACGTGACCATTTTGAATATTAAAGTCATTCAGGGGTATAATACTGGCATATTAAAATTGGCTTTATATCTAGCCACAGGGTTGGCTTTGAATAATATTTTTAATATTGTGCGTAGATTTTCCATAGTTTTTCCAAATTTTGATAAAAAATAATACAAAATTTTTTATCTCAAAGTTATTGAGCACCAAATTTCCTTAAACTTCACCATAGCTTTACCGCTAGAGGGCGAAAAATGTACACATTCAATTTAACCATAAATAATCTTCATATTTTAATATAATTTCAATTTTATTTCTAAATCTTAGTTTTATGTCTAAACTAAAAATGTTCCAAGCTTACATGAGCAGATGTATTTCGTCTCTTGTTAAAAATATTATCTCTTTGGCTCTCATAGCTACTTTAAAATATTATATCCCAAAGGTGGACTTGCAAAGCTAACACGTCACTATGATTTAACCAATCAAATTAAGTTGAGTGTGGTACTTCACAGATACGACCGTCCAACAGTTCATCCTGATTTCTTGATAACAGATGTTCTCTGTGTAAAGAAAAATATTCAAAACGTTAAAAGAAAATTCTACAAAAGTTGCCGGTATTTCTCGAGTTAAATGAGCGTGATTAATGCACCAAATAATGTAAAAAAATCATTACTTTTATTCAATCGTAACTGTAATTATTTATTACAATAATATTTGTTGCTTTCGGCAACTGGTCCTTCGAACTTTGCTCTTTAACCTAAAAACAATGAAGTAAAGAAAACCATAAAATTACAAAATCTAAAAATATACGAACCAGCTCTTAACTTAAAAAAGTTTACTTCTTCTTCTTCTTTCATATAGTGCAATTAAACCAAAGTGAAATCGATATATTTGTTAGATAAAAACATGCAATTGTTTAAATGTCATAATAAATGTTTTGATATGAATCGGTTCTGCAAAATAACTGAGTGGTTCTTCAACAAAATCAAGTTTACTATTCTTGGCTGTTTATCCACTTAGAATTAAAATACGCTTTAATGCAAAATGTTTTAGTGCAAACTTGTAGAGTATATACAGCTTTCATGCATTCGCTTTCATACAGTATCACCATACACATCTACACAAAAATACATTCATACTATCTAGTATGATTAAAATTATTTAGTTTTTATACAGCAATTAAATATATAAAAAATAAATTAAATATACAGTCAGCATCATAAGTGTTATGACGTCATTAACGTATTTCTTAACTAATGTTGACGTAAATTTTATTTTTGACAGTTCAAAATGCCGTCCCGATAGAATGAGAAACAGCAAAGTTTAATTTTGAAGTTGATTAATTACTTTTCAAGAGAAAGAGATACTGGAATACCGCTTTTACCATTAAAAGTAGTCTAAAACGTTTGGGTTCACCCGAAAACTATAATCGTATAATATATTTTTATATAATTCGCAATTTAATCACGCTCAGGGACGTTAAACAAACAGTTTTGAGGTTTAGTGTAAAATAACATTCAAATAATATATGACAAACGTAAAACAGCAGAATACGTCACCGATAATGATACAACAAACTCTACACCCCTTATGTAACTCGTTACTGGAATCTGAGCAAAATCTCCGAAAAACGTCAACCTATGATTTCTACAATGTACATTTTAGTATGAATAGTTCACCTCTAATTTCATCCCTTATTGAAGGGGAGCAAATTTAAAAGGGGGTTTTATTATCTATTCAACCGTGCAAAAAATTTAAAATTTGCTTCATTACATGTTTATTTATTAATTTAATAATAAAATAACAAACGGGAAGGCAACCTAACACTAACCTTATCTACGATAAATTTTCAAAATATTCCCCGTTAATTTCCTGTCAAAAATAAAGTCTACTTTTAGCCCTGACGCTAGTAGATAAACTAAACACATTTTAAATATACCGAATTTTTCGGCGTTCAATTCGGACCAATAATAACGAAGTTTGACCTTAAGGCTCTTTAGTCTTTACTTCTGCGCATGATTTTTGTTTACGTATTTATTCTGCGTCACATTTATAATAGAATGCCGTTTGTCCTGTTTATATCTGCCTATATACTAATAACGGATATAGAGAGTCAACACAGTCAAATACCGTGTTGAGATCAATAAGATAGCCAGAACTCTCTTAATTTATCTACTGACGCTTTTCAAAGTTTCTCAAGTAATCCGCGCTCGCAACTCCTGAATAGAGTGACACTGAGTCTCGTGTACTTTCGATTTTAGGTAACCCCAGAGAATAAAACCTAAATGGGTTAGATCTGGTGATCTTGGAGGCCATTTCACAGATCTTCGGCGCCAGATCCATCGTCCTTCATAAACAGTATTTAAATAATTCCCCACAGCAACTGCAAAATGAGGCGGAGTCAGTTGATACTATCAGTGGATCTATCACTGTTTCCAGCATTTCAAAATAGAGGGCACCAGTCAGATTTTCCTCAATAAATAACGCACCTATAATGCGGTCACCCAGTATTACTGCCCACACATTAACTTTTTGTGAAAACTGAGTATGAGTTTCGCGAAGGATTTTCATCGGACCAGTACCTCACATTTTGTCTATGCAAGTCACTGTTGGATTTCTTTTAAAATTTAAGTACTCCTGCTAGTGAAGACGGCCCTGTGCAAACAGATTTTGATATTTTTACAAAAATAATATTCTTCAAGCAAGTGACACGAATACGATTATTGTTGTATATAGTTATTTTATATAATTAAATCACAAAAGTACTATTTATCACAATAACCAACTTTACGAAGCCAACAAACGTTTTTGGTCCTTCGAGCCGGATATAGAAAGCAACGGTCAGAGCGTTACATTTTTTATTAATCTCAAGCAGTTTTTAGTTTTGAGTTATAAATCAATATATCAGATAACGGGGTTGATGACCAAATAAGCGAATTGAGGCATAATCGGGGGATTTTTTAAATAAGCCAGATAATTTATCAAATATTGCAGAGTTAGAATTTTTAGAACCTTTAGAAACTTCGAATCGTGAACACTTCGAAGAGGCTTTTTGTAGCATAATTTCTCGCTGTAATGATATAATAAATTTATAGGTAGAATACACTGACTCGCACTTTCCTTGATATCATTTTATTGTTTTTATCATTTATTCTGAAAACAATGCAAAAACGCGCAGTTAATATCCAAGCCCAATGGCAAATAAGTCTCACTTCACGTCAGAACCGAAACTAATTTTAATTGTAAGGATGAGTGCGCTACGTTAATATTCGTTATTCTGAAATAATAATTACTCGAGAATTAATGGAGCAAATTTTTTCAATTCCTTTTTTTTTGGTATTATAACTATGGTCCTGAATTGTAGAGGCGGGAATATTTTAAAGATAACCCACGCTTGGTTATATGCGTGAGGTAGTGTGCATACCAACTAAACCCTCCTCGGTAATCTGTCCTTTTTGTTTGATGTTTCCTTGTACCCTGCTGTAGGGATACAGTGGATGCTGTTGATCTGAAACTGAAATATTATTAACTTCAGATATTTGGGGATGGGAGGCTCAGAGCAATATGAAGTGGTGTGGTGCATCGGTGGTGGTCGAGCTTATCGGATGCTTAGTGGGGTTTCCTCCAATAGGCCTAAGAGCTCGTCTGGGAAGTCTATGTCTTCTATTGCTTCGCTAAGGATGCTGAGGTTGGGTTGTGTAAATTTCTGCTTTGGTTTTCTGGGGATTGTTCTTCTGTTCCTGTCAACTGTCCATTTGATCCTTAAAGTTTCTTTGGCGTGGGTGTTGGAGTCGTCCAGTCTTCTCCTGACGTATCCACTTCGTAGCTTCTTGAGTCTGGAAATAATTGTTGGTATATTAGTGTGTTGATATATTTGGTTAGATGGGAAGTGAAAGGAAAGGTAGGACGTTTTTCTGAGGATCCCCTTCGCAGTTGCCGTAATGGCATGCAGGAGACGAGAAGGGAGTGTGGAGAAGTTTAGTGCTCTATAATCTACTATAGGGCGGATGTAGGTTTTGTAGGTGTGTAGCAATGTCCTTGGGTTACATCTGCTAAGTCGTCCACCTAGGGCGCCGAGGAGAGCGGTCCGTCTCCTAACTCTGTTAAGAGTATTTTGGACTTCGGTCCCACAATTGAGAGTACATGTGAAGCATACTCCCAAGTAGGTAACCTCAGCCTAAGATTGTTGTCTCTGGGGTCTTGGTTGGATTTTCGTGTGAGGATGGGATGTTTGAATATGATAAGTTGGGTCTTTTGGAGATTCAGGGTAACCCTTCAATTGCTACATCAGTGGGCTAGTCGATTGAGGAGTTGTTGAGTTTTGGTATTAAGAGCTCTAGTTGAAGGAGCGGAGGCTTCGACTTGTGTGTCGTCAACGTAGAGTTGGACATCTTGGCTGGGGGAAGGAGGAACAGGGATGTCGTGGTTACAGATGACATAAAGGACAGGAGCGTGGACGGAACCTTGGGGGACTCCGGCTGATGGAGTGAAAGAATGGGATAGGGAGTTTAATACTTTTACTCAGATAGTTCGATTTTGGAGGTAGGAGTGTATGAGTTTTGTGAAAGGGATAGGGAGATTGATGTTGGAAAGCTTGCAAATAATTCCAGCATGCCAGACTTGATCGAAAGCCTTCTGAACATCAAAAAGTACTGCCGATTCACAGTGACCAAGGTTGAGGGATTTGGCTATAAAGGTATGGAATCTCACTAGTGCATCTTGGGTGGAGTGAGCAGACATAAATCCGTGTTGGGGATGTTGGGTCTTTTTGGAGTTTAGGGATTAGGATGGTGTGAGCTGATTTCCAGCAAGTTATGAAATGAGAGCGCTGATTCAGGCATTCATTAGAATAGTGAGGATGGGGAGTATGGTGGCAGGTAGGTTTTTTGGCTTGTCTTTTTATTTGGTCAGGACCGGGAGCAGAGTTTTTCCCCTGAATACATGCCGGGTTAGGGGGATTTGGAGTTTGTAGGGTTATTTCCTTAAGGAGTTCTGTGTCTTCATGGAATAGGGAGTGGAAGTTTTAATTTTGGGGATTTATGTGTGTTTTGTAGGTGTTCTTTGAAGGCAGAGGCTTTCTGGGATGGGGTATGTAGAATTTGTCCATCGACTAGGAGGTGAGAGTGGAATTTGGCGTTTTGGCCAGTCAGTACTGCCAGCTTGTACAAGAATTTAGATCCGTCCCTATGATCAAGGTCAGAAGAAGTCCTCAATCCACTTATCTTGGCGATAAGTGTTAATCTGAAGCCTTATGAGGGCGTTCAGCCTTTTCCACTCGGTCTTAAAGACTCGTTCTTGTGTTCTGACAAACTCGCTGTAAAGCTGGCGTTTGCTAGGATGTGGGAAGGAAGAGATTTTTGGGTGGTGTTTATTATGATTTGGAATACAGCAACATCAAGGACTTGGGTAATGGTGTTCCTGATGGAATTGGCGACGACGTCGATGTCGTCGTTGGAATTCGGGGGGAGGAAGATAGAAAGGTTTTCAGAGATTGCTGTATATAGAATAGGGGCCAGTTGGCGTTTTTGTAGAATCTTTGGATTTGGGTTGCTATGGGAGGAATGGGATCAAAGAGGGAGGTTTAGACCATCAAAGTTTGGTGGTCAGAGGCGATTAATGCTCCAATGAAGCACCTACCTGCGACCTGATCTCTACATCTTTCTGTGAGTAGGATGTGGTCGGAGATAGAGCTCCCTTGTTGTCCAAGGAAGGTGGGAGAAGTATTGTGGATTCTGTTGATGAGCAGGTTGGAGAGGAAGATGCCATTCGCGTTGGAGGCATGATTGCCAAACTGAGTGTGTCTGGAGTTCAGGTCTCAAAAGAGAACAGCAAGGAGGTTCGCTGATAGGATTGTCTGGGGTGGTTGTAGTATGAAATAAATGTCGTGGTGATGTTTTGCATCACGGCATCTACTGCACACACATCCAAGGTATCAAATAGTGGAGGAAGGATGTGCGGAAGGAAGGGAGTTATCACTCACCACCCCCTGCTATTTAAATTTTTCGAAACAGTTGCTCCCCACCAGTAAGGGATGAAAATAGGAGTAAACTATTTATAGAAAAATATACATTGTAAAAATCAAAGTCGATGGGAGTAACACGTGTGATGCTCTCTGTATATTTGTTAGCACTAGTAGTTTTTCTGGCTTGCTTGGGTGTCTGAAACAAATTATTCTGGGGTCACATTTAAGTTTGTTTTTCACTGCACATGATAGGTGGAAACTGTTCAAAAAAATAATATTTTTGGTTGTTTTCATTTGACAGTATTTAAATTGTTTCTCGTTAAAATGTTCTTCAATAATGACAAAAAGAATATTTTTTGGCTTTTCATAATATTTATAATTTTTTTAATGGCGAGAGCGCAAATTTTACATATTTTGCAAATTAAAATGTTTATAAATTTTAAATAATTAAATAAAATCGAAGAGAAAAAAATTTTATGTGCAATAAAATTGGTAGATTATAATTTTCATATTTTTCAAAAATGTCTCTTTACTCAGATTTTAACAAAAATTGACAAAAAAATAATCTAAATGTTGTAGATTATAGAAAATAAATTAAATTTAATAATTTTAGACAGAACCGAATTTTGAAATTTTTAATAAAATGGTGAGAGCGCAAATTCTATATATTTTACAAATAAAATTCTTCTAAGTCTAATTAAGTATTTATTATTTTTAGAATAATTGGATTAAATTTATTTAAAAAAAAAACCTACAACCAACCCTGATCAAATTTCCCTTTATGTTTATAACATAAAACAAAATAACCCACTTCGAGTGGTCATCATGTTTACACAAGCACTTTTGAATATACCTTTTAATATTTTTTGAGTATATTTTTAGAATGCTATTTGGAGTAAATGGTTCACTGGGGATGGTTTGCAAACGTAATTTGACTTTTCGGCGGTAATATGATATTGTTATGGATGCTGTGTTAACCTTAACAAATTTTTGTAGCTTTATTAAATATATCATTTGAATTTATCACTGAATAGAGGTGCTATTGTTAGGTAATTTTATTAGAAACTTCCTTTTGACAATTACTTCCTGTTTCCTGGCTTTAAAACGTGACCGGAACTTTCGACGAAGTTTTGATGCAACTCTTGAGGAATATTATTGGAAAAAACTATTGCTAACTTTTGTATATTTAATCAAAATTCGAGAATGTAGAAGTTTATGGCAAACAATCAATTTAATATTAAATAAGAGCTGTAGACAGTATAATACTGTCAGATTTATTTTTATTAAAAAATATAATATAACATAAGAATTTTTAAAAAATAAAAATATATATCTATATATTATTCCTTTTTAAGCGTAATGAGTAAAGTAAGAAGTGTGAGATTTTGTATAGTTAAAGTTTATATATAGGAGGATTGCAGAAAGCTAAAATTAATATATAATATATGTTAAAAACAATTGAAATTAAATATAACATGCATTGTTTATCTCAAGCAATAGACTATTTTTTATTATAGATTCGAATCCTAACTATCATTTTTTTTTCTTTTTTTTAGTAACAAGTTTTTACTTTTCTTTATTTTAATTTTATGTTTATGTGCACGTTGGATGATTTTTTCTTAGGGTAAAAAAAAAATAAGAAAAAATAGTGAAATTAGAAAAAATAGGAAAAACAGGAAAAAAGGAAAACGCAAAAAAATTAAGAAAAATAAGAAAAAATGGAAAACAATAGGAAATAGGGAATCAATAGGGAATTAAGGAAAAAAATAGGAAATAATTGGAAAAAAATTGGAAAAAATAAAATACCTACCCAGAGAAAAATAAGAAAATTTGTTAGAAATATAAAAAAGTTGAAAAAAAAAATGGAGAAAAATATGAAAAAATAGGGCAAAATAGGAAAAAACGGGGAAAATAAGAAAGAATAGGAAAAAATATAGAAAAATCTGAAAAATGGGAAAAAATAAGACAAAATCTAAAAAACAGAAAAAACATGGTAAAAACAGAAAAAGTAAGAAAAATAGAAAAAAAAAATCAAAAATGGTAAAAAATAGGCAAAATAGGAAAAACAGGAAAAAATAGTAAAAACAGAAAAATTAAGAAAAATAAGAACAAATGATAAACAATAGGAAATAGGTAATAAATAGGGAAATGAGAGAAATAATAGGAAAAAAATTGGAAGAATAAAATAAACAGAGAAAAATAAGAAAGTTAGAAATATGAAACAGTTGAAAAATAATTGGAAAAAAATATGAAAAAAATAGGGCAAAATAGGAAAAAAATAGGGAAAAATAGGGAAGAATAGGAAAAAATATAAAAAAATCGGGAAAATGGTAACAAATAAGACAAAAAAAACGCGAAAAATTGGAAATAAAATAAAAAAATAGGAACAAATAAAAAAATAGAGAAAACAGGATAAATTAGGGAAAAATAGAAAGAAGCATAAAAATAGTAATAAATTGGAAAAATTAACAGGAAAACAGAAAAATAGAAAAAAAGTAGGAAACAGTAGAAAATAAGAGAAAAAATAAAGAAAAATAGAAAAAAATAGTGAAATAGGAAACATTACAAAAAGGAGAAAAAAGTAGAGAAAAATAGAAAAAATAGTGATATAGGAAAAAATAGGAAAAAAGGAAAAAACAGGAAAAAAATTATAAAAACTGAATAATTAAGAAAAATAAGAAAAAATGGGTAATAATAGGAAATAGGTAACAAATAGGGACATGAGAGAGAAAAAATGAAATAATAAAAAAAATTGGAAAAAATAAAATAAACAGAGAAAAATAAGTTGTTAAAAATACGAAAAAAAATGAAAAAAATTTGGAAAAGAATATGACAAAATAGGGCAAAATAGGAAAAAATAGGGAATAACAGGAAAAAAATTAGAAAAATCGGGAAAATGGAAAAAATACGACAAAATCGGAAAAACAGAAAAAACATAGTAAAAACAGAAAAAGTAAGAAAAATAGAAGAAAAAAAACATGAAAAAATGGTAAAAAAACAGGAAAAATAAAATGCAATATAAACACGGGAAAAATAGAAAATAAAAGAAAAAAATACAAATAAATAAAAATTAGAAAAAAATGGGCAAAATTGGAAAAAATTGGCAAATGTAAAAAAAATAGGAAAAACAGGAAATAATAGAGCAAAGCAGGAAAATAAAAAAAATAGAGACAAACGGGAAAAACGGAAAAATAGAAAAAAAACAGTAATAAATTGGAAAAAACAGGAAAAACAATAAAAGTTAAAAAAAAGTAGGAAATATTAGAAAATAATAGAAAAAAATAGGAAAAAATAGAGAAAGATAGAAAAAGAAACATGGAAAAATAGTACAAATTTGAAAAAACAAAAAACAATTGGACAAAAAAAAGGAAAAAAATTAAAAAAATGGAAAAAATAGTAAAATAGGAAAATAGAAGAAGAAGTAGAGAAAAATAGGAAAAAATAGGCAAATAGAGAAATATAGGCAGATATAGGAAAATGGGAACAAATTAAAAAACAATAAAATATAGGAAAAAACAGAAAAAAACAAAGAAAAATATGATAAAACAGTTAAACTTAAATTTTAATGAATTATGGTCGAATTTCGACTACTGGGCGACCTCTAGTTAAGTATAAATATTAAAAAAAATTAATCATGCTAATTTTCCTTCTTATAATTTTATTTTTTTATTTTTAAATTCTTTTTTGTTATACTGTTTTTCTCTTAATTTTTTCTTTTATTTTTGTCCTGTTTCTCTTCAAACTTGTGTTTTTTCCCATTTTTTTCCCTCAAAATATTTCCACTTGTTTTTTTTTTACAATTGTTATTTTTTTCCACCATTTTTATCATTATTTTACAACTCTTTTTTTATGACCCATTTTTTTCTTTTACTTGTATATTTTCGCTTAGTTTCCCCCTTTATTTTTATGCCTTAAATTTTTGTCCCACCTTCATTATTTTTTGCTTAAATTTTTTGTTAAATCTATTGCTTTTTGTTTCACTTTTTTCCTCTAATTTCCTTTTTCTACCATTCTCTTTTTTAAAATTTGTGGTTTTTGCAACATTTTCTTTTCCAAACTTGTGTTTTTTTGCTCAATTTTTTTCCCTTCTTTTGGCCCCTTTTACCACCACTTTTTATTTTATCCCTTTTCTGTTTTCCACTCTTTTTTTAAGAACCATTTTTTTTCTTGTGTAATTTGTCTCAGTTTCCCCCACCATTTTTATGCTTTTTATGTTTTTTTGCTCAATTTTTCCCCTCCTTTTTGCCTCATTTTTTTCTTCTTTATTTTTTAACTGTTTTTTTCCACCCTAGTCCATGCCATTAAAAAAAATATTACTTTTTTTTACAACTCTTTTTTTAGGACTGTTTTTTTTATGACCCAATTTTTTTATTCTTTTATTTGTATATTTTGGCTCAGTTTCCCCTCTTTTTTATGCCTTATATTTTTGTCCCACCTTTTTTCCGCAATCTGTTATTTTTTCCTCCCTTCACTTTTGTCTCTTTTTCCATTTTACCCCTTTCCTATTTTTTTAAATTTGTATTTAGTGCCCTATTTTTTTCAAACATGTTTTTGTTCATTTTTTATCTCCTTTTGCCCCATTTTTTCCTTCATATTTTTACAACTTCATTTTTTCTACAACTTTTTATTTTGTCCATTTTCTTTGCAACTTTTTTTTATGACCCATTTTTTCTGACCCCCTTATTTTTATGATTTATATTTTTGTCCCCCATTTTCCATATATCTATTGTTTTTGCTCCACTTTTTTCCCCTTTTTCCCTTTTGATCCTTTTTACCTGTTTTTCCTTTGTTCTCATTTTTCCTATTTTTCCCCTTTTTCCCTTTTTCCCATTTTCTTCCTTTTTCCTATTTTCCCCTTTTTCCACTTTATCACCTTTTTTCTCTATTTTGTCCTTTATTTTCCCCCTTTTTTATTAACCGTTGTTTTTTGCTCTACTGATTTTTGTTTTTTTTATAATTGTGCTTTTTACCCCATTTTTCCCCCTTTTTATTATAGGCCCTATTTTTTCTCCAATTTTTTATCCCCATTTTTCCTTCATATTTTTACAACTTTATTTTTTTCTACCACTTTTTATTTTATCAATTTTCTTTACAACTTTTTTTTATGATCCATTTTTTTCTGTCCCCCTTATTTTTATGATCTATATTTTTTGCTCCACTTTTTTCCCCTTTTTCCCTTTTGATCCTTTTTACCTGTTTTTCCCCTTTTTCCCTTTTTCCCGTTTTCTTCTCTTTTCCTATTTTCCATTCTTTCCACTTTTTCACCTATTTTCTCTATTTTGCTCCTTTATTTCCCCCTTTTTTATTAACCGTTGTATTTTGCTCTACTGTTTTTTGTTTTTTTTTACAATTGTGCTTTTTACTCCATTTTTCCCCCTTTTTGTTTTAGGCCCAATTTTTTTCCAATTTCTTATCCCCATTTTTTCCTTCATATTTTTACAACTTAATTTTTTTCTACCACTTTTTATTTTGTCAATTTTCTTTACAACTTTTTTTTATGAGCCATTTTTTTCTGTCCCCCTTATTTTTATGATCTATATTTTTGTCCCCCATTTTCCATATATCTATTGTTTTTGCTCCACTTTTTTCCCCTTTTTCTCTTTTGATCCTTTTTACCTGTTTTTCCTTTTTTTATATTTTTCCTATTTTTCCCCTTTTTCCCTTTTTCCCTTTTTCCCATTTTCTTCTCTTTTCCTATTTTCCATTCTTTCCACTTTTTCTCCTATTTTCTCTATTTTGCTCCTTTATTTCCCCCCTTTTTTATTAACCGTTGTTTTTTCTTACACTTGTGCTTTTTACAGCCTTTTTGTTGTAGGTCCCATTTTTTGCCCTATTTTGTGCCCCATTTTTTCCTTTTCTTTTCTAATTTTTTCCTACTTTGTGTCCTGTATTTGTCACTTCTTTTTTTTCATTCCCCATCGTTTATTTTTCCATATTTGTTTCTTTTATTTCTCACTCTAATATTATCACTTTTTTATGTTTGTTTTCTGTTTTATTTTGAACCCTGAAAAATAAGCATACTAAAAATATATAATATTAAGAATTAAATAGGAGTAGACAGAACCCTTTTTAAAAAAAAATCTCTCCAATATATTTTCTCGTATTAACGGTCATAAATATCCAAGAAAGCTGTGGAATGGCACACATATACATTGGCGAACTCGCAGAAGAGAAGCTCTAATGTAATTTCGTTCTGACTTTGATAGAATTGGATCATTCTCTCTTCTGGAAAGCTGGGGGCCGTACACCATAAGCATTTTCAGTAATTTCTGAAGGAATCGCGACATCATTTTCAGAAATGGTGGCAGTAAATGTGTAAGTATCTTATCCCAGGCGCATTATATTCCCGAATTGATGTCGTCTGGTGTGAGAAAATCGGCCGAAAGGAATTTTTTTACGACTCTAAATGCGTTCGCATAAAATATGTCTATGAATTCAGAATAGGATTTTTTTTTATATATACTCATTTTTACTGTAATATTTATTTTATTCATTTACAAAAATTTAGTTTCATTTTTAACTAAAACTGGTGATACTTCATTTATTAATTCTTTACAACTAGCAGCTAGTACATTTTGTCCAAATCTTTGTAATGTTTCACCATTTGTATTTGTAACTAATCCACCTGCTTCTTTTAGTATTAATTCACCAGCTGCATAGTCCCAAATTTTAATTCCATACTGGTAGTAAGCATCTGCTGATCCACATGCAACCATGCACAAATCTAGAGCTGCTGATCCAATACATCTTACCCTAAACAAAAATTTATATACAAAAAATCTTTTAAACCATTAATTTTGTCATAAGAATACATTTTATAGTAAGGCTCAATTTAATGTTAATTGCAAATACAGGGTGTTTCATGGGAAAGTGACATACGTTAACTACAGATAGGGGCGATTTCAAAAACCTTTTACTTATATGGTCTTACTACTTTAATAACCAAAATACAGGGTGTTTTATCTATTTTGCCAAAGAGCAAAAGAGCATGAAAAAATAAATTTAGTGATATACTTTGCATTTTTGGAAAAATGTTTTTTCTTGTTAAATTTTGAGTTTGAATTCTGAAATGGTGTGAATTCTGAAAGCCCAAAATTTCTTTTTATTGTGATTTAATATTTAAAGTATTTTTTTTTATTATTTGTGATAAATAATCCACAAAAAAAACATTTATCTTTAATAAACGAATAAATAATAATAAATTTTCAAAAAATAAATAACTTTAATTAATGAAAAACAACAAAAATTATAAAAAACACTAAAAAATTGACAGGATTATGGATTAACATTTTTCAAATACAATTTGTATAAATCTTTTTTTAACCGACATACGGGGGTGAAATTGGAGGGATTTGAAATATTAAAAAAATTATATCTCCGCTATTTTACAAATATCGAAACAGGTAAAAAATTATAAAAAATTGAAAAAAATTGTTAAAAAATTGTAAAAAACCGTAAAAAATCGAAAAAATCCGTAAAAAAATCGTAAAAAAATTGGAAAAATCGTAAAAAATCTTAAAAAATCGTTAAGTCCATAAATTTCATGTTGCATATAGTTCTTGTCTAAGAAATCGTAAAAACTTATAAAAAACCGTAAAAATTCCGTAAGAAATCATAAAAAATCGTAAAGAAATCAATAAAATTGTGAAAAATCGTAAAAAAATCGTAAAAAAACGTGAGAAATCTTAAAAAATCGTAAAAATCGAAAAAAATTCGATTAAACCGTAAAAAATGTCCATAAATTTAGTGTTGTATATAGTTATTGTGTAAGAAATTGTAAAAAAATGTAAAAAATTATAAAAATCCGCAAAAAACAGTAAAAAACCAATATCGTAAAAAAATTAATAAAATCGTAGAAATCGTAAAAAAAACGTGAAAAACCATTATGTCCATAACTTTCGTCTCGCATATAGTTTTTGTGTAAGAAATTGTAAAAAAATGTAAAAAATTTAAAAAGAAACGTAAAAAACCGTAAAAATCCGTAAAAAATCGTAAAAGTCGTAAAAAGTCGTAAAAAATCGTAAAGAATCGTAAAAAATCGAAAAAAAATCGATAAAAAAATGTCCCTAAATTTAGTGTTGCATTTAATTCTTGTGTAAGAAATCATAAAAAATTGTAAAAAATTATAAAAATCCGCAAAAACCGTAAATATCGTAAAAAAATCAATAAAATCGTAAAAAAATCGTATAAAAATAGTAAAAAAATCGTGAAAAATCGTAAAAATTCGTTAAAAAATCGATAGAATCGTAAGAAATCGTAAAAAATCGTGAAAAAACGTGAAAAACCGTTATGTCCATAACTTTCGTGTCGCATATAGTTTTTGTGTAAGAAATAGTAAAAAATTGTAAAAAAGTTAAAAAGAAACGTAAAAAACCTAAAAATCCGTAAAAAATCGTAAAAAATCGTAAAAAATCGTAAAAAATCGTAAAAAATCGTAAAAAATCGTAAAAAATCGTAAAAAATCGTAAAAAATCGTAAAAAATCGTAAAAAATCGTAAAAAATCGTAAAAAATCGTAAAAAATCGTAAAAAATCGTAAAAAATCGTAAAAAATCGTAAAAAATCGTAAAAAATAATAAAAAACCGTAAAAAATCGTAAAGAATCGAAAAAACATCGATAAAAAAAAGTGTCCATAAATTAAGTGTTGCATATAATTTCTTGTGTAAGAAATCGTAAAAAATTATAAAAATCCGCAAAAACCGTAAAATATCGTAAAGTAAAAAAATCAATAAAATCGTGAAAATCGTAAAAAAATCGTAAAAAATCTTGAAAAACCGTTATGTCCATAACTTTCGTGGCGCATATAGTTTTTGTGTAAGAAATCGTAAAAAATTATAAAAAAATAAAAAAAAACCGTTAAAAATCGTAAAAATTCGTGAAAAACCGTTATGTCCATAAATTTCATGTCTCACATAGTTTTTGTGAAAGAAACGTAAAAAACTGTAAAAATCCGTAAAAAATCGTAAAAATTCGTAAAAAAACCGATAAAATCGTAAAAAACGGATAATGAGCAACACAAGTCCAAATAAACGGGCTAAAAATAGCTAATTACAAGCTAAACTTACCTAAAACCAATTAGAAACGTTGGGAAACCTAAGTCAGCGTCAATAATTGCTAAAAATGGCTAAAAATGGCTAAAAATGCCTAAAAATGGCTGAAAATCGCTAAAAATGGCTAAAATGGATAATGAGTCCAAAAAAATGGGCTAAAATAATTTTTATTACATTGATTTTTTATTAATGCACAGGATGATAAATACTTATTATTATTTTTTATTATTATAAAATATGGTCAACAATACGTTACAATTGAATTTCGTTAAAATAAACATACAATTTTATTTAAACTTTATCCTATACTAGTCATTTTTTGATAAAAATTATATCTTAATATATATACAAAATGTATAAAAAAATTAGAAAATTATATAATTATAAAATTGATTCTAGCGTGTATATTTCAAATGTGACGCAGAAGAAAAATCATGCGTAGAACCAAAGACAAAAGGGGCATTAGGGACTAACTTTGTTATTAATATTCGGATTTTGATGGGACAACCGGTATTATGTATAGAATAATTCATACATGTGTATTATAGTTCGTGGGTCATAGGTCTTAATAGTTCATGGGTAAATTTGTACTAAGTTATGAATACTTACGAATGTGAATTAGATAATAACCAACAAGTATATTCTATATAATCCTGACCATAACTTTGTTGTGGAAACAACCCACCATTTTCCGTCATAATCAATGCTTTAGATAAATTTTTAGTATCTGAAACTCTAATTGGGTTTCCATTTAAAAGTGCTCCTTTACCTTTTCTGGCTGTAAACAATTGATCCAAATGAGGATTGTACACAATTCCAATTTCAGCTTCTTTGTTAATGTATAAAGCTATAGAAATGCACGAATGTGGAAATGAATGTACAAAATTCATTGTGCCATCGATTGGATCTATAATCCATGTCGGAGCATCAGTTAATGTTTCTAATGCTGCGGTTTCTTCACCTATAAATTTATGATCGGGAAATTTTTTTGATAAACTGTTTATCAATAAATTTTCAACTTCTGCGTCCGTTTCTGTTACTAAATCTTTTACAGATGATTTAAATTCTACATGTTTGTTACGATTAGATGATTTAGTTTTAATTATCTAAAAAATTAAGTACAAATAAAGATTATAATAAAAATATTAAAATTCTTACCGTTCCTGCTGATTTTATTAAACTTAAAACATAATCGTAAAATACATCTAAATTATTAGAAGTCATCATTAAAAATAATATTTATCGTCTTATTTTGTTTAACTGCGTTAGTTGATTATATAATTTTGTTATCGTCATTGAGGAATATTTATTAAAATCCATTTAAACTATTTTATCTAATAAACAAATAATTCTTAAATTATTTACACTAAAATAAATACAATAACACAATGTAAAAATTCCTATCACGTGATCAGTTTCTTAAGTAAATATATGATTTAATAAAACAAATAATATTTTATCTGAATTTAAAATGTATAATTTTTATTTTTAATTGCATAAATCCTTAAGAGGATTCGCCTTAAATGTTATCATTTCATTAAAAAAATATTTTCGATAAATTTTGCCAATGGTTTCGAAAAACAAAATATTTTCTATAAGGGTATATTTCAATAGTAATTTTTATTTGTTACTTCCCAATTCTATTTTTACCCATTCTTAATTTTCTCTTGCTTAAATTTTTAAATATCGTGTTTGTATCTTGTTTTCTTATAAAAAGTTAGTTTAGGAGCAAGGTGGAGAGCTAGGGGGGGCGTAAATAGGAAATGGTTTAGTCAGTTCAGAGCCAAGTCACGGTTAAGCATAAAGATTACAGAGTGGCCACAATTATTTTTTTGGGCCTTATAAAAGTAGAATAGCAATAACAGTTCCGGCCCACTTATGGGAATTAACATGGGAAATCGCTAGAATTAAAAAAAATATTCATAAAGAAATATTTGATGAAATAGTTTTTTTTTTTTTTATTTTCTTTTCATAGTCATTATTTTTCCCACTTTTGTTTTTTCTCTCCACTTTTTTCCCTTTTTTTGTCTGTTTTTCCCACTTTTTGTCCCACTTTTCATATTTGTGGAAATCCTTTTTTTGTTACTCATGATTTTTTTACTCAGCGCGAATCATTTTAATTAATTTATTGTTCAATAATTTATAAATATTTTTTAACAATCAAAAAAATATCTATAATTAAAAAAAATATTGGTAAAGAATTTTTTGACGAAATACTTTATTTTTTTTTAATTATATTTCTTTTCCTAGTCATTATTTTTTCCACTTTTGTTTTTTTCTCCACTTTTTCCACATTTTTGTCCGTTTCTCCCACTTTTTGTCCCATTTTTAGAGATACTCACTTTTCATATTTGTGGAAATCCTTTTTTCTTTACTCATAAATTTTTTACTCAGCGCATTACTCTAATTAATTAATTGTTTCATAATTTATTAATATTATTTAATAATTAAAAAAAATATTGATAAAGAAATATTTTACGAAATGATTTATTTTTTTATTATCTTTCTTTTCCTGTAGTCATTATTTTTCCAACTTTTGTTTTTTCTCCAGTTTTTCCCCTTTTATGCCCCACTTTTTCCTCATTTTTTTCCACTCTTGTTTTTTACCCCTACTTTTTATTACTCTTTTTCCCCACTTTTCCACATTTTTTAGAACGATTGAGTTGGGAAAACGAGCGAAGCGAGGTTTTTTTTTTCGTTATAATTTTTCCCCATTTTTCCCCGTGTGAAGCGTGGTTCTTTTCTTAGTAATTTTTCTCGACTTTATTTTTTACCTCACTTCTTTCCAGAATCTTTGCATTTTTGCCCACTTTTTCCAATTTTTTTCCCACTTTCTTTGTTAGAGTAAAATTTTTTTCCCATTTTTGTTTTTTTCACCACTTTTTTCCATTTTTTGTCCAACTTTTCCCCCTTTTGCCCCATTTTTTCCCCATTTTTGCCCTCTATGTATTTGTATCTTGTTTTCTTATAAAAAGTTAGTTTAGGAGCAAGGCAGAGAGCTAGAGGGGCGTAACTAGGTTAAGTATAAAGATTACAGAGTGGCCACAATTATTTTTTTGGGCCTTACAAAAGTAGAATAGCAATAACAGTTCTGGCCCACTTATGGAAATTAACATGGGAAATGGCTAAGGTCCGTTCTAGTAATTTTTGGCTCATTAAAGATCACTCGTGACGTCATCAGACCTCACTGCGCACATTACTGCGCATTATTAGCCACATGACCTTTGGCCTTGGCAAAATCATTTGTGAGATAAAAATTGATCTGCTTTTGATCAGGTCTCGAACAGGTCTGATACAGCTGTTGTACAGCTCTCGAACAGTTTTAAACAGCTCTCGAACAGATTTTGATCAAAACAGCAACATTATCAAGTAGTGATGATGATTATGTGGATATAACTAATTGGACATTGGAAGTTATTGAGAATAAAGCTGTATGACAGCTGTTTAAGAGCTGTTTAAGAGCTGTTTAAAGCTGGTCGAGACCTGTTCGAGCCCTGATCAAAAGCGGATCAAGAGCAGATCCATTTTTATTTCATAAATGATTTCGCTAAGGTTAAAGGTCACATTGCTAATAATGCGCAGTAATGTGCGCAGTGAGGTGTGATGATGTCACGAATGACCTTGATTGAATCAAGAATTACTAAAACAGACCTTTGTCTAGTGTGCTAGAACTGTCATTGACAAACATTACAAAAAAATACCCCTACCTAATCATAATAACGTTAATTATTCTTATAAATATATATAATACGATTTTAGATGTTAAAGGCTAAAAATACTTTAATATAACCGTAATAATAATTAGTTTAAATTATTTAAGTCCAGCAGTAGCATTAGTAGATAGTCTACACCACTTCAAGTACAGGTATAGGGAATTCAACGTGTTAGAGAGAGAAGGTATCTATTTGCGTTCCTATTGGTCCAAAATTGAAATCTGAAAACGGCGTTGGCTTTGGTTTTCAGGTACTTCAGCTCTATGTGTTCTGGTCTTCAGGTATTTCAGCTCCATATGGTCCGATAACAGACGTACCTGAAAGAGCTGAATACTAAACCTACTCTGATCTTCAAGTACTTCAGCTTCATCTGGTCCAATAGCAGACGTACCTGACAGAGCTGAAGACTAGACCTGACGTAGCTGAAGACTAGAGCCGACGCAGCTGAGGTACCTGAAGACCAGAGCCGACTCCGTTTTCAGCTTTCAATTTGGACCAATAGTAACGGATATAGATACCCTCTCTCTCTAATACGTTGAATTACCTATGCCTGTACTAGGAATGGTATATGTTATCTACTAGAATAGTTGTGAATAGGGGAATCATCTCTGGTGGCAACATGATACAATTTTCATACTACAGTACAATAAGTAGTTATATATTTAGTAATTATTAATATATTTAAGTAAAATATAGATATTTGTAATTTTTTATTAATTTCCAAATGCTTTAGCTTCAGTTTCTGCTAATCTACCAGATATTTCATCGATCAATTCTTTCGAACAAGCTGCTAATATGTTTCTCCCTAATCTTTCAAGTGGTTTACCATTAGTATTAGTAACGATACCACCTGCTTCTATTATTATCAGTTCAGCAGCTGCATAATCCCAACTATTTATTTGGTACTGGTAATAAACGTCTGCTGCACCACAAGCTACCATGCACATATCCAATGCTGCTGATCCAAGACTTCTGAGTCTAAAAATAAATTATACTGTAATTTTTTTATACTAATAATAGTGGATACTTACGAATGGGATTCTTTTAATAACCACCAAGAAGTTTCTAAAAATTCTGTATGTAGCTTATTTGTTGGATAAATTCCAGCAATTTCAAGCATAATAAGTGCTTTAGATACACATTTAGTATCAGAAACTTTAATGCGTTCTCCATTTAAAAATGCTCCTTGGCCTCTTCTAGCTGTAAAAAATTGCTCCAATACAGGATTATAAACAATTCCAATTTCCGGTATTTTATTAATATATAAAGCTACAGAGACGCAAGAATGAGGAAAACCATGTACAAAATTCATTGTACCATCAACTGGATCTATAATCCATGTTGGTGCATCTGTTAATATATTCGTAGATTCAGTTTCTTCAGCGATAAATTTATGATCTGGAAATTTACTGGATAATGTATTTTTTAGTAGATTTTCTACTTCAGTATCTGTTTCTGTAACTACATCTTGAGCTAAGGTTTTAATTTTTATTAGTTTGTTACGATCTGCATTATTTTTTTTGATTATCTAAAATATAAATTGATACTCAAACTGATTCTCTCAGGATGCATTTAATAATAATAAATATTTTTAAATGGTACTTACTTGTCCAGCTGATTTAGTTAAATTAAAAATAGTTTCGTAAAATAAATCTACGTTATAGGAACTCATATTTTTGTAGGTACTATTTAAATCGAAAAATGTATGTTGTTATCTTAATAACAGTTAACTAATAAATTATTAAATTACTTATGGTTATAAGATAAGAATTTGTTTAATTTAATAAGTAAATATTTAGTTAAAGTATATAAAAATCTTTTATCAGAATTAATATTATTAAAGACGAAAATTTTTGTGGCGAGAATCCACTAAAAAAAAAAACAGAAGATAATCTCGTTCTTTATTAAAATCTAAATTAAAGAGTCGCTGATATTTGATTACCGAGTATTTAATAAGATTCTGCTCTAATACTTATAAATATTTTTCCAGTAGCGTAGTAGAACAAATTTTAATTTTTTTCTACAGGGTTTAACAAAATAAATAAATGCTATGTGGTGTAGATTTCCTGATAAATTGTTAAATTTGGTTTAATTGATTTTATTTGAGCATTTTGGAACATATACGTATTGTTTTTTGGTATACCTATATTTACAGTATAAATATTTAGCTGGGGTATTTATGGACTTTAGATGTTTTAGTTATTCTACTCCTAACAAAAGGCTTCCCACATTTCTTAGATAATCTATCATATATTAAAAATTTTAATACGAATAAATGAGCATGTAAAAACTCTTCAAAATTAAAACAGTTGTATCTTCATTTAAAAATAAGTTAAAATTGCGTGGTCCTTCTTAGTTTTAATATGTTAAAATTGCGTGGTCCTTCTTAGTTTTTATATTCACTTTGAGATTAATTATCTCGCTTCTCTGGCTGTAAAATTGCGTGGTCCTTCCTAGTTTTTATGTTCACTTTGAGATTAATTATCTCGCTTCTCTGGCTGTAAAATTGCGTGGTCCTTCTTAGTTTTTATATGTCCACTTTAAGATTAATTAACTTGCTTCTCTGGCTGTAAAATTGCGTGGTCCTTCCTAATTTTTTTATGTCCACTTTGATACTAACTAACTCGCTTCTCTGTCTGTAAACCATTAGATAAAAAATAAGTTAAAATTGCGTGGTCCTTCTTAGTTTTTATATGTCCACTTTGGGATTAATTAACTCGTTTCTCTGGCTGTAAAATTGCGTGGTCCTTCCTAATTTTTTTATGTCCACTTTGATACTAACTAACTCGCTTCTCCGTCTGTAAACCATTAGAGAAAAAATAAGTTAAAATTGCGTGGTCCTTCTTAGTTTTTGTATGTCCACTTTGAGATTAATTAACTCGTTTCTCTGGCTGTAAAATTGCGTGGTCCTTCCTAATTTTTTTATGTCCACTTTGATACTAACTAACTCGCTTCTCTGGCTGTAAACCATTAGAGAAAAAATAAGTTAAAATTGCGTGGTCCTTCTTAGTTTTTGTATGTCCACTTTGAGATTAATTAAGTCGCTTCTCTGGCTGTAAAATTGCGTGGTCCTTCCTAATTTTTTTATGTCAACTTTGATACTAACTAACTCGCTTCTCTGTCTGTAAACCATTAGAGAAAAAATAAGTTAAAATTGCGTGGTCCTTCTTAGTTTTTGTATGTCCACTTTGGGATTAATTAACTCGTTTCTCTGGCTGTAAAATTGCGTGGTCCTTCCTAATTTTTTTATGTCCACTTTGATACTAACTAACTCGCTTCTCTGTCTGTAAACCATTAGATAAAAAATAAGTTAAAATTGCGTGGTCCTTCTTAGTTTTTGTATGTCCACTTTGAGATTAATTAACTCGTTTCTCTGGCTGTAAAATTGCGTGGTCCTTCCTAATTTTTTTATGTCCACTTTGATACTAACTAACTCGCTTCTCTGGCTGTAAACCATTAGAGAAAAAATAAGTTAAAATTGCGTGGTCCTTCTTAGTTTTTGTATGTCCACTTTGAGATTAATTAAGTCGCTTCTCTGGCTGTAAAATTGCGTGGTCCTTCCTAATTTTTTTATGTCAACTTTGATACTAACTAACTCGCTTCTCTGTCTGTAAACCATTAGAGAAAAAATAAGTTAAAATTGCGTGGTCCTTCTTAGTTTTTGTATGTCCACTTTGGGATTAATTAACTCGTTTCTCTGGCTGTAAAATTGCGTGGTCCTTCCTAATTTTTTTATGTCCACTTTGATACTAACTAACTCGCTTCTCTGTCTGTAAACCATTAGAGAAAAAATAAGTTAAAATTGCGTGGTCCTTCTTAGTTTTTGTATGTCCACTTTGAGATTAATTAACTCGTTTCTCTGGCTGTAAAATTGCGTGGTCCTTCCTAATTTTTTTATGTCCACTTTGATACTAACTAACTCGCTTCTCTGGCTGTAAACCATTAGAGAAAAAATAAGTTAAAATTGCGTGGTCCTTCTTAGTTTTTGTATGTCCACTTTGAGATTAATTAAGTCGCTTCTCTGGCTGTAAAATTGCGTGGTCCTTCCTAATTTTTTTATGTCAACTTTGATACTAACTAACTCGCTTCTCTGTCTGTAAACCATTAGAGAAAAAATAAGTTAAAATTGCGTGGTCCTTCTTAGTTTTTGTATGTCCACTTTGGGATTAATTAACTCGTTTATCTGGCTGTAAAATTGCGTGGTCCTTCCTAATTTTTTTATGTCAACTTTGATACTAACTAACTCGCTTCTCCGTCTGTAAACCATTAGAGAAAAAATAAGTTAAAATTGCGTGGTCCTTCTTAGTTTTTATATGTCCACTTTGGGATTAATTAACTCGTTTCTCTGGCTGTAAAATTGCGTGGTCCTTCCTAATTTTTTTATGTCCACTTTGATACTAACTAACTCGCTTCTCCGTCTGTAAACCATTAGAGAAAAAATAAGTTAAAATTGCGTGGTCCTTCTTAGTTTTTGTATGTCCACTTTGAGATTAATTAACTCGTTTCTCTGGCTGTAAAATTGCGTGGTCCTTCCTAATTTTTTTATGTCCACTTT
Organism: Neocrepidodera transversa; assembly: GCA_963243735.1. Taxonomy (NCBI): domain Eukaryota; kingdom Metazoa; phylum Arthropoda; class Insecta; order Coleoptera; family Chrysomelidae; genus Neocrepidodera; species Neocrepidodera transversa. Next base: position 3,727,672 of record OY725353.1, read on the forward strand.
GATACTAACTAACTCGCTTCTCTGTCTGTAAACCATTAGAGAAAAAATAAGTTAAAATTGCGTGGTCCTTCTTAGTTTTTGTATGTCCACTTTGGGATTAATTAACTCGTTTATCTGGCTGTAAAATTGCGTGGTCCTTCCTAATTTTTTTATGTCAACTTTGATACTAACTAACTCGCTTCTCCGTCTGTAAACCATTAGATAAAAAATAAGTTAAAATTGCGTGGTCCTTCTTAGTTTTTATATGTCCACTTTGGGATTAATTAACTCGTTTCTCTGGCTGTAAAATTGCGTGGTCCTTCCTAATTTTTTTATGTCCACTTTGATACTAACTAACTCGCTTCTCCGTCTGTAAACCATTAGAGAAAAAATAAGTTAAAATTGCGTGGTCCTTCTTAGTTTTTGTATGTCCACTTTGAGATTAATTAACTCGTTTCTCTGGCTGTAAAATTGCGTGGTCCTTCCTAATTTTTTTATGTCCACTTTGATACTAACTAACTCGCTTCTCTGGCTGTAAACCATTAGAGAAAAAATAAGTTAAAATTGCGTGGTCCTTCTTAGTTTTTGTATGTCCACTTTGAGATTAATTAAGTCGCTTCTCTGGCTGTAAAATTGCGTGGTCCTTCCTAATTTTTTTATGTCAACTTTGATACTAACTAACTCGCTTCTCTGTCTGTAAACCATTAGAGAAAAAATAAGTTAAAATTGCGTGGTCCTTCTTAGTTTTTGTATGTCCACTTTGGGATTAATTAACTCGTTTATCTGGCTGTAAAATTGCGTGGTCCTTCCTAATTTTTTTATGTCAACTTTGATACTAACTAACTCGCTTCTCTGTCTGTAAACCATTAGATAAAAAATAAGTTAAAATTGCGTGGTCCTTCTTAGTTTTTATATGTCCACTTTGGGATTAATTAACTCGTTTCTCTGGCTGTAAAATTGCGTGGTCCTTCCTAATTTTTTTATGTCCACTTTGATACTAACTAACTCGCTTCTCCGTCTGTAAACCATTAGAGAAAAAATAAGTTAAAATTGCGTGGTCCTTCTTAGTTTTTATATGTCCACTTTGGGATTAATTAACTCGTTTCTCTGGCTGTAAAATTGCGTGGTCCTTCCTAATTTTTTTATGTCAACTTTGATACTAACTAACTCGCTTCTCTGTCTGTAAACCATTAGATAAAAAATAAGTTAAAATTGCGTGGTCCTTCTTAGTTTTTATATGTCCACTTTGGGATTAATTAACTCGTTTCTCTGGCTGTAAAATTGCGTGGTCCTTCCTAATTTTTTTATGTCCACTTTGATACTAACTAACTCGCTTCTCCGTCTGTAAACCATTAGAGAAAAAATAAGTTAAAATTGCGTGGTCCTTCTTAGTTTTTGTATGTCCACTTTGAGATTAATTAACTCGTTTCTCTGGCTGTAAAATTGCGTGGTCCTTCCTAATTTTTTTATGTCCACTTTGATACTAACTAACTCGCTTCTCTGGCTGTAAACCATTAGAGAAAAAATAAGTTAAAATTGCGTGGTCCTTCTTAGTTTTTGTATGTCCACTTTGAGATTAATTAAGTCGCTTCTCTGGCTGTAAAATTGCGTGGTCCTTCCTAATTTTTTTATGTCAACTTTGATACTAACTAACTCGCTTCTCTGTCTGTAAACCATTAGAGAAAAAATAAGTTAAAATTGCGTGGTCCTTCTTAGTTTTTGTATGTCCACTTTGGGATTAATTAACTCGTTTATCTGGCTGTAAAATTGCGTGGTCCTTCCTAATTTTTTTATGTCAACTTTGATACTAACTAACTCGCTTCTCTGTCTGTAAACCATTAGAGAAAAAATAAGTTAAAATTGCGTGGTCCTTCTTAGTTTTTATATGTCCACTTTGGGATTAATTAACTCGTTTCTCTGGCTGTAAAATTGCGTGGTCCTTCCTAATTTTTTTATGTCCACTTTGATACTAACTAACTCGCTTCTCTGTCTGTAAACCATTAGAGAAAAAATAAGTTAAAATTGCGTGGTCCTTCTTAGTTTTTATATGTCCACTTTGGGATTAATTAACTCGTTTCTCTGGCTGTAAAATTGCGTGGTCCTTCCTAATTTTTTTATGTCCACTTTGATACTAACTAACTCGCTTCTCTGTCTGTAAACCATTAGAGAAAAAATAAGTTAAAATTGCGTGGTCCTTCTTAGTTTTTATATGTCCACTTTGGGATTAATTAACTAGCTTCTCTGGCTGTAAAATTGCGTGGTCCTTCCTAATTTTTTTATGTCCACTTTGATACTAACTAACTCGCTTCTCTGTCTGTAAACCATTAGAGAAAAAATAAGTTAAAATTGCGTGGTCCTTCTTAGTTTTTGTATGTCCACTTTAAGATTAATTAACTTGCTTCTCTGGCTGTAAAATTGCGTGGTCCTTCCTAATTTTTTTATGTCAACTTTGATACTAACTAACTCGCTTCTCTGTCTGTAAACCATTAGAGAAAAAATAAGTTAAAATTGCGTGATCCTTCTTAGTTTTTATATGTCCACTTTGATATTAATTAACTAGCTTCTCTGGCTGTAAAATTGCGTGGTCCTTCCTAATTTTTTTATGTCCACTTTGATACTAACTAACTCGCTTCTCTGTCTGTAAACCATTAGAGAAAAAATAAGTTAAAATTGCGTGGTCCTTCTTAGTTTTTGTATGTCCACTTTGAGATTAATTAACTCGTTTCTCTGGCTGTAAAATTGCGTGGTCCTTCCTAATTTTTTTATGTCAACTTTGATACTAACTAACTCGCTTCTCTGTCTGTAAACCATTAGAGAAAAATAAGTTAAAATTGCGTGGTCCTTCTTAGTTTTTGTATGTCCACTTTGAGATTAATTAACTAGCTTCTCTGGCTGTAAAATTGCGTGGTCCTTCCTAATTTTTTTATGTCCACTTTGATACTAACTAACTCGCTTCTCTGTCTGTAAACCATTAGAGAAAAAATAAGTTAAAATTGCGTGGTCCTTCTTAGTTTTTGTATGTCCACTTTGAGATTAATTAACTCGTTTCTCTGGCTGTAAAATTGCGTGGTCCTTCCTAATTTTTTTATGTCAACTTTGATACTAACTAACTCGCTTCTCTGTCTGTAAACCATTAGAGAAAAATAAGTTAAAATTGCGTGGTCCTTCTTAGTTTTTGTATGTCCACTTTGAGATTAATTAACTAGCTTCTCTGGCTGTAAAATTGCGTGGTCCTTCCTAATTTTTTTATGTCCACTTTGATACTAACTAACTCGCTTCTCTGTCTGTAAACCATTAGATAAAAAATAAGTTAAAATTGCGTGGTCCTTCTTAGTTTTTATATGTCCACTTTGGGATTAATTAACTCGTTTCTCTGGCTGTAAAATTGCGTGGTCCTTCCTAATTTTTTTATGTCCACTTTGATACTAACTAACTCGCTTCTCCGTCTGTAAACCATTAGAGAAAAAATAAGTTAAAATTGCGTGGTCCTTCTTAGTTTTTGTATGTCCACTTTGAGATTAATTAACTCGTTTCTCTGGCTGTAAAATTGCGTGGTCCTTCCTAATTTTTTTATGTCCACTTTGATACTAACTAACTCGCTTCTCTGGCTGTAAACCATTAGAGAAAAAATAAGTTAAAATTGCGTGGTCCTTCTTAGTTTTTGTATGTCCACTTTGAGATTAATTAAGTCGCTTCTCTGGCTGTAAAATTGCGTGGTCCTTCCTAATTTTTTTATGTCAACTTTGATACTAACTAACTCGCTTCTCTGTCTGTAAACCATTAGAGAAAAAATAAGTTAAAATTGCGTGGTCCTTCTTAGTTTTTGTATGTCCACTTTGGGATTAATTAACTCGTTTCTCTGGCTGTAAAATTGCGTGGTCCTTCCTAATTTTTTTATGTCCACTTTGATACTAACTAACTCGCTTCTCTGTCTGTAAACCATTAGATAAAAAATAAGTTAAAATTGCGTGGTCCTTCTTAGTTTTTGTATGTCCACTTTGAGATTAATTAACTCGTTTCTCTGGCTGTAAAATTGCGTGGTCCTTCCTAATTTTTTTATGTCCACTTTGATACTAACTAACTCGCTTCTCTGGCTGTAAACCATTAGAGAAAAAATAAGTTAAAATTGCGTGGTCCTTCTTAGTTTTTGTATGTCCACTTTGAGATTAATTAAGTCGCTTCTCTGGCTGTAAAATTGCGTGGTCCTTCCTAATTTTTTTATGTCAACTTTGATACTAACTAACTCGCTTCTCTGTCTGTAAACCATTAGAGAAAAAATAAGTTAAAATTGCGTGGTCCTTCTTAGTTTTTGTATGTCCACTTTGGGATTAATTAACTCGTTTCTCTGGCTGTAAAATTGCGTGGTCCTTCCTAATTTTTTTATGTCCACTTTGATACTAACTAACTCGCTTCTCTGTCTGTAAACCATTAGAGAAAAAATAAGTTAAAATTGCGTGGTCCTTCTTAGTTTTTGTATGTCCACTTTGAGATTAATTAACTCGTTTCTCTGGCTGTAAAATTGCGTGGTCCTTCCTAATTTTTTTATGTCCACTTTGATACTAACTAACTCGCTTCTCTGGCTGTAAACCATTAGAGAAAAAATAAGTTAAAATTGCGTGGTCCTTCTTAGTTTTTGTATGTCCACTTTGAGATTAATTAAGTCGCTTCTCTGGCTGTAAAATTGCGTGGTCCTTCCTAATTTTTTTATGTCAACTTTGATACTAACTAACTCGCTTCTCTGTCTGTAAACCATTAGAGAAAAAATAAGTTAAAATTGCGTGGTCCTTCTTAGTTTTTGTATGTCCACTTTGGGATTAATTAACTCGTTTATCTGGCTGTAAAATTGCGTGGTCCTTCCTAATTTTTTTATGTCAACTTTGATACTAACTAACTCGCTTCTCCGTCTGTAAACCATTAGAGAAAAAATAAGTTAAAATTGCGTGGTCCTTCTTAGTTTTTATATGTCCACTTTGGGATTAATTAACTCGTTTCTCTGGCTGTAAAATTGCGTGGTCCTTCCTAATTTTTTTATGTCCACTTTGATACTAACTAACTCGCTTCTCCGTCTGTAAACCATTAGAGAAAAAATAAGTTAAAATTGCGTGGTCCTTCTTAGTTTTTGTATGTCCACTTTGAGATTAATTAACTCGTTTCTCTGGCTGTAAAATTGCGTGGTCCTTCCTAATTTTTTTATGTCCACTTTGATACTAACTAACTCGCTTCTCTGTCTGTAAACCATTAGAGAAAAAATAAGTTAAAATTGCGTGGTCCTTCTTAGTTTTTGTATGTCCACTTTGGGATTAATTAACTCGTTTATCTGGCTGTAAAATTGCGTGGTCCTTCCTAATTTTTTTATGTCAACTTTGATACTAACTAACTCGCTTCTCCGTCTGTAAACCATTAGATAAAAAATAAGTTAAAATTGCGTGGTCCTTCTTAGTTTTTATATGTCCACTTTGGGATTAATTAACTCGTTTCTCTGGCTGTAAAATTGCGTGGTCCTTCCTAATTTTTTTATGTCCACTTTGATACTAACTAACTCGCTTCTCCGTCTGTAAACCATTAGAGAAAAAATAAGTTAAAATTGCGTGGTCCTTCTTAGTTTTTGTATGTCCACTTTGAGATTAATTAACTCGTTTCTCTGGCTGTAAAATTGCGTGGTCCTTCCTAATTTTTTTATGTCCACTTTGATACTAACTAACTCGCTTCTCTGGCTGTAAACCATTAGAGAAAAAATAAGTTAAAATTGCGTGGTCCTTCTTAGTTTTTGTATGTCCACTTTGAGATTAATTAAGTCGCTTCTCTGGCTGTAAAATTGCGTGGTCCTTCCTAATTTTTTTATGTCAACTTTGATACTAACTAACTCGCTTCTCTGTCTGTAAACCATTAGAGAAAAAATAAGTTAAAATTGCGTGGTCCTTCTTAGTTTTTGTATGTCCACTTTGGGATTAATTAACTCGTTTATCTGGCTGTAAAATTGCGTGGTCCTTCCTAATTTTTTTATGTCAACTTTGATACTAACTAACTCGCTTCTCTGTCTGTAAACCATTAGATAAAAAATAAGTTAAAATTGCGTGGTCCTTCTTAGTTTTTATATGTCCACTTTGGGATTAATTAACTCGTTTCTCTGGCTGTAAAATTGCGTGGTCCTTCCTAATTTTTTTATGTCCACTTTGATACTAACTAACTCGCTTCTCCGTCTGTAAACCATTAGAGAAAAAATAAGTTAAAATTGCGTGGTCCTTCTTAGTTTTTATATGTCCACTTTGGGATTAATTAACTCGTTTCTCTGGCTGTAAAATTGCGTGGTCCTTCCTAATTTTTTTATGTCAACTTTGATACTAACTAACTCGCTTCTCTGTCTGTAAACCATTAGATAAAAAATAAGTTAAAATTGCGTGGTCCTTCTTAGTTTTTATATGTCCACTTTGGGATTAATTAACTCGTTTCTCTGGCTGTAAAATTGCGTGGTCCTTCCTAATTTTTTTATGTCCACTTTGATACTAACTAACTCGCTTCTCCGTCTGTAAACCATTAGAGAAAAAATAAGTTAAAATTGCGTGGTCCTTCTTAGTTTTTATATGTCCACTTTGGGATTAATTAACTCGTTTCTCTGGCTGTAAAATTGCGTGGTCCTTCCTAATTTTTTTATGTCAACTTTGATACTAACTAACTCGCTTCTCTGTCTGTAAACCATTAGATAAAAAATAAGTTAAAATTGCGTGGTCCTTCTTAGTTTTTATATGTCCACTTTGGGATTAATTAACTCGTTTCTCTGGCTGTAAAATTGCGTGGTCCTTCCTAATTTTTTTATGTCCACTTTGATACTAACTAACTCGCTTCTCCGTCTGTAAACCATTAGAGAAAAAATAAGTTAAAATTGCGTGGTCCTTCTTAGTTTTTGTATGTCCACTTTGAGATTAATTAACTCGTTTCTCTGGCTGTAAAATTGCGTGGTCCTTCCTAATTTTTTTATGTCCACTTTGATACTAACTAACTCGCTTCTCTGGCTGTAAACCATTAGAGAAAAAATAAGTTAAAATTGCGTGGTCCTTCTTAGTTTTTGTATGTCCACTTTGAGATTAATTAAGTCGCTTCTCTGGCTGTAAAATTGCGTGGTCCTTCCTAATTTTTTTATGTCAACTTTGATACTAACTAACTCGCTTCTCTGTCTGTAAACCATTAGAGAAAAAATAAGTTAAAATTGCGTGGTCCTTCTTAGTTTTTGTATGTCCACTTTGGGATTAATTAACTCGTTTATCTGGCTGTAAAATTGCGTGGTCCTTCCTAATTTTTTTATGTCAACTTTGATACTAACTAACTCGCTTCTCTGTCTGTAAACCATTAGAGAAAAAATAAGTTAAAATTGCGTGGTCCTTCTTAGTTTTTATATGTCCACTTTGGGATTAATTAACTCGTTTCTCTGGCTGTAAAATTGCGTGGTCCTTCCTAATTTTTTTATGTCCACTTTGATACTAACTAACTCGCTTCTCTGTCTGTAAACCATTAGAGAAAAAATAAGTTAAAATTGCGTGGTCCTTCTTAGTTTTTATATGTCCACTTTGGGATTAATTAACTCGTTTCTCTGGCTGTAAAATTGCGTGGTCCTTCCTAATTTTTTTATGTCCACTTTGATACTAACTAACTCGCTTCTCTGTCTGTAAACCATTAGAGAAAAAATAAGTTAAAATTGCGTGGTCCTTCTTAGTTTTTATATGTCCACTTTGGGATTAATTAACTAGCTTCTCTGGCTGTAAAATTGCGTGGTCCTTCCTAATTTTTTTATGTCCACTTTGATACTAACTAACTCGCTTCTCTGTCTGTAAACCATTAGAGAAAAAATAAGTTAAAATTGCGTGGTCCTTCTTAGTTTTTGTATGTCCACTTTAAGATTAATTAACTTGCTTCTCTGGCTGTAAAATTGCGTGGTCCTTCCTAATTTTTTTATGTCAACTTTGATACTAACTAACTCGCTTCTCTGTCTGTAAACCATTAGAGAAAAAATAAGTTAAAATTGCGTGATCCTTCTTAGTTTTTATATGTCCACTTTGATATTAATTAACTAGCTTCTCTGGCTGTAAAATTGCGTGGTCCTTCCTAATTTTTTTATGTCCACTTTGATACTAACTAACTCGCTTCTCTGTCTGTAAACCATTAGAGAAAAAATAAGTTAAAATTGCGTGGTCCTTCTTAGTTTTTGTATGTCCACTTTGAGATTAATTAACTCGTTTCTCTGGCTGTAAAATTGCGTGGTCCTTCCTAATTTTTTTATGTCAACTTTGATACTAACTAACTCGCTTCTCTGTCTGTAAACCATTAGAGAAAAATAAGTTAAAATTGCGTGGTCCTTCTTAGTTTTTGTATGTCCACTTTGAGATTAATTAACTAGCTTCTCTGGCTGTAAAATTGCGTGGTCCTTCCTAATTTTTTTATGTCCACTTTGATACTAACTAACTCGCTTCTCTGTCTGTAAACCATTAGAGAAAAAATAAGTTAAAATTGCGTGGTCCTTCTTAGTTTTTGTATGTCCACTTTGAGATTAATTAACTCGTTTCTCTGGCTGTAAAATTGCGTGGTCCTTCCTAATTTTTTTATGTCAACTTTGATACTAACTAACTCGCTTCTCTGTCTGTAAACCATTAGAGAAAAATAAGTTAAAATTGCGTGGTCCTTCTTAGTTTTTGTATGTCCACTTTGAGATTAATTAACTAGCTTCTCTGGCTGTAAAATTGCGTGGTCCTTCCTAATTTTTTTATGTCCACTTTGATACTAACTAACTCGCTTCTCTGTCTGTAAACCATTAGAGAAAAAATAAGTTAAAATTGCGTGGTCCTTCTTAGTTTTTATATGTCCACTTTGAGATTAATTATCTCGCTTCTCTGGCTGTAAAATTGCGTGGTCCTTCTTTCGTCAAACTGGTGGGCACATCTAACTAAAAAATCGAAGAATGTGATAATGCAAATATACTTTCTTTAATTCGGAACCAGTCAATTGGTCATATTTAAGAGAAATATTTTAATTACTACCGAAATTAAAGTAACTTCGGTCCATAACAGGATTTGATCTCTCTTCTTTCCGCAATTTATCTTTGTCTTCTTAATCAGTAAAGACCAGGTTATTTTCTTTCTCAGCAAAGATCTTAATTCTGCGATAATCTAGATAGTTTCTGATTCTAACTAAAGCGTTTTTTGTATCTAAAAAAAATCTTTAATTTTTTGTTTTTTAACGATCCCTTCACATTGTACGGTCATTCTTTTATCTTTTTCTACCGGTATCCGATTTTATTCTAAAAACATCAAAGAATCTGTTTGTAATTTAGTTAAAAGAACTTTGCAATAGTCTGTGGCATTTTTAACAGAAACAAAATACGATCGCCGATGGATCGATCCACTACAAAGTAAAGAATGCGAACCAGATTAGAATATTTCTTGTTTTTTTTTTTAATTTCTGTTCTCGGATAACTACTAGAATATTTTTTTGTTTGCGAGTAAATTGGCAGGAATGGGAATACCCAAACACAGACAGAAAATTTGTAAAAATTAAAATTTTTTTAAAAGATTTTTAATCCATACTAGAAAATGATAGATACAAATACTAAAATTTAATTTTATTTAATATATTACTTAATTTTATTAAAGTGCAATTTAAGTAGAAGTAAAAAGAAATCTTAAATTTTTTTATGTTTTGTTTAAGAAATTCTTACTTAATAATTAAAATATTTATAATAAATTATCTAATAGGATTTTTTTTCAATATAGTACCTATATAATAAAATTATAATTTTTTTAAAATTGAGGCGAATGACTATTTTTTTTTAATATTGAGGCGAATGACTAAGATTTTTTCTAAATTGAGGCGAATGATTCAGATTTTTTAATATTGAGGCGAATGACTAAGGTTTTTTTTAAATTGAGGCGAATGATTCAGATTTTTTAATATTGAGGCGAATGACTAAGGTTTTTTTTAAATTGAGGCGAATGATTAAAGCTTTTTAATATTGAGGCGAATGACTACGGATTTTTAAAAGTGAGGCGAATGACTAAGGTTTTTTTTTAAATTGAGGCAAATGATTAAAGCTTTTTAATTTTGAGGCGAATGACTACGGATTTTTAAAAGTGGGGCGAATGACTAAGTTTTTTTTTTTAAATTTAGGCAAATGATTAAAGCTTTTTAATTTTGAGGCGAATGACTACGGATTTTTAAAAGTGGGGCGAATGACTAAGGTTTTTTTTTTAAATTGAAGTGAATGACTAATTTTTTTTTTTAAATTGAGGCGAATGACTAAGGTTTTTTTTAAGTTGAGACTAATGATTATGATTTTTTAATATTTAGGCGAATGACTAAGGTTTTTTTTTTTAATTGAGGCAAATAATTAAAGCTTTTTAATATTGAGGCGAATGACTAAGGATTTTTAAAAGTGAGGCGAAGGTTTTTTTTAATTGAAGCGAATGACTTAGGTGTTTTTAATTTTGAGGCGATGGATTTAGGTTTTTTTAAATTGAGGCGAAAAAAAGGTTTTTTTTTTTAAATTGAGGCAAATGAATAAGATTTTTTTTAAATTAAGACAAATAATTAGGGTTTTTTAATATTGCGGCGAATGACTTCGGATTTTTTTTAAATTTACACAAATAATAAGGTTTTTTTAATATCGAGGCGAATGACTAAAGTTCTTTAAATTATGGCGAATGACTTAGGTTTTTTTAATATTGAGGTGGATGACTAAGGTTTTTGTGAATTGTGACAAATAATTAAGGATTTCTAATATTGAGGCGAATGACTACGGTTTTTTCATTTTGTAGGGAATGACAAAGGATTTTTTAAATTGAGGCGAATGACTAATTTTTTTTTAATATTGAGGCGAACGACTGAGGTTGTTTAATATAGAGACGAATGACTTCGATTTTTTTAAATTGAGACTAATGACCAAGGTTTTTTAAAAATGTGGCGAGTGACTAAGGTTTTTTTTTTAAATTGAGGCGAATGACTTAAGTTTTTTTAATATTGAGGCGAATGACTAAGTTATTTTTAAATGGAGGCAAATGTTTAAGGTGTTTTAATATTGAGGCGAATGACTAAGGTTTTTTTAATGTTGAGGTGAATGACTAAGGTTTTTAAAAGTGAGGCGAATGACTAAGATTTTTAAAATTGAGGCGAATGACCAAGGTTTTTTTTTAAACTAAGAGAAATGATTAAGGTTTTTTAATATTTAGGCTAATGACTAAGGTTTTTTAATATTAAGGGACTAAGGTTTTTTTTTTAATTGATGAAAATAACTATGTGTTTTTTAAATTGAGACGAATAATTAAGTTTTTTTAATATAGCTTAAATAGTACATAAATAAATATTTTCATCACGTTATAAGAAAAAAATTTAAAAAATATTAACCTCATTGTCGAAATTCGTTATTCCTATCAACTGACCCGACAAATCGACTGGTGTCAATTTTCCGAATTACTCCGGCTTCGGAAATCTTTAATGAAGTGTCTCCTAAAACAGTGCCTTATTAGATTGGCAATTTGGGCAGATACAAAGAAGGGTAGATATTGAGAAATTCCTCAAGATTTTCCATTTTGCGACCCCAATCGGATTAGTTATGAAATCAGGGACAGAACCCCTACTGGGATCCGTTCAAGAATATTAAACTGTCATCGAAAGGAGACCCAAAATATATATAAAAAAAAAGTTTCTCATGTTTTAGATTAGTTAATTATTACATAATATTAAAATTATTTATACTAACTTTTTGTACTTCTAATAACGTAATTTTTTAAACAATTATTATTCTAATTAAAAATTCTTATTATTATTTTCGTCTATAATATTAGCCTCTCGTTGCACAGTGCTATAATTCAAAGTACAAAACTCTTAATTAAGAAAAAAATCCCTTGTTTCGCCAACTCAAAATCGAGTTAAAATCGTTGTTGAATTGTATAAAAATTTTTTCGACTAACCAAAATGAAATTATAATTTAAAATTAAAGAAATATGCAAATCCCCCTAAAATTAGAAGCGGTTCTACAGCTGTTACAATTCTGGATCCTGATAATTTAATAACAAGGAAAAAATTGCAAACTAATATTCACCGGCGCTGAATTCGGATTTGTGAGAGGCGGATTTTTATATCCTTTATTCATTGGCGTCCAAAAATGAATAATATTTTATTAAATTTTTACCTATTTAATATAATTAAAATTAATTTTCTTATACATTGTAGTCCATTTTTTTACGTAGCTCCTAAACGACGGGCGTTTTTATTTCCACCTGTAAATAAATCAGTCCTTCATCTTATATTTATACCTGGCTCTATGTCCGTACCAATTTAATTGGCGAAACTGCAATAAAAACTTTTTTATGCGTCGGCATAAACAAGTTAACGGGCTTTTCCGGCATGACTGCGACTGCCATTCTGCCGGATGGATCGTTTATTGCTTACTTTGAAAAAATAAAATCAATCGAGGGAAAACTCGATAATTTTGTGAACACAAATGAAGGACATTTTTTACTTTACATTCATCTATTTGACCAAATAAAAATGTAGAAAATTATTCCAAAAAATATATTTCAGAATTTAGATTGAAAATAATTTAATTATTTGTAAAATTCACTTTTTATTAATTGACTAAGGTTTTTTTAATATTGAGGCGAATAACTAAGGATTTTTAAAATTAAGGCGAATGACAAAGGTTTTTTTTTTAATTGAGGCGAATGACTAAGGTTTTTTTTTAATTAAGACAAATGATTAAGGTTTTTTAATATTGAGGCGAATTACTAAGGTTTTTTTTTAAATTGAGGCGAATGACTTAGGTTTTTTTAATATTAAGGCGAATGACTAAGGATTTTTTTAAATTGAGGCGAATGACTGAGTTTTTTTTAATATTGAAACGAATGACCAATGTTTTTTTAATGTTGAGGCGAGTGACTATGTTTTTTTTTAAATTAAGACAAATGATGAAGGTTTTATAAAATTGAGACGAATGACTAAGGTTTATTTTAAATTGTGGCGAATGACCAAGTTTTTTTTTAAATTGAGGCGAATGAATTAGGTGTTTTTAATCTTGAGGCGAAGAATTTAGGTTTTTTAAAATTGAGGCGAATGACAAAGGTTTTTTTTTTAATTGAGGCGATTGACCAAGGTTTTTTTTTTAATTAAGACAATTGATTAAGGCGAATTGCTAAGGTTTTTTTAAAATTGAGGCGAATTATTTAGGTTTTTGTAATATTAAGGCGAATGACTAAGGTTTTTTTAATTTGAGACAAATAATTAAGGATTTCTAATATTGAGGCGAATGACTTAGGTTTTTTAATATTGTAGGGATTGTTAAGGATTTTTTTATATGGAGGCGAATGACTAATTTTTTTTAAATATTGAAACGAATGACCAACGTTTTTTTAATGTTGAGGCGAGTGACTTAGTTTTTTTTTTTAAATTAAGACAAATGATGAAGGTTTTATAAAATTGAGACGAATGACTAAAGTTTATTTTAAATTGTGGCGAATGATTATGTTTTTTTTTATTGAGGCGAATGATTAAGATTTTTTAATATTGAGGCGAATGACTAAGGTTTTTTTAATATTGAGCCGAATGACCAAGGATTTTTACAAGTAAGGCGAATGACCAGGGTTTTTTTTTAATTGAGGCGAATGACCGAGGTTTTTTTTAATTAAGATAATTGTTTAAGGTTTTTTTTAAAGTGTGGCAAATGATCTAGGTTTTTTTTAATATCAAGGTGAATGACTAAGGTTTTTTTTAAATTGAGACAAATAATTAAGGATTTCTAATATTGAGGCGAATGACTTAGGTTTTTTAATATTGTATGGAATGACTAAGGATTTTTTTAAATTGAGGCGAATGACAAAGGTTTTTTTTAATTGAGGCGAATGACTAAGGTTTTTTTTTTAAATTAAGACAAATGATAAAGGTTTTTTAATATAGAGGCAAATTACTAAGGTTTTTTTAAATTGAGGCTAATGACTTTGGTTTTTTTAATATTGAGGCGAATGACTAAGGTTGTTTTAAAGTTGTGGCGAATGACTAAGTTTTTTTTTTAAATAGAGGCGAATGACTAAGGTTTTTGCAAAATTGAAGCAAATGATTAAGATTTTTTAATATTAAAGCGAATGACTAAGGTTTTTTTTTAATTAAGGCAAATAATTAAATCTCTTTATTATTGACGCGAATGACTAAGGTTTTTTTTTTAAATTAAGGTTTTTTTTAAATTGTTACAAATAATTAGGGTTTTTTATTATGGAGGCGAATGACCTAGGTTTTTTAATATTAAGGCGAATGACTAAAGTTTTTTTTTTAATTGAGGCGAATACCTTAGATTTTTTTAATATTGAGGAGAATGACTAAGGATTTTTTAAATCGAGGAGAATGACTAATTTGTTTTTAATATTGAGGCGAATGACTAAGGTTTTTTAATATATAGACGAATGACTTAGATTTTTTTTAAATTGTGGCGAATGACTAAGGTTTTTTAAATTGACGCGAATGACTAAGGTTTTTTTTTAATATTGAGGCGAATGACTATGTTTTTTTATTAAATGGAAGCTAATGACTTAGGTGTTTTTAATCTTGAGGCGAAGAATTTAGGTTTTTAAAATTGAGGCGAATGACAAAGGTTTTTTTTTGAAATTAAGACAAATGATAAAGGTTTTTACTTATTGAAGCGAATGACTAAGGTTTTTTTAAATTAAGGTGAATGACTAAGGTTTTTTTAATTTGGGAAAATAATTAAGGTTTTTTTAATATTGAGGCGAATGACTAAGGTTTTTTAAAATTAAGGCGAATGACTAAGGATTTTTAAATGTGAGGCCAATGACTAAGGTTTTTTTTTACATTGAGGCGAATGACTAAGGTTTTTTTTAATATTATTTGTAAAATTCACTTTTTTTTTCTTTTAGTTCTGCGTTTTTGTAGTAGTATAAATAAAATAAATTATGAAAATAAAAATTTGTATATTTTATAAAAATAAAAAAAAATTGACGATAAAAATTGGACGAGTGTAATTTTTAATAATTTTTTTTAATGTATCATTACTCAGATTTTAACGAAAATTAGAAGAAATAAAGTACATAAGGTTGTAGAAAGTTAGTTTTAAGGTTTCAGAAAAAAAAAATTAAAAAAAATTGTTTTTTTAAATGGCGAGAGGATTTAGGTTTTTTTAATATTGAGGCGAATGAATAAGGTTTTTTTAAATTGAGGCAAATAATTAGGGTATTTTAATATTGAGGCGAATGACTAAAGTTTTTTAATATTAAGGAGAATGACTAAAGTTATTTTTAAAATTGAGGCGAATGACTTAGGTTTTTTTTAATGTTGAGGCGAATGACTAAGGTTATTTTTATAATCTGACAAATAATTCAGGATTTTTAATATTGAGGCGAATGACTAAGGTTTTTAAAAATTGTAGGGAATTACTAAGGATTTTTTTAAATTGAGGCGAATGACTAAGTTTTTTTTTTTTAAATTGAGACGAATGATTAATACTTTATACAATTGAGACGAATGACCAAAGTTTTTTTTTAATGTTGAGGCGAATGAATACGGTTTTTTCTCTTGTTTTTTTTTTATTGATCTTAATGAGCGAATTAGTTCTTTTGTTAATTTAGTAACAGTAAAATGTTAACTACTGCGCACAATTACCTGTCGGTTGGAGGAATTATGCGCATTGTACATTTTTACTAAAATCTGTAATTAGTCAATTATTAGATATTTAGATAATATGTGATAGAAAACTGTATTGGCTATAAGGAAATATATTGCTAGTACTGTAAGGTCAACCGTTTCGGTTCAGAATGGAATCGAGCTTAGGTGCGCACAATTTCCCCACTTTCCCCTAATGGATGTTTTTTTAGCGTAGAAAATACTGTTTCTTATTAAGGTACTATCTAAATGAATCACTTGGTATTTTATTGCAAATAGAAAAATCAACAAAAAAAAATATTTAACCAAATCAGTTTATTTTCTCATGTTTATAAAAATTAGAAAAATAACGTCGGATAAAACATTCTTTATTATCCCATTTTTTTTGTAATAAAAAGTTTCTGGATTTTAAAATAAATCTCATAATAGTGGAATTATGGGATGATGGATGAAAGCATAATCCAGTAGAGTCAGTCCAATATTTCCAACACAAACAAAATGGACAGTCAACACATCTGAAAATCGGAGAAAATGAAAAGCATTTTTCAACTATCAAAGTTGCAATTTCATCTCGACTTATTCAAGTTTTCGACAACTTCCATATTTTATTCAAAAGAATTTTATAGACCAGAAAATTAAAAAAATATATTTTTATATTAAATAGAAAATTATATTTATTATAAACAATTAACATAAATAAAAGTAGATTTTGTTTTTAATAAAATTAATAATTTTTCTTTAAATTTGTCTCCTCTTTTCCGGTCTATAACCGTCAATCCATCACGCCGAAAACGGAACCAGTATCTGAAACAAAAAAAAAAGTTAAATCCGGCGGCACTGTCATTGGAAAAATAATAAGAAAAATCGTGGAAGCAACCGTCTCAGTGATTGATTCGTTGTGTCGCACAAAGATTTGTTGTTTGTTTGATGAAGACTTTTCAGATTTTTTTATTACTATGACAATTTTTTTTTTGATATATTTTATATTTTTTTTAATTAAATACTGGAAAATTAAAGATCTCTTCGTGAATTTTGAGCAGTTTAACCAGTTGCTTTAAATACTTCAACCGTATAACATTATGCAAATTAAATCATTTGAAAACACTCGTTTGCCTCTCATCAAATAATTGCAGGAAATTTAGTTTCGTCAGTTTCGGTAAAGTTTATGCGAAACGTATATGTACAGACAAGTTTGTCTGTGGGGATGTTTAATGTTGTTTCCAACGAGACAATCGATATATTTAACTAGACGAATGTTTAATTTTTTTATATTTTTATTTTTACAATAAAAAATATTTAGATACTGGTAAAAATACAGAATTTATATCATAAATTATAAAAATTTTAGTAATATGACTACACGCACCTTACAGACACTTGAACTCTGATAGAAATTGTTGAAATTTTGAGAAAGGTCTATAAAAATAGGGTGGATCAAAAAGGGATTTATTTCACAAATTTAAAGTTAAAAAATTTTTCGTAGTTTAAAAATTTCCAACATATCAAAGGAAAATTAACAATTTTTTTAAGGGTGGGGGAAATTGAGTCAAGTAAGATTCTTTTTTTAGTATTTTTTTTTATTTTGTTTCCTGACTATTCATTACTTTTTTCTCCACTCTTGTTTTTGCCTCATTTTCTACATTTATTTTTTAAAAATAGAAAATTTGTTAAATATCAAAAAAATGTCTAATTTTCTTGACAATTTCCAAAAAGTATCAAAAAATTAGGAAAATTGTCAAAAAATTTGAAAAATTACCAAATATTGTCAAAATAATTAAAAAATTGTCAAAATACTGAAATGGTAAATAATCATAAAAATTGTCAGAAATCAAAAAAAAAAAATCCAGAAAAATTGTCAAGATGTAGAAGATTTGTTAAAAACAAGAGAAATTACAAAAAATTATTAAAAATTCAGAAAATTGTAAATAACTAGTAAAACTGTAAAAAGAAATGTAAATAATAAGAAAAATTATCAGATAGTGAAAGAATTATTAAATATCGGGAAAATTGCAAAAATTATTAAAAATTTTTAAATATCAAAAAATTATTAAAAAACCAGTAAAATTGTCAATTATAAAATTGTCATGTTATAATGAAATCGTAAAACAGAAATTATTAAAAATAAAAAAACTATTGATCTAATCAAAAAATTTTGAAAATTTTTTAAAAACCCCGAAAAATTAACAAAAATTATCAAAAATCAAAACAAATTGTCAAAACTTAAGGAAATTATTAAAAATTCTGGAAAATTGTTAAAAATTCGGAAATATTGTCAAAAATCGAGAAAGCTGTTAAAATAATTATAGGAATTTAAAAAAGACAAATGACAAAAGTAGGAAAAATGGGATCAAAAAAAAAACAAAAAAATAGGAAAAATTGCGGAAAATAAGAAAAATGGTTAGTAATATAAATAGTAAAAAAAGAGAAAAATAGTAAAAACCTAGTAAAAAGAAGAAAAAACAAGAAAAAATATGTAAAAAACGGAAAACCATTAAAAAAAATAGTAAAAATAGAAATAGGACGAAAATAGGAAAAATGCAGGAAAAAATGATAAAAAAAGAAACAGGAAAAAAGAGGAACAAATAAAAAAAAAGAAAATAGCAGGATTTGGAAAAAATAGGTAAAAGTAGAAAGAAAACCACCAAAATAGGAAATAATAGGGAAAAATAGGGATAAATAGAAAAAAATTGGAAAAATAGGGGAAAATAGGAAAATAACGATAGCTTAAAAAAATAGAGGAACAAGAAAAAAAGAAAAAAATAATAAAATACATCCAGAAATATGGAAAAAACGATAAAAATAGGGAAAAATATGGAAACAGAGAAAACCGTGAAAAATGGGAAAAAAATAGAAGAATATAGAAAAAAATAATGGGAAAAGATAGAGAAAAATAGGAAGAAATAGAAAAAAAAGGAAAACAAGTAAATAGTGAAATTCTAAAATTTATATCTATAGAAAAAGGAATAAAATATGGGTGGGCCAAAAGATTTTCATGTCAAACATTTTAAATTAAATAATATTAAAATTTCGAAATATCGAAATTTAAAAATTACGAAAATATCTAAGAAAAATTTCAAAAATTGTACACAATTTTTCCCATCTTTTTTGTACAATGTTATTTTTGTCTCATTTTCCCTATTTATTTTTTAGAAATCAAAAAATTTGTTAAATACGAAGAAAATTGTCAAAATTTCTTGAAAATTGCCAAAAATTATGAAATATTAGGAAAATTACCAAAAATTGTAAAAAAATCAAACAAATTGTCAACTTGCAAGTAAATTATCTAAAAATAAGAGAATTTTTTAAAAAGCAGTAAAATTATCGAAATTAGTAAAATCGTAAATAATCCGAAAAATTGTTAAAAATCAAAAAGAAAAATCCCAAATCCAAGAAAATTGTCACATAACAAGAAATTATTAAAAATTATTTTAAAAAAATCAGAAAATTTGTAACATAAGAAAATTTTCAAAAAAATTCTCAGATATTAAAAATCAGGAAAATTCCAAATATTATGAAATTTTTTTAAAAATTAAGAAAATTATCAAAAAACTAGTAAAATTGCCAATTGCAAAATTGTCAAATAGTATCGTTAATAAAAAGAATAATAAAAAAGTATATATTTATCAAAAACATGAAAATTATTGTTTGAAAAACTATACCAAAAATGATCAAAAGAATAAAAAAAATTGTCAAAACCCAAGAAAATTATCAAAAATTCTAGAAAATTTTCGAAAATTGGGGAATATTGTAAAAAATCGAGAAAGTCTGTTAATAATAAGGAAAATTGTCAAGGATCAATAAAATTGTCAGTTTTAAAATAATAAAATAGAGAAAAATAGGAAAAATGGGAAAAAAAACAGACAAAAATAGACAAAAATAGGAAAAAACAGGAACGAATACGGAAATATATAGGAATAATAAAAAACAGGAAAAAATAGGGAAAAAATAGGAATATTCCAAAATATATGAAAAAATCGGAAGAAACAGTAAAAACTGGTAAAAATAGGAAAAAAGGGAAAAATAGGAGAAAATAGAAAAAGGAAAAAGAGAGAAAATGGAAAAAAGGTATGTCAATGATAAGGAAAATTTTTAAAATTTAAAAAAAATGTTACAAGAAAGGAAATGTTAAAAGAAAAAGAAATTACCAAAAAAATAGGAAAAAAATGGGTAAAATCGCAAAAAATAGGAAGAAACAGAAAAATGAAAAAAAAAACAGGAACAAAACATGAAAAAACAGTAAAAAAGAGGAAAAAGAAAACAGGCAAATTAAATGAAAATGGAAAAGCAAGAAACTAGGACAAATGGAGGAAAGTCTGTCATTAATCAACAAAAAATAGGAGAACTTTCAACAAATACGAAAAATCGGAAAAACAGAAATAGTAAGAAAAATAGGAAAAAAAGGAAAAATAGTAAATAACAGGAAAAAGGGTAAAAATAGAAGAAAATGGAAAAAAACAAAAAAGAGGAAAAATAGAGAAAAAGTTTGTCAAATGATCAAAATTGTCGAAATTTTAAAAAAATGTTAAAAGGAAAGGAAATTACCAAAAAAATAGGAGAAAATACGGAAAATTGCAAAAAATATGAAAAAAATCGGAAAAACAGAAAAAGTGAAACGAAAAAAAAATAAAAATGATAAAAAACAGGAAAAAAAATAGGAAAACATGAAAAAAGTAAAAGGAAAATAATTACCATAAATTATTTAAAAAAAAATGTCAAATACTAAGAAAATTGTAAATAATTCAGGAAAAGTGTTAAAACATGGAAAATAGATAAAATTAAAACTTAATTGTAAAAGTCAAATATACACAAAAAAGACGATATTTTGGTTATTATTAACCAATTTTTATATTTTAAAGCAGCGTTATCATATTTCTGAAAATTTCCATAAATCTAGCAAATTAAAACAAATCCCAGATTTAAAAAAATAGAAAAAAGTCGTGCAATTAATAATGAAGACCAAAAAAATAAACTTCAAAAATTAATTAACATTTGATTTATACATTTTTTTTAACAAAAAAAAAGAGTTAGAAACTGGCAAAAATCACTAATATAATTTATTATTATTTTTTTTAGCTATTTATACGCATTTTTTGGCTATATTTGTTTTTTAAAAATACCCAGATTTTAGGAAACTTTCGAAAAGGCAACTTTATTTAAAAAAAATATTACTATTGGTAAACTTTCTTTTTTTTTAACTTTTTTACATGCCGAAAATCATGGATTTCAACAATCCTGGTATTTTTAAAGTAACGTTGCCAAATTTTCAAAAATTTCCCTAAATTAAGGATAAAGATTTATGTCCCAACATATATTTTTATTCCAAATTTTAAACGAATAAATTTTATAAAATAGAATATATGGTACCACTAAATTCTAATTGTCTTTCTCTAACCGTACCCCAATTTTCATTAAAACCGGAGGAAAAAAAATTTGACAAGCAAAATTTCAATTTTTTTTTCCAAAAAATAGATCAATTTTTCTTTAGCTCTATTAGTTTTAGAAAAATAAACGTATTTTTCATTTTTTAAATGCCGAGAGCTTAAGTTCTCTATATTTTTCTATTTTTACTTTCCAGCTCTCATCAAAGGGAAAGTATAATGTACGAGCAAAAAAAAATTCGAGATGTCGATAGTAATATTTATTTTGAGGTCTCTGTGTATCTGTGTGTGTCTGTGTGTATGTCTGTGTTTGTCTGTGTGTGTCTGTGAGTCTGTGTGTGTATGTGTGTGTGAGTGTGTGTGTGTGTGTGTGTGCCTGTGTGTGTCTGTGTGTGTCTGTATGCATCTATGTGTGTCTGTGTGTGTGTCTGTATGTGTGTCTGTGTGTGTCTGTATGTGTGTCTGTGTGTGTCTGTATGTGTGTCTGTGTGTGTCTGTGTGTGTGTGTGTGTCTATGTGTGTCTGTGTGTGTCTGTGTGCATCTATGTGTGTCTGCGTGCATCTATGTGTGTCTGTGTGTGTCTGCGTGCATCTATGTGTGTCTGTGTGTGTCTGTGTGTGTCTGTGTGTGTCTGTGTGTGTCTGTGTGTGTCTGTGTGTGTCTGTGTGTGTCTGTGTGTATCTGTGTGTGTCTGTGTGTGTCTGTGTGTGTCTGTGTGTGTCTGTGTGTGTCTGTGTGTGTCTGTGTGTGTGTGTGTGTGTGTGTGTCTGTGTGTGTCTGTGTGTGTCTGTGTGTGTCTGTGTGTGCCTGTGCGTGCCTGTGTGTGTCTGTATGCATCTATGTGTGTCTGTGTGTGCCTGTGTGTGTCTGTGTGTGTCTGTGTGTGTCTGTGTGTGTCTGTGTGTGTCTGTGTGTGCCTGTGCGTGCCTGTGTGTGTCTGTATGCATCTATGTGTGTCTGTGTGTGTCTGTGTGTCTGTATAGAGCATGACATTTCCTATAACTTTTGTATCAAATATTTTCCAGAATTTCCGATAGTTTTTACTGCTACGTAAAATTTGCTCCATAAATTAATGTAATGGTTAGTATTTTATAATTAAAATAATTCTATCCTCTACAACCGAGTCGGGAAAGTTCTGGAGTGACACAATCAATTTTTTCTGCAAAAACAAATTTTTAAACTGAAATGTACTAATTTTAAATAATTCAGTCTGATAAAATAATAATTTATCATCAATAAACAATTACAATTGGTATAATAAAAATAAAATAAACATCACTCAAATTGTTAAAATCAATAAAAATCAATTGGAATTTACCGATATTAAATCACAAGTTAAACATAACGAAATGCACTAAGGCCATTGTATTTCAGGCAGACACAATATCACAAGTAATTTGTTTGGTTAGCGAAATGGCAATAATATATTTACATGGTCGGATGCACTCTAATTCTTGCCACGACGCCATAAATTAATTCCCCTGTATTTTGGCAGTGACGTATGGGGTTTTATCCCATAATCCAGGAGCTAAATCGACCAACGTATAAACCCAACAATATCAAAATAAAATATAAAATTAAAAATAGGTACCAAAGAATAATAAAAAAATTAAAGTTTTAATCCTAAAAGTAAACTAGATTATTTTAATAACAAATACAATAAATAGAATTTATTTATCTCACTTTACGAATTATTTTGTTAGCTCTCTATCTAAATATTTTGCGTTCTAAAAACATCTTCATTCATACGGCTGTTTACGCTTTAGACCCTCCGTATTCCCCGACATACTTCGTCTTCTTCCATTTGCCATAAATTCTAATAAAATGCCTCAGCATATACTCATCTTGTATGCCTTTTTTTTTCGTGTCGATGTAACAAAGAAACAATAAAATATAAAGCCAGAAGCCGAGAAAGAAAATCATCTCATTTTTGTGGATCTATTTAAAATTGAAAAATTATAAAAATAATTATTTCTCGTAATTCAATGATAATAATCTTCTCGTAATCATGAAAATATAGATACTATCTTTAAGAAAGACTTCTTTTCTTTCTAATAGCAAAAACTTACCTCAAATCCATTACCGCCCTTCAATCCTTCGTTAATTCCTCTAAGGCGGGCTCTCCCTCTGGAATAATTGCAGAAAAACACAATTTCACACCCCTAGCGGAAACCAAAGAAAGGATTCCAGACTCATAATTCACACAATTCGTCCCCCCCATCGTGGATAAAATAAAGATACAATTTTAGTACAAGCGATTAACCATAACTTTTTGATATTATTTCTATATTTAATAAATACAATATTTTCCGGATAATCCTTCCAGGAGAATTATTATCCTTCCCAACAAGAATCTTCGGGAAAGTATTATCTAGGAAGGATTGTGCCGGAAAAGTTATCTAGAAAAGAACTTTTCTGGAAAGATTGTCTGGGGAAGAAATTTTCCGGGAAGTATTATCCGGGATGAATTGTCAGGAAAAGAATTTTAATTCTCCGGAAAATCTCATTGTTTCCTCATTATGAATAAAATTAAGAAATAATTTAGGTACAAGTGATTTCCCAAAACTTTCATCCATTCCTATTATTTCCAAAGTCAATAATTATAATTGTTTAATTACTGCAAAATTGATTCCATGACAATCCTTCCCCGGATAATCCTTCAAGGATAATTCTTATCCTTCCCTACGACAATCCGAGAAAAAGGATTGTCTGCGCAAAAATTTTCCGGCAAGGATTGTCCGGGAACAACTGTCTGGGGATGAATTTTCCGGGAAGGATTATTTATTGTTTTCCTATCATGAATAAAATAAAGAAACAATTTTAGTACAAGTGAATAACCAAAACTTTATCCCTTTTTAGGATTATTTCTATATTCATTAATTTTAATTGAATTTATTATGCAAAATCGAATCCATGACAATACTTTCCCGGATCATCCTTTCCCGGATCATCCTTTCCTGATAATTCTTATCCTCTTCTACAACAATCCTTGGGAAAGTATTGTCTGGATAGAATGGCCCGAGAAGGATTGTAGGGAGAAGAAATTTTCCTGGAAGGATTGTTCGGAAAGAATTGTCTTGAGGAATATTTTCCGGGAAGGATTGTTGTCCCCCCCCATCATGAATAAAATATAGAACCAATTTTAGTACAAGTGAATAACCAAAACTTTATCCATTTTTAGTATTATTTTTATATTCATTAATTTTAATTGTATGATTACTGCAAAATCGAATACGTGACAATACATCCCCGGATAATAATTTCTGGATAATTCTTATCCTCCCTACAACAATCCTTGGGAAAGTATTATCTGGAAACAATGGGCCGAGAAGGATTGTAGGAGGAAGAAATTTTCCTGGAAGGATTGTCCGGAAAGAATTGTCTGAAGGAATATTTTCCGGGAAGGATTGTTGTCCCCCATCATGAATAAAATTTAGAACCAATTTTAGTACAAGTGAATAACCTAAACTTTATCCAGTTTTAATATTATTTCTATATTGCCTGGGAAGAATGTTCCGAGAAAGATTGTCTGGGAAAGAATTTTCCAGGAAGAATTATCCGGGACAAATTGTCTGGGGAAGCATTTTCCGGGAGGGATCATTCTCTCCCCATTATGAATAAAATAAAGAAATAATTTTAGTCCAAAATGATTACCCAAAACTTTATCCATTGTCTGGGGAAGAAATTTTCCGGGAAGGAATATCCGGAAAGAATTCTCTGGGGAAGAATTGTTGCCCCCCCCCATCATGAATAAAATAAAGAAACAATATTAATACCAGTGATTAACTAGAACTTTATTTATTTTTAATATTATATTCAATAATTCTAACTATATAATTAATTAGTAGATAATAGAATCCGTGACAATTTTTTTCCGGAAAATCCTTGTCGGATAATTATTATCCTTCCCTAAAGCAGTCTGTGGAAAATATTATCTGGGAAGGATGATCCGAGAAGGATTGTCTGGAGAAAAAAATTTCCGGAAGGATTATCCTGAAAGAAATCTCTGGGGAAGAATTATCTGGAAAGGATTGTTGTCCCACCATCATAAATAAAATAAAAAAACAATTTTCGTAAAAGAATTTTCCGGGAAGAATTGTCAGGGGAGGAATTTTCCGGGATAGATTGTTGTCCCCCCATCATGGATAAAATAAAAAAATCAATTTTAGTACAAATTATTAAACAAATGTTTATCCATTTTTAATATTATTTCCAAAGTTAATAATTTTAATTGTTTAATTACTACAAAATTGAAGCCATGATAATCCTTCCCCGAATAATCCCTTCAGGATAATTGTTTTCCTTCCCTACGACAATCCGCGAGAAAGGATTGTCTTTGGAAAAAATTTTCGGGAAGGAAGAATTTTCCGAGAAGGATTATCCGGCAAGATTTGTCTGGGGAAGAATTTTCCGGGATGGATTGTTATTCTCCATCATGGATAAAATAAAAAATCAATTTTAGTATAATAATCCATGATAATCCTTCCCCGAATAATCCTTCCAGGATAATTCTTCCCTACGATAATCCGTAAAAAATGATTCTCTAGGAAGGATTGTCCGATGGAGATTCTTTGGAGAAGAATTTTCCGGGAAGGATTATCCGGAATATTTATCTCGGGAAGAATTTTCCTCCGGGATCGATTGTTGTCCCCCTATCGTGGATAAAATAAAAAATCAATTTTAGTATAATAATCCATGATAATCCTTCCCCGAATAATCCTTCCAGGATAATTCTTCCCTACGATAATCCGTAAAAAATGATTCTCTAGGAAGGATTGTCCGATGGAGATTCTTTGGAGAAGAATTTTCCGGGAAGGATTATCCGGAATATTTATCTCGGGAAGAATTTTCCTCCGGGATCGATTGTTGTCCCCCTATCGTGGATAAAATAAAAAATCAATTTTAGTACAAATGATTAAACAAAACTTTATCCATATTTCATATTATTTCCAAAATCAATAATTTTATTTGTTTAATTACTACAATATTGAATCCATGATATTCCTTCCCTGGATAATGCTTCCAGGATAATTTTTATCCTTCCCTGTGATAATCCGTGGGATGGAATTATCTGGAAAGGATGGTCTAGGAAGGATTATCTTAGGAAGAATTTTCCTGGAAGGATTGTCCGGGAAGAATTGTCTGCGGAAGAATTTTCCGGGAATAATTATTGTCCTCCCATCATGGATAAAATAAAGAAACAATTTTAGTATTAAGTGAATAACCACAACTTTATTCATTTTCAACATTATTTCTATAATCAAAAATTTTAATTATGTAAGTACTGCAAAATTTAATCCGTGATAATCCTTAGGCTATTAATCCTTCCAGGATAATTCTTATCCTTCCCCATGACAATCTGTGTGAAAGGATTATCTTGGAAGGATGATCGGGGAAGGATTATCTTTGGAAGAATGATCTAGGAAGGATTGTCCGGAAAGAATTGTCTAGAGAAGAATTTTCCGGGAAGGACTGTTGTCCGTCTATCATGTATCCGGACCATCCTTCCCGGATAATTTATATGTTTCCCTACAATAATCCATGGGAAAGGATTGTTTGGGAAGGGTGATCCGAGATGGATTGTCTGGGGAAGAATTTTCCGGGAACGATTGTAAAGGAAGAATTTTCTGAGGAAGAGTTTTAGGGAATGGATTGTACGGGAAGAATTATTGTCCCTCATCATGTATAAAATAACGAAATAATTTTAGTACAAGCGAGTAAACAAAACTTTATCCATTTTTAATATTATTTCTATAATTAATAATTTCAATTTATTAATTACTCCAAAATTGAATCCATGACAATCTTTCCCCGGATGATTCTTATTCTTTCCTACGATAATCCGTGAGAAAATATTATCTCGGAAGGATAGTCCGAGGAAAATTGCTTGGGAAAAATTTTCCGGTAATCATTGTCCAGGGAGAATTGTCTGGAGAAGAATTTTTCGAGAAGTTAACAGAAAAGTTAATACGACACTGATAATAGTTGCTTTTGAAACTATAAATGATACGTCGGTGTGTGAAAAATAGTGACGTAATTTTATTAGGGAAATAAATAGTAGATCGATTCTATTAAATTTTTTAATTTTCTATTTTAAATATTAGAGTATTTTCACATTCTCTATTAATGTAAACCAGCTTTTAAATATATTCCTTGTTTTCAATCCTGTACACTCTGTGCTATCTAATTTAATTTTTAATCAATATGAACGAATTATGAATATTAGTATTCATAACTGCTGAAAGAATACTAGGCTGCGAACGTGTTAAAATAAATTCTAGGATTTCGAAGGACCAAACTTCTTAGGTAGAAAGTAAACCAATATGTTTAAATAAAAATAGTATTTGAAATTGGAATGTAGTTTTTTATTTCAAGTACGAAACATGAACAGCAAAAATCATAAAGCGGCACATTAAGTTAAATTATGAAACCGAAAAATGAATGTTTAACTTGAACTCAATCACTTCACTCACTGTAAAAACTCTTTCTATTTTTTATTATGAAAAATCGGAAAACTTTTTGGGTGCCATTTTACTTATTTGAAGAAACTTTTTGCTCTAGTAAATGTATGACTGAATTGTTTCATTGTCTGGATGCGAGAGAAAGATAAGCTTGCATAGCAACAGTCGCTTATGTATTTTATTTTTTTTAACAGTATTTATCTAAATTAGATATAATTAATAGTATGTTTTGAAACAAAAACTATTTCAGATGTAATTGAATATTTTATGAAATATTTACTTCTCTGTTTTGAGCAGTGAAATCCTTATCCTCTTTCCTTTTACTTATGCACTGGAATAATTGTCTTTAAACAACTTTCTTTTTCCTTATTTTCTTCCCGAAAGTGACAAGTGTACACTTTGGCATCAGATCCTGATTATAGTTTTATTCGCCAAAACAAATTTTATTGAGGAAAAAAATAACCTAGGTGAATAGGTGGAGTATCAACAAAAACGTCAGAA
Organism: Neocrepidodera transversa; assembly: GCA_963243735.1. Lineage (NCBI taxonomy): Eukaryota > Metazoa > Arthropoda > Insecta > Coleoptera > Chrysomelidae > Neocrepidodera > Neocrepidodera transversa. Next base: position 3,755,637 of record OY725353.1, read on the forward strand.
GTTACCTCAAAAGAGTGAAATTTTTTTTCTCAGTTTAATATTTAAAAAACTTACATGTATCTCTCATGTTGTTATGATTACGATCCAGAGCCCAACAAGTAATGATTACAGCTACCTAAAAGTTAGGTTAGCATAATAAGTTCATTATGAGTAGAAATTATTTCAAAATAACTGAATGCCTTTAGTTGAAGGTCTAGTAGTAGTTAATATTTTACATACCTCGTAAGTGCTTAAGTATCTCCAGAATTATTTAAATAAAATGTGTGCTAATTAAATATAGAATACGGTTTATGTCCATCCAAAAACTGATCTATAAGTATATAGAAATTAAAATTTTAAATCTAGGAAGGAAAGAGAATACAATAGACAGGTTCGACATTTTTTTAACTGAAATCGAGAGATTTTATTATTTAAAAACCTGTGCGCGAGACTAGACTGTATGAAGTCAGTAGTTATGAAAGTTTCGCTCCTGGCCCGCTGCTGCGCTGTATTCACGATGTGTGTATTGTGAAAACAGCGCAGCAGCGGGCCAGGGGCGAAGCGTTCATAGCTACTGACGTCACATGTGTGTATATCGTGAATACAGCGCAGCAGCGGGCCAGGGGCGCAGCGTTAATGGCTACTGACGTCACACGGTCTAGTCTCGCGCATAGGTACGTTTTCCAGCCTCTCGTCGATCCTTGATTTTAAAATGCTTACAGCGGACGTAAATATTAATATTTTGAGATCAATTTTTTTTTGATCGTTTTTAAATAACAAAATCTCTCGATTTCAGTTAAAATAAAGAATTTTAAAAAAGTCGAACCTGCCTATTAATGGAAAAAGACGAACAAAGTAAAGATTTCGGTAAAGTGATGATATAACTAAAAGAAAAATATAGTACAAAACTAAAAAAACAGTATAAAAATACACTAAGGAGTTTCAGATGACAATAAAATAATTTGATAGGTAAAAATTTTTTATATATCACTAACACTATATTTTCCCCTCCATCCCGGATAAAATAAAGAAACAGTGTCAGAAACCAAACAGAATGCAATCTCGGCATTGTGTATGGAATCAAAATCCATTACTGCAAGGGTCTACTGAAAAGGAACCTTTGGAGGTCCTGAAGAAATTCGTGTTAAGCTGACGCTCAAATAGAGGGCATTGTTAAAGGGAGCGATGCAAGGCATGTTAGTGAATAACGATAGTGGATAATCCTCGTGTTAAGTGGAGAAAGGCCAAAGAGATGGAAAATACGAATAATTGATGGAATATAAATTTTGTTATTTTAGTGCAAAATTTATTTTACGTGCATTGCAATTTGTATTTATAATTAATTGTATACCGGAGTTCATACATAATTGGTTGATATTCGTCTAGACGCGAAACCATTTGGCAACCGTGCGTTATCTGAAATTTTAATGGATTCTTTTCATTGCAACAATGGTGCGTATGTCAACACTTAAATATACATACGAGCGAATGGGTTTTTGTTTCGAAATGAAAACTGCCAGTATTTATTTTTCGGGTGTACATGTCAATGAAAACTCTTGTATTGTTCCTATCATGAAACATTTATAAAAGTATTTTTAAATGGATTATAAAAGGGACTTTAAAATTTTTCACAAATGTAGATCAGTTCTTGTTTATTTTTATTATTTTTAGATAAAAACGAGTTTTGTAATTTTTAAAAAAAAATTATATATTATCGTACAGGAATCAACAAAATAATAAAACAAGATTAAAAGCAAATGAGTAGATTTGAATTAAACTTGTTTTTGAAAGCTTGAAATTTTTATTAAATAAAATTGAAGGAAGAAGTAAATCTTTTAAGTTATGAGCAAAGTTCGAAGGACCAGTTGCCGAAGCAACAAATACTATTTTAATAAATAATTACAGTTATTTCTATAGGTAGCATTATTTTATTGTGCTCCAAAAGAAATGTTTATTAAAAAAATCTCTTCCGCTCCAACCCGAACAAAGAATAGCACAACAGATATAGAAATTTGCATAAATTATAAATTAATCTATATTCAGATATTAGTGAAAATTTTATTAAGTTAGAGGTGGCAGAAACTCTAGGTACTGTAATAAAGTCTAAAGAAACACAGAGAAATTTAAAGAAAAAAATATATTTCATAATTTTCTAAATTATTAAATTAAGAAGGTCAGGTCACGGAACCCGAAGGTATGATATTTAATCCACAAGATACAACAAAATTCTTTATTTTAAACAAAGTCACATCATGTCACAATTTGCAAAACATCGAACTGCCAGTAGACAGAAAAAGCGCTGAAACAGCGAAAAGACAGTTGCGAAAAGCATTACAATTGACGCCCTCAACGCGTGGTACTGCATCAGATCCATGGCCAATGGGAAAACTGGAGCACGCGGCCATGGTTGCTCCGAATCCCACAATTGGTCAAAAAGTCGCGGGAAATGGAATCAATGGTCAAAAAAAGACAGGCCTTACGGAGGCGTCTCGATGAATGTGCAACACGACGTGGTCACAAAAAAATTTTTAACGAGTACCACTTCGCAGCGGTCGAAATAGGTACCGTTGCGGCGTAACCGGTGCAATCATTTTTTTTGTGTGTGTTAACTCGCAAACGGATAGTGAGCAATAAAAAGAAAATTTTGTTTTGAGTGTTACAACTATAGCGCGTCAAGGATTAATCGAGAGAACTCAGCTCGTGGTAAGCGAAGTTTAATTCTTTTACTAACACTGTCAAACATTGAAACATTTTGGTTTTTTTATGCTATAAAAAGTGTTTCAGAAAAAATTGTATCTCTTGTCAGATTTATCTTAGAGAATTGTTGACATCTAAGGGTCGTATATACTTTATTTGTAATTACTTAATTTTTTTATTATTAAGTCAGTAAGGCCAGATTCCAAATTCCAAAAATTTTGGTGCTCTCTGCAGTATATGTTTTTTTTTATAAATAAAAGTTTATTTTCTATACCCGTTTACTTCCCTCTGGTTTTTCAAACTTTTATGGCCATTTTTTCCTTTTTTTTTAATATTTTTTGCCCCCTTTTTAAAATTTATTTTGATTAACTCTTTTTAATCTTTTTTGCCTTTTTTTGTTGCTTTTCTACACCTTTTTCCGATTATTTAAAACTTTTTTGCCTTTTTTACCATTTTTGCCTCTCTTTATTTTCTTTTTTGGTTTTTTTTTGCCTTTTTTTGCCTTTTTACGCCTTTTTGCCTTTTTTGTTGCTTTTTCTTGCCATTTGGCTATTATTTTCTTATTATTTTGATTTTTTTTTACTATTTTGACGTTTTTTGTCCTTTTACCCCTTATTTGACTTTTATGGACACTTTTAATTTTTTACCATTTTTGCCTGTCTTTATTTTTTTTTTATTTTGGTTTTTGGTTTTTTTTTTGCCTTTTTTTTGCCTTTTTACGCCTTTTCGTCCGGTTTTAAATTTTTTTTTGACTTTTTTTGTCCTTTTTACCTTTTTTGTTGCTTTTTCTACCTTTTTTTGCCATTTGGCTATTATTTTCTTATTATTTTGCCTTTTTTTACTATTTTGACGATTTTTGCCCTTTTACCCCTATTTTGAATTTTTTGGACACTTTTAATTTTGTTTTTACCATTTTTTCAGTTCTTTGACCTTTTTGCCCTTTTTAAAACTTTTTTTGATTAACTTTTTGAACGTTTTATTGCTTTTTTACCCCTTTTTGACATTTTTTGTCTCTTTTTGCCTTTTTGCCTTTATTTTTTTTTACATTTTTGGTGTATTTGGGTTATTTCCCTTTATTTAGTATATTTGTTTGGACTTTTTTAAAACTTTTTTTTCCTTTATTTTTCTTTTATTCTGATTTTTTTTAACTTTTTTGTATGTTTTTTCTTTTTTGGCGTGTTTTCCTTTTTCCCTTTACTTTGTTTTATTTGGCCTGTTTTTTTGACTTTTTGCTGATTTTTTTCCTTTTTTTCCTCTTTTTTGCCATTTTGCCTTTATTTTTCCTCTATTTCGCCTTTTTTTATTTTTTTTTTAACTTTTTTGCCGTAGTTTGTTTTTAGTTTTTGAGCTTTTTTGCCTTTTTGCTGTTGCTTTTTTATCTTTTTTGTTGCTATTTTTATCTCTTTTTGCCACTTTTTTTTTCTTTTTTAAAACTTTTGGCGTATTTGACATTTTTTTTTGACTTTTTGTTATTTTTCCTCCTTTTCCGTTTTTTGTCCAGTTTTTTTTTCATTTTTTGCTTTTTTTCTTTTTTTTAATATATTTTTAATTTATGCTGAAATTTACCAATTATTTATCATTTTTAACAATTTTTTTGCCTTTTTTTGAAATAATTCATTATCATGTTGGTATTTTAAATAATAAGAAGTTGCCATTTTAAGTAATTTTTATCGTTTTTCATTTTCATTAATTTTTGTGTATTTTTTGCAATGTTTACCCATTTTTTTCCAGCAATTTATTTAATTTTTACAACATTTTACTTTTCCATTCAGAAATTTTGTATTTTGTAATTAAAATAATCTCATTCTTCACACCTGAGCCGGGAAAGTTCTGGAATGACATAGCCGATTTTTTGGTTAACGCACTTACTCGAGCGGGTCAATATTTTTTTAATCCCAATTTTGAACCCCTTAAAATGCGAATTTTCTAAATTCCTTTCTTCCTCTTCCTCTTACACTACCAAAGAAAACTACCCTGAAGATTTCACGTCTCTATCACCTATCACCTATCAGTTTTATTTGTTTTTTTTTTCTAATTTTTTTATATAGATATTTTTTTGTTGTTAAACTTTTCATAGTCTTGTTTTTTTTTTTAATAAACACAGTAAATTTCATTAGCGTATTTTGAATTTTCTTTCTCAAGTGGGTTGTAAGGGGAAATTATAAATAAAGGGTAACGACTTAAAATAAATCAAATATTTAGTAACAGAAAGTGAAACTCTCCTCATCCCCCAAAGTCCTGTCTGTAAGGTAAAGACTGTCGAACACCGCGAGAGCACGAACTACCCTTTCGACTGAAGAGTGGCCGTTCCCGTAAATTAGTTATAATTTGGCAAAGTGTTTAAATTTAAGCGAGTAGTAAAAAAATATTACACTATTAAAAATTTATTTTATCACATTAAAATAATATTGGCGAAATTTAAAAATGTAACTTTTAAAACCCGAACAAAATAAAACTCCTTAAAAACTCCACACAAGAATTTTAATTCGGTCTTTGTTTCTTACTCCGTGTATCTCCCATCTTCTCCATAAAGCTATTTGTATTCTTTAAAGAGTCTTTCAAGGACTTTTTAAACAATCCCCAAAGTAAAATTCACTTCCCCAACAGTTTTATTTGATTTAACGAATTATTCATCTTTTCATCTTGCTTTCTAGTAATAAAATCTCCCTCAGCGGTTATTTAAAATCCTGCGACCCCCGAGAGAAAAAGCCACCAAAAGAGGATCATTAACAAGTTTATTTTTTTAAATTAACAACACGTAATTATCTCTTTTATTCTCGCCATCGATCGGTAGCCGAAAATGAAAAGAAAAATAAATTACATAAAGTTGTTAAATTTATCATAAACACTGACAAGCGATTAAATATAAAAAAAATTTTAATGCTATGATAAATGATTTTTGTCTTAAACTAGAAATTTTATATCACAAAATGTGTTAATCAGCAAAGAAAAAAATCTTAGAGTAAAAATTCCACGGGTGTGAAACAATGGCTTTAATTACACTATTTCTTTGTCCGTTGAAAAAGAAAGAGTCGCATTCCGATGCAATAAAGAAAATTCAAGTCGTGGGTGGCAGATACGCTACGGCAATATTGCATCAGCGTCACTTTGCTTTTCCCTATCTCTACCCTTTCTGCCATCATCCTAACATTTAATATCGCTTCAGTTTTTCTCTCACTGTGACTTACTGGAGGAACATCAAACTTTCATAGTCTAGGAAAAATGAAACATAAACTAGTAGATAATATTTATCAACTCAAACTTATATAAACTCGTTTAGACTTAATTTACAGGGACAAAATAGCAACTAAGTCGTAGCAAATTTTTTTGGTGACCGAACTAATCAATAAGAGATAAAAAATCCAAAAATCAAAATCATTCAAGGATATGTTAGTTAGTAGATCATACATAAAAATAAATCTTTTTTTTTTACTGTCGTCGAGGTTTTTCTTTTCCGGTGATGCTACTGAGTGAAAATTATTTTTATATTTATTTGAATAAATACTTAAGTCGGAAAAAATGCAGATCAGATCTTTAATTAGAATCACAGTATGTTCAGTGTGAATAAAAATGCATATGGGATATAAATCTTGCCCAAATTTAGGGATTTTTTTTTTAATTTGGCAACGTTACTTTAAAAACCGAAGGATTGTTAATTTCATAATTTTGCGCAGTTTTGTAAAAAAGTTTTAGGAAATTTTAACAACCCTAATATTTTTTAAAATAAAGTTGACAAATTTCCGAAAATTTCGTTAAATTTTGGTATTTTTAAAAAAACAAAACATAGCCAAAAACATTAAATAAATATTCTTCAAATTGATAAATTATAGATTATAGAATTTCCGGCAATATCCCAAAATAACAATTTTTTTATAACGAATTTAATAAAAATCATCGCAAAACTCAGTAAAATATATTCCTCGAATTTAATAACGAATCCAAATACCACAAAATTCTCTTTCACGATTATTTCAACAACAACGAACCGACCGACGGTTTTAAGTTTAAATTAAATAAAAACTAAACAGTGGAAATCCCTTAAATGAAAATTTCTGGTACGATCCCCCACAACACAATACTCTCTCTTCGGTAGATGTGGTAAACAGCCAGAAATCTACAAAAGGTTGTTTCAAATGCGAAACGACTGCATACGGATGAATGCATGCTGAGGTATATTTAATTTTCTAAATTTCCTGCGGATTGTGTTTTGTTAATTGGGATAAGTTGGGGATTGTCCAATAAATGTGAACGTATTAATTACCTCGATGTAGGGGAAATACGGAAAAGGGTTGGGGTGATATATACTAGAAACATGAATAAATAAGTGAATAGGTGTTATTTTATAGGGGGGGATATTTAGAATCCGTGTTGGATTTTCACAGCTTGTGAAGGGATAAAGTTACAATTGTAACTTTTTTTTATTTCTATTAATTTAGAAAATATTTTTGATCAATTTTTATATTATTTTATAATAATTGAACTTGCTGGCATATACCGGACAACCTGGTATCCTTTATTTCTCTTTTATTTTCGACTCCTGTTATTCTAAGCAGTTGACGTAGATTCACTGGATCCTCCGACTAATATATCAATGGGCGAAATACCACAGGTTAGACAGAGAGCTTCCGTGGATACAGTTTTATACGCCCTTACAACCCTGAGCAAGATCTTTTTTTGGTGGACAGCAGCATTTTTCTATACTTATTAATTTTTAATGGTCCGGTCCAGATTGGGACGGCATGTAAAAGTTATATCTGCTCTTATTACCCTCTCAGACACAAATGTATGGTTATGTTATGTTAACTTCACCAACTCTGAATATAATGTCCTCTCTCTTCCTATATCCTCTCACTATGATCGATTCAGTTTCCAAGACTTGATCCGCTACCCAGGTCACTATGTCACTGCTAGCGTTATCAGCTTTGAACATCATATCTTCTTTATTATTCGCCCTTACTATCAAGGCTAGATCAGCTGCATATGCGGCTGTTACGTATCCTTCTGGAAGTTGTACTCTCAGGGCTTCATCATACAAGAAGTTCCAAAGGAGTGGACCCAATACGGAGCTTTGCGTCACTCCCTGCGTTAGGATTATCGTCATCTAACCTATCATCAAGAACCGTTTCTCTAAGTAATCCTTTATAAGGTTTGTTAGGTACATGCTCCACTATGTGTAGAAAGATGTTGCTCCCACAGACCCAACCTACGCTTGTAGCTAGCTCCACTGCCCTTTCGATAGCATGAAAGGTTGACCTACCCTCCTTGAAACCGAACTAGTGATCCGAAAATTCCCCTAGCGCTTCTACCTCTTCATTATATATCTTAACTAGCTGTTCAAGCAGCTTGCCCGCAACATCCAAGAGACATATCGGTCTAAATTTGCTTTCTGCTGGGTCCCCGTTTTCTCTAGTCTGGTGACCTAGTGCAGACAACCATGCATCAGATTTAAGATCAAGTCCGGAAATTCCTCGACCACCACCTTAATGCACTCCGGGTATATCCCGTCCGGTTCCGGGGGCTTTCCTCGATTTGATTCCGGCTGTGGCATTGGTTAGTTTTTCCAAGCTGAAAAGGGAGGTTCATCGTATCCTGCCTGGCAAGCCACTCCTGTGCCATTGGCGGTTCGAATGGTTTATGTTTGCTGGATTGTCATCGTTTAAAGTCACAATATCAATAATGTAGGAAAAGTGATCGGCAAGGGAAAGTTTAAGGTTAATGATAATGCTTAGGCATTTAATTTTCGTAACACAAGAGATAGGAATCCAGTGCAATTGGAATTGGCAACGCTCCCTTTAGCTAAAGGTCGAGGGACTGCCACTGGAACTCTGACTACCACTGCTACTCTAATTGGGACGGCCACAGCAACTACTAACCACCTTTAAAACCGTTGGATTACTACTGAAATTAAACAGACTGGCAGCGACTTAAAAAATCTTTATAGGATTTGTTCAAAACTAAACACGCAAAACATAATTGCAATGAAAACTTAATATCTAACTCTTATAATAAATCTAAAACTGTATGGAACCTAGGGTGCGTGTGTTTATTAGCTGAAAAGACCCGAGAGCTGATAAAAATATAATTGTACTCGCAAGGGTAAGGGTAAGCATGGTCCAAAGAAACTTAGGAGCAAGAAATAAATTTAAAATTCGCAGTACGTCCAATTGGTTAACTGCCATTGATGAGACTGACAAAATGGATGAATGTATTGACAAATGACTCTCGTAAAGCATACCCAGAGTGTGAGGGGGGTATGAGAGTAAATAAATCAACATATTTCATAAAAAAATGTCTACGTCTACATTACAGCTATACCAAAAGAATTATTTCCACAAAAAACCGTTGAAACTAACACTCATCTCTTTCTATATATCACGAGCGCAGTTGCATCCGAATAAAAAGATTCTTCTAGCGCGCAGAATCAGTACGTTCAGGACAGTTCGTTTTCAGTAGTCATTAATGATAAAATGGCTGACCACTACTTTTTAATATATTTCATTCAATAAATGGGTGAGCAAATAACCCTTAAAAATAAATCAAATCGATTCTTTTGATTTAATTAATGTGCTAATCAGACACTGGTCCTTCGAACTGAAAACAGATGATGACTAAACGTCAACCAACTAGTAAAACAAATTCCCAATGGATATTCTTAATACACATAAATTTGAACAAAGTATTATTAAAAATTTAAAATAATATTATTATTAAACAATAAATGAAACAAAAAATTATAAAACGCTTGATGGAGAAAGAGTACAGGTATCATAGGGATGAAGAAAAAAAAGAGCGAAAAAGAATTACGTAAAAGAAGAGAAAGAAGAAGTAGACGTTGACAGATGTCAAGAGATAGTAGAAAGAAAGATAGGTTAGGATAAGGATTGGGAATGTAAATAAAGGGAAGGTAAAGAACAACTAAAAGGAAAGGAGTTGGGGAACGAAAATATATTGTATAACACTTATACTGCCAGGTATTTCTAACCCCAAAAACCCATAAAGACATTATATTAATCCAAACGATTAAACTAAAACACGGAGTCGAGTAAGAAACACGATTTTATCGCATCCCATGCTACTAATTCTTTTTGCAACAGAATTAAAGTTTTCTGCAGTTCTAGTCGTTGCAATCAATCCCGATGTCTTCCTGACGATTAAACTTTAACTTTTAACTGCTCGAAAAATTTTATTTCGCTAGATAACGCACCGTATTGTGAATTATTCGAATAAATTGTCTTCGGATTTTAAAAAATATAACTGAACTGTATAATTTAGAATTAAAGTAATAAATATAAATTATAAGATTTTTATGAACTATAAAATATCTCAGGTTGCAGTTTATTAATGGTCCAATAAGGAACCGTTTTAATTAAAAAATCAGCATAAAAATCTCATAAAAGCGAACTAACAACACACACAATTCTCTCTTCGCGAAAAACGTGAAATAACAATTAGCGTACCGACCAAACGAAGCGAATTAATAATAATAATCTGATTTTAGCTCATTAGAGCCGGATACCGACCTACCAAAGTATAATCTAGAGAAAACTGAAACTGCCGCATTTCGATTCCCACGTGGGCAATTCCATATTTTAATTAACCTAACAAGAATTAATTACGGCCCTCAGAGATTATTGTTTCACCGAATCGTTGGGTATATCTACGTGTTCGGGAAAGTCGGGAAATTTTCTTGATAAAACAAGATATACTGTTTGTATATACCTTGATCGTATTTAATGGAAAAACCGTATGTCCCTATTTATTCTAAATGATTTTATCGCTTTACAAAACGTAATTTTATAAAAAATAAGTTACAGTATTATTTTATGTAACGCTACTGTTTTTTGGCATTATTTTCTTTATATGGACTACACTGTAAAAAATATATAATGAGGCTAAATTTAATGAATACAAAAATAATTTCTTAATTTTTTTGTCTTCTCTTGTTAATTTTTTCTGGCCATTTTAACATTTTTGCGTCTCACTTTTTTGTGTTTTTTTAATACTGCTTATCTCTATTTTTTTGTTTTTTTGTTTATCTGTTAATAATATCTTTCTTTGTCTTATTTCCTACTTAATTTCCAGTTTGATCTTTGTTTTCTACTACTACTTCACAATTAAAAAAAAATTCTCTTCTTCGATCTTCAATATTTCAGTTATTTTTAAACTGCTTGTCTCTTTATTTGATTTTTATATTTTTTGGACAGATAATTAACGTAAGTAGAAACTACAGTTAATTTGGTAGCTAATTATATTTGTTCTAAGCTATGAGGCTTGACATTTAATAGATTATAATAGAAGGAATGCTACTTGAGTACACACACTGTGATTTTTCCCCACATCTGGAAATTTATAGAGTAGATCTGGCAACAGCGCACCGTATGTATGTCAGCTAACACGCCACAGCGTTGACAGATGTCACAGCTTACGTGAGAGGTGCGACAGGTCAGGCGACTTTAGCTCTGTCATGTATGTCTGCTCTTGGACCAGAAGGAGCTGAAGTACCCGAAGACCAGAGCCAAAGTACCTGAAGACGTCTGACCTGTCACATCTGTCAACGCTGTGACATGAAAGACGTCTGATTTGTAACAAACTCTCACTAATGTCTAAATATCGATTAAGTTAAAATTTATGCAATTATCTATATCTGTTGTGCCATTCTGGTCCTTCGAACTCTGCTTTTTAACCTAAAAACAATGAAGTGAAGAAAACCACAAAAATTAGCCCTTAACTTAAAAAGTTTACTTCTTCCTTCAAATATTTCACTATTACTATTATTAATTTTTCTATAATTCTTGATTATCTGCTTTAAGTACAGCTGAGATACTGCGCTTTAGTCTTAAGGCAGCCAGTAACATCGATAAAATCAATAGATCAATCAACATAATGTGTGCACTTCATCAGACACGACAAGTCTCGTTACAATAGCGTATAAAAAGCAATAGTTAGAGCTATTAAAAAAATTATATTGTATTGTATATTGTTAAAAAAAAACCAAATAAAAATATTAAATTGTATTTATACAAAGTCTTGATAGGTAATAACTTTAATTTCTTCCAATACTTTTGTGAGAATAATTTCCTCAGCCAACAAAGGAAACTACTAAAAATAATTTCCCTCTCAATGCGGAAAATGCATCATTGTCGCCGGTGGCTCTATTATAAGGGTAGTTCGATGTCAAGGCTGACTTTTTCCTGTTATTAACGTTCTGATGAATTTGCACTAATTTGTCGGATTGTCGTTAGGGCTTTAGAAAAGCGTCTGTCTTTCAGAAAACTATTCCGTTCGAGACGATTGGCTTTTTAGGATAATCCTGATGACTATGACGAATTTTTTTCTTAATTAATGGGATTATTGTAATTATTGATTTATAAAATTGTGGATTTTGGGATGATTCGAAGCGAACACGACTGCGTGGGGCAATTAAGATAATGTACGGACGGTCTAACTGAGATATGGGGTGTTAAATGTGCACATGTCGACTGTGCGACATTTTCCTGAACATGTTATTCCGGTGCAGTCGGTCCCCTGGGGGCTACGTATATAGAGTGGACGGTCAGACCGGCATGCTTCGCTGATTTGAATGTTACACGTCAATGCTCTCTCGACTTTGTTGTTTGTACAACAGACTGTTATTATTGGTCTTAGGGAATCTAATTTGTTATACGGGAACGCCTGGAATTGTTTCTGGTTACTGAATGTTTGGGTCCACCTAACATGACAGTAAAATTAAAAACGTGTCTACTATTCGCAAGTTATTTTATTTATATGTAAATGAGAATTTTTTTACCATGACAAAAACAATCGTAAAACTAAATTTTAATAAACAATTATAATAATTATGAATTATGGACAACCAATAACTTTAATACAAGATTTTTTTTAATGAATTTTCGTATTAACAATTAGAGAAATTGAGAATGAAATTACAAGTTAAAAATCATATTATCACTTTAACGCATCGATTTATTAAATAATTTAAAACTGGTTAAAAATAATTGAAATTGAATAATTCATTATTTTATAGTGATTAAAGGTTAATTTAAAAACTTTTCCTACAGTATTTTAGCAAAAGAGGCTCATTCAAATCAAGTGCGATGTGGGATAGGAAGGTAGAGTATCTCAATATTCCATCGATAATGAATCGAGAATGAATAACGAATCAAGAATGACCCCTCTCAAAGAGATAACAACCTATATACATATATAAATCCAACAATAAACATTTCCTGACCTGGGCGACGTCTGGCAGTCAACCTATCGGCGTTACCTTGCTAGATCACGTTACGTATAACTCACGTCTCAACCCTCATATTCTTTAAATTATAACTATAAGTTTGAATCTAGTATTATAAAAATACAACAGTTTTTGGTCCTTCGAGCCAAGATGGTAATAAAGAAAGGAATTATACAGTCCACAAAAAGATGGAGAGCGGAAATAAGTCGCTTTCCGAGCCACTGAGACACAGCGAGAGGCTGAAGTTGAAGGGAAAGACGCAGCGAAAGGCTACGACGACATCGCACACGTGCCAAAAACGATATCCCTTCCTCCGAAGTCCATTGCCGATATGGAGCGAGTTCCTAAGACCACAAGGAAGTCCACCATCGATATCAAAGGCTTCCATACGACAATTCCTCCGTTGGAAACTGACCGTCAAGCAGAAATTTCACGGTCAATTCGAAGTGGATCAAGTCAAACTACGGCATGGATCAGGATGACAGTACTTGAGTACGCCATAAAGTTAAAGGAGTTTGAATTTAGAGAAGAGCAGGAACAGCTAGCCGGAGTTATTGGACCTGCAACTAGCGCATCAGTTGGCCCGTTTAGAGGAGGCTTCTGGAGAGGGCTCCAAAGCTTCGTCGATATATGAATTAGACAAGCCAGACATGCAAAACTGGCTTGATGGTAAAACTCCTTCCTCCTTCCTCCTTCCTCAACTATCGCAAATGTTGATTGGACAGTCTCTACCGCGAGACCTACCCATATTTGAGGGATGCACTTTGTAATTTTACTAACAAGGAAAACTAAGCTGGATTGCAAATGTGTTTAAAAGGCAGTACCAAAAAAAAAATAACACAATCGCTACTTATAATGATAGAAAATGTGGAGAAAGTGATCGAGCTCTTGCAATGTAGGTTAGTAGACCAGAACATATTATATTCCTTTTGATTTCGAAATTGAAACATTTTATGAACCTTAAGGTCGATCAGGTAGACCAATTAATAGAATTTTCTGATGAAGTCAAAAATTTTGTGACAACCATTCAATGTTTAGATGAGGAGGAATATCTTCACAATCCAATGCTTCTATGGGAATTGGTAAACAAATTACCCATTTCCTATAAAACGAGCTAGATTGAACATGTTCTTAGAATTCAACCAAAATTCAAATTATTAGAATTTGCCAGCTGACAATGGTAAAGGTGACAATAAGGGTGACAGATGACATAATCTAAAGACCACAACGAAGAACGGGAAATTTACTGCCACTTTGATGACCCCAGACAAGGGAAGTGCGAAAAGGTCTTTTTGCTGCTGTCAAACCAGTGTTCCATTTAACTACTTGTCCCAAATTTAATTCTGGATATTTAGAATAAGACAAATTGTCAAAAAAATAAAACGTCAGTATCAGTATTATAAAGTAAAAAAGAGTAAACCAATCACACCGATCATGGGACAATTACCTAAATTTAGGGTAGAACGCACTATATGACCGTTTGTAAGGACAGGGGTGGATTATTTTGGACTACTAGAAATAAAGGTTGGGCGAAAACATGAAAAACGCTATGGTGTGATTTTTACGTGTATGGCTATTAGGGCTTACACTTGGATAAGGCACACGACTTGACTACTAGCGAATTTATTAATGTTTTAAGACAGTTTAGGATTTCCAGACAAAATATTTTGCGACAATGCGAAGAAATTTCATTTTAATCCCGCACTAGCTCCTAACGTGGGTGGTAGCTGGGAGCGGGAATCTTAAAAATAAAAGTGTATTAAGAACCTTTTTATTAGAATGTGAAAATATCTTAAACTCACGTCCTCTTACTCACATATAGACAGATGCCGCAGATATGGAAGAACTAACTCCTAATCATTTTTTAATTGGTCCAAACTACGCCTCTACGACTTGTACGACAACTGAATCTGATCTTAATTTGTTGTCATCATGGCGTGCCGCTCAAAAAATGACAGACATCTTTTGACAGCGGTGGACAAGAGAGTATGTTCCTACTTTAGTCAAGAGAACCAAATGGTTCACCGAGCAAAATCCAGTTAGACGCAGTCATTTTAGTGGATCCTGGCGGGCCCAGTAGTAGTTGGCCTAAAGGGCTGATAGAGGCGATCTATCCGGCGAGA
Organism: Neocrepidodera transversa; assembly: GCA_963243735.1. Taxonomy (NCBI): domain Eukaryota; kingdom Metazoa; phylum Arthropoda; class Insecta; order Coleoptera; family Chrysomelidae; genus Neocrepidodera; species Neocrepidodera transversa. The sequence continues at coordinate 3,770,670 of OY725353.1, forward strand.
GATGGCAGTATTGGCATGGTGGACGTCAAAAACTGTCATGGAATGATTTTGCGTAGACCGGTGTAGAAGATCATTCCATTAGCTCATAGTAATCAACTATGTTGATTACTGGGGGAAGAAATGTTAAAGATAAATCAAGAAATCGATCGGTCGCCTTAGTAATGATATACTTTTGTTGTTAAAAAAACCTTATATTTATTCGAATTTTAAAAATAGTTTGAATCTAGTATTATAAAAATATAACAAAATAATTAAAACGTATAGAGATGAATTATTTTCATCATTTATTGGATTAATATTTGATTGTGTATAAAAAAAAAATTTGAGCCGTTTGGTAAAATACTTATCATATTTTCGTTCCTATATAGCGATAGGGCTTGTTCCTTCCCAATGACTATCTGTTATGGGCATGTTTCCAAATGGATCCGTATCCAAAAAGGGCTGTATTTTAGGAAAATGCATAGAAGGACCAACTGCCTAAAACATTGGACCAAATTATTTATATTTATCTTTGCAGATAAAAAAATGATTATATTTTTGATATATTATATCAATGTTAAAAAAATAACATCGGAGAACATACCAGGTCATTTCGATATTACAAAAATTCACGTACAGGAAAACAGTATCAAATTTTAATTATAAAAATAGTAACAGTGTCTAAAAAATTGGTAATCTAAATAGTCAGTGAAAAATTTCTAAAACAGATGACATCATAGAATTGAACATATAAATCGTAGTTATTTTCTCTTGTTGAAGCGGTGGAAAATATAACCAATCAAAAAATGCCTACGAATAGAAATAACAATCTTGAACCAAAAAGTAAATGAAAACTGATAGTTTTTGGTCGAATATCTAAAAGAAATATCGGTTGTGTCACCCCAGAAATTGTCCGGCTAGGCTGTGGAAAATGTCAATAATTAGTTATGAATGACTTTGGAATGACAGCTGATTCCCAAGGTTATTCGATAATAAAGATAAACGAAGATGGGAAAGATGATTATTGATTCCATTCATCAATCATTCCTAAATACGCAGGTTCGACATTTTTCTTATTTTTTTTATTTTAACTTATTAAAAAATAATATTTACGTCCGCTGTAAGTATTTTAAAATCAAGGATCGACGAGAGGCTGGAAAACGTACCTGTACGCGAGACTAGACGGTGTGACGTCAGTAGCCATGAACACTTCACCCCTGGCAGGCTGCTGCGCTGTATTCACGATACACACACATACAATCTCCAACTGGATATCTGGTATTGAACTGTAACGCCCTTTGCGTCATCAAGCGGTATTTTAGCGCCTTAGTCTAGATTTCGGATTGCCTCGGGCGCCACCTTCTGGTTATAGTGTAAAGATCACTTGCACTGGCAGCTTCAGTGGAAAAAAATACTCCAGGAGTCGTAATGCATCGATAAGACCATTAGTGGCTAGAAGGGCGGCCTTTACTTGCCCTCTAAGTTGAATACCTGGATATTTGCCGCTGCTGATATCACAAATAAATAAATACAAAATAACTGTTTATTAAATACCAATTCCGGCTAAGGAAAACGTGTGCAAAGGTTCTTTTCTCGGATGATACAGGCATTTATTCCGGTCTGGCATAGTAGTCGGATGACTCCGGTACAACTGGAATTGGCTTCGCTCCCTTTAGCTTGATCTGTCTCTAAACGTCGAGGGACTGCCACTGGAACTCGGACTAACACTGCTACTTGAATTGCAGATAACTGTAAATCTAGTGACGTGCGCCATTTAATTTAGGAGGATGCAGCAAGCCAACTAACACAAAAATCATACAGACAGCACAATCAAAAATACTACGTATGATTGCACTATTGTACATATCAAATTCTACTATCCATAGAATCGCTTTCATAACGGAGGTCATAAAAAAGCATGCACATGGATAAAGGGCTCATATAGTATATTATATACCAAAGGATTACAGTATATCTTTCAATACCGAGGGTGAAGATTGTTTTCCGAGCGTAGCGGGACTAAAGTACTAGTTTCACTCCCCGCGGTGTAAAAAATATATTAACCCTCCAACCTATGGAACGAAGAAGACTGAAATAACGGTGACCAGAAGATCTTTGTAGATAAAATATTTTTACTCCCATTACTGGATGGTTCCCCATACAAGAAGACAACAACAACAACAACAACAACCATCATATTTACTTATTAATCTGTAAATTATTGAGTAGATTGTAAATAAGTAATAAATTTATTAAAAAAAAAACATAAATTAATTGTAAAAGCTTTAGCTTTTAGGGTTCACTTGTAAGACCAGAATATATAGGAACAATATTATTATTAGTGAGAGTAAAATAAAAGTCAACAGGCAGAAAAAAATCGGGCCACAAGCGGCGCAATAAAAATCTTAAGATTCCTATAGACCCTTTCTGATGTTTAATTCATAAAAGAAGCTACAATTTTATTTCAGCTTATTATTATTATTATTATTATTATTATTATAATTTTTGGTGAAAAATAAACTTAAATGTAAAACAAAAACTGTCCGTAGCTCATAGTATTCCATTTCACTGTGTAATGTATTGCTTCGTTCGATTCCGCCTTAATAACGAAAGGGAGAAAGACACGTTTTTCTTCGTCATGAGGGATGAAAATGCCTAGGAAGTTATTGTTACTTGGAAATTTACTATCTCGTACTAAATTACTGGTGTATTGGTTGTCAGAACGCCAGACATACACTTAAGTTAAAATTGTTAAAAGCTAAAATGGATAAGATAGGTCGAGTTTTTAATTGAAAATAAGTTATTTAGGGAGGTTTTTTTTTATTAGTATTTAGGATAAAAAAATGAATTTTTATTAGATTCTTATATACTTTTTTCTCAATTAATTTGTAACCTTTAAAATGGTATACAATAAGGAGCTATACGTCGCTTATATTGATTACACTCTTTTTGCAAAAAAAAACACAAAACCTGTATGAGTAGATAAGCTAGGAAAGTTCTGGTGTACTCCTTATGGAAAATAACATATGAAGTCCCTTCTGTTAATATTTGTCACACTCAAGGAGACTGTCGGTTCTGGCAGGTTTTATCAGGTCTTGAATAGATTATAACAGCTCTAGAACAGCTTTTATACAGGTTTCGAACAGCTTTTAAAAGTTCTCAAATAACTTTTATTAGGTTTGGTCTCCGCGCGATTTGCTTAGCGATTTCGCATGTTATTGTCCATAAGGAGTGCGCCAGAACTGCCATAGCTTATCTACTTACATACCTATATACATACCTATATAATATAAATATAATATAAAAAGTAATGCTGTGGGGTTCCATAATGATTTTTTAAAATGAATTCATCTTATAGTTGATTATCTCCTAGATCATATAACTTTTATTTTCTAGCTTCTCAGATAAGGCCAACTAGTATACTGCCAATCCTTTCCTAAAGCATTAAAAAAAATTCTAAAAGATCAAGTGGTGATTTTTATGGAAGAAGAGATACTATCTCCTCACCAGTCAGCTTTTAGAGCTTATTACAGCACTACCACTGCATTACTTCTTCTTCTTTTAATGCCTCAGCTGCCTGGGCTATTTCGGCCTAACTACTGCATTAGCTTCGATAACTGATGACATATTTAAGGTAACTGATAGTGGAAAGCTCACTTGTTTCATGCTACTTGATTCCAGCAAAGCTGTTTATGCTTTGGACCATTCATTATTGATTAAAAAACTTTTGTATTTTGGATTTTTACCTAGTGCAACTAATATTTTAAGTCGCTACCTTGGATGGAAACGATTTTTTGATTTTTTTTTAAATGGTGAGAGCACCAATTCTACATATTCTACAAAGTTTATAAATTTTGAATCAAAAAACACTAAGAAATTAAACTTTGCACATAAAGACTTGACGAAATGGTTTATATATTCACAAATAAAAGATAGCAGTAGGTACATAATCAGAAAGTGAAAAAAATTAACAAAAAAAATTTTACATAAAAAATTTAGAGGCTGTATTAAAATTTTTCAAAATTATTTCATTTTAACAAAAATTGATAGAAAGATAATCTAAGGGGCGTAAATTCCAGAAAGTAAACAATTCGTGTATCTTTTGTCTGGTGATATGGTTGGATAAAAATCTAAACCATCATAACTGAACGATTTATGAATATTAGTATTGATAACTGTTGAAAAAACACTAGACTGCGAGCGTTATTTTTAAATTCTTAGATTTTCTCGAAGGACCAAACTTTTTAGGTAGAAGTTAAACCAATATGAATGTTAAATAAAAATAGTATTTGAAATAAGAATGTAATTTTTATTCCATAAGTACAAACATGAATAGAAAAATCATAAAGCAGCACATTAATTTAAATTATGAAACCGAAACATAAATATTTAAATAGTACCACTTCACTAACTGTAAAAAATATTTACATTTTTTCTTGTTACGAAAACTTTTTGGCTGCAGTTAATTACCCACCATTTTACTTAGTTGAAGAAATTTTTTTGCTCTATTGAATGCGACTGCATCCTTTCACAGTCGGTATGCGAGAGAGAATTATTGTGCTTTTAGAGGAGGGTTGCTGGTTTTTTATTGGTAGGAGACATGTGACGTGGTATGTAACTAGCCTTGAATTCAGAATCTTAGCGGGAAGAAATATATCGGGATAATATGAGAGAAAGATAAGCTTGCATAGCAACAGTCGCTTTTGTTTTATTTAACGGTAGATTGCAAGTAGACAGAAAAAAGTCTGAGAGAAAGACGGAATAATATTGTGTTAATTTTAAATCTATTTTTAGATTTTAATATATTAAAATATACAATAATAGACATTAGTATGAACTTAAAGTTTAATATTATTAATTTTAAAAGAAATATGAATTATTTTTTATTATCCAATAACGTAACTGTCTAATTTTATTGATTTATTATTTAAAAGTTATCAGTAATCAAATATTCTTAACATTTCTAATATCTTCAATTTTTAAACATTTCCGGACCAATAACCGCAGAATCAAATTAATATTAAAGAAAAATATAATATTGCGACAAAGTTTTAATTAGATTTTAATAAGTTCGCAAAGTTTCCAAAACGTAATTTATTTGTTGAAAATATGAAATTAATTCATCTTCACGTTTAGCATTTCATCCGGTCCCCCGTATACGCGATCCCAGTTATTACGAAACTATCCAAACATTGTGTAGAAAATTCATTTCCTCCCTCGAAAAAGGATATTCGAGCTTCCATGTATTTATTTGATTCGAGATCATTGATGCAGTCAAAACAATATTGCAGAGTCTTCGAAATTATGAAAGTTTCAAACTCGGATGCCTCTTCTAAGAGTAAATAACTCGAAAAGTTTCAGAACAATGTACAGTCTGGAATTTTTGATATACAGGAACTGGAGAATTTTAATATTGCGATACATAAAACAGGATGAAAAACGAAAAATTAGTCAATTTTTTAACAACGAAAAAAGTTTGTTGTTGTCATTTTCACCCTCCGTCACTTGAAAGCGTAACAAATTTAAGGGGCAGCAACATAGAGACGTAGAAGATATAAATCATTCATGTAGTATTAGAAGAGGTGCGTGAGGAACGCTGGATCCGTCATAACAATTTATATTGTGCGAAACCGGTTCGACTTGTTATATTTTATTGATGAAGCCTTTGAGAGAATATAAATTATAAATCATTTACTAAGATGAGTAAAATTAAGGGTGTGATGCTTGATTTTAATTAATATGAATAATTATTTCCTAGAACTTTGGTATTAGACCATCTTTAACAGGTGACTGAAAGGTAATAAAAATCTTGATAGTAAATAAAACATAAAAATTAATATTTTGAACAAATTTAAGTAATACACCCAGTATATATATTTTCCTGTTCGATTAATTTCCTTCGGCTTCAATCAACTTTGATTTAATTGTTTAATAAAGCACTATTGCGAGATTCTGCCCATTAGTGTATATTATTTGATATAACATTCTCCTATTGGTGCCAGTTTGTCGTATTTTCTTCTCTCTATTCTGCTTTCCATATTGTCAAATCTTATAATAATTCATCTACATGCAGACTTTAATAATCCACCTAAATTATTTTTTACTTCATTTATTCCCCTCTTTTTTTAATAACTTGTTTTTTTCTCCATTTATTTCTCCTCTTTTTTCTTACTATTGCTTTTTGCCTCATTTATTTACTCTCTTTTATACTTATACTTTGACCCATTTATTTTTCCCAATTTTTTTTCTCACACTTGTTTTTTGCCCCCTTTGTTGTCTCCTTAATTTTTCGCCCCCAGGTTTCCTAGTTTTTTTTAACATTTGCTTCGGATTTTTGAATTTATTCGATTTGTTTCGGTTTTCGTCGGTTTTTATCGATTTTTTTAAGTTTTTTCCATTTTTGTCGATTTTTTTTCGAATATTACCGATTTTTTTCCACATTTCTGGATATTTTTTTTTTAATTTCTTGATTATTTCCAAATATTTCGATATTTTTCAATTTTTTTTCCGATTTCTGTTTCAAATTTCTCGATTTTTGTCGATTTTCTCGATTTATTTTCCATTTTTCTCTATCTTTTTTGATTATTTTTCAGGATTTTTTCCACTTTTTTTTAACATTTCTCAACTTTCTTAATAATATTTATTTTTTCCGATTTTTTCAATATTTTACCCTTTTTTATTATCGATTTTTTTTCCGATTTCTTTTCAAATTTATTAATTTGTTTCCAATTTTTTTCACTATTTTTTTTATTTATTCAATTTTTATTAACTTTTTCCCATTTTTGCTTAATTTTTTCTCAATTTTTTTGTATTTTTTTCACATTTGTTTCGGATTTTTGAATCTATTCGATTTGTTTAGCTTTTTCTCGATTTTTATTATCGATTTTTTTTCCGATTTCTTTTCAAATTTATTAATTTGTTTCCAATTTTTTTCACTATTTTTTTTATTTTTTCAATTTTTATTAACTTTTTCCCATTTTTGCATAACTTTTTCTCAATTTTTTTGTATTTTTTTCACATTTGTTTCGGATTTTTGAATCTATTCGATTTGTTTAACTTTTTCTCGATTTTTATGGATTTTTTTAAATCTTTTCCATTTTTGTTGATTTTTTTCGAACATTTACGATTTATTTCCTTATTTCTCGATTTTTTTTTAACTTCCCGATTATTTCCGATTTTTTTTGATGTTTTTCCATTTTTTTTCGATTTTTTTTATTTCTTTTTTAGATTTTTTTACGATTTTTTCCATATTTCTCCATTTTTTGTCGGTTTTTATTTTAATTTTTCCATTATTTCTGGTTTTTTTCGATTTTTTTTGCTTTTCCGATTTCTTTTTTAAATAACTCGTTTTTTGTCGATTTTTATCTCTTTTTATTTGTTTAAATTGTTTTCCATTATTCTCGATCTTTTTTCCACATTTATCGATTTTTTTTAATTTCTTGATAATTTTCGATTTTTTCAATATTTCTCCTTTTTTTCTTTTCGATTTATCTCTTTTCCGATTTCTTTTTGAAATTTCTCGATGTTGTTATTTTTGTCGGTTTTTTTACGATTTTTTAAAAAAAATTTATTTTAATTTCGTAATTCCTATTTTTTCGAAATTTTTTCTTTTCGATTTCTCTCTTTTCCGATTTGTTTTCTCGATATTTTTACGATTTTTGTCGATTTCATTCGATTTGATTTTTTCTTTTTATATTAAATAGGGTAAAAAAACTAATAGTTATTTTTTTGTTGCTTCTGTTTAGTGTGAAATTTTACATTTTTATAATTTTTTTTTGTATCCCGTTAACCATATTTTTGAAAAAAATTGAACCTTCCAATTTTTGTCGCCATTTTTTTCCCCTGATTTAAATAAAAATTGGAATAACAGAGTCTAAAAATATTTACAATAAAACGTTTAGGAAAAAAAATAACGAAAAATTGTTATTTTAGCCACAACCCTAATTTTTTTTTTGTAATAAATCTTCTCAGAACCAGCCAATAAACACGGCCAATTAGGCTAATGCTCTTCCTTTTATTTATAACGAAATAGCAACAATGCGACATTTTAGAAAAGTAATGACGCAGAAAAAGGGGCCTTCCCATTGAGTTATCGCTACATGGAGAAATTAATCGCAGACCGGTTGCCATCACTAATGGACACTGGCGGCTTAATGCGACAACCCATCGCTACTTTATTTCCTCTAATATAAATTTTCTCACTTATGTTTTATACACTTTTAGATGCAAAATTAATTAAGAATACAAAATCTAAAAATTTTCCTGAAAAATTTCAGATCTAATTTCGTCAAGGAAATGTTTGGATACATTTGAGTTGCTGGAAAAATAACATTTCCAGTTATCCCGAATTTTATCGACTTTCAGAAGAGCCACTTGAGGAAAATGTGGTTTTATACAAACGGGAAATCCGTTATTGTCGTTCGAATGACATCTGGAAAATGATTTTTATTCTAAATGTTTTATTTTCAAAGAAAACAAACAAACCTTATTGTTCGGGAAAAACAACATTCCAAGCCGGTGTGTAATTGATTCTCTGTTCTTTTTCTAACCGCATTTAAATTTTAAAACAACAAATTATGATCGAAGCCAAAGAAAATTAATCGAACGGGAAAATATATGTATCAATTTCTTCGTTTAAATTGTTACCAGGAGCAAAATCATGCAGATTACTCGGTTTAAATAATTAAATATTAAACAATTCGTACACAGTGCTTGGATAAACAATTATATATCAAATAATCCACACTAAAGGGAAAAATCTCACAATAATGCTTCAATAAATAACTAAACATCAAATAGTGTACACTAAGGGGCAGAATCTCGCAACAGTGCTTTAGTAAACAATCAAATATCAACTAAATTAATTTTTTTTTTTAATTTTTTAAATTCATTAATCACAATACTTGAATTTGAAAACTGGAATTTAGGGGTAATTGATTCTCTGTTTTTTTTCTCTAACCGCATTTAAATTTTAATGCAACAAATTATGATCGAAGCCAATGAAAATTAATCGAACGGGAAAATATTCATACTGTGTGTATCAGTTTTTTCGTTTAAATTGATACGAAGGGCAAAATCATGCAGAGTACTCGGTTTAAACAATTCGCACTCAGGGGCAGTCCCATGCAACAGAACTTGAATAAACAATTAAATGTTAAATAATCCACACTGAAAGGAAAAATCTCACAACTGTGATTAAATAAATAATTAAATATCAAATAATCTACACTAACGGGAAAAATCTCGCAACAGTGTTTTAGTAAACAATCAAACCAAGGTTTTTTGTTGAAATTTTTTTAATTCTTTAATCAATCCTTAAATTGAAAATTGGAATTTGGTAGCCGGTGAGCAATTGAAAATGTACAAACTATGTGTGTCACTTTTTTCTTTTAAATTGTTACTAAGGGCAAAATCATGCAGAGTACTCGGTTTAAACAATTTGAACTCAGGGACAGTCTCAGGCAACAGTAGTTCAATAAACAATTAAATATCAACTAATCTACACTGAAACGAAAAATCTCACAACAGTGCTTAAATAAATAATTAAATATCAAATAATCTACACTAACGGGAAAAATCTCGCAACAGTGTTTTAGTAAACAATCAAACCAAGGTTTTTTGTTGAAATTTTTTTAATTCTTTAATCAATCCTTAAATTGAAAATTGGAATTTAAGGGTAGCTGGTGGGCAACTGATTCTTTGTTTTTTTTCTAAACGCATTTAAATTTTAAAACAACAAATTATGATCGAAGACAAAGGAAATTAAACAATTAAATATTAAATAATTTGCACTTAAGAGCAGCCTCACGCAATAGTCTTCAATAAACAATTAAATATCAAATAATCCACACTGAAGAGAAAAATCTCACAACAGTGCTTAAATAAATAATACCTTGCTTTACTCGAGTAAACGTGTTACAATTTGTGCTTATGCTTTTAATGTTGCTTTTTGGTTAAAAGGTAAATTTTAAATGTTCGAGGATTAATATTTTTTAGTCAGTTAGGCTGTTTGGGATTTACAAAAAAGTTGTGAGAAAATATGAAAATTTTTTTTGAGGGGAAATTTGAGACGAAAAATTGTGAAATTACCAAAAAAGTGACAAATTTGAGACAAAAAAGAAAAAATGGGAAATTTATAAAAAAAAACAATTAATAAAAAAAGTGGGAGAAAAAGTCCTTAAAAATATAGATGAGAGAGAAAAGAGAGAAAATGTCCATGTGAAAAGAGGGGAAAAAGTAAAAAAAGTGACAAAATTAAGACAGAAAATTGGCTATAATTTTAACTGAAAAAAGTGACAAAAACAAGATAAAAAATAGGGGAAATTTTCTACTGAAAAGAGGGGATAAATAAATGAAACAAAAAACGAGTGTAAGAAAAAAGAGATTAAATAAATTGAGCAAAAAAGTGCCAGAAAAAAAGGGGAGAATAAATGGAGTAAAAACCAAGAATGAGACAAAAAGAGGGAAAAAATAAAGGGAGCAAAAAATAAATGTGAAAAAACAAAGAGGAAATAAATTACCAAAAAAAAAAGTGACAAAGTTGTGAGAAAAGAGGGAAAACTTATCAAAGAAAAATGGGAAAGTAAAAAAAAAAATTAATAAAAAAAGTGGGAGAAAAAGTCCTTAAAAATATAGATGAGAGAGAAAAGAGGGAAAATTTCCGTGTGAGAAGAGGGGAAAAAATTAAAAAAAGGTACAGAAAAGTGGCTATAATTTTAAGTTAGAAAAGTGACAAAAACAAGAGAAAAAATGGGGGAAATCTTCCAGTAAAAAGAGGGGATAAATAAATGAAACAAAAAAAATGAATGTAAGAAAAAAGAGATAAAATAAATTGAGCAAAAAAGTGCCAGAAAAAAAAGGGAGAATAAATGGAGTAAAAACCAAGAATGAGACAAAAAGAGGGAAAAAATAAAAGGAGCAAAAAATAAATGTGAAGAAACAAAGAGGGAATAAATTACCAAAAAAAAAAGTGACAAAGTTGTAAGAAAAGAGGGAAAACTTATTAAAGAAAAATGGTAAAGTAAAAAAAAAATTAATAAAAAAAGTGGGAGAAAAAGTCCTTAAAAATATAGATGAGAGAGAAAAGAGGGAAATTTTCCGTGTGAGAAGAGGGGAAAAAATTAAAAAAAGGTACAGAAAAGTGGCTATAATTTTAAGTTAGAAAAGTGACAAAAACAAGAGAAAAAATGGGGGAAATTTTCCAGTAAAAAGAGGAGATAAATAAATGAAACAAAAAAACGAATGTAAGAAAAAAGAGATAAAATAAATTGAGCAAAAAAGTGCCAGAAAAAAAGGGGAGAATAAATGGAGTAAAAACCAAGAATGAGACAAAAGTGGGAAAAAATAAAGGGAGCAAAAAATAAATGTGAAAAAACAAAGAGGGAATAAATTACCAAAAAAAAAGTGACAAAGTTGTGAGAAAAGAGGGAAAACTTATTAAAGAAAAATGGGAAAGTAAAAAAAAAATAATAATAAAAGTGGGAGAAAAAGTCCTTAAAAATATAGATGAGAGAGAAAAGAGGGAAAATTTCCGTGTGAGAAGAGGGGAAAAAATTAAAAAAAGGTACAGAAAATTGGCTATAATTTTAAGTTAGAAAAGTGACAAAAACAAGAGAAAAAATGGAGGAAACTTTCCAGTAAAAAGAGGGGATAAATAAATAAAACAAAAAAACGAATGTAAGAAAAAAGAGATAAAATAAATTGAGCATAAAAGTGCCAGAAAAAAAGGGGAGAATAAATGGAGTAAAAACCAAGAGTGAGACAAAAAGAGGGAAAAAATAAAGGGAGCAAAAAATAAATGTGAAAAAACAAAGAGGGAATAAATTACCAAAAAAAAAAGTGACAAAGTTGTGAGAAAAGAGGGAAAACTTATTAAAGAAAAATGGGAAAGTAAAAAAAAAAATTAATAAAAAAAGTGGGAGAAAAAGTCCTTAAAAACATAGATGAGAGAGAAAAGAGGGAAAATTTCCGTGCGAGAAGAGGGGAAAAAATTAAAAAAAGGGACAGAAAATTGGCTATAATTTTAAGTTAGAAAAGTGACAAAAACAAGAGAAAAAATGGGGGAAATTTTCCAGTAAAAAGAGGGGATAAATAAATGAAACAAAAAATCGAATGTAAGAAAAGAGAGATAAAATAAATTGAGCATAAAAGTGCCAGAAAAAAAGGGGAGAATAAATGGAGTAAAAACCAAGAATGAGACAAAAAGAGGGAAAAAATAAAGGGAGCAAAAAATAAATGTGAAAAAACAAAGAGGGAATAAATTACCAAAAAAAAAAGTGACAAAGTTGTGAGAAAAGAGGGAAAACTTATTAAAGAAAAATGGGAAAGTAAAAAAAAAAATTAATAAAAAAAATGGGAGAAAAAGTCCTTAAAAATATAGATGAGAGAGAAAAGAGGGAAAATTTCCGTGTGAGAAGAGGGAAAAAAATTAAAAAAAGTGACAGAAAATTGGCTATAATTTTAAGTTAGAAAAGTGACAAAAACAAGAGAAAAAATGGGGGAAATTTTCCAGTAAAAAGAGGGGATAAATAAATGAAACAAAAAATCGAATGTAAGAAAAGAGAGATAAAATAAATTGAGCATAAAAGTGCCAGAAAAAAAGGGGAGAATAAATGGAGTAAAAACCAAGAGTGAGACAAAAAGAGGGAAAAAATAAAGGGAGCAAAAAATAAATGTGAAAAAACAAAGAGGGAATAAATTACCAAAAAAAAAGTGACAAAATTGTGAGAAAAGAGGGAAAACTTATCAAATAAAAATGGGAAAGTAAATAAAAATTAATAATAAAAGTGGGAGAAAAAGTCCTTAAAAACATAGATGAGAGAGAAAAGAGGGAAAATTTCCGTGCGAGAAGAGGGGAAAAAATTAAAAAAAGGGACAGAAAATTGGCTATAATTTTAAGTTAGAAAAGTGACAAAAACAAGAGAAAAAATGGGGGAAATTTTCCAGTAAAAAGAGGGGATAAATAAATGAAACAAAAAATCGAATGTAAGAAAAGAGAGATAAAATAAATTGAGCATAAAAGTGCCAGAAAAAAAGGGGAGAATAAATGGAGTAAAAACCAAGAGTGAGACAAAAAGAGGGAAAAAATAAAGGGAGCAAAAAATAAATGTGAAAAAACAAAGAGGGAATAAATTACCAAAAAAAAAGTGACAAAATTGTGAGAAAAGAGGGAAAACTTATCAAATAAAAATGGGAAAGTAAATAAAAATTAATAATAAAAGTGGGAGAAAAAGTCCTTAAAAACATAGATGAGAGAGAAAAGAGGGAAAATTTCCGTGCGAGAAGAGGGGAAAAAATTAAAAAAAGGGACAGAAAATTGGCTATAATTTTAAGTTAGAAAAGTGACAAAAACAAGAGAAAAAATGGGGGAAATTTTCCAGTAAAAAGAGGGGATAAATAAATGAAACAAAAAATCGAATGTAAGAAAAGAGAGATAAAATAAATTGAGCATAAAAGTGCCAGAAAAAAAGGGGAGAATAAATGGAGTAAAAACCAAGAGTGAGACAAAAAGAGGGAAAAAATAAAGGGAGCAAAAAATAAATGTGAAAAAACAAAGAGGGAATAAATTACCAAAAAAAAAAGTGACAAAGTTGTGAGAAAAGAGGGAAAACTTATTAAAGAAAAATGGGAAATTAAAAAAAAAATTAATAAAAAAAGTGGGAGAAAAAGTCCTTAAAAATATAGATGAGAGAGAAAAGAGGGAAAATTTCCGTGTGAGAAGAGGGAAAAAATTAAAAAAAGGGACAGAAAATTGGCTATAATTTTAAGTTAGAAAAGTGACAAAAACAAGAGAAAAAATGGGGGAAATTTTCCAGTAAAAAGAGGGGATAAATAAATAAAACAAAAAAACGAATGTAAGAAAAAAGAGATAAAATAAATTGAGCATAAAAGTGCCAGAAAAAAAGGGGGGAATAAATGGAGTAACAAAAAGACAAAAACATGGAAAAAATAAAGAGGGCAATAAATAAATATAAAAAACAAATAGGGAATAAATGACCAAAAAATGAAGAAGAGGTGAAACAGAAGAATTCGAAATAAATAAAGATAATTTCAGCCAAGTTGTTCAATTTGGCTCCAGAATTTTAAGAAACCTACAAAATGGAAATCTGACAACAACAAAAAGTAAACCTAATAAGAAAATAAAAACTAATACCGATACAATCTATCTTTTCGGAAAAAGTGCAAACAACGTGACAAGCAGAAATCGAAACCCGTCTCGTCGTCTGCTTAGACACGGGTGAAAATCAGTGTTGACACAAAAGTTTGATGTACATACGGGCATCCCCTTGCTCATCCATCAACATAAGTATTGACCAATCGCATACAGGGGACGATATATCGTGATATCTTATCGTCACCGACACAGTCAGATACACACACACACACACACATTTCGGCATTTCACCGAATGACATGCACTTTGGAATTCATATCGTCGCTTTCTCGACTTTGATATGGATCGATGGAATAAATTTTTAGGGTGTAGGGGAAATCTGGAATCTTGCGATCTTATCAATTATTTTATCTCATTATTTTAGTATTCTTCACATTAATTTTTTTAGTCTTAACTTCCTAATTTCTTCTTTAATATCCTTTAGTATTTTTTTCATGATTGTCTTTTTTTTATTACTAATACTATGTCATTTCCATATGCAATTAGTTAACTTCTTGTTGTTCTCAAATTTCCCTTTTGTATCTTTCTTAAAACGAATTATAGAGCCAAATTGATTTTTTTTTTTTTTTTGTATTACAACTATTATCCTGAGTTGTGGAGGCGGGAATCTTTTAAAGACACCCCACGCTGGTTTAATGCGTGAGGTAGTGTTGGACTCTCCCCTGATCGCTCTGCAAGCAGAGTCAGGGGCATACCAACTAAACCCTCCTCGGTTATATATCCTTTTGTTTGTTGAGGTTTTCTTGGACCCTGCTGTAGGAGATCTAGTCTCCTTTTCAGGGGTAGTAGTGGGTGGTTTTGTCCTGAAAAATAGAAAGTGTTAGAAAAAAAAGCTTAGGTTGGAAGGAATGTATGTTGGATACTTACGAGCCTCCCCTGGGGGGAGGCTCAGAAGGGTGGAGCGATCTGGGTGTCGGTGGGGTGGGCGAGCTCATCGGATGCTCAGAGGGGCTTCCTCCAATAGACCTAGGAGCTCGTCCGGAAGATCTATGTCTTCTGTTGCTTCGCTAAGGATTCTGATGTTGGGTTGGATGAGTTTGATCTTGGGTTTCCTGGGGAATGGTCTTCGGTTCCTTTCAGCTGTCCAGCGAATCCTTAGAGTTTCTTTGGAGTGGGTGTTTGAGTCGTCCAATCTTCTCCCGACGTACCCGCTTCGGAGTTTTTTTAGCCTGGAAATGATAGATGGGATATTAGTGCGTTGGTATATTTGGTTGGAGGGGAAGCGGAATGGGAGGTAGGATGAACGTCTGAGGATCCTCCTCTCAGTTGCCGTAATGGCGTGCAGGAGACGAGGAGGTAGGGAAACGAAATTTAGAGCTCTGTAGTCTAGGACAGGGCGGATGAAGGTTTTGTAGGTGTGTAGCAATGTCATTGGGTTACACCTGCCGAGACGACCCCCAAGGGCCCCGAGGAGAGAGGTTCGCCTTCTGATTCTATCGAGAACCTTTTGGACTTCATTCTCCCAATTGAGCGTACGCGTGAAGCATACACCCAAGTAGGTGACTGAGTCCGAAGGGACGAGTCAGCCAAATTGAACAACGTGACTGACTTTATTTATTTTGAATTCTTCTCTTTCATCTATTTCATCCCTATTTTCTTCAAGTTCTTTAGTTTTTTTCCTGTAATTTTATTAGTTTCTTCTAATTAGTGATAACGAGTCTAGCCAAATGTTTCTGGTACTCTAATTTACTTCTCAATGTCATTAAATAGTACTTCAACATAACCTCGTACTAGTGCCAGGGTAAAACCCTACAAAACACCCCGATAATTTCGATAGCAGCACGTATTTGTCTTTACAAAAAT
Source organism: Neocrepidodera transversa (assembly GCA_963243735.1). Taxonomy (NCBI): domain Eukaryota; kingdom Metazoa; phylum Arthropoda; class Insecta; order Coleoptera; family Chrysomelidae; genus Neocrepidodera; species Neocrepidodera transversa. The sequence continues at coordinate 3,786,625 of OY725353.1, forward strand.
AGTAAGAAACTAATGGTAGAATAAATTGGGTTAGAGTTCTTGGTTTCGGTTAATTTTTGTTGGTTTTTTCCTATTTTTTCTAAATTTTTTCTCGATTTTCTTGTATTTTCTCCACATTTCCATTTTTTTCAATTTTTTCAGATTCCATATTTTTTCCCAATTTATTTGATTTACTTCCGATGTTTTTTGGATTTTTGCTGATTTTTTCTGATTTTTTTTTTCAATGTTTGTTCAAATTTCTTCACCATTTAGAATTTTATTCGATTTTTTTTTTCCACTTTATTTGAATTTTTTCAATTTTTGTTAATTTTTTTCCATTTATTCTCAATGTTTTCCGATTTTTTTATATTTTTTCCACATTTCTATTTTTTTCCAATTCCCCATAATAATAATAATAATAATAATAATTCTTTATTTTCCATAGGACAATCATAATTGTATAGGATTCGTCAATATATATAATAAAAATATATATAATAATATTTTTGTTGTTTTTGTTATTTTTTCCCATTTTTTTTTCAATTTTTTCTCGATTTTTTTGTTTTTTCACACATTTCTCGATTTTTTTTTAATTTCTCGGTTATTTTCGATTTTTTCGATATTTTTCTTTTTTTTTTCGTTTTTTTTCGTTGCCGATTTCTTTTTCAAATTTCTCGATTTTCGTCGATTTTTCTTAATTTCTTTATTTTTTCACGATTTTTGTTTTCGATTTTTTCAATATTTTTCCTTTTTCCTTATCGATTTATTTTTCAGATTTATCAATTTTTTTCACTTTTTTTGGGTTTTTTCTCATTTTTTTTCTTGATTTTTTTGTATTTTTTCCACATTTGCTTCGGATTTTTGAATTAAGTCAATTAGTTTCAATTTTTGTCGAATATTTCCGATTCGTTTCCACATTTCTCGATTTTTTTTTAATTTCTCGATTATTTCCGATTTTTTTCGATATCTTTTAATTTTTTTTAGATTTTTTGTTCTTTTCCTATTTATTTTTCTAATTTTTGCTGATTTTTATCAATTTGTCTAAATTGTTTTTCATTCTTTTCGATTTTTTCACAATTTTTTCCAATTTATTTCCACCTTTCTCGATTTTTTTTATTTTCTCTATTGTTTCCGATTTCTTCAATATTTTTCCTGTTTTTCTTATCGATATTTTTTCTTTTCCGTTTTCCTTATCAAATTTATCAATCTTTATCGATTTTCATCGATTTCTTTAAATTGTTTTTCATTTTACTCGATCTTTTTCGATTTTTCCCGACTGTCAGATGGTTTTTTCCAATTTTTTTCCACATTTCACGAGTTTTTTTAATTCCTCCATTATATGCGATTTTTCAATATTTTTCCTTTTCGATTTTTCACATTTCCGATTTCTTTTTCAAGTTTCTTGACTTTTTTTTGATTTAATCCGATTTAATTACATTTTTGCCACTTGTTTCTTTTCATATGGAATGTTTTTTCAATTTTTTATCAGTTTTTTGTATTTTTTCCACATTTGATTCGGATTTTGAAGTTTATTCAATTTTTTTCAATTTTTGTCGATTTTTTTAATTGTTTTACATTTTTGTCGATTTTTTTTCGAATGTTTCCGATTTGTTTCCAAATTTCTCGATTTTTTTTTAATTTCTCGATTATTTCCAATTTTTTCTATATTTTTCTATTTATTTTTAATTTTTTCACTTGTCCGATTTCTATTTCAAGTTTGTCGATTTTTTCGATATTTGGATGTTTTCAATTGTTTTCTATTTTTCTCAATTTTTTCGATTTTTGTGGATTTTTATCGATTATTTTCAATTGTTTTCCATTTTCTCGATTTTTTGATTTTTTCTTTCCGATTTTTTCCATACTTCTCGTTTTTTTTTTATTTCTCCATTATTTCCGATTTTTTTTTTTTGCTTTTCCGATTTCTTTTTTAAATTTCTCGATTTTTATCGATCTTTATCGATTTGTTTAAATTGTCCATTTTTTTTCCACATATTTCCACATTTATTTTCATTTCTTATTTCTCGATTATTTTCCCATTTTTTTTTTCTATATTTTTCTATTTATTTTTTCACTTGTCTGATTTCTTTTTCAAGTTTCTCGATTTTTTTACAATTATTTTATAAAAAGTTCAAATTGTTAAAAACAAAATCGATAAAAGTATCTTGAATACTATTAGAAAGAGAATGACAAATGCTTTTAGCATTTCAGTCTTACAGAATTATTTCAGCTACTTTCAGGAACAAATATTTCGAATTGTAAAATCAAATATTTCATTCAATTTTAATTTTTTTTTTCTTGATGATTTTCAATGTTAAATTGTGAATATTGAATAAACGAGCAAATATTTTCATTATGAAAAGTTTTAATGAAGGAAATTGTGTTTTTATTATCTTATTCAGGAATTGAAGCGCCGGTATAGATGTTGATTTTTCGACGGGTAAATATTTATGGTATGAAGCTTAAAAATACCCTTAGAGCTTTTAGTATGTTGATTGAATGCTTTGATAATTAAACATTGGCGTATCTATTAATAAATAATCAAAAAATCATTATAAATATTAAATTTTTATTGACGAAAATAACAAATACGAAATATTCAAGTATTTTGAGTGTACCTCTACCTTAAATTTTCAATATAAACTTTCACAATGAGGGAAGTTTAAAAGTTTCAAGTACTCCCTTGACTACGTTTATTAATGTTCACTACTAAATATTAAACATGGAAAAAGTTTTCGTCATTACGCGCTTTCGAAGCAAATTTGGCTGAAACTTTAATCAGTATTAGTTTTCCAATTTTTCATTTGTTGCTTTATTTTATTTCAGGAAAATATTGAGTTTTTTGTTTAATTTCTGTTTTATAAATAAAGTTTTTAGTTTTATTACGGGAATTAATATATAAAGTTTTTTTTTGATAAAAAATATTAAAATTAATAATATTTAAAAAAAATTGCAAATATTTCAGCAAAATATGTAAAACTGGAGTTCTTGTAACGATCAACTTTTTATGATAAGACAATAAATATGTTTTTTTGTAACCACCCGGAAAGTACCCACTTCCCGGATGCTTTTTTTTTAAAAAGTAGCATTTTTCCGGACTAAGCCGGGAAGAATCACATCGCTGTTATCATTGTAAATATAACAATTTTGGCCTAACCTATTTCAGTAACTTTCGGATTAAAACAATTATTTTTATATAAAATTTATTATCATGGTTCAACAATTTGAATTGTTAACCATTTTAAGGTTTTTAAAAAAATTTCCCGAAAAATATTAATATTTTAAAATCAAGGATCGGCGAGAGTTTGGAAAACGTACCAGTACGCGAGACGTTAGTAGCCATGAACGGTTCACCCCTGGTCCGCTGCTGCGCTGTATTCACGATACACACACATCGTGCATACAGCGCAGCAGCGGACCAGGAGCGAACCGTTAATGGCTACTAACGTTACACGGTCTAGTCTCGCGCACTGGTAGGTTTTCCAAACTCTCGTCGATCCTTTTTATATAACTATCAAAAAAAAAAGGATAAACGTCAGCAAAAAAAAATCTTTGATGAAAAGTTCAGTTGTAATAGCCCAATTTACTGTAATTTTTTTTGTTTATTCTGATATAAATTAGAAGGAACTATTTATATTTCAATAAAAAATGTGATTGTAAAATAAAAAAATCGACTGTATCACCCCAGAACTTTCCCGGCTCGACCGTAGAGAATATGTTATTTATTATTATTATTATTTTAATTACAAAATACTAAGCATTATATTAATTTATGATACACATTAAAAACAGCGAGCCGATGGTGAACACGTCTAGCGAATTGATATTTCAATGTTGATAATGATATAAGCTGCGCATGCGCACGTTATATATCATACTGCTACAATTAGGATCTCCTAAAATCATGTGTGAAAACTGTTATGGGAATTTGAGAAAATTTTTCATACAATAGTTGTAGGGAATTTTATGCTTTACAACTTTGCACTGAAAGATTTTGCACTAAAGAGCATAATTTACCTCCAATTTTAAAAAAATGGAAAATCCTAAATGTGTATTTTTCTCGCCATCTAGCGGCGAAACTTTGAGGAATTCGATAAAAAGTTAAACATTAAAGTTAAAGAAAATTTGATGCTTTACAACTTTGCACAAGAAAATTTTGCACTAAAATGCATTGTTTGTCCTCAAATTCAAGAAAAACTAGAGAAAACCTACATGCACTTTTTTTACGCGCCCTCTAGTGGCGCAACTATTAGAAATTCTGAAAAAAGCTTAAGAAAAAAGTTGTAGGAAATTTTATGCTCTAAAACTTTGTACTATAATATTTTTGCACTAAAGTGTATTATTTGTCCTCAAAATCAAGAAAAACCATAGAAAACCTACATGCACATTTTTACGCGCCCTCTAGTGGCGCAAATATTGGAAATTCTGGAAAAAGTTTGAAACAAAAGTTATAGGGAATTTTATGCTCTAAAAATTTGTACTACAACATTTTGTACTAAAGTGTATTATTTGTCATCAAAATCAAGAAAAACTAGAGGATGGTCGCATTCTAGGCACACATCGACCCTGCATACCAAATTTCAGCTTGATGGGCCAAACGGTTCGGCAGTTATCGTGGAAGATTACACACAGACACACAGACACACAGACAGACCATGCGCTGGAAATGGTTTCAATCTTCTTGGGGGACCTCAAAATGGATATTTCCATCGATATCTCGATTTTTTTTTGCTCGTTCACCTTACTTTCCCTTTGATGGGTCCGGGAAAGTAAAAAAGAGGGGTTGGTTTTTTGCGGATATCTTGAAAACATTGTAGATATCGAAAATTGGAAAAAGATCCAAACCCCGTAAACTTTTTTATTTTCTTTTAGAAGCAAGTTTTTACGTTTGTTAACTATAATTTTTTTTTGAAGTAACAACTTCTCTAGGCTCATTGGGCGCATTGAGCGATTTTTGGATATGTAAAAATAGGAAAAAATAGAAAAAAGGGAAAGAATTTAAAATACGGGGAAAACTAGTGAAAAATAGGGGAAAATAAGAAAAAAGAGGAAACAGACAAAAAAAGGAAAAATGGGAAAATAGGAAAAACAGGAACAAACAGAGAAAAATAGGAAAAAAGAGAAGACAACAATAAAACAGGAAAAAATAGGAAAAAAAATGGAAAAAAATAGGTGGAAATAGAAAAAAAAATAAAAAAAAGAAAAGAAGAGAAAAACAGGAAATATTGGGAAAAAATGAGAAAAATGGGGAAAAGGTAAATATAGGCAAAAATTTAAAAAAATGGGGAAAAATATAAAACACAGAAAAAATCAGTAAAAAATAGAAAAAAGAGGAAAATATAAGGGCAAAATAGGAAAAAATAGGGAAAAAGTGAAATATTTTTAAAAATGAAGAAAAAACAGGAATTAATCGGAAAAAATGCAATATCAAAAAATAATGATTTTTAGGAAAAATCGTTTCATAAAAAAATTATCACAATAATTATAATGATAAGCAACAAGAAAAAAATAAATTACAGTCATGAAAACTTTTTAAAATTAAATAAAAAATAGAAAAAAAATTGTTTGTTTAAAAAACAATACATGATCATTTTTTTATAGTATTTAAAAACAATAAAACGTAAAAATTTATTTGTTTATAACAAATTATTTATTTAATAAACAAATAATACAAAAATAACAAAAAAACAATTTTGTATTGGAATATTAATATTTAGTTGCAAAAATAAATTGTTAAGCGCACGATTTTAATCAAAAAAAATTTTTTATTTAAAAATCATTATTTTACTAAAATTATCTCCGGCACTGGATGACGCTTAGGGAAATTTTTTTTATGTTCCACCAATTGGTGAAATGTCATTTTGATTACGTGGGAGACAATCATTTCTATAGGCTCCAGTATATATGGTAGCGCGAAAGTAAAAATAGGTCAAAGATTACTATCAATTTTGTTGTTAGTTTGTCTTTATCTCTCGCCGTTATCAAATTGAATCATACTAACAGACAGACGGACGGACAAAACCGATTTATAAGTTTTTTTTCTTCGTAAAATTTAAAAAACGCAATTTTTCATAAATTTTTAATTTTGTTTTACGATTATTTCTAGTACTAAAAATAGTAAAATTAAAAAATAAAAAAACATATCTCGATGGAAAATGGATTCCGGTCGATTGTTTTAAAAATTTGGAAAATTATTAAACATGTCTTTCTGACAAAAAGTGTTCATGGGCACAATCCAATCCTATGCCTAGTTATCGACATACAGGGTGTTGAAGTTGCCAAATTTCAAATTTTTCTTATGGAATATCTCAAATTCATTATTATCTATTTAAATACTAGTTTTACTATTTTCTCCAGTTCATACAAGGCGATATTTATTAATATTAAAATATATGAAATGCCTGATAGTCTCTAAAGATAGGGATTTTTTACACTCACCCTGTATATCTAAATTGAGTCGGTCAAATGTTTGTATCTTCACAGCTTTAAAACAATTTTATTATCATGTTTCTAAATTCCCAATCAAAATATATGGTTTGTTATCAACATACAGGGTGTTAAATTTGCCAAATTTCAAATTTTTCTTATGGAATATCTAGAATTTTAAGAGTTTCATTATTTTTTTTGTATTTTGGAATATGCAGACCAATGAAAGGGAAACTAAAACTCGTCAACTACAGGGTGACTACGAAATTAAAAATCATTATTTTAACATCATCAAATTTTTGTTGTTGCTCATATAAAATATATATTAATATAACTACAAATATAAAGCTGATATGTATACAAAATATCTATATATTTAATTATACAGGGTGGTTCATTTTTATGGTTACACCAATCTCGATTTTTTTCAAATATATTTCGGAAAGCCCTGTATAAATGAAACGATTTACATTAGTCGTATCTATTTTGGTACAAACTTTACTATTTTCTCTAGCTTATATAAGGTGATTTGTCCAGTATAAAAGATACAAATGCCTAATAATATTAAAGGATTTTTCACGCTCGTCCTGTATATCAAAATTTTATTACGCTGGATTTTGTATTTTCACGGCTTGATAATGAATATTTTAATTTTGTAATAATTTTTTTTTATATCAATAATTCATTTTTAAAAATACGACACTGAATAATTGATATGTATTTTTTTTTATTACATCTATGGAACAGAATTAATAATTCGTATAATTGCTTAAAAGTAAAAATCCAACAAAACACTTTAATTTTAATATAACTTAATTCTGTAAATATTTCAATACCTACTGCGGTATTTTTAAAAATCATAATAAACAATAAAATCTTACACAAAAAGGTTGTATTCCACCTCCACTGACGTGACGCAGCGATATAATTTCCAAAAAAAAAATAGTCGACTATGAAATATTTAAACAAGTTTGAACAATTCCGGGAATCGTGTTAGTTAACGCAGTGAATAAATTTTTAACAAAACTGATAAAAAAATTGTGTTTAGTGATTTGAAATTTGTAAATTATAAAAGGTATGATAGAAATTTATACGAATCTCATTAAATTTATATTAAAACAATATTTTTATGGGTTTAAAATACCATAACGCATATAGAAAAATTATTTTGATATTTTTCTAGATTTGTCTCTATTTGTTTTACATTATATTCGTTTTGCATTGCCTTCTATATTTTATTATACAGAATGCTAATTATTTCCGGATTCAGTTAAAAATATTTTTTATACTTAATTTAAAAAAATCTGTAGTTCTTTTAGAGGACAATTCAAATTTTATAAATATATAGCAATAATATTTTTTTGGTTTAGTAACAATTTTTTTTAATATTGGGTTAATTATTATAAATTTAGATTTTATTTTTAGATATTTTGATGTTTTTTTTCAATTAAAGCCCTTCTTATTTATTACTAACAAGTTTTTTCTTTTTTTTCCAGTTAAAATAAAGTGAAGTGAGGAAGAAAAAAATGAAGATACGAGTTTCATCATAAAGGTTAGAATTATGTATTTTTTATTGGTGGTGGTTAACTATTAATTTTAATAAAAAATAAGCAACTCTCCGTCTATTCATATTTATAAAAAAACAAAGATTTTTTATTTTGGCACGAATTTTGAATTTCCAAATAATGAGCTAATTTTTCACCGCTATATTTTAAAAAAATTGTATAATTTTCAGTAATTTTTCTATAGTTTTAATAATATTTTAAATTTCCAAAATAATGAACCAATTTTTCTCGGTTATATTTAAAAAAAAGTGTAATTTTTTCTAATTTTTTTTATAATTTTTCTATAGTTTTCACAATATTTTAAATTTCCAATTTTTTTCGTAATTTTTCTGTAGTTTTAACAATATGTGAAATATTCCAAATAATGAAAAAATTTTTCTCGGCCATATTTAAAAAAAAAAGTAATTTTTTCCAATTTTTTTTTGTAATTTTTCTATAGTATTTACAATATTTTAAATTTCCCAAATAATGAACCAATTTTTCTCGGTTATATTAAAAAAAAAAAGTGTAATTTCCAATTTTTTTGTAATTTTCCTATAGTTTTCACAATAGTTTAAATTTCCAATTTTTTTCGTAATTTTTCTGTAGTTTTAACAATATGTGAAATTTTCCAAATAATGAAAAAATTTTTCTCGGCCATATTTAAAAAAAAAGTAATTTTTTCCAATTTTTTTTCGTAATTTTTCTATAGTATTTACAATATTTTAAATTTCCCAAATAATGAACCAATTTTTCTCGGTTATATTTAAAAAAAAAATGTGTAATTTCCAATTTTATAGTAATTTTTCTATAGTTTTCACAATATTTTAAATTTCCAATTTTTTTCGTAATTTTTCTGTAGTTTTAACAATATGTGAAATTTTCCAAATAATGAAAAAATTTTTCTCGGCCATATTTAAAAAAAAAAAGTAATTTTTTCCAATTTTTTTTTGTAATTTTTCTATAGTATTTACAATATTTTAAATTTCCCAAATAATGAACCAATTTTTCTCGGTTATATTTAAAAAAAAAGTGTAATTTCCAATTTTTTTGTAATTTTTCTATAGTTTTCACAATATTTTAAATTTCCAATTTTTTTCGTAATTTTTCTGTAGTTTTAACAATATGTGAAATTTTCCAAATAATGAAAAAATTTTTCTCGGCCATATTTAAAAAAAAAAAGTAATTTTTTCCAATTTTTTTTGTAATTTTTCTATAGTTTTAACAATATTTTAAATTTCCCAAATAATGAACCAATTTTTCTCGGCCATATTTAAAAAAGAAATTTGTAATTTTTTCCAATTTTTTTTTTGTAATTTTTCTATAGTTTTCACAATATTTTAAATTTCCCAAATAATGAACCAATTTTTCTCGGCCATATTTAAAAAAGAAATTTGTAATTTTTTCCAATTTTTTTTTTGTAATTTTTCTATAGTTTTCACAATATTTTAAATTTCCCAAATAATGAACCAATTTTTCTCGGCCATATTTAAAAAAGAAATTTGTAATTTTTTCCAATTTTTTTTTGTAATTTTTCTATAGTTTTCACAATATTTTAAATTTCCAATTTTTTTTGTAATTTTTCTGTAGTTTTAACAATTTTTGAAATTTCCCAAATAATGAACCAATTTTTCTCGGCCATATTTAAAAAAGAAATTTGTAATTTTTTCCAATTTTTTTTTGTAATTTTTCTATAGTTTTCACAATATTTTAAATTTCCAATTTTTTTTGTAATTTTTCTGTAGTTTTAACAATTTTTGAAATTTCCCAAATAATGAACCAATTTTTCTCGGCCATATTAAAAAAAAATGTGTAATTTTTTCCAATTTTTTTTATAATTTTTCTATAGTTTTTACAATATTTTAAATTTCCCAAAAAATGAACCAATTTTTCTCGGCTATAGTTAAAAAAAATTATATAATTTCCAGTTTTTTTTGTAATTTTCCTATAGTTTTAACAATATTTTAAATTTTCCAAAAAGTAAACCAATTCCCCTTGACTCACATTTTTGGAAAATTATTTTTTTTTATTTTGTCGCGGGTTTTTTTGTGTTGATCAAATTGATTGAATTTTTTCAAATAATTTCCCTCGGCTTTATTTTAAAAAATTGAGTTACTAAAAGTAAAAAAATTGTAAATTTAAAATTTTCTGCTATAACTATTTCAGCCTCTACAGAGTGTTAAATGTTTGGGTAACTAAATTTAATTTATTTGTATTTCTGAGCTAAAACAACAAAAAAATTAAAAAAACATAAACCCAATGTAGAAAATAAGCGTAATTAATAAAAAATCTTTTAGTACTATATTATACAGGATGTCTCAATTATACGGAAAGATCAACTAACTTTTGGCTTTAAATATCGATATAAATACACCAAATCGTAAAATTAAAAAAAAATTTAGGAAATAATTAAAGCTTTTTAATTTCTATTTAAAACTACAATTAAATATACAGGGGGGCCCACCATATATGCTTCGCGTTGATTTTTATATGGAAAACTGTAAGATTATGTAAAAAATGTTTACTGTAAGTACATACACGGTCTATATAGGATTACAATTTAAAATTATTTTCATTTATACAGGGTGACTCAATAAAAATGTCTGGACCATAATTTTAAATGAAACACTGTACTTATTAATTGAAACGAAATCATCACGTAACGAAAAAAAGTTATGACCGCTCCATGCGACCTTCATTATTTTACTCTCTGTCTCTTTCTACAATATGAATCTTTTCTTATTGAGATGTTTTTTATATATAATTTGTTATTATTTTATTTTTTCAGATTTTTTTTCTCTTTATTTCCCATTTTTTCGATTTTTCTAATTTTCCTTACTGTTATTTTTTATTGTTTTTTAATTTTTTCTCATTTTTCTTATTTCTCCGAGTTTTTGCGATTATTTGCGATTTTTTTTACATTTTTTTGGGTTTTTGTTGGGATTTTTTTCCGATTCTACGCGATTTATTTCATTTTTTTTGAATTTTTTCTTTTTTTTTAATGGTCACGATTATTTTCGGTTTTTTGGTTATTTGTTTTTTGCGATATTTTTAGATTTTGCTTCCATTTTTCTGATTTTTTTTCTGGTTTTATTTTTCTAATTTTTTCTCAATTTTTCTCATTATTCTATTTCTTTCCATTTCTTATTCCTCTGATTATTTGCGATTTTTTTGGGATTTTATTGCGGTGTTTTTGTAATTTTTTTCGATATTTTTCTTGCGTTCTTTTGAGTCTTAGTTTTTTTTATAATTTTTAGCATTTTTTTTACAATTTTTTTGAATTTTTCGTTTTTTAGCAATATTTTATGATTTTTCTTTCATTCAATTCCTTTGCTTCTTTTCCTTTTTTCCGATTTTTTTCTGATTTTTTCGAATCTTTTAATTTTTCATCGTTTTTTTGTTATTTTGATTTTTTGTGTGTATTGATTTTTTTTCTGATTTTTTCATTTTTTTACCTTTTCTGCTTGAAATCCCGTCTTTTATATTCCGACCTTCATTTTTTTACCCTCTGTCTCTTTTTACAATATAAATTTTTTCTTATTCCGACTTTTTTTACATATCATTTATTGTAATTATTTTATAGTGGTATATTTTTCAATTTTTTCAAATTTTTTTTGTCCTTTTATTTCCCATTTTTTCGATTTTTCTAATTTTTCTTACTGGTCTGTTTTCTGTTCTATTTCTTTCTGTTTTTTTTTCTAATTTTTGCTCATTTTTTCTCATTTCTCTGAGTTTTTGAGATTTTTTTGCCATTTTTTTTAGATTTATTTAAATTTTTTGAATTTTTTCATTTTTTTATAGTCACAATTGTTTCCAGTTTCTTGGTTGTTATTTGTATTTTTGCGATATTTGTGGATTTTTCTTTTCTGTTTCTTCTGATTTTTTCTCATTGCTCTATTTTTTATTTCTTTCGATTTCTTATTCCTCTAATTATTTGAGATTTTATTGCGGTGTTTTTGCAATTTTTTGCGTTTGTTTTGCTATTTTTTACGACATTTTTCTTGCGTTTTTTTGCAATTTTTACCTTTTTTTTGTTATCGTTTTGTCAGTGCTTTTACCATTTTTTTGATTTTTCCGTATTTTCCGTATTTTACAATTTTAATTTTTCTTTTTTTCACAATATTTTCTGATTTTTCTTTCAGTGTTTTGCTTTTTTTCTTTTTTTTCCGATTTTTCTCAATTGTTTTCTGATTTTTTTCGAATCTTCTAATTGTTCATCGTTTTTTTCTCAATTTTCTGATTTTTTGTTTTTTTTTTTGTCTGATTTTTTTAAATCTTTTCTCTTCTTGGAATCCCATCTTTTATAATTTTTCGGGGTTCTGACGTAAGCTCACATTCAACTGTCTTCGTTTGCATCAATAAAATGTTTTTAAGGAAATCAAGCTCAAAATTAATTACATAACCCAAAATTTGAAAGTTAAAAATTTGTTATTCTCTAAAACTAATACACCCTTTAGAGTATTTTTCAGCGATTTTTTGTTAAATTTTAACTAACGACACATTTTTAAAAAAAAAATTATATAAAACGAACATCTGTATGAACTTCTTTTTCAAACATTATCCCATTTTCTTTTTTATCAGCAAGTGCAAATTGAATCGGCGAATCGGACGATAAAAGGCAAGAAATTTCTTTATTAACGTATCGCAGACAATCCAATATCCAAATTGGATTTTTATGAAAAAAAAGCTCAGTAATCTGATAATACTTTTTATAAGTCTACGGCCCACAATACAGACCTTAATATTTTTTATTCATTAATATAAAAGGATAAATCAATAAATTTATTATTCATGAGAATTATATAAATTATGCCATATCATTCTTTTATTTTTTTACTTTCCCGGACCCATCGAAGGGAAAGTATAGTGAACAAGCAAAAAAAAATCGAGATATCGATGGAAATATCCATTTTGAGGTCCCCCAATAATACACTTTAGTGCAAAAGGTTATTATATAAAGTTTTAGAGCATAAAATTCCCTAAAAGTTTTGTTTCAAACTTTCCAATAGTTGCACCACTAGAGGGCGCGCAAAAAATGTGCATGTAGGTTTTCTCTAGTTTTTCTTGATTTTGAGGACAAATCATACACTTTTGTGCAAAATGTTATTGTATAAAGTTTTAGAGCATTAAATTCCCTATAAGTTTTGTTTCAAACTTTTTCCAGAATTTCTAATAGTTGCGCCACTAGAGGGCGCGCAAAAAATGTGCATGTAGGTTTTCTCTAGTTTTTCTTGATTTTGATGACAAATAATACACTTTAGTGCAAGATGTTGTAGTACAAAGTTTTAGAGCACAAAATTCCTTATAACTTTTGTTTCAAACTTTTTCCAGATTTTCTAATAGTTGCGCCACTAGAGGGCGCGCAAAAAATGTGCATGTAGGTTTTCTCTAGTTTTTGTTGATTTTGAGGACAAATCATAAACTTTAGTGCAAGATGTTGTAGTACAAAGTTTTAGAGCATAAAATTCCCTATAACTTTTGTTTCAAATTTTTTCCAGAATTTCCAATAGTTGCGCCACTAGAGGACGCGCTAAAAATGTGCATGTAGGTTTTCTCTAGTTTTTCTTGATTTTGATGACAAATAATACACTTTAGTGCAAAACGTTATTGTATAAAGTTTTGGAGCATAAAATTCCCTATAACTTTTGTTTCAAACTTTTTCCAGAATTTTCAATAGTTGCGCCACTAGAGGGCGCGCAAAAAATGTGCATGTAGGTTTTCTCTAGTTTTTCTTGATTTTGATGACAAATAATACACATTAGTGCAAGATGTTGTAGTACAAAGTTTTAGAGCACAAAATTCCTTATAACTTTTATTTCAAACCTTTTCCAGAATTTCCAATAGTTGCGCCACTAGAGGACACGCTAAAAATGTGCATGTAGGTTTTCTCTAGTTTTTCTTGATTTTGATGACAAATAATACACATTAGTGCAAGATGTTGTAGTACAAAGTTTTAGAGCACAAAATTCCTTATAACTTTTGTTTCAAAGTTTTTCCAGAATTTCCAATAGTTGCGCCACTAGAGGGCGCGCAAAAAATGTGCATATAGGTTTTCTCTAGTTTTTCTTGATTTTGATGACAAATAATACACTTTAGTGCAAGATGTTGTAGTACAAAGTTTTAGAGCATAAAATTCCCTACAACTATTGTCTCAAACTTTTTCCAGAATTTCCAATAGTTACGCCACCAGAGGGCGTGCAAAAAATGTGCATGTATATTTTCTCTAGTTTTTCTTGATTTTGATGACAAATAATACACTTTAGTGCAAGATGTTGTAGTACAAAGTTTTAGAGCACAAAATTCCTTATAACTTTTGTTTCAAACTTTTTCCAGAATTTCTAATAGTTGCGCCACTAGAGGGCGCGCAAAAAATGTGCATGTAGGTTTTCTCTAGTTTTTCTTGATTTTGATGACAAATAATACACTTTAGTGCAAAATGTTATGGTATAAAGATTTAGAGCATAAAATTCCCTATAACTTTTGTTTTAAACTTTTTCCAGAATTTCCAATAGTTGCGCCACCAGAGGGCGCGCAAAAAATGTGCATGTAGGTTTTCTCTAGTTTTTCTTGATTTTGAGGACAAATCATACACTTTAGTGCAAGATGTTGTAGTACAAAGTTTTAGAGCACAAAATTCCTTATAACTTTTGTTTCAAACTTTTTCCAGAATTTCTAATAGTTGCGCCACTAGAGGGCGCGCAAAAAATGTGCATGTAGGTTTTCTCTAGTTTTTCTTGATTTTGATGACAAATAATACACTTTAGTGCAAAATGTTATGGTATAAAGATTTAGAGCATAAAATTCCCTATAACTTTTGTTTTAAACTTTTTCCAGAATTTCCAATAGTTGCGCCACCAGAGGGCGCGCAAAAAATGTGCATGTAGGTTTTCTCTAGTTTTTCTTGATTTTGAAGACAAATCATACACTTTATTGCAAAATGTTATGGTATAAAGTTTTGGAGCATAAAATTCCCTATAACTTTTGTTTCAAACTTTTTCCATAATTTCCAATAGTTGCGCCACCAGATGGCGCGCAAAAAATGTGCATGTAGGTTTTCTCTAGTTTTTCTTGATTTTGAGGATAAACAATGCATTTTAGTGCGAAATTTTCTTATCCAAAGTTGGAAAGCATCAAATTTTCTTTAACTTTTGTGGTCAACTTTTTATCGAACTCCTCATAGTTTCTCCGCTAGATGGCGAGAAAAATGCACATTTAGGATTTTCCATTTTTTTTAAAATTGGAGTTAAATTATGCTCTTTAGTGCAAAATGTTTCAATGCAAAGATGTAAAGCATAAAATTCCCTACAACTAAAAATTTTCCTAAATTCCCAATAGTTTTCATACATGATTTTAATACAACGTGCGCATGCGCAGCTTATGTCATTATCAATATTGAAATATCAATTCGATATACATATTCACCATCGGCTCGTTATTTTTAATGTGTTCCATAAATTAATGTAATGCTTAATATTTTGTAATTAAAATAATAATAATAATAAATAACATATTCTCTACGGTCAAGCCGGGAAAGTTCTGGAGTGACACAGCCGATTTTTTTCTAGGGTCATTTTTAATTTGTACGGTGATAATAGTGAAAAAGTTCATCCCATAAAATCCTTATATTGTGCCTGTACACATGAGATACGAATTGAAAACTTTTCCTTTTCCATAGGGACGAAATATTTTCCTTATCCCTGTGGACACTCCTTTCTATTGCTTTCCCAATACGGAGAAAGACTACGGTCTCCAACAGCTCGATTACATCATAAATACTGTTTCGGAGTAGACTTTATTAAAAAAAAAGAGCCAGTTCAATTTCGGGAAAAACGATTTCCACACTTTTCCCGAATTGAAAGTTATTTTTATTTTACTTATTTTACTTATTTTAAATAGATGTCAATGACTTGGTCTGAAAATTAAGGAGATTGGATGTGACTGGAAATTTAAGATAACATCAATTTTCCGGGGTCACAATTTAATTATAAAATTTTTAACGTAATATTTCTGCCTCTCTGGCCTTAACAACTGTCTAAAGATATTCCGGAAAACGACTTTCCAATTAAAATCCCCTCCCCCACACAATTCGAATATTCACAACATTATGAAATAACCCAATTTGGCATAACATGATAAACTCCGAAATGAACACTTTTATCTTTAATGTCATTAAATTCTCCCCTCAATTAGAAGAATGCCAGAATGCCGGTATCATTTTCGAACAAATATTGTGCATGCACACCGCCAGAAGGGTGATACAGGGGTTGATAAAATAAATGGGAAAATAATTGCGTTCGGCCTGAAACTATGAAATTTCCATGAAGGTTTTCTATTCGATTTCCGTTTGTACAAATATTCCGTATGTAAATTATTATCGTATATATATTAAAATTAATTTATGATCGCAATTTGAGGTGAGTTCTAAATAAATAAAAAATAATTAACATTAAATTATATTTTGTGTATGTCCTTTTACTCCGGTTTATTTCACTTCCTCCACTTCCTGTAACAATCTTTTCTCTCTATCTTCTCTCTTCCTTGACTACTTCTTTTCACTACTTCCTCTTAACCCAATTATCGGATCTCTGCTTCTCTACTTCTATATTTCTATATCCCTTTCTTACTTGGTTTTCTTCTTTTGTTGTACTACCATAAATTTTAATATTTATTATTTTTTTAAATTTTTTTTTATTTTTATTGGTGTATACTTTTTATTTATCTTTTCTAAATTATTTAATACTATATTTAAAAAAAAAACCATCTTTGTATCTTACAATAATCCTCTTTTAAAAATGTTCTGATTATTATTCTTTTTTTTTAACTCTCTTCCCCAAAATTTTTGAGATACGAAAATATCATAACAAATGGCGCTCAACGTGGGGCTCTCTTTGAAATTTTCACACTAAATTCATAACAAACGTTATAGAATTTACCTGAATATGTGCTGATTAACGTTGGGTTGATCTATTTTGGTTTCAATCAACGCACAGCCTAAACCAGAGGTGATAGAAACGTCAAATTTTCAGGGTAGTTTCCTTTGGTAGTGTAACGAAGCATTACGAAAGGAATTTTGAAAATTCGCATTTTAAGGGGTTCAAAATTGGGGTTAAACAAATATTGACCCGCTCGAGTAAGTGCGTCAACCAAAACCCGCTCGAGTAAGTGCGTTAACCAAAAATATACAGGGTGATTCTTTTAGAGGGGAGTGGCTTTCCCCCCTGGGCGAGTGCAAATATTTTACTTTCCCGACCCACCTCCGAAAAGGGAAAGTATTGTGAACGAGCTAAAAAAAATTTTCAAGATAAAGATGGAAATATCCATTTTGAAGTCACCTGATATTATTAAGACCATTTCCAGATGGAAGTCTGTATGTCGGTATGTCTGTCTGTGTGTATTCTTCCACCATAGAGGCCACACGTTTAATCCCATTGAGCTGAAATTTGGGGATTTGGATTATCCGTCAGAAGAATCCGTTAGCTTTTGTACGACATCTGTCAAACGGAAATGTCACTATCAAAAAATGACAGACGCAATATCTCACGGAATTTGACATGCAATATGTCATTTGAAAGCCCTTGAAAAACTCTATTCAGAACAGTCAAAATTATTTCTCCAACTGTCACCTATCAAATACAAAAAAATCGGTTGTGTCGTCCAAAACTTTTCCGACGATTATCCACGAATACTTTTTCAGCTATTTTTAACATTTTATACAATTTATTTTAACACTTTTTAAACTCTTTTTACTTTTTTTTAGAATTTTGATTTTTTAGCTCATTTTGATTTTCATGAATTCATAAATTTTTGTGCATTTCTTTGCATACTTTAGTATTTTTTTTTGATTTTTTTCATTGCATTTTTTTTTGTATATTTTTTACTTTTTGGGATTTTTTTTTCATTGCTAAAGTTTTTAGCATTATTTTAATTTTTTCAGCATTTTTTGGCTTCTTTCTAGATTTTTTGGCATATTTTTGCATTTTTTTTTAATTTCTTTTGGCATTTTTTGCATTTTTAATTTCCCTAGTCATTTTTTGCACTTTTAGCATTTTTTAACATTATTTTACTTTTTTTTGACTTTTTTAGATTTTTTGGCATTTTTTTTTACATTTCGTTTTTCATTTTTAGCATTATTTTACTTTTTTTGAGCATTTTTTAAACTTTTTTTTTGGTTTTTTTTAGATTTTTTATCATTTTTTAGCTTATTTTGATTTTCATGAATTCATGAATTTTTGTGCATTTCTTTGCAATATTTTTTTTTGATTTTTTTCATTGCATTTTCTTTGCTTTTTTTTGTATATTTTTTATATTTTGGGATTTTTTTTGCATTTTTAACTTTTTTTAGCATTATTTTAATTTTTTCAGCATTTTTTGGCTTCTTTCTAGATTTTTTGGCATATTTTTTCATTTTTTTTAAAATTTCTTTTGGAATTTTTTGCACTTTTAGCATTTTTTAACATTATTTTACTTTTTTTGACTTTTTTTAGATTTTTTGGCATTTTTTTAAGTTTCGGTTGTCATTTTTAGCATTATTTTACTTTTTTTCAGCATTTTTTTTGCTTTTTTTTAGAATTTTTATCATTTTTTAGCGCATTTTGACTTTCATGAATTCATGAATTTTTGTATATTTTTTATTTTTTGGGATTTTTTTTTGCATTTTTAACGTTTTTTAGGATTATTTAAATTTTTTCAGCATTTTTTTGGCTTCTTTCTAGATTTTTTGGCATATTTTTTCATTTTTTTTTTAATTTCTTTTGGAATTTTTTGCACTTTTAGCATTTTTTAACATTATTTTACTTTTATTGACATTTTTGACATTTTTTTTACATTTAGTTTTTCATTTTTAGCATTATTTTATTTATTTTCAGCATTTTTTAACTTTTTTTTTGCTTTTTTTTAGAATTTTTATCATTTTTAGCTCATTTTTTGCTTTTCATATATTGCATGCATTTCATTGTATACGTTTGAATTTTTTTGCATTTTTCCACTTTTTTTGTTCCTTTTTTTTGCATTTTTTGAGTTTTTTTAATTTTTTCTGTAATGTTTATTATTTTTTTTTATATAGAACTCACCCCAAATATTTTGAAATCCGAAAATATCATAACAATATATATAAAGTCAGTCAAATAACAATCATGAATAATAATTTAAGAATTTATAAAAATTTGACTAGAAAATTAATAAGAATAATTGGAAGACAATAATCACTATATTTTTTTCATTTTCAACTCTTATAAAATAATTACCGAACCTTGCGGTATACAATATATAATACAATTCTCATTGACAGTAGTAAATTATCGTCGGGATGTGGGCGAACCAAAATTATAATTTATATGTCGAGATTTGAGTACGAGGGGGAACGTTAGACTAAAATATGGCAGGGTCAACTCTAAATTTCCCCCTGTAGACTCCTAAACAGGATTTATTAGAAAATAAGAAAATTGTCTTTCGGGTCCAGCTTTTTTATCACAATATCTTTAACATAGATATTATAGTACGGAAGCTTAACTACTTTTTGAGAAAAATAATGTATTGAAAATTTTTTTAAGGTTTATTATTATTGTAAGTCTTTTTTACTATTTTTATAAATTAAAATTAGCATAATCAAAAATTAACAATTTTCTTTTTATTCAAATAAAACCGGCTAAAGCACAATCACACTGTACTTAAAGAAATAACAAAATTTAAACACTAAGTAGCAGGCTGAAAACGCTACACCAGCATAATTCGCCATTTCAAAAGTTTAAACATTTTACTTTCCCGGACCCATCAAAGGGAAAAGTGAACGAGCAAAAAAAAAAATTGAGATATCGATGGAAATATCCATTTTGAGGTCCCTCAAGAAGATTAAAACCATTTCCAGCGTACGGTCTGTCTGTGTGTCTGTGTGTTTGTGTGTCTGTGTGTCTGTGTGTCTGTATGTCTGTGTGTCTGTGTGTTTGTGTGTCTGTGTGTCTGTGTGTCTGTGTGTCTGTGTGTCTGTGTATCTGTGTATCTGTGTATCTGTGTGTCTGTGTGTCTGTGTGTCTGTGTGTCTGTGTGTCTGTGTGTCTGTGTGTCTGTGTGTCTGTGTGTCTGTGTGTCTGTGTATCTGTGTATCTGTGTGTCTATGTGTCTGTGTGTCTGTATGTAATCTTCCACGATAACTGCCGAATCGTTTGACCAATTAAGCTGAAATTTGGTACGGAGGGCCGATGTGTGCCTAGAATACGACCATTAGATTTTGGTTTAAATTGGTACAGTAGAAGGTCCTCAAGACCGACATTGATTAAATACATATGTAACAATTTTTTACTTTTTTTAAATTTCAAGGACAAACAATACACTTTAGTGCGAAATGTTGTAGTATAAAGTTTTAGAGCATAAAATTCCCTACAACTCTTGTCTCAAACTTTTTCTAGAATTTCCAAAAGTTACGCCACGAGAGGGCGCGTAAAAAATCTGCATGTAGGTTTTCTCTAGTTTTTCTTGATTTTGAGGACAAACAATGCATTTTAGTGCAAAATTTTCTTGTGCAAAGTTGTAAAGAATCAAATTTTCTTTAACTTTTATGTGTATCTTGTGATCGAATTCCTCATAGTTTCGCCGCTAGATGGCGAGAAAAATACATATTTAGGATATTCCATTTTTTTAAAATTGGACGTAAATTATGCTCTTTAGTGCAAAATGTTTCAGTTCAAAGTTATAAAGCGTAAAATTCCCTGCAACTATTGTATGAAAATTTTTCCCGATTTTCACCATCGGCGGAGTAACGATTTCATTTTTTTGGGACCGGGAGTTAATTTTTTTTTCTCTTGTATAGAAATATTATTATTTTTAAGGGAAATGAGTTTTTTCCTCTAACCAGGGGTTGTTTTTGTTTAAATGTCATACGGACAAGGGGAATAAATATTTTAATTGTAGGCAAGGTTGGGATATAAATATATTTTATTAAAGGATACTATTATTTTAAGGGAGATATTGTTTCTTTATGAAAAGGGAAGGGTTTATGTATTAAGGTAACTGGGTTTCATTGTTTTGCGAGAATTTCTCTACCACTTAGAAAGTTGTCACTTATACACATTTTATCTGTTTCGTTGTCTTATGTACTTGAACTAAACCTTAATTTTTTTATTACCTATAAATCCTGCAAGGAATAGAATCCATAACCGCAACGTAATAATATTTAGTTGCTGTCGCTAAGCGGCAAAATTAACGTATGGTTCAGGGTTAGTTATTTACCATATTTAAATTTCAGTCATTGTCACGGGATTAATTTTTTTTCTTTTGGTGTCTTATTATTATTAATTTTTTTTTTGATTATCAGTCTTGTCTTGATTTAATATAATTGGGTATAAAATTTATCGCAGGTCTTATTATTTAGCTTCCCTAGAATCTACACCCCTAGAGCTGAGTAGAATATTTTTCGGAACTACAGAGTTATTTCTGGGAGGGATCAAAAGGGGAGTAAAATGAAAATTCTAGAATACTGATCAAACTCGTCTGTCTACAACCAGGTACGGTAGATCCTGGCGAATCCAGGTAAGGGGTAGCGACCCCTCACCAGACCCACCCGCTCGGTCTGCTCGATTTTTTTTTTTTTTTGAGAAACTGCCAAACGCAACAAAATAACGGACGTAAGGACTTAAAGCTATCACCGTGGTGACAGCACAAGGCTCTGCGGAGCTTATTACAGCATGTTCAATGCACAAGCCTTTAAAAAATGAGGGAGATAGCACATAAAGGTGGATATACGTTAAAACAATACTAAACAGTTTGATCAAATTTGTATTAGTTCAAATACATTAAAAATAACAGAAAACCTAAAAAACTGGCATTTAATTTAACAAAACTATTTAAATATTATCGAAAAGCTCCAGAAACTTTCCGCAAAAAAAACTAACACTTTTTGTAGATAAAACTATTTTTTCTTATATAGTTTTTATTAATACAAAACTTAAAAAATATATAAACTATATAAGTGGCACAAATAATTATTAAAACTTCAAATTTCTTTGGAAGAAATAAACATACAAAGAAATAAATAGCTCTGATTATTATTTTTCCTTAAAACTATTTGCTTTTTGTTCTTCTTCATTCCTTCCTGGACTTTTTTCTTCTTTTTTGTTTTCTGTACCACCTCTTCTTTATTTCCTGGAATCAGTTCTTCACCACTAACGCTATTTTTTTAAATTGTTTGTAAATAGAATTCCTAGAAGGAAAATTTTTCGGGCAGCATGGATCGGAATGCCTTTTTTTGCATTCGCTTCCAAAAATTATTTTTAAAAAAGTTACCTAATTTTCATTTAGCTAAAATCGGAAATTGCATTGCTGCAGCCAAAAATGCATTCGAAAAATGTATTTTTGAGACGCCCTTCGGACAACTTAATAACTTTGTAAAAAAGAGTCAGAACTGGCCCAGAATGGGTGCCCTGGAGTTTTTGAGGACGCTGATCACGACTATAATGTTCAAATTGACACCCTGACCACCTGGGGCTCAGGAACGCCGACGAACGTCATCTCCGTGGAACTCTTCCAGAATTCATGCGGGGAAGGAAAAAAACTTGGCGCTCGGGGGTTTTTTGGGTCGCTGAATTCAAATATAGCATCGCGAACACCCCCCAGACACCTGATGCGCCCCAACCTGGACGTAGACGTCCTCTCCGAGATATTTCCTGACAAGAGTATCAAAAACAGCCCAAAAATCATTGTGCGGGCGTTTTATGTTGTTGATTCAAGTTAAATTATGTATCCTGGAAAGAAATAGAATGAATAGAAAGTCGATGTTTATGTAATTGGCTTTCAAAAACTTTTTGTAATAAATATATCTCGTGGCTCAAAAAATATCAAAAAAATCAAACACGTGTTTCTTCTGACTATAGAACTTTGGAAATGTATTTCGGTCCCGGTTTTTTCTTGCCGCCAGCTGCTCGTTCCATGCGTTAGTGGGCGGGGCCTGGACTTAGGAGAAAGTATTTGTGTATACTTACACAAAAGCGTTTTGAGCGTTGGGAGAAAAGTAAAAGGCCGCTCGGCAATGTTTTTAGATCTAGCCAGAGATTATTTTCGTCATTCATACAGGAATGGATGAACTTTTTCGAGGGCCCCAGGGGA
The DNA here is from genome assembly GCA_963243735.1 of Neocrepidodera transversa. NCBI lineage: Eukaryota > Metazoa > Arthropoda > Insecta > Coleoptera > Chrysomelidae > Neocrepidodera > Neocrepidodera transversa. Next base: position 3,809,664 of record OY725353.1, read on the forward strand.
ACTTACGCATGGATGAATGTATGAAATTATGAGACGATTTTGCAGAGTTTTTTGCGATTGTATCTGTAAAATCATTCGAGAAGACGTTCAGGTCCAGGTTGCGGTGCACCAAGTGCTCGGGGGATCGTTTTCGACGTCAAATTCTGCTTTAGCGACCCATAAAACGCCCCCACAATGGGTTGTTTTTGACACTCTTGTCAGGAAAATTCTCGGAGAGGACGTCTACGTCCAGGTTGGGACACACCCTACGCAAAACATACAGCTTTCGATTGAAAATTATAAAAATCTGTTGCTGTCATTTGCAATATTTTAAATTTAAATTTTCCGGGTGGAATAGCTATTAATGTCTTAACTACATAAAAACTGTAGGCTGGCTCATTTACTAAGGAGGATGCACAATGGGTCTAATAAAGTCTAAGTGGAGCAATCCACCATCCCCACCTTACAGACAGATCAAAGAATTAGGTCTGTAGGAAACAGAGATGAATTTCTTTTTTCCTTGTTTACAAAAAGGGATAATAATAGATGAAACACCAGATTTGATGATTTGAGTCATACAGAATTGTATAATGTATAATATTGTTATTATATATTGTCTTTTTTAAATATTTTTGATTCGATTATATCGATTATTTAAAATCTGGTTATGCAGCTTCCGGACTAAATATCTTAAACAGAACGATAAGGTATTTATGACTATGTCTACGTCAAAGTTTATATCTTGTTTGGTCGATGTGACATGCAATTTTTAGTAGTATGAGACACTTGAAACTCTTATCGTTTTCGTTTATGGTTTATTTATATCGGAACTGACTATTTCGATGGCCGTAATGTGGATGTATGGTTTTTGCGAGGTGATGGGGACCCTATGCAGATAGTTTTGTTTTCTAGGAAAACTTTTCGGTTATTTGTTGGATATATATTATTTAGTTTATGGAAGATTTGGCGACGAGATGGTTTGATGTTATAGACGAATATGTTATTTTTTTTTATTAACTTTTGTTTTTCCGGAAATAAAATTTAGATGTTATTGGGTCTATCTGTTTAGGTTTTGATTTATTTTGCTTGTTTTTTTTATGTTGTTTGGTATATTTAATAGCACTAAAGTTTTTATTTCAATAAAAATATATTTAGTACTATACAATTTCCTCTCTATTTTCTCATTATTTTGTCGCTTTTTTGCCCCTTTTTCTCCAAGATTTCTCTTCTTGTATCTCATTATTTTGTCACTTTTTGGTACTTTTTTTCTATATAACTTCCCCTTTTCTCTCATTTCTTTCTTATTTATGTCACTTGGTTACCTTAAATTTTTTCTCCAAAATTTCACCTCTTTTTCTTCATTTTGTCGAAAGTACAATTTTTCCCCTTTTTTTATTTCTTAATTTTATCACTTTTCTCTCACTTAAAATGGCTCTCACTTTTTTTTATATTTTTTCACTTTTTAAGTACTTTTTCCCCTCTTTTCTCTCTTAATTTTGTAACTTTTTTATTTTCAATTCTTTATCTCTAAAATATCTCCTCTTTTCTCTTATTATTTTGTCACTTTTTTTGTTTTAAAAAATTAAAGCCCATCAGGAAATCATAAAATCAGAAAATTAAAATAAAAAACGCAGAAAAAATCTAAAAAATAAGAAAAAAAAAAGAAAAAATTAGAAAGTCCAATAAATGTAAAAAACCGGTTAATGCTGAAAAAAGTCTAATATGAACTACAGAGTGATTCATTAAGGTATGTCGGAAATCGTTTGTTCTAGAATATTTTTAATGTCATAAATTTCTGCTAAAATTAATATAAAAATATATTTATTATTACAAAATCTAATATGAACTACAGGGTGATTCATTAATTGTGGCGACCGGCCATATCTCGGAAATCGAATAGAATTTGGGAAAAAAATTCTTATAACAAAATCGGCCCTAAAAAATTGTTTAAAAATATTTTTAATGTCATAAATTTCTGCTAAAATTAATATAAATATATATTTATTATTACACAGATGCTAAATGCTTTGGAGAATGCAGGAATATTATAAATAAAGTAGTCGCATACAGTCATCAACAAAAAAAAAAACTAATTTCTAGTCCATGCACAAATGTAATAACCCACAAGTTTTGAGATTATCTATTTTCATTATGAAACTTTAATAATAACCTACAGGTTGTAAAATTATTTGTTAAGTAAATTTTCTGACCTTAGGCTCTGGAAAAATGGACGTGTTCCCTTGCTGAACTCTTTGGGGAAGTAACGGCCACTTTTCAGCCGAAAAGCAGTTTGTACTCTTGCGGTGTTGGAGAGTCTTTACTTTACAGACAGGATTAGGAGATGAGGAAGGTTTTAAAAATACAAAAAATATTGACATTCGAATTTTGACATCTACTAAACTATATAAAAATAACAATACTGACTTCGACATTTGTTCAAAAGGATTTTAATACACACGAAATTTTAATTTGACCTACAAAATATACATTAGCATAATGGTGCCCTAAAGACTTAAGTCTCAATATATATCTAGCTTATAGTTTAACATAAAAATATTATTTCTTATTACACAATTTTACGATAAAGAAATTAGAGACATTTCCCTTTTATTATTTAGACAAAAAAAAAAAAAATTCTGTCTAGTAAAGTGTTGGTAAAACAAATAGATAAATTAGTCAACTTACTATGAGACAATCTTGACCATAGTCCCTTAGCGGCGAGGCTTGAAAATTGCACTTTTAATTTAAATAACTCTAACCGAAACTTTTTGGTTTTTTTTCAAAAAAAAAACTGCGCCGATACGACTTGCAGAATCTTCTTTTATTTGGTTCTTCGTCAACGGACCACGAATTACTGACTGACGAATTTTCCTCGTATCAAAAAAAAGATGCGCCGTGTTTTTTCGTACTATTGTTGATTCATTACGTTACGTGACAGTGCCAAAACTGGATTACTATATTGTTATTAATTTCGTCATCTTTAGGGTTACAGAAATGTGTTTATACCATAGTTATTTTTCCTTGGCCTAGATTATAGAGTTGCATGCAAACTATTTTTTTTGTATACTGACGGTATGACAATAATTTATACCGGTTGGTTGATTCTTTTATACTAACAAAATTATATTTGTATCTAGTTTCTTTTTGCTTATTTTCTATTTATGAAATTTTTATATATGACTTTAGTCTTATTACACAACTTTTTTTATCCACGTTTCTCAAAAATTCCAGTAGTGAAGTATGTCATTGCTGGGAAGATAAACAGTAGATATTTTCAACAACAAATTTATTCACTGCTACATATTTACTATAATATAATAAATCGATAACTCATCGATAATGAATCGAGAATGAATAACGAATCAAGACCCCTCTCAAAGACATAACAACAAAAGCCAACAATAAACATTTCCTGACCTATGGGCAATGACCGGCATTTAACCTGTCGGCGTTACCTTGCTATATCACTTTATGTATATTATTTAAGATTATTCTGTGTGGACCAAAAGGCATCACACCCGCTCTACAAATTTCCATCCACTATCAGTTTTTTATTTCCAAATTGACTTTTTATGAACATTTTCTAGTCACTGCAAACAACCTTGTCTATAAGCGTGACTATAACACAAATTCTGACATGTTAATGTTTATTGCTATAGTTATATATATTTGAATCATCCACATCAATAAGTTCTTAGAATCTATATAAGTGGTTTGATATTAGTTCTAGTGTGATAAAAACGAATCGATATGGATTTCGATTATGAGCCAATTTTTCGATCAATTGATTTTCGATTAAATGAAGTTCGATCCCCGATTAAATTGAGCATTTATTAAGAATCCCCTCTTAAATTTTATGAGACAAATGCTTAAGTAATTAAGTCCAAAATGTTATCCATAATCTCAAATGTGGTCAAATGGTTAGGTAGTAAAATTCTAAATCTTGTACCACAAAATTTTAATATAATCTTTGATAAAAATAAAGATTATATTAAAATTTTATGGTACATGATTTAGAGTTTTACTACATCGCTTAAGTAATTAGTTAAAATATTTTTTAGTAATAAATTTATCGGAGATGCTTCTTTATACTACCCTATATAAACTCAATAGTCGTTAGAGTTCCTATTTTCAATTTTTATTATTTAACTTGTGCTTTCAAAGTTACACCCCGGGGTCGTATAATAGAAACTTTTTATCTATTTTTCGAAATTAAAATGAATTACGAGAATTGCTCTACATCTTAAGCTCTTCTATAAATTTTAGTTGGATAAAAAGTATATTGCAACTTTTATATCGGTTTCTAAGTTTCAAATAATCGACATGACTTTTTATTTATTTATCTGTGCTATTGATTACCAAAGTTAAATCAAATCTAATATCAATCATTTTTGTATAACCTGTCACGAAACAATATCATAATATAATAAAGTGGCGAGCTGTCAATATCGTTTCCAATATATCCGTCAGCGGTAGCGTCTGTAATAAGGTGTCTTTTACCCTCAAGAAAAGTAAAAGATCATGACTTCGAACAAAAATTACTTTTCCCCTAAATCTCTTTGGTTACGGTTGATTAAATTACAAAGTCGGTAAGTTGGTTTTCTTCCCTATGGCGGCGCGGATTTAAGGGTTGTTTTGGACACGTACTTTAGGTAGTGGACAAGGCACTGGCGTATCAGAAAAATATATTCATTAGAAAGGACCAGGCACTTTTCTTATAGCAATTAAAATTTGTTACACGTATTTCTTAGCTCATTGCAATATGACTTTAAAAATATAGTGTGGTTCAGAAAATTGACATTCAATACATGTGGTTTACTATAATAATTAAGTTAGTAATTTTCTATTCATAAATATTTATTTTAATCGTGAAACATAGCGTTTAAATTGAGCAAAGAGCAATGAAAAATATCCTTCAAAAATAACTACCAGCATACAGGGTATCTGATGAATCTGTGACTTATCCAATGTATGTAATTTTAATTGAAGCACCCTGTATTTTTAAAAACTTAACCTAGCATAACATGGGCTAATCTATCATAAATTGATCCATGACCCTACCATGATACACATGATTCATGACCCCTAATCTATGATACACATGACCCATGACCTATGATACGCATGACCCACACCTCGTGACCTAACACATAACCTATACTTTATACATGTATGAAGTGTTTTTTTATACATAATACCATTTGTCCCATCAAAATCCGAATATTAATAACAAAGTTAGACCCTAATGCCATTTTGTCTTTGGTTCTGCACATGATTTTTTATCTACGTCACATTTTAAATATACAAACTAGAATTATTTTGAATCAATTTTATAATTATTTAAATCCAAAATGTTATCCATAACCTTAAAAGTGGTCCACCGATGAGAATATAATATTCAAAGTCTATTACTACAAAAATCTTTTAACTTGGGGTGTTGGGTACTAGTTTCGGCATATTAATTCCATCATCAGGCCTATATTATAAATGTTCACAATGAGTTATGTAAAGGGGGTTAAAAATATAATGGAGACTTACCAAATAATTTAACATTAGTTAAAAACATTAAACCTTTAACAAATTTTTACAAATTATACAATTTTCTAAATTTTTGAAATTCTAGAATAATTTTTATACTTTTACTTTTTGTAATCTTTGAAATTTTCGAAAAAAAAATTGCAAAATTTCGTATTTTTCGAAATTTTCGAAATATTTCAATAATTTTTTAATCTTTTTGAAACTTTTGACATTTTTGAAATGGTTAAAATTTTTAATATTTTTAATCAATCAAATATTTTGGTTTTGTGAAATTTTCGATATATTTAAGAATTTCTTGAATATTCTGACATTTTTACTTTTGAAATTTTGGAAAAAAAATTGCAAAATTTCCAATTTTTCGAAATTTTTTTAATTTTCCAATAATTTTTTAATCTTTTTAAAATTTTTGACATTTTTGAAATGGTTAAAATTCTTGAAATTTTTGAAAAATTTTTAATTAATCGAATAATTTGGTTTTGTGAAATTTTCTATACATTTAAGAATTTTTTGAATTTTCTGACATTTTTACTTTTTGAAATCTTTGAAGTTTTCGAAAAAAAATTGCAAAATTTCCAATTTTTCGAAATTTTTTTAATTTTCCAATAATTTTTTAATCTTTTTAAAATTTTTGACATTTTTAAAATGGTTAAAATTCTTGATATTTTTAAAATATTTTTAATTAATGGAATAATTTGGTTTTGTGATTTTCGATATATTTAAGAATTTCTTGAATATTCTGACATTTTTACTTTTGAAATTTTGGAAAAAAAATTGCAAAATTTCCAATTTTTCGAAATTTTTTTAATTTTCCAATAATTTTTTAATCTTTTTAAAATTTTTGACATTTTCAAAATGGTTAAAATTCTTGATATTTTTAAAATATTTTTAATTAATGGAATAATTTGGTTTTGTGAAATTTTCGATATATTTAAGAATTTCTTGAATATTCTAACATTTTTACTTTTGAAATTTTCGAAAAAAAATTGCAAAATTTCCAATTTTTCGAAATTTTTGAAATTTTCCAATAATTCTTTAGTCTTTTTGACATTTTTGAAATAGAATATTCTTGATATTTTTGATATAATTTTAATTAATTAAATAATTTTATATTTCTTGAAATTTTCGGTATATTTTAGAAATTTGGAATATTTTGACATTTCTACTTTTTGATATTTTCGATATACTTTTAAAATTATCAAAATTTTTAAATTTCGAAACAATTTTAATATTTTGTTTTCTAAATATTGAAATTTTTTGATACAATTGCGAAAGCACAGTTAATGTATTGAAAGTAGTTTTTTTGACCACCCTGTATAAAAGTACAGGGTGGTAAGACATTATTAAAATTCAAGTAAATCAAGACATAACTGAATTTTTTTTACGTCCAATAGAAGTAATGTATAAAATCTTGATTTACGTTGAGATTTTCGTAAGCAACACCACTGTACCCCAGAGGTAAACTGTAAAAGCAGGAAACGCCGAGGGCGCCACCTTGCCTCACTAATTGGAACTAATGGCAAGTCTGGTGTGACCGAGTCGTATATATCACCTTGGACAAATGCACTATCTTGCCATATACAGGGACTGATTTTAAGTTTTAATCCAATATATATATATATATATATATATATATATATATATATATATATATATATATATATATATATATATATATTTATATATATATATATATATATATATATATATATATGGATAAAGTATTTGGAAATAGTTTTTTTTGATCATATCATTTCAAAAAAATTAAAAATGCATTTTTTTGATGGCGTTTTTTTTATATAATTTTGTAGTTTTATAGTTACACATTTTTTATTATTTTTTTCTTCTTCTAGGACGTATATTCAAGCCTTCTCCAGATTCCGTTCTCCTTAAAATCGAATATTTAAGTGGTAAGTAGATTTTTTTTGATAATTTATTTTATTAAGTTGGTGCTGAGTATTGGCCTCCATGTTAAAAAAATCCAAAGTTATTCGACTTAATATTAAAAAAAAAACCTAGTCATTCGCCTCAATATTTAAAAAAATCCCTAGGTATTTCTCCTCAATATTAAAAAAAATCCCTAGTCATTCGCCTCAATATTGAAAAAAAACCCTAGTCATTCGCCTCAATATTTAAAAAAAATCCCTAGTCATTCGCCTCAATATTTAAAAAACAGCTAAATCGCTAAAATATTGTTATTTGAAATTTGTTCAAAAATTCCAATAATTTTATAATGGGAAAAATATTTATTTTCTATTTTTTTGGTTGTTTTCTTGTTTTTGAAAAAAATTCAGAACGCAATCAAATTTATTTTTTTAATAGTTTTAGGCACATTTTAAATATTTTTGCAAAATTTAAATAATTTTTTAATAATATTTAAATAAAACTGCTAAATCGAGAAAATAATGTTATATTTTTTATAAAATTCCAATTATTTAATAATAGTAAAAATATTTATTTTCAAATTTTTTGGTTGTTTTCTTGTTTTTAACAAAAAATCAAAATGCAATCTAAGTAATTTTTTTTAAGAGTTTTTGGCACATTCTAAATATTTTTGTAAAATTTAGTCCTTCGCCTCAATATTAAAAAAAACCCTAGTCATTCGCCTCAATTTTTAAAAAAAATCCCTAGTCATTTGCCTCAATATTTAAAAACACTGCTAAATCGCCAAAATAATGTTATCATTTCTTTTAAAAAATTCCAATTAATTAATACCTAATAGTAAAAATATCTATTTCTTATTTTTTGGTTGTTTTCTTTATTTTTTGAAAAAAAAATTCAACGTTAATTTTTTTAACAGTTTTGGCACATTTTAAATATTTTTGCAAAATTTAAATAGTTTTTAATTTTAAAATAAAATGCCGTAGTCCTTCTCCTCAATATTAAAAAAAAATCCCAAGTCATTTTTAAAAAAATTCCAATTATTTTGTAATAGGAAAAATATTTATTTTTAAATTTTTTGGTTGTTTTCTTGTTTTTTAAAAAACAAATTCAAAACGCAATCAAAGTTATTTTTTTAAGAGTTTTTGGCATATTTTAAATATTTTTCAAAAATTTTAATGGTTTTTAAGTTTAAAATAAAATCCCATAATAATATTATTTGATATTTGTTAATAAATTCCAATTATTTTATAATAGGAAAAATATAAATGGGGAAATAATAATGAAAAACAGGAAAAATATGAATAAAAATAGAAAATTTTGGAAAAATAGGTAGAAAACAATAGAAAACAGGAACAAATAGGAAAAATGAAAAAAAAATGGGGAAAGTACTGAAAAATTGAGAAAATAAAATAGGGTGAAAATAGTGAAAATGGGAAAAATAATGAAAAATAGAGAAAAATAGGGAAAACAGAACAAAATACATAAAAATAGCGACAAATAGTGTAAAACAAAAAAAAAATAATAATATATTTTCAAAATTTTAAGTCTTTGGGTTCACTAGATTTTGCTGTGCATTTCTATGTCAGTCAGTCAGTCAGTCAATGAGTCATTCAGTCAGGACTTTACTGCTTATATAATAGATTAATTTTCCAGTAGAAAAAATAATTAAGTTGTTAATTTTTTCCCTATTTTTTAATTTTAATATTGTTATCACCTGAGACACAACTATTCCATTCTACCTCGATCCATCTCTGTCTAAACTTGCTAATTTAAGCCCACGAGACGTGGGACCAGGACGAGACCATCGGGAGTCCGAATGCACTCACTTTCCATGAATTATGCCATTTCGACGCCATCTTAACGGAAACAGCAGGATTCTGGATATCCATCATTTAAGAATTCTCTACGGTTTATTAGCCTTTATTATTAAATCAGTACAAATGGAAGTTAGAATCGGATTTTACGAAATCCAATAAATTATTAAATATCTCCGTGGTAATTTTCACATGGAGGCCACGATACTGAATGTTCAGCAGAATTTCTTTAGTGTTAATTGCGCTATAAATCAATTATTTAATTTATTAAAGATATTTTTATTTATTATGATCAATACCATTTATACTAATCAATTGGATTAGAAATTTTTGTCTATTTTCGCAACTAATACTCTATCTCTTTCTTAAATAACACCATTAGATCGGGAAACAAATTTATTACTAGCTATATTTTATTATGAGTCATTTCGTTCAATAAAATCCATCTAGTAAATTAGATTCTTGCCGTTTAGGCAATAACAGTTTATATTTAGTATGACATAATTTTTGACATGCACAAATTAATTTTTAATTAATAAAAAATAGGAAAATAAAAAAGGAAAAAATTATTGTTTAATTTTTTATATTTTTTGTTATGTGCTTTATAACGAACATTTATGAATTCTATGTGATACATATACTAATTTTTAATTTTTATTTATTTAATCTTTTCTGTTATTATTAATCGTTATTAAAAACATATAATATGAAATAACTGCTTTGTACGCCTGAAAATTAATAATTTAAATTTGTTTTGAAAAATTTAGTGAATAAATACCTGTAAACCACTGCTGAAACAAAGATTAATGACGCCATATGCGTGCAGATTTACTGGTTTTTGACTTGCTAAAGAAACCATCGTTAGTATTGGTTTACTTATTTTTACGTTATTGTTCCATTTACTTGCGAATACTATTTGCATCGTTTTTTCGGCCTAAAATTTTTTAAGGTATTATTTTTTACAAGAAAATGAACATAATTTTGTTAAAATTCGTTAAATGTAAATTTGCGCTTTCACCATTTTTTTTAAAAAAATTAAATTTTATTTTTTTTCTGAAAATAATAGAGATTAAGAAAAATTTATCTAATTCATGGAATTTATGCCTATTCGATTATATATTTGCTAATTTTCGTTAAAATTTGAGTAATGACACATTTTTGAAAAATATGTAAAAATCGCGCTCCCACCATTTTTTTTATTTATATTTTTGTTTTTTTCTGATAATAATAGATAGGGAAAAATTCGTACATTCATATCAAAGTCCCTTGGTTTATCTTTTTGCTAATTTTCGTTAAAATCTGACTAACGACATATTTTTAAAAATTATGTAAAAATTGTGCTCTCACCATTTTTTAAAAAATTAAAATTTTTTCGATGTTTCTGAAAATAATGGAAATATAGAAAAATTGTTGTAATTTTCTAAAATATGCGTCCTTTGGATTATAGTTTTGATAATTTTTGTTAACATTTGACTAACGACACATTTTTGAAAAATGTGTAAAAATCACGCTCTCGCCATTTTTTTTATTTACAATTTTGTTTTTCCTCTGAAAATAATAGAGAGGGAAAAATTCATATATTTTCTGCAATCTAAGTCCCTTGGTTTATATTTTTGCTAATTTCAGTTCAAATCTGACTAACGACATATTTTTGAAAAAAATGTAAAAATTGCGCTCTCACCATTTTATAAAAAATAAAAATTTTTCGCTGTTTCTGAAAATAATGGAAATACAGAAAAAATTTATTTCTGAAATATGCATCCCTTGGATTATATTTTTAATAATTTTCGTTAAAATCTGACTAACGACATATTTTTGATAAATATGTAAAAATTGCGCTCTCACCATTTTTTTTATTTACAATTTTGTTTTTCTCTAATAATAATAGGGAAAAATTCATATATTTTCTGCAATCCAAGTCCCTTGGTTTATATTTTTGCTAATTTTTGTTAAAATCTGACTGACGACAAATTTTTTAAAAATTTGTAAAATTGCAGCGCTCTCGCCATTTTTTAAAAAATTACAAATTTTTCTGTTTCTGAAAATAATGGAAATACAGGAAAATTGATGTATTTTCTGAAATATGCGTCCGTTGGATTATATTTTCGACAATTTTTATTAACATTTGACTAACGAGATATTTTTGAAAAATATGTAAAAATTTCGCTCTCACCATTTTTTAAAAAATTAAAAATTTTCTCTGTTTCTGAAAATAATGGAAATACAGAAAAATTGTTATATTTTCTGAAATATGCGTCACTTGTATTAAATTTTTGATAATTTTTGTTAATATTTGACTAACAAACAATTTTTGAAAAATATGTAAAAATTGCGTTCTCACCATTTTTTTTTACAATTTTGATATTTTCTGAAAATAAAAGATAGGGAAAAATTCATCTATTTTTTGTAATCCAATTCCCTTAGTTTATATTTTTGCTAATTTTCGTTAAAATCTGACCAACGACACATTTTTAAAAAATATGTAAAAATTGCGCTCTCGCCATTTTTTAAAAAATTAAAAATTTTCTCTGTTTCTGAAAATAAAATGGAAATACAGAAAAATTGTTGTATTTTCTGAAATATGCGTCACTTGGATTATATTTTTGATAATTTTTGTGAACATTTGACTAACGACACATTTTTAAAAAATATGTAAAAATGACGCTCCCACCATTAGAAAAATAAATAAAATTTTGTTTTTCTCTTAAATTAATAGAGATATAGAAAAATTGATCTATTTTCTGCTATTAACGTTTCTTGGATTATATTTTTGATAATTTAGGTTAAAATATGACAATTGACACATTTTTGAAAAATATGTAAAAATGATGCTCTCACCATTTTTTAAAAAGTCTGTAATTTTGTGTTTCTGTCAAAATAATAGAGATAGAAGAGAAAAATTGATCTTTTTTCCACAATCGACGAGCCCTTGATTAGATTTTTGTTAATTTTCATTAAAATCCGACTGACAGCAAATTTTAAAAAACATGTAAAAATTGGACTAACACCATTTTTTTTAAAAAATTAAATTTTTGTTTTTCTCTAACAATAATAAAGATAAAGCAAAATTTTTTTTTCAAAAATAAGTAAAAATTGAGCTTTTGCCGTTTTGGTTTTATATTTATAATTTTATTTTTCACTAAAAATAATAGAGATAGAAAAAAACTGATTTATTTTCAGGAAAAAAAATTAAAATTTCGTTTTTATTTTTAAGTAATTGATCTAGAAAAGAACTGATTTATTTTCTAGAAAATAAGTCCCTGGATTATATTTTTGCTAATTTTTATTCAAATGTGACTTACGTCCAATTTTTAAAAAATGAAAATTGCGCTGTCACCAGTTTTAGAAAAAAATTTTAATTCCGTTTTTTTCTCTAAGTAATAGAGCTAGAAAAGAACCGATTAATTTTCTAGAATATACGTCCCTACATTATATTTTTGCTAATTTTTGTTAAAATCTGACTACCGATATACCTTTAGGAAAATATGTAAAAATTGCGATCTCACTATATTTTTTAAAGAATTTAAAATTTTGTATTTCTCTGAAAATAATAGGGATAGAGAAAAATTGAAACATTTTATACAATTTACGTCAATTGGATTATATTTTTGCTAATTTGTGTTCAAATCTGACTGACGTCATATTTTTAAGAAATATGTGCAAATTGCGCTCTCACCATTTTTTTAAATTTTGCTTTTTCTCTAAGTAATAGAGCTAGAAAAGAACTGTTTTATTTTCTGAAATATACGTCCCTGGATTATATTTTTGCTAATTTTCGTTAAAATCTAACTCAGAAAATATGTAAAGTTACCATCTCACTATTTTTTTTAAAAAAATTATAATTTTGTGTTTCTCTGAAAATAATAGAGATAGGAAAAAATTGATACATTTTATATAATTTACGTCCATTGGATTATATTTTTGCTAATTTTTGTTCAAATCTGACTTACGTTCTATTTTTTAAAAATATGTGCAAATTGTGCGCTCTCACCATTTTTAAAAAAAATTAAATTTCGTTATTTTTTCTTGTAATAGAGCTAGAAAAGAACTGATCTATTTTCTGGAATATTCTTTCCTGAATTATATTTTCGCTAATTTTGGTATAAATGACCTTTTGGAAAATATGTAAAATAACGCTCTCACCATTTTTTTAAAAAATTTAAAATTTTGTGTTTCTCTGAAAATTATACAGATAAAGAAAAATTATTATATTTTATAAAATTGTCGTCCATTGGATTATTTTTTTTGCTAATTTTCGTTAAAATCTGACTGACGACACATTTTTAAAAAATATGTAAAAATTGCGATCTCACCATTTTTTTTAATAATTAAAAATTTTCTTTGCTTCTGAAAATAATGGACATAAATAAAAATTGTTGTATTTTCTGAAATAGGCATCACTTGTATTATATTTTTAATAATTTTTGTTAACATTTGAGTACCGACACATTTTTGAAAATTATGTAAAAATTGCGCTCTCACCATTATGTAAAAAATTAAAAATTTTCTGTTTCTGAAAATAATGGAAATACAAAAAAAATTTCATATTTTCTGAAATATGCGTCCCTTGGATTAAATTTTTGATAATTTTTGTTAATATTTGACTTACGAACCATTTTTGAAAAATATGTAAAAATAGCGCTCTCACCATTTTTTAAAAAGTATATAATTTTGTTTTTCTGTGAAAATAATAAAGATAGAGAAAAATTGATATATTTTCCACAATCGACATCTCTTCGATTAGTTTTTTGCTAATTTTTATTAAAATGCAACTGACGACACATTTTTAAAAAATATATAAAAATTGGACTCCCACCATTTTTTTTAAAAAATTTAAAATTTTATTTTTCTCTGAAAATAATAAAGATGAGTTAATTTTTTTTTAAATATGTAAAACTTGCGCTCTTGCCATTTATTTTTAAATTTAAAAATTAATTTTTCTCTGAAAATAATAAAGATTGATCTATTTTCTGCGGACTGCGTCCCTTCTGGTAATTTTCGTTAAAATCTAACTAACGACAGATTTTTGAAAAATATGTAAAAATTACGTTATCGCCATTTTTTTTATTAAAATTTTGTTTTCCTCTCTAACTAATAGAAAAAAACTGATTTATTTTCAGGAATATTCGGCCCTGGATTATATTTTTGGTAATTTTTGTTAAAATCTGACTAACGACATACAATTTGGAAAATGTATAAAAATAAAACTCACATTTTTTTAAAATATTTAAAATTTTGTGTTTCTCTGAAAATTAGAGATAGGAAAAAATTGATAAATTTTATAGAATTCACGTCCACTGAATTATATTTTTGCTAATTTTCTTTAAAATCTGTATAACGAAATACCTTTTGTAAGATATGTAGAAATGTTTTTTTTTAAGAATTTAAAATTTAGTGTTTTTCATAAAATAATAGAAATAGGGAAAAATTGATACATTTTATAAAATTTTCCTCTATTGGATTACATTTTTGCTAATTTTCGTTAAAATCTGACTAATGATATACCTTTTTGAAAATATATAAAAATTGCGCTCTCACCATTTTTTTAAAGAATTTAAAATTTTGTGTTTCTTTGAAAATAATATAGATAGGGAAAAATTATTACATTGTATAAAATTGACGTCCATTGGATTATATTTTTTCTAATTTTCGTTAAAATCTGACTAACGTCATATTTTTAAAAATATTTGCAAATTGCGCTCTCACCATTTTTTAAAATATTTTAAATTTCGATTTTTTCTTTAAGTAATAGAACTAAAAAATAACTGATTTATTTTTTGGAATATACGTCCCTGGATTATATTTTTGCTAATTTTAGTTAAAATCGGACTAACGACACACCTTTTGGAAAATATGTAAAAATAACGCTCTCACCATTAAAAAAAAAATTTAATCATATTTTCTCTTAAACTAACAGAGCTAATATGTGACAAACCGTTAATAAAATTAATAAATAAGTGAAAAATTATTTCTTTATATTTACTCGAATTAGGTTCATGTAGCGATTTTTTTATAATTATTTTAAAAATCACGTTTAGTCAGCGTAAAATTAATATAATTTAATCAGTGAGTATATTTTGTTATATACATTAATATTTTTTTTACTTACCTCATTTGTAAGAATTTGTCCTGGTACTATAAAAAATGCCAAAAATTCGTAGGTTAAACCCACTAAGTAAACAATATTTTTAACGGATTCAATAACAGGTAAACTAAAAATTAAAAAAATTATTATAATTGTTAACAAAAAATTTATAACTTACTCCATAGAAAGGGCGAAACATTCTACACAATTAGCAATTACGATAAATCCGATATAAAAAAAAATTCCCAATGACATTGTATTATTAATTTTTTTAATAAAACTAAAAATAATAAATTTATATTTATAACACAATAATTAAATTATACTAACTTTTTTAAAAAAACATGATGGTCTATACATGATTTTATTCCTTGTCGTAATATATGTAAATCTTCTTCAGTATTTATATTCATTTCCATAATTAAACCAAATTTTTTATTTAACATTCTCCATTGAATCGATGTTAAAATTACTATAGAACCGAAAAAACCATCAAATCCAATTATAGAAGTACATACACATATGAAAGCATATATTTCAATAAAACATAAAATATAAAAGTTTAAATTTTCCGGTACATAATCGCTAAATGGTAACACCTGAAATTTTTTTTTTTTTATAAATAAATAAAATTTATAAATGTTAATTACTAACTTTTTCTTGAGTAAAAACAGGTCTTAGTATTATCATTGATATAACTGGAATACAAGATACTAAATAACCTTTATAAAGTATCTCTAAATACCATAAATACTTTAAAATTTCTGTTTTTTCTTGTTCATCTTCAAGTTCATTTGGATCCCAAAAATTTTCCCTTCCTTGTAGTAACTCTTTTAAAAGATCACTTTGTTTGAAATTTGCTAATGTTTTAATTAAGAACTAAAAAATTATTAATAATTATCTAATTATTAAATTTGTTGTAACTTACATGTATTAATAGTAAAATAGCTTGTACTGCTAAAATAAAATCCATCATTGTTAAATTTTTTTGAAAAACAAACACGGCTGAACTCAAAATAATGGATATAATTACTGATAAATTTGCCAAAATAAAACGCATTCTGGGTAGTAATTTTTCGTAGTATAAAGGATGGACTCCAACAGTGGACATTAAATTAAGAGAGAATTTTATGTTGAAAAAATCCATGTCAAATGTATTTGTTTAACTAATACACGAATAACTGTGGATAATTAAATATAGCTAATTAAAACAGGTATTATGGAATTAATGATAATTATAGTGCGGTATTTAGGGTGGTCGCTTTGACACCTTTAAAAATTCAGGGTTGTATCTAGGAACAAAAAAATTGAAAAAATCTTGTTTGCTATGGATTCCTATCAAAAATTTTATGTAATCTATAATATAAGCGTCAAAGTCATTTAGGCAAAAAATGGGAGCAAACGAGAAATCATGGAACAAAAATAAGGAAAATAGGAATATAAAAATCGGAAAAGTAGAGAAAAGTTTGTAAAAATTGGAACAAATAGGGAAGAATAAAGACAATAGGAAAGATTAATGAAAAACAGGAAAATATAAAAAGAAATAGATAAAATATTAAAAATACAAAAATGGTGAAAAATAGAGAATAATAGAAAAAAATAAGGAAAAATATAGAAAATCGAAAAACTCATTGAAAACAGAAAAAAATAGAAAGAAATAGGACGCATGAAGTGTACTAGTTGGCCGAAATATACCACTATAATTAGACCAATGTTTTTATCTCGTTTGACGTAAAGACTCTGTGGAATACATTTATTAGGATGACCCGAACGAGTTATGTGACCGTTTGAAATTTTTAGAAATAGTGGCTATAATAAACGAACTTAAAGAAGGCAATATTATAGCCACCATAAAAAAGAAATAGTGGCTATAATAAACGAACTTAAAGAAGGCAATATTATCATTTACATCATAAGGAAATTCTATAAATGTTGAAAATTATAGGCCTATATCAATAATGTGCGCACCGGCAAAATTATTTGAGTACATACTTTATAATAGACTGTACCACTTCACTGAAAAATATATAGTATCACAACAACATGGATTTGTAGCACAAAAATCAACGAATACAAACCTATTTCTTTTTACAAATTATGCTTACGAAACATTAGAAATTAAATCTCAACTCGATATCGCGTACACAGACTTCAGAAAAGCATTTGATCAAGTAGATCATGATGTCTTACTTATGAAACTAGGTAGGTATGGTTTAGCTGATAATTTCTTAATTTTACTGAAAAACTACTTGCAGAACAGATTTATTCTAGTGAAACACAATGGTAAAACATCTAGAAAATTTGAGGTAAATTCCGGTGTTCCACAGGGTTCTAACCTTGGTCCCCTCCTATTTGTACTTTTTATCAACGACCTACCCTCCGTCTTAAGGTATTCAGAGTGTCTATTATTTGCAATGATCTGAAGATTTTCAGATGGATAGAAACAGTTAGAGACTGCGTTATGTTACAAAAAGACATAAATAGAATTTTTACATCTTGGAGAACAAATTATTCTTTAATATTAATAAATGTTTTATCTTAACAGTAACTCGTAAAAAAGAACCATGTCATTTTAACTATGAAATGGATGGGCGAAATCTAGAGCGCTGCACTGAAATAAAGGATTTAGGTATTATATATGATAGTACACTTTCTTTTGCTAAACATATAAATAATATGGTAAAGTCTGCAAATAGACTCTTGGGATTTATAATTAGACAAACTACGAACTTTCATAATATAGACAGTCTTAAAGTTTTGTACTACAGCTTGGTAAGAAGTAAATTAGAATTTGGCTTATATATATGGTTTACTGAATATCAGACAACATTATTTCGGCTTGAAAAAATACAAAACAAGTTCTTGAGATATATTTATTTTAAAAAATATCATCACTATCCCGATTATAAAATAATAAGAACAAGGTATCTTAGAGAAGAATTTAAAATTCTGTCTCTTGAAAACAGACGAGGACTTGCAATATTATTATTTTTACACAAAATTATTAACAATAAAATTAACTCGCCCGAAATACTATCATTAATAAGATTCAATATACCACCGAGACGCACCAGATCTATATTAATGTTTAATATTCCACTGAATCTCACCACCACCAGATCTCCTCTTGTAAGCATCCTTCGACTGGCAAATAGTATTAATCTCTTGGCTAACCTAGACTGGACATTGCCACTAAACAGTTTTAGAAAGATTGCATTAAATCAAATAATAAATGTATCTATTTAAAATGATTAATCCATTTTTTGTGTACAAACCCTTATACTTTGTATGTAGCATATTTTGTATGATACTATTACCACTATTTTTTTTTTAATTATTTTTTTTTATGAATATTTTGTTCTGATATCCATGTAATTAGGCCCTTGATGGCCTGTTTGGATGAAATAAATAAATAAATAAATAAATAAGCGTTGACAAATTCGGTCGTCGTTCTGGTGTAAGAAGAGTGCGAATATACAGGGTGTCCCACGACGTTTTGACAGTCCAAATTCTCGAAAACTGTTCATATGACATGTATGAAATTTGGCAGATATAAACAGTCGAAACTGATGCTTATATTTATTATAAAGTGACTTCCGTTTTTCCTGTCGTTTCGGGTCACGTGACCCCAACATAATTTTTTTAAATGGGACAACCGGTATAATATTACAATTTTGGATATATCATTCAAAAACAAATTCAACGATACCACACTTGTCATCATTATATTGTGCAGTAATGATACTAGGGGCAATTATGTAAATAAACATCTGTATAAATTATTTTATCATAAAACGTAACATAGGGAATTAAAAAGTACAAGTAATTAAAGAAATTGTTCAAATTGATGACCATGTACATTGATACAATGTTCAAACCTTGTTAAAAGATTTCTTGTAAGTGATGCTGTAATCATTGTGGGTGTTACGGTCCGACATGCCTGTCTTATTTTATCTTTTAAATCATCTAAATCAATCGGGGGTGTGACATAAACTCGACCTTTTAAGTAACCCCAGAGAAAGAAATCTAAGGGTGTAATATCAGGAGAACGGGGTGGCCACAGAATTGCACCATTCCGACCAATCCATTTTTCAGGAAATCTGTTCTCTAACTGGCCCAAAAAAGTGAGGAAATGCTCCATCTTGCTGCCACCAAATTGTTTGCCTTTCATGTAAGGGAATATCTTCAAGTATTTCTGGTAGAGTATTTTGAAAAAAATCTAAGTATCTTTGCCCTGTTAATGTTCCTTCATACAAATAGGGACCAATCAACCGACCGTTAAATAAACCGCACCAAACATTGATTCCCCATACTGTTTGAAAATTGGTTTCGCTCATCCACTTTGGATTCTCCTGCGATCAATAATGACAATTATGGCGATTAACAATACCATTGTTATGAAATCTCCTTTCATTACTCCAGAATATATTTTCTAAAAAAAAGGGTCATCATTAATATGTACTAACATTTCAGCAATAAAAGTTATTCTCCTTTCCGGATCTGCAGGAACTAAACCTTGAGTTAAATGAATTTTATAAGGATGGTATTTGTGATTTTTCAATACTCTTTGTATTGAACTTCTACTTATTTGTAATTCTTGTTCAAGAAATCGTATTGAGGTGTGTGGATTTACTTGAAGATAAGCCAAAATATTTATCACATTATCATCTGTCTGAGCGGTCTTTTGACGAGGAACTTGATTTTTACCGCTTGGAAAAGAACCAGTTCTTAGCTTTCGTTCGACATAGACAAAAGTATTTTTGCTTGGAGTTATTCTATGAGGAAAACGATTTCTGTACAAACCTTGAGCATGAGTTTTGTTTTTTCCACATTCTCCATAAATAAGTAGCATGTCAACATATTCATCGTAAGTAAAAATTGAAGGCATTATTTACTTATTATTACAGTGTCTTCACAAGAATATGACTAATAATGACAGTTCTTGAATAAATTTCACTAACAATAATGAATGGCAACCTACGTTGTTGATACTATTGTTTCACAGCCACCTAAACTTTTGAGTGCAAAATATTGCTTAAATAAATTTAATAAAAATAAATAGCTACTATTATCATTACTGCACAATACAATGATGACAAGTGTGGTATCGTTGAATTTGTTTTTGAATGATATATCCAAAATTGTAATATTATACCGGTTGTCCCATTTAAAAAAATTATGTTGGGGTCACGTGACCCGAAACGACAGGAAAAACGGAAGTCATTTTATAATAAATATAAGCATCAGTTTCGACTATTTATATCTGCCAAATTTCATACATGTCATATGAACAGTTTTCGAGAATTTGGACTGTCAAAACGTCGTGGGACACCCTGTATATTCAATGTGGCTTAACAATAATCTCGATTTTCTTAGTGCGTCGCTCGCTTTAGCAATCATTAATTTATCGCTTACGTTAAGTTCATCTTTAATTTTGGTAATATGCGCTGTTGTCGGGATCATAGTATGGTAAATTTACAATACTGTATGTTGGCCTAACGAACAATGGCCTAGCCATCTTGGAATGTTGGCATAAATCACCAATTTGTTGTTATTGGGTTGCTACCAATTTTCTGCTACTGTAATTTATTACGCTTTAAACTAGGTATGTCCATATTGTCTTCAACATCAACCGTCACTTCGTCACTATAACACTGTATTCGGCCATGGGATTCCCACTAGTGGTACTCAAACTTTCCAGCTGCGTACTTTACTGACTCGTCTCTCTCTTCTCCCGCTCCTTCGTCCTGATAAATATGTATAACCTCCGATTATAGCTAGGAGACGTACAGTTAACATATTTTTAATATTTATATCATCATTTTCTGAAAATATTGGTCAAAACTTTGAAAAATACCGTGTATATTATATTTCTTAATTGATCATAACTGAGAATTCATAGTAGGATAAAAACTCTCTAAGCAGTTTTTTTATAGTGGACTGTATTACTTTATAATTATTATTTATATATAATGAAAAACTTGTGATAATAAAAGTTTTTATTATTAATTTTTACCCTACAATAAAAAATAACCCTATATATCTCCACCATAATAGTGTAGATACAGTCTTTTTAATTTGTACTGATAATATTGAAAAAGTTCAGTCCATAAAATCCTTTATTGTGCCTGAACTAGCGAGATAGGAATTGAAAGTTTCTACTTCCGCTCCGAGGAAATATTTTCCTTATCCCCGTGGACAGTTCTTTCCGTAGTCGGCTACTTTTTATTACAGATGACATGCCGCTGAAAAATTCTGATAAAATGAATAAAAGTTTTTTATAAAATTTTAAACCTTAAATGCTAGAACATTAAAAACAATGTAGAATTCCATGTTTAAATCGTTAAATATATATAAAAATCAATAAATAGGTAAAAAAATATACATGTTGAACATTTTTATACTACCTGTTTCATCGTTATTATAGGAATCATCAGTGATATAATTTCGGAATACATTTTTTTTTAAACTAACCTTGTATATCCCAAAGACAATAAAAGATAAATAGCAATACCATCTATTGTAGGATGAAGAAAATTAATTTAAGGAAACTATATGTAAATTAAAAGACAGGTACAACGAAGCGCCCTGTATATTTAGAGTTTTTAATTTTGTCCATAAATATAGTGGATATAAAGAAATAACCCTTTACGGGGTATTTAAGGAAAATATAAATTTTTAAATATTTGTTGTCATACTGAAAATTACTAACGTAATTATTTTACATGATAATTATTAGTTAAACTTAAAATACTAATTACCTTCAAAATATTTAATTTGTAAATGGTGACAAGATACTTAAATAATTAATTATAATAAACAGGACTGCAGGATAGGATTTATTAAAATTGTTTAGAATTTTTTCTTTCACAAAATAAAAATGTACTCAAACGTGAGTTTCGAGACGATTTTTTTTTAAATTCTACAGTAAAAACAAGTGCGGATATTTTGCATATACTGTCCAATGTTTTGATTTTTGAGATTCAATAAACGATATTAATTTCGTATTTGAATTTTTGTGCAAAATAATTAAACCCATTGGAAGAATAGAAAGTTATTATTATTTTGATGAAATTTATTGAAATTTCACCACTTATAAATTTTTGTACGAAATTAAAAATATGATGGTAGCTGGAGTAAAGGAAAAATAAAATAAAAATAAAAATTTGTTCTAAACGTTTTAATATTTTTTAATTTTTTTTTCAATATCATGGTACAGATTTAATTTTTTCAAAATGTAGAAATAAATATAAAAATTTTTCAATTAATTGAGCTGTTTTTTGAAAATTTTTGTTAAAATCTAAGTAAAGCTACATTTGTGAAAAATTTAAAGGTAGAATTCCAATTTTTCTGCTTAAATTTTGTTAAACTATTAGAGCTAGTACAGAAACGATCTATTTTCTGTAATTTATTACTTTTTGCTAATTTTTGATTCACTTTAAAAAAATTTAATTTTCCAATTTTTTCTCTCTCGGATTTATATAAAAATCGGTTGTGTCGCCTCAAAAATTTCTTGATGAGTATCCAGTGTGACGCTCTTTGCGTCGCCAAGCGGTGTTTTGGCGCCTTCGTTCAGGTTTCGGATTTCCTCAGGCGCCACCTAATGTTAATAGTATGAAGGCCACTTGCATGGGCAGCGTCAGTTGAGAAAGAATACTCTAGGGGTCGTTTATGGTATCGATCAATGCGTTTTCGGCTAGTAGTAGGTTGAGTACCTGAGTATTCGCTGCGTTGCTGGTGATGCTCGTAATTATGAAAAATAAGAAAAAACAGAATAAGAAAATGAAAATCCAAATGGTACGGTAAACAGCTTTATTAATAACCAAAATAATACAGGAGGTGGGAAGAGGGAAGGGGGAGATCGTGCAACAAATTTTAATATCAAAGCAATATCTACAAGGGCGGTAATACGGATTAGCTAAGGAAACTGAGGTGTCTGTATTTTTCCTGCTTTCGACGGATAGGACCAGAATGTACTTTCCCTCGAACTATTCCATCAACGAAATCTACAATGTGACCGAAGAAACTACAGAGTAGGTACCCTTCATTGAATCGCACCAACGAATAGTACAATGTGACCTAAGCCAACAGAGTGTACTTGTCGTCTTTCAAATCGCGACGATGGAGAGCACAATGTAGCCGAAGCCACCAGAGTGTACTTTCCGTCGTTTCAAAAACGGCAAAACAAAGTGAAACTCACCAGCACATAACTTCTTCTGCAGTTGTATATTCTAAGTTTCCTTAGTCTTCTTTGTCTATTGCCCATGTCGTTGTCTTTGTGTAAATTTACAGTAAATCGATTTACCATTGTTCTTAGAAAAACCTCTACTTTTTTATCTGCGGTATATGCCAATGCGTCGACCCCGTAATTGTAGATTTCTTTGAGTCTAGTTGGTTGATCTAGAAGTTCCAGTAGTGTTTGTTCTATGTATCCTTAGTTGCTCTTTGACTCATTCATTTACTCTGTTCGCTTCTGTCTTGTATTCATTGAGTCTTGTACTTTGTGCCCTTTTCATTTGTTTGTTTATTTCCTTATCATTTAGTTTTTCTATAATGTTTTCGAATCTGGTGTGCTTGTTTGGCATGATTTCTGTCGAACTTCTTATTGCTTCTTGCAATAATGTCGTTAGATGTTGTACTCAGTGCCACATTTATCCTTGGGATTGGACTAATTATTCGTCCAGTAATTTTTGTTTTTAGTATAGGTTGTAGTCCTTCTTCATTTCCTAGGTTTAGCATTATTGGTTCATGTTCGTAACTTCCTTCTCCGTTGATTAGTATTCTGTGATATTTTTCAGTATTGCTATATTTTGGATCACGTCTTCCTGATGGGAAGTGTGTTATCCTAGATGGTCCTATAATGTATACTCCTGGGCATTGGCCGCTGACTTTCACTTATTTAGGCTTTAGTTTTCAAAGTTTTCTGTACGGTAAAAGGGATTACCAACACTGCCGTATGAAACTGGCTCTGGCTGGTAGACTAGTGACGTAAATTAATGACGTGGATATATTACAAGTTTAATTTTAAATCTGTAAGCAATTTTTTATTGCAAAAATAAAAATGCATCTGAAAAATGACATGAACCAATTTTTTGTCTCACAACTATTTGATCGTACTCAGAAGCATCCCTAGAACACAAAAATGTAAAACTATACAAGGCGCTCCATTTGAAATTCCCAAGTAGAGGTAATTTCCGGCTAAACCGGAAATAATGGGAGAATATAAAATAATGAAATTTTTTCCAATTCTTGAATGCAACATTACGTGGTGTCTAAACGACACAAGCGCAAGTGTCTCCATCGTTCGGGCGGAGTATGAACTTTCTACGCTACGGATCGCGTTTGATCCTATATTCGGAGGAAGGTTGCGGTGTTTATTCTATTTTTCGTATTCACGGTGCATTTTGATTTGACCTATTTACAATCAATTGCAGATCGCGATGTTTTTAATAAAAAGTATTTTTAATAACGAATTTTAGAGGAAAGCTAATTATAATAATTATTTTAAAATGTAAATATAAGACAGAGCTATTATTATTAAGAAAAAGTAATAAAACTTTGTTACACTAGAGACGAATACTTTTTCAGATATTTAATGTTAAAGTTTCAAATTTTGACATTTAGAGAAATAATTTTGACTGTTCTAAATAGAGTTTTCCAATTGACATATTCAAAGTCAAATTCCGTGACATATTGTTTCTGTCATATTTTGACAGCGACACTTCTGTTTGACAGATAACACAACCCAAATATATTAAATTTCAGCTCAATCAGATTAAACGTGTTGCCTCTATCGTGGAAAAATACAGACAGGTGTTCTGTAAGTATATATCAAAAATTTGGCATTAAAGAAGTAGGGGTTAAAATAATAATAAATATTTTTCATAGATATTCAGTCAAAGTCACGAAATTTTTGCAATCTACAAAGTAGTGCAGGGGCGAACTACCTCTATCTATTTAAAAGAATATCCTAATCGATCACCTTATATAAATACCAAAAGTGTGACTGAATATTTTTCATTAAAATATTCTTAGCATAAGAAAAGCGCTTCGCCGGAACATATTCATAGTTTAATAGTAAAGTTTCTCAGTGCAGTTTCAACTCTAAAAGTAAATATTACGTGAAATAATGAGACTACGTTTCCCCAGAGTCTCATTTACTTGAACTCTTTATGCGCTTCTTTACGAAGTTGACAATTGAAGTGTATACATAATTTTACTTTTGAATGTACCGGAATTAAAAGTTAATCACCTCTCGCTGCCAGAATGGGAAGTGGGGTTTTAATTTTAATGACTTTCTCGGTTTGTAAGCCACATTTACGTTCTAGAAAGTAAAAATTACAAAGCTATAGTTTTTATTTTTCATTTTGAAAATTTATATAAATTGTTCTGAATCCCTAAACTATTAACAGACCAATCCGACGAGAAGCCCTTTGCCCTATTCCATCTATTATTCACCAAATTACTTGCATCATCCAGTTTAAATATGGAGGGGATGCGTGAGCCGAATGCCAATGCACTTAATAGACTCCGTGTTCTCTAAATAATAAATGCAATCGCCGGAGAAAATGGTGGAAACTCCGTTGCCGCAGCAGGAGCGATCTCGTTGGTTGTACGGCTATTGACAACAGAGAAACTGGAAACTGCATTCCTCTTTTGAAATGTATTACTTTTGAGGAAAGCAGTGTGTTGTTATTCATAAAAAAGGAAACGCAATAATAAATTATTTTTATTATTATAGGTAGCGGTAAAGTAAAAATATTGGATAGTACATTTAAAATCCTTTCGGTATATTTGTCTCTCCATATGGTCATAAAAACCTCTAAAAAACACTATTTTGAATGAAATTTTAAAAAGCAATTTCTCCTCTTCCTCAAATACAATTGAACTTTACACTTAATACAAATCATGTGGGTCTTATTTTTGCATCCCTTAAACTTGCTATTGGAATTTTCTTTCGTTTCATCTACATTTGGAATATGATCATAGCGATCCTACCTCATTTCTACAAAGGCCTTTTATAAATAGTATCAGATACTCTGCAACTCTTTCTCGAAATGCCAGAAGATTCATTATTTTTCTTCTTTGAATTCCTATTGCAACAGATTTTTGCTTATACTTAAGCCATGAATAGACTAATGCTAAGTCAATTGCATAACAGTCCATATTGTAGATCTCATGAATAAGCGATACATACTTAGGCAAAAAAACAATTTTATCCACCCCTCTCCCCATGTTTTTATTGTATAATTGCACCCAGTTGCTGCTAACTGGGTGGATTTAGATTGGTCCTTCGATTAACTATAGTTGCAATGTTCTGATACAAAAATGTCAACGTTTTGACTCGATCTCTACAACTCAAAATTCTAAAACTATGGTGACCATGAATAGAATAATGCTAAGTCAATTGCATAACAGTCCATATTGTAGATCTCATGAATAAGCGATACATACTTAGGCAAAAAAACAATTTTATCCACCCCTCTCCCCATGTTTTTATTGTATAATTTCACCCAGTTGCTGCTAACTGGGTGGATTTAGATTGGTCCTTCGATTAACTATAGTTGCAATGTTCTGATACAAAAATGTCAACGTTTTGACTCGATCTCTAGAACTCAAAATTCCAAAACTATGGTGACCTTTGGCTTGGTTCAAGACGTATAAAAAAATTTAGTTTTGAAATTAAAATTACAAAATGGGGTGGAAAAAGACGAAATTTTGCAAAATTTTAAATTTTTTGAGTAATTCTCAACGTAGTCTCTCAAGCAGACAAAATTACCATCGGATTCTACAAATTCCAAGCAGTCCGAAAATGCTCTCAATTGCCAAATTTTTTTTTATCGCTAATTTAGACGAGCTGGCGTCAGTGTTGCCAAGTGGGAAAGAATTTCAGTACTATAAAATCGATGAAAATGTACTAAATTTTACCTTAGGGTAACACTGTCGCAACGTCACAGGGGAGCCTATTCGATGTCGAACGGTGACTGATAAATACTGGGCGCGGCCTTTGTAGTCACTTCATTCCTGACTGAAAGACGCAGCGTTACTTATTTTTGGATATTATTTTCTTTGAATATGGATTATGTTACCCTCGACATAATTGGTGACTGCGATCATCAGCCCTTGACTGACTCATCAGTCTTTAAGCAACCACAAAGCCCTGGAGCATGCCAACTCCCCATCTTCTGACAGTTCCATTCCATACAAAAGAAATAACACAAAGAAGTTGCCTAAGGTGCAGAAGAATGATTGGTTGATGAGTGTGCGAGGATCAAAAATCAAATAACTTAAGAGAGAGAGAGATAGAGAACTTTCAGTTCATTCAGTTTCAAGATCAACTGCTAGACACTCAGTGACCTCTATAGTATATAATATAGAATTCAGTGTGGACACTATATACGCTTCACAGTGGACACCATAGAGAATCTAACCGTAGAGTGACACATCTAGTACAAATTTTTGGAATCATGCTTCTCTCTCTTTTCATGGTCATCTGCGATGGACATTTTGATTTCTTGTTTGAAAAAATCAATAAAAAAGTTGATATTTTTCATTATACCCAGAAACTAATTTAGGTACCACATTTATCAAAGGAGTACTGACGTAGTTTTTGACGATCAAGAGTACCACATGTGGCAACACTGGCTGACGTGGGTTCGATTCCTAAAACTGTCAACTATTTTTTTTTAAATATTTTAATAACATTTGTTTTTATTTTTGTATTGAAAATTTATTTTTTAAGAAAGGGTTTAAAAATTTTTCCCGCAAAAATAGGGATAAATAGAAAATACGGGGAAATGATAGGGAAAATATGGTAAAAAAGGGAAAATTGGAAAAAATAAGACAAATATGTTCCATGGAATAAAGCGAAAATATAAAAATAACTTAATATAGGGAAAATGTTTTTCATAGCCATAATAGTGAAATATAAAGAAAATGGAAAAAATCGGTAAAAATAGAAAAAAACGAAAAAATTGGAAAACCAAGAAAAAAATATGAGAAATAAATAAAAATAAAGAAAAATGGAGAAAAATGGAGTAAAAGAGAAGAGAATAGGAAAAAAATGTAATAAATGGGGTAAGAGAAGAGAGAATAGAAAAAAAGAGGAATAAATAAGGGACAAAAAAGAAAAAATCGGGAAAAACAAAGGAAATAGGGAAAAATAGAGCAAAATAGAAAATAAAAACAATAAAACAGGAAAAAACATAAAAAATAGGAAAAATGGGAAAAAATGATGTATGAAGTATGAGCATTCGTGACTTAAAAAATAAGACGCCAAGCAAGTTCGGTCACCCAGTCACTAATTAGGGTTCCATACCCCAAAGGGTCAAAACGGAACCCTATTGCTCTCACTAGCGCGTCCGTCCGTCCGTCCGTCCGTTTGTCCGTCCATCCGTCTGCCACACCGTTCAAGCTAAAGCCTTCACATTTTCACAGTATATGCGTCTTGTTGACCCTAAACCGTATAAATTATAAAAAATATTTTTAAATGTTTTTAAGGGGGCTCCTATACAGCTAAAGGAGGGCGCTGAAAAAAAATTTTGGCCTACCCCATCGAGTGAGATATTGTTGAATTGGGATCATTGACTAGATAAAATCCATATTTTTTGTTTTAAAAAATATTGCAAAATGTAGGCTTGAGAAGCCGCCAAAGCCAGTATTTTTTACAAAATTTTGTTCCGAAGTATTTTTTAACTTTCCATTGACCTATTAACTTAAAATTTGTTGAGAATGTTTATTATTACGTATATTTTATCAAAAAATACCAATATATTAATAAATATAATTTTACATTAACATTCCCTCATTTTATTATTTTTATCTATGCAATCATATTAGTGCGAAGTCCTACACGCATTTGACCGATTTTTTTTTAATGGTATTAATCTTTGACAGAAGAAACCCAATGACATTTAAACTCTTCTTTTTTTGTCTTAGCGCTAAAAAAACAAACTCTATTTATTTAAACCTACACAAAAATATGTCCCTGGTCATCTTTTATTCTCGATAGTTAATATTAATAAAGTTAGAAGCTGGTGCCCTTTGACAGCTAAAGATGGCCATTACGGGTGACAATAACCACACAAAATTTATAATTTTTGAGGTTAGATTATTTTTGACGGATTTAATCAATGTTTGTATATAGGCTTCAAATATGTCGGATACATAGGCGTTAAATTTCAGGAGCATATTAAAGCGCGCAGAGATTGAAATGTTTATCACTGTAACGGATCTTAAGCTTTTTAATACAAACGTCACGTTAAAATTCAGGAGCATATTAAAGCGCGCAGAGATTGAAATGTTTATCACTGTAACGGATCTTAAGCTTTATAATACAAACTTCACATTAAAATTCAGGAGCATATTAAAGCGCGCAGAGATTGAAATGTTTATCACTGTAACGGATCTTAAGCTTTTTAATACAAAGATCACGTTAAAATTCAGGAGCATATTAAAGCTCGCAGAGATTGAAATGTTTATCACTGTAACGGATATTAAGCTTTTTAATACAAACATCACGTTAAAATTCAGGAGCATATTAAAGCGCGCAGAGATTGAAATGTTTATCACTGTAACGGATCTTAAGCTTTTTAATACAAACGTCACGTTCTATATATGAAGGAAAAGGGTTATTATATGAAGTATTTACTATATAAATCAAGTGAAATTGGTTATATTGAAAAACGTTTTTCTAATACAAAATTCTAACTTAGAAGAGACGATTTTGGCGTTACCCTTCCACATATTTTAAATATACGGTAACTGTATTCTTGTCCCGACAGTCCCTCCGGTAGGTTTTGTTAAAAATTAGATGGATAGAGTGCTGTTGGGGCGATGTTTTCGATGTATGTATATATGTCGGATGAATATTGAATGATCTTGAAAATGACTACGTGTGGAAAAACCGTATTTGTTGCTTTCAATTCAAATTACATACACTTCCTGTATAACAGGACCCCCGTAAGCGGAAAAACATTTTTCATCAGATGTATCGGAAATGTTTATTTAGAGAATTTGCAAAGCTGTACCTATTTTTTGATATTTCGTAGAAATTTACAAATGTTCATAATATATTTATAAAAAAATAGTTATTCTATGTCACTATGAGATTCAATAATATTTATTATATTTCTGTGACGTACAATAGATGAGGAAAGTCATGACGTCACAAATGTCAAACCTGAGTCAAATTTATCAGTCCCAGTCATATTAAGATACAAACTAAATTATTTTTCCTGAGAAAACAACATACAAACAACCAAACACAAACTAATATAAGCATCAACAGAGAACGTACTCAAATTCGTTTTTTAGACAAGAATGACATTTGTGACGACACACTTACCTCGTCTATTGTATTCTTTACTTATATGTCAAGTAAAAATGCCTGTGTAGGACAGGGAGGCGTCAATTGTCATATTGAAATGCGGTCGATTGATCTATACCATGACAACAATACTTTACTGTTATCTGACGATAGAGAAATAAGTGAGAAGTTTTCTACATAATTGTTATACAATAATTTAAAAAATGACCAAATTCTGTAGCACTATTAAAAATATATATACGATTTGTAGGGAGACATTTACGAAAACATTCATGAATAAAAATAGAATAAAAACAGGAAGTAGAAAATCTGGAAACTCTTTCCCCTTACAAATGTCGTCTGGGGAGACTTTATGAAAAAATATAATTTCAATTTTTCGCCTATTGCGGCATCTTTCGCCGTAAGAGCATAACATTTTGCATACGTAATGGCGTTATGCTTTCTTTTTTTCTCGCTTTATTTATTATCGCTTTAATATCCCTCGGGAATTATTTTTTGATGGTTGAGGCTCTTTCAACGATAAAATGGTAAAATTATTTGAAATTTATCCAATATTTATTAGTGCTCGATTTTAATATTCTTAATTCTAATTTTTTATTAATAACCAATAAGCACAATTATTGCTTTCAAGGTTGACGTCAATGTAATTATGGTCTAAGAGCTACATAAAAATAGAAGGTATAATCTACATGCAATATTTATAGCTAAAGAGATTTCATTAGCTATCCCGAACATTGAGTGACCAATCTGTCAACATGCTCAGGAAGATTAAAGCAGGGACGGGCGATCAAAATTGATAATTTAAATTAACAAAAAGAAAGATAAACCTCATGGATAAAAATTACATAAATATCAAGTATTTGTTATTACTAAAAGCGGTAAATTATTGGCAGATGATTTAGTGAAAGAGAAAGAGCCGGCAGATATATGTTATAAACCTCATGAATATTGGAAATAATTATTGAGTTGTTTACTAAACTGTATGCTGAATGTCAGACAAAAAAACAGAAGACAATAAATAATAGTTTTGAAGGCAAAAGAAATACTGATCTGCCTCGATGTTGTCTCAGTAATTATTTCCAATATTCATGAGGTTTATCCTTTTTTTTGTCACTTATATTAAGGCCACTTTGTTGCAGTCTACCGGTCATTTCTCTTTCACGAAATCCTATGCCAATAATTTTCCGCCTTTTGTAGTAACAATATTTATATAAATTTTATCCGTGAGATTTATCTTTTTTAATAAATTTATCATTTTTGATCGCCCGCTCCTGCTTTAATCTTCCTAAGCGAGTTGGCAGATTGGCCACTCAATATTTTTATTTATACACATAGTAGTAATCCCCTTTAAAAGTGTATTTTTTTGTCAATGTAAGTGTTTATTTCCCAGCTGTTATGCCGTGGTCACCTTTAGTTATTACTTCTAAACGTTTCGACTGCAACTGCTGAATCCATCTTCAATGGTATGGATAAAGTACTCTTTACAAAGTATGAACTGAAACTGAAACCTAGCTTCGAATATGCCATTTATATGAGTGTCTGCGCGCGCTTTTTTGGCGGGACTGGTATTTGGTGATTTTATTTTCGCACTCTGTAATGGTGTGTGCCAGATCCTAGGATGTAACTACTGGAAATCTATCTTAATTATTAATAATTTTAATTTCAGGTTGAAAACAGCTGTGAACAAAGCGAGTAGTTCGCAGCCAAAATTCTGACCGTTAGACATAAATTATTTTTAATATTAATTTAAAAATAAATAGGAATTTTTTTTTGACTACTATACTAAATGTGTTTCTAAGACTACGTTATTTCCAATTGGAATAATTTAATTTTCTCAACTAGTATCACCTAATTACGAACCTGTATTTTTTTAATCATAATAATATATGTTGTAACTCAATTACAAACTTTTTAAAGGTTGGAAAGTATGTTATTACTAAAATTCGTAATTCCAGCCTAAGGGTGGGAAATGACATATTTCCCGCCTCGGTATATTATTGAAAATATTGATTTGAAAAAAAAAATATAATAAACGTATACATATATTATTAAAAACTAATAATCGTCAAAGAAAAACTAAATATTTTATATATAAAAAAATCACCGTTAATATTATTTCATTAAGAGTTTTTTTTAAGCTAGGACCATTTGTTCCATTTTAATTTAGAAAAAAACTTAAATTTATTTATAAAATATATTTTCAGCTTTCTAGTAAGTTAAAATACTTTATAATTGCATATTTCTGGGCTATTATGCCGGGGTATTTAGCTATTACTACCAAACGTTTCGCCTACAACTATGACAGCTATCTTCAGTGGCTTGGACGAAGTACTCTTCGCGACGTATCAACTGAAACTGGAACTTCTAAAGGAATTTGTCGGTTTCCTTCTATTTCCATGGTGAGCTAAAATTTAGAATGGTTTAGGAGTTTCAGCAGGTCTTCTGTTCCATAACTCAATTCCAGACTACAAATACCTCAGCTAGTGTTTCAATTGTGTAACGCTCTTTGCGTCATCAAGGGGTCTTTTGGCGCCTTAGTCCAGGTATTGGATTGCGTCTGGCGCCACCTTCTGTTTATAGTGTGAAGGTTACTTATACGGGCAGTCCCAGTTTAAAAAAAATACTCCAGGGGTCATTATGACTTATGGGTATCAACCAATGCCTTGGCTTGTCTCATTGGATTGAGTATTTGCTGCTAAATACTAAAATTAAATGCATGAAATCAAAATAATTGCTTTTATTGATACCAAATCCGGTGAGTACCGAGGCCTAGTCTTGTCTGTGTTTAAAAAAATAAAAGGTCCTGACGGGACCCTGGACTAGAAGCATGTGTTTACGTCTTTCCTTGTTGTTTTTTTTCGAATTCATCTTTCTCAGTTGTTTAGGGCTACCATTACGCCCTTATAGACGAATTGCAGTTGGCTGAATGATATAAAGTCCATGCCATTAAAAAACAGAGAAAGAAGAGGTGTGCAGCACGGTTCTTTATCGATGAATGTATCGGATGGACAGTACCGGTACGTCTTCTAGCCTGGCGTGGTCGGATTGACGGCTCCGGTAAGGTACAATTGAACTTGGCTTGAGTTTGACCTCTAAAGATCGCTAAACCGGAACAGCTCGAGCTCGGCTGGACTGCCACTGGAACTTGGACTGCAACTGATAACAACGGATTGAATCATTCTACTCGATAAGAAGCACGGATGCGAATGTCTTCCATAATTTTAAGTTAGTTTTAGTTAACCTACCCCTGTAGTGGTCGAACCCTATATTCGGGGTAGGTACCACGCTTACATAGTAACTAAAAATAAAACGGTAACTTCGGTGGTACATCCTGCTGTTGTCCATTATGTCTTGTGCTGGTTGGGGTAGCAGCACTGGCAGCGTCGGCAGGGGGTTTGTCTTTAGAAAGAGTCGGTCCGGCTTCTGACGTAGATATTTTCTTCTTTAACTCATCAGGTTATCCATGTCTCATATGTGGTCAACTAATGAGTGGTACTGGACTTTGTGTGTTTCATTACTCATTTTCTTCTGTACTTCCTCTCTTGGTATCTGGAGCTGAAGCGGTATCTCTTGGTGGTTATCCAGGGCATCACTTAGCAATAGGTTACTCACGCTGAACGTAGATCTTTTACGGGTATCTGCTGATCGCTCTTGCTGCTTTATCAGTTCCTAATTGTCCTGGATGAAGAATAAGGCCAATCCTATTATATGTGAAAGCATATACCGGTCAGGCATCCACTGCGACGGAGTGGTTGCCAACCAAAATATGTTCAGAAGTTGGTTCTAAACTAGATGATTCTCAGGGATAGTTACGATCTCTAAGTTTGCAAATCGGGCGGTACTATGTTAATAGGAGAATTTAGTTCTCCTCGGCTTTTCCATTTTTTGGGCTATCCTATCTTCTACATAAGAAATCACAGACTCATTTTTCATAACTTAATCACTGGTATTATTTGGCATGTTGACGAATAAATGGGATTCACTGTTTTTATTCTGTATGATGAGTGCGGTATCATAAAGGCGTTTTTGCATAGGTCTCATTTCGTGACAGTGTTCTGGCGGTTCTTCTGACAGCTGCAACGGCAGGGACGAGACATGATTCCTTCTCTTTTACATCTAGAGGAAAATATCCGGGGGCGCCTCTACCAGAGTGACGGAGGCGGTGGGAAAGGTTTGTGGTAGAGGGGTAAGAGTGTTTTTGAATGAGGAAGGCTGAGTAATAGAATTGGTTATATAGGGAATAGACGGAGGTAGTGAAACGATGCGGTAAAAGGTAGGGAGAACGGTCGCCTGAATAATTTAGATCTCTGATCGGAGTAAATCCTATTCTCGGGCGGCTTTGGTAGGTCCCTTCACGGTTCTGCGGATATGAAGTCGAAATTCTAGATGTACGTTTCGGTAGAGTCAATTCAGTTTCTTGTTTTGCGATTATACCTTCATGCCGGCTAATAGGCGTCTGCAGGTCGGTGATATTGAAGATGGCGTTTTCTTA
Organism: Neocrepidodera transversa; assembly: GCA_963243735.1. Lineage (NCBI taxonomy): Eukaryota > Metazoa > Arthropoda > Insecta > Coleoptera > Chrysomelidae > Neocrepidodera > Neocrepidodera transversa. Next base: position 3,844,781 of record OY725353.1, read on the forward strand.
CAGCTGCTATATTCTACTTTTCATAGTGACTTCTATCTAGGTCAACGCGGTAATTGGCAGGACGAAAGCCTGCAGGAGTCGGTTGTCGATGATTCTCTAATACTCCCGAATTTTCTCTAGTTGTTCTAAAAATACTGCGGGATCGTCAGTATCGTTGAAAGTGACATGCCAGTCATTTTCTATCAATTGCAGCATTACGATGCTTGGGATGTCTTATTGGGTCGAGTCTTCAATGAATAAATGTTAAAATAAAGTTCATGAAATCAAAATAATTGCTTTTATTGATACGAAATTCGGCGAGACAGAACAGATGTGCAACATGGTTATTTGTCGGACAGACAGCTCAGGCACGTCTTATAGGCTGACGTGCTTGGATTGACAGTTCCGATACGGTACAATTGAACTTGGCTTCAGCTTGACATGTCTCTAAAGATCGGTACTGCAACTGAAACTGATTGTCGGCTTAAGCTCGGCTAGGATTGCCACTGGAACTCGGACTGCCACTGAAACTGATGATAATGGATTGAATTGCCTATTCGATAAGCATTTCTGCGTCTAAGAAGCACGTGCGCGAGTGTATTTATCAGTTGGGTGGAGGTTTAACCGTTATGGCTGACCTTATAGAAGGAAGTAAGTTGGTGATCCTATGGCACTTGATATTGGTCTTAAAGGTACATTATCTATGTGAATTTTTGATAGTTCATATATTCTAGGTGGTACAGCTTCAGTATTACATTTTTTCTTTGTCTCTTGTGGTAATGACGATTGTGTTATGAGTAGTTAAGTTCTTCTCTGTTGGATCATTCGGTAATTTTTTGGAAGTGTCTTGATTGATCAGATCATTAAGGTTGCTCTTGTAATCCGATGTGTTTATGATAATTGTATTTTTTTATCTGCTGGAAAAATTATGATATATTCATCCTCATTATGGCTGCCTTCGCCTCTAAAATATTACTTTTCGGTTGAGTTTTCTTAGAATTCTTGCAGATTCTTGGAATTTTTGTAATATACACTTTAATTTGAGAGGAAGCTTTTATCATTTTCCCCATTTAATTTATTATATAATACAGGATAATTAATTAGCAAATATGAGGATCATTAACATCATATAACTTGGATTAAGGAACTATATTAAGGAAAAATAAAAAATACATCTCATATTTAATTGTAATTTGCTTAAGCCATTTAGTGCCACGTGTTCTAAAGATTGTTACAGTGAATTATGTTTCGAATAGTAAAAAATTTAAAGTGCAACAAGCTTCCAGATTTACTATGATTGGGTTGTAAAATACACTTTTTGTTAGATGAAATCAGTTACTCAAGTTTTTTTGTTACTATTGATTCTATTCAGAAACATATAATACGAAAACATCGCTTTGTATGCCTAAAAATTGATAAAAATAAAGTTAATATTAAAAAAATTAATAGAGTATGAACAGATTCTGTGATTATTTTAAAGTTACATGATTGTTTAATTGTCGAAAATGATGCTGAAATAAATTATAAATAAACTCGAAGGACCAATCTAGTATTGAACGTATGGATAAACTAGAAGAAAATCAAATATTTTTGTAACAAAAAGTTATTAAAAAAAGTTATAATATTTCGTTGTAAAACAACTTCACCAGACTAATCATTTTTGATTTCGGTTTTTCTGTCTAATGTCCATTTTGTAAAAATGTCACTGATAGTATTTTTTTATTGTACTCATAGAATTTTTAAGGATTTTGCAAGGGTTTTGTAAGGATTTTATGTGGATTTAAATTTTTGAAGAATTTTCATTGATTTTCAGTATTCAACAAATTTTTAATGATATTTAAGAAATTTTCAAAGATTTTTTAATAATTTTTCAGATATTTTTGCAAGTATTTTTCATGACTTTACTTATTGAGTATTTTTCAATAATTGTGAAGGGGTGTTTTTCAAGTAAAGTTTTCTTTATTTTTCAAGGATCTTGCTGATTTTTAAGGATCTTTCATGGTTTTTACAGGATTTTATTTCTGAGGTGTTTTCAAAAACTGTAAAAATTGTTGTTCTATATTCAAGGAATTTTTAATGATAATTCAACGAATGTCCAAAGATTTTTCAGGCAATATTCGGAAACTCTCAAAAATTATTTTTTTGTATTTAATGATATTTAAAGGAATTTCCAAACTGTTTTATAAAATTTTTTCATGCATGGATTTTTCATGACTTTGATTTTTGAGGATTTTTCAATAATTGTCAAAAGTCATTTTTAAATCCTATTCATAGAATTTTCAAGTGTTGTTTTAAAAGTTTTCAAGGGTTTGCTAAGATTTTTCAAGGATCCTTCAAGGATTTTATATAATTTTAATTTTTGTGGAGTTTTTAAAAATTGTCGAAAATTGTTTTAAATTGAAAATTGAAAATTTTAAATAATTTCCAAAGATTTTTTTAACTAATTTTTCAGGAATCATTGCAAGGATTTTTCATAATTTTAATTTTTGAGGATTTTTTTTAAATTTTCAAGGTTGTTTTTTAGCCAATATTCATGAAATTTTCAAGCGTTCTTTTTTTAATTTTTTAAGGATCTTTCAAGGATTTTACAGGATTTTTATTTTTAAGTTTTCAAAAATTGTTGAAAATTGTTTTGCTGTATTCAAGAAATTTTTTTAACGGATTTTTCATGGTTTTTTTTTGAGGATTTTTCAAAAATTGTCAAATGTTGTTTTTCAATCAGTATTTAATGACTTTTCAAGGATTTTAAAAAGATTTTTCAAGGATCTTTCAAGGATTTTACATGATTATTTTTGAGGAGTTTTTAAAAATTGTAAAAATTTATTTTTCTGTATTAAAAAACTTTGAACGATATTTCAAAGTATTTACAACTATTTTTTAAGAATTTTTCAGGAATCATTGCAAGGATTTTTCATGACTTTAGTTTTTCAGGAAATTTCAAAAATTGTCAAATGTTGTTTTTTAAGCAGTATTCATGGAATTTTAAATTGTTTTGGTAAAATTTTTCAAGGATTTTACATGACTTTTATTTTTCAGTAGATTTTAAAAATTGTCGAAAATTCAGGCATCTCTGCAAGGATTTTTTCACGACTTTAATTTTTGGGGATTTTCAATAATTGTCAATGTGTATTTTTCAAGCAAATTTCGTGGAATTTTCAAATATTTTGTTAAAATTTTTTAAGGATTTTGAAAATATTGTTCCAGGATCTTTCAAGAATTTCACATGATTTTAATTTTTGAGGAGTTTCATAAATTGCCAAAAGTTGTGTTTCTCTAATCAAGGAATTTTTAACGATATTTCAAGGAATTTTCAAAGATTTTTTAACTATTTTTTAGGAATTTTTCAGGCATCTTTGTAGGGATTTTTCATGACTTAATTTATGAAGATTTTTTAAAAATTGTCAAATTTTTTTTAAAGCAGTGTTGATGGAATTTTCAAGTGTTTTAAAAAAATCCAGGATTTTTCAAGGATTTTTCAAGAATTATCCAGGATCTTTCAAGCATGACTTTAATTTAAGATTCCTTACAAAATCCCTGAAAAATTCTTGAAAAATTCTGAAAAAAATCATTGAAAAATCCTTGAAGAACGTGGAAAAATTGAAGTTATGAAAATTCCTTACAAAATCCCTGAAAAATTCTTAAAAAATACTTAAAAAATCGTTGGGAAATCCATGAAGAAGAGTTGACAAATTCTTGAATACAAAAAAGCAATTTTTGAAAAATTCTCTAAAATTGCAACATTCCAGAATTATTCTTGAAAAATGTTTAAAATTAAAAAAAAATCATGGGAAAAGACTTGAAAAAAAAATCTTTTTGAAATCCTTGCAGAACGTTGACAAATTCTTGAACACAGAAAAACAATTTTTGAAAAATTCTCAAAAACTGAAGTCCTGAAAATTCCTTACAAAATCGCTGATAAATTCTTGTAAAATACTTAAAAAAATCATTGGGAAATTATTGACAAATTCTTAATACAGAAAAACAATTTGTGACAATTTTTGAAAAATCCTCAGAAATATTTTGTTAAAATTTTTCAATAATTTTGAAGAGAATTTTCAAGGATCTTTCAAGGATTTCACACGATTTTAATTTTTGAGAAGTTTTCAAAAATTGCCAAAAATTGTGTTTCTCTAATCAAGAATTTTTAACGATATTTCAAGGAATTTCCAAAGATTTTTTAAGAATTTTTCAGGCATATTTGTAAGGATTTTTCACGACTTAAATTCTTGAGAATTTTTCAAAAATTGTTTTTCTGTGTTCAAGAATTTGTTAAATTTTTTTCAAGGATTTTCAAATGATTTTTTTAAGTCTTTTTCTAGAAGTTTTCAGGGATTTTATAAGGAACTTTCATGACATCAATTTTTGAAAGTTTTTCAAAAATTGTTTTTCTGTGTTCAAGAATTTATCAAATTTTCTTCATGGATTTCCCAATGATTTGTTTAAGTATTTTTCATGAATTTTTCAGGGATTTTGTAAGGAATTTTCATGACTTCAATTTTTGAGAAGTTTTTAAAAATTATTTGTCTGTGTTCAAAAATTTGTCAACGTTCTCAAGGATTTCAAAATGATTTTTGTTTCAAGGACTTTCCCATGATTTTTTTTTTACTTTTAAACCTTTTTCAAGAAAAATTCTGGAATCTTGCAAGGAATTTTCATGATTTCCAATTTTTTAGAATTTTTTATAAATTGTTTTTCTGCGTTCAAAAATTTGTCAACGTTTCTTCAAAAATTTCCCAATGATTTTTTTTAGAATATTTCAAGACTTTTTCAGGGATTTTGTAGGGAATTTTCATGTCTTCAATTTTGAAGAATTTTTCAAAAATTACTTTTCTGTGTTCAAGAATTTATCAAAATTTTCTTCTTCTTCCATTGATTTTTTTAAGGATTTTTCAAGAATTTTTCAGGGAATTTGTAAGAAATTTTCATGACTTCAATTTTTGAGAATTTTTTACAAATTATTTTTCTGTGTTCATGAATTTGTCAACTTTTCTTCATGGATTTCCCAATTAGTTTTTTAAGTATTTTTCATAAATTTTTCAGTGATTTTGTAAGGAATTTTCATGACTTCAATTTTTAAGAATTTTTCAAAAATTGTTTTTCTGCGTTTAAGAATTTGTCAACTTTTCTTCAAGGAGTTCACAATGATTTTTTAAGTATTTTTCAAGAATTTTTCAGGGATTTTGTAAGGAATTTTTATGACTTTAATTTTTGAAAAGTTTTTAAAAATTATTTTTCTGTGTTCAAAAATTTGTCAACGTTCTTCAAGGATTTCAAAATGATTTTTGTTTCAAGGATTTTCCTATGATTTTTTTTAATTTTAAACCTTTTTCAAGAAAAATTCTGGAATCTTGCAAGGAATTTTCATGATTTCCAATTTTTAGAATTTTTTATAAATTGTTTTTCTGCGTTCAAAAATTTGTCAACGTTTCTTCAAAAATTTCCCAATGATTTTTTTTAGAATATTTCAAGACTTTTTCAGGGATTGTGTAGGGAATTTTCATGTCTTTAATTTTGAAGATTTTTTCAAAAATTACTTTTCTGTGTTCAAGAATTTGTCAAAATTTTCTTCATGGATTTCCCAATGATTTTTGTAAGTATTTTTCAAGAATTTTTCAGAGATTTTGTAAGGAATTTTTATGACTTTAATTTTTGAAAAGTTTTTAAAAATTATTTTTCTGTGTTCAAAAATTTGTCAACGTTCTTCAAGGATTTCAAAATGATTTTTGTCTCAAGGATTTTCCTACGATTTTTTTTTAATTTTAAACCTTTTTCAAGAAAAATTCTGGAATCTTGCAAGGAATTTTCATGATTTCCAATTTTTTAGAATTTTTTATAAATTGTTTTTCTGCGTTCAAAAATTTGTCAACGTTTCTTCAAAAATTTCCCAATGATTTTTTTTAGAATATTTCAAGACTTTTTCAGGGATTTTATAGGGAATTTTCATGTCTTCAATTTTGAAGAATTTTTCAAAAATTGCTTTTCTGTGTTAAAGAATTTGTCAAAATTTTCTTCATGGATTTCCCAATGATTTTTTTAAGTATTTTTCAAGAATTTTTCAGGGATTTTCTAAGGAATTTTCATGACTTCAATTTTTGAGAAGTTTTTAAAAATTATTTGTCTGTGTTCAAAAATTTGTCAACGTTCTTCAAGGATTTCAAAATGATTTTTGTCTCAAGGATTTTCCTACGATTTTTTTTTAATTTTAAACCTTTTTCAAGAAAAATTCTGGAATCTTGCAAGGAATTTTCATGATTTCCAATTTTTTAGAATTTTTTATAAATTGTTTTTCTGCGTTCAAAAATTTGTCAACGTTTCTTCAAAAATTTTCCAATGATTTTTTCTAGAATATTTCAAGACTTTTTCAGGGATTTTGTAGGGAATTTTCATGTCTTCAATTTTGAAGAATTTTTCAAAAATTACTTTTCTGTGTTCAAGACTTTGTCAAAATTTTCTTCATGGATCTTCCATTGATTTTTTTAAGGATTTTTCAAGAATTTTTCAGGGAATTTGTAAGAAATTTTCATGACTTCAATTTTTGAGAATTTTTTACAAATCGTTTTTCTATGTACATGAATTTGTCAACTTTTCTTCATGGATTTCCCAATTAGTTTTTTAAGTATTTTTCATAAATTTTTCAGCGATTTTGTAAGGAATTCTCATGACTTCAATTTTTAAGAATTTTTCAAAAATTGTTTTTCTGCGTTCAAAAATTTGTCAACTTTCTTCAAGGAAGTCACAATGATTTTTTAAGTATTTTTCAAGAATTTTTCAGGGATTTTGTAAGGAATTTTTATGACTTTAATTTTTGAGGATTTGTCAAAAATTGTTTATCTGTATTCAAAGATTTTTTTCAATGGTCTTGCAAGGATTTTTCATTACTTTAGCGTTTTAAGAATATTTAAAAACATGTTGTTTTTTAAGCAATATTTTTAATCCTTTTACAAGGATTTCTTAAACTACATTTTAAACAATTCATGACCTCAAAAAAAATCGCAGATTCCATTCAACTATTTATTATTAACTTTCTCAAATAAAAATTACCTGTAAACCGCTGCTAAAACAAAGATTAACAATTCCATATGCATTCATAGTTACTGGCCTTTGACACATACAAGAAACCATTGTAACAATTTGTTTTTTAAATCTAGAATTATCATACCATTTACTTGCGAAAATTATTTGCTCAGTTTTATCAGCCTTAAAAGAAAATTATTTTACACTACAAACTATTTTGAAAATAAATGTACAAAGTCCTTAAGGATGTGTATACTGTTGTGACGATATTTTTTTACCTCATTTGTAAGTATTTGTCCAGGTATTACATAAAAAAATAAATATTGGTTGGTTATAGCAACTAAATACATCATAGCTTTCATGTAATCATATAATGGTAATCTAAAAATAAACATTAAATATTTTTTTTTTAATAAATTTCTGTTACTTACTCTAATGAAAAAGAAAAAAGTTCCGTACAATTTATTAGTACTACTAGTCCAGCATAAACAAGTAATCCTAATGACATTATATTATTAATTTTTTGAACAAATCTAAAACAAAAAATAAATTTATACTTTATGAATAGAAAAAGTAAATTTATTTACTTTAATAAAAATACATGATGATCGATACATTCTTTCGCTTTTTGTCCTAATTCAATTATATCCTCTGCATTATTAATTTTTATATCTAAAATTCTAGCAAATTTTTTATTTAACATCCTCCATTGAAGTGCTGTTAAAACTATTATTGATCCAAAAAAACCATCAAAACTCCATAAAACACAAAGAAGACATATAAAGGCATATTCTTCAATGGCATTTAAAATATAAAAATTAAATTGTTCTGGAACGTAATCGCTATAAACTAATACCTAAAAAAATTTTACAAAATAATTTAAGAATAAAGATGAGTAAATTTACAAACCGGATTTTTAATTGCCACTGGTCGTAACATATATAATAAAACAACTGGACCACAACTATATATACAATATTTATAGACGATTTTCAAATACCATAAATGTTTTATTGCTTGTTTTTTCTCTTTTTCATCTTCTATATCACTGGAATTCCAGAATTTTTTGCTTTCGTTTAGCAAGTCTATTAAATTATCGCATTGTATGAAAAACCATAATAGTTTTATAACGTTCTAAAATATATGCATATTATACAGTTATTTATGTAGTGTAAAAAGTTTGAGTGTATTTTTTATAAAAAAAAAAGATATTATTTCTATTATAGTAAAAATAAATTTTTTGATCGTAAAGAATTTTTTAACAATTATTAAAGATTTTTTTTCATGAGTACTCAAGGATTTTTCAAGGATTTTTTAAAGACTTTTCAACGAATTTTCAACGAATTTTTTAAAAACTTTTCGAAGATTTTTGATATATTTTTCAATATTTTTTCAAAGATTTTTCAACAATTGTTCAAGAATATTCCAAGAATCTTTCATGATATCTTCAGGATTTTAACTTTTAAGGATTTTTTTCAGACATTATCAAAGGTTGTTATTCAAACATTTTTTAAGAATTTTTCAAGGATCTGTCATGACTTTAATTTTTGAGGACTTTTTAAAAATTGTCACAAATTGTTTTTCTATGGTCAAGAATTTTTTAACGTTTCTTCAAGGATTTCCTAACGATTTTTTTAAGGATTTTTCATGAATTTTCAGGGACTTTGTAAGGAATTTACATGAGTTCAATTTTTGAGAATTTTTCATAAATTGTTTTTCTGCGTTCCAGAATTTGTTTCTTCAAGGATTTCCGAATTATTTTTTTAAGTATTTTTTAGGAATTTTTCAGGGATTGAGGGTTGATCAAAAATTGTCAAAAATTGTTTTTCTGTATTCAAGAATTTGTCAACTTTCTTTCAAGATTTCCCAATAATTTTTTTCAAGGCTTTTAATGATTTTTTTTTTTAATTTTAAACATTTTTCAAGAATAATTTTGGAATCTTGAAAGGAATTTTCAGGACTTTTTTAAGACATTTTCAAAATTGTTTTTCTGCGTTCAAGAATTTTTCAACATTTCTTCAAGGATTTCCAAAGATTTTTTTTAGTATTTTTCAAGAATTTTTCAGGGATTTTGTAAGGAATTTTCATGACTTCAATTTTTGAGAATTTTTCGTAAATTTTTTTTCTGCGTTCAAGAATTTGTCAACGTTTTTTCAAGGATTTCCCAATGATTTTTTTTAGTATTTTTCAAGAATTTTTCAGGGATTTTGTAAGGAATTTTCATGACTTCAATTTTTGAGAATTTTTCATAAATTGTTTTTCTGCGTTCATGAATTTGTCAACGTTTCTTCAATAATTTTCCAATGATTTTTTTTTGTATTTTTCAAGAATTTTTCAGGAATTTTGTAAGGAATTTTCATGATTTCAATTTTTGAGAATTTTTCAAAAATTGTTTTTCTGTATTCAAGAATTTTTCAACTTTTCTTCGTGAATTTCCCAACGACTTTTTAAGTATTTTTCAGGCATTTTGTATGGAATTTTCATGACTTTAATTTTTAAGGATTGATTAAAAATTGTTTTTCTGTATTTTCCACCTTCTTCAAGGATTTCCCAATAATCATTTAGATATTTTTAATTAACTTTTTAGGGATCTTTTAAGCGATTTTTATACTTCAATTTTTAAGGACAAAAATTGTTTTTTCAATGATTTTCCAATGATTTTTTTTTTAGATTTTAAATATTTTTTAAGGATAATTCTGGAATCTTGCAAGGAATTTTCAGGACTTTAATTTTTGAAAATTTTTCAAAAATTGTTTTGCTGTGTTCAAGATTTTGTCAAATTTTCTTCACAGATTTCCCAATGATTTTTTAAAGTATTTTTCAAGAATTTTTAAGGGGTTTTGTAAGGAATTTTCATTATTTCAATATTTTAAAATTTTTCAAAAATTGTTTTTCTGTGTTCAAGAATTTGTCAAATTTTTTCAGGGTTTTTCCAATTGATTTACAAGAACTTTTCAAGGATTTTTTAAGGAATTTTCACCACTTCATTTTTTGAGAATTTTTCAAAAATTGTTTTTCTGTGTTCAAGAATTTGTCAAATTTTCTTCATGGATTTCCTAATGATTTTTTTTAGGTATTTTCTGGAATCTTGCAAGGAATTTTCAGGACTTCAATTTTTGAGAATTTTTCAAAAATTGTTTTTCTGTGTTCAAGAATTTGTCAACTTTTCTTCATGGATTTCCCAATGATTTTTTCAAGTATTTTTCAAGAATTTCTCAGGGATGTTGTAAGGAATTTTCATGACTTTGAGGATTGATCAAAAATTGCTAAAAATTGTTTTTCAGTATTCAACAATTTGTCAATGTTCTTCAAGGATTTCCCAATGATTTGTTTAAGAATTTTTCAAGAATTTTTCAAGAATTTTTCAAGAATTTTTCAGGGATTTTGTAAGAAATTTTCATGACGTTAGTTTTTGAGAATTTTTTAAAAATTGTTTTTCTCTGTTCATGAATTTGTCAAATTTTCTTAATGGATTTCCCAATGATGTTTTTAAGTATTTTTCAGCGAATTTTTAAGGAATTTTCATGACTTTAATTTTTGAGGATTAATCAAAAATTGTCAAAAATTATTTTTCTGTATTGAAGAATTTGTCAACGTTCTTCAAGGATTTCCCAAATAATTTTTTCCAAGGATTTTCCAATGATTTTTTTTTTAAATTTTAAACATTTTTCAACAATATTTCAGGAATATTGCAAGGAATTTTCAGGAATTCACTTTTGAGAATTTATTAAAAATTATTTTTTTTTGTTCAGGAATTTGTCAAATTTTCATTATGGATTTCCCACTAATTTTTCAGGAATTTTGTAAGAAATTTTCATGACTTCAATTTTTGAGATTTTTTCAAAAATTGTCAAAAATTGTTTTTCTGTTTTTAAGAATTTGTCAACTTCAAGGATTTCCCAATAATTTTTTTTTTCAAGGATTTTCCAATGATTTTTTTTATTTTAAACATTTTTTAACAATATTTCAAGAATCTTGCAAGGAATTTTCAGGAATTCAATTTTTGAGAATTTTTCAAAAATTGTTTTTCTTTGTTCAGGAATTTGTCTTCATGGATTTACCAATGATTTTTTTAAGTATTTTTTAAGAAATTTTCAGGGATTTTTCATGACTTTAATTTTTGAGGATTGATCAAATATTGCCAAACATGGTTTTCCTGTATTCAAGAATTTGAGAATGTTCTTCAAGGATTTCCAAATGATTTGTTTAAGAGTTTTTCAGGAATTTCGTAAGGAATTTTCATGACTTTATTTTTTGAGAATTTTTTAAAAATTGTTTTTCTGTGTTCATGAATTTGTCAAATTTTCTTAATGGATTTCCCAATGACTTTTTCAAGAATTTTTCAAGAATTTTTCAGTGATTTTGTAAGAAATTTTCATGACTTTATTATTTGAGAATTTTTTTAAAAATTTGTTTTTCTGTATTGAAGAATTTGTCAACGTTCTTCAAGGATTTCCCAAATAATTTTTCAGGAATTTTGTAAGAAATTTTCATGACTTCAATTTTTGAGATTTTTTAACAATATTTCAAGAATCTTGCAAAGGATTTTCAGGAATTCAATTTTTGAGAATTTTTCAAAAATTGTTTTTCTTTGTTCAGGAATTTGTCTTCATGGATTTGCCAATGATTTTTTTAAGTATTTTTTAAGAAATTTTCAGGGATTTTGTAATTTTTCATGACTTTAATTTTTGAGGATTGATCAAATATTGCCAAAAATGGTTTTCCTCTATTCAAGAATTTGTGAATGTTCTTCAAGGATTTCCCAATGATTTGTTTAAGAGTTTTTCAAGAATTTTTCAGGAATTTCGTAAGGAATTTTTATGACTTTATTTTTTGAGAATTTTTTAAAAAATTTGTTTTTCTGTGTTCAAGAATTTGTCAAATTTTTTTCATGGATTTCCCAATGATGTTTTTAAGTATTTTTCAGGGTTTTTTTAAGGAATTTTCATGACTTTAATTTTTGAGGATTGATCAAAAATTGTCAAAAATTATTTTTCTGTATTCAACAATTTGTCAACGTTCTTCAAGGATTTCAATAATTTTCCAATGATTTTTTTTTTAAATTTTAAACATTTTCAAGAATAATTCTAGAATCTTGCAAGAAATTTTCAGGACTTCAATTTTTCAGAGTTTTTCAAAAATTGTTTTCTCTGTGTTCAAGAACTTATCTTTACTTTAGCATTATTCCATTAACTACTCCTTTTTTTGGATCCTTCTGGTAGAAAAAAAAGTAAAATACCAAAATGGTGCATAATAAAAATAATAAAAATATTGATATTTATTTTAGAAATATTTTCATTAACTCTTGCTTATCTGTAAAGAAAATTTTTATTTCTGATTCTAATGATATTTAATATAAATCATACATTCTAATTGTCTTCTAATGAAATAAAAAAAACTTACATGTATTGATAGAACCGCAGATTGTATTGCTACAATAATATCAGTTAATTTCAAATCATTTGGAACAATAAATACTGCTATATTTATGCCTACGGTTATTACACTTGTCGTAAGAGCTATAGCAAATAAAACTCTTTGTATCCATTTTCCAGAATGATTAGGATGAATTCCAACCATGTAGGAAAATTTTAGAGCTAATTTTATATTGTAGAAATCCATTTCGATACGATCTGATTAATACAATAAATCACAGTTCTAAAATATTTTCCAATTAAATTAATAACGCCTCGATAAGAGATAAATTATAAATGAAGAATGGATATTAAACAGAGTTGTATTTGTTAATAATTTTTACTGATTTAAAAATTTATTTTTAATACGATTTTAATACAATAAGTTAAGATAAAACCCCTACAAAATATTATAGTAGAAGGTAGAATATCTGCAAAACTTCTACAAGTAACAAATTGCCACGAAAGAAGGCCTAAATTTTTCATGATTTTTTTCAAAAAATTTTCAGAGATTTTACAAGGTTCTTTCAACGTTTTATAGAATTTCTTCAAAAACTGTTTTTTAAACACTATTCAAGGATTTTTCAATGACTTTTTAAGTATTTTTCAAGGATTTTTCATGTAATTTTTAAGAATTTTTCAACGATTTTTCACAGATTTTTCATGAATCTTTTAGGGTTTCTTCAGAATTTAAATTTTTTACGTTGATTCAAATTTTATCAAAAACTGTTCTTTCTAGGTTTTTTTACAGATTTTTTTAGATTTTTTTTCGTATTTTTCAAGGATCTTTTAAGGTTTAGTCAGGATTCCAATTTTGTATTTCCCAAATTTGTCAAAATATGGTTTTCAAGCAGTATTCAAGGTATTTTCAAGGATTTTTCAAGGATTTATCAAAGAATTTTCAAGGACTTTTTAAAGCTGTTCAAGGATGTTTCACAATTTCTTCACGATTTCTCTAAAAATTATCAAAGGTTATTTTTCAAGCAGTATTCAAGGATTTTTCAAGAATTTTTAAAGGATTTTTTAAGGATTTTTCATGAATTTTTCAAGGGTTTCTTAAAGACTTTACACGGATCTTCAGGATTTCATTAATTAAAAATAGTCAAAGGTTGTTTTTCAAGCATTATTCAAGGATTTTTCAAGGATTTTTAAAGTATTTTCAAGGATTTTCCAAGGTTTTTCAAAGATTTTTCAAGGACTTTTCAAAGTTTTTTCAGAATTTTTTTAAAAATTGTCAATGGTAATTTTTCAAGCAGTATTCAAGAATTTTTAAAGGCTTTTTAAAGGATTTTTTAAGGATTTTTCATGAATTTTTCAAGGATTTCTTAAAGACGTTTCAAGGATATTTCAACGTTTCTTCAGGATTTCTTCAAAAATTGTCAAAGGTTATTTTTCAAGCAGTATTCAAGGATTTTTCAAGGATTTTTCAATAATTTTTCAAGGACTCTTCAACGTTTTTTCAGGATCTCTTCAAAAATTGTCAAAGGTTAGTTTTCAAGCAGTTTTCAAGAATTTTTCAAGAATTTTTAAATGATTTTTTAAGGATTTTTCATGAATTTTTCAAGTATTTCTTAAAGACGTCTCAAGGATCTTTCAACGTTTCTTCAGGATTTCTTAAAAAATTGTCAAATGTTGTTTTTCAAGCAGTATTAAAAGATTGTTCAAGAATTTGTCAAGAATTTTTATAGGATTTTTTAAGGATTTTTACTGAATTTTTCAAGGATCTTTCAACGTTTCTTTAGAATTTCAAAAATAATTTTTGGTTGTTTTTCAAGCAGTATTCAAGGATGTTTTAAGGATTTTTCAAGACTTTTTTAAGGATTTTTCAAGACTTTTTTAAGGATTTTTCAAGGAATTTTCAAGGATTCTTTAGGGTTTCTATTTTTACTATTTTTTTAAAGGCCGTTTCTCCATAAGTATTCAAGGATTTTTTAAGGAGTTTTCAATAATTTTTCAAGGATCTTTTAAGATTTCTTCAGGATTTCAATTTTTCAGATTTTTTAAAAATGTATCCAAGGCTATTTTTCAAGGATTATTTTAATATTTTAAAAGAATCTTTTAAGGTTTCTTCAGAATTTTAATTATGAAGATTTATCATAATTAACTGGTTGTTTTTCAAGGATCTCATTAAGGTTTCTTCAGGATTTCAATTTTTATGATTTTTTTAAAATTTGTTATTTTTTTTTAACCAGTATTCAAAGACTTTTTTAAGAATTTTTTTTAGAATTTTTCAAGGATCTTTTAAGGTTCCTTCAGTGTTTCAATTTTTGAGGATTTTTCAAATTATATAAAAAGCTGTTTTTCAAGTAGTAGATATTCAAGAATTTTTTAAGGATTTTTATAGGATTTTTTTAATCTTCCTTCAAGATTTTTTCAAGAATATTTTAAAGTTTCTTCAGGATTCCAATTTTTGACGATTTTTCAAAATTTGTCCGAGGTTGTTTTTCAAGTAGTATTCAAGTATTTTTCACGGATATTCAAAGGAATTTATAAGTATTTTCTAAGGATATTTTAAGGCTTCTTCAAGAGTTCAATTTTTAAGGATTTTTTAAAATTACTTAATAATTTTTTTTCAAGCAGTATTTAACAATTTTTAAGGATCTTTTGTGGTTTCTTCAGGATTCCAATTTTTGAGGATTTTTCAAAATTTATAGGTTATTTTTCAAGAAGTGTTCAAGGATTTTCGAGAATTTTTCAACAATTTTTTAAATATTTTTCAAGGATTTTTTCGGATATTCAAAGGACTTTTCTAAGGATATTTTAAGGCTTCTTCCGGAGTTCAACTTTTAAGAATTTTTTAAAATTAGTAAATATTTTTTTTCAAGCAGTATTTAACGATTTTTTAAAGATTTTTCAATTATTTAGACTTTTTTAAGAATCTTTTGAGGTTTCTTCAGGATTCCAATTTTTAAGGATTTTTTAAAATTACTTAATAATTTTTTTTCAAGCAGTATTTAACAATTTTTAAGGATCTTTTGTGGTTTCTCCAGGATTCCCATTTTTAAGGATTTTTCAAAATTATAGTTTCTTTTTCAAGAAATGTTCAAGGATTTTCATTCGAGGATTTTTCAACGATTTTTCAAATATATTTCAAGGATTTTTTAACGACTTTTTAAGGAATATTCAAAGGACTTAATAAGCATTTTTTAAGGATATTTTAAGGTTTCTTCAGGATTTCGATTTTTAAGGATTTTTTAAAATTTGTTCAAGCAGTATTTAACTATTTTTTAATAATATTATTCTAATAAATACGGATATTACCACCTAAATACAAACCTGTAATTTTTTTTTTATTATATTTGTATAAAACATACAAACAAATCCAAATTATAGGTATTTAAATTCATATTTAAGATTATTGATTTACAAATTATAATTAAATAGAACACGTATATTATTGAACAATAATATTATCGAAAGTTATTTTAGAAATCTAAAAAGGTAGAGCAAAAAATATTTACTGTTACAGGGTGATTCACGAATAAATCACAATAGGCTTTTAACTTTATAATTCTACAATTACGCCACAGAAATATTATTGTATATAGTTAATAATTACTCGTTCACAATTTTGAGGTTAAAATATATCGCTGTTTACTTTTTATACAGGGTGAGCCATAAAGACAACCACCAAAAATAATTATGCTTTGAAATTATTAAAACGAGAACTTGCATTTCTTTAGTGACTTAATAATATTACATTAACCGTAAAATTTTTAAAATATACAGGGTGATTTAATTGATTTATAATTATCTACAAAATATATGGGTATGTTCGATATAATATTGTGGTTTTACACTTTGTATAAAAATGTGTATAATGACATATTTTCTCGTTAAGATACTATATTGATGAGTACCTTTAAAAAAAAAAGTGATAATTTTCAAAAAAACTACCGTCATACACTTGTGAATCATCCTGTATATAAAAAAAAAAATTAAATATACGTATGCATTAATGTATTACTAAATATGTAGTAAACGTGTAAACAATTTCCAAAAAATGGGCACTTTTCAACTTTAACACCCTGTATCTAGAAAACTAGTCACAGGATTAAGTTGACATTTTTGGTCCTTTCAATTTATTACGTAATTTTTTTTTTCTTCGATTTAAATAAAAATTAGGGCATGGATAGAAAAAAACAATTGGTATTTAGGAGTATCCTGCCAATTTTCTAATGGATCTATTAAGGATTCTTAAAGATTTCAATTTTTAAGGATTTTTCAAAATTTGTTAAAGGTTGTTTTTCAAGGTTTCTTTAATTTTTTTTTCAGAATTTCAATTTTTGAGGATTTGTTAAAGGTTGTGTTTAAGGATTTTTGAAAGATTTTTCAAGTAAATTTAAATAATTTTACAAGAAGTTTTCAACGATTTCTCAAGGATATTTTAAGTAAAACTTTCGATATAATTTGAATAAAGTTGTAATTTCCCTGTAATAAGGATTTTTCAAGGAATTTTTAATGAATCTACAAGGATTTATTACGCACCTTTTAAAGTTTCTTTAAGATTTTAATTTTTGAGTGCTTTTTAAAATTTATTAAATGCTGTTTTAAGGACTTCCTAAGGATTTTTTAAAAACTTTTTAAGGATTTTTCTAGAATTTCTCAATGCTTTTCAAAAAAATTTTTAAAGTTTCTTGGGACTTTCAATTTTTGAGGATTTTTCAAAATTTGTCAATGGTTGTTTTTAAAGCAAAATTTAAGGATTTTTCAAGAAATTTTTAAAAATTTTTCAATAATTTTTCAAGCACTTCTCAAAGATTTTTCAAAGATTTATCAATAGTTTTTCAGTTTTGGGTATTCTACGATTTTTCAAAGATTTTTCAAGGATTTTTCAAGGATTTTTCAAGGATTTTTCATGGATTTTTCAAGGATTTTTCAACTGTTTGTCAAGAATTTTCAAGGATCTTTTAAGGTTTCTTCAGGATTTAAATTTTTGAGGATTTTTTAAAATTTGTCAAAGGTTGTTTTTCACGCGATATTCAAGGATTTTTCAAGGATTTTTCAACGATTTTTCAAATAGTATACTGGGATTTTTCAAGGCTTTTTCAAGGATTTTTTAAGCTTTTTTCAATGGTTTTTTAAGGTTTTTTCAGAATTTAAATTTTTGAGAATTTTTCAAAATTTTTTATAGGATTTTTTTCAAACAGTATAGAAGGATTTTTCAAGAGGTTTTGAAATTTTTTTTCAAGATCCTTTCATTACTTCAAGATATAAATTTTTAAGGATTGTTCAAAATTTGTCAAAGGTTATTTTTTAATCTCTCTTCAAGGATTTTTCAAGTATTTTTCTAGGATTTTTCAGAATTTTTTTAAAAATCTTTTAAAGTTTCTTCGTAATTTCAATTTTTGAAGATTGTTTTTTCAACGATTTGTCAAAAATTTTTAAACAATTTTTCAAAAAATTTTTCAGGATTTTTCAAGTAGTTTTCTAGAATTTTTCAAGGATTTTTTAAGAATTTTTCAAGGATTTGTCAAAAATTTTTAAAAAATTTTTCAAATAACTTTCCAGGATTTTTCAAGTAGTTTTCTGGAATATTTCAAGGATTTTTCAAGAATTTTTCAAGGATTTTTCAAGAATTTTTCAAGGACCTTTTAAGGTTTCTTCAGAATTTCAATTTTTAAGTATGTAAAATATATCAAAAGTTGTTTTTCAAGGATTTTTCAAGAAGTTCAAGGATTTTTATAAGGGTCTTTTAAGGTTTCTTCAGGATTTCATTTTTCTACTAATTTAGAGTTTTCATTGGGTCTGGATTGCACTGATTCTACGAAAGAGTCATTTTTATCAAGTCACCAATGCACTAGTAAACAAGAAAAAAACTCACGTTCAATGTATGAATTCCTGGAATCCTACTAACTACGCCAAATAATTTTTGGAAATTAAAAGTTGTTTTCAATAATAATAATTTTTTAAAACGACAAAATCTACTACGTTAATTAATAATCAGCGTTAACTGAAGATCTTGTAATCAGTATAATTTTTAAAAAAATAATTTTACATGATATAATTATATATGTTCTATTGATTACTGATATTACCACCAAAATACGAACCTGTAATTTTTTTTGGATAATTTTGTATAAAATATATAAACAAATACCAATTATAGGTATTTAAGTTTTTATTTTAAGAATATATAATAACAAAAAACAATTTTCCATTTTGTGCTACGTGATTTATAAGATTGTAACTTTTTTTTGATTTTTTTTAATTTGCTCCGGTGATAAAATGTGAAATTTTTTGATCTATATACAAATTAATTATTTAAGTTCTCCCATTATTATTAATTGTTCTTAAAAACATATAATAAGAAAACATTGCTTTATATGCCTAAAAATGTTATAAAAAACAGACTGTAAGTATATATTTTTGTTTGTATAAAAAAATTTAATTACCTGCAAACCATCGTTGAAACAAAGTTTAAAAACACCATAAGCATGTATATTTACTGGTTTTTCACTTACGCAAGAAACCATTGTAATTAATGGTTTCATGAATTTGTATTTGTCGTACCAATTGCTTGATAAAATAATTTCTTCAGTTTTCGCCGCCTAAAATTAAAATAAATTTAACACAAAAAAATTTTTTTGTTATATTTATCTACCTCACTTGTAAGAAGTTGTCCTGGTATAATATAAAATGCCAAAAGTTCGTTGGATATAGCAAACAAGTAGGTAATGCTTTTAATATTGTCAGAAGTCGATAAACTAAAAAAATAATATTAGTTACCAGATGTCTACACGAAAACTCATTATTGAATTATTTCTGGTGTTCTTGAAGATAAGAACTCAAATTAGAGGTCATCTACCACCCTCAGCCGCCCCCATTCCAAGATTTCAAATGAACCCCTATAGTTTTCTCAATACCTATATGTAGAAAAACAAGTTAGTTAGATTAAAAATATTACGAGATATTCAAAATCAAGGGTTTAAGATTATTAGGTAATTGTGAAAAATTATAATTTATACATGGAAATAATTAAAACAAGATTTATTTACAATATTTAGTTATATTAAATGCTTAAACCGTTTACATTTAAAAAAAATCGGCTGTGTCACCCCAGAACTTTCCCGGCTCGACCGTAGAGAATATTATTATTATTATTATTTTAATTACAAAATATTAAGCATTATGACATAAGCTGCGCATGCGCACGTTGTATATCACACTGCTACAATTAGGATCTCCTAAAATCATGTGTTGTGTGAAAACTATTGGGAATTCGGGAAAAATTCTCATACAATAGTTGTAGGGAATTTTATGCTTTACAACTTTGTACTGAAACATTTTGCACTAAAGAGCATAATTTACCTCCAATTTTAAAAAAATGGAAAATGTGTATTTTTCTCGCCATCTAGCGGCGAAACTATGAGGAATTCGATAAAAAGTTAAATATAAAAGTTAAAGAAAATTTGATGCTTTACAACTTTGAACCAGAAAATTTTACATTAAAATGCATTGTTTGTCCTCAAAATCAAGAAAAACTAGAGATAACCTACATGCACATTTTTTACGCGCCATCTAGTGGCGCAACTATTGGGAATTCTAGAAAAAGTTTCAGACAAGAGTTGTAGGGAATTTTATGATCTAAAACTTTGTACTTCAACATTTTGCACTAAAGTGTATTGTTTGTCCTAAAAATCAAGAAAAAATAGAGAAAACACACGTGCACATTTTTTACGCGCCATCTAGTGGCGCAACTATTGGAAATTCTGGAAAAAGTTTAAAACCAAAGTTGTAGATAATTTTATGCTATAAAACTTTGTACTACAACATTTTGCACTGAAGTGTATAGTTTGTCCTTAAAATTTAAAAAAAGGAAAAAATTGTTACATGTGCATTTAATCAATGTCGGTCTTGAGGACCTTCTACTGTACCAATTTAAACCAAAATCTAATGGTCGCATTCTAGGCACACACCGACCCTAAATATCAAATTTCAGCTTGATTGGTCAAACGGTTCGGCAGTTATCGTGGAAGATTACACACAGATACACAGACACACAGACACACAGACACACAGACACACAGACACACAGACACACAGACACACAGACACACAGACACACAGACACACAGACACACAGACACACAGACACACAGACACACAGACACACAGACACACAGACACACAGACACACAGACACACAGACACACAGACACACAGACACACAGACACACAGACACACAGACACACAGACACACAGACACACAGACACACAGACACACAGACACACAGACACACAGACACACAGACACACAGACACACAGACACACAGACACACAGACACACAGACACACAGACACACAGACACACAGACACACAGACACACAGACACACAGACAGACCATGCGCTGGAAATGGTTTCAATCTTCTTGGGGGACCTCAAAATATATATTTCAATCGATATCTCGATTTTTTTTTTTGCTCGTTCACCTTACTTTCCCTTTGATGGGTCCGGAAAAGTAATATAGATGCACAAGCTAAATTAGTATTTAACAGAAAAAAAGGAACAATTGGAGAGAATTTTTAAATAAAATAGAAAAAAATACACCTGTATCCGAGAGGACCCCGCACAAAAAGATAGGAAAAGGCCGCTTGGTCAAATTTTTGGTATGTTATAGATTTCGGCATTCTGAACAAAAGTCTCAATGGGCACTAAGCCCCAAATTCCATGGTTTGGCCGCTATCGAGCTCCGAAGGTCCGCGACTACACCATATTATAGAAACCTGTGAGACGCATATCACCTTTTTAAAAATCATATTTCCATTATTTGAACGTATGCCCTTGAGTTTTTGAGGATGCTGGATTCACATGTGGTGTTGAATACATGGTATGGACAGTTGACAGCTGTCAAATAGCTGTCAAATGCTCTGAAAAGAAATAAATCCTACTTTGAGCAATGAGAACTTATGTTTTTGAGGACGCTGGATTCAAGTGTGATGTCAAATGCATAATATTGACAGTTGACAGCTGTCAAACAACTGCCAAATAGCTGTCAAATGCTCTGAAAAGAAATAAATCCTACTTTGAGTAATGAGAGCTTATGTTTTGGGGACGCTGAATTCAAATGTGATATCAAATCGATGACATTGACAGTTGACAGCTGTCAAATAGCTGTCAAATGCTCTGAAACGAAATAAATCCTACTTTGAGCAATGAGAACTTATGTTTTGGGAACGCTGAATTCAAATGTGATATCAAATCGATGACATTGACAGTTGACAGCTGTCAATATTATGCATTTGACATCACATTTGAATCCAGCGTCCTCAAAAACATAAGTTCTCATTGCTCAAAGTAGGATTTATTTCTTTTCAGAGCATTTGACAGCTATTTGACAGCTATTTGACAGCTATTTGACAGCTGTCAACTGTCCATACCATGTATTCAACACCACATGTGAATCCAGCATCCTCAAAAACTCAAGGGCATACGTTCAAATAATGGAAATATGATTTTTAAAAAGGTGATATGCGTCTCACAGGTTTCTATAATATGGTGTAGTCGCGGACCTTCGGAGCTCGATAGCGGCCAAACCATGGAATTTGCGACTTAGTGCCCATTGAGACTTTTGTTCAGAATGCCGAAATCTATAACATACCAAAAATTCAGACAAATTGACCGAGCGGCCATTTCCTATCTTTTTGTGCGGGGTCCTTTGGAGATATTTAAAAATTATCAAAAATTGCTCGGTACAAATTAAAAAACCCATCATAACAGATCTAATGGCAAATAAATTTCTTGACACTATCGCACCAGCTTCTGTCTCTACGCAAGAAATTAAATATGAATTTACTCACAAATCAAATAATATTTTAACAAAACCCTTTAGCATAGACGACTTAGAAATGGTCTTTAAAAATTCCAAAAGCACTGCTCCGGGATTAAATAATTTTACTTATGCTATGATTAAAAACCTACCGGTAAACGCCAAACTTATATTATTAGAAATTTACAATAATTGGTGGCTAAAACATGATATCATAGAAGAAATGAGAGAAATTGTCATTACTGTACTATTAAAACAGCAAAAAAAATCAAATTTAGTTTCTTCCTACAGACCAATTTCACTCATGTCTTGTATCACAAAAACAATGGAGAGAATGATAAAGGCGCGCCTTGAATGGCATTTAGAATATAATTCCTTACTTCCAAGAACACAGTATGGGTATAGAAGAGGGTACAGTACCACGGATGCAGTTATACAAAATGCTTTCACACACAACAAATACGTTGTTTGTTTATTCTTAGATCTCAAAGGGGCTTATGACGCTGTCAACTTAGATATCTCATATCAAAAATTACTAACTTTTTGAATCGATTCGAGTGCAGCCGCTAGTATACTGTCAATATATAAAAATAGAAAAATTTATCTTAGAAATCACCGAAATGAGTTACATGGTCCTCGGGTTATAAATGACGGTCTTCCACAGGGATCGGTATTATCACCCCTACTCTTTAACTTGTACACAGCTGAATTGCATGTCATGTTCGATGATGATATTAATATTATTCAATATGCCGATGATATATGCATATACATTATCGAAAGTTCATATCGGCAATGTATAAGTAGACTGAGATACATGATTTATTGTGTTCGTATTTGGTTGTTTGAACAAGGATTCACTATGTCGCCTGAAAAATCGGCTGTTATGTTTTGGTCTAAATATGTTGCGACACATTGCAAAAAGAAAGTGGGGGGCTGACCCCAAATTGGCACTCACTTTCTATAAATCTTACATTAGGTCTATAATGGACTATGGAAGTGTTTTATATGGCTCATCCAGTAATACTAACTTAAAAATCATAGATAGAATACAATATAAAGCAATCCGGATAGCGATAGGTGCTATGAAGTCATCTCCATGCCAAGCAATCCTAGCTGAAGCACAAGAACCTCCCTTGGAATTGAGAAGAAACTTTTTGTCGCATAAACTCAAAATTAAGACATTTAACTCTTTTCTCTCAACTTCTATTTCCAAACTAAATATTGATACACTCATTATTATTGGAAAAAATTCCTCTTCTTGCAGCTGCATTCGCAGAAATCCATAATAACGACTTTCTAAGTACATTTCCAAAATTACCAATTTTTAATGAAAAATTTGAAGTTATCATATCCAAGTTTACGGTGACATATCCCACGTTTACATACCTAAACTCTCTAAATAACAAAATACTAACTGTACTCAACACTGATCATAATACGACAAAAATGTACACAGACGGTTCCAAGATTGGAAATCGAGTAGGCTGTGCCTTTTACATTCCAAATCTTTCTTTAAAAAAAAATATCGAATCCCGGATTACTGCTCAGTTTATGCCGCAGAAGCAGTGGCAATAGAAACAGCTCTTAGGTGGTGCACTGAAAATTTTATTAAAGATATTACAATCATTTCAGACTCTCAATCAGTGCTCAAATCAATTGAAAGTTGTCCTTATAAACAATACAATAACAGTATTATTATTAAGATCAAATATCTCTTATCTTTAATTATAAAAAAAAATGGTAGAATTAATTTCGTATGGACAAAGGGACATGCTGGAATACATGGCAAAGAGATTGTGGATAAGGAAGCAAAAGAGGCATGTGATCTGATAGAAATAGAAAGTATTTTTGCTTATAGCGATATTATTAATATATACAAGATCAAAGTACACAGGGAATGGGAATCCATCCGGAAAAAATATGCTACAACCTCTAATAACCCTTATTTTGATATACATCCTACCCTACCAACAGCCTAAAAAATACCACATATTTACAGCTATCATATCAGTAGGTTTTGTATACACACAAAAAAAAACAAAAATCGGACCGACAGATTAAATAGTTAGGTTAATTTTTCAAATAACTTTCTACTCCCTACAAATTTCACTCGCTAATGAGCAATAGAAATTTTATACTCCCTGGGAGAATAAAAGTCCCACATATTTCCATCGAAAAATTTCAAGAATAGGGTTATTTTACATTTCAGGGAGCCACACCTATTTCTATTTTAATTTCTACTCCCTGATTTTCAAGAATAGGTGCACTGAGGGGGAAACTGATGACACCAAAACCAGGAAGATTAGATACCAGTAAGAAACCTTAGGTCATACTTTAACAGGTTAGACCTCAACAAGGAAATACTCTCTGGCACCCAAAAGCGCAAGAGAGCTATTGAAAAGGGCCAAGGATATAACGGAACTTACGAACTTACGAATAAATTACG
The DNA here is from genome assembly GCA_963243735.1 of Neocrepidodera transversa. Lineage (NCBI taxonomy): Eukaryota > Metazoa > Arthropoda > Insecta > Coleoptera > Chrysomelidae > Neocrepidodera > Neocrepidodera transversa. The sequence goes on from OY725353.1 coordinate 3,869,410, forward strand.
AACAAATAGTAAAACCCCAAACAAACAAAAGTCCGGGACCAATCACCTCTCAAAATAGCAATGTACACTGTCCCAATAAAAAGTTTGCCAAACAGGACCAAACTGTAGAAAAACCAAGTAGACAAACTAGGGTCAGCAACAAAAGGTTAGTAGACAGCTATATTCCTGGAAAGTAACGAACTTGAGGGTACTGTCCTCTAAAGACGTTACTCCAAGAATAATAGTAACGGTGTGGATACTTAAAGATCATCTTGATGATGAAAAGCATCCGATATGCAGATAGTGTGACAGGAAGGATGAAACTAAATAAGGTCACTAATCTCTTCACGGATTAACAGATTAACTGGACAATATAATAATAAGATAATTGCATTGTTGGGGCACTCAACCCGGTCTGTTCACTTGAACCTAACCTAACCAACCAATCAACAAACCAACCAAGAAAGCAACCAGCTAACTCGTTTTTTCATATAGGAATATCGAAAAAATTGCGTTCTATCAAAGTCAATCAAAAAAATACAGGGTGTCATTTGAAATTTTGGAGTGGCAGGTGACACCATAAGATACATTATTCATTGTCCTCCTACATCCTGAAAAACCACACAAAATTTCATCTTTTTGTCTTTAAAAATATCAGAAATAATTCAATATTAAATATTCGTTTCGTTTCGCTGGTATATTTTTAAATTAGTTTTAATTAATTTTTAATACATACCCTAATGAAAATGAAAACAATTCCACACAATGGATCAGTACTATTATTCCAATATAACCTAACAAACCTAATGATATTGTATTATTAATTTTTTTAACAAAACTAAAACACAATTAAAATTTTTATCGAAATTAGAAAAAAAAGTCTAATTACTATTACTTTAATAAAAAAACATGATGGTCGATGCATTCTCTTGTTTTCTGTCGTAATTGATTAAAATCTTCTACGTTATTAATTTTTTTATTTAAAATTCTCCCAAATCTGTTATTTAACATCCTCCATTGAATTGTAGTTAAAATTATCATTGATCCAAAAAAACCATCATAACAGAATAAACTCAAACTTGTATACATAGTAGCAAATGTTTCAATACAATTTAAAATATAGAAGTTAAAATATTCCGGAACGTAGTTGCCATAAGGTAAAACCTACAAAAAATAATATTAACTAAAAAATATACAAGGTGGACCAAAATTGTCGAGCAATACTTCTAGGGGTGAACACCTAAAAAAAGTCGTGTTTGTCTAATGAACCTATGTCGAAAATCGCTTATTAAGGGTGCGACAACCCCTAGAATAGGCTTAACACGTTCACTGCCGGAGCATTATTGGCCGTTTTTCCCGTTGCGCCAAGGAAAAAATCCCTAAAAAAAAATCTATCCCGAAAAACCATTTTGTCCAAAGATAGCTATTTTAGTACTAACAATGCCTATTTGCTTAATTTTTTTGTAACGACCATTATAATGACAAAATTTTGACATATGTCACTCGGTCTCATGGACCGAGGCGGCGTGCAAATATTCAGTTTCTATTTGCACGCCGACTCGGTCTGTTACTCGGTCTGGGACGTTTTCAATCATACATGCGTCGTTGTGCTCTCGTGGGTATGGAAGGGGTATCTCTTCCTCTGCTTGCCTGTAAGCATAGTACAACCTACTAAAGCGACTCTCGGTTGGCGCCAAAGTTCGCGTTTTTTCTTCGCGAAGGCATCGTCGCCATCTTCTCTGTACTTGTCATTGAATCTCCAATGGTGTGACTGATCACAGTCACATGATTTTAGTTGACACTTGACAGTCAGCTGTTGTGTATTTGTGTTATTTTCATATATAAGATATAAGTTATAGTTTATAGTTATTTTTTTTCGCCATTGCTGTATCCAATAATTATTTATTTACAATTTTTTGATATTACTACTTTAGTCTTATTTATTCGTAGAATAAAAGAGGCGTGGTTTATGACGGTCAAAAAATAGCAGATTCCATTTGACTGTAGTAACTTGCACTTTATATTCGACCCATAGATGGTGTGCGCGCTTAATTTTACAAATTTGGGAGTTTTTGTTTTATATACAGTATTTTCTGGACATATTCAGATAAAGAAATATATTCAATAACAAAACAAAACGTTATAGAACTAAATAGTGCTAGTTTTGTCTATTTTTCAGTAGTGAGTGCGCTGGTGCCACTTTTGGCACCACTGTACTACATTTGACAACCCTGAAAATTAGTACGGCTAAAATGGCGTCAAGGTTAAATTTCTGTCGCTAGTTTTTATTTTAATTTTTAAGCAATTTATATCCTTATTAAATTATTATTTTTAGTTAAATCTTAATATCTAAAATTAAAAAAAAATACCTTTAAATTTGTAATAATTAATTTTATTATAATAATTTTTTTCAAAATTTTATTACAATAATTGTGAATTTTTTTAAAAATTAGCTAGAAACATTTAAAATTATATTACGATTTTAAACTAAATTGAATAACTTCTACAATATTAAAGTTATTGAACTGGGATTTGCGCCATTCTAAAGATAAAATAAAACTCAAAATTTAAAATGTATTTTAGTTTCTTACAATTTAGAATTGTAATATTTATAACCAAAATAAAGAATTTTTTATAAATTTTTTGTAATTTCGTTTAATCAATAAGTATTAAATAAATGAAAAAATTAAATAGCATATCCGAAAAGGATCCAAAAGTACTATGTGTGTAAATTATTTCATAATTTTAACATAGTATTTGTAAAAGTTATAGCAAACAATGAAAAAAGTTGAAGCAATTCAATGGGTTTACCCATGAATTTTTGACAAAAATTTTTTTTTTTTTTAGCTTTTTAAACTAACTTTATTAATGCATTCTGATCCAGAAAAACCTAAAAAAAAGGTCCGTTTCCAATTTTGAATAAAATTGAATGAGATATTAATTATTTATTGATTTAAAAATTATTCAAAAAAGGTTTTATTTCTTTTTAAGGTTGATATTAATATCAAAAATTTAAAAAAAACCATTAAATTTGTAGTAAAAAAACTCTATAGTTGTGATTTTTTTCAAAATTTTATTCAAAAAATTGTAGAATTCATAATTTTTTTTTTGAAATTTAATATAGGTAAGTTAAAAAAAATTGAATAACTTTAAAAATATTAAAGATATTAAAATGGGATTTATACCATTCGATAGGTAATATAAAACTCTAAATTTGGAAAATAATTTAGTCTCTTCGAATTTAACATTGTAATTATTATAACTAAAATAAAATAAAAATTTTGTTGTCCTTTTGTTTTATCGCAAATGGTAAAACAAAATGAAAAAAGTAAATAGTACATCTGGAAGGGATCAAAAAGTACATTATGTGTGAAATATTTCATAATTTTAAAATAATACTTGTATAAATTATACAAAATTATAAAAAATTTTACAAAAAATTAAGTTTTTTTTTAATTTTTGTAAACTAATTTTATTAATGTATTTTGATGCAGAAAAACTAAAATAATCGATTAAACAATTACTTTACTAGGAGTTTTCGAAAAGTTGGGTGGGATTACCCCCTCATTTTTTTTTAATAGTCCAAGCGGCTAAGGCTATTTGGTCTATTAATACTCGACAGATAACTGTAAATTATACCATGTCATGCCATCTGCATTACTTTAAAAAAATTAATGTAGCTGACGTCACTTGGAAATTTTGAAAATTTATTTCTTAGTAATCGTAGTGTTTTAAAGTTAACTGAACCTATTTTTATGAATAATTTTAAGTAGATTTTCATATAGGTACTACAAATGAATTTGGTGTAGCTACCCATTTTAAAATAAAATAAAGTTGTTTTATGAAATAGGATGATTTTAAGGATAATTAAATAAAATTACAAACCTTATTTTTACTTAACACTGGTCTTAACAAATGCATCATTATTATAGGAATAGATGAGCACATGAAATATTTATAGATGATTTCCAAATACCATAAATATTTTAAAGTTTGTTTCTTCTCTTTTTTATCTTCTATTTCATTGGGATTCCAAAATTGTTCACTTTCTTTTAGCAAATCTTTTAAATTATCGCTTTGTTTGAAAAACCACAAGAGTTTTATTATTGTCTAAAAAATAAGCATATAAAATTAAAAATATCACAACCGCTTAATCTTAAAAACGGTACCGATGCACGAGGTTTTATTTATTAATTTACTTGATGTTTATAACAGAATAGATTGTTCCAAGTTATTTTTCTATATACCTAAATTAATTAAATAAAAACTTACATGTGCTGATACGAACACAGCTTGTAATCCTGAAATAACATCCACTACTTTCAAATTTTTTTCAAAAATAAATACCGTTATATTTATACTTAAAGTAATCACAGTGATGGTAATCGCGAAAGCAAATAACATTCTTTGTATTAAACTTTTAGAGTGGTTAGGATCAATTCCTACTATGTAGGAAAGATTAAGAGACAACTTTATATTGACGAAATCCATTTCGATACTAATAAAATAATTTTCTGGTGTAAAATATTTTCCAATTAAATCACACCTTGCAAATGGATAAATAATAAATGATGAAACGTCATTAAAAACAGAGTCGTATTTGCGAAAAATATTTAGCAATCAATTTTAACACGTTGAATTTAATTTAAAAAACATTAAAATTTATAATAAAGATATTTAGATAAACATGATTATTTTTTAATACCCAGTATTCATTTCATATATTTTAGCTGCATTATTACTTCGTAAATAATATTCAAATAAATAATAAATATTTTTAAAGGATTTACATTTCATAATAAAATAGTAAATTAGGTAAAAAAAGTTTTATTACAAATTATTATAAATTATTTTCTTCAATAATTAAATTTTTTCCTACACTGGTACAACCATTAATTCTAATAAATATAGATCGCTGTATAAATAAATGAAAATAATTTATTTCATAATTTTTTTTTAATTATTTACTTTAAAATATCCCAAATAGTCTTGTTTTCCGAAACACATAGCAACTGGAATAACAATTTTCGATAAATTATATATCGCAGTTCTATATATCACCATACTTTGCTCTTCCCCGTAATATTTTTGAATACAACTTTTAGCTCTACCAAACTAAAAGTGTCAAAAATCGCGATTGGCAATCATCAAACAATAAAGTTTATACTGGTTAGTACATCTTGCATAAACATAACTTATTATAGTACCCACAGAATAACCAATGTAGCTAGATTTTTGATTCGTTCTCTTGTTGCCTTAAATCATAGATTACCATATCATAAAAATTAAAAAAAATAGAAGTAAAAAATAACTAAATTACATAATGGTATGTAATATAATTGCAGACATTGATGTGTAGAATTTATCAATTCTGTGAGGACGTGTTAAGTCCTTAATGTACTAAATGGTTCTAAATAGTTCAAAATAATTACTCAAAGTTCCAGTAAGCGTCATCATCAGAAAATAACAATTTAACTTTTTTTTTACCGTATTTTAAAGCCCTGTAATTTATTAAATTCATCTCATATCCTTCTTGTAATAGAAGATAAGCATCACTTCATAATTTGGATAAATTAAGAATGGGTTATGTTACTATATAATTGAAAATGGTCTTATTTATTTTACTTATTTATGGGCAAGTTGTATTCTGGAAAAATTCTAATTTTCACTCATTGGTTATTAGAGTACAATAGATCAATGCAGAAACGTTCTGCTATGTATTATAAATGTAGTAAACAAAGGAAATGAAACAACAGAAGTAATGATTATTAAAATAATTTATTAGCCATACACTATCTTTATAAATTATTACTATATAGGTTTCAATTTTTGTTCAAATATAAAATATTAGTAGTAATTGTAAAAAATATTAAAAAAATACCTGATTACTCTCATCATTAAGATTATCTCAACAGTTACCATTAATTTCTAGGGTTCCGTACCCCAAAGTGTTCAAATCTCTTTGCTGATGACACTCCGTTGGCATTTTCTGATATAAATTTAATGATTTCAAGCGAGAAAATGAATAGATTACTGGAAAAAGTTGCTAGTATTTTCAGATTAACAAATTGAAATTGAATGTAACTAAAACAAAAGCACTAATTTTTACAACCAAACAAAAATATAGCTTATTGGATATCAACGATGTTAATTTACAATTTTTTTTAAGAATTTCAAATAACTTATCGACTTCAACTAAAATAACAGTATATAATACAATTATTCAGCCCCACTTTGATTATTGTGCCTCCATTCTTCATTTATTTAATCTCAACAAGTTAAATCAACTTCAAAAACTACAAAATCGAGGCATGCGCATAATATTAAAAACTAATCGTCTTACACCAATTGTCTCAATGTTAAATACTCTTCAATGGTTTTCGGTTCATCAAAGGTTGTACTACTTGTCAATTATGTTTATTTATAAAATAATTCACTCTATAGCTCCACCGTACTTTCAACAATTTATTTGTTATCATGGAGATATTCATGATCGTGACACAAGATCAACTAATAATATATTGATAGGAAAATTTAAAATATAATGATGCCCTGTCATTTCAGATGTCATAGCTAAGATGATCAGTCCTGGTTGATTTATTATCTGGAATTAAAAAAAAAATTAATAAAGTGAGATGTAAAAAATAAATAGAAAACTGTCAATTGAGATAAAAATAATTTTTTGAAAAAGTAGAATTTGATTTAACAAGTAAACAAAAAGGTAATACGAGAAGGCGCAAACAAGAATTTATAGAAATATGAGGAAGGGAAGAACTAACTGTAAGATAAGACAGTAGACAATAAGAAACAGGGAAGGAAATTATTCTTAAGAAAAATAGAAAAAGACTAGAAGGTGAGACAAAAACAGACTGAGATAGGAGCGATAGAAGAAACATAAACAGAAGAGCAAGACTGAAGAAAGTGAAGAAGGGATAAGACAGATGAATATTGAGAAATTGTATTTTTTTTTTTAAATTAATCTTATAAATTTATTGTAATGAACCCAACCCGGATTGAGATTCTTAGATAAGACATCTGTAATATACCGGGTGGTCCATATCAATATATATTAAAAGAGTCAATTATTCTAATACAAAGGCATCAATATTGTACAAAGGTTTTCAGGAATTTAACGAACTCCCTAGGGACTTGAAAGATTGTGTTACATTAGCAAGTTTTAAAAAGAAATTAATAACTTTTATTACTACTAATAAAATATGATTTTAACTTGTATCTTGTTAACGATTTATGAATATTAGTATTCATAAATGTTGAAAGAACACCAGACTTATATTTTCTTAATGACATCGAAGGACCAAACTCTTTAAGTAGGAGTTAAACCAAAATAAAAACAGTATTTAAAATAGGAATGTACTTTTTATTCCATGTATTCCAAGTACTAACATGAACAGAAAAATAATAAACGGCACATTAATTTAAATTATGAAACCGAAATCAAATATAACTCATCACTTCACTCACTGTAAAATACTACTTACATTTTGTATTATTACGAAAACTCAGAAACTTTTTGGGTGTGGTTAATTACGCACCATTTTAATTATTTGAAGAAACTTTTTCACTCTATTGAATGCGACTGCATCCATCTACAGTCGGTAATCGAGAGGGAGATTATGCTCTGAATTTTAGCGGAGAGTAGGGTTGCAGGTTTTTTATTGGTAGGAGACATGATACGTGGTATCCAAATAGCATTGAATTCAGAATCTTAGCGGGAAGAAATATACTTATATTTTTTCTCTTATAATGATGGGATAATATGAGAGAACGATAAAATTGCTTGCATAGCAACGGTCGCTTATGTATTTTGTTTTTGTTAACGGTATTTTGAAAGTAGACAGAAAAAAGTCTGAGAGAAAGACGGAATAACTCTTGTGTTGAGTTTAAATCTATTTTTAGATTTTAAAATATACAATAATAGACATTAGTATGAACTGAAAGATTAATATTATTAATTTTAAAAGAAATATGAATTATTTGGTATTTTCTGGATAATATTCCAGTGAAATTTATCCATCTTGCTTTTTTAATGTGTTCATACTTTTATCTTTTAATTGTAATTACTATTTTTATATTTTTATACATTTTTTTGTATATTAGGTTTAACCTATTTAAATAAAGTATCTATCTTATTTATCTGTCTATGTAATTCTTATAAAATTTGATACATAGTTCATTGGTGCATTTTGGGTCCAAATGGTATTTTTTAAAATTCATAATGTCCATTATTAACAGTAAATGCAGCTTTTTCTAACATTTACTCATTTCAATTTTATGAAATCCGTTTGCAAGATCTAATTTAATAAAATATTGTGCTTTAACTAATTTGTCTAATATATCATTAATGTTTGGTATCGGATATTGATCGTCTATAGTTTGTTCGTTTAGTTTTCTGTAACAAGTTTTTTATTTATAACAAATTGGGGTGAATTATATGGCGAATAAAATGGTCCAATTATTTTTTGGTTAGCATGTCTTGAATTTGTCTTTCTTCTTCAGGTTTATGAATATAAGGAAATCTGTACGGTTTTATGTTGTTTTTTAATAATAATTATTTTTTTAAATGACAAAAATCTACTACAGTAAATAAAGATCGTGTAATCAGTAAAATTTAATAATTTTACATGATATTGTTCTACTAATCTTTACTGATATTACCACCTAAATACGAACTTTTTGAATAATTTTATATAAAACATACAAATAAATATAAATTATAGGTATTTAATTTTTTTCTTTTTAGAATATTGATTTATAATTTATAATTAAATAGAACACGTATATTATTGAAAAATAATGTTATCGAAAGCAGTTTTAGAAATTTAAGAGTAAATTTTTAATATAATTAAGTAACAAAAAATATTTTTTTTAAATTTTTATTTGTTAACATGTTTAAACAATTTTCAATTTTGTGCTACGTGATTTAAAAGATTGTGACTATTTTTTTTTTTTTAATTTGCTCTGGTGATATAATGTGAAATTTTGTGATTCATTGATCCATTAATTGTTCAAGTTCTTCTATTATTATTGACTGTTCTTAAAAACATATAATAAGAATACATTGCTTTATATGCCTAAAATATATAACAAACTGTAAGTATATATTTTTGTTGGTATAAAAAAAATTATAATTACCTGCAAACCATCGCTGAAACAAAGTTTAAAAACACCGTAAGCATGTATATTTACTGGTTTTTGACTTACACAAGAAACCATTGTAATTAATGGTTTCATGAATTTATATTTTTCGTACCAGTTGCTTGAAAAAATTATTTGTTCAGTTTTCTCCGCCTAAAATAAAAACAAATTTAACAAAAAAAAAAAAAAAATTTTTCATATTTGTCTACCTCACTTGTAAGAAATTGTCCTGGTATAATATAAAATGCCAAAAATTCGTTGGTTACAACAAACAAGTAGCTAATGCCTGATATATATACAGCAGTCGGTAAACTAAAAAAATAATATTACTTATCAGATGTCTTCACAAAAACTTAATATTGAATTATTTCTGGTGCTCTTGCAAATAATAACTTGAAATTTTGTATCACCCTAAGCCGCCCCCACTCCAAAATTTTGGGCAGTGCACGTTTGGGCCCTGTAATGACCTATAATCCTAATCCGAAAAATATATTTCTTAATCCGTGTGCACGTTTTTTACCCGAACGGAAACAGGTAGGGAATTTTGGAAATTCCGAAATTGGATTTTGGAAATGCTCTTAAAATGGGTACAATAAACAATATTCATCAAATTTATTTTAGTTTTGTTTTTACTTCATAAGCAAAATATGGAAGGTGTAAAAATTTTGAAAAGTGTTAGTCGTAGAGGAAAAGTGAATAATTACAAATTTATTTTTAAACGGGAGCTCCAATCCGGAGTAAAAACTTAAGAGTTGTCGAACTCCAAACTGTTCAGCAGCAATTTCTACGGTTGGAGAAGATTACAATGGGGAATTCAACAAAAATATAACCTAACATTTTTTCTTTATTAACAGTTAGAATTAATCAAATAAAACCCATTGAGTTTAATTATCTACCGTAATTTGAGCTAGATTTTTGAATAAATTAATTTTAAAATTAAAATTTCTAATTATTTGAATATGCTGCCATTACGATCGTGACGTCATTTATGTGCAATGAAATTACTGTCAAGCCATTAACTGAAAATGTGTAAAGAAGAGAATACGAATGATTAACAGTTGTTAAATCTCACTTAAATGGACAAAGATGGAGAAAACCATTATTTGATAATTGGATAAAGATGAAAACTTGGACCTATCCACTTTGAATTCGCATTCAAAATCGAGAGAGATATTTAGATATTAGATTCTGCTGTTAGATAAAGAAAACGACTATTTTAACGAGATCAGGTAATAATTTGCTGTTTGGTACATAAGTGCTGGGCACAAGCGCTCCTCATTAAGTGAAAGGTCGCGTCCGCGTCTGCTTACTGCATAGTTCACTGTCACTATTGTAGTTTGTACTCTCTAGAGCTGGTTGATGTTGATAATTTTCCGTGTTTATTTGTATTTGTAAAGGAACGTAAACAAAGGTAAAAGTAAACACAATTAAAAACATATTGACCAAACGACACTTTATAAGTAAACGTCATCTATATTTGAGAGCGTCAATTTTATTTAGAGAAACTGGCCCACGTTAATATTATGCTGCAGCTATTGCACATAAGTGATGTAGGTGCACTACAAGTTGCATAGATGCAGTAATTTTTAAATATCAATTTTTTCATGTTAAATTAAAGAACAAAATAGAAAAAACGATTTTTTCATGAAAAGAAGTTATTTTTTTTGTCAAATAATGCTAAAAAAGATGGACTAATATTTCAAGTTGAATTCCCCATTTAGTAAAATGTTCTTTACAACACAATCATGCAGAAATCTCATCATCAGCATACCATTTTATTAAATTATTAAAATATCAATAAACTAAAAAACCAGAACGTTAAAACTTCAAATAGTTTATACGTAAAATATAATAACACTAATTTATCAAAACGCCAATCGATCAAACCCATAGAACATCATAAAATAATGAGACAGAATTTAAAGAGTCAAAACCAGAAAGAGACAGAATAGTAAAACATCAAAACCGTAAAAAATCAAACGGATGTTGCCAAGTCTAAATTATCGCCGTATATGTGGGGATACAATTTAACAAGATTATTTATCGTTATGCAACATACATTACACATGAATTAAACGATTCTTGTTAATTGTTTCATGATCTTGATAAAAAATTAAGTTATTGACACGTTATTTTTTGAGATTGTTTTAATTTCAATTTTTACCTCTCGCCCTTCAGATAAGAGAGGTATAGGAATCATGCTAAAAATTGGGTAGTGAGTTTTCAATGGATAAACACGTTTTAGGGTCCCTAGAATACGATTTTAATATTTTCGCGATGATGTCTGTGTGTGTGTGTGTTAGTGTGTGTGTTTGGATGGATGTTGTAGTAACGATAACTCAAAAACTACTGAATGAAAAAATTTGAAATTTTGCATACACGATTCTTATACCCTAGATTAGATCTGATTAGATTTTGGTGTCAATCGGACAACCGGAAGAGGCACTTGCTATGGGTGATGACGCCATTATTATACAAAACGGCAATAAAGTTTTACACATATATTTTGTATACCCTATAGTTTATTTTCATCCCATTAAAATTTTAGAAACTTTTGCCATTGTTGCCAGATTTATAAAAAAGTAAATTTTTTTCATACTTTTTTGTGCCACCGTGTAAATTTTTGATTCAAACATGGCGAGAGGTCATGTGGTGGCCACATCAGATTTTTAATAGAATATATACCGGCTGACACAGGAATGTGTATCAGTCTTATTTATATAGGATTTTATCTTAATAAAATTTTGTGTATCGGATACTTTTTAATAATTTTTAGCTACTTTTAATACTGCAGAAAATGATAACAAATTTAGATTTTTCAATGACACCCAGAAGACCCTTCCTCCTATCTCACCAGACGTGACTCTTAAACCTTAATAAGGTCACTAATATCTTCACAGGCTACGACATGAACAAGACAAAACAATAAGATGACTAACCAACCAAGCAATCAACCAACTAGTTTTTTCATATCGAGAAAATTGCGTTCTTTCAAAATCAATCAAAAAAATACAGAGTGTCATTTAAAATAGGAGTGGTAGGTGATCCTATGGAGCACTATGAGATACATTATTCATTGTCCTCCTATATACCAAAAAACCACCCAAAATATCATTTTTTATCTTTAAAAATACCGGTTGTCCCACTTAACTTTTCGTGGGTTTTGATCGCTTATTACTAAAATAGTTTTAGGAATAGAAACATGCGGTTTTCGCCAGTTTTATTGAAATCTATAGAAGTTTTTTTCTCAATAATGAGATATTTTATCGTAATGCCGGTTTGACCGGAAATTAACACGGTGATTTTTAGGGATAGGGCAACTTTGTTATTTTAACTAGAACACCCTGTATATTTTTAGCCTAATACAAAGCTTAATATTTAAGCTTTCTAAACATATATAGTTTGTGCTACTTTTTTAGTAAATTATGGCTTAAACTTTAAGTTAAACAACTTTTAGCATTTTGTAAGGAGGTCCAGTGGGGTGGGCACCGCGATCACCTGATTTAACAGTACCGGATTTTTTCTTTTGTGGTTACATCAAAGATCGCTGTTACAACTCACCCCCTACAACCTTGGAGGAATTAAAGACCAACATAATAAATGTGATTGAAAGTATTCCTAGAGAGATGTTAATAGCTAGTTATCGAAACTTAATTAAAAGATGGCGAATGTGTATAAACGTCCAAAGACACCATTTTGAAAGTTTGTTATAACTTTTTTTGTTAAATGTCTTTACAAAATGCTTAAAGTTGTTTAACTTAAATTTTAATCCATAATTTACGAAAAAAGTAGCACAAACTATATATGTTTAGAAAGCTTAAATATTGAGCTTTGTGTTAGGCTAAAAATATACAGGGTGTTCTAGTTAAAAAACCCCGAAAAGTTAAGTGGGACACCCGGTACCAGAAATAATTCAATATTAAATTTTCGTTTACCTGGTTTAATACTTACCCTAATGAAAATGAAAATAATTCCACACAATTGATCAGTACTATTATTCCAATATAACATAACAATCCTAATGATATTGTATTATTAATTTTTTTAACAAAACTAAAACACAATTAAAATTTTTATCTAAATTAAAAAAAAATGTTTAATTACTATTACTTTAATAAAAAAACATGATGGTCGATACATTCTCTTGTTTTCTGCTGTAATTGATTCAAATCTTCTGCGTTATTTATTTTTTTATTTAAAATTTTTCTAAATCTGTCATTTAACATCCTCCATTGAATTGTAGTTAAAATTATCATTGATCCAAAAAAACCATCAAAAGCAATTATAGATAAACTCGTACACACAATAGCATATTGTTCAATAGTATTTAAAAAATAAAAGTTAAAATGTTCCGGAATGTAGTCGCCATAAGGTAAAACCTACAAATAATAATAAACAATAAAAAATATATAAAAAATAAATTCTATACTATTTTTACATATATTCACATTAAATTTAAAACTATATTTTATCGCTATCTATCTATGGTATATTTAAGACGAGTGTCTCATTGCAGAAAAAATATTTTGTATCATCCAAACGTGACACTTGATCCGCTTAAATAATAAGTTTGAACACACATAAATATGAGCTCTAGTAGCAGCGTGGAATAGTGTTTATTAGTGGTGCGATAAGTCCCGGTATCAAATCCCACACACAGCATATATCTTTTTACTTTCCGAACAAGAGAATTGTATAGAAGGAAAGTATTGTGATCATGATATTTTGACCATACCCAGATTTTAACGGATCTTTACGTTTTGAGGTCACCTGAATCCATTTATACCATTTTTAGCATGATGTCTGTCTGTGTGAGTGTGTGTCTGTGTGTGTGTGGATGTGTGTGTGTGAACACGATAGCGTCTAAACGCCTGAACTGATTTAGATGAAATTTTATATACATATTTAGGGTATCAAGGAGACGACCTGTATAGATTTTGGTGTTAATCGGACAACTTGGAGTGACAGTTGCTAGAAGTGATGACGTCATTACTAAACAAGATGGCAATAAAGTTTTACACATATATTTTCTATACGTTATAGTTTAATTTCGGATGATTAAAATTTTCAAAAACGTTTGCCATTGTTGCCAGATTTATCAAACAGTATTTTTTATTCATATTTTTCTTAAATAACCAAAATAATGCATTTTTATGAAAAATTACAAGATATGAAAGTTGTAGAACATAAAATTTTCTACACATTTTGTCATTACCGTTTTTTTGAATTCCTTACAGTTTCGCCGCTAGAGAGCGTGAAAAAATTTATATAGACATTTTTGTGACTTTTTTAGATTTTGAGACAAAATTATGGATTTTTATGAAAAATTACATGGTATCAAAATTGTAGAACATAAAATTTTCTATAAATTTTGTCTTGACTATTTTTTCAAGTTGCGCATAGTTTCTCCGCTAGTTTTTATTTTAATTTTTATCTTTATTAAATTATTATTTTTTGGTTAAATTTTTATATTAAAAATTTAAAAAAAATATCTTTAAATTTGCAATAATTAATTTTATAATCATAATTTTTTTCAAAATTTTATTACAAAAATTTTGGAATTTTTAAAAAATTGGCTAATAAATTTAAGATTATATTACGATTTTAAACTAAATTGAATAACTTCTAAAATATTAAAGTTATTGAAATGGGATTTTCACCATTCGAAAGATAATATAAAACTCTAAATTTTAAATGTATTTTAGTTTCTTAAAATTTATAATTGTAATTATTATAGCGAAAATTAAGAATTTTTTTAAAATTTTTTGTAACTTCGTTTTATCAATAAGTATAAAATAAATGAAAAAAGTAAATAGCATATCCGAAAAGGATCCAAAAGTACTATCTGTGTAAATTATTTAATAATTTTATCATGGTATTTGTAAAAGTTATAGCAAAAAATTAAAAAAATTAAAACAATTCAATGGATCCCATGAATTTTTGAAAAAAAATTTGATTTTTTTTTTTAATTTTTTAAACTAACTTTATCAATGCATTTTGATCCAAAAACTTAAAAAAAAGGTCTGTTTCCCATTTTGAATAAAATTGAATGAGAAATTAATTATTTATTGATTTTAAAATTATTCACAAATATGTTTTATTTGTTTTAAGGTTAAAATTAATATTAAAAATTTTAAAAAAAATTACTTTTAAATTTGTAGTAAAAAACTCTATAATTGTGATTTTTTTCAAAATTTTATTCCAAAAATTGTAGAATTCCTCATTTTTTTTTTGAAATTTAATATAAGTTTAAAAAAAAATAAATAACTTTAAAAATATTAAAGATATTAAAATCGGAGTTATACCGTTCGATAAGTAATATAAAACTCTAAATTTGTAAAATAATTTAGTCTCTTCAAATTTAACATTGTAATTATTATAACCAAAATAAAACAAAAATTAAATTTTTTTGTCCTTTTGTTTTATCGAAAATGGTAAAACAAATGAAAAAAGTAAATAGTAAATCTGGAAGGGATCAAAAAGTACATTATGTGTGAAATATTTCATAATTTTAAAATAAAACTTGTAGAAATTATACAAAATTATAAAAAGTAAAAAAAAATTTTACAAAAAATTAATTTTTTTTTTTAATTTTGTAAACTTATTTTATTAATGTATTTTAATGCAGAAAAACTAAAATAATCGATTAAACAATTACTTTACTAGGAGTGTTCGGAAAGTTGGGTGGGATTACCCCCTCATTTTTTTTAATAAAGTTGATTTATGAAATATGGCGATTTGTATTATAATTAAATAAAGTTACAAACCTTTCTTCTATTTATCACTGGTCTTAACAGATATGCTATTATTAATGGAACAGTTGTCCATATATAATATTTATAGATCATTTCCAAATACCATAAATATTTTAAAGTTTGTTTTTTCTCTGTGTTATCTTCTATTTCATTGGGATTCCAAAATTTTTCACTTTCTTTTAGCAAATCTTTTAATTTATCGCTTTGTTTGAAAAACCACAATAATTTTATTAATGTCTAAAAAAAAAATATAAGCATATAATAGAAAAAGATTATCTCAACCACTTAAAGTTTTTAAATCGATATAGATACACGGAGTTTTATTTATGAATTTACTACACTGAGAGAACAGTTTATTATTATTAATGAAAATTTATTAACCATTAACAAATCTCTGTGTTGGATTAATACAAGTCTATTGCTAATATTTCTAAATTAGTTAACACAACTTAGCTTTGTTATTAACAAATTTATAATTACTATTACTTTATTGATTTTAATCGTAAAACAGATAAATTTAATAGTTAATTCTATTTGACACGAACTTATGAACATTTAAAATAATTTACAGGATATTTTATATTAAGCAATTATTTAAAGAATAAATACCGGTTATTAATATTAAAGTAACGATTCCACAATATTATCACACATAATTTTAAACGTAATTTAATCTTACTTTTGACATACTTGGAAGTATATTATTTGGCAACACGTCATTAGACTCAATAGCCAGAGCATCAAGGAACTCAGTTATTGATGCAACAAGTGGATAAACTGCATGCTATGGAACACGTTAATATGTATATCTCTGATGGGGGAGAAAAAGGCAGCTCATGTGACCAGAGGTTGTCCATAGGTGGGAGCACTTTCTCCTCTGCTATGGAATCTGGTAATGGATAGACTGCTGACGCAGATGACCTTGTCATACTATCCCAAGGAAAATTTAACACTACCCTAACAACACAGGGATATCCTATGTATGTCCTTTTTATGTACCGCGGTACAAGGACATGATTGGGACATCCAGTGGGTGTCCCGCAGAGGTTATCCAGTGGACATCCCATTTGGTATATCCATAGGTTGTCCCTTTCATATCCCTGATATATATTCACATAAGAAATATCGAAACTCATTAAAATGTTAATTCAAGATTTAATATTTAATATTTTTGATTAAAAATCTTGTTTTCTTCTTATCAAGAAATTGAAAAAAATTGTTCAAGAATTTCTGGGATGTGACTGTTTCGAATTAGCAAATATTGTAATGCATAATACCTTAAATCTGAATCTCCAAGGCTGATACAAATTATACACAAATCTCAATAAAATTTCGTTTCATTTTCGTTTCCGTTTTTTTTATCCGGTTTCTGGCTTTGGCAACATTGTTTGGTCTGGCAACAACGTTAACCTCACTTACCCTAATGTGCACGTCTCATTTCTAACTCATTTTGTTTATGTAAAAAGATTTGTTGTAATGACGATTTTTGTTGTTGTTGTTGATTAGTTAAATGTTGTGTATTTTATAGTTGTAAAATTGAAATAATAAGTTGAGTTTAAGGTTGGTATAACAATAATCATGGTATCGAATGTACTCTTTCCTCTTTTGAATCAAAGACTTGATTGTTCCAATGATACTATGGGTTATTCGATTCTGAATATTTTCTTTATGCGAGGTTTAGGTATATATGGTATATTTATCAATATATTAGGTATATATTAATACAATGGATAGTATAAGGAAGGTATCCTCAAGGCTTGAAAGGAAAAGTAGACTAAAACCAGTGATTTCATATTTGCAGTAAAGTTGTTTTGTATTGCACATCTTTGGATTTAGTTTTTTTCCACATTTTCCAAGAAATATTTCATATTAAATTAATATTGGAAAAAAAACAGAACATTCGAGGAAGTCCTCATTTATCCCAATGATGTCCCTGAAACATCCCTAGAGTGTCCCTTTGATGTCCTTTGTTTTAACTTGGTACATCCCTGGGACGTACCAGAAGGACATCCCATATATGTCCTTTTTGTCGGAAAGTAGATGTCCCTGGGACGTCCCTAGTACTATGTCCCAATGAAGGATATCCCAGGGATGTCCCAGTAGCAAATGAAGGACGTCCCTGGGATGTACTTGTGTTGTTAGGGTACGGTTAGGGAACGAATTTAGATGGCCCCAAACGCAGTTACGCTCTGGACAGAGTTTGAAAATAAGTCCCTCCATGTCCAATATAATAGCATTTACTAAGAGAAGGAATTTAGAAGGCCTTAGCCCAATATGGCTTCATGGTGAAGAGGTAAATCTGAAGGGAAGGGTAAAATATCTTGGGGTAATGCTAGACCCGAAAGGTACCTGGAACATTCAGATTCAAAAAATACATACGAAAGCGGTTGCTACTATAATCCTAGCTAGACGCACGTATGGGAAAACATGGGGACTTAATCCAAAAATGGTACTTTGGTTGTACAATATGGTAGTGCTGCCCATGGTAACATATGCATCTCTAGTCTGGTAGACAAAGATAAAACAGTGGACCGCTATGTTCAAATTAGGCAAGATACAAAGACTTGCCTGTTTGGAAATAGCGGGGAGCATAAAAACAAGACCCACAGCTGCTATGGAAGCCCTTCTTGACCTTCCGCCATGCAAAATAAGAAAAATGGAGAAAAATTCAAAAAAATTAAAAAAACCGAGAAAATTGAAAACAATTCGAAAAAATTGGGAGAAATTAGAAAAAATTCGAAAATATTGTTAACAATTTAAAAAAAAAAATGAAAAAAGTGAAAAAATTGGAAAAAAGAGAAAAATTGTAATTAAATTGTAAAAAATTGGAAAAAATTGAAAAATATTTAACAATTGGAAAAAAATGGAAAAAAAAATTGGGAACAATTGGAAAAAATAGGTAAAATTACCAAAAATTGGAAAATAATTGGTAACAATTGGAAAAAGTTGGGAAAAATTTCGTACAAAATAGAAATGAGAAAATTGGGAAAAAAATTGAAAAAACTAAATAAAATTGAAAACAATTCGAAACAATTTTTAACAATTGGAAAAAATTGATAAAATTTAAAAAAAAATATTGGGAACAATTGGAAAAATATTGTGCAAAATGAGAAAAAATGGGGAAAAAAATTAGAAAAAAATTGGAAAAAAGAGAAAAAATTGTAATCAAATTTTAAGAAATTGTAACAAATTTAGCACCAATTGGAAAAAAAAATTACTAAAAAAGAAATAAATTGGGAACAATTAAAAAAACTGGAAGAAATTGGAAAAAATTAAAAAAAAAAAAATTGGAAACAATTGAAAAATATTGTACAAAATTGGGAAAAATTTCAAAATTGGAAAAATGGGTAAAATAGCCAAAAATTGGAAAATAGGTAAAATTGCCAAAAATTGTAACGAGATTGGAAAAATCGGAAAAAAAGAATTGATAAAAATTAAAAATAAAGAAAATATTGGGAACAATTGGAAAAAATTGAAAAATATTGTGCAAATGAGAAAAACCAGGGAAAAATTGAAAAAAACTGGGAGAAATTAGAAAAAATTCGAAAATATTGTTAATTGAAAAAAAATGAAAAAGCCGAAAAAAATTGGAAAAAAGAGGAAAAATTGTAATCAAATTGTAAAAAAAATTAGCACCAATTGGAAAAAAAAATACTAAAAAAAAAATGAAATAACTTGGAAACAATTGAAAAAAACTAGAAGAAATTGGAAAAAAACTGGAAAAAATAAAAAAATTGTGAACAATTGGAAAATATTATAGGATAAAATTGTAAAATTGGAAAAAAATTGGTAAAATTATTAATAAAATTGCAAAAAATTGGAACGAGATTGGAAAAAAATGGAAAGAAATATAGAAATTCTAAAAAATTCAAAAAAATTGTTAACAATTGATAAAAATTTTGTACAAAATAGGAGCAAATAGAAAAAAAAATTGAAAAAACTAAATAAAATTGAAAACAATTCGAAACAATTTTTAATTATTTAAGCGAATCACATATCAAGTTTGGATGATACAAAATATTTTTTCTGACACTCGTCTTAAATATTCCATAAATAGATAGCGATAATATATAGTTTTAAATTCAAATCTAAAAAATCTACTGAATTTTACAGCGGGCGTAAATATTAATTTTTTTTATTGTTTTTTAATAAAAAAAATTTATCGATTTCAGTTAAAAAAAAAAGTCGAACCTGCCTATTATCAATTCTACTAAACTTCTACTAAACACCCTCATTTTTCTTAAAAATCTACTAATTTAGTAGGAAATTTACAAAAAACGGTAACCCTATAAAATGTGTGTGAATACAGCGCAGCAGCGGGCCAGAGGCGAACCGTTCATGGCTACTGACGTCACACAGGAACCGTTTTCCTGCCCCTCGCCGATCCTTGATTTTAAAATACTTACAGCGGACGTAAATATTAGTATTTTGAGCTCAAATTTTTTTTTGATCGTTTTTAAACAACAGAACCTCTCGATTTAGGTTAAAATTAAAAAAATGTCGAACCTTCCTATTCCTATACTGACATAACCCATAATTTGATTATTTTATTTTAAACAATTTAGTGTAGTTTTATAAGCGATTAAAATAATTCGTTACTTACCAATTCGTATATTTTTCACAGATCCAAGGAACAATAAAACTTACAACTAAATACACAATAAACGTTGAACTTTTAAATTCTCATAACAAAAGAAGCTCTAACTAGACCACACTCACACTGGCCGAGAGGTTAGAAATAAATGGCGCTTAACAGATACGGCTCTGTTTGTGTGCATAATATTAAAATTACGTTTATTAATAATAAATAAATCAGTACAGGAAATAAACGAATATTTTTAATAATATGGGTAATAACAAACAGATTTGCTGGAAACAGATTATATTTCCTATAAAATTTACCATTCGTTAAAAAATGAGTGTCATTAGTTCATGTATAATATTGGATTTTTAATAATTAGAAAAAAAGAATATTTGTTAGTTTTTATATAACAACTGGCTAAAAAATAATATATTTTCTATAAATAACAATGTTGTATTGAGTAAATAAAAATAAACCAAACTACAAAATAACTTTTCAATCAGTGTAGATGTTGTATAAATTATTTTTCTATATCCGTAAATTAATAAAATAAAGACTTACATGTACTGATTCTAACACAGATTGTATCCCAAGAAAAACATCCATTGCTTTCAAATTTTCTAGAAAAACAAATACTGTTGAATTTACGCCTAAGGTAATCATAATCGTGGTCATCGCTAAAGCGAATAGCACTTTTTGTATTAAACTTCTAGAGTGGTTAGGATTAATCCCAACTACGTAGGCAATATTAAGAGACAACTTTATATTGATGAAATCCATCTTGTTACTGATAAATAGTTTTCTGGTCCAATTAAAACACACCTTGCAAATCGATAAATAATAAATGACAAACTGTCATAAAAATCAGAGTCGTATTTGCTAAAAATATTTACAACATGCTAATTTAATTGAAAAAAACGTTGAAATTTATAATAATTCCAATAAATTTATTTCGATGTTGTAAAGTCACCCTTTACACCCTCTACGAGGTCTTAACTATTATATCTAGGGTATACTATATTATTATATTGTTTATATTATATTTTATTGTTATAACATTTTTCCACGTGTATTCAATTTCACAATTTAGTTCTCATTGTATTATTTTCTAATTCTATGAAAAAGCTGACTTTCGGTTTCTAGTTGCAAAGTGCACTATGAAATTGTTGTCTCGTTTTGATTGGTTAAAAGTGGTTACGTACAAGGCGTCTGTCATGTGACTAGGGTCGCTAATAAAACCGAAAGTCAGAGCTAATTCGTGGTCACTTTGGTCACTTTTGTCATTTTAGTCATTTTGTTCATGCTTCTTTTATTCGCCGATTTGATCATTTTTATTTTAGTCATTGTTCAGAAATTACATTGTTATCTAACCTAACTCAAAATCCTGTTAGGATATATATATATATATGAAAATACGAAAATAAAGTAGTGAAAAGTGATCTGCTGTGTTAGTTACTCGCCCTTTAACGCCTCATAAAAATTGGCAATACAACATCGATCACCATATTCTAACGCTCATAGAGAAGATATAAAAAATAAGAGTTGCCGATTCCTTGAGTAAAAGTGGCAATAAGCGCGACTTCCCTGCAGCCTTGGGGGGTTGGAGGAACTAAACTGAATTTGGCGGTTAATTTGAATATTCCTTAATCAAATTCTCATAGTTGGTATAATTTTTATATAAAATTTTAGGTGTTAACAGTAAAATGCAGATAAAGGTTAACAAAAATAATTAGGAAAAGTACACAGAAAAAAATGACTCATAACTGTATCATATACCAGGTATAAAAAATTCCGATATTCTTTATATAATGTTTCATTGAAACAGAACCCCTGTTAGATACTGATAAAAAAATAAATCTTACTAGAAATCGTCATCTAAAGGCAGATTTTTGGCATATCAACTTAAAAATACATCGTATACGAATTATATGCTCAGTCCTCCAGGAAATTTCGCATACTCCTTATATTCTCGTCATATGAACGGAAGATTTACAGCAATTTAAGGTTATCTTCCGTTGTTCTAAAACAGAATCCTTTCTGAATTTAATTGTGTCGGTGATGTACAAAAATTACTGACTTTAGGTGACCAAAAGGCAAGAAATCGCAAGGAGTCAAATCTGGAGATCTCTCAGGCCATTCTATTGCTCCTCTTCTACCGATCCAACGTTGTGGGAAATGGTCATCTATCTAGCCATTGTCTGACTGGTAAATGATAATGAGGACCAGCCCCATCTTGTTGAAAATGTAATAGATTTTCATCTAGAGCAGGATTTCTTACTTCATCTACCTGATTTTCAAGCTCCTGAGTAATTAGCGGGTCAATGGTCATTTCTAGCATTTTTAGGTGTTTTTGACCAGTTAAATTCCCATCTACGAATAATGGCCCAATAATTTTATCGCCCAGTATGTCAGCCCAAACATTAAGTTTTTGAACATGTTGAGTATGCCCTTCAACAAAAACATGAGGATTGTTGTCACTCCAGTAACGACAATTATGTTTATTCACAAACCCGTCAAGAAAAAATGTGCACTCATCCGAAAAACAAATTATTGATACAAATTATGTAATGTTTTTTTGTCCTAGCAGTGGACAAAGGGTATGATTTGAATTCTGCATTGAATTACCTTTCCTCTGATGTGCCACACATGGTGTATCGCCCATTCAAATTTTCATGTTACGGGGTGGGGGTGAAGGTGGTTAAGGTAGAGCGACAAATTTTGTCAAAAATTTCGTTGCCTTTAAAACAAAAGTTGACGTATCTCACTATTTTTCTCAAAAATTATTGTGCGAGAGTAAAATGAGGGTAGGAAAAACCACCCTGTTCAGGGGGGTAGTAAAAAAATTAAACTTAGTGATTTGAATTCTACATTTGAATTACCTTTTCCCTGTTGACGTTACAGTGATGTTTGTTATCAAAAATTTTGTCCCCCTCAAATCAAAAATCGACGTGTCTCGCCATTTTTGCCAAACATTATTGGGTAAACCTAAATTGGGGGTTGAAACTTTTTAAAAAAACACCCTATATATTTTTCTAAAATATATTGTCAGTGTTACGCATTATCTTTTTCTAAATTATGGTCCACCAAGTATTCAACCTGAAAATAAGAGTTTCATCGCTGGTATTGATCCGGTCGTAACTCAGTAGGATTATCCATACACAATATGATATCACTGATATTCAAACAACAATAATAAAAAATGATATCCCAGATATCCATTAAAAGATCTATATTACCAATAATGCAGGGAGAGACAGTGCTCGTAATCTGATGACATTTACGGTATTTACTTAAAGTTATTAAAAACATTTTGGATCCCAAAAAAAATTTTAGCCATGTACAAAATTTTCATTCAAATTGGATGTATAAAAGTATTTAAAATCCCAGCGTCACTTTTTGCTATTTGAGTTAAGTCAAAATTTGGATAAATTAAGAATGGGTTATATTACTGATTGGTTACTATATAATTTCAAAAGGTCTTATTTATTTTAATTTTTTATGTCTTATCCATTGGGCAAGTTGTAGTCTGGCAAAATTCTAATTTTCACTGATTGGTCATTAGAATATAATAAATCAATGCAGAAACTTTCTGTTATGTATTATAAATATAGCAAACAAAGGAAAAGAAACGACAGAAGTAATTATTATTAAAATAATTTATTAGCTATACACTATCTTTATAAATTAGTCGTATAATGGGTTTTAATTTTAGTTCAAACTTAAAATATTAGTTAAATTTTTGAGGATTTTTCAAAATTTGTCAAAGGTTGTTTTTCAAAAATTATTAAAGGATTTTTTAAAAATTTCAAGTATTTTTCGAGGATATTTCATGACTTCGATTTTTGAGGGTTTTTCAAAATTTGTCAAAAGTTGTTG
The DNA here is from genome assembly GCA_963243735.1 of Neocrepidodera transversa. Lineage (NCBI taxonomy): Eukaryota > Metazoa > Arthropoda > Insecta > Coleoptera > Chrysomelidae > Neocrepidodera > Neocrepidodera transversa. The sequence goes on from OY725353.1 coordinate 3,893,758, forward strand.
TTCACTCAATATTCAAGGATTTTTCAAGGATTTGTCAATGATTTTTCAAATATTTTTTAAGTCAAGGATTCTTCAAGAAATATTCTAGGATTTTTCAAGAAATATTCTAGGATTTTTCAACAATCTTCTAAGGATTTCTCAAGGATTTTTCAAGGATTTGTCAATGATTTTTCAAATATTTTTTAAGTCAAGGATTCTTCAAGAAATATTCTAGGATTTTTCAAGAAATATTCTAGGATTTTTCAACGATCTTCTAAGGATTTCTCAAGGATTTTTCAAGGATTTGTCAATGATTTTTCAAATATTTTTTAAGTCAAGGATTCTTCAAGAAATATTCTAGGATTTTTCAAGAAATATTCTAGGATTTTTCAACGATCTTCTAAGGATTTCTAAAGGATTTTTCAAGGATTTGTCAATGATTTTTCAAATATTTTTTAAGTCAAGGATTCTTCAAGAAATATTCTAGGATTTTTCAAGAAATATTCTAGGATTTTTCAAGGATCTTCTAAGGATTTTTCAAGGATTTGTCAATGATTTTTCAAATATTTTTTAAGTCAAGAATTCTTCAAGAAATATTCTAGGATTTTTCAACAATCTTCTAAGGATTTCTCAAGGATTTTTCAAGGATTTGTCAATGATTTTTCAAATATTTTTTAAGTCAAGGATTCTTCAAGAAATATTCTAGGATTTTTCAAGAAATATTCTAGGATTTTTCAACAATCTTCTAAGGATTTCTCAAGGATTTTTCAAGGATTTGTCAATGATTTTTCAAATATTTTTTAAGTCAAGAATTCTTCAAGAAATATTCTAGGATTTTTCAACAATCTTCTAAGGATTTCTCAAGGATTTTTCAAGGATTTGTCAATGATTTTTCAAATATTTTTTAAGTCAAGGATTCTTCAAGAAATATTCTAGGATTTTTCAAGAAATATTCTAGGATTTTTCAAGGATCTTCTAAGGATTTCTCAAGGATTTGGCAATGATTTTTCAAAGATTTTTTAAGTCAAGGATTCTTCAAGAAATATTCTAGGATTTTTCAAGAAATATTCTAGGATTTTTCAACGATCTTCTAAGGATTTCTCAAGGATTTTTCAAGGATTTGTCAATGATTTTTCAAATATTTTTTAAGTCAAGGATTCTTCAAGAAATATTCTAGGATTTTTCAAGAAATATTCTAGGATTTTTCAACGATCTTCTAAGGATTTCTCAAGGATTTTTCAAGGATTTGTCAATGATTTTTCAAATATTTTTTAAGTCAAGGATTCTTCAAGAAATATTCTAGGATTTTTCAAGAAATATTCTAGGATTTTTCAACGATCTTCTAAGGATTTCTCAAGGATTTTTCAAGGATTTGTCAATGATTTTTCAAATATTTTTTAAGTCAAGGATTCTTCAAGAAATATTCTAGGATTTTTCAAGAAATATTCTAGGATTTTTCAACGATCTTCTAAGGATTTCTCAAGGATTTTTCAAGGATTTGTCAATGATTTTTCAAATATTTTTTAAGTCAAGGATTCTTCAAGAAATATTCTAGGATTTTTCAAGAAATATTCTAGGATTTTTCAACGATCTTCTAAGGATTTCTCAAGGATTTTTCAAGGATTTGTCAATGATTTTTCAAATATTTTTTAAGTCAAGGATTCTTCAAGAAATATTCTAGGATTTTTCAAGAAATATTCTAGGATTTTTCAACGATCTTCTAAGGATTTCTCAAGGATTTTTCAAGGATTTGTCAATGATTTTTCAAATATTTTTTAAGTCAAGGATTCTTCAAGAAATATTCTAGGATTTTTCAAGAAATATTCTAGGATTTTTCAACGATCTTCTAAGGATTTCTCAAGGATTTTTCAAGGATTTTTCAAGGATTTTTCAAGGATTTTTCAAATATTTTTTAAGTCAAGGATTCTTCAAGAAATATTCTAGGATTTTTCAAGAAATATTCTAGGATTTTTCAACGATCTTCTAAGGATTTCTCAAGGATTTTTCAAGGATTTGTCAATGATTTTTCAAATATTTTTTAAGTCAAGGATTCTTCAAGAAATATTCTAGGATTTTTCAAGAAATATTCTAGGATTTTTCAAGGATCTTCTAAGGATTTTTCAAGGATTTTTCAAAGATTTTTTAAATCAAGGATTCTTCAAGAAATATTCTAGGATTTTTAATGCAATATTCTAGGATTTTCAAGGATCTTCTAAGGATTTTTCAAGGATTTTTCAAGGATTTGTCAATGATTTTTCAAAGATTTTTTAAGTCAAGGATTCTTCAAGAAATATTCTAGGATTTTACAAGGATCTTCTAAGAATTTTTCAAGGATTTTTCAAGGATTTGTCAATGATTTTTCAAAGATTTTTTAAGTCAGGGATTCTTCAAGAAATATTCTAGGATTTTTAATGCAATATTCTAGGATTTTTCAAGGATCTTCTAAGGATTTTTCAAGGATTTTTCAAGGATTTGTCAATGATTTTTCAAAGATTTTTTAAGTCAATGATTCTTCAAGAAATATTCTAGGATTTTACAAGGATCTTCTAAGAATTTTTCAAGGATTTTTCAAGGATTTGTCAATGATTTTTCAAAGATTTTTTAAGTCAAGGATTCTTCAAGAAATATTCTAGGATTTTTCAAGAAATATTCTAGGATTTTTCAAGGATCTTCTGTTGGTGAATGCTAACCAAAGTGGAGTAGTACTTAGTGTAGACTAATTCAGGGAGCACATTCAGTCAACTTCTTTGACGCATGTCCTTTTTCAAGGTCATTTCATATTAAGATAAAATGACCATGTTCGAATAGAATCACTAAAACCACTAAAGGGCGTAATAGTTGTTTTCATTGGTCACAGATATTTTGTCTTCCTCTTTACCTGTCAAAATTATGAACGCAACTGGATTTAAAATTGATATAAAAGTGAGTCCCTCGTGTTAATTTTCTATTTAGATTATTTTTGAGGAAATGGATTTATAAAATAAGCTGTTAAAAAACTGGAAAACTAAAATAGGGAATAACTCAAATTACTTGACTCGTACAACTATTAACCAAATGTCAAATGCCCAACGAGATTTCTAGGAAAAAAAAGAAAACTAGATAAAAGTAGGTTCACGTTATCTTAAGGTATTCGGACATTACAGAATCGGCAACTATCCCTGTCGAACTACATATTTATCCATACATTCAATCGTAGTAGATACCAATCTTTTTGGAGTAGCAAAGTAAAAATTGATTAAAGGGAGTAGATCTACTCCAAATGGAGTAGCTTCGGCAACCCTGTTCTGGACTTTTGACAATTGGAATTGTCTTCGCTCCCTTCAACTTGAAGGGAGCGAGCACTGTTAATCCAATTAGGACGGCCACAGCAACTCGGACTTCGAGCAACCACTGCAACTGATTATCTACTCCATAAGAACTTTGGCGTCTAAGAAGCAAGTTCGCGAATATCTCCATCTATTGAGCGGAGGTTCAACTATTATGGATGACCTTTTCCATAATTTTAAGTTAGTTCTTAATACAGTGTCTATAGACTTTTACTTGGTTGTATATTGAACCAATAATAAAATAAATATTTTTTAATGGATTTTTTTTTATTTCAGAATAAATTAATTAAAAAAAGTTTTATTGCAAGTTCCTTTCTCCAATAATTTAATTTTTTCTAATACTGGTACAACCATTAATTGTACTATATCTTTTGCCCAAATAAAATCCATGTGATTCCAATCATCGTGTTCTATATATTTATAACCGCACTGCGCATTTGTCATATTTCTATAAATATAGATCGCTGCCTAAATAAATAAAAATAATTTATTATATAATTTTTTTATAATTATTTACTTACTTTAGGATCTCCCAAATAATCTTGTTTTGCCAAAAACATAGCAACTGGAACAACAATTTTCGATAAATCATATATCGGAGGTATTTTAGTTCCATATATCACCATATTTTGTTCTTCCCCATAATCTTTTTGAATAAAACTTCTAGCTCTACTAATCGAGCTAAAACTGTCAAAAATCCCGATTGGAATGCTATCATCAAACAATAAAGTTTGTACTGGTTTATACATCTTAAATAATATTAAAATTAATGTATTTTATTTATAATTAAATATTAACTTACCGGATCTACCTGTCCAAAATCTGGTCCTATAATAGGGACTCGTACGATAAGGTCCAATAAGTACCACCTACTTGGAGTCGAAGCAAAAAAATCCAAAATAATTTGAATACGCGGAAAATAGTTGCCAAAAATAGTTTTGAATATTGGCTGAAATTAAATAAATAAATTACAATATTTAAATAAATATCAAATGTGATTTTTTATAAAATATTACCATCTCATTATTTTCCTACAAATCATATCTATTTTTAGCTTTATTTATCTTAAAATTAGGCATTTGCAATTATTTTTACTAACAATTTTTACATAAAAGTTTACATAGCGAGGACAAAGATTAACCGTTATTTCTGCCACCAAAATTTTATAAGAAATCGTTTAGATCCATTCTGGTCAAATTTTCTGGTTTCTTTTTATTAATTTAATTTGTAATGTTACCAGAAACCTCAATGTACAACCTCATTTCAAGGTGATTACAAGTTTATTGTCAGCTTATTGAAAGCCCATGGTAACGTGATTAAAAGCCTTACATAGAAGAAATCTCAATACACAAGCTCATTATAATTGTATAACAATCTTAATGATAGCCAATTGTAATCTGATTAAAAGCCTTAGATAGAATAAACATCATTACACAAGTGCATTGCAAGGTCAATGCAAGTTTATTGTAAGCTTATAGAAAGCCCATTGTAACAAAATTAAAAGCCTTAGATAGAAGAAATCTCAATGCCTTAGATAGGAGAAACCTTAATCCACAAGCTCATTGCACTAGAATCTTCATAAAAACCTATTATAATCTGATTAAAAACCTTAGATAGGAGAAACCTCATTACACAAATGCATTGCATGTTTATTGCAAGCTTATGGAAAGCCCATTGTAACCATATTAAAAACCTTAGATATCGGAAACCTCAATACACAAGCTCTTTGTAATTACATTGTAATCTTATTGAAAGCCAATTGTAATTTGATTAAAAGCCTTAGATAGTGGAAACATAATTACACAATTGTATTGCAAGGTCATTGCAAGTTTATTATAAGCCCATGCTTACCGGATTTAAAGCCTTAGATAGGAGAAACCTCAATCCACAAGATCATTGTTATTGCACCGTTATCTTAATTGTAATCTGATTAAAAGCCTTAGATAGGAGAAACATCATTACATAAGTGCATTGCAAGGCCATTGCATGTTTATTGTAAGCTTATTGAAAGCCCGTTATAATAAAATTAAAAGCCTTAGATAGCAGAAACCTCAATGTACAAGCTCTTTGTAATTACATTGTACTCTTATTGAAAGCCAATTGTAATCTGATTAAAAGCCTTAGATAGTGGAATAATAGTTACACAATTATATTGCAAGGTCATTGCAAGTTTATTGTAAGCACATGCTTACCGGATTTGAAGCCTTAGATAGGAGAAACCTCAATCCACAAGATCATTGTTATTGCACCGTTATCTTAATTGTAATCTGATTAAAAGCCTTAGATAGGAGAAACATCATGACATAAGTGCATTGCAAGGCCATTGCATGTTTATTGTAAGCTTATTGAAAGCCCATTATAATAAAATTAAAAGCCTCTAGATAGCAGAAACCTCAATGTACAAGCTCTTTGTAATTACATTGTACTCTTATTGAAAGCCAATTGTAATTTGATTAAAAGCCTTAGATAGTGGAAACATAATTACACAATTGTATTGCAAGGTCATTGCAAATTTATTGTAAGTCCATGCTTACCGGATTTGAAGCCTTAGATAGGAGAAATCCCAATCCACAAGATCATTGTTATTGCACCGTAATCTTAATTGTAATCTGATTAAAAGCCTTAGATAGGAGAAACATCATTACATAAGTGCATTGCAAGGCCATTGCATGTTTATTGTAAGCTTATTGAAAGCCCATTATAATAAAATTAAAAGCCTCTAGATAGCAGAAACCTCAATGTACAAGCTCTTTGGAATTACATTGTACTCTTATTGAAAGCCAATTGTAATCTGATTAAAAGCCTTAGATAGTGGAATAATAGTTACACAATTATATTGCAAGGTCATTGCAAGTTTATTGTAAGCCCATGCTTACCGGTTTTGAAGCCTTAGATAGGTGAAACCTAATCCACAAGATCATTGTTATTGCACTGTAATCTTAATTGTAATCTGATTAAAAGCCTTAGATAGGAGAAACATCATTACATAAGTGCATTGCAAGGCCATTGCATGTTTATTGTAAGCTTATTGAAAGCCCATTATAATAAAATTAAAAGCCTCTAGATAGCAGAAACCTCAATGTACAAGCTCTTTGTAATTACATTGTACTCTTATTGAAAGCCAATTGTAATCTGATTAAAAGCCATAGATAGTGGAATAATAGTTACACAATTGTATTGCAAGGTCCTTGCAAGTTTATGGTAAGCCCATGCTTACCGGATTTGAAGCCTTAGATAGGAGAAACCTCAATCCACAAGATCATTGTTATTGCGCCGTAATCGTAATTGTAATCTGATTAAAAGCCTTAGATATGAGAAACATCATTACATAGTAAAACCTCAGTACACAAGTGGATTTCAATTTTATTGTTTAGCTTGTTGAAAGCCTGTGATAACTTGATTAAAAGCCTTAGATAGAAAATACCTAAATACACAAGCTCATTGTAATTGCTTTGTAATCTTAATGATAGGCAGTTGTAATGTGATTAAAAGTTTTAGATAGAAAAAACCTCATTAACACAAGTGGATTGTAAGTTCATTACAATTTTATTGTAAGCTTATTAAAAGCCCTTTATAACCTGATCAAAAACTGATTGTAAGTTTCAGACTTCGCCTATCTGAGGCTGATGACCACAAATGACCATATAAATTGACCAGATTAGACCTAAGTGTCATCTTATCAAATTTTCCATAGGAAAAGGTTAAAAACCCTCATAACTGAATTACAAGTGACTGATTTTTTTTGTCAATGTTTATTTTACCAAAGAATACATATTGTAATGATATATAAATTTAGGTTGGGTACTATGAAAAATAAATATAATAAGCATTACAAATTAATATAGAAAAAATAAAATTTTGTATAGTCCTGTAATTGCGTTTTCTTCCTCTATCTATTGTGTATTTTTCCTCTATCTTAATCTATTATTTCTTCTTCATGTTTCTTCTTAGCTTAATTTATTGGTTATTGTTACCCGACTTCTATACTCTATATTTTTCTAAAATTGTCCTTATTTCTGGTAAATTATCTTCTTATATAATTATCGCTTGCCAACGTGGGGCCAATTTTCTTTTGAATTCCACAACATTACCATTTCGAGACCATTATCAAATTACCAAATCACAATTGTTGAATTAAACCTTTTGATTTGAAACTAGTAAAATTTGATAAACATCGATTAAAATTTAAGCAAGTTTGACATTTGACATTACATTTAAAATAAAGTTTGACATTTGAGATAAAATAAATTTATACGGGGTGGAAGTGTTAGTGTTATTTAAAATAAATATAATAGAAACTAGAAGAAACCTTATAAGAGAAGAACTAGAAGAATTTTAAGACGCCAAAATTATAATTTTTTTTTGTAGGAACCCAACCAAAAAAAGATGAGTTTCATAGATAATAAGTAATTCTAATATAATATATACCAAGAAGCGAAAGCCGGCGAAATTTTTTTTAATGTTGGAAGGGCAAAAATTTTTGTAACAAATGACGGATAACTAATATAAAAGCTGAGTAATATTTACAATAAAATAATATAAAATAAATTAAATGAAGAAATAATCCTCAGTTTATTCAAAAATCGAGCAACTTTAGACAGAATTGACATTGACGTATGACGTCAAATAACTCGCGCATGCGTATACAAATTACGGTCCATGTAAATAACTATAAACGTATTTAGTGCCTTTTTATCAATCAGCTTAAACTTAATAAGTTAATAAATTTATAAATTATTTATATTTTTAAATCTTACTCTAACAGCAGGCCAAATCTGGGTGCCTATTCCCAATATCGATCTTATATTTGACATGGTAGCGAAAGGTCCTAAAGATATGATTCCTTTTAAATAAATAGGTGCTTCTTCATTAAATAAACTTGCATATACATAACTTATTGTAGTACCCATAGAATAACCAATGTAAATAGATTTTTGATTCGTTCTCTTGTAAATGGCAAAAAGACATTGTCTTAAATCATAAATTGCCATATCATGAAAACTGAAAAAAAGTAGAAGTAAAAAATATGTATTATAAACGAATATGTGTAGAATTTATCAATTCTGTGAGGACGTGTTAAGTCCTTAATGTAATAAAAGGTTTAAAATAATTACTCAAAGTTCCAGTAAGCGTCATCATCAGAAAATGATAAATTAACATGTTTTCTACTATATTTTGAAGCCCTCCAATTTATTAAATTCACCTCATATCCTTCTTGTAATAGATGATAAACTAGAAAAAAAATTTTTGTTTGATTTATTATTTCTTTCTAGTTCTTTAAGCTCTCTTAGAAAAACACAAGAGTAAATAAATAATAATTATTTTTTAGTTAAATCAGAAATATATGGAAATTCAATTCGACGGAAGTAGAAATATTATTGTAGTGTAAAAAAATTATAAAATATTTACATGATTATTATTCTAATTATAATTAATTTTGCACCTAGGAAGTTATATTAAAATTTGAATTAATTACGATTTTAAATTTCAATACTAGTGGGATTTAAAAATTTAAATTAATAAATCTTTACCTAATGATTTGTTATAATTAGACAAAAATGAATCGCTGTTATGATGTTGACCATGGCCAAAAATAATCGGAGTAGATTGAGATTTATTAAATGATGCTGTAGTCATTAAAATTATGTAACCATCATCAGTTGTTAAGTAATTTTCTTCTACTTTAGCTCCCCATCTTTTAAGTATTTGTGTCTAAAAAAAAATATTACAATAATGTAGTATATTCTCCCTATATGGCAAAAAAAATTTCTAGGTATGTACAAAATTTTTATTTAAATTGGCTGTACAAAATTATTTAAAATCCAAGCATCACTTTTTGCTATTTGAAGCTTTACTTAAAAATTTGGATAAATTAAGAAGGGGATATATTATTAATTGGTTATCATATAATTTCAAAAAGTCTTATTTATAATTTTTTATATCTTATCCATTGGACAAGTTGTATTCTGGAGAAATTCTAATTTTCACTTATTGGTCATTAGAGTATAATAGATCAATGCAGAAACGTTTTGCTATTTATTATAAATGTAGCAAACAAACTACAAGAAAGACAAGTAATGATTATTAAAATAATTTATTAGCTATACACTATCTTTATAATAGGTTTTGTATAGATAAAATATTAGTTATAATTATAAAATATTTTATCAAAAATATTAAAAAATTACCTGATTACTCTCACCATCAAGATTATCCTAACAATTACCATTAATTTTTTTATAATCTGCTACTGTTTCACAACATTTTATAGCACCACTGATTTTTATTTTTATAGATATAAAGAAAAAAATTAAAATTAATAACGGAGACATTTTAAAAAATGAAAACACTTTGAGAATGTTTTTTGTTATATAATTTGCGTTATGTTAATTAAGTCTAATTTTTTTTTTCGCAAATTAAAAATAAACTAGATAAGATATAACGAAGGTTAACAAGACTATGATTTTTTTTAACCAATTTTAAAGTAGGTGTTAATATTTTTATCTTTTTTTCTATATTTATCCGATGACGAATAATTGATAAGTATATTAATAGTATTATATTACAATATCCCCATAAGCTATACTATACAACAATTAAAAATTAGTAAATTTCTTACATTTTGGATAATTTTTGACAACAGAAAAATCTACATTGACCTTTTTTCAAGAAATTTACAGATTTATTAAATTTTTTTAATAAAAATATTTTTAAATTTCAACGAATTTTTGTAAATTTCTCAACGTTTTTTCAAATCTATTAAAATTAGGCTAAAAATAAAGATTTGTACCAATATAATATAAGAAAGTTTATCGATTAAAAAAAAAAACTTTAACAGTTTTCTAAAAATTTTATTAAAAATCATTTTATAATTAATACAGAAAAACCTTTTTACTGCTTTTATCTTAATTTTTTTCTTCAGTATATTCTTCTTTTTCGTTTTCATTTCAGCTTTTTTTAAATTTTAATTTGCTTATTTTACTAAATTTTTATTATAATTTAACATCCAATTTATTTATTGAAAATAAAAAAAATAATTTATTGTTATCCGTTTTCAATTTCGAAAAATAATCCATAGAAGGAAAAATAAAAGGAAAGCGGAAATTTCGATACAAATAACGTCTTACCGGCTCGACGTATGTAGTCCGAGAAAACAGTGATGCACAGCCAATCGGAAAATTGGCAAACCTTGGTCGACTCCTGGCAGGATTCTCTTAGGATCTCCCGATGGATCCCTGGCGATTTCCGACGTCGACAGCTCCATCAGTCAAGAGCTCAACTCGTAAGGATAAGGTTGCGCGTTTTTGAAAGCACGGATTGGTCAAATTGTTTTTTTTTTATATTTATATTCATTTTTTTTTTTTCAAGTGATATAAGAAAATGATTGTAAAATCGGAACTATGAAATAGTCGCGGGCAAAAAAAAATACAAACAAAATTAAGAAAACAGTAAAAAAGTAAAAATTGTGGAAAAATTTTACCTCCCTCTTTTTTCCCCTACTTTTTTACTGGTTTTTTTTTATGTTTTAAACTTCCTTGTTACATCTTCACTTCCTCTTTTTTTAGTAATAAAAATGAATATTTTATCAGCATTTATAAAAAGGAAAATAGGGGTAAAAGAAAGTACGGAGAATGCCGAGCGAAGCGAGGTTCAGAGTGATTAAATTAAATTTTCTTTTTACTGGTATTTTTTATGTTCCATAATTTTTTTTCCATTTTCTTTCCTCTTTTTTAATAAAGAAATGAATTTTCGACTACCATTCCGTAGCAATCAAATTTAATGTTTCCCCACCCTATTTCCCCTACTTTTTTCCTGTATTCTTTCATTTTTCTTTCACTTTCTCTCCCTCTATTTTTAACAAACAAATGAATATCCGATCGGCATTTACAAATAGGAAAATAATGGTAAAAATTGATGGGGAAATAATATCCCCTACTATCTACTTTATGTCGAGTGAAGCGAGATTTGGAGCAACTAAATAAAAATTTTCCCCACCCTTTTTTCCCCTAATTTTTATTGTTTTATTTTTTAATATTTCATCCCTTTTTCTTCCACGTTCTCCACCTGTTTTTTTAATAAACAAATGAATATCCCACCACCATTCCCTAGCAATCATATTTAATGTTTTCTCCACCATGTCCCCTACTTTTTTGTTGTATTTTCCATGCTTTATTCTTTTTTCTTTCACTTTCTCTCCCTCTATTTTTAACAAACAAATGAATATCCGATCGGCATGTTTAAATAGGAAAATAATGGTAAAAATTGGTGGGGAAAAATTTCCCCTACCATCTACTCTATGCCGAGCGAAGCAAGATTTGGAGCAACTAAATAAAAATTTACCCCACCCTTTTTTCCCCTAATTATTATTGTTTTATTTTTTAATATTTTATCTCTTTTTTTCCACGTTCTCTCCCTCTTTTTTTACTAAAAAAATGAATTTCCCACTACCATAATGGAAAAATAATGGTAAAAAATAGTGGGGAAAAAATTACCCCTACCATCTACTCCGTGTTGAAAGAAGCGAGATTCGAAACAAACCAATAAAAATTTTCCCCACCCTTTTTCCCCTAATTTTTTTTTTATATTTCATACCTTTTTCTTCCACGTTCTCTCCCTCTCTTTTTACTAAAGAAATGAATTTCCCACCAGCATTTTTAAAAAAAGAAAATAAGGGAAAGAGTGAGGAACAAATTTTTCGGACCATCTAATCAGTGCTAAGCGAAGCGAGGTTCGAAGCAATTAAAAAAAATTTTCCCGAACTCTATTTCCCCTACTTTTTTTTTGTTTCAAACTTTTTTCTTTCACTTTTTCTCCTTCTTTTTTTACCAAACAAATGAATATCCCACCAGCACTTACAAATAGTAAAATAAGGGTAGAAAGCAGAAAAGAATAAATTTCCCCCACCAACTACTCCGTGCCGAGCGAAAGGATTAAATTAAATGTTTTGTCTCACTCTTTTTCTCCTACTTTTTTTTTACTGTTTTTTTTATGTTTCACACTTTTTTCTTCCCCTTTCTATCCTTCTTTTTTTACAAAAAAAATGAATATCCCACTTGCAGTTTTAACTAGTAAACCGGAGCAATCAAATTAAATTCTACCCCCACTCTTTTTCTCCTACTTTTTTACTGTTTGTTTTTATGTTTCATACTTTTTTCTTCCTCTTTCGCTCCCTTTTTTTACTAAACAAATAAAGGTAAAAAAGAGTGGGGTATACATTTCCCCCACCATCCGCTCCGTGCCGAGCGAGGCAAGGTTCGAATCGATTAAATTAAATTTTTCCCCTTATACTTGAAAAAGTCTACAAAACCCTTGAAAAGTCCTTTTAAAAATCCTTGGAAAATCCCGGAACATTCTTCTTAGAAAACCCTTGATAAATCCTTGAATTTTTGAAAAATCCTTGGAAAATCTTTGAAAAATCCTTAAAACACACTTGAAAAATCCTTGAAAAATTCTAAAATACTGCTTGAAAAATCCTAGAATACTGCTTGAAAAATGCTTCTTTAAAAAACATTGAAAATTCATTGAAAAATTCTTGAATAATCCTTGAAAAATCCTTGAAAATTCTAGAATACTGCTTGAAAAATCCTTGAATTAATAAAAGAGTCGCACTAATACTAAAACTTGAGAAATTGTCGTAGAATCTTTGAAAATCCTTGAACAAAAAATCCTTAAAAATTTCTTTGAAAAATCCTTGAAAATTTTACAACCCTTGAAAAATTATTGAATGAAAAAGTCTTAAAGACTCCTTAAAAATCCTTGAAGAGTCGTTTTACAAATCTTTGGAAAATCCTGGAACATTCTTTTTAGAAAACCCTTAAGAAATATATGGAAAATATTTGAAAAATCCTTAAACCATTATTGAATAACTCTTAAAAAATTTGCAAAATATCCTTGAAAAGTCCTTGAAGATTTCTTTATAAAAATCATAAGAAGATATTAATAAAAGAGTTGCACTAATACTAAAACTTGAGAAATTCTTGAAGAGTCGTAGAAAATCCTTGAACAATACTTAAAAAATGCTTAAAAAATCATTGAAAAATCCTTGAAAATTCCACAAATCTTGCTTGAAAAATAATTGAATGAAAAGTCTTAAAAACTCCTTAAAAATCCTTAGAGTCGTTTTAAAAATCGTTGGAAAATCCTGGAACATTCTTTTTAGAAAACCCTTCAGAAATATATACAAAATCTTTGGAAAATCCTGAAACAATTATTGAATAACTCTTGAAAAATTTGTAAAAAATCCTTGAAAAGTCCTTGAAGATTTTTTAAAAACTTGAAATTATTAATAAAAGAGTTGCACTAATACTAAAACTTGAGGAGTTCTTGTAGAGTCGTTGAAAATCCTTGAACAATAATTAAGAAATCTTAAAAAAAACTCATTGAAAAATCATTGAAAATTCCACAAATTTTGCTTGAAAAATTATTCAATGAAAATGTTTAAAAGCTCCTTAAACATCCTTGAAGAGTCGTCTTAAAAATCCTTGGAAAATCCTGGAACATTCTTTTTAGAAAACCTTGCAGAAATATATGGAAAATTTTTGAAAAATCCTTAAACCATTATTGAATAAATAACTCTTGAAACATTTGTAAAAAGTCTTAAAAACTCCTTAAAAATCCTTAAAGAGTCGTTTAAAAATCGTTGGAAAATTATGGAACATTCTTTTTAGAAAACCCTTCAGAAATATATACAGAATCTTTGGAAAATCCTGAAACCATTATTGAATAACTCTTGAAAAATTTGTAAAAAATCCTTGAAAAGTCCTTGAAGATTTCTTTATAAAAACCTTGAAAAACTTATGAATAAAAAATGCTTGAAAAAGTCTTAAAATTCCGGAACATTCTTGTTAGAGAACCCTTAATAAATCATTGAAAAATTCATGGAAAATCTTTGAAAAATCCTCAAAAAGTCCACAAATCTTGTTTGAAAAACTGATAAATAAAAAATGCTTGCAAGACTCTTAAAATGCCCTTAAGAGTCGTTTTTAAAATCATTGGAAATTCTGGAACATTCTTTTTAGAAAACCCTTAAGAAATATATGGAAAATATCTCAAAAATCCAAGGAAAATCTGAGAAAAATTTGTAAACCACCATTGTATAACTGTTGAAAAATTTGTAAAAAATCCTTGAAAAGTTCTTGAAGATTTTTTGAAAAAATATTATAGAGTCGTTGAAAATCCTTGACAAATACTTAAAAAATCCTTAAACAAATCATTGAAAAATCCTTAAAAATTCCACAAATCTTGCTTGAAAAATTATTGAATGAAAAAGTCTTAAAAACTCATTAAAAAATCCTTGAAGAGTCGTTGTAAAACTCCTTGGAAAATTATGGAAATTTTTTTTTAGAAAACCCTTCAGAAATATATGGAAAATATTTGAAAAATCGTAGGAAAATCTTTGAAAAATCCTTAAACCATTATTAAATAACTCTCGAAAAATTTGTAAAAAATCCTTGAAAAGTCCTTGAAGATTTCTTTATAAAAACCTTGAAAAAATATTAATAAAATAGTTATACTAATACTAAAACTTGAGAAATTCTTATAGAGTCGTTGAAAATCCTTGAACAATGCTTAAAAAATCCTTAAAAAAATCATTGAAAAATCCTGAAAATTCCACAAATCTTGCTTTAAAATTATTGAATCAAAAAGTCTTAAAAAGTCCTTAAAAATCCTTGGAAAATCCTGGAACATTCTTTTTAGAAAACCCTTCAGAAATATATACAAAATCTTTGGAAAATCCTGAAACTATTATTGAAAAATTTGTAAAAAATCCTTGAAAAGTCCTTGAAGATTTCTTTATAAAAACCTTGAAAAACTTATGAATAAAAAATGCTTGAAAAAGTCTTAAAATCTTGCTTGAAAAGCTGATAAATAAAAAAAATCTTAAAATGTCCTTAAGAATCCTTGAAGAGTCGTTTTAAAAATCGTTGGAAAATCCTGTAACATTCTTTTTAGAAAGTCCTTGAAAATTCCACAACTCTTGCTTGAAAAATAATTGAAAGAAAAAGTCTTAAAAACTCCTTAAAATCCGTGAAGAGTCCGTTAAAAATCCTTGGAAAATTCTGGAATATTATTTTTAGAAAACTCATTTGTTTTTCTCTAAAAATAATAGAGATAGAGAATCATGGATCAATTTTCTGCAATTCTACGGACCTTGGACTATATTTTTGCCAATTTTCGAGTAAATCTCCTATTTGAATAAAAAATTGGGGTAAGAGATATTCAGTTAGAATTTAATGGTACCTTCCATTTTTCAAATAATTGTTTTTTATTGTATTTTTTTATATCTAAATATATTTTATTAAAAGTAGCCAACATGTTTTCCAAGAAATAAACACTCAGTGGGAGTGGCGATGCATAAAACACATCCCGCCATCAGCCGCGACTTACTCACACCTATCCCATCCTGAAAAGTGGCTGGTCTAACCCCATGGGAACCAACGTTCTGGCGCCGCGTGAGATATGGTGGATCCCCGATGGGTCGCCGGAAGTCCGGTAGACAACTCCCAAAGTTCCTGTGTCTGCGGCCTGCCTGCCGCACTACAACTCCACACACTCACATTCTATGTACTCCCGCGTTTAAAGTTATTTGTTTTCGCTAGTATCGGCGCGGAAACAAATGCACAGCGAGACTAATGGACCAACAAAATTTATTTTAATAATTTATATATCTTTTATTACCATTAAATAAAATAATAGTAATAACAATAATAGATTTTGATAAAATAAAAACATTATTATTTAAGAAAATAATTTTAGATATATATATATATATATATATATATATATATATATATATATATATATATATATATATATATAGATATAAATTTTGTCCATTTGGAAAAACATTTTGGTCCTTCAAAGGATGCACGGGTTGTCGATTGTGAAAAATGTCAGAGTTGGTGGAATGAAAAAGTTGCCGCATGGAAGTTGGAAGTTGCGGAACATGGTGTCGGAGGAGAAGTTGGCTCTTGTCAACAGGAAATTGAATATATATTCCTTGGTGTGGAGCTCGAAGTGTGATCTATTAGATAGATTGGTTTTGTCTGGTTCTTTTGTTGAGGACATTTACGTAAATTCTGCTTTTTGGGAGTTTAATCAAGTTTCATTCGATTTAATGATTTGGGTTAGCCACTTAATACACATTTTAATCAGTTTAGTTTCATAAATCATGTTTTGTGATTTATTTTTTAAAAATTGGTAATAGTAAAAACAAATGTTAAATATTATGTGATTTGTAACAAGTAAACTTTTAATTTTATCAAAACCAGTTTAACGTCATTCAAAAGATAATAAAACATATTATAACGGTAAATTTTTTCATAATTTTAAATAAAAAATTGTGGACGTGAGAGTAGGAAGAGACATAAAAGATGGAAATTTTTGTTTTTCGCCATCTTGGTCTCTCCCTTCCGTCAAATTTACAATTATTTTGCTAAAATTTATAAAAAAATCATACTTATTGTATTTTTAATTATCTTTCATATGACTTTAAATTCGTTTTTATAAGTTATATAGTTTGATTGTTATGAGTGACCAAAACTTTTTTAATTAATTTACTCATTTACTTCCAAAAGCAAATTCAATTCAGGACAATTTGTATTTTGACCTCGATTGAGATAATTTTTTTAAATTTTATCAAGAATATATTTTTTTACATGATTATTTCGCCATAAGAACAATTATTTAATTAAATAAGGTTTTAAAATATTTCTAAACGTTATAAAAAATAAACTATTAACTTTATCAAAACATATTTAACGTCATTTAAAGGATAATAAAAAATACTATAAGGATGAATTTTTTCATAATTTTAAATAAAAAAATGTGGACGTGAGAGTAGGGAGAGACATGAAACATGGAAATTTTTGTTTTTCGCCATCTTGGTCTCTCCCTTCCGTCAAATTTACAATTATTTTGCTAAAATTTATGAAAAAATCATACCGATTATATTTTTAATTATCTTTTAAATGACGTTAAATTCATTTTTTAAAGTTGTATAGTTTGCTTGTTATGGAACAAATCTTTTTTAATTAAGTAGCTCATGTACTTCCAAAAGCAAATTCAATTCAGGACAATTTTTATATAATAAATCCAGTATTTTGACCTGGATTAAGATATTTTTTTTTATTTTAGTAAAAATATATTTTTTTACCTGATTATTTCGCCATAAGAGCAATTATTTGATTAAATATGGTTTTTAAAATTTTTCTAAACCGTATGAAAAATAAAC
This sequence comes from Neocrepidodera transversa, assembly GCA_963243735.1. Taxonomy (NCBI): domain Eukaryota; kingdom Metazoa; phylum Arthropoda; class Insecta; order Coleoptera; family Chrysomelidae; genus Neocrepidodera; species Neocrepidodera transversa. Next base: position 3,911,296 of record OY725353.1, read on the forward strand.
TATTAACTTTATCAAAACCTATTTAATGCCATTCAAAAGATAAGAAAAAATACTATAACAGTAAATTTTTTTATAATTTTAGATAAAAAATTGTGGACGTGAGAGTAGGAAGAGACATAAAAGATGGAAATTTTTGTTTTTCACCATCTTGGTCTCTCCCTCCCGTAAAATTTACAATTATTTTCTAAAAAATTGTAAAAAAATTGTCCTTTTAGTATTTTTAATTATCTTTTAAGTGACGTTAGATTCATTTTTATAAGTTGCATATTTTGTTTGTTTTATACGATCAAACATTTTTTAATTCATTTCCTCACTTACTTGCCAAAAAAAAATTTCAATTCAGGTCTATTTTTCGATAATAAATCCCGGCTTAATTTTTGACCTGGTTTAGAATATTTTTTCAAATTTTATTAAAAGTATATTTTTTTATCTGATTATTTCGCCATAAGAGCAATTATTTAATTAAATAATTCTTTAAAATGTTTCTAAACCGTATAAAAAATAAACTATTAACTTTATCAAAACGTATTTAACGTTATTTAAAAGATAATTAAAAATACTATACGGATGAATTTTTTCATAATTTTAGATAAAAAAATGTGGACGTGAGAGTAGGAAGAGACATAAAAGATGGAAATTTTTGTTTTTCGCCATCTTGGTCTCTCCCTTCCGTCAAATTTACAATTATTTTGCTGAAATTTATAAAAAAATCATACTTATTGTATTTTTAATTATCTTTCAAATGACTTTAAATTCGTTTTTATAAGTTATATAGTTTGATTGTTATGAGTGACCAAAACTTTTTTAATTAATTTACTCATTTACTTCCAAAAGCAAATTCAATTCAGGACAATTTGTATTTTGACCTCGATTGAGATAATTTTTTTAAATTTTATCAAGAATATATTTTTTTACATGATTATTTCGCCATAAGAACAATTATTTAATTAAATAAGGTTTTAAAATATTTCTAAACGTTATAAAAAATAAACTATTAACTTTATCAAAACATATTTAACGTCATTTAAAGGATAATAAAAAATACTATAAGGATGAATTTTTTCATAATTTTAAATAAAAAAATGTGGACGTGAGAGTAGGGAGAGACATGAAACATGGAAATTTTTGTTTTTCGCCATCTTGGTCTCTCCCTTCCGTCAAATTTACAATTATTTTGCTAAAATTTATGAAAAAATCATACCGATTATATTTTTAATTATCTTTTAAATGACGTTAAATTCATTTTTTAAAGTTGTATAGTTTGCTTGTTATGGAACAAATCTTTTTTAATTAAGTAGCTCATGTACTTCCAAAAGCAAATTCAATTCAGGACAATTTTTATATAATAAATCCAGTATTTTGACCTGGATTAAGATATTTTTTTTTATTTTAGTAAAAATATATTTTTTTACCTGATTATTTCGCCATAAGAGCAATTATTTGATTAAATATGGTTTTTAAAATTTTTCTAAACCGTATGAAAAATAAACTATTAACTTTATCAAAACCTATTTAATGCCATTCAAAAGATAAGAAAAAATACTATAACAGTAAATTTTTTTATAATTTTAGATAAAAAATTGTGGACGTGAGAGTAGGAAGAGACATAAAAGATGGAAATTTTTGTTTTTCACCATCTTGGTCTCTCCCTCCCGTAAAATTTACAATTATTTTCTAAAAAATTGTAAAAAAATTGTCCTTTTAGTATTTTTAATTATCTTTTAAGTGACGTTAGATTCATTTTTATAAGTTGCATATTTTGTTTGTTTTATACGATCAAACATTTTTTAATTCATTTCCTCACTTACTTGCCAAAAAAAAATTTCAATTCAGGTCTATTTTTCGATAATAAATCCCGGCTTAATTTTTGACCTGGTTTAGAATATTTTTTCAAATTTTATTAAAAGTATATTTTTTTATCTGATTATTTCGCCATAAGAGCAATTATTTAATTAAATAATTCTTTAAAATGTTTCTAAACCGTATAAAAAATAAACTATTAACTTTATCAAAACGTATTTAACGTTATTTAAAAGATAATTAAAAATACTATACGGATGAATTTTTTCATAATTTTAGATAAAAAAATGTGGACGTGAGAGTAGGAAGAGACATAAAAGATGGAAATTTTTGTTTTTCGCCATCTTGGTCTCTCCCTTCCGTCAAATTTACAATTATTTTGCTAAAATTTATAAAAAAATCATACTTATTGTATTTTTAATTATCTTTCATATGACTTTAAATTCGTTTTTATAAGTTATATAGTTTGATTGTTATTAGTGACCAAAACTTTTTTAATTAATTTACTCATTTACTTCCAAAAGCAAATTCAATTCAGGACAATTTGTATTTTGACCTCGATTGAGATAATTTTTTTAAATTTTATCAAGAATATATTTTTTTACATGATTATTTCGCCATAAGAACAATTATTTAATTAAATAAGGTTTTAAAATATTTCTAAACGTTATAAAAAATAAACTATTAACTTTATCAAAACATATTTAACGTCATTTAAAGGATAATAAAAAATACTATAAGGATGAATTTTTTCATAATTTTAAATAAAAAAATGTGGACGTGAGAGTAGGGAGAGACATGAAACATGGAAATTTTTGTTTTTCGCCATCTTGGTCTCTCCCTTCCGTCAAATTTACAATTATTTTGCTAAAATTTATGAAAAAATCATACCGATTATATTTTTAATTATCTTTTAAATGACGTTAAATTCATTTTTTAAAGTTGTATAGTTTGCTTGTTATGGAACAAATCTTTTTTAATTAAGTAGCTCATGTACTTCCAAAAGCAAATTCAATTCAGGACAATTTTTATATAATAAATCCAGTATTTTGACCTGGATTAAGATATTTTTTTTATTTTAGTAAAAATATATTTTTTTACCTGATTATTTCGCCATAAGAGCAATTATTTGATTAAATATGGTTTTTAAAATTTTTCTAAACCGTATGAAAAATAAACTATTAACTTTATCAAAACCTATTTAATGCCATTCAAAAGATAAGAAAAAATACTATAACAGTAAATTTTTTTATAATTTTAGATAAAAAATTGTGGACGTGAGAGTAGGAAGAGACATAAAAGATGGAAATTTTTGTTTTTCACCATCTTGGTCTCTCCCTCCCGTAAAATTTACAATTATTTTCTAAAAAATTGTAAAAAAATTGTCCTTTTAGTATTTTTAATTATCTTTTAAGTGACGTTAGATTCATTTTTATAAGTTGCATATTTTGTTTGTTTTATACGATCAAACATTTTTTAATTCATTTCCTCACTTACTTGCCAAAAAAAAATTTCAATTCAGGTCTATTTTTCGATAATAAATCCCGGCTTAATTTTTGACCTGGTTTAGAATATTTTTTCAAATTTTATTAAAAGTATATTTTTTTATCTGATTATTTCGCCATAAGAGCAATTATTTAATTAAATAATTCTTTAAAATGTTTCTAAACCGTATAAAAAATAAACTATTAACTTTATCAAAACGTATTTAACGTTATTTAAAAGATAATTAAAAATACTATACGGATGAATTTTTTCATAATTTTAGATAAAAAAATGTGGACGTGAGAGTAGGAAGAGACATAAAAGATGGAAATTTTTGTTTTTCGCCATCTTGGTCTCTCCCTTCCGTCAAATTTACAATTATTTTGCTGAAATTTATAAAAAAATCATACTTATTGTATTTTTAATTATCTTTCAAATGACTTTAAATTCGTTTTTATAAGTTATATAGTTTGATTGTTATGAGTGACCAAAACTTTTTTAATTAATTTACTCATTTACTTCCAAAAGCAAATTCAATTCAGGACAATTTGTATTTTGACCTCGATTGAGATAATTTTTTTAAATTTTATCAAAAATGTATTTTCTTACCTGATTATTTCGCCATAAGAACAATTATTTGATTAAATAAGGTTTTTAAAATTTGTCTAAACCGTATAAAAAATAAACTATTAACTTTATCAAAACGTATTTAACGTCATTTAAAAGATAATAAAAAATACTATAAGGATGAATTTTTTCATAATTTTAGATAAAGAAATGTGAACGTGAGAGTAGGGAGAGACATGAAATATGCAGATTTTTGTTTTTCACCATCTTGCTCCCTCCCTCCCGTAAAATTTCTAATTATTTTTCTAAAAATTTATAAAAAATGTGTCTTATATTATTTTGAATTATCTTTTAAGTGACGTTAGATTAATTTTTATAAGTCGTATATTTTGTTTGTTTTATATGATCAAAATTTCTTAATTCATTTGCTCACTTACATCCATAAAAAAAATTCAATTTAGGACTATTTTTCGTTAATAAATACCGGCTTAATTTTTGACCTGGTTTAGAATATTTTTTTCAAATTTTATTAAAAATATATTTTTTTACCTGATTATTTCGCCTAAAGAGCAATTATTTGATTAAATAAGGTTTTTAAATTTCTTCTAAACCGTATAAAAAATTTACTATTAATTTTATGAAAACATATTTAACGTCATTTAAAAGATACGAAAAAATACTATAAGGGTGATTTTTTTCATAATATTAGGTAAAAAAATGTGGACGTGAGAGTAGGGAGAGACATGAAATATGGAGATTTTTGTTTTTCACCATCTTGGTCTCTCCCTCCCGTAAAATTTCCAATTATTTTTCTAAAAATTTATAAAAAAATCTACCTGATAGTATTTTTAATTATCTTTTAAGTGACGTAAGATTAATTTTTATAAGTTGTATATTTTGTTTGTTTTATGCGATCAAACTTTTTTAATTCATTTCCTCACTTACTTGACAAAAAAAAAATTTAATTCAGGTCTATTTTTAGATAATAAATCCCGGCTTAATTTTTGACCTGGTTTAGAATATTTTTTCAAATTTCATTAAAAGTATATTTTTTTATCTGATTATTTCGCCATAAGAACAATTATTTAATTAAATAAGGATTTTAAAATTCTTCTAAACATTATAAAAAAATAAACTATTAACTTTATAAAAACGTATTTAACGTCATTTAAAAGATAATAAAAAATACTATAAGGATGAATTTTTTCATAATTTTAGATAAAGAAATGTGAACGTGAGAGTAGGGAGAGACATGAAATATGCAGATTTTTGTTTTTCACCATCTTGCTCCCTCCCTCCCGTAAAATTTCTAATTATTTTTCTAAAAATTTATAAAAAATGTGCCTTATAGTATTTTTAATTATCTTTTAAATGACGTTTAACTCATTTTTATAAGTTGTATAGTTTCCTTGTTATGAACGACCAAAACTTTTTTTATTAATTTGCTCATGTACTTCCAAAAGCAAATTCAATTCGGGACAATTTTTAGATAATAAATCCAGTATTTTGACATGGATTATGATAATTTTTTTTTAGTTGCATTAAAAATATATTTTTTAACCTGGTTATTTCGCCATAAGAGCAATTATTTGATTAAATATGGTTTTTAAAATTTTTCTAAACCGTATAAAAAATAAACTATTAATTTTTTCAAAACATATTTAACGTCGTTCAAAAGATAATAAAAAATACTATACGGATGAATTTTTTCATAATTTTAGATAAAAAAATGTTGACGTGAGAGTAGGGAGAGACATGAAATATGGAGATTTTTGTTTTTCACCCTCTTGGTCTCTCCCTCCCGTAAAATTTACAATTATTTTTCTAAAAATTTATAAAAAATGTGTCTTATATTATTTTGAATTATCTTTTAAGTGACGTTAGATTAATTTTTATAAGTTGTATATTTTGTTTGTTTTATACGATCAAACTTTCTTAATTCATTTGCTCACTTACATCCATAAAAAAAATTCAATTTAGGACTATTTTTGGGTAATAAATACCGGCTTAATTCTTGACCTGGTTTAGAATATTTTTTTCAAATTTTATTCAAAATATATTTTTTTACCTGATTATTTCGCCTAAAGAGCAATTATTTGATTAAATAAGGTTTTTAAATTTCTTCTAAACCGTATAAAAAATTTACTATTAACTTTATGAAAACATGTTTAACGTCATTTAAAAGATACGAAAAAATACTATAAGGGTGATTTTTTTCATAATATTAGGTAAAAAAATGTGGACGTGAGAGTAGGGAGAGACATGAAACTTGGAGATTTTTGTTTTTCGCCATCTTGGTCTCTCCCCTCCGCCAAATTTACAATTATTTTTATAAAAATTTATAAAAAATGTGTCTTATATTATTTTTAATTATCTTTAAAGTGACGTTAGATTAATTTTTATAAATTGTATATTTTGTTTGTTTTATACGATCAAACATTTTTTAATTCATTTCCTCACTTACTTGCCAAAAAAAAAATTCAATTCATGTCTATTTTTCGATAATAAATAACGGCTTAATTTTTGACCTGGTTTAGAATATTTTTTCAAATTTTATTAAGAATATATTTTTTTACCTGATTTCGCCATAAGAGCAATTATTTGATTAAATATGGTTTTTAAAATTTTTCTAAACCGTATAAAAAATAAACTATTAACTTTATCAAAACATATTTAACGTTATTTAAAGGATAATAAAAAATACTATAAGGATGAATTTTTTCATAATTTTGGATAAAAAAATGTATACGTGGAAGTAGGGAGAGACATGAAACATATAAATTTTAGTTTTTCGCCATCTTGGTCTCTCCCTTCTGTCAAATTTACAATTATTTTGCTAAAATTTTAGAAAAAAATCATACTTATTGTATTTTTAATTATCTTTTAAGTAACGTTAAATTAATTTTTATAAGTTGTATAGTTTGCTTGTTATGAGCGACCAAAACTTTTTTAATTAATTTGCTCATGTACTTCCAAAAGCTAATTCAGTTCAGGACAATTTTTAGATAATAAATCCTGTATTTTAACCTGGATTAAGATATTTTTTTTTTATTTTATTAAAAATATATTTTTTAACCTGATTATTTCGCCATAATAGCAATTATTTGATTAAATATGGTTTTTAAAATTTTTCTAAACCGTATAAAAAATAAACTATTAATTTTATCAAAACGTATTTATCGTCGTTTAAAAGATAATAAAAAATACTATACGGATGAATTTTTTCATAATTTTAGATAAAAAAATGTTGACGTGAGAGTTGGGAGAGACATGAAACATGGAGATTTTTGTTTTTCGCCATATTGGTCTCTTCCTACTGTCAAATTTACAATTATTTTGTTAAAATTTATAAAAAAATTGTACTTATAGTATTTTTAATTATCTTTTGATTCACATTAAATTTATTTTTATAAGTTGCATGGTTTCCTTGTTATATGAGACTTTTTTATTTTATCTTGGATAATATATAAAATCAGTGACGCTAAATTTGTTATTTTTATGCCCTTTTCTTACGTGTCTGCTTCTTGTGTTTCCTGTTTCTACTCTATACAATAGGACCAACCTCTGTTTTAACACATTTATTTTCACAGTGTCGAATGAAAAATGTGTTTCAGACACTTCACAAACTTTTCAGAAAACGTTAAATTTAATTTTGTTTTCCTGGAAAATGATAGTGTCGTATATCGTCTTAAGTGCTCGACAACTGAAAAGTTTATTTTAAATATTATAGTTATAAAAATGACTACACAAGAAAACAAAAAATAAAATCTTTTTTAAATGATGATTGTATATACCTGTTAAAACTGGTCAGTACGCCAATGCGCCTGGCATTTTTTTTTAATTTAAAATGAAAAAAAAATTGAAATAGTTTGAATTAATTTAATAGTGACTTAGAGCTTATGGACTAAATAAGTTAATAAATTGAATAATAAAAAAACCCAGCAATGTAAAAATAGTCCGTAAATAATGCGAAGAACGCTCGGAGAAAATCCGCTCCAGAAATTAGCTGCTCCTCTAAAAATTTTTCAACCAAATTGAATATTGATGGGAGTTTATGCATTTATATGAGAGAAGAGAGAGGCCCAATTATAGCCGGATTCCGGAACAGAATACTGGCTTTCCGCAGATATGCCGGCCGGAAATAAAAAAATAACATCCTTATCATGGAATTCAATTATGGAAAATCTTTTTCTGTGGAGACTTTCAAAAATTGCTACTTAATTGGATCTTTGCAAAATTTCATTCGAGAGATTTTGTGCCATGCCGTTTCGTGTCCAGCGCAGCGTTTTTTTAATGACCGAACGGCTTTACGTTTTCGCCAGACTTGCATTATTGCCTTCATATATCGCACAAAATTCTATGTAAGACGACTTTTTTCTAATGAAACTCTTTTCTGCATATAAAGACGATCGAGTTTTGCTTGAATAGACATTAAATTTTGTGAACGTAACACCATTATAAAATATATTTTAATAATGCATAAAAATTTTTAAAAAAACTGGGCTGTGACCTTCCATTTTTATTGCTCTCGGATAATGAAGAAGTTTTAGTTGGGCCATAGGGCAAAGAAAAAGTTTTAGTCTAATCTCTAACTGAATTTTGTCTTGTCAGATGAGAAATACAATATTTGACTTCAATGTTCAATTAAATAATAAAAAATAACAATCGTGAAACAGTCAATATTTTTTACTCATAGTAACTTCACAATAAAATAATTTAACGAATGAGTTTTACGTAGGGTTTCGATTTCGATAATTTTGTTTATTAAGGCGGGTTCTCATTAGTCGAGTAGGACAATTCAATCCGTTGTCTGGAGTTTCAGTGGCAATCCAAAGTCCTAGTTTTTATAGCAGACTCAATTGGAGTAGCAGTGGCATTCCCTCGACCATTAGAAATAGGTCAAACTGAAGGGAGCAAGTTGTAGCATACCGGAACATAATAATACTCCGGAACTCAGCGCAGTGGGGCAAGTAAATCCCTCCCTCCTGGCCACAGTGATTTCGTCGATACCATAAACGACCCCTGGAGTATATTTTTCTCCACTGAAGCTGCCCGTGTAAGTGGCCTTTACACTATAAACGGAAGGTGAAGCCTGTCAAGTGGTTTTTTTGGCGCCTTAATCCAGGTTCCGGATTGCCTCGGACACTACCTTCCGTTTATAGTGTGAAGGTCATTTGCACGGGCAGCTTCAGTGGAGAAAAAATACTTGCCTTACTGAATTGAGCACCTAGGTATTTGCTGCTACAATGTTGAACTTAAAACCAAATGAAAAAAAGAAAACATGTAAATAAAAACCATTTATTCAATTACCAAAATCAAATCCGGAGGAAGGTGTGTAATAAGGTCTTTACTAGGCGGTGTCAGACCGTCTTCCAGGTTGACGATTGTCGGAAAAAACTTGAATTTATACACTTACTTTTCTGAAAATTCCTACTTTTCAAAAAAAAATGATAATTCAAAATATTGTTAATGATTATGACTTTTACTTTCCCGACCCACCTCCTAGAAGGGAAAGTATTGTGAACGAGCTAAAAAAACATTTCGAGACAAAAACGGAAATATCCATTTTCGGGTCCCCTGAGACCACTAAGACCATTTCCAGATGGAAGTCTGTCTGTCTGTCTGTCTGTGTGTATGTGTGTGATAGAGGCCACACGTTTAAGCCGATTGAGCTGAAATTTGGTACAGGGGTTTGAGTTACCCGTCGGAAGAACCCATTAGTTTTTGTACGACATCTGTCAAACGGAAGTGTCACTATCAAAAAATGACAAATCCAATATCTCACGGAATTTGACTTGCGATATATCATTTAAAAGATATTGAAAAACGCTATTCAGAACAGTCAAAATTATTTCTCCAACTGTCACCTGTCAAAAATAAAAAATGTCAAAATGTAAAACTTTGAAATTAAATATCTGGAAAAGTATTCGTGGATACTCGTCAGGAAACTTTTGGGGCGACACAACCGTTTTTTTTTTTGGCTTTTTTGGCATTATTTTGGCTTATTTATTTTGTCTCTTTTTTGCTCTTTTTCGGTCTCTTTTTTTGTTTTTTTTTATTCTTTTTCCTTTATTGCCCGTTTTTTTGTCTAGCTATTTCTTTTTGCGTTTGTTTTGCCTTCGTTTACCATTTTTTTGCCTTTGTTTTAGCCTTTTTTGTTTTTTTTTTGCCTTTTTTGGCCATTTTTGCATTTATTTACTCGATTTTGCCTTTATTTTTGCTTTTTATACCCTTTTTGGAATTTGACATTTTTGGCCTTTTTTGAATTTTTTTTGCCTTTTTTGCCTTTATTTTGACTTTTTTGAAAACTTTTTTTAACGTTTTTAGTCTTTCTTGAACTTTTTGCCTTTTTTTTGTCTTTATTTTGCCTCTATTTTGTCTTTTTGTACATTTTTAAAAGTTTTTAATACTTTTTTGGCATTTTTTGATTTTTTTTGCCATTTTTTACCTCTATTTTGTCTTTTTTTAAACTTTTTAATTTTTTTTTACTTTTTTTGCCATTTTTTGCTTTTTCTTGCCTTTGTGTTGCCTCTATTTTGTCCTTTTTAACTTTTTTTATACTTTTTTGGCGTTTTTTGCTTTTTTCCCTTTACTTCTCTTTTTTTTGTACTTTTGTTGATTTTTTTACCCTTTTTTCCTTTTTTTGTCCATTTTTTCTTTTATTAAGCCTTTTTACCTTCTTTATTTTTCCTTTTTTCCTTTTGTTACCTTTTTTGCTTTTTTTTGCATTTTTTGCAAATTGTATTAAGATTTTTTATTTTCCAGCAATTTACTTAATTTTTATATCATTTTCCCATTCAAGAATTTTGTATTTGGTAATTAAAATAAATATTACAATATTTTAAATTTTAATACATTTTTTTATGTTGTATTTAGTTTTTTTGTATCAACGATTAATATTATATACGTTGGTAGATAAAGAAAAGCAAAAAAAAAACCAATTCAATTTGGACCCCCCTTTTACAAAAAAAAAAACTTAGACAATAAAAGAAAAAAATCTAATTTAGGAAATAGATGACCAACAAAGACAATTCCATCAGTGTAATGACGGTGTTTTTCTCATATGTGTGGCATTAATGTAGTTTCCTTCAAGAAAGAAAAATCTGTATCATTTTCCCTCGCGTTTTCTCTAGTTTATTTACTCCTTCTAAACGGCCAACTATTTTTCATCGGTGCATTCCTTATGACAGAAAGATTTAGATCTAGAAATGAAAATTTATTATTTTTGGTTCGGTTGTGAAAAGGATATTTTATCCTGGCAAGGATTATGATACTACTGTCAAGAAAACAAGGTTTATATGAACATTTTTAAAATTATTTTATTATAAATAATATCCTTCTTATTATTATAGATTTAAAATAACTAAAGTTCACATATTTAAATTAAACAGTAATAGGAATATTTAAGTACGCCGCTGTTAGATGCCCCTGGGATACATTTGCAGGGATGCCAAAGTCAACTCGATATTTTCTTATAAAAAAGTTTTGTTCCCCAAGCGAATCTAAAAAAAATATAATAGGGGTGACGATTCAAATTAATTCTGGAAAGTGAAATTTTAAATATTTTTACTTTCGCGCATTAAAAATATCTCATTACTTAGATTTTAATGAAAATTATTAGCGAAAGTTTGAATCAAAGGGTTTATTGAGTTTTTTGCTTTACAACTTTGGAATAGAATATTTTTTTATTTAAGTGCATTGTTTGTCTTCATAATCTGGAAAAAGTCTGGAAAACATTCATGCCATCTACCGGTGAAACTCTTGGGAATTCTGGAAAAAGTTTGATACAAAAAGTGTAGGTGATTTTATGATCTACAATATTGTACTAGAATATTTTGTACTAAAGTGCATTTTTTGTGTTCAAATCTGGAAAAAATCTGGAAAACCTACATGCTTATTTTTTCTCGATCTCTAGCGGCGACATTATAGGGAATTCAGAAAAATGTTTTAGACAAAAGTTGTAGGCAATTTTATGATCACAACTTTGCATTAGAAGATTTTTGCACTTAATTGCATTGGTTGTGTTCAAATCTGGAAAAAGTCTGGAAAACCTACATTTACATTTTTCGCGCCTTCTAGCGGTGAAAATATTTAGAATCGTGGAAAAAGTTTAACACAAAAGTTGTACGGGAATTTATGCTCTACAACTTTTCAGTAGAACATTTTGCATGAAAGTGCACTGTTAGTGTTCAAATCTGGAAAAAGTCTGGAAAACCTACATGCACATTTTTTCGCGCCCTCTAGCGGTGAAAATATTGGGAATTCTTAATAAAGTTTCAGACAAATGTTGTAGAGGATTTTATGATCTATAACTTCACACTAAAATATTTTCCACTTTAGTGCATTATTTGTGTTCAAATCTGGAAAAATTCAGGAAAACCTACATGCACATTTTTTCGCGCCCTCTAGCGGTGAAAATATTTAGAATTCTTAATAAAGTTTCAGACAAATGTTGTAGGGGATTTTATGATCTATAACTTCACACTAAAAGATTTTCCACTTTAGTGCATTATTTGTGTTCAAATCTGGAAAAGTCTGGAAAACCTACATGCACATTTTTTCGCCCCCTCTAGCGGTGAAAATATTGGGAATTCTTAATAAAGTTTCAGACAAATGTTGTAGAGGATTTTATGATCTATAACTTCACATTAAAATATTTCCACTTTGGTGCATTGTTTGTGTTCAAATCTGGAAAAATTCAGGAAAACCTACATGCACATTTTTTCACGCATTCTAGCGGTGAAACTATTGGGAATTCTGGATAAAGTTTAAAAGGAAAGTTGTAGGGAATTTTATGCTCTACAACTATGCACTGGAAGATTTTGCAGTCAAGTGCACTCTTTGTGTTCAAATCTGGAAAAAGTCTGGAAAACCTACATGCACATTTTTCACGCATTATAGCGGTGAAACTATTGGGAATTCTAGATAAACTTTAAAAGGAAAGTTGTAGGGAATTTTATGCTCTACAACTATGCACTGGAAGATTTTGCAGTCAAGTGCACTCTTTGTGTTCAAATCTGGAAAAAATCTGGAAAACCTACATGCACATTTTTTCGTGCCCTCTAGTGGTGAAACTACTGGGAATTCTGGATAAAGTTTCAGACAAAAGTTATAGGAGATTTTATGATCTATAACTTCAGACTAAATGATTTTGCACTTCAGTACATTGTTTGTGTTCAAATCTGGAAAAAGTCTGGAAAACACACATGCCCATTTTTTCACGCATTCTAGCGGTTAAACTATTGGGAATTCTGGATAAAGGTTAAAACAAAAGTTATAGGGAATTTTATGCTCTACAACTATGCACTAGAAGATTTTGCACTAAAGTGTACTGTTTGTGTTCAAATCTGGAAAAAGTCTGGAAAACCTACATGCACATTTTTTCACGCATTCTAGTGGTGAAACTATTGGGAATTCTGGATAAAGGTTAAAACAAAAGTTATAGGGAATTTTATGCTCTACAACTATGCACTAGAAGATTTTGCACTAAAGTGTACTGTTTGTGTTCAAATCTGGAAAAAATCAGGAAAAACCACATGCACATTTTTTCGCTCCATCTAGCGGTGAAACTGTTGAGAATTCTGGATAAAGTTTAAGACAAAAGTTGTAGGAGATTTTATGCTCTATAATTTTGCACTAGAAGGTTTTGGACTTTAGTGTATTGTTTGTGTTCAAATCTGGAAAAATTCAAAACTTACATGCAGATTTGTTCGCGCCCTCTAGCTGTGAAACTATTTAGAAATCCGGATAATTTTTAAGACAAAACTTGTAGGGGATTTTATGCTCTACAACTTTGCATTAAAAGATTTTGCACTAAAGTGATCTGTTAGTGTTCAAATCTGGATAAATCTGGAAAACGTATATACACATTTTTTTCCCGACATCTCGCGTTGAAACTAATGGAAATCCTGGAAAAAGTAGTAGGGGATTCTTTGCTTAACAATTCTACACTAGAAATTTTTACACTTAAGTGCATTTTTTGTATTCAAATCTGGAAAAATTCTGGAAAACCTACATGAACATTGTTTCGCGCCTTCTAGCGGTGAAACTATCGGGAAATTTGGAAAAAGTTAGATATAAGAGATGTAGTGAATTTTATGCTCTACAACTTTGCTACAAAATATTTTTCACTAAAGTGGATTGTTTGTCCTCAAAATCTGGAAATTATTACACATTTAAAAGGAGAATAACTTATTTTCTACATTTTATTTACTGGTTATACGATTTAATCTATAATCTATAATAAAAAAAATACATTTTTTTTCTATAAAAAAAATCATATAATATACACAATAGGTCTGAGTAGGAAATATCCAATTTGGCTCTATAACCCGGAGAAAAAGAAGCCGTATTGCGGCTAACTCTACCGGACGGACGGACTTTATCACCTCAAATCCCTCTCATTACTACCGCCATTGCTGCGAAACTTCAGAAATGTTTAGATGCCACATAAAAAGGATTTCCTTTTGGTTTAATCAACTTAATCAAGAACGCTTATAGCAAAACTTTTTTAATATAACTTTTACAAATGGAAAGGTCAAAGTGAAAACAAATAAAAAAAAAAGTAGGAAAAGGTTTTAGGTCCAAAGTTAAATAAAAATATTTAATAAACGTCAAGAATGAAAAATAAGAGATTTATAGAAGAAATTTTTTTGTGACACCCTATATATTTGTATAGTGTACTGAAAATTGAAAATTTATTATTTACATGTATGCAATATAGGGAGAAAAAAAACTAGAAGGAAACAAGAAACAATATATCGCGTCCGGATAAAGCGAATGAAAAATACCATCCCTTTAAGGGCCGAAACTTTAATTGAAATGCCCTCGGCGCTGCTATGTCTTTGACTGCGACTTTCTGACTCTGATGGTGCGGCACAGGCAGTTACAGGGGTTGCTGCATCCCTTTTGTTTGGGAGTTACACACGTGCGAGTTTCAATTCCCCCGTCGGGGAAGTAGCAAAAGGTAAGTTTTACTACGCGGAAGGAGTTGGGAAGTTGGTAATTAGTGTGCCCTTTATAGTTGACGTGGGAGAGCGGGACTTCCTCTCTTTGGTTCTGGCTTTTATTTTTGTCTAGGATTTCAGTTTGAGGAATGCCAGAGATAATTTAATTTAATTAGATTTTGGGGGGAAATTAATGATTGTTCAGTTTATAAAAGGAGTTTCTGTAATTACTTTTTTTTTATTTCTTTCATATTATTCTAAAAATAATTAAAATCCTGACCTGTACTTATTTTAATTTTGTCCAATACAAATTATAAATAAATTTAAAAAACGAGGAAATTTTAAAAATACTAAAAATACTGACCTGTACCTATTTTATTTATGTCTGAAACGAATTATAATGATTTTAAAAAATTGGGAAAATCTGAAAATGCGGACCTGTAACTATTTTATTTTTGTGTGATACAAATTATAAATAATTTAAACAAAAATGGGAAATCTGAAAATGCGGACCTGCATTTATTTTATTTTTGTCTGATACGAATTCTAAATAATTTTAAATTTGAAAAAGTCTAAAAATACAACAAATTATAAATAAATTTAAAAAAATGGGAAAATCTGAAAATGCGGACCTGTATTTATTTTATTTTTGTCTGATACGAATTATAAATAATTTTAAATTTGAGAAATTCTAAAATTATTTAAACTGCGGACCTGTATCTATTTTATTTTTGTTTCATACAAATTATAAATAATTTAAAATAAATTGGGTAAATCTGACAATGCGGACCTGTATTTATTTTATTTTTGTCTGATACAAATTATAAATAATTTTAAATTTGAGAAATTCTAAAATTACTTAAACTGCGGACCTGTATCTATTTTATTTTTGTTTCATACAAATTATAAATAATTTAAAATAAATTGGGTAAATCTGACAATGCGGACCTGTATTTATTTTATTTTTGTCTGATACGAATAAATAATTTAAAAAAATAGGAAAATCTGAAAATACGGACCTGTCTTTATTTCATTTTTATCTGTTAAAAAATTTAAACAAAAAAAATTTGAAATTTTAATGTTTCAAAAATTCTGAAAATATCAAAAATTTCTAAAATTAAAAAAAAAAAATTCAAAATTTAATAATTTTAAGAATTAAAGAAAAACTAAAAAAATTCAAAATTCCAATAATTTCAAGTTTTAAAAAGTTAAAAAATTCAAAATTTTGTAAATTTTAAAAAATATCAAAATTTTCAAAAATTTTGGGAATATAAAACAATAATAAAAATGTCCATTTACTCTAAATGCGGAAATTTCAAAAAAAGTCGGACCTGTCTATTTTATTTTTATCTGATAAAAATTATAAATGAAAAAAATTCAAAATTTCACTATTTCAGAAAGATTTGAAAATTTTCCAAATTAAAAAAATATTTAAAATATCTAAAATTTCTTAAATGTAAAACAATTTAAAAATTAAAACTAAAACGTAAATTCAAAAATTTCCAAAAATTTCAAGTTTTCAAAAGGTCGATAATTTCAAAATTTCGAAAATTTAAAAAAATGACTGAAATTTCAAAAAAATTGAGAATTAAAAAAAAATGATAAAAATAAATGTCGAAGATTTCAAAAAAAAATGCGGACCTGTATTAAAAATTATAAATAAAAAAAAAATTGAATTTAATATTTCAAAAATTCCGAAGATTTTAAAAAAATCTGAAATTAATAAAAATATCTAAAATTTCATAAATTTTAGAAATTAAAAAAAAATGTGAAAATTCCAAAATATCAATATTTCAAATATTTAAAAAAATGACAGAAATTTCAAAAATTTCGGGATTTTAAAAGAATGTTAAAAATTTCCAATAACATTAAATTCGAAAAATTGTTGAAAATTTCAAAAAAAAAATATCAAAAATTTAAAAAATTTTAAGTTTTAAAAAGTTCGAAATATTCAAAATTTCAAAAATTTAAATAGACTGAAATTTCTAAAATTTTGAGAATATAAAAAAAATGATGAAAAATTCCATGACCTTTAAATTCGTAAAATGTCGAAAATTTCAAAAACAAAAATTCTAAACATAAAAAATTTAGTTTAAAAAGTTCGAAAATTTCAAAATTTCAAAAATTTAAAAAGATAAAAAAAAAATCCATTTATGTTAAATTCGAAAAATGTCGAAAATGTAAAAAAAAATATCAAAAATTCCAATAATTTCAAAAATAAAAATTTCCATCAACATTAAATTCGAAAAGTGTAGAAAATTAAAAAAAAAAATGCGGACCTGTCTTTATTTTATTTTTATCTATGAAAAATTATAAATAAAAAAAATTAAAACTTTCAATATTTCACAAATTCCGAAGATTTTAAAATTTCCGCATATTTTAAAAATTTCTAAAATTAATAAAAATCTCAAAAATATCTAAAATGTCAACTGTTAAACTTTTAAGAATTAAAAAAAAAATCTAAAAATTCCAAAATTTCCAAAATTCCAAGTTTGAACAAAATTCGAAAATATCAAAATATCAAATATTTAAAAAAATGACAGAAACAAAAATTTCGGGAATTTAAAAAAATGATAAAAATTTCCATTGAGAGTAAATTCGAAAAATTGTTGAAAATTTCAAAAAAATTATCAAAAACTTCTAAAAATTTCGTTTTAAAAATTTCCATTAACTTTAAATTCAAATAATGTCGAAAATTTCCAAAAAAAAATTATTAAAAATTTCGAAAAATTCCAATAATTTCAAGTTGTAAAAAGTTACTGAAATTTTAAAAATTTCGAAGATTTAAAAAAATGATTAAAAATTCAATTAACATCAAATTTGTAAAATATCAAAAATTTAAAAAAAATATCAAATATTTCTAAAAATTCAAAAATTTTCAAGTTTTAAGAGGTTGGAAAATTTCAAAATTTTAAAAATTGAAAAAAATAACTGAAATTTCAAAAATTTCGAAAATTTAAAAAAGTGGTAAAAATTTCCATTAACAATAAATTCGAAAAATGTCGAAAATTAAAAAAAAAAATCAATAATTTCAAGTTTAAAAAATAAAAATTTCCATTAACATTAAATTCGAAAAATGTCGAAAATTTAAAAAAAAATGTCAAAAATTTCGAAAAATTTCAAAACTGAATTTGAAAATCGTATAAAATTTTGAAAATTCCCGAAACTCAAAAATATGAACACTTAGTAAATGCCTACAATATCAAAAATTTTAAAAAAAAATATCAAATATTTCTAAAAATTCAAAAATTTTCAAGTTTTAAGATGTTGGATCATTAAAAAATTTTAAAAATTGAAAAGTGAAAAATTTCAATAGTTTAAAAAATCGATCAAAAATTTCCAACAATATTAAATTTGTAAAATATCAGAAAATTTAAAAATATATCAAATATTTCTAAAAATTCAAAAATTTTCAAGTTTTAAGAGGTTGGAAAATTTCAAAATTTTAAAAATTGAAAAAAATAACTGAAATTTCAAAAATTTCGAAAATTTAAAAAAGTGGTAAAAATTTCCATTAACAATAAATTCGAAAAATGTCAAAAATTTCGAAAAATTTCAAAACTGAATTTGAAAATCGTATAAAATTTTGAAAATTCCCGAAACTCAAAAATATGAACACTTTGTAAATGCCTACAATATCAAAAATTTAAAAAAAAAATATCAAATATTTCTAAAAATTCAAAAATTTTCAAGTTTTAAGAGGTTGGAAAATTTCAAAATTTAAGAAATTGAAAAAAAAGACTGAAATTTCAAAAATTTTCAAGTTTTAAGAGGTTGGAAAATTTCAAAATTTAAAAAATTGAAAAAAAAGACTGAAATTTCAAAAATTTCGAAAATTTTAAAGTGTTAAAAGTTTCCATTAACAATAAATTCGAAAAATGTCGAAAATATCAAAAAAAAAATCAAAAATTTCTAAAAATTCCAAAAATTTAAAGTTTTAAAAAGTTCGAAAATTTCAAAAATTTAAAAATATGATAAAAAATTCCATTAACATTAAATTCGAAAAATGTCGAAAATTAAAAAAAAAATGTCAAAAATTTCGAAAAATTCCAAAAATTTCAAAACTTTGAATTTGAAAATCGTATAATATTTGGAAAATTCCCGTTGAAAATCGTATAAAATTTTGAAAATTCCCGAAAATCAAAAAATGAACACTTAGTAAATGCCTAAAACTCTTAATGGAAATATCTCTGGATATAAAACTTTCTCATCCCCAAGGGAGTTTTCTTGTCATCCAAAAAGCAACGCTTTTCCATATTTCACGAGTCGAAACTTAGAAATAAATGATTCAGTACGACGAAAATACAAAGTTTGAGCCCAGACATATTTATGACCACCCTCGTAGTTTGTGTCCTAAGAGAACGAAACAAAACACTGCGTAACGCATCATGCGGTTTTGTAGTCTGTAGAAAATCATCCCTTAGAGAATTCCTAACAGAAAAAAAGTGTCCAGAAAAGAAAGTAGAAGTTGCCAATTTTTGTCAATATTTATAAAACGAAGGGATACAAATATTTGAAATTTTAATATTATAGTTCGATAGTTTTCCCTTG
Organism: Neocrepidodera transversa; assembly: GCA_963243735.1. Lineage (NCBI taxonomy): Eukaryota > Metazoa > Arthropoda > Insecta > Coleoptera > Chrysomelidae > Neocrepidodera > Neocrepidodera transversa. The sequence continues at coordinate 3,930,645 of OY725353.1, forward strand.
AGATTATCATTTTATATAAACGTAAGAATTTTTCAAAGCTGCTTTTTTATATTTTAAATGACTAAAACGTGACTAACACCCTCGCTAGTCAAATTTTACTATATAAAATTTTATTTGTATAGAAAATTGCACTGTTTGGTTTTTTCACTTATTGAGTACGTGAGAATGTTCTTAAATCACTCAAATTTGCTTTGAATAGGTTCATGATACTTGGAGAGAAAATCTTTAGTTAAAATAAATTGTTATTCTAAAACAAAACAAAAGTAATAATAAATTATTCATAATGAAAAATTTGGAAAGTTACAACGCACATTTTTCAACCTCAAAAATTCCACCCCAGGCTAACAAAAGGTATTTGTCTAAATCCAAAAGAGGCAAAGCATATTCTATATAGATAATCTGTTATTTCCTCGCGTTGATGTAGTGATTAATTTTTGTTGCCTTACTGGAATTTTCTCTAAGCTGATAAATCGTACAATTCGTAGTCTGTGAGCTTATGTAAAAATAATTAATATTAATATGACATAATTTGTTAACATTATTTTATCAAACATTTTAAAAAAAATCTAGTTTCAAAAATATTTTTATAAAAATATCGAAAATTTCAATAGTTTCAGCTAGAAACTTCCAAAATTTTTTAGGAATTTCAAATGAAACGAAAATATCGAAAATATCGGTTTTCAAAAAATTGTAGATAAATAATTGTCAAAAATTTCGGTGATTTTATATAAATAAAGGTCAAACATTTTTAGAACAGTTTCAAAAGTTTTATCGAAATTTCATGAAAATATCGAAAATCTCAATAAAACAAAAATTTCAGCCTGAAATTTCAAAAAAGTTTTCAAATAAAACATAAATGTCGAAAATTACGAGTTTCAAAAAATGTCACAAATTTCTAAAATTTTAGATAAACACATGTCAAAAATTTCATATAAACAAATGTCAAAAATTTTAGAACAGTTTCAAAATTTTATCAAAATTTCATGAAATTATCGAAAATCTCAATAAAACAAAAATTTCAGCCTGAAATTTCAAAAAAGTTTTCAAATGAAACAAAAATGTTGAAAATTTCGAGTTTCAAAAAATGTCAGAAATTTCGAAAATTTTAGATAAACACATGTCAAAAATTTCAGAGATTTTAAATAAACAAATGTCAAAAGTTTTAGAACAGTTTCAAAAGTTTTATCAAAATTTCATGAAAATATCGAAAATCTCAATGAAACCAAAATTTCAGCCTGAAATTTCAAAAAAGTTTTCAAATAAAACAAAAATGTAGAAAATTTCAAGATTCAAAAAATATCAGAAATTTCTAAAATTTTAGATCAACAAATGTGACAAATTTCAGAGATTTTAAATAAACAAATGTCAAAAATTTTAAAACTCTTTCAAAAGTTTTATCAAAATATCATGAAAATATGGAAAATCTCAATAAAACAAAAATTTCAGCCTGTAATTTCAAAAAAGTTTTCAAATAAAACAAAAATGTCGAAAATTTCGAGTTTCAAAAAATGTCAGAAATTTTGAAAATTTTAGATAAACAAATGTCAAAAATTTTAGAACAGTTTCAAAAATTTTATCAAAATTTCATGAAACTATCGAAAATCTCAATAAAACAAAAATTTCAGGCGGAAATTTCAAAAAAGTTTTCAAATAAAACAAAAATGTCGAAAATTACGAGTTTAAAAAAAAACTGAAATTTCTTAAATTTTAGAAGTTTCAAAAATTTTTTTCAAAATTTCATGAAAATGCATTTTACATAAACAATGTCAAATATTTTAAAGATTTTGGAAAAGTTTCAAAAATGTTATAAAAATTTATTGAAAATATCGAAAATTTCAAGAAAACAAAAATTTCATCCGAAAATTTCAAAAAAGTTTTCAGGAATTTCCAATATAACAAAAATATCGAAAATTTCAATAGTTTTAGCTAGATTTTTTTGGGAATTTCAAATAAAACGAAAATATCGAAAATTTCGGTTTTCAAAAAATGTCAAAAATTTCGAAAATTTTAAATAAACAATTGTCAAAAATTTCAGACATTTCACATAAACAATGTCAAATATTTTAAAGATTTTGGAAAAGTTTCAAAAATGTTATAAAAATTTATTGAAAATATCGAAAATTTCAAGAAAACAAAAATTTCATCCGAAAATTTCAAAAAAGTATTCAGGAATTTCCAATATAACAAAAATATCGAAAATTTCAATAGTTTCAGCTAGAAACTTCCAAATTTTTTTGGGAATTTCAAATAAAACGAAAATATCGAAAATTTCGGTTTTCAAAAAATGTCAAAAATTTCGAAAATTTTAAATAAACAATTGTCAAAAATTTCAGACATTTCACATAAACAATGTCAAATATTTTAAAGATTTTGGAAAAGTTTCAAAAATGTTATAAAAATTTATTGAAAATATCGAAAATTTCAAGAAACCAAAAATTTCATCCGAAAATGACAAAAATTTTATGAAAATATCGATAATCTCAATAAATCAATAATTTCAGCTGGATATTTTAAAACATTTTTAGAAATTTCAAAAAATAAAAAAATATTGAAATTTTCTATTTTTGAAAATTTTGAGTTACAAAAAATGTCAAAAATTTGGAAAATTTTTGAAATAAATGTCAAAATTTTCAGTGAATTTAGATGAATAAATGACATTTTAAAAAATTTTAAAACAGTTCCAAAAATGTTATCAAAATTTCATGAAAATATCGTAATCTCAATAAATCAAAAATTTCAGCTGGAAATTTCAAAAACGTTTTTAGGAATTTCAAAAAATTCAAAAAAAAACGAAAATTTCGATTTTCAAAAATTTTTAATTTCAAAAAATGTCAAAAATTTCGAAAATTTTTGATAAATAAGTGTCAAAAATTTCAGAGAATTTAGATAATGAAATCACAAAAATTTTAATAATTATAGAACAGTTTCAAAAATTTCATGAAAATATCGAAAATCAAAAAAATGATGATGACAAATTCAAAATTTAAAGATTGGAAAATTGAGGCTTTAAAAATTTTGAGATTAAGAATTCCAAAAAATTAAAAAAAAAATCAAAAATTGAAAACATAATTTTTATTTATTCTCAAAAATTTCAAAAAAGACTGAAAGTTCCAAAAATTCAAGTCAATATTATTTTTAAATTTCCAAAAAATTAAAAATTATCGTAAATTTCAAAAAATTAATAATTTCAACTTTCAACAAAATGTGAAAAACTTCAGATTTCAAAATATGACAAAAATTTCGAAAATTGCAGTTTTTTTTAAATTTCAAATAAATTAAAATTTCAAGATTCGAAAATTACGGAAGCGTCAGAAATTTAAAAAAAAATTGATTTTGGTTTCGTGTATTCTCAAAAATTTCAAAAAAGACGAAAAATTTCAAAAATATTATCAAAATTCCAAAACAAAGTTTTTTTTTAAATTTCAAATAAATTAAAATTTAAAGATTCGAAAATTACGAAGCTTCAAAAATTTCAAGCGAGAATTCAAAAATGTCAAAAATTTCAGATTTTACAAGATGATAAAAATTTCAAAATTTCAATATTCAAATATTTTGAAAAATTTTAAATACAAAAATTCCAAAAAATTTAAAAAAATCTTCAGAAATATTAGAAAAATTGATTTTGGTATATTCTCAAAAATTTCAAAAAAACCTAAAATTTTAAATATTTTGTGTTTTAAAAAACGTTATCAAAATTTTAAATCAATACTTTTTTTAAATTGCAGAAAATTATAGAAAATTTCAACAATTTTGAATTTTAATAATTTTAAGTTTCAAAAAAATGTCAAAAATTGACAAAAATTCGAAAATTTCAAAATTTCAAGATTCGAATATTTCGGAAGCTTCAAAAATTTGAACATAAGGATTCCCAAAAATTTAAAAAAGTCCTCAGAAATTAAAAAAAATTGATTTTGGTATGTTCTCAAAAATTTCAAATATTTTGTGTTTTAAAAAACGTTATCAAAATTTCAAATCAATGCTTTTTTTTGAATTGCAGAAAATTATCGAAAATTTCAACAATGTCGAATTTTAATAATTTTAATTTTTAAAAAATTGGCAAAAATTCGAAAATTTCAGAATTTTAAGATTCGAATGTTTCGGAAGCTTAAGAATTCCAAAAAATTAAAAGAGGCTTCAGAAAATTATAAAAAAATTGATTTTGGTTTGGTGTTTTCTCAAAAAGGTCAAAAAAGACCGAAAATTAAAAAAAAAACCGAAAAATTAAAAAAAATCAATGTAATCAGATGTAATTTTCCAAGCAGGAATTTTTTAAATAATAGTTTATTTATTTCTCTAAATCCTCTATAATAATCCTATTAATCCATCGGCTCACGGAGTATATTTAGGGATTTTAAACTTGATGGATACATATTAGTTATTCCTTTTGAGTTCATTATCTTCTCAGAATTAATCGCCGTTTTGCCATTGACTAATTGAAAAATTGAAACGGATCGTTTTTTAAGAGTCCCTATTGAATTCAATGCGATATTTTAGAAAATCCACACTCAAACGAAAGAAGAATTAAACGAAAATCTACACTTTTAAACGAATGTGTGTCATAAAATTTAATTAAAAATTTCATTTGCGTAATAGTTAGATTATAAAAATAATCTGATTAAAATTTATATTTAGTAGTAGTAATATTTCCAAAAAAAAACAACATTATTTTATAATATCAAATTATTTTTTCGACCGTAAAATAAACCGCAACTATCTCTAGAGAAATAAATATTTTCAGATAAAACAAGACATAAAAAAAATATATTAACATTTCCCGCAATCCAGGACGAGTAGATTTTTCTCATTTTCCGACACATTTTTGTTCTCTTTCTTTAATAAAATCCACTCGACGATACACAAAACCTCCCAAAATATTCTCAAACCGTAAACACACTCAAATAAATCAGAAAATACTATAAACTTTCACATCATAAGGTTTCAGCAAAAGGGGTTGGCTTTTATGATGGAAAATAGTAGATGCGATAAGCTGGATTAAGGAATAAGACATGTTTTCTTTGTTAGCTAATTTAAAAAATAATTTCAGGTTACTAAAAACCGCCAGGGGAGGTAGGAGCATTTCCGGAGGATCCTCCTCTCCGTTGCCGTTATGGCGTGCAGGAGGCGAGGAGGAGGAGTGGATTAGGTTGAGGGCTCTGTAGTCAAGGATTATTCTGATAAAGGTTTTGTAGGTATGGAGAAGTGTTACAGGGTTAAATCTCCCAATTCGTCCCCCCAGGGCTCCGATTAGGGAGGCTCGTGCCCTAACTCTGTTAAGAGTTCTGTGGACTTCAATTGACCAATTGAGGGTACGCGTGAAGCGTACTCCCAAGTAGTCAATCTCGTCCTTAGGCACGAGTCTCTCTCCCCAGAGCCTTAGGTCAACGTCATTGAGAGATTGGCCCCGTCTATTGGAAAGAGAGGGATGTCTGAAGATGATCAATTGGGTTTTTTGGGGATTTAAGGTGACCCTCCATTTACTGCACCATTCCGAAAAATGATTCAGCATCTGTTGGATTTTGGTGTGAAGAGCTCTTGTGGTGGGTGCTGTAGCGGAGATGGAAGTGTCGTCCGCGTACAGTTGGATGTCCTGGCTAGGAGTTGGGGGGAGGGGGAGGATGTCGTGTGTGTATATGACATACAGCACAGTTGCCAACACTGAACCTTGGGGGACTCCAGCTAGTGGAGTGAATGGATCTGCTTTGTGGAAGCCAACTTTAACAATAATGGAGCGATGGGAGTGATAGGAATGTATGAGTTTGGTAAATTGAGGAGGGATGCCAATTCCAGCAAGCTTTCGAACAAGTCCAGCGTGCCAGACCTGATCGAAAGCCTTCTGGACATCAAAGAAGACTGACGACGCACAGTGACCAAGGTTTAGAGATTTGGAGGTGAGGGAGTGGAGTCTCACCAGTGCGTCTTGGGTGGAATGCTCAGACCTAAATCCATGTTGGAATTGGGGGATCGTGCCCCTTTCATCCAGGAAATCCCAGATACGATCCTTGAGAAGATTCTCAAAGACCTTAACTAGAATGTTCGTCAGGGATATAGGTCTGTAGGAGTTGGGAGAGGTGAGGACCTTGTTGGGCTTAGGGATGAGGATAGAGTGGGATGTTTTCCAATTAGAAGGAAAAAAAGTAGCGCTGAAGGCAGGAATTGAAAAGGAGGGTGAGAATAGGGAGGATGGTGACAGGGAGGTTTTTCAAGGCTTGACGTTTGATGTGATCAGGCCCCGGGGCTGAGTTTTTTCCCTTCTGACACGCAGAGGTAATGTCTTCTGGGGTGAAAGGGTGAGTAAGGGATCGGGGATTAGGGGAGCAGGAGGATTGGGTGTGGAAAGGACGTTGTGGAGTAGGAGATTGGTTTCTTCTAGGAAGTTTTGGTTAAAGTTGGGATTGACTGGGTTAGTCATTGTTTCTTGGAGGTGGTTTTTGAAGACAGTGGCCTTCTGCTCGGGAGTATGGTGGACTTGCCCATATACCAGTAGATGGGATGTTGGTTGGGTCTTTTGACCTGTGAGGACCGATAATTTGTGACAAAACCTGGATCCGTCCCTATGATCAAGGTCAAAAGTGACCTTAACCCACTTATCTTGACGATAAGTGTTAATCTGCAGCCTGACTAAGGCATTTAGCCGATTCCACTCGGGATCCCTGTATCTCACAAATTGGTGGTAGATTTGGCGTTTCCGCCGAATATTGGACAGTATGTCCGGGGGGAGTGGTTTTTGTCCAGTGTTGATGGTGATCGTTGGGACAGCAACATCAAGGGACTGGGAGATGATGTTGCTGAGGGAGGTTGCCAGATTATCGATGTCCTCATTTGAGTCGATAACGAGATTTGCTGGCAGGTTTTCAGTGATTGATCTCTGAAAGAGGGGCCAATCTGCTTTTTTGTAGGAACGTATTTAGAGTTGGTTGGTGAAAGGAGGGATACGTATGAATAGGTTAGTTTCGACCATCAGGGTCTGATGATCTGGGGAGATTGAGGCCCCGATGAAGCACCAATCGGCAACCAAAGCTCTGCATCTGTCTGTGATCAGGATATGGTCAACGATTGAGCTCCCGCGAGGTCCAATGAAGGTAGGAGAGGTGTTGAGTACTCTTGCGATGGGTAGGTCTATTAGCAGATTTGTGAGGAGAATACCATTCATCTTAAGGTCATGATCGCCAAACTAAGTATGTCTGGCGTTCAAGTCCCCAAGAAGAAAGGCTCTGGGGAGGTTGGAGAAGTATTCCAATAAGAGCCTGGAGAGATTTTGGCCTGGATGGTTATAGTAGGAGATAAATGTGGTAATGGTATTGTCCATTAAGACATCTATCGCCGACACGTTGAGTTTTGCTTCGAACTGGGGGGGAAGGATGTGGGGGTGAATGGTATGCCATTCCGAATTAGGAGGCCGTTTCCGGCAGGTCTCTGTTTTGGGGGAGTGGTTGGCGCCGTATCCGGCGAATTTTTGGGATTCCTGGCCAGGGTGTCAGTGATAGAAAGTACTTGTGGGTTCTGCAAGAGAATACCCGGTGTCGGACAGACTGCTTTGTATCTGGCGGCTGTCGGCTCTCCCACTACGACCATCCGATATCGGTTATCGGAATTTATTCTGGTGGGAGATGGAAATGTACTGGAGCTGCCACACATGCCGAGCAGACTGTCATCCGGCGCTCTTTGAACTGATAGATTATTATTATTATTTATTTGCTGTGCGTACAATATCTTCAAAGTTTATTTATTTAATTATATGAGCAATGGCCGAAGCTAGTATTCAAATTGATAATGAATTACTAATAATTGCTGTAGAATCTTCACCCGTCTTATGGGATCACCGGTGATCTATATTTGCCCTCGACAGTAATTATGCCTTTCCCGACTCGGTATGTAATCTACTATTACCTTATTTTTACTGAAAGCATCTGCAAAGGTTCAATAGAATGTCTCATTACAGTGTCTTGGCGGCAAAGAACCTTCTTCAATTTGTTGTGTAACTCGTGAAAGGAAGGAATGGAAATTCGAAAGTAGTTGAAGAATTTATCTTCATGTTCTTGTAGTTCGCTGAATAAAACATAAAACGCACCAGCAAGACGTCGACTTTGAATGATTGATTGCATCCAATATACACGCCTATATTTCTGCTGACTTCGTCTATGACTAAGCCGGTGCAGTAGCCTCATTATCATCACTTTTTTTTCGATTCATTATAAATATCAGTCTCTGTGGCACAGATCGTTGGCTATCGGTCATATTCATTTATGACTGTTTATATGCTAGAGCCAACGTGGGTTCGTGCCTCGTATCTGGCAGTGAAATTTTAATTTAAAAATTACAGTGTTAGATATTTGGGTCGAATAGATAAACCGCATTGAATATTAATTTAATTAAGGTCTAATACGGAGCCTAGATTTTCAATCCCCCTGTGTCACTGTTCCGATGATGGTGGTGTAGGTTTTCCGGGTTTTCCTACACCTATAGCCAAATGGCGCCATCAATCCTCAATAACTCGAACCGGAGCGCCACGGCAAATAATAATCATAGACGTCCCATCCCCGCACAAGCCATTGTCTTTCTGGGGTTTACTCGTAAGGGGGTGAAATGTAGGGCGTGTATTATTATTATTATTATTATACGTTATAATAAATCTTTGTATAAAAATGTTACAATATAACTAAGAACGCACTTTGAATAATGCACTGCCTACTGAACTTCATGTGTTGTCCCGGCATCACTTCATCGGCCCGATATCGAACAAATCTGTCCGATACATCTGACGGGTGCGGTTCCGATATCGGGCCGGTACCGGACAAATCCATCCGATACGTGTGACCCTACTCTTTGAATGATGACCCAATATACACACATATTTTTCTGCTGACTTCGGAGATGACTTCGCCGGTGCTGTAGCCCCATTATCATCACTTTTTTTTCGATTCATTATAAATATGCGTTATAATAAATCTTTGTATAAAAATGTTACAATATAACTAAAAACGCACTTTGAATAATGCACTGCCTACTGAACTTCATGTGCTGTCCCGGCATCACTTCATCGGCCCGATATCGAACAAATCTGTCCGATACATGTGACGGGTGCGGTTCTATCCGATACGTGTGACCCTACTTTAAGGAATCTCACTTTAGCCGACACAAAGCTCACGAATGTAGATTTGTTAACCGACAAGAATTATCCTGTCTATATCAACTGAACAAACTCCAGTTCGAAGAGCTTCTTACGTATTATAAAGCGGTTTAAGATGCAACAGCCTCCGGAGAGTTTCTTTTATGCAAAATGAGTCAAGGAGTCTAACGAGATTCTCAAGCTTATCTGTCATTATAAGACCAGACAAGTTGTCAGTATGGAAATTATTACCGTCCGGAGGTCATGAGTAGGAAGATTCGTACAAGAAAATATTGGTGTTCAGGCAATTCCAAGGCAATAATTTGTCGCTCTACATTAGTTAAGCCCAATGTGAATAAAGCTATTGTGATCTTCGATGGACATACTTCTACATCCATTAAAGTTGTAATTTTCAAGTTATACATAAAGGACAACATTTATTGAAACCAATGCTAATCGTAGAAACTGATGGGTCATTGTTTCTCAAGCATGAGAAATAATTATGAAGCTATTCTTGACAGATTTGTTGCAGGTTATAGTGGATGGAGGTTATAGAGTTATAATACCATTACTCGAAACATTGTCAGTTGATTTTTTTATGTAATTGGAAATAATTGACAAAAAAAACTATGATATTTTTATAAAAATAGTGTTCCAGAGATTTTTTTATCTTTAAAAAAAAAACTTAGCTTTTGTTGCGGTTGAGGAAAAAACTTCTTGGCCCAGGCAAAACTAACTGTCCAGAGGGAAAACTATCCAGAGGAAAAAACTGACTAGAGAAAAAAAACTCCTACAAGATGAGGGGAAGAAAAAAATATTCAGTAAGCTTCACAAACGGTTATTGTGACGGAGTAGGTAAAGAGAACAATATTAACATGGGAAAGGCATTTTATAGGAATTCCAAGAGAAGAAAGGGACATGACGCGAAGAAATAAGAAGGGGATATCAAGCGAGTATGAAACTAAAATATATTTAGTAGAGGAATAATGAAAATACAGGATGGCACAAAAAAACGTAACATTTATGATCTTTTATCTATTAAGCATCTTTAACGAATAAATAAACTTAAATATTTATTATGTATCATTTCTACTACAAGGTTTTTAGCTTGATATGTACGAAGCTAAATTTCCACAGAACTATCTAAATATTCATAAGTTTAGACGGGTTATTTGGCTCGGAAACGCCACAAAATATATATACGCATGTTTGAGGGGTTTTTGCTTTCCGCATGCTTTCTCAATTCGTTTCGGGATTTACGTGCCAAATATATGGCCAAAAACCGACCGGAGATAGTCACCCGAAATGCACACGTTATTAACATTAATTTTTTTAATTACAAAACCGGAATTGTCCTTTGAATAAATTGTACAAAAAATTTTATGATCAAAGAAGAGTTAATAAAATACCCAAATGAAATCTATCAGATATATTTAAATAAATATTAATTAATAACAATTACAATTGAGTAAAAAATAATTTAATAAATAACTTTATTTTAACATTTAAACTAAAATAAAAAAAGCTTTTTTTTGCTATAGAAATAAATATTTTTATTGTGTGCTTTCGCTTAAATTAAACTGAATACTGATAATTAAATATGTCGTTACAGATGAAAATAATGAACCTATAATAGATCTGTTAACAACAAAAAATCCTGCTGCTGAACATTTCGGAGCGATTTTTTCAGCGTAGGTTGCTAGATTGGTTAATTCATCTTTTATGCTCTGATTCGGCATTTTTTCTTGTAGTAGATGGCACGTTACGATGAAATCGTGATTATTTTTTTCTATTCTGTCGCACTTGTTGATTAAAGTGATGATGTTTATCTGGAATTAGAAAAAAAAAACTTGTTAAAAATTTTCGAATTTGTAAAATATCTAATAAATCAAAAAATAGAAAAAAATCCTCTCAAAATGGGATGATAACCTTTACATATTCAATTTTACTACACTATCCCATATACAAAATTTTATTTACAAAAAAATTAATAGATAAACTATTAATTTCTTTATAAAGTTATTATTTCCCTCTCTATTAACTCTGTGCCGAGCGCAGCGAGTTTCAGAACAATCAAATTAATTAATTAATTTTTATATAACTTTCCTTCAACTTTCTTTCCCCTACTCTGTTCCCTTTCTTCATAGTTAACGGAGCAGCAACTAGATTTTTATCTCTGGTTAATAAATTTTTTCTGAGCCACACGAGGTTTAATTTTAGATAGTTGGTTAATGTGGGTAGTAACTAGAGTTTGTTTTGTACTTAATCATTTTTTTCTGAGCTGCTTGATTTTAATTTTGAATAGTTAGTTAATCTGAACTTTTCAGAGCCACTAGGTTTGATTTTTGATAGTTAATTAACCTGGGTAGCAACTGGAGTTTGTTTTGTACTTAATCATTTTTTTTCTGAGCTGTGAGGTTTGAATTTGGACAGTCAATTAACCTGGGTAGCAACTTGAGTTTGTTTTGTACTGAATTATTTGTTTTCTGAGCTATGAGGTTCTAATTTGGACAGTTAATTAACCTGGGTAGCAACTGGAGGTTTTTTTGTACTGAATTATTTTTTTGTGACCCACGAGGTTTGAATTTGGACAGTTAATTAACCTGGGTAGCAACTTGAGTTTGTTTTGTACTGAATTTTTTTTTCCGAGCTTTGAGGTTTTAATTTGGACAGTTAATTAACATGGGTAGCAACTGGAGTTTGTTTTGTACTTAATCATTTTTTTTTCTGAGCTGTGAGGTTTGAATTTGGACAGTTAATTAACCTGGGTAGCAACTTGAGTTTGTTTTGTACTGAATTATTTTTTTTCTGAGCTATGAGGTTCTAATTTGGACAGTTAATTAACCTGGGTAGCAACTGGAGGTTTTTTTGTACTGAATTATTTTTTTGTGACCCACGAGGTTTGAATTTGGACAGTTAATTAACCTGGGTAGCAACTTGAGTTTGTTTTGTACTGAATTTTTTTTTCCGAGCTTTGAGGTTTTAATTTGGACAGTTAATTAACATGGGTAGCAACTTGAGTTTGTTTTATACTTAATCATTTTTTGTGAGCTATGAGGTTTGAATTTGGACAGTTAAATAACCTGGAAAGCAACTGGAGTTTGTTTTGTTCTAAATCATTTTTTTCTGAGCTATGACGTTAGAATTTGGATACTTGATTAACCTGGATAGCAACAGGAGTTTGTTTTGTACTTAATTTTTTTTTCTAAGCTATGAGGTTTGAATTTGGACAGTTTATTATCCAGGGAAGCAACTGGAGTTTGTTTTGTACTTAATTTTTTTTTCTGAGCTATGACGTTAGAATTTGGACACTTAATTAACCTAGGTAGTAACTGGAGTTTGTTTTATACTTAATCATTTTTTGTGAGCTATGAGGTTTGAATTTGGACAGTTAATTAACCTGGAAAGCAACTGGAGTTTGTTTTGTTCTAAATCATTTTTTTCTGAGCTATGACGTTAGAATTTGGATACTTGATTAACCTGGATAGCAACAGGAGTTTGTTTTGTACTTAATTTTTTTTTCTAAGCTATGAGGTTTGAATTTGGACAGTTTATTATCCAGGGAAGCAACTGGAGTTTGTTTTGTACTTAATTTTTTTTTCTGAGCTATGACGTTAGAATTTGGACACTTAATTAACCTAGGTAGTAACTGGAGTTTGTTTTATACTTAATCATTTTTTGTGAGCTATGAGGTTTGAATTTGGACAGTTAATTAACCTGGAAAGCAACTGGAGTTTGTTTTGTTCTAAATCGTTTTTTTCTGAGCTATGACGTTAGAATTTGGATACTTGATTAACCTGGATAGCAACAGGAGTTTGTTTTGTACTTAATTTTTTTTTCTAAGCTATGAGGTTTGAATTTGGAAAGTTTATTATCCAGGGAAGCAACTGGAGTTTGTTTTGTGCTTAATTTTTTTTTCTGAGCTATGACGTTAGAATTTGGACACTTAATTAACCTGGATAGTAACAGGAGTTTGTTTTATACTTAATCATTTTTTGTGAGCTATGAGGTTTGAATTTGGACAGTTAATTAACCTGGAAAGCAACTGGAGTTTGTTTTGTTCTTAATCATTTTTTTTTCTGAGCTATGACGTTAGAATTTGGACACTTAATTAACCTGGATAGCAACAGGAGTTTTTTTGTACTTAATCATTTTTTTGTGACCCACGAGGTTTGAATTTGGACAGTTAATTAACCTGGGAAGCAACTGAAGTTTGTTTTGTACTTTATCTTTTTTTTCTGAGCTATGAGGTTTGAATTTGGACAGTTTATTATCCAGGGTGGCAACTAGAGTTTGTTTTGTACTTAAAACATTTTTTTCTGAGCCAGGATGTTTGAATTTGGATATATAATTAATTTGGGTAACAAATAGAGTTTGTTTTCTAATTAATAATTTTTTTCTGAGCTGCGAGGTTTGAATTTGCATTGTTAATTAACTTGGGTAGTAACTGTTATTTATTTTCTACATAATAAATTTTTCTGAGTTATTAGACTTAAAGACGTAAACCTAACCTAATTTTATTATTGTTCTTTCTCTCAACGTTTATCTAATGTGTTAAAAAAAATCTTGTTTTAAATTTACTAGTACACCACGAGCGATATATACAAATTAATATAGGGAATAAAATAATTTGTCACTTGGTAAAAAGTTATACAGTGTGTCTAAGTAATTGTCGTGACCATATGGGAAACTTTATTATTATTAATTTTATGCAATAAAATTATTCCTTATAAAAAGTGGTTTAAAATATAAAATACAGTCATCATATTTCAAATTTTTTTAGTCGTATACGAGGTGTGTCAAAAAATAAAATTTTTCTCTACAATAATATAATAACATTTTAGTATATTTTAGACCGAAATTTGATGATTACATATTACTTAGATACTGCAACAAATTTACATTTTTCGAAACACCTTGTGTACGACTAAAAAAATTTGATATCTGATGATTGTATTTTAGGTTTTGGAATATGCACAACTTTTTATAACCAATAATTTTTCTAATAAAACTAATAATAAAAAAGTTTTCTATATGGTTCCGACTTACTTATACAGAGTGTCCCAAATTGGTATATTTTCCAGGGTATTTTGTAAACTTAAAGAGATAGAAAAAAGCTGTTAAGATGTTATGAATTATTTTTTTCTTAAAGTACCGATAGCCTAATTAAATCTTTAGTAGCTCCCTGCATTTGGAAAATACAGGGCGATTATTGAAATCTGTCTAAAATTACAAGGTTCTATAACTTCTTAATTAAAAAATATATAAAAAAACGTTATAAATACTTTTGATAGATATAATATTGATGAGTTCAGTAGCGCATAATAAAAATTTTTAGGGGCCTCACTGGCTCTTAAAAAATTGTACTCAATAAGATATAACATGTCAATTCAGATAAACAGAGTGAAATAGATATATAATATGTCATATCAGGTGAACGAGGATTAAAAAAGAAAACAAAAATGATACCCAAACAATTTTTTGAAAAGAAAATCAAAACATATTTAGTGATTTTATAGTGTTTTTTTTTATTTCAGCATTAAAACGAAGATGATGCCAATATGCCGAAATAACTGATTTTTCTCGATGTGAAAACTCTACTAATTGCAGCTAGGAGAAAAAGGTAAAATAAATCTATATTATTTTTAACTTACCCCGTATAATATGATACGTATACCATCAGTTATAGTTAGCATTAATTCTGTGAATAGGTTACTGTGGATAAATATATAATTTGCGAAATTCGAAACGTTTAAAACAAAAGCAATAAAAGTGATTAATACAGTCCATCCAAATAGTTCATTTAAGTAGTTTATTATTATACAATTATTTGTAAAACGTGTTTTTACCGTTTTAATTAATTTTCTATGTTCATAATTTAGTATATTATTTAAATTATCATTAAGCTCGTTTTGAGTTTTTATTAAAAAACTACTGATATTACCAATAAATATTGATGTAAATAACATATAGAAATTAGATATATAATAAGTCCAGTAAAGCGAAATCAATTTATGATAAACTGAAATCCAATAAATTTGAAAAACATCAATAAATAGTGAAGAAAATAATAAACATGGTAATAAAGTAAAAATCTTTACAAATATTTTTTCATCTTTTCCATTTGTTTGTAAAAAAATATTTTCTATCTTGTAAATAAATGCATGACAACGATCACAATGTATTTCTGTTAATCGAAATATAGTTACCATTGATAGTGCTTCGATTATTGATTGGATAATTGAAGTTATTAATAATATTAAATTTTTCGTATTAAGACGAAGTCGTATTCGATATTTTAATTGAGTTATATAGATCACTATATAAACAATAATTAATCCAATTCTATAAAATTTTGATTTTTTATTATTTTTAATCGAAAATGGTATCACTCCCAAAAATCGAGCTGTTTTTTTTAATTTTTTATATAATATAACGTCCATAGTTGTCGCTACCAATATTTTTAATATAATGAATATTTTTTATTATAATTACAAATACGTTTTGTTTTTGTAAGGGAAATAATAATATTGACGTAAAATATCGATAAACATTATTAATATTAAATTCTAACCAGGGGCGTGCTGGCCCATAGGGCTTGTGTGATACTGGCCAAACTTTTTACATATATGTAGGGGAATATTATACATAATGTGAAGTGGGAAAAGTTCTAAAAATTTGAATTTGAAAAACTTTTCCCATACAAGACACTTGGCGAGTACCGGAAGGGCCGGTCCGATCCTGCTCAAATTCAATAGGGTTCTTCCTTGGACAAAATTAACTCGGTAAAGTGAAAACCGGAACTCGATCGAAGTTTTCGCTCAAAATTTACAGTATTTACATACAGACAGACAGACAGACAGACAGACATCCAGACGTCCGAACAGGATTTTTTTTTAATTGGGGGACGCGGAAATGTCGAGAAAAGTGATAAAAAATGGGGGTAAGAATTGTTTTTCCCCATCACGGAGCTTTTGGCCCTCAGTAATTCGTTACAAATAGGAAAAAAATATAATTATTTGTTAAAAATAAAAAAAAAATAAAAATGGGGAATAACAAAAACTATTAAAAAAATAATTATAAAACATCTGAAAAAAAATTAAATCTAATAAAAACTTTGTGTTCGGGGGATCAAATAAGTTTCTTACGTTATTTTTTCACTTTTTAAAATTTTAAAATAAGAAAACAAAAATATGAAAACTTTCAAAATAAATCGAAAAAAATATTAAAAAAAATTTTAAAAAAATCAAATCGAAAGAGATGGAAAGGCCCCAAAACAAATCAAAAAATATATAAAAGACATGGAAAAAATCAAAATAAATCGAAAAAAATCGAAAAAAAACAAAAAAATCGACAAAAATCGAAAGAAATCGAAAAAAAAACAAAAAAATCGACAAAAATCGAAAGAAATCGAAAAAAACCGACAAAAATCGAAACAAAACAAAAGAAATCGAAAGAAATGGAAAGGAATCAAAAAAATTAAAAAAATCAAAGGAAATCGAAAAAAAACAAAAAAATCGACAAAAATCGAAAGAAATCGAAAAAAAACCGACTTAAATCTAAAAAGATCAAAGATAATTAACGACAATAAACGACAGTAAACGACCATAAACGATATTAAACGACAATAAACGACAAAAAACGACAATAAACGATATTTAAAGACAATAAACGACAAAACAACGATTCAATAGAAATAAAAAATAATAAAAAAAATCCAACGAAATCGATATAAATCAAAAGAAATCGACGAAATCGAAAGAGATCGAAAAAAATCGAACGAGATCGAAGGAAATCGAAAAGAAAATCGAAAGAAGTCGACAAAAATCGAAAAAATAAGAAAAGTTAGAAAAAAACTGAAGAAATTTGAAAAAAAATCAAAAAACAATAGAAAATATTCAAAAACAACAACAAATCATCGTAAAAGTAAAAATGAGAGAAAAAAAATATGAAAAAACGAAAAAACAAAAAAATATTGGAGGATAGGAAAAAATTAGAATATAAAGGAATAGAATGAGAAAAAAAACAAAAAAATTAAGAAATATTGAAAAAATCAGAATAAAACAAGAAAAAAAGATCAAAAAATTTAGTGAAAAACGAGGAAAAATTAAAAATATTGAAAATATTGGAAAACATTGGAAATGAATGAAGAATAAAATTGTAAAATATGGAAACAATAAAAAAAAAATCAAAAAAATCGCAAAAAATCGGAAAAAGTTGGAAAAAATCGTAAACAACCAAAGAAATAGAAAAATAAATGAAAAACGTCGAAAGAGTTGAAATGAGTCACAACAAAATCACAAAAAAAAAATGTAAAAAATCGGAAAAAATCAAAGGAATAAGAAAAAAATTAGAAAACAAAAAAGAAATAGAAAAAAAAATAATTTGAAAAAAAAAGAAATTGAAAAAAGACTAAACAATGACAAGAAAGAGGAAAAATACGAAAAAAACCGGAAAATCGAAAAAAAATCGGAGGTTAGGAAAAGAATAGAAAGAACTAGAAAACAAAAGAAAATAATGAAAAAAAAATCATAATAACTAAAAAATATTGAAAAATTAGAAAAAAACGAGAAAAATTAGAAGTATCAAAAAAATAAGAAAAAACCGGAAATAATCTAAAAAGAAACAAAAGTTATTGGAAAATATTGGAAACAAATGAATTTTTTTAAATTTCAACCTCCTCCAGTTCTATCCCTTTATGTCGGATAGAAAAAAGTTTCAGACAAATTAATTTTCTAATAATTAGAACATACTGTATATCTGGTTAAGCAAAGCTTAAAAATACCATAACTTTTGAACTCTTCAATGTATCGACCTGAAATTTTTATCATTTTTTAACACCCATAAGTACTAGATTTTAATAGAAAATGAGCGGAATCGGAAAATGAATAAACGGAGTTTTCCGGGTATTTCTCACTTTTTTTTTAGTTTCACAGGAAACACGCTGCAGGTCATAATTTTTTGAGAAAACCGCTTCAAATTTATTAAAAAGACAGCTTGAAGTATTGTTATAAAGTCTATTCAAAATCGGAATAACCGGAAAATTTCTTGTGAGTTTCCTCGGGTTATTTTTCCGAAAATGTCATAATTTGAAAAAATCGATATCTCTGAAACCGTAGAAGATATTCAAAAAAGAAAAATACGTTAATATAGGACTGAAATAGCGCAACAAGTATTATTTTCAGTATTTTCCTGAAATTTGTAGGTAAAAAAAATAAAAAAAAATTTTCGAAATTAAATTCAGAAAATCTTGGAAATGAGGGGGAATATCAAAAAATGTCGAGAATAATTTATTGCCGTACTTGAAAAGTTCCTATGAAATAAAAAAATATGAAAAGTAGGGAAAAAACTATTGGAAAATAAGTAAAAAAATAATGAAAAATAGGAAAAAAAAAATTCCTGTCGGTATGGTCTACAGGGAAGGTAGATTTCTATTATCTAAATTTAAGCATCCCTTCCCCACTCCACGATATGGTCAGATCGAAAAAAAGTTTCAAACAATTAAATTTTATAATAATTATTACATGAAAAAAATCTAATGACCTGTTTCAATATTTTTAAAAATAGCGGAGATATGATTTTTTTGAAATTTCAACCCCCTCCAGTTCCATCCCCTTAGGTCCGATTAAAAAAAATTTCAGACAAATTAATTTTATAATAATTAGAACATAAAAAAAGTTTTATGAACTATTTCAATATTTTTGAAAATATCGGAGATATATATTTTTTGAAATTTCAACCCCCTTCAGTTCCATCCCCGTGGGTCGGATGAAAAAAAGTTTCAGACAAATTAATTTTATAATAATTAGAACACAAAAAAAGTCTTGTGACTTGTTTCAATATTTTTGAAAATGGCGGAGATATAATTTTTTTGAAATTTCAACCCCCTCCAGGTCCATCCCCGTGGGTCAGATGAAAAAAAGTTTCAGATAAATTAATTTCATAATAATCAGAGTATAAAAAAAGTCTAATGGTCTTTTTTAATATTTTCAAAAATGGCGGAGATCTGAATTTTTTGAGATATCAACCCCCTGCAATTCTAACCCCCTTAGAGGTAGAATGCCCATTTGCAATACGCAACGAATTACTGCCCCAAAGAATTTTTGTACCAAATTTGGTGTTGATTGGACAAAAATTACGACCTCTTTCGTGCCGGAACGGAATGTCTACACATACATACATAAATACATATTGTATATAGGTATATACCGATAATTTTTTTTTTTTTTACTGATTCTTATTCAGAAGGTCACAAACGGCGTAGCGCCCCTATTCCCGGTTCTGGGTCCCGTCATTGAATCGATTACAATAGGTAGATTCCATATATGGAAATCTACCTAATATTAAAAAAATATATTGAAAAGTAGGAAAATAATTAACGAATTAATAGTGAAAAAAGTTATAAAAAATAGGGAAAAAATATTGGAAAATAGGGAAAAAATTAATAATGAAAAATAGAGAAAAAATAATGAAAAATATTGAAAAAGATAATGAAAATAAGGAAAAAATTAATGAAAGATGGGGAAAAAAATTTTGGAATATAGAAAAAAATAATGAAAAGTATTAAAAAAAATTAATGAAAAATAGTGATAAAAATAATAAAAAAAAAATAATGAAAAATATTCAACAAAATGAAAAATAATGAAAAATAGGAAAAATATATTTAAAAAAAAGGGAAAAAATAATGAAAAATGGGGAAAAAAATAATGAAAAATATAGAAATAGATATTGAAAAATAAGAAAAAAATAACGAATAAAGGGGAAATAAACAATGAGAATCCTTGTGATTAGTTGCTTGTGTTCGACTACACTAAAGATTTTTTTTTAAATACAAATCAATGTACCTGGACTACATTTTATAAACTATTAAGTAAATACATTTTTTTAATACTTACTAAATGTATAATAATTCTT
Organism: Neocrepidodera transversa; assembly: GCA_963243735.1. Taxonomy (NCBI): domain Eukaryota; kingdom Metazoa; phylum Arthropoda; class Insecta; order Coleoptera; family Chrysomelidae; genus Neocrepidodera; species Neocrepidodera transversa. The sequence continues at coordinate 3,950,665 of OY725353.1, forward strand.
ACAGGATCACTCATAGTGACCGCTATCATTTTAGGATTATTTCCATACTTGAAAATAAAAGAAATTGTAGTGGAAACATTTAAAACAAATATAATAATAATAAATAATTGTTGCCATCCATAAAGCATATTAAAATAATTAATAAATACACAAATTTTATTAAACCGTTTTTTAACAATTTTAAGTATTTCTTGTTGTTTAAAAAAATATCGTTTATTTTCAATGGAGTTTAAATTATATATAACATCTTTTTGTATTGTCTTTAATATATCAGCTATACAAATTATATGTATAGATATAAAAAGTAAATAAAAATTAGTAAGGTAATATGTTATATAAATTTCAATTGATTTGGTTACTACTAAATGCCAATATACTTGTAATAAATCGATTGCTATTGAGATAAATAGTAAAATAAGTAACAAGATAAATATTATTTTATATCTATTATTTTCTTTTATATGTGCAAATTCTGTTTTTATTAATATTAGAAAATCTATCCATTCATTTTTATAAATTATATTAATATATAATAAAGATAACATTACAAATAATTCATTTATTAATTCTATGATTGTATTTACTACCATAGTAAAATTACCAACTTCATAATTAACGCATACACGTAGTTTAGCTTGGAATGTAAATACCAAAATATAAATAAAAGCTAAAGTAGATACGTAAAAGTTAGAAAAAATTTTGTTACTTGAAATTGGTACTAGTCCTAAAAATTTAGATGTTATATATAATTTTTGATAAATTTTAACGTCCATGTTATTAAACGAATGATACAAGAATACAAACAAATAATTTTATATTAATAGTAGGTTTTAATATTCGTAAGTGTTGTTTATTTGAAATTGGTAATAATGTGATGAGAACCTTTAATAAAGGAATTATTTAATTAATTATTTTTAAAAAATATTACAAAATTTTCTAGCTAGGAATAGTATTCTAGGTTTTTCAATATTTTTACCTGGCTAATTGGTCTCTGCCAAAGCCAATAAACTAGGAACAAAAAAAAAAAAAAAAAAAAATATATTTTTAGGAAAATTCTGAAGTAAATAGACTCCCGTATATCCTAGGGTTTTGGAATATACACGGTAACCAAAAATGTTCACACGTTAGTAACACAAATATAAAAATGAGGGGGTAATCCCACCCAACTTTCCGAACACTCCTAGTAAAGTAATTGTTTAATCGATTATTTAAAATTAAAAAAAAAAATTATTTTTTTTTAAATTTTTTTTTACTTTTTATAATTTTGTATAATTTCTACAAGTATTATTTTAAAATTATGAAATATTTCACACATAATGTACTTTTTGATCCATTCCAGATGTACTTTTTACTTTTTTCATTTGTTTTACCATTTTCGATAAAACAAAAGGACAAAAAAATTTAATTTTTGTTTTATTTTGGTTATAATAATTACAATGTCAAATTTGAAGAGACTAAATTATTTTCTAAATTTAGAGTTTTATATTACCTATCGAATGGTATAAATCCCATTTTAATATCTTTAATATTTTTAAAGTTATTCAATTTTTTTTAAACTTATATGAAATTTCAAAAAAAAAATTATGAATTCTACAATTTTTTGAATAAAATTTTGAAAAAAATCACAACTATAGTTTCTTACTACAAATTTAATGGTATTTTTTTTTAATTTTTAATATTAATATTAACCTTAAAAAAACCATTTTGAATAATTTTGAAATCAATAAATAATTAATATCTCATTCAATTTTATTCAAAATTGGAAACAGACTTTTTTTTAGGTATACTTAATCAAAATTCATTAATAAAGTTAGTTTAAAAAACTAAAAAAAAAAAAATTTTTTTGTCAAAAATTGAATTGTTTTAACTTTTTTCATTTTTTGCTATAACTTTTACAAATATTATGTTAAAATTATGAAATAATTTATGCACATAGTACTTTTGGATCTTTTTCGGATATGCTATTTACTTTTTTCATTTATTTTATACTTATCGATAACACGAAATTACAAAAAATTTAAAAAAAATTCTTTATTTTGGCTATAATAATTACAATTCTAAATTATAAGAAACTAAAATAAATTTTAAATTTAGAGTTTTATTTTATCTTTAGAATGGTGCAAATCCCAGTTCAATAACTTTAATATTGTAGAAGTTATTCAATTTAGTTTAAAATCATAATATAATTTTTTAAAAAATCACAATTTTTGTAATAAAATTTTGAAAAAAATTATAATAATAAAATTAAATATTACAAATTTAAAGATATTTTTTTTTAATTTTTAATATTAAAATTTAAGTAAAAAATAATAATTTAATAAGGATAAAAATTGCTTAAAAATTAAAATAAAAACTAGCGGCGAAACTATGCGGAACTTGAAAAAAAAATAAAGACAAAATTTTTAGAAAATTATATATTCTACAATTTTGATTTTTTGTAAATTTTCATAAAAATCCATAATTTTGTGTCAAAATCTAAAAAAAGTCGCAAATGTCTATATACATTATTTTTCACGCCCTCTAGCGACGAAACTATGAGGAATTCAAAAAACCGGTATTAACAAAATGTGTAGATTTTATGTTCTATAACTTTCATATCCTGTAATTTTTCATAAAAATGCATTATTTTGGTTATTTAAGAAAAATATGAAAAAAAAATACTTTTTAATAAATCTGGCAACAATGGCAAAAGTTTTGGAAAATTTTAATTATTCGAAATTAAACTATAACGTATAAAAAATATATGTGTAATACTTTATTGCCATCTTGTTTAGTAATGACGTCATCATTTATATCAACTGTCACTTCCGGTTGTCCGATTAACACCAAAATATATATAGGTCGTCTCCTTGCTACCCAAAATATGTATGTAAAATTTCATCTAAATCTGTTCAGTCGATTAGACGCTATCGTGTTCACACACAGACACACACACAGACACACAGACAGACATCATGCTAAAAATGGTATAAATGGATTCAGGTGACCTCAAAACGTAAAGATCCGTTAAAATCTGGGTATGGTCAAAATATCATGATCGCAATACTTTCCTTCTATACAACTTTGTTGGGTTCGGAAAGTAATAAAAGCGTATATAGTCAATTGTATAAAATAGAATAAAAAACTCAAGAGGCAAATATTGAATCATCCTGTATATAGTTAGATAATTGTCATAACATAAATGTAGATAAATAAGTATTTTATGGTTTCGAGAATTGCTAAATAAAAATAAACATACTTTTGGGGCACATACTGCATACCTGACAAAAATTGTATAATTAACAGAAGACAATTGCATAGGCCATGTACAGAAAAATAGAGGGGAGATTTTGCTTAATTCTTGACATAAAATATTTACTTTAGAATATTATTAGTTATCTGATTTTTTTCGAGTTTTTCTTATATTTTTTCCCATTTGTCTAATATTTTCAGTTTTTTAAATTTTTTCTCATTGTTTTAATTCTTTCATAACATAAGTGCAGATAAAAAAATATTTTAACACCACGGGGTGTGAAACTAGTACTTTACGTCCGCAATTTCGGGACTAAAGTGCCACTTTTACTCCCTTGGGACTAAAATTTTTTAGTCCCGCAAATAAAACACAATTGAAACCAGCTATCTTGTTTATTCTAATTTAATTCAGAACTGTCAAATACTTCCACAAAGGAGTATAGGAAACAATTTTTGGCAGTTTCCAATACCATTTTACGAGATCGTCGTAAGCTTTATTTTATATTTTTTACGATTTTATTCTAAAATATCTCAAATGAGACAAGTCGCAATCTTCTGACATTATTGATTTGAATGCTGATCGAAATTGGTCTGAGTTCGAACCCCATGGGGATCCCTGATTTTTTTATAACTTTTTTAAGAGCCGGTATTTTATAAAAAATACATAATTTAATATCAAACATGATAAATAATTATTTTTTAATTATCTATTTTTTTCACGCTTTTGTCAAATTTTTCTAAAATTACCCTTTTTTCTCATTTTTGCTACTTTTCGATTTAAATTTTCTCTTTTTCTCAAACACTTCCCCTCGTTTCTCAAAACTTTTGTCACTTTTTGGTCTCAAATTTCCTATCTTTCCTCTTAAATTTTGTCACTTTTTTACTGAAATTACTCCATTCTCTCTCATTTTTGTCACTTTTTTGATTTAAAATTTCCCTCGAAAATTTCATCTCGTTTTTTCTAGGTTTTTCCCTTTTTTGTCTCAAATTTTGTCACTTTTGTCCTGAAATTTTCTCTCTCGAACATTACCATTTTTTTTTATAAAATTACCTCTTTTTTTCTTATTTTTGTCGAATTTCCCTTCTTTTCTCTTAAAAATTCTTACTTTTTGCAGAAATACACGTTTTTTAAAAAACTACCTATTTTGTCTAAAACTACTCCTTTTTTCTCTTTTTTGTCACTTTTTGGCCTTAATTTTCCCTCTTCCTATAAAATTTCCCTTTGTTTCTCTTAACTTTTATCACTTTTTTTGCCTTAAATTTCCTTTCTTTTTTCCCTAAAATTACTTTTTTTCTCTCATTAAAAGTACCCCTTTTTTTCATTTTTGTCGAATTTCCCTTCTTTTCTCTCAAATTTTCTTACTTTTTTGAGTAAATTACACGTTTTTTAAAAAATTACCTCTGTTTTCGAAAATTACCCTTTTTTCTTATTTTGTTTAAAATTACCTCTTTTCCCTCATTAAAAATACCCCTTTTTTAAATTAAACCTTTATTTTTCATTTTTGTCAAATTTCCCTTCTTTTGTCTCAAATTTTATCAGTTTTTTCTAAAATTACCCTTTTTTTAGATTACTTATTTTTGTCTCAAATTTTCTCTCTATCTTCAAAATTTCCCCTCGTTTCTCTCCAATTTTGTGTTCCCCTCAAGAGTGTACTTTATATATCAAATTATAAGTTTTTAAATTGTGTAGAAACATATTTTAACCGAATAAAATTCTTTAAAAGAAGTTTTAGAACAAAGTTATATTTAAAAAAAAATTGTATTCAAATAATTATTTGAATATTAAGGGGCTTTGGGCACCGCGGTGTAAAAAAATTGTGTAGGTGACCCTCGGGATTAAAAGATGCACTTTGGTCCCTTGGTATATAATATACTATCACGGTTTGGATAGTTGCGAAATAAAAATATAATAAAATAAATATGCTTCTGAGGCACATAATGCATACCCGACCAAAAATTGTGTAATTAACAGAAGACAATAGCAAAGGCCATGTACACAAAAATAGAGGGAATCAAAAAAACTTAATTCTCGACAGAAAATATTCGCTTCTGGTTTTATCGGTTTTTTATACGGATTTTCTTTATATATTTTCTCATTTTTCTAATTTTTTCTGCTTTTTCGGTTTTTTCCAATTTTTTTGATTCTTTTATACCAAAGTGTAGATTAAAAAAGTATTTCATGGTTTTCGAGAGTTGCAAAATGAAAATAAAAAAATAAACATGCTTTTGGGGCACATACTGCATACCCAACAAAAATTGTACAATTATCAGAGCAATGGCAATGTACAGAAAAATAACGGGAAATCAAAACAAACTTGGAACTTTTTCTTAATTATCGACATAAAATATTCACTTTAGAATTAAATATTAGTTTTCTGATTTTTGCTGTTTTTTTAAACATTTTTTTTTAATTATTTCGTTTTTTTTTTAAATTTTTTCTTATTTTTTTATTCTTTCTGTTTGTTTTTTATTGTGTTTTTTTATTTTCTCTTTTTTTTCATTTTTTGCTTTTTTAATATTGTGATTTTTTTTTAATCTTTTTCGTTTTTTTTTAATTTTTCTAATTTTTTTTATTGTTTCTAATTTTTTTTCTCATTTTTTTGCTTTTTTAATATTGTGATTTTTTCATTTTTTTCAATTTTTCTTTTTTTTATTCCTTTTTTATATCTCTCTGATATTTTTTAATTTTTTATGATTTCTTTTGAATTTATTCTGTTTTTTTTATTCTTTCTGTTTTCTTTTTATTATTTTTTTAATCCTTCTCGTTTTTTTTTAATTTTTCTAATTTTTTTTATTCTTTCCGTTTTTTTATTGTCGGTTTTTTTATTCTCTAATTTTTTGCTTTTTTAATATGTTGATTTTTTCATATTTTTTTCAATTTTTCTTTTTTTCATTCCTTTTTTATATCTTTCTGATATTTTTTAACTTTTAATGATTTCTTTTAAATTTATTGTTTTTTTTTATTCGTTCTGATTTTTTCTATTTTTTCTTTTTATTTTTTTTAATCTTTTTTGTTTTGTTTTAATGTTTCTATTTTTTATTCTTTCCGTTTTTTATTGTCGGTTTAGTTATTTTCTAATTTTTTTTCTCATTTTTTGTTTTTTTAATATTGTGATTTTTTCATTTTTTTCAAGTTTTCTTTTTTTATTCCTTATTTATATCATTCTGATATTTTTTAATTTTTTATGATTTCTTTTGAATTTATTCTATTTTTTTTATTCTTTCTGTTTTTTTTTTAATCTTTTTCATTTCGTTTTTTTTTAATTTTTCTTATTTTTTTTATTCTTTCCGTTTTTTTATTGTCGGTTTAGTTATTTTCTAATTTTTTTTCTCATTTTTTGTTTTTTTAATATTGTGATTTTTTCATTTTTTTCAATTTTTCTTTTTTTATTCCTTTTTTATATCTTTTTGATATTTTTTAATTTCTTATGATTTCTTTTAAATTTATTCTGTTTTTTTTTATTCTTTCTGTTTTTTTTTTAATCTTTTTCGTTTCGTTTTTTTTTTAATTTTTCTTATTTTTTTTATTCTTTCCGTTTTTTTATTGTCGGTTTTTTATTTTCTAATTCTTTTCTCATTTTTTGCTTTTTTAATATTGTTGATTTTTTCACATTTATTCCAATTTTTCTTTTTTCATTCCTTTTTTATATCTTTCTGATATTTTTTAATTTTTTATGATTTATGAATTTATTGTTTTTTTTTATTCTTTCTTTATTTTTTTTGTGAAGATATCCTGCGTGTTAGACAGTCTACAACTACTCTTTACACTCGTCTGAAGACAGCAATCTAACATATTTTCATTCCTGTTTTACTCATTTTTTTCTCTTTTTTTTCATATTTTTTTAGTAGCTAGCTTAATGAAACCCCCTTTTTTTCTCAATCGTTCCCTCCTTTTTTGCTCTTTTTTCAGTAACTAGCTTAATTAACCCAGTTTTTATGTGTTTTTGTGTTTTATTATTGTTTTTTTTTAGTAATTAGCTTAATTAACCCCATTTTTCTCAATTTTCTTTATAAATTCCTTTTTTCAAATTTCTTTATAAATTACCCCTTCTTCCCGACCAACTAATACAGATCAGTTTAATATCAATATCGTTCATTGTTACCCCTCTTTTCTCCCTTAATTTTCTCACTTTTTTAGTACTTTTTTTCGTCTGTTTAATGAAAAATTACCCTCTTATAATTCTTCATTTTTTTTACTTTTCATACTTTTTTTTATCATTTTTTTTCACTTTTTTCTAAGAAAATTACCCCTAACTTTTTTCATAATTTTTTCATTTTTTCAATGACAAATTACCCCTACAAATTTCATCAGTTTTTTCCCTTTTTTAACTTTATACATTTGTTTTTCTCAATTTAGCGTTTTTCTAAAAAAAATGCGTCTTTTATTTCAATTTTGCTCTTTTTTTAAAAAATCACCCACTTTTTTTCTAAATTTTTGCACATTTTTCCATAAAAAAATTACCCCTATGCATTTTAAAAACCACAGAGATGGATTTATGAAAAAGATTTACCAATATTTAAATCGTCTGAACGTTAAAATTTTTTGTTGGAGAAACTACTACAAAATTTTTTATTAAATCTAAAATATAATGTACAGTTAAAATTAATTTAACTAAAAATTTAAAAATTTGCTTTTCTATTTTTCTGTACACAGTATTTGCCTTCTATCGAATATATAATTTTTTATCGGGTATGCAATATGTGCCCCAAAAGGCAAAACACTTTTATAATTTAAAATTTAAATACTTACTAAATGTATAACAATTCTTAATGGATCACTAATGGTAAGTGCTAATTTTTTCGGATTATTTCCATATTTAAAAACAAAAGTGACTGTAGTAGAAACGTTTAAGACAAATCCAGTAAATATAAACAATTGTTGCCAACCATAAAGCGTATTAAAATAATTAATAAATATACGTATTTTATTAAATCGTTTTTTAACATTTTTAAGTATTTGACTACAAAAATATCGTTTGTCTTCAATTAAACATAAATTTCGTATAACATCTTTCTGGTTTTCCTTTAAAATATCAGCCATTGTTATAATATGTATAGATATAAATATTAAATAGAAATTAGTAATATAATAGGTTATATAATTTTCAGTTATATTATTTATAACTAAATGCCAGTACACTTCAAATAAATCGATTACTAATGAAGTAAACAATAAAATAATTAATAAGATAATTAATATTGTATCTTCTTTTTTTTGTTTTATTTGTATAAAATTTGTTTTTATTAATACAAAAAAATTTGTCCATTGATTATTATAAATAATATTAATAAAAAATATTGATACCATTACAAATATTTCTTTCATTAATTCTATAGCAGTATTAACTACTACTGTCATATTACCCATTTCATAATTATCATTCCAACGTTTTTTGGCTTGAAAAATAAATAAAACAACATAAAAAAAAATTAATCCAGATACATATAATTTAGAAATTAATATGTTACACGAAAATGGTGTTATTCCTAAAATATTTGATACTCTGTATAATTTTTGATAAATTGTAGCGTCCATGTTATTAATAGCGCGATACAAGAATACAAACAATAATGTTATCACTTATATGTTGTTATTACAAGCTTTTAATATTCCTAAGTGTTTATTAGAAATTTTCATTATACGGGAATTATTTATTAAATTAAATTATGAATTTTTAAAATTTTTTTAGTAAATCAATTTTTTTAAAATTTGAATTGAAATTTAAACTTTTATAAAATAACTTTTTGGCGTTCAATTAATGTTAACAAAATTTTCTTATCTTAATTAATAAAAGTTTTGTTTCTATAATTCAGTAACAGATAAAGGTTTTTATATAAAATTTTGGTAAAAACTAAAAAAATGTCATTTTGCGCTATAGTTTTGGTTTGGGTAAAAAATTTTCCAGTATTTTCAAAATTTCTTGTTAATTTTTAAATATTTGTAAAATTTCGATTTTTTAGCTAATTTTTTTTGTAAAATATTTGTTTGGTAGGAAATTTTCTCCTCTTTACACTGGTGAAAACCACGTGTTTTTATCATCTTTAGTTTTTTTATTATAATCGTTAAAGTGACAAGATTTTTGTAAATTTTATACTTTGGTTACATTACTATATATTAGTTAGGGGCTTTTATATAGAAATATGCTAAAAATTAAAAAATTTAATTTTGCAAATTTTGTTTGTTTTGTCAAAAATTTCTGATAATTTTTTTCGAAATATCTTGTCAGTTTTTAAATATTTATAAAATTTTCAGAAATTTCCCGCTTAAAATAGTTATTTAGTTAGGATATTTTCTCCCCTTTGCATTGGTGAAAACCCAACAATTTCCCCTACTTCTTTAGTAATTTGTTCATTTTTAAACTTTTTTCCCAATTTTTGTTCAATTTTTTTACCCCACTCTATCTTTTTTCTTGATTAATTTGATTCCAATATTAACAAAAAATAAATCGATGCATAAAAATGTCTAGAAATTCTATAGTTACAAAAGTATATCGACAATTTTAAAAATATATCAAACATTTTAATTTTTTCGAATATTTCAAAAAATTTCACAAATTAAAAATGTCAAAAAACGTATAATTATTCCATTCATTAAAAATATTTCAAAAATTACAAGAATTTTAACCGTTTCAAAAATGTTTTAAAAAACATTAAAATGTATTCGACAATTTAAAAGAATATATCAAAAAATTAAAAAAAAAACAATAAAAATGTTTATCAATTCGATAATTTTAATAGGATATCGACAATTTCAAAAATATATCAAATTTTTGAAATTTTTGTAATTTTTTCGAAAATTTCAAAAATTAAAAAAGTTAATATACTCAAAATTTCTAAAATATATCAAAAATTTCAAAAAACGTATAGTTAAAAATATTAAAAAAGTATAGGAAACTTAACCCTTTCAAAAATGATTTAAAAACATTAAAAAGTTATTCGAAAATTTCAAAAATTTATCAAAAAATTTAAACAAAAAATAAATAAAAATGTGTAAAAATTTGAAAATTTCAAAAGTATGTTTACAATTTTAAAAATATATCAAAAATTTTAAATTTTGCAATTATTTCGAAAATTTCAAAAATTTAAAGAATTAAAATGTTAACATTTTCAAAATTTCTAAAATATATCAAAAAATTTAAAAAAAATCAATAAAAATGTCTAGAAATTCGATAAGTATATTACAATTTCAAAAATATATCAAAAATTTGAAATTTTGAAATTTTTCCGAAAATTTTAAAAATTTTAAAAAGTAAAAAAGTCAGCATATTTAAAATGTCTAAAATACATTAAAAATTTCAAAAAATGTATAATTATTCCATTAATTAAAAATATTTCAAAAATAAGAAGTATTTTAACGATTTCAAAAATGTTTTCAAAACGATTCAAAAATTATTCAAAAAGTTCAAAAATATATCAAAAAATTAAAAAAAAAATTGTGCATAAATTCGACAATTTTAAAAATGTATCAAAAATTTCGAAAATTTCAAAAATTAAAAATGTAAGCATATTCAAAATTTCTGAAATATAACAAAAATTTCAAAAAACGTATAATTATTAAAATATTTAAAAAATTGCAAGGATTTTAACCATTTCAAAAACGTTTTAAAAAAATTAAAACATTAATCGAAAATTTCAAAAATATATCAAAAAATTAAAAAAAAAATGAAAATGTCCAGAAATTCGATAATTTCAAAAGCATATCGATAATTTTAAAATTGTATTAAAAATTTAAAATTTTGCAGTTTTTCTGAAAATTTAAAAAATTAAAATAGTCAATATATTCAAAATTTCGAAAAAAAATTTTAACCATTAAAAAAATGTTTTAAAAAAGTTTAAAAAATTATTCGAAAATTTCAAAAATATATCAAAATATTTAAAAAACAAATAAATAAAAATGTCTAGAAATTCGATAATTTTAACAGGATATCGACAATTTCAAAAATATATCAAAAATTTAAAATTTTGCAATTTTTTCGAAAATTTCAAAAATTAAAATAGTCAACATATTCAAAATTTCTAAAATATATCAAAAATTTCAAAAACGTATAAATATTCCATTAATTAAAAATTTTTCAAAAATTACAGGAATTTTAATCACTTCCAAAATGTCTGAAAAAACATTAAAATATTGTTCAAAAATTTCATAAAATTAAAAAAAAAATAAATAAAAATGTCCAGAAATTCTATAATTTATAAAAAATTTCAAAAAACGTATAATTATTCAATTAATTAAAAAATTATACGAAAATTTCTAAAATATATTAAAAAATTTAAACAAAAAATAATTAAAAATGTCTGGAAATTCGATAATTTCAAAAATAAATCGACAATTTCAAAACTAAATCAAAAATTTAAAATTTTGCAATTTTTTCGAAAATTTTACAAATTTCAAATTAAATCAACATATTCAAAATTTTTAAAATGTATCAAAAATTTAAAAAAACGTAAAATTATTCGATTAATTAATATTTTAAAATTGTCAAACGTTTCAAAAAAATTTTAAAAATTGTAAAATTTGGAAAAATTGTAAAATATGTAAAAATTTATAAAAATTTTCATAGACGTCAGCCGCAGTTAAAGTGTTAAAATAAGATCATATTTAATTTGTTAATTTGTTTTTGTGATCTATATAATTTAACTTACACGTTTTCGCAAAATAATAATTAAACAAAAAAAACATACTCTGGGGACACATAATGCATACCCGACAAAAAATCGAATAATTTCCAAAACACAAAAGTAAAGATTGTGTACAGAAAAATAGAAAGAAAACTTGGAATATAAGAACGAAATTGTTTATATCCGGTCTGTTATGCCGTAGTCTTCTTTGTATATTATTTAGAAACGTTTCGACTGCAACTGCGGCAGCCTTCTTCAGAGAGGTGGACGAATACTCTTCGCGATGTAAAAACAGTTTCAGTTGATACGTCGCTATGAGTACTTCGTCCACGCTACTGAAGAATGCTGCCGCAGTTGTAGCCGAAACATTTGGAAGTAATAACCAAAGAAAACCAAATCATAACAGCCCTGAAATAAACAATATCAACACTAGAAATATTTTCTAAATTCACCAAATGAAAAGTTTCAACTTAAAATATAAACTAAGGTGTCTAGTTGTTTAAAATATTCTAAAGTAAAAATTTTCTGCTTAGAATTAAGAAAAGATCAAGTTAGTTTTGATTCCCCCTCTTGTCTTCTCTTAGTTATATAATTTTTATGTCGGGTATGCATTATGTGCCCCTAGACCATGTTTATTAGGGACCGAAGCAAAGCAAGGTACTTATTGACTTTACAATGTCCGTTCGCCTGTCTTTCTGTCTGTCTGACTGCCTGTTTGTCTGTCTGTCTGTTTGTCTGTCTGTCTGTTTGTCTCAGCCTAATTCCTAAGTCAACTGAAATCGTCTGTCTGTCTGTTTGTCCGCATTTCCGTCTATCTCAGCGATAGAACCGTTTCGAATTTTATTATTTTTAGTGGACTACATCAACTAAAACCGTCTGTCTGTCCGTCTGTCGGTAGCTGAGCCACTTGGATACTATTAGCTTGCTGGATTTATTTTGTTAAAAAATTGTAAAATCGATTAGTAAATTTGAATTAAAATATACATAAAGTGAATAAAAATACTTACTAAGTGTATAAATATCCTTATAGGATCGCTTATGGTAAACGCAATTTTTTTTGGATCATTGCCATGCGTGAAAGTAAAACTGACGAAAGTGGTAACATTTATGACAAATCCAGAAAATATAAATAATTCTTGCCATCCAAAAAGTATATTTAAATAATTAATAAACAGGAATATTTTTCTTAATCGTTTTTTAACAGTTTTTAGTTTTTGTTTATACAAATAATAAGGTTTTTCTTTGATATTGCATAAAATATCATTTTGGGTTATATTTAAAATATCTGCAAGGTTTATAATAATTAAAGATATAAAAAGGACATAGAAATTTGTAATGTAATAGGTAATATAAATTGCAAAGGCATTAGTTTTTACTATATGCCAATACACTTGAAATACATCAACTATTATTGAAACTAACAGTAATATAAGTAACAAAATTAATATAATTTTATCATTTTTTTCTTTTATAACTTGTATAAAATATATTTTTATTAATAAAAATAATTCTTTCCACTTATTACTATAAATTATATTAATACCAAATATAGTTACGATCAGAAATAATTCATTTATTAATTCTATGATAGCATTAATTACTAAAGTTAAATTTCCGCTTTCATAATAGAAATCCAAACGATATTTTGCTTGAATTATATATATCGTAACGAATATAAGAACTAAAGCAGTAACGTACAATTTAGAAAAAAAATTATTGCATGGAATCGGAACTATTCCTAAAAATTTTGATATTGTATATAATTTTCGATAAATTACAGCGTTCATGGTATCAACTATACAAGAATACAAACAAAAATTAATAATAGTTTTTAATATTTGTAAGTGTTTATGTATTTATAAATGTCCGTGAAGTTTACAATAGTGGAATGAGCACTTAATGATATTGTTGAATTGTCAAAGATATTTCATTACAAGGAAAATATTTTTTTTTGCATAACCAAAATAGATTTAAAATCAACACAATATTATTCCGTCTTTCTCTGTGACTTTTTTCTGTCTACTTGCAAATTACAGTTAACAAAACCAAAATACATAAGCGACTGTTGCTATGCAAGCTTATCTTTCTCTCATATTATCCCATCATTATAAGAGACAAAAAATATAGATACATTTCTTCCCGCTAAGATTCTGAATTCAAGGCTAGTTACATACCACGTCACATGTCTCCTCCCAATAAAAAACCAGCTACAATTCAGAGCACAATCTCTCTCGTATCCCAACTGTGAACATATGCAGTCGCATTCAATAGAAGAAAAAAGTTTCTTCAACTAAGTAAAATGGTGCGTAATTAACCGCACCCAAAAAGATTGCTGAGTTTTTATAACAAAACCATGTAAATAATTTGCATTGAGTGAATTGATGAGTACTATTTAAATATCTATGTTTCGGTTTCATAATTTAAATTAATGTGCCGCTTTATGATTTTTCTGTTCATGTTCGTACTTGGAAAAAATGGAATAAAAATTACATTCCTATTTCATATACTGTTTTCATTTTAACATTCATATTGGTTTAACTTCTACCTAAAAAGTTTGGTCCTTCGAGAAAATCCAAGAATTAATTTAATAACGCTCGCAGTCCAGTGTTCTTTCAACAGTTATCAATACTAATATTCATAAATTGTTCATTCCTGTTATGACCGAGTCGAATTCTTGTTATCAATACCTGGGAGAAATGGTAGTTAGTAGTTATTCCATGATGTCCAAACGTTATTTCTTTTAATTTCTATTTCCAGTTCGTGTTCCATAGATGTATTTTTTTTTAAATTGTTTCAAATCTTCGTCAAGTGATTTTATAGTTGGTGTCAAGTTTATATCGAATAATGCATCACTTGCTGCTTTATCAGCTTGCTTGCTTACTTGCCATTAATTTTAACGTCTCTTTTCTGCTACCAGGGCTAATCTGGGCAGCACCTACAGCTTATCGTGGGCTCCAAACCACGGTCTTCAATCACCCTAAACCCAGAACTATAGCTTTGTCATTCAGATACGACTAGCAAGTGTGTAATTGTGCCACCAACCCCTATCAGTTAAACGAGATATCTGATCTCATCTGGCCTGGTTACCGGAGTGAATGAAACTGCGCATGGCAGAAATACCTTTTTGCACTTGCCCAAAGTCTTATCTGACTTTAATTCTACTTGAGATTCATGGTAATCGAACCCATGACGAATTATAAAGGCCGATGCCCTAACCAACCTGACCACCGTGTCCGTTACCTTATCTGCTTATTCGTTGCCTTTTATTCCCACGTGTGATTCTACCATGTGGAAAATGTGTTCTTGTTACTTAGTTGATAAATATGACACTTAGATGATTATTGTAATTTTTTTAAATTGCATGAAGGGAGCTAGCTGAATCGGTGATAATTAGAAATTTATTATCAGATGTTGTTTTAATATGTAGAAGGACTCTGTAAATTGAGTATAGTTCTCCTGTTATAATTGTTGATTCTTGAGGGAGCCTAAATCTGAATGTTTCTTCTGTTGTAACGACTGCTCATCCCACTCCAGAATTTGCATTTGATGCGCCTGTGAAAATTTAAATGTAATGATTTATGGTGGTCTGGGTTTTCTTAGTTAAGGCACACTGAAGAAATATGGCCTATAGATTTGTTTGTTGATAAAAATGTTCTGGAAGTTTCAAAAAAGGAAAGAAAGGTTACTCTTACCACTTCTTTGTTTTATTTTAATTTTGTACATGATCTTTTAAACTGATTTTCTACATTTTTCATATTAAAAGTAAATGGAAAAATAGATATAGCCCCTTTACTATTTTAGAATTGTAACAAGCTGAGTTGGTGCTGGTTATGTGCAATCAAGCTGGTTCATTTGAACAATAAATTTGTACTATTCGTAATAAAACGTCTCTTACTAAGCCAATGCGTAAACTTTGCCACTTTCTGGATGAGCGTGGACTCCCCCGAGTAGGTGGGTTACTTTTTAACTTTATCTTATCTTTTGATCAAAAGCAACCTATTCTTTTGCCTAAAAGGAATCGTTTCACATAATTATTAATCTTAGACTATCATTTAACCCTTCTTCATCTTGGCGTTCAATTCTAAATATTGGGAAATTATTGGATTATTAATACCAAAAATCTATTAGAAATGTGCTCTCAAGCTGTGTTCGTTATTTTAGATTTCGTTCCACATCAATTACCCCTTTGATGGGTAATCTTCTGTCGTTACGAGTGATTGAATCTAAACAATTTTCGTGTTGTGGAGTAGACTTTTGTGGCTCGTTTACTATGACTCATTCCAAGATTCGCGGAGTCAAGATATACAAATCATATATCTCGGTTCTGTATCTTTATCAGTAAGGTGGGTAGGGTGGGTTGGTCTAGAAGTGGGCTGTCCCATAGCACTAAGACCTCATTAGGGCCATTGTGCATCATCCTTAGTAAGTGAGGACTTAGATCGTCAGCCAGCCTATAGTTTTTATGTAGTTGACAACGTGTTAGCCAACACATTTTTCTTAACTGACGAGAGTGTTGGGTAGTCACAGAGGATGTGCTAGATTGTCTCGTCTTCTTGTTCACACCTCCTGCAGAGTGCGTTGTCTGGCAGCCCCATGTTGTTGAGGTGTTTTCGTACTGGACAATGACCAGTCAGATAACTGTTAAAAGGCGCAGATACAGTCTAGTACTGGACAAGTATTTGTTGGCTGCTGTGTTATCAGGGTAACTTACGAGGTCCCTAGCAACTCTGTAGCTTCTTGTTTCATCCCATCTTTCGTCACGAGCGATGTCGTTTGTCCAAAGAAGAAGCCAGGTCCAAATAGTTTTTGGTTAGCTACTATCTTGGCCAATGAGTCAGCGTGACGGTTACCTTTTGATGTTGCATGGCATTTGATCCTTTTTAGGGTGGACACATTGTTAATGGATGCTTCAACCAATGCTTTGTGACATTCTAGTACTAACCCTGAGCAAATTCGTGACCTGTTCAGGGCGAGTAGTGTTTGTCTGCTATCTGTATAGATGAGATAATATTTCTACTAGTGTTATTATTTTAGCTGATTTCTTTTACTGCTATTATTAAGCTAGTGAGCTTCGTTTGAGCTACGCTGGCACTTTTTCCCCTAGCCCATTTTATGTTTAGGTTTAAGGATCTGAATTATATCCCGCACCCTGAACCTATTTAGTTTTAGAGCCATCGGTGTAAATATGCTCCGAGTTATCTCCTGACTCATTTCTTGCCGCGTTTCGAAGGTTTATTGGTTGAAGAGGTCGTTGTTCAGTCTTACACTCTGATTGTGGTACTAACTTTTAGGGTGCTAATAGGTACAATGGCGAAATATTTCATGCTGTGGATACAGAACATGTGGAGTGACGATTTAATACACATTTCAGTCCTCTGTGAAGCTGGAGTAAAATCTGTAAAGGGCCATCTTTTGAAAAACATTAGATAGTAATGTTTGGGATTTGAAGAAATGTATACAGTGTTGGTATAAATTGAGGCATTGTTTAATTCATGTTCCATTCTAGAGTGGAGCAATGATCCAATTGATCTAAGCGCTCTCACCTTCGGTCATTTTTTGACACTTGAATCACTATCGGTACTTCCAGACTGTTCGAAACACAATCTCAAACGACTAATTTCATCCCTATATTGTGCTGAGTTATCGGCGCAGGCGGATTACCCTTACATCCACGTGCACCCCGGCTCAAGCCATGGGTGCTTCGGGGTAGTGCATTCCGGTTCTTGTGCGTATGTGTAAAATGACCAGAACAAGGCACCGACCGGTTCATCATTTTTCAACATTTATTAACTTCGCGTTCCATCGGTAATTTCCTGCATTGTATCTTCCTACCTCTTCCTTACATACAGTTCAATAGGTTAAAAGGTGATCTTTTAGTTTCTGCAATGTAAACTTGGATTGAGATCCGTAAGTACGTTATTTAGTGCTTTTTACTTAAAGGGAGAGCGGTTGCCAACTTTTACCTAAGATTATATTGTGAGCGTTGTATTGTGAGAATAAAGTTTGTTCTAAATTAATTATCGACCATTCCTATGCTTATACGTCCGCTTATCGAAGGGAGAAAAGATGGCCCAAACATAGACACTAATTGTAATTAGATTCACCAGGACTTGTGGAAACGAAGGTATACGTTAATGCAACGTCAGAAATGGACAAAACATTGTCCAAAGATTAAAATTGGTCAGTTGTTGTTATTGAAGGATGATATTTTACCTTCCATAAAATGGCGATTAGGCCGTACATGTCAGATGGAGCGTGCAGGGTGGTCACAGTAAGAACCATCCACGGTTCGTTTAAAAGATTTCAATAATTATTATTATTATTATTTTTGTTTCGGTTTAATGAAAAATATAACCGGTTGTATTTTTGTGCGAAGTAATGTTTAGTTTTAAATGTCATTAGAAAAATTATTGTTATTTACTATTTGTGTTATGGGATTAATCTAATTTTTGGTTGTCTATATATGGCCCTAATATTAATTTAATACTTTTATTACCTTGTCGCGATAAAATATTGGATAACTAGATGAAACAGTCCTAAAATTACAATATTCGTACACAAAAAAAACGGCTAACGTAATTAGAAAATACGAGAATTGTTGCTATATAATTTGATTAAAATATTTAGACCTCCAATTTGCGCTCTCGCCATTTTTCTTGTTTTAAGTAAAATATTAATCTGATAAATACGAAGTTAAACAAACTTTTTTACTTTCTCTACCCACCTCCTAGAAGGGAAAGTATTGTGAACGAGCTAAAAAAAAATTTCGAGATAAAAACGGAAATATCCATTTTCGGGTGCCCTGAGACAATTAAGACCATTTCCAGATGGAAGTCTGTCTGTCTGTCTGTGTGTGTATGTGTGTGTGTATTCTTCCACGATAGAGGCCATACGTTTAATCCGATTGAGCTGAAATTTGGTATAGGGGTTTGGGTTACCCCTCAGAAGACCCCATTAGTTTTTGTACGACATCTATCAAACGGAAGTATCACTTAAAAAACTCTATTCAGAACAGTTAAAATTAATTCTCCAACTGTCACTTGTCAAAAATAAAAAAATGTCAAAATTTGAAATTTTAGCATTAAATATCTTAAAAAGTATTAATCCGATTGGACTGGAATTTGGTACAGGGTTTTAGGTTACCCGTTGGAAGAAATCATTAGTTTTTGTATAACATGTGTCAAACGGAAGTGTCACTATCAAAAAACGACAGATGCAATATGTCACGGAATTCGACTTGCAATATGTCATTTGAAAGCCCATAAAAAACTCTATACAGGACAATCAAAATTATTTCTCCAACTGTCACCTGTCAAAAATAAAAAAATGTCAAAATTTGACATTAAATATCTGAAAAAGAATTCGTGGATTTTTTTCAATTTTTTTACAATCTGTTCCAATTTTGTCAAATTTTTTTTTCAATTTGTTTTTGAGATTTTTTAAGTTTTTTGATATTTTTGAGTTTTTTTGAGATTTTTAGAGGTTTTTTGAGATTGTTTGAGATACTTTGGGACTTTTTAGATTTTTTAAAAAATTATAGATTTTTTTGAGAATGTTCTGAAGTGTTTTAAGATTTTTTGAGATTTTTTGGTTTTTTCAGATTTTTTAATATTTTTTAAGATTTTTTGAAATTCATTCGAGTTTTTTAAGACTCTTTGAATCTTTTGAGATTTGTTAGAGATTTTATGAGATTTTTAACGAATTTTTGAGATTTGTAGAATTTGTTTTTAGGTTTTTTGAAATTTTTTTATATTTTTTGATTTTTTGAGGTTTTTTAACATTTTTCAGATTTTTTTGTTGAAATTTTTTAAGGTTTTTTGACTTCTTTGAATTCTTAGAGATTTTTTGATCAAATTTTTGAGTTTCTGAAACATTTACTATTTTAAATTTTTTGAAATTTGACGTTTTAAATTTTTTGAAATTTTTAGTGAATTTTTAGATTTTTAAAGAATTTTTGGAGATTTTTAAACCGATTGAGCTGAAATTTGGTATATGGGTTTGAGTTACCCGTCGGAAGAACTCATTAATTTTTGTACGACATCTGTCAAACGGAAGTGTCACTATCAAAAAATGATATTTACAATGTCACGAAATTGGACTTGTCGGGAAAGTTTTGGGGCGACACAACCGATTTTTTTAAATACATATAGAATTTTAATTTTTTATAAACAAATTTAATTTTAATCCAATTAATATTAATATAACTTACCCCATAAAGAAGCAGACGTACACTATCAGATATTGTTTCGATATGATCTCGATTAAATTTAGTGTGCAGAAATACAAAGTTGACGTAATTAGAAATATTCAAAATAAATCCGAAATGTATGAACAATATTTTCCAACCAAATAGTTTATTCATATAATTAATAATTTTACAATTGATTTCAAATCCATTTTTAATTCCAGCAATATTTTTAGTATCATTGATTTTAAGGATTAAATATTTTTGATTATTATTTATAAGATTTCCTATATTTATTATAAATGAAGATATAAATAACATGTAAAAATTGGAAATGTAGTAACAAATATAATTTGAAAATATGTTTTTTATATAATAAAACCTTAGAAATTGAAATAAATCGATAACTGTCACAATAATTATTATAAGAATTGGCCAAAGCGTCTTCCAAATATTACCTTGATTTATTTTATCAAAACTCATTAATAAATGTGACATTTTTTTAAACTTTCCATCATATAATAAATTAGTAAAAAATATAAACATCATCAATATTAATTCATTAATAGATACCATTAATCCAATTATAAAAAACATATGAAAATCTGTATTATAATAAAAAAATACCCGCTTTTTTATTTGATATAAATAAATCATTATAAAGATTGTAGTTAACATAAATATATAAAATTTAGATAAAAAAATAGCTGTTTTATTACCATTGGTCGAAAATAATGCAACACCAATATATTTAGCTATTGTATTCAATTTTTTATAAACCAGGAAATGCATTTCTATTCTAAATTTATATCTAGAATGTCATATACCCATTTAATCTATACTAAGTAGTTGATAGATGATTAATGATAATAGGAATTGTAATAAAAAAAAGTAAACATTAATGGATTAAAAACAAAAATAAACACATCTAATTAATAATTATTTGTTTTATCATTAAAAAATTTACTTACCCCATAGAAAATCACACGTACGCTATCAGTTATCATTAAGACATTATCTTGATCAAATTTGCTATGTAGAATCGCAAAGCAAATATAACTAGAAATATTTAAAACAAATCCTGAATATATAAATAAAATTTTCCAACCAAATATTTTATTTACATAATTAATAATTTTAGAATGGATTTTAAATCCTTTTTTAATTCCTTCAATGTTTTTTTTCATTTCGTTATCGTTTAAATAATATTTTATTTTAAGAATTTTTATTAGTTCTTTTTGATACATATTTATAAGATTTCCTATGTTTATTATAAGTAGAGATATAAATAGCATATAAAAATTATAAATGTAATAACAAATAAAATTTGGAAATTGGTTAATTGCATAATTAAACCATAAACATTGAAATATATCAATTATACTAACAACAATTATAATAAAAATCGACCAAAACGTGTATACTTTTTTTTGGGTAGATTTATTGATGCTATTTAAAAGGTGTAATATTTTTTCTAATTTTCGGTTATAAATAAAACTAGTGGAAAATATAATCATCATAAAAAGCAGTTCATTAATAACTTGCATAAATCCAATTATACATATAGTAAAAAAACCAATATTATAATAATAAAATATTCGATTATATGTTTGGAATGTATAAAACGTTATAAAGATTGTAATTAGTACAAATACATAAAATTTAGAAAAAAATATAGTTGTTTTATTACCATTGTTTGAAAATAGTGAAATACCCAAAAATTTTGCTGCTATGTTCAATTTTTTATTAACAATAAAATGCATTATTATTTGTATCTTTATATAGTTGTGACCAAGTAATGATAATAATAATAATGCTTATACCTGTTTTAATTTTATAAAGTGTTTATTTAGTAATCTAGTTAATACGTGTACATATTTAATAAATTAAAAAGTGTTTTAATAGAGTCAACAAACACAAAGATATTATTAAAAAAATCGGCTGTGTCACCCCAGAACTTTCCCGGCTCGACCGTAGAGAATATGTTATTTATTATTATTATATTAATTACAAAATACTAAGCATTACATTAATTTATGGAACACATTAAAAATAGCGAGACGATGGTGAATATGTCTACCGAATTGATATTTCAATGTTGATAATAAGCTGCGCATGCGCACGTTATATATCACACTGCTACAATTAGGATCTCCTAAAATCAAGCGTGAAAACTATTGGGAATTCGTAAAAAAATTTCATACAATAGTTGTAGGGAATTTTATGCTTTACAACTTTGCAGTGAAACATTTTGCACTAAAGAGCATAATTTCCCTCCAACTTTAAAAAAATGGAAAATCCTAAATGTGTATTTTTCTCGCCATCTAGCGGCGAAACTATGAGAAATTCGATAATAAGTTAAACATAACAGTTAAAGAAAATTTAATGCTTTACAACTTTGAACAAAAAAATTTTGCACTTTGTCCTCAAAATCAAGAAAAACTAGAGAAAACCTACATTCACATTTTTTACGCGCCCTCTAGTGGCGTAACTACTGGAAATTCTGGAAAAAGCTTAAAAGAAAATTTGTTGGAAATTTTATGCTCTAAAACTTTGTACGAAAACATTTTGCAATAAATTGTATTGTTTGTCCTAAAAATCAAGAAAAACTAGAGAAAACCTTCATGCACATTTTTTACGCGCCCTCTAGTGACGCAACTACTGGAAATTCTGGAAAAAGTTTGAAACAAAAGTTATAGGGAATTTTATTCTCTAAGACTTTATATTACAAAATTTTGCACTGAAGTGTATTGTTTGTTCTGAAAATTTAAAAAAATAAAAAATTGTTACATATGTATTTAATCAATGTCGGTCTTGAGTACCAATTTAAACTAAAAACTAATGGTCGCATTTTAGGAACACACCGACCCTTCATACCAAATTTCAGCTTGATTTGGTCAAACGGTTCGGCAGTTATCGTGGAAGATTACACACAGACACACAGACAGACCATACGCTGGAAATGGTTTTAATATTCTTGGGGGACCTCAAAATGGATATTTCCATCGATATCTCGATTTTTTTTTTGCTCATTCACCTTACTTTCCCTTTGGGAAAGTAAAATTATAAACAATTTATTGATAACCGTATTGAGTTAAAATACAGTGGATGTAAAAAAATTGTAAAAAAAAATTAGAAAATTCCAATCCTGGTTTTCACTTTCAGCGACTTCCTTGAAGCTTATAATTAGAAGTTTATAATTTCAGTCTGTAACTACCCGAAATCGGATTTCGCAGACGAGGTTTCTCACAATGAAAGCAAAGGCGAATCGCTATATGAGCAGGAGCTTTCAATATTGTTAACATTGAAAGACGAACAGCTTGTCAAAGAAACCAACCAAAAGCCAAATTTGAGAAATGTTAATAGACAAAAGATTTACTCTAGGATTTATAACCTTTGAACTTTTAGTAATCCGTTTCCGTAATTGGGTTTTATGATATAAAAGAAATAAAATATATAATGAAAAGCACCGATGAATATTTTTTTTCCACTAGAATATATCTAAAAATTGGTTTTTTTTTCTCCTCATCATATAAGGAAAATTGCTTTACACCCTTGCATGCCACTTTCCTTTTACGTATTTTAAATATATCGGAGGGTCTGTCATTGTGTGAAGATCTTGATTGATCGACTTACATAACTTGCATTATGAAACACAATCAGATAGGGTGCGTTCCGAATTTTATTCCGCGTCCATCGAAGGCATTATACCGGAAGAAAACTTAATGCAAAAATATTTTTATCGAACGAATCGAACACAAACAGTTTAATAAAATTTTCACCACTCTGAACGATTACACTCTAAAATAATTAATATTCTTAAAATCAAATTAAATAATATTTCTTTCGGTAACACAATTTAGTCGTTTTCTATCTATTTCTATCTCGATTCGCTTCGACAGAAGTCATAAAAGTCTTCTTCAAATTTCGAAATGAATCGCTTTATATCCAGATAATATCTAAACCGGATTGAACTTTAATGTAAGAATTCGAACTCCGTAATATCCAGGCTTACAGGAAAAAGTATCTTTTAGAAATAACAGTTTCTGTTATCGATACAAACTCATAGGCGGTACCGAGAATTAATAGAATTAAATTTGTTAATAAAATAATTAAATTTAATATTAAAGTCCTTGGTTTAGAAGCATTATGACCAATTTTATAGGTAATATTCATTTTTTGACATTTTAGAGTTTTGAACGTCAGTTGAATTGTATTTTATAATTTGTGACGTACACAAACGCGTTTTATCCTGATATGAACGGTAGAAACGCTACCTTGATTTAGGAGCGACATAGCCTAACTACTATCTACTATATGATATTTTTTACTCCAAGAAATATAAAGCTACGAAGGTCACACCAAGGGCGATCTATTGGATTAGAACCGGCTTAGCCTTACTACTCTTCAAAATAAAAATATTTATATCTACGTAGAACAGACCAATATTTTTTAAGAAGGGGGAAAGGGTGAAAAAAGAAGAAAGGAAAAAAACAAAGTGAGCAAAAAATGGACAAAAAAGTTAAAAGAGAGAGGGCAAAGGAGGAGGAAGGAGAGAAAAATTAAATACAAAATTAGCTCATTATAGAATAACTTTTCCTTCCTCCCCCTATGCCCTCTCACTTTTCACTCTTTTGTCCATTTTTTGCTAACTTTGTTTTTCATTTTGCTTCCTTGATTTAGAACCGGCATAGCCTAACTACTAACTCTCTACCATATGATATTTTTTACTATAAGAATATGGAGCTACGAAGGTCACACCAAGGGCGATCCATTGGGTTAGAACCGGCTTAGCCTTACTACTCTTCAAAATAAAAATATTTATATCTACGTAGATCAGACCAATATTTGATAGAAGATGAAAAAAGGACGAAAAAAGAAGGGGAAAGAGTGAAAGAAAATGGGAGTAAAATAAAAAAGAAAGTTAACAAAAAATGGAAAAAAAGAGAGAGAGAGGCAGAAGAAGGAGAGAAAAATAAAATACAAAATTAGCTTATTTTAGAATAACTTTGCTCGGGGTGAAGTGAATGGGGAAAAAATGGGAAATAAGAGAAATTAAAGGAAAAAAGTCGACAAAGGGGAAAATCAGAAAAACAAAATTAGCTTACAGTAGAGAAACTTTGCTCAGGTTAGGGTAAAAAAAAGTGAGAAAAAATGGGACTAAAATGGGAAAAAGGAGCGGAGAAGTGGAAAAACGAGCGAACAATAAAAGACAAGAAAGAAAAAAAGTAGATTGAAAAATGAAATATGGGCCAAAAAACGGGAAAAAATTAGATAAAAAACATAGTTTTAAAGAAAGATGGTGCACGAAAATATGTTGATAAAAATATCAGTTGTTGGATAAAACACAAGTTGGAAAGTAAATAGTCTACGTTTGTTCTAACCTATATATTAAACAGAGGGGATGCAAAGTTTCAGCGTGTCAGAAAGAGATAGTACTATAGCGATATATCTTCGTTACTATTGGTCGGAATGGAACACAGGAAATGGCGCTATATTTGAAATGTAACGTATAATAAATACCTATAGTTACTGCGCAGAAGCAACATCAAAAGGGCATTATAATATATCTTCGTTATTAATGGTCGGATCTGAACGTAGAAACTCTCGCTATATTTGAAATGTGAAGTAATATAAATACATATATAAAATCCTGCGCAGAAGCAACGCCTAAAACGTATTCGAATATATATCCATTATTAATGATCGGAATTAAATAGAAAAAATGGCGCTATATTTGAAATGCAATGTAAAATAAATACATGTAGAAAAACCCTGCGCAGAAGTAACACCAAACGGGCATTAGAATATATCTTCGGTGCTGTTGGTCGGAAGTGAACACAGAAAACAGTGATGTATTATAAATATGACATAGAGTGAATACGTAAAGATACTACGCAGAGGTAATGACAAAAGAGCATTAGTGTCTAACTTCGTTATTAATTGCCAGGATTAAACGGGAAAAACACGTTATATTATAAATATGACGTAGAATATATACATATAGTTACTGTTCAGTACTAAAGACAAAAGGGCACTAGAATATATCTCCGTTATTATTGATCTGTAAAGTTACTGCACAGAAGCAACGTCAAAGGGGCATTAGAATATATCTTCGAGAGCTCTATGAAGTCACGCTCATTATCAGGTCGATGCAGAGATGCGTCACGATGATAACGAAATCCCCAGTCCGAGCGATAATAAGACAAAATGGCATTAGTTAATACCTATTATTATTGGTCCAATTTTTATGATAAAAAAGAGGAAATAATTGGACAAAAAACAAGAGTGAGAAAAAAAGGAGAGAAACATATAATAAACTAAAAATAATATAATCTTCCTAATAATATCGAATTTTTTTATTAGATTTAGATATTGAGTTTTTTTAAATCTTTATATTTATAAAATGTTGGATAAAAATGAATTTATGACAAAAATACAAAAAAAAATCAGATTTTTAGAATTTGCATAAAAATATTCTAAGATTGTAGTAAATAGATCAGATCTTCTCTAGCTCTATTAGTTTCAGAGGAAACCGAATTTTATATTTTATTTTAAAATACTTGGAGCGCAATTTTAACACATCTTTTAAATTAAAACTTTTAAATTTAATTCTGGTTTAGATCAAACTCCGCCTCTGATACGATAACGAATAAAATAACGTTTCGGAACAGTTTTCTATTATATCCGTGGTTTTTTACTTTTGTCAATTATTTCTACAAAGCTTTATCTGCTCCGGAAGGATACTGAAAGGTTGATTTTCATCAATTTGAAAAACATACGTTATATTATTTTTTTGTAGAAATATTAAAATATTAAATCAAAGGACCTAATTTTTTAAACTAAGCTCTATTTTTTATATAAAATATTTTACATGTATTTTATATCATGTAAATGTAAGAAAATTCTTCCGTAGAAATAACTAGACTACATATTATGTAGCTTGAATAAATTAATTAAAAATTTTATAAAATATTTTTTTTTATTCATAATATAATAGAACAATGGTATATTATTCAATGATCATATAATGATGGCTATTATTAATCACGGTGAATAATAAGCTTTATATGGGAGTAGAATACTATACTTTATCCAAATAAATTTGGCTAAAACTACTATAAACCTTTATTTAATGAAATCACTAAAACAAGCGATTATTCACTACTGAATAATGGATATGTAGAAATCAGTAAAAAACCAATGAAAAATGAACTCATTATTCACTGGCGAATAATGGATATTATAATTATTTAGTAAACTCACGTATAATGAAAAGTAATTGATAAGTCGTGGATAAAAATAATATTATGTAGAAAAAGAATTTTTATAACTTTAATACAAATAATTTAGTCATCGCAAATCAAATTTAATCTCGTTTTTAAATTTATCCAACTTTTTATCAAATTTACATGTTTTTATTAAAAATATTTCTACAATTTCAGATAACTTGTAGCTTATTTAAATTTTCCATTGTTTTTCCAAAATGAGCATTATTCTGTACAATATTTTTTTGAATTATTTTTTGCTTCGGTCCCCAAATGCTTAAATACTGAATGCTAATTTTAGATCAAATGAGAAAACTTGCTTAAACATATTTTCAGATAACTTGTAGCTTATTTATATTTTCCATTGTTTTTCCAAAATGAGCATTATTCTGTACAATATTTTTTTGAATTATTTTTTGCTTCGGTCCCCAAATGCTTAAATACTGAATGCTAATTTTAGATCAAATGAGAAAACTTGCTTAAACATATTTTCAGATAACTTGTAGCTTATTTATATTTTCCATTGTTTTTCCAAAATGAGCATTATTCTGTACAATATTTTTTTGAATTATTTTCTGCTTCGGTCCCCAAATGCTTAAATGCTGAATGCTAATTTTAGATTAAATGAGAAAATTTGTTAAATATTACAGTAATTTTTGCTTATCGTTTAAGGTAGTCATTCATTTTTTTTTAATTTGATTGGTGTGGTTTAAAAGACAAAATGTAAGAATTTGTAGCTCCTTAAGATACTTTAAATCTACTTCAAATTATTCCCTAGAGAAATATATAAAAAAAAACAATTACAACAGCAATAAAAATTTTATAAAATATACCGCTTGTCCTATTATATGTATTTTTTTATATTAAAAAAACTAATTTCGGCTTATGAGCCATCTCCAGGTCTAGAACAAAGGTATTAAGTCGACAAAAACCGTTTAATTCCGAGAGATCATCCCTACCTCAAAAAGAGCTGTATTAAATTCTATTGACGAGGTAGATAACTCCTCTTCTATTGGTGCGCTTATTATCTATCCTGGCCTCTTTTGTTATGGTTTTCCATTTTCTTCTCTCTATGCATTTTGTTTCCCAGTCTCTGATTTTCATTCTTTTTATATCTTTCTCTACGTGATCCCACCATCTACTTCGTGGCATTCCTCTTGCTCTCGTTATTATTGTCAAGGTTTCTGTTGGTGCCCATCCATTCAAGTTTTATTGCTTTTACAAATCGGGCTATATTTCCTCCACCTAGTTCCTTTTCTGTTTGTATTTTCTTTCTCCATCTTTTGTTATGTTTGGTCCAAGAATTTTTCGTAGTATTTTCTTTTTTAATATTAAATCTTCTTCTTACTCTTTATTTATAGCTGTTGTTTCTCGGCCGTAAGTATTGACTAGCCTGATCAAAGTCTTATAGATTTATATTTTTGTTTTTTTGGTGATAGATTTGGATTGTAATAAATTCTTATTTATGCCAAAAAATTGATTTCATTTTAATATTTTCTCTTATATCTTGTCTTTTCTAGCTTGTCCTATTGGTGAAACAATTTCAAACTTGTAATTTTTTATTCTTAAGTGATTATCTTTGGTCTGTTTTCCTTTCTCCATTTGCATATATTTTGTTTTGTCTTCGTTTATTCGTAATCCGAATTTTTGTGCCTTTGTGCTTTTATTAGACTTTTCATTATTCTTTCGACAATTGTGAGGTCGTTGGCATAAGCGATTAGCTGGGTCTTGTTCACGATAATATTTTTCTCTCTTCAAGTACTAGATTGAACAGTGTTGGAGAAATTGAATCTCCCTGTTTTATTCCTTTGTTCATGTTGAATTCTTGTCATATCTCCGCTTGGAATTTTACTTTGTAGTAATTTCCAATAGTTCCTTAAGCTTCTTTGGGATTCCTAGTGTTTTTACTTCTCCTATTATTTTGGGTCTTATGATTGAGTTAAATGCGTTTCTGAAGTCTATAAAAATTACGTGTAGGTCATTATTGTATTCAAGGGATTCTTCAACGCTCTGCTCTTTATGGTAGTCTCCTATTATTTTTTCTGCGTATGCCTTCAACTTGTGGTTTATAATATTTACAAGCATTTTGTAGGTGATTTTAAATAGAGTTATTGGTCTATAATTTTTGCAAATTTCCTTATCTTCTTTTTTATAGATGGGTCTTATTATTCCAGTGTTTCATTTATTAGGTCATTTTGTTTCCTATTCAAATTTGTTATATCAGTTTGGGATATTGTCCTCTGCAGTTGTTCCCCGCAATTCTCTGCTGTAATTTTATCTTCTCATGTGGCTTTTCTGTTGGTAGTTTTTTTTATTTATTCCTCTATTTCTTTATGAGAACGACAGTTTAACGTGATTTCTTTTTCTAGTTCTGCTACTATATTTTCTACCTCATTGGAATCCTCAGCATCATCTTCATCTGCTATAATATTTCTCTCATATTTTTACCATTTCCGTAATTTCATCTACTGTTGCGCCATTTTCATCTTTATTCTCCTTGATTTATTGGAATGCTTGCTCTTTTTGTAGAATCGTTTTAGGTTGTGGTTACGCCTTCGTCTTCTATTTCTTTTAATGTTCCATTTAGCCAATCATTTTTTTTTCTTTTTGTATATCGTATTTGCCCTGTTTCTGATTACCTCGTTATATTCTTCTTTCCCGTTCTTGGTTTGTACTTATCCACTTTGCCGTTTTTTTATTTCATCACACTATTCTTTTTTTCCTTTTGTGTTCTCTTCTTCCCTATTACTGGATCTGCTGCTTTTAATACGACTTTTTTTTTCTTTCCAACTATTTTCGATGTCAGAAGTAATGATTGTGTTGTTATCGATATTTTCTGTGATTTTATCTTTATAATGTTTTCTTATTTCCTCAGTTCTTAAGATATCTGTGTTGTAAGTACTTATGTATTTTGTTAATCTATAGTTCTTTGCGTCTTTTAGACCTCTCATTTCAGAAATTACAAACTAATTCATATTTCTTTTAAAATTAATAATTTTAATCTTTCAGTTCATATTAATGTCCATTATTGTACATTTTAAAATTTTATAATGTAAATGTAAATTTAAAATCAACACAATATTATTCCATCGTTCTCTCAGACTTTTATCTGTCTGATTGCAAAGTACAGTTAACAAAAAAAAATACACAAGCGACTGTTGCTATGCAATCTTATCTTTCTCTCTTATTATCCCATCATTATAAGAGAAAAAAATATAGATATGTTTCTTCCCGCTACGATGCTTAATTCAAGGCTATTTAAGTACTACGTCACATTTCTCCTACCAATAAAAAATTACCAACCTTCCGCTCCGTTAAAAATCAAACACACACTCTCTCTAGCATCCAGATAGTGAAACGAATCAGTCATGCCTTTACTAGATCAAAAAAGCTTCTTCATATTAAAATATGTAAATAGTTTTTTACAGTGATAGTGAAGTGATAGAGTACAATTTAAATATTCATGTTTCGGTTCATAATTAAATATAATGTGCCGCTTTATGATTTTACTGTCCATGTTTCTTACTTAGAAAAAATCGGATAAAATTTGAGTCAAATTTCAAATACTATTTTTATTTCAACATTCATATTGGTTTAACTTCTATCGAAGAAGATCGGTCCTTCGAAATTCTGGATTGATGTTAACACGTCTACCACCTAGATTTCTTCAAACAGTTATTTTACCTGGTTTTAACATTGTTTTGACATTCTAGTTCGACAGAAACTTTATATAATACAATTTTTACAACTTACCATATAATTTTTACAAAAAGACAGATAGCTGTTTATTTTTTCTTTATCAGGATATCCAGAGTTGGAAAAATTTCCAGGCCTGAAGATAGCTCATAAACCGAAACTAGCAGCAATTTAAAACAGATGTTTTCTTTTAAATGTAAGTAAAGGAGCTGCATCGGTTCTAGCGCAAAAACCCTCATTTTTACATGTAAATCTCCATAAGAAAATCAAAATTAGCAAAATTGGCTCAAAATCTGGAATGGGTAAATTTCATGCAATCTCCGCATACGCTACGTCATTGGATAGCTAATGCCATGAGGAGTACGAGAAAAATAATGAAAAAAAATCCTAACTACCCCCTTCAGCCCCCAACCACCCCATGTATTTAAAAAAATTATTAAAATGTATCATGTGACACATCGTTGAATATGTACATGCTGATTATGGGGAAAATAAACAAAAAATTATGTCAACCCTCCTCAACTCCCAACCACCCTGTGATAACGGAAAAATTATTAAACTGTATCATCGTTGAATATGTACATGTAGATTATGGGAAAAAATAATGAAAAAAAAATTATAACAACCTCCTTCAACCCCACGATTACTGTGTTTACGAAAAAATTATTAAAATGTATCACGTGACATAGGTCTAACTCCCCCCGTTCACCCCCGTTGCTCAACATATACATAATACAACACACATAGCACTTTCTGATAGACCCAATAATTTTTACTTTCTCGCTGTAATATTTAAATAGCGGTCAGCTGTCCCTCTCCACATTTTGAGCCAATTATGCTAATTTTAACCTTAGATTTTCTTATGGAGATGTACATGTAAAAATGAGGGTTTTTGCACTAGAACCGGTGCAGCTCCTTTACTTATGTATTATGATACTACTGAATAATTTGATAATTGAGATATGGATAACCTCTTGGATTTAAATGTATTTTTGTTTCAAATGACTTTATTGATATATTTAAATTCAACGTTTTAATATCTTTTTCTTAAGAACAGTTTGTTCTGATTGGCCAAGGTCGAATTCTCCCGGCAGATTCAAAAAATTAAACTTAAATAATTTATGCTAAATTTACAATTTTTTAAAAACTGAAAATACTTATTTTTATGGGTTATTTTAGTATTGTTTTAACACTAATATAATTTCTATTATGTATATTTTTCATGGTATTAGAACATTTGACACCCAGTCAATTATTCGCGTTAACTAACCATATTAATGGCCACGTATTTATCAATATTAGTATTATCATACATCATATGTGTCAAAAAGTTTCCCAAACAATATTACAATTATTTTACATCACGCAAAATTAAAATTGTATAAAAATAACAGTGAGCTAAAAAAACACATTTAATAATAATAAAGTTTATATTTCAGATTAGCAATAATTTATTTATAAAAATTTTTACTATAACATTTTACTTTATCTAGATAAAATTGTTTAGATGAATATTTTATGGTTTTCCTCTTCGAGGTTATTTGCATGTTTACGAATTTTCAGACAACAGAAGTTGAAACAAGTTTTCCAGATGCAGTAACTACCTTAAACGACTTATCTTATTATGATAACTTCATTTTATGTCCTTGAGGAAAATTCAATTAGACTGAAAAGTTGTTAAAAAGTTTTCAGTGCGACATTAGAGTCATTCATATAGAGTTTGGGGGAGTTTAATTTTCACTTTTTTGACGAGTTTTCTTTTCTACTTTTTACAAAGTGGAATTTATTATCACCACTTTTGTAAATTAATATTTGGTAATTTTGTTTTCTATAATAACTTTTTTTATTTTGTTGATTTATTATTATTATTTAACATCAAATAATTTTTTTATAAGAAAAATTAATTACAAATTTAAGGACCAGTAAGGACCGGTAAATTTTTCTAGTTAGTCCTGGATTAAAATCTAACATTATATTTATTCCTCCTCTTTGCTGTTCTATTTCGCAATACATTTTCTTTGGGCGCCAATCTATTTTTGAATTTATTTATGATTCTAAAAATTAACAAACTTTTTAATATTTTTTCAGTGTAGAAGTTTTTCTTCGTGTAACCATATAGATTCCTCGGTAATTGTTGACACAACAAAATACGCTCGTACCGAAGCAAAAACATTTGAATAAGAGAGTGGATATTGAATGAGTCAACGAGTCAAAAAAGCACATTTCAATTTATGGTCCAATCAATACATAAATTTAGCGGAAACCACTTTTACGGAGAAAAAGCTAAAAGCAAAAATCAAAAATGCGAAAAGCAAAAGTGCTATTAGTCTCTAAATTGTGCTCTATATTTAGGCCATTGATGTGCTGCCTGCGAATGGTAAATAAACATGAAATGTTTCATTTCCATTTTTTACATGGAGTATTTACTTTTTTTTTAGTAGATTTTAGCTAATTAATCAGTTTTATAAAGTTCATTTTAATTAAACTAAAATAAACAATATTCCCTTTAGAAAACGCCTTCCATTATTATAGCAAACAATAAAACGCAAATGGCTCGAAATGATCAAATCTTAGCGTTTATGCCTCGTTTGATGGTAGCAAGTTCCTTCTAGGATTTTATTGTCCCTTTCGGTTGGTCTGTGATTAACAAGAGGCATTAGTAGATTAAAGTATTCGGTACGATGTCGCGGTTCTATTTGTCAATCGGGGTTAGGGCGAAACGATTTCCAACCCTTGTAGCGGCAACCGGAGGATTCGAAAAGGGGAGAAATAAATTAATAGAGCGATAAAATGAAATTATGTATGAGAGCAAACAGGAAATATATTTACAATAATATTATATTAAGACTCTTTTTAAATGTCTGCGGAAAAAGTTTCTCAATTTCTTAATAAATTAAAAAGAAATACTGTTAATGAAAGCACATTTAAATTTACATTTGAGTATGCTAATCTGGCTCAACGAAAATTCCGCAGAAAATTGTGTATTCCGCGTTTTATGGAAACAGAAAAATCTCATTTCAAGAAAAATATACTTCAATTGCATTCCAAGTTTCCCAGTTAAAATTATTACATTAATTCAATTTCATTAGAGCCCGCGATGCAAGAGTTGGTGCTAAAAAGGAATTTTAAAAGGAACTAGAGTGACAATATTCCGGAGTATTACTTTTTGTCTTTTGCCTCCGGCTTAGATTTTGCAATTTCATTACTTTCTTGTTGAATTTAATATAACGGCAGGGTATTAAGGGTGGAATGCTGAGAGCTTAGATAGAATAGAAATAAAGAAGTACTAAATTAGAGTCATTTTTGTATTCAGGCTAAAAATCCATGAATATCAACTTTATATTTGATAGAATGTGACAATTTGGTATTTTCAAAATAACAAGAATACAGCGAACAATACATTGACGAAAACAATTAAAAAAGGACAAAAGGATACGACGTCTTGTCCACACGGGTGTCGGAAGCAGGCCTGTTTTGTAGGGAAGTCCGGCCAACTTTGCTTTCCGCTTCACTAACTTTGAACTTTATATGTTTCTATAGAATTTTTTTGACATCAATACACTATCGGAATGGCGACAACATTCTTACCTATATTCTAAAAATATATAATGTAAAAAACATATAAGAAGAAGAATGTTATATAAATCAAATATATTTATTATAGATTGTCAAAGGAACTTGTTCGAGAACTAATAAATTTAACTTATTTTTTCCATGACTGTTTTTCAAAACCATTTTTTTGCGTAAAATATGATTCGTTGAATTAGTAAAGCCAAATTTGTATGAAAATTGTTTTTAAATATTTTATAACTCGCTTAACGAGGCAAATATTAAGATAATAAAACGATTTTAAAATTAAAAAATAAAAATTTTAAATTTGTGCCAAGAATATTTGTTTGAAAAAAATCATCATTAGTATTTTCCCTCTTTCAAATCTACAATTTTTTCCCTAAAACATTGAAAAAAATCTCACATGCAGCAAATTTTATTGTCTTTTATATTACAATAATTATTTTGGCTAGATATGACAGATATTTTGTTTGTCAGACTTGTTGTGACCTTGACTTTGAGTTCAATAAACATTGACATTCATTGACCTTGAGTTCAATATCTCTAACTTGATTTATGATCCTTGACCTTGACCTTCATTAACCTCTCCAGATGTAATACGTGACCGGAAGTGCTGATTTGCACCGGCATTTATTATCTACTAATTAATTTTTGCCTTTATTTTCTTGTTTTTTTTTTTCCTTTAAAAAGAAAAACACCAACTGGCAATTTTATTTAAATTTAAAAAAGTCAACACCCCATGATAATAAGAATTTTCGCATGCCGTCACGGAATCTAAACAAACATTAACTAGCCATACTGGTCATGGACGTATCCAAGTAAAATTGGAGTTTTAAGTTACCCATAAATTTATTTAAATTATTAGACAAAAACCGATATCACCGATCGCTAAAAGTATCAAGCTACATTTTGTTATAAAATCGAGAACTTTAAAAGAAAAGTTTATAGCCTGAAGAGATTTGTAAATATAAATAAATTTAAACTATAGCTTTGTAGTTGACGCAAATGAGTACTAATTCTATCAAGGAAGTTTTGTGAATTTTGTGTAGAAATTTTCAGGATTGATTCTTTTTTTTCCAGGATTTTTCAAGTAAAAAGTAATTTTCATGGATTTTTTAAGATTCTTTTAATGATTTTTGATTTTTGAAGTTATCTAGGAAGTTTTGTGAATTTTGTGTAGAAATTTTCAGGATTGATTCTTTTTTTCCAGGATTTTTCAAGTAAAAAGTAATTTTCAAGGATTTTTTAAGATTCTTTTAATGATTTTTGCTTTTTGAAGTTATCTAGGAAGTTTTGTCAATTTTGTGTAGAAATTTTCAGGATTGATTCTTTTTTTTCCAGGATTTTTCAAGTAAAAAGTAATTTTCATGGATTTTTTAAGATTCTTTTAATGATTTTTGATTTTTGAAGTTATCTAGGAAGTTTTGTGAATTTTGTGTAGAAATTTTCAGGATTGATTCTTTTTTTCCAGGATTTTTCAAGTAAAAAGTAATTTTCAAGGATTTTTTAAGATTCTTTTAATGATTTTTGCTTTTTGAAGTTATCTAGGAAGTTTTGTCAATTTTGTGTAGAAATTTTCAGGATTGATTCTTTTTTTTCCAGGATTTTTCAAGTAAAAAGAAGTTTTCAAGGATTTTTTCAAGGATTTTTCATTTTTGAAGTGATCTAGGAAGTTTTGTGAATTTTGTTAAAAATTTTTCAGGACTGATTCTTTTTTTTTTCAAGAATTTTTCAAGTAAAATTTTCATAATTTATTCATGTTTTTCAGGCGTCTGTGAAGTAGATTTTGTAAAAGGATTTTTCAAGCACTTTTTTTCAAGAATTATCATTTAAGGTCTGTGAATTTTGTCAAAATTTTTTCAGAATTGGTTCATTTTTTCCAGGATTTTTCAAGTAAACAGGAATTTACAAGGATTTTTTAAGATTTTTCCAATGATTTTTCATTTTTGAGGTTATCAAGAAAGTTTTGTGAATTTTGTCAAAAAAATTTCAGGATTTAAGATTTTGTCAAGAATTACCATTTTTGTCAAGAATTACCATTTTTGTCAAGAATTACCATTTTTGTCAAGAATTACCATTTTTGAGAAAATCATGGAAATTTTGTGAATTTTGCCAAAAATTTTTCAGGATTAATTCATGTTTGTTCCAGGATTTTAAAAAGTAAAAAGGATTTATTAAGATTTTTTCAAATTTTTTTCATTTTTGATCTTTTCAAGGATTTTTAAGATTTTTTCAAGGATTTTTCATTTTAATGTTTATCAACTAAGTCTTGTGAATTTTGTCAAGAATTTTTCAGGATTTGTTCATGTTTTTCGGGCATTTTTCAAGTAGTTTTTGCAAAAGGAATTTTCTAAGACTTTTTTAAGAAATTTTCAATTAGTTTGTAAGATTTTTTTCAAGAATTACCATTTTTGATTACCATGGAAATGTTGTGAATTTTGCCCAAAATTTTTCTGGATTGATTCATGTTTTTTTGCAGGATTTTAAAGATTTTTTCAAATTTTTTTTTGATTTTTGATTTTTCCAAGGATTTTTTAAATTTTTTCAAGGATTTTTCATTTTTGAGTTTATCAAGGATGTTTTGTGGATTTTGACAAGAATTTTTCAGGTTTTATTCATGTTTTTCAGGCATCTTTCACGTAGTTTTGGTAAAATGAATTTTCAAGGATTTTTTTAAGCAATTTTCAAGGATGTTTTAAGATTTTTTCAAGGAATTTTCATTTTAATGCTATGAAGGAAGTCTTGTTCATTTTATCAAGAATTTTTCAGGATGTATTCATGTTTTCAGTCATTTTTCAAGTAGTTTTTGTAAAAGGAATTTTAAGGATTTTTTTAAGAAAATTTCAAGGAGTTTGTAAGATTTTTAAAAAATTACCATGGTAATTTTGTGAATTTGGCCAAAAATTTGTCTGGGTTGATTAATTTTTTCCAGGATTTTATAAGTAAAATGGATTTTTTAAGAATTTTTCTTTTTTTTCATTTTTGGGGTTAACCAGGAAGTTATGTGAATTTTGACAAGAATGTATCAGGACTCATTTTTTTTCAGGATTTTTCAAGTAAAAAAAAAATCAAGGATTTTTTAAAATATTTTCAAGGATTTTTTATGATCTTTTCAAGGATTTTTCATTTTTGAGGTTATCCAGGAAGTTTTGTGAATTTTGGCAAGAATTTTCAGGATTTATTCATGTTTTTTAGGCATCTTTCACGTAGTTTTGGTAAAATGAATTTTCAAGGATTTTTTTAAGCAATTTTCAAGGATGTTTTAAGATTTTTTCAAGGAATTTTCATTTTAATGCTATGAAGGAAGTCTTGTTCATTTTATCAAGAATTTTTCAGGATGTATTCATGTTTTCAGTCATTTTTCAAGTAGTTTTTGTAAAAGGAATTTTAAGGATTTTTTTAAGAAAATTTCAAGGAGTTTGTAAGATTTTTAAAAAATTACCATGGTAATTTTGTGAATTTGGCCAAAAATTTGTCTGGGTTGATTAATTTTTTCCAGGATTTTATAAGTAAAATGGATTTTTTAAGAATTTTTCTTTTTTTTCATTTTTGGGGTTAACCAGGAAGTTATGTGAATTTTGACAAGAATGTATCAGGACTCATTTTTTTTCAGGATTTTTCAAGTAAAAAAAAAATCAAGGATTTTTTAAAATATTTTCAAGGATTTTTTATGATCTTTTCAAGGATTTTTCATTTTTGAGGTTATCCAGGAAGTTTTGTGAATTTTGGCAAGAATTTTCAGGATTTATTCATGTTTTTTAGGCATCTTTCACGTAGTTTTGGTAAAAGGAATTTCCAAGGAATCTTTAAAGCAATTTTTAAGAGTTTTTTAAGATTTTTTCAAGAATTTTTCATTTTAATGTTATCAAGGAAGTCTTGTAAATTTTGTTAAGAATTTTTTAGAATTTATTTATGTTTTTTCAGGCATCTTTCATGTAGTTTCAAGGACATTTTTAAGCAATTTTCAAGAAATTGTTAAAAAATTTTTAAGATTAAAAATTTTTGAGATTATTATTTTAGTCCTGTGAATTTTGGCAAGAATTTTTCAGGATTTATTCATGCTTTTAGGCATATTTCACGTAGTTTTGGTAAAAAGAATTTTCAAGGACTTTTTTAAGCAATTTTCAAAGATTTTTTAAGATTTTTTCAAGAATTTTTCATTTTAATATTGTCATGGAAGTCTTGTGCATTTTGTCAAAAATTTTTCAGGATTTATTCATGTTTTTCAGCATCTTTCAGGTAGATTCAAGGACTTTTCTAAGCATTTTTCAAGGAATTGTCATTTTTGAGATTATCATTGAAACTCTATGAATTTTATCAAGCATTGTTCAGGATTGATTCATTTTTTCCAGGATTTTATACTTAATGACTTTTTAAGGAATTTTCAAGAATTTTTAAGATTTTTTTAGGGATTTTTTAAGATTTGTCCAAATATTTTTCATTTTTAAGGTTATCAAGGAAGTTTTCTAAATTTTGTAATAATTTTTTAGAACGATTTTTTTTAATCACTGTTTTAAAGTAAAAAGGAATTCTCAAGGATTTTGAGATTATCAAAAAAAGTTTTGTGAATTTTGGCCAGAATTTTTCAGGCATATTTCATGTAGTTTTGATAAAAGTAATTTTCAAGGACTTTTTTAAGCAATTTTCAAGGATTTTTTAAGATTTTTGAAGGATTTTTCATTTTAATACTATCAAGGAAGTCTTGTGAATTTTGTCAAGAATTTTTCAGGATTTATTCATGTTTTTCAGGATTTTATACTTAATGACTTTTTTAAGGAATTTTCAAGAATTTTTAAGATTTTTTTAGGGATTTTTTAAGATTTGTCCAAATATTTTTCATTTTTAAGGTTATCAAGGAAGTTTTCTAAATTTTGTAATAATTTTTTAGAACGATTTTTTTTAATCACTGTTTTAAAGTAAAAAGGAATTCTCAAGGATTTTGAGATTATCAAAAAAAGTTTTGTGAATTTTGGCCAGAATTTTTCAGGCATATTTCATGTGGTTTTGATAAAAGGAATTTTCAAGGACTTTTTTAAGCAATTTTCAACGATTTTTTAAGATTTTTGAAGGATTTTTCATTTTAATACTATCAAGGAAGTCTTG
Source organism: Neocrepidodera transversa (assembly GCA_963243735.1). Taxonomy (NCBI): domain Eukaryota; kingdom Metazoa; phylum Arthropoda; class Insecta; order Coleoptera; family Chrysomelidae; genus Neocrepidodera; species Neocrepidodera transversa. The sequence goes on from OY725353.1 coordinate 3,990,337, forward strand.
TGAATTTTGTCAAGAATTTTTCAGGATTTATTCATGTTTTTCAGGCATTTTTCAAGTATTTATTGTAAAAGGAATTTTCACGGACTTTTTTAAGCCATTTTTAAGGAGGTTTTAAGATTTTTTTAAGAATTAGCATTTTTGAAATTATCATGGAAGTTTTGTGATTTTTTTTCAAGGATTTATTCGTTTTTCAGGAGCCTTTCAAGTAGTTTTGGTAAAAGAAATTTCTAAGGAATTTTTTAAGCAATTTTCAAGGATTTTTTCAAGGATTTTTTATCAAACAAGCGAATTTTGTCAAGATTTTTTCAGGATTTATTCATTTTTTTCAAGCATCTTTTCAGTAGTTATTGTAAAAGAAATTTTTAAGCAATTTTCAGGGAGTTTTTAGATTTTTTCAAGAATTACCATTTCTGAGATTATCATGAAAATTTTGTGATTTTTGCCAAAAAGTTATTTGTATTGATTCATTTTTTTTAGGATTTTTCAAGTAAAAATGAATTTTCAAGAATTTTTAAGATTTTTTCAAGAATTTTTCATTTTTGAGGTTATAAAGGAAGCTTTATAAATTTTGGCAACAATTCTTCAGGATTTATTCATGTTTTTCAGGCATCTTTCGCGTAGTTTTGGTAAAAGAAAATTTCAAGAAATTTTTTAAACAATTTTCAATAATTTTTTAAGATTTTTTCAAGGATTTTTCATTTTAATGTTATCAAGGAAGTCTTGCGAATTTTGTCAAGATTTTTTCAGGATTTATTCATGTTTTTCAGGCATCTTTCATGTAGTTTCGACGACTTTTTTAAGCAATTTAAAGGAATTGTTAAGATTTTTTCAAGAATTATAATTTTTGAGATTATCATTTAAGTCCTGTGAAATGTGTCAATAATTTTTCAGGATTGATTCATTTTTTTCCAGGATTTTATAATTAAAGACTTTTTTAAGGAATTTTCAATGATTTTTAAACGTTTTTCAAGGAATAGTTAAAATTTTTCAAAGATTTTTCATTTCTGAGGTTATCACGGAAATTTTGTAAATTTTGTCAAGAATTTTTCAGGATTTATTCATGTTTTTCAGGCGTCTGTCAAGAAGATTTTGTACAAGGATTTTTCAAGGACTTTTTTTCAAGAATTATCGTTTAAGGTCTGTGAATTTTGTCAAAATTTTTTCAGGATTGGTTCATTTTTTCCAGGATTTTTCAAGTAAACAGGAATTTACAAGGATTTTTTAAGATTTTTCCAAGGATTTTTCATTTTTGAGGTTATTAAGAGAGTTTTGTGAATTTTGTCAAGAATTTTTCAGGATTTATTCAGAATTTTGTCAAGAATTTCTCAGGATTTATTCAGAATTTTGTCAAGAATTTTTCAGGATTGATTTATTTTTTCCAGGATTTGTAAAAAGGAAATTATAAGGATTTTTTAAGATTTTTCCAAGGATTTTTCATTTTTGAGGTTATTAAGGGAAAATTGTGAATTTTGTCATGAATTTTTCAGGATTTATTCAGAATTTTGTCAAGAATTTTTCAGGATTGATTCATTCTTTTCCAGGATTTTTCAAGTAAAAAGGAAATTATAAGGATTTTTTAAGATTCCTCCAAGGATTTTTCATTTTTGACGTTATCAAGGGAGTTTTGTCAAGAAGTTTTCAGGATTTATTCATGTTTTTCAGGCTTCTGTCAAGTAGTTTTTGTAAAAGGAATTTTCAATGACTTTTTTAAGCAATTTTCAAGGAGTTTTTAAGATTTTGTCAAATATTTTCAGTTTTGAGGTTATCAAGGAAGTTATGTAAATTTTGTTAAAAACTTTTCTGGATTGATTCATTTTTTTCCAGGATTTTACACATAAAAGGAATTTTCAAGGATTTTATAAAAAAATTCAAGGATTTTTAGGTTATAAAGGAAGTTTTGTGAATTTTGATGAGAATTTTATAAAAATTGTATAAAAAACATGCTAAAGCAAAGAAAAATGATTTCCTGCTCATGAAATTATGTACAAAAACAGATAGATTGCATTGTCCCTCTAAACCCCCCAGAACAACGCCTCTAATTAACCAGAAGTAGTGTTTCGAATAGCCGTGATTGTTTTCTAGATAATTTAGCTTCCGTGTTGATTTTTTCTGTCGTGCTTTCCACAAACATGGAAGCTAGAGGGCTACATTTTTCGTTTCAAATCAGACAACATAATTATATTCATGTGTCTTGGGAGAGTCGAAGTGATAGCAAAACAGAATTTCTTGCATGCCTTTCGAGTTTGGGTTTGCTTTTAGATTCTCTTCATTTTGCTGGAAAATTGTTTTTGTTTCCACTTTGTTTTTGTTCGAGCAACCGACCGTGATGGAATCGAGAATGAAAAAGCTGCAAAATAAGTTTAAAATTAATTTGTATATAAAGGGAGTTTAATAATTAATTTTACAACGAAATTAGTACGTCAATTATTTATAAATACAATTTTATACAAAAATCGTAATAAACTATGAATTTTTAAATTACTTTAAAATGTAAAGAAACTGCATTCCTTGCGATATATGGAATTTCATAAATATTGAAAAATAGATATTGAAATCGTTTTTGAAATGAATGTAATATTTCGAAGTTCAATCTGATACATGTGACAGAAACCAGTCTTGCTCTATGTCTGCGAATGATGAATTCGACATGGGGGAAATAGAATACAAAACGTTTTCATAATTTTATTAAATAATTTTCAGTAGTGTAGATAAATAAAACTTATTTAATTTAAGAAAGATTTAATTCAGCTATATAAGAAAATAGTTTTTAAGCAGGAATTTAGTTTAGTTTGCTTGTCTCTATCACAAAATATCAAAATTGACCTATTTTGCTCTATATGTCTCGACATTATTTTTGTCTACGATTTTACATCAAACAGGGACATCCTGTACTATAAGGTTTTATGTTTGCTTGTCTCTATCACAAATATTTTTGTTAACAACTGTAACATGAAAATTGACCTATTTTTTTCTATATGCCTCGACATTATTTTTGTCTACGATTTTACATCAAACGGGGACACCCTGTACTATAAGGTTTTATGTTTGCTTGTCTCTATCACAAATATTTTTGTTAACAACTGTAACATGAAAATTGACCTATTTTTTTCTATATGCCTCGACATTATTTTTGTCTACGATTTTACATCAAACAGGGACATCCTGTACTATAAGGTTATATGTTTGCTTGTCTCTATCACAAATATTTTTGTTAACAACTGTAACATCAAAATTGACCTATTTTTCTCTATATGCCTCGACATTATTTTTGTCTACGATTTTACATCAAACAGGGACATCCTGTACTATAAGGTTATATGTTTGCTTGTCTCTATCACAAATATTTTTGTTAACAACTGTAACATCAAAATTGACCTATTTTTCTCTATATGGCTCGACATTATTTTTGTCTACGATTTTACATTAAACAGAGACACCCTGCACTATAAGGTTTTATGTTTTTACATCTCACTCATAATTTAGTATAAAAATCCATTTGTAAATATTTTTCTTTTGTAAGTATTTCGCAACATGATAAACGACATGACCCTAATTAAAAAGTTTTTTTTTATTTCAATTTCAAGGTATATCATAACTCAAAACATTTTTTAAGTAGTAAACTGCTTCGGTTACGCTAGACATACTCTGGATAGTCGCTTATAGTACTTGACTATAGGCAACCCATAAAACACGTAGGGGTTAATCTGGCTACCTAGATATTTAGCCATTTAGTTGTTATTAATTTGTCGATACGCCACCTTACGGATGTCGTTAACGAGGCCTCCATTTTATTTTAAGACGAGATTAGGTCTTTCTTTTGTTGATCAGCATCAGCAACGGTCCCTTCGTGTCACTTTGTGAACGAAATTTTGTATTTTACACGTGTTAGTGTATACCGTTTTAATGTCTTATCGAGGGCCAGGCATACCTTTTATGGTATTTTTCGTTCGTGAAGAACATTTTTAATTGATCTTCGAGATTCTTCGGTTGTTGAAGAATATTTCTACTTCGTCCAGACTTCAGTGATGAAGGATATTTCTACTTGAACTACGAGATTTTCGTTTTTTTGTTTGCTGTGTGATGCAGGTGGTTACAAAACACTTTTTGTAAGTGGGAGGTAGAAGTACTGCTTGTGGTGTATTTTGGCTTTGCACCATCTGAGGGTATTTTTCTTCCGTTTGCTTCCTTGACCTCCGCTGAAGAAAGGACTTACACCATCGAATTGGAACTCCTTGTGTAAGAAATTAAAAGGTAGATGTAAAATTCTACATATTTTTTTATTTTTTTTGGCTTATCTTTCAAAATTTAAACGTTAAATTTATTTTTTTTTTTGATACATATTTGGTATAATATTGACAGTAGTATTTTTTTGATTTATAAATACATTTTTTTTACCAACTTTTGACCTATTTTGGGTTAGTTTTTTTAGGCTTTACAAATATCATATTTAAAGTTATCCTGGTTTAATTTCGTTTATCATGTTATTTAAGTATACCTAATTTTGTCAGGTAATTTAACATTATTTTGTTAATATAAACTTTGGGGTAAGTTCTCATTGTGACACGGGTTTTAGTTTTTAAGTAACATCTTTATGTACAATATTATTTTGTATAAATTCTTTTACTGCGACTCAAAAAAAAATCACTCGTAACAAAATATTTTGATTTTCTTAGACCACCAAATAATCATTATGTGGCATCTTTTATGTTCCTGATTTTTTTTATAAAAAAACTGAATTCTTTTTAAATTTCCAAAAGAAAAAAAACCAACCAGGAATAAATTGATTTTTTGAAATTTGCTTTGTTTAATTTTTTTACTTTCAGGATAAATATTTTTTTTACTAAATTTTACATCATAAGATACAGTTCTTGTGTTTTTGCTTGATTTTTGCTGTTAAAATTAAGTGGCGTCTGGCAACCCTTTAAAAAAGAGAACATGCTGATTTGTAAAGGGTATCTTTTTGATTACCCCTGATAAGATCACATAAATAAATAAAATCAAAACTTATCGAACCGCATTATATTCACAGTGTACTAAATCTAAAATCACTTTAGCGTCACACAACTGATAGGGATGTCATTTAATAATAAAAAAACTAATTTTGTTTAAAACTGCTTTAATTTTTTTAATTTTTCACACTATCTAAAACTACCATTTAACAATAAGTTTATCAGGAAAATATACATCGTCATACAAACTTTTTTCTATATGCGTGTTGTTGTAAACATCCAAAATCTCCATAACTAAATCGTTTTTTGACGGTAGGGACATAAATTTTTTGCCAGTTAAAATTAAAAACGACATCAGCCATATTCCCATATAAACAAGTCCCACCATATACAAAAATAACAGAACTAAAAATTTGTTGAAGCCCAATTTCATGGTTGATCGTACGAATAATTTCTAATTTGTCAACATAATTTGGCAGTTTGGAGACGTTTTCAATGACATTTATGTACTGGGTGAAATAAATTTGAATAAAAATAAAAAATTTCTACATAGTTTATTCAACATTCTACGACAGCCGGGGATATCTACGTGAAAAGTGATACTTTCCATCACTGGCGGGAAACATATCGCTAAAAATTCATTTGTTTTTCCAGGAAAACCACAGAAAGTTTTTCCCCAGAGAGAGAATACAAATGTCGAGTGAAAAATTCACTTAGTGTTGCTCATTGTCTTTCCCTTTCACGTACCAGAAAAATTGAAACATTCTGCATGTCTGATGGGCCTAATGTGCTTGATGATGATGGATCGCTCGGTTTCTCTCGAAATCTGCAACAAGGATTTCTGGGGAATATGTCTTATTTTTTCTTAAATGCAACAAAATGTGATATAAAAATTGTAGAACTTTAAAAAAATATATTTTTGTAGTCTCCGATTTAAATAAAAATTGGGGTATATAGATAGAAACAAATAATTGGAATTTATAGGTGCTATTTGTGAATTATGTGGAATTTGCACTCTCACTATTTAAAAAAATATCAAAAATACGTTTTTCTCTGAAACTAATATAGCTCTGGGGAAGGAAAAACATTAATAAAAGAGTTCAGTCACTTTAAAACTTTTTCTTTACTGAGTTTTTATTAGTTGTAATAATAGAAAACCCTTGTACGTCACTGTAACGAAAACAGAGGTTTTAGATGTTTACGTTTTTTTGTGCCACCCTGTATTTTCATTATTCTTCTATTTAATAGATTATAGTTTCATACTCGCTTAATATCCCCTTTTTATTTCTTCGCGTCATATTCCTCTCTTCTCTTGGTAATCCTATAAAATGTCTTACATTACGGTTAGTAGTATTATCTAAATTTTTCTAAATTTTTTTTATTAAATCTCAACGAAACATGGTCAGTGCAACCTATCGGAAGAGTTGTCTTATTAAAATTTTATCTCACTTCTCGTTTGTACTCTTTACCTTTCGTTTAATGTATATTTTACCTGTTTTTTTTTGTTTATTTTGTTGCGGAATATCGCATAATACTTTAGGTCAAATTTATATTGGTCATATCTGAATTCAAGGAAACATAATAATATAAAAATTCTTTCTAACTAATAATTAATTATAAATAAAGTATCTTCTACCGAAATATATTCTCTCCCTTTGTACTTTTTTCTCTTTATTCTTATATTTTTAAATATTAACTTTTTATCTAATGTGACATCCTTTAATATCCTTTATATCTTTATTAATGAATATTTGCAATTTTTTTATCTTTTTAATTAGTTTCCTTAGTAAGGGTTCATTAAGTTTAGTTCATCTGTATCGTAATGAATTGAATTTATTGTAAAGTTAAGCATTATTCATTCCTTATTAGTCTGCTGAGCTTCATTTTTTTCTACTTCTTATTATTAGGAATTATCTTTTATTTTTTAAGACGTAAGGTATTACGTTATATCTTGGTGTTTGGATGTGTGGAGTCCAAACAAGCTTTTTGTCGAGTAACAAATATTATAGTATTATAGTTTCATTTTCGCTTGATATCCCCTTCTTATTTTTTCGCGTCATGTCAATCTCTTCTCTTGGTATTCCTATAAAATGTCTTTCCCATGTTAATAATGTTCTTCTCTTTAACTACTCAGTCAAAATAACAGAATTCATACCGTTTGTGATTCTTACCAAAGATTTCTCGCCCTCATTTTATAGGGGTTTTTGGTTTTTTTATTCTGGACGGTTTTTTCCTCTGGAAAGTTTTTCCTCTGGACAGTTGATTTTACTGGGACCAAGAAGTTTTTTTTGTCCTAAACCGCAAGAACCTCAACCTCAAAAAAACTAAGTTTTTTAAAAAATGTATAACGTTTAATTTGAGTTTAATTTTCTTAACCCGAAAAAAAAGAAAGGAATATATCATAGTTTTTTTGTCAATTGTTTCTAATTCTATCAAAAAATCAACTTGACTGGCGTCCAAAATTTTTTTTTTATTTAATATTTTACTTCTGATTCTATTCGTGGAACGAACCCATAATATAATTTGAGTTTAATCACATGAATTATTTATTATCAACAAAATAAAGTATCATTTCATACACCTTCACGAATTCTTGCTAAAGATAAAAATCCAAAGGAAACAAGCTGCTAATATTTCTCACGCAGTATATTAGGGAATATGGACGATAGTAAATAAAGAAAGCCTTGAACGAAAAGTTATCCAAGTAATTAGAGCAATCACAAACTGTCTAAAAAGACAAAGCAATAAACAACAAAATCGATCTGGTGGAACAAGCACTTGGAACACCATAGAGGTGAAGTGCGTTGGCTATTTAACAAAGCCAAAACCAACCAAAACTGTACTTTAAACAAAGCTACACTTACACAGCATAATAAAGAACTACGTAAAGCTAAAAGACAGTCATGGAGAAGGTTCTGTAAGGAGAACAGAGGCTCAATAATCCACAAAGTGCTAGCTGAAGAAAATACTGCTAACCCTGTGGGATTTCTCAAAGAAGACGAATCTCTAGAAGAAAGTCTTAAATTACTCGAAAGACTTACACTTTCCGGCATCGACAATTTTAAAGGACTTAAAATCTGTTGCAGATGGTCATCAAATAGGCTAGCTTCAGAAATATCGAGACGGGTTACAAACAAATTTCAACCCTTTAAATCTGTTGGAATAGACGGGATACACCCAGTACTACTTCAAAAGAAACAGGAATTATTAATTCCATATCTTTGTCGCATCTTTAAGGTGATACACGCCAAAGTCTTGGCAATTGGTAAAAGTCACATATAAGGCACGTTCTTTTATTCACCGGTGGCTCCATTAATCCACTAACTGCGTTCATATATTTTTTGGTGAATTGCAGTTTGACGTAACCACGCGTTCATTTATTACAATTTTGTCAACCAAAATTGCAAACCATTCCACCGATGTATGGAGATGGTGGACGGGTTTGGTGGCTTCTGAAATGACAGCTTTAATGTCAAAAGTAAACAAATATATTGGAGTCGAAAATTGCTTGCTGAAGTTTAAATATAAATGGATGAATCATCATGAATTTCAACATATTTTACCAATAAATGGTTTTATATGCCAATAAATTAGTGCAAGCATTCAAGAAACTTGAGTACCATCAAAGAATCCTGAATGATTCTATCAGAAATGGAATGAACAGTGAACCCTGCTCCAGTACCACTACTCAGTCTGATGATAATGAAGAAACACTTGGTACTAGTGGTACAAATAGTGGTACTAATAATAAAGAAAAGTATATACAGTTCAAGTGGAATGATAGTTCAATAAAATTGTTATTGGACATACTTCTGGATTTGGAGATAAAGCATTTTCCATTCCAACTATAAGCTTGTAATTTCTAATAACCTAATAAGAACACAACCCAACATGTAAAACAAAAATTAATGTAATGTTAGTTGTCATTGTAACAGACGAACTGCGTTTTTTTATTATCACTGGTAACTCCAACAATTCTGTTCATCAAAGAATGACGTCACTTCCATCAATGATGAGTATATGGTGTAAAAAAGAACATGCCTTTATACCCAATATAAGAAAAACATATGATATATAACACTTAAAGCCTTCAGGCTAATTAGACTGACACCTTTTCTGTTAAACACCCTGGAACGATTAATTGATATATACATAAGATAGCAGATAATAAAGTAGAACCCTCTCAGTGCACGTCAATGCACATACCAACCAGGAATCTGAATAAAACTAGTCCTGGATGATCTTAATAGGCTTCTTGTCAGAATCCAAAGAAGATAAGGGTATGGCAATAACTACTTTCATCAAGCTCCATGACTGATGCCTTATCAGGACATGGATTACCAGCCGTTCTATCCCAGTGGGTCAAAACTAATCTAGAAAATAGGATAGTCTATTCTAGATGACGTTACGCCCATAGTTAGAGCAGGAAGGGGTTGTTAGCAAGGAGGAGTCTAATCGGCACTAATATGGGCAATACTAGTTGATTACTTATTGCAAAGGATAACATCCAAAGGTATTTATTGCTTAAGATATGTTGATGATATAGCGATCGTAGTCAGTATAAGATCAGCTAAGATCATATCAGGACTAGGAATGGCTGATCCAACATTTCTCATAGATCAGTTCCAAGCTAGTTCGGTACTAGCGTAATACTTAGTCCAAAGGAACAGTTCCAGTTCCTAGTCTAACTCGCTGTTGTCAGGGTCGAACTCGATTATATAACCCGACATTCAATTTCTTAACTCATTGGCGCTTTCGGACTGGAGTAGGAACTGGGATTCACCTTAGTCTAGACCACACCGCAGTCTCACAAAATATTTTTTTAGTTCTCGGTTCGGTTCTGGACTAGAACTCGTATTGGTTTCAAACATCGTTTGGGATCAGATCGACCAGTTCAAGTTACTGAACCTATTCCAAAGGATCAGTTCCAGTATCAATTAGCCATCTCTAATCAGGACGTTCCACAGAAATCTTAATATATATACTTGTCTTTGTGGCATTGCAAAGATAATAGTCAGGACATGAACCAATCGATGAAAGTTTAATGTTTGAAGAAGAAGTCACAGGCTAAAGAGTTCATCATAGAACTATCGCCACAGTCACAGAGTACCTACTAAGTCAGAACAGAAGAACTACGAGAATAATAGTTGGTCTTCTTACAAGGCACTGTAGGCTTAACAAACATATGAATAAAACAGTTCTGGAAGAGGAAACCATTAACAGGTTTTGGCAGGAAGAGGAGAAAACTAAAGAAGAACCAATATATATGTATATGCTGTAATCTACCTCTTTTAGATTACATTTCAGCATTTTTTTGTTATAATCTGAGTAATGACACATTTTTGAAAAATTGTGTCAATTTTCTAGTCTTTTTTTTTAATAATTTTTCTCTTTGTTATTTCTTTTTTACTTTCTATCAAATAAGTAACTCACTCTCAACCCCCTAATTGCAAGAAACCAAACAAAATTAGCACCGCTTCTCCCATTGCCTATTTGGACACGATATCAATTAATCACTCTACCAGATTCAATCAGGACATCTATAAAAAAAAACAAAACAAGGTTAACTTCCAATATCCGGCGCGATTTTTGTTAACCAGTTGTTAATTAAGAAGAAAGAACCCTTTGTGGGCATGTGTAGCAAGGAAATTAAATTTTATAAGAGATTTTTTTTTCTCCCTTTAGTCTCTACTCTGTAAAGTGGAAAATGTTGTCTTGATCTAGACCCAGTGGCGGAACAACGTTAAAATTAGTTACTTGAGTAAATATAATTTTAAGAATACAGAAATAATTATTTGTAGATTAAAAAATATATTTGGAAAAGAAATATATAGAGGAAATAAATAACGAAAAAGAAATTTTATCTTACCAATACACAAACAATAATCATAAAATTTGTTCAGTTATTTATAAAATATATTCTAGAATAATAAAAAAAAATGATACAATAAAAAAGGTCTCTTAAGGTCACTTATGACGTTACTGGCCTGAGATATGTGAAATATTATTGCATAGGCCCAACTGAAAATTAAAATTTTATAGAAATTGATACATAATCACTAACTAATTGTTTATTGGTAAAATCAATATTTATATTTATTTACATTATATTCTCTAAGCCTATGATGCCATCAAAAAAATCGTGAAATTCATATATTAGATATTTGATATAGTTTTTATTGTTAAATTCCGGGAAATCTGGATTTTCCTCTTAATTGATACGGTTTTAATATTTATATTTTAATGATAACTACAATTTTTCGGAATTTGGTACTTAATTACACTTTTTAATATTTTAAAATAAGAAAACAAATATCTGAAAACTTTCAAAAGAAAACGAAAAAAATATAAAAGAAATGGAAAAAAATCAAAATAAATCGAAAAAAAAAACGACAAATATCGAACAAATCAAAAGAAATCGAAAGAGATGGAAAAGAATCAAAAGAAATCGAAAAAAAATATAAAAGAAATGGAAAAAAATCAAAAAAAAACGAAAAAAAACCGACAAATATCGAACAAATCAAAAGAAATCGAAAGAGATGGAAAATAATCAAAAGAAATCGAAAAAAATATAAAAGAAATGGAAAAAAATCAAAATAAATCAAAAAAAAAAACGAAGAATATGAACAAAAATCGAAAGAAACAGAAAAAAATGACAAAAATCGAAAGAAATCGAAAACAATGAAAAGAAATTGAAAAAGTTTTAAAAAAATTTAAAGAAATTGAAAAAAAAACGAAAAAAATTTAAAAACATTGAAATAAATCGAAAAAAAAACGAAAAAAAACGAAAAAGTTCAACAAAAGTCCAAAGAGATCGAAAAAAATCGAACGAGATCGAAAGAAATCGACAAAAATAAGAAAAACCTAAAGGAATGTGAAAAAAAAAACAAAAAACAATAGAAAAAATTCGAAAATAACAAAAAAACATCAGAAAAATGAGAAAAAAAACGAAAACATCGAAGATTCAAAAAAAAAATCGGTGGATAGGAAAAAATTAGAAGTGCAAAGAAAAACATAGAACAATGAGAAAAAAATCAAAAAAATACAAAATATTGAAAAAATCAAAATAAAACATCAAAAGAATCAAGAATCAAAAGAAATCGAAAAAAATATGAAAGAAATGGAAAATAAATCAAAAGAAATCGAAAAAAAACCGAAAAATATTAACAAGAATCGAAAGAAACCGAAAAAAAAACCGAAAAAAAAATCGAAAAAATCAAAAGAAATCGAAAGACTTGGAAAGGAATCCAAAAATATATAAAAAAATGGCATAAATCAAAAGAAATCGAAAAAAAAAACCGAAAAAAACGACAAAAATCGAAAGAAATCGAAAACAATCAAAAGAAATCGAAAAGAAATTAATAAAGAAATCGAAAAAAAAACGACAAAAAATCAGAAAAATAAGAAAAAAAGTTAGAAAAACCTGAAGGAATTTGAAAAAAAAACCAAAAAACAATAGGAAAAATTCGAAAATAACAAAAAAACATCAGAAAAATGAGAAAAAAAAAAACGAAAAAATCGAAAAATCAAAAAAAAAATCGCTGGATCGGAAAAAATTAGAAGAGCAAAGAAAAAAAAATCAAAAAAGAAAATATTGAAAAAATCAGAATAAAACATAAAAAAATCAGTGAAAACGAGAAAAAGTTAGAAGAATTGAAAAAATCAGAAATAATCGAAAAAGAAACCAAAAACTATTGGAAAATATTGGAAAAAAATGAAGAATAAAATTGTAAAAAAATCGAAAAAAAGTCAAAAAAAATTGTAAAAAAAAAACGAAAAACGTAAAAATGCAAGAAATCGAAATATATAGCAAAAAACCGGAAATGTTGGACAAAATCATAAAGAACTACCAAAAACCGGAATAATTGTAAACAAAAGAAAAAATAAAAGAATAAACGAAACAATCGAAAGAATTGAAATAAATCGCAACAAAATCCCAAAAAAATGAGAAAAATATTAGAAAACAAATAAGAAACGAAACAATGACAAAAAGAAGGAAAACATAAAAACCATCGAAAAAATCAAAAAAAAAATCAGAAAAATCTCTTTCTATTAAATAATTATAAAATTATAAAAAATTAGAAAACGAAAGAAATAGATATAAAAAATGAGAAAAAATGAGAAAAGATTAGAAAAATAGAAAAACAAAATAAAAAGTAATACGGAACAAACGAAAATAATCAAAAAAAAATATAAAAAATCCAAAAAAAAAAGAAAAAAAAATCGCAAAAATCAGACAATTTGTTATAAAATTTGAATTTTAAAAAAATTTTCCCATACAAACCACTTTAATTTGTATGACGGGTACCGGAAGAGCCGGTCCGATCCTGCTCATTAATAATAAAAAATATAAATATGTACAAATATTTTAACACTATCAACAAAAATCGAAAGAAACCGGAAAAAACCGAAAAAAATCGAAAAAATTGACATGGAAAGCAATCAAAATAAATCGAAAAAAATTTAAAAAATATGGAAAAAATCAAAAGAAATGGAAAAAAACGACAAAAATCGAAAGAAATCGAAAACAATCAAAAGAAATCGGAAAAGTTATAAATAAATCAAAAGAAATTGAAAAAAAACGAAAAAAATTTACAAAAATTGAAAGAAATCGAAAAAAAACGACAAAAATCGAAAGAGATCGATAAAAATCGAGTGAGATCGAGAGAAATCGACAAAAATCAGAAAAATAAGAAAAAAGTCAGAAAAACCTGAAAAAGTTAGAAAATATTGAAAAAATCTGAACAAAACAAAAAAAATCAATGAAAAACGAGAAAAGATTAGAAGAATCGAAAACATCAGAAATAATCGAAATAGAAAAAAAAATCATTGGAAAATATTGGAAAAAAATGAAGAATAAAATTGTGAAAAATGGAAATAAATTGTAACAATATTCCAAAAAAATGGCAAAAAAATCGTAAAAAGTCAATAGAATAAAAAAAATTGAGAAAAAATCAGAAAAAAAAACAAAAAATCAGGAAAATGAGAAAAATCTCTTTCTATAAAATAATTATAAATTTATAAAAAATTAAAAAACCAAAGACAGAGAAATGAAAAAACAGAACAATGAGAAGCAATGAGAGAAGATTGGAAAAATAGAAAAACGAAATGAAAAATAATACGGAAAAAACAAAAATAATCAAAAAAATTATAAAAATTCTACTGACTGCGCCAGAAATAGATCGAAGATCAGTATTATTTTTTTTATTCTATTTTAAACTTTAAAAAAATATAAAATTATGTCTTAAACAAATGAATGTTGAATAAATAGTGAATATAAAATAAAATATAAAATTGTAAGATTATAAAAGTGAAAATTATATCAGAAACTACTTATATCTTCTTATATCTTGCTGTAACTTTTTATTTAAAAAATCAAATTCAATAATCAAATTGGTACTCACTGTGCCATCTATAAATGCGAACTAAGATTTAATAATTTGTCACTAATAACGTACGTCACTGCTAAAAGGTTTCTATCGAGGTACAATTTTATCCGAAAAAAAAATGGTCCTTCGAGATTAGAACGCGCAGGCAATGGACAAAAGGAAAGAGAATAGGAATAGGAAACCGGCAAAGGTTTCAACATAATTAATTAGAAGGACTCTGAACCTCTTCTTAAATATTTATAAAATGATGGTTGGATTAATCTTGTCTTTTTTATTAAAATTTTTGTTGACTAATAAATTTATTTTCTGCACGATTATCTTCTCTATCCTATTTTTCCTCGATCGTCGAAAATGATGTATATGAAAAGAACTTTTGCTATTATATTTTTACCCAAAAACTGCTAGTGGCGTCTTGTTCGCGTTCCAAAAAGGTGGTGAAAGAATCTTTACGACGTTTCTCAGACCATTTGGTCCATTTATCTGGCGGTATTTCAGACGAATTTCCATAACTGCTACGCACGACAAATAATTCAGAAGTTTTTGGATGTTTCAATGACTTTAGGATGCCGGTATTGGGGTGTTTTCGCGAAGTAATGCCCTTTTGCTTTTCAAATTATGTCGCCGTGGGATTTTTAATAGCGCATTTTCAAGCGCTAGGGGAAATAAAGAAATTTTTTAATATACTAATATTAGGATTTATTTAAGCAAAAAAAATATTTTATATAATAATAATAAGTTTTAGAGCATAAAATTTTCTACAACTTTCGTCTCAAGTTCTTTTCAGAATATCCAATAGTTGCGCCACTAGAGGGCGCGTAAAAAATGTACATGTATGTTTTCTGCAGTTTTTCTTGATTTTGAGGACAAACAATATACTTTAGTGCAAAATGTTGTAATACAAAGTTTTAGAGCATAAAATTCCCTATAACTTTTGTCTTAAGCATTTTCCAGAATATCCAATAGTTGCGCCACTAGAGGGCGTCTAAAAAATGTGCATGTATGTTTTCTCTAGTTTTTCTTGATTTTGAGGACAAATAATACACTTTAGTGCAAAATGTTATAGTACAAAGTTTTAGAGCATAAAATTCCCTATAACTTCTCTATTAAGCTTTTTCCAGAATATCCAATAATTGCGCCACTAGAAGGCGCGTAAAAAATGTGCATGTATGTTTTCTCTAGTTTTTCTTGATTTTGAGGACAAACAATATACTTTAGTGAAAAATGTTGTAGTACAAAGTTTTAGAGCATAAAATTTCCTATAACTTTTGTCTTAAGCTTTTTCCAGAATATCCAATAATTGCGCCACTAGAGGACGCGTAAAAAATGTGCATGTATGTTTTCTCTAGTTTTTCTTGATTTTGAGGACAAACAATATACTTTAGTGCAAAATGGTGTAGTACAAAGTTTTAGAGCATAAAATTCCCTATAACTTTTGTGTTAAGCTTTTTCCAGAATATCCAATAACTGCGCCACTAGAAGGCGCGTAAAAAATGTGCATGTATGTTTCTCTAGTTTTTCTTGATTTTGAGGACAAATAATACACTTTAGTGCAAAATATTATAGTACAAAGTTTTAGAGCATAAAATTCTCTACAACTCTTGTCTGAAACTTCTTCTAGAATTTCCAATAGTTGCGCCACTAGAGGGCGCGTAAAAAATTTACATGTATGTTTTCTGTAGTTTTTCTTGATTTTGAGGACAAACAATATACTTTAGTGCAAAATGTTGTAGTACAAAGTTTTAGAGCATAAACTTCCCTATAACTTTTGTCTTAAGCTTTTTCCAGAATATCCAATAATTGCGCCACTAGAGGGCGCGTAAAAAATGTGCATGTATGTTTTCTCTAGTTTTTCTTGATTTTAAGGACAAATAATACACTTTAGTGCAAAATGTTGTAGTACAAAGTTTTAGAGCATAAACTTCCCTATAACTTTTGTCTTAAGCTTTTTCCAGAATATCCAATAATTGCGCCACTAGAGGGCGCGTAAAAAATGTGCATGTATGTTTTCTCTAGTTTTTCTTGATTTTAAGGACAAATAATACACTTTAGTGCAAAATGTTATAATATAAAGTTCTAGAGCATAAAATTCTCTACAACTCTTGTCTGAAACTTCTTCTATAATTTCCAATAGTTGCACCACTAGAGGGCGCGTAAAAATGTGCATGTAGATTTTCTCTAGTTTTTCTTGATTTTGAGGACAAACAATGAATTTTAGTGCAAAATTTTCTGGTTCAAAGTTGTAAAGCATGAAATTTTCTTTAACTCTTATGTTTAACTTTTTATCGAATTCCTCATAGTTTCGCCGCTAGATGGCGAGAAAAATACACATTTATAATTTTCTATTTTTTTTTAAATTCTAGGTAAATTATGGTCTTTAGTGCAAAATTTTCCAGTGCAAAGTTGTAAAGCATAAAATTCCCTACAAGTATTGTATGAAAATTTTTCCCGAATTCCCAATAGTTTTCACACATGATTTTAGGAGATCCTAATTGTAGCAGTGTGATATACAAAATAATAAATATTCTCTACCGTCGAGCGGGGAAAGTTCTGGGGTTGACACAGCTGATTTTTTAATACACTCAAGTTTGCAACATAATCTAATACATTCAAAATTACTAATAAATAACCCTCTGATCCTGTGCTCTGTTAACTCCATAATCCCTAACATAGTTCGTCGGAAGTTCAACAGCCTGCGGAGCTTAAACTTTCCACTATCAATAGTGCGTAGATCCAGAAACCGCAGTCACATTATCAACTAAATGTAATAGTCGTGCGTGTCAAACTTTGGGGAATTAAACTCGTCTCCTATGACCCATTTAACATAATTACTCCTTCTATACAGGATATAAAGTGTACCAAGTTGTCTCTTTTTAGACGTCTCTTTGTCTTTATCCTTAGAGATAAGTAGTAATTATATTTTCCTGTAATCCGCATAATTTATTTATAGATTTAAAAAATAATTGTATACCTTTTAGATACGTAAATCAAATGTGTTTTTCGTATTCAAATATTGAAATGGAATAAAATTTATGTTCCCAATAATAAATATATCATTGAGATGTGCAGTATTTTGCGTCGTTTTTGCACCACATTTGTTATGTTTTCTATTTTATTTTAACCCCTAGCGCCGATAATTTATTTTCAGATCCGCCCTTTCGCCATAATTCTTTGAGAAAAAAGCTATTGGCATGATAATGCACGATAAAACACTGGACGGAAGAGTTGAAAGGGCGAAATTGGGGGGTGAAAGTTAAGGATTTTTTTTATTTCGATATCTGGATTTTTTTTATTTGAGCTTAAATATATTTAGATAATAAGTAAATTTGCCTAGAAATAATTCTATCATTTAACACTTTTACTAATTTAATATTTAAAAGGTCGCGATAATATTTTGACCATGACTGTACTTTTTATATCTCAACGCTTCTAAAAATATTTGCAATAGGGCAGAAATTTTACCAAATGATACTAAAATTATTCTCGAGGGACAACAGTTATTTTCTCACCCGTTTTCTTCACATTTTCGTTTTTAACCCCACTTTTTCCTCCTTTTTTTACCCATTTTTTTTCACACTTTTTTCACCACTTTTTTCTCAATTTTTCCCACTTTTTTTCTCCAGCTTTTTGCAATTTTTTCGCAATTTCTTTACACTTTTTTTATCCACTTGTGTATTTTGTCCCATTGCTTTTAGTCCTTTTTTACCCATTTTTTTCATACTTTTTTTCCATTTATTTCCCTACTCCAGTTTCCCCTTTTTTTTTCTGTTTTCCCCATTTTTTCATACTATTTTTCCCTTTTCTTCATACTCTGTCCTTTTATGTTCATTTTTTCCCTTTTCCCCATTTTTTTCCTTTTTCCACACTATTTTTTCCCACATTTTTTATACATTTTTGTATCACTTGTTTTTACCCACTTTTTTAAGGAGTAATTATTTTGATCCATTAGGAATTACTTTTCCTTTATATTTTTTCCCACTTTAATTTTTTCTCATTCTTGTTTCATACTTTTTTCACCATTTTTTTTCCTCAATTTTTTCCACTTTTAATTTTTTTTTCGTTACTTTTTTCTAATTTTTTCACAATTTTTTTACACTTTTTGCCCTACTTTTTTTCCACTTGTGTTTTTATCCCATTGCATTCCAACTTGTGGCTCTTTTTTACCCATTTTTTTCATACTCTTTTCGTACTTTTTTCCCTACTCCTGTTTCCCCTTTTTCCCTACTCCTGTTTCTCCTTTTTTTCTTTTTTCCCCATTTTTTTCGAACTATTTTTCACTTTTCTTGAAACTTTCTCCTTTTTCTTTCATTTTTTAAATTTTTTTCATTGTTTTTTTTTCCTTTGCTCCCATTTTTTTTCCTTTTTCCACACTATTTTTTACCCATTTTTTTAAGGTGTTAGTAATTATTTTAATTAATTAGGAATTATTTTTCCTTCCTATTTTTTCCCACTTTTATTTTTTCTCGCCTATTTTTTTCCTTTTTTCCCATATTTTCTCCCAGTTTTTTCCTCACTTTTTTCCTGTTTTCATTTCTCACCATTCTTCCCGTTTTTCTCCCATTTCTTCTCTTCATATTCTCTCCATTTCACTCATTTTTTTTCTTTTTTCCTTATTTTTGCCTTTTTCCCCATTTAATTCCTTTTTTCACACTGTTTTTACCACTTTTTATACTTCTTCCTATTTTTTCTCGCCTATTTTTCCATATTTCCCACATTTTTTTTGAAGTTTTTTCCTCACTTTTTTCTAGTTTTTCAAACTTATTTCATTTCTCACTAGCGTTTTTTGTCCCATTATTTTTCGTCTCTTTCTTCCAGTTTTTCATCCATTTCTTCCCATTTTTCTTCACATTTTTTCTCTTTTTATTCCCCTCCTTTTTTACCACTATTGTTTCCACTTTTTCTCCTTTTTTCTCGCCTTTTTCATTATTTTTTCTTACCGTTTTCATTCTTTTTTCTCACACTTTTTTCTTTTTCCCCATTTTCTCCCTTTTTCCCATTTTTCCAACATTTTTGTCCTACTTTTTTCAATTTAATGAATTGGGAAATCGAGCGAAGCGAGATTCTCGTAGTAATTATTTTCCCCACTATTTTTCCCCATTTTTTTCGTACATTTTTGCCTACATTTTATTTCCACTTTTTGCCATTTTTGGGAGTGGGAAAATCGAGCAAAGCGAGATTCTCGTAGTAATTATTTTCGCCACTGTTTTCCCCCTTTTTTTTCCTACATTTTTGCCTACATTTTTTTCCACTTTTTCCCATTTTGTAAAGTCTAAAACCGAACAAAACGAAGTTCTTCTCGTAGTATTTTTTCTACTTTTTTCCCTCTTTTTGCCCACTTTTTCCCACATTTATTCTTTTTTTCTACTTTTTTTCAATTTTTCCCCACTTTTTTTACACTGTTTTACATACTTATTTTTTTCCACTTGTGTTGTTTGCCTCATTACTTTTCCCCCTTTTTGCCCCTTTTTCCAATTTTTTCATATTTTTTTCCACTTTTTTCCCTACTTTCTCGTTTTTCCCCATTTTCCTTTTTTCCACATTTTTTCTTTTCCTTCACTATTTTTTCCCACATTTTCTATACCTTTTTTTACTTTTTTTTCCACTTTTTTAGAAAGCGAGGATCTTAGTAATTTTTTAATTATTTAAGAATTATTTTGATCCCTGTTTTTTTTTCCACATTTTTTCCCAGTTTTTTATATTTTTCCAATTTTTTCCTTTCCTGTTTTTCCTCACTTTTCTGTACTTTTTTTCCATGTCCCATTACTTTTCCCCCTTTTTGTATTTTTTTCCTCATTCTTTTCTTTTCCCAATTTGTTTCCTTTTTCTTCCTTTTTGCTTCATTTTTTTTTCTTTCCTTTTGTGTACTTTTTTTTTCACTTGTTTTTTCTCACTTTTTTGTAGAGATTAGGAAAAACAAAGCGAAGCGAGGTCGTTAGTAAATTTTTGCAATTAATTAAGAATTATTTTCCTCCCTACTTTTTTCCACTTTTGTTTTACCACCTATTTTTCCCAGTTTTCTCCTTTTCCCCACATTTTTTCCCAGTTTTTTCTTTACTTTTTTCCTAGTTTTTTCTGCTTTTCCTCACTTTTTCCCAACTTTTTGTTTCACTTTTTTTCTATACTTTGTTCTTTTCCCACTTGTGTTGTTGCTCCATTTCATTTCTCCCTTTTCTCTTTTTTTCTTCCCTTTCTTTCATATATTCGTTTTCTCTTTTTATTCCCACCCACTATTTGTTTTCACTTTTTCTCCCTTTTTCTCACCTTTTTCAATTTTAGTTTAATTTTTTCTTTTTTTTTTCTTACTTTTTTATCACTTTTATTCTTCCTCTCTTTCCCTTTTCTCCATTGTTTTCTCCCCAACGTTTTTTTCCCACTTTTGTTTTCTTTTGCCTCATTTTTACCCCTTTTTTCCTTAACTTTTGCCTACATTTTATTTCCACTTTTTTCCCATTTCAGGAATTGGGGGAAACCGAGCGGAGCGAGGCTCATCTTATAGAAATTATTTTTTTCCTCACTCACTTTACTCCCTATTTTTTTCTCACTTGTGTTTTTTTGCTCCATTACTTTTCATCCCCTTTTTTCCGGAGCGAGGTTCATCTTATAGAAATTATTTTTTCCCCATTTTTTTTCCTCACTCACTTTACTCCCTATTTTTTTCTCACTTGTGTTTTTTTGCTCCATTACTTTTCATCCCCTTTTTTCCTTTTTTCCTCACTTTACTTCCCATATTATTTTCTATATTTTTTCCTACTTTTTTTTAAATTTTTTACCAGTCTCAAACTTTTTTCTTTCTATTTTTTCCCTTTTAGGTAGATTTAACCTAGATCAAGGGGTGGAAACTGTAGGGGTTGAAACTTTTAGATAATTAATATCTTCCGTAATATTCAAAATATCGTGTCGCGACCTTAACTGGTGCATTTCAGAATGTTTTTTCAATAACTTTTGACTGAATTTTTTTTTGATTCAAGGGGTTGGAGGTGGGGGTGGAAATTTTTAAGTTTTTTAAAGTGCGTCATGTGGGGTATCGTTAGAAAGCACTCGTTGAATGTAGTAACAACCGATGACTTGTTTTTTGATATTTAAGAATTTTCGAAAATGTATTCTTTCTCTTTTTTTCTTTTGTTTTTTAATACGGTTCTTTCTGTCAATTGTCGTTAAAATCTGAGTAATGACACATTTTTGAAACAATAAGATCACCTTCCATTTTTTCTTGTCAATTTTTTTTCTCTCTGTGATTTTAGGGAACCATCTTGTTTCTTTTTATATTTTGCTTAATTTTTCCATTTTCAATGACGATTTTACAAAATGTGACCCTGTCTTTTTTAACTTCAGTTCTGCGTTGCGTAAATTCTAAGCCACAACTTCCTTATTTAGCATTTTCGTTAAAAGTTGATAAATAGCACGTGACAAGTAGCAACTCGCAACATCATGAAATTCATATCGTACTCAAGAAATCTCAGAAGAACCGAAGTGTTAAGGAAAACACGTAGCCGAAGATGTCTAAAAAGATTATGATTAATTTTCTGTCAAAAGTTATACAAGATATAAATCTTTGCAAAGTTGAAAGTTGCTATGACGGTGTGTGCTCAGATATTGTCCCTGAAGCTGAAAACTTTTCAGATAATTTTTTTCTATTCTATAACAAAATATAACTAGTATATAAAATTTATGAGACAAGTATCACCTGATGAACCTTAAACGTATTAATCTTCTTAAAAAAAAAAAGACAGCACCGAATTTAATTCATTATCGTGGATATGATTCCGGCAACGGGAACCAACCGACGGTGGAAAACTTTAAATGAAAACCACAGTTTCCAACGTTTCCCTATCGGACAGATCTTCGAAAACTTTAATTAACTTCATCTCTTTTCAGACGAAAA
Organism: Neocrepidodera transversa; assembly: GCA_963243735.1. Taxonomy (NCBI): domain Eukaryota; kingdom Metazoa; phylum Arthropoda; class Insecta; order Coleoptera; family Chrysomelidae; genus Neocrepidodera; species Neocrepidodera transversa. The sequence goes on from OY725353.1 coordinate 4,012,554, forward strand.
TGAATTTTGCGGCCATTATTCCAATTTAGAGCAAAGTTGCAAGAACCGAGTCTACAGATAAGGTTAATGTTGTTTGTCTCTTGTGCTTTGACGCTCTCTTAAATATTGGTTTTTCAAGAATAAGATATATTTGTTTTATATCTTGATAATTTATGTGATTTTTTTTTAAATTTCTAAACATAAATTCAACTTCATTAATATCAATTTCCGATTCAATTAAAATTGCAATAGTAACAGTGTTGCATGCAAACCAAAACTCAACATGACGTAATAATAAAGTCTAACTTTGTTTAAAAAAATACGACTAGAAATGTAAAGGAAAATCTAAAGTCTGCACGCATTTTGGCCCTTTCATAGAGACTCGTCACGACCCCTTTTCGCTTTGCAACAAATCCAATTTGAGGCCAATCAAAAGCTGTCAGTCACACGTCACGCGACAGCTCAGAGATAACCTCAAAGTGCAATGGCGTGCTAGTCAAATTAGTTTTTTTTTTCTATGTAAATTATTTTTCGATATTCACATTTTAGCTCTATCTCCTAAACCAACACCAAACAGTTATTTTCACCTTTGGAACAAAGCCTTTTAGATATTCCACTCTCACCGTCTTACTAAATAAACATTACGTTTAGATATGCGGATAACTATCAGCGACCCTAAGGGAAGGCGTTAGGGTGCACCTAAACAGGTCCGTATTCCAGATAATTATATTATAATGCAATCTTTGTTCAATTTTACATCAAGTAAAAATTGCTAATAGGAATATGTTATCAAATATTTTAAAACTTGGTTAATGCTATATAAGAGATAATAAACATGACTTTTAGTTAAATTTTTTTCAATTTTTTTAATAAAGAATTATTAGCTTGAGCTGAAGTAAAGACTTCCATATTAAAAAACAAAAAAACTTCATTGTTTCATTGTTCAATAATAACAAATTCTTCATAAAAGTTTTAAGAGGTATAACACTAATATTTGCACCTGTATCCACTACAAATTTTAATGTTCTACATATAATTTCCTGGAATGGACTTACCAAGCTATCCTCATCACTACTTTGCTCAACATTTCGTATATTTTTAACTCGGCAAAGAGCTGCAAAATGGTTCTCTGGGCCTTCCAGCGGTACATGTTTTGTTTGGCATCTTAAAAATTTAAAAATCTTATCAGCATTGTAGTTGTTCTTTATGGGTTTTTTCTGGTATGTTTTAGTATTTATTTTCTTGAAATTGTAGACTCTACTTTGCTCTGAAGTACGATAGAAGTTTATTACTTTATCATCTGTGAGATCATTAATACATAACAAGGCTTCTCTAGTGATTAGGTCATTAATACCCATAATAATTCTATCTCTTAGAGCTTTTGCTTCATGCTAAAATTTCCATTTTGAACTTGTAAATCAAAGTCTGGTGATAGTTTAGGAACCCAGCTGAAACTGCACATGTTACTCCAGATATGTTGTAACGCATTTCGGTCGTTACCGGTCACTTTGGTGCCTTAGTCCAGGCTTCGCATTGTCTCGGGAGTAATCTTCCGTTTATAGTATGAAGGCCACTGCACGGGCAGCTTCAGTAGAGAAATAATCGTATGGTATCGACAAGACACTTAGTTACCAGAAGGGCGGTTTTTGCTTGCCCTACTGTTTTGAGTACCTGGGTATTAGCTGCTGGAATAAAATAATAAGATTCAATAAATTGTAACAAAGTTACTTTTTTCTGTATTATTTAAAATATATAAATTAAATCGCGCACGGCACTGGAGTAAAATTAAATTAAAATTGTGAATAAAAGACCAGTCGTACCAGTTGAACCGTCGTCAGGCAGATGGAGACACTCTCGTCTCTGCTTCTTAGATGCCGAAGTTCGTATCGAGTAGGACAATTCATACCGTTGTCGGCAGCTGCAGAGGCAGCGAGAAGCCAGCCTTGCTGTGGCCGTCTCAATTGGAACAGCAGTGCAGTCCGTCGACCTTTAGAGATAGGTCAAGCTGAAGCCAAGTTCAAGTTGTACCGGAGTCTAGAACCGTCAGTCCGACTACACCACGCCGCCAAGCCAATCGTCCGTTACACACCTTTTCTCCGCCGGATTTTATGGGTAATAAATAAAAGTTTTATTTATTATTATTTGTTTCTGTTTTAACATCCTAGCAGCTAATACCCAGGTTACTGAACCAAGTAGGGCAAGTAAAGACTGCCCTTCTGGCCGCCAGTGATTTTGGTCGATACCATAACGACCCCTGGAATATTTCTTTCTCCACTGACGCTGCCCGTGCAGTGGCCTTCACACTCTAAACGGAAGGTGGCGCCCGAGGCAATCCGAAACCTGGACTAAGGCGCCAAAGTGACCCGCAACGACCGAAGTGTCGTCGCAAAATAAAACTTTTATTTTTGCCAAAATTCCGGAGAAGAAAAAGGTATGCAACGGTTCTTTTCTAGGACGATACAGGCACGTATTGAAGGCTGGCGTAGTAATCTGATGACGGTTCTGAACTGCGATTGTAATTGAACTTGGGTGCAGCTTGACCTATCTCTAAAGATCGCTTCGGGCTGCCACTGCAGCTAACTTGATCGACTCCGTCTGCCGTATACCATAAGGTCGGTTGGGTATGCAAAACAAATTCGCAAGTGATTCCATCTTTGTGCGGGGATTTACAACTTTTAAGTTAATTCTAGAGTGCTGTGTTTATTTATATATTTTAATTATAACGGAAAAGAGTAATTTTATTATAATGTGTTTAACCTCAAATGACCTCAAACTTAGGTTTGGCACTATTATCTTATGTACTTGTGAATTTAATCGGACTATCTTAATAATGGTTTTTATGACTGCATCATGTTTAATTTATTATTGTTATGTGAACTATAAGTTTATTATAATAACTAGTACATGTATATAATCATCTGTCTTAACCAGGAATGGTTTGACATGATATTTAAGGGGCTGAAAATGTTGCACACTTATTGGTGCGTTTGTTAGATATAATGAGAGAAATATATCAGAGTACATTTAAATACGGATGAACGCATAGACGGACAGACGTGCAGATGCATAGACGAACGAATGCTTAAACAAACGAACAAACGAACGTATAGACGTACGAACGCTTAGACGTACAGGAACGCTTAGACGTACAGACGAACGAACGAATGGACAGACGTATAGACGCACAGACAGATAAATGTAGTGTAAATCTGAAGCTAATTGTTTACCGGATCACAGATTATTTGTGATAAAGTGAAAAAAGATCCAGTCATCGGTTATTCTTCATCTTTACCGATTTTAGTGTTTTTTATTTATTTTTCACTTATTTATTTACTGTTATTGACTTTCATTATTTTAGATTTTTCTTCATAGTGTTGTTTTTCATCAAGCCTTCTGTCATCTGTCATTTCTTCTTCTTTTTAAACTGTCAACGACTTCGCGCCATAATTTTTACTGTTTTATTATAGCTTTTTTTCTTATTTATTGACTGTTATTGACTTTGATTCTTTTCAATTTTTTCATTTATGTTGCATTTTCCAACCTGTCATTTCTTTTTCTTCTTCTTTTTAAGTTGTCAACGGCTTCCCGCCACAATTTTTAGCGTTTTATTATTATAACTTTGATTATTTTTCTCTCAATTATTAAACTATATATTTAATAGTAATTATTATAGACTAATTTTTTTTTGATTTTTGATTATAATATAGTTTTTCCCTTGCGCCTTCTGTCATCTGTCATTCTTCTTTTTTCTTTTCCGACCTTAATTTTTTATAACTTTTCTCTAGTAATTATTTTCTCTTATTTATATACCCTCCTTCACTACCACTATCAGCCTCCCTCTCTAACCCTTCTCTACGACACCTCTCTACCCCACCTCTCTACCTCTTCCCCATCACTCAGCCATCTCCCGCCATCTTGAAAAAAAAGTGCTAAAATAATTGTTCTAAGAGGGTAAGAAGATAATAATAATAATAATAATAATAATAATAATAATAATAATAATAATGATAATACTCGCCCTACATTTCCCCCTCTTAAGAGTGAACCCCTAAATCCAAATGAGCGACTTACTGAGGATTGATGGTCATTTGGTTATAGGTGTAGGAAAACCCGGAAAACCTCATCACCATCATTTAAACTACCTTTATAGTTGAAGATTTTTGAAAAAACATTAAAAAATATAAAATATATAAAAACCAGACTAACGCCATATAAAAGAAAATAAATAATACTGCTATTGCGAATTTTTTCAATTTTTTTAAAAAAGAATTGTTAACTCGAGGAAAGCGACAGACTAGTATAACGCTCTTTGCGTCGTCAAGCCAAGGTTTCGGATTGCTTCTGGTGCCATCTTCCGTTTATAGTCTGAATGCCACTTGCACGGGCAGCTTCAGTGGGGAAATAAATAATCCAGGAGACATTATGGTCTCGACCAATCCCGTGTCGGCCTGTAGGGCAGACTCTACTTGCCCCCTTAGACTCAGTTCCGGAGAATCTGAGTATTAGCTGCTAAATAAAATTCATTAAACCAAAATAACTGTTTATTTAATACCAATTTTGCAATTTTCGAAATCCGGCTAAGAAGAATGTACAACACTGACGTATCAGATGGTACAGGCCCGGCTTGTAGGCTGGTGGTACGGGGGATAGACGGTTCCGGTTATAATTGAACTTGGCTTAGGCTTGACCTGTCTCTTAAGGACCCTGGATGGGTCTGGACTGGTTCCCGGCTTAATCTCCGACTACTGCTGTAACTCGGACTTCAGGCTGCCACTGCAGCTAACTGATCGACTGCCATACAGCTGGGTATTCGAAACAAGTACTCGAATGACTTCATCTCTCGGCGTGGATTACAACTTTCACATAATTTTAAAGTACTTCTAAATCCAGTCCTGTGCGTGATTTAATTTAAATATCACGGAACGTAACTTCGTTACACTAGTGTATTAAAAAACGGAAACCATTATTTTAGTCTCTTCCTGCTATCACGTTTATAGTTTTTATTGTAAAATTCTGAAAAAATTAGAGTTTATAGATTATTTCATTTTCTTTCACACAACTCTAAATTGTAGTTGATAATTTGTATAGATTGTTTGTTACTTGGGTACGTAGATATGAAAGTAAAAAATTTAAATTAAATATTACTTCTAAGAAAAAAAATTAAATAATGCTATTGTTTAATATTTTATGAAAACCACAATATATTAACTTTCTCTTTATAAATTATGAAGTCTGATCTATAATTTTCAGACCTATTTTGGATACTTGATGCTTAATTTAAAAATGTGAAAGTCCGTACCTGTATAAAAATGACCCTTTGCTTTCACGACGCATTTAGCACCTCATTGACAGGTCGGTCACGTGACACGTGGCTTGTAGACGACGTCTAAGTTGTCTATACGAGCACCTGCACCAGTATTAGTTATGCGGAACAGAAATCTCTGATGATGGAGATGGCGATCGATAGGGAATATTAAGTAAAATTATAGTTAGTATATGAACCCACAGACTAACGAGTTTTTGTTGTCTATAGTAGAAATTAGAATAACAAGTTTTTCTCGGCAAAAACTACTCCACTTCAAATAAGGATGTATATTCCCGAATAAGTAAATCATTAGCCGAACAGGAAGGATCTTTATAGGCTTAGATCAGGATAACGATTAGGGAATGATGGATTGAAGTGGGATTTTTTTGAAGATCAGTTTCGAATGACTCGGGTTTTTGGGAGACGGAAGCCGATGCTTTTTTTGTCGATAATTGACTTACGATCAAAAATACATTTTCAAACTTGGAAAAAAACATGACGAAAATATATGTTATACAATTTATAAATAAATAGGAATATATTTTTATTTATATAATAATTTTATTAAATAATAAATACTTGGTTTAAATTAATTAATCTACCTTTTTTGTAATCAGATTAGTCCAATCTTCCGTTTAAATACATTTTCAGATTTTCATTAACAGTTGCTGTCATTGTTATTAAAACACATGTTCTTGGAAAATCTTATTTGTCCGCAAATGTGTGTCGCGTAAACAGCGGGCGCGTTGTTACGTTTAATAACTTTTAATAGGGTTATTTTCCGAGATATTAAAAGGTCCCTTACATGCAGATATTGCCAGCAGAAAATGGAAATAACGTATGTCGCTTTACAGAGGCGGAGAACAAATATTTACATAATAGAATATTATAGACTAATCCTTTGTTTGCAAATATTTCCCCACTCTTTTTTCCCTCCTTTTTTACTGTTTCCTTTAGTAATAAATCTTTTTTCCCACACTCTTTTTTCCCTTACTTTTTACTTTCCCGACCTACCTCCTAGAAGGGAAAGTATTGTGAACGAGCTAAAAAAAAAAATCGAGATAAAAACGGAAATATCCATTTTCGGATTCCCTGAGACGATTAAGACCATTTCCGGATGGAAGTCTGTCTGTCTGTCTGTGTGTGTATGTGTGTGTGTGTGTATTCTTCCACGATAGAGGCCACACGTTTAATCCGATTGAGCTGAAATTTTTTATAGGGGTTTGAGTTACCCGTTGCAAGAATACATTAGTTTTTGTACGATATCTGTCAAATGGAAGTACCACTATCAAAAAATGACAGATGCAATATGTCACGAAATTGGACATGCAATATGTCATTTAAAAGCCCTAGAAAAACTCTATTCAGAACAGTTAAAATTATTTCTCCAACTGTCACCTGTCAAAAATAAAAAAATGTCAAAATTTGAAACTTCAGCATAAAACATCTGAAGGAGTATTAATCCGATTGAGCTGAAATTTGGTATATGGATTTGGGTTATCTGTCGGAAGAACCCGTTAGTTTTTGTACGAGATCTGTCAAACGGAAGTATCACTATCAAAAAATGACAGATGCAATATGTCACGGAATTTGACTTAAAATATGTCATTTGAAAGCTCTTGAAAAACTCTATTCAGAACACTCAAAATAATTTTTCCAACTGTCACCTGTCAAAAATAAAAAATGTCAAAAGTTGAAACTTTAACATTAAATATCTGAAAAAGTGTTCGTGGATACTCGTCGGGAAAGTTTTGGGGCGACACAACCGATTTTTTACTGTTTTCTTTATGCTTCAAACTATTTTGTTCCCAACTTTTTTCCACTTTTTCCTCCATTATTTTTTCTCTTATTTTTTGCTGTTTTCTTTGCTTTGAACTTTGTTTTTAAACCATTTTTCCCCACTTTTTTCCTCTACTTTTTTATGCTTTGTACCACTTGAAGATTGGATCCTGGTACCCAGGAGAAATACCACAAAAGAGAAACGAACTAAGCTTAATATTAGAAAGAGAAGAAATATATATTAAGGCACTACAAGAGACAAACTTGACGCATAACAGCATGCTAAGATTCCTAAACTACATAACCTAGAGAAACGACATAAGAGTTAACACAGGAGAAACCACTCTACTGGTTCTAACAGGGATCGACCACTATCACAAGGCACACTATAGCGGAATAATTTCGCTGGAATCTAGAACGATACTAGTGAACGCAGCCTTCGGAGAAGTACTTAAGACCAGCAGACCAGCTGTATGACGCCAAACTGAAATAGCATAAACACTAACAGAATTGGAAGAAGACTAATTAATCTAGACGCGCAAGATCCAAAATTGCGAACAATAGGATCGCCTAGACCAACACACTTTCCATCCACCTTAAGAGGTGCTAGAGATGAAAAATATCGACGTTCCATACGAAATAACAAACTGAGAAGAAGGACATGAATACGAACCAATAATCCTCAGTCTAGGAGATGGTAAAGAATTATAACCTATTAAAAAAATAAAATCTAGCTGGATAAAATTCAAAACAATTACAGGGCAGACGAGAGGACCTGTCCCAATAATCATAACAACTATATTACAAAACGCACTGAACAGAAGTTCAAACGAATTTATATCAAAGAGGTATACGACATTCTGGTAATACCACCACAAAATGATCTGATAAACAACGAAACAGACAAAGAAAAAGGGCACATAGGGGTAGAAGATAAGAAGATAAAAGAGAAGCTAACAGAATTGGAGAACAAGTCAAAGAACAATTAAAAACACACAAAGACAAACATTGCAATATCCATATCAACGAGCTAGATCCACAAAATCCAGGGATATGGAACATCACAAAATTACTACGATCTAACAGAAGACCTGTCACTTTACTACACTGAATAAACAGTATTTCGGCGAATTCGTTCAGGTTTCAGGTTTCCTCTGGCGCCACCTTCTGTTTATAATATGAAGGCGACTTGCACGGGTAGCGTCAGTGGAGAAAAAATACTCCAGGGGTCGTTTATGATATCGACCAATGCGTTTTCGGTCAGTAGGGCAGGCTTTACTTGCTCCACTGGATTGAGTGCCTGGGCTGGGTAGAGGTGGAGAAATATCGATAGTCGCCACTATCGATAGTTATCGATAATCAAAATCACGACTATCGACAACTATCGATTTCTTCATAATATAATAAAATTTACTATTAGCTTTATACAAAATTTAAAACAAAAAATATTAAGTAAAAATCCAGTGATTCTTATTTATAAACATCAGCATATTGACGTTTTTCGCCTTAGTTCTTAGCTGTTGTTAAAATTATAGATAATCACGACATCTATCGTAGTTTGATAGGTACCAACCGAACATAGCCACTTACTGTCTTTGTTTATTGGCTATCTTTCCCTTTTTTTAGACTTTGTTGTTAAAAAGTTATTGATTTTACAAAAAATTACTCCATACACTTTTCCTTTCTACCGAAATTCGTACACACAGTAGAGATGTTCGATACATATCGATATTCTAGAGTATCGTTACTTTGAGCAAAAATTACTAGTCTTTGCTTTGAGTGTCGCTACTCGATATTTTGTATCGATACTTTTAGCACGATACAGGGTATCGATACGCAAATACTTAATATCAATATCGTATCGAAAATTAAAATAGCTATGTTTTTATGTAACACTATTTTCATAAAAAATATAATGTTGGTAGTTAAAAAAATTTTTTTGGATACTTTTAAAATTCATTGTGTGCCTCTAGTTGTCCTATAAATTATTACTTATTTTATTGGCGAAAAAATGGTTCCTTTTTAAAATAATCAATTATTTTTTCAAATTTTATATCAAAATTATCGAATGGAACAGTCCAAATTTTAAGAAAAACTGAAAACCCAACAATTTTAATCATTCGATATTTTGGATCGATACTTTGAATACCGATATTATATTATATCGATATTGAACATTTCGATACGTATTGGTACTGAGTATCGATAATTTTTAGAATATCTCTAACACACAGTATTTATATTTTCATTTTCTCCGTTTTCATAGTTGAGAAGTGTAGGTGATTCCCTCCCTAGTCGCTAGTGCAATCTGTTTTTAATATCTCTGAACTTAACGTGGTGAACAGAATCCTATAATTAAATCTTGTAAACTATGTTGGTTTTCGCTAGATGTCACTTGAAAGTATTCGATTGAAATAGGATATTTTTTTGCATATTATATTGGAGTATTAGGACCGAAGAAATGAAATCCGATATTTGTTTATTTCTTGTTTTCAAAATTAAAATCTAAAACTATCGATATAAATCGATGGCGTTAAAAACTATCGATAATTTTCGATAGTCCAGACTATCGATAGTTATCGACAGTGCTATCGATATTTTTCCACCTCTATGCCTGAGTATTCGCTGCGTTGCTGGTGATGCTCGTAATTATAAAAAATAAGAAAGAAATGAATAGGTAAATAAAAATCCAAATAGTATGGTAAACAGCTTTATTAATTAAATAACCAAAATGATAAAGGTGGCGGAAAGAGGGACGAGGGAGGGCTTGTAACAAATTTTAATATCAAAGCAATATCTACTCTATTATTCCTACAATGTAACCGAAACTAGAGGTTTGGCGTGATTTCACTTTTGGTGAATTTATCACTGTTCTTTAATCGGAACCGGAGCAGAATAAAGCAAAATATACACAGTGATTTTTTGGTTTGGACTACTATATATGGGCTTTTTTATTTTTCAATTCATTTGGATTTTGTAGGTGTAATTCAATTACTTACATTTTTATATTCACACGAGAGCTTTTTTTATCGAAGTAAACATGACATTTTAATAAAATTTACGAGTCCGTACGTTGATTTTTTTCTGTTTTACAGTTTTAACTGAGACAGCGACACGACAGCACATGAGTGACTAGCTAAGCACGTAAGTAGTGATTGCGCAGTCACAGTTAGGTCAGCAGTGTCGCTGGTCGCGTAATCTGCTATGTACACTACTCATATACCATACTAGAACGAAAAAGAATAATAGGAACAGGAAGTGTCATTTCATTTGGGACAGAAACTAATACGACCAAAGCTGTCACTGCTACGGAATGGAGCTGTGCTTTTTCCAGAGCAGTCACAGTGAGCTAAAGTTCCTCTAAAATACTGTTACCCAACACCTCCAACCGAAACCACCCCGAAGCCACCAGAGTGTACTCTTGTCGTTTCAAAAACCGTAATAACAAGAGAAACCAACCAGTACATAAGACCGGGCGTCTCTGTAGTCATCTATGAGCAAGTTCAGAGCGGACTGGCAAGAATATTTTAAATCGCGGTATACCTTACTGTTTGTGGTGTCTAAGCGGCACATGCGCAAGTGTTTCCATCGTTCGGACGGAGTGTGAACTTTCTACACGGATCGCGTTTGACCCTATATTCGGAGGAAGGTCGCGGTGTTTATTATATTTTTCGTCAGCATAAACTACTCTTGTTGTGACAGCGCGTTCTTCGCCTGTTGCTTTTGCTATCTGTTTTGAAGCCAAAATGTTGTGATTTTTTTGAACTATGCTAATTCCGGTTTCATAAATGTTAAAAATACAATGATCAGGTATATTCAGTTTTGTTTGGATAGTTTTTAGTTGATCAAAAAATAGATTCACTTTGGGTAGCGTTAAAAGCTGTTATTCGATTGAGTGAAGAAGCTTCTGGAATTGGTAAACTTACAGAATGATGTCGAGACATAAAGTCATAATACCAGTCTTTGCGTGCTAGCTGGATTTCTTTATTAAAAATGTGCTTTAGTTTAGCTTCAGCAAATCGAAAATCGATTCTACGTAATGAATTTGGTGTTATTCCATAAAAATACTTGCAGCAATCAAGTAGGTATTTTGTCTTGTTCTTTACTAACCGACCATTTTTAAGTATCTTGAATAGTTGTTTGATTAATGTATTGTTATTGAGTATTATGTAGCAATTTTGTCCAATGTGAACATTTTACTCTTGACATGGCGAAGTACTTCAATTTAGTATTTTGGTTCAGTTTTTCTTATGTAATGTGGTTGAGATAGGTTGGCCATCGAATCTAATAACCGGGTTGCGGTTAAGAGAGAAATTTGAAAATACTATATATTTAGTTGTTTCTTGAAATCTGTAGTTTATTGCTGGTAGCCCAAAGTTGTACAATTCTCATACAAGCTGCTGAGGTATGTTCGAGTTAATCACAATGGTGATTGTAAAATCCTCTGCATAAGTATTCACTTTGGCATCATCAGGCCATGTCGCGGCAAATAGAGCATCCATAATAATATTCCATAGCGTAGGTCCTAATACCGATCCCTGAGGACAGCCTTTAGTCAGATGTTTGAAGACTTCAGTGTAGTTAGTCTTATAATAGACTTACCTGTCTATTAGATAACTTCTAATTATGCATATTCTTGCGGTGTAGTTGCGTAATCAGGCTGGGCCACTAAAAGTTATCGAATGCTCCAAAAATGTTTATGAATATAGAACGACAATGTTTTGTAGCGCTTCTGATATGATCTGTTATCTTCATCAATGCCGAAACTGTTGATTTCCTTGGTCTCAAACCATATTGGGAATGGTGAAACAGTATCCTGTCTGATATATCCAAAGTCATAAAATTTAAAATGATTCGCTCATAAATCTTCCCTAGCTCGGAAAGCAAACTAATAGGTCTGAATGATTTGGGGTCCATGAGATCCTTGTCTGGACTTTTGAGAATAACGACGAGCTTTCCCTTCTTCCAACATGTAGGAAAGTATCTAAATTTTATACATGCATCGTATAGTTTAAAGAGCTGACTTTTAGAGGTAATAACGCGTCCGTGTATTCCATCAGGTGCGGGAGCTTTAAAAGGCGAAATCCTAGAAACGGATTCCGCCAGTTGTAATTCATTAAATTTTATCTTTAAACTATCTGAAGGCATAAATATATCTAAAATTTCATTTAAGGTATCTTCCTGTGCAATTGTAGTGCGTATTACGCTGTGTTGCCCAAGAGTCGTTGGCTAATTGGTCTTATAAAAAGTTTCGCCACGAATTAGTTTTTGCAATCAGACAGTAGCACTAGTGGTAATTAAGAAAGGGGTAATTTGAAATGATCCCAATTGTCTGAATATAAATCAAAATCGCCGCCATACTCAACAGTATTTTGCGTGAACTTCAAATCACATGGTGTTGGAAAATAGATAGTACGTGTATGATAATAACAAAATATGGTGTCTTTAAACTCAAAAATCTGATACACACGATAAAAATTATAACAAAAAGGCAAAAACTTTTACTGTCCCGTACACACTGGGGGGCACTGGTTGCGACTGTTGAACAGGTGTGAGGCAGTGTAGCTGTTTCCAATTAGCCGCATTTATCAATTCCCCACGCTCCCCTATACAGTTACCTAAAAGAAAGAACTATCCAAATTAAAAATGGAAACTTATTTCCCACGTTCCTTATACAACTCTTTTTGCCTCATTTTTTCCTACATTTTTTCCCTCGTTATCTTCAACTTAAAATTTATAATTTAAAAGAATAAAACTATTTACTATGCTTTTATTAGTTATTATTAAAACAAATGGTTGGGTTACGCCACTGTCTATACATTTGGGCCGTATGACATATAAATATCTGTAACGTAACCCTTTACGTGACACAAGCTCAACGGGCGGATGGTTGAAAATGGGTTAAAGCGGGCAACTCGGTGAATATTTGCGGTGAGAAAATCAATTATTAAAATTCTATCGCCTTTCGGGGATTCACCTCAACTCCGTAATATCCGCCCCGTGGCTAGTTAAGGTCGAAATGAAAACGGTTTTACTATGTAACTGTTTATTTCTTTCTTTTATTTGAGAAATATACGTGAAATATTAGAAAATATCTTGGCATAGTTATTAGAAAATTATAAAATATTATACGTATTTTATTTTATTTTTCTGTACGTTACTGTTTTTGACGTTAATAGGCGCAGACAAGGGTATCGACATTACTGGAGCCACCGGTAGAGCCTTCTGCTTCAATATCTCGTTTCACTTCGTGGCTCACTAACGGCACTGTTTACATCTATCTTTCCATGAAAATCATTTGCATATATTAAAGCAATTAAAGCCAGGATGAATCCTATTTGCTAGAAAGGAAAGAAATCTACGACCCTCCTGAAGATGATTCGACTACACTAAGAAAAAACGATTCTAACATTAACAAACTTTATCAACTGTTATTTTTATTTTTAATAAACAATAAAACAATGTTTGACAGAAATAATTAATAATAAATATCCAAGTATCTGGAGTACCACAAGAATCAAACTTGAGCCCCATACTTTTATTTACGAATTATTTGAAAAGTTTTTGCTGATGAGTTTTAACTTTAGACTGAAATTTTATAGATCTGTTAATAAAAAGCAAAATTTTTACCAAAATTTTAAACATACAGTTAACCTTTTTTATTATCCTTGCTTATATTTTTTTTTTGGTGGTTGGTACTTCAAATTTTGTTCGGCTGGATCCTACCTAGTACCGTCCAGTTTTTGCTATACAAATAAAGATGCCCACTTTTCTTGAGAGATTGTTTTGTACCTAATAATTTTTTTTCTGATTCGCTAGGCTTAAGGTTGGTTAGGTAATTAAGGTAGATGGCAACTAGAGTTTGTTTTGTACATTGTAATTTTTTTCTGAGCCAGCTGATTTGAATTTTTATATATAATTAACGTGGGTCGGAAATAGTTTAATTTGTACCTAATATAGTTTTTTTCTGAGCCAGTCAGCTTGAATTTGGATAGATAATTAACGTCGGTAAGAAATAGAGATTGTTTTGTACTTAATACATTTTTTCTGAGCCAGTAGGCTTGAATTTGGATAGATCATTAACTTGGGTAGAGTTTAATTAGTACCTAATAATTTTTTTCTGAGGTACTATACTTGAGTTTGGTTGCAAAATTAACAAAGATAACAACTGGGGTATGTATTATTCTTAATATTTTTTTCTGAGCTATTAGGCTTCAGTTTAGGTAGATAATTAACGTTGATGATAGCAACTAGATTTTATTTTGTACTTAATACATTTTTTCTGATCCAATAGGCTTGTATTTGGATAGATAATTTACGTGGGGCAGCAATAGAGTTTAATTTGTACCTAATACATCTTTTCTGAGCCACTAGACTTGAGATTAGTTATATTATTAACGTGGATAGTAACTAGAGTTTGTTTTGTACATAATATTTTTTTTCTGAGCCAGTAGGCTTGAATTTGGATAGATAATTAACGTGAAGAGTAACTGGAGTATGTTTTGTACTTAACATTTTTTTACTCAGTCAGTAGACTTGAATTTGGATAGATAATTAACGTGAGTAGTAAATGGAGTTTAATTTGTACATGATATTATTTTTCTGAGCCAGTTGACTTGAGTTTAGTTGGATAATTAACGTGGATAGTAAATGGAGTATATTTTGTACTTAATTTTTTTTTCTGAGCCAGTAGGCTTGAATTTGGATAGATATTTATCGTGTTTAGCAAATAGAGTTTAATTTGTACTTGATAATTTTTTTTTCTGAGCCACTAGACTTGAGTTTAGTTGGATACTTAACGTGGATAGTAACTAGAGATTATTTTGTACTTAATATTTTTTCTGCGCCAGTAGGCTTGAATTTGGATAGAAAATTAACGTGTTTAGCAAAAAGAGTTTAATTTCTACTTGATAATTTTTTTTCTGAGCCACTAGACTTGTGTTTAGTTGGATAATTAACATGGATAGTAAATGGAGTATGTTTTGTACTTAATTTTTTTTTCTGAGTTAGTAGACTTGAATTTGGATAGATAATTAACGTGTTTAGTAAATAGAGTTTAATTTGTACTTGATAATTTTTTTTCTGAGCCACTAGACTTGAGTTTGGTTGGATAATTAACGTGGATAGTAACCGGAGTATGATTTATACTTAATATTTTTTTCTGAATCAGTACACTTGAATTTGGATAGATAATTAACGTGGGTAGCAAATGGGGTTTAATTTGTACCTGATAATTTTTTTCTGAGCCAGTAAGCTTGAATTTGGATAGATAATTAACGTGGGTAGCAAATGGGGTTTAATTTGTACCTGATAATTTTTTCTGAGCCGCTAGACTTGAGTTTAGTTGGATAATTAACGTGGATAGTAACTGGAGTATGATTTATACTTAATATTTTTTTTCTGAGTCAGTACACTTGAATTTGGATAGATAATTAACGTGTTTAGCAAATAGAGTTTAATTTATACTTGATAATTTTTTTTCTGAGCCACTGTACTTGAGTTTGGTTGGATAATTAACGTGGATAGTAACTGGAGTATAATTTATACTTAATATTTTTTTTCTGAGTCAGTAGACTTGAATTTGGATAGATAATTAACGTGTTTAGAAATTAGAGTTTAATTTGTACTTGATATTTTTTTTCTGAGCCACTCTACTTGAGTTTGATTGGATAATTAACGTGGATAGTAACTGGAGTATAATTTATACTTAATATTTTTTTTCTGAGTCAGTAGACTTGAATTTGGACAGATAATTAACGTGTTTAGAAATTAGAGTTTAATTTGTACTTGATATTTTTTTTCTGAGCCACTCTACTTGAGTTTGATTGGATAATTAACGTGGATAGTAACTGGAGTATGATTTATACTTAATATTTTTTTTTCTGAGTCAATACACTTGAATTTGGATTGATAATTAACGTGGGTAGCAAATGGGGTTTAATTTGTACCTGATAATTTTTTTCTGAGCCACTAGACTTGAGTTTAGTTGGATAATTAACGTGGATAGTAACTGGAGTATGTTTTGTACTTAATATTTTTTTTTCTGAGTCAGTAGACTTGAATTTGGATAGATAATTGACGTGGGTAGCAAATAGAGTTTAATTTGTACTTGATAATTTTTTTCTGAGCCACTAGACTTGAGTTTAGTTGGATAATTAACGTGGATAGTAACTGGAGTATGATTTATACTTAATATTTTTTTTCTGAGTCAGTACACTTGAATTTGGATAGATAATTAACGTGTTTAGCAAATAGAGTTTAATTTATACTTGATAATTTTTTTTCTGAGCCACTGTACTTGAGTTTGGTTGGATAATTAACGTGGATAGTAACTGGAGTATAATTTATACTTAATATTTTTTTTCTGAGTCAGTAGACTTGAATTTGGATAGATAATTAACGTGTTTAGAAATTAGAGTTTAATTTGTACTTGATATTTTTTTTCTGAGCCACTCTACTTGAGTTTGATTGGATAATAAACGTGGATAGTAACTGGAGTATAATTTATACTTAATATTTTTTTTCTGAGTCAGTAGACTTGAATTTGGACAGATAATTAACGTGTTTAGAAATTAGAGTTTAATTTGTACTTGATATTTTTTTTCTGAGCCACTCTACTTGAGTTTGATTGGATAATTAACGTGGATAGTAACTGGAGTATGATTTATACTTAATATTTTTTTTTCTGAGTCAATACACTTGAATTTGGATTGATAATTAACGTGGGTAGCAAATGGGGTTTAATTTGTACCTGATAATTTTTTTCTGAGCCACTAGACTTGAGTTTAGTTGGATAATTAACGTGGATAGTAACTGGAGTATGTTTTGTACTTAATATTTTTTTTTCTGAGTCAGTAGACTTGAATTTGGATAGATAATTGACGTGGGTAGCAAATAGAGTTTAATTTGTACTTGATAATTTTTTTCTGAGCCACTAGACTTGTGTTTAGTTGAATAATTAACGTCGATAGTAACTGGAGCATGTTCTGTACTTAATATTTTTTTCTGAGTCAGTAGGCTTGAATTTGGATAGATAATTAACGTGTTTAGCAATTAGAGTTTAATTTGTACTTGATAATTTTTTTTCTGAACCACTATACTTGAGTTTGGTCGGATAATTAACGGGGATAGTAACCGGAGTATGATTTATACTTAATATTTTTTTCTGAGTCAGTACACTTGAATTTGGATAGATAATTAACGTGGGTAGCAAATGGGGTTTAATTTGTACCTGATAATTTTTTTCTGAGCCAGTAAGCTTGAATTTGGATAGATAATTACCGTGAGTAGTAAATGGAGTTTAATTTGTACATGATATTTTTTTTCCGAGCCACTAGACTTGAGTTTAGTTAGATAATTAACGTGGATAGTAACTGGAATGTGTTTTGTACTCAATATTTTTTTCTGAGCCAGTAGGCTTGAATCTTGATAGATAATTAACGTGGGTAGCAAATAGAGTTTAATTTGTACTTGATAATTTTTTTTCTGAGCCACTAGACTTGTTTGGATGGATAATTAACGTGGATAGTAACTTGAATGTGTATTGTACTTCATTTTTTTGCTGAGCCACTAGGCTTAAATTTAGATGTATAATTAACGTGGATACCAAGTAGCAAATAAAGTTTAATTTGTACCTAATACTTTTTTCTGAGCCACTATTCTTCAGTTTAGATAGACAATTAATGTCGGTAGTAACTAGAGTTTAATTTATACATAATAATTTTATTTCTGAGTCATTATAGACTTGATTTTTAAACAAATAATTAAAGTATCTAGACTTGAATTCATTTTTTTCTGTGCGACTAGTAAATAAAATTCGATATATTTTTTTTTAGTGTAAAATAATAAAAACAAACAAAGCACTTTATAGAAGTACTAATTCTCACCAACGAATTCCTGTCGTCAAACACATAAGGCCGTTTGTAGCTTTTGAAAATATGATTTCCTTTTCACCTTATACAGTGTTCTCTGAAGGACTGCGAGGGAAATGAAAAGATGAATACAGGACCAGTTATATATTATTTTTATTCATATGTATACCAAAAAAAAAATGGTAAATGTTGTAAAAAAATGATAATGAAGAGGGTATTTTTTTTCTTAATTTTAATATTAGACATAATATTTAAATATACAGAGTGTTTTTATAAAGCACCCGCTTGTTCTTCACAAATCTTAAAGTTACTGTCATTTGTCAGTTAAAATTTTGGAAAATAATTTGTGTCTAATTGTCAGCATTAAAAAATTGTAAGAAGAACGAATTGAGCGTAGATCGGTCCTGCGAGACATCAGACATTTTTGCCGTTGCGAAATCCCAACAGACTAAAATAACAATAGGAGAAAATGTGGGCGACTTGCAGTAAGTCGAAGAACGAAACGAAATTGAATGGTGGAATTGTATAAATGAATTTTTAATATCAATAAGGCTTGAAGTTGAATAAATATTTGCGGAAAATGGAGAGTGAAAGTGAGGGAAAAAGGGAAATTCAATTAGGAGGTTTGTCTTTCCGCTCATTTGTTCATTGTTCGTTGAATCCAGTTATATGAGCACCTTTCATTGTAATTTATAATGTTTTTTTACCCAGTTTAAAATACAACTCTAGATGTAACGCCGCTGTCTGTACGTTATAAAGTGAAAATTACTCACTGAGTAATTTATGAAAACGTAATGACTTTCTCCGGAAAAGCTCGTTAATCAAAGAAGAGGACACAAAAGTTGCTTGGGATGCTTCTATATCGAGACCTTCTGGATTACCATCAAGTCTAAATAACTAGTTACAGAGATAAACTCTTTCCCTTTCTCTTGAAAGGGAAAGAAAAAGTAACTTTCTCCAAGAGGAGATAATAAACACAAAAAAAAATAAAAGTCTGATGACTAATTGAAATTTTAATTAGAGAATTATTAACGCTTTGTTTCTATGGAAATTATCACTATTAAAATTTAATTATACAGAGCGTTTATTATGTTTTATTAGGGGATTTGAATTTAATTTTTTTATCTTTAATTTTCCACTAAAATCGTTTAATTTTTCGTATAACAAAAGTCGTCCCCTACTAAATCCTTTTCGAGGAAGGGAGAAATACATTTTGTTTTTTTCAAATTTTATAATATTTTTTTTAATAAATTGTATTTTTTTACAGATACGACACTGCACGATACTGCTCGGCTGATTCATCCTGGAGAAACTCATCCTGAAACTGTATTTCCCAAGGACTACAATCTTCAACAATTCAAATCTAGCATGTTTAAATGATTTAATTTTTTTAATGTAAAATGATCAATAAATATGTAATAAAAGTACCTAGTTTTATTTTCTAGAAGTAACGCCGCTGTTTAGCTGTCTCTTTTCGAAATAAGGGCATTGTTTCAAGAGGCAAGACCGCGTCTCGCGTTATTTAGCAGATATTTTGAGCCGGTTGATGAGACCTTTGTCTTTTTGAGATCGCTCGGCGTTAGTAAGAAAAAAAAACTTTTAATTATCCCTGTGAAAATCCTAATCAGCGATCAGTTCTTCTATAAACAAGGAGGCGTAGCGGAAACACTGCGAAAACTTTCTTAGAGTTTGGAAATTCCGCCTCATTTTGGGATGATGAAAACCTTAATCATCAGCTATTCATAAATTTTGTGCTTGTCGAGTGTTTTTGTTGGATTTTAATAAGAAAATGACAGGGAAAGTTATTTTTTGTTTGTGAAAGAAAAGTTAATAATAATTAGAATTTTGTAATTACAATTTGTGATGACTATTTAAATATCGGTGTAGGCTGGCTGTAATGAAAATAATTTCGAATTGCTAAATTGTTTAAACCTCCTAAATTATTAGAAATTAAAAAACGATTCCTCATAGTTTAGGAGTTATTAAAAATTTAAAAAAATGGCGAGAGCGCCATCACACATTTTTAAAAAATCGATAACTCCCTTAATAAATTTTTTAGAGAAAAACTACCTTGTTTTTTGAAACCCACGCACTTTATTCTACTTTTGTACAAATTTTCATTCAAATCGGAGAGATCGTATTTTTCAAAAATTTCAAAGGGGTTAACCTTCCGTTTTTTCGAGCCAAATTTTTTTTTGTCTTTGATTTTGATAAAATTAGAGGAATGTATAGAGAATGGCAATTGGAATATCAGAGCGATGCCTGTTTCTGTTAATTTTTTTTTTTTGAAAAATACTTTGAATTTTCTGGTTACTGATAGGTTGAATTTTCTCCCTGTATTATGCATCTTCTAGTGTAGTTCGGATATTATAAACGTGTGGAGTTTCGCTTCTTAATTCCTCATAGTTTGGGAGTTATTAAAAAATTAAAAAAATGGCAAGAGCGCAATCACATATTTTTAAAAAATCGATAACTCCCTTAATAAATTTTTTAGAGAAAAACTACCTTGTTTTTTGAAATCCACGCACTTTATTCTACTTTTGTACAAATTTTCATTCAAATCGGAGAGATCGTATTTTTCAAAAATTTCAAAGGGGTTAACCTTCCGTTTTTTCGAGCCAAATTTTTTTTTGTCTTTGATTTTGATAAAATTAGAGGAATGTATAGAGAATGCCAATTGGAATATCAGAGCGATGCCTGTTTCTGTTAATTTTTTTTTTTTGGAAAATACTTTGAATTTTCTGGTTACTGATAGGTTGAATTTTCTCCCTGTATTATGCATCTTCTAGTGTAGTTCGGATATTATAAACGTGTGGAGTTTCGCTTCTTAATTCCTCATAGTTTGGGAGTTATTAAAAAATTAAAAAAATGGCAAGAGCGCCATCACACATTTTTAAAAAATCAATAACTCCCTTAATAAATTTTTTAGAGAAAAACTACCTTGTTTTTTGAAATCCACGCACTTTATTCTACTTTTGTACAAATTTTCATTCAAATCGGAGAGATCGTATTTTTCAAAAATTTCAAAGGGGTTAACCTTCCGTTTTTTCGAGCCAAATTTTTTTTTGTCTTTGATTTTGATAAAATTAGAGGAATGTAGAGAGAATGGCAATTGGAATATCAGAGCGATGCCTGTTTCTGTTAATTTTTTTTTTTTGGAAAATACTTTGAATTTTCTGGTTACTGATAGGTTGAATTTTCTCCCTGTATTATGCATCTTCTAGTGTAGTTCGGATATTATAAACGTGTGGAGTTTCGCTTCTTAATTCCTCATAGTTTGGGAGTTATTAAAAAATTAAAAAAATGGCAAGAGCGCCATCACACATTTTTAAAAAATCAATAACTCCCTTAATAAATTTTTTAGAGAAAAACTACCTTGTTTTTTGAAATCCACGCACTTTATTCTACTTTTGTACAAATTTTCATTCAAATCGGAGAGATCGTATTTTTCAAAAATTTCAAAGGGGTTAACCTTCCGTTTTTTCGAGCCAAATTTTTTTTTGTCTTTGATTTTGATAAAATTAGAGGAATGTATAGAGAATGCCAATTGGAATATCAGAGCGATGCCTGTTTCTGTTAATTTTTTTTTTTTGGAAAATACTTTGAATTTTCTGGTTACTGATAGGTTGAATTTTCTCCCTGTATTATGCATCTTCTAGTGTAGTTCGGATATTATAAACGTGTGGAGTTTCGCTTCTTAATTCCTCATAGTTTGGGAGTTATTAAAAAATTAAAAAAATGGCAAGAGCGCAATCACATATTTTTAAAAAATCGATAACTCCCTTAATAAATTTTTTAGAGAAAAACTACCTTGTTTTTTGAAATCCACGCACTTTATTCTACTTTTGTACAAATTTTCATTCAAATCGGAGTGATCGTATTTTTCAAAAATTTCAAAGGGGTTAACCTTCCGTTTTTTCGAGCCAAATTTTTTTTTGTCTTTGATTTTGATAAAATTAGAGGAATGTATAGAGAATGCCAATTGGAATATCAGAGCGATGCCTGTTTCTGTTAATTTTTTTTTTTTGGAAAATACTTTGAATTTTCTGGTTACTGATAGGTTGAATTTTCTCCCTGTATTATGCATCTTCTAGTGTAGTTCGGATATTATAAACGTGTGGAGTTTCGCTTCTTAATTCCTCATAGTTTGGGAGTTATTAAAAAATTAAAAAAATGGCAAGAGCGCCATCACACATTTTTAAAAAATCGATAACTCCCTTAATAAATTTTTTAGAGAAAAACTACCTTGTTTTTTGAAATCCACGCACTTTATTCTATTTTTGTACAAATTTTCATTCAAATCGGAGAGATCGTATTTTTCAAAAATTTCAAAGGGAACCTTCCGTTTTTTCGAGCCAAATTTTTTTTTGTCTTTGATTTTGATAAAATTAGAGGAATGTATAGAGAATGGCAATTGGAATATCAGAGCGATGCCTGTTTCTGTTAATTTTTTTTTTTTGAAAAATACTTTGAATTTTCTGGTTACTGATAGGTTGAATTTTCTCCCTGTATTATGCATCTTCTAGTGTAGTTCGGATATTATAAACGTGTGGAGTTTCGCTTCTTAATTCCTCATAGTTTGGGAGTTATTAAAAAATTAAAAAAATGGCAAGAGCGCAATCACATATTTTTAAAAAATCGATAACTCCCTTAATAAATTTTTTAGAGAAAAACTACCTTGTTTTTTGAAATCCACGCACTTTATTCTACTTTTGTACAAATTTTCATTCAATTCGGAGAGATCGTATTTTTCAAAAATTTCAAAGGGGTTGTTAACCTTCCGTTTTTTCGAGCCAAATTTTTTTTTGTCTTTGATTTTGATAAAATTAGAGGAATGTATAGAGAATGGCAATTGGAATATCAGAGCGATGCCTGTTTCTGTTAATTTTTTTTTTTTGGAAAATACTTTGAATTTTCTGGTTACTGATAGGTTGAATTTTCTCCCTGTATTATGCATCTTCTAGTGTAGTTCGGATATTATAAACGTGTGGAGTTTCGCTTCTTAATTCCTCATAGTTTGGGAGTTATTAAAAAATTAAAAAAATGGCAAGAGCGCCATCACACATTTTTAAAAAATCGATAACTCCCTTAATAAATTTTTTAGAGAAAAACTACCTTGTTTTTTGAAATCCACGCACTTTATTCTATTTTTGTACAAATTTTCATTCAAATCGGAGAGATCGTATTTTTCAAAAATTTCAAAGGGGTTAACCTTCCGTTTTTTCGAGCCAAATTTTTTTTTGTCTTTGATTTTGATAAAATTAGAGGAATGTATAGAGAATGCCAATTGGAATATCAGAGCGATGCCTGTTTCTGTTAATTTTTTTTTTTTGGAAAATACTTTGAATTTTCTGGTTACTGATAGGTTGAATTTTCTCCCTGTATTATGCATCTTCTAGTGTAGTTCGGATATTATAAACGTGTGGAGTTTCGCTTCTTAATTCCTCATAGTTTGGGAGTTATTAAAAAATTAAAAAAATGGCAAGAGCGCAATCACATATTTTTAAAAAATCGATAACTCCCTTAATAAATTTTTTAGAGAAAAACTACCTTGTTTTTTGAAATCCACGCACTTTATTCTACTTTTGTACAAATTTTCATTCAAATCGGAGTGATCGTATTTTTCAAAAATTTCAAAGGGGTTAACCTTCCGTTTTTTCGAGCCAAATTTTTTTTTGTCTTTGATTTTGATAAAATTAGAGGAATGTATAGAGAATGCCAATTGGAATATCAGAGCGATGCCTGTTTCTGTTAATTTTTTTTTTTTGGAAAATACTTTGAATTTTCTGGTTACTGATAGGTTGAATTTTCTCCCTGTATTATGCATCTTCTAGTGTAGTTCGGATATTATAAACGTGTGGAGTTTCGCTTCTTAATTCCTCATAGTTTGGGAGTTATTAAAAAATTAAAAAAATGGCAAGAGCGCCATCACACATTTTTAAAAAATCGATAACTCCCTTAATAAATTTTTTAGAGAAAAACTACCTTGTTTTTTGAAATCCACGCACTTTATTCTATTTTTGTACAAATTTTCATTCAAATCGGAGAGATCGTATTTTTCAAAAATTTCAAAGGGAACCTTCCGTTTTTTCGAGCCAAATTTTTTTTTGTCTTTGATTTTGATAAAATTAGAGGAATGTATAGAGAATGGCAATTGGAATATCAGAGCGATGCCTGTTTCTGTTAATTTTTTTTTTTTGAAAAATACTTTGAATTTTCTGGTTACTGATAGGTTGAATTTTCTCCCTGTATTATGCATCTTCTAGTGTAGTTCGGATATTATAAACGTGTGGAGTTTCGCTTCTTAATTCCTCATAGTTTGGGAGTTATTAAAAAATTAAAAAAATGGCAAGAGCGCAATCACATATTTTTAAAAAATCGATAACTCCCTTAATAAATTTTTTAGAGAAAAACTACCTTGTTTTTTGAAATCCACGCACTTTATTCTACTTTTGTACAAATTTTCATTCAATTCGGAGAGATCGTATTTTTCAAAAATTTCAAAGGGGTTGTTAACCTTCCGTTTTTTCGAGCCAAATTTTTTTTTGTCTTTGATTTTGATAAAATTAGAGGAATGTATAGAGAATGGCAATTGGAATATCAGAGCGATGCCTGTTTCTGTTAATTTTTTTTTTTTGGAAAATACTTTGAATTTTCTGGTTACTGATAGGTTGAATTTTCTCCCTGTATTATGCATCTTCTAGTGTAGTTCGGATATTATAAACGTGTGGAGTTTCGCTTCTTAATTCCTCATAGTTTGGGAGTTATTAAAAAATTAAAAAAATGGCAAGAGCGCCATCACACATTTTTAAAAAATCGATAACTCCCTTAATAAATTTTTTAGAGAAAAACTACCTTGTTTTTTGAAATCCACGCACTTTATTCTATTTTTGTACAAATTTTCATTCAAATCGGAGAGATCGTATTTTTCAAAAATTTCAAAGGGGTTAACCTTCCGTTTTTTCGAGCCAAATTTTTTTTTGTCTTTGATTTTGATAAAATTAGAGGAATGTATAGAGAATGCCAATTGGAATATCAGAGCGATGCCTGTTTCTGTTAATTTTTTTTTTTTGGAAAATACTTTGAATTTTCTGGTTACTGATAGGTTGAATTTTCTCCCTGTATTATGCATCTTCTAGTGTAGTTCGGATATTATAAACGTGTGGAGTTTCGCTTCTTAATTCCTCATAGTTTGGGAGTTATTAAAAAATTAAAAAAATGGCAAGAGCGCCATCACACATTTTTAAAAAATCAATAACTCCCTTAATAAATTTTTTAGAGAAAAACTACCTTGTTTTTTGAAATCCACGCACTTTATTCTACTTTTGTACAAATTTTCATTCAAATCGGAGAGATCGTATTTTTCAAAAATTTCAAAGGGGTTGTTAACCTTCCGTTTTTTCGAGCCAAATTTTTTTTTGTCTTTGATTTTGATAAAATTAGAGGAATGTATAGAGAATGCCAATTGGAATATCAGAGCGATGCCTGTTTCTGTTAATTTTTTTTTTTTGGAAAATACTTTGAATTTTCTGGTTACTGATAGGTTGAATTTTCTCCCTGTATTATGCATCTTCTAGTGTAGTTCGGATATTATAAACGTGTGGAGTTTCGCTTCTTAATTCCTCATAGTTTAGGAGTTATTAAAAAATTAAAAAAATGGCGAGAGCGCCATCACACATTTTTAAAAAATCAATAACTCCCTTAATAAATTTTTTAGAGAAAAACTACCTTGTTTTTTGAAATCCACGCACTTTATTCTACTTTTGTACAAATTTTCATTCAAATCGGAGTGATCGTATTTTTCAAAAATTTCAAAGGGGTTAACCTTCCGTTTTTTCGAGCCAAATTTTTTTTTGTCTTTGATTTTGATAAAATTAGAGGAATGTATAGAGAATGCCAATTGGAATATCAGAGCGATGCCTGTTTCTGTTAATTTTTTTTTTTTGGAAAATACTTTGAATTTTCTGGTTACTGATAGGTTGAATTTTCTCCCTGAATTATGCATCTTCTAGTGTAGTTCGGATATTATAAACGTGTGGAGTTTCGCTTCTTAATTCCTCATAGTTTGGGAGTTATTAAAAAATTAAAAAAATGGCAAGAGCGCAATCACATATTTTTAAAAAATCGATAACTCCCTTAATAAATTTTTTAGAGAAAAACTACCTTGTTTTTTGAAATCCACGCACTTTATTCTACTTTTGTACAAATTTTCATTCAATTCGGAGAGATCGTATTTTTCAAAAATTTCAAAGGGGTTAACCTTCCGTTTTTTCGAGCCAAATTTTTTTTTGTCTTTGATTTTGATAAAATTAGAGGAATGTATAGAGAATGCCAATTGGAATATCAGAGCGATGCCTGTTTCTGTTAATTTTTTTTTTTTGAAAAATACTTTGAATTTTCTGGTTACTGATAGGTTGAATTTTCTCCCTGTATTATGCATCTTCTAGTGTAGTTCGGATATTATAAACGTGTGGAGTTTCGCTTCTTAATTCCTCATAGTTTGGGAGTTATTAAAAAATTAAAAAAATGGCAAGAGCGCAATCACATATTTTTAAAAAATCGATAACTCCCTTAATAAATTTTTTAGAGAAAAACTACCTTGTTTTTTGAAATCCACGCACTTTATTCTACTTTTGTACAAATTTTCATTCAATTCGGAGAGATCGTATTTTTCAAAAATTTCAAAGGGGTTAACCTTCCGTTTTTTCGAGCCAAATTTTTTTTTGTCTTTGATTTTGATAAAATTAGAGGAATGTATAGAGAATGGCAATTGGAATATCAGAGCGATGCCTGTTTCTGTTAATTTTTTTTTTTTGGAAAATACTTTGAATTTTCTGGTTACTGATAGGTTGAATTTTCTCCCTGTATTATGCATCTTCTAGTGTAGTTCGGATATTATAAACGTGTGGAGTTTCGCTTCTTAATTCCTCATAGTTTGGGAGTTATTAAAAAATTAAAAAAATGGCAAGAGCGCCATCACACATTTTTAAAAAATCGATAACTCCCTTAATAAATTTTTTAGAGAAAAACTACCTTGTTTTTTGAAATCCACGCACTTTATTCTACTTTTGTACAAATTTTCATTCAATTCGGAGAGATCGTATTTTTCAAAAATTTCAAAGGGGTTAACCTTCCGTTTTTTCGAGCCAAATTTTTTTTTGTCTTTGATTTTGATAAAATTAGAGGAATGTATAGAGAATGGCAATTGGAATATCAGAGCGATGCCTGTTTCTGTTAATTTTTTTTTTTTGGAAAATACTTTGAATTTTCTGGTTACTGATAGGTTGAATTTTCTCCCTGTATTATGCATCTTCTAGTGTAGTTCGGATATTATAAACGTGTGGAGTTTCGCTTCTTAATTCCTCATAGTTTGGGAGTTATTAAAAAATTAAAAAAATGGCAAGAGCGCCATCACACATTTTTAAAAAATCTATAACTCCCTTAATAAATTTTTTAGAGAAAAACTACCTTGTTTTTTGAAATCCACGCACTTTATTCTACTTTTGTACAAATTTTCATTCAAATCGGAGTGATCGTATTTTTCAAAAATTTCAAAGGGGTTAACCTTCCGTTTTTTCGAGCCAAATTTTTTTTTGTCTTTGATTTTGATAAAATTAGAGGAATGTATAGAGAATGCCAATTGGAATATCAGAGCGATGCCTGTTTCTGTTAATTTTTTTTTTTTGGAAAATACTTTGAATTTTCTGGTTACTGATAGGTTGAATTTTCTCCCTGAATTATGCATCTTCTAGTGTAGTTCGGATATTATAAACGTGTGGAGTTTCGCTTCTTAATTCCTCATAGTTTGGGAGTTATTAAAAAATTAAAAAAATGGCAAGAGCGCCATCACACATTTTTAAAAAATCAATAACTCCCTTAATAAATTTTTTAGAGAAAAACTACCTTGTTTTTTGAAATCCACGCACTTTATTCTACTTTTGTACAAATTTTCATTCAAATCGGAGAGATCGTATTTTTCAAAAATTTCAAAGGGGTTGTTAACCTTCCGTTTTTTCGAGCCAAATTTTTTTTTGTCTTTGATTTTGATAAAATTAGAGGAATGTATAGAGAATGCCAATTGGAATATCAGAGCGATGCCTGTTTCTGTTAATTTTTTTTTTTTGGAAAATACTTTGAATTTTCTGGTTACTGATAGGTTGAATTTTCTCCCTGTATTATGCATCTTCTAGTGTAGTTCGGATATTATAAACGTGTGGAGTTTCGCTTCTTAATTCCTCATAGTTTGGGAGTTATTAAAAAATTAAAAAAATGGCAAGAGCGCCATCACACATTTTTAAAAAATCTATAACTCCCTTAATAAATTTTTTAGAGAAAAACTACCTTGTTTTTTGAAATCCACGCACTTTATTCTACTTTTGTACAAATTTTCATTCAAATCGGAGTGATCGTATTTTTCAAAAATTTCAAAGGGGTTAACCTTCCGTTTTTTCGAGCCAAATTTTTTTTTGTCTTTGATTTTGATAAAATTAGAGGAATGTATAGAGAATGCCAATTGGAATATCAGAGCGATGCCTGTTTCTGTTAATTTTTTTTTTTTGGAAAATACTTTGAATTTTCTGGTTACTGATAGGTTGAATTTTCTCCCTGAATTATGCATCTTCTAGTGTAGTTCGGATATTATAAACGTGTGGAGTTTCGCTTCTTAATTCCTCATAGTTTGGGAGTTATTAAAAAATTAAAAAAATGGCAAGAGCGCCATCACACATTTTTAAAAAATCAATAACTCCCTTAATAAATTTTTTAGAGAAAAACTACCTTGTTTTTTGAAATCCACGCACTTTATTCTACTTTTGTACAAATTTTCATTCAAATCGGAGAGATCGTATTTTTCAAAAATTTCAAAGGGGTTGTTAACCTTCCGTTTTTTCGAGCCAAATTTTTTTTTGTCTTTGATTTTGATAAAATTAGAGGAATGTATAGAGAATGCCAATTGGAATATCAGAGCGATGCCTGTTTCTGTTAATTTTTTTTTTTTGGAAAATACTTTGAATTTTCTGGTTACTGATAGGTTGAATTTTCTCCCTGTATTATGCATCTTCTAGTGTAGTTCGGATATTATAAACGTGTGGAGTTTCGCTTCTTAATTCCTCATAGTTTGGGAGTTATTAAAAAATTAAAAAAATGGCAAGAGCGCCATCACACATTTTTAAAAAATCGATAACTCCCTTAATAAATTTTTTAGAGAAAAACTACCTTGTTTTTTGAAATCCACGCACTTTATTCTACTTTTGTACAAATTTTCATTCAATTCGGAGAGATCGTATTTTTCAAAAATTTCAAAGGGGTTAACCTTCCGTTTTTTCGAGCCAAATTTTTTTTTGTCTTTGATTTTGATAAAATTAGAGGAATGTATAGAGAATGGCAATTGGAATATCAGAGCGATGCCTGTTTCTGTTAATTTTTTTTTTTTGGAAAATACTTTGAATTTTCTGGTTACTGATAGGTTGAATTTTCTCCCTGTATTATGCATCTTCTAGTGTAGTTCGGATATTATAAACGTGTGGAGTTTCGCTTCTTAATTCCTCATAGTTTGGGAGTTATTAAAAAATTAAAAAAATGGCAAGAGCGCCATCACACATTTTTAAAAAATCTATAACTCCCTTAATAAATTTTTTAGAGAAAAACTACCTTGTTTTTTGAAATCCACGCACTTTATTCTACTTTTGTACAAATTTTCATTCAAATCGGAGTGATCGTATTTTTCAAAAATTTCAAAGGGGTTAACCTTCCGTTTTTTCGAGCCAAATTTTTTTTTGTCTTTGATTTTGATAAAATTAGAGGAATGTATAGAGAATGCCAATTGGAATATCAGAGCGATGCCTGTTTCTGTTAATTTTTTTTTTTTGGAAAATACTTTGAATTTTCTGGTTACTGATAGGTTGAATTTTCTCCCTGAATTATGCATCTTCTAGTGTAGTTCGGATATTATAAACGTGTGGAGTTTCGCTTCTTAATTCCTCATAGTTTGGGAGTTATTAAAAAATTAAAAAAATGGCAAGAGCGCCATCACACATTTTTAAAAAATCAATAACTCCCTTAATAAATTTTTTAGAGAAAAACTACCTTGTTTTTTGAAATCCACGCACTTTATTCTACTTTTGTACAAATTTTCATTCAAATCGGAGAGATCGTATTTTTCAAAAATTTCAAAGGGGTTGTTAACCTTCCGTTTTTTCGAGCCAAATTTTTTTTTGTCTTTGATTTTGATAAAATTAGAGGAATGTATAGAGAATGCCAATTGGAATATCAGAGCGATGCCTGTTTCTGTTAATTTTTTTTTTTTGGAAAATACTTTGAATTTTCTGGTTACTGATAGGTTGAATTTTCTCCCTGTATTATGCATCTTCTAGTGTAGTTCGGATATTATAAACGTGTGGAGTTTCGCTTCTTAATTCCTCATAGTTTAGGAGTTATTAAAAAATTAAAAAAATGGCGAGAGCGCCATCACACATTTTTAAAAAATCAATAACTCCCTTAATAAATTTTTTAGAGAAAAACTACCTTGTTTTTTGAAATCCACGCACTTTATTCTACTTTTGTACAAATTTTCATTCAAATCGGAGTGATCGTATTTTTCAAAAATTTCAAAGGGGTTAACCTTCCGTTTTTTCGAGCCAAATTTTTTTTTGTCTTTGATTTTGATAAAATTAGAGGAATGTATAGAGAATGCCAATTGGAATATCAGAGCGATGCCTGTTTCTGTTAATTTTTTTTTTTTGGAAAATACTTTGAATTTTCTGGTTACTGATAGGTTGAATTTTCTCCCTGAATTATGCATCTTCTAGTGTAGTTCGGATATTATAAACGTGTGGAGTTTCGCTTCTTAATTCCTCATAGTTTGGGAGTTATTAAAAAATTAAAAAAATGGCGAGAGCGCCATCACACATTTTTAAAAAATCAATAACTCCCTTAATAAATTTTTTAGAGAAAAACTACCTTGTTTTTTGAAATCCACGCACTTTATTCTACTTTTGTACAAATTTTCATTCAAATCGGAGTGATCGTATTTTTCAAAAATTTCAAAGGGGTTAACCTTCCGTTTTTTCGAGCCAAATTTTTTTTTGTCTTTGATTTTGATAAAATTAGAGGAATGTATAGAGAATGCCAATTGGAATATCAGAGCGATGCCTGTTTCTGTTAATTTTTTTTTTTTGGAAAATACTTTGAATTTTCTGGTTACTGATAGGTTGAATTTTCTCCCTGAATTATGCATCTTCTAGTGTAGTTCGGATATTATAAACGTGTGGAGTTTCGCTTCTTAATTCCTCATAGTTTGGGAGTTATTAAAAAATTAAAAAAATGGCAAGAGCGCCATCACACATTTTTAAAAAATCTATAACTCCCTTAATAAATTTTTTAGAGAAAAACTACCTTGTTTTTTGAAATCCACGCACTTTATTCTACTTTTGTACAAATTTTCATTCAAATCGGAGAGATCGTATTTTTCAAAAAAGGGCTCAGACTTTTGTTCACTGTGATTGTAATTTAAGATATAGATAAAGAAAGATAATTTAATTTGAATTAAGAAATACTATCTGTTTCTTTCTACTTTCTTTTTTATATCATTGTTTTTGTAAATTATTTAGAAGTTACGCTCCCACCATTTATCAAAAAAAAACTCTGAAGCCACAAGAGTTAGAGCAGAATTGATTTTTTTGGAATGTACACCCCTAAAACAATCCCTCTAACAAAAAAATTTAAGTATTAAAATTTAAGTAATGCAGTTTGCATAAATAAATCTCCAGTTACTCGCAAAACAGCATGATTTACTAAATACAAAATATGACACTATTTTAGTTATCTCTATTATATCCATTTGCAGTGAGTCTAGACATAAAACAAGAAGAAATCCAACATCAAATAACGCTGGAAATTTACCAACAAAAAAAAACATAGTCAACTTGTTCTCTGGTTGAGTGACGGCGAAGTTGCGTGATGCCAGACAACTCTGACACCTTGTTTCGGCTGTGTTTACTGCATTGCACATACTCCATGCAAATTCTCTTCCGAAATGAATATTAAACTGACACCTGGAGGAATTACGATGGCGCAAAATGTGTCTGTCCATGCCGTGATAGCGAAAGAACTTATGATAGGGATATAGAGTCGGGGAATGAGGTTGCGAATGCTTCTATTTGAACATAGGGAGACGGATTTTAATGTTGTTTATTATGGAAATAAAAGTTATCTAGTTACATACTGTGTATTCAGTTTGTAATAATATTTAGATAGTAATTAAGGAAATATTACAAGTCACGTGCTTTTAATATCCCCTAATCATTTTATACTATATTTAAGATTATCAATTCATTAAATACCCTGTAACCATAAGAACACTACTTTAAATGCCTTAATAATTATCGTTTTTCTATTATTTTTATTATTCTCCTACCAATATTTAAAAAAATATTCAATTTGTAAAGTTACTTTTTATCGCAATTATTATTTTTTAGACAGATTTATTAATAACTAAATAAAAAAAAATATACATGTTGTATTTTTTATATACCACACCATATACTCCGCTCCTGACGCCTAATTTTTTTTCATACTTTTTTCCTTTTTAACTTTCAAAAAAACCAAAATGTGACCCACCGCTACAAATATTTTATTTTCACTTCTAAAGTTTACAAATTGTCTTAAAGCATTTAAAAAAAAATGCGCATTTAATTATGAACTTGGAATCTTGAAGTAGAATATAGTGTTAATTTTTCAAATTATAATTATGAACTTTAAATAAGAAAAAGAATTTTTTTTTAAAATTTAAACAATCTGTATAACTAATAAATATATAAATTTCTAGCTCGAACGTTCTGTTCTCGACTGACCAAAAATTCGTAATCTCCGACCCCAAAAACCCCAAAATACCAATTTTGAATAGAATCGGATCATAATCACAAAAATTCATAATCTGCATCTCAGAATATCTCCACATACTAATTTTGAATGAAATCAGTTCCTAATCATAAATCTCGTCCGCCATCCTATATTTATTTATTTTGGCAAAACATTCATAATCTACGACCCCAAAGACCCCCAAATACCAATTTTGAATAAAATAGAATTATAATTAGCTGCCATCTTGAATTTAATAATTTAGAAAACAAATTCATAATCTTCAACCCCAAAAACCCCCACATACCAATTTGGATTGGAATCAGTCGATAATCATAAATTTCGTCCTCGATCTTGGAGTCACCATCTTGAAATTATCACATATCTCGTCCGCCATCTTGGAGCTGACATCTTGAATTTATTAACTTTGACAAAAAGATTTGTAATCTCCAACCCAAAAAACTCACAGATATCAATTTTGGATGCAATATATTCATAATCATAAATCTCGTCCACCATCTTGGAAACGCCATTTTGTATTTATTTATTTTGGCAAAAAAAATCATAATATCCGACATGTAAAACCCCCAAATACAAAATTTGAATAAAATCTGATCACAATCACATATCTTGTCCGCCATCTTGGAGCTGACATCTTGAATTTATTCATTTTGATAAAAAATTCGTAATACCTAACCCCAAAAACTCACAAATACCGATTTTGGATGCAATATATTCATATATAATCATAAGTCTCGTCCACCATCTTGGAATCGCCATTTTTTATTTATTTATTTTGGCAAAAAAATCTAAGCTCCGACATCTAAAAACCCCAAATACAAAATTTGAATAAAATCTGATCACAATCACATATCTCGTCCGCCATCTTGGAGCTGCCATCTTGAATTTATTAATTTTGGGAAAAAATTCGTAATCTCCATTTCCAAAAACCCCCATATACCAATTTTGAATGAAATTAATTCATAATCATAAATCTCATCAGCCGTCTTGGAATCGCCATCTTGTATTTTAAAAATCAAAATTGGTTTCCTGCACATCTACACACCATAACGAACAAACTTTTCAAGTTTTAAAATTTTTTTAACAATACAAATCGCCACCTACAGCCATAACAAACATCCAAACATTTATAAACAAAATCAAAATCAACGAAAATATATATACATAAATTATTTTTCAACCTAATAGAAATTATTTAAAGTTTTTAGAATCACCATAAAATGTTTTCAAATTAAATAAAAGTCAATAATATTAAATTATTTTATGAATACGGACCTGGTTTACTATTTACTATATCGTAGGTTACATAACTACTCATACAAATTCCAACATGGCGTCTTCATTCATAAATTTTTGTTTTATGAATGAGATGTATATTCATGAATGAAATTTTTTAGTAATTTTAATATACGAAGTTGGTAGGACCGAATTGTCACCATAACCTCAAATATCTGTCAAAACATTTAGTATATTTTAAATTTTTTATTGTACAGACGTGTTTTACGTCTTATAATATATTAAAATAGTTGTGAATTACTGTAATTTTATTATAAAATATCCAAAAGATGTATTTAATCATTAAAATAAAACTAATTGTTAATCAGTATCGTTGTGATTGTGTTTTAAATATGAGAAGCTTGTTTTACGATATGTTAGAAATTATGGATCATTTCAATTTTGATTAAGATTACTATAAATACCAAAAGGTAGTGAAATAAGTGTTTTGTAAACTTAAAGCAGGATTAAAAAGGTAAACTTAATTATAATTAGGAATTTGGAACCTTTCAATAATGTTGAAGAATATCGTCATGACTAACTAAAACTGCAGTTGTTTAACACTCAACGTACGTTTAGAATCATCAGAAGTATATTCCAAAAATGAAACTTTCTGTTAAAATGTATACAGTGTGTCTAAAGTTAAGTTTGAAATTTTTTTATAAATAAATGCAGGATTTGGTGTAAAACGGTCACAAACAGTTCGTATATGCAACCAATAATACACATAGATGTATTACTGGTTGCATATATATTAGTACCTGGAGGCCATTTTTTATCCATTATTTTGTAATTATTTTAGTTCACATTGTTACAGCCTGTTTTTTTGGTATTTTAAACTATAACTTTATTTTAAATATAATCAGTGCATAAAATAACATGTTAACTGAGGCCTGATTTTTTTTTTACCCAAATTCCATTGAAATTAAGCATAAAATCGTGTTTTCAGGGTTGAAAATCTCCAATTTTTTCGGAAGATGACCAAAAATGTTCCCGATGGAGGACCCGCTTCACTGAATTTTGTTTTTACTAAAATTCCATTGAAATTAAGTTTAAAATCTCGTATTCAGGGTTAAAAATCTCAAAAATTTCCCGGAATAGGAATCCTGGACCACTCGGCACGATTTCATGACCCCCGAAACGTTTTCAATGTTAAAAATCTCAAAATGTTTTCAGAATACCCGAGCACGTTTTCAGGGTTAAAAACCTCAAAAATTTTCCCCAGGGTGGACAGACGGATTCCCCACTTAACTGAATTTTTTTCACCAAAATTCCATAGAAATTAAGCTTAAAATCAAGTTTTCAGGGTTAAAACTCTCAAAATTTACCCCGGAGAACCCCCGAACACGATTTCAGGACCCCCGAACAGATTTTCGGGGTTAAAAATCTCAAAATTATCCTGTGGGAGGACCCCCGGATACCTTAATTTTACCGGGGTAGGACCGACGGACCCCTCGCTTCACTGATTTTTTTTTCTAAAATTTCATACAAATTAAGTTTAAAATCACGTTTTCAGGGTTAAAAATATCAAAAATTTTCCAGAGGACCCCTGGACACGTTTTCAGGATCCTGGAACACGTTACCGGTGTTAAAAATCCCAAATTCTTTCGGGGAAGGAGAACTTTGGACACGTTTTCAGGATCCCCGGACACGTTTTCAGGACCCTGAAACACGTTCTCAGTGTTAAAAATCCCAAATTCTTTCGGGGAGGAGAACTTCTGGCACGTTTTCAGGATCCCCGGAAACGTTTCCAAGGTTAAAAATTCCAAAATTTTCTCAGATGACCCCTGGACACGTTTTCAGGACCCTGAAACACGTTCTCAGTGTTAAAAATCCCAAATTCTTTCGGATGCGAGGACTTCGGATATGTTTTCAGGATAACCGGAAACGTTTTCATGGTTAAAAATCTCAAAATTTTCCCAGAGGACTCCTGGACACGTTTTCAGGATCCTGGAACACGTTATCGGTGTTAAAAATCCCAAATTCTTTCGGAGGCGAGGACTTCGGACACATTTTCAGGATCCCCGGGCACGTTTTCAGGGTTAAAAACTCAAAATTGTCCATGGGGAGGAACAACTTACCCCACGCTTGATTGAATTTTTTGTACTAAAATTCCATAAAAATTGAGTTTCACATCACGTTTTCGGGGTTAAAAATCTTCACTGGTAGGCCTTCTTTATGTCATCTAGTGGAAATCTCTTAAAATATGCACTGAATATAATACTGAAATCATTAAAAAAATGTAATTTATTCACAAGAACAACAATAATAAATGCCATTTAAAATGATACAACTGTACAAATTGAAACTTATTGTAAACATATATCACACTATACAAAAAAAACTGATTTATTATATATTACATTACGTAATTCATTATTACATACGTAATATTTATCTTTAATTATATTTTTAGCACTTTCTTATTTATTTAAATAAATATATTTTTTAATCAAATATGAATCAGATTTTTATATAATTTTAGAGTATTTAGAAAAAATAAAGGATTTCTCAACAAATTTCGCCTATAGTATTGAATTATTATAACGGATTGAAGGAAAATAAGAATAAAAAAAGAACAAACATGATCAAATAAATAAATAAATAAGATTAAATCATTCTTAAATTCAAAAATAACCCAGATTATAGAAACAACAAAGTGGTAAAACTATAATAAGAATTTTATAATTAAACAAATATGTAGTTAAAGTAGTTGATTAAACAAAATCCATAAATATTTACAAAAAAAAAAATATTTTAGTACAACCGGTAACAATATTAAATAAAGGATACCTTAAAATAACGGAAAAAATTGGATTTTTAGTACCGAATAGGATTTTTTTAGGCACAATTTACTTTAGGAAGGCAGTTTCATACAAGGCAATCGCTATGTATCGTTCACCCTCGGTGTGCTTCTACCCCAAAGCCAGTTGAGAAGAACCTTTGATGGACTTTGAACATCTCGGGCTAAAATAAAAATTGATTACTAAGAAAACATTACAAGAACAATAATAATAAAGCTTTCTTATTGGGTGTTTATTATTTTTTATTTTTACCAGTTTTGTATTTTTTTGATTCGTTTATACTATAATTTATATAACTTTTGTAATTTAATTCATTTTTATTCTGAATTTCTTGATCTGTATAAAATGTAATTATTATTAATCGATTCAATTATTATACTTACAAAGTGTATAACTGGCATCAACCAATTTAGCAGCAGCTTCTGGTGGCAACTTTGCGGCTTCTTTAATATGTTGCTGCATTATTGAAATTTGTTGCATCCTTCTCTGTTGCTGTTCATCAACGAACGTTTTATCTTTTTTGTATCCTACAGTTTTCAGTTCTGATAACCTGGTAAAAATATATAAACAATATAATTATTATTATTTTTTTATAATTTGTAACTTACTTGCTAGCAAGTTCTTGACCAGAGGTTAATTTTTCTGAAGGTTCACTGGCTAATTCAGTACCGAGGAAAATTTCTGAACTAGTTTTAAGAGTTTCAGGTGATACTTCGCTAAAAGAAGCTTTTACTTCTTTTGAACCTACAAAAGATAAAATACAAACTCATGTACCACACATAGGGGTCAATTCAGTAAAAATTTGGTTAAAATTAACCCTAGGTTATAAAAGTAACCGGGGGTTATTTTCCATTTTCTATTCTGTATGGCATTTTTGATTGAAATTGACATTTGGGTTAAAATTTTAAACGCATAGTTATAAATAACTTTTAACCGCTAAAATGTCAATTTCAACCAAAGATGTCATACAGAATATAAAATGGAAAATAACCTCCGGTTACTTTTATAACCTAGGGTTAATTTTAACCAAATTTTTACTGGAAAGACCCCATAATGGAATAAAAAATAAATACAACAAACTTACCAGTCACATCTGTCATATTTCGTTTAAAATCTTCTTTTTCCCTAATAGCGTTCGACAATCGTAATTGTAATGTATCACGTTCTTCTAACAAATGAGTTAACTCCACTGTCAGTTCTTCACAACGCACGTCTCTTTGATGGAGCATATAGAGAGCTAAGTCTAGTTCGGCTCGGTTTACTGGTTCCGATAGATCATCTTCAGGGATCGTTGGTCTTTCTGCAACCGCAGATGGATTTTCAGCCTGGAATTACAAAGCTGTTAAAATGTGAGTAATTTTCTCGTTACAACAGATAATTTTGACCATGTCAAAATTAACTGTCGTAAGAGAAAACTTTATATTTTAACTGGAAGAAATGATTAAAAATTTCAAATGTTGTTCAACAGAAACAATTTAATAACAATGTGTGTATAAATTGTAGCAGCATTTTTCAACCTAGCTGCCTAGAATGACTAAAAAATGTAAAAAATATTTACTCATATAAGTGTCAGCAAAAAGCTATAAACAATCGAAATGGATAATACAAACATTCCAATTTTACAAAATCAGTTAGAAGAACAGGAAATAATTATAAACAACTTTAAAATAAAAATCGATGATTTAGAATTCATTATAACAGAGAATTAAAAACTAAAATTAAAGACCTTAAAATATCAAAATTGGAAAAACAGAGAGATATTTTAGACTCAATAATAATAATTCAAAAAAAAACAAAGTGTACAAATGAGGACTAGAGAGAGTGACACTAAAAAACGTAGATGAATTAGACAGTCAAGATCTGGAAGTTAATAGGGTTTGTGCGCAATCTTGGTAATTGATTAAGTTTAAGGAAAACCTTGTGCAAGTTTTAGTAATGTAACAGACGATATTGAAAATCTGAAAAAAGATTACAGCCATGATGATTATGTAGTTATAATAGCAGGTTCAAACAATTTTATATATAAAAACTGTCAACCACTGCTTAGGGACTTAAAAAATAAACTTGAACTTTGTAATCACACAAACATAATAATTTATTTTGTACCATATGTAAAAAATAACTTTTATGGTAATAACTATATTTACAACTTCAATTCTAAGCTAAATAGATATTTATTTGATTTAAACAAATATACACCAACACAGTTGACTTGTTTAAGGTAATTTTATATCAGAAACCAGTAAATCAAAAAAACCTCTCATCCTCAGTCATTCAGGATTTCCCTGCAGTGTCTCAAACACCACATCCGATATAAACAAAAAAAAATATAATATATTTAAACGGGATCCGGACAAATCGAATGGACAAAACACCGAATCGACAAATCGCCGAAAGGCTGGTTAAAACGCCGAAACTAGACTTTGAACAAATCGCCGAAAGTGCTCAAAACGCCGGAAATAGTCTTTAGACAAATCGCCCAACTGTAAAATGACACTGCATAGATCGGGTTTGTGGCGTCAGAGCCGAAGTCACAATTTTAATTAAGATACTCTGAACAAAATATTCAACTTGGTCAAAACGCCGAGTCTTTTGTAGAAATACTTTTATTTGGTTTACTTTTTTATATAAGACAATTTAGAAAGCATTTAACTTACAATAATTAACATAAAATAATATGTAAAAGTATTTTTATAAAAGACCCTTATTTTCGGCGATTTGTCCATTCGGCAATTTGTCCACGTTCGGCGATTTGTCCAAATAATAGTTTCGGCGTTTTGATCAAGTTGAATATTTTGATCAGAGTATCTTTGACACCACAAACCCGATCTATGCAGCGTCGTTTTACAGGATTCGGCAATTTTTCCACGTTCGGCGATTTGTCCAAAGACTAGTTTCGGCGTTTTGACCAGCCTTTCGACGTTTTGCCCATTCGGCGATTTGTCATAGACACATCTAAACGCCATCAACATAAAAACTCCACTAAAGACAGAATCTGACATAGATAATGCGGTGGAGTTTCTTAACAAATCAATACACACTGCTGCCTGGGAGTCCGCGCTTACGCAGGAAACAAAAATTCAAACCCAAGAATTACTTCATTATACCTATCAAGGAAAAGATCAGAGACAAACGAAAATTAAAAAAAAGGTGACAGATCGCTCGTGCACCACAAGACAAATTAAGACTGAATCAAGCTACAAGGCATCTAAAAATATTATTAAATAACGATAAAAACAATGGCATTCAAACCAATTGAGTATTCGCTGTGTGGAGCCACAAAGAAAATTAACAGATGCCGAATAGACCAAGAGTAATATGGAAAAAGCAGAAGCATTTGCAAAACACCTTTGTGAAGTCTTCAAACCAAACCCAGCAGATAACACAAACAATTTAGAAAACGAAGTCCAAATATATCTGGATACCCCACATCAACTTGAACTTCCATTAAAAAGATTCACCATTAATCAGGTCGAAAAAGTAATATCTAAACTAAACCCAAAAAAAATCACCCGGTTGCGACCTAATTACTGTAAAAGTTATGAGAATACTCCTAAAATAAGGCTTACAATAAGTCACTCAAATATATAATGCCGTATTATCAATAAGTGGCTACTTCCCACTCCTGTGAAAGGTAGCGCAGATTATATTAATCCAAAAACCAGGCAAACCAGCAAAAGAAATAAAGTCTTATAGACCAATCAGCTTGTTACCGATAATGTCCAAGAAAAACTCTTGATATTAAGAATTGAACTACTACTAAAAAAGTCGCATAATACCAAACCACCAGTTTGGCTTCAGGCCGCAACA
Source organism: Neocrepidodera transversa (assembly GCA_963243735.1). NCBI lineage: Eukaryota > Metazoa > Arthropoda > Insecta > Coleoptera > Chrysomelidae > Neocrepidodera > Neocrepidodera transversa. Next base: position 4,053,254 of record OY725353.1, read on the forward strand.
TGTAACAACCGAACAAAACCACCATGTGTAACTATGTTCTAAAATCCTTGGAAGAAAATAAATATTGTGCATAAAGGACTACTCTATAAAATTAGAAAATCCTTACTTCTTAACTATTAAAGTGGATTAAAGTGGATCTATCATATTTATTCTATTAATGCAAAAAAATTATAATTTTGTAACAAATATTTTAATCCTATAAATAGCGCTGAAGAGACAAATAAAAATATTTCCTAAATATACAAAATTGTACAATCAAAATGTAAAAACTGCCACAAGGTGTAGAGATCTTGCACATACTAAATATTCACAAGAAAAAATAAAACAAAGCTGGAATAATAACAAATGAAATCGAAATAGGGCTGTTAAATGTAATTAGAAATAAAAAAGGAAATATATAGAACAAGGTGAATACAAAAGTGAGGGAAATTCAAGGGAAATGTGGAAATCTCTTGAATGTTTTCTACCTAAAAAAAGTTTAAGTCAAATGATTTTATCGAACTTAATGTTAATAAAAATAACACAATGATATTAATTTAAAAAATTGTATCTCTTTGATGTGCACAATTATCAGACGCAGAACTGAAATAACTTTTATATTTAAATTATTGTTTAAAGCGCAATACAGAATTCATTATTTTTTAAAGGACTAGTTCAATATCTAAATCTAAAAATTCTCTAAATACATTCAAAAACCAAGTCACAGATTACTTAATTACTGAATATTTTTCCAGAAACAATAATAACCTTTAGAATTACTTAGTTTTATTTTTATATGTATTTTTATATTTTATCCTGCATGTTATTTTAAATTGTATATTTATTATGATATTAGCTAAAAGGAGTTAAATAAAGAAATTAATAATAATAACAAAAGGTAATCCTTATCTCAATTGAGGTCCAAATATTTTATCGGAAATGAAGCGCCAAATCTTCTATCACCAAAGGGAAATTAGACAACTAGTTTCGGCTGAAAAGCCATCATTAGGCTTAAAAGCAATTAAAAGTGATTGAATAGAAGAACAAACATTAAAGTTCTAAAGTCCTTAGGTCTGAATAATTTATTATATATAAACGTTTTCATTGTCATTAAATAATACTTATTTAGTTCAAAGGGTTTTCGAAAATTGGGAAGTTTAAAAAAAAAACAACCAAAATTTCATTGAAATTAAAAATTTTAACTTACCCTCGAGCCCGAAGCTGTAGGTTGTTGCGTAATAGCCTTCCGGCTAATATCCATTTCAGCAATTAAACTATCATAATCGTTGCTCTTCTCAAACAGCTCCTTCTTCAACTCTTCAATTTTCACTACTTGTTCCTCGATAATTCCCCTCATCTCGTTCAACTGTTTACTTTCCTCCTCGGCTAATAAAGTTTGCTCCAACATTTTAGTTTCCAGTTCGGCTTTAATGGTGGAAAGTTCTTTTATTTGAACTTCTAATTGTTTAATCCGTTCTAGATTTTCGCTGGTGTTGTATACGGATTCTGCTACTTGGGATCGTAAAGTTTGTATATCTAAATCTTTGGTTGATAAAATTTCTTCGTAGTGATTTTCTAATTCTTTGTAATGCGTACTTTCGATTTTTTCTATCGAAGCCGTATATTCCTGTTCTTTGATATGTAAAGTTTGGTTTAAATTGTTGATTTGTTCTTGTAGAATATCAACGTTTTGTTGTGAGTATAATAATTGTTGAGTAACGGTTTCAAATTCATGTGATTTAGTAGCCAAATCTTGAGTTATGTTAAATAATTGTTGTTGACAATCAGCTAGAGATTGTTGTAATATAATATAAGCATCTTTAGTTTGTGATAATTCAGTTTCTAGCTTTTCTGTTTGTTTATTATCAGTAGCAAGTTGTAATTGTTGGTTTAATATATTGATTTGTTGGTTCTTTTCTTCAATATTGCTTTGTAATGATGTATAACTTTGCATTAACTGTTCTAATTTTAGTTTATAATCTTCAACTTGATGGTACAAATTTTGTTGTGCTTCTTTCAATTCACTTATAATTTCATTATTTTGCTCAATTTCTTTTAACTGATCCTCTATTTGTTGATTCTTTTCATTAATAGTGCTTTGGAGCGACGCATACGCTGGATTAAATTCTTCTAATTTCTGTTTATAATCTTCTACTGCATAATTAGAATTATGGTACATTTGCTGCAAGTTTAGAATCTCTTGTTGCGCTGTAGTATATTCTTCTTTGGATCTAGCTAAATTTTCATCTTTCTGTTCAATCTGATTCTTTAGTTGTTCTATTTGTTGATTTTTTTCATTAATAGTCATGTTAAAATGTTGTAATTTTTGTTGGATTTCATGTTGTGTAGTAGAAAGTTGAACGTTGTATTCTTCTTTTAATCTAGATAGAAAAAAGGATTAGAATCAAATAATATAAGTCGTATTTGAAAAATATTATGACGGAAATTTGTTTATAATAAGATATTAGGATATTTACAAAAACTAATATAAACAAAATAAATATAAATTTTTATTATATTTATAAAAGAAGAAATAATATTGAGGACTAGTATGTATATGTTTATCTTAAGCGTACTATAATTATAGTATTTGTACGATTATTACAATTTCACCTACTATAAAATATCAATATAATTTTATATTTTCACAAATCATAAATATACCATGATCAATCACTGACAAATTTCAAAAATATCTGTTAGGACTGTCTACGATTTTTAAGGATTTTAAAGGATTTTCAAGGATTTTTAGGGATTTTGAAAAATTTTAAACTATTTTTAGGGATTTTAATGGTTTTTAAGGATTATTTCAGGATATTTAAGAAATGTTTAAGATTTTTAAGTAATTTAAAGTATTTTTAAGGGTTTTAAGGAATTTTTAAGAATTTTTTCAGGATTTTTTAAGGATATTTTTAAGAATTATGATGTTTTTAAGATTTTTAACGATTTTTAAATTTTTTTCAGAATCTGAAGGGATTTTTAATCATTTTTAAGGATTTTAAAGGATTTTTAATGATTTTTGGGATTTTTAAGGACATTAAGGATTTTTAGAGATTTTTCAGAATTTTAAACCATTTTTATAGATTTAAACGTTTTTTAAGGATTATTTTAGAATCTTTAAGAATTGCTTAAGATTTTTAAGTAATTTCAAAAATTATTACGGGTTTTTAAGGATTTTTTCAGGATTTTTTAAGGATTTTAAAGTATTTTTAAAAATTTCCAAGTTTTTCTTAATATTTTTAACGATTTTTAAAATTGTTTCATAATTTTAAGAGGATTTTAAAGATTTTTTAGGATTTTAAAATATTTTTGGGATTTTTAAGGATTTTAATGTTTTTTAAGGATTATTTTAGGATTTATAAGAATTGCTTAAGATTTTTAAAGGTTTTTATCGATTTTTAAGAATTTCTAAGATATTCTTAAGATTTTTAACGGTTTTTAATTTTTTTTCAGAATTTTAAGGGATTTTTGGAATTTTCAAGGATTTTCACGGACTTTCAAGAACTTTTAATGATTTTTAAGAATTTTAAACTATTTTTAGTGATTTTAAGTTTTTTTTTATGGATTATTTTAGGATCTTTAAGAATTGCTTAAGGATTAAAATTCTTAAAAAATATTTTTAAGAATTTCCAAGATTTCTAAATTTTTTTCAGAATATTAAGAGGTTTTTAAAGATTTTTAATGATTTTAAAGGATTTTTAATAATTTTTGGGATTTTTAAAGATTTTTGAAAAAAAATTTAAGAATTTTAGGTTCTTTAAGAATTACTTGGGATTTTTGAGTAATTTTAAGAATTTCTAAGGGTTTTTAGGGATTTTAAGGATTTTTTCAGAATTTTTTTAGGATATTTTAAGGATTAAAATCCTTAAAAATTATTTTTAAGAAATTCTAAGATTTTTAAGGATATTAAAAATTTTTTTCAGAATTTTAAGGGATTTTTAAGGATTTTTAATGATTTTTAGAATTTTTAATGATTTTCAAAAACTTTTTTAGGAAACTATTTTTAGGGATTTTAATGTTTTTTAAGGATTGTTTTATAATAATTGTAAATTGCTTATGATTTTTAAGTAATTTTAAGGCTTTTAAGTGATTTTTAAGGATTTTTTTTCAGGATTTTTTAAGAAAGTTTAATAAATTAAATCCTTAAAAAGTATTTTGAAGAATTTCTAAGATTTTTAAGGATTTTAAAATTTTTTCCTGAAATTTAAGGGATTTGTAAGGATTTTGAAGGATTTTTAGGATTTTTAAAGATTGTCAAAAACTTTAGTAATTTTAAACTATTATTAGGGATTTTATTGGTTTTTAAGGATTATTTTAGGATTTTTATGAATTGCTTAAGATTTTTAAGTAATTTTAAGTATTTTTAAGGGTTTTAAGTGATTTTTAAGGATTTTTTTCCGGATTTTTTAGGATATTTTAAGAATCAAAATCCTTAAAAAGCATTTTTAAGAATTTCTAAGTTTTTTTTTAGATTTTTAATGATTTTTAAGGATTTTCAAAAACTATTTTAGGAATTTAAACTATTTTTAGGGATTTTAATGTTTTTTAGGGATTGTTTTAGGATAATTGTGAATTGCTTAAGATTTTTAAGTAATTTCACGTATTTTTAAGGGTTTTAAGTGATTTTTAAGGTTTTTATTCAGAATTTTTTAGGATATTTTAAGAATTAAAATACTTAAAAAGTATTTTTAAGAATTTCTAAGGTTTTCTTCCCATTTTAAAATTCTTTCAGGATTTTAAGGGATTTTTAAGGATTTTGAAGGATTTTTAAGGATTTTTGTAATTTTTAAGGATTTTCAAAAACATTTTTAAGAATTTAAAACCATTTTTAGGGATTTTAATGTTTTTTTTAAGTTATTTTAGAATTGCTTAAGATTTTTAAGTATTTTTAAGGGTTTTTAGGGATTTTTAAGAATTTTAAACTATTTTTAGGGATTTTAAGGATTATTTTAGGATCTTTAAGAATTGTTTAAGATTTTTAAGTAGTTTTAAGTATTTTGAAGGATTTTTTAAGGATCTTTAAGGATTTATTATCTACCAAGAGCAGAGGAAGTATAATTTATAATCCAAAAAGAGTTGATTGAACTCAGATACCTAATTGAGATAATAAGTATTTGTTATTTTTAGTGTCTTACATATTTGTTGTTTCTTTTTTATTGTACTATATACGTTGATTTAATATAAGAATTTAAAATCAGTTAGTTGAATAAAAACCTTCTTTGTGCATTCCTCCTTTAAAAGATTTAATAAAATTTAATATAAAACAAAAATCCACTATTGTTATTTATCCCATTAACCAATATACGATAGTAAAATTTTATAAAATAAAAATATTATTACTTACAATCTAGCTTCATCTTTATTCTTATGCTCAATCTCCTTAATCTCATTTTTCAATTGCTCAATTTGTTGATTTTTTTCATCGATAATACTCTGAAGTGATGCATAAGCTGGATTAAACTCTTCTAATTTCTGTTTATAATCTTCAATGGTATAATTTAATTGATAAACCATTTGTTGTAGTGCAGTAAATTCTTCATCCTTTTGCTTAATCTGGCTTTTTAACTGGTCAATTTGTTGGTTGGTGTTTAATTCTAGTTCGTCATTTTGACCCTTCAATTCCTTTAATCTTAAAATTTCCGCATCCTTTTCATCAATTTGACGCTGTATTTCATTTAATATATCTTGTTTATCACACGATAATGGAAATGAAGTGTTTTTTTCCAATAATTTAATAATATCTTCAACGACTTCGCGTTTTTCATCAAACTGTTTAGCTAAAGTTTTTAAACTTATAAATTCCGTTTCTTTATCAGCTAAAACTCGTTGAAGTTTATCTAATTCGTTAACCAAATCTACTTTTTCCATTTCTTCCTTAGCTAATAGTTGTTTTAACTCATTAATAACATGCTGTCTATCGGTTATTTGTTGTTGGAGAGCGGAAATCCTGTCAACTTCATTCTTAATTTCCGTATCAACGTTTTTCCTTAATTCATTATTTTCGTTTACTAACACATTACACTTTTCTTCTAATTCATTAATTTCGTTTTTTAGTTTGTCTTGAATGGAAGCAAAATCAGATTCTACTACAGATAAATGATATTTCCAACTTTCCGCTACAGTATTTCCACGTTCATCGACTTGAGCCGCCCAATTTTTCTCCAACTCGGTTATAGTTTCTACAAGTTTAGTTTCCATATCGTCTATAATTTGTTGTTTAATTTTTATTTCTTCTTTTAATTTATCTTGTTTTTGGTCAAATTCTTGCTCTAGAATTTTATCATTCTTTTGTTTATGTTCTTCTAACTCAGTTTGTAGTTCTAAAATATTTTTTGACATAAGAACTTGAAGATTTTCATATTGTTGTTTTTGGTTAAATAATTCTTCTTCTAGTGCTTTAATATTTTTTCCTGTATCGTTATTATACTTCAATTCGTCTAACTCAGTTTGTAATTCTAAAATATTCTTTGATGTAAGTACTTGAAGATCCTCATATCTTTGATTTTGGTTAAACAATTCTTGTTTTAAAACTTTAATATTTGTTTCTGTATCATTTTGTAAATCTAAAATATTCTTTGCAGTAAGGAATTGAAGTTCTTCATATTGTTGCTTTTGGTTAAGTAATTTTTCCTCTAAAGCTTTAATATTTTCGAAATTGTCACATGCTTGATTAAAATGCTCAATTAACTCTTTAATGGAGTTTGCTTTAAATTGAGTCAATTCTTGTATAACAGGATTGATACTATCAAGTGTTAAATTATCTAATTCTTGTCTTAAACTAAAAATTTCTCGATTTAAAGCTTCATTAGATTGTTGGAATTGATTAACCAAATCGATTTTTTCATTTTGTAACTCTTCATTTTGTAATTGTTTATTTAATATATCTTCTTCTAGAATTTTTATCTTTTCATCATTATTTTTTTGTTGTAATTCTAATTTCTCCTCTGTTAATTTATTTATCATCATATCTTTATCCAATATATCTGCTTCTAGATTTTTAATTCCTTGTTGTATCCGTTCAAAATCTTGTTTCTCTTCAGTTAACTTATTTATCATTGCATCTTTATCCAAAATACTTTCTTCCAAATTCTTAATTCTTTCTTCATTATTTATACTTTTGCTTCTTTCTAATTGCGTTCTTTGTTGTTTTTGGTCGTTAAGCAGCGCTTGCAGTTCTTCGTTATCGACTGTTAAATCTTGTACTAATTTTTTAAGTTCTTCGATATCTTCTGGTACATCTTCGGTCGGTTCATTTTTCGGCGAATTATTGTCCCAGTCTAATTTTTTTTGTATTTCGTCGTATTTTCGCTTCCATCTGTAGATTTCAGAGTCTTGGATTTGGTTCATTTCTAACATTTTTTCGTTGGCTAAAGTTAAAACGTCGACTCTTTTTAGTAAGTTAGATTTATCATATTTTTCTTTTTCCAACTCAGCGGTTAATTCTTTAGTTTTAGCTTCTAATTGTTCTATTTGCGTTTTTAATTCTTCTTGAATAGTTTCATCGAGATCGAAGAATTTATCTTTGGATTTAGTAGCTAATTTAACTTTCAATTCTTTACATAATTTTACTAATTTCCCGAATTTGATTTGAAGCGTTTGTAAATTTTCTTTTAATTCTTCAACTTCAGCTTTTAAAGCTTGTACTTGAGGGGTATTTTCAGCTCTGTACTGATGTTCGGCTTCTAATCTAGCTTCTTCGGGACCCCAACCCCAACCATCATCATTTTCACCAATAGCTTCACCTACTTGGTAGGTCAAATACGCCTTAGAAGGTTGAGCTAATTTTTCCACAACAGGACGACTTTGTTGCCCTAATAAAGGATCACAACGCTCAAATTCTAATTGTTGTAATTTTAACGGATCATTTAAAGTTTCTATATCTTCAGAATGTAGTATCTGTGATTCTAATTCTGTAGGTTGGTACGTAAGATAAGCTTTAGTAGGTGCTCCTACTTTATCTTCTACTGGATAATTTTGTTGTCCTAAAGATATATCAGTTTCTTCAAATTCTAATTGGTGTAATTTTAAAGGATCAGCAATATCTTCTGGTGATAAAACCTGCGATTCTAGATCAGATAAAGGTTGTAGAGATCCAACCGAAGGAGCTGTCGATAAATTGGTATTTCCAGCAAGTTGTACTTTTTCATAAACCAAACGCGTTAATTCATTTAACATATCAGAACATTCTTGGATAACTTCCTCTTTTTCTTGATCTACATTATATAAAAGTATTTCCAAAGCTTTAATTTTATTTTCTAAATCTTCTTTAGTTACATTTACTTCAGTATTAACTGTTACTTTAGCTTCTGTAATTACATCTTCAACAGTATTTTTAGCTGTTTCATTCAATATTTGTCCACGTAAATCATCTATAATTTTCATTGATTCATTAACTTCCATTAAAAGTTCCTCTTCTCGTTCCTTCAAAATCTTAACATCTTCTTGTAATTTTTCACACTCAAACGTCAAATCATTCCTACATTTTACCAATTCTTCTAATTGTAATTGATAATCGGATTCGATACGTTCATAATCTTTTTGATTCTCTTTTTGTTTTTCTTCATATTCAATTTGATTTTGCTTCAAAACTGTTTCTAAATGAATCAATTGTTGCTTCAATCCGTTATTAATATGCTCTTGTTCTTCTAAATTAGCTTGAAGCATTTTATTCTGATTGATTTTATCTTGTACTTTTTTTATTTTTATCTTTAATTTTACTATCAGTTCTTCTTGATCTCGATTCTTATCTGTAAGTTCTTTATTTTCTTTTGTAACTTCATCGATTCTTTGTACTAATATTTCATCGTTAGCTGTAACTTCTTGAAGTTTATGATCCATTTCTTGTTCTAATAAAGATTTTTCTTCGACGCTTTGTGATAGTAAGTTAAATTTAGTTTCTAACTGCGTTGATTTTGATAATAAATGTTCCTTTTCTTCTAATAACCGAGCTAAATCTTCTTCTAACATTTCAGATCTTTCTTTATAATGTTGTAAATCTGCTTCATTAGTTTCTATTATTAATTGCATTTCTTTAATTTTATCTTCATTAATGGATTCTTTACTACCGTCGAATTCTTCATAAAAACTAGTAGATAATTCTTGTTTTAAACTAATTTCTTGCTTATGTTTTGTTAATTCTTCAATCCTAGTTTCTAATTGTTCCATAATTAAAGTTTTTGTACTAATTTCTTCTTTTAGTTGTATATTTTCTGTAGAAAATTGAGATAAATCAGTTTCCAATTTTTCTGTTTCTTCTTTATACTTTTCTTCTAATTCCTGCAACGCTTTCGTTTTTTTCTTCAAATTCGCCGCTATTTTTTTCATTTTCTCCAACTGTTCTTTATTCTTATTAGATAATTCTTCAATTTGTTTATCTAAAGTTCCGCTGTTACTATTTAATTGTTCTTGAAGTGTTATATATTTCTGTTTCATTTCTTCTATAGTAGAATTCACTGTTTGATCTTTTTCTTTCAATCTCTCAATTTCTCTATCTTTTTTTATAATTTCTTCTTTAAATTCTTCGGTTTGTACATTAAGAGATATTTTAAATTGATCCACTTGCTTTTCCATCTCTTCTAAATTATCCAATCTGGAATTATCTTCTTGTAAATTAGTAACAATATTATTTAAATCGTTTATTAAATCATTTAATTCCTTAATATCGGTTTCTCTTTCTTCTAATTTACTTTGAAGTTGGTTAATAATATTAGACGAATTAATAAATTCCATTTTATTTTCTTCGATTATCGATTGGTAGTTGGTTATTTCTTCGAGATTTTCGTTCAGTTTCGATTCTAATTCGTTTAATTTTCGTTTAGATTCGAATAATTCCGATTCTAAGTTATCTTTTTCGTGGATTTTCGCGTCTAATTGTTTCAGAGATTTTTTGAGATTGTCGTTTTCTTCCAGGATTTTTTCGTATTCAGTTTGTAATAGTTGAAGCTTTGTAGAGGTATCGGCACCTTGAGGCTGTAAATACAGAAAAGCATTAGAAAAGGATACCAAAAAATAGCACGAAAAGGAGGAAAAAATTACCACCGCCCTCAGGAAAAAAAAGTTATCTACGTCCTTGTATACATCGTGTTTCACAAGAGGGTTTCATCACGAGGGTTCGGAGAAAATAATCAAATCAGATAATGAGAGTTTAGATACAATTATAAAATTACTGTTGGAATAAAACCGGAAAAAAGTGAAGGAAAATTCACGGAAAACTACAGAAAATCAAAAAAATAAACGCAGAAAATCAGAGAAAAATGATATAGAAATGCCCAGTTTCCAATGGGGAAGATTTTTCCTAAATTTCTTCCAATGAAAACGAAAGTAGCTAAAAACCATATATAAAGAGCAAAATTTTTATAATAATTTTTTTCACGAAAGTTAGGAGAAAACTCTAAAAAGGCCTAGAAACAATCACACATGAATTGGAAAAAAAAGCATGAATACATTTTTCCACAGTTCAATTTGAATAAAAGGAAGCAAGAATGTATTTTTGAAAAAAAAGCAGGAATGTATTTTTCCACAGTTAATTTTCAAAAAAAGCACTAATGCATTTACCTTGGTTAAATTTGAAAAAAAAATGAGCAAGAATGCATTTTCCACACTCGAATTAAAAAAAAGCAGGAATACATTTTTGCAGTTAAATTTAAAAAAGAAACAAGAATGAATTTTTCCACTGTTAATTTGAAAAAAAGAACAAATTTTTCTACACTCGAATTTGAAAAAAAAAACAGGAATCCATTTTTTCCAGAGTTAAATTTGAAAAAAGAAACAAGAATACATTTTTCACAGTTAAATTTCACAAATTAAACTTTAGAATTACTAATTTGTTAAGTTACTATATTTTTCACACACAAAGAAAAAAAAACGTAAGAAACAATGCATTTTTTCCTACAGAAATTTATAAAACAAAGCAACAATGCATTTTTCCCCACAGGAAACTGAAAAAACAAAAAAAACATTTTTTCACATAAAAATTTGAAATTCAAAGCAAAAGTATTTTTTCACAAATAAAATTGAAAAACAAAGTAACAATGCATTTATTTACATAAAAATTTGAAATTCAAAGCAAGAATAAAAAATATGAAATGTAAAAACGGACAGATATTTGTCCCTCCCAGGAAAAAAAGTACTTCCCCCAGGAAAAAAGTTATCTACGCCCTTGTCTATAGTAGTACCTGGACGACTGAGCTTTGTTTTTTCTTATTTTTTCCATTTTTTCTCTATTTTGCTTTATTTTCCCCTATTATTCCTCATTTTTTACCCTTTCTCCTTATTTTTACCAATTTATACCTATTTTCTCTATTTTTTCCTATTTTTTTTTAAATATTTCTCACTATTTTTCCCATGTTTTCCTATTTTTCACTATTTTGCCTTATTTTTCACTATTTTTTCCTAGTTTCTTTATTTCCCTACTTTCTATATTTTTCCTATTTTCTCTATTTTTCGCAATTTTTTCATAATTTTTTCCTGGTTTTCATTTCGGTAATTTTCTATAATTTTCCTATTTATACTTATTTTCCTCTATTTTTCCCAAAGTTTCCTATTTTCTTGTTCTCTAGTTTTTCCATGTTTTTCAAAATTTTGCCAATTTTCTGCTTTATTTTCTATTTTTTCCCTAAATTCCCCTATTTTCCCATTTTCCTATTTGTCACTATTTTCCCGATTTTTCTATATTTTCCCCTATTATTCAATATTTTTTCCTAAATTTTCTTATTTTTTCCAAGTTTCCCTATTTTTCCCTGTTTTGCCCTACTTGTTCCTAATTTTCATTTTTTCCAAAATTTTCTGTCTATCCTTTTTTTCTCTTTTTTTCCCCATTTTCCCCTATTTTTCACTATTTTCCCCAAATTTTCCTATTTTTCCCCATTTTTCTCCTTATTTATTTTTCAATAGTTCACACTATTTTTCCCAATTTTTCCTATTTTTCACCATTTTGCCTTATTTATTTCTTATTATTTTTCCTATTTATCACTATTTTGCCTTATTGTTCCAATTTTTTCCTAATTTTCTCCATGTTCAATATTTTCTATATTTTCCGCTAATTTTTCTATTTCACCTTTTTTTTCAATTGTTCCTGTTTTCCATTATTTCATCTATTTTATTAATTTTTTCATATTTTTTCCTACTTTTCCGATTCCGAGAAGACTAAATAAAAGAACATAAATAACTCACATGTGTAATATTTTCCAAATTCTTTAATTGTTGTACCATTTTTTCATTTTCTTTAACCAAATCATCTTTCTCGGTTTGAACTTGTTCATACGTTTCCGCTAGAATATCTCTATTATTTTCTACTTCATTTAATTTTAAAGAAAGCTGATTATTTTCTTCTCGTAGAGCTTCTAATTTAATCATAACTTCTTTTCTTTCCATATTAAACATTTCGATTTTTTTTAGTAGTTCTGTTGTTTCTTCTGTAAGTTGAAGAACACTTTCGTTAAGTTCTGCTGGTGGTTCTTCTTCTTGACGTTTTATCGGATATTCTAGATTAGGATCCATATTTTTCTGGTAAGCTGCTAATTCCAGTTTCTCTTGTTGAGTTAAATTTTCTACTATTTCTATACTTTCAGCTGAAGATACTTTTTCAGCACTAAGTTTTTCTAGTTTATCTATCAGCTCCATGTTTTCCTTAAAGATAAAAAAAATTATTTATTATTAAAAAAAATTTGTATATATTATTTACTTGGATATAATTATCTAATTTAGTTGTCAATTCTAATTTTTCTTTAATAAGTTCTTCAATTTTTTCAACGAATCCTTCTTTTTCCTTCCTCAATGATTCAATTTCAACCAAAAGTTCCTTATTAGAAGTTTCTAAAATTTCTAATTGTTCTTCTATTTGAATCGACTGTATTTCCGAGGTAACTTGCTCGTTTTTTAGTTGTGAAAATCCAGAAATTTTGTCGTTTAGATTTTTTATCTCCGATTTTAGAGATATTATATCTAAAAATTAACAAAGTTATAAATTTTATTGAAAAATAATAAATAAATATATACCAGATTCTAAAAGACTTATAATTTTATCTTTTTCTTCGGTTTCTTCAATGTTTCTATCCAATTTTTCTTGTAGTTCTTTTAAATCTTCCGAATTAATAGATCCTAAAATTTTATTAATAACAAAATATTAAATATTCAGGTTCGACATTTTTGTTTTTTAACTGAAATCGAAAGATTTTGTTATTTAAAAACTATCAAAAAAAAATTAAACGCAAAATATTAATATTTACGTCTGCTGTAAGCATTTTAAAATCAAGAGACTAGACCGTGTGACGTCAGTAGCCATGAACGGTTCGCCTCTTGCCCGCTGCTGCGCTGTATTCACACACATTTTACAGGGTTACCATTTTTAGTAAATTTCCTACTAAATTAGTAGATTTTTAAGAAAAATGAGGGTGTTTTGTAGAATTTTAGTAAAATTGCTAATAGACAGGTTCGACATTTTTTTTAACTGAAATCGATATATTTTTTTATTAAAAAACGATCACTAATCCACGCTGCTACTAGAGGTCATACTTACGTTTGTTCAAACTTCAAAATGGAAAAAATTGAAAAGAATTGATGAATTCAAAAAAAAAAATTGACAGCAATTGGAAAAATATTGTGCAAAATAAGAAAAAATTAAGAAAAATTGGAAAAAATTAAAAAAACAGAAAAAACTGAAAACAATTCGAAAAAAATGGGAGAAAAAAAGTGGAAAAAGTTGAACAAAATGGGAAAAAAGAGAAAAAATTGTAATTAAACTGTAAAAAATTGGAAAAAACTTAAAAATATTTAGCACCAATTGGAAAAAATGGAAAAAATGGGAACAATTGGAAAATATTGTACAAAATGGGAAAAATTGTAAAATTGGAAAAAATAGGTAAAATTGCCAAAAATTGGAAAATAATTGGTAACTATTGGAAAAAGTTGTACAAAATAGAAATGAGAAAAAATAGGAAAAAAATTGAAAAAACTAAATAAAATTAAAAACAATTCGAAACAATTTTTAACAATTGGAAAAAATTGATAAAAATTAAAAAAAAAATATTGGGAACAATTGGAAAAATATTGTGCAAAATGAGAAAAAAATTGGAAAAAAGAAAAAATTGTAATTAAATTGTAAGAAATTGGAAAAAATTGAAAAATATTTAGCACCAATTGGAAAAAATGGAAAAAATGGGAACAATTGGAAAATATTGTACAAAATGGGAAAAATTGTAAAATTGGAAAAAATAGGTAAAATTGCCAAAAATTGGAAAATAATTTGTAACAATTGGAAAAAGTTGTTAAAAATTCTGTACAAAATAGAAATGAAAAAAATGGGAAAAAATTGAAAAAACTAAATAAAATTAAAAACAATTCGAAACAATTTTTAACAATTGGAAAAAATTGATAAAAATTTAAAAAAAAATATTGGGAACAATTGAAAACTTATTGTGCAAAATGAGAAAAAATTTGGAAAAATTAGAAAAAAATTGGAAAAAAGAGAAAAAATTGTAATCAAATTGTAAGAAATTGTAACAAATTTAGCACCATTTAAAAAAAAAATAGTAAAAAAAATGAAATAAATTGGGAACAATTAAAAAAACTGGAAGAAATTGGAAAAAAACTGGGAAGAAATTTAAAAAAAAAAATTGGGAACAATTGTACAAAATTGGGAAAAATTGCAAAATTGGAAAAATGGGTAAAATGGCCAAAAATTGGAAAAATAGGTAAAATTGCCTAAAATTGTAACGAGATTGGAAAAATCGGAAAAAATGAAAAGTATTGATAAAAATTCTAAAAAATTGGGAACAAATGGAAAAACTTTGGGATAAATTTTGTACAAAATAAAAATGAGAAAAAATAGGAAAAAAATTGTAAAAAACTAAATAAAATTGAAAACAATTCGAAACAATTTTTAACAATTAGAAAAAATGGAAAGAATTTATAAAAATTAAAAATAAATAAAATATTGGGAACAATTGGAAAAAATTGAAAAATTTTGTGCAAAATTAAAAAAAACGGGGAAAAATTGGAAAATACTGGGAGAAATTGGAAAAAATTCGAAAATATTGTTAACAATTGAAAAAAAAATGAAAAAGAAAAAATTGTAATCAAATTGTAAAAAAATTGGAAAAAATTTAGCACCAATTGGAAAAAATATACAAAAAAAAATTAAATAAATTGGGAACAATTGAAAAAACTGGAAGAAATTGGAAAAAACTGGAAAAAATAAAAAAATTGTGAACAATTGGAAAATATTGTACCAAATA
The DNA here is from genome assembly GCA_963243735.1 of Neocrepidodera transversa. Lineage (NCBI taxonomy): Eukaryota > Metazoa > Arthropoda > Insecta > Coleoptera > Chrysomelidae > Neocrepidodera > Neocrepidodera transversa. The sequence goes on from OY725353.1 coordinate 4,068,466, forward strand.
GGAAAAAATTGTAAAATTAGTAAAATTATTGGTAAAATTGCAAAAAATTGGAACGAGATTGGAAAAAATTGGAAAGAAATATAGAAATTCTAAAAAATTCAAAAAAATTGGGAATAAATGGAAAAAATTGGGATAAATTTTGTACAAAATAAAAATGAGAAAAAATGGGAAAAAAATTGAAAAAACTAAATAAAATTGAAAACAATTCCAAACAATTTTTAATTATTTAAGCGAATCACAAGTCACGTTTGGATGATACAAAATATTTTTTCTGACACTCGTCTTAAATATTCCATAGATAGATAGCGATAAAATATAGTTTTAAATTCAAATCTAAAAAATCTACTGAATTTTACAAGCGGACGTTTTTAATTAAAAAATATATCGATTTCGGTTAAAAAAAATGTCTAACCTGTCTATTATCAATTCTACTAAACACCCTCATTTTTCTTAAAAAATCTACTAATTTAGTAGGAAATTTACTCAAAACGGTAACCCTGTAAAATCGTGAATACAGCGCAGCAGCGGGCGAGGGGCGAACCGTTCATGGCTACTGACGTCACACGGTCTAGTCTCGCGCACATGTACCATTTTCCAGCCTCCCAATATTAATATTTTGCGCAAATTTTTTTTTGATCGTTTTTAAACAACACCTCTCGATTTTGGTTAAAATTAAAAAAATAGGAAAAATGTCGAATCTGTCTATTATAAACATGAAGCAAATTATTTACCTTTAATTGATTCAATAGATTCAACCATCTTTAACTGCATGTTACCTTTTTCTTCCTCCAATTCAGCAATTTTTTCATTTAATTTAGTAGTTTCGGTTTGTAGTTGAATTATTGTAGCATTTGCGTCGCTCATCTTCTTAAAACCATCTAATTTTTTATTTAAATCTTTTATTTTACTTTTATGTTGAGCTTTTACTTTAATCATATTTTTATTACTATCATCCAATTGTTTCTTTAATTTTTCTAGTTCGTTATTTTGATTTTGACCGTTTTTCTTTTCAAATTCATTGATTTTATTCCTATATTCTTCGATTGTGGTTTTAGATTCATCAAGTTTAGATTTTAAATCTTTTATTAATAATTCATGATTATCACTTTCAGGTTTTTCATTGCAAGTTAATTTATCTACTATTATTTTATTTTCATCTTTAAGATCAGCTATTTCTAAATTTTTAGATTTTAAATCATTTAAAAGGATCATTTGTCTCGCTTTCATTTCACTTTCTAATGTTATAAAATTTTCTTGCATCTTTCTCATCTGTTCTTTAGTTTCATCTAAAGCATCTAAAGTATCTTTACCTTTTTTGCTCAAATTTTCACTCATTAAAGATATAGCTTTAGTTCTTGCGTCTAAAACTGAATCTTTTTCTTTTAAATTTTCTTGCAAGTCTAAAATATTAGCCTCTTGTTTTTGAACTCTCTCCAATAAATCAGTAATTTTTTTTTCTTTAACCAACAATATGTTATATAATTCTTCTGGACCAGTATTTTTGTTATAATCTAAGTTTTTTTCTATAGATGATAAGTTAACTGGAGCAGAATTTATTAATTGCTGAGAAGAATCATTTAATTGGGCTTTTAATACTGTTACCATATCTTCTATATCTTTTTGTCTCATACCTCTTTCTGCTAGTTTTGCCCTAGAGAAAAAAATCATTATGATTTCAAACAAAAAATAAATTTATAACGTTAAAATCTTATGTTTAAAAATAATATCAAAGAAAGGTTAAAAGTGGGGCATTTTATTGACGAAAAATATACGACTGGGAGGAATTTTTTCCATGAAAAATGCATGACTAACAAGCATTTTTCCCATGCAACTAACAGGTAATTTTTCGATGAAAAATACTCGACTGCAGGCATATTTTCTACGATAACAAAATTGTAAGAATAAGACATAATTTGGAATAAAATAAAACTTATAAGTGGGGCATTTTTATTGACAAAAAATATAAGACTGATAGGCATTTTTCCCATAACAAATGCAACTAGCAGGTTTTTTTTTCATGAAAATATTTCCACCCTAAGAAAATTGTAAGATTAAATCATTTGAAATAAAGGAAAACTTAAAAAGTTGGGCATTTTATTGATGAAAAATGTACGATTGGCAGGAATTTTTTTCATGAAAAATTAACGAGTTTTAAAAATTATGGCGCACATTGCAGGTATATAAATATTTTTTGAACAAATTCAAGAGGCGCACAAAAAAATTCAGACGTTATAAATGATTAAGTAAAAAAAGAAGATTTTGATATTCTCAAATATCTCAAAAACTAATGCAGATATCGCAAATAAAAGAAAATGGCCTTTAAAAGTAGATAATTTACTAAAATAAGTCCTATTTCCATGAATTTTATCTTATTTATAATTTTAATTTATAGGTGAAAATAGTGCTTAAAATGGATATCTGTACAAAACTGTCAAAGGAAGTCAAAAATTGTTTCAAAAAAAAAATTAAGGAAAACGTTCAAAATCGCTAAAATGTGAAGGAAGTGTTAAAATTTAACTTCAAATTGCTAAAAAATTGTTAAAAAAATATGAAAAACTAAAATGTGTTAAAATTGTTAAACAAATATTTAATGCAAATAAAAAACATTGGAAAAAAAAATAATCAAAGTATTTAATGAATTTTGATTAAAAATTTAAAAAAATGCAATCAAAAATATTTAAAAATGTTGGTCAAAATTTCAAAAATATCAAGAATTATATTATTTTTTAGTCCATACATGAAAAGGAGCCACCTCAGTTTTAAAAAAACGTTGTTTGGACCATTCAAAATCATTAAAAACTTTTTAGACCAAGTAAAAAAAAAAACAAATTAAAAATAATTTAACACCCAATTAATATTATTTTATTTTATTTTAAAAAACGGGCTGCCACTGTCTTTTAAACAGATATTTAAACAAATTTTCGTATTCTGATATCACTTTTGGATGTTTTTATACTTATTTGTTATATATATTTAAAAAAAAACATCATTTGGACCATTACTTTAAAAATTGCTTATATTTTATTTCTTACAATTTTATTCCTTTTTGTATTATATTTGTTTTTCTGATTCTTTATAGTTTTTTTATATTTTTATCTACTTGTTCTCTATTTCTGTATTTTAAAAAACGTCATTTGAACCAACACTTTTGTTTCGTTCAATATGGTGATTTCACTCGAAATTCGTTACTTTTACCTTTTTTATTCCCACTCAATTTATTTATATTTTTGCTCTATTTTAAATAACTTCACTTAGACCAATCATTTTCTTATGGCTTATGATTAAAAAAACGTCGTTTGGACCATTACTTTTAAAATCATTTCGACTAAATATGCAATTTTCGTCAATAAAATGTCCCACTTTTAGCTCTACTTTATTTCAAATGGTGAGTTATTCATACAATTTAATTGTCGTGGAAAATATACCTGCCAATCGCGCATTTTTTTATTACCCCCCCCCCCCGCCTGGAAAAAGGTCCTTCCCCAGGAAAAAAGTACCCCCCCCCCCCCCCCCCAGGAAAAAAGTTATCTACACCCTTGTGGTTCATTAGAAAAAACTGATAAAAACGCTTTATCCATTAAATACAGGTTATTTAGAAGCATCTAACCATCAATATTTTTGTTCCTTTACGTATGAAATACCCTGTATATTTCAGAGCTATTAAAGAAATCCCTTCTTTATCCTACAAGGAAAAGAATATACTTTAGGCAATGATTAATGTATTAAATTTTAAGAGGTAGAAAGAAAACAGGAAGTAAATTTTTATTAACAATGACTAGATCTTTGTTGGAGAAGTAGATACCTGAAAACTATTTGTAAATTCCCCTCTGAAAAGGTATTTGGATGAAAGTTGGGTTATATACTGAGTAAAATGTGGCAAGATAATAATATTAAAAATGTACAACGAACTTTTGAAGAAACTTTAAACTTGGTCCGAGCAGTGGGTTCGAATCCCATTAAAAGAAACGTGGAAAAAAATGTGATAAAACTTTTTTAGTTATTGTCAATTTGTAGCTATTAATTAATTTTTAAATATTGTATAATTCTACTCTCGATGCACTTGGAAAAATTCCTCCCTACTGCTGTAACCTACAAATTTGTTGAAAGTTCTCTGAAAGTTAAAAAGTATGATGTGCAATGAGAAAGTTTTAGATTAATATGAACTTTTTAACTATTTTGGAAAAAACCCACAAATATTTTTTTAATTATTCTAATTATTACAGTTTTCTTCCACCAAATTTGAAGAGGTTTGCCTAAAAACTACCGACCTGAAGCTGTGAAACTCTAAAAAAATGAGAAAAACCCCAAAAACCCCGATTTCCCATTTTCAGATTCCATTCATTTTCTATCAAAACGTAGTACTAGCGAGTCTCAAAAAAAGGATGCAAATTTCATGTCGATATATTAAAGCATTAGAAAGTTTTTAATCTTTGTAGACGATAGAGAAAATTATATTCTACAATATTTACATACCTATTTTCTTCCATTTGTTGCTTCATTAAATTAACTTTCTCATTTTTATTACTATCCATAGAACTACCACTATTCTTTTCTACACTACCAGAATCATCTTTCTTTAATCTCGATTTTTTAGCTTTGGCTTTACTCAAAGTGTTAATATATTCTTCCACTTTTTCCTGAGGTACTGTGCTTTGCTCTTTCCTTAACATTTCCTTTAACTGAGCTATAAGTACTTGCTGTTGCTCATTTTGATCTTTCAGATCTTTTATTTCTCTGGAAGGTTGAGGTCCTGGTGCTTGACCACCAGGATCTGGATCGGGATCACCCCACATATTGTTACCTAAAAAGATTACTTTATATTAAAAGGTTAATGATTAAAAAACAGAATTACCTAATTATTATAGTATAATTGATGAAAAAACTATATTATTTTTATTTAATAACATTCCTGCTTTGACATAAAAAATCCACGTATGACAAAAGGATGACATATACTTCTTCTTCTTTTTTATATTAACGAATTAGGGTTATTAAACCTACACTTAAAATATGATATTTTATTAGTTAAATGGTCAAATAAACTACTTCTAGTAGGTAATTAGACCACTGTTATTTCGAAAAATCATTATTCTTATTAAAAAAAATATAACTAAAAATATAGAAAATAAACCAATTACTCTACAGTAAGAGACCAAAATCTTTAAATCCATTGACAGTTTGATAGTTTAGAGATGGGACTACACATGTTATTTTGTGGAAGGATATAAACGGTTCATGATCAATAATTAACCTAACCCTTATATGCTGCGCTAGATACGGCAACTAATAAAGTCTAAACCGAATTTTTGTCAGTACCCGAACGGATAGATTACGATCGGAGTAAAACGAATAAAAAAGTAACCAAGTCTAACTCACCTAGGATTAGTTTTTCTTCTTTTTTAATCATTGTAACTGTCAAACTCGATTTAAAGCTAAGTTCATGTTTATTTAGTAATTTAATTTATGTATTTTGTCACTTTTTATCTTTAATTATATTTTTAAATTATGTATGTACAAATGTATTTTAAAGTTGCGAAACCTATTAAAATGTTAAATTCATAGCATTGACGTCCGTTATCTTATCATAAATAAAGATGAACTTTTATAACCTCAAAAATACTCATTTTTGTTCCTATTTGTAAGAAAAAATGGAAAATTTACATGTATCTCAAGAAATTATTACAAGTGAACGTGGTCATCAGCATATTAAAGATGGTTTTATTGATTTTACGGCAGGATCTTTAGGTATTTACAAATATATGTTTTTTTATAAATAAAAGTTAAAACTTGCGCTTTTTAGGTGGAATAGCTCTAGTTTATGTGGGACAACCACTAGATACGGTAAAAGTAAAAATGCAAACATTTCCTACATTATATAAAAATATGGTAGATTGTTTTATAAACACTTTTAAAAATGATGGTATCAGACGTGGTTTATATGCTGGTACAGTTCCAGCTTTAGCTACAAATATTGCAGAAAACTCAGTACTATTTTTTGCTTACGGTTTTTGTCAAAAATTTATGGTAAATGTGACAAGTTCCTCAAATATAGACAATCTTTCGATATTTAGTAACGCAACTGCAGGATTTTTAGCAGCGTTTTTCTCTTCAGTAGCAATTTGTCCTACAGAATTAATAAAATGTAAATTACAAGCTATGCACGAGACGAATAAACAATTAGTAGGACAAGGTAAAAAAGTTACTTATATGGGACCAGGACAACTCACTGCTGCGATTATTAAAAATGAAGGATTTCGGGGATTATTTAAGGGTTTGACACCAACTATTGTTAGAGAAATGCCTGGATATTTCTTCTTTTTCGGTGCCTATGAAGGTAGGATTATAAAAAATAATATGTATTTATAGTATATAATATTTCTATAGGTACAAGAGAACTATTCCGTAAACCAAATCAAACGAAAGATGAAATAGGTTTTGTTAAAACAATGGTGGCCGGTGCTACAGGTGGAGCTGTATTTTGGACTACTTTATTTCCAGCTGATGTTGCCAAATCTAGGATACAAGTCAGTGGTTTAAATGACAACATGTTTGTGTTAATTTATAGGATATTTAGGCAAGAAGGAATTGGTGCTTTATATAATGGTTTAATGCCTACACTTGTTAGGACTATACCAGCTACTGCTACAATGTTTGTTACTATTGAGTATAGTAAAAAATGGATGTATTATTTTTTAAGAGACTTTTGATGATAGCGAAAATAAATGAGATGAAATTTTATAACATTCCAAAAGTGCCATTATATAAATTTTTAAGTTTGTATATAAAATTTTTAAGCAATTATATATTTATTACTGTTACATTTATTTCTATCAGATCTATAATAGTTTTATTTATTTATTCATTTATGGCAAACCCATTAAGGTATAAATTACAATTTTAAATTATAATTAAAATCAATGAAATATATACAAAAAAATCAGAATTTTGGCGTGGGTTCTATAAAAAAATAAAAAACATTACAACAGAAAACCAATCATAATTATAAATTTTAAATCCTTTTCACCTTATCTTTATATCCCTCTTCATTCTTCAAACCAGCTTCATCTATTTATTTCCTCAATCTTCCTTCTTGTCTAAAATAATATCCAGTAACCTACGCATATTTTTCTAATTCTATATATACAAATTAGACTATAGGTTTATCATGGAGAACATTTTCTAAACAACTACGTACCCCTAAAATAAATATATAGTCTTATTACAAATAAACTGCGACTAGAAGGTAAAATTTCATGGTATAAAAAGTAAATAAAAATAATCGAGTTCATCTAAATTTTCACTGAATTAATTAATTCCGGTTTCTATCAACTTAGCAAGACAACTTCGGAAAATTATAACGGTATCTTATTAGTAATTTGCCGCTAATTAGTTGTGGAAAAAAAACTTGCCGCTCTTTTTTTTATAAAAAATTAAACATTTTGCTAACTTGATATCAAGTTAGCAAGACAACTGCGTAAATAATGACGATATCGAAAAATTAAAAGCTGGAGAATTTGCCGCTTTTTTATCGCTAAATAGTTGTGGAAATAAAAAATTTGGCGCCTATTTTTTATAAACAATTTCCAGGTTTTTTATATAGCAACTTCAAATTTTACAAAAAAAATTTATTTAAGTGAATAATTGTTTTAATCTCTATATATTTTTCAAAAAATAAATAGATCAAGCCATACGAAAATTTTTTGTACAAATATTGTATCAGCGAAATGCAGTTTTTCTTCAATTTTTATAACAATTTGTGCAAGCATGTGAACATTCAAATTTTGATTAAAATTTTTTTGACACTCACACAGTCCTTTTTTATTGTATAGTGGACTTATCCAGTAGGAACGAATTTATTGGTTTTATATGAATAAATGAATAGCTTAAAGAGTTGCTTATGTTGATTTTCATTGTTCTTATAATATTCATTAAATAATAAAAATTAATTAATATATTTTGACCAATGGCCAATAATTAACGTTTTACTTTCTACAGCATAGCCAAGATTCTAGATTTGTTCGTTTGTGGAAAAAAATTGACATACTTCTTTCCTTCTTTTTATCATAACAAATGAGAAAACGAAAGTTGCCAGTTTTATCGATATGACAACATAGCCAAATATAATCTCAATTGGGTCACGTCACAAGCCACTATAGCCACGATATTCAAATTTTAAGAATTAATTACAGTTGCAGGATCGGTCTCAGAAGGGCTGGACCCGGTGCAATGTGTTATGGTAGGCCAAAATTATAAAATAAAAATATAAAAAAAATCACTGAATGAGTCCATTGTAGTGTTTCATTTGTACGAGTTTTTGAAATTTTTTAAACAAAATTGTAGACACAATATTTATCAAATTTTATGTTCTACAATTTTGATCCCCTGCAATTTTTCATAAAAATGAATAATTTTGACTCAAACTCAAAAAAAATTAAATAGGTATGTGGGCAAAAAGAGGGAGCCGGAGTTCCGGGGGTGAAGTACTGGATCGTCAAATTTGAGTCATAATCGATCTAAAGATCCATCAACGAACTCGCCGAGTTCTCAAACCGACAGACGGACGGATAAAGTAAGGACAATAGCGCCCTTTTTTATACATAAGGAGGAAAATGCGCTAAAAAAGATGACAATTCTCCAGTTTTTAGTTTTTTTTTATATCGTCATTAGTTGACTTTTTTGATCTTACACGTGCCTTTGACTGTCTAGATTCAAGATTTATCACGAGTAAGCTATACAATATAGGATTTAGAGGGATTTTTTTGGATGGGATAATTAGCTATCTCAGTAATAGAAAAATCTCTGTCAAAATAATGGATTCAATATCTGAATCATTTGACATGAACATGGGATTCCCTCAGAGATCTGTGCTGGGACCGCTAATTTTTTTGTTATTTATAAATGATTTACCAGAATATGTAAGATCTAAAATAAAATAATTTTAAAATATTTTTTTCTTGCAAAACCAAGTTTGGGACACCATCCTTGATCCCACTCACTTAGAGATTTGTCTATTTTTCTGTAAATAGATATATTTATAAGTTATTTTATGTGTATTATTAGATGGTGTCACAAAACTTAGTTTTAGAAGAAAAAATATTTTAAAATTATTAGGGTTGTTTTACCCTATGATCCCACTCACTTAGAAATTTGAGTTTTTTCTATAGATAGATATGGTTAATAGGGTTGTTTTATCCTTTATCGTACTTACAGTATTGAGTTTTTAATTCTAGTTAGATAAGTAAATAATTTGTTTTCCTGCCATATAAGACCATGTCAGAACACCTAGTTTTGAATGAGAAAATAATTTGTTAATATTCTACTTTTATGATTTGTGTATCGTGTGAGTTTGGCTTGGTAGTGGGGGGTGGGAGCTGCATTTGGACACTAGCTCCGGGCGCTAACTTCACACGAGTAATTTTCTAAGTTTTAATAGAATTTTCCGCAAAATCGGTATAAAATTTTGATATTCCATACAAAATTTCTTAAAAAAAAGTGAAGATTTCCTAACTGTTAGGAAATTTTCATTTCCTTACTGTAAGTAAATGATATTTCCGTACAGTTGTTAGTGTTCTACATAAATTTTTTATTGTTAAAATAATTTTCAATATACATTATATAATTTCCATTTTTTTTTCTTCTTGGAATAAAGGGCATTAATTTAATTACGAAAATTTTACTATTTTTTTAACATTTCCAAATTTCTTATGTTTTCTTCAGGTTTTTTATTACTAAAATTAAATAATACACAGTTACATGTCAATATTTATATATAAATAGATTTAAAATTAAATTTTTGTAAAAAGTTGTTTTAAGATATTTGTTACAGTGTACAGTCATAGGGCCGCGAAGAGTCAGGTCGGGTCTCAAGTTTAGTGGTTTACGGGTCCCCCCTGAGAATCAGATGTTTTTTAACGTCATTTAAGCTGATAAAAGCTATTTTTTGTTTTTTTTAATAAAAATATGAGCGCCTGGGCCCCTAGTTTGAGACTTAGGGTAGGTACAGTATGAGAAAGTATCAAACATATAAATACTTTCGAAATAATAAGATTTTGTATAATATTTCTTATATTGTTAATTTAAAAAAAAGTTATAGGAAATATAAAAAAAAAATTGCCAGCTTATAGTATTTTGCTATAACGCAGTCACAACGCTGCCATAAACGCAGACCAACATATTTAAAAAATACATAAAAATAGTGACTAGTTTACATTGGCTCAGTAAACTCATTAAAAAATATATATATAAAATAGTGACTAGTTTGCATTATAAAAATGAGTTTTTCTACCCTTAAATTGTCCAAAACTGTGCAATATTGAAAATTAAAAACAAATGTAAAACTCTTAATTTCCCAGATTTTTTTATGTTGGATTTTTTGTGTAGGTTAAGAACAATTTATTGCACTACATTTCAAGAATTTTGATAAAAAATTTCAATCATTAATTATTTCTTAAATTTAAAAAAATACTACACCCATGTTAAAGTTTTATTTTTGACACGGATTAAATCATAATAGTAAATCTATTTTTTTTTAATATTGAAATAAGTAAATTTGGATAAGAAATAAAACAAAAATCACCTTATTTTTATATTCAATTACAAATAATCATTAAATATTTTTAAATTTATAAAAGTATAAGTACAATCTTTTATAAAAATAAAATACAATTTTTGAGTATATAAAAACCTTAAGTCAAAAATAAAATGTTATTTTTTATATAATAATTATACAATTTTTATCTTGGGGCATGCAAATGGTAATTAAAATTCATAGCAACAAATTGAGTATTACAATCTAATAAACAGAATAGGACATTTATTTTATAAATATTAAAAAAAAGTACTAATTGGCCGCAAAATTTTAAATAATTTTACATAATCGTAAGAAAGAGACAAATATTCCATATTACACGCCAGTGCTTACAAGAACTTTTTAAAATTGGTTAAAACAGTTTTCGAATGATTTAGTGCTCGCGAACACTTAAAACGCTCCAAGCCTATTCGTGAACATTTTTGAACTCATACCAGCAAATAAATATTAGTATAACTTTGATTTGGCAATAAAAAATATTATATTTTTTTTCAATTTTTTAGTAAAAAAATTGTGAAATAAACACAAGAAATGGCTGAAAATTAATTAAAATTTTGATTTAATTTATACAAATTTTAAACTATTTAAGATAAGGAGATGGAACTTGTACCAATTGAAAGATAATATAATGCTGTAAATTTGTTATTTATTTCAGATTTTTATATTTTAAATTGTAATTTTTATAGCCAAAATAATACAATTTTTAATGATTTTTTTTTAAATTACATTTTAATAAAAAATATGAAATGTATCAAAAAAGTAATTAGACTATATGAAAGAGTTTAAAAAGTACTGTACGTGTGATTTTTTTCATAATTTTATAATAATAATTATACATTTTAGAGCAAAAATTGAAAAAGTTTCAAAATATTAATGGAGAAAAATTTTGAATGAAATATTAATCATGTTTGAATTTTTTCATAATTTTAACATAATAATTGTAGATTTTATACCGTTTTTTTTTTCGTTCAAAAATAATAAAAATTGCATTGTTTTCTTCAGAAATAAATTTCATTTTTTGATATTTGTAGCAATAAAATTCAATTAAAATTTTGTATTCGCTGTAGAGCTCGTGACAGGCATTAACAAAAAGTGCTCGCAAGCACCAAGCACTAAAAAAAAGTGCTTAAAAATTACGAATACCAAGCAAATTTAGTGGAAACTATTTGCGAGCACAAAGCACTCTAAAAAGTGCTTTAAATTCTCGAGCACTAAACACTTTTTTAAGAATTATTACACGAGATGCGTCATATTTGATGTAAGATTTTTTTGTCATAATATCATTTTTTTCACAATAGTCAAAATATTTTTTTTTTAAATTATACACTAATATTTACTAGTATGAGTTTAAAAATGTTCACGAAAGGGCTTAAGGCTTGGCTAGTGAGCATTTTGGTGTGCTCGGGAACCTTTTAGAGTGCTCGCGAGCTTTTGGTGCACTCGTGAGCAGTTTTGACGAGTTGTAAGCACTAAGCCGATTTTAAAAAGTGCTCGTAAGCATAATAGTGCTTATAGTACTTAGAAAAGTACTAAGCACAGTAGGAACAGTTCTGGTTCGTATACTTATTCTATAAATCATAATATTCTTTTCCTAATATTCCTATTCCAGGTTAAAGTTTTTAATGGATAAATAATAATAAATAAATCGCAAATTAAACAGACACTTCCACATTTTTTGTCAAAAAGTGCTCATGAATTTAGAGCATTTTACTGTAAAAATTGTTTTGTGGTTGCACTTTTTTTGAGTGCTTAATGCTTGCTAGCATTTTTTGTCAGTGACTATCAATGCTCTAGTTTGTTTTTTCTATTATTAAGAAAAAATCAAACCGGAGTTAATTATGATTAAAAAATTGCATTTATTTCATAAAAAATAAATAATAAAAAAATTGTAATGGAATAATTGTCTCTCGATAGCCGTTCCTTAATCGTAGAAAATACAATTTATTGTGATTATCTAGTAAGATTATTTTTGCCTAATTGAAATAAATAAACATCAGTAAAATTAAAATACTAATAGTAGTTTTAAATTTTCATAACAGTGATACTCAATAGGATATATATTATTTATATAAATACAAGATGAACAGAAATTCTGTTCTTCTCTCTCTCTCTCTCTCTCTCTCATTAAACTTCCAAACATTAAAATATTAATCGCTACATCTCAACTGCGTTATCTTCTTTTTATCACAAATAAAGTTTAACACTTTGGCACGTCGTTCACTGGTTTCGTTTCGATTTCTTCAACGACTTTGGACTTTTTACTTCGTAGGATAAAAATTTCTATCAGCCACGATATTAGCACTACTAGTGTTATAATATTCAAGGCGTGTATACACACTCTGTAACTCCACAAATCTTTCATTACACCTAAAACAAGAATTTATTGTTAATTTTATTGATCTAACCTAATTAAATATCGAGCAACTGGTCGGACGGTAGACTGATCGTTTTTTTGTATAAATTAAAAAAGAAGAAAGTGGCTTTATATCAGAGGATAATAGGCCATTTGAAAATAAATAATAAATAAGCTTGTTACGTACCTAAAGCTTGCCCAACTGTTAATGTAAGTAGGGCCTTAGTAACCATATTAAGACCAACAGCAGAAGGAAGTTGGTCTTTTGAAATATATTCAGAAATAACCAAATTTTGGTTTATCACAGCTATAGCTCGAAAATATCCACATATAAAACCGACAACTGCTAAATATATGTAACTTGGCATTTGAACTTCAACTGTAAATAAAAAATAATGTATCGTAAGATCTAAAATTTTTTTTTAATATTTACTGGATCTCATTAAAGCCAACAAACATGATCCAATCATAAAAGTCGTTCTATTGCTTAATTTCAATCTCCTGAATATCTCCGAAGCGGTTATTCTACCAAGTACGTCAGCGGATGATAATGACGTCATTGTTGTTGTAGTTTGTATCATCGTTAGATTGGCTTCGTCTTGAAGAAAAATAGGAAAGAATGCACCAAATGAAACTGTCGAAACATAAATTAAACCTAAACCTACAACGATGTGGACATAAATGGGATCTTTTAATAAATTTAAACCTAAAGCTTGGGAGACTTTGCGTAAAAAGGTGTATTTTTTTTCTTCTTTTCTCAGTTGGAATTGACCTGAAATAGAAAAAACACTGTGAAAAAAATATAACTGAAATTATGATTAATTTATTTTAAACAGCTAGTGGAAAAGCAAAAAATAAAAAAGAAGATTTGACAGTTTCTAGATCTTACTAATAACAGAATAATTGACAGTTTTTATATAGATATAACTTATTATAAAAAAGAAGAAAAGACATTTTTGATAGATTTAACTTACTATTAGCTATCTCTATGGCGGATTCCTTGTAGTTAGATTCAATATGAGTCTGAAATAATTTTTTGGAAACGCTAGTTTTACGTCTGAGTTCAGGTTTTAGTCCATTTATAGTTAATAATTTTTCTTCTTCTGGTTTTGGAGCATCCGATACTATAGAAATTGTCTTGTCCTCTTTGATTGGTTCGTCAGTTCCATTTTCAATAATACTGTCGTTGGGTGCCCATCGTTTACAGCATAATATTGGCTACAAATAGAATCTATTTAAAAAATATTTATGTCATGAAATATTATTACTTTAAAGAACATAGCTCCAATGACGCCAATGTAGCTCATTAAACCAAGAATTAGTGTGGTACCACTATATTCGTACTTTTTTAACAACATTCCAATAAAAATTGGCATCGACATTTGTCCAATTGCTGTTCCTGCCATTGATATGCCCACAGCTGTGCTCTTTTTCGTTGTAAAGTAATCGTTTATAACTAAAAACGTTCCTGATGCTAATAAACCCAATCCAAAACCTTAAAATAAAAAAAATAGTTTAGAAAGTGGCTGGATAACCGTACATAACGTGATTAATTACAAAAAGAAGAAAAATAAACTAAGTAAGGGCTAAAAGTAGTTCGCTCAACCGTTGTTGCCAAATCTCTTACATTTGCCGTTTTTACGGAAACTTTAGTTGCTTTTCCAATAAATAAAAATCTAAAAAATCCAATTAATTTAGGCAGTTATTTATGATATAAATTAAAAACGAATTTTAAACTTCTCGATTTTCTTTTTTAAACTTAAAGTGGCTGGATAAGCGTACATAACGTGATTAATTACAAAAAGAAGAAAAAATAAACCAAGTAATGGCTAAAAGTAGTTCGCTTAACCGTTGTTGCCAAATCTCTTACATTTGCCGTTTTTACGGAAACTTTAGTTGCCTTTTCCAATAAATAAAAATCTAAACAATCCAATTAATTTAGACAGTTATTTATGATATAAATTAAAAACGAATTTTAAACTTCTCGATTTTCTTTTTTAAACTTAAAGTGGTTGGATAACCGTATAATAACGTGATTAATTACAAAAAGAAGAAAAACTAAACCAAGGAAGGGCTAAAAGTAGTTCGCTCAACCATTGTTGCCAAATCTCTTACATTTGCCGTTTTTACGGAAACTTTAGTTGCCTTTTCCAATAAATAAAAATCTAAACAATCCAATTAATTTAGACAGTTATTTATGATATAAATTAAAAACGAATTTTAAACTTCTCGATTTTCTTTTTTAAACTTAAAGTGGTTGGATAACCGTATAATAACGTGATTAATTACAAAAAGAAGAAAAACTAAACCAAGGAAGGGCTAAAAGTAGTTCGCTCAACCATTGTTGCCAAATCTCTTATATTTGCCGTTTTTACGGAAACTTTAGTTGCCTTTTATAATAAATAAAAATCTAAACAATCCAATTAATTTAGGCAGTTATTTATGATATAAATTAATAACGGATTTTAAACTACGCGATTTTCTTTTTTAAACTTGAAGATCTTCAAACAGACAAAATTGGCAACGTTGGTACGGCGTGGTAAACTTATCCGTTCATTCATGTTGCCAAACTTCGAGATTTTACCGCAAATTGGAGTAACTTATCTGAATTCGTCTCAGTTACTTTGGTGCTAATAAAATTTATAGCTGGACAATACTCCGTTTGTTATTTTTTTTTTAATTAAAAAAAAATCTTCTTACCTGTAAATAAACTATATCCAATGACAATATGCCAAATTTCGGTTCCAAAACTAGAAATAATCATGCCGGTACCGACGCATCCGACACCAATAACCGTAAAAGTCCTAATATCTAAAATTTTTAATAAAGGTCCTACTATTAAACCCGCAAAATTTGTCACTACAACACTTAAAGCCATCACTAGAGTGATTCCTGTTGCGTGACCTCCGCCTATGGCTTTTAAATATTCGCCGAAAATTAATCCGTAGTTGGCAAATAGGGATTGGTTCACCATCTGTAACAAAAAAAAAATTGTCAAATAACTTGTTTTAATATTGTATAGGGAAATATTATAACAGTTGGCAATACCGTGATTATAAATTTAAAAACTAAAGAAAAAAAAAAGACAGTCTTTTTTTGTCGTTATTTATTTGGATGAAAACTCAAATTATGGAAAAAAATGTCAAATAACTAATTTTAATATTGTATACTTAAGGAAATATTATAATAGTTGGCAACACCGTGATAATAAATTTTAAAGTAAAGAAAAAAAAAGACAGTATTTTTTTGTGGCAATTTATTTATTTGGATGAAAAATCAAATTATGGAAAACTTTAAAAAGTAGTGAACAAAATTTCCAGTTACAGAAGAAGAAATAAAAAATTTTAAAACTTCTTTTAGAAAAATTTAAATCTTAAAGACGAAAAAATAAAAAATTTTTTGTAGCAATTTAAAATTTTGGTGGAAAAATAAAATTATGGAAAAAATTTTAAAGAGCCACGAAATAAATTTATAGTTGTAAAGAAGAATTGAAAAATTTTAAGTCTTAATTTTAGAAAAATTTAAAACCGCGAAAAAAGAATTAAAAAAAAAACGAAAGAAGAAAAAAAACAGAAAAACCAAAATTGAAAGAAATCTAAAGAAAACGAAAGGAATCAAAAAAATCGAAAATATCAAAAGAATAAGAAAAACAAATGATAAAAGTTATAAAAAACCCGAAAGAATTTTAAAAGAGCAAAAAATAACAGAAAAAAAAATTAGAAAAATGGGGGAAATAAACGAAAAATACCGACAAATTGAAAAAATCAGAGGAATAAGAAATAATGAGAAATAATTAAAAAGAAAAAGAGAAAAAACACAGAACAAGAAGATAAAATAAGGCAAGATTAGAAAAAATCGAAAAAATCAGAGAAAGCAAAAAATCAGGAAAACGAAAAAAAAAACCGAGAAAAAATAGAAGAATCGAGAAAATCAGAAAAATCCGGAAAAAAACAAGAAAAATACAGAAAACATTGGAAAAATTGAAAGAAATTAAGAAAATATTGGAAAAAAGAAAAATAAAATTGTATAATAAGGAAAAAACGAAAATATCTTAAAAATGCAAAAAAATGCGAAAAATCGAAAATACCAACCAGAAACAATTGTAGCTATTAAAAAAAATAAAAATAAATCGCCATAAATCTCAAAAATATTGCAAAAAAAACGTAAGAAAATTGCAACAAAATCTCAAAAAATGGCAAAAAAATCGCAATGAATCGCAATATATTAATCGAATAAGAACAAATAAGAAAAAACCGAAAAAAACGCTAAAAATGTAAAAATCTAAAAAATTCCCAAAAAATCGTAAAAATATCACAAAAAATCGCACCAAAATCACAAAAAATGGCAAAAAATTGCAAAAAGTCAGAGAAATAAGAAAAAATTAGAAAACGAAAGAAAGGAATATAAAATAAAACAGAACAATGAGAAAAAATCGCAAGAAAAATAAAAAAGTTGCAAAAAAATCGAAAAAATAAAGAACAACTAGAAACAATTATAACCATAAAATTAAAAAAAGAAGGAATTGAAATAAAAAGCAAAAATATCGTAAGGAAATTACAAAAAATCGCAATAGGAAAACGAAAAGGAAGTCGCAAGAAAACCAAAAATCGAAAAATATAGTAAAAAAATCGCACAAAATTTCAAAAAATTGCGAAAAATCGAAAAAACAAAGAACAACCAGAAACAATTGTAACTATAGAAAAATGAAAGAATTAAAATAAATTGCCAAAAATCGCAAAATTTTTGCAAAAAAAGGAAGAAAATCCCAAAAAATGACAAAAGAATCGCAAATAATCGCAATAAATTAGACGAATAAGAACGAATGAGAAAAAATTGAAAAACAAAAGAATATAAAAAAACAGGAAATTAGAAAAAAAAATCGAAAAATATAGTAAAAAATCCCAAAAAAAAAATCGCACAAAATTTCAAAAAATTGCGAAAAATCGAAAAAACAAAGAACAGCCAGAAACAATTGTAACTATAGAAAAATGAAAGAATTAAAATAAATTGCCAAAAATCGTAAAAATTTTGCAAAAAATCGCAACAAAATCCCAAAAAAAATGCCAAAAAATCGCAAAAAATCAAAGGAATAAGAAAAATTAGAGAACAAAAGGAAGGAATATAAAATAAAACAGAACAATGAGAGAAAAATCCGAAAAACAGAAAAATCTCTAAAAATCGAAAAAAAAAACCAAAAAGAAGTCTTAAAAAAATCACAAATCGAAAAATATCGCAAAACAACGCAAGAAAAAGAAAAAAAAATGCAAAAAATCGAATAAAACAAAAAACAACCAGAAACAATTATAACTAAAAAAAATTGAAGAAATTGAAATAAATCGCAAAAATTTCGCAAAAATGTCGCAAAAAATCGCAAAAAAAACACAAACAAATGGTAAAAGAATTGTAAATATTGGCTTAAAATCAGAGGAATAAGAAAAAATGAGAAGAAATTAGAAAGAAAAAAAGGAATATAAAAAAAAACAGAACAATAAGAAAAATGATGATGAAACGAGAAAAAAACAAGAAATAAATCATACTGTAGAAAGATAGAAAGTATGAGAAAGAGAGGGAAGGTCGCCTGGAAGGGGCATAACGCTTTTTTATTACGTGACGTTTTCTGTCAGTTAACGAAATAACTTTTATCGCAAACTGCATTAAATAGATTTTTTAAAGTTCTGGTTAAAAAAATCAAAACTAATTTTAAAAAATATCTAACAATATTAATTCTATGTATTATTTTCTAGAAATATAATTGTTGGTGCAAGGAGATATTAAATAAAATATTATTTTACATGCTACGCTACTGATTAAGGCATTTCATTAACCCACACAGCTGCTTTATATTAATTTGGTTCTGAAATTTCAACATTTTTATTAATTTCTTTCATGTATTAAACGCGTGAGTGACAAACATTTCAGTAAATACCAATTAAAAAACATTTAATTTTATTGGACGAAGCCAAAATATAAAGATCCGGAAATTAAGAACACCCAATGTATAAAGTTATATAAGAATTTTTTTTAAATACACTTATCAAATATTTAACCAATTTATTGATATTTGAAGTCATAAATCTGACTTTTAAGATATAAAAAAATTTATAATAAATCTTAAGTCACACGAAATAGTAAAAATACAAACAAAATAAAAATATCATAATATAAAAGTCATACATAATGTAAAGAAACAAGCTTAAAATGATAAAAAAAATTCATTAATAATTTATAAAAAATAGTTTATGGTGGCAATATAACAAAATTATTTAAAAAAATTATAAAAATTATAGACAAAAAATAACGAAAATATAGAAAAACGACACCTAGTCTTAATTTAAAAAATTATCTACACTAAATAATTCACCCATGGCAAAAATAACTTTCTAAATAAGAAAAATCGAATAAAAATCGCAAGGGGTTGTTTATGTTTCGCGAAACATAATTCCCACTTCCCACTGTACATAGTTATGTTATATTTATTAGGGGGTAAAAATTATTAAATGAAATGTTTTCTAACACAATCTGGCCACCTCTTATGGCTAAACAATGGGACCTCAATGATCCAATACAAGCAGAAAGCCCATTGGCTTATTAGTACAGCCTTAATGATGATGAAACCTTATCTGAGCAAGAAGAGGATTTTCATAATGTAGAGGAGTTACTCTAAGTGCATGAAGGCGAAATAGAAGATACAGAAACGGCTGAGCCAATGCCGTCTACTTATTTTGTTGAACCAGTTGCTTGTAATAAGAAACGCCGGGGAGACCAACTGCACTCACTTCCATCTCCTGGTTAAAAGTTAAATCCTCCATTCTCAGTAGGCCTATGCATTCAAAGAATACCTCTAAGAATATCTAGTCAATCCTCCAAACCCCAACTTCAATCCACAGTTCCAAGGGGACAGAATTTCTTCTCCAAGACTTAATCCAAACTCCCAACACAAAACTCTATCCTTGAACCTTTTACTCCCAATGACATAGCCTCGGCTTGCCAACGGGGGAAAAATTGCGCTCCTGGTCCTGATCCCACAAAACGCCAAAACCTCCCTGCCACCTTCCTAATGAACATATGCCTTCAGCATTCCTACTTTCCAATTTGGTGGGAAACTTCCCACACCATCCTTATCCCTAAACCCCACAAAGACCTAACATCCCCCAACTCCTACATGCCTATATCCCTAACGAACGTTCTGGGTAAGATCTTTAAGACCCTACTCAAGGATCGTGTTGAAAGTACTTCAATTCAACAAGTAAGTCCGTCACTGCCTCGTTGTTGGGTTGCTGATTTCACTACCCTGTAACCAGTGTTGCCAATTGGCGCATAATTATGCGAATTCCGCATAATTTAAGAAGTCTGACCATAATTTTAGCACCTAAATTAAATCGCTTTATTTCCGCACTTTTCAAGATGTTTGTTTTTTGGGATGGACGCCAATTGAGCACTTTATTACCCTCAGGTGAAATTGATACCGTAGCCGGACACGCCAATTGAGCACCAAGGACCAAACAGAGACTGGCCAAATGAAGAATAAAATTGTAAAATGTGGAAAAAAATTAAAAAAAAAAACAAAAAAAACCGGAAAGAAATAAAAAATAAAAAATCGTAAAAAATCGGAAAAATTCAAAGGAATAAAAAAAATGAGAAAAAAATTAGAAAAAATCGGAGATAATCGAAAAAGAAACAAAAATTATTTTAAACAAATGAAGAATAAAATTGTAAAAAGTGGAGAAAAAAAACCGGAAAGAAATAAAAAATAAATGAAAAAAATTGTACACGATTTGAAATAAATCGCAACGAAATCCCAAAAACATGGCAAAAAAATCGGAAAAAATCAAAGGAATAAGAAAAAATGAGAAAACAAAAATAGAAATAGAAGAAAAAAACGAAACAATGACAAACAAGAGGAAAAATTAAAATACATCGCAAAAATCAGAAATAAAAACAAAAAATCAGAAAAATGAGAAAAAGTCAGAAAAAGTGTCTTTGTATAAAAAATTACAAAACGTAAGAAAATGGTATAAAAAAACAGAACAAGAGAAAAAATCGAAAAAAAAACAGAAAAAACCAGAAAAAAAAAACAAAACATCAGAATAATGAGAAAACAGGAAAAAAGTCTCGATTCCTGATTTAAAAAAATTCCATAGAAAATAACCACAGATCATCCAGTATAAAATGTTATATATTCGGTTTTTTTAATATGTAAATAAATACATGTTAAACATTTACATAAATGTTTGTCTTTATTTTTTTATTTGTAATAATTTTTATTTTGGCAGTGAGAAATATAATTCCCACTTCAACTAAAATTTCTACAAAACAAAAAAAATTTGTTTTGCTAATATCTGTTTTAGATGTGAAATACAAATTTTTTATGGGTAAAATTTAGACCGGCAATAAGCAATAAGTTCACGGCCATGAAAGGTTAAATATGGTAAAATTGTAAATTAAATGTTTTCAAAGTAAAATAACTTTAAAAAAATATGTAATTTTTTACATTTAGCAAAATATAAAAGAAAACTAGAAAAATTTTAACAAATTTGAACACTTCCCGTAGTATTCGTTGCAGTAGTAAAGGTAATATTAGAAAAATGTGGTTAGTGATTTTATAATTTGTAAATTATAAATTAAAATATAAGTTAATTAGAAATTTCATATTAATTATCAATTTTTTTATGGGTTTTAAATTACCATAACGCATATAGAAAAACCAATTTTATATTATTCTAGATTTTTTTTATACACTTCGATATTTCCTCTACAAATATTAAAAGAACTATTTTACAGGATGATTAAAATTTATAAGTTTAAAAATTATTTATATTATCTTCTATATTTTATTATACAGTATGTTAATTATTTCCGGATTCATTTAAAAATATTTTTGTAACTAATTTAAAAAAAAATCTATAGTTCTTTTAAAGGACAATTTAAATTTAATAAATGTATAGGAACACTTATTTCAGGCGCTATTTGTTAATAAATTATAATTTCTTTTAGATTTTTTTTTCAGTTAAATTCTATTTTATTTATTATTAACATCTTCTCTTTTTTTCAGTTAAAATAAAGTGGGGTGTTACTAAATTATTAATTCCAAAATGTATGCCATAGAT
Organism: Neocrepidodera transversa; assembly: GCA_963243735.1. NCBI lineage: Eukaryota > Metazoa > Arthropoda > Insecta > Coleoptera > Chrysomelidae > Neocrepidodera > Neocrepidodera transversa. The sequence continues at coordinate 4,090,514 of OY725353.1, forward strand.
ATTACAATGAAATCATTTTGTATGATTTATAAAAGGTAATTTATTATTGTTATTTTTAGAAATAAGTGTTATATTATAAAAATTATATTCGAAAGGTTTTTTTTTATAGTTGAATATAAATATAAAGTAATTGGGTATATAAATAAAAATTTTCGTATAATCAATAATTCTTGATTTTTTTTAAATAAAAATTAATGGCGTAAAAAAATCAAAAATAACATTTTTAGTTTTCCCTTTATAATTTGCGAAGGGCAAAAGACCCTGTAGATTTTTTTCGGTCTCCAAACTAGTTAACTTTTTTCCCATTTAACTGCATCTGTTTCTTTTATAGTTTCTGTTATAGCAATGTTATCTTTTTTAATTTTAGACATCTTGTATAATAATTTTTTTTTAAAAAATCAACATTGTAGACTCTTCCTTTTCTCAAACACATAATTATTTTCCTAAAATATTTAAAAAAATCACACTTGAAGCATGTTTTATTGTTTTTCAAACAACGTCAAGGTCGTTATGATAACTTTTAAACTTTTCTAGTTTCGGAGGCTAAAAGATAAGAAAAATAGAAATTTAAATTACTTCAAAATTTAGATAAAAGAGAAATGTGCAAAACAAAACTAAAAAATAAGTTATAGAATGTTTATTGATATATATTTTTTAATTATTTAAACTTGATGTTTAATCATTATATTTTTTAATGGTACTATGTGCAGAATATTTTTAAATTGATATGGTATTAAAAAAAATGGCATATGTACTATAAGCAGCAAATAAATTATACTAACACAGCAATTAAAGCTAAAAAAAAAGCGTATTTAAATAATAAATTTCAAAATAAATATGGTCGGAATTAAAAAAAAATAATTATTAGACATCGTAAGCTAATTTAAATTCCCAATTTCCTTAATAGTCTAGTCAACAAGTGTTTTTTGGGTCAATCCTTTTCTCCTCCTTTTGAAAAAATTCAACAACCTCTTGTAAAATTTGCAAAAGTTATAAACAATTAACTGAAAAAAAAGGGGTTTGGTTTTTTGAAAATATCTCTAAAACACTTTTTAAATTTGAAAAAAGAATCAAAAAGAGAAGGAAATTTACAAAAAAAAAACTATTCCTATCGGAATTGTAGGACCAATATTTATAATTTTCCCAGAGTATTTGGACCTTTAATGAATAAATATTATTTAAACTTATTAAATATAAAAATTAAAAATTGAAAAAAATCAGGCATCTACTGGATAGATTTATGAACAATAATCCGCTATCAAAAAATTTTTATCCCCATTTTTCTATTAATTATACATTAGTTAATTAACAATTTTTTCCTACTTGAACATGAACATTGTAAGTGCAATAATTGTGAAAACGAATATGATTTTTTTTCCTTTTTTTGGACCTATTTTTAAACGGTCTGGAAAAATTAAAAAATTGTTATTTTTCACTTTGTTATTAACAACTTACTTAGGATAAAAATATTTTTTTTCCATTTTTGTAAGTTTTGGTAGTAAATAATTTTATATAAACATATCTATTATTATGTATTGGTTTGATTTTAAATGTTAAAGGTTCATTTATCTACTCACTAGTTAGTAAACAAATTGTCCTTTTTTTAACCACACAAAAATATTTTATCAGTAGATATTTTTTAGTCACTTCCCACATTTATAGATTACAATAATATATTAACCAACATTATACTTTGTTATTTTAATAAATTAGCACGTGTCTTATTTCCTAAATAATTTTTTTTTAATATTTATTTTATAAATTCCAAATATATTATGTAATTTAATTCTTTACTTGGAATCTATAATCTATAAAGTAGTACGTTAGGTCACGTTTTAGCGCTAAAATATCGCAATAACAATTTACCTACTTTGGAAATAAACGTACGTGATGGAAATATACAGTGTGATTTAATTATTAAGTAGATATTTATAACACAATGTTATGTGAAAGATAAAATTCAACTTATTTCACCCTCTAAAATCTTCAGTATCTTTTATAGATTTCACCACTCTGCTCTACTCCTTTTTTTCTGATTTCTTCGGATTTTTTTCAAGTAGTCTATTTGACTGATTTCTTCTTATTTTTTTAATGATTTAATAAAAAAAAATACCAGAAAATTTTTAATTCCTCTTCTGTTCTTCATACTTATTTTACTCTGTTACCGGAATATTTTCCTCTCTTTTTATTATTTTATCTTATCATTTTATTTTGATTTTTCAAAACTATTTTAGTACAGAAAATAGGCATAATTGGGAATGCAAATATTTGGAGAAAAAAATTAATTTGATTATTATTATTACGCCCAATATTGATAATATTTTTATATGCAATTAATTTATATCCTAAATTATATTTTATTATACCGATCAATATTACGATAAAACGTACTTGATTTATCTTTCATAAAAAAAATTCTAGTAAACAAAATTAGTTACTTACACATTGTTAACAATGATTTTTTTTACAATACATATTTTTGCAATTATAAAATAAATAGATAATAATAAATAAGTACCTTACTCAAGCTCTTATGATAAAAAAGTAATTTGTGTTCCAATTTAAAAAATAGGGCAAGACCTACTACACGTAATTATCGATTAATTTAAGGTCATTAAAAATCTTATACTTGAAGTGTTAAAATAATTATAATTTTTTTACAGCTAAATAAATTAACGATAAAAGATAGATTAAAAAAAAATTATAGTGTGATTCATGCCAAAATCAGATGAATTGAATATAATTAAGATCTACTAAAACTATAGAAAAAATACTACAATCAATAGCTCTAAAAAAAACAAAGGTCACCCATTAGGTTCTTTATTTGTTAATTCATTATTTAAAGAACACCCTGTATATTCGAAACTTAATGAGTGTAAGTGACAAGTTTTCATTTTTTCAATAATAAAAAAAAAATTTTTTTGTTAAAATATTATTTAAAAGATCACCCTGTATATTTCTAAAGTCCAAATAAAAAAATTCCAGAAAATTGATGATGGTTCTAGATAAACAAAATTTGATGAAACTAAGTGACAAGCTTTTATTTTTTTAATAATAATAGAAATTAATTTTTTTTATTAAGATATTATTCAAAAGGTCATCCTGTATATTGCAAAGGTCCAAATAAAAAAATTCCAGGTTTTATTTAAATAAAAATAAATTGATGATGGCTCTAGATAAACAAAACTTGATGAAACTAAGTGACAAGCTTTTATTTTTTTAATAATAAAAGAAATTAAATTTTTTTGGGAAGATATTATTTAAAAGGTCATCCTGTATATTTCAAAGGTCTCAATAAAAAAATTCCAGGTTTTATTTAAATAAAAATAAATTGATGATGGCTCTAGATAAACAAAACTTGATGAAACTAAGTGACAAGATTTTATTTTTTTAATAATAATTGCAATTAATTTTTTTTTGTTAAGATATTATTTATAAGGTCATCCTGTATATTGCAAATGTCCAAATAAAAAAATTCCAGGTTTTTTATAAATAAAAATAAATTGAGGATGGCTCTAAATAAACAAAACTTGATGAAACTAAGTGACAAGCTTTTATTTTTTTAATAATAAAAGAAATTAATTTTTTTTATTAAGATATTATTTAAAAGGTCATCCTGTATATTGCAAAGGTCCAAATAAAAAAATTCCAGGTTTTATTTAAATAAAAATAAATTGATGATGGCTCTAGATAAACAAAACTTGATGAAACTAAGTGACAAGCTTTTATTTTTTTAATAATAAAAGAAATTAATTTTTTTTATTAAGATATTATTTAAAAGGTCATCCTGTATATTGCAAAGGTCCAAATAAAAAAATTCCAGGTTTTATTTAAATAAAAATAAATTGATGATGGCTCTAGATAAACAAAACTTGATGAAACTAAGTGACAAGATTTTATTTTTTTAATAATAAAAGCAATTAATTTTTTTTATTAAGATATTATTTAAAAGGTCATCCTGTATATTTCAAAGGTCCCAATAAAAAATTTCCAGGTTTGTTTTAAATAAAAATAAATTGAGGATGGCTCTAGATAAACAAAACTTGATGAAACTAAGTGACAAGCTTTTATTTTTTTAATAATAAAAGAAATTAAATTTTTTTGTTAAGATATTATTTAAAAGGTCATTCTGTATATTTCGAAGGTCCCAATAAAAAAAATCCAGGTTTTTTTTAAATAAAAATAAATTGAGGATGGCTCTAAATAAACAAAACTTGATGAAACTAAGTGACAAGCTTTTATTTTTTTAATAATAAAAGCAATTAATTTTTTTTGTTAAGATATAATTTAATAGGTCATCCTGTATATTTCAAAGGTCCCAATAAAAAAAATCCAGGTTTTTTTTAAATAAAAATAAATTGAGGATGGCTCTAAATAAACAAAACTTGATGAAACTAAGTGACAAGCTTTTATTTTTTTAATAATAAAAGCAATTAATTTTTTTTGTTAAGATATAATTTAATAGGTCATCCTGTATATTTCAAAGGTCCCAATAAAAAATTTCCAGGTTTATTTTAAATAAAAATAAATTGATGATGGTTCAAGATAAACAAAATTTGATGAAACTAAGTGACAAGCTTTTATTTTTTTAATAATAAAAGAATTTAATTTTTTTGTTAAGATATTATTTAAAAGGTCATCCTGTATATTTCAAAGGTCCCAATAAAAAAATTCCAGGTTTGTTTTAAATAAAAATAAATTGATGATGGCTCTAAATAAACAAAACTTGATGAAATTAAGTGACAAGCTTTTATTTTTTTAATAATAATAGAAATTAATTTTTTTTGTTAAGATATAATTTAATAGGTCATCCTGTATATGGCAAAGGTCCAAATAAAAAAATTCCAGGTTTTTTTTAAATAAAAATAAATTGAGGATGGCTCTAGATAAACAAAACTTGATGAAACTAAGTTTTCAATTTTTTAAAAATAAAAGAAATTAAGATATTATTTAAAAGAGCTGTATATTTCAGATGTCCCATAAAAAAATTTAATATATTTTTCAATAACATAAAAAAAGGTATTACTGTTTAATTAAAAAATAATTAACGTATAATTAAAAAGAAATTTGACTTAAAATCCAACATACAATTAATAAATAAATAAATAAATAGGAATAACTGTTAAATAATACTTATTGCAAAAATACACTAATAATTAATGTCTGTGGACTTTGCACAATGTTTTTTTTTTATAACAGGAAGTGTCCAAGTGTTCGAAATAGTCTGGTTGTTTATTCCACATATTTAAAAATAACAAAATAAAAAAACATTTATAAAATACAGTACTCATTGCGCCATCTACAAATTTTATTTGAATACCAAAAACATTCTGCTTTACCCATCACGCTCGTTTCTAAATTTTTGTGAATGTTTTTAACTAAAAAACAAAAACTGGATATATAAATTAAAAATATATAAAAAATATTTACAAAAAATTTCATGCGAGGAAAACTAAAATTTAAATAAATTATAATATAATGGTCGAGAAGATTATAATTACAACTGAGCAAGCTAGATTAAACTCCGAGGCAAAATTGAGGGGTCTAACTACAATAGACTTTTTAAACGTGATTTGTATATAAATTTAATTATAATATTTAAATTTTTATTGATAAAGTAGTTTAGACAATTGGATTTGTTTACTACTAGATAATTGCATTATATAAGAATATTATAATATAGGATTTAAGCATAGATTGATATTAATAATTGATAATTAAAACAGAGATTGGCCTGTTGGCTCTGCCAGTGCCATTAACATAGTTAAAAAAAAAAAAAAAAAAAAAAAAAAAAAAAAAAAAAAAAAAAAAAAAAAAATGGATTGTTTTATTTTGCCTAAGCGCCAATACTAATCCATATTAAACTATTCGGTGTTAAACAAGTACGTGATCGTCACGTGTATTAGACATCATTAGACACAGTTATAACTGGTCTAGCCATATCTGTCATGTTTTTTTTTATTTTTTTTTTAATCTTTATGAGGGAAAATGTATTAAAATGACATTTAAATATATTGCGCATCAATTGATTTCGGGTTTAATAGAGGTCAAAAATCATGATTAAAAAAAATACCAAAAATCATACCAGGAATCCCCTAATGATATTTTGCAGTAAAATTTTATTTTAGTCATAAAAGAAAAACCATTAAATAAACTTTTTTTGTTATTGATCAAACTTCCTTGGTTTTGTTCTATATTACATAATCAAATTAGATATTCAAATTTTCACGTGTTTTTTACATCGATATTGACATTGATGATTACTTAGCATTGAATTTTATTGCCTTCAGAGAATTCTTGAAATAACCAATTTATTCAGCTTGAATATTAGTTATTATCTTAATATAAAAATACTTGTTAATAAAAATTAAAAAAAATAAAATTAAGTAAATTTTTCTGATCCACAAGGCTCAATTTTGGATAGAAATTTAAAGTAGGTAGAAACTAGAAATTTTTCTGAGCCATAAGGCTCGATTTTGATTTGAAAATTAACGTAGATAGAAACTAATTTTTTTTGTACTTTGGCAAATTTTTCTGAGACACTAGACTCGAACTTGGATTGAAAATTAACGTAGGTAGAAACTAGAATTAATTTTGTGCTTTTTCAGATTTTTCTGAGCCCCTTTGATCGATTTTGGATGGAAAATGAAAGTAGATAGAAACTAGAATTTGTTTTGTGCTTTAGAAAATTTATCTGAGCCACTAGGATCGATTTTAGATAGAAAATTAAAGTAGATAGAAACTAGAATTTGTTTTGTGCTTTAGAAAATTTATCTGAGCCACTAGGATCGATTTTAGATAGAAAATTAAAGTAAATAGAAACTAGAATTTGTTTTGTGATTTAGAAAATTTATCTGAGCCACTAGGATCGATTTTAGATAGAAAATTAAAGTAGATAGAAACTAGAATTTATTTTGCTCTTTGGCAAATTTTTCTGAACCACTAGGATCGATTTTGGATAAAAACTTAACGTAGGTAGAAACTAGAGTTTACTTTATGCTTTAGGAAATTTTTCTGAGCAACCAGGCTCGATTTTGAATAGAAAATTAACGTAGCTAGAAACTAGAATTTATTTTGTTCTTTGGCAATTTTTTCTGATCCACTAAGATCGATTTTGGATAAAAACTTAACGTAGGTAGAAACTAGAGTTTACTTTATGCTTGAGAAATTTTTTCTGAACCACCAGGATCGATCTGGGATATAAAAGTAACATGGGTGAAAACCATAATTTGTTTTAAGCTTTTGGATTTTTTTCTGAGCCATTAGGCTCGACTTTTAGATAGAAAATTAACGTAAAATAGAGACTAAAATTTGTTTTATGCTTTAGCAATTTTTCCTGAGCTACTAGGCTCGATTTTAGATATAAAAGTAACATAGGTGGAAACCTTAATTTTTTAAGCTTTAGGATTTTTTTCTGAGCCACCAGGCTGGATTTTAGATGGAAAATTAACGTAAGATAGAAACTAAAATTTGTTTTATGCCTTAGCAAATTTTCCTGAGCTACTAGGGTCGATTTTGGATATAAAAGTAACATAGGTGGAAACCATAATTTGTTTTAAGCTTTATGATTTTTTTCTGAGCTACTAGGCTCGACTTTTAGATAGAAAATTAACGTAAGATAGAATCTAAAATGTATTTTGTGCTTAAACAACGTAGTTAGAAACAAGAATTTGTTTTGTGCTTTAGAAATTTTTTCTGAGCCACCAGGCCTGAGTTTTATTAGATGATTGACGTGGGTAAAAACTAAAATTTGTTTCGTTCTTAAGCAATTTTTTTCTGAGCCACTGGACTATTAGATCATTAACGTGGATAAAAACTAGAATTTGTCTTGAGCTAATAAAAAAATCTGAGCACATTTTTTTTAATTTTAGGGACTTGAGCATCGATCCAAGAAAACATTAACTAATTCGCGAATTTTTTGATAAATGGCCCAAATTTATGACCATTATATTTTTTATTAAACATTACTAAACTGATTTTTTTTATAGATTTCAACAAGATTTGTAAAAAATCAAAGAAATAAATGATTTCATTCGGACCAAAACAATAAAGATTATTTTTTTTTAATAAATTGTAGATGTTTATTACAACAAAATAAATTATTTCACAAAAAATAGTTGATATAGACATAGTTTATTAGTTTTTCTTGATTTTTTCAAAAACGATTTTTTTTTAATTTTTCAAGGATACAACTTAAACCATAAATTAATTATTAATTAAAAATGAATCATGCTAATAAAAATAATTTAGAAAATTTTAAAATAACAATGAATTATTGTCTATTTCTTATATTTGTAAATATATTTTTTATACCATAATCAGATCGTTGAAAATAATTAATAAATTAATGTTATAATTATAAATAAAATGTGAAAGTGTAGATTTTTTTACACGCTTAATGCATCACAGATTTAGTTTTATTTTTTCTTCATCAGTAATTTTAGAACACATCAAGAATATTTTGGCAAACGTACATCGAACTTTGGCACGTTGAGTTTAAATTTATTTATTTATTTATGTGAAAGTTAATTAACTTTATAGTTTCAATGATTATTGTTCGATAGACAAAAACAACTGGAAATAGAAAATACTATTATATTATAAGTACTTCACTAGTTTTATGTTTTTTTATTACTTAAATAAATTAAAATAGTAAGTAAAAGCGTTTTTCACTAGCTGAAAATTATTTTCATGTAACTTTAACTGGAAATAAGTAAAAACAATATCACCAAAAAATTATCTAATTTATAATTTTGTCAATTTTGTTCAAGGAATTTATCCTATGCCCTTGGAAATCAAATATTGGGACAACCTGTATTTTTATTTTAAATCTGTAATTTCCAAGAATGATAATTAAAATGTTTATACTTTTAGCGATAATTTAAATAATATTAATTTCACGCACATGTAGCAAAGAGATAAATTTAATCTGTATTTAGTAGTTTTTTTTTTAAATCTGAATTCCATATTCAACTAAAAGTTCATTAAACTTTTATTTAATTTTCTTCGTACTGTTTAAAATAAATACAATTGTATTTTCAAACATGACATTATTAACCTTAATTAAGTTGTTTGTTGTTGTTTTTTTTTAGTTGTGAAGGTGCTGATAATAAATAACTACATAAACACGTGTAAATTATTTTATCAATATTTTTTAATATTTATTTAATTTATATTTTCGTATAATAATAATCATATTAACATGTACAAGTTAAACAATTTATTTAATCAAAAAATAATCGTGAAAATATGATATACTTTTACTGTCATTTTTTTAACTATGAATATAAGTCATTAACATATATTTTCGTCAAAAATTCTTTTTTGGATCTATAAATTTCAGAGAAAAACAAATTTTTGATTTTTTTATAAAATATCATTTTATTACAAATGGCGCCCAGCGTCTGACAACATAAATTAAAAAAAAAAATTATTTACAAATGGCGCCTAACGTTTTAACAATATAAAAATTAGGTTTTTTAACGTTATAAATGGCGCCCGAACGTAGGTATAATTTTTTTACAAATGGTGTTAAATGTAGAGTAGTTTGTTCTTCAAAATATAATTTTATTACAAATATTGCCCAAAGTATTATTTCTTTACAAATGGCGCCTAACTTTTACTAATATAAAAATTAGGTTTTGTAACCTTATAAATGGCGCCCGAACGTAGGTTTAATTTTCTTACAAATGGCGTCAAATGTAGAGTATTTTTTTTATTCAAAATATCATTTTATTACAAATGGCACCCAACGTCTGACAACATAAATTAAAAAAAAAAATTATTTCTTTACAAATGGCGCCTAACTTTTACTTATATAAAAATTAGGTTTTGTAACCTTATAAATGGCGCCCGAACATAGGTTTAATTTTGTTACAAATTGTGTCAAATGTAGAGTATTTTTTTATTCAAAATATCATTTTATTACAAATGGAGCCCAACGTCTGACAACATAAATTTAAAAAAAAAAATTATTTCTTTACAAATGGCGCCTAACGTTTAACAATATAAAAATTCGGTTTTTTAACGTTATAAATGGCGCCCGAACGTAGGTATAATTTTCTTACAAATGGTGTCAAATGTAGAGTAGTTTGTTCTTCAAAATATCATTATTTTACTACAAATGGTGCCCAAAGTATTATTTCTTTACAAATGGCGCCTAACTTTTACCAATATAAAAATTAGGCTTTGTAACCTTATAAATGGCGCCCGAACATAGGTTTAATTTTGTTACAAATTGTGTCAAATGTAGATTATTTTTTTTATTCAAAATATGATTTTATTACAAATGGCGCCCAACGTCTGACAACATAAATTTTAAAAAAAAATTATTTCTTTACAAATGGCGCCTAACGTTTAACAATATAAAAATTAGGTTTTTTTAACGTTATAAATTGCGTCCGAACGTAGGTATAATTTTCTTACAAATGGTGTCAAATGTAGAGTAGTTTGTTCATCAAAATATCATTTTATTACAAATGGTGCCCAAAGTATTATTTCTTTACAAATGGCGCCTAACTTTTACCAATATAAAAATTAGGTTTTGTAACCTTATAAATGTCGCCCGAACATAGGTTTAATTTTGTTACAAATTGTGTCAAATGTAGAGTATTTTTTTATTCAAAATATCATTTTATTACAAATGGCGCCCAACATCTGACAACATAAATTTAAAAAAAAATTATATTTCTTTACAAATGGCGCCTAACGTTTAACAATATAAAAATTAGGTTTTTTAACGTTATAAAGGGCGCCCGAACGTAGGTATAATTTTCTTACAAATGGTGTCAAATGTAGAGTAGTTTGTTCTTCAAAATATCATTTTATTACAAATGGTGCCCAAAATATTATTTCTTTACAAATGGCGCCTAACTTTTACCAATATTAAAATTAGGTTTTGTAACCTTATAAATGGCGCCCGAACATAGGTTTAATTTTGTTACAAATTGTGTCAAATGTAGAGTATTTTTTTATTCAAAATATCATTTTATTACAAATGGCGCCCAACATCTGACAACATAAATTTAAAAAAAAATTATATTTCTTTACAAATGGCGCCTAACGTTTAACAATATAAAAATTAGGTTTTTTAACGTTATAAAGGGCGCCCGAACGTAGGTATAATTTTCTTACAAATTGTGTCAAATGTAGAGTAGTTTGTTCTTCAAAATATCATTTTATTACAAATGGTGCCCAAAATATTATTTCTTTACAAATGGCGCCTAACTTTTACCAATATAAAAATTAGGTTTTGTAACCTTATAAATGGCGCCCGAACATAGGTTTAATTTTGTTACAAATTGTGTCAAATGTAGAGTATTTTTTTATTCAAAATATCATTTTATTACAAATGGCGCCCAACGTCTGACAACATAAATTTAAAAAAATTTTTATATTTCTTTACAAATGGCGCCTAACGTTTAACAATATAAAAATTAGGTTTTTTAACGTTATAAAGGGCGCCCGAACGTAGGTATAATTTTCTTACAAATGGTGTCAAATGTAGAGTAGTTTGTTCTTCAAAATATCATTTTATTACAAATGGTGCCCAAAGTATTATTTCTTTACAAATGGCGCCTAACTTTTACCAATATTAAAATTAGGTTTTGTAACCTTATAAATGGCGCCCGAACATAGGTTTAATTTTGTTACAAATTGTGTCAAATGTAGAGTATTTTTTTATTCAAAATATCATTTTATTACAAATGGCGCCCAACGTCTGACAACATAAATTTAAAAAAAAAATTATATTTCTTTACAAATGGCGCCTAACGTTTAACAATATAAAAATTAGGTTTTTTAACGTTATAAAGGGCGCCCGAACGTAGGTATAATTTTCTTACAAATGGTGTCAAATGTAGAGTAGTTTGTTCTTCAAAATATCATTTTATTACAAATGGTGCCCAAAATATTATTTCTTTACAAATGGCGCCTAACTTTTACCAATATTAAAATTAGGTTTTGTAACCTTATAAATGGCGCCCGAACATAGGTTTAATTTTGTTACAAATTGTGTCAAATGTAGATTATTTTTTTTATTCAAAATATCATTTTATTACAAATGGCGCCCAACGTCTGACAACATAAATTAAAAAAAAAATTATTTCTTTACAAATGGCGCCTAACTTTTACTTATATAAAAATTAGGTTTTGTAACCTTATAAATGGCGCCCGAACATAGGTTTAATTTTGTTACAAATTGTGTCAAATGTAGAGTATTTTTTTATTCAAAATATCATTTTATTACAAATGGAGCCCAACGTCTGACAACATAAATTTAAAAAAAAAAATTATTTCTTTACAAATGGCGCCTAACGTTTAACAATATAAAAATTCGGTTTTTTAACGTTATAAATGGCGCCCGAACGTAGGTATAATTTTCTTACAAATGGTGTCAAATGTAGAGTAGTTTATTATTCAAAATCATCATTTTATTACAAATGGCGCCTAATGTGGGACAATATAAACTTATTTCTAACGTTTAACAACATAAAAATTAGTTTTCGTAATCTTATAAATAGCGTCCGAATGTAGGTATAATTTTCTTACAAATGGCCTCAAACGTAGAGTAGTTTACAATTAAAATATCATTTTATTTCAAATGGCGCCCAACTTGGGACAATATAAACTTGGAAAAATATTATTTCTTTACAAATGGCGCCTAACGTTTAACAATATAAAAATTAGGTTTTGTAACCTTATAAATGGTATCAAACGTAAAGTGGTTTATTATTCAAAATATCATTTTATTACAAATGGCGCCCAACGTGGGACAATATAAACTTATTTAAAAAAAAATATTATTTCTTTAAAAAGGCGCCTAACGTTTAATAACATAAAAATTAGGTTTTGTAACATTATAAATGGCGCCAGAACGCTGGTATAATTTTCTTACAAATGGTGTCAAACGTAGAGTATTTTATGATTCAAAATATCATATTATTACAAATGGCGCCCAACGTGGGACAATATAAACTTATTTCTTTAGAAATGGTGCCCAACGTTTAAAAATATAAAAAAATAGGTTTTGTAACCTTATAAATGGCGCCCGAATGTAGGTTTAATTTTTTTTTACAAATGGCGTCAAACGTAGAGTAGTTTGTTATTCAAAATATCATTTTATTACAAATGGCGCCCAACGTGGGACAGTATAAACTTATTTCTAACGTTTAACAATATAAAAATTAGGTTTTGTAACCTTATAAATGGCGCCCGAACGTAGGTATAATTTGTTTACAAATGGTGTCAAACGTAGATTAGTTTGTTATTTAAAAGATCATTTAATTACAAATGGCGCCCGACGTGGGACAGCATAAAAAAATATTATTTCTTTACAAATGGCGTCTAACGTTTATTACCATAAAAATTAGGTTTTGTAACATTATAAATGGCGCCAGAACGCAGGTATAATTTTCTTACAAATGGTGTCAAACTTAGAGTATTTTATTATTCAAAATATCATATTATTACAAATGGCGCCCAACGTGGGGCAATATGAACTTAAAAAAATAATATTTCTTTTTAAATGGTGCCTATCGTTTAAAAATATAAAAATTAGGTTTTGTAACCTTATAAATGGCGCCCGAACGTAAGTATAATTTTCTTACAAATGGCGTCGAACGTGGAGTAGTTTAGAAATGAAAATATCATTTTATTTCAAAAGGCGCCCGAACTTATTTAAAAAAAATATTATTTCTTTACAAATGGCGCCTAACGGTCAACAATATATAAATTAGGTTTTGTAACCATTCTTTATATAGAAAATTCTGAGTAGCACGTAAATAATTGATAGTAGTATATAATTATAAATAGAAGAAAAAAAAATTGACAAGATAAATTGGAAATAACTTTCAAATTTTTCAAAAATGTTTTATACTGACATTAAAACAAAAAAATAGTCTAAGGGACGTAGATTGCACAAAATATTTTAGTCCTTTACCTCTATTAATTTCAAAGAAAAATATATTTTTGAATAAAAAAAAACTTTGTACATAAATAATACAAAGAAATTAAAAAAAAAAAAATATGAAAATAGAAACCCAATATGGATCCTTGATTAAAATGTATTATTGAGATTCTAGATAGGATCCACATAATCAAATGCCTTGGATAGATCACAAACTGGTTAAATTTTCAATTAATATTTTTTTTATATGAGATTATCCAAATATTTTATTGTTTACAACTGAATGTTATTAATAAAAACTTACGTTAATAATCATGGTACCAACAACAACCATCCATCCCCAACCTCCATCGGGGGGAGTACGGGATATTTGTTCCATTTAATCACAAAAAAATAACAATAATTGTTGGAAGAAAATCACGATACTAAACTAAATGTATAAATCGTGTAAAAAATATTCTCCTAGTTTCTTTTTATCAGTCTTATCTTTTTTAAAAATACGGATAAGCCGTTATCAGATGAAGATTCAGAGGATTATTTAATATTTTGCAAACGTTTAATGATATATAATCTGATTTAAAATTATTTTATTATTTATTGGTATAAAATCACTACTAATTTTTTTTTATTACAATTATGTTTTTTTTTTTAAATATGTAAAAATAATTAAATGAAATTTAAGATTTTTAAACATAATTAATAATTATTTTTATTTATTATTATTAGCATATTACTTATATTTTATTTTTTCACTTCGTGCTATTTTTAATAAATGTAATGTAGATATTGCGCTCTCACCATTTAACAAAAAATTATTTTTTTAGAATTCTAATGCCCGGTTTCCACAATATATCTTAAACTAATCTTACATTACAGCCTTTTTATAGCAACTTTTACTTCAAACAATATAAAGTGTTCCAAATTTCCAAGACTATTTTGACTATTGACATTTGACATTAATTAGTACGGTGGACAATCACTAAAATATGACTATTTCATTTATATGACGTATTAAATAATTAACTAATATTTAACGTATAAATAAGTTAAAAAATCGTACTATGAACTGGGATTCGCGATTGACCTTGAGCTATACCATGTCTGGCTAATCGTTCCGCACTCTTCTCGCTCTATCTTAAAAACGGTTAAACGTATGAAAAATTATTTTTAACAAAATTTGTAGAGAATTTTATATTCTACAACTTTTATTATTAACGCAAATATGATTTGACTTAAAGCAAGCGAGATATTTCCAAAAAAAAACTGATTTTTGCTACCTTTGAACTTGAATATCTATGGACGCTTACACGTGACTTTATGAGACTTTTTAGATAAGTTTTATGTGCTTTTTAATATTTTTTAACAAGTTTTTATTAAAATCTCAGTAATGAGACATTTATGAAAAATTTGATAAACTTGCGCTCTCACCATTTAAAAAAAAATTCAAAAATTAATTTTTCTCTGAAACTACTAGAGGTACAAAAAATCTGATTTTTTTCTACAATTTACTCCATTTTGACTATTTTTCACAATTTTTTATTACAATCTCAGTAATGAAACATTTATGAAAAATTTGATAAACTTGCGCTCTCACCATTTTTAAAAAAATTCAAAAAATAATTTTTCTCAGAAACTACTAGAGGTACAAAAAATCTGATTTATTTTCTACAATTTACGCCCTTTTGACTATTTTTTTACAATTTTTTATTACAATCTCAGTAATGAGACATTTATGAAAAATTTAATAAACTTGCGCTCTCACCATTTTTAAAAAAATTCAAAAATTAATTTTTCTCTGAAACTACTAGAGGTACAAAAAATCTGATTTATTTTCTACAATTTACGCCCTTTTGACTATTTTTTTACAATTTTTTATTACAATCTCAGTAATGAGACATTTATGAAAAATTTAATAAACTTGCGCTCTCACCATTTTTAAAAAAATTCAAAAATTAATTTTTCTCTGAAACTACTAGAGGTACAAAAAATCTGATTTCTTTTATACAATTTACGCCCTTTTGACCATTTTTTCACAATTTTTTATTACAATCTGACTAATGACACATTTATGAAAAATTTGATAAACTTGCGCTCTCACCATTTTTAAAAAAAATCGACAAATAATTTTTCTCTGAAATTACTAGAGGTACAAAAAATCTGATTTTTTTTATACAATTTTCCCCCTTTTGACTATTTTTTCACAATTTTTTATTACAATCTCAGTAATGAGACATTTATGAAAAATTTAATAAACTTGCGCTCTCACCATTTTTAAAAAAATTCAAAAATTAATTTTTCTCTGAAACTACTAGAGGTACAAAAAATCTGATTTTTTCTCTACAATTAACGCCCTTTTGACTATTTTTTCACAATTTTTTATTACAATCTCAGTAATGAGACATTTATGAAAAATTTAATAAACTTGCGCTCTCACCATTTTTAAAAAAATTCAAAAATTAATTTTTCTCTGAAACTACTAGAGGTACAAAAAATCTGATTTATTTTCTACAATTTACGCCCTTTTGACTATTTTTTTACAATTTTTTATTACAATCTCAGTAATGAGACATTTATGAAAAATTTAATAAACTTGCGCTCTCACCATTTTTAAAAAAATTCAAAAATTAATTTTTCTCTGAAACTACTAGAGGTACAAAAAATCTGATTTCTTTTATACAATTTACGCCCTTTTGACCATTTTTTCACAATTTTTTATTACAATCTGACTAATGACACATTTATGAAAAATTTGATAAACTTGCGCTCTCACCATTTTTAAAAAAAATCGACAAATAATTTTTCTCTGAAATTACTAGAGGTACAAAAAATCTGATTTTTTTTATACAATTTTCCCCCTTTTGACTATTTTTTCACAATTTTTTATTACAATCTCAGTAATGAGACATTTATGAAAAATTTAATAAACTTGCGCTCTCACCATTTTTAAAAAAATTCAAAAATTAATTTTTCTCTGAAACTACTAGAGGTACAAAAAATCTGATTTTTTCTCTACAATTAACGCCCTTTTGACTATTTTTTCACAATTTTTTATTACAATCTCAGTAATGAGACATTTATGAAAAATTTAATAAACTTGCGCTCTCACCATTTTTAAAAAAATTCAAAAATTAATTTTTCTCTGAAACTACTAGAGGTACAAAAAATCTGATTTCTTTTATACAATTTACGCCCTTTTGACCATTTTTTCACAATTTTTTATTACAATCTGACTAATGACACATTTATGAAAAATTTGATAAACTTGCGCTCTCACCATTTTTAAAAAAAATCGACAAATAATTTTTCTCTGAAATTACTAGAGGTACAAAAAATCTTATTTTTTTTATACAATTTTCCCCCTTTTGACTATTTTTTCACAATTTTTTATTACAATCTCAGTAATGAGACATTTATGAAAAATTTAATAAACTTGCGCTCTCACCATTTTTAAAAAAATTAAAAAATTAATTTTTCTCTGAAACTACTAGAGGTACAAAAAATCTGATTTTTTTTATACAATTTTCCCCCTTTTGACTATTTTTTCACAATTTTTTATTACAATCTCAGTAATGAGACATTTATGAAAAATTTGATAAACTTGCGCTCCCACCATTTTTAAAAAAAATTCAAAAATTAGATTTTCTCTGAAACTACTAGAGGTACAAAAAATCTGATTTATTTTCTACAATTTACGCCCTTTTGACTATTTTTTCACAATTTTTTGTTAGAATCTCAGTAATGACAAATTTATGAAAAATTTGATAAACTTGCGCTCTCACCATTTTTAAAAAAATTCAAAAAATTATTTTTCTGTGAAACTACTAGAGGTACAAAAAATCTGATTTTATTTATACAATTTACGCCCTTTTGACTATTTTTTTACAATTTTTTGTTAGAATCTCAGTAATGACACATTTATGAAAAATTTGATAAACTTACGCTCTCACCATTTTTAAAAAAAATTCAAAAATTCATTTTTTTCTGAAAACTAGAGGTACAAAAAATCTGATTTATTTTCTACAATTAGGGCCCTTTTGACTATTTTTTTACAATTTTTTATTACGATCTCAATAATGAGACATTTATGAAAAATTTGATAAACTTGCGCTCTCACCATTTTTTAAAAAAAATCAAAAATTAATTTTTCTCTGAAAATATTAGAGCTACAATAAATCTGATTTATTTTCTACAATTTACGCCCTTTTGACTATTCTTTTTACAATTTTTTGTTAGAATCTCAGTAATGACACATTTATGAAAAATTTCATAAACTTGCGCTCCCACCATTTAAAAAAAAAAAATTCAAAAATTAATTTTGCACTGAAACTACTAGGGGTACAAAAAATCTGATTTATTTGTTACAATCTACGCCCTTTTGACTATTTTTCCACAAGTTTTTATTATATAAAATCTAAGTAATGACACATTTATAAAAAATTTGATAAACTTGCGCTCTCACCATTAGAAAAAAATTTAAAAATAAGGTTTTCTCTGAAACTAATAGTACAAAAGAACTAATTTATTTTCTGTTAAATTATACAAAAATAACAAATAATTAACTTACATTAATCAAAGCAGCGCCAAACACTACCATCCATCCCCAACCCCCATCGGGGGGAGTCCGTAATTTTGAACTATCCATTATATTTTTAACAAAAAAAAAAAGATAAAACCTTGCTAAAGTTTCGACAAACTAAACCCAACACACTCCCACGAAATAATCACATTACACTCGTATCATCTATCCAAATATTTGGATTAGCTTCCATCAGCTGATTATCGATTTTGTCATATATCATTTTACAGAATTAATAAAAAAAATATATCGAAGCGCGACTTGAACTACCGTAATTGCCTTGAGAACGTTTTAAATACTGGTGAAACTGAAAAGTATTAAATGTAGTGGATGGATATTTCGTAGCAAACGAGTGCGCCTCGCATGGGCGGCACAAAGACCGGATAAAAATAAATATAAGTCAATAGAAATCGTATTTAGGTATTTTTGTTATAAATGGGAAAATGTATGATTTGAAAAAACCTAATTAACTTAAATTTGTGAGATTTAGCAAAATTTATAATTATTGTGAAATTAATAATTTAATTAAAATTTTAATATGTATCATTTGAAAGATAATATAAACCTGTAAATTTGTTATTTATTTCAGATTTTTATAATTTAAATTGTAATTTTTATAACCGAAAATAATACAATTTTAATGATTTTTTTTTTAAAATTATGTTTTAATAAAAAATATAAAATATATGAAAAAAATAATTAGATAATATGATGGAGTTTAAAAAGTGCTTTATGTGTGATTTTTTTTATAATTTTAAAATAATAATTGTAAATTTTATAATAAAAAATTTAAAAATTTTCAAGGTGCCTTTAAGTTTTTGATAAAAATTTTTAAAATTTTTTATTTTATAAAACTATTCTTATCAATTCATTTTGATTTAGAAAACCCAAAAAAAAAATATTTATTTCTTATTAATATGTATTTAATTTCGTTTTAAATCAATTTAATGTACAATATTAGGGATGATAAATTAAAATATTGAAAAAGGACAATTTGAGGTTATCCTGAAAAATGGGCAAATGGAGATCAATTATCCTGGAAAACCTGAAGAATTGACAAGTGAAATTATCGAAACGAAAAAATATCGCAAAGATCCAAAAGTTTAAAATTATTTTATAAAAACAATATTATCCTGAATGATTCATGAAAAATTATCCTTTATAAAACACACGATTAATTATGCTGGAAAAAGAAGGAAGATCAATTATCCTGAAAAAAGGACAAACTGACATCCTGAAAAATGAGCAAATGGAGATTAATTATCCTGGAAAACCTGAAGAATTGACAAGTGAAATTATCGAAACGAAAAAATATCGCAAAGATTAAAAAGTTTAAAATTATTTTATAAAAACAATATTATCCTGAATGATTCATGAAAAATTATCCTTTAAAAAACACACGATTAATTATGCTGGAAAAAGAAGGAAGATCAATTATCCTGAAAAAAGGATAAACTGACATCCTGAAAAATGAGCAAATGGAGATCAATTATCCTGGAAAAATAACTTCAATTATGCTTTAAAAGGATAAGTGCAATTATCGTGAAATTATCGAAACAGACGAAGAGAAAATATACACAATTGTAAAATTATTTTAAAAAAATGAAGTGGACATCGTAAATAAACAATATTGAAAATTTTGTTATTTCTTTAAAAAATTTTTGTATATTTTTACATATTTTATAATTTTTTACAAATTCTTGGTATTTTTGTAATTTTTGCAATTTTTTGAATTTTTTCATATTCCTGGAATTTTTGAAATGTTTAAAATTTTCTAATTTTTGGATATTTTTGCAATTTTTACAATTTTTGAAAATTTCTGATAATTTATTAAATGATTTTTGATATATTGTCGAAAATTTATTAAAATTCAGTTTTTTATTAAATTTTCGAATTTTTTTTGATAAATTTTTGAAATTCTTAAAACAGTTAATATTATTGAAGTTAGAAAAAGAAATTTTTAAACTAAAATTCTCGGAATTTTTGAAATTTCACATTAATATATTTTATCAAAATTTTTAAATTTCTAGACATTTTTATTGATTCATTTTTAAATTTTTTAAAATTTTCGAGTTTTCTCATGTATTTCTTAAAATTTAGTTTTTTTTTTTGTAATTTTTACAAATTGTTAGAATCACGTTTATTGATGTTTTATTTAAATTAACTCAAAATTCAACTAATGCCAGTGTAAAATTTTTTCAGCAGCGGAAGGGTTAAAAAAGACACGTGTAATTATGGAGAAAGGACGAACTGGCATAATCCGATAAAAAGAACGAATTGACATTATTCTGAAAAAAGGACAAACTGACATTAACCTGAAAAAAGGACTAATGGAGATCAATTATCCTGAAAAAAATAGGAAGTTCAATTATGCTTTGAAAAGGATAAGTACAATTTTCCTGGAGAAATGACAAATTGAGAAAGAAATTGTAAATCATAAAAAAATTATCAAATCATGAAAAAAATTATGTAATCATAAAAGAAATTATGAAATCATGAAAGAAATTGTGAAATCATGAAAGAAATTGTGAAATCATGGAAGAAATTGTGTAAAAAAGAAATTGGAAAATCAAATAAAAGTTGAGAAATCAAGAAAGAAATTAGGAAAAAAAAGGAAATAAATTGGGAAATCAAGAAAGAAATTGAGACATGAAAAAAATGGGAAAATCATGAAAGAAATCGAGTAAAAAGGAAATTGGGAAATCAAACAAAAATTGAGAATTCAAGAAGAGGAAGAAAAGAAATAAATTGGGAAATCAAGAAAGAAATTGAGAAATGAAAAAAGAAATTGGAAAATCATGAAAAAAAATCGTGAAATCATGAAAGAAATCGGAAATCCGAGTCAAAATGAAATTGAGAAATCAAGAAAAAAAAAACAGAAAGAAATTGGTAAATCAAAAAATAAATTAAGAAATCATGAAAGAAATTATGAAATCCTGAAATAAATTGAGTAAAAATGAAATTGAAAAATCAAGAGGAAGTTGAGAAATCAAGAAAGAAAAATCAGAAAGAAATTGGAAAATCAACAAAGAAATTAAGGAAAAAAAAGAGAGAAATTGGGAAATCGAAAAAAAAATTAAGAAATCAATAAAAAAATTGGGAAATCATAAAATAAATTAAGAAATCATGAAAGAAATTGTGAAATCATGAAAGAAATGGAGTAAAAAAGAAATTGGGAGATCAAGAGGAAGTTGAGAAATCAAGAAAGAAAAATCAGAAAGAAATTGGAAAATCAACAAAGAAATTAAGGAAAAAAAAGAGAGAAATTGGGAAATCGAAAAAAAAATTAAGAAATCAATAAAAAAATTGGGAAATCATAAAATAAATTAAGAAATCATGAAAGAAATAGAGTAAAAAAGAAATTGGGAGATCAAGAGGAAGTTGAGAAATCAAGAAAGAAAAAACAGAAAAAAATTAAGAAAAAAAAGAGAGAGAAATTGGGAAATCGAAAAAAATTAAGAAATCAATAAAGAAATTGGGAAATCATAAAATAAATTAAGAAATCATGAAAGAAATTGTGAAATCATGAAATAAATTGAGTAAAACAGAAATTGAGAAAAGGAAGTTCAGAAATCAAGAATAAAAAAAACAGAAATAAATTGGAAAATCAGCAAAGAAATTAAGAAAAAACAGAAAAATTGAGAAATCGAGAAAAAAAATTAAGAAATCAATAAAGAAATTGGGAAATCATTAAATAAATTAAGAAATCATGAAATAAATTGTAAAATCATGAAATAAATTTAGCAAAAAAGAAATAAATTAAGAAAAAAGACAGATTTTTTTTCAAGTATTTTTTTTTAACAAATGTTTAATCGGTTTGCATTTAGTAGTAAATCTTTATTTTTATTTTATTTGCTACGAAAGTTGTTTTAATAAAAATAAAACAAGATTTATTATTTAATGCAAATCGACACTATAGCTAATAAAATCGACAAAAAAAACAGTTACACCAAATTATAGGAAATATTTAAATATATGAAAAATAGTAATCAGATTATAGAAACGAGTATTAAAAGTACTGCATTATATAATTTTTTTCATAATTTTAAAATAATAATTATAAATAAAAAAAAATTTATAGTACTTAATTTTTTTAATAAACTTTTGAATTATACAAATATATTTTGTACTCATATATGCTTTTAAATAACATTTATCAAGTAACAAAAAGAACCAAAATTAAACATGTTTTTTCAAGGACCTTCCAAGTGTATACGAATGATGACGTAAATGTCTGTTCGAAATTTTATAAGTTACTCTTTGTTCTACCTACGTTTCTAGCATTATAGTGTAAATTAATGTAAATATAATCAACAAATTAATAAAAAATTTAATTTTAAATTAACGTAATATAAATTGTAATAAACTTTTTTGGCTTTAGCAAAATTCTTTTGTCTTTTATTATATTTAGAAACTGATCATGCCAAGTCATAATGAAATCTAATTTTAGGAAATCTAAATATATACGTTCATCCTGTCAGTTTTCGTTTTGTTTTCCAAATGAAATCCTTGAAAACGTTACATTCATCGATTTTTATTTTTTTCTATTACTAAATATTTCGTTTATCAGGATAAAAATAGCATTTAATATGTGTACACAGTGTTGCCAGGTGGGAAACATTTTGAGTACCACAAAATCGATGAAAATGTACTAAATGTTGCCTCAGTGTATCACTTTTTGATATTTTGTCGTGACGCCTTTGTAGTTACTTCATTTTTGACCAAGAGAAGCAGCATTATCTATTTTTAGTTAACAAGAATTGTGTTTTATTTTATTACTTTCTTTGAATATGGAATATGTTACTCTCCACATGAATGGTGACTCATGACTCTCGGAATAACCACTAACCCCTGGAGTATACCTCCTAGTCGCAACCCTCCCCTAAGAAGACAATTCCATTCCATATGAAAGAAAAAACACATAATTTCGTTATCTATTTGCTATGGGCCGAAGAACCTGATCAAGGTGCGTCGTATAGAAACAAACGTCAAATAACTTAAGAGAGACAGAGAATTTTCAGTTCATTCATTTCAAAATCAACCACTAGAGGTACGCGTGACGCATGATGGACACTATATACGAAATATAAAATCTGTTGCGAGTTGCGTAAATACCCCCGACGGTAATAAATGAGCACCAACCAACTATACTTTTAATATATGTCGCAGGTTCATATCCGGCTCGAAGGACCAATATTATAACTCGTACATTCCACATCACGCGGTTTGATTTTATAATAATAAATACTTCTTAAAACAAAAGTTGAGTTATTACCGTCGGGAGTGTTTACGTAACTCGCAACAAAATCTAAGCGGAGAGTGATGTTTCTAGTACAAATTTTTGAAAGCATGCTTCTCTCTTTTCATAGTCACCTGCGATGGATATTTTGATTTATTGTTTGAAAAAATCGATAAAAAAGATGATACCTCTCGTTGTATCCAAAAACCAATTTAGGTACCAAAGGAATACCACTGTACTTTTTGACGATGAAGAGTACCACATGTGGTACTATAGTATATACCACTCTGGCAACACTGTGTGTACAACAGTAGTATAGTATTATTATCGAATTTATAATATTTATTTTATAAAAAAATTTATTTGTTGAATATCAGTAAAAAATGCGATTTTTTTGATTTAAATAAATCAAGTGTATTTCAGATAAAATTTTTTTTTTTTGTTTGGGGGAGAAATTTACTGTAAGTGTCGACATCTCTTGGATTTCACCAACTTTCCTGTTAGAATATTCCTTTTAAATAATACGCAAAAATACAGAAATCTGAACTAATGGAAAGTAGAGGGCGACACTGAATATACGCGGTTTTATGCAATTTTGGTTGCATAATTTGTGCTTCGATAGATAATTTAAACTATTTTCAATGAACTGTATACCACGTACTATGGACACTGATCTGTAATTAAAATGGATAAGCAATCCTATATAGTTAAATTGTGCCAAATTGAAAATTGAATTTTGACAGCATGGGTAATCTACTCATGTTCATTATATAAGATATGAAGATTGAACAAAACATGGGCGTATCAAGAAGTTTTAGAAAAGGATAAATGAAATGTTAAAAATAAAACAAATATATAATAAAAAAAACATAATACAAGTTAACATCAAAGATAAAATGTAGAAAAATTATAATTTACTATACGTATAATATTTGAACATTTAAATAAAATATTAAATTCGTACTGTTTAATATTTGTATTGGATGATTAATTTATGTTATTGAAACAATATCACTTTTCCTAATTGTTTACGAATTATTGAGCCTCTATTTTCTTCAGTTTGTTTTTTGCTATAGCATAAAAGTTTAAGTTAATATTTTCTAATATAAAATAAAATAATAATAATAATAATAAATGGGTAACTGAAGGTTACGTCTTGGTGCGTATACACACTTATTTTTGAAGAAAGAAAGCCAATTTGTATTTTCAAGTGTGTAAAAGTATTTATTTGAGAGATGTATATATATAAATCTCTAATAATCAGTAGATAGAACGTTCTTTAACTTTAACGGTTCTAAAGAACGTTCTATCTACTGACAGTTAGAGATTTATATATATACATCTCTCAAATAAATACTTTTACACACTTGAAAATACAAATTGGCTTTCTTTCTTCTTTAAAATAAAATAACTTACCTGTGAAATGTAATCTTTTCAGAACAGTTTATTGCAACGCTTTTGCAATTAGCCACAAAGCACTTCATTATATTTTTCACTCAACTAATATTACACGCTAATACAACTAAACAAAAACTAAAAAAAGGACGAATAAAAGTAACAAATGTTTGTATTAAATAAGATAAATAAATAATAAGCTTATTTTCTTCACCTACGCCTATTCAATTGAAATAAAACGCGACACGATGACTTATGACAACGTCAAAAATGGGTTATATGCACATGCGCATTTGTGATATCAGAAAGTTCAATTTGGCACCAGTGGCGGCTCGTGAACTTTTTGAGAGAGGAGGCTGGACATAAAACGTTTTTATAAAAATATAGTCTTCAGCCAATTAATTTAACCTTTGCGTAGCGGCAGTACCAGCTACTTTAGTAACAAAATTAATTATTGCCCAGCAAGAACCAACGTGCTATAGGTTCTCCTGCCAAAAAATTTTTTTTATTCATTTTTTTTTAAAATACCTATTTTCTTTTTTTTGTAATTTTTTATATGTTGTTTTTTTATTAACTTTTTTCATATATCATGGTCTTTAGTTTGCGAAAAATGATCAATAATATTATCATAAAATGTATCATTTTGTTTTTTCAATGGATATTAAACTAACATTGTATAAAAGATTTTGGCCCATAGTATTTTGCATTGTTTTAATTCGTTTGAGAGTAGAAAATGATCCCTCGATCGACGTGACAGAAATGGTGATCCACAAAACAGACATGTGTGTCGGGTACCACCGTCTGTTCCGTACTGAACTGAAACTGAACTGAACTGAAAAAAGGCAGGCGCAAGCGACAGCGGGCAGCACAGTAAAATGATTATTTTACTGTGACAACGGGTTAGAGGCTAGCCTACGAAGGGTGTTGTCATTTCAGCTATTTTTACGGTATTTAGCAATTGGACTGGTCGAAAAACGGCAACTGTGTTGAGCAACACGAGTTTAGACTCCCAGAGTTGATGAGTCTAGCCTCAGGGCACCGTTGTCAGATTCAAAAATAATTACCGAGGACAGGGAATTATTCGTAAAATTTAAAAAATTATTAGAGAAACAGGAAATAAAATGAAGAATGATCAACAAAATATTTCTGGTGATATGCTAGATAAATTGGTGAGGAGGCTGAGCCTCCTTAGCCTCCTTCGAGGAGCCGCCACTGTTTGGCACAATTTAGGTTTGTTCCTACAACAGTCAGCAAACTGGTTTCCAACGGTTGTCAAACTTGACGATGATGCGCATGTGCACTTATTACTAATAACCAACCGATTGTAAAATGCTCTTGGAACAGCAAACTGACATCGACAGTTGACAAGTGATTGACATCTACAACACGTGCATATCAGAATTGAAAAAAGAAGAAAAGGAGGGTATCCCAAAGACAAATTTGTTTGATGTCGAGCAATCCAGAGAAATATATAGGTGTGTTGTAGAATATTCAATTTTCCATATAGACCAGACTGTCTTTTATAATAATTGCTTTCAGCAAACCTTTCTGAAATTTCACGTCCCATTTCTTTTGATGGGCGGAAATGTTCCATAAATTCAACTTCGTTGAAAAGTGGAATCACTTCCTCGAAAAAAATTTTATTTTTTGGTTTTTCCCTTCAACTAAAAGTTCAAAATCGCTGTCTGTTTCAGATGTCAAATCAGTTATTTCACTATCTGATTCAGTAAATAAAAATTCTGGAGAATCCGAATCACTCATGTTAATATTTAAAATATTAACTTTAAAATGCACAAATAACACACGAAACACAGAAATATCAGGGAGGTCAAACAACAAATAACGAAATAACATTAAACATAACCTCTAAGCAAATTCTCGTGATTTCTTTCGCTATTGCGCACGATCCTGACGGTCAATCAGAGAAGAATCAGCAAACCGCTCTGACAGTTATCTGATGAATAAGAATTTTTGTTGGAACAGCCAATTTGGAATTTGCAATCAGTTGGTAACATTTGCTGGAACACTTTTTGTCCACTGCGCAGAATCATGACGGGTTTCTTACTCTGTATATAATAATCTAAAAACTCGAGTTACTTTTAACTTTTAACAAAAAAACGTGGCCAACGTAACACAAACGAAAATATTTGATAAAGGACAAGTCTAGCGTCTAACCTTACATAGCGTTTAAGGTAAATCTACCATTATTTGCGTATAAAATGTTGGCCACATTTTAAACGTGTTGTCCATTAGAGATTGCCCTTCTTCTATACGCTCCATAAGCGCCAAAAAATGGCTTCCAAAATCGGACCACTTTTTATAATGTTGAGATGTGCCTCCTTCTATACCCTCCATACTACGTACGTATGAAATATACAGTTCATTGACTATTTTAAATAATGGGGAATTCAACAAAAATATAACCTCACATTTTTTCTTTATTGACAGTTAGAATTAATCAAATAAAACCCATTGAGTTTAATTATGTACCGTAATTTGAGCTAGATTTTTGAATAAATTAATTTAAAAATTCAAATTTCTCATTATTTGAATATGCCGCCATTACGATCGTGACGTCACTTATGTGCAATGAAGTTACCGTCAAGCCATTAACTGCAAATGTGTCAAGAAGAGAATACGAATGAATAACAGCTGTTAAATCTCACTTATGCAGACAAAAGTGGTAATTCTATAACGAATATGTTAAAATTTAACGGACGTTAAAAATATAACGTATGTTAAGTATTTAAAGCAATTCTGCACATTCATGTTTAATTTTAACATGTTACAATTGACGTATTAGTTCATTTATACCGCAAAAATCTATTCCGCAAGCAGAAATATGTTAAAAATTTAACATAAATGTGTTAATTTGACGTTCTAAATTTTGGAAATTAACGGGTACCCTATTAGTAGGCTCTAAAACTTAACGTATAAGAAAATATGGCTTTTGATGGATTAATTAATCTGTTATTACAAAGAAAATCATGTAAATAAGTTGAGAATATAAATCAAATAAGTTATCCATATCTCAAATGTGGTCAAATGTTAATCATAAATGAAAACCCCAAAATCATGTACCACAAATGACATTTAAATAAAAAAAATTTTCTTAAAGGCAACTAGTTTCGGTTAAATAACCATCTTCAGGCCAAGAGATTAACAGGAATTAAATGTTAAATAAAAATTAGCATATTTATAACAGGGTGTGCTGCTACTAATTGAAGGAGGAGCTACCTAGTAATGAGGGAAACGGGGGAACATGAAAAAGTAAAAAATTAAACCCAGGTGGGTAAAAACACTAATTAAAGTAAAACATAATTAAAATAAAAATTGAGCAGTCACATTGTGACTATTAAGTTCACAACCCCCCTTTACCACTCAATTTTTATTTTAATTACGTTTTACTTTAATTAGTGTTTTTACCCACCTGGGTTTAATATTTTACTTTTTCATGTACCCCCCTTTCCCTCATTACTATCCTACCTCCTCCTTCAATTAGTAGCAGCACACCCTGTTATAACATGCTAATTTTTATTTAACATTAATTTCTTGGTCTGAAGATGTTTATTTAACCGAAACTAGTTGCCTTAAAGAAAAAAAATTTAACACCCGTTAAAAATAAACATACTAGTTATAGAATTACCACTAAAGATGGAGAAAACCATTATATGATAATTGGATAAAGATGAAAACTATCCACCTATCCACTGTGAATTCGCATTCAAAATCGAGAGAGATAAATAGATATTAGATTCCGCTGTTATTGCATATTTTTGCGCGCCCTCTAGTGGCGCAACTATTGGAAATTCTGGAAAAAGTTTAATACAAAAATTGCTGAAAATTTTAATGCTCTAAAAATTTGTACTGGAACATTTTGCACTAAAGCGTATTTTTTGTACTCAAAATTTGGAAAACTGCAAAAAACCTACATGCATATTTTTGCGCGCCCTCTAGTGGCGCAACCATTGGAAATTATGGAAAAAGTTTAATACAAAAATTGTTGAAAATTTTATGCTCTAAAAATTTGTACTGGAACATTTTGCACTAAAGCGTATTTTTTGTACTCAAAATTTGGAACTGCCAAAAACCTACATGCATATTTTTGCGCGCCCTCTAGTGGCGCAACTATTGGAAATTCTTTAAAAAGTTTAATACAAAAATTGTTGAAAATTTTATGCTCTAAAAATTTGTACTGGAACATTTTGCACTAAAGCGTATTTTTTGTCTTCAAAATTTGGAAAAACTGCGAAAAACCTACATGCATATTTTTGCGCGCCCTCTAGTGGCGCAACTATTGGAAATTCTGGAAAAAGTTTAATACAAAAATTGCTGAAAATTTTAATGCTCTAAAAATTTGTACTGGAACATTTTGCACTATAGCGTATTTTTTGTACTCAAAATTTGGAAAACTGCCAAAAACCTACATGCATATTTTTGCGCGCCCTCTAGTGGCGCAACTATTGGAAATTCTGGAAAAAGTTTAATACAAAAATTGTTGAAAATTTTATGCTCTAAAAATTTGTACTGGAACATTTTGCACTAAAGCGTATTTTTTGTACTCAAAATTTGGAAAACTGCCAAAAACCTACATGCATATTTTTGCGCGCCCTCTAGTGGCGCAACCATCGGAAATTATGGAAAAAGTTTAATACAAAAATTGTTGAAAATTTTATGCTCTAAAAATTTGTACTGGAACATTTTGCACTAAAGCGTATTTTTTGTCTTCAAAATTTGGAAAAACTGCGAAAAACCTACATGCATATTTTTGCGCGCCCTCTAGTGGCGCAACTATTTTAAATTCTGGAAAAAGTTTAATACAAAAATTGTTGAAAATTTTATGCTCTAAAAATTTGTACCGGAACATTTTGCACTAAAGCGTATTTTTTGTCTTCAAAATTTGGAAAAACTGCGAAAAACCTACATGCATATTTTTGCGCGCCCTCTAGTGGCGCAACTATTGGAAATTCTGGAAAAAGTTTAATACAAAAATTGTTGAAAATTTTATGCTCTAAAAATTTGTACTGAAACATTTTGCACTAAAGCGTATTTTTTGTCCTCAAATTTTGGAAAAACTGCGAAAAACCTACATACATATTTTTTGCGCGCCCTCTAGTGGCGCAACTATTGGAAATTCTGGAAAAAGTTTAATACAAAAATTATAGAAAATTTTATGCTCTAAAAATTTGTACTGGAATATTTTGGACTAAAGTGTATTGTTGGTCCTAAAAAATTTAAAAAAAGGCAAAAATTCTTTCATATGTATTCAATTAATGTCGGTCTTGAGGACCTTCTACTGTACCAATTTAAACCAAAAACTAATGGTCGCATTCGGGGTACACACCGACCCTTCAAACCAAATTTCAGCTTGATTGGTCAAACGGTTCGGCAGTTACCGTGAAGATTACACACAGACAGACCATACTCTGGAAATGGTCTCAATCTTCTTGGGGGACCTCAAAATGGATATTTCCATCGATATCTCATTTTTTTTTTGCTCGTTCACCTTACTTTCCCTCTGATGGGGCCAGGAAAGTAAAAAAGGAAAAGTAAGAAAAAAATGGAGGAAAATTGAGAAACTAAAAAAAATTCAATTTTTTTAAAAAAATTAAAAAAATCGTAAAAGTTAGAATAAAACTAAAACTGAATAAAAATAAATCCGAAGCAATCAGAAGATTGTAAAAAATCGAAAAAAATTGAGACGAAAAAAGAATGAATTCATTAAAAAAACAGAACAAAATGGTGTTATTTTGTTTTTTAGTTATCGAAAAAAAATTAAAATACATTATAAATAAATTCTGTGTATTTACAATTGTAAGTTATACATAGTTAATATAATAATACAATAATATTTATATACAGTACACAATAATTTCATTAGTTTACAGCATTTTTGTTAACTTTCAGCAAACTTAAAAAAAGAAGAATTTAAATATAAATACAGTCACATGACTAAAATAATAACGGGAAAATTACCCCAAAAAAAATATAATAGGGATACACAAATATTCCATTAAAAAAGAATTTTTTGAGATACTTCTCCCTAAATTGCTAGTTTTTAACTAAGTCCTTACTCCCTCGCTATAAAAGGTGTTTTTAATTTTAAAAAAACCTTCTGATTCACCCTGTATTTATAAGTATTTTTTTATTATATAAAAACACCCTGTATAACAAAATAACTAATTTTTTTTTTGTAAATTGTATACAAACTTTTATTTATATATAAGTAGAAAAGACCCACTTATAAATTTTATAAAGTCTCGATTAAAATTGATTCCGTTTTTATCAAAAATTGGTTTCTTGATATGTCGCTAGATGACGCTAAATTTTGATCTAAGCTTACTAGATTTTTTTTTTAGTTTTATTAGTTTAAAATGAGATCGATGATTTGTTATGAAGCGCCATCTGACGGAAAAAAGTCTCGTATAAAATTTTAATGTGATTAGCGTTTTTGATAACACAAAGGCCTCTAAATTTACGAACATTGGTACTATATTATGAAACTAGAGGAATTTGATGGGTTTTTTTAATGATAGATTTGAGGTGATTACAGCACCCGAAAAATTTTAAAAAAAATAGAAAAATCATAAAAAAATATATAGAAAATTGAAAAAAAGTAAAAAAAATGGGAGAGAATTCGGAAAAAAATGAAAAGCGAAATAAATTGGAAGATATCAAGAAAAACATAGGAAAAAACTTGAAATTTGAACCAAAGAAAAACAATAAAATCGAAACAAATCGAAAAAAAAATTGATGCAAGAGAAATTCGGAAAAATTCGGGAAAAAATTAAGACATTTGAAGAAAAAAACAACTGAAAAATGGAAAGAAATCAGAGAAATCGAAATATAAATTAAAAATCATGGAAAATAGTTGGAAAAAATCGAAAAATTTGGAAAAAAGCGAAAAATGAAAATTAATGGAAAAAAATAAAAAAACCGGAAAAAATTTTTTTTCGTTTTTTCTCTTTATTTACAAGTTTGCAAAATCAGAAAAAATTATTAACCTTTTTTCGATTTTTTACAATTTTTTCCTTTCTTCCATGTTTTCCAATTTTTTTCCAGGTTTTTCTGTTTTTTACAATTTCTTCAGATTTTTATTTTTCCGGGATTTTTCACGTTTATCCGGATTTTTTAATTTTCCGCCATATTTTCCAGATTATTCTGGTTTTTACTTATTTGCCAGTTTTTTTTTTCGATGTTTTTCTAATTTTCCGTTTTTTTCAGGTTTTTCCTCAATCAATTTGATTTTTTTCTATTTCCTTTAGGATTTTCTGGTGTTTTTGTTTTTCCGATTTTTTCTGCTTTTTCTGTTTTTTTTTCTCTTTTCCTGTTTTTTTTCTGATTTTTCTGATCCTGATTATTAAAATGTGAAAAAAGTTGAGCAAAATACGCAGAACGGAAAAAATTGAACGAACTGGAAAAAACCGGAAAAAATCGTGCTGAAAAGATCGAAAAAAATCAAAACAAAATTGGAAAAAATCGGAAAAAACAAATATAATTAAACTGAAAAAAAAACGGAATAATTGAAAAAACCGGAAAAACTATAAAAAGGTAATATTTTTTTCTGATTTTTTCTGATTCTTTGTAATTTTTTATGTTTATTCCAATTTTTTTGATTGTTCCGAGCTTTCAGTTAGAATTTTTTCCAATTTTTTAAATTTTTTTCTGATTTTTGTTTTTCGATTTTTTTGTTTCTTTTTTTTCCAAATTCTTTGACTTTTCTAATCCAGAACCAGAAAAAATAAAAAAATATAAAAAAAAGAAACGTATAACAAAGAAAAAAAATAAAAACCAGAAAAAAATAAAAATTGGGAAAACAGTAAATATAAGACAAAATCAGTATAAATGAAAAAAAATATAAGAAATTTTTTTTAAAAAATTTTTCAATTTTTCGCGATATTTTCCAAATTTTTCTGGTTTTTACTTTTGTCCAGTTTTTTTTTTCGATTTTTTTTCCAATTTTCCATTTTTCTCAGGTTTTTCCGGTTTTTTCATTTTTTTTTTTCTATTTTTCCTCTATCAGTTTGAAAAAAGAACAGAAAAAATCGAAAAAAGGTTAACATTTTTTCTATTTCCTTTTGGATTTTCCGGTTTTTTCTGGTGATTTTGTTTTTCCGATTTTTTTTGATATTTCTGATTTTTTTCTCTTTTCCTGTTTTTTTTTCTAATTTTTCTGATCCTGATTATTAAAATCCGAAAAAATTGAGTAAAATATGCAAAAAAATCGAAAGAACTGGAAAAAATCGGATAAGATCGAAAAAATCTGAAAAATAGAAAAAATCTGAAAAATAGAAAAAATCAAAACAAAATTGGAAAAAAACGGAAAAACAAATATAAGTAAACTGAAAAAAAAAGACGGAAAAATTGAAAAAAAACTGAAAAAACCGGAAAAAATCTGAAAAAACTATAAAAAGGTAACATTTTTTTCTGATTCTTTCAAATTTTTTCTGTTTTTTCCAATTTTTTTGATTGTTCTGAGCTTTCAGTCAGTATTTTTGATTTATTTAAATTTTTTCCATTGTTTTTCTGATTTTTGTTTTGATTTATCTTGTTTCTTTTTTTGTGTTTTTTTTTCCTAAATTTTTGATTATTCTGATCCAGAACCAGAAAAAATAAAAAAATCAATTTATAAATCATAAAAAAATGAAATGCATAACAAAGAAAAAAAATAAAAAATCTAGAAAAAAATAAAAATTAGGAAAAACAGTAAATATAAGACAAAATCAGAATAAATGAGAAAAATATATAAAAGAAAATTTTTTTTAAAAATTAGAGGAAATTATCACAAAACAGCCAAAAATTAAAAAAAAAAACTGAAAAAAAAACAGAAAAAACTAGAAACATTTTCAAAAATCGAAAAAAATGGAAAAAAAAACGCAAAAATCGCAAAAAAAATGGGTAATATCGTTACTTTTTGTCTCGTGCTGTATTCACCTGAATTAAGTTTTAAATTCCCTGTTTACTAATTTCAGAAGTAAAATAAGAACTAAAAAATGTTCAGTTTATATATTTTTTTCTTAAACCACACTAGGATTGTTATAAATGTAAAATTTATACATTTCACGTCCACACATACATTTTTTTTGTTATAAAAAAAAAACACTGTTGTTAAAAAGAGAAAAAAATAGTATTAATTAATAATTAATAAAACTACAAATGTTTTTGTTTAATTACGTCATAAATAAATATATTTGTACTCACCTTATTTAATACAATTTTTTTCTCTTAATTTGTCATTCGTTTTGCTTAAAATGTAAAAAAAAACCGAATAACTCCCAAAATCATCACGTTACATAAAAATACAATAATTCACCAACTGAAATATGAAAAGCGATCGCTACGTTTTCGCCGGCGAATGATTATTCTGCACGGTGTGATTTAGATTTTGTGTTTGCGGCCCGTTCAGCAGCGGCGGGGTAGTAGTGGTATTATACGGGTGATTCGAATTACAAAGCACTGTGTACACATTGTCCATGTTGCTGAGTTTTTCGAAGAACGGGATCAGGTCTAATAGTTCTGAATCGTTCATGTCGTCGAACCATGATGCTACCGGCACCTAAAAATAATAATAAAAGTGAAATACTAATGCGTAAAATTGAACTTTACACACAGACCCGATTAGAGCGTGTTGAAGGCGGTACAAAATACCGGGGACAGGGGCTTATGGGGGGCCAGGGTCCAGCAAGTTATTATTTTATACAACTAAAAATTCGCTCTTTCGGTTAATAAAATTCTATAACGAATTTTTTTATTTGTGATAATTCTCTATACCTTGTTTGAAAATGAGGATTAATAATATCCAACACTTACAGATCGGTCCAAAAAAATTTTAAAAGATTTTAAGCAATTTGTACATGCCAATACTATTCGTTTGACATTTATGCGGAGCTCACTGAGTACATTAACAACTTAATAAAATGGTTTCCAGCTGTGAACAGACAAATTACGCACTCTGAACCTTCCATATGTAATAGTAATAATAATAATACACTAGAGGATATAT
The DNA here is from genome assembly GCA_963243735.1 of Neocrepidodera transversa. NCBI lineage: Eukaryota > Metazoa > Arthropoda > Insecta > Coleoptera > Chrysomelidae > Neocrepidodera > Neocrepidodera transversa. The sequence goes on from OY725353.1 coordinate 4,125,633, forward strand.
AGAGTTATAACTATAATAACAGGTGAATAAATAAATAAACAGCCGGAGCGAAGAAAGTGTATAAATATACATAATGGTAATAATAATAATATGAAGAAAAAATGTATATGAATAAATAAAAAAATGTATTATACAAGCATCTACAACAGAAATAAATAAATAATATATTAAAATAAAATTAATACCACTGAAAACGGAATAAAAAATACTATAAATGAGAATTTTTTCAAAATTTTTCAGCTAAAATTGTAACCTTGAGAAAGGGGAGAAACCAAAAGAGGGGAAATTAAAAAATCGTTATAGTTGTGGTCTCTCCCTATTCTCACAACCACAATTTTTTATCTAATATTTTGAAAAATTTCGTAAATATAGAATATTGTTCTCTCTTTCTATTAACAGTTAGCAAGTTTTAATAACTTTGATAGTTTTTATGTCAGAGGAATTAAACGATTTGAAAACTAAAAATTTAAAGAAAAAAATGCATTTTATATCCCATAACAAAAATAAATAAATAATATAATAATGAAATTTATACCATTGAAAGGGGAATAAAAAATAATATAAATAAGAATTTTTTCAAAAGTTTTTAACAAGAATTGTGACCTTGAGAAAAGGGAGAGACCAAAGGAGGGAAAATTAAAAAATCCTTGGAGTTATGGTCTCGCCCTATTTTCACGGCCACAATTTTTGATCTAAAATTTTGAAAAATTTCGTAAATATAGAATATTGTTCTCTCTTTCTATTAACAGTTAGCAAGTTTTAATAACTTTGATAGTTTTTATGTCAGAGGAATTAAACGATTTGAAAACTAAAAATTTAAAGAAAAAATGCATTTTATATCCCATAAAAAAAATAAATAAATAATATAATAAAATGAAATTTATACCATTGAAAGGAGAATAAAAAATAATATAAATAAGAATTTTTTCAAAAGTTTTTAACAAGAATTGTGACCTTGAGAAAAGGGAAAGACCAAAGGAGGGAAAATTAAAAAATCCTTGGAGTTATGGTCTCGCCCTATTTTCACGGCCACAATTTTTGATCTAATATTTTGAAAAATTTCGTAAATATAGAATATTGTTCTCTCTTTCTATTAACAGTTAGCAAGTTTTAATAACTTTGATAGTTTTTATGTCAGAGGAATTAAACGATTTGAAAACTAAAAATTTAAAGAAAAAAATGCATTTTATATCCCATAACAAAAATAAATAAATAATATAATAAAATGAAATTTATACCATTGAAAGGGGAATGAAAAATAATATAAATAAGAATTTTTTCAAAAGTTTTTAACAAGAATTGTGACCTTGAGAAAAGGGAAAGACCAAAGGAGGGAAAATTAAAAAATCCTTGGAGTTATGGTCTCGCCCTATTTTCACGGCCACAATTTTTGATCTAAAATTTTGAAAAATTCGTAAATATAGAATATTGTTTTCTCTTTCTATTAACAATTAGCAAGTTTTAATAACTTTGATAGTTTTTATGTTCCAGGGGTTAAACTAAAAATTTAAAGACAAAAATGCATTTTATATCCATCCCATAACAAAAATAAATAAATAATATATTAAAATGAAATTAATACCACTGAAAACGGAATAAAAAATACTATAAATGAGAATTTTTTCAAAATTTTTCAGCAAAAATTGTAACCTTGAGAAAATGGAGAAACCAAAAGAGGGAAAATTAAAAAATCAATATAGTTGTGGTCTCTCCCTATTCTCACAACCACAATTTTTTATCAAATATTTTGAAAAAATTCCTAAATATAGAATATTGTTTTCTCTTTCTATTAACAGTCGGCAAGTTTTAATAACGTTGATAGTTTTTATGTCAGAGGAGTTAAACGAGTTGAAAACTAAAAATTTAAAGAAAAAAATGCATTTTATATCCCATAACAAAAATAAATAAATAATATAATAATGAAATTTATACCATTGAAAGGGGAATAAAAAATAATATAAATGAGAATTTTTTCAAAAGTTTTTAACAAGAATTGTGACCTTGAGAAAAGGGAAAGACCAAAGGAGGGAAAATTAAAAAATCCTTGGAGTTATGGTCTCGCCCTATTTTCACGGCCACAATTTTTTATCTAAAATTTTGAAAAATTTCGTAAATATAGAATGTTGTTCTCTCTTTCTATTAACAGTTAGCAAGTTTTAATAACGTTGATAGTTTTTATGTTCCAGGGGTTAAACTAAAAATTTAAAGACAAAAATTGCATTTTATATCCATCCCATAACAAAAATAAATAAATAATATATTAAAATGAAATTAATACCACTGAAAACGGAATAAAAAATACTATAAATGAGAATTTTTTCAAAATTTTTCAGCAAAAATTGTAACCTTGAGAAAGGGGAGAGACCAAAAGAGGGGAAATTAAAAAATTCTTATAGTTATGGTCTCTCCCTATTTTCGCGGCATCAATTTTTTTTCTAAAATTTTGAAAAAATTCGTAAATATAGAATATTGTTTTCTCTTTCTATCAACAATTAGCACGTTTTAATAATATTAATAGTTTTTATGTCAGAGGAATTAAACGATTTGAAAACTAAAAATTTAAAGAAAAAATGCATTTTATATCCCATAACAAAAATAAATAAATAATATAATAAAATGAAATTTATACCATTGAAAGGGGAAGAAAAAATAATATAAATAAGAATTTTTTCAAAAGTTTTTAACAAGAATTGTGACCTTGAGAAAAGGGAAAGACCAAAGGAGGGAAAATTAAAAAATCCTTGGAGTTATGGCCTCGCCCTATTTTCACGGCCACAATTTTTGATCTAAAATTTTGAAAAATTTCGTAAATATAGAATATTGTTCTCTCTTTCTATTAACAGTTAGCAAGTTTTAATAACGTTGATAGTTTTTATGTTCCAGGGGTTAAACTAAAAATTTAAAGACAAAAATGCATTTTATATCCATCCCATAACAAAAATAAATAAATAATAAATTAAAATGAAATTAATACCACTGAAAACGGAATAAAAAATACTATAAATGAGAATTTTTTCAAAAATTTTCAGCAAAAATTGTAACCTTGAGAAAGGGGAGAAACCAAAAGAGGGGAAATTAAAAAATCGTTATAGTTGTGGTCTCTCCCTATTCTCACAACCACAATTTTTTATCTAATATTTTGAAAAAATTCCTAAATATAGAATATTGTTTTCTCTTTCTATTAACAGTCGGCAAGTTTTAATAACGTTGATAGTTTTTATGTCAGAGGAATTAAACGATTTGAAAACTAAAAATTTAAAGAAAAAATGCTTTTTATATCCCATAACAAAAATAAATAAATAATATAATAAAATGAAATTTATACCATTGAAAGGGGAATAAAAAATAATATAAATAAGAATTTTTTCAAAAGTTTTTAACAAGAATTGTGACCTTGAGAAAAGGGAGAGACCAAAGGAGGGAAAATTAAAAAATCCTTGGAGTTATGGTCTCGCCCTATTTTCACGGCCACAATTTTTGATCTAAAATTTTGAAAAATTTCGTAAATATAGAATATTGTTTTCTCTTTCTATTAACAGTCGGCAAGTTTTAATAACGTTGATAGTTTTTATGTCAGAGGAGTTAAACGAGTTGAACACTAAAAATTTAAAGAAAAAAATGCATTTTATATCCCATAACAAAAATAAATAAATAATATAATAAAATGAAATTTATACCATTGAAAGGGGAATAAAAAATAATATAAATAAGAATTTTTTCAAGTTTTTAACAAGAATTGTGACCTTGAGAAAAGGGAAAGACCAAAGGAGGGAAAATTAAAAAATCCTTGGAGTTATGGTCTCGCCCTATTTTCACGGCCACAATTTTTGATCTAAAATTTTGAAAAATTTCGTAAATATAGAATATTGTTCTCTCTTTCTATCAACAGTCAGCAAGTTTTAACAAAAATAAATAATACTTAAGTTGGAACCATATGGAAAACTTTTTTATTAGTAGTTGTATGAAAAAAGGTATTCTTGATAAAAAGTTCTGCATGGTTCAAAAGTTAAAATGCAACCATCAGATATCAATTTTTCAAAGCAGTATACGAGGTTTGTCAAAAAATTTTAATTTTGTGCAAGAGTAAAGTATCTTTACAATTCAGAAAAATGTTATAAAGTAAAGTTTGTTTTGAATTAAAAGTTATATTCAAACATGCAATTACAGCAATTTATTATGAAAATTCAGGTTTTGTGATTAATCTTTTCGTATTAATTATTCTGGCGGGATACAATTTATCTCTTAACAGAAACAAACATAATTAAATTTTAATTCAATGTACTACAGCTTTGACATATCCACCTTCTCTTTGTAAACATTTAGACAAACTCTTGTATTACTTTCCGTATCATATTTGGAATAATTTTTTGGCATTCTTCAGAAATAATCTGCTGTTTTAAGTAACCCCATAAAAAAGTCAAGGGGAGTCAAATCAGGAGACCTAGGAGGCCAAAAAATATCTGAATACCTGTGAATCACCTTCCCATTAAACATATTTTCAAGGAGTACTCTAACGTTTAATGTACTATGGATGGTAGCACCGTCTTGTTGGAACCAAATTGTCATATACGTTCTTGTAACGGAAGGTCGTGCAAAAAATCACTTACTTGATTTTCTAAAAATTGTAATTAATGTGCGGAATTTAAGAAATGTCGAAAAAAAAAAGGACCAACTAATTTATTTTTGTACACACCACACCATACGTTCGTTTTAAAAGAATGTTGGTTCCGAGTTTTTATTATAAAGTTTGGATTACTGTTAGACAATTTTGTGATGAGGCAGTTCCGTTTGAAGAAAATGTTGCCTCATCGGAAAATATTATAGTTCTTGCAAAAAACGGGTCTTCATCCAACTTTCCTTGGATCAGAAAGCAGAATAAAAAACGAATATCATAATCCCTTGGTAGTAACGTGTGTACAAATTGCGGTTTGTATGCATGATATTTATTACCTTTCAAAATATTTGCCACTGTATCTTTACTTACTGAAGTAGTTTTGGATTGCAGAGGCCCTTTTTCTTAATGACATTTTTGGGTCTTCTACAACAGAAAGCATCACTTCAAATTCAAGTGTTTTCATTCGCAACCAGTTTTCGAGTCGTTTATTCTTAAATTTATTTTCTATACATCCACTAGCCTTAAATTTATTTAAAAATTTTAGTAACTGTTGAATGCCTAATGTTTCTATGCGGATATCTATTATTAAAAATATTTGCGGCCTCTCTATGTGTTTTGTAATTGTCTCCAACAATTAACACAAGTTCTATTTTTTCTTCACGATTTAGTAAATTTGCCATTTTTATTATAATGTTATAAATAACAACTCACTCTGACATTCACTATCACATACTTCATGTTAGGGCATCCTAGATTGCGTTAAATTGTACCCCGCCAGAATAATTAATACTGAAAGATTAGCAAATAATCACAAAACCTAAATTTTCATAATAAATGGCTGTAATTGCATATTTGAATATAACTTTTAATTCAAAACAACTTTACTTTATAACATTTTTCTGAATTGTAAAGATACTTTACTCTTGCACAAAATTCAAATTTTTTGACAAACCTCGAATACTGCTTTGAAAAATTGATATCTGATGGTTGCATTTTAACTTTTGAACCATGCAGAACTTTTTATCAAGAATACCTTTTTTTCATACAACTACTAATAAAAAAGTTTTCCATATGGTTCCAACTGAAGTAGACACTGTATATTCTTAGAAAATATCGATATAACGACTTTGTGCAGTTCGAGTATAGGATTAAATTTTAGGGTATCAGTGTGATCGGAGGAAGCAGATTTTTTGATTGGGGGTGTGGTTTATCCCATTTGTGACCACGTTTCTCGGTCTTTACCAGGGTAGCTATAAATGTTGGTGGAATTGTATCGACTGGATTTATCACAATAGTTACATTTGTATGAGAGTTTTGGGTTTAGTGTAAATAAGCAAAAGAAATAAATAAAACATTTAATTATAAAAATAGGCATACAAATATATAAATTTATACAATAAATTAATTATGTATAACTTTTAGAAAATTTTGAGCCATAAATTATTAATGCTCGTTAAAATCTGTGTAATCGTGCAGAAGCAATGTAATTTAAAACTATACCCATTTTCCTTAAAATCTGACAGTAATGGAATGTCTTTAGGAATGTGAAAGGAATGTTGACATCTGTCATTGCTCCAAAGTAGTAGAAATTTTCGGTGGTTAAGGGGAAAGAGAAAATTTTATTGTTTTACATAGGTATACAATAAATTTACATTTTAATATAACGCAATTTATCTTTTATTTTTTAATTAAAGTGAGGTCAGTAAATTGTGAGTTTTGAAGCTAACGTTAATTTCGTACAAAATATTACCTCCTGATCCATTGAATAACCTGAAAAATTTTCTCAAATACCATAGCATAAATTTTTTTATTAAGTTAAATTCCGCTTCAGAATAATGATGCCTTTGGACAGAAGTGTTGCTACAGCTACAGAGGTCCACAAACAAAAGAGCTGATTGTTTAAGATATAAGCGACGTTGCCTTTTCCATACGAAGTCATATCAGATGTTCTCTTTTTTTTGCATGACAAAAAATGAGAGAGAAAATAAATTTTAAAACACATGGCAACGCCTTGGCAATCTGATGAACGACATAACAGTATTGTCGATGTGAAGTAAATTACGCATATGTAACAGTTTCATGTAGAAGTCTTTATAAAAAACATTTAAATAAGGTCCCTAAAATTTAAGTATTGTAAATTATTATTATGATACATTATAATATTAACCAATAATTATGTATTTTAAAGATTTGATTTGCATAATTTTGTTTGATGAAAGGAATTCTTCGAAATACTGGATAATGTGGCAACTCTGTTATACATTCCTAACAGTCAGATTTTAAGGAAAAGAATTATAGTTGGAAAGTCTGATGTGTAGAGGAGATATAGTGTCCCACATGGACCCATATATTAGTGGAAGGATAAAATTACCAACTATCTGCGATAAAGTTTCTTTTGTTGTTGCATGTTCCAGAACCAAGTGTTAATCTTTTATCAGTTACTCAAATGGTAAAAAAACGTATATTAGAAAATGGTCGTGGTAATTATCTATTATAGTAAATTCATTTAAGCATTTAAACTGAAGATACAAAAATGATCTTCTATTTATTAAATTAAGTACAAAAACTGGTAATAAATCTCCAATTTTCTTCATATATGACAAACCTATACAATATTTTTGTTTAATAAAACTTTTAATATACTTACAGCATTATCTGGATGGAATATGTAGGAAGCAGGCGAATTATCAACGATAACGATCTGTTGTAATTCCCTGCCTAATTTGTTCAAATCCTTAACGTAATTCCCTCTATAAAAAACGCAACTATCTCGAAACAATCGAGCTTTAAAAACGTCCCATTTATCCAAAAGATCGGCCACAGGATCGGCATATTTAGCCAGAGATGCCGTGAATAAAACGCACTCGTACAGTTCCCCCATTCTTCGTAAAAACTCGTCTACGTGGGGTCTTTTTAACACGTATACTTGATGAAGAGTACCGTCGATTTCGACAGGAACTACAAAATCGGCATTGTTGATTGGCTAAAAATAAATAAATTATAATTAACATTTTCTTTCATTTTATTAAATTATCCCTTTTTTCGTCTCAAAATATCCCCTAATTTCTCTTAAAAAGTTCCTCTCTTTTCTATTAATTTAATCACTTTTTTATCTTAAATTATACCATCTTTCTTTCTAAAATTACCCCTTCTTCTCTCAAAAATTTCCCATGTCCTTTCAATTTTGCCATTCTTTCTCCAATTTTCTCCAAATTACCACTTTTTCTCTAAAATTATCCCCTTTTTACTCAAGTTTGTTCGTTTTTCAATCAATTACCCCATTTTTTCAATTTTGTTCTTTTTGTTAACAAATCACCTCTTTTCTAAAAAATTAACCCTTTTCATCAAAAATTACCCTTTTTTAAATAAATTACCCCATTTTCTTATCGAATTACCTCTTTTTCTGCATTTTGATGGGTTTTCGATAAACTACCCTATTTTTCCTCAATTTTACTCTTTTTTATAACAAATTACACACTTTTCTAATAAATTATCCCTTTTTCTCATTTTGCTCTTTTTTAAAGAAATTACCACTTTTTCTCTAAAATTACACCTTTTTTTCAATAAATTACCCCCTTTTTCTCAATTTTACTCTTTTTTTTTAACAAATTACCCCTTTTTGCAACTTTGCTATATTTTAAACAAATTACCACTTTTTCTCTAAAATTACCCCTTTTTTCAACAAATTACCCCTTTTTTCTCAATCAATTAGCCCATTTTTCCAATTTTACTCTTTTTGTTAACAAATTACCTCTTTTCCAAAAAATTAACCCTTGTCTTCAAAAATTACCCTGTTTTTCTAAAATTAATTTTTTTTTTTTAAATAAATTACCCAATTTTCTTGTCGAATTACCACTTTTTATTTAAAATTACACCTTTTTTCAATAAATTACCCCCTTTTTTCTCAAGTTTGCCATTTTTTTCTATAAATTAACCCTTTTTTATCAATTTTAATTGTTTTTTAATAAATTACCCCATTTTTCCAATTTTGGTATTTTTTTTTAATAAATAACCCCTTTTTTCAATAAATTACCCCATTTTTCCTCAATTTCACTGTTTTTTTTAACAAATTACACCTTTTTCCAATAAATTATCCCTTTTTTCCAATTTTGCTCTTTTTTACATAAATTACCACCTTTTTCTAACAATTCACCCATTTTTCTCAATTTTGCATGTTTTTTTTAATGAATTACCCCCTTTTTCTAACAAACCACCCATTTTTTCTCAATTTTGCATTTTTTTTTAATGAATTACCCCCTTTTTCTAACAAACCACCCATTGTTTCTCAATTTTGCCATTTTGTTTAGTGAATTACCCCCTTTTCCTAACAAATCACCCATTTTTCTCAATTTTGCTTTTTTTTGTAATGAATGTCCCCCTTTTTGTAAGAAATCACCCATTTTTTTCAATTTTGCATTTTTTTTTAATGAATTACCCCCTTTTCCTAACAAATCACCCATTTTTCTCAATTTTGCTTTTTTTTGTAATGAATGTCCCCCTTTTTGTAAGAAATCACCCATTTTTTTCAATTTTGCATTTTTTTTTAATGAATTACCCCCTTTTCCTAACAAATCACCCATTTTTCTCAATTTTGCTTTTTTTTGTAATGAATGTCCCCCTTTTTGTAAGAAATCACCCATTTTTTTCAATTTTGCATTTTTTTTTAATGAATTACCCCCTTTTTCTAACAAATCACCCATTTTTTTTAACGAATTACCCCCCTTTTCTAAGAAATCACCCATTTTTTCTCAATTTTGCCATTGTTTTTTATGAATTACCCCCTTTGTCTAACAAATCACCATTTTTTTTAACGAATTACCCCCATTTTCTAACAAATCACCCATGTTTTCTCAATTTTGCATGTTTTTTTTTTAATGAATTACCCCCTTTTTCTAACAAACCACCCATTTTTTCTCAATTTTGAATTTTTTTAAATGAATTGCTCCCTTTTTCTAACACATCACCCATTTTTTTTTAAAGAATTACCCCTTTTCTAAGAAATCACCCATTTTTTCTCAATTTTGCATTTTTTTTAATGAATTACCCCCTTTTTCTAACAAATCACCCATTTTTCTCAATTTTGCTATTTTTTTTTGTAATGAATGTCCCCCTGTTTCTAAGAAATCACCCATTTTTTCTCAATTTTGCATTTTTTTTTAATGAATTACCCCCTTTTTCTAACACATCACCTTTTTTTAATGAATTACTTACTTTGAAGCTACTATGCACTAGTGTTTCATCTAAATCAATCACCATACATTTTTTGTGAGTATCTTCCGGTCTCGGGGGATTAAGGAGGTAATTACATCTAGTGTGGTCCACGCATGTGGTACCGTCGAGACATTGCTCTTGATTGGGGATTTTGTTTTTCTTGGGTCGAAGGCAGCAGAGTAACGATCTGAAGAAGGTTTTGGTCGATGATTTTTTCGTCGGGGTAGGTTGTAATTGGCCCAACTGGTCAATAGCGCCATCTATTTAAATTTTTTATTATTAAATTTGTTTAAATGGTAAACAAAAATTACGGGAAATTGGAAATAATGGGACTGGTTTGGTAATTTTTTTTTAATATTTGTAATGGTACACATAAATTTTTATGGAACTAAAAATTGGAAAAGTTGGACAGAAAATTTGGTATAAACTGAGTCTTTTTTTCTATTTTGGGGTTTTTAGCCGTTTTCCAAAACTACACATTTCCAATAAAAACGTAAATAATTAAATTCTCTACAACTTTTCTCTAAACTTTTTTTCGAATTCCGTATAGTTTAGCCGCTAGATGGCGCAAAAGAAATATACATGTAGGTTATTCGAAAGAAAGTAACATTCGCGTCCTCTAGTGATGAAACTACGGGGAATTATGGAAAAAGTTTAACACAAAAGTTGTAGGCAATTTTATGTTCTACAATTTTATAATGGAACATTTTCCACGAAAGTGCATTATTTGTCCTCTAAAACTGGAAAATGAGGGAAAACCTACTTGCACATATTTTTCGCGCCCTCTAGCGGCCAAATTATTATGAATTAGGGATAAAGTTTAATACAAAAGTTATAGAGAATTTAATTATCTAAAACCTGCCTGTACTACGTTTTTCTCGGAAATGAATAGAAAGAAAAATTGCCCCGAAAATTTGAAAAAAAAACTTAAAATGCTTTTTTCTACGGGGTTTTAGCAAAAACTATTGTTCGTAACTTAACGATTAGAGCAAATTTATTGAAATAAACAAAACATAAAAATTTAAAATATTTACCATCACTTTAATGATAATTATTTTCATAATTAAAGTCAATTTTAGATAAGATTTACATATTTTACGTGCTTCGTGACGTCACGCTTTTCCATATCAGTATCAGAGGTACCAACCTATTTTTGGAATCTATTTTGGTATTTAGATCATTATTTTTGGAACACCCTGTATAATTTTAATTTTAAATACGGAAGAGGAAATTTAAAAAACATTAAATAATAATCTAATTGTGAAAGTAAAAAAGCAGTTTCTAAAAGAGGTCATATTAGTAGAAATGGAATGTTAAGAATTTACATATTAAAATGACAAATACCCATCCCACTTTTTAGACTAAACATAAAATACGAAAATAGAAAAATAAAATTAATCCTTGAATCCACCATTTATCAATATTATAAAGAATTTGATCAATTTATAATAATAATAGGTCATAACAGACCTTGATTAAAAAACTAAAATCTCGATTGAAGTGTTTACCTCACCTTGTTTACTATAAACCTAACACGCCTACTACGTTTTTATTCTCCATTACGTCTAACTCGATCGTACCAAGTCTAATTATATATTTAAATGAGATTTATTAATTGTGGAACCACTTCAAATTGACTAAAAGTATTTACCTTTTTCGGTAGCATAAGTATTCAGATGTTCCTCGTCCCTTGACACCTGGGTAATGATGGAAGATGCTTCCATTTAAACATTTGTTTGTCTACGCTGATTTTTTTATTTCTCCGTATGTTCACCACATTTTTAAGATGTTCTAGGAACTGAACCGATGTTCGATCGCGATTTTTTCGAACTTTTTTTCCGTATTCTTCGCAGAACTAAACTTTAACAACAATCAACATATCCATTAAAACTGTTTTACCAACAACTGTCAAACATCGCAGCGGGAAATTTAAAATATAAATAAGCGGTTATTTTTATTGCATCTCTCAGCATTATTGAGAAATAAAAAAAACTTGATAATCTACTTTATTTTTAAATTTTTATTTAATGTAACATACAACTTGTGTAAGAAAAAATTGTTTCTAAAATTAAGATGGAAAGAGGGTGCGTTCAAAATGTCAAATTCACTAGCGTCTAGACCCTGCTTCATAACTTATGGAGCGACATGCACCTTTTGACTAACTCATATACTGGTTTATTACATTATTTTCTTAAGAAAATATAATTATATATAAGAATATATAATTAAATAAATTTCACGTCTCAAACACTTTATTTAACTCAATCTATAAATAAAGACAAATAAATTACCAATTTTAACAAAGAACATGACCATTATTATCATTTTAAAACTGACAAGTGTCTCGTGCAAAACGAGGCTGTCAATCCCTCAAATTAATAATTATATATTATATTTATTAATCTGTGGTAAATCCAGGACGGCACGCGACTGTAGCGCTCCAAGTGACAAAGATATTAAACAATAATTTTGACAGCCTAGATTTAGACAGTCAAGATTTCTTTAAATAAAATAAATATAAATTATTGTTTAATATCTTTGTCATTTGGATTCACCGCCTAGTCTTAAAAATTGCAAATTGGAAATTGGAAATTAGAAATTAGAAATTCGTAATTGGAAATTGTTAATTTTAAACCGTTGTACATAATTTTTGACATTGGATAAACCAAACAAAAAATCCTACATACATATTTTTTCGCGCCCTCTATCGGCGAAACTATTGGAAACTATAGAAAAAATTTGATACAAAAGTTGTAGCGCTTTCTTTACTCTATTACTTTACACCAAAGTGCATTGTTTGTCCTCAATATTTAAAAAAAAATACAAAGTGGAACAAATAGGAAGAACTTGCATTTGTCATTCCTTTTTAGTACACACTTATTTGCAATAAGGTAAGTCTTTGATCAGTTAAAGGAAAACTAATTTCCGTATGTATAAGCAGAGAGATAGGACATGGTTATAGAGAGCATGAAAGAGACAGACATGGGTATTCAAGTAAAGCCGATGTTCTCAACATCTGGACTCGAGAAGCACCTTTTGTTTTGATTAGGACTCATAAACATGCATTAGCGTCGTTGGTTCAGGGGCGTAGTAATATTTTGAAATTGAAATATAAAAACCATAATTTTTGTTTATCATGTTTTTTACTTAATTAATCAACTTTCAGTGACAATGAATTGTACTTAAAAAAATGATAAAATGCAAATATATTACATAAATTAAATCTGCCAACACCGCTTTTAGAGGTTCGTTATGAGCACCTCCTAATATAATTTTTAGGGTTTATGTTGATGCTATGTACTCTCCAATGGTGTGACCGACCACAGTCACGTGATTTAGTTGACACTTCTCGTTCTATCCATTTTTCAATAGTGTTTGCGCTGGTGCCACTTTTAGCACAATTATGCGACATTTGACAACCTTGAAAAACAGTACGGGCAAAATGGCGTCAAGGTTAAATTTCTGTGCCTAAAAAGATCAAAGGGACCGCCTGTGGTCAATACATTATATACGCCATCGACATATACTACTGGACAAAAAGTATTACCACAAACAGGTATATTAGAAGTCGAGAGTATGGCCAATCTAGATTTTCTTAGTAAGTACAAAAAAACAGTTTTCTTGAATATCCAAAAGTACAAGACCAAAGTACCACTAACAGATAATAGATGGCGTTCGTATCTTTTCAACAATTATTTCAACTTTTTTCATAATTATTTCATTAAAAATTAATAAACTAAATAAATAAAAGCAATGGAAATAAAAGTATATAAATATATAAGTTGAGTATTTCAATAACATTTAGGTTCGATTTATTTGTTTTTAATTATTTGTTAAAATATCCCATTAGTTTCAGTATTTCTTGAAATAAAACATTCTAATTTAGACAAGCGAAAAAAAAAACAATGAAAATATAACACCGGAAGTCGTAGTTATTTTTAAGCGGGCTTATATCGGAAAGAGTAAATATTGATATACCTACGTAGATAATGAATATAATGATTTGAATGTTCTGCTTTCACAAATAAATACTACAATTTCTCTATTGATAAAACCCAATCGTGTGAAATCATAATAATAATAATGGGAAATTTTCAATTCATAATTACATCCAATCTAGAAACGGTTATCACCTTTATTTACTGCTTAATAAGTTTCATTTTCTGATCCAATCTAAGATTTATTACTATTTCTTGATAAAGAGGAAGAGAGAGAAGTTGTTCGATTCGTACACTCATGTCACACTTTCTCATGCGTTTTCAATAGAAACCGACTCCGAGTACCACCGTTCAACGAAGGGAATGTGGATTATGGAATGCAATGTTGTCAGGTCTAAAAATATATCCTTATATTAAATATTTTTAATAAACAAATTAATAGATCGTTTACAAGACCGAAATTTAGAAATAATATGATTAATTGATATACTATTAATATTTTCAGTCCAATAATATACATATACTTTCATTTTTCTGTCTTTTCCGGTTTCTTCCGGTTATGTTTGTTTTTTTTTCCGGTTTTTTCGATCTCTTTCAGTTTTTTTCGGGGTTTTCATTTTTTTCGATTTGTTACGTTTTATCTTGGGTTTTTATAGTTTTTTTTTCGATTTTTTCCATTTTCTGGATTTTTTCATTTGATTTTTCCCATTTTTTCTAGATTTTTCCAATTTTTTTCCATTTTATTTTATTTTTCCGAATTTTCCGAAATTTCCAATTTTTGGAATTTTCTGATTTTTCAGATGTTTCTGGTGCGTGACAACTGCGTATTTAGTGTTGATCTGGTCAAATGTCAAAAATGCGACACAGCAATGTTGCCAACCTAGAAAAAAGTCTACCAACGGGGAAGGATTATTGTTGGTCAAAATCAACTTCATTATTTTCGAAATGATAAAATATGTGACAACATTCCATTGAGCTTTCCAGAATATATCGTTAGCGAAATATAATAATGATTTTAATAAAATCTTACTTCTGATTGGTTGAAATTTCGTTGTCAAATGTCATTCCTCATAGAGTAAGTATAACAGAGCGACATGTTTCATTTTCAGATTATAGAATATTCAAACTACTCGCCAAATTTAGTTTAGTTCCACCAATTCTCCAGGGCTGTAGGTCAGTCGCTGAAAATGAAACATGTCGCTCTATTATACGTACTCTATGACGAATGACATTTGACAACGAAATTTCAACCAATCAGAAGTAAGATTTTATTAAAATCTTCGATATATTCTGGAAATCTCAATAGAATTTTGTACACATATTTGATGAAGTAGATTTTGACCAAAAATAATCCTTCCCCGTTGATAGACCTTTTTCTAGGTTGGCAACAAAACCACAACATATTCGTATCCAAAAATTTTTTTTGAAAGTATTTTATTCTGATAAATGTACATTTTTTCTATTGTTTATTTTCATATTTTCTGTCAACATGGCATCGTGAGTATTTTTACTATCTGATATTTATAAATATCTTTTTTTTGTTTCATTTTATTTGTCCGATAATAATTTTTTATATTTAGTTTGTTTTTTATGAAATGTTATTCATCAAGTTTTTAGTTTCAATCTTTCATGGTAGAAATCTGGCACCACCGCGTTCCGGAGACCGTGTATACGCATTGTAGCCTTGAATTCTATTTCATTCATAAATTTTCTTTCGTTTGACGATTAAAGACTAAACGTAAACTTTAAATCCTTAAACTAACAAGATCCAAGTATAAAGGAGAATATGTCCCACCCTAAAAAAGTGTTTTATTTGTTAGTTTCGTGATAATTAAAAAGTATGCATCGTGTGTTGTGTAGTGTAATGGTGTTCATAATGTCAAAATAACCATTTTTCTAAACACAATCATGGCTGACGATTTTAAAGTTCGACTAGAAGAACGTCTTAAAATTAAAATCGGTAAGTTAATATTTATAAATTACAAATATATTCGGTTTAGTTTAAATTCCCTTTATCGAAATTTGCGTGGGAGGAAACTTAGTTTTAGTGCAGGTGTTAAAAACACTTTGATTTTGGGGTTGTTAAACTTGATGTTGGTTTTTTATTCTAGGGGAAGTTAAAAACTTGCCAGCTAGAATACACGGATCTGCTACTCAAAGGGATGTTTACTGTACGTTAAGTTTGGACCAAGAAGAAATATTTAGGACTTGTACTGTGCAGCAAACTTTGAGGTGAGTGGGTCTTTAAATTTTAAAATTTTAATTTCGGTAATGTTAAGGAATTTTACAAACCTAACCTAACTTTTTTTTTTCAAATAAATTAAATATTTTGAGGTTAGAAATTTTTAGGATCTAAATAATAAAGTAAGATTTATATTAATTATTTGTAAATATTTTGTATAATTAATTAAATAAATAAATTAAAAGATAATATACCTAGAAATAATTAGAGTATATAAATAAAAGCTTAATGGAAAATTTAATGCAAATTTTAATCAAAAAATATAAATGCTTAAGTTTATAGAAAACATGAATTAAGGAATAAAATGATGAGAAAGAAGAAAGTAGGAGATAATTTAGATAAAAATACTAAAATAAATAAAGAAATTACAAGATTAGAATGTAAATACAGCAAATGTTAAAAGAGCAGAGAAGCGAATATGTCAAAAATTACAAAAAAATCGGTATTTTAAAAACTTAAAAAAAAAATCGAAAATTCGGAAGTTTCGAAAATACTCGGAAATAAGTTTTTTTTTTAATTTTGAAAATTTTCATTTTCAAAATTTTGGAAATTTTCAATTAATTTTAATTAATTATTGACATTTTTTTTATTTTCAAAATGTTTAATTTCTTGTTTAAACTTGAAATATTCCAAATTTCTAAATTTTTTGGTATTTTTGACTTTTCAAATAATTTGTTTTTAAACTTACCAGAATTTTTTAAGTATTTTGATCTTTTCGACATTTTTTTGGAATTTTCGTAATTTTTGGATGTTTTTTCGATATTTTCGACGTTTTTTTTAAATTCTTGAATTTTTTTAAATTTCCGAAAGTGGAATTTTTGAAATCTTTTGGAATTTTCAAATTTTTTTGAACTTGATTTTTTGGAATTTTTTATGAATTTTCGAAATTTATAAATTTCAAAAAATTCAAAATTTTCAACATTTTTGAAATTTTCGAACTTTTTTTAGAAATTTTCATCATATTTGATTTTGAAAATTATCGGAATTTTTTTAAATTATTTTTGGAATTTTTGAGATTTTTGTCAATTTGTTGGAATTTTTGGAATTTTCCAATAAAATTTTTGAACAAGTTTTCAAATACCAAAAAATTTTAAAAAATTTCAAATTTCAACAAATTAGAAAAAGTTCAAAATATATAATTTAAAACATTTCAAAAAAATTCCAAAAACTTAAAATTCGAAGATTTTGAGAACTGATCATTAAAAAAAAACAACTCAGTTCTAAAAAAATTCGATATATTAAAATTTTTTAAATTTTCAACATTTATGAAATTTATTAACTTTTTTTAGAAATTTTCAAAATATCTATTTTTAAAATCACGGGAATTTTTTTTAATTTTCGTATTTTTTGTTTATTTTTGAACTGTTTTAAATATTTGAAAACTTTGGAATTTTATGAATTTTACTAATTTTAGGAATTTTAGGAATTTTAGGAATTTTAAGAATTTTAGGAATTTTAGTGATTAATTAGAATTTTTGGAATTTTAGGAATTTTAGTGAATTATTAGAATTTTTGGAATTTGTGGGAATTTGTTGGAATTTTCCAAATTTGTTGTTAAAAACATCAAGAATTTATAAAAAACTGATCATTAAAGAAAACTTGGTTCTAAAAAATTCGATATATCAAAAATTTTAAAATTTTCAACATTTTTGAAATTTCTTAACTTTTTTGAGAAGTTTTCAAAATATTTGTTTTTAAAATCAACGGAATTTTTGAAGTTTTTTATTTTCGAATTTTTTATTTATTTTTGAACTGTTAAATATTTGAAAACTTTGGAATTTTATGAATTTTGGTATTAGAATTTTTGGAATTTTTGAGATTTGTGGGAATTTGTTGGTTCCAAATTTGTTAAAAATATCAAGAATTTATAAAAATTCCAAAAAATTTAAATAAAATTCCCAAAAATTCAAAAAAAAAATCCAAAAAATTCTAATGTATTTCAAAAAACAAATTTAAATTCAAAAACCATAATACAGTTTTTATAAATTGAAAATTAAAAAAATATATTCAATTCTAAAAAATTCGATATTTCAAAAAATTAAAGTTTTTACAATATTTTTGAAATTTTCGAAATTCAAGTTTAAAAAAATTTTCAACTAATGTTTACATTTTTTCGAAAGGTTCGAAATATTTGAATTTTTTGAAACTTGATTTCCGAAATTTCTGGAATTTTTGAACTTTTCGAAATATTTATGAAATAATTTGTTGACATTTTTTCGAAATTTTTGTCATTTTCTGAAATTTTGTCATTTTTCGAAAATGATCATTTTTATGAAATTTCCAAAAATTTCAAGATTTTATAATTTTTGGATTTTTTTGAAAGCGTTCAAAATTTTTTAAACGTTTGAAGTTTTTGATACTTTTTTATCGAAATTTTTGATTTTTCAAAATTTTCGAATTTTCTGAAGAATTTTGGTTATTATGCGTTGCTTTTTTACCAAAATAGTTGTTTTTTTAATTTATGACAAATTTTATTTTTAAGATTTGTTTTAATTTTTGAGTTTCGAGTTTTTGGAATTTATGATTATTTTTTTTGGAAAATTATAAAAATCTAAAATTTTTAATAATTTCAATAATTTTATTTTGAAATTTTTTGTAATTGAATGTTGATGACAATAACTTTATCTCCCAAAAAATTTTTTTTGTCTCAAATTCTACCAGATTTAAAGAATTGAAATATATTCTTTTGATTTTCTTTAGAATTCCTATAATTTTCTTAATATTTAGAATATATGTTTAATTTTTTTTATTTTATAATTAAATTTTAGTCAGGTGATTATAAATCGATAGTGAACTAAAAACCACTTCCTCAGTACATACAAATGCAATATCAGTAAATGTCCTTCACATAAATGATTCACATTCACATTACGAAGATGACTATGACTCAATATTTCCATTTCTTCGCCACTTATGTATTTTTAATGTTTCCTTTTTCTTTTATTTATTTATTTTTTATTTATTTGCTTGCGTATGGAAATTAATTTTTCCTCACTTATCTTTTGTCTTTAAAAAAAATTTAATCTATAAATGTCAACAATACACTTCAAAAACTCATTAATGAAGTCTATTGAAATCGATACATGAAAAATTTATTATATGAATAAACCAATTTAAAATCGCTATTTATAGCATTTCATTCATAAAATTTATGACCGGTTTCAATTTTTAATGAACGCCTACAGTAAGGTCAACAATGCTCGTGTTTAAAATAAATAGAAACGATTTTTTACGCTTATCTAACATTTTTTTTTATTAAAAATATTGAATTGAAAGTTGTAGAAAAATAATAATAATACATTTTGTCATACGAGAAGTTTTAAATATAATCGCGTTTATCCGGTTCAAATCGGTCAAATAATTACGGATATTAGATGCTTATGCCGTTTTGACAAAGTTACTGCGCATCATTTTTCTTTGCGTTTTTATTCTACGTCACTTTTCAAATCAAATGACGTTTATCCCGTCAAAATCGGCCCAATAATAACGGAGATACAATGTTACTGTCCTCTTGACAAAGCTACAGCGCACAATTTTTTTTTACGTTTTATTCTACGTCACTTCTCAAATCAAATGACTTATCCCGTTCAAATTGGTCTAATAATAACGAAGATACGATGCTACTGCCCTCTTGAAAAAAGCTACTGCGCATTCTTTTTCTTTACGCTTTTATTTCTACGCGACTTTTCAAATAAAATGACGTTTATCACGTCAAAATCTGTCCAATAATAACGGACTTACAATGTTACTGCCCTCTTGACAAAAGCTACTGCGCATAATTTTTCTTTACGTTTTATTCTACGTCATTTCTCAAATCAAATGACTTGTACCCCGTTCAAATTGGTCTAATAATAACGAAGATACGATGCTACTGTCCTCTTGAAAAAACTACTGCGCATTATTTTTCTTTACACTTTTATTCTACGCCACTTTTCAAATCAAATGACGTTTATCCCGTCAAAATAGGTCCATTAATAACGAAGATAAGTTGATACTGCCCTTTTGAAAAAGCTACTGCGCATAATTTTTCTTTACTTTTTTATTCTACGCCACTTTTCAAATCAAATGACGTTTATCCCGTCAAAATCGGTCCAATAATACCGAAGCAAAAATTGAATGCGTTTTTGCCATTGCTTCTGCGCATATTTTCTTCTTCAACCATTTAAAATATTTTAAAATTTTGGAAATTTTGGAAATTTCCTAGGATTAGCCATTTTGGAAATTTTCGTTTACGAATTTTTCGAAATTAGTGAATTTTATCTTTATTTTCTGTAACTTTTTAAAAGTTTGGAAATTTTGAAAATTATGGAATTTTTGTAATTTTTGCAATTTTTACAATTTTTGGAATTTTCGGAATTTTTGAATTTTTTTAAAATTTTTGGAATATTTGTAATTTTTTTGGATTCTAGAAATAATTTAAATTTTTTTTTGTAATTTGCAACGTTTTCTGAAATTTCTGACGTTTTGAATTTTTTGACTTTTATAAAATTCCAGAAATTTTCTTTTTTTTAAATTTTAGAAATTTTGAAACTTGAAATGGTCGAAAATTTTTTAGAATTCTAGAAATTTTAAAAAATGAAGTTTTTGAAAGTTGTTTTAACATTTCAAATTCTTTATTTTTCATTTAAATTTTTTGAATTTTTGAAATTTTCGTCTTAAAATTACAAATTATTATTATTATAAAATTTTTAACGTTTTTTTTTTAAAATTTTGACGTTTTTTTGATATTTTTGAAATTCTTGACTAAATTTATTAGAAATTTTTTTATTTAAATTTTTAAAATTTTTTTAATTTTCTGATTTTTTTAGGATTTTAGAAATTTTAAAACTTCTTAGTTAGACTTTTTCGAAAATTTTTGAAATTTTTATCATTTTAAATTCTTTATTTTACTCATTTTTCAATTTTTGATTTTTTTATTCTAGAAATGTTTTCTTGTAACGTTTTTATGGAATTTTTAAAATATTTTTGACATTTTTTTGAAATTTTTGAAAATCTTGAAAAATATAAAAATTCGATATTTTGCTTATTCCTATCACCATATTTTATCAATGAACCGAACCCTGTTTATAAAAATTAGGTCACGTTTTAGTTCCTCGCGTTTTTATCTAACCGGATCTGATTTTAATCTCCAGTATTTACACTGGGTCACACATCTACCTATCTATTTTACAGAGAAAAATTACATAACTTAAATTCTTATATACAGGGTGAGTCATAAATAATCTAATTAATAACAGTTTCATAAATTTAAAAATTTCATTTTTGTCTTAGTTACAATATGATTTTTGTTTACTTTTTTATAGATAATCCAAATCTGAAATCAGAATTTTAAATTTTACACAAATAAGAAAAGAGTTTCATAAATTTCAAAATTTTAGATCTCTATATCTTTTTTGTCCTACTAGGCACAAACTTTTTGTAATACAATTTTTTGTTTACTTTTTGATGCTGAATACAAATCTGAAATTAGAATTTAAAATTTTACACAAATAAGAAAAGAGTTTCATAAATTTCAAAACTTCAGACCTCTATAACTTTTTTGTCCTACTAGGCATAAACTTTTTGTAATACAATTTTTTGTTTACTTTTTTATGACGAATACAAATCTGAAATTAGAATTTTAAATTTGACACAAATAAGAAAAGAGTTTCATAAATTTCAAAATTTTAGATCTCTATATCTTTTTTGTCCTACTAGGCACAAACTTTTTGTAATACAATTTTTTGTTTACTTTTTGATGCTGAATACAAATCTGAAATTAGAATTTAAAATTTTACACAAATAAGAAAAGAGTTTCATAAATTTCAAAATTTCAGACCTCTATAACTTTTTTGTCCTACTAGGCACAAACTTTTTGTAATAACAATTTTTTGTTTACTTTTTTATGATGAATACAAATCTGAAATTAGAATTTTAAATTTTAAACAAATAAGAAAAGAGTTTCATAAATTTCAAGACTTCAGACCTTAACTTTTTTGTCCTACTAGGCACAAACTTTTTGTAATACAATTTTTTGTTTACTTTTTGATGGTGAATACAAATCTGAAATTAGAATTTTAAATTTTACACAAATAAGAAAAGAGTTTCATAGATTTCAAAACTTCAGACCTCTATAACTTTTTTGTCCTACTAGGCACAAACTTTTTGTAATACAATTTTTTGTTTATTTTTTTATGATGAATACAAATCTGAAATTAGAATTTTAAATTTTATACAAATAAGAAAAGAGTTTCATAAATTTCAAAATTTTAGATCTCTATATCTTTTTTGTCCTACTAGGCACAAACTTTTTGTAATAACAATTTTTTGTTTACTTTTTTATGATGAATACAAATCTGAAATTAGAATTTTAAATTTTAAACAAATAAGAAAAGAGTTTCATAAATTTCAAGACTTCAGACCTTAACTTTTTTGTCCTACTAGGCACAAACTTTTTGTAATACAATTTTTTGTTTACTTTTTGATGGTGAATACAAATCTGAAATTAGAATTTTAAATTTTACACAAATAAGAAAAGAGTTTCATAGATTTCAAAACTTCAGACCTCTATAACTTTTTTGTCCTACTAGGCACAAACTTTTTGTAATACAATTTTTTGTTTATTTTTTTATGATGAATACAAATCTGAAATTAGAATTTTAAATTTTATACAAATAAGAAAAGAGTTTCATAAATTTCAAAATTTTAGATCTCTATATCTTTTTTGTCCTACTAGGCACAAACTTTTTGTAATACAATTTTTTGTTTACTTTTTTATGGTCAAACAAAATCTAAAATCAAAATTCTAAATTTTATACAAATCAGAAAAGTGTTTCATAAATTTCAACACTATATTATCTCACCAAACACCTTTTTAAACAATATTCATCAACTTCCTTCTTACTTTTTTATATCGACACACCCCTGTGTATTTTAGTTGATAACAACAGCACGATGAAAGCATATTACGACATTTAAGCGTGCACCGAGTTATTTCAATAATCCGATAAAAAAAATATATTTCATTTCCTTTTATCAAATATCAGGGCCAAATGTTACGCAATATAACGATCCATCCATTCATTTATAGTCGGCAGTTCATTCATACATAAACGATTTTTTTGTAAGGATATAGGAATTTTTTGATCTCACGATGTACGAGGACGAGTCAATATATTCATTAAATTTATTTTTCTTGTTATCCTTGACATTGTTGTTTTTCTATCGGTATTTACTTCCATTTAATTTTTTTCTATTCTATCCACATATTTACTAATTTATACGGTTCACGAGAAACGTAAAGATTCGCAGGAGGTCATTAATTCGTAAAAAAATAAACTTAATTTCATTAGTTTGTATATAAAAGGGAAAATAAGATGCGGTCTATTGTGAATCCGCCTTGTACTTCCTTTTAACATTAAATTTCGCATAAATTAATTCGAGTAAAGTAAAATTTTCTGTAACCACAAATAGCGTGACACTCCCCGCATTGTTACGAAGTGTTTTTATACATAGGCAAGTACCTACTTGGAAAAACCGCTCAAGTATATATATATATTTGATAAAAACTGTTATAATTAATCAAGAATATGCCAGTATATAAACCTAATAAGGAGTATCCATTCATTTTATTATAATTAGTAAAATTAAAAATAATAAACAAACAAAAATATAATTCCACTTTAAGTAAAGAAATTGTTTAATAAATTATTTATCCGAAAAGTTTTGAAATTTATGAAACTTTTTTCTTATTTATCCAAAATTTAAAATTCTGATTTCAGATTTCGATTAAACATAAACAAGTAAATTAGAAATTGAATTTTTAATATTTATGAAACTCTTTTCTTATTTGTGTAAAATTTAAAATTCTAATTTGGTATTTGTATTCATCATAAAAAGTAAACAAAATATTGTGTTACAAAAAGTTTGTGCCTAGTAGGACAAAAAAGTTATAGAGGTCTGAAGTTTTGAAATTTATGAAACTCTTTTCTTATTTGTGTAAAATTTAAAATTCTAATTTCAGATTTGTATTCATCATAAAAAAATAAACACAAAATTGTATTACAAAAAGTTTGTGCCTAGTAGGACAAAAAAGTTAAGGTCTGAAGTTTTGAAATTTATGAAACTCTTTTCTTATTTGTATAAAATTTAAAATTCTTGTTTCAGATTTGTATTCATCATAAAAAAGTAAACAAAAAATAATTATTACAAAAAGTTTGTGCCTAGTAGGACAAAAAAGTTATAGAGGTCTGAAGTTTTGAAATTTATGAAACTCTTTTCTTATTTGTGTAAAATTTAAAATTCTTATTTCAGATTTGTATTCATCATAAAAAAGTAAACACAAAATAATTATTACAAAAAGTTTGTGCCAGTAGGACAAAAAAGTTATAGAGGTCTGAAGTTTTGAAATTTATGAAACTCTTTTCTTATTTGTGTAAAATTTAAAATTCTTATTTCAGATTTGTATTCATCATAAAAAATAAACAAAAAAATGTATTACAAAAAGTTTGTGCCTAGTAGGACAAAAAAGTTAAGGTCTGAAGTTTTGAAATTTATGAAACTCTTTTCTTATTTGTATAAAATTTAAAATTCTAATTTCAGATTTGTATTCATCTTAAAAAAGTAAACAAAAAATTGTTATTACAAAAAGTTTGTGCCTAGTAAGACAAAAAAGTTATAGAGATCTAAAATTTTGAAATTTATGAAACTCTTTTCTTATTTGTGTAAAATTTAAAATTCTTATTTCAGATTTGTATTCATCATAAAAAAGTAAACAAAAAATAATTATTACAAAAAGTTTGTGCCAGTAGGACAAAAAAGTTATAGAGGTCTGAAGTTTGGAAATTTATGAAACTCTTTTCTTATTTGTGTAAAATTTAAAATTCTAATTTCAGATTTGTATTCATCATAAAAAAGTAAACAAAAAATAATTATTACAAAAAGTTTGTGCCTAGTAGGACAAAAAAGTTATAGAGGTCTGAAGTTTGGAAATTTATGAAACTCTTTTCTTATTTGTGTAAAATTTAAAATTCTAATTTCAGATTTGTATTCATCATAAAAAAGTAAACACAAAATAATTATTACAAAAAGTTTGTGCCAGTAGGACAAAAAAGTTATAGAGGTCTGAAGTTTTGAAATTTATGAAACTCTTTTCTTATTTGTGTAAAATTTAAAATTCTTATTTCAGATTTGTATTCATCATAAAAAATAAACAAAAAAATGTATTACAAAAAGTTTGTGCCTAGTAGGACAAAAAAGTTAAGGTCTGAAGTTTTGAAATTTATGAAACTCTTTTCTTATTTGTATAAAATTTAAAATTCTAATTTCAGATTTGTATTCATCTTAAAAAAGTAAACAAAAAATTGTTATTACAAAAAGTTTGTGCCTAGTAAGACAAAAAAGTTATAGAGATCTAAAATTTTGAAATTTATGAAACTCTTTTCTTATTTGTGTAAAATTTAAAATTCTTATTTCAGATTTGTATTCATCATAAAAAAGTAAACAAAAAATAATTATTACAAAAAGTTTGTGCCAGTAGGACAAAAAAGTTATAGAGGTCTGAAGTTTTGAAATTTATGAAACTCTTTTCTTATTTATGTAAAATTTAAAATTCTAATTTCAGATTTGTATTCATCATAAAAAAGTAAACACAAAATAATTATTACAAAAAGTTTGTGCCTAGTAGGACAAAAAAGTTATAGAGGTCTGAAGTTTTGAAATTTATGAAACTCTTTTCTTATTTGTGTAAAATTTAAAATTCTTATTTCAGATTTGTATTCATCATAAAAAATAAACAAAAAAATGTATTACAAAAAGTTTGTGCCTACTAGGACAAAAAAGTTATAGAGGTCTGAAGTTTTGAAATTTATGAAACTCTTCTTATTTGTGTAAAATTTAAAATTCTTATTTCAGATTTGTATTCATCATAAAAAAGTAAACAAAAAATAATTATTACAAAAAGTTTGTGCCTAGTAGGACAAAAAAGTTATAGAGGTCTGAAGTTTTGAAATTTATGAAACTCTTTTCTTATTTGTGTAAAATTTAAAATTCTTATTTCAGATTTGTATTCATCATAAAAAATAAACAAAAAAATGTATTACAAAAAGTTTGTGCCTAGTAGGACAAAAAAGTTAAGGTCTGAAGTTTTGAAATTTATGAAACTCTTTTCTTATTTGTATAAAATTTAAAATTCTAATTTCAGATTTGTATTCATCTTAAAAAAGTAAACAAAAAATTGTATTACAAAAAGTTTGTGCCTATTAAGACAACAAAATTAGAGGTCTGAAGCATTAAAATTTATGAAACTTTTTTCTTATATCTAAAATTTCAAAAATTAAAACAATTCAAAATTTAAAGAATTTAAAATAAATTGAATATTTATTATTATTAATTTTTTGTTAATTTGTTTTAGTCCGTTTTTCGGCGAAGAATTTCAATTTGAGGTGCCTCGAAATTTTCGTTTCATCTCGATATACGTATTAGACAGAGACAGGCACTTGAAACAGGACAAAATCCTGGGAAAAGTTGCGATACGAAGGGAACAACTGTCGTCGTATAACAACAAGGATCACTGGTTTCCGATCAAAGCAGTCGACGCCGATTCGGAAGTGCAGGGCAAAGCGAATATCGAAATCAAATTCGAAGCTGAAGCGAACAAAAGAAGGCTGCTAATACAGGTATTTTTTTATTTAAATTTTTTGAAAAAAAAAATGCTTTGTATTAATGTCAAATATTTTTAATGAAATTTCAAAAAAAATGTTTCTAGAATTCTAAAAAATGTCGAAATATTAAAAAAAAAATAATAATTTTCGAAATTTTCAAAATTCTCGAAATTTCTAATTTTAAACGTTTCAAAAAAATGTCAAAAATTGCGAAAATTTTGAAAATATCTAAAATTTAAAATATGTTACAATTTATTTTGACGCTTTCAAGTTTCGTAAATCTTATTCCAAACATTTTGGAAATTCCAAAAGTTTCGGAAATTTTTGAAGATTTCAAAAAAATATGAAAAATTTAGAAATTTTCAAAAATGTTAGTTTTGACGCCAAAATCCCCAGAAAAATTTCGGATATTTCGTAAATCATGTCACTAAATTTTTCTAGAATTTTGGCGCTTATAATCCCCAAGATCAAAAATTTCCAAAATCTCGTTAAAAAATTTTGAAAATTCGGAAATTTTCAAAATTTTGGATTTTTCGTAAATTCTTAAAATAAAAAATAAATTCTGAAAAATAAAAAAGAAAGTCAAATAAAAATAAAACGAAAATTACAAAAAAAGTCAGAAATACCGAAAATTACGAAAAGTCAGATGTGTGCCGAAAATTTCGAAAAAAAAAATAAGAAATTCGGAAAATTACAGATTTTGAAAATTTCTAAAATTAAAAAAAAAAAGTAAAAAATCTATAATTGTAAAATTTGTTTAAAAAATTTAAAAAAATGGGTTAAAAATTTCAAAAGTATCAAAAATTTTGAAAATTCAAAAATTTCGGAATTTTCTTGTTATAGAAGTTGAGGCTTAAAATCCTCAAAAGTTCAAAAATATCAGAATTTAAAAAATTGGGAAAATAACAAAAATTTTGAAAATTTCAAAAATAATGAAAATTCCAAAAATTTCGAAAATCCTGAATATTCAAAAGATTTCTAAAATTATAAAAAGTCAAAAATTCATTTAATTTTAAAAATTTTGAAAATTCCAAATATTTTAATTCCGAAAACGAAAGTTCCGAAAATTTCTGAAATTATAAAAAATTCAAATTTTCTAAATTCTAAAAATTTTGAAAATTCCAAATATTTTGAAAATTATAAAAATTTTGAAAAAAGTAAAAATCTATTCTATAATTTGTTCAAAAAATTAAAAAATAAAGAATTAAAAATTTCGAAAGCATCAAAAATTTAGCAAATTTCAAAAATTTCGGAATTTTCTTAGAAGTTTTAACTTAAATTGAATTTTGAGGCTTAAATCCTCAAAAGTTCAAAAATATCAGAATTTAAAAAAATGGGAAAATTTCAAAAATTTTGAAAATTTCAAAAATAATGAAAATTCCAAAAAATTCGAAATTCCTGAATATTCAAAAGATTTCTAAAATTATAAAAAGTCAAAAATTCATATAATTTTAAAAATTTTGATTTCAAAAATTGTGATAATTCCAAAAATTTTAAAAATGAGAAATTTTTATACTGAGAGAAATTTTGAAAATGAGAAATTTTGAAAAATAAAAATTTTGAAAATTATAAAAAATTTTGAAAATTCCAAATTTGGTAATTCCGAAAACGAAAATTCCAAAAATTCTGAAATTAGAAAAAATTCAAATATTCCAAAATTCTAAAAATTCCAAATTTTTAAAAATTTCAAAAAACCAAAAATTTCGTAATTTTTAAATTTCAGGTGGTACGATGCCTGGATCTGACTCTAAAAAACGGCACGTGCGATCCGTACGCGTTAGTGTGCGTCACGTATACGAACGGCAAAAGCATCTCTAAACGGACTAAAGTGCGGAAAAAAACGACGAGTCCGCACTTCGACGAAATTTTCGCGTTTTCTAATTTCGACGGTAAAGATGTGATGTGCGAGGGCGATGCCGAAATATGCGAATTGCACGTCTCCATGTGGCACGATACGCCCGGTATAAGCGACGACGTCTTTTTAGGGGAAATTCGAGTACAACTTAGGGGGATGCAACAACAAAATTCGGCGCATAGGAATGCTTGGTGAGTAAAAAAAATATCTTATTTAAAAAAAAATATTTATTATTTATTATATATGTATTTTTTTTATACCGTTTTATTTTTTCGTTTGTCACACAAAATTTTCTTTCAAGTTTTTTTTTCATATTGAAATTAAATTAATAATTTTGGAAAATGTCAAAAAAATATTCAAAAATTTCCAAAAATGTTGAAATTTTTGACATTTTTGAACATCTTGATATTTTTGACATTATTTAAATTTTTAAATTTCTTGAAAATTATGAATTTTAAATTTTTCAAATTTTTATGCGTTTTGAAACTGCATATATTTTTTTTAAATTTCCGAAACTTGGAATTCAAAGTTTTGTCAATTTAAAAAAAAAACGAAAACTTCAAAATTTTGGAAAAAACGAATCTCCAACATATACAAGAATTTTAAAAAGGTATCAAAAATTTTGGAAAATTTAATGAATTTCATAAATTAAAAAAAATCAAAAATTCGTAAAAATTCATAATTTCAAAAAAGTATCTAAAAGTTCTAAAATTATGGTAAATTTCAAAAATTGCGAAATATGTCGAAAATTTTCGGAAACTGGAGAAATTTCAACAATTTCGAAAAACATCAAAATTAAAAAAAAAGATCGAATATTTTTGAAAAAAATTTAAACATGCAAAAAAACTAAAAAAATTTACAGAATTTAAAAAAAAAATCGAAATTTTCTAAAATATCGAAAATTTAAAAATATTAAGTTTCCAGAATTTCGAAAAAATTAAAAAATCAAAAATTTCATCAATTTCAAAATTTTGAAGAATTTCAAAAATTTCTTATATATATTAATTTTCGAAAATTTAAACATTCCGAATCCAAAAATTTCGATATTAAAAAAAATAAAAAATTTCAAGAATTTTAAACCAAAAATGTTCAAAATTTCGAAAAATATTTTAGAAAATTAAAAAAAAATCACAAATTCAAAAATTCCGAATATTTCAAAAATTCTAAATATCAAACATTTAAAAAAATATATAAAAAAATTTGGAAAATTAAAAAATTCTGATAAATTTAAATATTTTTCTAAAATTCAAAAAACCGAATCGAGAGAAAAAATTGAAACGTTAAAATACTCAAAAATTTAAAGAATTTCAAAAATTATTTCGTAAAATTAATAATTTGGAGAATTTAAAAAAAAAATCAAAAATTAAAATTTTTTTAAAATCTCAAAAATTTCGAATATTTAAAAATTCTGAATGTCGAACATTAAAAAAAATATCAAAACTTTGGAAAATTAAACAATTACGATAAATTAAAATTTTTTCCTAAATTTCAAAAAATCCCGAATCAAAAATTTTGTAAAATTAATAATTTCGAAAATTAAACAAATTCAAATATTCATTTTTTTTAAAATATCAAAAATTCCAAAGAATTTCAAACATTAAAAAAATATATATCAAAAATTTGGAAAATTAAAAAAATCCGATAAATTTGAAAAAAATTATTTCTAAAATCAAAAAATTCCGAATCGAAAGAAGAAAAAATAGAACGATTTAAAAAAATCGAAAATTAAATTTAAAAAATTTCAAAAACTATTTCAAAACTAAAAAAAAAATCAAAAATTTCGTAAACTTAATAATTCCGAAAATAAAAAAAAAGAAATTCAAATTTTTTAAAATTTCAAAAATTTCAAAAATTTAAAAATTCCGAAAAATTAAAAATTTTTCTAAAATTCAAAAAATCCCGAAGAGATTAAAGAATTAAAAAAAATCAAAAAATATTCCAAACTAAAAAAAAATGGGAAAAAAAATCAAAAATTTCGTAAAATAAATAATTTCGAAAATTAAAAAAAAAACAAATATTCATTTTTTTAAAATATCAAAAATTCCGAATATTTCAAAAATTCCAAATAATTTCAAAAATATGTATCAAAATTTCCACTTTGGAGAAATTTCGAATTTGGAAAATTAAAAAATTCCGAAAAATTTTCCCGAATCGAAAGAAAAAAATTGAATATTAAAAATAAAAATTAGGAATAAAAAAAAACCGATTATTTCTAAAATGTCGAAAATTTCAAAATATTCAAAATTTCCACTTTGGAAAAATTTCGAATTTGAAAATTAAAAAATTCCGAAAAATTTTCCCGAAACGAAAGAAAAAAATTGAATATTAAAAAATAAAAACTAGGAATAAAAAAAACCGATTATTTCTAAAATGTCGAAAATTTCAAAATATTCAAAATTTCCAGACTTTGGAAAAATTTAGAATTTGGAAAATTAAAAAATTCCGAAACATTTTCCCGAATCGAAAGAAAAAAATTGAATATTAAAAATAAAAATTAGGAATAAAAAAAACCGATTATTTCTAAAATGTCGAAAATTTCAAAATATTCAAAATTTCCACTTTGGAAAAATTTCGAATTTGAAAATTAAAAAATTCCGAAAAATTTTCCCGAAACGAAAGAAAAAAATTGAATATTAAAAAATAAAAACTAGGAATAAAAAAAAACCGATTATTTCTAAAATGTCGAAAATTTCAAAATATTCAAAATTTCCAGACTTTGGAAAAATTTAGAATTTGGAAAATTAAAAAATTCCGAAACATTTTCCCGAATCGAAAGAAAAAAATTGAATATTAAAAATAAAAATTAGGAATTAAAAAAAAACGATTATTTCTAAAATGTCGGAAAATTTCAAAATAATCAAAATTTCCAAACTTTGGAAAAATTTCGAATTTGGAAAATTAAAAAATTCCGAAAAATTTTCCCGAATCGAAAAAAAAAATTGAATATTAAAAAAAAATAGGGATCTAAAAAAACGATTATTTCTAAAATGTCGAAAATTTTAAAATATTCATAATTTCCACTTGGAAAAATTTCGAATTTGGAAAATTAAAAAATTCCGAAGTATTTTCCCTAATCGAAGGAAAAAAATTGAATATATAAAAAAAATTGGAATTAAAAAAAAATCGATTATTTCTAAAATGTCGAATATTTCAAAATATTCAAAATTTCCACTTTGGCAAAATTTCGAATTTCTAAAATTAAAAAAATCCGAAAAATTTTCCCTAATCGAAAGAAAAAAATTGAATATTTAAAAAAAAAAATGGGGATTTAAAAAAAAACGATTATTTCTAAAATGTCGAAAATTTCCAGACTGTGGAAAAATTTCGAATTTAAAAAATGTAAAAAAAGAAAATTCAAATATTCCGTATCGAAAGATTTCGAAAAAATTTTAATATACAATAAAATCAACTTTCATTAATTTAAAAAAAAATGATAAATTTCTCAAATATCTAAAATTTCCAAAAATTCCAAAAAGAATTTGTAAAATTAATAAATGATAAATAATTTAAAAAATCAAAAAATAGATGTCAAAAAATTTTGAGTTTTGAAAAAAAATTTCGAAAAATAAAAAATTTACCAGATTTTTAATTTTTTTCGTAAATGAATTAAGATTTTTATAAATTTCCCAAAATCAGACAATTAAACGATATAAAAATTTATTTTAATCTTATATTTCGCGAAAGGATTTAGGATTAAAAAAAAACATGTAGATAAATATGCATCTCAGTCGCATTCTACATACATAACATCATTAAAACAAACAGCGCCGTAACGCATGTAAAGTGTGAAAAAATTCAAACGAAAAGAACAATTAGTCGTTTAATTTGTATTCGCACGTCGCGTCTCTCTGCCTACTCTTGTCTGAGCGTCGGGTGGGCAGAGCCCCGGGGAGCGGGGGGGTTCTCGAAAGGATTATAACCGCGCTCATTAATAATTCATCAATTAATAATTTTATAGTCAATTGTGGAGTAAAATTGTTTGTTGGCTATAGACCAGTCCTTGTTTAATTTTTTTTCCGATATGTATAGCTTAATAATAATAATAATAATTAATATTTATATAAAACAATAAATTTATTAAAAATTTTTATTTATTTTTTATTAATTAGAACGCAATAATAAAAAAAAATCGAAGGATTTAACTAATATATAGGGAGAGCTAAATATTACAGGTTTAATGAACATAAATCTTGAAAACTCAAAAATTTGTTAACAATAAATTCATGTTATTTAAATTTGAAGGTGTCCCTCAAGGTACATTTTTATTGACGATACAACTATTTTTTATTCATCAAGTTTAAATTTTTTTGTCAGTCTGGAATATTTCTATACTTAAAAAAAATAAATAAATTCCAAAAATTTTAAAATATCAAAAATTTATAAAATAATAAATTTTAAGTTTCCAAAATTCCGAAAATTTTGACAATTTCAAAATTTTTCGAAAAATATTTAAAATTTTCAATTTTAAAATTTCATAAAATTTAAACCATTTCATTATAAAAAAAAACATCAAAAATTCGAAAAAATTAAAAATATTTGAAAAAGGCCAAAGGGAGACAAATAGTCAAGGGTATTTTTCAAAAAATTCGAAAATTTCATATATTTCAATAATGTTCAAAATTTAAAAAAGATTACAATTTCGAAAAATAAAAAAAATTGCGACAATTTCAAAAACTTAAAAAATAAATCGACATGTTTAAAATGTTACGAAAATTATCAAAAAAATAACAAAAATTAGTTAAAAAATTTCAAGATTTCAAAAATTTTAAGTTTCGAAAATTTAAAACAAATCAAAAAATTCAGATTTCAATAATTTTAAAAATAAAAAAAATATCAGGTTTCAAAAATTCCAAAAAATTTTTCAATTTCAATTTCAAAATTTACAAATATTTAAAAAATTCCGATAATTTATAATAAATTTCAAAAACATTAAAAAATTCGAATACTTTAAATTTCAATAATTTCGTAATTTACAAAACTAAAAAATTTTAAAATTTCTGAAAATGTCAAAAATATCAAAAATTTAAAATTGAAGAATTTAAAGTTTCAAAAAAATTTCGGGTTTCAAAAATTACAAAAAAAATTTAAAATTCCAACAATTTTAAAATTTAGAAAAATATAAAAAAATAAAATTCAAGAATTTCAAAAATTTCGACAATTTAAAATATTTCAATAAGTTTAGATTAAATTCTAAAATTTCGAAAAATCTAAAAAAAAATTCGGAAATTTAAAGTTCTAAAATATCCAAAAATTTTAAAATATATAAAAAAATATCAATAAATATAAAAAAATATCAAAAAATATCAAAAAATGTAAAAAAATATCAAAAAATATAAAAAAATATCAAACAATATCAAGCAGGATCAAAAATTAAAATAGAAAAAATATTAAAAATTGAACTCCCCAGAAATTTCAAAAATTTAAAAAATTTCGAGTTTAAAATTTAAAATTCAAGAATTCAATAAATAAAAAAAGAATCAAGAGTTCCAAATATTTTAATATCAAAAATTAAAATTCCAAGTTAAAAAATTTGAAATACTTAAAATTTAAAAAAATTCTAGGATTTGGAAAAATACAAAAAAAAAAAACAAAACTCGCAAAAATTAAAAAAAATTCGAAAAACATTAAAAAAGTTCTAATCCAAAACTTAAAAAAAAATCAAAAAATAGAAAAAATCAAAAATTACGCTTCACAGATTTCAAAAGTTTCAAAACTTTCAAAAAATTTGGATATCAATAAATTAAAAAATTTTAAGTTTCAAAAATAAGAAAATTTAAAAACAATTTAAAAATTTTAAAAACACTTAAATTTCTACAATTTCGAAAAATTTAATTATTTCAAAGAAAAATAAAAAATTTCGCGTTTCAAAAATTCCAAAATTTTTTTAAATTCCAACAATTTCAGAATTTAGAAAAATATAAAAAATTAAAATTCAAGAATTTCAATTTAAATTATTTCAAACAGTTTAAATAATTATTTACACATTTACAAAATTTAAAGATTAAATTCTAAAATTTCGAAAAATCTAAAAAAATTCAGAAATTTAAAGTCTAAAATATCCAAAAATATCAAAATATATAAAAAAATATCAATAAACATAAAAAAATTTCAAAAAACATCAAAAAACAATATAAAAAAATATCGAGAAATATTAAAAATTAAAATAAAAAAATATTAAAAATGAAAAAATTTCAAAAATTTTGAAACTAGCATATTTCGATAATTTCAAAAATTAAAAAAAATATTTAAAATTTCAATTTCATAAATTTAAATATCAAGATTTCGAAAGATCAAAAACTAAAATTCAAAAATTCCAAAAATTAAAAAAAAAATCAAGAGTTCCAAATATTTTAAAATTTCATCTTTTCAAATAATATCAAAAATTGAAATTTCAAGAATTCCAAAAATTTGAAAGGTTTCAAAATTCTAGGGTTTCGAAAAACAAAAAAAAAAAATTTCTAAATTTGGATATTAATAAATTTAAAAAATTTGAAGTTTCAAAAATAAGTAAATTTAAAAACAATTTTAAAATTTTAAAAACACGTAATTTCTTCAATTTCGAAAAATTTATAAAAAATTAATTATTTCAAAAATTTCAATTGTCAAAATTTTCAAAAATTTAAAAAATATAAAAAAAATTAAAAAATCCTCTCGTTTTAAAAAAATTAAAAATTCCTCTAGTTTCAAAAAAAAAATAGTAAAATTTCAACAATTTTAAGATTTATAAAAAATTTAAAAAATTCGCAAAAGTTAAAGAAAATTCAAAAAACATTAAAAAAGTTTTACCAAAACTTTAAAAAAAATCAAAAAAAAGAAAAATCAAATATTAAAAAAAAATCAAAAATTACGATTCACAGATTTCAAAACTTTCAACTTTCAAAAATGTCAAAAAATTTGGATATCAATAGATTTAAAAATGTTAAGTTTCAAAAATAAGAAAATTTAAAAAGAATATTAAAATTTAAAAACACGTAAATTTCTATAATTTCGAAAAATTTAAAGAATTTAAAAAAATTAATTCAAATATATCAATTGTCAAAATTTACCAAAATTTAAGATTAAAAAATCAAAAAAATTTAGCAAAATTTTATGGTTTATAAATATTTTTAAAAATATCAAAAATTTCGAAAATATCAAAGAATTTAAAAATTAAGTTTCAAAAATCCGAAAATTTGAAAACAATTTAGTATTTTTAAAAACATGTAAATTTTGACAATTTCGAAAAATGTAAAGAATTTAAAAAAATTTAATTATCTCAAAAATATCAACAATTGTCAAAATTTACAAATATTTAAAAAATTTAAAAATTTCTCGTTTCAAAAAAATTTAGTACAATTTCAACATTTTTAAGATTTATAAAAATTTTAAAAAATATCAAAAGAATTTAAAAATTAAGTTTCAAAAATCCGAAAATTTGAAAACAATTTAGGATTTTTAAAAACATGTAAATTTCGACAATTTCGAAAAATTTAGAGAAGTTAAAAGAATTTTATTATTACAAAATTTCAACAATTTACAAAAATTCCAAAAAATTTCTAAAAATTTCAAGTTTCAAAATTTCGAAAAATTTAACGCTTTTCAAGAGTTTCTGTTTCTGTATTTTTTTTTAAATTTCAAAATTTGAAAGTAAATAAAAATGTGATGAATTTGTCTGTACTATTTAATAATAATAGTTGAAATAGCGAAACGTACGTATACGCATAGCCTACTTTAACCTTGCTTCTCGAGTGAGAGAGAGAGAGATCCGATACAAAGAAATAAAACAAAACACATAAACAAAAGACAATGCGTCCTCATC
This sequence comes from Neocrepidodera transversa, assembly GCA_963243735.1. Classification (NCBI taxonomy): domain Eukaryota; kingdom Metazoa; phylum Arthropoda; class Insecta; order Coleoptera; family Chrysomelidae; genus Neocrepidodera; species Neocrepidodera transversa. Next base: position 4,161,932 of record OY725353.1, read on the forward strand.
GAAACAAACGATGATATTTTCCATTCTTTTGTTTCGACAGACCCAACAAAACACAACGGAGAAATTTTTTTAATCGTGCGATTTTTCCGAACATCATCTTGATTTCGACATGGGAACGCGATTTTCTAATTTTTTTCAATTTTTAAATTTCGTTGCGTACTTTCCCGCGCTCTTTCAATTTCGAATCTAGGTAAAAGATAATTATGGGGTTTTAAGAGAAAAGTACGTTTAATTGATGATGATGAAATTTTATATTAATTATGGAGTCTAGGTACCAAAAATATTAATATTTAAATATTTTAAACCGGTGGAATATTATTTTTTAAATTGTTTATAGTTTTTAAAAAAATAAAAATAAAATTGCCAATTTTTCCTGATTGTTCTAAGATCAGGAAAATTATAAAAAATCGAAAAAAAAAAGAAACAGTAAAGAATCTGAATGAATTTTAAAAAATAGAAAAAAAATAAAGGAAAATCAGAAAAAAATCAAAAAAAAAATATTAACGTTTTTCGATTTTTTTCGGTTTTTTGTTTGTTTTTCGTCTTTTGATTCGATTTTTTTCGGTTTTTTCAGGGTTTCCTTTTTTTCTCTTTATTTATAAGTTTCCAAAATCAGGAAAAAATAAAAGAAAAATTGGGGTTTTCTCAGATTTTTGTCCTATTTTTTCGATTTTGTTTTTCTTTTCATTTACAAGTTTCCAAAATTAGAAAATTTTTTTACCATTTTTTCGTTTTTTTTTTCATTTTTTCCGTTTTTTTTTTTTAGTTTTTTCCGGTTTTCTGTTTTCGGAAAGTACTGAAAAAGATCAGAAAAAGTCTGAAAAAGTTGATAAAACCCAAAAAAGTTGAAAAGATGAAAAATTGAGAAAAATTAGAAAAAAATCGAAAAAAAAGAAGAAAATTACAAAAAAAAAAACAATTGGAAAAAATTGGAAACATGGGAAAATCAAAATACAATTAGAAATTTTTTTTCGTTTTTTTTTTAATTTCATTTTTTCCGGTTTTTTTTGGTTTTTTTCCGGTTTTCTGTTTTCAAGATCGGAAAAATTTAGAAAAATGAGAAAAAAAAATGGAAAAATCTATAAATTTTAAAAATAAATCGAAAATAAAATAATAAAAAATTATAAAAAAGACAATTGGAAAAAATTAAAGAAAAATTGTAAAGATGGGAAAATCAAAATACAATTAGAAATTTTTTTAACCATTTTTTCTTTTTTTTTAAATTCATTTTTTCCGGTTTTTTTTAGTTTTTTTTCCGGTTTTCTGTTTTCAAGAGCGGAAAAATTTAGAAAAATGAGAAAAAAAAAATGGAAAAATCTATATTTTTTAAAAGAACTCAATTTCCTCTGAAACTAAAAGAGCTAGATAGGAACTGATCATTTTTTTGGAATCTACGCCCCTAAACTATCCCTCTGCCATTTATTTTGAAAATCTGAGAAATGAAAAATTTTGAAGATTTTTAGCCTTACCCTTTTTTTTCGGGTCAGATTTTTTTCTTTCCGATCGAAAGTATAGTATAGATAGAGATAGGTAATTCGAACCAAGGGATGTTGTCTGTTTCTTTTTAATTTCTTTTTTAACGTCTTTTTTGACGAATTATTTAGAAGTTGCGCTTTCACCATTTTTTAAAAGAACTCAATTTCCTCTGAAATTAAAAGAGCTAGAGAGGAACTGATCATTTTTTTTTGGAATCTACGCCCCTGAAACTGAAGCTAAAAATCTTCATAGTGAACGAGCTCTACTCTGAAAAAATAACAAAAATTTGTAAAATTTCGATGAAAAATTTCAAAATTTCAAGTATTTCATCAAAACTTTCAATTAAAAAATATAAAAAATCTCAGAAAGTTTTGATTAAAAACTGCAAGAATTTTGATAAAAAATTTAAAAAAATTTCTATGAAAAAATTATTACACACAGACACACAGACAGACCATGCGCTGAAAATGGTTTCAATCTTCTTGGGGGACCTCAAAAGGGATATTTCCATCGATATCTCGATTTTTACCCTAAGCCTTCCATACGCTTTTAATTAGGAACAAAGAATAGCTCGGTTGAAACCAATGCAAAAAACCCAACATTGGAAAAAAAAAACATCATTGTGGCTGGCTGAATGGGCACTTACCCTATGCCAAAAAAAAAAAAAAAAATCTCGATTTTTTTTTTGCCCGTTCACCTTACTTTCCCTTTGATGGGTCCGGGAAAGTAAAAAGTAATCCGGTAAATTTATAAGTTTTTTTTTTTTAATACGGATTTATTTAAATTGTTTGATTAATAAAATTTTAACAAAAAGAGTTATACCTGGACATCTCGGTATTAACTGTGATTTGATTTCTCTGATACACCCTGTATAAATATGAAAAATAAAAACGGTATTATTTTTTGTAGGTATTATCTTCAGCCGCGATCGGCAAAAAACCGTCCAATTTTCACTCATTCGACTCCTCCCGGATCCCGTTTGTCCAGCGATAACTCTTTAGGATCATTAAGGCTTCAAATTTTATATACCGAAGATCGGGTATTCCCCGCTTCGGTGTACGATGGCTTGAAAAATCTCTTACTAGAAAGTACAAATATACAAGTAAGTACGCTTCCATTTATTCAATTTTTTTAATGTTATAATTTTCCTATTTTTTATTTTTTTATTTTTTCAGCCTATCACAGCTACTTCGGTGTACGTTCTGGGTGAAATTATAAATAAAATGGACATCGCTCAGCCATTGGTCAGGATTTTTCTGCACTACGATAAAATTGTACCGATTATTAAATCTTTAGCCAGTGTGGAAATTTCCAACGTAACGTAAGTGTTTTTTTTATTTGACCAAACGTTTTTTCTTGCAATTTAATGTAATAAAAAAACTGGCTCGAAACCGAACCTTGCGGTTAACTTTATATGAACTATAGTTACGAAATTTATTTAATATTTACAATTTTACAAAAAATTACGAAAACCCACAAAAATATTTCAGCAAATTACAAAACAGTACAAAAAATTACAAAAAAATAGAAAACAGAAAAAATTACGACAAATTACAAAAAAATGCAATTACAATAAATATATAAAATATATGAAAAATACAAGAGAATACAAATGAATTCAAAAAAATACAAAAGAATACAAAAAAATTACAACAAATAAGAAAATAGAAAAAATTACAAATTACAAAAAAAAACACAAAAAAATGCAATTACAAAAAAAAACAAAAAATATATAAAATATATGAAAAATACAAGAGAATCCAAATGAATTCAAAAAAGTACAATAAATACAAAAAATTACAACAAATTAGAAAACAGAAAAAATTACAACAAATTAAAAAAAACCACAAAAAATGCAATTACAAAAAAAATAAAAAATATATAAAATATATGAAAAATACAAGAGAATACAAATGAATTCAAAAAAGTACAAAAAAATTCAAAAAAACAAAAAATATAAAGAAATACAAAAGAATACAAAATCAATTAAAAAATACAAAAAAATCAAGTCAAAATGGTTCAAATAATTCGAAAATTTCTAAAATCATAAAAAAGTCCAGATTTCAAAAATTCAAAAAAATTTAAAATTTCTAATTTTACATATTACACAAAAAATTAAAAAATAAAATTACAACTAAAATCTCAATTAAAAAAAAAACAAAGAAATACAAAAAATACAAAAGAATATAAAATCAATTAAAAAATACAAAAAAAACAAGTCAAAATAGTTCAAATAATTCGAAAATTTCTAAAATCATAAAAAGTCCAGATTTCAAAAATTCAAAAAAAATTAATATTTCTAGTTTTACATATTACAAAAAAATTAAAAAATAAAATTACAACTAAAATCTCAATAAAAAAAGAAATTCCAAAAATTTCTAAATTTAATTCAAAATTTAAAAATTTCCAAAGGTATTAATTTTTTTTAAATTTTGAAACAAAAATTTCAAGTCGAAACAAATTCAAAGAATTCGAATATTTTTAAAATCATAAATAAAATTTTTCAAAAATTTTATAATTTTTAAATGAATTCATGAAATTTTCGACTGTTTTTGAGATTTTAGAAATTTTTTAAATTTTCGTTAATTAATATTTTGAATTTTTTTGAATTTTGTACTTCAAATTTTTGATATATTTTGATTTTTTTAGACTGGAAATTTTCTTAATTTGTTTTTTTTTTTTTAATTTTATAAAACTAGAATTTTTTGAAATATTTGAGTTTTGATTTTTTTGACTGGACTTTGGATTTTATAAATTTCGAAAAAATTTTAAAATTTTTGGGTTTTTTTTTTTAATTTTTTGGTATTTTTGGAATTATTAAATTTTCGACTTTTTTGAAATTTTAGAAAATTTCTTAATTTTCGTAAATAATTATTTTTTGAATTTTGTAGAAGTAAAAATTTTTGAAATTTTCAATATATTTTGATTTTTTTTAGATTGGAAATTTTCAATTTGTTTTTTTCTTAATTTTATAAAACTAGAATTTTTTGATTTTTTTGACTGGACTCAGAAAGCGAAAAATTTTCAGTTAAAAAATAATCAAAAAATGTAAAATAATCGAAAAATTCTAAAATGTAAAATGAAAAAAAAGTCAAAATTAAAAAAATAACAAGAATTTCAACAATTTCAGATTAAAGAAAATCGAAAAATTATGAAATGTCATAAATCAAATTAAAAAAAAAAATTATTTCCAAAAAATCAATTTCAAAATGAAAAAAATTGAATAAAATTTTCAAGAATTCGAAAAAAGGGAATATTTCAAAAATTTCTTATAAAAAAAAGGAAATTTGAAAAACACCAAATATTAAAAAAAATAATTTTAAAAATGTGGTAAAATTAAAAACAATTTCAGAAATTTTAAAAATATAAAAATTTCGAAAAATTTGAAGAATTTAAAAATATAAAAAATATCACAAATCGAATAATTTTCAGTTAAAAAATAGTCAAAAAATGTAAAATAATCGAAAAATTCTAAAATGTAAAATGAAAAAAAAAGTCAAAATTAAAAAATAACAAAAATTTCAACAATTTCAGATTAAAAAAAATCGAAAAATTATGAAATGTCATAAATCAAATATTTTCAATCTAAAATAATTCAAAAATGTCAAAATTTCTAATTTTCCACAAATTCCAAAAATTTCCAAAAGTTCCAAAAAATTCGAAAATTAATAAAAATGTTTCTAACATTACGACGGTCAAAATCACATGACAAAAAAAAAATTCAAACATTTTCAAGAAAATTCAAAAATAAAAAAAAAATTGTTTTTGACACAGAAATAAAATATTGATTAAAAATTAAAATACATGTTTCTGAGTAGCAGTACCGAGATCGATCCTTGTGTTATACCTTCAGATTTTATTATTATTATTATTATTTAATTTAGGGATCCCACGACTATATTTAGGGGAAACACGCTCGTATCGAAAATGATGGACGAAGCCATGAGGCTAATAGGATTGCAATATTTACACAAAACTTTAAGGCCGACTTTAGAACTGATCATAACCGAAAGGAAACCTTGCGAAATAGACCAGACGCGCGTCAGGGACGCAACAACAGTCGCCGCAAATTTAGCCAACCTTAAGGTAAAAAATATCCCTAAAACCGATTTAATGTTTGTTTTTTATGTATTTTTTTTTTTAGTGCTACATTCAAAAAATATTCGAAGCCATAACGCAAAGCGCCGTTCACTGTCCGGCGTTGATGTGCCAAATTTTTCACAATTTGAAAGAGTGTGCCATGAAACATTTTCCGGAAAATAAGGGAGTGCGGTACTCGGTTATATCCGGATTTATTTTTCTTAGGTTCTTCGCGCCGGCCATCTTAGGTCCTAAGTTGTTCGATCTCACCTCTCAGCCGTTGGTAAGCGATTTTTTTTTTTTTTTTTTTTTTTTTTTTTTTTTTTTTTTTTTTTTTTTTTTTCAAAATTCAAAAATATCGATTTTAAAAAAAAATGAGTTTCGGACATTTCGAAAATTTTAAAATTTCTGAAATTACAAAAAAAAACGGTTTAAAAAACTGCCCAAATTGAAAACTGTGATATTTTTAAAAACTAAAAAAAATCAAAAATTTGAAAAATGTAAAATATTTCGAAATTTAAAAATTTTGATATAAAAAATTTGTTAAATTTTGAAAATTCCAGGTTTCCAAAATTTTGGTCTAAACATTTTCAAAAAAAAATCAGAAATTACAAATTTTGAAAAAAAATTTAAATTAAAATCGAAAATTTTCAAGAATTTTAAAAATTTCAGATGTAAATTTTGAGCTTCACAATTTTAAAAATTTAGTCAAACATTCTACTTTGGAAAATTAAAAAAATAAGAAATAAGTTCTCTTTGAAAAAATTTCGATTCCAAAAATTCCTGAATTTTGAAAATTTAAAAAAAACTTAAATCTACAAAAGTTTGGAAAATTTTAAACACAAATATTTTGAAAATTTTTGAATTTCAAAAAAACGGGAAATAAGTTTTTAAAAAATATTTGGTACATTTTAAATATTAACTCAACATTGTACAAAATTTAAATATTCAAAATTTCATGTTTCAAAAATTTCAAGTTCGATTATTCAAAAATATCGATATTAAAAATTTTTTGAAAAATTTGAAAATTTCCGAAATTTTGAAAATTTTAAAATTCCTGAAATTACAAAAAACTGGTTACAAAATTACCAAAATTAAAAATTGTGATATTTTCAAAAACTAAAAAAATTCAAGAATTTGAAAAATGTCAAAACATTTTTAAATACCGGAAATTGCAAAAATAAAAATTTCGAAAATTCCAAGTTTCGAAAATGTTGGTTCAAAAATTAGAAAAATTTCTAAATTAAGTTTTTGAAACTTCAAAAAAATCTGAAATTATAAATTTTGAAAAAATTTTAAGAATTTTAAAAATTTCGAAAATTTTAGATCTAAATTTTGAAAATTTAGTCAAAAATTCTAAAATTTTCGAAAATTAAAATAATAAGTTCTCTAACTTGAAAAAAATTTCGAGTTTCCAAAAATTTCTGAAATTTGAAAAAAAATCAAAAATTCCGAAAATTTTAAATACTTCGAAAATTTTAAATTTTTTTAATATTTTCAAGAATGTTAAAACTTCCGTAAATTAAAAAAAATTCAAAAATTAAAAAGTTTAAAAAAATACGAAAAATGTCAACAATTCCGGACATTTCTGACATTTAAAAAGTTTTGGAAATTTAAAAAAAAAATCGGAAATTTAAAAATATAAAATTTGAAAAAAATTTCGGGAAATTTTAAATACAAATACTTTGAAAATTTCTGAAATTTGAAAAAATTCTATTTCTAAATATTCCAAAAATTTCGAAACCGGAAATAAGTTTTAAAAAGTTCGAAAATTTTAAATATTTGGAAAAAACAAATTTTATAAAAATTTAAAAATTCCAAAAAATTTTAATTTGAAAATTTCGGAAATTTCAAACATTTTGAATGTTTCAAAAATTTTGAAAATTTAGAGTTAAAAAATTTTGAACATTTTGAAAAATTTAAAAAATGTAAATAAGTTTCAAGTTCGAAAATTCAAAAATATCGATATTTAAAAAAAAAATAAAAATGTCAAAAATTTGAAAATTTCGGAAATTTCGAAAACTTGAAAATTTCGGAAATTTTAAAATGTCTGAGATTACAAATAAACTGTCAAAAATTCCCAAAATTGAAAATTGTGATATTTTCAAAAACTAAAAAAAATCGAAAAATTTCGAAATTAAAAGTTTTGATATAAAAATCTCGATATTTTAAACATTTCAAAAAATATTCAAAAATCTCGAAAGTTCTAAAAAAATTTCCAAAAAAGATTCAGAATTCCAAAAAATTTTAAATATCTTAAAAGATCATTCCAAAAATTTCGAAAATTTGAAAAATTCCGAAAATTTTGACAAATCCCGAAAATTTGATAAATTTAAAACCATGTCAAAAAGATCAAAAATTCGGAAATTTCAAAAAAATTTTAAAATGATTGAAAATCGGACATTACAAAAACAGGTGAAAAATTTCAAAAAAAATTAATTTTGAAAATAAAAAGTCAAAAATGAACTCCAAAATTCCAAAAAAAATTAAATTTGAAACTTTTGGAAATTTCAAAAAATTTAATTTGAAAAAATTGATTTTGGAAAAATGTTAAAACTCGCAAATACAGAAATTTAAAAATTCCAAATAATTTTAATTTGAAAATTTCGGAAATTTCAAACATTTTCAAAATTCTGAAAATTTTGAAAATTTCGAGTTAAAAATTTTGAACGGTTTGAAAATGTAAAAACTTAAAGAATCGAAATTTCAAAAAAAATGAACAAAGTTCGAAAAATACTTCCAAAAAGTTTCAAAATTAAAAAAAAAATTACATTCCAAAAATTTGAAAAATTCCGAAAATTTAAAATTTGAATAAAAATGTCAAAAATATCAAAACGATTAAAAAATCGGAAATTTGGAACATTTCTAAAATTCAAAAAAATTTTAAAATTAAAAAAAAATTAAAATAATTTATTACACAATATTAACAAATTAAAAAAAAAATCGTAAATTGGTAATTTTCAAAAAAAGGTGAATATCAAAATTTTTGAAAATTTGCAAAAATTCAAGAATATTGAAGAACATTTTAAAAATATTAATTTTTTTAAAAAATGTTAAAATTTTCGATTCTTAAAAAATGTGAAACCTTCCAAAAAAATCGATATTTCCAAAAAAAAATCCAAAACCTAAATATTTCGAAAATTTAAAACAATTTGAATATTTTCAAGAATGTTAAAATTTTCGTAAATTAAAAAAAATCAAAAATTAAAAGGTTTAAAAAAATTTCGAAAAATGTCATGTCAAAAATTCCGAACAATTCTTAAATTTAAAAAGCTCGGAAATTTTGAAAATTTCAAAAAATTGAAAATTAAAAAATAAAAATTAATTTCAAAAAACCGAAAATTTGAAACATCAAAAATGTTGAAAATCTTCAGATATGGACTGGACTGCATCCTTTCCATTTTTCTTCTTCACATTCTTCTTTTTAACCGGCACTATCGAGGTCTTAATTTTTTTTTCAGGATTGTCAGACAAACCGGACACTAACATTAATATCGAAAACGATCCAATCTTTAGGCAACCTCGTGAGCTGCAGGTCGACGCAGCAGGTGTGCAAAGAGGAGTACATGGAGGGGCTTTATAAAGAATTTTACACGGAAACGCACATGACGGCTGTTAGACAATTTTTAGAAATCATTTCGGCCAATACGTCTAGTCAACAGGTCATAGAAAACGATTTACCGGTTACCTTAAAAGAAGGGTAAGTTTAATTAATACATTTATTTTTCTATTTGATTTTAATGAAATTAATATTTTTTTTCTGTGCTGCGTAGTCAAATAAACAGGTATGGTACTATTTTGTTATTTATTTTTTGAAAATTTTAAATTTTTTTCAAATATTTTTTTAAATTTAAATTCGGATTCTTCAAAATATTGAAGGTTTTCATAATTTTTAAAAAATTTTGGATTTTTTGAATTATCGATTTATTTTTTTTGGAATTTTTTATATTTTTTTAAATTTTCAGAATTTTTGAAACCCGATTTTTTACTTTTTTTTCGAAATCTCTGAAGCTTCAAATTTAATTTTTTTAATTATTGGAATTTCTGAACGTTTATTCAATACTTATTATTTATTCAATATACAGTACTTTCGAATTTTTTCAAAATTCCGGAATTTTTGGCAGTTTTTAACATAAAAATTTTTAAATTGCCAAATGTTTTTAATTTTTTAACTTTTTCAAACTGAAATTTTTGACAATCCTTCACGACAATTATTCCCCACAATCTTTTCCCACTACAATCCTTCCCTTCGACAATCCTTAACCGCGACAATTCTTTCCCGCGACAATCTTTTCCCAGGACAATCCTTTCCCAAAACAATTCTTCACCCCGACAATTCTTCCTCACGACAATTCTTACCCACATCAAATTTTTCCCACGACAATCCTTTCCCGCGAAAATATCTCCCCACGACAGTTCTTTCTCTCGACAATCCATCCACGCGACAAATCTTCCCCGTGACAGTCGTTTCCCGCGCTAATCCTTCCTCATTACAATCCTTCCTCACGACAATCCTTCCCCTCAACAATCCTTCCCCAATACAATCCTTAACCGCGGCAATTGTTCCCCGTGACAATCCATCCTCAAGACATTCCTTCCCCGCGGCAATCTTTACCTACGATAATCTTTTCCCAGGACAATCCTTTCCCAAGACTATCCTTCCCCAAGACAATCCTTCACCCCGACAATTCTTCCCCACGGCAATTCTTTCCTCACGACAATTTTACCCACGTCAAAATTTTTACACGACAACCCTTTCCCGCGAAAATATCCACACGACAATCCCTTCCCACGATAATCCCTTCCCACGACAATCCCTTCCCACGATAATCCCTTACCTCGACAATCCATCCACGCGACAAATCTCCGTGACAGTCGTTCCGCGCGCCATTACAATCCTTCCTCACGATAATCGTTCCCCTCAACAATCCTTTCCAACGACAATCCTTACCCGCGGCAATTATTCCCCGTGACAATCCATCCTTGCGACAATCCTTCCCCGCGGCCATCCTTACCTACGACAATCTTTTCCCAGGACAAGACAATCCTTCACCCCGACAATTCTTCCCCACGACAATTCTGTCCTCACCACACTACGACAATTCTTCCCCACGTTAAAATTTTCCCACGGCAACCCTTTCCAGCGAAAGTCTCCCCACGACAATTCCTTCCCACGACAGTCCGTTCCCACGACAATCCCTTACCTCGACAATCCATCCACGCGACAAATCTTACCCGTGACAGTCGTTCCGCGTGCATTACAATCCTTCCTCACGATAATCCTTCCCCACAACAATCATTTCCCACGGCAAATTCTCCACCGCTTTTTCCCGACATTAATTTTTTCCACGCGAGAATCCTGTCCCACGACATTCATTTCCCACGATATTCATTTCCCACAACAATCCTTCCCTGTGACAGTTCTTACTCACGACAATCGTTCCCCGCGACAATCTTTCCCATGACAATCCTTCACCGCGACGTTCTTTCCCGTGACAAATCTTCCCCGTGGCAAATCTTACCCCGTGACAAATCTTACCCCGTGACAAATCTTACCCCGTGACAAATCTTACCCCGTGACAAATCTTCCCCGTGACAATAGTATCCCGCAAAAATCCTTCCTCACGACATACCTCCCCCACGACAATCCTTTCTTCACGATAATCTTATCCGGGCCATTTTTTCTCCACGACAACTTTTCACCATGACAATCCTTCACCGCGACGTTCTTTCCCGTGACAAATCTTCCCCGTGGCAAATCTTTCCCCGTGACAAATCTTACCCCGTGACAAATCTTACCCCGTGACAAATCTTACCCCGTGACAAATCTTACCCCGTGACAAATCTTCCCCGTGACAATAGTTTCCCGCAACAATCCTTCCTCACGACATACCTCCCCCACGACAATCCTTTCTTCACGATAATCCTATCCGGGCCATTTTTTCTCCACGACAACTTTTCACCGTGACAATCATTCCCCGCGACAATCCTTTCTCACGAGAATCTTTCCTCATGACAATCCTTCGCCGCGGCAATTATTCCCCGCGAATATCCTTCCCCGCGGCAGCCCTTCCCACGACAATCCTTCACAGCGACAATTCTTCCTTACGACAATATTGTTTCCCCGCGACAATCCTTTACCGTGACAATCCTTCACCGCGGCAAATCTTCCATACGACAATCCATCCTCACGACAATCCATCCTCACGACAATTCTTCCCCACGACAATCCTTCACCCCGACAATTTTTTCCCACGGTAATCCTTCCCGCGGCAATCCTTCCCTACGACAATCCTTTCCCTCGACAATTCCACACCGTGACGTTCTTTCCCGTGAAAAATCTTCCTCGTGACAATAGTTCCACGCAACAATCCTTCCTCACGACAATCCTTTCTTCACGATAATCCTAGCCGGGCCATTTTTCCCCACAACTTTTTACCGTTACAATAATCCTTCTCCGCGATAATCCTTCCTCACGACAATCTTTCCTCATGAAAATCCTTCCTCACGACAATCTTGTCCAACGACAATCCTTCCCCGCGGCAATTCTTCCCCGCGAATATCCTTCACAGCGCCCTTCTCACAACAATTCTTCGCAGCCGCAAATCTTTCCAACGACAATCTCGTTTCCCACAACAATCTTTTCCCACGACAATCCTTCCGCGGGACATCTGATATTTTTGAATTTCTGACTTTTTTTAGGTTTCGAAACTCAAAATTTTCAGTTTTTGGAATTTTTGAAACTTTTTTCTGCAATCTCCGAAATTTTCCATATTTTCAATTTTTTTATTTGTTTTTTTTTTTTAATTTTGACAATTTTTGAAAATTTTAAAATTTTTGCAAACTTGAAATTTTTATAATTTCCGGAATTTTTGGATTTTTAAAAATTATTTGTAATATTGAAATTTTTACCAATTTTTTTCAAATTGGAATATTGATTTTTTTTTGGAATTTCTTAAAGTATTCAAAAATTTTGGAAACTTTTAAGACTTAAATTTTTCGAAGCTTAAAATTTTCAAAATTTTTGACTTTCGAAATTAAATTTTTTGGTTTTTTTGTTTTTTCACTTTTCGAATTAAGAATTTTTAGTTTTTGGAAAATTTTTGTAATATTCCAAATTTTCAAGATTTTTTAGAAATATTCAATATATTTATTTTTAAAATTTTCGGAATTTTTGATTTTTAAGAATTTTAATATTTTTAATCTCGATTTGTATTGGAATGTTTCTTACATTTAAATTCGAAATTTTTGAACTTTCGATTTTTTGGCTTTTTGAAAGTTTTCCAAATTTTTGTTCTATTAATTTCTGAGATTTTTTAAATTTTTAATTTTTTTTTTCTATTTTTTAACACTTTTTAAATATCTTTGAAATTTATTTTTTAATTTTCAAATTAATGTTTTTTAAATCTTTTAAAAATTTGGGAATGCCAAAAATTTCGAGTTTCAAAAATTTTGAAAAATTTGAAGTTACTTTTTTTAAAATTTCGGATTTTTGGAGTTTTATAAAATTTTCACATTCTTTGAAATTTTCGTAATTTTAGAAGGTTAAAATTTTTCAAAATATTTAACTTTGTAATTTAATATTTTTTTGAAATTTTCTACATTTTTGAATTTTTTTGGTTTTTTGATTTTGAATTTTAGAAATATTGATTCTTTGTAATTTTTTAATTTACAGAATTTTTAAAACTTATTTCCAAATTTTCGATATTTTGAAATTTTTGAGTTGTAGAAATTTTTTCCATTTTCTTTTTTTTTTGTTTATTTACCAATTTACTTTACAGACTTATGATAAAAAGGGCTCAAGGACGGAAAAGGTTCGGTAGAAAAAATTTCAAGCAACGTTACTTCAAACTCACCACACACGATCTCAGTTACTCAAAAAGTCGAGGCAAAGACGCTTTATGTCGAATACCTTTGACTAACATTCTGGCGGTGGAACGACTGGCCGAAACGTCGTTCAAGATGAAGAACATGTTTCAGATCGTACAACCGGAAAGAGCGCTCTACGTACAAGCGGCCAATTGCGTCGAAGAGAAGGAATGGGTGGATTTGTTGACGAAAATTTGTCAGACCAACGCGAACAGATTGAAAAAGTATCATCCGTGCGCATTCATTAATGGCCAATGGTTATGGTAAGTCATTTTTTTTTATTAATAATTAAATTTAATATATATTTATATATTTCATCCCCTTACGAGTGAATCCAAGAGGCCAAAGACTTGTGCGGAAATTATTATCGGGCGACTTATAGATGACTTATGGCGCCATTTATTAAATTGTTTTCTTTTAATTGTAGTAATCAAAAATTTTAAAACTTCGTAAATATTAAATTTTAAAAAATTCTAAAATTCTACAAAAATGTGAAAAATTAAAAAAAAAATCACAAATTTCAAAAAAAAATCCAAAAACATCTCAAAAATTTAAAAGAAATTTCACTTTTTGTAAAAATTAACAATTTCTACAATTCTAAAAAATTCAGAAATTTTGAAAATTCAAAAATCAAAATTTTCTGAAATTCTAAAAAAAAACAATCCCAAGAATCGGAAATTTTAACTATCTAAAATTTCAGTCAAATTTCATAATTTCGTAAAATTTGTAAAAAGGCAGAATTTCCAAAAATTTCAAAAATTCAATAAAATGTCAAATTCCGTGCATTTTGAAAATTTCAAATCAAAAGGTTCCAAAAAAAGGCATAATTTTGTAAAACTTCGAATTTACGGAAATTTCAAAAAGATAAAATTCTAAAAAATGCAAAAAATTCCGAGAATTTCGAAAATGTTAAAAATCCGAATCTTCAATAAAAAGTCCAAAAAAATTTAAAATCTAAAATGAAATTTCGCTTTTTTGCAAAAATTAACAGTTTCTAAAATTCTGAAAAAAATTACAAATTTCGATAATTCCAAAAATCAAAAATTTCTGAACTTCAAAAAAAAATCCAATAATCGGAAATTTTAAAAATCTAAAATTTCAGTCAAACATAAATTCATAAAATTTGTAAAAAGGCGATTTTCCAAAAAAATTAAAAATTCAAAAAAAAAAGCCAAAAATTCCGATAATTTCGAGAATGTCAAAAATCTTCAATAAAGTCGAAAATTTCAAAAAAATTGTAATTTACAAAAATAAAAATTCAAAATTTCCAAATTTCTAAAAAAATGTCAAAAATTCCGAGAATTTCGAAAATTTCAAAATACTGAATTTTCCAAAAAAAACAAAATTTCCAAAAATTTCTAAAATTCTGAAACGTCAAAAATTCCGAGAATTGATTTCGAAAATATCAAAAATTCTAAAAAATGTAAAATTCCAAGCATTTCGAAAATTACAAAATCAAAAGTTTCCAAAAAGGCATAATTTCCTAAAATTTCGAATTTACAGAAGTTTCAAAAACTGCAAAAAATTCCGAGAATTTCGAAAATGTTGAAAATCTGAATCTTCAAATTCCGAGTAGTTCGAAAATTTCAAAAATCTTCAAAATTTCCTAAAATTTCGGATTTCAAAAAATTTATAAAATTCGAAAAAATGGCAATAATTCTGAGAATTTCGAAAATGACAAAAATATGAATCTTCAATAAAGTCGAAAATTCCAAAAAATTTGAAAATTTCAAAAATCTACAATTTAAAAAAATTAAAAATTTCCAAATTTCTAAAAAAATGTCAAAGATTCCAAAAAATGTCAAATTCCGAGCATTTCGAAAATTACAAAATCTCCAAAGTTTCCAAAAAGGCATAATTTCGTAAAATTTACGGAAATTTCAAAAACATAAAATTCTAAAAAATGCAAAAAATTCCGAGAATTTCGAAAATGTTAAAAATCCGAATCTCCAAATTCAGAGCAGTTCGAAAATTTCAAAAATCTTCAAAATTTCCTAAAATTTCGGAGGTTTCAAAAAATTTAAATTTCGAAAACGACAAAAATCTGAAATTTCTAAAAAAATGTCAAAAATTCCGAGAATTTCGAAAATTTCAAAAATCCAAATGTTCCAAAAAGACAATTAAAGTTAAAAAAAAATCGTAAATTTAAAAATTCAAAAATTTGGAAAATTCCAATTACTTGAATTTCTAAAAGTTCAAAAATTTAATTCGTAAATTTCAAAAATTTGAATCTTCAATAAGTCGAAAAATTTCGAAAATTACAAAAATCCAATAAAACAGTCAAATTCCAAAAAGGCAGTATTCGAAAATTTCAAAATTTCGGAAATTATAAAATTCAAAAATTTGGAAAATTCCAATTACTTGAATTTCTAAAAGTTGAAAAAATTTAAAAATTCGTAAACAAAAAATTTTAAACATTTCGAAAATTTCAAAATTTTCTATCCAAAATTTCAAATCTTTAAAAAAAAATCGTAAAATCTAAAAATTTCGTAAATTCTGATAATTAAAATGTTTCGGTTAATAAAAGTTTCCAAAAATTGATTAAATTCAAAAATTTGGAAAATTTCAAAAATCACCGAAATTTCTTAAATTTAAAAAAAAATTTCGATTCTAATCAACCATTTTGCAGCTGCAAATCACCGAACGAACTGGCGCCCGGTTGCAGCGAAGTCTCACCGACCGACAGCAACTATCGCATGAACTTGGACCCGGAACGAGACCTCCAACGCGTCCACAGCCTGGTGATATCGCATTTACAGACGCTCGAAACGTTTATAGACTTGTGCGCCGTCGAAGCGCAAGGCGGCGCCACCGAAGCGGCCACCGTATGCGACATTCTGCGGAGGTTACGAGAAGCCGCTTTTCAAATAGAACAGAAGCACAGGACCTACAAGAGGGCAATGGATAGAAATACCAAATATGGCAGTTTGTGAGTAATAATAATAAATAATAACAATTAGAATAGATTTTTTGCAGTTTTGTAATTTTTTTGAATTTTTTTTTGAATTTTTGGGTATTTTAAATTTTTTTAATTTTGACTTTTACGTTCAACTATATTTAAATTTTTCAAGTAATTTTCGAATTTTTGAATTTATTTGTAATTTTCACAATTTTCAAAATTTTGGAAATTTTACTAATCAGAATTTTTCAAATATTTGATATTTCAAAATTTTTCGAAATATTTGAATTTTTAAAATATAAGACATTTACGGAATTTGTGATTTTTTTTTGAAATTTAAAAAAAAATGAATTTTTGGGAAATTGAAATTTTAGATTTTCAAAATTTTTTAAAATTTTCAGAATTTTTACATTTTTTTTTGATGTTTTTGTAATTATGACAATCCTTTTCCAGGACAAACTTTTCTCACGGCAATCCTTCTCCACGACAATCCTTCTGCACAACAATCCTTCTGCACGACAATCCTTCCTCATGACAATCCTTTACCACGACAATACTTCTCCGCGACAATCCTTTCCGACGACAATATTTCCCCGGATATAATTCTTCCTCGCGACAATTCATCCCAATGACAATCCTTTCCCACGACAGTCCCTAATCACATCAAACTCTTCTTACGACACTCTTTAACCACGACAACTCTTTCCGATGACAATCCTTTCGTACGACAATTCTTTTGCATGACAATCTTTAGCCGCTACAATCTTTTCCCACCACAATCCTTTCCTAGGACAATCTTTCTCCACGACAATCCGTTCTTACGACAAGTTTTCCCGTGACAATCCTTTTCCATGAGAAACCTTCGTTAAAATCTTCTTTTTTTTCAATTTAATATTTTGAAGAAATATTTAATTATGAAGTTTCAAAATTTTTAGAATTATTATTTTTTTTTTGAAATTTTTAACATTTTTTTAAATTATGAAATTTTTGGAATTTTTGACTTTTTTTTTCAATTTTTAGATAATTTTAAAAATTACTAAAATCTTAAAGTTCTTGAATTGTAAAAATTTAGAAAATTTCGAAATTTTCCAAATATTTTTAATTTCAGAAATTTTTGGTATTAAAAAAAAATGACAAGGTCGAAATTTTTTAAATTTTAATATTTGAGAATTTTTTTATAATTTTTTGTGAATGTGATTTTAGAAATTTTTCCGAAATTTAAAAATTTTAGTATTTTTGGTATTTTCGATGTTTTTTGTTTTTTTTTAAGATTTTTAGTTTTTTTTTTTGAAATTTTGATAATACATGAAATTTTCGAATGTTTTCATTTTTGGATTTTTTAAAAATAAATTATAGTATTTTGACTATTTTCAAATTTTGTTTTTTTTCGAGTTTCGAAAAATTATGAAGTTTTGAAAATTTTTAGAATTGTATTTTCGACATTTTTTAATATTTTTTTTTTGAAATTTTTAACATTTTTGGGAATTGTAAAATTTTCTGAATTTACATTTACATTTGTTTTGCAATTTTTAGAAAATTTTAAAAATTACCAATATCTTAAAAAAGTTTTTGAATTGTAAAAATTTAGAAATTTTAGAAATTTCTATCGAAGTTTACGAAATTTTCGAAATTTTTTTACCATTTTTTCGAAATTTAAAAATATTCGAATATTTTTAAATTTAGGAATTTTTGGTATTTAAAAAAAAATGTTTTAATTTACAAAATGTCGAAATTTTTGAAATTTTAAAATTCCAATATTTTTAAAAATTAAGAGAAATTTTTGAAAATTTAAACTTGACATTTTTGTTATTTTTGAATTTCTATCGATTTTTTTTTGCTTTTTTGTACAATTAAATATTTCTCCGACTTGTTTCAAATTTTTAGTTTTTTTTTGAAAAATTATGAAACTCGCAATTTTCGGTATTAAGTTTTAGTATTTTCGTTTTTTCTTACATAATTTTGAATTTTAAAAAATTTAGAAAATACAAATTTATTAACTTTTTTGAAATTTTCAAAATTTTTGGTATTTTCAAATTTAGAATTTTTTTTGAAATTATAAAATATTTGAAATTTTGAAGTTTTAGTAATTTTGAACTTTGTAGAATTTTCGGTTTTTTTACTTTTTTCAAATTCTGGTTTTTTTAAATTTTCAAATTTTTTTAGCATTTTCTTTGTAATTAGGGTTTTGTTTTGTTTTTAATTATAGAAAATTAAAAATTTTTGAATTAAAAATTTTAGGAATTTTGAACGTTTGGAATTTTTGGTTTTTTCAAATTCTAGTTTTTGAATAATTTAGAAATTTTTGGTATTTTTCGTTTGTAAGATTTTGAGTTTTTTGAAATTATAGAAAATTAAAAATTTTTGAAATATTAAAAATTTTATAAATTTTGAATCTTTGGAATTTTTGGTTTTTTCAAATTCTAGTTTTTTAATATTTTCGAAATTTTTAGTATTTTCGTTTTAAAGATTTTGGTTTTTTTGAAATTATAGAAAATTTAAAATTTTAGAAATATTATAAATTTTAGACATTTTTAACTTTTAGGAATTTTCGGTTTTTTTTACTTTTTTCAAAATATAGTTTTTTGAATTACAAATTTTAGAAATTTTGTACTTTTTGGAATTCTCGGTTTTTCACTTTTTTCAAATTCTAGTTTTTGAAATATTTAAAATTTTCACATGTTATTAGGCTTTTGTTTTTTTTTAATTGTAGGAAATTTTTATTTTTTGAAATAATTAAAAATTTTAGGAATTTTGAATATTTTCGAAATTTTTGGGATTTTCGTTTTTTGAAATTAGACAAAATTTAAAGTTTTAGAAATATTAAAAATTTTTAGGAATTTTAAAATTTTTGGAATTCTTGAAATTTTCAGGATTTTCGATATTTTCTGGACTTTTTTAAGTTTCCGGTTTTTAGAAATTTAAAAAACATTTTAAAGAAAATCCAAAAAAAGTAGTTTAGTAATTTTGAAATTTTAGAAATAATTAATTCAGACTTTTTCTTTTCTAAAAAAAAAAAAATATTTTTCTTATCTTATTTTTTTTATGTTCAATATATATATTTTAAACGACGAATAATAAAACTCAAAGTCATACCACATACATTTATTATACGAGGTTAAACTGGGGGCGACATGTTTCGGCCATAACGATGTCCATCATCAGGCCTACCATACTAATATGATCGTTATGGCCAAAACATGCCAGTTTAACCTGGTATAATAAATGTATGCGGTATGACTTTGAGTTTTATTATTCGTTGAATAATTGACCACATTTGAGCTTGTTTTTTTATATATATTTTAATTTTTTTTAATTTTTCCAGAGCGGCACCTATAGGAGATGACAATTATCTATTAGCATCCCGTTTAAACGTCGACACATCAATTTTACGTAGATGCGTCTCGAACGAACCAGCATCTTGTCCCTGACGTATATAATTTCTATACATTTTATTATGAAAGAAACGGAGGCGAAAATGATGATTCTCAATTTAAAGACTGCTCCTAAAATTTAAGCTAAAAAAACAAAAACAAATTAACACCAGTGTAAAAAAAAATAACGTATGTGTATTTTTTTTTGGTCGGATTTTGCTTTGATATTTCGGCAGCTCAAAAATAAAATTTTTAAGCGAAATTCGTCGATAAATCGAATTAATTTTAATTTTTAAATTTAATTACAAGAAGACAATCATCACCCTCATAACAATAATATTAAAAAAAAAGCAATTACTGAGGATTAATTAATTATTTTTTTTTAATTACGAAATTTTAATGTGCCTTATTTTATTTATTTATTATTTTATTATTATTTTTTTTTAGTCCTCGGTGGTTGTTTAAGTACAAAATATATAAAGATAATTACCAAAAATTGTCTTTCAGGGTAAGAAATTGGAAATAGCAATAAATTTTGTGAGGGAAAGAAAGTATATATTTTGGACCATTCTGTATATATTTATATATAAAACAAGATGTAGGAATATTATGAAATTAACTATGATAGTAGCTATAAAAATTTGGGATGTTTACGAAATAGTTCCTTCAAATTAGGAAGTTTTTTTTCTATACTGGTTAAATTAAAGATCTCGGTCTCTTGGACAATAATTTCGCGGTCAAAAAAAATTGGTGCGTTTTGAGACAATTTTGGGATTTTTGCAGTTTCCAATTTTCCGGAAAAACTGCATTTCTGAGAAAAAATATAGATAATGAAATTATCTACAATTTTTGTATTAAACCTTGTTTTGAATTGCGCATAATTAGAGGCAGAATTGGCTGCCCAATGACGAACAAAATAAAACAGTGGGTTTTTTTAAGTGAGTTTTTTATGAATGGTATTTTACTTTTTTCAACTTAGGGGAGGGTTGAGCCATTTTTTTTTCAGCGACCTGGTTTTCAGTCGTATTTTAGTAATCACAAATTTTTTTACATATCGATTAACTATTGGTTTTAATTTTTAACACAATAGCAAGACTATTTTAAAAATTGTTTTTTATGCAAAAAATAATTGATTTAATTACCACATGCACTTGTCTCAAACCTCCTTTATGAAGAGAGGCTCGAGACAAGCAAAGGGAGGTTTGAGGCAAGCATAGGGAGGCTTGAGACAAGAGTAATAACGATAATGTCACGAGTTAAGAGGCCCATGGCTTGGTTTGTCATTTCTTCCTATTTTTACATTTATTCTTCCAGTTTTGTACTCCTAGGCTTTCCAAATCCAATTCCACTTCTCTCTACCATCTTTCCTTTGGTCTTCCTCTTCTCTTTTTTCCTCCTATACTTCTACTGATCATCATTTTCTTAATATTCATCCATAAAAATAACCACAACGTGTTCATCAAACTTTATTACATTAGAGAGTACAAAAACAAACAGGGAATGTGAAGGTACAACCACCAAGCTCTTCCCTTTTTCCTCTTGTTAACTGTCAGAGAGTGTTCCGTAATTGTGTACTATTACTTTTGTAGTAATTGGTTACATCAACACATTTTTGGGATTCTATTTGGCGCCGTCCTTTATAAGTGCTCTCACAAATCCTGTTATGCTTGGTTCATTATATATGTCCCTAAGCTCTTGGTTTGTTCTTCTTTCCCATATTTCATTGTTTTGTTTCCCTCCAAAATCTGCTTTTCTCAAAATCCATGTTTCGCAGGCAAAGGTAACTATTAGCCTTATAACAGTTTAATTTTTAGCTTCCTTAATATTAGCTTACTTTTTAGGAGATGGTTTAGGCTATATAAACATTTATTTCCCTTCCCCAGTCTTGTTTTTATTTTTTCCTTCGTATCCGGTTTTCTTGTGAATGTTGATCCCAAATAGACATATGGCTCGACCTATTCAAACTTATACATCTTACCGCTATTTGCTTTTACTTTCTCCCTTGCTAAAACCGTCATCCGTCCATCTCATATATTTCGTTTTTTCCTCATTTATTTCTAGACCTTTTTACTTTGCTTGCTCTTCGAGCACTTAAATAACTTGCCTCTTCTACATACAATAGCAATGTCGTCAGCGAACGAAAAACATTGATGCTTCCTATTACATAATAAATCATTCCTATTTAATGTTTCACGGATTATATTTTCTAATACATAGTTGAATACAACTGTTGACAAGGGATCCCCTGTCGCAACCCCCCTTTCACCTTGAACTTTTCAGAATTTTTTCCTTTCATTCTTATTCTATTTTCCGTATGTATTTTGTAGCGTCAATTTTACTAATCTTATGAGTTTTTCGGTAACTCCTAGTTCTTCCAGTGCTTGGTATACTGCCGCTCTTTTGATCGTATCGTATGCCTTTTTAAAGTCTAAATACTACATACGTTTCTTTCTGATGCCTGAATCTCTCGTAACGTAAACATTTGATCCACTACTCCTCTTCCTGTTCTAAACATTCAATAGTGCTATTCCTCTATAGTTTTCACAGATTTTTTTATCCCCTTATTTATATAATAAGCTTATTAGAGCTTTGCTCCAGTCGCGAGGCATTCTTTCTTTTTCCCAAATTCTGCAATCAGACTTTGTATTTTTTCAGATAATTTGTCACCTCGAACTTTAGCATTTCACCTGTGATGTCGTCTATGCCAGGACTTTTATTCATTTTTAAGCTATTTAGAATTCTTTTTACATCGTCTATGCCTTGTATTTCCTCCACCCCTCTTACCGGTTCCTCGAAAATATCTCCTGGTCGGGGTTATTTTCATTTAGCAGTTTCTCGAAATAGTCTCCATCTTGCTAGCATTTCTTCTTCGTCTATAATGAGCTGCCTTTCTTTACCTTTTATACACACTGCCTTGACTTCGTAGCCGCTTTTTTGTCTTTTTGTTTTTCTTTAAACTTCCATTTCTTTTCTCTAAGTAGATTATTGCATGCTTTCCGCTGTTATGAAAACTTTTGTTTATTTTCATCTATCATCTGTCTTATTGTTTCCATACGCAACTTATTCCTTTTATTTAGTTCCCATTTAACACTCCTCGTCGAACCACTGGTTTTTATTTTTTTCCCGTTTTTGTTTACATTCTGCCACACATTTTTCCATTTTCTCCTTTAGTAAATTCCATTTCTCATCCACACTGCATGATTCTTCATTCAGTGCTCTATTATATATATTTCTCTCTTCCTGACTTTTTAATCGTTTTGTACTTCTATCGATTTGCTTCTCTCTCTTCTTATTTCTTTGTACAGTTGTTATTGGGCGAAATTTGACTCCTACCAAAAAGTGGTCACTGTCCGCATCTGGTCCCCTATATGTTCTGATGTTTTTTATACTTCTTACATCTTCCCTTTGTATTAATAGATGTTTTTTTTGGTTTATAGTTTTTCGATCCGGAGATTTCCAATTTCCCTTGTATATCTCCTTCCTTTCAAAGTCTGTACTTTTGATAACCATATTATTTTTTTTTGCAAAACCTATTAGAAATTCCCCATTTTATGATGCCTGATTATGCTTACTATATTTGACTATGGCCTTTCCATATATTTCCTCCTTTCCTATTTTCGCATTTGCATCTCATAATACTATTTTGATGTCACACTTTGGGATTTTGCCAAATTCTTCATTTAGCATATTATAAAATTCCTCCTTAACTATTATATTTTTCTCCTCTGACATGGAAATTTAGTAAGCTTATATTCTGGTATTTTGCTCCAAGTCTTAGTGCACACATTCGTCTATTAATGGCTTTAAAATCTATTATTCGGATTTAATACCTTTATTTACAAAAAAGCCTGATCCTAGTATTCTATTTTCCCCTCCACTATTAAAGAATACATAATCTCCAACTTCACTAATTTCATTTCCTAATTGTTTCGTTTCCTGAATGGCAACTATGTATAATTTTAATTTTTCGCATTCTTTGGCTAGCTTAAGTGCTCCTTCTTCAAAGGTTCCTCTGATGTTCCTACCAATATTTCTTCCTCTAATTTTCGTTGTCGTTTGTTTGCAATATTTTCTCTTTCCTGTGATTTTATTCTTGTCCGTGCTCTTACCTTTTTCATAACGGTAGTTCCTTTCCTTTTCCCGTCTCAATTTTCGTTTTCTATGCTTACTCGTTTTTTGCCACGTTTTGTCTTCAACTAAAACTTCTTCCTCCCTCCATCTTCATCAAATTTATTAAAGACAGTTAAAAATTGTTTAACTCTGCAATAATAATAATTAACAAAAAAAAAATGCACATAGGTACTTGAAAAAAATAAAAGAATACAGCAGTCATAAAAATATTTGCCAAAAAACCTAAAATAAATTTTCATATTTGGAAAAATCGACTGGAAAAGAAAGGGTAATATGTGTTCTTGCTGTTCCTCCAGTAAGGGAGAAGTTTGCTAACTTAACCAGATCGTCACTAGGAGCACAACATCTTTTCTTTTGCAGGCGAAATTAATAATTGTCGGTTTACGCTCCCTAAAATCGGCCTCAACGTTAAGTGTTTCCAGGTAATTAAGTTTTATTACATTACGGGCTTGGGAACCAATTTACGTATTAATAACAGCTATCAGGTTTCAACCTTTTATTTAATACCTGTTGGGAACCAAATTACCAACATCCTACATTCTATTATTAAAAATGATTTCGAAATTCATACATTCACTTGGTGGAGAAAAAGTTGTTACCTTTCAGTAGTTATAGCGTTGAAACACACACGATATTTATTTGATTAAACCATGAAATTGACTCGTATTTACCTGCTTCGTCGCAATCCATCGACGAAAAATAAATGACAAAGAAAATTTAATCAATTAAAATAAGGCAAATTTTACTTGGGAAATACTCCGCATGTAATAGACACGATTTAGGACTAATTTTAACACCTTAATTGAATAAATCTGTTAAAGTGCGATACATATCCCCGGGGTTATGAAACCGTGCTAAATTGATGTGCTATAGGATATGTAAAATATTCCGACATCAATTAACCCCTGAAGGGACAAATTTCATTTTGTAAAATATTTTTAATTTTGTTATTATAACAGTTAATTAAAATAGGGTTCCAACCGCACATTGATAATACTGATAATTTTTGATAAAATAAATAAATGCGGTATTAAGCATTTCGTTGAAAAAAAAAACATACTTTCAGCTTAATACATTATTAATGGTCTGCATTTTAAAACAATCCAAATAGTAACCGGGAATCCCATCATAGTCACTGCAGAAACTTATTACACGACGGACTTTCTTGTCTGCGTCGCGCCTTGATAAAGTTTCTCGCAACCTTGTGTAACAGCCTTTACAAGGTTTTATTTTTTTCCTATCGGCTCCCTCTGGTTTGATAAATATATGGGCCCGATTTTTAGGGTTAGTTGTACAGATACATGATGCATAGAGGAAGGTCGGGTAGTATCGGACATTTAAGCTCGTTCAAATGTATAAAATTTGTTTATGGCTTAATTTGAATATTAATTACTCTACTGTGAACTCTTAACATACTATTTCAATACCCTAAGCAGTCCTATAAACTTAAGAGTGGAAATCTTAAAACGTTGTTTTATTTATTTAAATTTAATAATGGATTTTCATCAAGTAAAAGTCGACACAGTTAAACAACTTAAGAGTCACTTTTATAGGTTTTTCTTGGACTAAAACATATATTTTGACATTTCTGGTTCCTGGAAGATTATATCGGACATGGTATTGTGTTTAAAAAAATGTTTTTATCTGTTCAAAAAACTTTTTATTGATATGTTATGTTAACCTAACTAATGTTTAGACTAGGATTATTTATAAAAAACAATTGTTTCATTCATAATACGGACTATTAGCCTGAAGATCTGCAAACAGTTCGTGTTTCCAAGAAGTGCATTGAATCCAGGCTTCTTCGAAAGTTTCGTCACAAATAATGCACTTTAGCTTCTTCCTCATGATCGCCAAGATTCAGATTTCTTTTAATACGATATTAATCTCTCAGCTGTTTCTTTGCTTCTGCAATTTGTTGTTTCTCTTCCTTTTCTATTTTCTTCTCCATAAGAGTTTTAAAGGGCGTTGAAGTTAATATTTTACTTTTTCCCCACGATTGTGTCTTCTTAAAAATTACGTACTTGAATCAGCAATAAAATAGTTTCTGGTGCAGTCTTGTTAAGAGAAGTCTCATGGTTGACGTTTTCTATCGGTTCCTCCTCTCTTTTTTCATGTGTTACTGGTTTTAAAGGTTCAATCGTGAGATTTGAGCTAAGAGATTTTGAAGAATCCTTCAGGTCAACACTTTGAACAGCTTGTTTCTCTCTTTATTCGGTGCAAGCATCACGCACAGATACAAACTCTTGTGATATTTCGGTTTTGTTGAAAAATTCCAGAACATTTGAAACCTGATTGAGCTATTTCCATGCGACATATTCTTAAAAAGGCTATATCTTTGAGGGCTATCTTGCATGCCTCATTGTACGCATTTTTGAAGGGCTGCATTACTGTTCGATCTAGAGGTTGCAACCTGTGGATGTTATTTTGTTTGGCAAAAGTGATCTAAACAATTTTTGTTTATAGGTTTTTTCGACTTTAAAGAATTTGAGGACAAGCAATGCACAAATTCTCTAATGCAAAGTTTTATATCATCAATTTTTCTACAATTTTTGTATCAAATTATTCCGAATTAACAATAGTTTATGTGAAAATGTGAATGTAGATTTTCCTGATTTTGAGGACAAACAATGCATTTTAATGCAGAATGTTCTGGTCCAAAGTTGTAAAGCATCAAATTCTCTACAAGTTTCGTATTAAACTTTTTCCAGAACTTCCAATAGTTTCGCCACTAGAGGGCGTCGAAAAATTTTCCTGCTTTTGAGAAGAAAAAATGTACTTTTGTGCAGAATGTTCTGGTTCAAAGTTGTAGAGCATAAAATTCCGTATAAGTTTTGTATTAAACTTCTTTTCGAATTTCGCATAGTTTCGTCGCTAGAGGGCGAAAAAAATACACATGTCGGATTTTTTGCCTCTTTTAACTTTGAGGACAAAGAATGGGGGCGCAAAAAAATGTGCATATAGGTTTTCTTGACTTTTTAACAGTGTGAGGACAAATAATGCATTTTAGTGCAAAATGGTCGTCTTTTGTATCGAAATTTTTTACAGAATTCCCAATAGTTTCGCCGGTAGAGGGCGCTAAAGAAATTAACATTCTTGCCCTCTAGTGGCGAAACTTCGAGATAATTTGGAAACATTTTAACAAAAAAGTTGTTGGAAATTTGATGCTCTACAATTTTGCACAACAATTTGCAATAAAGTGCACTTTTTGTCTTCAAAATTAAAAAAAAAATCCTACATGTGTATTATTTTCTTCCTTTAGCGGCTAAAAATCTACAAAAATGGCCGAATAACCTACATGTACATTCCTTTCGCGCCCTCTAGCGTCTACATAATGCGTAATTCGAAATAAGTTTAATACAAAAGTTGTAGAGAATTTGATTGTCTATAATGTTATATTTTCCCCGGAAATGCGTTTTTTTTTAATAAAAATATGGTCCAAGAGCCTAGAACTTTAATTTGTGACCCGTGTAAATAAAATTTCTATAAACCAGCGTTTTTTCGTCTAATTTAAAGGGACTAAAACGGTAGCTCTTAAATAATTATAAAAATGTTTGGTTGCTCTCTCATTAGCCGAATATTAAACGGCATCCCATCTCTTCCAACTTAATTAAATTATAATTAGTTGAATAATAATAATAACGTCCCCGTCTTTTTTTTAAGGAAGACTTAAAAAAAATCGAAATGCAAATGCTTCCTTATAAATATTACAAAATATACAAAATAGTATATTTTGACAAATTGTAAATTGTATAATGTAGATAAATGAAATTGTATAGAAATTTTAAGGGCATTTATCTATATAATTTTTAATTAATTTTTATTTACGGGTTGAAACAAGTAACAACCATTGTTTTTTTTTATTTGCACTCAACTTTTTTGTATAAATTTCTTCAGATTTACATAGGGACGATGGTTTTTTTTTCTATGTATAAATAATATTATGGAATATGTATATTTTTATTTGCACTGATTTTATAGATTTTTTTATTTAGTATAATTGTTTTGTTCTTTCTTATTAACTTAACTTATTAACTTTTTTTGTAAATTTTTTTGTGTAATATTAATGTTGTTTTTTAAAAACAAAAGTTTAAAATAAATATTTTCAAAGATTTTCTAGTTTTAATTATTAGTTAGTTTGGGGTAGTGTGAGGTATCTTAGGGTACTGAAAAAAAGAGGAAATTGTTGAAAAAGTTGACAAAAAACAAAAAAAGTTGAGCAGAAATGATAATAATCTTCAAAATTTTTCATCGCTCAGATTCCAAAAAAATCATCAGTTCCTCTCTATCTCTTTTAGTTCCAAAGATAATGGAGATTTATTAAAAAAATGCTGGGAGCGCAATTTTTAAATTAATTGTCAAAAAAAATGTTTTAAAATAAAAAGTAAAACGAAACAGACACTTTTTCTGAGTTCTAATTATCGTTCTCTATATATAACTCAAATTTCATCACAATCAGAGAGAAAAAAAATTGGAACCGAAAAAAAAGGCAAGGTTGCCTTCAAAAATCTTCAAAATTTTTCATAGCTCAGATTTTAATAAAAAATGGTAGAGGGGTAGTTTTGGGGGCGTAGATTCCAAAAAAATCATCAGTTCCTCTGTATCTCTTTTAGTTCCAAAGATAATGGAGATTTATTAAAAAAATGGTGAGAGCGCAATTTTTAAATTAATTGTCAAAAAAATGTTTTAAAATAAAAAGTAGAACGAAACAAACACTTTTTCTGAGTTCTAATTATCGTTCTCTATCTGTAACTCAAATTTCATCACAATCAGAGAGAAAAAAAAATGTACCTGAAATAATAAGCAAGGTTATAGCCTTCAAAAATCTTCATAATTTTTCATCGCTCAGATTTTAATAAAAAATAATGGAGGGGTAGTTTTAGGGGCGTAGATTCCAAAAAAATCATCAACTATCGGTCATATTTATTTATGGCTGTTTATATGCTATAGCCAATGTGGATTCGTGCCTCGTATCTGGCAATGAAATTTTAATTTAAAAATTTCAGTGTTAGATACTTGGCTCGAATAGGTAAAACACATTGGATATTAATTCAATATTAATGTCCAATGGGGAGCTTATATTTTCAATCCCCCTGTGTCACAGTGCCGATGATGGTGGTGAGGTTTTCTCACACATATTAATCACCTTAAAAGTTCAATCTTAATTATATGAAACGCCTTATTCGAGATAATCAGTCCCGTCCCTACCCACTTTATAAATAGCCATAATATGGGTTCAGAATTTACTTTCACTTCCCATGATCATCTTAGTTGAGACAAACACTTCAAAGAATGAGGTTTAACAGAACTAGAGATGGGACTACTAAAGAGTTGTAGAGATGGTAGACGTTTCGTCGTTATTTTGAAATTCCGTCTGGTTAATTTTAACTTTAACATCTGGGAATGCTGTTCTTTCACGTACCCCACAAACTCCTGTTTTGGAATCTGTATGTCTGTCTGTCAGTAGTGTAATTTTTTATACTTATTTGTTAATTTTTTAACTTTGGCTGTGTTGAGCAGTTTACATTTAATTTTTATTAAACAGTGTTTGTTTATGTACTTGTTAATGTTATGGTTGCAGTGTTGATTATATCAAATACTCGGATAATTATCCCACATTTGGCAACATTGCTTTTTCTGGTGCAACCAAAACTCAAGTATTTTATCATTATTTTGTAGAGATAAACTTTATATCATTTATGGTTATTGTGAACAGCATTAGATTCTGTAGAAAAATGGTACACAAACAACTTTTATTATTATCGTCATCAAAAGTACACGGACATGAATATTTAGAATTTGCACAAAATGATATTTGCGATCTATTAACTCAGTGAGTAAATATTTTATAGAATAATAATAAATTATAACTTAAATTCATTTTTTAGAAATAATGTATCATCAATTCTATTTATTCCTTACGCTTTAAAAAATCACGACGAGTACGTAAACATAGTAAAAAAACCTTTTAAAAAATGGGGTAAGTTTATTTCAATCAAATATAAAAAAAATTTACCTAATTATTGTCACAAAACAAAATAATTATTTGTTTTGTTATTGTTAAGGTTTCGATGTAATTGGAATTCATACACATACAAATCCACTAGAAGCAATAAATCAAGCCCAAGCGATTTTCATAGGAGGAGGAAACACTTTTCGTCTATTAAAATCATTGTACGATTTAAATTTGGTTAATGCAATTAAAAAACGTGTTTTAGAACAAGGAATTCCATACATTGGAGCCAGTGCAGGTATAACATCAATATTTATATTAATTACTAAACATAACCTCAAATTTTATGATGTAATTAAGATAATGACTACAAGCACGCTAACGTGCCGCGATTTATTACACTTTAAACAGATTTATGAACAATATTCAAATGTGAGATATAAGATTGTTGAATAATTACTTGTAAAATATAACTATTTATAATTTAAAAATTTTAATATATAAAACAAATTAATACAAGTAAAATACACTTTTAACTGACTCTAAGCACAACCAAACAATGATAATTGTAGTGTTGGTACGGAATTTTAGTACCGTTATTTTGGAGCGGTATTTTTCTGACGCGTTATAAAATATTAAAATAACTAGTTCCACGCTATTCCTAAACATTTCGCTTTTTAGTACAGTCGTTAAATATACGTGATATCGTGTCGTCTCGGTCATCACATAACGAAGTTATTTATTCATTAGCGACTAGCGTAGCGATTGCATTTTGCATTATTATAATAAAAATTGACTGACTGAGTGAAAACCATGTTAGAAGTTAACATATTTGCCATGTCTCTACCAAAAACGCAATTATAATTCTCGTTTCATAATATCACACCAACTAAAGATTGTCCAACTACTAAAAGACACCTATAGTGTCCCCACTTCTCCTATTTTCCCTTTGTTTTTGCGTTCCCCACTTCTTTCATTTTTAAACGTAGTGGTCGGTTTAGTTGTTGGACAAAGTTTACCGGCGTTGCCATTCTCTAATACTAATACACACCACACAGCGCAGTGATAGTTTGTATATACCTAATAACAGATAACGTCGTTCCAAAATAACGTTATTTGTTAGCGGTATTTTTTTTGGAGCGATCGCGACTGCTCCGCTCCAAGCTTGGAACCGGTATTCCCATCTCTAGATGATTGACACTTATGACAAGTTAAATTACACCACAGTAAAAATGATTATATACAGTATTTGCACTCCGATGTCGCACTTTGATTTCCGTCGATTTCGTTTTTACAGCCTACCAGAAAAGCATAGTTGCCAAACGTAGAAATAATCAGAAAAATCAAAAATAATCAGAAATTATCAGAAAAATCAAAAATAATCAGAAAAATTACAAAAAATCTGAAAAAGAAAAAAAATAAAAAAACGGAGAAAATTAGAAAGACCAAATCAGAAAAAAAAAACAAGATATAAAAAAATTAGAAAAACCAGAAAAAAAACAAGAATCAAAACAATAAAAAAAATAAAAAATCAGTAAAATTGGAAAACAGGGATCAGAAGAATCAGAAAAAAAATAAAAAAAAAAACCAGTAAAGCCAGAAAGAAAAAAAAACAAAAAATCAGAAAGAGCAAAATCAGAAAAATATAGAAAAAATTTAAATAATCAGAAAAAATCTAAAAAAAAAGTTAGAAATCGAAAAATTTGAAAAAAAAACAAGGAAAACCAGAAGAATAAAAAAAAACGGAAAAAATTAGAAAGACAAAATCAGAAAAAATAAAAACACTTGACAAAATCAGAAAAATAAAAAAAGAATCAGAAGTGGCAAAAAATCGAAAAAAAATGAAAAATCAGGAAAATCTGAAAAAGATAAAAAAAAACACGAAAAAGAAAATTAAAAAAATCAGAGTAATCAAAAAAATGAGATAAAAAATCTGAAAAAAAACTTTAACAGCACATTTTGCACCAAAGTGCATTGTTTGTGCTCAAAATCAAGAAAAAGTAAAAACAAAATATTTTTTTGCGCCCTCTGCCGGCGAAACTTTTGCACTGGAAAATGTTTGATACAAAACTTGTAGGGAATTTTGATTCTCATATAAAAAAATAACAAGAAATAAAACAACAATGATTATTAAAAAAATCCAAATCGGAAAAAAAATCAGAAATAATCAGAAAAATCAAAAATAATCAGAAAATCTGAAAAGAAAGAAAAATAAAAACAAAACAGGAAATATTAGACTAAATAAGAAAAAAACAAGATAACAAAAAATTGAAAAAATCAAGAATCCAAAAAAAACAAAAAATCAAGAGAAAAAAAAACAGAAATAAGAACAAATAGAAAAGCTCAGAGGAATCAGAAAAAAAATAGTAAAACAAGAAAAAACAATAAATCAGAATAAATGAAAAATAAAATAATCTAATAAAAGTCAGAAATCGAAAAATTGGAAAAAAAACAAGGAAATTCCTGATTTTTTCAAATGTTTTCGAATTGTCAGATATATTTTTTTTCATTTTATTCTGCTTATTCTGATTCTTTTGAATTTTCCATTTTTTCTGTATATTGTTTTTTTTAGGTTTCGTTTTTAAATTTTTTCAGGTTTCCTTTCAAGATTTTTTTACGATTCTTTTTTTTATAATAATAATAATACTAAACAAATTTGTAGGTACAAATGTAGCAACAATAAGTATCAATACAACAAACGACATGCCTATAGTTTACCCTCCATCATTTACTGCCCTCGAATTAATCCCTTTCAATATAAATCCACATTTTGTGGATCCCGAGCCCAATTCGATCCACAAAGGTGAAACCAGAGAAGAAAGAATACTCCAGTATCACGAAGAAACTGAATCTTATTCAGTTTTGGGTTTAAGAGAAGGTTCCTTGTTAAAGGTACAAGGAAATGTTGCAGTTTTAAAAGGAATCGCAGATGCAAGATTATTTGTTAAGTAAGTTAAAAAAATTTAATTATTTTTGTACTGATTTTTTTTTTACTTTTAGGGGTAAAGATCCTGAAGAAATTAAAGTTGGAAGTAATTTAAATTATTTATTTACTGAGAAATAGTTTTATAATTTAAAAAATTATGGAATTGGAATAATAAAAATAAATGAAATTGCAAAAAATATTTTTTTTTAAATAGTGACTAATTTTTTTTTATTTTATTTTTTCAAATATTTAATGGAAAAACTATGAATGAAGGAAAATAAATTACGAAATTCAACGTAAAATCTCATGGTTTCGATATTTTTAATTTTTTTAAATTTGTCTCGTTTTTTTTTTGCATGATTTAAAAAAAAAATGAGATTTTTTAAATTTCTCCTGATTGTTTCGATTTTTCTGTTTGTCTACTGATTTTTTGTAATTTTTATCTTGTTTTTTTTTTGATTTTTTTCTATATTTCAGAAGTCTAAAAAAATCAGAAAAATCGAAAATATAAAGAAACAGATCAGGATAAAAAGTAAAAAAAAAACAAAGAAAAAAATCACAAGAAATTAAAACAATAATTGTTAAAAAAAATCCAAACCAAAAAAAAATCAGAAATAATCAGAAAAGTTACTAAAAATCTGAAAAAGAAAGAAATAATACAAAAAACAGAGAAATTTGAAAGAAAAAATCAGGAAAATCAGAATAAAAAAATAAGATAACAAAAAAATTAGAAAAAGCAGACAAAAATAGAAAAATACAGGAATCAAAAAAAATAAAAAATCTGTAAAATTGAAAAACCTGACAAAACAGGAAAAAACAGAAAGAATCAGAAAAAAAAATAAAAAAAAACAGTAAAACCAGAAAAACAAAACAAAAAATCAGAAAAATATAGAAAAAATTTAAATAATCAGAAAAAACCTAAAAAAAGTCAAAAATCGAAAATGTTTAAAAAAACAAGGAAAAATCAGAATAAATCAAAACAAAAAAAAAACGG
Source organism: Neocrepidodera transversa (assembly GCA_963243735.1). Classification (NCBI taxonomy): domain Eukaryota; kingdom Metazoa; phylum Arthropoda; class Insecta; order Coleoptera; family Chrysomelidae; genus Neocrepidodera; species Neocrepidodera transversa. The sequence continues at coordinate 4,195,631 of OY725353.1, forward strand.
AAAAAATTAGAAAGACTAAATCAGAACAAAAAAAAAGGATCAGAAAAATTTAACGAATCTGAAAAAAATTAGCAAAATCAGAATAAGAAAAAAATTAGAAAAACAGAAAAAGAATCAGAATCAAAAAAAATCGAAAGAAAATGAAAGATCAGGAAAATCTGAAATAGATAAAAAAACAAATCAGAAAAAGAAAATAAAAAAATCAGAAGAATCAGAAAAAATAAAATAAAAAAACAGGAAAGAATCATAAATAATCAGAAAAAAATAGAAAAAATCGAGGAAAAATCTGAAAAAAAAACACAGGAGAAATCAAACAGATGAAAGATCGAACAAACCGAAAAAAAATGAAAAAACCGAAATCGGAAAAAATCAGTAAAATAAAAAAAACCCGAAAAAATTGGTAAAATGAGAAAAATCTAAATAAAATCTGAAAGAAAAAAACGAAAAGTACTGATTCTTTCGATTTTTCTACTGATTTTTTCTAATTGTTAAATCTGATCTTTTTCTTGATTTTTCGATTTTTTTTTGATTTTTCTAGATTTCTTCTGAATCTTTATAGATATTTTGATTTTTTACATACTCAAAAAATTGCACTAAAATACATTGTCCTCAAAATCTGGAAAAAATCGTAGAATTCTAAAGAACGTTTTTTTCGCGTCCTCTAGCGGCGAAACTGTTTACAATTGTGCAAAAAGTTTTATATAAAAGTTGTAGGGAACTTTATGATCTACAAATTTGCACTAGAAAACTTTTCACTGTTTGTCCTCTAAATCTGGAAAAATTAGGGAAAATCTACTTGCACATATTTTTCGCGCCCTCTAGCGTCGAAACTATAGGAAATTATGGGAAAAATTTGATACAAAAGTTGTAGTGAATTTTATGCTGTAGAACTTTTCAACAGCACATTTTGCACCAAAATGCATTGATTGTCCTCAAAATCAGGAAAAAGTAAAAAAAAAACAACATGAATATTTTTTCGCGCCCTCTGCCGACGAAACTTTTGCACTGGAAAAATTTTGATACAAAACTCGTAGGGAATTTTGATTCTCTACAACTTTGCAGTAAAAAATTCTGCTTTGTTTGTCGTCAATATTAAAAAAAAGCAAAAAACTTTTTCACCCTCTATCGGCGAAATTGTCAGGAATTCGAAAAAAGTTAAATACAGAAGTTGTAGGGAATTTTATGTTGTACTCCATAATATTTTCCTCGAATATATATAAAAAAAGGCCGCATAGTCTACATCCTCTTGCGCCATCTAGCGGGTAAACTATTCGTAATTCAAAAAAAAGTAATACAAATTGTAAAGAATTTAATATTTAAAATTTCCCTGTGTTCTTGTTTCGAAGTTATAAAGCCGGCAGACGTTATAGTGCTTGAAAAGTTTTTTTTTGATTTTTCCTATTTTTTTAACGTATTTGCTGTTTTTTTTCTTTTAATTTTTCCGATTTTTCCTTTTTTCTTTCTAATTTTTGAGATTTTTTTCTGATTATATCTGACATTTTCAGTGTTTTCATATTTTTCTTTTTTTGGAACTTTTCAGGTTTTACTGTTTTTCTTATTTTTTCGATTGTTTTTAGTTTTTTCCCGTTTTTGAATTTTTCTATTGTTTTTTTTTTGATTTTTTTTGTTTTCTGATTATTGTTTCTTTCAGTTTTTTGTGATTATTCCTATTTTTTTTTCACTTATAAATCTGGCAGAAGTTATAGTGGTTTGATATATTTCACTGAAAGAAGTTTTTATTTGATTTTTCTAAAATTTTTCACTTGTTTTCAGTTTTTTTCTGATTTTCCCATTTTTTTAAGTTTTTTTGAGTTTTTCGTTTTATTTTCTTGTTTTCCCGATTTGTCCTTTTTTCTTTCTAATTTTTCAGATTTTTTCTTTCTACTTTTTCTGGTTATATCTGACATTTTCAGTTTTTTCAGATTTTTCTTTTTTTAAAACAACAGGTTTTACTGAAGTTTTTCTCATTTTTGAATTTTTCTAATGTTTTTTTAGATTTTTCTGTTGTGATTATTCCAATTTTTTTTCAGATTCTTTCTTTTGGGCTTTTTATGGTCTTAATTCAGATTTTTTAAATTTTCTGTTCGTTTCTTATTTTTTCTGATTTTCCTGATTTCATTATGATTTTTCCTCGATTTCCCGATTTTTTCTCTTATTAGTCCATTTTTTTTTCTGTTTTTCATAATTTTTTTTAGGTGTTCCTGTTTTTTTATTTTATCAGATTAATTTCGATTTTTTTTATATTTTTTCTGTCTCTTTCTAATTATTTTGAATCTATTTATTCTGTCAAATTTTTTCCGTGTTTAATTTTCAAATTTTTTCTTCCTGTTTTTTTTTTCAGTTTTATAATATAAGAATAAAAAAATAATTCTATAAATCTTTTATATAGTATAACAATATTACAATATATTTATAATTAACTATAACATATCATATAAAAAAAAATTATGTATAAATATGACACTGGACAGTTTTTTCTCTATTAAAAAGAGAATATATTTACCAAAAATACATGTATATATATATATATAACAAAAATAAACTTTTGATTCATATAATATCACTTTTCCCCTAAAATTTCCAATCAAATATGAGAATATTCTTCTAAAAGCGATTCTCCATATTTCACAACAATATAATCATGGTAGTACATCATAATACACAAAGGTTGTCCCAATATTATCGATGACCAAAATACCAAATTACCAAATCTAGGACCATAACTCCTTTCGATTACTTTAGAAATATAAGATAAAGGTATTTGAGCCATCATACCCATAAAAGCCCAAATTTTATAAGTTTTTAACGGCACACTAACCATATATTCGTGAAAAAAGGCACTAATAAAAAAAACCGCAGAACTAGCTACAGATTTACTATATCCCATTTCTATCATCGGAAAATAAAGATGTCTTAAGGCCCATCTATGTACTGGTAAATTCCAATTTCTCCAAAACATATCAATGTTATTAGCATTCCACCAATCGCCGTAAAAACTTCTATCGGCAAAATGTAAAATTTCACCCAATAAATTCAACCAAGAATGGAACATTATATAAAACATACACAACCAAGCTAAATGGTTCGGAATCTGAAAATAAAATTTATTTAAATTCAAAATTTTATTTCCTACATATTGAGACACATTAACGAACATTTTTTCAAAAACAATACAAATCGCTACAACCGTGACAAACAATTGAATAGGTCCATAATCAAAAATCCGCCATTTTAAAAACGCCATCTTGAATTTATTAATTTTGACAAAAAATTCATTGTCTCTGACCCCAAAAACCCCCACGTACCAATTTTGAATAAAATCTATCCGGCCATTAGCAGCAAAATTCTTGTCCGCCATTTTAAAGACGCCATCTTGAATTTATTAATTTTGACAAAAAATTATTCATCTGGGACCCTAAAAACCCCCACATATCAATTTTTAATAGAATCGGTCCATAATTATAAATCTTGTCCGCCATCTTGAATTTATTAATATTGACAGAAAATTCATAATCTCCGACCCCAAAAACCCCCCATACAAATTTTGAATAAAATCTGTCCGCCCATTAGCAGCAAAATTCTTGTCCTCCATTTTAAAAACGCCAAGCAGCATAATTCTTGTCCGCCATTTTAAAAACGCCATCTTGAATTTATTAATATTGACATATTTGAATCGAAAAAGAAAAACAGGAGAAATTGAAAAAAAAATCGGAAAAAATCAAAACAAATCCCTGAAATTCGAAAAAGTAAAATATAACGAAAAAAAATCAATAAAACAGAAAATATTCGAAAATACGAAAATTAAGAAATTTTAAAAAATCAGAAAAAAACTGAGAAAACAGAAATAAAAAAATCAGAAAAAAATTGAAAAAAATCGATAAAAATAACAGAAAAATAGAGAATTCCCAAAGAAAAAAAAACGAAAACAGACAAAAAAATCGACAATATCCAAAAAAAAAACGAAACAAAACAGACAAAACAATTGGAAAAAATGGAAAAAAATTGAAATAAATTGAATAAAATCGAAAATTAAAAAACGAAACAAAACGACAATCGAAAAAATAAAAAAAAATCGTCCAAAATCGAATAAAAAAAAAAAAACAAAAAGATCGAAAAATTAAAAAAACGATCGAAGGAAATTGAAGAAAGTTGAAAAAACACCGGATAACCCAAAAAGAAAAAATATATCAGAAAAAAATCGAAAGAAAATGAAAATAATTGAAAAAAGTCGAATAAAACCCGAACAATATAAAATAAAATCAGAAAATATCGGAAAAATAAAAAAAAATCGAAACAATCAACAATCGAAAAAAATAGAATCGATAAATCACAATTAAAAAAAAAACGAAAAAAATGCAAATAATTGAAAAAAGTCCAATAAAACCGAACATAAAATAAAATCAGAAAATATCGGAATAATAAATAAAAAAATTTGAAAAAGGTGATAAAAACAAAAAATAGAATCGATAAAGAGATTATAATTAAAAAAAAATCAAAATAATTGAAAAAACTCGAATAAAACCCGAACAATATAAAATAAAATCAGAAAATATCGGAAAAATTAAAAAAAATCGAAAAAAAAATCAAAAATTTTGAAAAAAGGTCAAAAACAAAAAATGGAAAAAATCAACAATCGAACACAATTAAATTACAATTTAAAAAAATCGAAAAAAAAATGAAAATAATTGAAAAAAACCAAAAATTAAAAAAAACGTGAAAAAACCAAAAAAAATCAACAATAAAAAAATAGAAAAAATTAACAATCGAAAAAATAGAATCGATAAAAACAAATAATTAAAAAAAATCGAAAAAAAAATGAAAATAATTGAAAAAAATCAGAAAATATCGGAAACATAAAAAAAATGAAAAAAACCAAAAATTGAAAAAAAACGTGAAAAAAACAAAAAATAAAAAAAAACAACAATCGAAAAAAATTGAAAAAATTAACAATCGAAAAAATAGAATTGATAAAAACAAATAATTAAAAAAAAATCGAAAAAAAAAATGAAAATAATTGAAAACATCTAGGAATGCCATTCTAGCAGGTACTGTACAAACTCCTATTTTGGAATCCGTATATCTGTCTGTTAGTTTCAAGTAATTCAAAATTGAGAGGCGCCTGCCAGCAGATTCCCACCCCGCATTTAAGTGAAACGTGATTCGCTTAAATAATAAGTTTGAACATATTTAACCATGAGCTCTAGTAGTAGCGTGACATAGAGCCCGCTAGTGGTGCAGAGGGTCCGATGATCGAATGACACATGGCCCTTTAAATTTTTTTTAAACACCGGCTAAATTTGGATAATCAAGACTTCTTTTAATAAAATAAATATTTTTTTTATATTAAGGTCCGCAACTCAAGAACCTTTATCCACTCCCTTAATTAAATATACCCTGTGGATACTTATCAGGAAAGTTTATGGGGGACAGAACTGATTTCTTTTTGATTATTTGATTACATTTTTTGAATCTGTTCATAATCATAAATTTAGTTCCTTATCTTGTATTTAAAATGCAAAACAAAACAAATCGCTACAACCGTAACAAACAATAAAAATACATAATAATTAAATAAAACTTACCGCTAATTTCAATAATCTCTCAGTACTTTTAGTATAATCCATATTACTGAAAGGTATTAAAGAATTTTTAATCGAAGGTATCATATATTGTTGTATTACGCAGAAAATTAATTGTACTCCCAGTACAACTTCGAAAATTCTTTTAATCAAAAACCGTTTCCTGATTCGATCGGTTCTAGGAAAATTCAATTCGTAACATAAAGTAGGAACTAGTAAAAAATAATAAATATCTTTTAAAGATAAATTATCCGGATATTGGATTAAATCTTCTGTATTGTTACTATCTGGAAAATTTTATAAATTTATATTTTTAAATAAATTTTTATAACAAATCTTACTTTTACGTTTTCTTAAATTATTATAAGACATCGATTGTCTTCGTAAGCTGCCTTTATTATTTTGTCTAGCAATTCTACACCACATATTAACTTGTACGTAAGACCATAATTTTAGAAATAATACACTATACAGGGTGGTAACAGTAGAAGCACCAACTATAAAAATAAATTTGTTAAAAAATAATATTTATAATTTATAATTTTTTTACCTAAACTAAATCCATCTTTAACATGTATAACAGCCATCGGAAGTAAGATTAGTACTAAAAGATTTATAATATGTACAAACATTCCAGTTTTATTAGGAATTATTTCCACGGCTAAACCTTTTTCTGTTAAAAGGCACAAAGTTATAGGCACACAAGAATCTAAATAAAATAATATTATTAACTTATATTACAATAAAAATTATTACTTACATAAAATCAAAATTATCGATGGATGTTCGCTACCAGAATCATCTTGACCGGTTAAAATATAGAACCATTGAATAGGATCTATTCTTATTCCGTATCTGTTAAAAAATTAATAAAATAAATAAAATTATTGTGATCGAAACTTACTTGATGAAATTTTCGAGTAACAATCTAACACCTCCGATAGAAAGTAACAAAAATCCCCAATTTATGAATCCTGTGAAGTTATCGAATCCTGAATTCCAGGAAAATAAAGAATCTCTAGGTTTATGGCAACTAAAAAATAAATACAATTTATTTTAATTGATTGTAACTATAATTAAATACTTACGGTTTATCTGGTTGGTTTTTTCTAACTTTTTGTTCTTCAGCTTGGATTTCTTCGGCGCTAGTAACGCTTCGCGTTCTTCTTCGCATGCCTTCCCCATTTTCAGACATTTTTAATTAAAAAAAAAACGACCAATATTGGTATAAAATCAAATAAAAATCATATAAACGTGGTTAAATCTATCTTTGGTATGTGACCTTTAGTACTATTATCTATAAATCATGTTATCAGACTAGACATTAAAAAAAGATGGTACGATTTCCTTGACGCACCTTCCTTCGGATAATTTGAATACTAACTAGTACATAACCTTACAAATCTTCTTCTTATTCAAAATTTGATATAATAAATTTCTTCTTTTTTATATTAGATTACACATGCTTGCTGTATTAGATACCTAATTATGTCAAAAAATAATAGTTTATATTAATTATTATGCATAAAGTAACATAGTTCAATGCTATTTAAGATATTCTTAGATAATCATTATTCAATATAGTAAAAATTTAAGATGTAGAGACAGCAAGAGATTAAAAAAAAGAAGAATGATTAATTAAAATGTTTCGTGTATACCAGTGTTGCCAATCTGCGGGTATACCCGATTTTCGGGTATTTTCAGGCTTTGTGGGTATTTCAATTTTGCGGGTAAAATTCTTCATCTCGTATCAATTATTCACTGTTTTGATGTTTTATGGGAGTGAGGCCACTTCTATTAAACCAAAAAATTACCGCTACAGCTATCTTGTTTGTAGTGCATTGCATGTTGTAATCTGTTGTATACATTTAAAAAAAAAGTTATAACTAACTGACAACACTTCAAATTGTAAGTGGGTAAAATGCGGGCATTTTGGAATTCCACGCGTGTAAAATCGGATATTTTTTGGGGCAAAGTAGCGGGTATTTTGGTGATTTGTCATTGGCAACAGTGTATTACACACTCGTTTAGTGTGAAGAGAAAAATCACGTACCGCGAGATGGCACTGGAAAATGACAAAATGTCGAATTGAAGTGTGAACAACATATATTCCGTTATTTGATCTGTAAAAATATAGTTTATATGAAGTCGTATTTGATCAGAAAGCCAAGAAAACATGAAAGAAGAATAGTTTTGTCAGAAATTTCAGTTGAGTTTAAATTTTTTATAATTGGATCAAAGGTTCGTATTTAGAGTTTTAGTGTATTGTTGCTGAATCGCTGATGTTCAGATTGTATAATTTATATAACAATTCTTCACAAAATATCGTCCAATGGCTTTAAATAACATACAAAGTTAACTTTCCGCCCATTTAAACAAGCGCAAGTGGTTTATTGTACACATCTCGAGTCGTTCAAATGGTCAAAGATAGATGTCGCCTATTCCGTGAATTTTCCGTAATCCGTATTAATTTAATTATATGTAAAAATAATAGTTTATATTAATTATTATGCATAATGTAACATAATTTAATACATTTCAAGTGATTCTTAGGTAATCATTATTCATCTCAGAAGATTAAAAAAAAAGAAGAATGAACTTTTTTATTTTTATAGCAGCTACATACACATTACAAAGAATTTCAATTAAAAAGCTTCGAGTAGAAGCATTTATAATTTCTTTGTGTTCCACTTTTTCTCCTTAAAACTTTTTCCACTTCTTTCCCTATTTTTTTTCACTTTTCCCCTACTTTTTTCCGTGTTTTTTTATTCCACCGTTTCCTCCACTTTTTTCCACTTTTTGTCACACATTTTTTACTAATTTCTTTGTGTCAAACGTTTTTTGTTCCACTTTTTCCCCTTTAAACTTTTTTCCATTTCTTCCCCTATTTTTTTCACTTTTAAACTACTTTTTTATTCTATCCTTTCCCTACTTTTTTCCACTCTTTCTCATAAATTTTCTACCAATTTTTTTGTGTAAAAATTTTTTTTGTTTCACTTTTCTCCTTAAATTTTTTTTTCACTCTTTCCCAATTTTTTTTTTCACTTTTCTACTACTTTCTTCCACTTTTCCCTGGAGTGAAATAAACCCTTTCCCCTACTTTTTTCCACTTTTTCTCCTACATTTTTTACTAATTTCTTATTTCTTTGTGTCAAACTTTTTTCCACTTTTTCACTAATTTATTTATAATTTAAAAGTTGAAACTTTTTTCCAATTTTCTCCCTACTTTTTTTCCACTTTTCGCCCCAGCCCTTTTTCCCCTACTTTTTTAATTTGAAACTTTTTTTTATATGTAAATCTTTGTCCCAACATGTTCTCCCTCTCCCATTCTATCATTTCCAATGGAATGGTAAGGGGGAAAGGGAGGGAAAAAATTATTACTCAAAAAAGTGACTTTTTCGTAAAAATGTGGAAATTTGACAAAAACTGACAATAATGAGAAAAAGCGGCAAAATGGGGTAATTTCAAGAAAAAAAGTGACAATTTGAAAGAAAAGAGGGGAAATTTAAGACAAAAAGGTTAGAAACTTTGAAAGAAAAGAGGGGAAATATGACAAAATATAACAAAAATGAAAAAATAAGGAGTAATTTTAAGAAAAAAATGGGGTCACTATAGAAAAAACGGGGTATTTTCAGGAAAAAGTGACAAAAATTGAGAGAAAAGGGGAAATTTAAGACAAAAAGTGACAGTATTTGAGAGAAAAGAGAGGAAATTTTGAAGGAAGAAGAAAAATAGGACAAAAATAAAAAAATAAGGGGTAACTTTGAGAAAAAAGGGGGTAATTTTAGAAAAAAAGGGGGTATTTTCAGATAAAAGTGACAAAGTGAAAAGATGAAAAATTTAAGACAAAAAAATAACAGTATTTGAGAGAAAAGAGGGAACATTTATTTGGACGTGAAAAAAAAACGTTCTTTAGGATTCTACGATTTTTTCCAGATTTTGAGGACAATGTGTACAATGTTGTGAGTATGTAAAAAATATCTAAAGATCGAAAAAAGAAAAAGATCAGATTGAGAATTAAAAAAAAAAATCAGTAGAAAAATAGAAAAATCGAAAGAATCAGTACTTTTCGTTTTTTGTTTTTTTTTTTCATTTTTTTTTCTGTTTGTTCGATTTTTCCTTTATTCGATTTATTTCAGATTTTTTATTTTTTATATTTTTTTTTTCCAATTTTTTATGAGTCTTTCTCGTTTTTTATTTAATTTTATCTGATTCTTCCGATTTTTTATTTCCTTTTCTGATTTGTTTTTTCCTGTTTTTTTTTATCTTTTTCAGATTCTCTTGATTTTTCATTTTTTTTTCAATTTTTTTGTCACTTCTGATTCTTCTTCTGTTTTTTCTTACTTTTCTGATTTTTTCAGATTTGTTGGATTTTTCTGATCCTTTTAAGTGTTTTTATTTTTTTCTGATTTTAGCTTTATAATTTTTTCCATTTTTTTTGTTTTGATTTATTCTGATTTTCCTTGTTTTTTTTTTTAATTTTTCGATTTCTGACTTTTTTTAGATTTTTTCTGATTATTTTAATTTTTTCTAAATTTTTCTGATTTTTGTTTTTTTTTCTGATTGTTCTGATCTTTTCTTTCTGTTTTTTCCTGTTTTTGTCAGGTTTTTCAATTTTTTCTGATTTTCCTGATTTTGTCTATCTAATTTTCCGTTTTTTTTTTTATTTTGCCATTGTAGCCAGTTTTACAAAAAAATCAATTTTTTTCATAGTTTCGCAGCTGTAAATTTTGTTTAAAACAAAATATATTCTAAATTTTTGATTTTTGATTTTTTTTTTATTTTTCCTAAATATAACAAAACAGAACAACGTTAATTCTAAAATTGTAAAGTTAAAAATTATTTACAAATTATTATGAGGAATGTCTAACAAAAGTTTTTTTTCTCTTAAATAAATATTAACGGTTAAAAAAAAAAATTAATAAAAAGTTCTAAAATTCGACTAGATAATATAATTTGTGACGAAATGCAATATGAAATTTTTTTTCAAAAATCTAAAAGTTTCTACTTAAATATATTTACTAAATATCTCAAGATTGAACGCTAAATCTTTGGCAAATATTTTCAACCCTAATTTTTAAAATACTAAAAACATCTTTAGATAATTCTTCCACAGTCGTATATTTACATTTATGAAAATTAAAAATATCTACTAGAAATTCCATAACCTGTAAAAATAAATATTATTATAATTATTAATAAATATCCAAGTACTTACTTGATCTTTAAAATAAACGCAAGTGTCCCTAAGCATTTCATCTGAGCCCAAAAATCCCCAAGCTAAAAGCGGCGATAATTGTTCAGATATCGTATAAAAATGTGCCATAAAACCATCCGGGAATCTTAATCTTCTTCTTTTCGCTTTCAAAACGGACCACACGGCTGTAGTTAAAGCAGTTTCTTTAAATCCCTAAATAATAAAAATTCATGAATTAATTTTTTTTATGTTTGTTAATTATTTTTCTAATTTTTTCTAATTTCTAATTTTTTCTAATTTTTTTCTAATTTTTTTCTAATTTTTTCTGATTATTTCTAGTTTTTTCTAACTTCTTTAAAGTTTTTCTAAGTTTATTAAATTTTTTCTGGTTTTTTTAAATTTTTTTTAATTTTTTTAAATTTTTTCAATTTTTTCAAATTTTTTCCCATTTTTTTTTACTTTTTTCTAATTTTTCTACTTTTTTCAAATTTTTTCAAATTGTTTCTAATTTTTTCTATTTTTTTTTCTAATTTTTTCTGATTATTTCTAATTTTTTCTACTTTTTTCAATTTTTTTCAAATTGTTTCTAATTTATTCCAATTTATAATTTTTTCTATTTTTTTTTCTAATTTTTTCTGATTATTTCTACTTTTTTCAATTTTTTTCAAATTGTTTCAATTTTTTTCTAATTTTTTCTGATTTTTTCTAATTTTTTATAATTTTTTCTAATTTTTTCTAATTTTTTCTAATTTTTTCTAATTTTTTCTAATTTTTTCTAATTTTTTCTAATTTTTTCTAATTTTTTCTAATTTTTTCAAATTTTTTCTAATTTTTTTAATTTTATCAAATGTTTTCAAATTTTTTCTATTTTTATTTTAACTTTTTCTAATTTTTCTACTTTTTTCAAATTTTTTCAAATTGTTTCTAATTTTTTCCAATTTATAATTTTTTCTATTTTTTTTTTCTAATTTTTTCTGATTATTTCTACTTTTTTCAATTTTTCTCAACTTGTTTCAATTTTTTTCTAATTTCTAATTTTTCTATTTTTTTTCTAATTTTTTCTGATTATTTCTAATTTTTTCTAATTTTTTCCAGCTTTTTCTATTTTTTTTTAACTTTTTTCTAATTTTTCTACCTCTTTCAAATTTTTTCAAATTGTTTCTAATTTTTTTCTAATTTTTTCTGATTATTTCTAACTTTTTCAAATATTTTCTAATTTCTAATTTTGTTAGTTTTTTCCACTTTTTTCAACTTTTTTCAAATTTTTTCATTTTTTTTCTATTTTTCTAATTTTTTAAAATTGTTTCAAATTATTTCTATTTTTCTTTTAACTTTTTTCTAATTTTTCTACTTTTCTCAAATTTTTTCAAATTGTTTCTAATTTTTTCTAATTTCTAAGTATTTCAAATTTTTTCTAATTTCTAATTTTTTCTACTATTTTCTAATTTTTTAAAATTTTTTCAAATTTTTAAAATTTTTGAAATTTTTTGAAATCTTTTCAAATTTTTTTTTAACTTTTTTCTAATTTTTCTACTTTTTTCAACTTTTCAAATTTTATCTAATTGTTTTCTAATTCTTTCTGATTATTTCTAATTTTTTCTATTTCTAATTTTTTCAAATTTTTTCAAATTTTTTCAATTTTTTTAAACTTTTTTCTAATTTTTCTACCTTTTTCAAATTGTTTTAATTTTTTCTAATTTCTAATGATTCCTAATTTCTAATTTTTTCTAATTTTTTCTAATTTTTTTCTGTTTTTCTATTTTTTTCTGATTTTTTCTAACTTTTTCTAATATTTTCAAATTTTTTCTAATTTCTAATTTTTTCTAATTTTGTCAGTTTTTCAAGTTTTTTCAAATTTTTTCTAATTTCTTTTTTCAAATTTTTTCAAATTTTTTCTAATTTTTTCTAATTTTTTCTAATTTTTTCTAATTTTTTCTAATTTTTTCTAATTTTTTCTAATTTTTTCTAATTTTTTCTAATTTTTTCCAATTTTTTCTAATTTTTTCCAAGTTTTTCAACTTTTTTCCAATTGTTTTCTATTATTTCTAATTTTTTCTGACTCTCAAATGTTTTCTAATTTTATCAGTTTTTCAATTTTTTTCTAATTTCTACTTTTTTCAAATTTTTTCAATTTTTTTTTAATTGTTTTTTACCTTCGATAACCACCTGTTTTGGATAACTGCCGTGACGGAAGAAGGGGGGTTGTTGAGGTCCTCGAAAGCGTCCATAAGAATGTAATCTAGGACTACGTCGTAAAATGTGAGTGCCTTGATTCCTCGACCGCTTAATTCTTCTTCTAAGTCGCGCCAATTTTGGCCGTCTTGAGTATATTTTAGCATCTCTTCATAACCTAAACAAAAAAAAAAATTTTCTACATTTTTTTATAAATTTTTCCATTTCTGATTTTTAAAAGTTTTTTCACATTCTTCTGATTATTTCATGGTTTTACAAATTTTTCAGTTTTTTCATTTTTCTCAGTTTTTTTTTAGTTTTTTTCAGTTTTTTCAGTTTTTTTTCACATTTTTTTCTGATATTTCTGAATTCTTTGGATATTTTTGATTTTTTCAGATTTTTCTGATTTTTTTCAGGGGTTTTCAGATTTTTCAGACGCTTTCTGTTTTTTCAGATTTGCCTGATTTTCTCTCAGATTTTTCAGAATTTTTCAAGTTTTTTCATGTTTTTAAGATTTTCCTATTTTATCCAGTTTTTTTTCAGCTATTTCAGATGATTCCATCTTTTCCGATTTTTCCAGATTTCTCATAATTTTTTTATTTTTTCAGATTTGTCAGATGTTTTCTCCTTTTTTAGATTTTTCTGTTTTTTTTTCGGCTTTTATAGATGTTTCTGAATTTTTCAGATTTGTCTGAATATTTCAGGTTTTTTGGATTTTTTCGATTTTTCAGATGTTTTCTGCTTTTTCTGACTCGTCCAGGTTTTTCAGATGTTTTTGTTTTTTCAGTTTTCTTTAAATTTTTCAGAATTTACTGATTTTTTTCAGGTTTTTCCAGTTTTCTGTTTTCTTCAGAAGTTTCCTTTTTTTTTTTAGATTCTTCGTATTTTTTTAGGTTCCTTCGGGTTTTTTTTTCAGTTTTTTTCAGATTTTTTAGAACTTTCATATTTTTCTGGTTTTTCAGATTTTTCAGTTTCTTTGGTTTATTCAGTTTTTTCAGTATTTTTCAGTATTTTTCAGATTATTTCTGATATTTGTGAATTACTTGTTGGCTGTTTCCGATTTTTTCAGATTTTCCGGTTTATTTCAAGTATTTTTAGATTTTCAGATTTTTCTGATCTTTCCAGGGGTTTTCAGATGCTTTTTGTTTTTCAGATTTTTTTAAATTTTCAGATTTTCCTGATTTTCTTTCAGATTTTCAGAATTTTTTAGGTTTTTTTCAGGTTATTTAAGATTATTCTATTCTTTCAGTTTTTTTTTCAGCTTTTTCAACTGGTTTCAGATGTTTTCCAATTTTTCAGATTTCCCAGGTTGTCTGATTTTTTTATTTTTTTTGATTTTTCAGATGTTTTCTCCTTTTTTCAAATTTTTTTAGATTTTTCAGATTTTTAGTTTTTTCTGGTTTTTCAGCTCTTTAAGATTTTCCCGATATTTTCAGGGTTTTTCAGATTTTTCAATGTTTTCTACTTTTTTCAGGTTTTTTAAGTTGTTTTAATTTTCCTGATTTATGCGATTTTTTCAAATTTTTCAGTTTTTTTTTCAGATGCTTTAAGATGTATTCCAATTTTTTCAAATTTTTATTTGTTTTTCAGATTTCAATTTTTTCTGACTTTTTCAGGTTTTTCCAGATATTTTAATGTTTCTGCTTTTTTCAGATTTCTTTAGATTTTTCAGAATTTACTGATTTTTTATGGTTTTTCCAGTTTTTCTGTTTTCTTCAGATGTTTCCATTTTAGATTTAGATTCTTCATATTTTTTAGGTTCCTTCAGGTTTTTTTTTTCAGTTTTTCAGATTTTTTAGATCCTTTAGATTATTCTATTTTTTAAGATTCTATAAGTTTTCAGTTTTTTTTAAAGATTTTATGAATTTTTCAATTTTTGTTTTATATTTTTTCAGATTATCAAATTTTTCCAAGTTTTTCTTGTTTTTGTCAGTTTTATCAGATTTTTTCAGGTTTTTCAGACTTTTTCAGATTATTTCAATTTTCAAATTTATTTGATTTTCCTAGTTTTTTCAGTTTTTTCAGAGATTTTCAGCATTTTCAACGTTGTTAGATATTTCAGGTTTATTAAAGATGTTTTTCAAAATTGTGTTCTAATTTTTTTAAATTTCTTCTAACTTTTTTTTAGTTTATTCTCAAAAGTTTTTCTTATTTTTAGCAATTTTTGACAAATTTTAAAGTTTTGTATTAATTTTTGTCAATTTTAAACCGAATTTGACAATTTTTTTGGAAATTTTGGACAAAGTTAGACAATTTTTATTAAATTTTAAAGGTTTTTCTTGATTTTTGACAAATTTTAAAGTTTTGTATTAATTTTTGTCAATTTTAAACCGAGTTTGAGAATTTTTTTGGAAATTTTGTACAAAGTTAGACAATTTTTATTAAATTTTAAAGGTTTTTCTTGATTTTAGCATTTTTTGACAAATTTTAAAGGTTTATAATAATTTTTGACAATTATATATAAAATCTGAAAATTTTTAACAAATTTTCAAGATTTTTCTTAATTTTTGACAAATTTTAAAGTTTTGTATTAATTTTTGTCAATTTTAAACCGAGTTTGACAATTTTTTTGGAAATTTTGTACAAAGTTAGACAATTTTTATTAAATTTTAAAGGTTTTTCTTGATTTTAGCAATTTTTGACAAATTTTAAAGGTTTATAATAATTTTTGGCAAATTTAGATGAAGTTTGACACTTTTTAACAAATTTTAATATTAATTTTTGGAAATTTTAGACAGAGTTTGGCAATTTTTATTAAATTTAAAAGTTTTCTGTTTGTAGAAATTTTTGACAAATTTTAAAATTTTATATTATTTTTTGTCAATTTTAAACCGAGTTTGACAATTTTTTTGGAAATTTTGGACAAAGTTAGATAATTTTTATTAAATTTTAAAGGTTTTTCTTGTTTTTAGTAATTTTTGACAAATTTTAAAAGTTTTATTGTGTTTAAGCAATTTTAGAAAATTTCAAGTTTTAGCAATTTTAGACATCTAAAAATTTTTGCATTTTAAAAAGTTGATTACAATTGTAGGCAAATTTAAAAGGTTCTTTATTTTTTAGCAATTTTAGACAAAAGGTTTATAATAATTTTTGGCAATTTTACATTAAATTTTTAACAAATTTTAATAGTTTTATTTTTGTTTTTAGCAATTTTTGGCAAAGTCTGACAATTAACAAATTTTAAAGGTTTTTTGTTTTTATCAATTTTTGAGAAATTTTAAAGTTTTAAATTAGTTTTTGGCGAGTTTTATTAAATTTTAATTTCTTGTTTTAAGAAATGTTTGAGAAATTTTAAAGGTTCATAATATTTTTTGGCAATTTTGACAATTTTAATCAAAAATTTGACGGTTTTTCTTGTTATTAGCAATTTTTGATGAATTTTAATGGTTTTTTTTTCTCACCTATTAAAAATTCCTTAGGATCTTTATCAGCGTATAGCAATAAATCGGCTAAAATCTGTCTACCAGCATCTGTGAACCACACGTACGTCATTCTATCTCTAAGCATGTATTGAAAGGCCAATCTTAGGCAGTGCAATTTTGCTAAATATTCTCCGTCTGAACCGCATTTTACTATTTCCGTTCTGAGCGTCCTGCACGGGATTCCCCCATTTTCCACTTGTCGGAGAGCGGTTTGGTACAAGGGGTACGACTCCAAGTCGGGGAAGTAGTCGGAAAATTCTTCGAATTCACGGAGATCGGCGACCTGAAAAATATTTAAAATTTTGAAATAAACAAACAAAATTAACATTGGAAAAAATTCTAAAAGATTATAAAAAAACTAGAAACAATTTGAAAAATTGGAAAAAAATAGAAGAAATTGGAAAAAAAATTATGAAAAAATTGAAACAATTAGAAAAAAAGTTTTAAAAAATTAAAAAAAATTGGGAAAAATTAGAACAAATTAGAAGAGATTATAAAAGCAATTAGAAATTATTAGAAAAAAAAAACAAAAAATTAGAAACAAAAAAAAATCAGAAATAAATTGGAAAAAATTGAAAAAAAAGAAAAATTATAGAAAAATAGAAACAATTAGAAAATAAGTTGGAAATATTTAAAAAAATTAGGGAAAATTAGAAACATCAGAACAAATTGGAAAAAAGAAAATTAGAAAAAATTATAAAAACAATTAGAAATAATTAGAAAAAAAAAACAGAAAAAATTAGAAACAAAAAAAATCAGAAAAAAATGGAAAAAATTGAAAAAAAAAGAAAAATTATAGAAAAATAGAAACAATTAGAAAATAAGTTGGAAATATTTAAAAAAAAAATTAGGAAAATTAGAAAAATCAGAAAAATTAGAAAAAAATAGAAAAAAGAAAATTAGAAAAGATTATAAAAACAATTAGAAATATTTAAAAAAAAAAACAGAAAAAAATAGAAACAAATCAAATCAGAAAAAATTTGGAAAAAATTGAAAAAAAAAGAAAAATTATAGAAACGATTAGAAAATATGTTGGAAATATTTAAAAAAATTATAGAAAATTAGAAACATCAGAACAAATGGGAAAAAGTAAAATTAGAAAAGATTATAAAAACAATTTGAAATAATTAGAAAAAAAAAACAGAAAAAATTAGAAACAAAAAAAATTGGAAAAATTTGAAATTAGAAGAAATTAGAAAAAAATAAAAAAAAATTGGAAAAAATTATGTATCTTACCATATCTTGTGCAGACGCAAAACTTTCACCTCCAGATAAATCAACATCTTGAAAATTCGGTTCCTTCAAGCCACTTTCCGATCTAAAAAGTATCGACATTTCGTCCAAAAACAACATTTCCGAATTTTCTTGTAATTCGATCGCGTATTCGAGTAGTTGCTGCAGATCCTTACAAAAAGCAGTTTCTTCTGGGCCCAAGACGGGCAAAGCGGCAGAACCGTCCCTGGTATTGCGATACGCAGCTAATGCATCTTCCCAGTAGCTTATGCAAGTCTCTAATGCCTCCATTCCTGCAACAACAAAAATTTTCTTAGTCGCTAACTTTGACTTTTAATGTATATTTTAAAGTAACTAGTAACTAGATTTTGTTTTTTAGTTAAGTAAATTTTTCTAAGCCACTGAGTATGATGAAAAATTAACGTAATTAATTTTTTTCTTGGCCACTGGCCTTCAGTTTTCATAGAAAATTAACATGTGTAGTAATTAGAAATTTATCTTGTAATTAAGTTAATTTTTCTGAGCAACAAGGCTCGAGTTTGGATGAATAATTAGCGTATGTAGTAACTAGATTTTTTTTGTATCTAATTTTTTTTTTTGAGTCACTAGGATTATCATTAAAAATCCTCAAAAATCCTTAAAAATTGTTAAAAATCGTTAAAAACCCTTAAAAAACTATAAAAATCCTTGAAAATCCTTAAAAATTTTACGCAACTCATAAAAATACTTTAAAATTCGTAAAAACCCCTAAAAATACTTAAAATTAGTTAAAAACCTTAAGCAATTATTAAAGTTAATAAAATAAGCGTTAAAAACATTAAAATCCCCAAACATGGTTTACAATTCTTAGAAATCCCTAAAAATCCTTAAAAGTCCTCGATAATCCTTAAAAATCCTTAAAATTCTCAACAATTCTTTAAAATCGTTAAAAATCGGTAAATTCTAAATATCCTTAAAAATCTTACGCAAATCTTAAAAATACTTTAAAATCCTTAAAAAAATTCTTACAAAATTCTTAAAAAACCTTAGAAACCCCTTAAAAATACTTAAAAAGGCTTAAAATTACTTAAAAACCTTAAGCAATTCTTAAAGATCGTAAAATAATCCTTCAAAGACATTAAAATCAATAAAAATCCTTAAAAATCGTTAAAAGTCTTTGAAAATCTTTAAAAATCCGTAGAAATCCTTAAAAATCTTTAAAATCCGTAAAAATCCTTAATAATCCTTAAAAATGTAAAAATACTTAAAATCTTAAAAAATTCTAAACATCCCTAAAATCTTACGCAAATCTTAAAAATACTTTAACATTCTTAAACAATCCTTAAAAATCTTTAAAAAATTCATAAAAAATCCTTAAAAAATCCTTATAAATCCCTGAAAACCCTTAAAAATACTTAAAAAGACTTAAAATTAGTTAAAAACCTTAAGCAAATCTTAATGATCCTAAAATAATCCTTAAAAAAACATTAAAATCCCTGAACATGGTTTACAATTTTTAAAAATCCCTAAAAATCGTTAAAAGTCCTTGAAAATCCTTAAAAATCTGTAAAACTCCTTAAAAATCTTTAAAAACTCTTAAAATTTTTAAAAAATTCTAAAAATCGTTAAAATCTTACGCAAATCTTAAAAACAATTAAAAATCCTTAAAAAAATCCTTAAAAAAATACTTAAAAAATCCTTAAAAAATTCTTAAAAAATTCTTAAAAAATTCTTAAAAAATCTCTAAAAACCCTTTAAAATACTTAAAAAGACTTAAAATTACTTAAAAACCTTTGGCAATTCTTAAATATCCTAAAATAATCCTTAAAAATCCTTAAAAGTCCTTGAAAATCCTTAAAAATCCCAAAAATCCTCAAAAATTCTTTAAAATCCTTAAAAAATCCTTAAAAATCGTAGATCCTTCGCTTGCGACGGAATTACTGACAAATACTATAATTATAGTACGGTTGGCAACGCTGGACAGCACAGTAAAATGATTATTTTACTGTGACGACAGGCTAGAGGCTAGCCTACGGAGGGTGTTGTCATTTCAGCTATTTTTTACAGTATTTAGCAATTCGATTTGTCGAAAAACGGCAACTATGTTGAGCACCACGAGTTTAGGGTTGTATATATACACAGAGTTGATGAATCTAGCCTCAGGGCATTGTTGTCAGATTCAAAAATAATTACTGAGGACTGGAAATTAATCGTAAAATTAAAAAAAATTATTAGAGAAACACTAAATAAAATGAAGAATGATCAACAAAATATTTCTGGTGCTATTTGCTGGAAAAAAAACTAACGTCTATCTTCGTTACTATAGGTAATAAGGTATAGTAGTTATATGAAAAAAAAATCATTCGTATAACCAACGACACAAGGGCATTAGCCTATATCTTCATTATTAAGAGTCGGATTTAAACAGGCCAAACGATACTGCATTATAAATGTGGCCTATCTTACATACGTAAAGAAAAATCATGCACAGAAGCAACGGCAAAAAGACACTAACGTCTATCTTGGTTATTATTGATCCAAATTGAATGCGGAAAACGGCGCTGTATTAGAAATGTGACGCAGAATCAATAAGTAAAGAAAAATCATGCTTAGAAGCAGCGCAAAAAAGGCACTAGCGTCTATCTTCGTTATTATTGGTCTAAATTGACGCGGAATATGACACAATGGGCATAATGATCTATCTTCGTTATTATTGGTCCAAATTGAACGCAGAACCAAAGAGAAAAGGGCGTTATTGTCTACCTTCATTATTATTGATCCAATTTGAATGCGAAATATGGCGTTATATTTGAACTGGCAAGTAAAGATATACGGGGTGTATCTAAAAGTCGGACCACGCTACAACAAAAGGACATTATGGTCTATCTCCGTTATTATTCATTCATATTGAACGCGGTAAACGTCACTAATTTAAAATGTAACGTAGAATACATACTTAAACAAAAAAATCATACGTAGAAGCAAAGCGAAAAGGGCATTAGCGTTTATCTTCATTATTGGTGCTCAGAATTAAACGGGGAAAACGGTGCTATATTTCAAATGTGACATAGAATAAAAACGTAAAAACAAATCATATATTATTAATATAATGTAGAATAAATACGTAAACAAAAAAATCATACGCAGCAGCAACATTAAAAAGTCGCTAACGTATATCTCCGTTACTATTGGCCAAATTTAAACAAGACAAACGGCATTAGAACTTCTCGTATAACAAATACGTAAAAAAATCAATAATGTATTCCATAGTTTTTACTTTCTCGCTACTCTAACATAATAATTTTCCATTGTTTTAACTATTTCTAAAGAACTATAACTTTTACTTTTCCACTAGTTCGCCAACATAATACTTTTTTTAATATAAAAAGTTCTTGGAATAATTCCCATTTTAACTAAAAATATTACTTTCGCATTAACAATACCAACATGATACTTTATTTTAATTTTACACATTTTGACGTATTAATGATGAATCGGTAAACATGGATATGGAAAAAATTCAATACCAACACAATACTTTCTCGCTCCTATACCAATTAACGTGTGTAGCAACTAGAATTTATCTTGTACATAAGTCAATTTTTCTGAGCAATAAAGCTCGAGTTTGGACAGATAATAACCGTAAGTAGTAATTAGATTTTGTTTTGTACTTAACTAATTTTTTTCTGAGCTACTAAGAAAATTAGGTATATAATAAAAATAAAGTAAGTAGATTTTGTTTTGTACCTAATTAATTGTTTTCTGAGCAATTGGGATTGAGTTTTAATTCGGGATCAAGTCTCGTATAACGGTTTGTGATTTTTGTTGCAATAGAGCGTGATTTTTTTTATTTCTAATTTATAATAAACGTGGGCTTAAGCAGTCAAAGATCTTGACAAGAGCATATTAGTCGAACGTGAACGTTATTTATAGAACGATAGGAAGACGGCAATTGTATGGTAATGTAAATTGCCTCTTGATGTACTCAACTACTTAGAAGTAAATACTGTCTACGATGATGACTACGAAATTGTACGTAGACGGATCCATATATTTAATATTTTGCATAGCAAAATCTTCAACATACAGTATATAAGTTTATATATAAATGGATGTGTGAGTCCACAAAAAGCGAATTTCTAGAAATGTTTTATGTATATTTTATTACTGCATTAAAAAAAGTGGGACAACTCTTGTAATTGAATTTGTAGATAATTTAGTTGTGTAAATTTGATTCTCGTCTTACAGCCTCGTTTTTAAACTTAACAACTTATTAATGAATATATTAATTTATATATGTATATAAAAATGCGGAGAATATAGTGGGGGTGGGGCAAAAAAGAAAAGTGCGAAAAAAGTTGGAAAAATGGAGGGATAAAAAGTGGGGTAAAAAACACAAGTTTAAAAAAATTGAGCTAAAAGCAAAAATGGGAAAAAGGAAGAAAATAAATAATTGCTTGATTTTCCGGATTTCCTTCTTTTTCTTCAGAATTTTTTCTATTTTTCTGACTTTTTTATTTTGTCTGATTTTTTTTGGATATTTTCAAACTTTGATTATTCTGATTAATTTGATTTTTGTGAGATTTCATTTTCCTGATTCCTTGGATTTTTCTACTTTTTATCTGATTTTTTCAAGTTTGATTTTATTGATATTTTTTTTTTATTCTTTTAATTGTTCTATTTTTTTCTGATTTTTCTGATTATTTCGATTTTTCTAATTTTATTGATTTTTCTGATTCTTTTGATTTTTCTACTTTTTTTTATTCTTTCTAGTTCTTCCTGATATTTTTGCATTTTTCTGATTTTTTTGACTGCTCTATTCTCTCATATTTTTTTGTTGTTTTAGATTTTTTGTTTGTTCAAATTTTTCCGATTTTTTTTAGGTTTTTTCTGACTTTTTGGATTCCTTCGACTTTGTCAATTTTTTCCGATTTTTTCATTCTGATTTATTTAGATTTTTCCATTTTTCTGATTTTTCATATTTTTTTCATTTTTCCGATTTTTTTTAGTTTTTTTGGTCACTTTCTTGGATTCTTTTGATTTTTTCCATTTACTGTTCCCATTTTTCATTTCGTTTCGTCGCGATTTTTTTGATTTTTTCTGATCTTGTCAGATTTTTCGATTTTTAATTTTTTTTTTAAAGGATTTAATTTTTTTATTTTTATGCTGTTTTTTCGTCGATTTTTTTAGTTTTTTTTTAAGATTCTATTTAATTTTTGCTTGTCTAGTTTTTTGTTTTTACTGATTTTTTTCATCAAAATTTTTTCTTCAGATTTTTGTTTTTGATTTGTTCTTTTTAATTTTTTCGATTTTTCTGTTTTTTTCTGTGTTTTTTTTATGTTTTCCAGATTTTTTACATTTTTCTTTTTTTTTCGACTTTTTCTTCTTTTTTTATGATTTTCATTTCTGACTTTATCTTTCTGATTTTTTCTTGATTAGATTAGATTATTTTGGTTTCTTCTGATTTTCTGATTCTTTTGATTTTTCTACTTTTTCTGATATGTTCATTTTAATTCTTCCTAATTTTTTTATCATTGTTTTTAGTTTTTTTTCCATTTTTCTTATTATTTTTGTTTTTATTTGGTTCTTTCCTTTGATTTTTCTCATTTTTTTCAATTCTTTTTGATTTGATTTTTTCCGGTTTTTTTTTAGATTTTTCTGATACTTTCAATTTTTCTGGTTCTTTGATTTTTCTACTTTTTCTTATTTTTTCATTCTGATTTTACCTGATTTTTGTTCTAATTTCTGATTTTTTACTTTGATTTTTTCTTATTATTTCATAATTTTTTTCTCCGATTTTTGTAGTTTCTTTCAGATTTTTTTGTTCTTTAAATTTTTCTGAGACTTGATTTTTCTGATTCTTTGGATTTTTCTACTTTTTCTCATTTTTTTATTCTTATTTTAATGTTTTTTTTAGATTTTTCGATTTTTCTGATTTTTTTTTATTTTTTTAAATTTCTGATTCTTTCTAATTTTTCTAGTTTTTTTTTTGATTTTGTATGATTTTTTTTTAAATATTTTCTAACGTTTATGATAATTTTGACTTTTCTGAGACCTGATTTTTCTGATTCTTTGGATTTTTCTACTTTTTCTCCTTTTTTCATTCTGATTTTCCTGTTTTTTTTTTCAGATTTTTCGATTTTTCTGGTTTTTTCTTTCTAATTTTTCGAGTTTTTTTTATGTTCGATTGTCTATGTTTTTTTTAAAAAAATTTCTAACGTTTATAATTCTTTTGATTTTCCTGATACTTGATTTTTCTGAGGCTTGATTTTCTGAGACTTGATTTTTCTGATTCTTTGGATTTTCCTAATTTTTCTGATTTTTTCATTCTGTTTTTTCCTAATTTTTTAGATCTTTTGATTTTTTAGATTTTACTTTTTTTTACTTTTGAATTGTTTCCATTATTTTGACTTTTGTTAAAGATTTTTTAGATTTTGTCTATTTTTTTTTTGATTATTTCAAACTTGTCTGATTCTTTTGTTTTTTTCCGATTAATTTAATTTTTCTGATTCTTTTGGATTTTCTGATTCTTTTGATTTTCTGAGACTTGATGTTTCTGATTCCTTGGATTTTTTTACTTTTTCTAATTAGTTTTATTCAGATTTTTCCTGATTGTTTTTCTGATGTTTTTCTAACTCTATTGATTTGTCAGATTCTTTTGATTTTTCTGATTCTTTTGATTTTTCTGATTGCTTTGATTTTTCTGATTCCTTGAATTTTTCTACTTTTTCTAATTTGTTTTATTCAGATTTTTCCTGATTGTTTTTCTGTTTTTCTGATTCTTTTCTAACCTTTCTAATTCTATTGATTTGCTGATTCTTTTGATTTTTCTGATTCCTTGGATTTTTTACTTTTTCTAATTTGTTTTATTCAGATTTTTCCTGATTGTTTTTCTGTTTTTTTTCTAACCTTTCTAATTCTATTGATTTGTATGATTCTATTGATTTGTCTGATTTCTTTGATTTTTCCGATTCTTTTGATTTTCTGAGACTTGATTTTTCTGATTCCTTGAATCTTTCTACTTTTTTCCAATTTTTTCATTCCCATTTTTCTTGATTTTTTTGTAGTTTTTTTAGACTTTTCAATATTTTCTTTTTTCTGATTTATTCAGATTTTTTGAGATTTTAAAAATAAATGATTTTTAAATAAATGATCTCCGAAAAAAAAAATTGTTATATCTGTTAAATCGTGATTTATTTTCCACTCGACGAGTTTCACGAACACAGGTGAGTTTCGTAATTCGTTTCGTTTCGTTTCGTTTCGTACTATTATTAAAATGAACTCACTCGAGCCTACACAAATATCCGTTTGGCCTTAGGTCTTCTTCTTCTTCTTCTGCGAAGTGACGTCATTGAGTTTTACTCATTCTTTGTTCTTAGAAATTGTGAGAATATCCAACTAAAACGATGACGAAGTGATACGTATATACTTTTGTTATGAGTCGAGAGAGACGTAAAATAGAATGTGAATGCGAATGCGAATGGAACTGGATGAAACATCTTTTCGTACAATTAAGATTTATCGATTGGGGAAATCTCGAGAGTAAAAAAAAAATGCACAGGAAAGGATTTTTTTTTTTATTATAGAATTAATTCGAGATAAATGATTCAAAGCCTGAAATTTTTTTAACAGAAATCAGAAAAAAATGGGAAAAACAAAGAAAAAATTAGAAAAGTAGAAAAATCCAAGTAATCAGAAAAATCCAAATAATCAGAAAAGTTGAAAAAAAAATAAAAAAACAGTTGAATTCTAAAAAAAATCGTAATAATTAGAAAGTATAAAAAATTATAAAAATTAAAAAGAACTTTAGAAAAAGTAGAAAATTCGAAAATCTGAAAAAACCAGCGCAAGATTACAAAAATCAGAAAAAAAATTGAAAAAATGAGAATAAAAAAATTAAAAAAATCAGAAAAATCCAAGGAATCAGAAAAATAAAGAGGTGAACAAAAATCATAAGAATAAGAATCAGAAAAATCAAAATAAACTGAAAAATCAAAAAAAAAAAAGGAAAAATCAAAAGAATGGGAAAAATCAAAAGAATCCGAAAAATCAAAAGAATCCGAATAGTCTGAAAATAAAAACAAAAAAAAATCGGACAAAATCTAGAAAAAAAAAACAAAAAATTAGAAAAAAAATCAGAAAAGATATGAAAAAACTAAAATAATCAGAAAGAAATGGAGACAAAATAAAAAAAAAATCAAAACAAAAAATCATGAAAATGGAAAATCCTGAAAAATAAAAAAAAATATAAAGAAAAATCAGAAAGAGAAAACAGAAAATGTTGAAAACATTAAAAGAATTAGAAAAATCAAGTCTCAGAAGCAAAGAAAAAATTTGAAGAAAAAAATCAGGAATAATCAGAAAAACAGAAAATAGAAAATTCTAAAAAAATTTGTAAAACCAAAAAAATTTGAAAAAGAAAAATTAAAAAAAAATCAAAAGAATCAATATATTATGAAAATTCGGAAAAAAGGAAAAATGAAAAATCTGTAAAATAAGAAAAATTGAAAATCTAAAAAACCTGAAAAAATCAGAATGAAAAATATTAAAAAGTAAAACAATCAAAAGAACCAAAAAAAAAGTAAAAAATCAAAACAAGTCAGAAAAATAAAACAAAATAGAATGAAAAAAATCAGAAAAAACCATAAAAAAAGGAATAATCAGAAAAACTGAACGAGGAAAAACCAGAAAAAAAATATAAAAAATTGAAAAATCTAAAAAACACATTTAACCCATAAAAAAACAAAAAGAATCAGAAAAATAAGAAAATCGGAAAAAATCAGATTAATCGAAAAAACTGGAAAAAATCAGGAGAAAACAGATCGAAATCGATAAAATTAGAAATAACAAAAAAAAAATAAAAAACCATCATAAAGAAAAACAGAAAAAATCAAAATGAAAAAATCTACAAGGTAGAAAAATCAGAAGAATCAGAATAATCGAACGCATCAGAAAATTTTCAAAAAAACCCAATAATTTAAGAAAAAATCAAAAAAACCGTAAAAATTAAAAAGAAATGGAATCTAAAAAACTGTAAAACCAAAAAAATATAAATAAACTGAAAATAACTGAAAAATCAAAAAAATTAGAAGCAGAAATCAGAAGTAAAAATGAGAAAATAGTCTGAAAAAAAAAAATAATAATTGGAAAATCAGAAAAAAATTAGATAAATGTAAAAAAATCATTAAAACCAGAAAAAATTAGAAAAAAACTAAAAAAATCGAATAAAATGAGAAAAATCAGAAAAACGAAAAAATTTGAAAGAAAAAAATCAGGAAGAAACTTTTGAAAAAATCAGAAAAAAATTAGATAAATGTAAAAAAAATCATTAAAACCAGAAAAAAAGAACAAAAAATTAGAAAAAAACTAAAAAAATCGAATAAAATGAGAAAAATCAGAAAAACGAAAAAATTTGAAAGAAAAAAATCGGAAGAAACATTTGAAAAAATCAGAAACATCGAAAAAAAAAAAGAAAAAATTATTTTATTTTAACATTTAAATTTATATAAAAACTATTGATTTTTTTATAAGGAATTTTAATAATTCTGATATTTTAAAGCCATGTCGCCAAATTTCCGAAAATGTTCCTAAATGTAGGAAATTTTATGACACAAAAATGCCAAAATTACTGTAAACAAGGATTTTTGTCCTAAATTAGACAACACTGTTTTAAAAATAACTTTATTTATTTTTTATACATCGCAGAAATTTAAAAACAATATTTAAAAAAAAACTATTTTTTTATAATGATTTTTAACAATTCTGATATTTTTAAAGCAATATTGCCAAATTTCCGAAAATTTTCCTAAATCTGGGGATTTTTACGACACAAAAAATAGACAGAAGATGTTAAAATTACTTCCAAACATTCGTCAAAAAAAAGTATTTCTTTTGTCTTTTTATTAATCACCGAAATTTTCAAAAAATAATTTTTTCTACTTACGTGCGTAAAGTACTTACTTTATGCACGCTACGGAGTGTGAAAAATTTAGCTTTTTTCACTAGGGCGTAAAGTAAGATAAAATTTGTAAAATTCACCAGGTTAACTTCAAGTTATCAGAAAACTCGGAAAAAATTTAGAAAAAAATCCGAAAAAGTAAAAAACTCGTAAGAATTAGAAAAATCTAAAAATTCAAGAAAAAATCAAGATACATTTAAAAAGTTTGAAAAAATAAAAATCAGGAATAGTCAGAAAACCCCAGAAAGAAAAAATCAGAAAAAAAAATTAGAATAAATTAGAAAAATCTATAAAATCGGAAAAAATAAGAAAAATTAAAAAAATCGAAAAAATAAGAAAAAAAATCAGGAACAATTTAGAAAAAACAGTAAAAATCAGAAAACTCAGAAAAAATTTAGGAAAAAATTCGAAAAAGAAAAAACTCGAAGAATTAGGAAAATCAAGACTCTGAAAAATCTAAAAATTCAAGAAAAAAATCAGATACATTGAAAAAAATGTGAAAAAATAAAAATCAGGAATAGTCAGAAAACCCCGGAAAGAAAAAATCAGAAAAAAATTAGAATAAATTAGAAAATCTATAAAATCGGAAAAAATAAGAAAATATAAAAAAATCGAAACAATTAGAAAAAAAATCAGGAACGATTTAGAAAAAAAAAACAGAAAAAATCAGAAAACTCGGAAAAAATTTAGAAAAAAATCCGAAAAAGTAAAAAACTCGTAAGAATTAGAAAAATCTAAGAATTCAAGAAAAAATCAAGATACATTTAAAAAATTTGAAAAAATAAAAATCAGGAATAGTCAGAAAACCCCACAAAGAAAAAATCAGAAACAAAAATTAGAATAAATTAGAAAAATCTATAAAATCGGAAAAAATAAGAAAAATTAAAAAAATCGAAACAATTAGAAAAAAAATCAGGAACAATTTAGAAAAAAATAGAAAAAATTAGAAAATTCGGAAAAAATTTAGAAAAAAATTAGAAAAAGTAAAAAACTCGAAAGAATTAGAAAAATCAAGACTGAAAAATCTAAAAATTCAAGAAAAAAATCAGATACATTGAAAAAAATGTGAAAAAATAAAAGTCAGGAATAGTCAGAAGAAAAAATCAGAAAAAAATTAGAATAAATTAGAAAATCTATAAAATCGGAAAAAATTAGAAAAAATAAAAAAATCGAAACAATTAGAAAAAAAATCAGGAACGATTTAGAAAAAAAAAAAAACAGAAAAAATCAGAAAACTCGGAGTATCACTTTACAGAATTAAAAAAAAAATCAATTTATAACGAATATTAACAATTCTGACATATTTAAAGCGATGTTGCAAAATTTCCGAAAATTGTCTGAATATGGGGAAACCATAAATCTAGGGACAAAAAATATTTTCTTGTACATTTAATTATTTTACTATTTTTTAACAAGAACTGTTTGGTCATGTGCAATATTTTTACCGTGTTAGGAATAAATTCTGTCGTAGCTTTTTATTTACATAACGTGGATCTTGAACTCGAATCAGACAGACTAAATATAAAACGTTAAATAAACATAAAGCGCAATTCGAAACGAGACACCATCACGAGCTTTAAGATAACATTCTGCAGATTACACTTTTATTACCATATTGGCACAAATATGCATTTTTATAAATTTCTGAAGTTCCAACAACCATTATTTTTTTTATTATTTATCATGCATAAAGAAATAATAGATTTTGCAACAATTATATTATATTTGGTCCACCCTATAGACTGTCGAATTAAATTAGAAACTTCGATCCTAATTTAGTTTGCTTTTCAGGTCAATGGTAAAAAATTTGTAACAAAAATCTTTTGAATATTATAAAAGTCTGCCCATTTAAAATTATTTGTCACCTTTAGCTATTTTCCTTTTTTATATTTATTTATTCTTGAGCCTGCCCATTTAAAAAAATATTTGGTCGCTTTATCTTATTTTTAATTTTTCAAATTTTTCCTGATTTTTTTAATGATTTTTTAGATTTTTTCTATTTTGTTCTGATTTTTTCTTTTTTTTGTGTCTTAAAAAATTTCCAGATTTAGGGAATTTTTTGGAAATTTGGCAATGGTGCTTTTAAATTTCGCAGATATTGGAATATTTTTTAAATTTTTGATTGTTTAAATAAAATAGATTTTTCTATTTTTTCTTTTTTTCTTTTTTTTTTCTTTGTTTATTTTTGTTTATTTTTTTTTTGATTTTTCTGATTTTTCTTGATGTTTTCTATTTTTTTCTTTTAAACAAAAATTTTTTTCTATATTTTTCTTTCCAATTGTTTCGATTTCTTTAATTTTTCTAATTTTTTCCGATTTTATATTTTTTTTTCTTTTTTTTCTTTCTGGGATTTTCTGACTATTCCTGATTTTTATTTTTTCAATGTATCAAAATTTTTTCCAAGTTTTCTGATTTTTTTTGTTTTTTTTCTAAATTGTTCCTGGTTTTTTTTCGATTTCTCTTATTTTTTTATTGATTTTTTAGATTTTTCAAACTTTTCTGATTCTTTTGATTTTTCTGATCCCTTAATTTTTTATGCTTTTTCTGATCTTTTCATTCTGAGTTTTCCTATTTTTTTCCCAGTTTTTCAAATTTTTCGATTTATCTGATTTTTCAAATTTTTCAGTTTTTCCGATTTTTTTTCTTGAATTTTTAGATTTTTCAGAGTCTTGATTCTTTCGAGTTTTATGATTTTTTTTGTTTTTTTTCTAAATTGTTCCTGATTTTTTTTATTTTTTCGATTTCTCTTATTTTTTTATTGATTTTTTAGACTTTTTTAACTTTTCTGATTCTTTTGATATTTCTGATCCCTTAATTTTCTATACTTTTTCCGAGCTTTTCATTCTGATCTTTACTATTTTTTTTCCAGTTTTTTCAGATTTTTCAATTTATCTGATTTTTCAAATTTTTCATTATTTCCGATTTTTTCTTGAATTTTTAGATTTATAGAGTCTTGATTTTTCTAATTCTTTCGAGTTTTTTCTTATTTTTTCGATATTTTTATTTTTCTTATTTTTTCCGATTTTATAGCTTTTTATTCTGATTTTTTTTCTTTTTTTCTTTTTTTTTCTTATTTTTTCGTTCTGGGATTTTTTGACTATCCTGATTTTTATTTTTTCAAATTTTTCATTATTTCCGATTTTTTCTTGAATTTTTAGATTTATAGAGTCTTGATTTTTCTAATTCTTTCGAGTTTTTTCTTATTTTTTCGATATTTTTATTTTTCTTATTTTTTCCGATTTTATAGCTTTTTATTCTGATTTTTTTTCTTTTTTTTTCTTATTTTTTCGTTCTGGGATTTTTTGACTATCCTGATTTTTATTTTTTCAAATTTTTCATTATTTCCGATTTTTTCTTGAATTTTTAGATTTATAGTCTTGATTTTTCTAATTCTTTCGAGTTTTTTCTTATTTTTTCGATATTTTTGTTTTTCTTATTTTTTCCGATTTTATAGCTTTTTATTCTGATTTTTTTTCTTTTTTTTCTTATTTTTTCGTTCTGGGATTTTCTGACTATCCTGATTTTTATTTTTTCAAATTTTTCATTTTTTCCGATTTTTTTCTTGAATTTTTAGATTTATAGAGTCGTGATTTTTCTAATTCTTTCGAGTTTTTTACTTTTTCGAATTTTTTTATAGATAATTTCCTAATTTTCTGATTTTTTCTGTTTTTTTTCTAAATTGTTTCTGTTTTTTTTTCTAATTGTTTCGATTTTTTTAATTTTTCTAATTTTTTCAGATTTTATAGATTTTTCTAATTTATTCTAATTTTTTTTCTGGTTTTTTCTTTCTGGGGTTTCAGACTATTCCTGATTTTTATTTTTTCAAACTTTTTCAATGTATCTGATTTTTTTCTTGAATTTTTAGATTTTTCAGTCTTGATTTGTCTTTCGATTTTTTTTATTTTTTCGGATTTTTTTCTAAATTTTTTCTGAGATTTCTGTTTTTTTCTAAATTGTTCCTGTTTTTTTTTCTTATTTTTTTATTCAAATTTTTTCTGGTTCTTATGGTTTTTATATATTTTTTTCTGTTTTTTTTCCGGTGTTCCAGTTTCTTTAGATTTCTTTTTTTTCTGATTCTTTTGTTTTTTTTTCATTCTTTTAAGTTTGTTTTAACGATTTTTTTTTTATTATACGTATTTGTTTAGATTTTTCCATAATTTAATTTTTAAGTTTTTCTTCAATCTGGTTTTCTAATTATTCCTCTTTTTTTTTTTCTTTCTATTTTTTTCGATTTTCTTTTTGAGTTTTTAGATTTTGTTGGATGTTTAATTATAATAATATAAATCTTTATAATAATAATTCCTTTTTTTCACATTTTTTCTATTTTCTTTCGTTTTTTTCTTTCCGTTTTTTTTTCTGATTTTTGCTTTGTAATTTTTTCGATTTTTTTGTTATTTCTCGATTTTTTAGTTTTTCCAGTTTTCGTTCATTTTTTTCTGGTTTTTTTAGTTTTTTAAATTTCTTTTCTTTTTACTTCGTTCAATTTTTATAATTTTTTCTTAAATTTTTAGATTTTTTAAAAATTTTCTGATCCTTATGATTTCTTTCTGATTTTCTGATTATTTCGATTTTTCTACCTTTTCTGATTTTTTTTATTTAGATTTTTCGATTCTTTATGATTGTTTTTAATGATTTTTTACGACTTTTTTTTCTAATTTTTTTATTTTCTTTTTGATTTTTCCTGATATTTTTTTACATTTTCTGGTTCTTTTGATTTCTCTGAGACCTAATTTTTCTGATTCTTTGGATTTTTTACTTTTTTTATATTTTCTTTCAGTCTAATTTTTTCGATTTCTCTCATTTTTTCCGATTTTTTGTGCTTCTTTTGGTTTTTTCTATTTTTTCTGTTTTTTAGGTTTTAATGATTTTTTTAGATATTTCTTATTTTTTCAGATTTTTACTTTCTGTTTTATCTGATTTTTTCAGATTTTTCTTTTGATTATTTTTTATTTTTTCGATTTTTCCGATTATCCTCATTTTTTTTTTAGATTTTTCTGGTTCTTTTGGACGTTTCTAGTTTTTTTCTGATGTTTTACTTTTCTGTATTTTCGATTTTTTTCTTCTTTTGGTCTTTCCTATATTTCTGTTTTTTTTGTTCTGGTTTTAATGAATTTTTCACATTTTTCTGATTCTTTTCAATTTTTTATTTTCATTTTTATCTGAATTTTTCAAAAACATTTCTTGTTTTTATTTTTTCTCATTTTTGCGATTTTTTAGATTTCTTCTGAATCTTTTGGACGTTTGTAATTTTTTTTCTGATTTTTTCTTATGCTTCTTTCTTTTTCTGTTTATTTTTTTGATAAATCCTAATAATTTTTTTTTCGAATTTCTCTTTTTTCATTCTGATTTTTTGTTTAAATTATTCCCGATTTTTTTCATATTTTTTTTTCATTATAATTTTTTCGTTTGTTCCTGATTTTTTTGATCTTTTAGATTTTTCTGATTTTCTGATTATTTTTGATTTTTCCCAAGTGTTTTTGATTTTTTTTTTTGGTTTTTCAATTTTTTATTTTTTTCTTTTTCTCTTTTTTTGATAATTCCTGATTTTTTAATTTTATTTTTCTGAATTTTTTCTTTTCGATTTTTTGACTCTTATATTTTTCAGATTTTTTTAACATTTTTTTGTTATAAAAAATCCCCAGAATTAGGGAAATGGAAATTTTTGGAATATTTCAACATCACTTTAAAATATCAGAATTGTTGATTTTCCTTATAAATTTTTATTTTTTCGTATTTTTATTATTTTAAAATAATTTATTAAATATGTAAAAAAAGTTAATTTTTAAAACAGCGTTGCCAAATCTACGAAAAAAATCCATTAAGCCATCCTTATAATTTTTAAAACCGCGAGCCAAATTTCAGAAAATTTCTTTTAAAATCTGAAGATTTTTAAAAGTGACACCAAAACGTCAAAAATAAAAATGCAATAACACAACTAAAAAAAAAATCAATATTATTTAATAAATTTTTATTTCCTGAAATACCCGTTTAGGATGTATGTTATAATGTCATCGGTATGAAATAAAACTTGTTTTCAATCTTGTCACTAATGTCAAAATTACGTAATCGAATAATAAATGGAAATCGGATTAAAATGAATAAAACATTTTCTTAATTAACATAACAATGTTAATCCAAGTTTATAACAAGTGCGTGTTTCTCTATTTTTTTTTTAATCTGGCGTAAAATGTGGGGGAATATTACGAGCAAATACCAAGGACGTTTGTGCCTAAAATCTAAAAGTTATTTTTAGTAGTATACGATCTGCTTTAGTTAAAATTTAAGGCAGCCCAGCCCATACACTATAATATTTAAAAGTAATATTGTTGCAAAAAATAACAAATATTTTTTTAATTGCTACTTTAATGAAATTTAAACTAGAATTTATATTTTATTATTTATTATTATTCTAAAAATGTTTGTAGAAATAAAAAAAAATTATAAGAATTATTTCTACGGGTGTAAAAAATTCTTATTTATTCCTAGTCAATGTCCTTGAAAAATAGCGCCAGCCGCGTTGTATTCCGGATCGACCGGAGTCTACGTCTTTACGTCGTGACGTCGTTTTTCCGGGGGGGCTAAAATCCGATCCGGAGCCGGACGAATCAAACGAAACGAACCCCACTTCCCTACTTCCCGGTCACTGTGTTGCTTCATATATTATGCCATGCGACGTTGCCGTGTGTCTTCAAAATACGGAAAAGTTTGGAAAATCTACATGCATATTTTGTTTCGCCCTCTAGCGGGGAAACTAGGGGGAATTTTTAAAAACGTTTAACACAAAAGTTATAGGAAATTTGATGTTCTATAACTTTGCACTAGATTATTTTGCACTAACGTGGATTGGTTGTCCTCAAAATCTGAAAAAGTCGGGAAAACCTATATTCACATTTTCTTTTGCCCTCTAGCGCGGAAACTATGGGGAACTATGGAAAACATTTAATAGAAAAGTTATAGAAAAATTGATGCTGTACAACTTTGTACTAGAAAATTTTGCACTAAAGTGCACTGCTTATCCTGAAAAACTGGAAACCGATGGGAAGAACTTTACGAACATTTTGTATCTCCCTCTAGCGGAGAAACTATGGGGGATTCTGGAAAACATTTAATAGAAAAATTATAAGGAATTTGATGCTATACAACTTTGTACCAAAACATTTTTCACTAAAATTCACTGCTTATCCTGAAAATCTGGAAAACGACGGGAAAACCTATATGAATATTTTGCATCGCTCTCTAGCGGGGAAACTATGGGGAATTCTGGAAAACGTTTAACACAGAAGTTGTAGGAAATTTTATGTTCTATAACTTTGCACTAGAGTATTTTGCACCAAAGTGCACAACTTATCTTGAAAATCTGGAAAACGTCGGGAAAACCTACATGGACATTTTGTATGGCACTTTAGCGGGGAAACTATGGGGAATTCTGGAAAAATGTTAATAGAAAATTTGTAGAGAATTTAATGCTGCACAACTTTGTTCAAGAACATTTTGCACTAAAGTACACTGCTTATCCTGATAATCTGGAAAACGACGGGAAAACCTACATGAACATTTTCTTTCGCCCTCTAGCGGGGAAACTATGGGGAATTCTGAAAAACGTTTAAAACAAAAGTTGTAGGAAATTTGATGTTTTATAAGTTTGCACTAAAATATTTTGCACCAAAGTGGATTATTTGTTCTCAAAATCTGAAAAAGTCGGGAAAACCTATATTCACCTATTTTTTCGGCTCTATAGCGGGGAAACTATGGGGAATTCTAGAAAACGGTTAATAGAAAAGTTATAGGGAATTTATTGCTGTACAACTTTGTACTAGAACATTTTGCACTAAAGTGCACTGCTTATCCTAAAAATCTGGAAAACGACGGAAAAATCTACATGAATATTTTGTATCGCCCTCTAGCGGGCAAACTATGGGGGATTCTGGAAAACGATTAAGAGAAAAGTTATGGGGAATTTGATGCTATACAACATTGTAGTAGAGCATTTTGTACTAAAGTGCACTGCTTCTCTTGAAAATCTGGAAAACGTCGGGAATAACTACATGAACATTTTGTTTCGCCCTCTAGCGGGGAAAGTTTGGGGAATTCTGGAAAACGTTTAACTCAAAAGTTGTAGGAAATTCGATGTTCCATAACTTTGCACTAAAATATTTTTCACTAAAGTGGATTATTTGTACTCAAAATCTGAAAAAGTCGGGAAAACTTATACTAACATTTTGTTTGGCCCTCTAGCGGTGAAATTATGGGGAATTCTGGAAAAAATGTAACAGAAAATTTGTAGAGAATTTAATGCTGTACAACTTTGTTCTAGAACATTTTGCACTAAAGTGCACTGTTTATCCTAAAAATCTGGAAAACGTCGGGAAAACCTACATGCACATTTTCTATGCGCCCTCTAGAGGTGAAACTATTGAAAATTTGAAAAAAAGTTTAATTCAGAAGTTGTAGATAATTTAATTATCTAAAATACCCATTTAATATGTTTTTTTCAGAAACGCAAAATTTTCCCGGAAAAATAGAAAAAATGCAAAAAAACCTCGTTAAATTTTCCTAATTTTTGATTAAATTAAAATATTTAGCGAAAAATCAAAATTTTTAGAAAAAACGAATTAGACAAAAAGTATCCATAATAAACAAAATATAAATAAACAAAAATAGAAATTTTATTGAAAATTACGGAAATATTAAATTTATTTTGAATAAAATTATTTTAACAAATTTTTTTTAATAAAATTAAAAAAAAATCAATATCAAGAGAAAACACATATTAAAATATTTTGTAAATTAAATAAAAAACAAGACTTTAATTAATTATTTTTAATTAAAAATTAATTTTTATTTTGAAATATTATCAGCATTTCGTATTTTTATTTACAAAGGAATATTTAAAATAATCTTTGGCAACATCGCATTAATACCCAACCGGCAAAACGCAACGGAGTTTGTCCCGCCATTAGTTCAACACAGCAGTTGTTTTTTGTCGCGTCTAGTAGTTGGCAACGGTGAAATTTATTCTATACAATCGATACTAGAAAATCAAATAAATTTTATATATCACAAAAAAGTTATTTATTTATTGTGTTGTTTGTGACAAGTGTTAATTTATTTATTAAATTAAATATAGTGTTATTTGTCTGTTTTTTTTTTAAAGGATATTTAATACAAATAAAGGTAGGTTAGGTTTACTTAAACTAAATGGACGAAACCGACGGGTTTTAAATTTTAAATTTTAAATTACGCGCCTACAAATTGATAATTTCCTGATGGAAGTTTATTTTTAAAAATGACAAAATGTTAATCAAATATTATGTCATAAGGTCATTTTTTTATCAATTTGTGTTAGACTAGTATTAAATTTAAATAAACATGTGTTTTAATTTTTTTGTACCGGACTAAATTTCGCGCATTCCCAGATGAGTCTTGTTCAGGTCAAGGTTGCCAATGTCACCTTTGTTATTAAAAAAATCGTTATTGCAATCTTCCACTAAATTATTAAAATTGTTTTTATTAGAAAATAGATCAATTTAAAAAACTTGACAATTGTTTAATAAAAGATACTTGGACACGATTTTACTATTAAAATAAAAATTATTCTTAGTTTAATGGTAATTAAATTTTTATATAATCCGTTGAGAATTATTAGAACTTGATAAATTATTTTTTTAATAATTTTAGTATAAATGTCAATTTTAGGATGGAATCTGTGTATCAATAAAATCTGTATTATTAATTTTTCTCAGAAAATTTCACTCTTATTAAAAGTTTATAAATCCAATAAACTTTATAAAACTGGAACATAGATTTTCAAAATATAGAGGATGATGTTAAAAATACGTAAAATATGATTATAAAATAACTCTTTTATTTGGACATCCTGTATTATTAATTTAACAAAAAATTTTATTTTTGATAAAAGTTTCTCAATCCAATAATCTTTATTAAATTGAAAAAACAGAGATCAAAAATATACAGGACGATGACAAGAATAACTAAATTATGATTATAAAATAAATCTTTAATTTGTATACCCTGTACTATTAATTTGACAGAAAATTTCACTCGTGATAAAAGTTTCTAAATCCAATAAAATTTATAAAACTGGAAAATAGATTTTCAAAAAATATACTGGATGATGAAAATAATAAGTAAATTATGATGATAAAATAAATCTTTAATTTGCACACCCTGTAGGTACTATTAATTTGACAGAAAATTTCACTCTTCATAAAAGTTTCTAAATCCAACGAACTTTATAAAACTGGGACATATATTTTCAAAATATACAGGATGATGTTAAAAATACGTAAATTATGATTATAAAATAACTCTTTAATTTGCACATCCTGTATTATTAATTTGACAGAGAATTTTACTATTATTTGACAAAAAATTTTATTTTTGATAAAAGTTTCTCAATCCAATAATCTTTATTAAATTGAAAATCAGATATCAGAAATATACAGGATGATGACAAGAATAAATAAATTATGATATAAAATAAATCTCTAATTTGCACACCCTGTATTATTAATGTGACAGAAAATTTCACTCCTGATAAAAGTTTCTAAATCCAATAAAATTTATAAAACTGGAAAATAGATTTTCAAAATATACTGGATGATGTTAAAAATACGTAAATTATGATTATAAAATAAATCTTTAATTTGCACACCCTGTACTATTAATTTGACAGAAAATTTCACTCTTGATAAAAGTTTCTAAATCCAATGAAATTTAT
The DNA here is from genome assembly GCA_963243735.1 of Neocrepidodera transversa. Classification (NCBI taxonomy): domain Eukaryota; kingdom Metazoa; phylum Arthropoda; class Insecta; order Coleoptera; family Chrysomelidae; genus Neocrepidodera; species Neocrepidodera transversa. The sequence continues at coordinate 4,233,912 of OY725353.1, forward strand.
AAAACTGGAACATAGATTTTCAAAATATACTGGATGATGTTAAAAATACGTAAAATATGATTATAAAATAACTATTTTATTTGCACACCCTGTATTATTAATTTGACAGAGAATTTTACTATTATTTGACAAAATTTTATTTTTGATAAAAGTTTCTCAATCCAATAATCTTTATTAAATTGAAAATCAGATATCAGAAATATACAGGATGATGACAAGAATAAATAAATTATGATATAAAATAAATCTTTAATTTGCACACCCTGTACTATTAATTTGACAGAAAATTTCACTCCTGATAAAACTTTCTAAATCCAATGAAATTTATAAAACTGGAACATAGATTTTCAAAATATACTGGATGATGTTAAAAATACGTAAAATATGATTATAAAATAACTATTTTATTTGCACACCCTGTATTATTAATTTGACAGAAAATTTCACTCCTGATAAAACTTTCTAAATCCAACGAACTTTATAAAACTCTGACATATATTTTCAAAATATACAGGATGATGTTAAAAATACGTAAAATATGATTATAAAATAACTCTTTAATTTGCACATCCTGTACTATTAATTTGACAGAAAATTTTACTCCTGATAAAAGTTTCTAAATCTAATAAAATTTATAAAAGTGGAAAATACATTTTCAAATAATATACTGGATGATGAAAATAATAAGTAAATTATGATTATAAAATAAATCTTTAATTTGCACACCCTGTACTATTAATTTGACAGAAAATTTCACTCTTCATAAAAGTTTCTAAATCCAACGAACTTTATAAAACTGGGACATATATTTTCAAAATATACAGGATGATGTTAAAAATACGTAAATTATGATTATAAAATAACTCTTTAATTTGCACATCCTGTATTATTAATTTGACAGAGAATTTTACTATTATTTGACAAAAAATTTTATTTTTGATAAAAGTTTCTCAATCCAATAATCTTTATTAAATTGAAAATCAGATATCAGAAATATACAGGATGATGACAAGAATAAATAAATTATGATATAAAATAAATCTCTAATTTGCACACCCTGTATTATTAATTTGACAGAAAATTTCACTCCTGATAAAAGTTTCTAAATCCAATAAAATTTATAAAACTGGAAAATAGATTTTCAAAATATACTGGATGATGTTAAAAATACGTAAATTATGATTATAAAATAAATCTTTAATTTGCACACCCTGTACTATTAATTTGACAGAAAATTTCACTCTTGATAAAAGTTTCTAAATCCAATGAAATTTATAAAACTGGAACATAGATTTTCAAAATATACTGGATGATGTTAAAAATACGTAAAATATGATTATAAAATAACTCTTTAATTTGCACATCCTGTATTATTAATTTGACAGAGAATTTTACTATTATTTGACAAAAAATTTTATTTTTGATAAAAGTTTCTCAATCCAATAATCTTTATTAAATTGAAAATCAGATATCAGAAATATACAGGATGATGACAAGAATAAATAAATTATGATATAAAATAAATCTTTAATTTGTACACCCTGTACTATTAATTTGACAGAAAATTTCACTCTTCATAAAAGTTTCTAAATCCAAAAAACTTTATAAAACTGGAAAATAGATTTTCAAAATTTACAGGGTGATGTTAAAAATACGTAAAATATGGTTATAAAATAAGTCTTTAATTTGCACACCCTGTACTATTAATTTAACAGAAAATTTCATCCGTAATAAAAGTTTATAAATCCAATAAACTGTATAAAAGTGGAAAATAAATTTTCAAAATATACTGGATGATGCCAATAATAAGTAAATTATGATTATAAAATAAATCTTTAATTTGTACACCCTGTACTATTAATTTAACAGAAAATTTCACTCTTGATAAAAGTTTCTAAATCGAATAAAATTTATAAAACTGAAAAATAGATTTTCAAAATATACTGGATGATGCCAATAATAAGTAAATTATGATTATAAAATAAATCTTTAATTTGTACACCCTGTACTATTAATTTAACAGAAAATTTCACTCTTGATAAAACTTTCTACATCTAATAGAATTTATAAAACTAGAAAATAGATATTCAAAATATTCTGGATGATGTCAAAAAGAAGTAAATTATGATTATAAAATAAATCTTTAATTTGTACACCCTGTACTATTAATTTGACAGAAAATTTCACTCTTGATAAAAGTTTCTAAATCCAATAAATTTTATAAAACTGGAAAAGAGATTTTCAAAATATACTGGATGATGCCAATAATAAGTAAATTATGATTATAAAATAAATCTTTAATTTGTACACCCTGTACTATTAATTTAACAGAAAATTTCATCCGTGATAAAAGTTTATAAATCCAATAAACTGTATAAAAGTGGAAAATAAATTTTCAAAATATACAGGTTGATGTTAAAAATAAGTAAATTATTATTATAAAATAAATCTTTAATTTGTACGTACTATTAATTTAACAGAAAATTTCACTCTTGATAAAAGTTTCTAAATCTAATAAAATGATTAAATTGAAAAAACACATATAAAAAATATACAGGATGGATGTCAAGAATAGGTAAATTAAGATTATAAAATTACCCTTTAATTTGCACACCCTATATTTCATAAAAAATTTCACTCGGTATAAAACTTTCTAAATCTAATAAGCTATATAAAAAATATGCTGGATAATGTCAAGAATAAAATTATAATTTGGGTTCTTAAAATTCTGCTCGAACTTTACAATTTTTTTTTCAGCCTGTGGGTAATTTTAATAAACTAGAATTCCTAGTTTTAATTTTTTTATAAATAAAAAGCTGTTTTGTCAACATGCTCGGTATCTATTACACCTGTAATTTTACTTTCTCTGCATTTTAGTGATAAACTCAAAAGGTGTACTTATGTTTTTATACATCACAGTCTGTCATTATAAAAGCGAGAGTACCTCTATTATAGCATTAGGTATTTTTTCTTAATCCTAATTGTAGAGATAAAATCGAAAGCGGATCTAAATTTATAAAAAAAATAAAATATTCGAATAAGCGGCTTTGATAAAAAAAAATCATAACAAAAGATCTAATTATTTTTGATGGGTTATTCTTATTCTGACAATAAAGTGTAGTACAATAGTAAACAAGTAGGTGCCTAATTCTTTTAAAAAGGTTAAAGAAACCTTTCACGTTTTTCGTTACCGGATAACAATAATTTGACACTTCCTTTGTGGGACTCTTTCAATAATTAAATAACAGTTCATTACGCCTAAAATCTAAATTGGAAAAAAATTAGAAGCTTACATTAGATGTTAGACAAATTTTATTTTATTTTTTTTTATATTGATAGTAAACAAGATTTGATGATTTGATTTCCCATAATTTTCTATAAATTACAAGTAAATACATCAAAATATCCAATATCGAGCTCAGTGCTCAAACAAATGTACTGATACAGCTCTTATTATCAACTTGTCAGAAAATTTCATTCTTCATAAAAGCTTTCTAAATTACCTAAACAACACCAATCTACATTAAGATATCTACTATTTTAAAAAATATAAAAAATTCGAGCTCAGTGCCTAAACAAATGTGATCCTATTATTAACTTGTCAGAAAATTTCATTCTTTATAAAAGTTTCTAAATCGCCTAAACCACACTAACTTACATCAAAATATCCAATATTTAAAAAAAATGTAAGCTACGAGCTCAGTGCTCACATAAATATGCTGATGCAGATTTTATTATCAACTTGTCAGAAAATTTCATTCTTTATAAAAGTTTCTAAATCGCCTAAACCACACTAACTTACATCAAAATCTCCAATATTTAAAAAAAATGTAATCTACGAGCTCAGTGCTCACATAAACATGCCGCTACAGTTCTCATTGTCATCTTTTAAGAAAATATTATTTTCTATAAAAGTTTCTTAATGATCTAAACCACACAAATCTATATCAAAATAACCAATATTTAAAAAAATGTAAGAGCTCCGAGCTCAGTGCTTAAAGAAATGTGCCCCTACAGCTCTTATTACTAAAATGCCAGAAAATTTCATTCTTTGTAAAAATGTCTAAATCGCCTAAACCACACTAACTTACATCAAAATATCCAATATTTAAAAAAAATGTAAGCTACGAGCTCAGTACTCACATAAATATGCCCCTACAGTTCTCATTATCAACTTGAAAGAAAATTTCATTCTTTATAAAAGTTTCTAAATGACCTAAACCACTTAAATTTGCATCAAAATATCCAATATTTAAAAAAATGTAAGAGCTTCGAGCTCAGTGCTTAAAGCTTATTACTAAAATGTCAGGAAATGTCATTCTTTATAAAAACTTCTAAATCGCCTAAACCACACTAACTTACATCAAAATTTAAAATATTAAAAAAAAACGTAAGCTGCGAGCTCAGTGCTCACATAAATATGCCTCTACAGTTCTCAGTATCAACTTGTAAGAAAATTTTTATTTTCTATAAAAGTTTCTTAATGATCTAAACCACACTAATCTGTATCAAAATATCCAATATTTAAAAAAATGTAAGAGCTCCGAGCTCAGTGCTCAAAGAAATGTGCCCCCACAGCTCTTATTACTAACTTGTCAGAAAATTTCATTCTTTATGAAAACTTCTAAATCGCCTAAACCACACTAACTTACATCAAAATTTCCAATATTAAAAAAAACGTAAGCTACGAGCTCAGTGCTCACATAAATATGCCTCTACAGTTCTCAGTATCAACTTGTAAGAAAATTTAATTTTTTATAAAAGTTTCTAAATGACACAAACCACTTAAACTTGCATTAAAATATCCAATATTTAAAAAAATGTAAGAGCTACGAGCTCAGTGCTCATATAAATATGCTGCTGCAGCTTTTATTATCAACTTCTCAGAAAATGTCATTCTTAATAAAAGTTTTTAAATGACATAAACTACACTAACATACATGAAAATATCCAATATTTAAAAAAATGTAAGAGCTACGAGCTCAGTGCTCACATAAATATGCTACTGCAGCTTTTATTATCAACTTCTCAGAAAATGTCATTCTTAATAAAAGTTTTTAAATATACATAAACTACACTAACCTACATAAAAATATCTAATATTTAATAATGTAAGAGTTACGAGCTCAGTGCTCACATAAATATGCTGCTGCAGCACTTATTATCAACCTGTCAAAAAATTTCATTTTACATAAAAGTTATTAGATGACATAACCTACAAGAAAATATCCAATATTTAAAAAAATGTAAGAGCTACGAGCTCAGTTCTAACATAAATATGCTGCTGCAGCTCTTATTATCAACTTGTCAGAAAATTTCATTCTTAATAAAAGTTTTTAGATGACATAAACTATACTAACCTGCATCAAAATATCCAATATTAAAAAAAATGTAAGCTACGAGCTCAGTGCTCAAAGAAATGTGCTCCTACAGCACTGATTATTAACTTGTCAGAAAATTTTATTCTTAATAAAAGTTTTTAAATGACATAAACTACACTAACATACATGAAAATATCCAATATTTAAAAAATGTAAGAGCTACGAGCTCAGTGCTCACATGAATATGCTGCTGCAGCTCTTATTATCAACTTGTCAGAAAATTTCATTCTTAATAAAAGTTTTTAAATGACATAAACTACACTAACATACATGAAAATATCCAATATTTAAAAAATGTAAGAGCTACGAGCTCAGTGCTCACATAAATATGCTGCTGCAGCACTTATTATCAACCTGTCAAAAAATTTCATTTTACATAAAAGTTATTAGATGACATAACCTACAAGAAAATATCCAATATTTAAAAAAATGTAAGAGCTACGAGCTCAGTTCTAACATAAATATGCTGCTGCAGCTCTTATTATCAACTTGTCAGAAAATTTCATTCTTAATAAAAGTTTTTAGATGACATAAACTATACTAACCTGCATCAAAATATCCAATATTAAAAAAAATGTAAGCTACGAGCTCAGTGCTCAAAGAAATGTGCTCCTACAGCACTGATTATTAACTTGTCAGGAAATTTTATTCTTAATAAAAGTTTTTAAATGACATAAACTACACTAATATACATGAAAATATCTAATATTTAAAAAATGTAAGAGCTACGAGCTCAGTGCTCACATGAATATGCTGCTGCAGCTCTTATTATCAACTTGTCAGAAAGTTTCATTCTTAATAAAAGTTTTTAAATGACATAAACTACACTAACATACATGAAAATATCCAATATTTAAAAAATGTAAGAGCTACGAGCTCAGTTCTAACATAAATATGCTGCTGCAGCTCTTATTATCAACTTGTCAGAAAATTTCATTCTTAATAAAAGTTTTTAGATGACATAAACTATACTAACCTGCATCAAAATATCCAATATTAAAAAAAATGTAAGCTACGAGCTCAGTGCTCAAAGAAATGTGCTCCTACAGCACTGATTATTAACTTGTCAGAAAATTTTATTCTTAATAAAAGTTTTTAAATGACATAAACTACACTAACATACATGAAAATATCCAATATTTAAAAAATGTAAGAGCTACGAGCTCAGTGCTCACATGAATATGCTGCTGCAGCTCTTATTATCAACTTGTCAGAAAGTTTCATTCTTAATAAAAGTTTTTAAATGACATAAACTACACTAACATACATGAAAATATCCAATATTTAAAAAATGTAAGAGCTACGAGCTCAGTGCTCACATAAATATGCTGCTGCAGCACTTATTATCAACCTGTCAAAAAATTTCATTTTACATAAAAGTTATTAGATGACATAACCTACAAGAAAATAGTTATAAATTTACCTCGACCACATTTCATAATTATTTAAATAAGTACAGGGTGTTTATATCATTTTACATAATTTCTTTTTTTTAAATTTATGACCATTAATAATAATTTATTAAATTTGTTATCAAGCAAATATCCAGCAATTAAATTTAATGAGACGATAACCAACCTTCCATAATCAGTTGAATGGGTCAATCAAGTTTAAAATCAATGTATTATTATTTTACAGTGTTGCAAAATGTCTCGAAATTTATTAAAACTAGTGAAAACTGAAAATTTTTCAGACACGATTTTTTTTGAAAAAAAAAATCCAAGCATTATTTTTAATATTAATCAATGAGATTTTGCATATTTTACATAAAAAAAAATTCTGAATAATAATAAAAAAAAAACAATCCACAGAAAATCCCACGCATTGCAGACAATTTGAATTTTATTGTTTCTATATAACGTATTCAAACCACGATCCGCATACCCAGATTTAGATTCGTTTTATATATATACCGTATGTTAATTTATAATTATACACAAGTCTACAATGTAATATTGAAACGTGCTGCTCATTATAATAATAATACCTAAGATTTGAATTAAATTTTATGGACCACATTCCGATACGGTACAATTATTTTTATCAATGGATTTACACCATTAACAATACTCCATTCAATATTGTTAAAAAAAAAAAAAACATAATTTATAGCATTTTACTTTCGTAAAAAAAATTGCACTTTCGGGTTACTATAATCTTATTGTAAAATCTAAAAATTCCAACATCTAAAAATATGTACTTTAATCCATCTCGTCGATTGTTTGTCAAGTCATTAACAAATTAAAACAAATTATTTTCAATTTATTAGCGAGTTTTTGTAGATCAAATGGATACGAAGCGAACGCTTATTCCATCTCTAAGTAATTCGGTCACATTCTAATTAAATATTATTAGTCCAGTTCGAAGATTATTAAATTCCATACACTGTATATATATATTTATTTATTATAATGTTACCCAGACCCGGTGTTAATCTACCTATTTATTCTCATTAAATATGTACATTCTAATTTAGACCCTAAAAATAGAGTTAACTTTTTTTAATATTAAATTATTATTACTATAACCTTGGCCTATTATTAATAATTTAGATTGTTAATGTTATTGTTTATACGAAACAATATTTGTTACCATTTCGAATAACACAAATATTACGTAAGCCACAAATTTACAATCTAATTAACTACTATATTATGTTACACAAAATATTTAATCTACTTGGGAAAAAAATTGTATCTTATATTAAAGAGAATATAAAAAAAATTAGTAATTTCGATTGTTGAACTGAAAGTTGATTTTCAGGTATTTTAATAATGATAAATTGTTGAACGATGCATATTAATAAAATAAAAAAATCATTTGTACGGTTATTTTTGAAATTTTTGATATTTCTGAAATTTTTGAAATTTTGAAAATCAATTAAATTTTTAAAGTGGTACAAATGCATTTTAGGGTGAATCCGTGAACCAATAAAATTGTTGGTGTATGTGGTAGTGTATGTTTACGCAAAGTATAGTTATAATAATAATAACAGCTCTATTGACCCTATGTGTATTATATCATCAAAATTGGTTTCCTGGACATCTGGACACCATAACGAACAAATTTAAGTTTTCAAAAATACAAATTGATACAAACGACAACCAAACAAACAAAAAAGAATCTGCCCATAACTATAAATCTTGACAAATAATTCATAATCTTCGACCAAAAAACCCCCACAGACCAATTTTAAATGAAATCTGTCCATAATTATAAATCTCGTCCGCCATCTTGGAGTCGCCATCTTGATTTTATTAATTTTGACAAAGAATTCATAATCTCCGACCCCAAAAATCCCTATATACCAATTTTGAATGGAATCTATCAATAATCATAAATCTCGTCCACCATCTTGGAGTCGCCATCTTGATTTCATTGATTTTGACAAAGAATTCATAATTTCCGACTCCAAAAATCCCCACATACCAGATTGGAATGGAATGTATTAATAATCATAAATCTCGTCTACCATCTTGGAGTCGCCATCTTGATTTTATTAATTTTGACAAAGAATTCATAATCTCCGAACCCCAAAAATCCCCACATACCAATTTTGAATTGAATCTATCAATAATCATAAATCTCGTCCGCCATCTTTGAGTCGCCGCGCCATCTTGAATTTATTAATTTTGGCAAAAAGTTCAAAATCTCCGACCCCAAAAATCCCCACATACCAATTTTGAATTGAATCTATCAATAATCATAAATCTCGTCCGCCATCTTTGAGTCGCCGCGCCATCTTGAATTTATTAATTTTGGCAAAAAGTTCAAAATCTCCGACCCCAAAAATCCCCACATACCAATTTTGAATTGAATCTATCAATAATCATAAATCTCGTCCGCCATCTTTGAGTCGCCGCGCCATCTTGAATTTATTAATTTTGGCAAAAAGTTCAAAATCTTCGACCCCAAAAACCCCCACATACCAATTTTGAATGGAATCTATTAATAATTATAAATCTCGTCGGCCATCTTGGGAGTCGCCATCTTGATTTTATTGATTTTGACAAAAAGTTCAAAATCTTCGACCCCAAAAACCCCCACATACCAATTTTGAATGGAATCTATTAATAATTATAAATCTCGTCGGTCATCTTGGGAGTCGCCATCTTGATTTTATTGATTTTGACAAAAAGTTCAAAATCTTCGACCCCAAGAACCCCTACATACCAATTTTGAATGGAATCTATCAATAATCATAAATCTCGTCCGCCATCTTGGAGTCGCCATCCTGATGTTATTGATTTTGATCAAGAATTGAGTCGCCGCGCCATCTTGAATTTATTAATTTTGACAAAAAGTTCAAAATCTTGGACCCCAAAAATTCCCACATACCAATTTTGAATGGAATCTGTCCATAATTATAAATCTCGTCGCCATCTTGGGAGAAAATCAGAGAAAAAATTGAGAAAATTTGGTAAAAACTGGGAAAAATGAAAGAAAATGGTGAAAGTGAAAATAATTTAAAATAATGGGAATAATTTGGAAACGAAAAATCCCTAAAAAAGATCGTAAAAATTAACAAGAAAAATTGAAAAAAAAAATTAGAAAATTAAAATAATTCAAAAAAATCGGAAATTTTTTGGAAAAATTAGAGAAACTCCGAAAACAAACAAATATGAGAAAATCAGAAAAAATTAGAAAAAACACGAAAAAATCTGAAAACTGGAAAAAATCGGAAAAAACCAAATTTTCATTTATTTTTGTTTATTTTCATTTATTTTTGTTTATTTTCATTTATTTTCATTTATTTTCATTTATTTTCATTTATTTTCATTTATTTTCATTTATTTTCATTTATTTTCATTTATTTTCATTTATTTTCATTTATTTTCATTTATTTTCATTTATTTTCATTTATTTTCATTTATTTTCATTTATTTTCATTTATTTTCATTTATTTTCATTTATTTTCATTTATTTTCATTTATTTTCATTTATTTTCATTTATTTTCATTTATTTTCATTTATTTTCATTTATTTTCATTTATTTTCATTTATTTTCATTTATTTTCATTTATTTTCATTTATTTTCATTTATTTTCATTTATTTTTGTTTATTTTCATTTATTTTCATTTATTTTCATTTATTTTCATTTATTTTCATTTATTTTCATTTATTTTCATTTATTTTCATTTATTTTCATTTATTTTCATTTATTTTCATTTATTTTCATTTATTTTCATTTATTTTCATTTATTTTCATTTATTTTCATTTATCATATGTAAAAATCGGATAAAATTTTAAAAATTTGAAAAAACTGAAAATTAATAGACAAATATGAGAAAATTAGAAGAAAAAAACCGAAAATTTGGAAAAAATAAAAAAAACGAAAAATCCGTACAAATTTGACGAAAGTGGAAAAATCTGTAAAAATTTGACAAAACAGAAAAATCTTAGAGAAAACCGAAAATCATCGGACAAATATGAAAAAATTGGAAAAATTTGTAAAAATCGGAAAAAAATGTAAAAATCGGATAAAATTGGAAAACTTTTTGAAAAAAAAAACGAAAATCAGATAAAATAATTAAAAACGGAAAAATTTGGAAAAAATAAAAACTGAAAAAATCTGAAAAATCCGTAAAAATTTTACAAAAGAGGAAAAATCTGTAAAAATTGGATAAAATTAGAATAATTTTTGAAAATAAAACGAAAACCGGTTAAAAATAGAAAAAAACGGAAAAATTTGTAAAAAATAAAAAAAACTGAAAAAATCTGTAAAAAGTTGACAAATCTGAAAAATTTTAGAGAAAAGCGAAAATCATCGGACAAATATGAAAAAAATCGGAAAACTTTGTAAAAATCGGATAAAATTAGAAAAACTTGAAAAAACTAAAAATCATCGGACAAATACAAAAAAATCAGAAAAAAAAAACGGAAAAAATTTGTAAAAATCTGAAAAAAATTTAGAAAAAAAAAACCGAAAATCATTGGATACATATAGAAAAAAAAACACGGAACAAATATGGAAAAATCAGAAAATTGGAAAAATGAATAAAGCAGTCATATTTACTTGTCTGATAATTTTAGACTTCTAAACCCTAAAATATAGATTTCTGTCTGTCTGTCCGTTTGTCTGCCTGTCCGCATTTATAACTCAAAAACGAATAAAGATAAGAGACAAACAGTCAACGGTAATAAACTCAGCATATCTCGAATAGCTCCAAAATAGATTTCCAGATTTTTATGACTTCCGGTTTCAAAACTGGTTTTACAAACCAGAACCGGAAGTGATACTACCGCTTTCAAAAATAGAATTCCGATGTGAAATTTAACACCGAATCGATATTTGAAAACATATTTGAGATATATTTTATGGTTCATGAGATAATCGCATTTTTGTGCATTGTAACGCGCAGGCGCTTTTGACTTGTTTTCCGAATGTGTGAACTATTAAAATAAAAAAAAAATGTCTGTAGCTCTTTTCCCGTCCTAAATTTTTAACATTACGTAAGACCGAATAAAATGTGTCATGTTGATATTAAATAATAACGATATTTTAATACAGAGTGTATAAAAAAAATTGTGTATATCAAATCACCTTATACTAAGTTACGTTAATAGTTAGCGGCCGTTTGACAAGTCTTGTCTTATACAACTTTTTCTTCCTGATATTTATAGAAACTAGGTATATATGAGAACAAGAATTATTGTTAAGTATTACTGGTTTTCAACTACTCGGCGTGTAACCGTTTGTATATTTTTTTTTCTACTTCCAACAAGTACAACAAACCGGATAAATTAAAAATTAAATCTACAAACGTTTTTATTATTTACCAGTTTTTTTTTTTATAATTTAAATTATTATTAATTCATTCAAAAAATTCTGTTACGAAAAGTTTGTGCTTATTAAGACAAAATAGTTATAGTTTTAATTTGTGTAAATATGTCGGATTGTTTTTGTTTGTTAAATAAATATTATTGAAAATAGAATAAATTAAAAAAATAAAATTTCTTCAAAGAAATATTCCAGGAAGTCTTTTTATACTATTTCAAGTTTATATAAAGGAATGTCAACACTTTCAACGATAATGTACTAGTAGATAGAATGAAAAACAGATTTTTTTTTACTCTTCTGAATCAATTAAGTGTAGATTAATCCTATATTTATTATTCAATAATATTATCAACTTTTATTAATGACTCCTTGTCATAAAAGTATACAAAAAATTCGATTATCTTTATTCAGCTTTTGTTCCTACAACAGAATAAACGATGACGTTGGTGCCTACTCCTGACAAAAAAAGAAAAAGCCAATAAAGGACATCGCACTTTTCTTTTGTGTATCCTAAATACAAATTTTTCTTACCCCCAGGGTAAGATTTCGTTTAGTATTTTTTGGGCCATGAATTATTTTTTTGTGGTGTAGTATAGGTATAATTTAGGTGATTTAGAAGCTTTTATGAACAATGAAATTTTTTGACAAATTCATAACAAGAGCTGCAGAAAGGAAAATACAAAATTGTCTTGACCCCAGGGTAAGATTTCGTTTAGTATTTTTTGGACCATGAAATATTTTAATGTGGTATAGTATAATTTAGGTGATTTAGAAGCTTTTATGAACAATGAAATTTTTTGACAAATTCATAACAAGAGCTGCAGAAAGGAAAATACAAAATTGTCTTAACCCCAGGGTAAGATTTCGTTTAGTATTTTTTGGACCATGAATTATTTTATTGTGGTATAGTATAGGTATAGTATAGGTGGTTTAGAAGCTTTTATGAACAATGAAATTTTTTGACAAATTCATAACAAGAGCTGCAGAAAGTAAAATACAAAATTGTCTTGACCCCAGGGTAAGATTTCGTTTAGTATTTTTTGGGCCAAGAATTATTTTATTGTGGTATAGTATAGGTATAGTATAGGTGGTTTAGAAGCTTTTATGAACAATGAATTTTTTTGACAAATTAATAATAAGAGCTGCAGAAAGGAAAATACAAATTTTTCTTACCCCCAGGGTAAGATTTCGTTTAGTATTTTTTGGGCCATGAATTATTTTATTGTGGTATAGTATAATTTAGGTGATTTAGAAGCTTTTATGAACAAAGAAATTTTTTGACAAATTGATAATAAGAGCTGCAGAAAGGCAAATACACATGCTTTTTACCCCCAGGGTAAGATTTCGTTTAGTATTTGTTGGGCCATGGATTATTTTAATATGGTATAGTATAGGTCTAGTATAAGTGATTTAGAAGCTTTTATGAAGAATGAAATTTTTTGACAAATTGATAATAAGAGCTACAGAAAGGAAAATACAAATTTTTCTTACCCCAGGGTAAGATTTAGTTTAGTATTTTTTGGGCCATGAATTATTTTATTGTGGTATAGTATAATTTAGGTGATTTAGAAGCTTTTATGAACAATGAAATTTTTTGACAAATTCATAACAAGAGCTGCAGAAAGGAAAATACAAAATTGTCTTAACCCCAGGGTAAGATTTCGTTTAGTATTTTTTGGACCATGAAATATTTTAATGTGGTATAGTATAGTTTAGCTGATTTAGAAGCTTTTATGAAGAATGAACTTTTCTGACAAATTGATAATAAGAGCAGTAGAAAGGAAAATACAAAATTGTCTTGACCCCAGGGTAAGATTTCGATTAGAATTTTTTGGGCCATGAAATATTTTAATGTGGTGTAGTATAGTTTAGGTGATTTAGAAGCTTTTATGAAGAATAAACTTTTCTGACAAATTGATAATAAGAGATGTAAAAAGGAAAATACACAATTGTCTTGACCCCAGAGTAAGATTTCGATTAGAATTTTTTGGACCATAAAATATTTTAATGTGGTATAGTATAGTTTAGCTGATTTAGAAGCTTTTATGAAGAATTAACTTTTCTGACAAATTGATAATAAGAGCAGTAGAAAGGAAAATACAAAATTGTCTTAACCCCAGGGTAAGATTTCGTTTAGTATTTTTTGGACCATGAAATATTTTAATGTGGTATAGTATAGTTTAGCTGATTTAGAAGCTTTTATGAAGAATGAACTTTTCTGACAAATTGATAATAAGAGCAGTAGAAAGGAAAATACAAAATTGTCTTGACCCCAGGGTAAGATTTCGATTAGAATTTTTTGGACCATAAAATATTTTAATGTGGTATAGTATAGTTTAGCTGATTTAGAAGCTTTTATGAAGAATGAACTTTTCTGACAAATTGATAATAAGAGCAGTAGAAAGGAAAATACAAAATTGTCTTGACCCCAGGGTAAGATTTCGTTTAGTATTTTTTTAGGACCATGAAATATTTTAATGTGGTATAGAATAATTTAGGTGATTTAGAAGCTTTTATGAAGAATGAACTTTTCTGACAAATTTATAATAAGAGCTGTAAAAAGAAAAATACAAATTTTTCTTGACCCCAGAGTAAGATTTCGTTTAGTATTTTTTGGACCATAAAATATTTTAATGTGGTATAGTATAGTTTAGCTGATTTAGAAGCTTTTATGAAGAATAAACTTTTCTGACAAATTCATAATAAGAGATGTAAAAAGGAAAATACAAATTTTTCTTGACCCCATTATAATAAGGTTATGATTTAGGGGGATTAGGTCAGTTGTTAAAGGGGAAGAAGAGAGTAAGAGAAATATAGTTAGAGATAAATCATATAAAAATTAGACGCGCAAGTTCGTTTTAATGAAGCATACGAATGTAGTCGTACAGAGTGGCAATGTTAAAGATGGAAAATTGCCAATATTTTCAATTAATTCTCAACTTCTTTAACAGTTACTCTTTTAAAATTGAAGTAAACAATGTACAGGGTGTTTCAATAATATTTTTATTATATAAAACAATATATTTTTTATCTAATGTTTTTTTTTTCGTTTAAATCAAACTAATAATAAAAAAGTAAAAGCAAGTACCCTTTTGTCATTGGTACTGCGCATGATTTATCATTTATTGGTATATCTAATTTTTTATAGAAAATGTTATTAAAATTAAATGAGTCCTCTTAAAACAAATGATCTAGATAAATTTCAGTGTATTTTACAGTTATTTAATGCTAAGAAAGTTGTGAAAATTGTAGGTTGTTGCATCATTTATAAAAAGAGGTATTCTGACCTGTCTTCGTATCTCGATGACGATGATAGGCCTTTGTTACTTTTTTTTTAACCGGAGTCTTCATTCCGATCAAGGTCAATTTGGTCCGATATTCTCTGTTACTAGATTTTTTTTACACGGTTCTAAATTATTTCAAAAAAAAAAAATCTCTAAAAGAAAGTTTTAATTCCCGCGACCTTATCAAAAGATTAACAATCCAATCCACGGAACTTTTCTTTGATTTATTAAATTCTCTATAAATCCTCGTCACGATTACCCGGATTGTATTACGACAGAATAACTAATAACCTGATAATCATCTTTAAAATGGAATTATTGTAAGTTATATATTATAAAAGGTATGTCGATGGTCGTACCACGTGGTAAACTGATCTAGATGACCTAATCTTTTATTATTAAGAGGTTTATTGAACGCAGAAATAATATAATAATCGTATTAGATATAGTCAATGTGTAAGAGCCAGAGAATGCTGTGATAATGTCATTATTAAATTCAACGTGATCGATAAGGATTTTGGTTTTTAGAATAATGTTATTGTATTTAGAGTAAATAGGATGAGGTGAAAAACGAAATTTTAATAAAGATTTTAGTAAGCGCGTGATTTTTAGTATAATTTTATAGTATTTAGAGTAAATAAGATAGGATGAAAATCGCAGTTTCAATAATTTTTTGAATTTTTTTTTAATTTTGTCAAAATTCTTGAAATTTCTCATTAAATTTTTAATCGCAAATCTAAGAATTTTCTATTTTTCATTTTATTAGAATTGTTCATCAAAATTCATAAAATTTTTGATTAGTTTTTTTTTCCAAATTTTAAGAACACAAAATGCATTTTAGTACAAAGTTGTAGAGCATTAAATTCCTTACAACTTTTGTCTCAAACTTTTTCCAGAATTCCCAATAGTTTCGCCACTAGAGGATGCGAAAAAATGTGCCTGTAGGTTTTCCGACTTTTTCCTGATTTGAGGAAAAACAATGCCGTTTAGTGCAGAATTTTCTGGTACAAAGTTGTAGAGCATAAAGTTTTAAACATCTTTTGTATTAAATTTTTTCCGAATTCCTAATAGTTTTGTCGCTGGGGGCGCGAAAAAATGTGCATGTGTATTTTTGAAATTTTTGATCAAATTTCTCAAAATTTTTGACTAAAGTTCTTCAAATTTTTTATCAAAATTCGTCAAATTTTTGAACAATAATTGCTACTCAATTAATCAATCACTAAATAATTAATTAATTCAAGTATTTAATTAATTTAAATTTGGATAAAATTATTGAATTTAACAAAAAAAAATGAATAAAAACATGTTCTCTCGTTCTTACACATTAATTATATTATAGAATGCGATTAATATATTACTTATTAAATATCTTGAGAGTCAAGAATTTTATTAAAAAAAAATAACTTAATCACTAAATTTAGGGAAATGTCAAATGTAGATTTGGCCATATGCCATATGTGCTCATCATAACCTCACATTAATACTTAAATTTCGGCTCCGTGGGACTTGCGAACATGGACTTTGCAAACAAAACCTTTTTCATGGACTTTGCAAACAAAACCTTTTTCATGGACTTTGCGAACACGCATACCTGGAATTAATCTAAGCGCTGACCATCGGTGGGCTTTGCGAACACGTTTAAGATTAGAACTATAAAACTATTAATATACGATATTATGAAATTATTATTGAAAAAGATTAAAATATTTGAATAATATAGTTTTTTGTTAAAGTGGAACTATAAAGTTATTTTTTTTTAATAAATACTTACAAATTCTTGAGTTATTTTATCAATTATAACACGTTTTTAAAAACTGAATAAAATGTTTTCTATTTATTCTCCTGTACAGTTATTTGACGAATAAAATATTAAATAATAATGCAATTTAATGATAAAAGACTACAAAACTTATTACCTGCAGTGTTCGCAAACCCCACGGTCCCTTTAACTGACCGAGGGTAAGCCAGGTATATGTTCGCAAATCCCATGGTTCGTAAAACCCACCTAAATTTCAATAGACATAGATCAGGTGACGTCACGTGACAGCTGTCAAACAGCCTACTGGATAAACAATTTTATAAGCAACAGAAATAAATTTGAATTTTAAGGTAATTATTGGGTTTTACCTGAACTGAAGGTAATGAAGATATTTTGGCCTATTAAGTGTGAGAATATGCTTGTACGATTTCATTATTCAATCTACTTTAAAGGAAATTGTATTTATTCTGAAAATAATAGATAGTCACGCCATCTACCGTATGGTTGATGGGTACCAACCGGGCAAACCGTTTATCAGATTACAAACGGGTCTATCCAAGTACAACTTGGTTGCCGGCAGATGGTGGGACCCATCAGCCATCATAATGCCTAGGGGCAGACAGAGTGCGTTTTTGAAACCATTCCGACAAAGTGCCAGTGAAGATTGAAACATGTATGGCAATGGTCGGAGTGCATGAATCCACAATTTACGTCTTTTTCACCAAGAAGTTTCATATTTTCCTACCGCTTCTACTTCCACATTTCAAAATCGCACAAACTTGAGGCATTATCGAGAAAATTTATATTAAAATGTGTTTTTTAGTCTCAGATATGCAAAATCATTTGTTTGTCCAGCAGGCTAAATTGAGAACTGTCATCAGTGCCATTCTACAGTCATATGTCAGCTGTCACTTTAATACGCGTGGAAATATGTTAGGTTAGGTTATACATTGTATGTAAAATATGCTTTTTAGATGAGATGGTAAACGTATAAATGATTGTATCATGTTAACAGTTATATCAATATCATTAAACAGTTACAATAATGAAATGGTTTAGTTATCTCAAACATTAACTCTTGTGACCCTTTTACTCGAAGAGGTATATACGATTTAAATAAGTTCCGTAATATCTTATAGGCATAAAATGTCGTTAATAAAGAATATTTTTACGTTTTATATAAATGTCCATTAGGTATATATATATAGATTTAGATGTTCAGGATGCGATATAGAAGAAGTCAATTATTTTATATCATTAGCAAATAATAAGTAGTTAGAGTAGCGTAACCAAGCCGAACAGTACCTCGTTATACGAGAGGTTATCGATATTTTATTACCACAGTCATAAATAATTATTTAATATCAAAATTTAATTTTTTTTAAATTAAAAAGATGAAGACACACTCATAGTTACGCCATTTGAAAGATCAAAGATTCGAATTTTTTGAGAGTCATACAGGTTTAAACTTATACGATTTTGATTTTAGAAACATCTTCTTGATATTTTGCTTCGCGTTAGAAATATGGAAAACATTATTCTAAAACAGTTGTTCAGAATACTATTTTAACCCCATATACCAAGTTTTATCACAAAGATTGCAAAATTGAAAAAAACGGTGTAATGCTAAATACGGCTGCAAAAAAGTTGGATTGTTTTGTTCATCCAATGTTGAATCGCCATTAGAAGAAGATTCTTACGATACCAGCGAGGAGACATCTGATACATAACTCTTACAACAATTTATTTGTACCCAGTAAGAAGAAGAAGATCAAGAAGAAGAAGACAGTACACTTGACGTTACATCAGACGAATAATTTTATCAAATTATAATATACACCGCTTTCAATTATTTTCACGTTAAAAAAAACGCGCCAAGTGCACTACCTCACAGATGGCGTGGTACAGAGTGCATATTATGAAGAACGAAACTTTTTCAACATTTTGAATCGCTATATCTCAGAAATTTTGATTCTAAGGGAAAAAAGTAGAAAGACAATTTTTATAGATAATTGCATGATCTACAATTTATGTTTGATCTATTTTTCTGATTATTTCCCGCATCTGTCAAAATTTATTCGCTGATAAACTCACATTCGTACCTTTTCGAATAAACTACATCGTCCTCCTTAACAGCTCCTAAAATATAGGCAACACATCATACATGCACCGCTTATTGTACGGGTCGGCATTACGGAAATCAAGCATACGCTAAATGTCAAATTTAAATTTAAAATCTGACAGGTTATTTTTAGTCATACTGTAAAAAAATGGATAGATTTGGAAATGACAATATCAATAATTTAATAAATAATTCAGTACCAGCAAACATTGTGCGCACTAAAAAATCTCTGTGGACACAATTTAAAGAATTTGAACTATTTGAGAAATAATCTGATCAAATATAACTCGACCATTGTTTATGCGCGAATAATTTTTTTTCGATTTTTCGTTAAATAGTTTTATTTTAGAAAATTCAACTCGTTAAATTCTCGGGTTTTATTCAGAACAATCAATCTCCGAAAAAAACCGTTTTTGCGAACTTTGACCATGAATAATTTTTTTTAGCAGATGTGGAAATGTAGGGGACTTATTAGCTATGTTCACGGGTCCGATTCTGAACCAATTCCGAACTAATTCATAACTGACTTAGAGCGCATGCTTAGTTATGAACTGATTCTGGATTTTATTTTACCGCGAATGATTTCGGAACCAACGAAAACGTCGAATTATCGAATGCCAGATGACAGACGATATTGTCTTTTCTTATTTGTATTTTTAATTTTTATAACATAAAATTTAACCTAAATATGTATAACTTGCTATCATATATTAGATTATTAAAACAGAGTGCTGTTTGCTACAACCTACAGTACCCTACACCACACAACACAAAACAAAAACCAAAAATCAATAAACAAAAACAGTTGACAACTGCGATTAAGATTTAAGATCGATATTGCACACGAGCAGTCGAACCGAACTTTCAGTACTAACAAAAATTGAACGAACGCTAGTATCGATTCTGAATCAGTTCGAAGTGATCCGCGAACAGGGAACTCAGAATTTTTTAACCGCTTGTTAGACTATGCATCCGAATAGTCCTTAAACTGATTCGGAATTGCACCCACGAACAAAGCTATTGTAACCTTGAATGTCCAACTTGACCAGACTACAACTAACCTTCGGTCTATTCGAATACATTTTTCGATTCATTTACGATTTTGTTTAGCTACTCGTCAAAGTTCCGGGATTCTGATTTCTTCACAGGCTTGCCTTATTCTGGCTGGCACAAAGTTCTATTCGATCTAGTCCTTGTTTCCATATTTTCTTTTTCACCATTCTCCAAAAATAAAAATCAAGTAGTGTAACATCGAAAGACCTTGGAGGACGCAGTTCAAAAGGACTGTTTATTCCTATTCAGTGCATAGGAGAATTTTGGTTCAACCATTGACAAACAAGCCTTGAATTGTGGATGCAAATACATGTCCTGTCGCATATTAAGAGGAAGATTTTTAATTGCATCCAAAATCAGACATTGACTTTCTAGGAATATTGGTCTTTACAATGTATAACCCAGTGAGGATTATCTATGGCCCAGTATGAGACGATACAATCACATTAGTGGTGAATGTAGCCTCTCTGTATCTGTTAGGTGGGAAGGGTGGGTTGTTCCACAAGTGAGGTGTCCCATAACACTTAGAACTCATTATGCCCATTGTGCATCCTCCTTAGTAAGTAAAGACTTAGCTCGTCAGCCAGCCTACATTTTTTATGTAGTTGACAACGTCGCCAAGAGGTGCCTCTCTTATGTTGGACGGTGTTAGCCAATAACACAGTTTTCCTAATTGACGAGATGGGCAGTGCCCAGAGGATATTCTCGATTGTGTCGTCTTCTTGTTCACACCCTCTGCAGAATGCCGTGTCTGACAGCCCCATGTTGTTGAAGTATTTTCGTACTGGACAATGACCAGTCAGAATACCTGTTAAAAGGCGCATATTCAGCCTAGTCATGGATAAATATATGTTTTATTGAAATTTACAAGGGAGTGATCCTTAATTAGGTTCGTCACGACCGATGTCCTTTGTCCAATGAAGGAGCCAGTTTTTGGTTGGCCAATGAGTCATTACCTTTTGATGTGGCATGGCCTTTGATCCATTTTAAAGTGACCACATTGTTGATGGGTGCTTCGACCAATGCTTGGTGACATTCTAGTACTAACCCTGAGCAAATTCGTGTCCTGTCCAGGGTAAGTAGCGTTTGTCTGCTATCTGTATAGATAAGAATATTTCTACAAGTGATGTTATTTCTGCTGATTTATTTTGCTGCTATTGGGATGCCAGTGAGCTCCGTTTAAGCTACGCTGGCACTTTTTCCCATAGCCCATTTTATGTTTAGGAGTACCCTGAAAATTGTTTTGTTTTGGATCCATCGGTGTAAATATGAATCATACCTGCCACACCTGGCTCTTCTGTATATTTTGTGATAATTTTGTAGGGCCTGTGTTCGCTTGTAGCAGTGGAAGCGTGTCAAGTGCCTCCCGCCAGTAGTCGTCAACGCGACCTCCCTGATATAAATATCAAGAGAGGTGAGACCTCCATAGCTTTCGTTGGTGTTGGATGACAGACTAAGTTATTCACTTCCAATAACTTCCCTAGTTAATAAGATTTGCTTCATGTCTAGCTTTCTGTCTGTTAACATGCGCAGTTTACTTCAAATTTGGTCAGTACACACCTTAAATCAATATCTACCTTGGGATTGAATTTTGGCCTCGTGGGTCAAAATGAACTAGAGGTAGGATATCTCAAGGTCACGTATATTTTAAATAACTAAATTAACAGATGTCGTTATTCCCAACAACAACAATGTTATGGGTAAACATCATGAAAAGAAAATTAGCAATGGAAATCCAATAGATGTGGCAAGCAACAAAGTGGTCGTACCAATAATTGTCTCGTCTACTGGACTTATACCTAAGACATTCCACGGTAATCACAGTAAAATGTGGCCGCTAAGGCATTCGTCGATACCATAGCGACTCCTGGAGTGTTAATTTTTCACTGACGCTGCCCGGTGCAAGTTACCTTCACACTATAAATGAAAGGTAACACGTTACCTGGAGTAAGGAGCCAAAAGACCGCGTGGCTAGGCAGGGTATTACAAATTTGGCGCCCTAGCAGGGACCGTTTTTATGCTGTACCAAGACCGACCATTGCTAACAGAGGCCGAAATCCGTTGAAAACCACCGACCTATCATTTTGTAAAAGGATACCGAGTGACCCCTCGTTTAATAGGTTTACGAGGTCGTAGAATCGATCGGCAATATCCGTTAACGGATACGAGAAGCCGTTCTCAAGAAACAGGGGTCTAAGCTGTAATTTCGATCTCAAGCGAAAAATGACGATGAATTCCGACCGATACCGACGCCGACAGACTTCGGAATGCGTACAATTACCCCCGCCTAATTACTAATAAAGACACCGTTTCCGTCGGTTTTGATTGGTTTGTGGGAAAACTCGACCGAGTAATAAATGATAGTAAATGGTGGTGGTGGTCAGATTAGAACTAGGCAAACGGCAGTGTATTATCAGAAATGTGACTTATAATAAATACTAAAACGAAAATCATGCGCAATAGCAATGACAAAAGGGTATTAGCGGTTAACTTATGTGTACATAATCACATGATTGGGTGATAGTTACTCTGTATATTTTACGTATGTAAACTAGAATAGGCTTGTGCTCGAGGAAGGGGCGACTTACTGAGGATTGGTGGTGCCATTTGTCTATAGTAGGAAAACCTCACCACCATCATATGTACGGTGATACAGGGAGATTGAAAATCTATGATCATTAAACATTGATTAATGATCTGTATACCTAAATACTATCTTTGTTTATTGCTAAAATTCTAATATGAATAAATAGATAGAAATAGCCAAAAGAAAGTTAAGGATACATTATTATTAAAGTTCGTTGAATATTTTTAAACATAAATTTGTCTAGATATAAACAATGACTAACGAAACGGCACGCTACTGATTTAGTGGCACTCTTGGTACGTCTCACCTCATCTTGCCTTTCCCCGCAAGAACCAAACAAAATATATAGAATAGTGCGTCTAGCGAAACTTTAAGAAGAAATTATGACGTATTTAATCAAAAATTATAATAATAATAATAATTTGAAATTAATTAAAAATTTTTGATATTGCCCTCGTATACGTACGTTCATTATGTTGTAACTTTCGTTATTACGAACACTTGTGTAAATATACAGTTATGTTACAATCATTAAAAGTAGTTTATTTTTATGTAAAATAAAATTTAATTATTTTCTTCAAATTGCTTAAATTAATTGAATTTTTTAGTGATCTGTTTAAAAGAAAAATCAATTGATAGGTACGACGCTGCGTTGACCTTGCCCGTGAACCTTTACACGTTCATTGTGGGAAAATAAGCACAACCATATACTTCGTATACAACCAATTACCTACCAATTATGGTGAAAATTAATTAAATCCAAAGTTTCAAATCGGCATCGGTAAACTGATAAGGAAATATGTATTTTGTCGCGAATTAACTGTCTAACCTATAAAATTAATAGTAATTACGGAAATTTAATGAAAAATGCAGTTTAGAGCGCAATTTTTGGTAGTTTAAAAATTTAAAAAAATTCAGGCGTCACTTATTTTAACGAATTTATTCAATTTTAAAATATTCACCCTGTAATATTAATTTGACGGAAAAATTTACATTGCTAAAATTTTCTAAATCGAATAAGCTTTATAAATTGCGAAAACAAATATTAAAAATTTACAGCAAGAATTTTTGCATTTTTGAGAATTTTTTTAAATTATTTAATTTTCGAATTTTTGAATTTTTTTGATTTGTTTTTGAATTTTTTTAAATCTTTTAGAACATTTTTGAATGTTATTGATTTTTTTTTTAAATATTTTGAATTTTTTTTTAATTTTTTTGAATTCTTTTGATTTTTTTGAATATTAAAAATATACAGGATGATGTCAAGAAAATATCTTTTTAATTAATAGTATTAATTTTACAGAAAATTTTACCTTGATGAAAGTTTCTAAATCTAATAAGCTTTATAAAATTCAAAACCAAATAATAAAAATTTACAGGATGACGTCATGAATTTTTGCATTTTTGAGAATTTCATTAAATTTTTCAATTTTCGAAATTTTTAATATTATAAATTTTTTCGAATTTTTTGAATTTTTTTTAATTTTTTTTAATGTTTTTGAAGTTTTTTGAATTTTTTTGATTTGTTTTGAATTTTTTGGATTTTTTGTTGAATTTTTTTGAATTTCCAATTTTTTAATTTTTTTTTTAATATTTAAATTTCGTTTTTATTTTTTGATTTTTTTTTTGAATTTTGTTGAATTATTTTTGATTTTTTTTTTAATTTTTATGAATTTTTTTGACTTTCTGAATTTTTTTGAATTTCTTTGATTGTTTTTGAATTTTTTAATTTTCGAAATTTTGAATTTTGAGTTTTATTGAATATTTAAATTTAATTTTTGTTTTTTGATTTTTTTTTGTTTTTTTGAATTTATTTGAATGTTTTTTTAATTTTTATGAATGTATTTAAATTTGTTTGAATTTTTTTGACTTTTTTTGAATGTTTTTTGATTTTTTTTTTGATTTTTATTAATTTTTTTAATTTTTGTAATTTTGAATTTTGAATTTTTTTGAATATTTAAAATTTTTTTAAATTATTTTTGCAAATTTTAATAATTTTTTTGAATTTTTTGATTTTTTTTTGAATAATTTAATTTTTTTTGAATTTTTTTGATTTTTTTTTGAATTCTTGAACTATTTTGAAAATATTGGACGTTTTTTTGAAATTTTTAATGTGTTCCATGTTTTTTAATTTTTCTTAAACGTTTAAATATTTGATTTTTTTTTTAATTTATATAACTTAAAATTATTAATATCCTTCTGAAATTCTTTAAAATTACATTCGAAAATCATTTTTTTTGTATTATTTCGTAATTTTTAATATTCTTGAAAAATTTTCGGAATTTTTAATTTTTTTTAATTATTCAAAAATTTCGGAATTTCGATTTTTTATGCTGATTTATTGTAAATTGCATTTTTGAAATTTTTTATATTTTAATTTTTCGCATGTTTTTTTGAAAATTTTGACATTTTTTTGAAATTTTTAATATTTTCAAAATTACGGTTTTTCGAGAATTAAAAATGCCCAAAATTTCGAAACTTTGGGACTGGAAAAAATTTAAAAATTTAAAAAAGATCCAAAATTTTGAAACAACTTCAAAAATTTCAATGTCTTTGTATTCTTTGAAATTTTCGCGTATTTGAAAATTTTTGACTTTTTTTTGGAATTTTTTTAAACTTCATAAATTTTGAAATCTGAATATTTCAAAAATTTCGAAATTTAGTAAAATACAAAAATTTCGAAACTTCAAGACTGAAAAAATTTAAAAAAAACCGAAATTTTAAAACTTCAAAAACTTGAATTTTTTTGTATTCTTTAAAATTATCGCATATTTAGATTTTTTTTTAAATTTTTGATTTTTTTTAAAAGCGAAATTTTTAAAATTTTTAGAATTTTTTTAATTATAAATTTATTAAAGTTCTTGTAATTTTTGAACTTTTTTGACATTTACAAAATTTTTCAAACTCTGTATTATTATTTTTTTTAATTTTTAATATTTTTAAAATATCAAGCTCAACTTTTATATCTAGAGAGAAAACAAATTGTTACAAGTTAAAAAACACTTTGAATTGCATCGACACAGGAAAATTCGAGACGCACATACGTGTATAAATAAATCTATCAACTAGGCTAAACATTTCCTATTTGAGTTGAGAAAACGTGGTTTTTAATGGTATTAACAGAATCGGCCGTTATTTATGTCAAGAGTTTCGTGACAGATTCACGATCGCCATTATGATAACAACGCAACTATGAAAGAAGGTATTTTAATTTTATTAGTTGCGCAACAGTTTCCTTCTTTCTACCACATGTAAAAACTTATTCCAACATTTCAAAATGTTGACGTAATTATTTCACCAAAGTAAATATTGTTTTACTACTTCAAACTGAAAATTGTTAATTTGTCAAGTTGGTGTATGTAGCACGAGAAATACATGCAATAAGAAATAGTGGTTGCTAAATATTATCGAAATATTTGAAAATATATTAAAAGTAAGATAATCGTACCTTTTTCTTAGTTTATTTAACAAAAAACAGTTGGATATATTTTTTTTTATTTAATACTCCGACCCAAAAACTCCCACATACGAATTTTGAATAGAATCTGTCAATAACTATAAATCTCGTCCGCCATTTTGGAGCCGCCATCTTGATTTTATTAATTTTAACAAAAAATACATAATCTCTGACCCCAAAAACCCCCACATACCAATTATGAATAGAATCGGTCAATAATTGTAAATCTCGTCCGCCATTTTGGAGCCGCCATCTTGATTTCATTAATTTTGACAAAAAATTCATAATCTCTAACCCCAAAAACCCCCACATACCAATTATGAATAGAATCGGTCAATAATTATAAATCTCGTCCGCCATTTTGGAGCCGCCATCTTGATTTTATTAATTTTAATAAAAAAAACATAATCTCTGACCCCAAAAACCCCCACATACCAATTATGAATAGAATCGGTCAATAATTATAAATCTTGTCCGTCATTTTGGATCCGTGATCAGTAAAGTCCCAGTATTTTTTTAGATGTCTCAGTAATTTTTTTAAAGTTCCAGTTATTTTTTGGAAGTCTATACATCATTTTTTAAAAGTCCTTATAAATTTTTAGAAGTCCCAGTAATTTTTTAGATGTGCCAGTAATTTTTTAGATGTCTCAGTAATTTTTTTAAAGTCCCAGTTATTTTTTGGAAGTCCCAGTAGTTTTTTATAAGTCCCAGTTATTTTTTGGAAGTTTATCCATCATTTTTCAGAAGTCCCAGTATTTTTTGGATGTGTCATTAATTTTTTTAAAGTCTCAGTTATTTTTTGGAAGTTTATACATCATTTTTCAGAAGTCCCAGTAAATTTTCAGAAGTCCCAGTAATTTTTTGGATGTGTCAGTAATTTTTTTAAAGTCTCAGTTATTTTTTGGAAGTTTATACATGATTTTTCAGAAGTCCCAGTAAATTTTTAGAAGTCCCAGTAATTTTTTGGATGTGTCAGTAATTTTTTTAATGTCTCAGTTATTTTTTGGACGTTTATACATCATTTTTCAGAAGTCCCAGTAAATTTTTAGAAGTCCCAGTAATTTTTTGGATGTGTCAGTAATTTTTTAAAGTCTCAGTTATTTTTTGGAAGTTTATACATCATTTTTCAGGAGTCCCAGTAAATTTTTAGAAGTCCCAGTAATTTTTTGGATGTGTCAGTAATTTTTTTAAAGTCTCAGTTATTATTTGGAAGTTTATACATCATTTTTCAGAAGTCCCAGTAAATTTTTAGAAGTCCCAGTAATTTTTTGGATGTGTCAGTAATTTTTTTAAAGTCTCAGTTATTTTTTGGAAGTTTATACATCATTTTTCAGAAGTCCCAGTAAATTTTTAGAAGTCCCAGTAATTTTTTGGATGTGTCAGTAATTTTTTTAAAGTCTCAGTTATTATTTGGAAGTTTATACATCATTTTTCAGAAGTCCCAGTAAATTTTTAGAAGTCCCAGTAATTTTTTAGATGTGCCAGTAATTTTTTAGATGTCTCAGTAATTTTTTTAAAGTCCCAGTTATTTTTTGGAAGTCTATACATCATTTTTTAAAAGTCCCAGTAAATTTTTAGAAGTTCCAGTAGTTTTTTATAAGTCCCAGTTATTTTTTGGAAGTTTATCCATCATTTTTCAGAAGTCCCAGTATTTTTTGGATGTGTCAGTAATTTTTTTAAAGTCTCAGTTATTTTTTGGAAGTTTATACATCATTTTTCAGAAGTCCCAGTAAATTTTTAGAAGTCCCAGTAATTTTTTGGATGTGTCAGTAATTTTTTTAAAGTCTCAGTTATTTTTTGGAAGTTTATACATCATTTTTCAGAAGTCCCAGTAAATTTTTAGAAGTCCCAGTAATTTTTTGGATGTGTCAGTAATTTTTTTAAAGTCTCAGTTATTTTTTGGAAGTTTATACATCATTTTTCAGAAGTCCCAGTAAATTTTTAGAAGTCCCAGTAATTTTTTGGATGTGTCAGTAATTTTTTTAAAGTCTCAGTTATTATTTGGAAGTTTATACATCATTTTTCAGAAGTCCCAGTAAATTTTTAGAAGTCCCAGTAATTTTTTAGATGTGCCAGTAATTTTTTAGATGTCTCAGTAATTTTTTTAAAGTCCCAGTTATTTTTTGGAAGTCTATACATCATTTTTTAAAAGTCCCAGTAAATTTTTAGAAGTTCCAGTAGTTTTTTATAAGTCCCAGTTATTTTTTGGAAGTTTATACATCATTTTTCAGAAGTCCCAGTAAATTTTTAGAAGTCCCAGTAATTTTTTAGATGTGCCAGTAATTTTTTAGATGTCTCAGTAATTTTTTTAAAGTCCCAGTTATTTTTTGGAAGTCTATACATCATTTTTTAAAAGTCCCAGTAAATTTTTAGAAGTTCCAGTAGTTTTTTATAAGTCCCAGTTATTTTTTGGAAGTTTATCCATCATTTTTCAGAAGTCCCAGTATTTTTTGGATGTGTCAGTAATTTTTTTAAAGTCTCAGTTATTTTTTGGAAGTTTATACATCATTTTTCAGAAGTCCCAGTAAATTTTTAGAAGTCCCAGTAATTTTTTGGATGTGTCAGTAATTTTTTTAAAGTCTCAGTTATTTTTTGGAAGTTTATACATCATTTTTCAGAAGTCCCAGTAAATTTTTAGAAGTCCCAGTAATTTTTTGGATGTGTCAGTAATTTTTTTAAAGTCTCAGTTATTTTTTGGAAGTTTATACATCATTTTTCAGAAGTCCCAGTAATTTTTTGGATGTGTCAGTAATTTTTTAAAGTCTCAGTTATTTTTTGGAAGTTTATACATCATTTTTCAGAAGTCCCAGTAAATTTTTAGAAGTCCCAGTAATTTTTTGGATGTGTCAGTAATTTTTTTAAAGTCTCAGTTATTTTTTGGAAGTTTATACATCATTTTTCAGAAGTCCCAGTAATTTTTTGGATGTGTCAGTAATTTTTTAAAGTCTCAGTTATTTTTTGGAAGTTTATACATCATTTTTCAGGAGTCCCAGTAAATTTTTAGAAGTCCCAGTAATTTTTTGGATGTGTCAGTAATTTTTTTAAAGTCTCAGTTATTTTTTGGAAGTTTATACATCATTTTTCAGAGGTCCCAGTAAATTTTTAGAAGTCCCAGTAATTTTTTGGATGTGTCAGTAATTTTTTTAAAGTCTCAGTTATTATTTGGAAGTTTATACATCATTTTTCAGAAGTCCCAGTAATTTTTAGAAGTCCCAGTAATTTTTTGGATGTGTCAGTAATTTTTTTAAAGTCTCAGTTATTTTTTGGAAGTTTATACATCATTTTTCAGAAGTCCCAGTAAATTTTTAGAAGTCCCAGTAATTTTTTGGATGTGTCAGTAATTTTTTAAAGTCTCAGTTATTTTTTGGAAGTTTATACATCATTTTTCAGAAGTCCCAGTAAATTTTTAGAAGTCCCAGTAATTTTTTGGATGTGTCAGTAATTTTTTTAAAGTCTCAGTTATTTTTTGGAAGTTTATACATCATTTTTCAGAGGTCCCAGTAAATTTTTAGAAGTCCCAGTAATTTTTTGGATGTGTCAGTAATTTTTTTAAAGTCTCAGTTATTATTTGGAAGTTTATACATCATTTTTCAGAAGTCCCAGTAATTTTTAGAAGTCCCAGTAATTTTTTGGATGTGTCAGTAATTTTTTTAAAGTCTCAGTTATTTTTTGGAAGTTTATACATCATTTTTCAGAAGTCCCAGTAAATTTTTAGAAGTCCCAGTAATTTTTTGGATGTGTCAGTAATTTTTTAAAGTCTCAGTTATTTTTTGGAAGTTTATACATCATTTTTCAGGAGTCCCAGTAAATTTTTAGAAGTCCCAGTAATTTTTTGGATGTGTCAGTAATTTTTTTAAAGTCTCAGTTATTTTTTGGAAGTTTATACATCATTTTTCAGAAGTCCCAGTAAATTTTTAGAAGTCCCAGTAATTTTTTGGATGTGTCAGTAATTTTTTTAAAGTCTCAGTTATTTTTTGGAAGTTTATACATCATTTTTCAGAAGTCCCAGTAAATTTTTAGAAGTCCCAGTAATTTTTTGGATGTGTCAGTAATTTTTTAAAGTCTCAGTTATTTTTTGGAAGTTTATACATCATTTTTCAGGAGTCCCAGTAAATTTTTAGAAGTCCCAGTAATTTTTTGGATGTGTCAGTAATTTTTTTAAAGTCTCAGTTATTTTTTGGAAGTTTATACATCATTTTTCAGAGGTCCCAGTAAATTTTTAGAAGTCCCAGTAATTTTTTGGATGTGTCAGTAATTTTTTTAAAGTCTCAGTTATTATTTGGAAGTTTATACATCATTTTTCAGAAGTCCCAGTAATTTTTTGGATGTGTCAGTAATTTTTTTAAAGTCTCAGTTATTTTTTGGAAGTTTATACATCATTTTTCAGAAGTCCCAGTAAATTTTTAGAAGTCCCAGTAATTTTTTGGATGTGTCAGTAATTTTTTAAAGTCTCAGTTATTTTTTGGAAGTTTATACATCATTTTTCAGAAGTCCCAGTAAATTTTTAGAAGTCCCAGTAATTTTTTGGATGTGTCAGTAATTTTTTTAAAGTCTCAGTTATTTTTTGGAAGTTTATACATCATTTTTCAGAGGTCCCAGTAAATTTTTAGAAGTCCCAGTAATTTTTTGGATGTGTCAGTAATTTTTTTAAAGTCTCAGTTATTATTTGGAAGTTTATACATCATTTTTCAGAAGTCCCAGTAAATTTTTAGAAGTCCCAGTAATTTTTTAGATGTGCCAGTAATTTTTTAGATGTCTCAGTAATTTTTTTAAAGTCCCAGTTATTTTTTGGAAGTCTATACATCATTTTTTAAAAGTCCCAGTAAATTTTTAGAAGTTCCAGTAGTTTTTTATAAGTCCCAGTTATTTTTTGGAAGTTTATCCATCATTTTTCAGAAGTCCCAGTATTTTTTGGATGTGTCAGTAATTTTTTTAAAGTCTCAGTTATTTTTTGGAA
The DNA here is from genome assembly GCA_963243735.1 of Neocrepidodera transversa. Lineage (NCBI taxonomy): Eukaryota > Metazoa > Arthropoda > Insecta > Coleoptera > Chrysomelidae > Neocrepidodera > Neocrepidodera transversa. The sequence continues at coordinate 4,265,295 of OY725353.1, forward strand.
GTTTATACATCATTTTTCAGAAGTCCCAGTAAATTTTTAGAAGTCCCAGTAATTTTTTGGATGTGTCAGTAATTTTTTTAAAGTCTCAGTTATTTTTTGGAAGTTTATACATCATTTTTCAGAAGTCCCAGTAAATTTTTAGAAGTCCCAGTAATTTTTTGGATGTGTCAGTAATTTTTTTAAAGTCTCAGTTATTTTTTGGAAGTTTATACATCATTTTTCAGAAGTCCCAGTAATTTTTTGGATGTGTCAGTAATTTTTTAAAGTCTCAGTTATTTTTTGGAAGTTTATACATCATTTTTCAGAAGTCCCAGTAAATTTTTAGAAGTCCCAGTAATTTTTTGGATGTGTCAGTAATTTTTTTAAAGTCTCAGTTATTTTTTGGAAGTTTATACATCATTTTTCAGAAGTCCCAGTAATTTTTTGGATGTGTCAGTAATTTTTTAAAGTCTCAGTTATTTTTTGGAAGTTTATACATCATTTTTCAGGAGTCCCAGTAAATTTTTAGAAGTCCCAGTAATTTTTTGGATGTGTCAGTAATTTTTTTAAAGTCTCAGTTATTTTTTGGAAGTTTATACATCATTTTTCAGAGGTCCCAGTAAATTTTTAGAAGTCCCAGTAATTTTTTGGATGTGTCAGTAATTTTTTTAAAGTCTCAGTTATTATTTGGAAGTTTATACATCATTTTTCAGAAGTCCCAGTAATTTTTAGAAGTCCCAGTAATTTTTTGGATGTGTCAGTAATTTTTTTAAAGTCTCAGTTATTTTTTGGAAGTTTATACATCATTTTTCAGAAGTCCCAGTAAATTTTTAGAAGTCCCAGTAATTTTTTGGATGTGTCAGTAATTTTTTAAAGTCTCAGTTATTTTTTGGAAGTTTATACATCATTTTTCAGAAGTCCCAGTAAATTTTTAGAAGTCCCAGTAATTTTTTGGATGTGTCAGTAATTTTTTTAAAGTCTCAGTTATTTTTTGGAAGTTTATACATCATTTTTCAGAGGTCCCAGTAAATTTTTAGAAGTCCCAGTAATTTTTTGGATGTGTCAGTAATTTTTTTAAAGTCTCAGTTATTATTTGGAAGTTTATACATCATTTTTCAGAAGTCCCAGTAATTTTTAGAAGTCCCAGTAATTTTTTGGATGTGTCAGTAATTTTTTTAAAGTCTCAGTTATTTTTTGGAAGTTTATACATCATTTTTCAGAAGTCCCAGTAAATTTTTAGAAGTCCCAGTAATTTTTTGGATGTGTCAGTAATTTTTTAAAGTCTCAGTTATTTTTTGGAAGTTTATACATCATTTTTCAGGAGTCCCAGTAAATTTTTAGAAGTCCCAGTAATTTTTTGGATGTGTCAGTAATTTTTTTAAAGTCTCAGTTATTTTTTGGAAGTTTATACATCATTTTTCAGAAGTCCCAGTAAATTTTTAGAAGTCCCAGTAATTTTTTGGATGTGTCAGTAATTTTTTTAAAGTCTCAGTTATTTTTTGGAAGTTTATACATCATTTTTCAGAAGTCCCAGTAAATTTTTAGAAGTCCCAGTAATTTTTTGGATGTGTCAGTAATTTTTTAAAGTCTCAGTTATTTTTTGGAAGTTTATACATCATTTTTCAGGAGTCCCAGTAAATTTTTAGAAGTCCCAGTAATTTTTTGGATGTGTCAGTAATTTTTTTAAAGTCTCAGTTATTTTTTGGAAGTTTATACATCATTTTTCAGAGGTCCCAGTAAATTTTTAGAAGTCCCAGTAATTTTTTGGATGTGTCAGTAATTTTTTTAAAGTCTCAGTTATTATTTGGAAGTTTATACATCATTTTTCAGAAGTCCCAGTAATTTTTTGGATGTGTCAGTAATTTTTTTAAAGTCTCAGTTATTTTTTGGAAGTTTATACATCATTTTTCAGAAGTCCCAGTAAATTTTTAGAAGTCCCAGTAATTTTTTGGATGTGTCAGTAATTTTTTAAAGTCTCAGTTATTTTTTGGAAGTTTATACATCATTTTTCAGAAGTCCCAGTAAATTTTTAGAAGTCCCAGTAATTTTTTGGATGTGTCAGTAATTTTTTTAAAGTCTCAGTTATTTTTTGGAAGTTTATACATCATTTTTCAGAGGTCCCAGTAAATTTTTAGAAGTCCCAGTAATTTTTTGGATGTGTCAGTAATTTTTTTAAAGTCTCAGTTATTATTTGGAAGTTTATACATCATTTTTCAGAAGTCCCAGTAATTTTTAGAAGTCCCAGTAATTTTTTGGATGTGTCAGTAATTTTTTTAAAGTCTCAGTTATTTTTTGGAAGTTTATACATCATTTTTCAGAAGTCCCAGTAAATTTTTAGAAGTCCCAGTAATTTTTTGGATGTGTCAGTAATTTTTTAAAGTCTCAGTTATTTTTTGGAAGTTTATACATCATTTTTCAGGAGTCCCAGTAAATTTTTAGAAGTCCCAGTAATTTTTTGGATGTGTCAGTAATTTTTTTAAAGTCTCAGTTATTTTTTGGAAGTTTATACATCATGTTTCAGAAGTCCCAGTAAATTTTTAGAAGTCCCAGTAATTTTTTGGATGTGTCAGTAATTTTTTAAAGTCTCAGTTATTTTTTGGAAGTTTATACATCATTTTTCAGGAGTCCCAGTAAATTTTTAGAAGTCCCAGTAATTTTTTGGATGTGTCAGTAATTTTTTTAAAGTCTCAGTTATTTTTTGGAAGTTTATACATCATTTTTCAGGAGTCCCAGTAAATTTTTAGAAGTCCCAGTAATTTTTTGGATGTGTCAGTAATTTTTTAAAGTCTCAGTTATTTTTTGGAAGTTTATACATCATTTTTCAGGAGTCCCAGTAAATTTTTAGAAGTCCCAGTAATTTTTTGGATGTGTCAGTAATTTTTTTAAAGTCTCAGTTATTATTTGGAAGTTTATACATCATTTTTCAGAAGTCCCAGTAAATTGTTAGAAGTCCCAACACCCACATACCAATTATGAATAGAATCGGTCAATAATCATAAGTATCGTCCCCCATCTTTCTTTTATTCATTTTGACAAAAAATTCCTAATCTCCGACCCCAAAAATCCCCACATACCAATTATGAATAGAATCGGTCAATAATTATAAATCTCGTCCGCCATTTTGGAGCCGCCATCTTGATTTTATTAATTTTGACAAAAAAATCATATTCTCCGACCCCAAAAACCCCCACATACCAATTATGAATAAAATTGATAAACATAAATAATGTCCGCCATTTTGCAGCCGCCATCTTCATTTTATTAATTTTAATAAATATTGTCCGCCATATTGGGGTCGCCATTTTGAATTTAAAATTGGCTTCCCGCACATCTAGATACCATAACGAACAATCTTTTCAAGTTGCTTCATTAAAAAACATGTAACAATCCTCCAAACAAGAATTTAAAATTTTTTTGAAAGTTTCAAAAATTTTAATTTCAAAAATCCAAAATTTCAAAAATTTCTAAAAGTTTCTAAAAATAAAATGCAATTTATAATTAATCGGAATTTAAATACAAAAATGTTTTTCGGGGATGAGAATTTTAATAATTTTAAAAATATAATTTCCAAAAAAAAAGTCAAAAATTTCGAAAATAGAAATCAAAAATCAAAAAATTCAAATTTTTTAAAACACAAAAATTTGAAAATATTTACTCACTTAAATAAAAATGGAAAAATTTTTAAAAAGTTAAAATGCAAAAATTAAATTTATAATGAAGTATTAAAAAAAAATGTTTTATAGATTTCAAAAAAATTTCCAAAATTTCGAAAATATAAATCGCTAAAATTTGAAAAAAATCGAAAAGTTAAAAAAATAATCAAAAAATTCGAAATTAAAAATTTAAAAAATGTAAAACATTTAAAATTTCATGAAAATTTCAAAAAATTTCAAAAATTTCAAGAAAATTTCAAAAAATTTCAAATTTCAAAAAAATTAAAAAAATTTACAAAAAATTAAAAAAAAATCAGTAAAGAAAAGGATTTCAAAAATTTTCAAAAAATTTCAAGGATTTTTAAAAATGCAACTTTTGTATTTATTTTAATCATATGCAAAATTTATTATTATTCTAAAATACAATAACAATTATATAAAATGAAAATATTAATTTTTTTTCTTACACATCGCTCATTACTTTCATATAAAGTAAAAAGAAGATATATCATTAAAAAAAAGAAGATATATCATTAAAAAAAGAAGATATGTCATTAAGTAACATGATGAAATCTAATAGGCGCTTAATTTTAAATTACTATAAATAATTATTAATTAGTTTACACCTATTAAACTTACATGACAAGTTTACAAATACGTTAGATCAGATTTCTAATCCTGAGCTATCAATAAATAATATCAAAACATAAACAATTCAAAACTGACCTACGATATTTTATAATAATTAATCATTATTAATAAATAAACTAAATGTTTATAATTTTTATTTTTATTATTTAAAATTAATGTACATTTTATTTTTTGAAAAAAAAAAGAGACATTACTGTGCATTATTTTACAAGCATTTTGAAAATTTACTTTTGATAATGTACATTATTTTATGTACATTATTTTATGAGCCTTTTTGAAATTTTCCTTTGATTACGTGCCATTTTTATTTTATGTACATTATTTTATGAGCCTTTTTGAAATTTTCCTTTACGTGAAATTTTTATTTTATGTACATTATTTTATAAGCCTTTTTGAAATTTTCCTGTGATTACGTGCCATTTTTATTTTATGTACATTATTGTATAAGCCTATCTGAAATTTTCCTTTGATTACGTGCCATTTTTATTTTATGTACATTATTTTATAAGCCTTTTTGAAATTTTCCTTTGATTACGTGAAATTTTTATTTTATGTACATTATTTTATAAGCCTTTTTGAAATTTTCCTTTGATTACGTGCCATTTTTATTTTATGTACATTATTTTATAAGCCTTTTTTGAAATTTTCCTGTGATTACGTGCCATTTTTATTTTATGTACATTATTGTATAAGCCTTTCTGAAATTTTCCTTTGATTACGTGCCATTTTTATTTTATGTACATTATTTTATAAGCCTTTTTGAAATTTTCCTTTGATTACGTGAAATTTTTATTTTATGTACATTATTTTATAAGCCTTTTTGAAATTTTCCTTTGATTACGTGCCATTTTTATTTTATGTACATTATTTTATAAGCCTTTTTTGAAATTTTCCTGTGATTACGTGCCATTTTTATTTTATGTACATTATTTTATAAGCCTTTTTGAAATTTTCCTTTGATTACGTGCCATTTTTATTTTATGTACATTATTTTATAAGCCTTTTTGAAATTTTCCTTTGATTACGTGAAATTTTTATTTTATGTACATTATTTTATGAGCCTTTTTTGAAATTTTCCTTTACGTGAAATTTTTATTTTATGTACATTATTTTATAAGCCTTTTTTGAAATTTTCCTGTGATTACGTGCCATTTTTATTTTATGTACATTATTTTATAAGCCTTTTTGAAATTTTCCTTTGATTACGTGAAATTTTTATTTTATGTACATTATTTTATGAGCCTTTTTTGAAATTTTCCTTTACGTGAAATTTTTATTTTATGTACATTATTTTATGAGCCTTTTTTGAAATTTTCCTTTACGTGAAATTTTTATTTTATGTACATTATTTTATAAGCCTTTTTTGAAATTTTCCTGTGATTACGTGCCATTTTTATTTTATGTACATTATTTTATAAGCCTTTTTGAAATTTTCCTTTGATTACGTGAAATTTTTATTTTATGTACATTATTTTATGAGCCTTTTTTGAAATTTTCCTTTACGTGAAATTTTTATTTTATGTACATTATTTTATAAGCCTTTTTTGAAATTTTCCTGTGATTACGTGCCATTTTTATTTTATGTACATTATTTTATAAGCCTTTTTGAAATTTTCCTTTGATTACGTGAAATTTTTATTTTATGTACATTATTTTATAAGCCTTTTTGAAATTTTCCTTTGATTACGTGAAATTTTTATTTTATGTACATTATTTTATAAGCCTTTTTGAAATTTTCCTTTGATTACGTGAAATTTTAATTTTATGTACATTATTTTATGAGCCTTTTTTGAAATTTTCCTTTACGTGAAATTTTTATTTTATGTACATTATTTTATGAGCCTTTTTTGAAATTTTCCTTTACGTGAAATTTTTATTTTATGTACATTATTTTATAAGCCTTTTTTGAAATTTTCCTGTGATTACGTGCCATTTTTATTTTATGTACATTATTTTATAAGCCTTTTTGAAATTTTTCTTTGATTACGTGAAATTTTTATTTTATGTACATTATTTTATGAGCCTTTTTTGAAATTTTCCTTTACGTGAAATTTTTATTTTATGTACATTATTTTATAAGCCTTTTTTGAAATTTTCCTGTGATTACGTGCCATTTTTATTTTATGTACATTATTGTATAAGCCTATCTGAAATTTTCCTTTGATTACGTGAAATTTTTATTTTATGTACATTATTTTATGAGCCTTTTTTGAAATTTTCCTTTACGTGAAATTTTTATTTTATGTACATTATTTTATAAGCCTATCTGAAATTTTCCTTTGATTACGTGCCATTTTTATTTTATGTACATTATTTTATAAGCCTTTTTGAAATTTTCCTTTGATTACGTGCCATTTTTATTTTATGTACATTATTTTATGAGCCTTTTTGAAATTTTCCTTTACGTGAAATTTTTATTTTATGTACATTATTTTATAAGCCTTTTTGAAATTTTCTTTTGATAAGCACCATTTCTATTTTTGTAATAAAAGGGACCTTAATGTACATTATTTTTGAAGCCTTTTTGAAATTTGCTTGTTTCAAGCCATTTTTATATTATGTACATTATTTTATGTACTTTATTGACAGATTCTATTGAAAATTGGTATATGGGTGTTTTTTGGTCGGAAATTATGAATTTGTTATTAAAATTAATAAATTCAAGATGGCGACTTCAAAATGGCGGATAAGATTTATGATTATTGACCGATTTTGTTCAAAATTGGTATATTGGAGTGTTTGGGGTCGGAGGTTATGATTCTTTTCTAAAAATAATAAATTCAAGATGGCGACTTCAATATGGCGGATGAGATTTATGATTATTGACCGATTCTGTTCAAAACTGCTATATGGTAGCTTTTTGGGTCGGAGATTATGAATTTGTTATTAAAATTAATAAATTCAAGATGGCGACTTCAAAATGGCGGATGAGATTTATGATTATTGACCGATTCTATTCAAAACTGGTATATGGTAGTTTTTTGGGTCGGAGATTATGAATTTGTTATTAAAATTAATAAATTCAAGATGGCGACTTCAAAATGGCGGATAAGATTTATGATTATTGACCGATTCTGTTCAAAACTGGTATATGGTAGTTTTTTGGGTCGGAGATTATGAATTTGTTGTTAAAATTAATAAACTCAAGATGGCGACTTCAAAATGGCGGATGTGATTTATGATTATTGACCGATTTTGTTCAAAATTGGTATATTGGAGTGTTTGGGGTCGGAGGTTATGATTCTTTTCTAAAAATAATAAATTCAAGATGGCGACTTCAATATGGCGGAGGTGATTTATGATTTTTGACCGATTCCATTGAAAATTGATATATGGGAGTTTTTCGAGTCAGATATTATGAATATTTTGTTAAAATTAATAAATTCAAGATGGCGACTCCAAAATGGCGGACGAGATTTATGATTATTGACAGATTCAACTCAAAATTGGCATATGGAAGTTTTTGCGGTCGGAGGTTATGATTTTTTTGTTAAAATTAATAAATTCAAGATAGCGACTCCAAAATGGCGGACGAGATTCGGTTCAAAATTGGTATATGGGAGTTTTTGGGGTCGGAAATTATGAATTTTTTGTCAAAATTAATAAAGGGGTACAAGATTTATGATTATGGAGTTATTCTTTTAAATTTGTTTGTTACGGTGGTAGCGATTTATATTTGTAAAAAAAATTAAAAACTTGTAACAAACATAGTTTTTTGTATTTCTTCATTCAAAATTTGAGATAGAAAAATTGTACGGGGGACGGATGTCCAGTTAAGAATGATCAGTTCTGGGTGTACGATTTTTTTTATTTTATCATATATGAAATTTTTATTTTTATAGATAATATTTTTTTGGAATTGTCACAATTTTGTGTCGAAGTAATATTGTATAAATAATAAAAATGTTATTATTACAAGGTGATAATGTTTTTTTGAGAGTAAAGATTTGATAATTTGAATTAAAAAAAAATAATGTTTGTAAAATAATATTGTTTACATTTGGTAAAAATGTAATATATAAATTCTTACCCCGCCAAAACAAAAATTTCTAAGCCGGTTAGGTCCCCTTTTTTCGTTCCCTTTAGCTATAAAAGTTACACGACTACCTGAATTTTGTGGATCGATACATACAACCATGGCAATTCTACTAAATACGTGCTTTTTACTAGGGCCCTTCACATTCAGACATTTTTGTATCAATCTTAAAGGTATACGGGATGTCCCAATTATAATTTATATTAATATACGAAATAAAAAATAGTATTGAATAAGTCAAATTAATTATTATTTCACCTGAAAAAAAAAATAACTGCTGACTTTGTAATTAAAAGAAAAAAATTGCATTTCATATTTTTCGACAAAAAAAAACCAAAAATTTGGAAAATGTTGAAAATTTAAAAAAAAAGACCGAAAGAAAATATTAAAAAAAATTATAAATTAACAAAAATTGCATTTCATATTTTTCGACAAAAAAAAACAAAAATTTGGAAAATGTTGAAAATTTAAAAAAAAAGACCGAATGAAAATATTAAAAAAAATTATAAATTAACAAAAATTTCAATTTCAAAAAATTTTAAAAATTTCTAAATTAGATTAAAAAATTTGAAAATTTTCATTTTGGAACAAATTTTCATTTTGGAACAAATTTCCATTTTTTGGGATAAATTTTCATTTTGGGACTAATCTGCATTTTAAAATAAATTTTCATTGTGGGATAAATTTTCATTTTGGGATGAATTTCCATTTTGAGATGAATTTCGATTTTGGGATAAGAATTCAAATTCGCATAAATTTACATTTAGGGACAAATTTCCATTTTGGGACAAATTCCCATTTAAAAATTTAAAAAGAAAATTTCAAAATAATTATAAAACGTCTAAAAAATCAAAAATTTTAAAAAAATACCAGGATTAGAAAATTTAACAAAAATTTCGACAAGATCAAAAATTTCAATATCAAAAATTAAAAAATAAATCGTACATTAGGAACATTTTGCGACTAAATATACAAAAAAAATTAATAATTAACGATTTTTTTTTTCATAAAAAAAATGGACATTAAATTTGTCTTTTGGGATATTTATTTTAGTATTTAGACTCAAAAATGGACGTTAAATAATTAAAAAAAAAATGAATATTTTATAAATCTATTTCTTCCCCTACACAAACGGGGATCAACTTGCTACTTGAATTTAATCAAAATGCGAATACACGTCCTAGCAATGTTGCCACTTCTATATAATTTAAATTAGGAATAAAAATATTTATTGTTTATTTATAATTTTTTTATTCAATTCCAAAATTTCAATTAAAGAAAAAAACTAATTCTTCATAAAAACATTAAAAAAAATAATTCCCATTTTAACGCAATAATCAATATGTAATTATAATATTCTAGACGCGTAGCTCAGTTAGTAAAACAGTGATGCCGATTTGTGGGGAATTTTCTAGTTTTGGGTATTTTGTAATAAATTTTGTTTTCATATTGGCATAAATTTTCATATTGGGATAATTATCCGTCTTGGGATACATTTCCATTTTGGGATAAATTCCAATTTTAGGATAAAACATCTTGGGATAAATTTCCAAAACTAATACCTTTTTATTTTAGGATAAACTACCTTGGGATAAATTTCCATCTTAAAATAGATTTCCATTTTGGGACAAATTTCCCATCTGGACCTAAATTTTCAAAGTAGAATAAATTTCGTTTTTAGGATAAATTTCCATCGTGGGATAAATTTCGATTTTGAGATAAATCCTAATTTTAAAATAAATTTTCATTTCCATCATGGGATAATTTTCCATATTGGAACAAATTTTCGTCTTGGGATAAATTTTCATTTTGGGATAAACTTTTCTTTTAGAACAAATTTCGATCTTGGGACAATTTTTAATTTTGGGACAAATTTCTATTTTCGAATGAATTTCGATCTTGGGACAATTTTTAATTTTGGGACAAATTTCTATTTTCGAATGAATTTCGATCTTGGGATAAATCATAAATTTCTATTTTGGGATAAATTTCCATTTTGGGACAAATTTCTATCATGGGATAAGTTTTCAAATTGGAAAAAATTGCCATTTAAGGATTAATTTCTAACTTGGGATAAATTTCCCCCTTAAAATAAATTTTCATTTTGGGATATTACCATTTTGGGATGACTTTCGATCTTGGGATAAGTTTTCATATTGGCATTTTCCATTTTGGGACAAAATACTCTTAGAATAAGTTTTCCAATTGGAATTTCCATTTTAGAACAAATTTCGATCTTGGGACAATTTTTCATTTTGGGACAAATTTCTATTTTCGAATGAATTTCGATCTTGGGATAAATCATAAATTTCTATTTTGGGATAAATTTCCATTTTGGGACAAATTTCTATCATGGGATAAGTTTTCAAATTGGAAAAAATTGCCATTTTAGGATAAATTTCTAACTTGGGATAAATTTCCCCATTAAAATAAATGTCAATTTTGGGATATTACCATTTTGGGATGACTTTCGATCTTGGGATAAGTTTTCATATTGGCATTTTCCATTTTGGGACAAAATACTCTTAGAATAAGTTTTCCAATTGGAATTTCCATTTTAGAACAAATTTCGATCTTGGGACAATTTTTCATTTTGGGACAAATTTCTATTTTCGAATGAATTTCGATCTTGGGATAAGTTTTCAGATTGTCATATATTTCTATTTTGGGATAAATTTCCATTTTAGGATAAATTTCTAACTTGGGATAAATTTCCTTTTTTGTCATTAATTTCTGAGATTGACAACATAGATCAAATTCACTAAAAACTTCTGCAGAAAAAAAATCTGATAAATAGTTGATTTATTGGTTCGAATGAAGTGGCAACATTGGTTGTATGCATTTAGCTGAAATCGAAACGTTGATTCCACTATATTGGCTAGCGTGTTTTCGTCAGCATCAAAGGATACCCCGGAGGGCAATTAGGGCCCAAAACACGACGGGGGACGAACCGAAACGTCTATGTGCATCAAATTAATGGCAGGTGCTTTGATAGATTTGATGATTTTTTTTTTATTTATATTTTAATTGAAAAATGACGAAATATCTAGTCGCAATTAGGCGTACCTCAAGGTAGTACTACGGACGATACAGTTACATTTGTAAAGCCACGTCCAATATTAAAAGATGGAAATTTATCCCAAGATGGAAATTTATCCCAAGATGGAAATTTATCCCAAGATGGATATTTATCCCAAAATGGATGTTTATCCCAAGATGGAAATTTATCCCAAGATGGAAATTTATACCAAGATGGAAATTTAACCCAAGAACAAAATTTATCCCAAGATGGACATTTATCCCAAAATGGATATTTATCGCAAGCTGGAAAATTATCCCAAGATGGAAATTTATCCCAAGATGGAAATTTATTATCCCAAAATGGATATTTAACCCAAGATAGAAATTTATCCTAAAATAAAACAGTCCTTTTTTAAAACGTAGTCCAAGATATAAATTCGTCTTAAAATTGGAATTTATCCAAAAATGGATAATTATCTTAAAATGGAAATTTATCACAAGATGGAAAGTTTTCTTAAAATAAAAAATTATTTCACTTTTTCCCAAGACGGAAAAAAATATCATAAATTATATAAAAAAATTCGAAAATTTATTTCAAAATAAACAAAAAATGTCAACAAAAATATAAAATTTCAAAAAAATCAAATTTTAAAAATTTCAAATATTAGAAACATATCAAAAAAATGTATCAATTTTCGAAAAAATATATCAAAAATTTCGAAAATATCAAATATTTTAAACAATACATATTAAAAAATATCAAAAATTTCAAAAAAAAAAATAATTCAGAAAAAATCAAAAATATTGAAAATTTCAAACATAATAAATACAAACATTTCAAAAAAAATATCAATTTTCAAAACAATATAAAAATATCAAATATTTCAAATAATATATTAAAAACTTGAAAAAAAACCTAAAAAAATCGATTTTTTTTTAAATATTAAAAATTATAAAAAAATATATTAATAATTCCAAAAACAATATCAAATATTCAAAAAAAAAATCAAAAATTTCAAACATTTCAAGAAAAATATCAATGTGCAAAATAATAAATTTCGAAAATATGAAATAATTCAAATATATTAAAAATTCGAAAATTTCTAAAAAAATCTCAAAAATTAAAAAAATATATTAATAATTTCAAAAACAATATTCAACAAAATTACAAAAAATTTCGGAATTTGAAAAATTTTGAAAATATCAATTGTTTCAAAAGAAATGTCAAAAATTTCATTAAAATATCAAAAAGTTCAAAAAAATCAAAAATTTTGAAAATTTCAAACATTAAAAAAAACATTAATAATTCCAAAAAAAATTGAAAATTTTCAAAAAATATTTCAAAAATTTCGGAATTTCAAAAAATTTGAAGATATTAATTTTTGAAAATATCAAAAATTTCATAAAAATTTCAATAATTTCATAAAAATTTCAATAATTTCAAAAAAAATCGAAAAATTTTGATAATTTTGAAAATTTCAAACATAAAAAAAATATTAATAATTCCGAATATTCAAAAAAATACAAAAATTTCAAAAAATATTTAAAAAATTTCGGAATTTGAAAAATTTTGAAAATATCTGTTTCAACAGAAATATCAAAAATTTCATTAAAAAAAGAAAATTTTGAAAATTTGAAACATTTTAAACATCGCAAAACAATACATCAAAAATTGTGAAAATAATTCCAAAAACAATATCAAATATTCCAAAACAAAATTTCAAAAACTGAAAATTTTTGATTTGTTTTTGTGAAATTATACATTTTGTTTTGAAATTTTAGAAATTTTAGATTTTTTTGATATTGTTTTTGTGAATTGCGAAATTTTTAATATTCATTTTGAAAATATTGAAATTTTAGAAATAATTGCAAAAACAATATCAAATATATTCCAAAATATTTAAAAAATTTCAAAAAATATTTAAAAAATTTCAAAAAATAATTAAAAAATTTCGAAAATATCAATTATTTAAAAAGAAATTCCAAAAAAAAATTTTAATTTGGAAAACAATATAACAAAAAATTCGAAAATTTCTGAAAAACAAAAAAAAATCAAATATTCCAAAAAAAAATAAAAAAAAATTTCAAAAAATGTTTAAAAATATTTCAAAAACAATATCGAATATTCAAAAAAAAGATATCAAACATCTTTTAATTTTTTTTTGAAATTATTCACATTTTGTTTTAAATTTTAGAAATTTTTGAAAATTTTGATTTTTTTGATATTGTTTTTGTGAATTGCGAAAATTTTAATATTTATTTTGAAATATTGATATTTTCGAAATAATTGATATTTTGGAAATGATTGCAAAAATAATATCAAATATTCCAAAAAAAATACAAAAATTTTGAAAAAATCAATTATTTCAAAAAAAATTCCAAACAATATAAAAAAAATCAAAAATTTTGAAAATTTCAAACATTTCAAAAAAAATATTAATTTGCAAAACAATATATCAAAAAATTACAAAATTTCCAAAAAAATATCAAATGTTCCAAAAAAAAATGAAAAAACTTAAAAATTTCGGAATATCAAAAGTTTTGAAAATATTAATAGGTTCAAAAGCAATTTTAAAAATTTCATAAATATATTAAAAACTTCAAAAAAAATTAAAATTTTTAAAATAATCTCAAAAATTAAAAAAAACGAATAAAGTGAAAACAATATCAAATATTCCAAAAAAAATATAAAAACTTGAATTTTTTTTTGAAATTGATGTTTTTTTTGAAATTTTCGAAATTTTTGATACTTTTGAAATAATTTATATTTTCGAAATTTTTGATATTGTAGATTATTGCATTTTTAAATAAATATATAAATTATGCACCGACTACTTTACCGCTACATTTTATTTCTTTTAAATATTCGTCAAGTACCTAGTTAGTACCTAACATTTATATACAATGAAATATGAAATAAATGTGCATTGAAGTTTCTCTAACGAGTTTTAAAACATCGTAGGTGTCTTGACTAAAAAGTATGGACACGCTTTTAGGCCGAAATTACCGGTTTCTATACGCCTACTAGTTTCATTCATTTTCAGTTTGTTTTGTTCTTGTCTTGAGGCTTCTATTATACCATCTTCGTTTTTTATTTTTGGTTAATAAAATAAGGAATTATAGTTTGGCAACATTGTATAAAATTAACTCTATACGAAAATTTATTTGGATACTTAGGATTTCGTAAATCTTTATATATACAAATTATTAATTTTAAGATTTTTTCAGGTTTTTTCAGATTTTTTTCGATTTTCTAATACTATTACAGTTTTTTTAGTTTATACCGTTTTTATTTTCCTTTTTCATTTTTTTTTTAATTTTTTCGATTTTTCGATTTATTCGATTTTTTTGAATTTTTCTGATAGATAATTGGGCCCTTTATCTACTAATGTGTGGACATGTAAAATAAGTTCTTTGTTTCACTATGTAGCGGGAAAGTAAAAAGAATGTATATTATAGAAATAATCATATTATAGTAATTTCCTGTTTCAATGGTTTTTTTTGAAATTTTCGAAAATTTTGATATTTTTGAAATTTTTTGATATTTTTGAAATTTTTGATATTTTTGAAATTTTTTGATATTTTTGAAATTTTTGATATTTTTGAAATTTTTCAATTTTTTTAAAATATCTAATTTTTTTTCAAATATTTAATATTTTTTTCTGAACTTTTTGATTCGTTTTTTAAAAAAAAATATTTTTTTTGAAAATTTCGAATTTTTAATTTTTTTAAATAATTGAAATTTTTCGTTTTTTGATATTTTCGAATTCGAATATCTAATTTGAAATCGACATTTTTTGCTCTTTGAAATTTTCGAAATTTTTTATATTTTTGAAATATTTGAATATTTTAAAAATATCTTATTTTTTTCTCAAATATTTAATATTTTTTCCAAAATTTCGATTTTTTAATTTTTTGATATTTTCGAATTTCGAATATCTAATTTGAAATCATTGACATTTTTTGCTCTTTGAAATTTTCGAAATTTTTGATATTTTTGAAATATTTGAATTTTTTGATATTTTTGAAATTTTTGAAATATTTGAATTTTTTAAAAATATCTTACTTTTTTTTTCAAATATTTAATATTTTTTCTAAAATTTTTGATTTGTTTTTGAAAAAAATGATATTTTTTTTTGAAAAGTTCGAATTTTAATTTTTCGAAATAATTGAAATTTTCGATTTTCATTTCTTGATATTTTCGAAAATCTTATTTGAAATCATTACCATTTTTTGCTATGAAATTTTCGAAATTTTTAATATTTTTGATTCTTATTTTACTTTTTTTTTCAAATATTTAATATATTTTTCTGAACTTTTTCATTTGTTTTTTAAAAAATTGAAATTTTTTTTGAAAATTTTGAATTTTTAATTTTTCAAATTTATTGAAATTTTCGAATTTTTTCATTTTTTGATATTTTAGAATTCGAATATCTTATTTTAAATCATTGACATTTTTTGCTCTTTGGAATTATCGAAATTTTTGATATTTTGGAAATTTTTAAAATTTCTTACTTTTTTTTCAAATATTTAATAATTTTTTCCAAACTTCTTGATTTGTTTTTGAAAAAATTGATCCTTTTTTTGAAAATTTCGATTTTTTAATTTTTCGAAAAAATTAAAATTTTCGAAATTTTTCATTTTTTGTCCTTTTTGAAATTTTGGAAATTTTTCATATTAAATCATTTGTTTTAAAAAATTTTATTATTGAAATTTTTAACGTTTTTTTTTGAAATTTTTAATTCTTTTTAAAATTTTTGAAGTTTTCGAAATTATTGAAATTTTGGAATTTTTTAAAATATTTAATTTGTTGATTTAGGAAATTTTTAATATTTTTTTTTAATTTTCGATTTTTTTTTGAGATTATTCAATTCCTTCTGAAAATTACGAAATTTTTAATATTTTTGAAAACTTGGAAATTTTTAATATTCTATTTAAGACCAATTTTGAATTTTAATACAAAATGGTGAATCCAACACGACGAGATTTATGATTATCGACAGATTCCATTCAAAATTTTTATGTTGGGGTTTTTGGGGTCGGAAATTATGAATTTTTATCAAAATTAATGAAATCAAGATGGCGATTCTAAGATGGCGGACAATATTTATAATTATTGACTGATTTTATTCAAAATTGGTATGTGGGTAGTTTTGAGGTCAAAATTAATAAATTGAATATGGCGACTCCAAAATGGCGGACGAGATTTATGAGTGTCTATACTATAAATTGAAATCTGGGGGTTTGGGGTCGGAGATTATGAATTTTTTTTCAAAATTCAAGATGGTGGACCAGATTTATGATTCTGGACGGATTCTATCCAAAATTGGTATATGGGGGTTTCTGGGGTCGAAGATTATAAATTTTTGTCAAAATTAGTAAATTCAAGATGGCGGACAATATTTATGATTATGAACTGATTTTATCAAAAATTGGTATATGTGGGTTTTTGGGGTCGAAGATTACAATTTTTTTGTCAAAATTAGTAAATTCAAGATGGCGGACAAGATTTATGATTATGAACTGATTTTATCAAAAATTGGTATATGTGGGTTTTTGGGGTCGAAGATTACATTTTTTTTGCCAAAATTAGTAAATTCAAGATGGCGGACAAGATTTATGATAATGAACTGATTCCATTCAAAATTGGTATATGGGGGTTTTTGCGGTCGGAGATTTTTTGTTGTAATTATTAAAGTCAAGATGGCGACTCCAAGATGACGGACGAGATTTAAGATTATTTACCGACTCTATCGAAAATCGGTATTCTTTTTGAAATAATGAAATTTTTTAATATTTTTTTTTTGTAAAATTTTCATATTTTTTTTTAATTTTGGAAATTTTTAAAAAGTTCGATTTGATTGAAATTTTGGAATATTTAGATATTTTAGAAATTTTTTAATTTTTGAAAAATTGGAAATTTTTTTGATTTCTTTTGTAGTTTTTGTAATTGTTAATATTCTTTTCGACATTATTGGTTATTTCTTGAAATCTTTAGTTTTTTTTGTAAAAATAACATCATAAAGTATAAGAAATTTCACATTCGCAGTCAAGTCATTCAATCCCAGTAATTCCACTCTAAGAAGAGAACTGTAACGAACCTAATAAAAGGGGGAATCCCACGATCACATTTTGATAAAAGACTTAATCAGCAAGAAGATTTATTATTCTTTAAGCTGATTTTTTATTAGATTTAGTTTAGCTACTCGTAGGTATTTTTTTGTTAATTTTGCAAAAAAATTTAAACTCCCACGCATTATATTGAGTATTAAGTTCTATATAAGTACAATTATGTTACCAGTAATAAAAATAAAGTAGTTTGCGCTTAAAGGCTTAAATGTAATTACCATATTTGAATATACATACACATAGCAATAAATCAGCTATTTCTTAGTCATCTAAGAAAATGAAAATAAAAAAATAATCTGTGTCTAGGATAAGAAATAATAATTGATTGTATTTAAAATAAGTCTACGCTATATATCTTAAAGGTTCGTTTCATATCGATGCTAAATCGAAATGTCAGATTATAAATTAAATCTAGAAATGTAGGTCGGAGACAGTTTAAGAATGATTTTCGTTCGTTATGTAATTATGGCTCTATGAAACTGAAAGATGCAACCAAAAATAATGATAAAAATGTAGATTTTTATTTAAATAATGCCATAAAATAGAAAAATACCAAAAACTATAATAATCATTAAAGTATCATACAGATCGTTAATGCATCAGAAAAAAATATTCTCACATATGTATGTTACATCTTATGGTTAAAAAAATTCAAAATTGGTTTCATGCACATCTAGACACCATAGCGAACAAACTTTTGAAGTTTTTAAATTTTTTCAACAACTACAAATCGCTACAACCGTAACAAACAATAATTAATAAGTCCAGGATCATAAATCTCATCCGTCATCTTGAATATATTAATTTTTGATAATATGCATAATATCCGACACCATACCCCCCAACATATAAATTTTGAATAGGTCAATAATTATAAATCTCGTACACCATCTTGAATCTATTATTTTTGACCAAAAATTCATAATCTCCGGCCCTAAAAACCCCACATACCAATTTTGAATACAATCGGTCAATAATTATAAATCTCGTCCGCCATCTTGAATTTATTAATATGACAAAAAAAATCATATTATCCGACCAAAAAATTTCCTACATACCAATTTTTGATAGAATCTGTCAATGTTTAAAAATCTCGTCCGCCATCTTGAAGTCGTCATCATGAATTTACTAATTTTGACAAAAAAATCATAATCACCGACCCCAAAAACCTCCACATACCGATTTTGAATAGAATCGGTCCATAATCATAAATCTCGTCCACCATCTTGGATTTATTAATTTTGACAAAAAAATCATAATCTCCGACCCCAAAATCCCCTAGATCCCAACTTTTAATAGAATTTATCAATATTCATAAATCTCGTCCGCCATCTTGAAGTCGTCATCCGCCATCTTGAAGTCGTCATGATGAGTTTACTAATTTTGAAAAAAAAATTATAATCTCCGACCCCAATTTTTAATAGAATCTGTCCATTATCATAAATCTCGTCCGCCATCTTGAATTTACTAATTTTGACAAAAAAATCAAATGTCCGACCCCAAAAACCCCCACATACCAAATATGAATACAATCAGTCCATAATCATAAATCTCGTCCGCCATCTTGGATTTATTAATTTTGAGAAAAAAATCCTAATCCCCGACCCCAAAAACCTCCACATACCAAATATGAATACAATCGGTTCATAATCATAAATCTTGTCCGCCATCTTATCTTGGAGTCACCATCTATAATTTTTCAAATGTTTTAATATTTGAAATATTTAACATATTTTTTAAAAAAATTCGAATAATTGAAAGTTCTTTTGAGTGTTTTTTTTTTAATTTCAGTTTCGAATTGTCGAATTTCTTGATATTTTTGTTTTGTTAAACTAGAATTTTTAAAATTGTCCAAATTTTCGGATTTTTCAAAAATTTTCATATTTTCTTTGAAATGTCTCGTTTTAAAATTATTGAAATTTTGATACTTTTTTTATGAAATTCCTTCTTTTTTTTAATCTCAAATTTCGATAATTTTCGATTTTTTTGACATTTTTGTTATTTTATTCATTAATGTTTTTTTTAACCCAAATTTTCAAAATATTTGATATATTTTTTAAATATTTTTTTTTTCAAATGTTCGAATTTTTCTAAATTTTTGATACTTTCTGTCAATTTTGAAATTAATGAAGTTTTTGTACTTTTTTTAACTTTTTAATATTTTGAAATTATTAAAAAATTTCAAATTTTGATAATATTTTGAAATTTGTGTTTTTATCTTTCAATCTTTCGATATTTTCATTTTTTTTTAAAATTCGGAGGTTTTAATATATTTTTTTTTAAATCATTAAATTTTTTTCAAATTTTCGATTTTTTGGGATAAATTTTCATTTTTGGATTAATTTCCGTTTTAAAATAAATTTCCATTTTGGGATAAGCATGATTCTTATCCCAAAATAGAAATTTGTCCCAAAATGAAAAAAATATGCCAAAATGAAAACTTATCCCAAAATCGAAATTCATTCCAAAATGGATATTTATCCCAAGATGGAAAATTATCCCAAGATGCAAATTTATTCCAATATGAAAAATTATAACAACTTGTTTTTTGCCAAAATGGAAATTTACCCAAAATGAAAATGTATCCCAAACTGGAAATTTATCCCAAGATGGAAAATTATCCCAAGATGCAAATTTATGCCATTATGAAGTTGTTTTTTTGCCAAAATGGAAATTTACCCAAAATGAAAATTTATCCCAAAATGGAAATCTATCCCAAGATGGAAATTTATTCCAAGATGGAAGTTTTAATATATTTTTTGATAAATTTGATCATCTTGAAATTTTCTAATTTTCTTTGTCAAATTTGGAAAATTTTCGATATTTTTTTGAAATTTTTGAAATTTTTTATATTTTCGAAAATTTGAATTTATTAATTTTTCAAATTTTCGAAATTATCGAATTTTTGATTTGTTTTACAAAATTCTTTTTTTATCAAATTTTAGAAAATTTTTAATCTTTTAATAGTTTTGATATTTTTTTAGTATTGAAATTTTCGATAATTTTTTAAAAATTTTCTAAATTTGTGACTTTTTTTTTTGAAATAATATAAATTCGAAAAAAAAATTGACCACAAAATAGGCCAAGTTTGACTCCTTCATTGATCTCAACAAGACATTTGACTCTGTTGACGGTCTATCTCCGTAATAAATGGTCAGATTTTTACGAAACCAAAACCATTAGATTTGAAATATGACGTAGATTACATACTTAAAGAAAAATCATGCGCAATAGCAATGACAATAGAGCAGTATCGTCTAACTTTGTTAATGTTGGTCCGATTTTAACAGTAAAAAAGTCGTTTGATTTAAAATATTTTTACAAGAGTAGTATTAAGGGATCCATAATTTTTACTTTCCCGCTAACAGTGGTTTAATTCCCAATTAAGGATTTTTATTAAAAAAAAAAACGAAATTATATTTTTTTACAAGCTTAAGTCCAATTTTTATTATGAAATTGGACAATTTCCAGTATAAAATTTTCTATTGCAATACGGAAATAGTAGTTCATTGAATTGTGGGGATTTTTGTAAAATTAAACGAAATGAACCGTTTCAAGTTCAAGTTCATTGTCCAACGGAGTAATAACGAATGAGTGGCAGGTATAAAGTCAGGTAGTCTCACGAATGTAGGATAAAGCAATTAAGATTTAAAAACAGTGACAGCGTCATTTTATTATTTTTTATTTTATCTATAAATGCTCTAATAACGTTTAGAACGTTACTGTTTTTTTTTTAATATTTAAATAAAAAAATGGGAAAAAGTCGAAAATTGATTTGCCAATTTTTCTAATAGCACAAATAGTGCAATTTTATGGTCCATTTAACGTACGTGGACCAAAATAAAACGTTTTTAAAACGTTCGTACAATAACATACATAAAAGACGTCCAAAATATAACGTTTTTTTAAAAATCTACGTCAGAATGTTTTTTATAAAGTCACAATGGAAACATTTTATAAACAAGAACAAACGTTTTTAAAAAAGACATAAAAATGAATAAAATATAACGTTTTTTTAACGTCTACGTCACAATACTTTTTATAAAGTCACAATACAAATGTTTTATAAACTTTTGTACAAGAATAAACGTTTTTAAAAGAGACATAGAAAACGTTTTTTTTTAATCCACGTCAAAATATTTTTTATAAAGTCACAACGGAAACGTGTTTAAAATGTGTTATAAACGTTTGCACAAGAACAAACGTTTTTTAAAGAGACATAATAAACGACCAAAATATACCATTTTTTTAACGTTTACGTCAGATTGTTTTTCATAATGGTGACGTTTTTAAAACGCGTTATAAACATTTGTACCAGAACAAACAGTTTAAAAAGACATAAACACGCCTAAAATATAACGTTTTTAAAATCACAATACACACGTTTTTAAAACGATTGTATAAGAATAAATATTTTTAAAACAGACATAAAAACGGCCCCAAAATATAACGGCTTTTTTAACGTCTATGTTGTTTTTTATAAAGTCACAATACAAACGATTTGAAAATGTTTTATAAACGTTTGAACAAGAACAAACATTTTTTAAAGACACACAATAAACAGCAAAAATATACCATTTTTTAACGTCTACGTCATAATGGAGACGTTTTTTAACATCTACGTCATATTGGAGACGTTTTTACAACGCTTTATAACGTACAAGAACAAACGTTTTTAAAATACATAAAAACGCCTAAAATATAACGTTTTTAAAACGCTTTATAAACGTTTATTCAAGAATAAACGTTTTTAAAATACAAAAACGACTAAAATATAACGTTTTTTGGCACGTCTACGTCAGAATGCTTTTTATAAAGTCACAATATACACATTTTTAAAACGTTTGTACAAGAATAACGTTTTTTTTTAACGTCTACCGCAGAATGTTTTTAAAAAGTCACAATACAAACTTTTTAGAAATGTTTTATAAACGTTTGTACACGATTAAACGTTTTTAAAAGAGACAATAAAAAGTGTCCAAACTATAACGTTTTTTTAACGTCTACGTCAGAATGTTTTTCATAATGGAAACGTTTTTAAAACGCTTCATAAACGTTTGTACAAGAACAAACGTTTTTAAAAAAGACATAAAAATGCCTAAAATAAAACGTTTTTTAGACGTCTACGTCAGAATGCTTTTTATAAAGTCACAATACAAACGTTTTTATAACATTTATATAAGAATAACGTTTTTTATAACGTATACCTCAGAATGCTTTTATAAAGTCACAATACAAACTTTTTGGAAATGTTTTATAAACGTTTATACAAGAATAAACATTTCTAAAAGAGACAAAAGTGTCCAAACTATAACGTTTTTTTTTAACGTCTACGTCAGAATGCTTTTTATAAAGTGACAATACACACGTTTTTAAAACGTTTGTACAAGAATAACATTTTTTTAACGTCTACCTAAAAATGTTTTTTATAAAGTCACAATACAAATCTTTTTGAAAATGTTTTATAAACGTTTGTACAAGAACAAACGTTTTTTAGACGTCTACCTCAGAATGTTTTTTATAAAGTCACAATAAAAACTTTTTGAAAATGTTTTATAAACGTTTGTACAAGAATAAACGTTTTTAAAAAAGACATAAAAAGTGTCCAAACTGTAACGTTTTTTTTAACGTCTACGTCGGAATGTTTTTTATAAAGTCACAATGGAGACGTTTTTAAAACATTTTATTTGGGTCGTTTTTAAACCCACCGGTAAAAACGTTCAAAAAACGTTTTGTTTAGGTCCTAGAAAATCAGTTTTTAGAAAAAGTCAGAAATTGACGTTTTGTTTAGCTCCGCAAAAATATGTATTCCTAAAAAGTCATAAAAAGAAACGTTTTTTAAACGTTTTTGTAAGTTGTTTTTATAATCACTGTAAAAAAGCGTTCAATTCGCGTTTTGTTTTAGTTCAGCAAAAGAATATTTCGGGAAAGGAACGTTTTATTTGAGTCGTTTTTAAACCACTATTGAAAACATTCAAAAACGTTTTGTTTAAGTTTTAAACGTTTTTTAGCACCACTGTAATGTTCAAATAATGCGCATTAGCAGTGACAAAAGAGCACTAGCGTCTATCTCCGTTACGATTGGTCAGATTGAAACGGGACAAGCGGCACTGTATTATAAATATGACGTACATTAAATATTTAATCAAAAATCATGCGCATTAGAAATGATAAAAGGGCATTAGCATTTAACTTCGTTATTTTTGGTGCAATTTTAATGTAAAAAACACAATTGTACTTAGAAGTAAATACGTAAACAAAAATCGATAATGTGGACCATAACTTTTACTTTCTCGCTACTTAAATGTCAATAATTTATGCTTAGCTGTCAATACTTTTACTAACCTAACCTAAGGGGTAAATGATCCAAATATTTTGTCATTTTTAAGGGACGAAGTGTGGTTTGATGTAATTAACTCAATAAAGCAATTTTAAATGTCAAAATGACATAATAAACTCTCGGTAACCGTTGCTCTAAACCCATTCATGTTGGGTATCAAATTAAAGGATTTCTTCTGCTGATTTCGAATATGACGTCAGATATCTTCTTTGACCTATTATCTAGTCCGTATGTACCCTCAGGGTACATTTCTTCAAGTTCCAGAAGATACTGAAAATTTTGTATGTGAGCGACGTCAGTCCAATTCCAATAAACATAATAGAACAAAATAAAATGTCAAAATGACATAATAAACTCTATAGAGCTAACTTTATAACCGTTGCTCTGAACCCATTCATGTGGGGTATCAAATTAAAGGATTTCTTCTGCTGGTTTCGAATATGAAATTAGATATCTTCATTTTAGTGATTTACTAGTCCGGGCCAGATCAATATCAGCAAGGCAATCCCAAAATTTTATAGATTGATACATTCCAACCCTGTATCACACTACCAAAATTTCTGTAGAAAATCATTGACAGCACACAAGTGACCAAAATAAAAAATTGAAACTGAGAAAATTCAAGTTGTGTCGAATTATTGTTAAACATAACGGAATATTTTTTTTTATAAATGCAACAATCCCGAGTTCGTTGTGATGGAAGCAATTAAAGCCTACAAATCGAAATTACGAATCGAAAAGATTTGAAAGCGAAAGAAATTTAATTAAAAACATCGGACACGGTCGAATCGACCTGAACAGAAGATTTTTTGTAATTGATTCTAAAAATATAACTGACACGAGGAAATAACAATTTTTTTTTGTCTAATAAAATTTATAATTAAAACAAATAAGGTTATTACTTTTTAAGTGAAATATTGGATTTTGTAACAATTTTTAGCCCAACCTATAGAAAATATATTCACCTTGACAGAAATCTTTTAATATAATTACATCATCGACACGATTTAGAAAATGATATATTCAGATTTAATTTGCATATTACGAAAAGGACAACTAACAGGTGGTTATAAAAATGCAAATAATCAATCAAATAAAAAAAAAACGTTTTTTTAAACATAATTTTTTTTTGGTTAGTTATAGTCATCGAAAAATATTTATTAAACGTAAAGTAATTTTTTTTCAAAGTCGAGAATGCAACTTTGAATTATAATTAGCGACCCAAAAAACCCCTTGATTAAGAATTTTTTTCAAATCAAATCATTTTTTTTTAATGTCAGCCATATTGGATCCGCCATTTTGTTATTAACAAATTTAAAAACATGTCCACCATATTGGATCCACTATATTAAAAGATTCATAAAAAACCCCTAGATTATAATTTCTTTCAAATCAAATAAATTTTTTCAAAGCCATGTCCGCCATTTTGTTTTTAGAAAATTTAAGTACAGATTCATAATCAGCTACCCAAAAAACCCCTAATTTAAAATAAATTTCAAATCAAATCATATTTTAAAAACGTGTCCGCCATATTGAATTCACCATTTTGTTTTTTGGAAAATTTTATTCCAGATTCATGGTCAGCGACCCAAAAAATTCCTAGATAATTAATTTTTTTTTAATCAAGTCATTTTTTCATAAATATGTCCGCCATGTTGAACCCGGCATTTTGTTTTTAACAAATTTAATTTCAGATTCATAATCAGCAACCCAAAAACCACTAATTTAAAAAAAATTAAAAAACCCCTAGATTATAGTTTCATTTCAAATCAAATACATTTTTTGAAAGTCATGTTCGCCATATTGGATCCGCCATTTTGTTTTTAGAAAATTTAAGCCCAAATACATAATCAGCTAACCAAAAAACCCTAAATTAAAAAACAATTTATATCAAATATTTTAAAAACGTGTCCGCCATATTGAATTCGCCATTTTGTTTTTGGAAAATTTTATTCCAGATTCATGGTCAGCGACCTAAAAAATTCCTAGATTATTAATTAATAATCAGCGACCGAAAAAACTCCTAAGATTATAAAATTGTCCCAAATGAAATTATTGTTTTTTCAATATCCGCCATTTTGTTTTTGCCATATTGGATTCACCATTTTGTTTTTGGATAATCTTATTCCAGATTCATGGTCAACGGCCTAAAAAATTCCTAGATTATTTAATAAGATTCCTAGATTATTAATTTTTTCAAATCAAGTCATTATTTCATAAAAATGTCCGCCATATTGAATCCGCCATATTGAATCCGCCATATTGTTTTTGAAAAATTTAATTCCAGATTTATCAGCGAAAAAACCCTTGGATTATAGTTTTTTGTAAACATGTCCCCATATTTTAAATTATCCCAATTTTTTCAAAAACATATCCGCCATTTTGCATGTAAAAAATTAGAATTTATCAAATTATTTTTTTTAAAACATGTCCGCCACATTGTTTTCGAAAAATTTTACATTTGTAATCTGCAAAAAACCCTCAGGAACAAATTTTTGTTGAATTATAACTTGATATTCATATTTTGACCCCCTTTTAGAATGTTCATATTTTGACCCCCTTTTAGAATGTTCATATTTTGACCACTTTTTAGAATGTTCATATTGTGACCACATTTTAAAGTCTTCATATTTTGACCACCTTTTAGAATATTCATATTTTGACCACCTTTTAGGATGTTCATATTTTGACCACCTTTTAGAAAATTCATATTTTGACCACCTTTAGAATATTCATATTTTGACCACCTTTTAGGATGTTCATATTTTGACCCCCTTTTAGAATGTTCATATTTTGACCTCATTTTAAAGACTTCATATTTTGACCACCTTTTAGAATATTCATATTTTGACCCCCTTTTAGAATGTTCATATTTTGACCCCCTTTTAGAATGTTCATATTTTGACCACCTTTTAGAAAATTCATATTTTGACCACCTTTAGAATATTCATATTTTGACCACCTTTTAGGATGTTCATATTTTGACCATCTTTTAAGATATTTATATTTTGGTCACCTTTTAGGATGTTCATGTTTTGACCACATTTTAACGTCTTCACATTTTGACCACCTTTTAGAATGTTCACATTTTGGCCATTTTTTTCAGTATTTAATAAAAATTCCAATATTTAGAAAATACGTATATGAAAATTCTGAAATTTATTGAAAACAATGTCGCCAACTGTACAAAAAAATTACTAGTTAGTAGTCTCAATTTAGAGGGTTCCCATAAATAAATACTACTTGGAAGCACGTTGTACGGCTCAAATCGAGTGATTTCAAACCAGCCGAAGATGTTTAAGGGGGTTGGCATGGCAACGGGCCGATTTAAACCAGGTCCGTACCGATCATACGGCCAATTCTTATAATCGACATTGAATTCATAAAAAAAAATAGTTGAGGGCGATACTTCGAAGATGAAACGTTGTTTAAAAAAATTGTCACGCTCTTAGGTTAAAGTTTTGTTTTATTTAACTGAAATTTTGATGTTTCGCCACTGGTTTAAGCTAGTAACGAAAAAAATTACATGTTATAAAAATAAAATAAAAGTACGTTCCGAAAATAAATAAAAACACAATTAAAAATATGTAATTAGTTAAAAAAATTAATGACTACTTATCTGTGACATGTATAGTTTTATTATTATTTTAATTACTAATTTTACTACTTTTTTTAAAACTCAGCGCTGCATGAAAAAAATTAATAAAAGTGAAGAATTTTAAATAAAGTGTATTGGTAGTGAGAAAGTAAAAATCAGGATAGTTGAAATAAAAATTATTTTTATCTGTTAAAATAATATCTACCGTGCAGTACAAAATTATAGCGAGAAAGTAAAATATTGATCGTTTGTCCCTGACCACGTTAAAAAATTTGAGCCCTTTACCCCTTAAGCCTTCCACTCTAATAATGCTTAAAGTGCCTAGTAACGTGTGATCGATAGGTTATTTATTCGTCCTTAATACACATTGACAATTTGGATAAAGTAAAAATATTTTGGCCCTTTACCCCTTAGACCCGCCCATGTAAAAATATTTGAACCTTCTATTCCTTCAACCTACTCATGTAAAAATATTTGAGACTTTTAGTTCTGAATCCGAGCCAAATTCAATTTTTTATTTATATTAACTTCACCGCCGGCCATAAGTACGAAACGTCGTATTAAAATTTCAAGTATGTAAAAATGTATTTTTACCGATATCAAGTCGATGTGCAAAATTTCAGCTCCATTGGATGACGGGAAGTGTGTTAATTTTTACTTTTAAGATTTGTCCACAAATATTCAAACGGCGGTGAAGTTAATATGTTGGAATTGAAGACGAAACGTTGTATTAAAACTTTAAGAATGTAAAAATGTAATGTTACCGATATCAAATCGATGTGCAAAATTTCAGCTCCATTGGATGACGGGAAGTGTGTTAATTTTTACTTTTAAGATTTGTCCACAAATATTCAAACCGCGGTGAAGTTAATATGTTGGAATTGAAGACGAAACGTTGTATTAAAACTTTAAGAATGTAAAAATGTAATGTTACCGATATCAAATCGATGTGCAAAATTTCAGCTCCATTGGATGACGGGAAGTGTGTTAATTTTTACTTTTAAGATTTGTCCACAAATATTCAAACCGCGGTGAAGTTAATATGTTGGAATTGAAGACGAAACGTTGTATTAAAACTTTAAGAATGTAAAAATGTAATGTTACCGATATCAAATCGATGTGCAAAATTTCAGCTCCATTGGATGACGGGAAGTGTGTTAATTTTTACTTTTAAGATTTGTCCACAAAAATTCAAACCGCGGTGAAGTTAATATGTTGGAATTGAAGACGAAACGTTGTATTAAAACTTTAAGAATGTAAAAATGTAATGTTACCGATATCAAATCGATGTGCAAAATTTCAGCTCCATTGGATGTCGGGAAGTGTGTTAATTTTTACTTTTAAGATTTGTCCACAAAAATTCAAACCGCGGTGAAGTTAATATGTTGGAATTGAAGACGAAACGTTGTATTAAAACTTTAAGAATGTAAAAATGTAATGTTACCGATATCAAATCGATGTGCAAAATTTCAGCTCCATTGGATGACGGGAAGTGTGTTAATTTTTACTTTTAAGATTTGTCCACAAAAATTCAAACCGGCGGTGAAGTTTATATGTAGGAATTGAAGACGAAACGTTGTATTAAAATTTTAAGAATGTAAAAATGTAATGTTACCGATATAATGTCGATGTGCAAAATTTCAGCTCGATTGGATGACAGGAAGTATGTTAATTTTTACTTTCAAGATTTGTCCACAAAAATTCAAAACCTGCGGTGAAGTTAATGTAAATAATTTAAATACGAACCGTCGTAAAAAATTAAAGTATGTATATTATTTATCGACGTCAAGTTAAAGTGTAAAATTTCAGATCATCTGGATATCGAAAAGTGTGTTAATTTTCAGATTCAAGATTTGTCCACAAAAATTGAATTTCTGTGGACAATCTTGAAAATGAAAATTAACACACTTCCCGTCATCCAATCGAGCTGAAATTTTGCACATCGACTTGATATCGGTAACAACACATTTTACATACTTAAAATTTTAATACGACGTTTCGTCTTCAATTCCTACATATTAACATCATCGCGCTTTGAATTTTTGTGGACAAATCTTAAAAGTAAAAATTAACACACTTCCTGTAATCCAATGGAGCTGAAATTTTGCACATTGACTTGATATCGGTAACAATACATTTTTACATACTTAAAATTTTAATACAACGTTTCGTCTTCAATTCCTACATATTAACTTCATCGCGGTTTGAATTTTTGTGGACAAATCTTAAAAGTAAAAATTAACACACTTCTCGTCATCCAATGGAGCTGAAATTTTGCACATTGACTTGATATCGGTAACAATACATTTTTACATACTTAAAATTTTAATACAACGTTTCGTCTTCAATTTCTACATATTAACTTCATCGCGGTTTGAATTTTTGTGGACATATCTTGAAAGTAAAAATTAACACACTTCCTGTAATCCAATCGAGCTGAAATTTTGCACATTGACTTGATATCGGTAACAATACATTTTTACATACTTAAAATTTTAATACAACGTTTCGTCTTCAATTCCTACATATTAACTTCATCGCGGTTTGAATTTTTGTTTACAAATCTTAAAAGTAAAAATTAACACACTTCCCGTCATCCAATGGAGCTGAAATTTTGCACATCGACTTGATATCGGTAACAATACATTCTTAGATGCGACGTTTCGTATGACCATCATCAACTTGCATGTTTTAAATACGAACCTGGATTTTTGAATCACTTTTTTGAGACCTAATCCAATTTTGAAGTTAATTCTAATGACGTTTCGTTGGAAAAAAAACCCATTTTCAGTGTTTTCGCATACATATTTCAATTTTGCTTAACCATTAATTTATAATTTTATTTTAATTAAACATAAACATGGACTTTCACTGGATGCTATTTAATTGCTTATTACCACGAACAAATCAGCTACTTAACTTTTATTTTAAAGCGTTTAATTTTTTAATGCGCTTTGTAGTTATTTTTTATTTGTTATTGTAATTAGAAGGTTATATTAAGATTTCTAAAGTGTCTAGCCAATTTTTGATAAAATTCAAATTTCTCAGAGTATATTGACCTAAAAAAACGTTATAATTTCAACCCTTCTCGTTATTTTGTTTGTATTTTCATTTGCATGCCGACTTGATGCTCATATTACTGGGCAGCGTTTCAATTTGTCAGGCGTGTAAAAATTCGAAAAACGCTGACCGACTGACTGGGGTGAATAAAATTAATGAAGTCTTGACTGATCTGGACAATTAAGGCGTTTAAAGCCACTTAAAATAAGGGCGTGTTAAGTACTTAGACTTGGCGTTGAACAATTAAGATATATACATCATCGGAGAAAAGATTTTTCTTAATTTATTAATGGTTGTACTTATTAGCGAACTTTTTTAAATCTTGCCTTTTAAAAGAATTTCCCTAGATCTGGAGATTTACAAAAAAAAAATAGACACAAGATATTAAAATTATTTTAAACCAATTTTACCAATTTTCAGAAAATTAATTACATCTAGGGATTTTTTATGACACCAAAAATTGGCACAATATGTTAAAATTACTTTTATACAAGGATTTTTGTTGTAAATTAGGCAACGCTGCTTTACAAATACCCTTTTTAAGCAATGTTGCCAAATTACCCAATAACTCTGATATTTTTAAAATAATATTGCCGAATTTCCGAAAATTTACCTAAATCCTAAGTATTTTTTTACAAAAAAAAAATATACACGAGATGTTAAAATTACTTTTAAACCAGGATTTTTTCGTAAATTGGGCAACGCTGTTCTAAAAATACTCTTTTTAAAGCAATGTTGCTAAATTTCAGAAAATTACCTACATCTAGGAATTTTTTACGCCATAAAAAAATAGACACAAAATGTTAAAATTACTTTAAATAAGGATTTTTTTGTCAATTTGGCAACGCTGTTTTACAAATACCCTTTTTTAAGCAATATTGCCAAATTACCCAATAATTCTGATATTTTTAAAACAATATTGCCGAATTTCCTAAAAGTTCCCTAAATCTAGGTATATTTTTACAAAAAAAAAATAGACACAAGATGTTAAAATTATTTTAAATAAAGACTTTTTTGGAAATTAGGCAACGCTGTTTAAAAAATACTTTTTTCAACGCAATGTTGCTAAATTTCAGAAAATTACCTACATCTAGGAATTTTTTTACGCCATAAAAAAATAGACACAAGATGTTACAATTACTTTTAAATTGTAAATTAGGCAACGCTGTTTTAAAAATACTCTATTTTAAACCAATTTTAAAAAATTTCAGAAAATTAATTATATCTAGGGATTTTTTTAAGACACCAAAAATTGGCCCAAGATGTTAAAATTACTTTTATACAAGGATTTTTGTTGTAAATTAGGCAACGCTGCTTTACAAATACCCTTTTTAAGCAATGTTGCCAAATTACCCAATAACTCTGATATTTTTAAAATAATATTGCCGAATTTCCGAAAATTTACCTAAATCTAATTATTTTTTTACAAAAAAAAAATATACACGAGATGTTAAAATTACTTTTAAACCAGGATTTTTTCGTAAATTGGGCAACGCTGTTCTAAAAATACTCTTTTTAAAGCAATGTTGCTAAATTTCAGAAAATTACCTACATCTAGGAATTTTTTACGCCATAAAAAAATAGACACAAAATGTTAAAATTACTTTAAATAAGGATTTTTTGTCAATTTGGCAACGCTGTTTTACAAATACCCTTTTTTAAGCAATATTGCCAAATTACCCAATAATTCTGATATTTTTAAAACAATATTGCCGAAATTCCGAAAATTCCCCAAATCTAGGTATTTTTTTACAAAAAAAAATAGACACGAGATGTTAAAATTATTTTAAATAAGGATTTTTTTTGTAAATTTGGCAACGCTGTTCTGAAAATCCTCTTTTTAAAGCAATGTTGCTAAATTTCAGAAAATTACCTACATCTAGGAATTTTTTACGCCATAAAAAATAGACACAAGATGTTAAAATTACTTTAAATAAGGATTTTTTTGTCAATTTGGCAACGCTGTTTTACAAATACCCTTTTTTAAGCAATGTTGCCAAATTACCGAATAATTCAGATATTTTTAAAACAAAATTGCCGAATTTCCGAAAATTTCCCCAAATTTAGGTATTTTTTTTACAAAAAAAAAATAGACACGAGATGTTAAAATTATTTTAAATAAGGATTTTTTTTGTAAATTTGGCAACGCTGTTCTGAAAATCCTCTTTTTAAAGCAATGTTGCTAAATTTCAGAAAATTACCTACATCTAGGAATTTTTTACGCCATAAAAAAATAGACACAAGATGTTAAAATTACTTTAAATAAGGATTTTTTTGTCAATTTGGCAACGCTGTTTTACAAATACCCTTTTTTAAGCAATGTTGCCAAATTACCGAATAATTCAGATATTTTTAAAACAAAATTGCCGAATTTCCGAAAATTTCCCCAAATTTAGGTATTTTTTTTACAAAAAAAAAATAGACACAAGATGTTAAAATTATTTTAAATAAGGATTTTTTTGTAAATTAAAAATACCCTTTTTTATATAAATCGCAAAAATTTCCAAAAAAATATTTTAAAATTAAAAAAAAATTACCAAAAAACCATGTTTTATAATTTTTAACAATTCTGATTTTTTTAAAACATTGTTGCCGAATTTCCGAAAATTTCCTTAAATCTAAGGATTTTTTAGATGTTAAAATTACTTTTAAACCAAGATTTTTCGTAAATTAGGCAACGCTGTTTCAAAAATACACTTTTTATTTATTTTTTATATAAATCGTCGAAATTTTCAAAAAAATATTTTAAAAAGTAAAAAAATGTTAAATACTATAATAGGTGTAATTATGATATTTTTAAAACAACGTTGCCAAATTTCAGAAAAATCCCTAAATCGCAAAAATTTACAAAAAAAGATATTTTAAAATTAAAAAAATATTGCTAAAAACCCATTATTTTTTTTGTAATGGTTTTTAACAATTCTGATATTTTTAAAACAATGTTGCCGAATTTCCAACTATTTCTCTAAATCCCCAAGTATTTTTTATGACACAAAAAAATAGACACAAGATGTTAAAATTACTTTAAATAAGGATTTTTTGGTTAATTAGGCAACTGTGTTTTAAAAATACTCTTTATTAAAGGAATGTTGCCAAATTTCAGAAAATTACCTACATCTAGGGATTTTTACGATACAAAGAAATAGATGCAAAATGTTAAAGTACATAATACATTTTTGTTTACTTTTTATAAATCGCCAAAATTTCCAAAAAAAATATTTTAATATTAAAAAAATGATGCTAAAAAAACTTTTAAGGCAATGTTGCCAAATTTACGAAAATTTCTCTAAATATACTGATTTTTTACGAGACAAGTCTCAAGATATTAAAATTACTTTAATGAAAGATATTTTTTATATTAGGCAACGCTGTTTACACTTTTTATTTATATTTTATAAATAGTCCAGATTTTCAAAAAAATATTTTAAAATTAAAAAACAATTATTTTTTGATAACGATTTGTAATAATTCTGATATTTTTAAAGTAATGTTGCCAAATTTCTGAAAATGCCAGTAAATCTGGTAATTTTTTTACGACACAAAAAAATAAGATATTCAAGTTACTTTAAACAAGGTTTTTTTTGTAACTTAGGCAACGCTGTTTACACTTTTATTTATTTTCTATAAATTACCAAATTTCCAAAAAATATTTAAAAATTAAAGAACTTATTTTTTTTATAACGATTTGTAACAATTCTGATATTTTTAATGCAATGTTGCCAATTTTACGAAAATTTCCCTAAATCTGTTGAATATTTACTAAAAAAAAGTTTTTTTTATTATTTATTTTAATACAAAATTGTTGATTAAAAAAATCGTTTAAAATTAAATCATTTAACAAACTTATTGAAGTACAACTAAAAATATAAAAATAACTATTAAGTAGTTAAACGCTATTAAAAATAGTGTTGTGAGTTATATTAAACAAATTGGATTTTTCCTGTAATGATGCTCTAATTACAAAATATTCAAGGACCCAATTATGTAATTTAGTTTATCGGTTATTTTTTATTATTTGGGCACGGCACACTCTTAAAACAAATCCATTCAATGGGATCCTATGTCTATTAATAATTAATTAAAAATCATTTGTAATTAATCATGTAAAAATAGCAGAACGGAATTAAATTTCATTTCTAAAATTTTTTAATAACCACACCTAGTTTAATTTTTTCTTTTTTTGTAGATACAAGTTTTTTTTAAATCTCTAGATTTTGGGAAATTTATAGAAATTTGGCAACAACTGCTTAAAAATACCAGAATTGTTAAAATTCATTACACATTCTTGTTTTTAATATAGATTACGATTGTTAAAATAATTTTTTGTAATGTTTTATAAAATTAAATAAAAGATTTATTTTTAAAGCAGTGTTGCCTAATTTACAAAAAAATCATGTCTATTTTTGGTGTCGTTTTTTGAAATTTCGGCGATTTATAAAAAAATTAAAAAAAAGTTTATTTTTAAAATAGCGTTGCCTATTTACGAAGAAAATAGTTTTTTTAGCATCATTTTTTTTAATTTTTAAATATTTTTTTGGAAATTTGGACAATTTATAAAAAATAAATAGAAAGTGTAAACAGCGTTGCCTGATATAAAAAATATCCTTGTTTAAAGTAATTTTAATATCTTGAGACTTATTTTTTGTCTCATAAAAAATCCGTATATTTAGAGAAATGTTCGTAAATTTGGCAACTTTGCCTTAAAAAATAATAGTTTTTTAGCATAATTTTTTTAATTTTAAAATATTTTTTTGGAAATTTTGGCGATTATAAAAAGTAAGTAAAAAATGCATTTGTTTAAAAGAAATTTTAACATTTTGCATCAATTTTTTTGTGTCGTAAAAAATCCCTAGATGTAGGTAATTTTCTGAAATTTGGCAACATTGCTTTAAAAAGGAGTATTTTTAAAACACCGTTGCCTAATTAACCAAAAAAATCGTCATTTAAAGTAATTTTAACAACTTGTGTCTATTTTTTTGTGTCATAAAAAATACTCAGTTTTAGGGAAATTTTCGGAAATTCGGCAACATTGTTTTAAAAATATCCGGATTGTTAAAATGCATTATAAAAAAAATAGGTTTTTTAGCAATATTATTTAAAGTTTAAAATATTATTTTTGAGATTTAGGGATTTTTTTTCTGAAATTTGGCAACATTGTTTTAAAAATATCAAAATTAAACCAATTATAGTATTAAGCAACATTTTTTAATTTTAAAATATTTTTTTTGAAAATTTGAACGATTTGTATAAAAAATAAATAAAAAGTGTATTTTTAAAACAGCGTTGCCCAATTTACGAAAAAATCCTGGTTTAAAAGTAATTTTAACATGTGTCTATTTTTTGTGTCGTCAAAAATCCTTAGTTAGGGACATTTTCGAAAATTCGGCAACAATGTTTTAAAAAAATCAGATTTTTTAAAATTCATTATAAAAACATGTTTTTTTTTAGTAACATTTTCTTAATTGTAAAATATATTTTTGGAAATTTTTGCGATTTAAATAAAAAAAATAAAGTGTATTTTTAAAACAGCGTTGCCTAATTTACGAAAAAATCCTGGTTTAAAAGTAATTTTAACATCGGTCTATTTCTTTGTGTCGTAAAAAAATCTCTAGATTTAGGGAAATTTTCGGAAATTCGGCAACAATGTTTTAAAAAATCAGAATTGTTAACATTCATTATAAAAACAGTTTTCTTAGTAACATTTTTTTAATTTTAAAATATTTTTTGGAAATTTTTGCGATTTAGGTAAATTTTCTAAAATTTGTCAACAATGTTTTAAATATATTACTAAAAAAATAGTTTTTTTCAGCAACGTTGTAAAAATAAAATATTATTTGGAAATTTTATAAAAATAAATAAAAAGGGTATTTTTAAAACAGCGTTGCCCAATTTACAAAAAAAAATCCTTATTTAAAAGTAATTTTAACATCTTCTGCTTATTTTTTTGTGCCAAAAAAAAATCTCCAGATTTAGGAAAATTCTCGGAAAGGCAAAATTTAAAAACTATTCTGAAATATGGCAACATTGCTTTAAAAAAGTGTATTTTTAAAATAACGTTGCCTAATTTACAAAACAATCCTTATTTAAATTAATTTTAACATCTGGTGTCTATTTTTTTGTGTCGTAAAAATTCCTAGATTTAGTGAAATTTTCGAAACTTTGGCAACATTGTTTTAAAAATGTGATAATTGTTTAAATTTATTATATAAAAATGGTCCTTTTAACAAAAAATTTTTAATTGTAAAATTTTTTTTGAAATTTTGTATATTGATTATATTATCCTAATTTCAATATAAAGCCATAAAACTATACGAATTCTTAGACTTACCTTACGTAACACGTATATTTAATTAAAATAAAATTTAAAAAATTTCTTTTTTTTTTTCAGAACAATAATGAAGCATATCTACTGGCCACTAATCGTGGCATCATTTTGGTTCGTGTTCGTTAATGGGGAACCATCAGTGCATATTTTGGCCGAAAATTTAGACCAAGTCATAACTTCAACTACTTTAGAATGGGTTCCTTACAACAAAAACGACAAATTTTTACTCAGACACGCCGTTGTGGCAGCTTATCAAACGGTAGAAGGTTAGTATTTAATAAAATTTTTAGTTTTTTGAAATTTTCGAAATTTTCGAAAATTTTCATTACAAAATCAAAATTTACGAATTTCAAAAATTTCGAACATTAAAAAAAACCAAAATTTCAAATTAACAATTTTTATCAAAATTCTATAAAATCAACAATTTCAAAAAAAAATTAAAAATTTTAAAAATTCCAAAAATTTGAAAAAACAATTCAAAAACCAAAAAAATCTTAAATTTATATAAACATCGAATAGTTCCAAAATTTAATAAAATGCCAAAAAATTTCAACTTTCAAAAAATTTCAAAAATAATCCAAAATTTCATAATTTTAAAAAAAATTAAAAATTAGATGAAAAAAATAATTAAAAAAAATGTAAAAACTTGAAGAATTCAAAAAATTTTAAAAATTTCGAAAATTTAAAAAAGTATCAGGTTTCAAAAATTCCAAAAATTTCAAGAATTATAAAAATTTTAACAGTGTGAAAATTTCCAAACATTTCGAAAAATTTAATGAATTTCAAAAATTTCGAAGATTTAAAAAAAATCAGAAATAAAAAATTCAAAAAATATTTAAACTTCAAGAATTTTGAAAATTTTAAAAATTTCAGATGTCAAATATGTTAAAAAGTTTAAAAAATAATATTTCACAAATTTCTAAAAAAAATAAAAAAGATCAAGAATTTCAAAAAAATATCAAGAATTTCAAAAAGATATAAAAAACTTAAATAAAAAATCAAAAATTTGAAAAATTAGAAAAAATTTCAACAATTTCCAAATATTTCGAAATATTCAAAAAACATGAGAACTACGAATATTTAAAAATAACTTTAAACAAGGATTTTTTTGTAAATTAGAGAATGCTGATATTTTTACAGCGATGTTGCCAAATTTCCGAAAATTTCCCTAATTCTAGGGATTTCGATTACGAAATTTAAAAAAAAAATAAAAAATTTTGAGTTTCATTAATTCCAAAAATTTAAAAATTTTGAGTTTCATTAATTCCAAAAATTTTAAATTGTTTGGATCTTTTACATTTTTTGGAATTCTTGAAGTGTTTTTTGAAACTGTTAATTTTATCGAATTTTTAAAAATTTTGTTAATTTTGAATTCTTTTTGAAATTGTTGAAATTTTCGTTTTTTTTTTTAATTTTTGCAACTGAAATTTTTGAAACTTCAAAATTTTTGATATATTATTAAATTTTCGAAATTTTCGATATTTTAAAAAAAATTTTAAATTTTCGATTAAAATTTTTGGAATTTTTGAAATTTTCGATTTTTTTTTGAAATGGGTAATTTTTTCGAATTTTTTTAAAAAAATGTAAATTTGACATTTTATAAAAATACACTTAATTTTTTTTATAAATCGCAAAGATTTCCAAAAAAATATTTTAAAATTAAAAAAATGTTGCTAAAAAAAAGCTATTATTTTTTTTATAATAATAATTCTGATATTTTTACAGCAATGTTGCCAAATTTCCGAAATTTTCCCTAATTATAGAGATTTCGATTACGAATGAAAAAAAATCAAAAATTTTGAGTCATTAATTTCAAAATTTTTGGAATTTTTAAAATTTTTGGAATTCTTGAAGTGTTTTTTTTTAATTGTTAACTTTATCGAACTTTCGAAATTTAAAATTTTTGGAATTTTTGAAATTCTTCAGTTTTCGATTTTTTTTGAAATTGGTATTTTTATCGAATTTTTTAAAAAAAAAATGTAAATTTGACATTTTAAAAATACATTAATTTTTTTTATAAATCGCTAAAATTTCCAAATATATATTTTAAAATTCAACAACTGTTGCTAAAGAAGCTATTTTTTTTTTTAATGAATTTTAACTATTCTAATATTTTTACAGCAATGTTGCCAAATTTCCTAAAATTTCCCCAAATCTGGGGATTTCGATTCATTATTTTTGGAATTTTTAAAACTTGAAATTTTTGTTAGTATTATTAATTTACTTTTTTTTATAGTACTTCTATTTCCTGTTACACAATTATGGTATTACTAGAAATGCATTCATAAAAAACTCGTGATAGTAGCGGTTAAATTTTATTCGGAATGAAAAAAAAAAGTGAACAATAATAATAATCAAAATTAACCTTGAAATTCTCGGTTATTAAATTGTAATGAAGTGTGCAATGTGCGTAACTATAATTAAACACGGTTATTTCATTTGTACATTTCTCACATAAAATACGCTGCGTTTCTTAAAAAATTAAACACAATAGTACATTCAGAATAAAAACAAACAGAACCGTATTGAAAAAAATTAATAAATTCATGCTCAAAATTTCATAAAAAAAAATAGTTGAGAATGTCCCTTCAAAGACGAAACGTTGGTTAAAAAAATTTCATAACCCATGTATTCTTTTCCCCAAATATCTAGAAAGCCGGACCTGATATTTTGAAAACCTCATTTAATGATTTATGAAATACCAATGACGTTCAATTAAATTTTTGTCAGCCTGTTTTTGATTTTTTTTTTAGAATATTTTGATTTCTTTTTAAATTTTTTAAATTTTCGAATTTTTTAAAATTCTTCATATTTTTCGAAATTTTTATATTTTTAAAATTCCTGAAATGGTTTTTAATTTTACCACATTTTTTAAATTATTTTTTTTAATATTCGGTGTTTTTGAAATTTCCGATTTTTTTAAGAAATTTTTGAAATATTCTTTTTTCGAATTCTTGAAAATCTTCTAAAGTTTTTTGTGAATTTTGGAATTGAATTTTTTTGGAAATTATTCAATTTTTTTTTTGAAAATAATAAAAATTTTTTTTTGAATTGTTTATTTATATTTAACAAATGTTTGTTAATTTTTTTTAAATTATTGACATTGGTTAAATTTTTCGAAATGTTTGATATTTTTTAAATTTAATCTGAAATTTTTCATTTTTTTTTTTAAATTGTCATTTTTTTTTAATTTCGAAAATTTTGAGAATTTCTAAACTTGAATTTTTACAATTTCTAAATTGTTTTTAATTTTAAGAAATACTAATTTTTTTTTAATTTTTTGTGAATTTTGAAATTATTTTAAACCTTTTTGATATTTTTTGAAATACTTGAAATTTCCAAAATTCTTGAAATTTTTAATATATTTTTGAATTGTTTATATTTTACAAATTTTTGTAATTTTAAATTTTCGAAATTCTTGAAATTTTTCGAAATGTTTGGAAATTTGGAAAGTGTTGAATTTTTTTGATATTTCAATTTTTGATTTTTAATTTAAATTTTTAATATTTTTTTAAAATTTTGGTAATTTATGAAATCCTTGAAATTTTTTGAATTTTTGGATTTTTTTAAAATTTTCGAAATTCTTAAAATTTTTAGAATTTTTGGAATTCTGAGTTTTTATTTTTTTGTGAAATTATTTTTGACTTTGTAAATTATGAAATATTGGATTTTTTTTAAATCGTTAAAAATTTTTACTTACCATTTATTATTTGACAAAAAAATTTATTCTTGAAAAGTTTCTAAATTCACTAAACTTCATAAAATTCTAAAACAAATTTTAAAAATATACAGGATGACGTAAAAAATACGTAAATTATGATTATAAACTAACTCTTTAATTTGCACACCCTGTATTATTAATATGACAGAAAATTTCACTCTAGGTAATTGTTTATAAATCCAATACAATTTATAAAATTGGAAAACAAATTTTAAAAATATACAGGATGGCGTCAAGAATACGTAAATTATGATTATAAAATAACCCTTTAGTTTGCACACCCTGTATTATTAATTATGACAGAAAATTTCATTCTTGGTAATAGTTTTCAAATCCAATAAAATATATAAAATTGCAATATGAATTTTAAAAATATACAGGATGGCGTCAAGAATACGTAAATTATGATTATAAAGTAACTCTTTAGTTTGCACACCCTGTATTATTAATTTGACAGAAAATTTCACTCTTGGTAATAGTTTTTAAATTAAATAAAATTTATAAAATTGTAAAACACATTTTAAAAATATACAGGATGGCGTCAAGAATACGTTTTTTATGATTATAAAATAACCATTTAGTTTGCACACCCTGTATTATTCATTTGACAGAAAATTTCACTCTTGGTAATAGTTTTTAATTCCAATAAAATTTATAAAATTGCAATTTGAATTTTAAAAATATACAGGATGGCGTCAAATATACGTAAATTATGATTATAAAATATCTCTTTAGTTTGCACACCCTGTATTATTCATTTGACAGAAAATTTCACTCTTGGTAATAGTTTTTAATTCCAATAAAATTTATAAAATTGCAATTTGAATTTTAAAAATATACAGGATGGCGTCAAATATACGTAAATTATGATTATAAAATAACTCTTTAGTTTGCGGACCCTGTATTATTCATTTGACAGAAAATTTCACTCTTGGTAAAAGTTTTTAAATCCAATAAAATTTATAAAATTGTAAAACAAATTTTAAAAATATACAGGATGGCGTCAAGAATACGTAAATTATGATTATAAAATAACCCTTTAGTTTGCACACCCTGTATTATTAATTTGACACAAAATTTCACTCTTGGTAATAGTTTTTAAATCCAATAAAATTTATAAAATTGTAAAACAAATTTTAAAAATATACAGGATGACGTTAAGAATATGTAAATTACAATTATAAAACAGATCTTTGTTGGTCGCTGTGTCACCCAGTATAACCGTTGCAAAATATAAGAAATGAATTTTATACCAAGTGTTTACGTCTTTTTTCTTCTTGTAAATTGTAGCGTTATACAAATAAAGAAATGTTTAACCATCGCAACGGGTTCAACATTAGTTTCGGTTAATTATTCAAAAAATACCGCTAGCAATTAAGTTGGTACAACAATGAGCTTTAACAGGATATAAATAAATAAATAAAAAAATTAATACCAGGTGTAAAAATAAATAGATTATATATTTTGTTATTGTTTCTAATCAGTCGTTGTTCCAAATGCATTTTTTATATGGAATATGTCGAGTTAGATACAAACAAAACCATCATAAAAACTTTTCGTTTCGAAAAAAATATCAAAAAATCCAAATATTTCCAAAAAAAAATAAAGACATTCAAAAATTTAAAAACAACTAAACAAAAATTCAACAATTACGAATAATTTAAAAAAAATCAAAAATTTACAGAATGATGTCAAGATTGATTATAATTATATTGATTAATTTTCACACCCTGTACAACTAATTTGACAGAAAAATTGCGTTATTGATAAAAGTTTCTAAATTCAATCAAAATTAAAAACAGGAAATAAAAATATACACGATAAGGTCAAAAATACGTAAATTCGAAAATTTAATGGCCCCATTTTGAATTATGCCATTTTGACATTAGATTCGTCATCAGCATCCACAAAAATCTTATAATACTGTTTTTATGGCATTTATTAAAAATACGTATGATATAGTCCACCATATTGGATTCGCCCATTTTGAATTATGTAATTTTGACATCAGATTCTTCATTAGCGTCCCACAACCCTGTAATAATATTTTGTCATGACATTTATTGAAAATTTGTATATATGGTCAGCCATTTGGTAATGGTTAGCTTTGTTTTATCCGCCATTTTGAATTATAAAATTTTAACTACAACAGTATTTTTCATGACATTTATTGAAAATTTGTATATATGGTCAGCCATTTTGAATTATACATTTTGGTAATGGTTAGCTATATTGGATCCGCCATTTTGAATTATAAAATTTTAACTACAACAATATTTTTCATGACATTTATTGAAAATTTGTATATATGGTCAGCCATTTTGAATTATACAATTATGACAATGGTTAGCCATATTGGATCCACCATTTTGAATTATACAATTTTAACTTTCATATTCACAATAAAGATTATTACACGTTAGAAAATTACTTATGGTTTGACTTTAATTGACTTTAACAGTTATATTGAAAAGTGCCGGTAAAAATACCGCATACTCGAATTAATTGTATATATTATAATAATTTGTTTGAATTATTTTTTAGAGCGAAAAAGTAATGAAGCTGAAGTGCCAGAAAACGAAACAGGAGGCAGCGATTTGGCTCCTGAGCCGGTCTACGTCTGTCGTGCCAAAATCAACAGCGTTTGGGCTTCGGGTCAACTAAGGCCCAATAGAAATGTCTGCGTAGCGTCTCTATATCAAAAAGTCACCGAATACAAACAGTTCGACGTTTTGGTGAGCATCGAAGGTAGCGCAAGATTGAGTTGGGTTCACAAGGATAAATATACGCTCGTTTCTCAAGGAGCCGTTACTAGTGGGGAAAATATTCTCAAGAGTTTTGTGGCTAGGAGGAGTGCTAACAGCCATAATAAAACTGGTAAGATATATGTGTGATACATGATATGGTTAAAAAAAAATCAAAATCGGTTTCCTACACATCTAGATATCATAACGAACAAACTTTTTTAACATTTTCAAATATTTCAACAACAATTAATTTTGACCAAAAATTCTTAATCTCTGACCCAAAAAACCCCCCCAAAGAAATTTTGAATAGAATCGGTAAATAATCATAAATATTGTCCGCCATCTTGATTTTATTAATTTTGACAAAAATTCAAAATGTCCGACCCCACACACCAATTTTAAATAAATAATCATAAATATTGTCTGCCATCTTGGAGTCGCCATCTTGATTTTATTAATTTTGACAAAAAATTCTTAATCTCTGACCCCAAAAACCCCCACATACCAATTTTGAATAGAATTGGTAAATAATAAATCTAGTCCGCCATCTTGATTTTATTAATTTTGACAAAAAATTCATCATCTTCGATCCCAAAAACTCGCACACAACAATTTTGAATAGGATCCGCAAAAATCATAAATGTCGTACACCATCTTGAAGTCGCCATCTTGATTATATTAATTTTGACAAAAAATTCTTTATCGCCGACCCCAAAATCCCGAACATACCAATTTTGAATTGAATCTGTAAATAAGCAAACACCGTCCGCCATCTTGATCTTATTAATTTTGACAAAAAATTCATTGTCTCTGACCGCAAAAACCCCCACATACCAATTTTGAATAAAATCGGTAAATAATCATAAATATTGTCCGCCATCTTGGAGTCGCCATCTTGATTTTTTTTTTAATTTTGACAAAAAATTAAAAATCTCCAATCCCAAAAACCCCCACATACCAATTTTGAATAAAATCGGTCTATAATCATAAGTCTCGTCTGCCATCTTGGAGTCGCCATCTTGTATTTAAAATTCAAAATTGGTTTCCTGCACATCTAGACACCGTACCGAACGCACTTTTCAAGTTTTTAAATTTTTTATCAACCACACAAAGCGCTACAACCGTTACAAACAAAAAAACAAAAAAGCAAACTCAACGAAAATATATAATAATTATTTAAATAAAAAATCAATGATTTTTCAAAATTTCGAAAATTTTGATTTAAAAATTAAAAAAAAAATTAAATTCAAAAATTAAAAAAAATTTAAAATGTTGATAATTGTCACAAAATAAATCATGTTTTGTCCACATATCTCATTAATTGGGCTCACTTCACAGTGAAAAATTTACAAAGTTAAGAGTGACAGTTTTTTTAAAAACTTTTTTATTTAAATTAAAAATCGTTCGTAATTTTTTGAAATTTCTATTCTATTTCTATTTTTATTTAAATTTCCATATTTTTCCAATCCTAATAAAAGTGGTCGTTGTGAAAAAATTAATAAGGATAATTTTTTTAAATAAATTTAAAAACATAATTATTAAAATAATGATGGTGATTATTGATCGTCTTTAACATTTCGAAAATGTTATTAAAAAAATCTAAAAATGTAACAAAATGACCAGAAAATGTCAAAAATTCCAAAAACCTAAAATT
Organism: Neocrepidodera transversa; assembly: GCA_963243735.1. Taxonomy (NCBI): domain Eukaryota; kingdom Metazoa; phylum Arthropoda; class Insecta; order Coleoptera; family Chrysomelidae; genus Neocrepidodera; species Neocrepidodera transversa. Next base: position 4,310,209 of record OY725353.1, read on the forward strand.
GCAGAATTTTTTAAATTTTGAAAATTTAAAAAAGGTTTAGATTAAAGTAGATTTAGAAAGTTTCAAAAAAATAAAAATTTCTCATTTTTAAGGTTAAGTTTTAAACTCAAGAATTAAAAAAAAACCAAAAAATGTTTTAAATATGTCGAAAATTTCGAGAAAATGTCAAATGGTCCAAAAATTATAAAAAAAATCAAAAATTCCAACAGCTTTAAATTAGAAAATTACGAAAATTAAGTTTCAAAAATTTTGAAAATTTTAAGTTTTAAAAAGTTCGAAAATTTAAGAAAAGGTAAAATTTTTTTTCGAAAGTTAATTTTTGATTTTAAGGCTTAAAATTGTCAAACTATTATTAAAATTTTTGGTTTAGAGTTGTTTGAAATTTTCTAAATTTCCCAAATTTTCTAAATTTTCTAAATTTTCCAAATTTTCCAAATTTTCCAAATTTTCCAAATTTTCCAAATTTTCCAAATTTTCCAAATTTTCCAAATTTTCCAAATTTTCTCAATATTCTAATTAGAAATTTTCAAAATTATCAAAATTTTCCAAATTTATGAATTCGCACTTTTTAAAACGTAAATTTTTTGAATTTGTGAAACTTATTTCGTATTTTGTTTTAAATCAAAATAATTGAACTTTTTAAAAATCTAGCAATTTTCGAAAGATGTGTTTTAAATTTTCAAAATTTTGCTTTTAGAATTTTTGATATTTTTTTGAAATTTCGACACTTTTATAAATATTTTTAAATTTTCGAAATGTTCGACCTTTTCAAAATTTTAAAAATTTAATTTTTTTAAATTTTGACTTGATTTTAGAAATTTTCAAAATATTTGTTTTTGAATTTTCTGGAATTTTTCATTTTTTTAACATTGCCAATATAATTTTAGAAATTTTTGAATTCGTAAAATTTTGAAAACTTCGGAAATTTCAAAAACGGAATTTTAAAAATTTTGAAAATTTCAAGAATTTATCAAATGTCAAAATTAATAAAATCAAGATGGCGACTCCAAGATGGCGGACAATATTTATAATTATTTATCGATTCTATTCAAAATTGGTATATGGGGATTTTTGGGGTCAGAGACAATGAATTTTTTGCCAAAATCCCAATTAATGAGATATTTGGACAAAACATGATTTATTTTGTGACAATTATCAACATTTTTTTTAATTTTTGAATTTTAAATTTTTTTTAATTTTTTAATCAAAATTTTCGAAATTTTGAAAAATCATTGATTTTTTATTTAAATAATTATTATATATTTTCGTTGAGTTTGTTTGTTTTTGTTTAAAATTAAAAACTTGAAAAGTGTGTTCGATATGGTGTCTAGATGTGCATGAAACCAATTTTGAATTTTAAATACAAGATGGCGACTCCAAGATGGCGGACGAGATTTATGATTATAGACCGATTTTATTCAAAATTGGTAGGGGTTTTTGGGGTTGGAGATTTTTAATTTTTTTGTCAAAATTAAAAAAAATCAAGATGGCGACGCCAAGATGGCGGACAATATTTATGATTATTTACCAATTCTATTCAAAATTGGTATGTGGGGGTTTTGGAGGTCAGAGACAATGAATTTTTTGTCAAAATTAATAAAATCAAGATGGCGATTTCAAGATGGCGGACAATGTTTGATTATTTACCGATTCAATTCACAATTGGTATGTTCGGGATTTTTGGGTCGGCGATAAAGAATTTTTTGTCAAAATTAATAAAATCAAGATGGCGACTTCAAGATGGCGCACGACATTTATGATTTTTACCGATCCTATTCAAAATTGTTATTTAGCAGTTTTTGGGGTCGGAGATTATAAATTTTTTGTCTAAATTAATAAAATCAAAATGGCGGACTAAATTTATGATAGGGCCGCCATTCGAACTAGTGTTTAATGATAAAATTATTTAAATATAAATACCATTGATGAATTAATATTTTTAGGTTCACTATCCCACTACGTTGGTAAATATAACCCATCCGAAAATTTAGGCATGTTCCACGTCGTAGATCAAAACAACATAGAAATCCCATACGAAGACGGCGAAATTCTCGTCGAAACCGAACCAATTAGCTACGAACTAAAAAATATCAGGTACGAAAATTTTTATAACTAAATATCATATAATACTAATAATATTTTTATAGGTTCGATCGTTTAAATAAACGTCATCCGAAAAAGCAGTATCTTTTAGGTCACGTGATTCTAAAGAACGAAGAAAAAACATTTCAAAAAGTTGACAGCGTCGTCGATTACGATTATATATACAATCTATTTTGGGGAAAAGGTCATGGATTATTAACGGGGCTACCACTGAAGGTTACTTTACCTAACGGGACACAATTAGAAGGAGCTTGGGCGCTTCATAGGGAAGAAAAAAAAATCGAGATGGCACCAATTGAAAGGTAAAATTATTAATTGATTTTTTTTTATAGATTTTGTTTAATAAATAAATTTTATTTGTAGATATTTAGAGTCTGGTACAGCTGTTAATGTAACAGTTAGAGGGAATTATACAGAAATGGAAATTCCATATACAGCTACACTAGTTCAATATTATAAAGATGGGGAAAAGAGGGAGATTATAATTAGAGATACGAAACGGGAAAATAAAATGATGGATATTATGGCTGAGTATACTCCGGCTTATTATCTTCATAATAATAGTTGGGTACCTACTACTACTACTACCACTACTACGTCAACTTCTACTAGTAGTACCACCACTGGAATGACAACAACACAAGAGGTAAAAAATAATAGCAGAACTGAAATTCTAAAAAAATTGAAAAAAAACAATGTCAAAAATTTCTAGAAAATATCAAAAAACTTCAAAATCTTTAAATTAGAAAATTTTGAAAATGAAAATTTCGAAAACTTTAGTTTCGAAAAATTAAAAAACTTTAATTTTAAAAAGTAAATTCCTAAGTTTAAAAAAGTTCGAAATTTTGAAAAAATGTCAATTTCAAATATTTTTTGATGTATCAGTTTTGGAAATTTTCGAATTTTTTTACATTTTGAAAATTTTCGAAATTTTTTAAAATATTTTCATTTGTTAAATATTCGAATTTAAAGCTTTTGAATTTTTGGAATTTTGCATTTTTTTAAATTTTCAAAAACTCGGAATTTTTTTCATCGAAATGTTTCAAATTTTTCACAATTTTCAAATTTTTCAAAAATTTTCAGAATTTTCAAAATATTCAAAATTTTCGAAATTAAAATGCTCAAATTTTAGAAATTTTCAAACATTGTAAAATATTTTTTTTAAATTTGTATTTAAAATTTTCGAAATAGTCAAAATCAAAATCTACATTGTTTTCGGAATTTTAAATTTTTTTTGAAACTTCATTTTAAATTTTGGAAATTTTCAAGTTTTTGAAAAATTTGTTTTTAAAATCTCGGGAATTTTTCATTTTTATTTAAATTTTCAACATTTTTTTTAAAATTTCAAAAATTTTCAGTATTTTCAAAATATTTTCAAAATTTCCGAAATTATTGAAATGTTTGAATTAAAATTTTAGCAAAATATTTAAACTTACCAAAATTTTAGAAAAAAAAATTGTATTTAAAATTTCCGAAATTTTCGAAATTGTTCTTTTTGGAATTTTTTAATTTTTTTTGAAACTTCAAAATTTTTTGGTTTTGAATTTTATGAAATTTTTTACATTCGAAATTTTCAAAAATTTTAAGATTTTCAAATTTTCAACATTTTTTTTAAATTTTCTAAATTTTTTTAATTTCTAATATTTGTTTTTAAAATTCCCAATTTTGAATTTTTTGAAACTTGGAATAAAAGAAATTTTTGAATCTCGAAATTTTCTGTTTTTTTACAATGGTAGAAATTTTCAAAATTGTGTTTTTGGAATGTTTGAACTTATTCTCGATTTTTTTAAATGTCAAAATAATTGAACTTTTTAAAATCTTGAAAATCTTCAAAAAAATTAATTTTTTTTGAATTTTTGACAAATTCTCGAAATATTCGACATTTTTTTAAAAGTTTTTGATATATTTTTTAAATTTTCGACTTTTAAAAACGTCAGTTTTGAATTTTTGAAACTTATTTCCGAAATTTTTGAAATTTTCAAAATTTGTTTTTAATATTCCGGGAAATTTCGTTTTTTTTAACATTTTCAATGGTTTTTTGAAATTTTTGACTTGTGACATTTCCAAAAATTTTGAATTCTTAAAATTTTGAAAACTGTCCAAAATTTCAAATTTAAAAAAATGTCTAAATGGATAAAATCAAAATTAGTATATGGGGTCGGAGATTATGAATTTTTTGTCAAAAATAATAAAATTAAGATGGCGGACGAGATTTTATGATTATGGAGCTATTGTTTGTTTGTTTGTTTGTTTATTTATTACTATTGTAGCGATTTGTATTGTTGAAAAAATTAAAAAACTTCAAAAAGTGTATTCGCTATTTTGTCTACAGGAAACCAATTTTTATTTATTTTTAAACCATAGGTTATATACGTATGGGCCGCCGTTCGAGCTGATTTTTTCTTATTTTTGTAATAACAATCCCAATTTTTTTTTTCAATATTTTTTAGATAACTCCAATCGTTCCTCCGGAACTCCAAAACTCAAGAAAACCAGACAACCTTCAATCCAGCAACAAAAAATATGAAAACGGCATAATGCAATCAGACGAACAAAATTCCACACAAAAAGAAGGCGAACCCCGCGAAAGCAAAAGCCCATCTTCATCTTCACAACTTCTAGCAACAAGTTTTTTAACATTAACAATTTTTTTAACATTCACACTTACGTAAATAAAGAGGAAAAGTCCGTATATTTTTATTCAGCGAATATTGCTTGGCGCTAGGTAAGAAAAAATGAGAGGAAAATATCGATAATTTTTTTTCCGTGATTTTTTTTTTCATAATTTTTGTCAGTTTTTTTGCCTAAAATTTAATTCTCTCATTTTTTAGTTGTATATAAACTTTGTATATATATAAGAAGGATTTCTGCGGGACACGACGAATAGCCGATTTATTGGACGTTCCAATTTAATTGTACAAAATATTATTGGATTATAAAAAAAAATTATCCACGACCAAATAAATTTACTGAATAATAATATCCATTATTCACTAGTGAATAATGAGAAGTTGCGTCAACTGCTTTTATACACCTCATGCTCCCCTCCCTACAAAAAATTTAATAGTCGTATGTGTTCGTATTTGCCGAGCACAAGGTCAAGGTCATATCAATAACATGTCAATGTCGTATCAAGGTCGTTCGTGACGTAAACGCCACTCTCGTGGAATTATAATCCAATAATAATTTTATAAAAGAAAAAAAAACATATCGGCAATTAATTTAAGATAATTATGAATCTCGATTATCAGTAAAAAATTTTTTTACTGATTAATCTAGAATTAAAATTTGCTCGAGATGAAAAAAAAAAGATTTAGAGTGTGGCATATATTTTTGCTAAAAATTGTTCAGTATTTATCTGATCATTTTTTCTATATGTAGTTTGAAAAAAATTCTTTTGATGTCACTAATTAATTAAATTTGTGTAAATATGAGAAAAAATAATAAAAATAAAAATTTTTTTGCCAAAATTTTCTTTAGCTTGATGAATTTTTCCGAAATCTCTACTCTTCTGCTTATAAAAAAAATAGTGACTAAGAGAAAATAAAAATACAGCTACCGTTCTTTGTGATTCATATTGGACTGATAAACTTTTTGTGTAAAAATTATATTTGTTTAAACAATTATTATTGTACATTCCTGTATTATGTAGATATTCATTACAAAATATATAAAAATAAGTAATAAATATTGTTTTAATTAAAATTTTGTCGAATGGGGTTGTTAGTGCCACTGGGGTGTGAAGAAGACTTGCTTCTTGTGGTATAAAGTCTAATGGGGTAATTTTGTATAATTCAGGCCCAAAGAGAAACAAGAGAAAATGTGAAAACTTGCATGATAGAAAAAAAAGAAAATAAGGAAAACGAGTATAAAATTTTATGATCAATATTAAACTTTTCATCAAAATTTTTGAAATTTCTAATCAAATTTCTTGATTGTTCAAATTTTTTTACTGACAAAACAGAAACATGAAAAAATCAGAAAAAATAAAGAAATATGGAAAAAACCCAAAAAAAAAATCTTGGAAAACTAGAAAAAAAAAACGAAAAAATCAGGTATAATCAGGATGTAAAAAATATATAAAATAATGGAGAACATCTGAAACATTCAGGAAAAATCAAAAAAAATGGAACAAGAAAGAAAATATCAGAAGAAAAATCGGAAAATTCAAAAAACAGTTGAAATAGCGTCGCCAAATAATTATTTTGTGAATTTCACAATAAAAAATTAAAAAGTTTTTGAGAATTACAATTTTAAAATTCAATAAATGTGACTTGCTTCGAATTATTTGACCTAAACCATTGACTAGAATTCTGTTGGCACAGAAACGTTTAAAAATGAATTATTTAACCCCAAAAACCGTGGACGGACACTTTTTCCTTTGAAGTAGACCAAATCCATTTTAAGGAATTAATTTACAAATAATTCAATATTGTTTCATGAGAATTCTGTATGAATAAGAGTGAAACTACTAATAATGAATAATAAAAAGCACATAATTGGACAATTTTTTGGACAATTTTTTTTCACGTATTTTTTTCGCCCTTTAGAGGCGAAACTATGGGAAATTCAAAAAAAAGTTAAATACAAAAGTTGTAGGGAATTTGATACTCTACAATTTTGCACTAGAGGATTTTGCATTGTTTGTCCTCAAAATTTATAAAAAAGGCAAATAATCCTAGATGTGTATTTTTTTTTGATGAGAGGAATTCTAAAATTCCCTGTGTTACGTATTTCTCGTAAATGTATAGTTTCCCGGAAAAAACAGCGAAAACCCCCAAAATTTTATAAACACATGCATTTTTCTCAAAATTTGAAGGAACTAATACGGAACTCCAATGGATATATACTTATCGGCGTTAATTTTTTTGCAATTTAAGTAATTTATTAAGAATTTTTTATATAAATTAAGGCGATATAAAAATAATGCATCGATTTTATTTATATATCCCTTTATTCTAGTATTTAATTTGTCTTATATTATTTTGAGTATTAAAATATATATAAACTTATTATAAAAAAACACTTACCCATAACACCTAATTGTTGTGGAGTTAAATTAGAAGGTTCAAGTCCCTCCGGTATAGGTAACCCATTACTAACCAGACTACCAGATGCTACCGATGCTTTCCCGCTAGCTGCTATCGATCCTTGTCTCAATCTTTCACCGGTAATACTACGTCTACCACTACTGGCAACACTGCCTAATTCTAAAACCAAAAACACCAGAAAGAATATTATATATGTATCGATATATTGATTATAATAAAGGGAAGTTTACATACCACCAAAAGGACTTCGAATACCAGATAACCTAGAGAATTTCGTATTAAAAATATTTCTAGGTAATTTTGAAGGATCTACAACTTTTTTCTTTCTGCGTAAGAGTCTTGCAAGTACTCCTATAAATATTACACTTGTTGATGCAGAAACTATAACGATCTAAAAAATAAAAATAACAAATATAAAACCACTTACAATTAAGCATTTCTTTACCTTTTGTGTAGTTGACAATTGTATATTTCGAGGTAAAATTTGTTTAACTGTATTCAAATATTGTTTAACTTGTCCAGAATTTAGTAAAAACGACATAATTATTAGGTTAGGTTTGAGTTCACGCACTTTATTTCACTATTTTTGACACAATTTAACTTACGGACAATGTTAATTTATAATACAAGCGTTAGGTATTTAAAAATTATCGTTTAAAGACGAAAGTAAATTTAAAATTAAAAATCCCGTACTTGAAATGACGGGAACGTTGTAACTACCGAGAGATTTCAGAACTACTAATAAATGTTTTAAAAACAAATTCTTCTTTTTTACTTATTATGTATGATGCCTACCTTTTGAAATATGAAATTTGATAATTTTTTATAAAGTTTATAAATACGACAACGACATTAATCAAAAGAGAATTAAGATAATTTATTACTTTTATAAAAATACCTTTAATAATAATTTTTAGACTTATTATCAGTATATTTACAGCCACTTTATATAAATGTCAAAATGTCAATTCATTTTAACTTAAACCATAGAGATAGGATAAAATAGAGGGAGCATGATAGAGATAGACTTATGAGTAATCAATGTAAAGTCGATGTTCTCAACATCTCGACTCGAAAATCACCTTTTGTTTTAATTAGCCTTTAAGCTTGTCCTTTTTATTTTCATTAATTTTATATAAAGTTTCATCATTTTCGAATTTAATTTTGCCGTAGACATTACTGCTAGATTTTATTCACATGTTAGCTAATTTTCATTATGTATATATATACTTGGCAACATCGTTTTATTGTGAAGTTAACACATTGACATATACTCATCAGTGTTGCCAATCTGCGGGTAATTACCCGATTTTCGGGTATTTTCCTGCTTTGTGGGTACTCCTGCTGGTAAAATTCTTATTTCTCAAAAGATATGTAAAAAGGGTAATTGGTTTGCATCTCAGATAAAGGAACTACTAGATATGCCCTGTATATCTAATGTCATTTACAAAATTTAAGCCAACATCTAGCCTTCTCTCTCGGCAAAGTTTGTGGGCGAGGGACGTGAGACGCGCAGAAAAATCTCGTGCAGAGGACGAAATCAACAATAAAAATTGACGTGATGTATTAGACAGTGGCGACGCGAAGAATTATAACTCTTTATTTATTATAGCAAAAAAAAGAAAATTAAAATTGGGTATTTTACATGTTATTAATATATCACATTTGAATTAAATATGTAGTGAGAAGTTATATAATTTCGATAAAGTTGTATTTTCTGTAATACTGATAAATATTAACATTAAAACATAGCAAATGCTTGTAAATTTATATTAAATGTACATATTTAATAATCGAATCAAATAAATAATATTTTTTATTGCTCCTAAAACCTTGTTACAGTAAGGAGTACCTAAATGCGAATAACATAAAAAAATGTGAATGGTAGGTATTAACATAAAAAAGAAAGGAAGCAAAATAAAGATTATAAAATCTTATCAACTTGTATTATATTTTAAATTATTCAAAAACTACTTTCATAACTTACTTTGTGAAGTGTAAGATTGATTATCTAATGGCTTGAGAAAAGCACCACATTTTTCACATTTCTTTCTCATGGTTAACAACCTCTCAAGAAAATCGCTTAAAATAGTTCAAAATGTTTACAAAAATATTTAAAAAATAAACTATTTAATATAGGATTTTAAATTATCCTGCTTGAAAGTACGCTTATGGAATCTCTAGAGGACGATGTCAACAAAAGTTAACTAGATGTTGGCTTAATAAAAAAGGATAGAATGCCCTCTCTATATATATTTACTCTGAGGTTTGCATTGGTAACACTTCCACATAATTCACGTCAGATGTCAAAGTGAAATAGAAAATAGCCCTGGCAGCTGAGGCCTCAAATAGGAAAAAAGAAGATTAGTTATTCTCAATGAGGGAGTTCCTCAGGGTTAAACGTGTGGTCTCTATCTTGGAAGAATACAGACAGACTTCCATCTGGAAATTATCTTAATCAAGTCAGAAAATGGTTATTTCCCTCTTTATCTCGAAAATGTTTTTAGCTCGTTCACAATACTTTCCCTTCTCGGATTGTGAGTCGGTAAAGTAAAAAGTGTCATACAAAAAATGTAGAGAATTTAATTAATATCTTACATTGTTTTCTCAAAAATTTATAGGTTTCCCGGGCAATTGGAGGGAATCAAATTTGTATATCAGATATCAAAAGTAGGAATATATCATCAATTCCTGATGATGCTAACATAGTTAGCGAAACTTGGGTAAAGTGGATAATTAGAATAAAACAAACAAATTTTTATATTATAAGTATTTTTTTATTATATTTATTCATATACAGATTATTATAAAATTGTTTTATTCACTCTAATTCATCCTCTTCCACTTCCTTATTTTTTTTAAGACTGCCAAATACTTCCGACGGCACATTTAGTTTCTCCAAAGGCATCTCTTCTTCTTCTTCCTCTTCATCCTCGCTTCCAATATCGATTTCATCCGGATTAACGACTTTATCTTTATTAGCGCCTTGCGTTTCGCCTCTAACGAACATGATATTTCCTGGTTTAGTCGTTCCTTGAGACGTTCCCGCCATTTCCACGGCTTTGGCTTCCAAGAGGCGCATACCGTCTTTGACTCTCGGAGCTAAATCAGCCACGGTGCCGCTCATGCTGCCTGCTGAGCTCAGCATTTGAGCTGACATCATGTTTACCTATAAAAAATGGATTATTTAATGTTTTTTTTTTTTAAATAAAGACCAAGAATACACAGAAAAAAATCCATTCATTGGTTTTTAAAGCGGTGAAAATACTTTTCCTACAAAATTTTTTCTGATAATTCCGAATTAATAAATGGACCGGCCGGTAATTTGACCGTATGAAATGTTTTTCGTAAATTTTTACTATGCCAATCGTTTTTTTTTGGGCAAAATGGTACCGAATTTCATATTTTTTACGGATTTCGATATATTTTAGTTTCCGATTAGATAATTTTCGGCCTAGTTCGAGAATTGAGCTGACCAAAATCGATTTTTCCGACTTTTACTACTCAAGTTTATAGCCATTAATAGTAAAAAATACAAATTAGTGTAAAATCTAACCTGTGTGTTATAGACAGCTTGGACGCTGCGTTTGATCCTGAGCATTTCTCGCATGGTATCTTCGTTTCCGTGTCGAACTTCGAACTCTTTCCATATTTGCCAAAATTCGGCCGTTATTCGAGGATCGCAGATTTGACTGCAATGAGCGTAAATCGCTCTCGCTCGATCTACCTCACCTGAAATATATTACAAAATATAAAAACTTATTATCATTTATAATTTATAGAAAGAAATTTTTGAATGATTCAATGACTACAGCTCAAATCATATCTAATGATGAAATATTGTCATTAAATGGTAGAGTTTAAGAATGGGCTTTCTGTTTCTTCAAAACATTAGAAAGAATGATTAAAAGTCTGTCAAGTGCGTGTCGGATTTCGCACATTTAGGGTTCCGTACCAAATGTAGAATATAAACCGGCTGTGCAAAGGCAGGATTATTCATAAGTACTAGGTGAGTGACGTTACTAACACTAGTTACATAGTTTTTGTGAGGAATCTCTAGATCTAGGTTTTAGGGCGTAGATAACTTTTTTTCCTGGGGGCGAGTAATAAGAAATTTAAGTTTGTCTGTTTCTACATTTCATATATCTTATTATTGCTTCTTTTCGTGCAATTTTTTTGGTTTCCTGGGGAGGTACTAACCCCCTTTACCCCTATATCTACGCCCTTGGTTAGCTACGGTCAATAATTGAAGAAAAACGTTCAAAATTTGTTATTAGAAATTGTCAAAAATTAATCAAAAATCAAAAAAACCGTTCAAAATTTGTTAAAAATTGTCAAAACTTGGTCAAAAATTAAAAAAAAAACGTTAAAAATTGTTAGAGACTGTCAAAAATTAATAAAAAAACCGTTAATTTTTTTTTGGATACGACCAAAAATTGAGGAAAACGTTCATTAGGAACTTTATAGTACAAAGTAATAATATAGTTGAATAAATAACGTCGATTGTGGCGCCATCTTCACACAAATAGAGAATTCATGAATTTAAAAGTAAGTACATGATACCATAGTACAACCTAGCAAAGCGACTCTCGGTTGGCGCCAAAGTTCGCGTTTTTTCTTCGCGCAGGCATCGTCGCCATCTTCTCTGTATTAATCATATTCTCTCCAATGGTGTGACCGACCACAGTCACATGATTTTAGTTGACACTTGACAGTCAGCTCTTGTGTATTTGTGTTATTTTCATATATAAGATATAAGTTATAGTTTATCCAATAATTATGTATTTACAATTTGTTGAAATTACTACTTTATTTTTATTTATACACTATTTTCTGGAAATACTCTGATAAAGAAATATATTCAATAACAAAACAGAACGTTATAGAACTAAATAGTGCTAGTTTTGTCTATTTTTCAGTAGTGATTGCGCTGGTGCCACTTTTGGCACCACTGTACTACATTTGACAACCCTGATAATTAGTACGGCTAAAATGGCTTAAAGGTTAAATTTCTGTGCCTAAAAAGATCAAACTGACCGCCTGAGAGTCGCCATACTCATAGAATATATGTACTGTGGTGATACTGTTTTCTCAGCTATGTTAAGACGTCACACATATATTTAATATTCAAAATTAAGGGCACTGAACGTAAAAAAAAATCATAAATTGTGATCAATAGGGGTAATAAACATAATAAAAAAAAATCAGAAAAAAAAATGCAAGTACCCAATTCTAAAAATGAGAGAATTTTTCGAATTGTGGGCGATTGTCGTTTCGTTGGTAATCCGTTTAATAAGTAAAGAAGCATAATTAACAATTATTAATCGGGTTTTTTTCAAATTTTATTAATATTATAGAAAATACTAATTCACTAAATATTTTTAATAAATTTTAAATTATATTAAATAAAACGCAAGTAAAAAATTAGATAAGAAACTAAATTAAAAACTATAATAATAGGAACTCAATTTTACAAATTGCTATAAACGTATTTATTATCTAATCGCCTAATTTTTTCTGTTAAATAATTTGCTCGTTTTTAAATTTTAGAATTCGGGATTTTTTGTTTATAAAGTTTATAAAGTTAACCACCAGCTGTCTTTGAATTGTCAAAATGAATCGCTTGGATGCAAATTCAAATTAACCAAAATATTGACGAAAACTATGACGTATTTTTTAAGATGTGTATCATACAAATTTCTATATCTCGACTCGAAACATAAAATTTGCTTCCTCCGACCACACCGTTACCCTTCAGATGTATCATCGAATCAAATTTAAGCAAATATGTTAATTTTTTCGCGTCATCTAGCGGCGAAACTATTATAAATTCGGGAAAAAGTTTCATACAAAAGTTGATAATGATATACAACTATACACTAAAACATTTTGCTCTAAAGTGCATCGTTTGTCTTAAAAACCTTAATGTAATTTTTTCGTGCCCTCTAGCGGCGAAACTATTGGGAATTCGGGAAAAAGTTTAGATATAAAAATTGTAGGTAATTTTATGATCTACAACTTTGCACTTGAACATTTTGCACTAAAGTGCATGGTTTGTCCTCAAAATCTGGAAATGTCGGGAAAAACCTACATATTTATTTTCGCGCCCTCTAGAGGCGAAACTATTGGGAATTCGGGAAAAAGTTTGATACAAAAATTGTAGGTAATTTGATGCTCTACAACTTTGCACTAAAGTGCATTATTTGTCCAAATCTGGAAAGTCAAGAAAACTTACATGTTAATTATTTCCGCATCCTCTAACGGCTAAACTATTGGGAATTCAAGAAAAAATTTAAAAAAAAATTGGAAGAAATTTTACGTTCTACATATTTACTCCATAATATTTTCATCGAAAATGCATAATTTGTGGTGAAAATCTATTAAAAAAAAACGCCGAATAGTCCACATGTAACGCCGAATAGTCCACATGTACCTATATTTCTTTCGCGTCAGCTGGCGACTAAATTATGCATAATTAGAAAAAAATTTTAATACAAAAATTGTAAATAATTTAATTATCTACAATCCCCCAGTATAATATTTTTCTCAGAAATGCATAGTTTTCCAGGAAAATAGGGAAGTGTTAATTTTATTACTTTCCGAACAACAAAGTTGTATAGAAGGAAAGTATTGCGATCATGATATTTTGACCATACCCAGATTTTAACGGATCTTTACGTTTTGAGGTTACCTGAATTCATTTATACCATTTTTAGCATGATGTCTGTCTGTGTGTCTGTGGGTGTGTGTCTGTGGGTGTGTGTGTGTGTGAACACGACAGCGTCTAAACGGCTGAACCGATTTAGATGAAATTTTATATACATATTTAGGGTAGCAAGGAGACGACCTGTATAGATTTTGGTGTTAATCGGATAACCGGAAGTGACAGGTGCTGTAAGTGATGACGTCATTACTAAACAAGATGGCAATAAAGTTTTACACATATATTTTTTATACGTCATAGTTTAATTTCGGATGATTAAAATTTTCAAAAACTTTTGCCATTGTTGCCATATTTATCAAAAAGTTGTTTTTCATATTTTTTTTAAATTGGTAAAATAATGCATTTTTATGAAAAATTACAGGATATAAAAGTTGTAGAACACATATTTTGTCATTATCGTTTTTTCGAATTCCTCATATTTCGCCGCTAGAGGGCGTGAAAAAAATATATATAGACTTCTGCTACTTTTTTTTAGATTTTGGGCCAAAATTATGGATTTTTATAAAAAAATACAGGAAATCAAAATTATAGAATATAAAATTTTCTACAAATTTTGTCTACTGTTTTTTTCGAATTCAGCATAATTTTGTCGCTAGTGGGCGTGAAAAAAATATATATAGACATTTGCACCTTATTTTTAGATTTTGTGTCAAAATTATGAATTTTTTTGAAAAATGGCGTGATATAAAAATTGTAGAACATAAAATTTCCTACAAATTTGTCTTAACTTTTTTCTAATTTCGCATAATTTCACCGCTAGAGGGCGTGAAAGATATATATATATATGATTAAACAATTATTTTACTAGGAGTGTTCGGAAAGTTGGGTGGGATTACCCCCTCTTTATTATGAATAAAATGTCCTTACCTAATTTAGTTTCCATATCAGAAAATCTAAGACACATTTCCCTAGTTTTATCCTCCGGCAGTAACTCAATAGCCCTTTCATAAATTTGCCTCGTTTTAGGTATCCCATAAATTTCCGCCGCCCTTTTTATATAAATATTAAACACATCAAACATTTCGTGTTCCGGAACCGCTTTTGTAGCCCTAAAAAAAAATTATAATAATTTATTTTTATAAAAATTATTATTTTTTAATACCGTTCATAAACCGCCATAGCGTGTCTAGCCATTCCGTGTTCTTCTTCCAATTTAGCGTAAAGTAAATAAAGATGTTTGGCGAATTGTTGCGGGCAACCGTCCAAGCATTGTTCAAATAAATCTCTAGCTCGCTCTAATTTCCCACCGCCGTATCTTTTTAAAAATTTCGTTAAATAAGTGTTCCAAATATCGTAAACATTAGGCCATCTAAATAAAGATATTCCTTTTTCGTAAGCCCTAAATGCTTCTTCGAAATAATTATTTTCTTCTAAAAATACACCGTAATTGATGATTATTTGCGGCGTGGCGATTTTTAGTTCGATGATTCTGTCGTAGATTGATTTACACGATTTGAATGTTCCGAAACTTTCTTCTAAGTCTGCGTACATGGACCAAACTTTGAGGGATTTGTATAAACGACTTTGGACTGTTTCTGAGTCGTCGTGGTAAGCTACTTTACGACTGGGCATTACTGTGGCTCTAAAATTAATAAAATATATTATAAGCGGGGAAGAAAATGGGATGGAAATGAGAAAATAGGGGAGAAGTGGGAAAAAAGAGGGAAAAAAGGTGGTAGGTAAGTGAGAAAACAGGGGAAGAGAGGAGGGAATAAAAGGGGAAAGGTAGGAAAAAACAAGTTGGAAAATAACGAGAAATAAAAATCCCGAAACAATAAAAAGAAAAATTATTTATTCCATAATTTCGACAATTTTGAATATTTATAAAATTTTAAATTTCAAAAAAAAAACTAGAAATTTCAACAATTTGAAAAATTTCACAAATTTTGAAAAACCGTGTAAAAAATATGTCATAAGTGGGGGAGAAAAGGGGATAGAAGTGGGAAAAAGGGGATGGAAGTGGGAAAAAGAAGGAAGAAGTGGGTAAAAAGAGGTAAGAGAAGTGGGAAAAAGGGGAAAAGAAAGTGAGAAAAAAGTGGAGAGGTAAGTGGGAAAAAAGGGGAAAGGCAGGAAAAATAAGTTGGAAACAATGATATTACTCAAAAAATTTGAGAATAAAGTGAAAGAGAAATGGAAAAAGAGCATAAAGAAATAAAAATCCCGAAAATTGAAAGAAAAAAAATTAAATATTCGATAATTTCGACAATTTTGAATATTTAGAAAATTTTAAATTTCAAAAAAAAAACTTGAAATTTACAAGATTTTAAAAATTTTACAAATTTTGAAAAACCGTGTAAAAAATATGTTATAAGTGGGGAAGAAAAGGAAATGGAAGTGAGAAAAAGGGGAAAGCAAAAGAAAAATGAAGGAAGAAGTGTGAAAAAAGAGGGAAGAGAAGTGGGAAAAAGTAGAAAAGAAAGTGGGAAAAAAGTAGAAAGGTAATTGGGAAAATAGGGGAAGGGAAGTGTGAAAAAAGGGGAAAGGCAGGAAAAATAAGTTGGAAACAATGAAATTACTCAAAAAATTTGAGAATAAAGTGAAAGAGAAATGGAAAAAAGAGCATAAAGAAATTTGTAAAAAAGAAATTATTTAAAGAGTAGAGAAAAAAAGGTAGGGAGGAAAGTGGAAAAAAATAACATTGGAAACAATGGAAAAAAATTGGAAAAAAATTTGAAATGTAAAAAAAAATTTCATAAATGTTTAACAAAAATTTCAATAATCAAAATAAAAACGAAAAATAAATTGAAATAAAAATCCAAAAAATTTCAAAAAAAAAAATTAATAATTCGATAATTTCAACAATTTTGAATATTTTGAAAATTTTAAATTTCAAAAAAAAACTAGTAATTTCAAGAAATTTCAAAAATTTCACAAATTTTGAAAAACCGTGTAAAAAATATGTTATAAGTGGGGAAGAAAGGGGATGGAAGTGGGAAAAAGGGGATGGAAGTGGGAAAAGGGGATGGAAGTGGGAAAAAGAACGAAGAAGAGGAAAAAAAAGGGGGAAGAGAAGTGGGAAAAAGGAGGAAAGAAAGTGGGAAATAAGGGGATAGATAAGTGGGAAAATAGGGGAAGGGAAGTGGGAAAAAAGGGAAAGGCACCGTTTTCGAGTTGAATCACACTAACGGACAGATGAACGGACAAAATCGTTTTATACGTTTTTTTTTTCTTCTAAAACTGTAAAATTCGACATTTATAAATAAGTACCTGTGCATTAATCTAAGCGCTTCGTCATAATTTTCATTTCTGACTTCCATTTCGGCCCATTCGCACCATACCGTGGCCAAATCGTCGACTTTTATGTAAGAAACTTGTGAAGCTTTTTCGAAAATTAAACGGGCCTCTTCGATTTGTCCATTAGTTTCGTAAAATTTAGCGAAATCTACCCATAATGTGTGTAATTTGCCTACAGCTAATTTCGGTTCTACTGTTTGTACGGCTTCTATGTATGTATTAATTATTTCGTGAGGTTTACCTAAAAGGAGATATTAAAAACATATTATTAATTTAATGGAATAGTACGATTTTCAAAGTAAATTTTTTTTTTGTGGAAAATTTCGATAATTTCATTAATATGTCGAAAATAATAAAAATATAAAAAAATATTAAACCATTAAAAATTGTAAAAATTTCAAACATTCGAACATTAATTCTTTTTTAAAAAAAAATAAGAATTTCTAAAAAAAAACAATAAAAGTTTCAAGATATTCAAAAATGTATCAACAATTTTACGAATATATCAAGAATTTTAAAAACTTGAAAAAAAATACAAAAATTTTAAACAACATTCGAAAAACTATGAAAAAATTTAATAACAATTGATTTTAAGAAACTCAAAACTTTCAATGTTAAAAAACTGCAAAAATTCAAAAATATCACAAACTAAATGTTAAATATATTAAAATTTCGAAAATTTAAAAAAAAAAAAACAATAAAAATATCAAGATTTGCAAAATTTCAAAAATTTATGAAAACCTATTAAAAAATTTTGAAATTTAAAAAGTTCCGGAAAATATAAAAATTTCAAAAAATCATTAATTTTTAATACCCATCAAAAAAATCTAAAAACTAAATTTTAAAATTATTAAAAATTCCAGAAAAATAAAAAAAAAATTATTAATTTAATAAAACAATACGATTATTACCTTCATAAAGTTGCACTCGTTTATGCCATTCTTGTACATTATGCGGATTTTGTCTTAACAAAACTGAATTTAATAATAGTAATCGCCTTTCCATTAAATATTCGAATCTTGCTAACCTTAATTCTAATTCTGTATCATCGTCTTCTGATGGATTTTGTTTATTAGCAACTTCTTCCATCCTTTTACTTAAACTAAGTTCTTCGAATTGTGCATAAGCATCAAAAACCTTTAAAAAAAATAATGAATAATAATTATTATTATTATTTATTTGTTATTTACTTGGGTAAAATCTCTGACAGTTGTAACTGTTTGAATGGCTTCTTCGTAAATGTCTCTCGCTCTCTCAAATAGACCACTCCGGACATAATAATTAGCCAAGGAGTTCCAAAGATGACCTAAATGATAAATAAATTAAAACTGCACATCTACAAATCGCTGCAACCGTAACAAACAAATAGGTGAATAATCATAAATATCATCCGCCATCTTGGATTTATTAATTTTAACAACAAATTCATAACCTCCGACCCCGAAAACCCCCACATACCGATTTTGAATGAAATCGGTCAATAATCATAAATCTCATCCGCCATCTTGCAGTCGCCATCTTGAATTTATTAATTTTGACCGAAAATTTATAATCTCCGACCCTAAAAAGCCCCACGTACCAAATTTGTTTAGAATCGGTCAATAATCATAAATCTTGTCCGCCAATATTTGCAAAAATATTTAAAAAATATTCCAAAAATATTTTAATAGTGTAAAAAATAAATAAAAACAAAAACAAAAAAGTCAAGAAATTCAAAAATTTTAAAAATATATCGGGAATATCACAACTATATAAAAAAAATAGAAATTCAGGAACATAATATTGAAAATTTCACAAATTTATCAGTTTTTAAAAAACAACAAAACTTTAAAATTTAAATTTTGAAATTCCAAAATTTCAAAAAATTATTAAGAATTTAAAAACTGAATTTTAATTCAAAAATTGGAAATTTTTCAAAAAAATTAATAAACAAAATTTAGGAAATTTCAAAAATGTAACAAAATTTTTAAAAGAAAATGTAAAATTAAAAAAAATAATGCCAAAAATATTTCAAAAATTCCGAAAATTTTCAAAATTTCGAATATTTCAAAGAAATAGCAAAAATTTTAATAATTTTAAAAATAAATAAAAATGTCAAGAAACTATTTTAAAAAACATTCCGATAATTTCAAAAAAATATCAAAAATATTAAAAAATTATTCGAAAATTTCGAAAATTATTTGAAAATTTCGAAAATTGCAAGAATTTCAAAAAAACAAATTCCAAAATTTGGAAAACTTATCAAAAGCCTAAAATACTAAAAAAATAAATAAATAAAAATGTCAAGAAATCGAGAAATTTTAAAAACTTATCAAAAATATTTCAAAAATTCCGAAAATTTTCAAAATTTCGAATATTTCAAAGAAATAGCAAAAATTTTAATAATTTTAAAAATAAATAAAAATGTCAAGAAATTATTTGAAAATTTCGAAAATTGCAAGAATATCAAAAAAACAAATTCCAAAATTTGGAAAGTTTATCAAAACTTAAAAAACTTAAAAAAAAATAAATAAAAATGTCAAGAAATTGAAAAATTTTAAAAATGTATCAAAAATGTTTCAAAATTTCAAAAATTCCGAAAATTTTCAAAAATACATCAAAAATTTCGAATATTTCAAAAGAAATGGAAAAATTTTAATAATTTTTAAAAAATTATTCGAAAATTTCCAAAATTATTTGAAAATTTCGAAAATTGCAAGAATTTAAAAAAAAACAAATTCCAACATTTGGAAAATTTATCAAAAACCTAAGAAACTAAAAAAATAAAATAAAAAAAATGTGAAGAAATTGATAAATTTTAAAAACATTAAAAAAACATCAAAAATTAAAAAAATATATCGAAAAATTTCAAAACTAGATTCAAAACATTTCAAAAATTTAAAAATAAATTTTAAGAATTTCAAAAATTTCGAAAATTATTTTTTAAACTTTCAAAAAAAAAAAATTAAAAACAAAATCTTCAGAAATTAAAAAATTTCAAAATTTTGTAAATTGCAAAAATTTCAAAAAATCCGAAAATTTTAAAAATTTCAAAAATTCGAAAATATATATAAAATGTTTAATTGTTTTATATAAGAATTTATTTAAAAATTTAAAAAAAATTAAATAAACTAAAAAAATGAAAAATGTTAAGAAATAAAAAAATTAAAAAAACTTAAAATACATTAAAAAATTGATTCGAAAATTTAAAAAACTTTAGAAAAAAAATTTCAAAAGTGTTAAGAATATAAAAGCTTTAAAACATCAAAACTTGCAAAAAAATAAAAAACCGTTTAAAAATTTTTAAAAAATTAATCAAATATTTGAAAATTGCTAATATTTCAAAAATTCCGCAATTTTAATTAAAAAATGTTAAAACTGTAAAAATTTCATTAAAATATCAAAAATCTCAATTAAAAAAACTTAAAATATACCGAAAATTTATAAAACATTAAAAAAAAATAAAATAAAAATATTTACCAAGTTGATCAGTATATCTCCTTAATCCACCCCTAATAATAGCATCAACATTTAAAGAATGTACTTTTTCCGGATTTTTAGAAATTAATTCACAAAGTTCGTTCCAAAGTTGATGTTTGGATTTTCCTTGTTGTGAAACAAAATTTTCATCGTTAACTATTTTACCCATAAATATGGCAGCTTCGTCTAAACGTTCAATGTTCGATAAATAGTCTATGTATTCTTCAGCATGTTCTGGACACAATTTCATATATCTACAATAATACAAATTTATAGTTCACCTCTTTACTATTACCGCGAGTTTCACTATAAACCATTAACTAAAATGTGAAATTGCAATAAACATTTTAACCATACATTGAAAATGATGATTATTTTATAGAAACAGAAAGGATTTTAAAAAACAGAAATAATTAAGAAAACCTCAGAAAAAAATCAGAGAAAAAAACAGAAAAAATAAGAGTAAAATCTAAAAAAAAATCAGAAAAAAAATAGGAAAAATCTAAATCTAGAAAAGAAACGAAGAAAACCAAAAAATTCCTAAAAAATAAAAAATTAGAAAGATCTGAAAAAATCAGAATAAACAGGAAAATCATAAAAAACCTAAAAAAAAAACAAAAAAAAATCCAGACATCAAAAAATTCGAAAAAAGAAAAATCAAAAACAGAAAAAAATAACAGGAAAAAAACAAAAAATTTCGAAAAAAAATCAGAAAAACAAAAAACAGGAAAAATCGGAAAAAAAAAACAAAAATAAGAAAAAAACGGGAACAATACAGGGAAAAATAAAAAAAATTGAAAAAAATCTGAAGTAAACGAAAAAAACTAGAGAATCCAAAAAGAAAATCAGGAAAATAAAAGAAAAATTAGTAAAAATTTGGAAACAAATAAGAAAAAAAAACCGAGCCGCCAAAAAAATAAGAAAAAATCAGAAAAAAATAAGAGAAAACAACAGAAAAATTCAGAACAAAATCTGAAAAAAATCAGAGAAAAAAATATAAAAAATTCAAATCCAGAAAAGACGAAAGAAACCTATGTATTCGAAAAAAAAAAAAAAAATTAGAAAGATCAGAATAAAAAAGGAAAATTATAAAAAAACGCAAAAGAAAACCAAAAAAAATCCAAAGACACCAAAAAATTCGAAATAAGATTAATCAGAAAACAGAAAAAAGAACAAAAAAAAACAGAAACAATCAGAAACAAACCAAAAAAATTAAAAAATCAAAAAAAAAATCAGTAAAAATTAGGAAACAAATAAGAAAAAAAAACGAAGCCACCAAAAATTTAAAAAAAAAAAGAAAAATTAGAAAACATAAAAATTTGAAATTAAAAACAATAAAATTAGAAAAACAAAAACAGGAAAAATCAGAAAAAAACAAAAATCAAGAAAAATCTGGAACAAACCAAAAAAATTAAAAAACCTAAAAAAATCGGAAAAAAAACCGAGCCACCAATAAATTAAAAAAAAAACAAAAACATTACAAAAATCAGAAAACAAAGAGGAAAAAACAAAAAAAAAGGAGAAAAAATTAGAAAGAAACCAAAAAATTTTAAATAAAATCAAAAAATTAAAGAAAAAGTAAAATCATAAAATCATGGAAAAATCAGAACACAACACAAAAAAAAATGATTTTAAAAAATCGGAAAAATTTGGAAATATCAAAAAAATATTAAAAAAAAAAACGAAATAATCAGAAAAATGGAAAAAAATATATCAGAAAAAATATTTAGAAAAAAATCAGTAAAAAAAAATAGAATCAATTTAAAGCCAAAAAACCTGATCATAAGGGAGAAAAAACAGGATAAATCCGAATAAAATAAAAAACAAAAAAACAGGCAAAATTTAAAAAAATCAGAAAAACCATAAAAAAAAAACAGGAAAAAAACAAATAATCAGAAAAATAGAAAAAAATACATCAGAAAAATTTAGAAAAAAATCAGTAAAAGAAAAAAATTTGAAAAAGGCAAAAAACCTGATAATAAGGGAGAAAAAAAAATTGGAAAAATAAGAACAACCATTAAAAACAGGATTTTTTTTTTTTAAAAATCGAAGAATTTTAGAAAAGTCTGATATTAACAGGGAGAAAAAACAAAAAATCAGATAAAACAACAAAAATCGAAATAAACAACAAAAATCAGAATAAACAACAAAATCCGAATAAAAATCGGGAAACATCAGAAAAAAAAATCGGAGAAAAAGAAAATCGAGAAAAACCAGAAAAAAATCAGAAAATCAGAAAAAAATCAGAAATCAGACAAAAATTAAAAAACAAAGACAAAAATTAAAAAAACAAAGAAAAAAACAGCAAACAATCTGGAATATCCAAAAAATATAAAAATAGGAAAAAAATAGATAAATCGCAAAAATCTGATAAGAAAAAATCTGGAGAAATCAAAAAAACGGAAAAAGTTGAGAAAAAAAAACAGAAGAAATGAGAAAAACTCTGAAAAAATTAGAAAAGGAAAAAACCAGAAATGAATTTAAAAAAATATTACAATATTAAGAGCAGACAAATTCAGAAAAAATAGAAAAAAAATCTGAAATAGTAGCCGCTAGAATATTAATTTCTTTCGCGCCCTTTTTTGCCACAATAAGTAGTTGTTCGTCTTCAATATTTGGAAAAAGTTGGGAAAACCTTCAAAAAATTGTAAACGTGTATTTTGTTTCGCCATCTAGCGGCGAAACTATGGGGAATTCGAAAAAAAGTTAAATACAATAGTTGTATGGAATTTGATGTTCTACAACTTTTCACTAGAACATTTTGCACTAAAGTGCATTGTTTGTCCTCAAAATTTGGAAAAAGTCAGTAAAACTTACATCTTAATTTTTTCGCGCCCTCTAGTGGCGAAATAATGGGGGAATTCGAAAAAAAGTTAAATACAATCGTTGTAGGGAATTTGATGCTCTACAACTTTTCACTAGAACATTAAGCACTAAAGTGCATTCTTTGTCCTCAAAATTTGGAAAAAGTCAGTAAAACTTACATTTTAATTTTTTTCGCGCCCTCTAGTGGCGAAATAATGGGGGAATTCGAAAAAAAGTTAAATACAATTGTTGTAGGGAATTTGATGCTCTACAACTTTCCACTAGAACATATTGCACCAAAGTGCATTGTTTGTACTAAAAATTTAAAAAAATGCAAAAAATTCCATGTGTACTTTTTCGCCCTCTAGCGGCAAAACTATGAAGAATTCGAAAAAAGTTTAATACAGAAGTTGCAGGAAATTTTAGTCACTAGAACTTTGTAATAGAACATTTTGCACCAAAGTGCATTGTTTGTCTTCAAAATCTTGAAAAAGTCAGGTAAACCTACATTTTTTCTAGTTGCTAAATTGTGCTTAATACGAAAAAAGTTTAATACAAAGTAATAGAGAATTTAATTATCTAAAATTTTACTGTATTACGATTATCTCTGAAATGTATAGTTTTCTCGGAAAATCGGTTTTTGGTAAATTTCTACTAACCTTCGAAATACTCGTACTGCAGTTTCTGGAATATCATGTTTTTGCACAAACTTCAAATACAACGGCCAAATTCTATTATGCTGTGTCACAGGTAAAGCTCGTAAAGCTCTATCAAAAACTTTTCTGGTCCTCGTAATTTTACACTGATCAGTCAAAAACGTACAATAATCCATCCATATTCTCGGCATTTTATGCATAAAAACCAACGATCGTTCAAATGCATTATTAACTTCTTCGTAACCGGGATCAGTAATACATTTAGTTTTGATTTGATTACGTCTAGTTCGTAAGTAATTATACCAAAGTTTATACGATCCTGGTAATTCTTTTAAAGCCCTTTCGAAAATTATATTAACTCCATAATTCGGGGAAGATTTTTTATGGTCTATATAACGAAGCCAATGTTTTACAGAATACGGATTCCGTAAAATTTCTTCTTCATAAGGCAAATCATCATCATTCTAATAAATTGTTAATATAAATTAAAATTCGATTAAAGTATACAATTTTTTAGTACTTACAAATATAATTTCCATTGATTCTGGTTCATTATTAGGTTTTAAAGGCATTTTAGAGATATACTTATTACTTGTTATTAAGACGTTTGTATTTTGAGGTTATAAAAAGTTTGACATTTTGATTTTTATATATGGTTTGTTCGACTTGCAGAACTGTCGAATCACTCGTTTGATTGTTCAGCACTAACGAATCCGCCGATTTTCACAAAAATTTGTACAAACCATCAAAGAGCATATAAATATCACTTCCCAAGAATAAATAAATTGCCGCTTAACATCTCATTTCTTAATTTTCAATTTCGACTTGGTAAAACAGAATTGTTAATCATGGACGTGCGTGCCCAACCCTTGCTGAAAAGAGTGAGGAAGATGGCCTCTAGGTTCGGTCTAGCGCTATCTCTAACTTCCAAACTATACGATTCTGTTTTGAGAGAGATAGAGATTGACCGAACCATTATTTCGTCTCTTTCTCACGAAATATTCATCATATTACAGAACATGTCCATGACTATACCAGTGTTGCCAATGACAAATTAGCAAAATACCCGCAACTTTACCCAAAAATATACGATTTTACAAGCGTGGAATTCCAAAATACCCGCATTTTATCCACTTACAATTTGAAGTGTTTTTCAGTTAGATCGCTCAGTGTTGCCAACATAGAAAAAGGTCTACCAACGGGGAAGGATTATTTTTGGTCAAAATCTACTTCATTATTTTCGCAATGATAAAATATGTGTACAAAATTCTATTGAGCTTTTCAGAATTTATCGTTAGCCAATTATAACGATTTTAATAAAATCTTACTTCTGATTGGTTGAAATTTCGTTGTCAAATGTCATTCCTCATAGAGTAAGTATAATAGAGCGACATGTTTCATTTTCAGATTATAGAATATTCATATTCATACTACTCGCTAAATTCAGTTTAGTCCCACCAATCCTCCAAGGCTGTGGGTCAGTCACTGAAAATGAAACATCTCGCTCTCTTATACTTACTCTATGAGGAGTGACATTTGACAATAAAATTTCAACCAATCAGAAGTAAGATTTTATTAAAATCATTACATACTCTGGAAAGCTCAATAGAATTTTGTACACATATTTTATCATTGCCAAAATAATGAAGTAGATTTTGACCAAAAATAATCCTTCCCCGTTGGTAACCTTTTTCTAGGTTGGCAACATTGAGGGAACTCCCCCATAGAGCTGTAATTTGGTATATGAGTTTCGGTTATCCGTCGGAAGAACCCATTATTTTTTGTACGTCAAAAAATGACAAGCAACATGTCACGGAATGACTTATAATATGTCATTTGAAAGACTATTCAGAACAATCAAAATTATTTCTCCAACTGACACCTGTCAAAAATAAAAAAATGTCAAAGTTTGAAACTTTAACATTAAATATCTGAAAAAGTCTTCGTCTCGTCGGGAAAGTTTTGGGGCAACAAATCGAATTAGAAAAAAAAACAGAACAATGATAAAAATATGAAGAAAAAACAAAAAATAAAATGGGCTACTTTTGTATAATGAAATCTAATATATATGATAATAGGTAGATATTATTAAATTACTAATATGATACCTTAAATAACTTTGCACAAATTTAATTTTTTTCTTAAGAAATAGCAGATTAAAATAAACAATGACGTACTACCTGAGATTTGATCTTTTTTTTAAGTATGTGGATCTAATTGACTCTTTATATTTATTTTTATAAGATTGGTACACCTTACTGTTAACGTCACGTTGAAAACGGGACTGTCTACGAAACCAAAATTTGTGTATGTCTTTATATTATATCGATTGTGATTTTTATTTGTGATTGTGTGAGTGTTCTGAAAAATGGAGAATGAATATATAAAAGCTACATCAAATAATCTACCAAATGTGAATTATTTTATGATACAAGATTATAAAAATCGATGAAATTTAAATTTAGGTAAGCCTGCAGTTTAAGTATATGAGAAGTGTGTTGTTAACGCACAATCTCATTAAACCAAATTCTTCTGCTTTTGGATCTTATTTATTATTAACTAACGAAAGCCGCTCAAAATTATTATTTTAGTTTTACCACCAAATATAATATGTGGTCGAGTAGACACTTTCAAACTAAATCTTCAAAAGAGGAGGAGTTACAGGTAGTACGTCATAGCCCGCGAAATTTGAAAATGGAAGTCAGTAGGGCCCAAAAGCGTTAGGAATTAAAATTATTAATAAGTGTAGATAATACATTTTGAAAGTAATTTTTAAAAAAATCACAAAGTAGCCAAAAAAAGTCGCAAAAAACAAAGAACAACAAAAAGATCGGAAGCAAGTGTAAAAATGAAAAAAATCGAAAGATTTGAAATAAATCGCAAAAAAATCGTAAATAATCGAAAAAATCAGAGGAATAAGAAAAAATGGAAAACAATTGGAAAACGAAAGAAAAAATAGAACAGAAAATCAGAACAATGGAAAAAATAAGGAAAAGTAAAAAAAAACAGAAAAAACGAGAAAAAAATGAATAAATCTCTCTGTAAAATAAAAAAAAAATCATATTGTAGAAAAAGACAGAGAGTAAGAGAAAGAGAGGGAAGATAGCCTAAAGGGGGCATAACGCTTTTTCCTTATGTGATGCTTTCTGCCCACGACAATCTTTCCCCGCGACAATTATTTTTTACTACAATTATTCCCATAATATGATTGACATTTGTCATGGGGAATAATTATTCAGGAAGGACTGTCCAAGAAGAATTATCGGGAACAGTTGTCCAGGAAGGATTCACCGGGAAAGACTGTCCGGAAACAATTGTCATAATTGACACATGACATAACTTAAAAAAAAACCATTTTTGGCATTTTGTTATTCTATATGCTAACCAAATTTATTAACGTTAACGTTAACGTTAGCGTTAGCGAGTGATGTGCTAAAACTCTCTATTTATAAACGCTCAGAGTTATCTTTTTTAAGTATACACCCTTTTGTTACACTTCAAAAATTCTGACAGTTGTTTTGACAGGTTGTGTTAGCGGGTGGATTTCATATACATTTTCTAGAGTGGATAAGAAATTTTACACGTTTATATACGACTGATATTGCCTTCAGTAAATTGTGTAGAAAACAGATAATATAGTGTAGAATAATAGTTTTATAACTAAACATAAAAATTAATAAATATCTTCAGCACAATATTCGCCTTTATGTCATGATGTGTTACGGTGCAGTGTTGTTTGGCACAGTCACGGTTATAACAAAGAGATTATATAAAGAGTAATTTTTAATCAATTTCAAATTTATTTATAATATAGAATCATTTTATAGTTTCAGTGAAAATCCAATTTTAAAATTAACGAATTAATGACGTCATTTCTAGGACGCCAAAATACTAGTTCGGCTATTTAAAGGTAGATGGCAAAAGTTGACTTAAAACAGAATTCTATAGTGTCTTATTTTAATTTCTAGTAACCTTTGATTTAGTTCGTTCGGTTACTTGGTTCCGATAAAATTTTAATTGAAACAGGAATTTATAAACTATTTAAGATATAAAAAATATAATAAGTTTAAGATCGAAATTAATTTTTTAAATGTTTAATTTTTTATTTTAATAGTGTGCGTGCGGTTTTAAATAGTAGTATTTGTTATGGTGTACACTGAGTGTAACTTTTGATAGCGTTGTAACGGAAATGAACAAGCATTTTCAAACGAGTTATGGCGATTTAGTGAGAAAGTAGACGCCTCGATTGGAAAGCTTACAAAGTAACTATTTGCTTTATATATTTAGCATAATTTTTAAATATGGTTATAAACGCAAGAAAAACATGTAAATTTTTCATATTTATATTTGAAATTCGTGCCTGTAGCTTGTAGACAGTGACATTTTATTGACAATATTGACATTTTGTCAAAAAATTGTCATATCAAACGCCAAAAGACGTTTATAAACACATTTCATACACAAATCTTACAGGCAGCAAGTAGATTTTCATTATAATATATAATTGTTATATAAATTTCCACACACGCCCTGCTTCTTCCATGATGACGTCACCATCTTTTCCTTGCGTAAAAATATCTGTTTACAATGCATCACAATATATTTTTTTATCCATATATTTCATTATATTTTAGCAAATCTTGATTCGTTATAAAATTATATTAGTAGTAACAAAATGTCTGCTAACCAATATACTATCAGAGAAGTTGTAGGTAAGTTATACATATTTAATTGTTTATAAACAATAAAATATTATTATGATTATTATGTTATAGATCATCAATTTCATTCTGTGAGTAGCGCTGATGATGAAAATGATACAGCTTCTGATGAAGAACAGGTACCAGTCATGTATCAGTACGAAATGGTTGGACCTTTGGAAAGAACAGTAAAAAGACGAGGTCACCTTCCTAAAGATGCTGTAAAAATATTAAAAACTTGGTTATACGAACACAGATTTAACGCTTATCCTACTGAAATCGAAAAACATATTTTATCACAAGAAACAAATTTAACCGTTCTACAAATCAGTAATTGGTTTATTAATGCTCGAAGAAGATATTTACCGGAAATGATGAGAAGAGAAGGGTAAGTTTTATATTTTTTTTATAATTTATAATCAAAATGGGTGATATTATTTTGGGGTTTTTCTTTAATTGGGTCTTATTTCCATGGTGTATATTTATAGTTTAAGGTAAATCAATTTTTTTGCATGGAAATATTTTGTTTTAAATCATTATTAACCCATGGAAAGACTTTAATTCATAGAAAAAACCCCTTAATTTATTTCCAGTTACGATTCTGTTCACTACACGATAACAAGACGAAGACGAGCTTCATCTTCTCCCAGAAATTCAACAGACGGTAATACTCCAACTATAGGAGGTGTATATTACAAAAAAGGTAAAAAAATGATGCGAGTGGAACGAGTAGATAGCGATACGGAATATGAAGTAGATGCAAACGGTTTCGTTGAAGCTCAACCACAACAAGTTGCTGTTAATACCCCGACGGGTAGTCGGAAGTTTAATCCTTGGAATGCTGATGTGCATTACGGATTGACAGTTAATGCTGCTGAAAGAAAGTAAGTAAATTATTTATTTATTGTTATAAATTTTATATTTTTTTAATTTTAATAAATCTTGTGATTTTTAAAGCAAAACTAACGAAAAGAAATATTCCCTTTGTGTTTGTATTAATCTCTATAAATTTATGAAGAATTTATAATGAATTTTAACAATTCTGATAATTTTAAAGCGGTATTGCAAATTTTTTACAAATATTTTTAAATCAAGGGAATTCTAAAGCATCATTGCCAAATTTCTGGGGATTTAAGGATTTTTTTTTTGTAAATTGGACAACGCTGGTTTAAAAATCCTATTTATTTATTTTTTTACAATTTTACAAACAATTATTTCAAAATTAAATAATTTTTTTTAATAATCACAATAAATTTATATAAAAAATCATTTATGATGAATTTCAACAATTCTGATATTTTTAAAGTGATATTGCAAAATTTTCTCAAATATTCTTCAATCTCAGGATTTGTAAAGCATCATTGCCAAATTTCCTAAAGTTTCCCCAAATCTGGAAATTTTTTTACGAAACGTAAAAATCAAATAAATCATTAAAATTACTTTTAGAACCAAGAAAACAAATTTTCATTATACAAATTTTAACCATTCCGGTATTTTTAAAGCAGTATTGCAAAATTTCGGAAAATATTCTTAAATCTGAGGATTTCTAGAGCGTTATTGCCAAATTTCCGAAAATTTCCCTAAGTCTGCAGATTTTTTACAAAATAAAAAAATCAAACAAAAGATTAAAATTACTTTTAGACCCAAGAAAACAAATTTTCATTATACAAAATAAAGAATTTATAACAAATTTTAACAATTCCGGTATTTTTAAATCTGTATTGCAAAATTTCCGAAAATGTTCTTAAATCTGAGGATTCTAAAGCGTCATTGCCAAATTTCCGAAAATATCCCTAAATCTGAACACTTTTACAAAACAAAAAAAATCAAACAAAAGATTAAAATCACTTTTAGACCCAGGAAAAGAAATTTTCATTATAAAAAAAGAATTTATAACAAATATTAACAATTCCGATATTTTTAAAGCCTTGTTGCAAAATTTACGAAAATATTCTTCAATCTGAAGATTTCTAGAGCGTTATTGCCATATTTCCGAAAATTTCCCCAAATCTGGAGATTTTTTTAACATAAAAATCAAACAAATAATTAAAATTACTTTTAGAATCAAGAAAACAAATTTCCATTATACAAAATGAAGAATTTATAACAAATTTTAACAAGTCTGAAATTTTTAAAGCCGTATTGCAAAATTTCCGAAAATATTCTTAAATAATCTGAGGAGTTCTAAAGCGTCATTGCCAAATTTCCTAATATTTACCCAAATCTGGAGATTTTTTTACGAACCATAAAAATCGAACAAATTATTAAAATTACTTTTAGAACCAAGAAAACAAATTTCATTATACAAAATGAAAAATTTATAACAAATTTTAACAATTCTGATATTTTTAAAGCCGTATTGCAAAATTTCCGACAATATTCTTAAATCTGAAGATTTCTAAAGCGTTATTGCCATATTTCCGAAAATTTTCCCAAATCTGGAGATTTTTTAAGACACAAAAAAATCAAACAAAATATATTAAAATTATTTTTAAACCAACGGAAAAAAATTATTCTTTGAAGAATGAAGAATTTATAACAAATTTTAATTCCGATATTTTTAAAGCATTGTCGCAAAATTTCCGAAAATATTCTTAAATTTGGGGAATTCAAAAGCGTCATTGCCAAATTTCCGATAATTTCCCTAAATCTGGGGGTTTTTTAAGACACAAAAAAAAATCAGACAAAATATATTAAAATTATTCTTAAACTAACGGAAAAAAAATTATTCTTTGAAGAATGAAGAATTTATAACTAATTGTAATTCCGATATTTTCGCAAAATTTCCGAAAATATTCTTAAATCTTGGGATTTTAAAGGGTCATTGCTAAATTTCCGAAAATTTCCTTAAATAAGGTAATTTTTTTACGACACAAAAAAATTAGACAAATATATTCGTAAATCTGGCGAATTCTAAAGTGCCATTGCCGAATTTCTGAAAATTTCTCCAAAATGAAAAATTTATAACAAATTTTAACAATTTTGGTATTTTTAAAATATCATTGCAAGATTTCCAAAAATATTCTTCGATTTTTAAAGTGGCATTGCCAAATTTCTGAAAATTCTGGGGATTTTTTTAAGACCCAAAAAAATCGGACAAAATATATTAAATTTCATATTAAACTCACAAAAAAATTTATTCCTTATGTGTTTTTATACAAAATGAAGAATTTATAAAAAAAATTAATAATTCTGAAATTTTTAAAATGGCCTTAAAAAATTTCCGATCATATTCTTAAATTTGGGAAATTCTAAAGCGTCATCTCCAAATTTCCGAAAATTCCTTTAAATCTGGGAATTTTTTTTCGAGACAAAAAATCGGACAAAAGATATTATTTCTGTTAAACTCACGAAAAAAAAAATCCTTATGCAATTGAAAAACTTATAACAAATTTTAACAATTCTGATATTTTTAAAGCGGCATTGTCAAATTTCCGGAAATTTCCCTAAATCTGGGGAATTATAAAAAGTAAATAAACAATTTTTTATAACAGTTTTATAATATTTTATATTTTTTTAGCAGACAAGAAACGGTTCAAGTAGTACAACCTCAACAAGTCCTACAAGCTTCTACCCAAAACGTAAACACATCCAACCCATTTCCATCGAATTTAGTAGTGGTAAAAACTGCTTCGGGAAAAAACATCGTTTTAAAAGTTATATCTCAAAGTACCGAGATCCCGAAACAGTACTTACTAAAAACAAAAAAACAAACCCCAATAGTGGCTCCACTTGTCGAAGTAGTAAACGAAGTGCCTGTCGAAGACCAAATTTCCATAGAAGAGCACGAAGTAACTGGAGGTGAAGAATTAACGGAAGAAGAGGAAACTGTCGTAGAAGAAGAACTTGTTCCTGAATACGAAGAAGGTGCTGAAGGTTTAGTAGAAACTGAGATGGTAACACTTGAGGAAGATAACGAAGATATTTATGTACCGGAAGAAGAAGTTGAAGAAGTTTTTGTTAATGAGGTCACCTTAGAAGAAGAATGTAATGAAGTAACTATCGAAGATAACGTTAATGAAGTTATGATAGAAGAAGATGCTGATGAAATTGATGCGGATGAAGATGAAGAAAGTGAAATAATAATTAAATCTGAGAATTGAAAGATTTATGAGTAATTTTGACTTACAGTGTGCAATGTCAACAAGTGCACATACTGTATATATAATTTAATATTAGTAGCATTTATTAGATACTTATGACCATTTTGAGGAAAAATAATGAAAATGGTTTTTTTTTTGGAAGTGGCTTCGTTGTACAGTTTTAGCATGATTTTTCGTAGCTGTTAGCGTTATTAGCAAATGTTCTAATTCTATTGTTACAAATTAGTAGATAGGATAACTTTTTTTCTTTCGTATTTATTATGTTCCTTAATGTTTAATTTTGATCCATTAGTTTTTTTTTTGTTAGCAATTTACAGAATAAACTTTTGTCTTCAAAATTTTTATTAATTTGGTACCAAATTTTCAACAATTCTTCATTTAATAGACTTTTTTATATTGGTAAGAAAATCAAATGTTTGGGAGTTTGATGTGTTGTTTTATGGTGTTATTAATGTAATATTTTTAATATAACTCAGATAAAGGGGAAATTTCTCCTCTGAGACCCCCACCACAAAGTTTGAAGTTTTGATGCAATTTAAGAGCAATCCAGAGCTATAGGAACAAACAAAATTTTTATACGAAACGTCAATTTCGCTTTGACTTCCACGATAGAATTTTCATTTTGAAAAAATATCACGCAGAGGCGGATCCAGACTTGATTTTCAGTAAGTTCAATCGCAGTGTAGTAACCAAGAAAAACATGGGTTTAGGCAAGATGCCGATTGCGAGCGTAGCGAGCCCAAAGTTTCAAGGTCACCTCAAAATAAACGTTAAGGCCGCAGTTTTACTGTATTTTAAGGTATAAAAACACGGGTTTACCAGTTCCAACCACTGTTATAGTTCTTCCATTCTGAGTGCTACTATAAAAGTCACAAATGATTGTGGGCGGCATGCCGACAACGGGCGTGCATATAAAATTTGTAAAGTAGAAAAATGAAGTAATAAAATACAATCTTACATTATATATCATCGTAAACCCCAATTTCGTTAATTGGTGAATTCTCGCGATAACCTCATTATCCGTAATTCCAGCTTTTTCTTTTTTCAAACACTCATACATATTTAAAACAACACGTTGACACTGGACATGTAAATCTTTGTTTTTAAATTCGGCATCATCAATATTATCCGTATTATTTAGTTCTAATTCATTTGGTGGTGCCAATTCAATTTCCGGCGCTATTTCAATACATTCCACCATTATATTATCTCGAAATGCTGTTTCAAATGGTCGCCAAAACGCCATTCTGATTATACAAACCTTAATAAACTAGTATTAACACACACTACCCCTATAATACCCGACTTGAGGGTGACACTGTTCGTAGAAAAGTTATGGTCAATTTTTCCAAGAAGTGGTTTTACGATAGCAACAAACCCTTAGAAACTACTGTTTAAAAGATTTATAACCCATTGTATTTATCCGCCAAGTTACCAACATTTTCATGCACAAGGCGAATTTTTATATTTAACGTGAATTTTATCATTGGTGGAACTAATTAATTATAATATAACACTAATACACTTGTATCTATATATTTACAAAAAAAAATACACTATCTGTCTAACAGCGTCACTAACTAAAATTTTACTGGAATAACGAGAACATTTTTATAGTAAGGCTAAGAAAGAATTTTAGAAAATAAATGTGACAACCTCGATTGATTTCATCCTCCTCAAACTGAGAATGGAAAAACTATACCTCTTAAATGGGGGAGTTCCCTCAATGCTGCCAACCTAGAAAAAGGTCTACCAACGGGGAAGGATTATTTTTGGTCAAAATCTACTTCATTATTTTGGCAATGATAAAATATGTGTACAAAATTCTATTGAGCTTTCCAGAGTAAGTAATGATTTTAATAAAATCTTACTTCTGATTGGTTGAAATTTCGTTGTCAAATGTCATTCCTCATAGAGTAAGTATAATAGAGCGACATGTTTCATTTTCAGATTATAGAATATTCAAACTACTCACCAAATTCAGTGTAGTTCCACCAATGCTCCAAGGCTGCAGGTCAGTCGCTGAAAATGACACATGTCGCTCTATTATACACTCTATGACGAATGACATTTGACAACGAAATTTCAACCAATCAGAAGTAAGATTTTATTAAAATCATATTTCGCTAACGATATATTCTGGAAAACTCAATAGAATTTTGTACACATGTTTTATCATTGCGAAAATAATGAAGTAGATTTTGACCAAAAATAATCCTTCCCCGTTGGCAGACCTTTTTCTAGGTTGGCAACATTGAGGGAACTCCCCCATTGAAGCAGCACGCGACGACTTTGAACCTTCTGAGTTGCGCAGTAGTGTCCCTAGCAGATTGCATTTTCGAACAAGCGTGTGTTCGCAGTTTAAATTTACGTATTACAGGGGCGGATTAGGCTTACAGCTCTAGCAAAAATTTATGAATTTGAAGTCCGTTTGCTGTAAAAGTATTTTATTATAAATTCAGAATCAAATGTTAAATCTCAGTTTAATACCAGTATTAATGTTGGCAAAATCATTTTATAGGATTGTTTACTTACTTGAAGTAGCTGATACCCGGAATTTTCCCTTTGTTGGGGCACGAAATTACCATACAAGCACTCACAGTCTTTTTATTTGCTATTATTACACTAGTTGTCCAAATAGTAAACCAAACTAAGAACTGTCCTTAAATAAATCAAATTTGCACTAAGAAATCCACACTTAATACTTAATAATCACAAAGGAGAGCGGGAATATGGAATACGGATCTGACATTGAAATCAACATGAAGTTTACAGTGTTGCCACAGTATTTTGAAATGTAAGTAGATTCCCTGATTTTAAGATTTTAATACAAATCAGGAAGTCTTCAACAATAATACTAAATTCATATATATTGGCATCACTGCAACTAAAAAATAGTTAAACTGCGCATGAGCAGCAGTATCCGGTAGACAACTTTTGGTACAAATAGGAAAAATGGGAAAAACAGAAAACATCGGAAAAAAACCCAACTTGAGACACACCGTATACATCTTACAAGAATTTTTATTTTTGGGACACACTGTATACACTTCAAAAACTACACCTAATTCTAAAAATTATTTTGTTTGGTTTGAATTAAAAATTGCTATTTCATTTAATTCTGGAGTTCGACTCTGTTTAAATAACGCCCTCGACAAACCGATCGAAACCGAGACTCCACGAACCTCTACGAAAAAATTGCAGATTAAGTAGTAGGGATAATATTTGTCTTGTTTATATAGTAAATGTAAGTTAAAGTTTTATTATTTTTGTTTTTTGATCGAAAAAATTCGACGAAATTGTAGATTAATCCTTTTTATTTGTTGCAAAACAAAAAGTAGTGAAATTTATTCAGTTTTGTGTTCTCTATCACTAGAACCAAATGCATAAAATTTAAAGATTAAAGGATGTTGGGATAAAAAACAAATTTTTAAATTTTGAAGTTTTAATTTCATTTTTTACAGATTTTAGATTAATATTTTTATAGTAAATAAGACATTTATGTATACATGGTATTAAAGTACTAAATTTTAATTTAATATACATTATATACATACTTTTCTTCAATTAATATACACAGAGTGTTGTATAACATTCTGTCAATTGCATTCTCACCATTTATGACTAGTTTCCAACTTACTTAAAAAAAAAAATTAATAAAAATAAGGTGGAAGTTAGTTTTTTTTTTATTGAGCATAATTTACTCCTTATATATATACAGGACGGTATCAAATAATTTGATAATTTACTAAGATTATAATAAGCAATTAATAAAAATTAAAAAAAAATACAGTGTGTTCCATTAATTAATTTCTTATATTGATTAGGGTGTACAGTTAATAATTTTTTTTTGTAGCACTTCAAAATTTTTATAAATTATTACGTGATATGGCACTTAATAATAATTAAATACTTAAATTTCGAAAATCAGTACCCAAAAATAATGTGCTACAATTTGTTAAGATACTTCAGGGGGTTCATTTTATGCTTAAATGTTTTATTTTTTGAATAAATTTCAGCGCGGTCCTAGTACTATTTGAAATTGTGAGTATATTGCTGTGGCGACTTCAAGGCGGTGATTTTTTAAATAGTACTGGGGCTGCGTTGAAATCTATAGAAAGAATTTAAAAATCGAAAAAATGGCAACAAATCAGAAAATATTCGAAAAATTCAAAATTTCAAACAAAATCGAGAAAAAATGAAAACACGAAAAATTGAATGGAAAAATTCAAAATTATTTAAAAAAATTAAAAAAAAAAACCGGAAAAAACCAGAGCATTCTAAAAAAATCCGAAAATATGGAAAATATAATAAAAAAAAAAAACAAAAGTTAAGTAATATATTGGAAAAATCCAAAAATTATGAAAAAAATATACAAAAAAAAAATCGAAAAGAAATTGAAAAATCTTGGAAAAAAATCGGCAAAAAAAATTCGTAAAATATGAGAAAATTTCTATAAAGATCAGAAAAAAACAGGACATCGGAAAAAATTGTGAAAATATCAAAAAACCGACAAAAAATTGATCAAATTCGAATCGAAAAAAACAAAAAAAAAATCGAAAGAATCGAAGAAAATCGGAAAAAATCAAAAGAAATTGGAAAATATTGGAAGAAATTAAAAAAAAGGCATAAAATATGGAAAAAAATTGAAAAAATAGAAAAAGACGACAAAAAAAATCTGAAAAAATAGACAGAAATTTTAAAATATTAAAAAAAAATCAAAAAAAATCGGAAATACCAGAAAAAATTGTAAAAAGTCGACCAAAAAATTTAAAAAAACAAAAGAAATTGTAAAAATTTTTTAAAAAAGGTAAAAAAAAGGCAAAAATATAGAAAAGATTTGAAAAAAATTGAAAAAATAGAAAAAGGTCGACCAAAAAAAAACCAAATAAATCTGAAATAATTGAAAGTAATTTTAAAATATTTAAAAAAAAGAGAAAAAAATCGGAAATACCAGAAAAAATTGTAAAAAGTCGACAAAAAAAATTTTAAAAAATCAACAAAAAAAAATCAGAAAAATCGGAAAAATCTGAAAAAACAGAAATAATCGGAAAAAAATCAGAAAAAATAGAAAAATTTAATGAATCACAAATGTGTTAAACCAAATCGAGAAAAACAGGAAAAAACGAAAAAGAACTAGAAAAAATTGGAAAAAATCAGTAAAAAGATATCGGAAAAAAATAGGAAAAATAAAGTCGAAAAAAATTGAAAAAAAAAAACAAAAAATTCTAAAAGAATTGAAGACGATCGGAAAAATCCAAAGAAATTGGAAAAATTGGAAAAAATCTAAAAGAAAACCGAAAATATGAAAAAGAATTAAAAAAAGTTGAAAAAATAGAAAATGATCGAAAAAAAATCGAAAAAATAGGAAAAAATAAACAGAAATTGGAAAAATCAGAAAAGTAGTAAAAATTCGTCAAAAAATCCAAAAAAAATTTAAAAAAAATCCAAAGAAATTGGAAAAGTCGGAAAAATGAAAAAATTTAAAGAATCAGAAAATCTAGAAAAAGAGGAAAAACGAAAAAGAACAGGAAATTCGGAAAATATGAAAAAATCAGAAACAAACAGAAGATATGGGAAAAAATCAGTAAAAATACAATAAAACTGAAAAAATAGAAAAAACACGAAAAAATCCAAAATTGCAAAAAGGAAAAATAAAAATTCTGACAAAAATCGGAAAAAATCAGGAAAAAACGGTACATATCGAAAAAAATTAGAAAAACAAAAAAAAACGACCAGAAAAAAATCGAAAAGAAAAACAACAAAATCCAAAGGAATTGCAAAAATTGGAAAAATTCTGAAAAAAAACGGAAAAATTCAAAAAAAGGGAAAAACGGAAAGAAAAAATCAGTAAAGAACGGAAAATATAAGAAAAAATTCAGAAAACATAAAAAATTGACATTATTGAGTACTCGGAAAAATAGAAAAAAAAAATGAAATAGAAAAAATTAACAAAAAAATTGGAAAAAATATAAAAATAAAAAAAAATTATAGAAAAATCGTTAAAATTAATAGAAAAATTGAAAAAAATAGGAAAAATTCGTAAGGAACTGCAAAAATTTGAAAAAACCGGTTGTGTCGCTCCAAAACTTTCCCGACGAGTATCCAGAGATGAAAACTTTTTCTAGATATTTAATGTTAAAGTTTCATAAAATATCGAAAAATGAAACGAAAGGAAATCAAAAAAAGGAAAAATCGAATAAATCGAAATCGAAAACATAAAAAAAAATCGAAAAAAATCACATTGAAGTATCTTAACGTACGTTTAATATTGATGACATAATTTTTTTTAAAAAAGTATATTGCACTAGTATGCATGTTATTTGTATGTTTATTAAAATAGTTTATTTTCTAATAATATAACAACAAATATTTAACAGAAAGTAATTTCTAAAAATTATAATATAAACACCTGTTATAGTCGGTTAAATAAACAAAGAATATCATCCACTTTTTCATTAAAGAGGAGTTGTTTTTTTTTTAATATCACAATTTTTAAATCCAAAATACTAACAAATAAAAATACAGGGAATTCCAGGACTAATGGAAAATAATTTAACATAAAGTAGGGTACGTCTTGGATAAAATAACACCCAGTATGTAACAAATAAATGTAATTTTTTTTTATAAATAAATCAAGAATCACAAAATCTGACAGTTCCATAAAATTTTTGACAATTTAGAGAAATATTTGACATGTTTTTGACAATTTTTTGATAATTTCTTATATAATTTCTGTTGGCAATTTTATAACAACTTTTTTGACAATTTTTCGGCATTTTTTTGATAATTTATTTGACAATTTTTGCATTTTTTTGATAATTTTTTGACAATTTTAAGACAATTTTTTGATAATTTCTTATACAATTTCTTTTGCCAATTTTATTACATTTGTTTGACAAATTTTATTTCATTGACAATTTTTCGGGAATTTTTTGACAATTTTTTAATAATTTATTTGACAATTTTTAAAAATTTTTTGAATATTTTTGATAATTTTTTAACAATTTTTTGACAAAACAGAAAACCCAAAAAAATACAAAAAAAATGAGCAAAATCAGAAAAAAATTAGAAAAATCAGAAAAAAAAAAACAAAAAATTAGAGAAAAATCAAAAAATTAGAGAAAAATCAAAAAATTTGAGAAAAATCAAAAAATCAGAAAAAGTCAAATAATCAGAAAGGATATAAAAACTATTTGAAAATCAGTAAAAATATAAAAAATCAATAAAAAACAATATCAGAAAAAAATCTGAAAAATGAGAAAAATCAATAATAATTAGAAAAAAAACTGGAAAAATTAAGAAAAAAAAAAGAACCAGAAAAAAAGTAGAAAAATCACAATAATCCAAAAAAATTGAAAAAATCAGAAAACATTTAAAAATCAGAGAAAAAAACGAAAAATAAAAAAATAGAAATAAATCAGAAAAAAATATTACAAAAATAAGAAAAGTTCAGAGAAGATAGATAAAATCGAAAAAAAAACCTGAAAAAAACCAAAAAAAAATTAGAAAGAAATAGGAAAAGATAAAAAAAATGAAAAAAAAGAAATTAGAAAAAATCAGATAAAAAAGCAGAAAAATATATCAGCAATAAACAGAAATCAGAAAAAAAATCAGAATTAATTAGAAAATATCAGAAAGAATCAGAAAAGAAAAAAATTAAAAAATCAGAAAAAAATGAAAAATCAGAAACAAATAGAATAAAACCATAAAAAACAGGGAAATTTAAAAAAACTGAGAAAAAATCAAAAAATCAGAAAAAAATATAAAAAACCATTTAAAATCAGTAAAAATATAAAAAATCAAAAAAAAAATCTGAAAAATCTGAAGAAAAAAATATGGAAAATAAAATTAATCAGAAAAAAATATTAGAAATAATAAAGTTCAGAAAACAGAAAAAATCGAAAAAAAAACGAGAAAAAACTAAAAAAATTAAAAAATAGAAATCAGAAAAAATCAGACAAAAAAAACACAAAAAAATATAACAGCAATAAACAGAAAACAAAAAAATCATAAAAAATCAGAAGGAATTAGAAAACATCAGAAAGAATCAGAAAAAATGAGAAAAAAATTAAAAAAACTAGAAAAATCAAACAAAAAAAAAACGAAAAATTAGAAAAAAATCAAAAAATCATAAAAAAAACATTTAAAATTCAGTAAAAATAAAAAAATCAGAAAAAAGCATAAAAATCTGAAAAATGAGAAAATCAGAAATAATTAGAAAAAAATGGGAAAAATAAGAAAAAATCAGAAAAAAAGTAGAAACATCAGAAAAAATACAAAAAATTAGAGAAAAATCAGAAAACATTTAAAAATCAGAAAAAACAAAAAATAAAAAAATGGAAATCAAAAATATTAGGAAAAATAAGAAAAGTTCGGAGAAGATAGAAAAACTCGAAAAAAAAAACAGAAAAAAAACTGAAAAAATCAGAAATAGGAAAAAAAATGAATAAATACAAATCAGAAAAAAAACCGAAAAAAACAAAAATTTATCAGCAATAAACAGAAAACAGAAAACAATCATAAAAAATCAGACAGAATTAGAAGACATCAGAACAAATCAGAAAAAAAAATCAGAAAAAAAAGAAAAATTAGACCAAAATAAAAAAATATTTAAAAATCAGTAAAAATATAAAAAATCAGAAAAAAACAAAATCAGTAAAAAACAAAATCAGAAAAAAAGCATAAAAAATCTGAAAAAGGAGAAAAATGACAAAAATGAGAAAAATCAGAAATAATTAGAAAAATAAAAGGGAAAAACAAGAAAATATCTGAAAAAATCAGAAAAAAAGTAGAAAAATAAGAAAAAATACAAAAAATTAGAAAAATATCA
Organism: Neocrepidodera transversa; assembly: GCA_963243735.1. Classification (NCBI taxonomy): domain Eukaryota; kingdom Metazoa; phylum Arthropoda; class Insecta; order Coleoptera; family Chrysomelidae; genus Neocrepidodera; species Neocrepidodera transversa. The sequence continues at coordinate 4,351,877 of OY725353.1, forward strand.
GAAAACATTTAAAAATCAGAAAAATAGATAAAAAAATGGAAATAAATCAGAAAAGGCATAAAAAAAAAATAAGAAAAGTTCAGAGAAGATAGAAAAAATCGAAAGAGAAAACCAGAAAAAACTGAAAAAATTCGAAAGGTATAGGAAAAAATAAAAAACAAATGAAAAAATAGAAAACAGAAAAATCAGAGAAAATCAGACAAAAAAAAACAGAAAAATATATCAGTAATAAACAAAAAAAATACAAATATTTAAAAAAAATCAGAAAAAAACAAAAAATAAAAAAATGGAACTGAATCAGAAAAAAATAGAAAAAATAAGAAAAGTTGAGATAAGATAGAAAAAAAGAAAGCAAAAAGGAAAAAAAATTAAAAAATAGAAATCAGAAAAAATCTGAGAAAACCAAAAAAAAACAGAAAAATAAATCAGAAAGAAACAGAAAAAAAATCATAGAAAATCAGAAGCAATTCAAAACAGAAAAAAACAAAATCAGTAAAAAACAAAATCAGAAAAAAAGCATAAAAAATCTGAAAAAGGAGAAAAATGACAAAAATCAGAAATAATTAGAAAAATAAAAGGGAAAAACAAGAAAATATCTGAAAAAATCAGAAAAAAAGTAGAAAAATCAGAAAAAATACAAAAAATTAGAAAAATATCAGAAAACATTTAAAAATCAGAAAAATATATAAAAAAATGGAAATAAATCAGAAAAGGTATAAAAAAAAAATAAGAAAAGTTCAGAGAAGATAGAAAAAATCGAAAGAGAAAACCAGAAAAAACAGAAAAATATATCAGTAATAAACAAAAAAAATACAAATATTTAAAAAAAATCAGAAAAAAACAAAAAAATAAAAAAATGGAACTGAATCAGAAAAAAATAGAAAAAATAAGAAAAGTTGAGATAAGATAGAAAAAAAGAAAGCAAAATAAAAAAAAATTAAAAAATAGAAATCAGAAAAAATCTGAGAAAACCAAAAAAAAACAGAAAAATATATCAGAAAGAAACAGATAAAAAATCATAGAAAATCAGAAGCAATTCAAAACAGAAAAAATCAGAAAAAAATAGTTGAAATCAGAAAAGAAAAAAATCCGAAAAGATTAGAAAAAAAATTAAAAAATCAGACAAAAAAAACAGAAAAAGAAAAAATCAGAAACAAATAGAATAAAACCATAAAAAAAACAGGAAAATATAAAAAAAAAATGAGAAAAAATTTAAAACAAATTGGAAAAGAACAAATAATATTTTTACATCTGTAAATGTCATATTTAAAACTGTTTTGTTTAGTTTATTTGTCAGTTGTCAACGTGGAATAAGTATAAAAAATGTATTATCAAGTTACCAAACATTTCCGGTTTGGTAATGTTCTTACTTTATATTTATTTCCCATTTATCTTGGAACACCATGTATAAGTAATAGCTCTCCAGTAGCTTTAAGTAGAATTTAATTATGTTTTACTAATCTAAAATGATAATTTTATTCAAGTACAAGATGTTCTAGTAGATTTTTTTATGAATGAATCTTACGAGGACGACAAAGCTTGTTTTCCAATAATATTCGTCATCCAGGATCTTAATTTTGGATTGATAACAGTATAAACAGCCGGATGTTTATTAGAACCGCAATTTCCGTGATGGCTAAGCAACCCGTGTAATTCCCATGTGGAACTTTGGTCAGAGAAACACATTAATGGGGCACCTTCGTCGTTCTATAAAAATAAAATTATTTATTATTTTTATATATAATTCCAATAAAAAATTTGTTACTTACAAAACATGGCGATTTTTCTGAGTCAGTGTAACCGGCACATATTTTATCGGAACTTATTTTCCCATTGTAATGTTTTGTTGAATTACATTCATCTGTTCCTATCAAAGGTACTGGCAAATAATTGAGGTACTGCTGTATTGATGGTTCTAAAAAAATTTAAATACCTAAATATATTTTTATATACCGCAAGTCAAAAATTCTTATGTAATTTTTTCCTTCAAGTTATCCGTTAGTATGAATAAAAAAAAAACAGAAAATAACTAGCTCGATTGGTGACTTAATGACAACAAAAAACTTTCAAATTGGAACAAAATTAAAATGAAAAACATACAAATAAGAACAACGACAACAAAAAAGACAAAACAACTTTTTTTTTACAACTTACAACACCAATTACTAGTTTTTTCTTGTTTTTTTCGAATATTTTTTATTTTTTTCCAATTTTGTTCAATTTGTTAAAATTCTACCAATTTTTTTGGAATTTTTTCCAATTTTTCCAATATTTTGTATTTTTTTAAATTTTTTCCCAATTTTTTTCAATTTTTCCCAATTTATTCCAATTTTTATCGTTTTTTTTTCCATTTTTTTCAGAATCTTTTCCAATTATTTTCAAAATTTTCTACATTTTTCGAATTTTTTCCAATTTATTTCAATCTTTTTCAATTTTTTTCAATTTGTTCCATTTTTTCCAATTCTTCACAATTTGTCCCAATTTATTCCGTTTTTTTTCATTTTTTTTCTTTATTTTTTCCCAATATTTTCCAATTATTTCCAAATTTTTCCACATTTTTCTAATTTTTTTCAATTCATTCCAATTTTTTTCAATTTGTTCCATTTTTTCTATTTTTTTAAATTTTTTCCAATTTTTGCCAATTTTTCTTTCCAATTTTATCGAATTTGTTCAGTTTTTTTCCATTTTTTTTCATTTTTTCCCAATCTTTTCCAATTGTTTTCAAAATTTTTTTGAATCTTTCCAATTTTTTCCAGTTTTATCCAGTTTTTTCCCAATTTTTACGAGTTTTTCATTGTTTCCAATTTTTCCTATTTTTTCCAGTTTTGTTCAATTCCAATTCTACCAATTTTTCCATTTTTTTTTCAATTTCTTTACAATTTTTTCTGTTTTTTAAATTTTTTCTAATTTTATCTAATTTTTCCCAATTTGGTTTTTAATTTTTTCCATTTTTTTCCAATTTTTTTAAATTTTTCCCAATTTTTTCCAATATTTTCCTTTTTTTAATTTTTTTCCAATCTTCCAATTATTTTCAAAATTTTCCACATTTTTCGAATTTTTTCCAATTTTTTAAGTTTATTCCGGTTTTTCAATTTTTTTCGAGTCTTCCATTTTTTTCCAATTTTGTTCCAATTCTACCAATTTTTCCAATTTTTTTTAAATTACCAATTTTTTCAAAAAATTTTCCAATTGTTTCCAGTTTTTAAAATTTTTTCCAATTTTTTTTCAATTATTTCCAAATTTTTCCACACTTTTCGATTTTTTTCCAATTTATTCGAGTCTTTTCCTGTTTATTTCCAAATTTTTCGAGTTTTCCATTTTTTCCAATTTTTCCCATTTTTTCGAATTTTTTGGATTATTTAATTTATTCCGGTTTTTACCTTCCGATTTTTTGACCTTTTCCATTTTTTTCGTTTTTTTTTTAAATAGTTTTTTTCGCTTTTCCGATTTTTCTCGTTTTTTTTGTTTTTTCTTTTTATTTTAAATTATTTTCTGCCGAATTTATCCGATTTAATTTGGTTGCATTTTAGTCAAATTTTTATATATATATATTTTCATTTTCACTTTTTCCAATTGTTCCAATTTATCCAATTCTTTCCAATGTTTTTCATTTCTTCCCTTTTTTCGATTTTTTCCCATTTTTTTCCACTTTTTTTGATCTTTGCCAATATTTTCCAATTTTTCCACTTTTTTCGAATTTTTTCCAATTCTAATTTTTTCCAGTTTTTCCAATTATTCCCAATTGTTTCTAATTCTTCCATTTTTCCAATATTTTTTAGTTTTTTCCACTTTATATCCATTTTTTCTGCTTTTTTTCTCCATTTTTTCCAATTTTTCCCAATTTTACAGTATTTTCACCTATATTACCCCATTTTCTCAATTTACGGTTAGGCCGAGACTACACACACGTTAACCTGTGGATAATTTCAGAAATTACCCACACGTTATAACATTAAATTTGGTTATCTAACCTAAAAAAATATTTATTTTATTAAAAAAAGTCTTGACTATCTAAATCTAGCCTGTGTATTTAAAAAAAAATTATTAAAAGAAGTCTTGACTATCTAAATCTAGCCTGTGTTTAAAAAAAATTAAAAGGCAATGTGGGATTCGATCCCAGGGCCCACTGCACCACTAGCGGGCACTATGTCACGCTGTTACTAGAGCTCATGCTTAAATATGTTCAAACTAATTATTTGAGCGAATCACGTTTCACGTGTGGGAAATTTCTAAAATTATCCACAGGTTAACGTGTGGATAGTCACAGAGTAACAATTATTTTTGATTTTTTTGAAATATTGCATAAGAATTTTTTGTTTGAAATAAAGTCAAGTGCACTATTGCAAAAATTACAAACTAAACAAACACATATTGTTTTAGTTTTTATGAAAATTGAAATTACCTCCGGGTTTATTAATACCCCATCCTACAACTATACATAGTTGTCTCGGTTCAATTTCCTCTTTTGGTAGACAGATGGCGCTGACATTTAAGTTAATATTCACTGGTTTCCGGAGTTTGAGTAGAACGGCATCATTTGAAAACCCAAAGTCCGAAAATTTCGTCTGAAAATAACAAAAAAGGTTCAGATTATACAGGGTGTTTCATTGGTAAATCCGTATTATAAATTAAATATTATTAAGTAAAAAATATTAAATTAAACGGTTGAAGATCAACGTTTTTCGGCTCAGAAAATAGTTAGACGAGAACCAATAACATATTTAAACTCAGGAGAAAAAATCCTTTAATTTGATACCCCACATGACTGTGTTTTGATCAACGATTAAAAAGTTGACTCTAGACTGTTTATTATGCCATTTTGACATTTCAAATTATATATTTTTGTGGATTCGTATCCTATTTAAGATGAGGATATATTATTTCTATCTTGTATCCTGATTTTCATTTTTTTAATTATGTTTTTTTTTAGATTTTTCTTTCTGATTTTTCTATTTTTTTCCGATTTTTCCATTTTTTTCTCATTTTTAGAACGTTTCTAATTTTCCTGATTTTTTCAGATTTTTTTAGATTTTTTTCGATGTTTCTGATTTTTTCTGATTCTTAGATTTTTCTATTTTCTAATTCTTTTGAATTTTCTATTTTATTTCTAATTCTTTCAAGTTTTCGATTTTTTTTCCGATTCTTCTGGTTTCTATTTTTTCTGGTTTTTCTTGATTTTTTTTAAATTTTTGAATTTTCTTGATTTTTAGTTTTTCAAATTCTTTCGATTTTTTACGGATTCTTTTGTCTTATTTTTCTCTTCTTTAATTGTTTCTATTTTTTTCTCAATTTTTTTCTGTTTTTCCTGATTTTAATTTGTCCTTCGTTTTCTAATATTTTAATTTTTTTCAGAATTTTTCTTTCTGATTTTCCTGATTTTTCTAATTCTTTTAATTTTTTCTATTTTGTTCTGATTTTACGATTTTTTCTGTTGTTTTCTATATTCCTAATTTTTTAGATTTTTCAGATCTTAAGTTTTTTTTTAGATTTTGTCTGATGAATTGATTCTATAATTTTTCCTATTTTTCTGAATTTTCAAATTTTTTCTGTTTTTTCTGTTTTTTTTTTTACTTTTATTTTCTAATTTTTTTAATTTTTTTTTTCAGATTTTTTCTTTCGGATTTTCCTGATTTTGTCAAATTCTTTCGATTTTTTTGATTCTTTTTAGATTCTTTCTAATTATTTTAATTTTTTCTATTTTGTTCTGATTTTCTTTTTTCTTTTTTCTGATTTTTAATTTTCCTGATTTTTTCGATTTTTCAGATCTTTAAGATTTTTTTTAGATTTTGTCAGACTTTGAATTGATTCTATTTTTTATATTTTTTCCTAATGTTTTTTTGATTTTTTTTTTTCAAATTTTTTCAGTTTTTCCTGATTTTTTACTTGTATTTTTTATTTTTTTTTTCAGATTTTTTCTTTCTGATTTTCCTGATTTTGTTAAATTCTTTGGATTTTTTTGATTATTTTTTAGATTTTTTGTAATTCTTTTAATTTCTTCTATTTTGTTCTGATTTTATATTTTTTTTTCTGTTTTTTTATTTTATTGATTTTTTCGAGTTTTCAGATCCTTCAGATTTTTTTATAATTTTTCCTGAAATGATTTCCTTTCTTTTTTAAATTTGTTATGATTTTTTCCCCGTTTTTTTCTCATTTTTTCTCTCTTCTGATTTTGGCAGATTTTTCTATTTTTTCTGTTTTTTTTTTCGATTTTTCTATTTTTTCAGATTTTTTCTATTTTTTTCATTTTTTTTGCTTTTCTAGAGATTTTTTTGACTTCTAATTATTTTTCTTTCTGATTATGTTTTTCTCATGTTTTTAAATTTTTTTTTCTGTTTTTCAGATTTTTTTCTTTCTGTTTCTACTTATTTTGTTTTTGTCTGATAATTCCTAATTTTATGATTTTATCCGATTTTTTGATTTTCCTGATTTTTCAAATATTTTCGATTTTTTTTTTATTTCGATTAATTCTCGTTTTCCCGATTTTTACCTTTTTTTTCTATTTCTTTCTGATTATTTTTTTTTCAGTTTCCAACATGTAAGGAAACAGAACCAACACACCGGAGGATAAAAACGAAGACGACATGATAAATAACAAGTTTAAATGAATCAAATTTACCGATAACTAGCAGCGCCATCTAGCGCCAATTTTAACACTTTATCTAGAAACGCCTTAGTATATCTACTCAAGTATTAGTAATTTCTTAACAATTTTTATAATTAACAATTAAATTAAATTTTTGAAATTTTACGAGGTAAAATATTCCTCTGTGTGTTTCTACGCCACACCATATTTTGCAATACTAAACAATAAAACTTTATTTAATACGTCATATGTCATAATGTCATATACCTGTCAAATCATATCTGTTATCTGTCATTTGTCATGTTATCTATTATGTCAGCTGTCACGTTATCTGTCGTCCGCTAGGTGGCGCTGCGAGTTACGTGTCGCCATTTTTAATCCATAATGCTACATATTAAAAATAAAACTTACTTGAGGGTGAGTGACAATTTCCCTTAATTTTCTAATTTGACTAGTAAAATTATCGCCTTTATTAGTTCCTCCTGCATACAACAACCAATCGCTTTCGTTTATTGCTTGTCCGTGGCCGGCTATGCAAGCGTAACTAGTTACCGCCCATAATGGAGTTACCAAAGTTGAAGTACAGTACAAATTACTCTTTTTATTAAAAAGAAGCGCCAGACTTGGCCATTGCGTCGGTGACGCTTTATCACCTCCAACTATCCTAGCTGATGGTATTTCTAAAGAAGAAGAACTGCCGCATACTAAAAAGAAGAAGATTAACTCTAATTTTGTTATAAAATATTATTTTTAGTACCATATTCTTGACAGCTTATGGAGACGAATTGGTGGCAAATGGGGATCTGGTTTGGTATAAAATTTAAAATGTTTTCATCATGTGACGTCAAATTTAAAACGTAACTATCTTTTGATGTAAAATTTGCTGGTTTTGGTAACGACTCTAATGTCGAAGCAGCCGAGTAACCTAAGTTTTGGCATACCAGATCAGCGAAAGAAGTGTTCCATAAGGTCCAATCCATACATATCGGATGCCAAGTACTGTTATCAATTTTTATCTAAAAATTTATACACATTTATATATATAAATATATAAAGTGTGTCGATTTTTATACCTGTAAAATTTTTTTGTCGCTGTCGTTTGTGGTCGCTTCTAATTTTAAACAATTCCATTCGTCAGATTTATCTGCACAATGGGCTATGCCGTCACAAACGTTCAGTTTTGGTATGCATCCGCCACCTAAACTGCACTTAAATTCTTCTTTGCTGCAACCTAAAATATATATAAAATAATAATAATACTTATAAGTTCATAAGAATAGAATCACTAAATAATCATAATTGTTGTCCGCCATTTTGAATTTATTAATTTTAACAAAAAAATCCTAAAATTTCTAAAAGAAAAACATAATCTGGTCGTAGATAAAATTGTATCTGACGCCGACATTTTTTTATAGGAGATAATCGAGAGAAAGCGGACTGAGCTGAACCATTTCACAGGACTACCACCGTTGACACTAATAATATGTTATCTTACAGCAACTCGATTATTTACTAGCGTCTGTCCACATTTTCCGGCTCCGCTGTTGCCAAGTTTGAACATCTTTAAGCATGGGCCTTGGTAGCAGCGTAACATAGTGCCCGCTAATGGTGCAGTGGACAAAGGCTAGATTAAGATAGTCAAGACTTCTTTTAATAATATAAATATTTTTTTAAATACACAAGAATTTTTTTAATAAAATAAATAGATTATTACACAGTTAAGTGAACGATATGGCAACAGCGAAGTGGGAACCTGCAGGCCGGCGCCTCTGATCATCTGAATCTAGTTAACCTTGAATTTACAAACAATAATAGAACCTAATAGAAAATTATATATTTGTTCTTCTTGTTATGAAAAATTGAAAATTTATTCTTGCCCTTATAAAAAATTTGAAATTTGTTCTTTCCCTTTCACAAAATTCTATATTTTTTCTTCACTTTATAGAAAATTCTATATTTGTTCTTCACTTTATAGAAAATTCTATATTTATTCTTCATTTTATAGAAAATTCTATATTTGTTCTTCACTTTATAGAAAATTCTATATTTGTTTTTTCCCTTACAGAAAATAATATATTTGTTCTTCCCCTTATAGAAAATTCTATATTTCTTCTTCACCTTATAGAAAATTCTTTATTTGTTCTTCACTTTATAGGAAATTCTATATTTGTTTTTCCCTTACAGAAAGTTCTACATTTGTTCTTCCTGTTTGAAAAATTCTATATTTATTCTTCATTTTATAGAAAATTCTATATTTGTTCTTCACTTTATAGAAAATTCTATATTTGTTTTTTCCCTTACAGAAAATAATATATTTGTTCTTCCCCTTATAGAAAATTCTATATTTGTTCTTCCCCTTATAGAAAATTCTATATTTATTCTTCATTTTATAGAAAATTTTATATTTGTTCTTCACTTTATAGAAAATTCTATATTTGTTTTTTCCCTTACAGAAAATAATATATTTGTTCTTCCCCTTATAGAAAATTCTATATTTATTCTTCATTTTATAGAAAATTCTATATTTGTTCTTCACTTTATAGAAAATTCTATATTTGTTTTTTCCCTTACAGAAAATAATATATTTGTTCTTCCCCTTATAGAAAATTCTATATTTATTCTTCATTTTATAGAAAATTCTATATTTGTTCTTCACTTTATAGAAAATTCTATATTTGTTTTTTCCCTTACAGAAAATAATATATTTGTTCTTCCCCTTATAGAAAATTCTATATTTATTCTTCATTTTATAGAAAATTCTATATTTGTTCTTCACTTTATAGAAAATTCTATATTTGTTTTTTCCCTTACAGAAAATAATATATTTGTTCTTCCCCTTATAGAAAATTCTATATTTCTTCTTCACCTTATAGAAAATTCTTTATTTGTTCTTCACTTTATAGGAAATTCTATATTTGTTTTTCCCTTACAGAAAGTTCTACATTTGTTCTTCCTGTTTGAAAAATTCTAAATTGTTCTTCCCCTTATAGAAAATTCTATATCTATTCCCCCACTTACAGAAAATACTATAACTCTATAGAAAATTCTATAATTCTGTGGAGAATTTTATATTTCTTCTTCCCCTTATAGAAAATTCTATATTTCTTCTTTACCCTATAGAAAAGTCTTTATTTGTTCTTCCTGTTACGAAAAATTCTAAATTTATATTCTTCCCCTTATAGAAAATTCTATATTTCTTCTTCCTTATAGAAAATTCTATATTTCTTCTTCCCCTTAAAGAAACTTCTTTATTTGTTCTTCACTTTATAGAAAATTCTTTTTTTTGTCTTTTCCCTTACAGAATATTCTATATTTGTACTTTTTGTTATGAAAAATTCTAAATTTATATTCTTCCCCTTATAGAAAATTCTATATTTCTTCTTCACCTTATAGAAAATTCTATATTCGTTCTTCCTGTTATGAAAAATTCTAAATTTGTTCGTTCCATTAGAGAAAATTTAAATTTTTTTTTCTTTTTATAGAAGATACCACATTTCTTCTTCCCCTTATAGAAAATTCTTTATTTGTTCGTTTCCTTATACAAAATTCTAAATTTATAATTTTATATATTTTATTTACAATTCGACAACAAACGAAACACTTAAAAAGAATAAAATGTTGCTTTTTATAATATTTCCCTAAATCTACGGATTTTTACGACACAAAAAAATAGACAGATGTTAAAATTACTTTTAAACCAGGATTTTTTCGTAAATTATGCAACGCTGTTTTAAAAATACACTTTTTATTTATTTTTTATACAAATCGTTCAAATTTTCAAAAAAAATATTTTAAAATTAAAAAATGTTGCTTAATACTATAATTGGTTTAATTTTGATATTTTTAAAACAATGTTGCCAAATTTCAGAAAAAATCCCTAAATCACAAAAATAATATTTTAAACTTTAAAGAATATTGCTAAAAAACCTATTTTTTTTATAATGCATTTTAACAATTCGGATATTTTTAGAACAATGTTGCCGAATTTCCGAAAATATCCCTAAATCTCAGTATTTTTTATGACACAAAAAAATAGACACAAGTTGTTAAAATTACTTTAAATAACGATTAAAATTAAAAAAATGGAGGAACAAAATAAAATATACTTACTGCAAATTTTTTCGTCCTCATCTTCCCCTCCAGGACAATCTTTATGTCCATCGCATCTCCAAGAAACAGGCATACAATTAGTATCTTCAGAGCACTTGAAAAACCGATCGGGACAAGGTCCAGAATGCAGACAACCAATTTCATCTGAACCATCTTGACAATTTTGTCTACCATCACATTTCCACGCTAGAGGAATGCAACGATTCGATGATCCGCAGGAAAATTCGGTGGAAATGCACGTCCAATTTCCGCAATTAACTTCATCGCTTCCATCATTACAATTCTGGATACCATCGCAAACGAGGTGACGTTTCAAACACTGTTTGCTAGCGCACTATAATTAAAAAAAAAAATTACAGAAAGATAATGAGTAGGATAGAGAGAAAATCTGAGAGTGAGTACAGTATAATTTGCATAAATGGTCGCTAGATGGCGTTAGTGGAAATATTTAACAATGGAAGATATCGCCAGTTTTGTAATTTTAAAAATAGGTGAAGCGCTAAACGTAAATACTTAGGGAAATAACATGCGCAGTAGCAATCCCAAAAGGGCACTAGCATTTTTCTTTACGTATTTATTCTACGTCACATAACGGATATAGACGCTGCCCTTTTGGTATTTGCTACTGCGCATGATATTTGCGTTCAGCGGTTCAATTACTTTCAAAATGATAAAAAAGTAGGAAAAATAGAGAGAAAGTAAAAAAAAAGTTGAAAAAAATAATTTGAATCAAAGAAATTAGTAAAAAGAGAAAAAAAGAGGGGGTGGGGGTTGGAAATGTGAAAAAAAGGTTGAATCAAAGAAATTTGTAAAAAAGTAGGGAAAAAGGGGAAAGTGGAAAAAAGGTGGAAAAAAATGTAAAACAAATATATTGGTTAAAAATTAGAATTAGAGAAAAGGGGGACGGTGAAAAAATGGGGAAGTAAGTAGGAAAGAGAGAAAGAGGGGAAGGGAAAGAGGAAAAAAAGAGAGAGACAAATGGGTAAAAAGGGATAGGAAACAAAGGGGAAGAAATTAGTAAAAAAAGTAGAAGAAGAAAGGAGAGCAGAAAAGAGGAAAAACAAGGAATTTAGTAAAAAGTAGGGAAAAAATAAAGGGGAGGAAAAATAGGAAAGAACAAAAAAAATTATAACAAATATAGGGAAAATTGAGACAACATTTTGTCCCAAAAAAATTGTAAAAAAGTATGGGGAAAAAGAATATATAAAAATTAATAAAAAATAGGGAAAAAAATAGAAAGAGGGGAAGTAGAATAAAGGTTGGAAAAAATAGTTTATAACAAAGAAGTCAGTAAAAAAAGAGGGGGTGGGGAAAAATTGTAAATGTAGTTTGAAACAAAGATATTAGTCAAAAATGGGAGTAAAAAAGGAGGTTGGAAGTGGAAAAAAGGGGAAGTTTAAAAAAGAGATGGAAATCGAAGTTTGACACCAAAATAAATTGGCAGAAGACGTAAAAGAGTGAGGAAAAAAGTGAAAAAAAAAGTTGAAACAAAAAAATGTAAAAAAATATAGTGGGAGTGCGAAAAAAATTTAAAACGAAGAAATCAATAAAAAGGTGGGAGAAAAAAGAATGGAGAAAAAAAGTAAAAAAAAGGTCAAAAAGAAACTTGTAAAAAAGTTGGGAAAAAAAGAGGCAGGAAGTGAGAAGAATGGGGAGGTAAGTGGGAAAAATGAGATATAGAAGTGAGAAAAAAGGGGGAGGGAAAAAGGGTAGGGAAGTGGAGAAAAAGTTGACAAAAAAACTGAAAAGAGAAGATGAAAAAGTGAGACGGAAATAAGTTTAAAGTAAAGAAATTAGTAATAAAGTAGGGAAAAAGAAGGGAAAAAGGAGTGGAAAGTGGGAAAAAAAGTTTGAAACAAAAGAAATGAATACAAAAAGTGGAAGGGTGGAAGTGAAAAAAAAGTTTGAAACAAAGAAAAAATAATGAGGGGGAGAGAGTGAGAAAGAAAATCGGTAAAAGGTGGTGTAAAAGTTTAAAGTGGGACGGAAAAAATAAAAAAAATAGTAATCATGTATAGAGGGGCGGGGGGAAAGAAAAAAAGTTTGAATACAGAAATTAGTAAAAAAAGTAGGTGAAAAAAAGAGGAAGGGAAAGGGAAAAGTAGAAAAAATAATAAAAAAAATTGGGGGGGGGTGCAAATGGGAAACAATCCATAAAACCAATGATGGAGGAAAGTGGAAAAAAATGGGGAACGAAAATGGAGAAAAAGAGGATGGGAAATGGAAAAAAACGGGTAGAGAAGTGGGAAAAAATAGTTGTAGAAAAAATGGGGCAAGTGAGGAAAAAAGAGAATTAAGAAATTGGTAAAAAAAAGTATGGAAAAAAGGAGGGGAAAGCAGGAAACAATTTGAAACAAAAAAAAATTGTAAAAATAAAGAAGTGGTGAATGTGGGAAAAAAGTTTAAAACAAAAATTGTAAAAAAGTAGGGAAAAAAGGGGAAGTGAAGTGGAAAAAAGTTTGAAACAAGGTAAAAATAATGTGGGGGAAGTGAGAAAGAAAAAAAATTTGAAATCAAGAAAAAACTAAAAAAGTGGAAGGAAGTGTGACGCAAAAAGTTTAAAGTAAAAAAATTAGTAATAACGTAGGAGAAAAAATAAAGGGGGGAAATGGGAAATTGGGCTTAAAGAAATTAGTAAAAGGTAGTGAAACAAAAAGGGAGATGGAAGTGAGAAAAAACAGAGATGGAGTGAAAAATGGGGAGGAAAGTGGGAAAAAAGGGGGATGGAGGTGTAAGAAAAAGGGGAGTGAAATGGGAAAAAATAGAGGGAGAGTGGGGAATAAAAAACTTAAAAACGAAAAGAAAGTAGTATAAAAAGTGGGGAAAAAGGGGAAAAGTGGGAAAAAATTGGATAAAAAGTTTCAAAGAAATTAGAAATAAAGTAGGCGAAAAATAAGTCGGGGAGGGGAAAAGAATGAAAAAAAACTGGAAGAAAGTGGAAAATTGGACAAAAAGTAAGTAAGGGAAAAAAGGAGGGGAAAAATTTAAAAAAGACATAAAGAAATTAGTAAAAGGTAATGAAACAAAAAGGGGGAGAGTGGGGAATAAAAAATTTAAAAAACGAAAAGAAAGTAGTACAAAAGTGGGGAAAAGTGGGAAAAAATTGGATAAAAAGTTTGAAAGAAATTAGAAATAAAGTAGGCGAAAAATAAGTTGGGGGAGGGGAAAAGAATGAAAAAAAACTGGAAGAAAGTGGAAAATTGGACAAAAAGTTTGAAATAAATTAGTAATAAAGTAAGGGAAAAAAGGAGGGGACATGTTTAAAAAAGACATAAAGAAATTAGTAAAAGGTAATGAAACAAAAAGGGGGAGAGTGGGGAATAAAAAACTTAAAAAACGAAAAGAAAGTAGTAAAAAAGTGGGGAAAAAAGGGGAAAAGTGGGAAAAAATTGGATAAAAAGTTTGAAAGATGAGGAAAAAGTTTGAAACGTCAAGAAATTAATAAACAAGTATTGAAAAAATAATGGGTAGGGGAAAGAAAAAAATTGTAAAATATTAGAATTAAAAATGGAGGCGCTATGCACACTTCGACGTTGTTTACAACACCATCTAGTGATCATAAATATAAACTATCCCGTACTCATTTAGTCTCATTAATTCTGATAAAGATAAAAAATAAATTATACCTGGAAATTATTAGGACAACCATTTTCCGTACAATTCGTTTCATCCGATCCATCGGTACAATCAAAAACCGAATCGCATCTATCACCATCAACGATACAATAATTACCATCCCTCACGGATGTCCCATTTAAACATTGAAATTGACCCACGGCACATCTACTAACTTTAGGCAATACAAAATCTTCAGTCACCGGTTTAATAGAATTATTTCTAGCAAAAATGTCGTTATCGATTTCATTGCTTTCGAATGAAAAAGAAACGTCTTTTTTTTCTTTTCTAGTTTCAGTTGTAGTATCTGAATCTAATGGAACAATCGCTAGATCTTCTTCTTCGATTTCTGATTCTTCTCTTGTAGGTTTGTGTGTACCAAATAATTTTTCTGTTGTGCTGTAATCATTGGAAGTTTCTTTAACTTCATATTGTTTTTTATCTACATTAACTGATGTTGTAACTGTTTCTGTTTGAACATCTGTTATATTTTTTGTTAATTTTTGATCTTCTATATTTGTTGTTGTTTCTAATGCTAATAAATCTTCAGTACTAGTAGTTAAATCTTTAAAATTGTTGATAATATTTGTAGAATTTGTTGTTTCTACATCGTGCAAAGTTGTTATTTGAGAAACAGTTGTTGTTGGCATATCTGTTGTTGACATATCTGTTGTTGGTATATTTGTTGTTGTTGTCATATCTGTTGTTGTTTTTTCATTGATTTCATTATCTAGTCCTTCTATTGTTAAATCATCTTCATTATTTCCTATTTTATTATATATTTCAAGTTGTTGTAACTCAGTTACAGCTTTCATTAGTAGATTTTCTGTTTTATTTTCTGTATCTGTATCTATTAATTTTTGTATATTCTCTGTTATTTTTTCCATGTCTGTAGAAGTTTCTGTTATATTATATAGATTATCTGTAGTACTAATATCGTTTTCGAATAGTGTTGTTAAATCTGTTGAATTATCGTCTAAATTTTCAGTTGTAGTTGACATCATATTAATAAAATTTAAGATCATATTATTTTCTGTAGTTAGTTTTTCAGAATCTAAAAAATAACCATTATATTAATAATATTAATAATTTTTACTTTTTGAAATTTTCGAAAAAAATGCCAAATTTCAAATTTTCTAAATTTTTGATGTTTTTTTAAATTTTTGAATAGTTTTTTAATGGTTTTTGAAACTGGCATTTCTGACATGTTAAAATTCTTGAAAAATTTGTAATATTTTTAATTATATGAATAATTTTGTTTTTTTGAATATTTTGATGTTTTAGAATCTTCAAATTTGTATTTTTCAAATTTGCGAAAATACTGCAAAATTTTAAATTTTTTGAAATTTTTGATATATTTTTGAAATATACTTTTGAAATCATCGAAAATTTTGAATTTCTACAAATTTTTATTTTTTTTTTTGAAATTTTGGAATTTTTTCATATATTTTCGAAATTTTTGAATTTCTTAAAACTCAGATTTTATTTTCGAACTTTTCGAAAATTATTACAATCAATTTACGAAAAATGTTTAAAATATTTTTAATTAGATAAATAATTTTGTTTTTTTTTTTAAATTTTCTATATATTTTAGAAATTTTTGAATATTTTCATTTTTAATTGTTGAAATTTTCGAAAAAAATTGCAAAATTTCAAATTTTCTAAATTTTTGATATATTTTTTAAAATTTTGAATAATTTTTTAATGTTTTTTGAAACTAGCATTTCTGACATGTTTAAATTTTTGAAATATTTTTAATTATATGAATAATTTTGTTTTTTTGAATATTTTGATATATTTTAGAATCTTGAAATTTGTTATTTTGAAATTTGCTAAAAAATACTGCAAAATTTAAATTTTTTTGAAATTTTTGACATATTTTTGAAATTTTTGATATATACTTTTGAAATCATCGAAATTTTTGAATTTCTACACATTTTTATTTGTTTTCTTTTGAAATTTTGGAACATTTTGATATATTTCCGAAATTTTTGAATTTCTTAAAACTCAGTTTTGTTTTTAAATTTTCGAAAATTATTACAATCAATTTATGAAAAATATTTTTTGAAACTTTTGATATTTCTGAAATGTTTAAAAATTCTTGAAATTTTTGAAATATTTTTAATTAGATGAATAATTTTGTTTTGTTTTTTGAAATTTTCTATATATTTTAGAAATTTTTGAATATTTTCACGTTTAACTTTTGAAATTTTCGAAAAAAAATGCTCAATTTCAAATTTTCTAAATTTTTGATATAATTTTTAAATTTTTGAATAATTTTTTAATGTTTTTTGAAACTGACATTCTTGAAATTTTTGTAATATTTTTAATTATATGAATAATTTTGTTTTTTTGATATATTTTAGAATCCTGAAATTTGTTCTTTTGAAATTTGCTAAAAAAAACTGCAAAATTTAAAATTTTTGACATATTTTTGAAATTTTTGATATTTTTGAAATCATCGAAATTTTTGAATTTCTACACATTTCTATTTGTTTTCTTTTGATATTTTGGAACTTTTTGATATATTTTCGAAATTTTTGAAACTCTTAAAACACTTATAATCAATTTACGAAAAATGTTTTTTGAAAATTTTGACATTTCTGAAATGTTTAAATTCTTGAAATTTTTGAAATATTTTTAATTAGATGAATAAATTTATTTTTTTTGAAAATTTCCATATATTTTGGAAACTAACACAATCACTAACAGGGTGATCTCAATCACTTACTAAGCTCTGGAAGAGCTCTGGAGTAAGTTTATTTAATATTTTATTGGATTTGAATGAGACCCTCAAAAAGTCACCCTCACGAGTAGATAGTATATTTCCTGTACACTTTTTCAAGATGGCAGCGAATGCCGGGAGAGAAAGCGGAAGTTGTGGAAATGGCGAGATGTTCATGATGCCCATTCAACTGCCGTTCTTCTTTTTCCCGCCATAATTTTTACTGTTTTATTTTTACTTTGATAATTAATTATTTGACTTTGATTAATTCTGTCTGTCATTTGTTCATCAACCATTTGCCACTCTGTCATTCTTCTTTTCCGATTTTAGTATTTTATTTATTTCTCTAGTAATCTCTCTTATTTATTAATAATTATTATTGACTTTGATTATTTTTATTTTTTCATTTATTTTCCAACGCGCCATTTGTCATCTGTCATTTGTTCGTCTGTCATTTGTCCGGCTGTCATTTGTTATCTGTCATTTGTTCATCTGTCATTTGTCCGTCTGTCATTTGTTAATCTATCATTTGTCCATCTGTCGTTTGTCTATCTGTCGTTTGTCTATCTGTCATTTGTCCGTCTCTACTCATCTCTGCTTCTTTCCGCCATCTCCAAAGCCTCCCTTCTCTCTCCCGCCATCTTGAAAAAGTTTGTTCAAACTGATGTGTTCTATAGTGGTATATTATCTAGTCTCACGTATTCCTATGAGGCATCATTTGTTTCGTTATTTTGATATGCTAAGACCTTCGTGAATTTTGTTTTTGTTTTTCGCTGAGTTGTTTAAGATAGCAAACCAAGTAATTTAAAATATTTATATAAGAATAAAAAATTTTGATAATTACTCTAGGTAAGTGTGCGATATTTTACTTTCGCGCCGGTCCGAAATCAAAATATTTCCTCCAGATCCGAAAGTAACATGTGCGCGAGGTTTTTGATAGCAGTTGAGTAATTTTCTTTATTAATTAACAAAATAGTATAAATTCTAAACTAACCTTCAGTAGTAATTTCTGTAGTGGTACTTTCATCAGTGGTAGTTTCATTACTATGATCTGAAATAATAATAATAACTTGCGGCTTGATACCTAAATGATCCATAGAATCCGAAGTATTATTATCGAAAGGGTTTGTCCTATTAATTTGATCAAATTCCAAACTGGGAGGTTTAGTTACTGATACGTTTTCGTGATTATCAAAAATATGATCCTCTTCCGAATGCAAAGAGTTAACAAAAGTGTCGTTATCTATGTCTGGTAAGAACGGAGACATGTAATCGTCGTGGATCATCGGTTCCGATGGTTCCATTTGTGATTTTTGACCTTGGTAATGTAATTCTAAAATAATTTATTTATATATTTGATATAAAAATGATAAAAAATTTACCTTGAATTTTAGGTTCCCTAAATAAAGTATGAACTACCGGTGTTGTATGTGGTGTTTTATGAACATGAACTTTAAAGAAAGATCCACCTGGATATCCTTTACTAGTTGTTGTTTGGACATTTTCGGTAATGACCTCAGCGACCGGTGTAAATATTTTTCCTAATCCGTACTCGTAGGATTTTTTTTCTTTTTCTTCATTAGGACTGAAATTTTCGTATCTGCTTAAGCTTTGTTCCAGAATATTCGGATCGTAGTAGTAATCGTTTTTCGATATTTCTATGTCTTTATCATTTCTTTCTGTACCAGTTTTCATTTCTTCGGAAGACAAGGAATCGATTTCCGACGATAAGGAATCAATTGTGGTTTCTGATGAGTCCATAATTATTTCAGGCTGGTCAGGTTCTTCTAAAAAAAGAATTGATAAATGCATATATAAAACGTCACCACGCGAACGAAATCTATCGGCGTCCCAACTACATACTGTCGAGACAATTAAGCACAAACGTGATTTTCAGTCAGTTATGCTTAATACTCCGAGCTGCAGGTACACCGTTCTAAAAGCTCAATAAGTTAGAAGTCCGAGATTTTGTTACCGCTCCGGTCCACAGTCGAAACATTCCCTTCAGTAGTAGTGGAAAAAGTAAGAGTAGTATCTCTCTCGAGACGGAAAACATCAGTTTAATATGCCGATCAACACGCTTGAACCGAACAAGGAAACAAAAGATCCAGATCTATGAATACCTTAGAGCTGGATCTACAACATTCTCTCCACGCCAAAGAAGCTAGTACCATCACCCGAGAATTATTAGAGGCAATGAAGGTCGCTGATGAGAACCTCCAGACCAGGCCCCTGCCATCTAGACTAACGTCCATCCAACCGCGCCAAGCCGAAGATCATCCTAGGCCACCGGACAGTACACAGGATTTTTCCTACCTGATACATCCGTTGTGAGAACCCTGGGATTTAATATTTTGGTTCTTAGATAACCCGCTCAGGTACAGCTACAGCCCAAGGCCATCTTAGGCGAACGGACAGTCCACAGGACCTTTCTCCCCTGATAGATCCATGAAAAGAACACTGGGATTGGACATTTTGGTCTACAGATAAACCGCTCTGGTACAGGTGCAGCCGAAGACCACCCTAGGCGAAAGGACATTCCACAGGACCTTTCTCCCCTGATACATCTATGGAAAAAACATTGAGATTGGACATTTTGGTCCACAGATAAACTGCTCCAGTATAGGTACAGTCGAAGACTACCCTAGGCGAAAGGACAGTCCACAGGACCTTTCTCCCCTGATACAATCATGAAAAGAACCCTGAGATTGGACATTTTGGTCCACAAATAACCCGCTCCGGTACAGGCACAGGCGAAGACCACCCTAGGCAAAAGGACATTCCACAGGGCCTTTCTCCCCTAATACATCTATGGAAAGAACCCTGGGATTGGACATTTTGGTCCACAGATAAACCACTCTGGTACAGGTACAGCCGAAGACCACCCTAGGCGAATGGATATTCCGCAGCATCTTTCTCCCAGATACATCCATGAAAAGAACCCTGGGATTTGATTTTTCGGTCCTCAGATAATTAGTTCCGGTACAAGTACAGCCGAAGAGCCCCAGGCAACCTAACAGTCCACCGGACCTTTATCCCACCTACATTCATGGAAAAAACCCTGGGATTGGACATTTTGGTAAACAGATAAACCACTCTGGTACAGGTACATCCAAAAACCACTCTAGGCGAACGGACAGTCCTTAGGACCATTCTCCGCTGATACATCCATGGAAAGAACCTTGGGATTGGACATTTTGGTCCACAGATAATCTGCTCCGGTACAGGTACAGCCGAATACCACCCTAGGCGAACGAAGAATCCACAGAGCCTTTCTCCCCTGATATATACATGGAAAGAACCCTGGGATTGGACATTTTGGTCAACATATAAACCATTCTGATACAAGTACAGCCGAAGACCACCCTAGGCGAACGGACAGTCCACATGACCTTACTCCCCTGATACATTCATGGAAGGAACCCTAAGATTGGACATTTTGGTCCACAGACAAACCAGTCTTGTACAGGTACGGCCTAAGACCCCCGAGGCGACCGGACAGTCCACAGGACCATTCTCCCCTGAGACATCCATGGAATCAACCTTGGGATTGGACATTTTGGTCAACAGATAAACTGTTCCGGTACAGGTACAGCCGAAGACCAACCTAGGTGATTGGACAGTCCCCTGTATATTTACCTGGGATTGGAGTTTTGGTCTACAGACAACCCGCTCCGGAACTCTCACTGTATAACCGTGAGGTAAAGCGCGGTACGAAAATATGGATATAAAGCAAACCAGCAGCTACCAGCATTTGAAGTAATGTTTAAAATACGATTAGAAGAATCAATAATTTACAGTGGTAATAAGTAGTAAATTTTTTTGTAGCTCTATGTTTTAAGAAATGTATACTTCTCGCTGCTACCATAACATCATGTAAGTAATGAGGTACTAGATTAAATATCATATTTGGTATTTCGATTTTTGTCCAGCTTATTGGAGCTTGGTACCACTGTGGGGCGCCACGTACAAGATCAAACGCAAATAAATCTAACTTAAACCAGCAATAAATAAAATGTTATTAAAAATTATATTTACCATCACTTCTATTATCTTCAACATTAGGCATGTACTTCAAAGAAGGACTAGTAGTTTCATATTCCGATAAATGTTCTGGTAAAGATTCTGCTGGTACCACTGTGGTGAATAATTCTGATTTACGAACTGCTGATTTTGATGACATATTTATAAAAGGTTCCAATTTTGGAGAAGGTTCCGGTTCCGGAGAAGGTTCTGGTTCCGGAGAAGTTGCAAGTTCTGTAGATTCAGATTCCATAAAAGATTCAGTTTCTGGAGACGGTTCCGGTTCTGGGGAGGGTTCCGGTGCTGTAGAAGGTTCGGTTGGTTTAGAAGGTTCAGTTTTTGGAGAAAGTGCTGGTTCAGGAGTAGGTTCTGGTTCTGGTTCAGTACTAGGTTCGGGTTCAGGAGTAGTTGTTGGTTCTGTTGCGAAAAAGTGTACTGGGAAAGGATTTAGTCCTATAGAAATATCAGATTCGTGTTCGGTATTAGTTTCTGGTCCTCGTTCGTAGGATTGTCTAATTCCAGGTTTAACTTTATATCCTCTTTGATTTTTAGTAGTTGCATGAGTAGGTTGTTCGCTAACAAATTTAGTTTCAGATTTTTCTAAGCAATGTTTCTGATCTGGTGCTAGTATTTTATCTGCTGGACAAAGACAGGTGAAGTTTAATAGGTTATAATCGAAAATACATAAATGTTCGCAGCCGTTGTTTTCTTTTAAGCACAAATCTTCGATTTTATGAGTCACTATAGAATTTTCATCTATATGATATATTCCAAGAAGTCCTGAATTTTTATGTAGATATTCAATTAATTTCTTTTGTAAAACAGTTTCATTTACATACTGGTTATTATTTTGATTATGAATCTGTCCAATTCTATATTTTATTACCACACTACCAGGCCTACAACAAAATTAATTTATATAAAAACAATTTTTTTATTAATAAATAATTATAAATACTTACGAAAATTCCATAACTTTCACTTTAACATCTATATGATTTTTAGTAGTACGGAAAGTTGGATCGACTATATTTTCTTTTAGTAAGTTTTCCATTGCCGTGGCCAACGCTTTATATTCTGAACTATTTTTATTGCCTAATTCAGGATTAAATTCCATGTTGTCTATTTTGAATTGGTATTCCGCAACATTTTGAACTAAAAATAAAATATTATTATAAAATATCTTATTATCAATTTTTTCTACAAAAATACAAATCGCTACAACCGTAACAAACAAAAAAGAATCGGTTCATAACCATTAAACTAATCCGCCATCTTGGAGTCGTCATCTTGAATTTATTAATTTTGATAAAAGATTCATAATCTCAGACTCCAAAAACCACCACAAACCAATTTTGAATAGAATTGGTAAATAATCATAAATCTCGTCCGCCATCTTGAAGTCGCCATCTTGAATTTATTAGTTTTGAAAAAAAAATTATTATCTCCGACTTCAGAAACTCCTACATACAAATTTTGAATACAATCAGTCCATAATAACCGAACACAAAAACCTCCACATACCAATTTTGATTAGAATCGGTAAATGATCATAAATCTGGAGTCGCCATCTTGAAATTATTTATTTGTACATTTTCAGAAAACCCTACATGCCAATTTTGAATAAAATCTGTCTTTAATCATAAATCTCGTCAGCCATCTTGGAGTCGCCATGTTGAATTTATTAATTTTGACAAAAAATTCATAATCTCCAACCCCAAAAACCCTGACATACCAATTTTGAATAGATTCTGTAGATAATCATAAATCTCGTCCGCCATCTTGGAGTAGCCATCTTATATTTAAAATTGACAATTGGTTTTCTGCACATCTAGACACCATATAACGAACAAGTTTTCATTTTTTTTTTCAACAATACAAATCGATACAACCGTGACAAACACTCAAACATACATGACGTATGACATATGACATATGGCATATGACGTATGACATATGACGTATAACATATGAAGCATGACGTGTGATATGTGAAGTATGACGTGTAATATTAACTTTAAAAACTAAATATTTGGTAATAATTTGTCCCTATAAACCGCCTTTGACGTATCAAGATGGATTCCAACTAGGTGGAAAATTTGCAATCGGATTTTCTGTATCCAATTATATTGGTCGATTTTGAATTAATTTTCGAAATCGACCAATAGAATTGGATACAGAAAATCCGCCTGCAGATTTTCCGCATAGTGGGAATCCGTCTTTACAGTTCATTTATATTTATTTTTCCTCATATACGTAACCTTAGGGATCGGTGCAAATTATGATTAAATATGACCAGCGTAATTAATTAACATAATTAAGATGCGCGCCACCTATGTATCAATAGCCTAATTTCAAACACGATATAGATCTCTGCCGTGTCAAATTTTGGTGATATGAACAAGAGATTCTAAGAATCTGAAGTAAATAAAATAAAAAAAGTATTGCTATGGTAACCGTCACTATGGGAACTAATAATCAAGTCACAATTAGCGGAAATACTAAGTTATGAAGTTATCACTATTGAATAGTGAAAATATGTTGTAGGAGAAAGTTATTACCATGATAATGCTTACTATGTTATGAAAAAAATATTTATGGTAACTATTGCACCATATCGAAACATCGAGCAGGTACACTCGCTTCGCTCGCATATTTCCGTTACACCCAAGTAACTAAACAACTCCGCAACATGGGACTTCGACCGTATAACTTCCTTACTAATCATATATAGTAACTTGGAATATTGGTTACCACTGTAAATGAATATTCTTAACTTAACACAATTCATAGGAATATAGTATCCTGGAATATTGGTTAAATCTATAAAAAATGTTACACCAATGTTCCCATAACACATTTCTGCTATTTTAAAGCGAGCCACTCTGTAACTAAGAATTTCTGTAACATAGCAATAGTTACCTGAAATATTGGTTACCACAGTTAATGTTACCATGGTAAAAATTTTTACTTAACACGTTTTCGCTTTTCTGAAGTATTGCATAACTTCGTAACTAAGAATTTTAGCTACTGGTTACTATAATATAAGTTACCATGGTAACAATATTCCCATAACACATTTCTGCTACCATCCATATGTTGCGGATAAGCTTAGTTACGAAGTTTTGCGGTACATTGAAATACGGGAAATGTGTTATGGGAAAATTGTTGTCTTGGTAACGGTAACTAGGTTAAATAATATTGCTTGGTACTGTTCCTATGTTGCGGATATGTTACCAAGTTTTTCGGTACTTAAATACGGAAAATTTGTTCTCTTGGTAACAGTAACTCGGTTAATTAATGTTCCTTGGTACTGTTCTTATGGTACTGTTCCTATGGTACTGTTCCTATGTTGCGGATATGTTAAGAAGTTTTTTGGTACTTTTAAATACAGAGAATGGCTTTTGGAAAAATTGTTGTCTTGGTAACGGTAACTAGGTTAAATAATGTTCCTGGGTACTGTTTCTATGTTGCGGATATGTTACGAGGTTTTTCGGTACTTAAATACGGAAAATTTGTTACGGGGCAATTGTTGTCTTGGTAACAGTAACTAGGTTAATTAATGTTCCTGGGTACTGTTCCTATGTTGCGGATATGTAAAGAAGTTTTTTTGGTACTTTTAAATACAGAGAATGTGTTATGGAAGAATTGTTGTCTAACGGTAACTAGGTTAATTAATGTTCCTGGGTACTATTCCTATGTTATGGAAATATTAAGAAGTTTTGCGCTACTTTGAAATACCGGAAATGTGTTATTGGAAAATTATTGTCTTGGTAACGGTAACTATGTTACTTAATGTTGCAGGGTACCATTCCTATTTTGCGAATATGTTAATGTTGTTTAACAAATTCCTTGTGTCACCGCTAGCCTTGTTGATCATTGCCAAATGTAGTATTAATCAATGGAACAGTTTCCTCTGCGAGTAGTGAGACTATGTTACAACGAGATAATTTCCCGAAACGTCCGCTAGAGGGTACTATCACCTGTCATGTCTTCCCGATCAAATTTAACGTCAAACGTAGATTTTATCTTGCACAGGAACGCCTATAAGAACTCTCTAGCTTGTTCCTTTATATTTCCCTCCACTCATCCTCACCCTCTAGAGCGCGCTTCGACGTTAAGTTAGGTTAGATTTTTGTTATCGAGTAATTTTTGTTAATATGTTAAGAGCTAAATATAAGTTTAAAATGAATATTTGTAAAACTCACCTGAAGCTAAAATGTTCTCTGTTAAAGGAGGGATAGGTGCAATGGTTGAAAGGGGTGGTACGGGAGTAAATGGAGGAGGGGTACTGGATGGTTGATCAGTAGAAGACGATTCAGAAGATGAAGAATGTATGGCTAGAGGTAGGTTAAGTCCAGCCTTAACAATGGGAGTATCGTTTTCCAAACGTCTACCGGTTACTTCTACAGGCTGCGGTAATGGACCTTGGTTTCCTATTACTCCAACTAAAAATAAAAAAAATTAGTATTAGTCAGAAACGTTACAGAATGAGAGTTTTTGTTATTGAATGGGTGCTGTACAGTTACTTATATAAGAGTCAGCTGTGCCCACATCGCCAGCAAGAGCAATATGTCCGTCTACGAGAAGTGCCACGCCGAGAAATACCGATGAGGTATTGTTTTTATTAGAATTTTCCGTAATCGACAGAAAGCGGCCTGAGCTGATTATTTTACAGGGTTAACATCCACCGAGGCTATAATAGTAAACAATTTATATACCGTAAAAATCGACAGAAAGCGCCCTGAGCTGAGTATTTTACAGAGCTGGCATCCGTTGATCCTATAATAGGAAACATTTTATATAACGGGATAATCGACAGAAAGCGGACTGAGCTGAATATTTTACAGGGTTAACATCCACCGACGCTATAATAGTAAACAATTTATATACCGTAACAATCGACAGAAAGCGGCCTGAGCTGACTATTTTACAGGGTTAACATCCACCGAGGCTATAATAGGAAACAATTTATGTACCGTAAAAATTGACAGAAAGCGCCCCGAGCTGAGTATTTTACAGAGCTGCCATCCGTTGATCCTATAATAGGAAACATTTTATATAACGGGATAATCGACAGAAAGCGGACTGAGCTGAATATTTAACTGGGTTGATATCCACCGACGCTATAATAGGAAACATTTCATATACCGTAAAAATCGACAGAAAGCACCCTGAGCTGAGTATTTTACAGAGCTGCCATCCGTTGATCCTATAATAGGAAACATTTTATATAACGGGATAATCGACAGAAAGCGGACTGAGCTGAATATTTAACTGGGTTGATATCCACCGACGCTATAATAGGAAACATTTCATATACCGTAAAAATCGACAGAAAGCGCCCTGAGCTGAGTATTTTACAGAGCTGGCATCCGTTGATCCTATAATAGGAAACATTTTATATAACGTGATAATTGACAGAAAGCGGACTGAGCTGAATATTTAACTGGGTTGATATCCACCGACGCTATAATAGGAAACATTTCATATACCGTAAAAATCGACAGAAAGCACCCTGAGCTGAGTATTTTACAGAGCTGCCATCCGTCGATCCTATAACAGGAAACATTTTATATAACGGGATAATCGACAGAAAGCGGACTGAGCTGAATATTTAACTGGGTTGATATCCACCGACGCTATAATAGGAAACATTTCATATACCGTAAAAATCGACAGAAAGCGCCCTGAGCTGAGTATTTTATAGAGCTGGCATCCGTTGATCTTATAATATGAAACATTTTATATAACGTTTTAATCAGCAAAATCAGCAAAACGCCGCGTGAGTTGAGTATTTCACAAGGCTGCCATCTGTCGAGGCACTAATAAAATATTTTACATATACTAGAAGACATATAGTTTCTGTGTACACATCTGTACTAATTGTCTCATCGCTTTTCACCGTAGCAACTCGTATCACCAGCAGCGAATACCTAGGTATTTCCCCAGCAGGGCAAGTAAAGCCAGACTTTCTGGCCGCTAAGGATTTGTCAACATCATAACGACCATTGGAGTATTATTTTCTTTACGGACGCTGCCTGGAGCAAGCGCCCTTCAATCATTATATGGTAAACCAAGCCAGTAGATAACTGAATTTTACCGGGAGAAATATCGATTTAGGAAGCTAGTACCGCTGTAGAAACAGTTTGAGGAAGGGGGGGGGGATACTTCAAATTACGTCTAAACCGCCGACCTGTTATTTTGACAGTTTTTGTTTTTGCTATAAATCCATTATAGATATAAAAATTTTTTAATGCTTACCTGCTGCGAGTATTCCGAGAATAACTGCTGCTGCTACTACGCATATCACTATAGTCCAACAAATACATTTGCTTTTACTTTTTTCTACTCTATTGTCTTTTGTAACATATAATTTTTCTCCCCTGTAAATAAATAAATCAATCATTAATAAACCATATAATACTGAAAATAATTTTCTTCTATCTAGTATCAAAGATATTATTTCAGCCCTAGTGCCTTTCTATTTAACCATTTAACCCGTATGGTAACCGACAAAATTGCTTCCATTTTTAACATCTGCATTGTAAGTTTCGGTATTTTTTGCTAGATGGCGCTAATAATTCGTTTGTGCAAACTCATTTCAACACCGTAACGCTTTGAGTAATGGCGAACATCAATTGTTTGTTTCACACGTTTCTTATCGATCATCGTAATATTCGTCACTTTCTCAGACTTCTTATCAGTCGATGCGGCGTAAATAAGTTTATTAATTTCCACTCAATTGTTTATTTCACACATTTTCAAGATGGCGGATTATTGTCCGATTCTAAAATTGGTATGTGGGGTTTTTGGGGTGAATTTTTTGTCAAAATTAATAAATTAAAAATAGCGGCTTGAAGATGGTGGACGAGATGTATGATTATGATCCCTTCTATTCAAAATTGGTATGTGTGGGTTTTTGGAGTCGGAAATTATAATTTTTTGTTCAAATAAATAAATTCAAAATGGCGACTCCAAAATGGCGCATGAGATATTTGTCTATGGTGCGATTTAATTGAAAATTAGTATCTGGGATTTTTCTGGGTCGCAAATCATGTTTTTTTATTAAAATTAATACATTCAAAATGGCGATTAGAAAATGGCGGGCGAGATATTTGTCTATGATTCGATTTAATTGAAAATTAGTATCTGGGATTTTTCGAGGTCGCAAATCATGTTTTTTTATCAAAATTAATAGATTCAAAATGGCGATTCCAAAATGGCGGAGGAGATGTATGATTGTGATCCGATTTTAATTGAAATGGTATATGTAGGTTTTTGGGGTCGGAAATTATAATTTGATTGTCCAAATGAATAAATTCAAAATGGCGACTCCAAAACAGCGGACGAAATATGTATCTATGGTGCGATTTAATTGAAAATTAGTATGTGAGGTTTTTCGGGGTCGCAAATCAAGATTTTTTTTATCAAAATTAATACATTCAAAATGGTGGACGAGATGTATGATTATGGTCCGATTCTATTCAAAATTGGTACGTGTGAGTTTTTGAGGTCGGAAATTATAATTTTTTGTCCGAATAAATAAATTCAAAATGGCGGACGAGATATTTGTCTATGGTGCGATTTAATTGAAAATTAGTATGTGAGGTTTTTCGGGGTTCCAAATCAGGATTTTTTATCAAAATTAATACATTCAAAATGGTTACTCCAAAATGGCGGATGAGATGTATGATTATGGTCCGATTCAATTCTAAATTGGAATGAGGGGGTTTTTGAAGTCGCAAATTAGAATTTTTTGGTCAAAATTAATACATTTAAAATGGCGGTTCCAAAATGTCGGTCGATATGTGATTATGATCCGATTCTATTCAAAATTGGTACGTGGAGGTTTTTGGGATCGATGATTATGAATTTTTTGTTAAAATTAATAAAATAAAAATGGCGGCTCCAAGGTGGCGGCAGATATGTATGATTATGGTTTGATTCTATTCAAAATTGGTATGTGGGGATTTTGAGGTTGGAAATTTAGATTTTTTTGTCATAATAAATAAATTCAAGATGGCGGACGATATTTTAAATGTTCGAAAAAGAAGACGGCTACGAGGGAGAATAATTGACCAACTTACCAAACCATTGTACTGTTACAAGTTGTTTCAATAAACTTTATTATTATTATTATTATTATTATTATTATTATAAAATTGACTTTTTACCTTATATATTTCCGATGCTCATTGACGGGTACGAAATATTCGTCATACGGACTCCTGCTTTCTTCTTCATCTTTTTTAAGTGGGATATTCGTCAAACCGTTTCCATTAGTAATTTCACAGGGATCTTTGATTCCGTTATGTACTGATGTAGGTTTCATATTTATTAATTCTAAATTAACTGCTTCGGTTAAGGGTTCTTCGCTTTTACCCAATGAACAAATATCTAAAATAAAAACATAATTAAATATATTAGCTCAGTTCATTTTAAATGTCGTATCAGTTATGCCTCAGTTATGGAAAAAGAAACGAATATTTCATTCGAAAATTATTTGATAAATTTCTAATAATGACGTTTGCTTACCTAAACCATTATTGTATGGCAAATCACTGTTGAACGTACTTCGATTGTCGTCTAAGTAGGCGGGATTGTCAATTCCACTTAAACTAGAAGTACTTGATTTTATTGGACTAGGACTTAAATTTTGGGTGCTTTTGTAATTTTTACTCATCTCGTCTAGATTGCTATGATGTTCTAATGTTTCGTTAATGTTCAAATTGGCTGTCGCAAGATAATGTGGTAACTTTGAATCTCTCTGTAAATTAGAAATATAATTAGTCCACCCACTATATGTTTATACTGAAATTCAAATAGTTCGTATAGAATACAGAAGGCACAATAGGACGAAAAAAGGACGAACGAAGGATTCAGCCTGAACAAAGGGACGAAAGAACAAAAGGGCGAAAACAAAAGAACGAAAAAATGAATGGGCGAAAAAAGGACAAAAATGGATTCTACATAAAGGAGAAAAAAGGATGGAAAAAGGGAAAAGGACGAAAGGACTAAAGAAAAGGACAGGACAAGGCGAAAGAATGAAAAAAGGACTGAAAAAGATGAAAAAAGACAAAAATGGATGAAAAAAGGACAAAAAAGGATGAAAATAGGACAAAAAAGCATGAAAATAGGACAAAAAAGGATGAGAAAAGAACAAAAAGGGATGAAAAACGGACAAAAAGGACGATAAAACAACCCACTAAAAGCACAAAACAAAAGAAAAGGTCAAAAGAAAAAAAGAACGAAAGGATGAAAAAGAAGAAAAAAGGACAAAAAAAGGACGAAAAGAAGGCGAAAAAAAGTACAAAAAGGGAAGAAAAAAGAACGGATACAGGACAAAAAAAGGAACAAAAAAGGCGAAAAAAAGTACAAAAAGGGAAGAAAAAAGAACGGATACAGGACAAAAAAAGGAACAAAAAAGGACGAAAAGAGAACGAATAAAGAACGAAAAAAGGACGGAAATGGACTAAAAACGTACAAAAAAAGGACTAAAGGACGCAATGATAAACGGAAAGTGGGACCAAAACCCAAAGGATAAAAATGGACGAAAAAATCGTGAAAAAAAGGCCAAAAAGGGAAGAAAAAAGGTAGAAAAAGGGACGAAAAAGGGAAGAAAAAAGACAAAAAAAGACGAAAAGCGTACGAAAAAGGCATGAATACAGGACTAAAAAGGGACGAAAAAAGTAAAAAATACAAAACAAAAGAAAAGGACGAAATGACTAAAGGGCAAAAAAAGGTCGAAAAGAAAAGGAAGAGAGGACAACCAGGCGAAAGGACAAAATAAGGCCAAAAAAAGTCTGAAATGGACGAAAAATGGAAAAAAGGACCTAAAAAATATTTTTCGTTTTTTCGAAAAGCACGATAAAAGGGACGGACAAAGACGAAAATGAACTGAAAAGGACGAAACGACAAAAAATAAAAGTACAAAAAGCGCAAAAACAACGAAAAAGGTACAAAAAAAGACGAAAAAAGTACAAAAAAAAGGATAAAAAAGGGAGAAAAAAGTACGAAAAAAATGACAAAAAAGGACGAAAAAATTACTATAGGTAAAACGATTAAAAGCACAAAACAAAAGAAACGGGCGAAAGGACAAAAAGACAAAAGGACGAGGGACGAAAAAATAAGAAAACCAGACAAAAAAGGACGAAGAGAAGGCAAAGAAAAGGACCAAAAATTAAGAAAAAAGGACGGATAGAGGACGAAAAAAAATAAAAAAGGACGAAAAGAGGACGAAAATGGAAGAATAAAAGACTAAAAAAGGACGGAAGATGACTAAAAAAGTACGACAAACGATTAAAAGTATAAAAAAGGACTAAAGGACGAAAAGCCGAAAGGACGAAAATATAAAAAGACAAGGGGACCAAAAACGGATGAAAAAATGAAGAAAACGAAAGGACGAAATAGGGAAAGTAGAAAAAGGACAAAAAAGCGCGAAAAAAGGATAAAAATGGAAGAAAAAAGGAAGGAAAAGCGACGAAAAAAGAAAGAAAAGAGACAAAAAAGGACGAAAAGAGGACGAAAAAGGGATGAATAAAGGACGAAAAGGGATGAAAAATGTACGATAGGACAAACAAAAGAAAAGGGCGAAAGGACGAAAGGACAGAAGGACGAAAAGAC
Source organism: Neocrepidodera transversa (assembly GCA_963243735.1). Classification (NCBI taxonomy): domain Eukaryota; kingdom Metazoa; phylum Arthropoda; class Insecta; order Coleoptera; family Chrysomelidae; genus Neocrepidodera; species Neocrepidodera transversa. The sequence goes on from OY725353.1 coordinate 4,383,559, forward strand.
AAAAGGACAAAATAAGTACCAACAAAAGTCTGAAATACGACAAAATGGTCAAAAAAAGGAGGAGAAAAGAATTTGTCGCTTTCTCGAAAAGGACGAAATAGAGATAAAAAAATTACGAAAAAAGGACAAAAAAGGACAAAAAGCAAAAAAACGCAATGAGGATGAAAAAAGGACGAAAGAAAACGAAGAAAAATGGACGAAAAAACGAAAGGATGAAACAGGGAAGGAAAAGGAGGAAAATAAAAGTACAAAAAGCACAAACAGAACGAAAAAAGTACAAAAAAAGACGAAACAACTACGAAAAAATGGACAAAAAAGGAAGAAAAAAGAACAAAAAAGGACGAAAAAAAGACAAACGAATAAAAGCAAAAAAGTACAAAAGAAAAGGACGAAAGGGCAAAAGGATAAAAAAATGAACGGACCGAAAGGACGAAGGACAAAAGAACAAAATGCAAAAAGGACGTAATAAGGACGAAAAATGAAAAAATAAGGACGTAAAATGACGAAAAAATGCGAAAAGAGGACCAACAAAAAGACAAAAGTAAAGAAAAAAGTCTGAAAGCACAAAAAGAACGAAAAATGTACAAAAAATGACGAAAAAACTACGAAAAAAAGAAAAAAAAGGACGAAAAAAAGATCAAAAAAGGACGAAAAAGGACAAAAGAATAAAATGCCGAAAGGACGTAATAAGGACGAAAAAGGAAAAAATAAGGACGAAAAATGACGAAAAAAGCGAAAAGAGGACCAAAAAAGGACAAAAAGTAAATAAAAAGGATTAAAAAGGATAAAAGGGACGACAAAAAGAATAAAAAAGGACAAAATGACAAACCATTTGATCAAATTGTAAAAATGTATTTGAATTTGTGTAACTTACATTATTTTGAAAATCTGTTTGGTCCTCGTCATCTATATTTACAGGTAACGTGATTTCGTTTTTGTGGTAAAAATGTGTAGGCGATTCCTCGTCGGGAGTGGGTCCTGGTATAGAAATGACGTGAACGGCCGTAGTGATTTCATCGTGATGGGGATTTTTTTCGTTCGCCTGTGACTGCTCGTGCAACGAATTGTGCTCGCCGAGTCCCAAATGCGAGTCTTGTGCTGTGTCGCTACCGCCATAACTACTATCGGCGTCCATTATCTGTAAAAAAAGAAGATATATTAATAATAATAATTATACAAGGAAGATCAATCCTTTCACAGAATTAGTTTCAAAAAAAAATTAAAATCTGCGACGCCTTAAGGTAGATCAGTTAAAAAAATATGCGAAAGATGGCGCTATTCTGATTTATCTGAATACAGATTACAACCGACATTTTTATATATATATATATATATAGATGAATAAATAACGTCACTTATTATATACCACATTTCAAATACATTGCCGTTTCCCGCGTTTAAATCGGTTCATTAATAAGGCAGATATAGGCCAAGGTCCTTTTGACGTTGATTATGCGCAGGATTTTTTTATTTGTATTTATTCTACATCACATTTCAAATATAGCGCCGTTTTCGTCGTTTTAATCTGACCAATAGTGACAAAGATATAAGCTAAGGTCCCTTTGGCGTTGCTTCTGCGCAGGATTTTTTTATACGTCCCCCCCTCGTCCCCCCCGCGGAGGCCCATAAACTTTTCCCCAGATTTTTCCCATTTTTATTTCATTTTTTTTTATATTTTTAGATTTTTTCGATACTATCCCTTTTTTCCATTTGTTCCAGATTTTTCCGGATTCATTCGTTTTTTTACGGTTTTTTACGGTTTATTACGGTTTTTAGGATTCTTCACTATTTTTTACGATTTTTTATGATGTTTTACGATTATTTAGCATTATTTACGAAATTTTACTTTTTACTAGTTTTTTTAAGATTTTTTCCATTTTTTACGGTTTTTTTTTTCGATTTTTTTACGGTTTTTTACGACTATTTACGATTTTTCACAATTTTTTTAAATTTTTTCATCTTTCTCAATTTTTTAAATTATTTACCAAATTTTACGACTTTTTGCCAGTTTTTTACGATTTTTTACGATTTTTCACGTTTTTCTTTCCGATTTTCCATGATGTTTTACGATTATTTTGCATTATTTACGAAATTTTACGACTTTTTACTAGTTTTTTACATTTTTTTACAGTTTTTTACGATTTTCTACCATTGTTTAACAATGTTTTACCGTTTTTTACGATTTTTTTACCATTTTTTAGGGTTTTTTACGACTATTTACGAGTTTTCACTATTTTTTAAGATTCTCCATTTTTTTTCTATCTTTCTCAATTTTTTAAATTATTTACAAAATTTTACGATTTTTGTTTATCTCCTATAGGACAAAATGACCAAAAGGGCCAAATTGTACAAAAATACCAAAATAGACAAAAATCGCAAAAATGAACCATAGGACCAAAATTTACAGAAGGGCCAAAAAGACTAAAATGGTAAAACTGGACAAAAGGAGAAAAATGGATAAAAGGGCCAAAAGGGATCAAAAACGATCAAAAAGGATCAAAAGCGACCAAAAAGGACTAAAAATGGAACAAAAATGACCAAAACAGGACCAAAAAATGACAAAAAACGACCAAAAAAGGATTATAAAGGATCAAAAAATGTCCAAAAAGAACAAAAGAATCAAAAACGACTCAAAACAACCAAAAAGAAACAAAAATGGACCAAATCGGGACAAAAAGACCAAAACACAATTAAAAAGGAACAAAAAAGAAACAAAAATGACAAAAAAGGATAAAAACGCACGAAAAAAGGACCGAAAAGGACCAAAAAAGGAATAAAGGATCAAGAAACGAACATAAAGGACCAAAAAATGTCCAAAAAGAACAAAAGGACTAAAAACCAGCAAAAATGGACCAAAAAGACTTTGGACCAAAAAAGAAACAAAAATGACCTTAAAGGACCAAAGCCTCCAAAAAAGGACCAAAAAAAGATCGAAAAGGACCAAAAACGGATTAAACGATCAAAAAAGAACATGAAGTACCAAAAAATGTCCAAAAAAGACAAAAGGAACAAAAATGGACCAAAAAGACTTTGGACCAAAAAAGAAACAAAAATGACCTTAAAGGACCAAAGCCTCCAAAAAAGGACCAAAAAAAGACCGAAAAGGACCAAAAAAGGATTACGATCAAAAAAGAAGATGAAGTACTAAAAAATGTCCAAAAAGGACAAAAGGAACAAAAATGGACCAAAAAGGACCAAATTAAGGATAAAAAAGACCAAAATACAACCAACAAGGACCAAAAAAGAGACAGAAATGACCAAAAAGGACCCAAAAATGATTGAAGGCTCAAAAATGGAACATAAAGAACCAAAAAATTTCCAAAAAGGACAAAAGGACCAAAAAGTAACAAAAATAGACTAAAAAGGACCAAATTAGGACCAAAAAGTACCAAAAAAGGATTAAAGGATCAAAAAAGGAATATAAATGACCAAAATATGTCCAAAAAGGACAAAAGGACCGAAAAAGATCGAAAACGGTCAAAAAGGAACAAAAATGGACCAATACAGGACCATAATATGAACAAGAGGACCACAAATGACCAAAAAAGGATAAAAAAGACCAAAAAGGACCGAAAAGGACCTAAGAGGGTTAAAAAAGACTAAAATGGACAAAACGACAAAACTACAAACGGAGAAAAGGACTGTTGACTGTCAATAATTTTTAAAATCGTCTTTTTTCTTCGAACCTTCGCTTGTTATCTCTTTTCTTTCCTGGTGCCGTATATTTTCTGCGCGTTTTTTCTTTAGTTTTTAGTTTATCTTTGTTTCTATATATTTTTTTCTTTTTTGTATGACTAAACTCGGTTTTATTGATTTAAGAATCATTAATGAAGCCAATAGAAATTTTTTTTTCGTATTTTTAAATTTTATTATATGAGTCATTCGTAAAAGAATAACCAATGGTTAAAATTGTACAACGACTCAGGTCTAGCAGGTATTCAATTCCGTTTTGCTCTTTGTCTTTTCTTCCGTCTCGTTTTAAAAGAGAAGAATGAACTGACCGTTAAAAAACGAACCATGACATGCCGTGCGGTGAGTAATTCATTTTTGTATAATTTAAACACGTCTACGTCTGTCGCTTTGACTTTGCTTTTGTCTGTTAGAGAGAGAGAGAAAACCAAGAACGCCAGTGCGGAACATGCCGAAATAAAAAAAAGGTTTTTTTCCGGTACTTTGTTTCACGATTTCTTATTAAATATGTGCCAATATATTTCTAATATGTCATTGATTTTAAAATAAAAAATATACAAGGTGTCTCAGTAAGAATGGTAAATAGTAAGGACCGAAAATAACAGTGGTAGGTAGAAAAAATAACAAAATCAAGGAAAAATTAAAGAGACAAATAAAAACATGAAATTCAGTGACAACAACTCCCCGGAAACTTATCCCAATCCACAAAACCCGGAAATTGGCATTAAGCATGAACGAGTTTTTTTTACAAAAAAGTGTCACCCAAAGTGTCATTAATTTGGCGCTAATCGAAAAAATCAGTTGTGAAAAAATTAAATTTGCCACTATTGTTGTTTAACATAAAAAATATTATTCTTCTGATAAAATTCCTGAAAGAAAAAGAAGAAAATATGAAAAATTTGCCGCTATTACTCTGTCCAACAAAAAAAATATTGTTCCGCCAAGTTCTGAGGCAACTTTTGAAAAAATTGTCAAAAAAATAGAAAATGTGACAAATTTGCCGCTAATTAGTTGTAAAAAAATAAAACGTGCCGCTATTTTTGATCTTTTTGACTTTTTTTTTAAATTATTGTCATTTCTTTTTTAAATTTCTCAATTGTTTTTAATTTTATGAAATACTAATTTCTTTTCTAATTTTTCGTGAATTTTGAAATTTACAAATTTTAAATCTTTTTCAAAATTTTTGATATTTTTTAAATATACTTGAAATTTCCGAAATGCTTGAAATTTTTAATATATTTTTGAAATTGTTTATATTTTACAAATTTTTCTAAAATTTGAATTTTTTTAAATTTTCGAAATTTTTGAGAATCGTTAAATTTTTTGAAATGTTTGGAAATTTGGGAAGTGTTGAATTTTTTTGATTTAAAATTTTCGTAATTTATGAATTTATGATATCCTTCCACTATTATCGATTTTTATTGTAGAGCGCGGTCGGTAATTGGAGAGGGAGATATGGGTGAGAGGGGGAGAGTGTGATTGAAGTGATAGTAGAAGGGGAAGCGTGGAATCGGTGGTGCAAATTTCAGATTAAAATATTAATTTAAAAAATACATTTTTGTGGGGGTTGAATTGGGGGCAAAGTTTAGATTAAACAATCGATTGTTTTAATCGATTTTTGTATTCAATTTTTTAATCAATTTTTGTAATCAATTTTTGTAATCGATTTTTGTAATCAATTTCTTTAATTGATTTTTTAGTCGATTTTTTCTAACGAATTTTTTTCACTCTTCCACTATTATCGATTCTTATTATACAACGCGATCGGTAGTTGAAGAGGGAGGGGAAGAAGAGGGAGATGTGAATGAGAGGGGGTAGAGAGGGATTGAAGTGGGAATAGAGAGGGAAGTACGGAAGGGGACGGTCAAATTTCATATTAAAAAATTGATTTTTTCGAGGGGAAAATTGGGCGCAAAGTCCAGTTTAAATAATCGATTGTTTCAATCGATTTTTGTATTCAATTTTTTAATCAATTTCTTTAATTGATTTTTTAGTCGATTTTTTCTAACGAATTTTTTTCACTCTTCCACTATTATCGATTCTCATTATACAACGCGATCGGTAGCTGAAGAGGGAGGGGAAGAAGAGAGAGATGTGGATGAGAGGGGGTAGAGAGGGATTGAAGTGGGAGTAAAGGAGGAAGTGTGGAATGTGAGGGTCAAATTTCAGATTAAAATAATAGATTTGTATAGGGGGAGGGTGAATTGGGGCAAAGTTCGGATTAAACAATCGATTGTTTTAATCGATTTTTGTATTCAATTTTTTAATCAATTTTTGTAATCAATTCTTTTAATTGATTTTTGGTCGATTTTTTTAACGAATTTTTTGTCATTCTTTCACTATTATCGATTCTTATTGTACAACGCGATCGGTAGTTGGAGAGGGGGTGATATGGGCGAGAGGGGTAGAAAGGGATTGAAAAGGAAGTAGAAGGGGAAGCTTGGAATGGGTGGTGCAAATTTCTGATTAAAAAATTGATTTAAAAAATAGGTTTTTTCTAGGGGTGTATTGGGCACAAAGTCCAGATTAAACAATCGATTGTTTTAATCGATTCTTGGTCGATTTTTTTAACAATTTTTTTTTCGCTCTTCCACTATTATCGTTTCTTGTTGTACAACGCGATCGGTAGTTGGAGAGGGTGATATGGGCGAGAGGGGTAGAAAGGGATTGAAGTGGGAGTAGAAGGGGAAGCGTGGAATGGGTGGTGCAAATTTCTGATTAAAAAATTGATTTAAAAAATAGATTTTTTCGAGCGCCGAATTCGGCACAAAGTCCAGATTAAACAATCGATTGTTTAAATCGATTTTTGGTCAATTTTTTAACGATTTTTTTTTCACTCTTCCACTATGATCAATCTTTATTGTACAACGCGATCGGTAGTTGGAGAGGGAGTTATGGGCGAAAGGGGTAGAGAGGGATTGAAGTGGGAGTTGAGGGGGAAGCGTGGAATGGGTGGGGAAAATTTCAGATTAAAAAATTGATTTAAAAAACAGATTTTTTCTAGGGGTGTATTGGGCACAAAGTCCAGATTAAGCAATCGATTGTTTTAATCGATTATGGCCAATTTTTTTAATAAATCTTTTTCACTCTTCAACTATTATTGATTCTTATTGTACAACGATCGGTAGTTGGAGAGGGAGATATGGGCAGAGGGGGAGAGAGGGATTTAAGTGGGAGTAGAGGGGAAAGTGTGAAATGGGTGGTGCAAATTTCAGATTAAAAAATTCATTTAAAAAATTTTTTTTCGAATGGTGAAAATGTCCAGATTAAACAATCGATTGTTTTAATCGATTTGTTTAACGAATTTCGTGTCTTTCACTATTCTTATTGTACAACGGGCTCGGTAGTTTAAGAAGGAGATATGGGCTAGAGGGGGTGATAGAGATTGAAGTGGGAGTAGAGAGGGAATTGTGGAATGGGTGGTGCAAATTTCAGATTAAAACAATCGATTGTTTTAATCGATTTTTTTAACGAATTTCGTGTCTTTCACTATTCTTATTGTACAACGCGCTCGGTAGTTTAAGAAGGAGATATGGGGTAGAGGGGGTGATAGAGATTGAAGTGGGAGTAGAGAGGGAATTGTGGAATGGGTGGTGCAAATTTCAGATTAAAACAATCGATTGTTTTAATCGATTTTTTTAATGAATTTCGTGTCTTTCACTATTCTTATTGTACAACGCGCTCGGTAGTTTAAGAAGGAGATATGGGCTAGAGGGGGTGATAGAGATTGAAGTGGGAGTAGAGAGGGAATTGTGGAATGGGTGGTGCAAATTTCAGATTAAAACAATCGATTGTTTTAATCGATTTGTTTAACGAATTTCGTGTCTTTCACTATTCTTATTGTACAACGCGCTCGGTAGTTTAAGAAGGAGATATGGGCTAGAGGGGGTGATAGAGATTGAAGTTGGAGTAGAGAGGGAATTGTGGAATGGGTAGTGCAAATTTCAGATTAAAACAATCGATTGTTTTAATCGATTTGTTTAACGAATTTCGTGTCTTTCACTATTCTTATTGTACAACGCGCTCGGTAGTTTAAGAAGGAGATATGGGCTAGAGGGGGTGATAGAGATTGAAGTGGGAGTAGAGAGGGAATTGTGGAATGGGTAGTGCAAATTTCAGATTAAAACAATCGATTGTTTTAATCGATTTGTTTAACGAATTTCGTGTCTTTCACTATTCTTATTGTACAACGCGCTCGGTAGTTTAAGAAGGAGATATGGGCTAGAGGGGGTGATAGAGATTGAAGTGGGAGTAGAGAGGGAATTGTGGAATGGGTAGTGCAAATTTCAGATTAAAACAATCGATTGTTTTAATCGATTTTTTTAACGAATTTCGTGTCTTTCACTATTCTTATTGTACAACGCGCTCGGTAGTTTAAGAAGGAGATATGGGATAGAGGGGGTGATAGAGATTGAAGTGGGAGTAGAGATGGAATTGTGGAATGGGTGGTGCAAATTTCAGATTAAAACAATCGATTGTTTTAATCGATTTTTTTAACGAATTTCGTGTCTTTCACTATTCTTATTGTACAACGCGCTCGGTAGTTTAAGAAGGAGATATGGGCTAGAGGGGGTGATAGAGATTGAAGTGGGAGTAGAGAGGGAATTGTGGAATGGGTGGTGCAAATTTCAGATTAAAACAATCGATTGTTTTAATCGATTTTTTTAACGAATTTCGTGTCTTTCACTATTCTTATTGTACAACGCGCTCGGTAGTTTAAGAAGGAGATATGGGCTAGAGGGGGTGATAGAGATTGAAGTGGGAGTAGAGAGGGAATTGTGGAATGGGTGGTGCAAATTTCAGATTAAAACAATCGATTGTTTTAATCGATTTTTTTAACGAATTTCGTGTCTTTCACTATTCTTATTGTACAACGCGCTCGGTAGTTTAAGAAGGAGATATGGGCTAGAGGGGGTGATAGAGATTGAAGTGGGAGTAGAGAGGGAATTGTGGAATGGGTGGTGCAAATTTCAGATTAAAACAATCGATTGTTTTAATCGATTTTTTTAACGAATTTCGTGTCTTTCACTATTCTTATTGTACAACGCGCTCGGTAGTTTAAGAAGGAGATATGGGCTAGAGGGGGTGATAGAGATTGAAGTGGGAGTAGAGAGGGAATTGTGGAATGGGTGGTGCAAATTTCAGATTAAAACAATCGATTGTTTTAATCGATTTGTTTAACGAATTTCGTGTCTTTCACTATTCTTATTGTACAACGCGCTCGGTAGTTTAAGAAGGAGATATGGGCTAGAGGGGGTGATAGAGATTGAAGTGGGAGTAGAGAGGGAATTGTGGAATGGGTGGTGCAAATTTCAGATTAAAACAATCGATTGTTTTAATCGATTTTTTTAACGAATTTCGTGTCTTTCACTATTCTTATTGTACAACGCGCTCGGTAGTTTAAGAAGGAGATATGGGCTAGAGGGGGTGATAGAGATTGAAGTGGGAGTAGAGAGGGAATTGTGGAATGGGTAGTGCAAATTTCAGATTAAAACAATCGATTGTTTTAATCGATTTGTTTAACGAATTTCGTGTCTTTCACTATTCTTATTGTACAACGCGCTCGGTAGTTTAAGAAGGAGATATGGGCTAGAGGGGGTGATAGAGATTGAAGTGGGAGTAGAGAGGGAATTGTGGAATGGGTAGTGCAAATTTCAGATTAAAACAATCGATTGTTTTAATCGATTTTTTTAACGAATTTCGTGTCTTTCACTATTCTTATTGTACAACGCGCTCGGTAGTTTAAGAAGGAGATATGGGATAGAGGGGGTGATAGAGATTGAAGTGGGAGTAGAGATGGAATTGTGGAATGGGTGGTGCAAATTTCAGATTAAAACAATCGATTGTTTTAATCGATTTTTTTAACGAATTTCGTGTCTTTCACTATTCTTATTGTACAACGCGCTCGGTAGTTTAAGAAGGAGATATGGGCTAGAGGGGGTGATAGAGATTGAAGTGGGAGTAGAGAGGGAATTGTGGAATGGGTGGTGCAAATTTCAGATTAAAACAATCGATTGTTTTAATCGATTTTTTTAACGAATTTCGTGTCTTTCACTATTCTTATTGTACAACGCGCTCGGTAGTTTAAGAAGGAGATATGGGCTAGAGGGGGTGATAGAGATTGAAGTGGGAGTAGAGAGGGAATTGTGGAATGGGTGGTGCAAATTTCAGATTAAAACAATCGATTGTTTTAATCGATTTTTTTAACGAATTTCGTGTCTTTCACTATTCTTATTGTACAACGCGCTCGGTAGTTTAAGAAGGAGATATGGGCTAGAGGGGGTGATAGAGATTGAAGTGGGAGTAGAGAGGGAATTGTGGAATGGGTGGTGCAAATTTCAGATTAAAACAATCGATTGTTTTAATCGATTTGTTTAACGAATTTCGTGTCTTTCACTATTCTTATTGTACAACGCGCTCGGTAGTTTAAGAAGGAGATATGGGCTAGAGGGGGTGATAGAGATTGAAGTGGGAGTAGAGAGGGAATTGTGGAATGGGTGGTGCAAATTTCAGATTAAAACAATCGATTGTTTTAATCGATTTTTTTAACGAATTTCGTGTCTTTCACTATTCTTATTGTACAACGCGCTCGGTAGTTTAAGAAGGAGATATGGGCTAGAGGGGGTGATAGAGATTGAAGTGGGAGTAGAGAGGGAATTGTGGAATGGGTAGTGCAAATTTCAGATTAAAACAATCGATTGTTTTAATCGATTTGTTTAACGAATTTCGTGTCTTTCACTATTCTTATTGTACAACGCGCTCGGTAGTTTAAGAAGGAGATATGGGCTAGAGGGGGTGATAGAGATTGAAGTGGGAGTAGAGAGGGAATTGTGGAATGGGTAGTGCAAATTTCAGATTAAAACAATCGATTGTTTTAATCGATTTTTTTAACGAATTTCGTGTCTTTCACTATTCTTATTGTACAACGCGCTCGGTAGTTTAAGAAGGAGATATGGGATAGAGGGGGTGATAGAGATTGAAGTGGGAGTAGAGATGGAATTGTGGAATGGGTGGTGCAAATTTCAGATTAAAACAATCGATTGTTTTAATCGATTTTTTTAACGAATTTCGTGTCTTTCACTATTCTTATTGTACAACGCGCTCGGTAGTTTAAGAAGGAGATATGGGCTAGAGGGGGTGATAGAGATTGAAGTGGGAGTAGAGAGGGAATTGTGGAATGGGTGGTGCAAATTTCAGATTAAAACAATCGATTGTTTTAATCGATTTTTTTAACGAATTTCGTGTCTTTCACTATTCTTATTGTACAACGCGCTCGGTAGTTTAAGAAGGAGATATGGGCTAGAGGGGGTGATAGAGATTGAAGTGGGAGTAGAGAGGGAATTGTGGAATGGGTGGTGCAAATTTCAGATTAAAACAATCGATTGTTTTAATCGATTTTTTTAACGAATTTCGTGTCTTTCACTATTCTTATTGTACAACGCGCTCGGTAGTTTAAGAAGGAGATATGGGCTAGAGGGGGTGATAGAGATTGAAGTGGGAGTAGAGAGGGAATTGTGGAATGGGTGGTGCAAATTTCAGATTAAAACAATCGATTGTTTTAATCGATTTTTTTAACGAATTTCGTGTCTTTCACTATTCTTATTGTACAACGCGCTCGGTAGTTTAAGAAGGAGATATGGGCTAGAGGGGGTGATAGAGATTGAAGTGGGAGTAGAGAGGGAATTGTGGAATGGGTGGTGCAAATTTCAGATTAAAACAATCGATTGTTTTAATCGATTTTTTTAACGAATTTCGTGTCTTTCACTATTCTTATTGTACAACGCGCTCGGTAGTTTAAGAAGGAGATATGGGCTAGAGGGGGTGATAGAGATTGAAGTGGGAGTAGAGAGGGAATTGTGTAATGGGTGGTGCAAATTTCAGATTAAAACAATCGTATGTTTTAATCGATTTTTATTATCCAATGCGATCGTTAGTTGTCTAATCAATGTTTCACACTTCTCGTTTATAAATATAATAACAATGATTTTTAAGTTATGCGTTTACACGCAAACAATATCTCAACAATAGAATAAAAATATTTATAAAGTACAATGAATTATTAATAGATATTTGGAATTTACCAACGATTACTGTTGTTAAGAATGTGACGAATATATCAATAATGATAATATAATAAAACTACTAAGTAATATTGCTAATAAAACAAACCGGTATTTTATATTTGTTATATTGATTAATAAGCAAGGTCGTAACTTTCCAAGACAACAGCAAAAACAGTAAATTTTCACTTATACAGTTTTATAACAAAAAAATAATAAAAGAAAAATATATCCGTTCGGGATTTTATTTATTTTTACGCTTTTAAAAATTCATGGGTTAATTTCTATAAGGCGCAATATAATTAGTCTTTTAGGATTATTACAAAATAGAATGACGTGTCGAGTTGTTAACAAGAAATATTTCAAACTGTTTATAGCTAGCAAATATTCGAAGGACATGTTGGAGTCTTAAGAAAGTTTCTGTTCAGCTGGTATAAAATACCATTTATTTGTTCATTACTTCGCAATGTTTGTTTAAATGGATTCTGGTTGTATATGCGGAAATTTTTTTTTCGTCGATAATTATCAAAGTATAAAATTTATGATTTTTTATTCGGAAATAAAAATTCTATTACGAAACATTTTTTTATTTATGAAATTCATCATATTTTATTAATTTTTTTTAATAATTACGAAAGTGCGGTTTTTTTTAAATTTTTCAGTTTTTTTCAGTTTCTTTTATTTTGTTTTTTTTTATTTTTTACAATTCTTTTTGATTTTTCCCATTTTCTATTTTTTTTTAATTTTCTTTCGGTTTTTTTATTTTTCTATATTTCGATTTCCGGTTTTTTCAGGTCTGTCCACTTATTTAGACTTTTTTCCCATTTTTTTTTGATTTTTTCCGATTTTCTTGCTTTTTTTTACGATTTTGTTTTCTAATTTTTGTGATAACTTTTGATGGTTCAATTTTTTTTATTTTTCTGTTTTTCGGCATTATTGTTTGTTTTTTTCACTTTTTTTCGTTTTTTTCAATTTATTTCGATTTTTTTGTTTCTTCTGATTTCCCTAATTTCGATTTTTTTCTGATTTTTTTTATTTCTTAAGATTATCTTGCTTTTTTAGCGATTTTTTCTGATTTTTCCGTTTTTTTATAGTTTATTTTTCTTTTTTGTTTTTTTTTCACTTTTTTCGTTTTTTTTGTCATTTGTTTTTCAATATTTTCCGGTTTTTTCCAATTTTTTTCTGTTTCTTCGAATTTCCCTTTATTTCGATTTTTTTTCTGATTTTTTAATTTTTTCCGATTTTCTTGCTTTTTTTTTAACTATTTTTTTTCTGATTTTTGCGATTATTTTTGATGGTTCAATTATTTTATTTTTCTGTTTTTTTCCACTTTTTTGTTTTTTTTTTCATTTTTTTCGTTTTTTTTTATCTTTTTTTTTCAATTTTTCTCGATTGTGTCCAATTTTTTTCGGTTTCTTCTGATTTTTATAATTGCGATTATTTTCTGTCTTTTTCTTATTTCTTCCGATTGTTTTGCTTTTTTTACCTATATTTTTTTATGATTTTTCCGATTCTTTTCTCATTTTTTTTTTGTTTTTTCGATATCTGATTTTTTCCAATTTTTTTAGTTTCTTCTGATTTCCCCTTATTTCGATTTTTTATATTTTCCGATTTTCTTTATTTTTCAATATTTTTATTCTGATTTTTCCGATTACTTTTGATAGCTAATTTTTTTTTATTTTTCTGCTTTTTCCGCTTTTTTAGTTTTTTTTCGATGTTTTTCAATTTTTTCCAATTTTTTTAGTTTCTTCTATCTTTCCCTTATTTCGATTTTTCTCTGATTTTTTAATTTTTCCGATTTTCTTGCTTTTTTTAACGATTTTTTTCTGATTTTTTCCGATTGCTTTTGATAGTTCATTTTTTTTATTATTTTTTCCCGCTTTTTTTTCGCTTTCTCCATTTTTTTTTGTTTTTTTTCCATTTTTTCGGTTTTTTGCTTTTTTTTCAATTTATCTCGACTTCGATTTTTCAGATTTATTTTTTATTATTGAACAATTTTTTGATTGTTCCCATTTTTCTATTTTTTTTTCAATGTTTCCCAATTTTCACCCATTTTTCCGATTTTTTTTATTCCGATTTCTGTTTTTTTTTCAGATCCTTTTCGGTTTTTTTGAATATTATCTGATCTTTTACAAATTTTATCCTCGGATTTTTTTCCAACTTTTTCCAGTTTCTTCCAATTTACACTTATTTCGATTTTTTCCTATTTTCTTTTTTTTTTTTTTTTTGAGATTTTCTTTCTTTTTTTTAATGTTTTTTCCGCTTTTTTGTTTTTTTTTCACTTTTTTCGTCTTTTTATATTTTTTGTTTCAATTTTTCTCGATTCTTCGATTTTTTCCAATTTTTTTCAATTTCTTCTGATTTTCCCTTATTTCGATTCTTCCTGACTTTTTTATTTCTTCCGATTTCTTGATTTTTTAACGATTTTTTTTTCTGATTTTTCGGATTGATTTTTTTTCCAAATTTTAATTTTTTTTGCTTTTTTGTTTTCTTTTTTGATTTTTTCGGTTTTCTTTTTTCAATTTTTTCAGATATTTTACGATTATATTCAGTTTTTTGCAATTTTCTTACATTTTTTTTTCAATTTTAACCGATTTCTTTAGAGATTTTCCATTTTTCTTATTTCTCTCGTATTTTCCAATTTTCTTCGGTTTTTGTTTTCAGTTTTTAAAGATTTTTTTATTTTTTTTTCAATATTATCTGAAGTTTTTTCTGTATCTTCTGATTTTTTTAATTTCTTTTTCAGATTTTGCAATTCTTTTATGATTTTTTTTCAAATTCTTTATTTTTGCTTTTTTTTGCAGTATTTATTCCGTTTTTTTTTCATTTGTCTGATTTTGCAATTTTTCAATTGTCTGATTGTTTTTCCAAATTTTTCCTGTTTCTTCCGATTTTTTTAGTTTTATTTTTCAAATTTCCTTGTAATTTTTTTACGATTTTTTTGAGATTTACGATTTCATTTGATTTCTTCTGATTTTTCCAAATTGTTTATTTTTGTTTTGTTTTTCCGCTTTTTTCGGTTTTTCGGTTTCTTTTTCATTTTTTTTTTGATTTCTTTCATATCTTCCGATTTTTCCCAAATTTCTTCTTCATTTCTCATTCAATTTTTGAGTAAAACTGAAAAATCGGATGATTTTTCAGTTTTCCATTTTTTTTTATTTTTCCAATGTTATCAATTTTTTCCAATTTTTTTCTATATCTTTTTATTTTTTCCAACTTTTCTCGTTTTTTTCGTTTGTTTATTTATATGTTTGTCCGTCTGTCTATCTGTCTGTCTGTCTGTCTGTCTGTATGTATGTCTGTTTGTCTGTCTGTCTGTATGTATGTATGTATGTCTGTCTGTCTGTCTGTCTGTCTGTCTGTCTGTCTGTCTGTCTGTCTGTCTGTCTGTCTGTATGTATGTCTCCCTCCATCCCTCCCTCCCTCCCTGTCCGTCTGTCTGTCTGTATCTCTCTCTGTATGTATGTCTGTCTGTCTGTCTGTTTGTTTGTCTGTCTGTCTATCTGCCTGTCTGTCTGTCTGTCCGTCTGTCTGTCTCCCTGTCTGTCTATCTGTCTGCCTGTTATCTGTCTGCCTGTCTGTCTATCTGTCTGTCTGTCTCTGTATGTATGTCTGTCTGTCTGTGTATGTATGTCTGTCTGTCTGTCTGTTTGTGTGCCTGTCTGTCTGTCTGTTTCTCTCTCTCTCTGTATGTATGTCTGTCTGTCTGTCTGTCTGAATCATATACAGCGTTTCCGAATTCGAACTTTAATTAAAACGACCTTAAATTATGATATCGGAAATAATTCTACCATTATATAAAGTGACATAATAATAAAACCAAACTAACTGTAACAACATGCAACACGTCTAATTAGAATGCAGTAATGATTTCGCTTTGTACAAACCAGAAAAAAATAAAACTAGACAACGAATTTATTGCCTGTATAAGACTCACTGGTCAATATATCGGAATTTGTAACGTTTCACTTTCTTTCCAGTCTTGTCTCTTGATTGGAGGTCACGTATTCAGTTTTTAACTAAATAAAGAATTAATTCTTGTAGACCTTCTATTTATTCTATTAAGTGTTTTCATTTTTTTTAGGAACAATAGATGATAGTTAATATTAAAATTAAGAGTATTTTAACATATAAAACAAACACAATATTTAATTAATTGTGACACAACGAAAAAGAGTTGAGTCGGTTTAAGAATATTTAATTTCTTTATAGTCAATAATTTAATTTTTTAACATCCACTAATTTATAAAATAAAATATTATTATGAAGCCTTAAATAAATCATAAAGCTTTAAATGAGACCTGAAGTTTAAAATAAAACCTGAAACATTAAATGAACACTGAATCTTTAAATGAAGCCTGAAGCTTGAAATTAACCGTGAATTCTTAAATGAACCGAAAAGCTTTAAATGAGCCCTGAAGCTTTAAATAAAACCTGAAACTTTAAATGAACTTTGAAACATTAAATAACTCCTGAAGCTTTGAATACAGCCTGAAGCTTTAAATCAATCCTGAAGCTTTAATTAGATTTTGCAGACTCTGAAGCTGTAAATTAACCCTGAACCTTTAAAGGAACTTTAACGCATTAAATGAACCTGAAACTTTTAGACGAAGCCTGAAGCTT
Source organism: Neocrepidodera transversa (assembly GCA_963243735.1). Classification (NCBI taxonomy): domain Eukaryota; kingdom Metazoa; phylum Arthropoda; class Insecta; order Coleoptera; family Chrysomelidae; genus Neocrepidodera; species Neocrepidodera transversa. The sequence continues at coordinate 4,399,932 of OY725353.1, forward strand.
TCAATAAACCCTGAAGCTTTAAATGAACCGTGTCGCTTAAAATACACCAGGAAATGTTAAATACAATCTGAAGCTTTAAGTGACGCCTGAATTATTAAATGAAGCATGAAGCTTTAAATGAAACTTGAAGCTTTAAAAAAATCCTGAAGGAAGCTTTAGAAGCCTGAAACTTTAAACAAAGGAGGAAGCTTTAAATGAACCGTGTCGTTTAAAATACACTAGGAAATGTTAAATACAATCTGAAGCTTTAAGTGACGCCTGAATTATTAAATGAAGCATGAAGCTTTAAATGAACCTTGAAGCTTTAAAAAAATCCTGAAGGAAGCTTTAGAAGCCTGAAACTTTAAACAAAGGAGGAAGCTTTAAATGAACCGTGTCGCTTAAAATACACCAGGAAATGTTAAATACAATCTGAAGCTTTAAGTGACGCCTGAATTATTAAATGAAGCCTGAAGCTTTAAATGAACCTTGAAGCTTTAAAAAAATCCTGAAGGAAGCTTTAGAAGCCTGAAACTTTATACAAAGAAGGAAGCTTTAAATGAACCGTGTCGCTTAAAATACACTAGGAAATGTTAAATACAATCTGAAGCTTTAAGTGACGCCTGAATTATTAAATGAAGGCTGAAGCTTTAAATGAACCTTGAAGCTTTAAAAAAATCCTGAAGGAAGCTTTAGAAGCCTGAAACTTTATACAAAGAAGGAAGCTTTAAATGAACCGTGTCGCTTAAAATACACTAGGAAATGTTAAATACAATCTGAAGCTTTAAGTGACGCCTGAATTATTAAATGAAGCATGAAGCTTTAAATGAACGTTGAAGCTTTAAAAAAATCCTGAAGGAAGCTTTAGAAGCCTGAAACTTTATACAAAGAAGGAAGCTTTAAATGAACCGTGTCGTTTAAAATACACTAGGAAATGTTAAATACAATCTGAAGCTTTAAGTGACGCCTGAATTATTAAATGAAGGCTGAAGCTTTAAATGAACCTTGAAGCTTTAAAAAAATCCTGAAGGAAGCTTTAGAAGCCTGAAACTTTATACAAAGAAGGAAGCTTTAAATGAACCGTGTCGTTTAAAATACACTAGGAAATGTTAAATACAATCTGAAGCTTTAAGTGACGCCTGAATTATTAAATGAAGCATGAAGCTTTAAATGAACGTTGAAGCTTTAAAAAAATCCTGAAGGAAGCTTTAGAAGCCTGAAACTTTATACAAAGAAGGAAGCTTTAAATGAACCGTGTCGTTTAAAATACACTAGGAAATGTTAAATACAATCTGAAGCTTTAAGTGACGCCTGAATTATTAAATGAAGCATGAAGCTTTAAATGAACGTTGAAGCTTTAAAAAAATCCTGAAGGAAGCTTTAGAAGCCTGAAACTTTAAACAAAGGAGGAAGCTTTAAATGAACCGTGTCGTTTAAAATACACTAGGAAATGTTAAATACAATCTGAAGCTTTAAGTGACGCCTGAATTATTAAATGAAGGCTGAAGCTTTAAATGAACCTTGAAGCTTTAAAAAAATCCTGAAGGAAGCTTTAGAAGCCTGAAACTTTATACAAAGAAGGAAGCTTTAAATGAACCGTGTCGCTTAAAATACACTAGGAAATGTTAAATACAATCTGAAGCTTTAAGTGACGCCTGAATTATTAAATGAAGCATGAAGCTTTAAATGAACGTTGAAGCTTTAAAAAAATCCTGAAGGAAGCTTTAGAAGCCTGAAACTTTATACAAAGAAGGAAGCTTTAAATGAACCGTGTCGTTTAAAATACACTAGGAAATGTTAAATACAATCTGAAGCTTTAAGTGACGCCTGAATTATTAAATGAAGCATGAAGCTTTAAATGAACCTTGAAGCTTTAAAAAAATCCTGAAGGAAGCTTTAGAAGCCTGAAACTTTAAACAAAGGAGGAAGCTTTAAATGAACCGTGTCGCTTAAAATACACCAGGAAATGTTAAATACAATCTGAAGCTTTAAGTGACGCCTGAATTATTAAATGAAGCATGAAGCTTTAAATGAACGTTGAAGCTTTAAAAAAATCCTGAAGGAAGCTTTAGAAGCCTGAAACTTTAAACAAAGGAGGAAGCTTTAAATGAACCGTGTCGTTTAAAATACACTAGGAAATGTTAAATACAATCTGAAGCTTTAAGTGACGCCTGAATTATTAAATGAAGGCTGAAGCTTTAAATGAACCTTGAAGCTTTAAAAAAATCCTGAAGGAAGCTTTAGAAGCCTGAAACTTTATACAAAGAAGGAAGCTTTAAATGAACCGTGTCGCTTAAAATACACTAGGAAATGTTAAATACAATCTGAAGCTTTAAGTGACGCCTGAATTATTAAATGAAGCATGAAGCTTTAAATGAACGTTGAAGCTTTAAAAAAATCCTGAAGGAAGCTTTAAAAGCCTGAAACTTTATACAAAGAAGGAAGCTTTAAATGAACCGTGTCGTTTAAAATACACCAGGAAATGTTAAATACAATCTGAAGCTTTAAGTGACGCCTGAATTATTAAATGAAGCATGAAGCTTTAAATAAACGTTGAAGCTTTAAAAAAATCCTGAAGGAAGCTTTAGAAGCCTGAAACTTTAAATAAAGGAGGAAGCTTTAAATGAACCGTGTCGTTTAAAATACACTAGGAAATGTTAAATACAATCTAAAGCTTTAAGTGATGCCTGAATTATTAAATGAAGCATGAAGCTTTAAATGAACCTTGAAGCTTTAAAAAAATCCTGAAGGAAGCTTTAGAAGCCTGAAACTTTATACAAAGGAGGAAGCTTTAAATGAATCAGGAAGCTTGAAATGAACTTTTAAGTTTTAAATAAATGCTGAAGCTTTAAATGAATCCTGAAGCTTTAAATAAACCAGGAAGCCCCAAATGAACCAAGAAGTTCTTAATGAACTCCAGAGCTCTAAATGCACCTTGAAACTTTAATTCAACACTGAATCTTTAAATGAACCCTAAATCTTTAAATGAACCCTAAAGTCTTAGGATATTTGACGATACTGTAGGTAGAAAAATGTGAAGAGGAAGATAAAATGAATCCATAATGAATCCATTTATACCATTTTTAGCATGATGTCTGTCTGTGTCTGTGTGTGTATGTCTGTGTGTGAACACGATAGCGGCTGAACCGGTTTAGATGAAATTTTATATACATATTTAGGGTAGTAAGGAGACGATCTGTATAGATTTTGGAGTTAATCGGACAACCGGAAGTGACAGTTGCTATAAGTGATGACGTCATTACTAAACAAGATGACAATAAAGTTTTACATATATTTTTTCTACGTTATAGTTTAATTTAGAGTAATTAAATTTTTCAAAAACTTTTGCCATAGTTGCCAGATTTATCAAAAAGTAGTTTTTTTTCTTATTTTTCTTAAATAACCAAAATAATGCATTTTTATGAAATATTACAAGATATGAAAGTTGTAGAATATAAAATTTTCTACACATTTTGTCATTACCGTTTCTTTGAATTCCTCATAGTTTCGCCGCTAGATGGCGTGAAAAAAATTTATATAGACATTTGCGACTTTTTTTATATTTTGAGACAAAATTATGGATTTTTATGAAAATTAACAAAAAATCAAAATTGTAGAACATAAAATTTTCTATAAATTTTGTCTTTACTTTTTTTTCGAGTTCCGCATAACTAGTTTTTATTTTAATTTTTAAGCAATTTTTATCCTTATTAAATTATTATTTTTTAGTTAAATTTTAGTATTGTAAATTTTAAAAAAATAACTTTAAATTTGTAATAAATAATTTTAGTATTATAATTTTTTTCAAAATTTTATTACAAAAATTGTGAATTTTTTTAAAAATTATCTAAGAAACATTTAAAATTATATTATGATTTTAAACTAAATTGAATAACTTCTAAAATATTGAAGTTATTAAACTGGGATTTTCACCATTCTAAAGATAATATAAAACTAAAATTATAATTTATTTTAGTTTCTTAGAATTTGGAATTGTAATTATTATAGCCAAAATAAAGAATTTTTTTTAAATTTTTTGTAATTTCGTTTTATGTAAGTATAAAATAAATGAAAAAAGTAAATAGCATATCAGAAAAGGATCCAAAAGTACTATGTGTGTAAATTATTTTATAATTTTAACATAGTATTTGTAAAAGTTATAGCAAAAAATGAAAAAAGTTAAAACAATTCAATGGCCATGAATGGCCATGCAAAAAAGGTTTTATTTCTTTTTAAGGATAATATTAATATTAAAAATTTAAAAAAAATTCCATTAAATTTGTAGTAAAAAACTCTATAATTGCCATTTTTTTCAAAATTTTATTGAAAAAATAAATTTTTTTTTTGAAATTTAATATAAGTTTAAAAAAAAATTGAATAACTTTAAAAATATTAAAGATATTAAAATGGGATTTATACCATTCGATAGGTAATATAAAACTCTTAATTCAGAAAATAATTTAGTCTCTTCGAATTTAACATTGTAATTATTATAAAAAAAATAAAACAAAAATTGAATTTTTTTGTCCTTTTGTTTTATCGTTAATGGTAAAACAAATGAAAAAAGTAAATAGTATATCTGGAAGAGACCAAAAAGTACTTTATGTGTGAAATATTTCATAATTTTAAAATAATGCTTGTAGACATTATACAAAATTATAAAAAGTCAAAAAAAAATTTTACAAAAAATTAATATTTTTTTTAATTTTTATAAACTAATTTTATTAATGTATTTTGATGTAGAAAAACTAAAATTATCGATTAAACAATTAATTTACTAGGAGTGTTCGGAAATTTGGGTGGGATTACCCCCTCATTTTTTTATTTCTAATGCAAGGTCGTTTTTATATAAAAAATTAATATTTTATATTATTTTTATTCACACGTATTGTTAGATAATGGATAAGCAGTGGAATTAAATGGTTTTGAAATAAAAAAACACACGTTCAAGTTCTATAGAGAAAAAGTAGGATGAGAATGCTTATTATTATTCTGTTATGCTTTATTCCGTCAAATAATTATAGAATTATTAACTTTCTTGTGAATAAGGAAGTAGTCTGATATTAGTTAGATATTTAGTGCAAAAATTACTAAAAAAACAACGTTATTAGATATTAAATATCAATAAATAAAAAAAATCGGCTCAGATGTGGAGAATGAGATTATTTTAATTACATCCATTGAATTGTTTTAACTTTTTTCATTTTCTGCAATAACTTTTACAAATACTATGTTAAAATTATGAAATAATTTACACACATAGTACTTTTGGATCTTTTTCGAATATGCTATTTACTTTTTTCATTTATTTTCTACTTATTGATAAAACGAAATTACAAAAAATTAAAAAAAAAATTATTTATTTTGGCTATAATAATTACAATTCTAAATTTTGAGAAACTAAAATACATTTTGAATTTAGAGATTTATAGTATCTTTCTATTGGTGAAAATCCCATTTCAATAACTTTAATATTTTAGAAGTTATTCAATTTAGTTTAAAATCGTAATATAATTTTAAATGTTTATTAGCCAATTTTTAAAAAATCCACAATTTTTGTAATAAAATTTTGAAAAAAATTATAATAATAAAATTAATTATTACAAATTTAAAGATATTTTTTTTAAATTTTTAATATTAAAATTTAAGTAAAAAATAATAATTTAATAAGGATAAAAATTACTTAAAAATTAAAATAAAAACTAGCGGCGAAACTATGCGGAACTCGAAAAAAAATTAAAGACAAAATTTGTAGAAAATAATCGATTAAACAATTACTTTACTAGGAGTGTTCGGAAAGTTGGGTGGGATTTCCCCCTCATTTTTAAACATTGTAAAGTAAGGATTTTTGATAATTTATAGTAGCAACGACCCCTTTAAAACTATTTAATTTGATTTAAAAATTGTACCAGAGCAATTTAAAGATAAAATTACTATTATAAAAAATCCCGTTTTAAGGCGCCACTGTATGTTCGGCAATGTTCGGAAAATTGTCTACCAGATTTTGTCTACTAACTTCACACCGATAGAAATAAATTATTTAAATGAATTTATAGAAGAGATTCATTAGGTGTATATATATGAAGGTAGGAAAAGTGAAATATTTGAAGCCAGCAAATATCTAAATGCTACGTAATAACATTCCGCGGGGTTCTAGTAGGTAGGTCAAGTAAAAGTAATAACAAAAACTCTTCAACTTGTGACATTAAAAATAGACTGGAGAAATTTGTTTTACCTTAAATAAATATTTATTTATCGTTAATTTATTTTCTTTATTTTATTTTTATATAGTAAAATCAATTTACAACTACGTGAGTTCTACATGAAGGCTAATAATCCACTAGTTCAGTGTAAATGTTTAAAATTTTTTGGTGTAAATTTAATATAATAAATAAGTTATTTCTAACTATGCATCCGGTCGTTTACCAGACAGCTGTTTCGTCCTTTAAGGAAAATTATAAAATTTTTGTGTATTTATCAATGTTCAAGGGTAATTCGGATAGAAAATTTTTTACCAATTCTTCCAGCCAGTCCATAAAAGTTTTCCTTACAAATTACTCCACCAAGGAGAAGGGAAAGTATTGTGAACGAGCTAAAAAAAATTTTCGAGATAAAGATGGAAATATCCATTTCGAGGTCACCTGAGATCATTAAGACCGTTTCCAGATAGAAGTCTGGCTGTCTGTGTGTATTCTTCCACGATAGAGGCCACACGTATAATTCGATTGAGCTGAAATTTGGTATATGGGTTTGGGTTACTCGTCGGAAGAACTCATTAATTTTTGACTGATATCTGTCAAACGGAAAATTACAGATGCAATATGTCACAGAATTTGACTTGCAATATGTCATTTGAAAGCCCTTTAAAAACTCTATCCAGAACAGTCATAATTATTTCTCCAACTGTCATCTGTCAAAAATAAAAAAATGTCAAAATTTGAAACTTTCACATTAAATATCTGAAAAGTATTCGTGGAAAGTTTTGGGGTGACTCAACCGATTGTTTGTTTTTTTTTACCCTTTTTCCTTTTTTTTTTACTTTTTTGTCCCGTTTTTAAAACTTTTTTTGATTAACTTTCTTTAAACTTTTTTAACCTCTTTTGCCTTTTTCTGTTGCTTTTTTACATCTTTTTTTTGCCCTTTTTTTTTAAAAAAAAAACTGTTTTGCCTTTTTTACCATTTTTGCTTTTTTTGCCTTTCTTTATTTTAGCTTTATTTTGTCTTTTTTTGGTTTTTTTTCCTTTTTTTGGCCTTTTATGCCTTTTCGCCCTGTTTTATTTTTTTTTTACTTTTTTGCCTTTTTGTTGTTTTTTTACCTTTTTTGTTGCTTTTTTAACCCTTTCTTGCCTGTTTTTGAATTTTTTGGGCATTTTTGCTTTTATTTTCATATTATTTTGCTGTTTTTTTAACTATTTTATCGTTTTTGCCCTTTTACCAAAATTTTGACTTTTTTACACATTTTTGATTTTCTCTTTACCCTTTTTTGAACTTTTTTTGATTAATTTTTTGAACTTTTTGCCGTATTGTTGCTTTTTTATCTTTTTTGCTGCTTTTTTACCCCTTTTTTGCCTTTTTTGCCTTTTTTGGCTTTTTTGCCTTTTTGCCTTTATTTTCATACTATTTTGAATCTATTTTTACTTTTTTGAGTTTTCTTCTTATTTGGCATATATTTTGGACATTTTAAAACTTTTTATTTTGGTTTTTTTTGCCTTTATTTTTCCTCTATTCTGCTTTTTTTTTAACTTTTTTGTATGTTCTTTTTTTGGCGTATTTTCCTTTTCCCATTTACTTTGTCTTATTTGGCCTTTTTTGAACTTTTCGTTGATTTTTTTCTCTTTTCCCTTTTTTTGCCATTTTTCCCTTAATTTTTAATCTATTTTGCCATTTTTTATTTTTTTTTTTTAACTTTTTTGGCGTATTTTGCTTTTAGTTTTTAAGCTTTTTTGCATTTATTTGCTTCTATTTTGTATTTTTGTTGTTGATTTTTTACCTTTTTTGTTGCTTCTTTTATCTCTTTTTGCCACTTTTTCTGCTTTTTTAAAACTTTTCTTGGTGTTTTTTTTTTGCCTTTTTAACTTTTTTTTTACTTTTTAGGGTATTTTGCATTCTTCCTTATTTTGGACTTTTTTTAATTTTTTCCCTTTTTTCTTTTTTTGTCCAGTTTTTTTGCATTTTTGTCTTTTTTATTATTATAGTTTTAATTTATGCTGAAATTTAGCAATTCTTTATCATTTTAACAATTTTTTTGCACTTCTTTTGAAATAATTCATTTGGAAATATGAATTTTTACTTAACTCAAATGGGATTTTTCCGCATTGCAACAATTTTTATTAACAATAAAATTTTCAGATAAATGAATAATAAATAAATTTTCCATATGGTGCAAAACTTTTTGAAACTCACTGCGTATTTGTTTTTTTCAGTTTTCTTTTTAATTATTATCAGGTTTATTCGATTCTCTTGTTTCTATTCATTTTTTTCCATTTTTTTTCGATTTTATTTTAGTTTTTTCTATTTCTATCATTCGATGTTTTTACGATTTGTACGCTTTTTGTCGATTTGTTTCGATTTTTTATGGATATTTTTCGATTTTATTTAATTTGATTTCGATAACAGAAGAAATCGAAAATATTTCAAAAATACAAAAAATTGTTTTTTCAATTTTTTTCGACTTTTGTCGATTTATTTTGATTTCCTTTGATTTTTTTTTATTAAATTTTTTTCGATTATTATGCGATTTATTTCGATTTGTCTCGATGTGGTTTTACTTAATTCGATTTCTTTTGTTCTTATTCGATTTTTTTCGGTTTTTTCGATTTTTGTTGATTTTATTCGATTTTTTATAAATATTTTTCGATTTAATTTGATTATGTTTCGAAATAAGAGGAAATCGAAAATATTGCAAAAGTACAAAAAAATATTTTTTCAATTTTTTTCGACTTTTGTGGACTTATTTTGATTTCCTTTGATTTATTTTATTTTATTAATTTTTTTTCGGTTTTTATTCGATTCTTTTCGATTTTTCTCGATGTGGTTTTACTTAATTCGATTTGATTTGTTCTTATTCGATTTTTGTCGATTTTTTTCGGTTCTTTCGATTTTTGTTGATTTTATTGATTTTAGTCAAATCGTTTTGATTTTGTTTCGATTTTTATCATTTTTTTTCAATTTTTTTCGACTTTTGTGGACTTATTTTGATTTCCTTTGATTTATTTTATTTTATTAATTTTTTTTCGGTTTTTATTCGATTCTTTTCGATTTTTCTCGATGTGGTTTTACTTAATTCGATTTGATTTGTTCTTATTCGATTTTTGTCGATTTTTTTCGGTTCTTTCGATTTTTGTTGATTTTATTGATTTTAGTCAAATCGTTTTGATTTTGTTTCGATTTTTATCATTTTTTTTCAATTTTTTTCGACTTTTGTGGACTTATTTTGATTTCCTTTGATTTATTTTATTTTATTAATTTTTTTTCGGTTTTTATTCGATTCTTTTCGATTTTTCTCGATGTGGTTTTACTTAATTCGATTTGATTTGTTCTTATTCGATTTTTGTCGATTTTTTTCGGTTTTTTCGATTTTTGTTGATTTTATTTGATTTTAGTCAAATCGTTTTGATTTTGTTTCGATTTCTTTCGTTTTTTTTTTTCAATTTTTTTCATTTCTTTAGACTTTTTACGATTTGTTCGCTTTTTGTCGATTGGTTTCGATTTTTTACGGATATTTTTCAACTTTATTTGATTTTGTTTCGAAAACAGAAGAAATCGAAAATATTGCAAAAACACAAAAAAACGTTTAAATTTTTTGATTTCCTTTGATTTTTTTCGATTTTTATTCGATTTTTTTCGATTTGTCTCGATGTGGTTTTACTTAATTCGATTTGATTTGTTCTTATTCGATTTTTGTCGATTTTTTTCGGTTCTTTCGATTTTTGTTGATTTTATTCGATTTTAGTCAAATCGTTTTGATTTTTTTTCGATTTTTATCATTTTTTTTTTCAACTTTTTCCATTTTTTATATTTTTTTACGATTTGTTCGCTTTTTGTCGATTGGTTTCGATTTTTTATGGATATTTATCGATTTTATTTGATTCGATTTCGATAACACTAGAAATCGAAAATATTGCAAAAATCAAAAACAGTGTTTTACAATTTTTTTTCAACTATTGTCGACTTATTTTGATTTCATTTGATTTTTTCGATATTATTCGATTATGTTTCGATTTTCTTGAATTTGTTTTATTTTTGAATAAAAGCAAAGAAATCGAAAAATAAATTGAAAAAAAAACCAGCAAAAATCGAAACAAAGTGACAAAAACTACAATATACCGAAAAAAAATAAAATCGAATAAAATAAAAAAAAAATCAAAAAAAATTACTTGCCAACAGGAACAGATACAAAGTGTTTATTATTAAAAGTGGAAAATGAACCAATACAGTCATGGAAAAAAGAGCTTATCATTTTTTTTTTATTTACGTGACTCAAAAGTTGGCAAATCATTTTTATTATTTTTCGAAAATCTCTCGCATTATGCAGAAACAATTAAGAATTAAATTCACAATTTATGATTCACAACTCTTAGAAAATATTTATTAGTCATTACGGGAAATCAAAAAATACACATATAGTGACGTGATTTTTTTTATCTTTTGTGATTTATAGGTAGAACAAAAAAATAAATAAATATAAAAATATATTAATAATGTTGTAATTAATTTAATAATACAATATGGTAGGTAAGAGAGTTCACATTATTTTATAGTTATAATGAGTTCAATGTAACTAAATTGTGAATAAATATTAACTTTTTCTTTGTGGTTTTATATTCTATTATTATAAATTATAATGTTATAGTTATAGTCTGTCATGAATCGTATGAACCTCATTTACAGGCTTTAAAATAATTATTTAGTTTTAATTAAATTTTACTATTTTTTTATTTAATTAATTATTTAGGCTAAGTAACATATTTATAAATCATCAAAAATAATGTGCCAACGGTTAAAGGAAAACAAATAAAAAAAAAGAATTAAAGAAATAACCGGAAAAATTCATTTACTGGAAATCTGGAAAAATCAGAAAATATAAAAAATCAGAATCAATTAGTAGTGGATAAGATCAAAAAATACTGGAAAATACCGGAGTTCGGAAGATTCTCAAAAAAATTGAAAAAATCTGCAAAAATTGGAAAATAAATCGGAAAAATTAAGTATCTGAAAAAAAAAAATTAAAAAACTAGAAAAAAATCGGAAAATTTTCAACTTTTTTTGTCGATTTGTTTCGATTTTTTTTTATTTGCTCGATTTTTTTACATTTTCTTCGATTAGTATCAATTTTGTTTTTTTTTTTCGATTAAAATCGAAAACCCGAAAAAAAATCGTAAAATTGTTGTTTTTTTTTTCAATTTTTGTCGATTTTTGTTTTGATTTAATTTGGTTTTTGTTGATTTTATTCGATTTTTATCTCTTCGTTTTGATTTTTTTTCGGTTTATTTCGATTTTTTTGATTTGATTTCCTTTGTTTCGGTATCGGTTTTTTTTAGTTTTGAATTTTATCGAATAAACCGACAAAATCGAAAAACAAGAAAAAATTGAAAAATTTTTTTTTTAAATTTGTTTCGATTTGTTTTAATTTCATTTGTTTTTTGTTGATTTATTAAAGTTTTGGTTGCTTTTTCTTTTTCGATTTTTGTTGATTTTATTCTATTCTTGTGAATTTGTTTTTTCGATTTATTTCAATTTGTTTTAAATTTTGTATGGGTTTAAATTTTTTTTTTTTGAATATTTATTAGAAGTAGTGGATCAGATAAAAAGTACTGGAAAATATCGGACAAGATCGGAAAGTTAAAAAAATCGGAAAAAAAATTGAAAAAGAAATCAGAAAAATTAAAAAACATCTGAAAAAAAAAACGAAAAATATTCAACTTTTCTCTTATTTAACGAACCATTTATTATTTATAATTAACAAAATAACTATAATTGTATAAAATTGCCTATTTCCATTCTATTTTCTTTTTGTTTTTTTTTTTATTTTTCCTGATTTTTTACAATTTTTTTTCTATTTTTCCTGATTTTTTTTCTGATTTTTTGTGTTTTTTTCTGATATTTTCTTATATTTTCTGATTTTTTCTGTTTCTTCTGATTTTTTCGGATTTTATCTGGTTTTTTCTGCTTTTTTATGTTTTTTTCTTTTTTTCCGATTTTTCCATTTATTCCGATTTTTACTGATTTTTTTCAAAATAAAATCAGAAAAATTCGGGAAAAAATCAGAAAAAACAAAAATAATTTTTAACAAAAACAAGAAAAAATAGGGAAAATTTATAAAAAAAAATTGGGAACCTCAGAAACGATACAAACAAAATAAAAAACAAAAAAAGGAAATATGATGAAAATTAAGTAAAAATAGGAATAATTAAAAAAAAAGCAGAAAAAGTTAGAAAAATCATTAAAAGAATTAAAAAATATAAATAAAATTAGAAACAATGTAGAAAACAAATTAGAAAAATAATAAAAAAAATAGAAAAAAATTAAAAATTAAAAAAAAACGAATTAAAAAAGTAAAATATAATCATAAAAAGGTAAAAAAAAAATTGAAAAATACCAGAAAAAGTCGAAAACAATCGAAAAAAATTCGAAAAAAAAGAAAAAATTAAAAAATTGATGGTCTACACTATTCCGACCATAACTATAGGGAAAATTCAACGTGTTAGAGAGAGAAAGGTATAGAAAATTCAGCTGGTCAGAAAGAGAGAGCGCAACGTTTCTTAACGTTCAGTATTTTGAAGCGTTAAAAAACGTTCGAAACGTTACATTTTACAACGTTTTCAACTGGTGGGTGTGACGTTATAGCTCTCTCTCTTTCTGACACGCTGAATTTCCTCTACCTCTCTCTCTCTCTCTAACACGTTGAATTCCCTATAGTGGCGGTCGGAATGGTGTAACTATCTACTTTTTTAAAATAGCAAAAAAAGTGGCAAAAAGGGATACAAAAGCACAAAAAAAGTAAAAAACAACAGAAATACAAAATAGAAGCAAATAAACGCAAAAAAGGTCAAAAACATAAAAACTAAAAGCAAAATACGCCAAAAAAGTTTAAAAAAGGCAAAATAGATGAGAAATTAAGGGAAAAAATGACAAAAAAAGGGAAAAGGGAAAAAATCAAGAAAAAGGCCAAATAAGACAAATTAAAGGGAAAAGGGAAAATACGCCAAAGGAAGAAAAAAATACATACAAAAAAAGTAAAAAAAAAGCAGAATAGAGGAAAAATAAAGGCAAAATAAACACAAAAAGAGTTTTAAAAAAGTCCAAAAATGAGAAATAAGGGGAAAAACCAACAAAGTAAAAAAAACAAGCAAAATAGTATCAAAATAAAGGCAAAAAGGCAAAAAAGACAAAAAGGGCAAATAAAAGGCAAAAAAGGGGGAGCAAAGCAACAAAAAAGATGAAAAAACAACGGCAAAAAGTTCAATAAGTTGATCAAAAAAAGTTTTAAAAGGGGCAAAAAGGTCAAAAAAGGAAAAAAAGGGTAAAGATAAAATTACAAATGCCCAAAAAAGTCAAAATAGGGGTAAAAGGGCAAAACCGATAAAATAGTAAAAAAAGCATAATAATATGAAAACAAAAGTAAAAATGGCAAAAAAAATTCAAAAAAGGGAAGAAAGGGGTAAAAAAGCAACAAAAAAGGCAAAAAGTTCAAAAAAGTTAAAAAAAAAATTTAAAACAGGACGAAAAGGCGTAATAAGCCCAAAAAGAAAAGGAAAAAAAAATAAAAAAAGACAAAATACAGCTAAAATAAAGCCAAAATAAAGACAGGCAAAAAAAGCAAAAATGGTAAAAAGTCAAAAAAAGTTTTAAAAAGTGATTTTTTTCTAAACAGAACTTCGTTACCTGTCTGAAGAAATTATAATTTTTTAATTATTTATCTACAATTAGTTATAATAATTGTAGATAAATAATCAAATTTTTCATAGAAATATTTGTTTTTTTTTTTAAATATTTTATCGAAATATTACTCAATTAAAAAATATTATATTATCAATTATTAATTAATTTGTTTGTTACATACAAATTAAACAACAAATTGAAAATAAATTAAATTTTTTTTTATTATTTTTTCTACTAGTGTGCGTAAATTACTAACTTTAGCATACGTAAAGTCCAACTTACTACTTTACGCACCAGTGCGTAAAATGAAATACTTAACGCACTAGTGCTTATTGCTTATTTTTAACTTAATATCTACATATTTTTTGGTAGTAGAAAAAATATTGTGTGCAACTAGTGTGTAAAGTGACTTTTTTCACTTTACACACTTGTTGCATAAACAATTATTACCGCACTAGTGTCGTAACAGGTCATTACCGCGCAACTAAAAAAATTAAAAATAATATTGATATAAAAAAAAAACATCCGATATACATTTTGTCAATAATATAAAAAGTTAATGAACTCTAAATGTTCGTTTATATGACTTCATTGTAAACAATCAGTGATCCGAAAAGAATGTACCAAGTACAACGGATTTTTCAGTTTTTCTGGTATATACAGTATGATTCGAAAAAATAAAACAACTTTAATGTTGAAATTAAAAAGAAAATATATAAATAAAAACTATTTATTAAAAAACTTGTTTCAATAATTTAATTATTGTAAGTAAACAAAACAATAAACATTAATAACATAATATTTTTATATATTTTTCGTCTAGACTGAATGCGGGAATATTCTAAAAATTTAATACTAATATTGAGCAGTGGCAAAAACTAAAGGTTGTTAATAATAGTTCAATTTTAATAAAAAAAGTAATTTTTTTTCTAATATTAACTGTTTTAACTGATTTTTTTTAAATTTCTTTCTGATTTTTTCTGATTTTTTCCGACTTTTTCTTATTTTTACTTTCCCGAATGTGATAAACGCCCAAATTCTTCCCCTCAATATTTACAAACGCCCAAATGCTTTGACTCAATATTTATAAACACCCAAGAAATTCGCCTAAATTTTTAAAAATGACCAAGATTATCGCCTCAATATTTAAAAAAGCCCAAGTACTTTGCCACAAATGTGATAAACGCCCAAATGCTTCCCCTCAATATTTACAAACGCCCAAATGCTTTGACTCAATATTTATAAATACCCAAGAAATTCGCCTCAATTTTTAAAAATGACCAAGATTATCGCCTCAATATTTAAAAAAAGCCCAAGTACTTTGCCTCAAATGTGATAAACGCCCAAATGCTTCCCCTCAATATTTAAAAACACCCAAATTCTTTGACTTAATATTTATAAATACCCAAGAAATTCGCCTAAATTTTTAAAAATGACCAAGATTATCGCCTCAATATTTAAAAAAGCCCAAGTACTTTGCCACAAATGTGATAAACGCCCAAATGCTTCCCCTCAATATTTACAAACGCCCAAATGCTTTGACTCAATATTTATAAATACCCAAGAAATTCGCCTCAATTTTTAAAAATGACCAAGATTATCGCCTCAATATTTAAAAAAAGCCCAAGTACTTTGCCTCAAATGTGATAAACGCCCAAATGCTTCCCCTCAATATTTAAAAACACCCAAATGCTTTGACTCAATATTTATAAACACCCAAGAAATTCGCCTAAATTTTTAAAAATGACCAAGATTATCGCCTCAATATTTAAAAAAGCCCAAGTACTTTGCCACAAATGTGATAAACGCCCAAATGCTTCCCCTCAATATTTACAAACGCCCAAATGCTTTGACTCAATATTTATAAAAACCCAAGAAATTCGCCTCAATTTTTAAAAATGACCAAGATTATCGCCTCAATATTTAAAAAAAGCCCAAGTACTTTGCCTCAAATGTGATAAACGCCCAAATGCTTCCCCTCAATATTTAAAAACACCCAAATGCTTTGACTCAATATTTATAAAAACCCAAGAAATTCGCCTCAATTTTTAAAAATGACCAAGATTATCGCATCAATATTTAAAAAAAGCCCAAGTACTTTGCCTCAAATGTGATAAACGCCCAAATGATTCCCCTCAATATTTAAAAACACCCAAATGCTTTGACTCAATATTTATAAACACCCAAGAAATTCGCCTAAATTTTTAAAAATGACCAAGATTATCGCCTCAATATTTAAAAAAAGCCCAAGTGCTTTGCCTCAAATGTGATAAACGCCCAAATGCTTCCCCTCAATATTTAAAAACACCCAAATTCTTTGACTTAATATTTATAAATACCCAAGAAATTCGCCTCAATTTTTAAAAATGACCAAGATTATCGCCTCAATATTTAAAAAAAGCCCAAGTGCTTTGCCTCAAATGTGATAAACGCCCAAATGCTTCCCCTCAATATTTAAAAACACCCAAATGCTTTGACTCAATATTTATAAACACCCAAGAAATTCGCCTCAATTTTTAAAAATGACCAAGATTATCGCCTCAATATTTAAAAAAGCCCAAGTACTTCTCGGAAAAGTATTGTGAACGAGCTAAAAAAATGTTCGAGATAAAGATGGAAATATCCATTTTGAGGTCCTCTAAGACGATTAAGTCTATTTCCAGATGGAAGTCTGTCTGTCTGTCTGTGTGTATTCTTCCACGATAGAATCCACACGTTTAATCCGATTGAGCTGAAATTTGGTATATGGGTTTGGGTTACCCGTAGGAAAAACCCAATAGTTTTTGTATGACATCTGTTAGAAAATTTTATTTTTCATAAAAGCTTCCAAATCATTATATTTAGGTATCCTATATTAAAAATATCCAATATTCCAAAAAATAAATAAAAATCCACTCAAAACGAAATGATAAAATTTACCTTTTTCCCTTTAAAACCTTTATGATGAATATGTCAGAAATTTTTATTCTTCATAAAAGATTCTAAATCACCCATGTTTTAGTGTCCTAAATTAAAATATACAATATTCCAAAAAAATGGAAAAAGTTCCACTCAAGATAGGATGATAAATTTTACGTTTTCCCATCTACAGCCTTTATTATGAATTAGTCAGAAAATTTTATTTTTTATAAAAGCTTCTAAAACGTCTGTATTTTATTATCCTACATCAATATATTAAATATTCCAAAAAATAGAAAAAGTTCCACTCAAAATAGGATGTTAAATTTTATATTTTCCTTCTAAATAATTTATTATCAACTTTTCAGACATACAGACAGACAGACTTCCATCTTTACATAGATTTAGGGAATCTCAAAATTGATATTTCCATCTTTATCGCGAAAAATTTTTTTAGCTCGTTCACAATACTTTCCCTTCTCGGAGATGGGTCGGGAAAGTAAAAGGAAAAATCGATTAATATTATAAATAATTAAAAGGGAATGACTAAAGGAGTAAAGATAAAAGTAGAAAAAAATTATAAAATCATTTGTAGTGGTAAATATTTTTATCAAATTTTAAAAATCTACTAAAGCTGACCCTGCACGTATGTCGTTCATTAAATAATATATGATAGGATCTGTCGGATACAGATAAAAGTGGTTTAAGGTTAAACAAATTTTTGGGGGCCAGCTATTCATTTATAATTGCGTTATTAAACAATTTTGTTAATTTATGATATGTGGTACCGTCTGATTGTGAAAGTCAGAAAGTGAAATACCTACATTTTAAGTTTGTTAATTCGTTTAGCATATGTGCAAGGCAAATCGAAAACCGATCGTTAAATGAGAAAAGTAAATATGATAAGTATGTGCTAAAAAATTAGTAGCATTTGTTTTTTTTATTCTACTTTCTGTTCGATTTTATTAAAATTAGAACCATAGAAAGATCACATGGCACGAACTACGAAATAACTATGATCAAGGACCACGCATGGATTAAATGGGATTCTGTAATAATTTTGCTTCGATATAGCATTTTTTGTACTACCTAGAAATATTTAAAAAGAATAATAGGCAGAGACAGACTGATATAGAAAGATACAGACAGAGACAGAGAGAGAGACAGAATAATCGAAATTTTTTAAAAAAATTTCGGATTTTTAAAATTCTTGTGAATTTTTCGAAATGGAAATTTTGTAATTGGTTTTCCTAATTTTTTTAAAATTTTTGGATTTACTGAAATTTTCTTCAAATATTTGAAATTTGTTTGAAATATTCGAAAATTTAAAAATATTAAAAATTATTGAAATTTGAAATTTTTGGAAATTTAAATTTTTTTGTATTTTTCAAATTTTAAATTTTTTCAGTTTTCCGTAAATTTTAAAATTGGAATTTTTGAAATTTTGAATTTTTTATTAAATTTTTGGAATATTCGAAATTTTTTAAATTTTTCTCGATTTTTTTTTAATTTTTGTGAATTTTGAAGCTTTAAATTTTTCGAAATGGAAATTTTGTAATTGGTTTTGCTAATTTTTTTAAAATTTTTGTGTTTTTACCATAATTTTCTTCAAATATTTGAAATTTGTTTAAAATATTCGGAATTTTTTGTTTTTTTTTTTTGTATTTTCCCAAATTTTAAATATTTTCAATTTTCTGTAAATTTTGAAATTGTTGGAATTTTTGATTTTTTTGAAATTTTGATTTTTTTATAAATTTTTGAAATATTCGAAAATTTTTAAATGTTTCTCGAATTTTTTAAAAATTTTGTGAATTTTGAGAAGCTTTAAATTTTTCGAAATGGAAATTTTGTAATTGGTTTTCCCAATTTTTTAAAAAATTTTATGTTTTTACTGAAATTTTCTTAAAATATTTGAAATTTGTTTGAAATATTCGGAATTTTTTGTTTTTTGAATATTTTTTAAAATTTGAAAATATTAAAAATTATTGAAATTTGAATTTTTTGGAAATATAAAAGTTTTTGATTTGTTTTTTGGATTTTTCGAAATTTAAAATTTTTTCAATTTTCTGTAAATTTTGAAATTGTTGGCATTTTCAATATTTTTGAAATTTTGAATTTTTTATTAAATTTTTGGTATATATCGAAATTTTTTAAATGTTTCTGGAATTTTTTTAAATTTTGAGAAGCTTTAAATTTTTCGAAATGGAAATTTTGTAATTGGTTTTCCTAATTTTTTTAAAAATTTTATGTTTTTACTGAAATTTTCTTAAAATATTTGAAATTTGTTTGAAATATTCGGAATTTTTTGTTTTTTGAATATTTTTTAAAATTTGAAAATATTAAAAATTATTGAAATTTGAAATTTTTTGAAAATTTAAAAATTTTAAATTTTTTCAATTATCTGTAAATAATGAAATTGATTAAATAAACATGTAAGAATTTTTTACTTTTTTTAAATTTTAAGAACAAACAATTCACTTTAGTGCAAAATGTTGTAGTAAAAAGTTTTAGAGCAGAAAATTCCCTATAACTTTTGTCTCAAGCTTTTTCCAGAATTTCCAATAGTTGCGCCACTAGAGGGCGCGTAAAAAAATGTGCATGTAGGTTTTTCGTACTTTTTCCAAATTTTGTGGACAAACACAAAATGTTCTGGTGCAAAGATGTTGAGCATTAAATTTTCTTTAACTTTAATATTTAACTTTTTTCGAATTAACCATAGTATGGTTTGATCACACCTCCTTCAGATCGATGACAGCAGCTATGGCAAGCCCTGGCGTAGACAACACCGCGTGTAGGTGGATACAAAACATGTTAAATCATAGGACAGCTGAAGCATCATTGTTGGGTGAGACCATGCAGGTGTCAATCTTCAAGGGATGCCCACAGGGAGGGGTTTTATCCCCTCTATTGTGGGATTTGGTAATTGATGAGCTCCAGGTGCAGCTCAACAATGGTGGATGTACTCATACTTTTAGTGGGGAATTTTACATTAGACCTGATGTAAGAGGCGCTGAACATCTTGGAGAGGTGGTGTCTCAAGGAAGACCTTAAAATCAATCCTGGCAAAAGAGCACTAATCCCCTTCACGAAAAAGAAGAAGCTGAACAACCTCAGGTTAACAAAAGAGCAGTAGGCACCAAATGGGGACTAAATCCACGCATGGTACATTGGCTGTACACTGCTGTGGTAAGACCCGTGATTACGGCTCTCTGGTCTGGTGGAATAAAGTATATCAAAAAAAGACTATACTGGAGCTATCTACACTCCAAAGACTAGTCTGCATTTGTATTACAGGTGCCATGAGGTGCTCTCCAACCGCGGCTATGGAAACCATACTAAAAGCTGAGGCAAGAATGGGACCATGTAGATTGGAGTGCAACGGAAACTGATGTCCAACTGAACAAGGACATACCAATGTAACAAAAGTCATCACAAGCTCGTTATTAGAAATGAGAAGTGATGAAATGATACCGAAAAATAACTTCACGAAGCCATTTAACATTCAGTTAACTTGTGAAGATGAAGATACATCCAAGGGACCACTGGTATGTTATACTGATGGATCCAAAACCGACAGTGGAACAGGTGCTGGAATATATGGCGACAAACCCAGATGCAAAAAATATGCGTCACTGGGGAATTACGCACCAATATTCCAAGCGGAGGTACATGGCATAGAGCTATGTCTAAGGGAGAACATTGAAAGGAGTTACAGAGGGAAAACAATCCTCATTCACTCCGAGCACTTTTAGTGCCGCACAGCCTGAGTTGTTTTGATTTTGGCGATTTGTAAGGTTCGAATAAGCTTATTGCCCATTTGATTTTGTCCATGACGCTTGTATTGCAATTTTTCACTTTTATCTGAAGGCTTATATATGTGGTTCCCGCTCTGAATCCTGTCAGTTCTCCTGTGACAAATCTATTGATCGTGATTCTGGGAAGGGAACCCAAAAGAGTTCTTTCATTGTTTCCTCACCAGTTTTAGTGTACTATCCGTTCTCTTTTTGAAAGTTTAATGGATTGGTTAATGATTCAACTGAGGGGGAACAATGATGCCAAAATGTTGAACAACATGATGAAGGAACAAGATTCTCTGGTGTCCTTGTTGCAAGAAGATAACACTTTCAGTTTAAACACATGATTTCGTTACTCAATTGAGAGAACCGGAAGTCAGGGACTTGCCTGCTTCAGTCAAAACTTCACAGTTCTCCACCTCCGATGCCAAGTGCCTGCCATGTTGCGGTGATTAGCTGAATCTGTCAATGGTCACTTGATAAACAAATTCAAGTTTATCAAAGACGTTATTGCTGTATCCTACTTTCCGAAGCTCCCTGGAATCCCAGTACTTTACTTTTCACTGAATCCGCCTAGCAGGAACGAATTATTTGAACTAGTAGTCTCCATGCTAGGATCCTCAAAGCATGTAAAACAAAATAAGTTGCAACGGGAAATACTTCATGGTTTCCCGCGGATAAAGGCTCTGTGTTAGAGTTTCCAGTTATTTGCCTGGACAACTTGAAGATTATCACACTAAGCCATTATAAGTTGAACATCGGTGTACAGTATAATGCTCAACATCGGATAATATTCATGGTTGGTACTGCCTCTGCAAGAATAGATCCATGACTTAGATTGCTGTGATCATATTGCGGCGGTAATATTATCACTTTTAATATATTTGTTAGACTAAAAAGTTGGAATTAGCAAAGTGGGTCTGCGTGACCTTCTTCCTACGTGTCCAACCATATCAGAGAGAGCTGGAAAACCAATGGATGTCAAACCAAACAGGGCCACTTAACCCAAAAACTCACTCCAACACACGTGCCGAGGTCTGTGTGGCCTTCGTCCTACATATCTGACATTTCTGACCAATTCGACCGTGTCAGAGAGAGTTAAAAAACCCCCAGTGGGTGTCGATCACTGTGATCCAAAAACTCGCCAAGTTTCAACTCAACTGTGACCACGTCTGCGTGATCTTTTCTCCACATGTCTGTCAAGTTTCAGCTCAATCCGACCATTTCAGAAACAGTTGAAAAACTAGCTATGACCCAAAAATTCGCCCACTTGGCCGAGGTCTGTGTGACCTTCTTCCTACGCGTCAGCCAAGTTTCAGCACAATCCAAATATTTCAGAAGAGCCCGAAAAACGAAAAATAAAAAATTTCGAATATCAAAAATTCCAATAATTTCAAATTTTACAGAAAATTAAAAAAATTTAAAATTTGGACGCTAGTGATTAAAACTGGACGTACAAGTAACTTCCGTTAACAATGACGATTAAAGAATCTGTAGGAACTTTAAGGATTGATGTAAAAAATCCACGCATATGTTGGTCCAACGATACAATATCCAGTATAAAGTGAAAGAAGTGTTTAGACTGCTAAAATGGTTTCAGAGACTATGGATTGATGTAAATTTTCAAAATATATTCAACCGAAGCTTCATGGAAAATATTTTCAAAGAATTTCGAAGACTGCGATTGGTGCTGTAACAGATGGAGCATTGAAAGTGTTAAAGAAGCATTTTATAATCTTGATTGGTAAGTGGAGAACTATTTCTTCTTTAATACCTCCTTTTCCATATGATCTCGACAACAACCATTACTTTCTGGGATCAATTATTGAGAGTTTCTTAATGGGAGTTCTAACTTGACAGTTGCTGATAAAAATCGTATTTTCTGCGTTTTTTTCTTAATTTGGTAAAAAACCAAAAACTCTTAGTTACATTTTGTAACTTGGTTTCTGGAGAAAATCAGAGTGTGCTATTTTCCTATTTCATCTTGAATTTTAATTTTTGATATTTTTCGAATTTCCAGATTTTTTGAAATTTTTGTAAATTTTAAAATTTTTTCAAAGTTTCAAAATAGTGAATATCCGACCCAAATAATATATAGTATAAACATATAATTTATACATAGTGTCAATTAAAAGTGAAATTGAAAGATTTAGCGAAAAATCTAAAGAGAAAATTACTTCGCATCAGTTCAATAACTCTTGCAAGTAAATTTTTCTATTAATGCGATATCTGAAACGTTTAAAAATAAATAAAATAATAATTACGTATAATTAATTATTAAACTAAAATTATTATTTTGTAAAGAGTATCAATAATTATGAGATAAAGAAAATGTATTTAATGTTTTGTAGATCACAATTTTAAAATTTCTTCCTGCAAGTACAAATAAATTAAAACAATCGGTCAACCCAGAACTTTCCCGGCTCAGGTGTGGAGAATAAGATTATTTTAATTACAAAATATAAAATTTCTGAATGTAAAAGTAAAATGCTTTAAAAATGAAATAAATTGCAGGAAAAAAATGGGTAAACATCGCAAAAATACACAAAAATTAATTAAAATGAAAAAAGACAAAAATTACTTAAAATGGCACCTTGTTATTATTATACATCAACAAGATAATGAATTATTTCAAAAAATGGCAAAAAAATTGTTAAAAATAATAAAGAATTGCTAAATTTCAGCATAAATTAAAACTATAATAAAAGAAGGAAAAAATGCAAAAAATGCAGAAAAGACTGGACAAAACAAAGGAAAAAGGGAAAAAAATAACAAAAAGTCCAAAAATGTCAAATAAGACAAAGTAAAGAGAAAAACATGCAGAATACGCCAAAAAAGTAAAAAAAATCAAAAAAAACCAAGACATGTTTTAAAAAAGGAAAAAGAGATAAAAAAAACAACAAAAATGGTAAAAAATCAACAACAAAAATACAAAATAGAAGCAAATAAATACAAAAAAGGTCAAAGAAGCTTAAAAACTAAGAGCAAATACCCAAAAAAGTTAAAAAAATTAAAAAAAGGCAAAATAAATAAAAATATAAAGGAAAATGGCAAAAAAAGGAAAAGGGAAAAAAATTAACAAAAAGTCCAAAAAAGGCCAAATAGGACACAGTAAAGGGAAAAAGGAAAATACGCCAAAAAAGAAAAAAAAACATACAAAAAAGTTAAAAAAAATCAGAATAGAGGAAACACAAAAGGCAAAATAAAAACAAAACAAAACCTTTTAAAAAAGTCCAAAAAATATGCCAAATAAGGGGAAAAACCAAAAAAGTAAAAAACAGAAGCAAAATAATATGAAAATAAAGGCAAAAAGGCAAAAAAAGACAAAAAAGGTAAAAAAGGGTTAAAAAAACATCAAAAAAGATAAAAATCAAGCAAACGGCAAAAAGTTCCAAAAGTTAATCAAAAAAATGGTAAAGACAAAATCAAAAATTCAAAAAAAAGTCAAAATAGGGGTAAAAGGGCAAAAACGATAAAATAGTAAAAAATAGCAAAATAATATGGAAATAAAAGAAAAAAGGGCAAAAAAATCAAAAAAAAGGCAAGAAAGGTGTAAAAAAAGCAACAAAAACAGGTAAAAAAAGCAAAAAAAAGGCAAAAAGGTTAAAAACAATTTAAAATAGGGCAAAAAGGTGTAGAAAGGCCAAAAAAAAGGAAAAAGATAAAAAAAAATTAATTATATATTCACGGCAAAGAGACAGACAGTTAGATACAAAGAGAGGAAGACAGACAGATAGAGGAAGAAATAGGACAAGACCGAGAGCAAAAGATAGTGATAGACAGACAGATAGACTGAGGGAGAAACAGTCAGACAGAAAACAAACAGAAAAAGAGAGACAGAAAGATAAGGAAAGAGTCAAAGATAGAAACAGAGATAAAAATTCACAATACAAAATAGTAATCAATAATGAATAACTAATAATTTATATTTTTTCTAGAATTAGAAACAAAATTTGAATTAAAATTTCTAGTTACATATTGTTTAACCCCTGTAATAAAAAAACTATAGACGTTATTAAAACGTACAAAATTTTGATAGAAAGAGAAAAAAATATTCTGTATATGTGAATATTTTTAAAATTTTAGATAAAAAATTGTGGTTGTGATAATAGGGAGAGGCCATAACTGTAAGGATTTTTTAATTTTTCTCACTTTGGTCTCTCCCTTTCCTCAAATTCGCAATTTTATCTTAAAAATTTTGAAAAAATTCCCACTTATAGTATCTTTTATTCTCTTTTCAATGGTATTATGTAATTTTACGTATAATCCGTTTTTTGTAGCAGTAGATACAAAATTTTAAGAAAAATTTTTAGTTACATATTGTTTAACCCCTGTAACAAAAAAACTATAGACGTTATTAAAACGTACAAAATTTTGATAGAAAGAGAAAAAAATATTCTGTATATGTGAATATTTTTAAAATTTTAGATAAAAAATTGTGGTTGTGACAATAGGGAGAGACCATAACTGTAAGGATTTTTTAATTTTTCTCACTTTGGTCTCTCCCTTTCCTCAAATTCGCAATTTTATCTTAAAAATTTTGAAAAAATTCCCACTTATAGTATGTTTCATTCTATTTTCAATGGTATTATGTAATTTTACGGATAATCCGTTTTTTTAGCTTTAGGTACAAAATTTTAAGTAAAATTTTTAGTTACATATTGTTTAACCCCTGTAACAAAAAAACTATAGACGTTATTAAAACGTACAAAATGTTGATAGAAAGAGAAAAAAATATTCTATATATGTGAATATTTTTAAAATTTTAGATAAAAAATTGTGGTTGTGATAATAGGGAGAGACCATAACTGTAAGGATTTTTTAATTTTTCTCACTTTGGTCTCTCCCTTTCCTCAAATTCGCAATTTCATCTTAAAAATTTTGAAAAAATTCCCACTTATAGTATGTTTAATTATCTTTTCAATGGTATTATGTAATTTTACGTATAATCAGTTTTTTGTAGCTGTAGATACAAAATTTTAAGTAAAATTTTTGGTTACATATTGTTTAACCCCTGTAACAAAAAAACTATAGACGTTATTAAAACGTACAAAATGTTGATAGAAAGAGAAAAAAATATTCTATATATGTGAATATTTTTAAAATTTTAGAAAAAAAATTGTGGTTGTGATAATAGGGAGAGACCATAACTGTAAGGTTTTTTTAATTTTTCTCACTTTGGTCTCTCCCTTTCCTCAAATTCGCAATTTTATCTTAAAAATTTTCAAAAAATTCCCACTTATAGTATGTTTCATTATCTTTTCAATGGTATTATGTAATTTTACGTATAATCCGTTTTTTGTAGCAGTAGATACAAAATTTTAAGTAAAATTTTTAGTTACATATTGTTTAACCCCTGTAACAAAAAAACTATAGACGTTATTAAAACGTACAAAATGTTGATAGAAAGAGAAAAAAATATTCTATATATGTGAATATTTTTAAAATTTTAGATAAAAAATTGTGGTTGTGATAATAGGGAGAGACCATAACTGTAAGGATTTTTTAATTTTTCTCACTTTGGTATCTCCCTTTCCTCAAATTCGCAATTTTATCTTAAAAATTTTCAAAAAATTCCCACTTATAGTATGTTTCATTATCTTTTCAATGGTATTATGTAATTTTACGTATAATCAGTTTTTTGTAGCTGTAGATACAAAATTTTAAGTAAAATTTTTGGTTACATATTGTTTAACCCCTGTAACAAAAAAACTATAGACGTTATTAAAACGTACAAAATGTTGATAGAAAGAGAAAAAAATATTCTATATATGTGAATATTTTTAAAATTTTAGAAAAAAAATTGTGGTTGTGATAATAGGGAGAGACCATAACTGTAAGGTTTTTTTAATTTTTCTCACTTTGGTCTCTCCCTTTCCTCAAATTCGCAATTTTATCTTAAAAATTTTCAAAAAATTCCCACTTATAGTATGTTTCATTATCTTTTCAATGGTATTATGTAATTTTACGTATAATCCGTTTTTTGTAGCAGTAGATACAAAATTTTAAGTAAAATTTTTAGTTACATATTGTTTAACCCCTGTAACAAAAAAACTATAGACGTTATTAAAACGTACAAAATGTTGATAGAAAGAGAAAAAAATATTCTATATATGTGAATATTTTTAAAATTTTAGATAAAAAATTGTGGTTGTGATAATAGGGAGAGACCATAACTGTAAGGATTTTTTAATTTTTCTCACTTTGGTATCTCCCTTTCCTCAAATTCGCAATTTTATCTTAAAAATTTTCAAAAAATTCCCACTTATAGTATGTTTCATTATCTTTTCAATGGTATTATGTAATTTTACGTATAATCCGTTTTTTGTAGCAGTAGATACAAAATTTTAAGTAAAATTTTTAGTTACATATTGTTTAACCCCTGTAACAAAAAAACTATAGACGTTATTAAAACGTACAAAATGTTGATAGAAAGAGAAAAAAATATTCTATATATGTGAATATTTTTAAAATTTTAGATAAAAAATTGTGGTTGTGATAATAGGGAGAGACCATAACTGTAAGGATTTTTTAATTTTTCTCACTTTGGTATCTCCCTTTCCTCAAATTCGCAATTTTATCTTAAAAATTTTCAAAAAATTCCCACTTATAGTATGTTTCATTATCTTTTCAATGGTATTATGTAATTTTACGTATAATCCGTTTTTTGTAGCAGTAGATACAAAATTTTAAGTAAAATTTTTAGTTACATATTGTTTAACCCCTGTAACAAAAAAACTATAGACGTTATTAAAACGTACAAAATGTTGATAGAAAGAGAAAAAAATATTCTATATACGTGAATATTTTTAAAATTTTAGATAAAAAATTGTGGTTGTGATAATAGGGAGAGACCATAACTGTAAGGATTTTTTAATTTTTCTCACTTTGGTCTCTCCCTTTCCTCAAATTCGCAATTTTATCTTAAAAATTTTCAAAAAATTCCCACTTATAGTATGTTTCATTATATTTTCAATGGTATTATGTAATTTTACGTATAATCCGTTTTTTGTAGCAGTAGATACAAAATTTTAAGTAAAATTTTTAGTTACATATTGTTTAACCCCTGTAACAAAAAAACTATAGACGTTATTAAAACGTACAAAATGTTGATAGAAAGAGAAAAAAATATTCTATATATGTGAATATTTTTAAAATTTTAGATAAAAAATTGTGGTTGTGATAATAGGGAGAGACCATAACTGTAAGGATTTTTTAATTTTTCTCACTTTGGTCTCTCCCTTTCCTCAAGTTCGCAATTTTATCGTAAAAATTTTGAAAAAAAATCCGCTAACAGTATATTTTATTCTATTTTCAGTGGTATTAAGTTAATAATAATTAATTTTACGTATAATTCGTTTTTTGTAGCTTTAGAAATAAAATTTTAATTATTATTTTTAGTTACATATTGTTTAACCCCTGTAACAAAAATACTATCAACGTTATCAACGTACTAGCTTTTGATAGAAAGAGAAAAAAATGTTCTATATATGTGAATATTTTTAAAATTTTATATAAAAAATTGTGATTGTGAGAGAGGGGAGAGACCACAACTGTGACGATCTTTTTAGTATAAAAAAAAGTTTATTGTTTCTCCTTACTTTCGCCAGGAAGAAAACGAACGGTTTATTTATTTTTTTCAGTTTTATTTCGTGCAAATTTTTCCAGTTTCTTGATTTTTCCATTTTTTCGGTTTTTTTAATTTTTCGTTTTTATTGACATTCGATTTTTTAAATTATTTTTTTGATTTTTTGTTTTTTTTTCGGTTATTTTATTTTTTCTAATTATTTCCATTTGTGCTTCTTTTTTCATATTTCGACAATTTTTATTTTTCCCGATTTTCTTGCAATTTTTCCGATTTCTTTTGTTTCTTCATTGTGTCTGGATTTTATTTCGTTTTCAGATTAGGTTAAGTTCTAATTTTTCAAATAATTTTGCTTTTGTTTTTTCTTCTGATTTTTTAAATTTTTTCAATTTTTTTCGATGTTTTTTGTCCTTTTTTATTTTTCTATTTATTTCCGTTTC
Source organism: Neocrepidodera transversa (assembly GCA_963243735.1). Taxonomy (NCBI): domain Eukaryota; kingdom Metazoa; phylum Arthropoda; class Insecta; order Coleoptera; family Chrysomelidae; genus Neocrepidodera; species Neocrepidodera transversa. The sequence goes on from OY725353.1 coordinate 4,428,509, forward strand.
TGCTGTTTCTTTCAGCTAATTGCGATATTATCTGGTTTTAATATTTCCAGTTTCTTCTGTTTTTGTCTGATTTTTTTAATTTTTTCAATTTTTTTCGATACTCTTGGGACTTTTTTATTTTTTCTATATATTCTCATTTCGCTTCTTTTTCTTTTTTTCAACATTATCTGATTTTATTTTAAGTTTTCTTCTGTCTTTTTTAATTTTTTTTCGTTTTTCTTTCAATTTTTTACGATTTTTCCTAGATTTTTCAAATTTTTTTCGATTCTCTAATTTTTTATGGATTTTCTTTGGTTTTTTACGTTATATTAGATTAGGTTTTTTTCGGATTTTTCGTTTTTTTGTTTTAATTTTTTCGGTTTTTAAAAATTCGATAAAAATTATTTTCGATTGACCCTGTATAAAAAATATATATAAAATAGGTTATTAATCCCATCTGTGTAACAAAAAAAAAAACCAATCCAATTTCATCAAATCAAGTTTCATCGACCTAAAATCACAGCTATTTAGATTAATTCACTAAATGACCTCTTTTACATTCAATTTTTTTTACTGACCTTGTATAATTACGTCCACCCATTACTAGGTGGGTACAAGCGTTACTAGTCGTACCGATATGGTACTTAACTTTGTTTTTAAATTATAGCCAACTAGTATATCTAAAAAAACGCGGATACGATTTGAATATGTCATTTTTTATATACTTTAATGATTTTGGACGAGCGTTTCTTCCTTTATGTAACATCAGTAAGAAATTAAAAAAAAAATAGATAAGACACTATTACGTCATACTTAACGAAGGTAACTCAGATAATTAAGTAAATAGGCAACTACTGATATTGGTATGGGGAATTAAATGTATTAGAGGGAGATGATATAGAGTTTCAGTGTGCAAGTGCGAGATGCAGATAAAAATGGCAGCACGTAGCATACTTTGAATATTAAAATAAAAAATGGCTACAATAGTAGCGCGCTACATGCCTCAAACATTGTATATAGACTTCCTAGTAGGATACTCTTATGGAGACTACGTTGGACCGAGATGGAGGCTAAGTATAGATGGCAGCACTTGTATTTGGATGCTAGCTTGCTATTAAGGGACATAATCGCTTGTCGAGGGTTGGATCCGCTGACCTTGAACAATTATTTAAATACCTAGTTTTCCCTTTTAGGTCAGGTCAGATCCGCATTATATTATATTTTTATTTTGTGTTGTTTATCAATTTTACAGCATCCGTAGGTAACAATATATTTTTGAGATTTTATATACAGGGTTCGGTAAACCTCTGTCGTAGTTCTATAACTTTTATAATGTGTAAAACTTACAGATTTATTTTTAATATAAAATTTAAAATTTTCAAAATGGGTTTTTGAATTTTTTTATACCAAAAGTGTGTTTTAAGGATTACCGGACAACATTAAAATATAAACAAAAAAACTCAATATGATCAAGAAAAAAAATTAATTTACATGTGACCATGGGTCGACGTTTTAAGGATTGTGAGTTTACTATTAATCTAATAAAAAAAAAATGAGGGGGTAATCCCACCCAACTTTCCGAACACTCCTAGTAAAGTAATTGTTTAATCGATTATTTTAGTTTTTCTGCATTAAAATACATTAATTATATTACCTATCGAATGGTATAAATCACATTTTAATATCTTTAATATTTTTAAAGTTATTCAATTTCTTTTAAACTTATATTAAATTACAAAAAAAAAATTAGGAATTCTACAATTTTTTGAATAAAATTTTGAAAAAAATCACAATTATAGAGTTTTTTACTACAAATTTAAGGGTAATTTTTTTAAAATTTTTAATATTAATTTTAACCTTAAAACAATTAAAACCTATTTGTGAATAATTTTAAAATCAGTAAATAATTAATATCTCATTCAATTTTATTCAAAATGGGAAACAGACCTTTTTTTTAGTTTTTTGGATCAAAATGCATTAATAAATTTAGTTTCAAAAACTAAAAAAAAAATCAAATTTTTTTTCAAAAATTCATGATTGAATTGTTTTAACTTTTTTCATTTTTTGCTATAACTTTTACAAATACTATGTTAAAATTATGAAATAATTTACACACATAGTACTTTTGGATCCTTTTCGGATATGCTATTTAATTTTTTCATTTATTTTATACTTATTGATAAAACGAAATTACAAAAAAATTTAAAAAAATTCTTAATTTTGGCTGTAATAATTACAATTCTAAATTTTGAGAAACTAAAATACATTTAAAATTTAGAGTTTTATATTATCTTTCGAATGGTGAAAATCACATTTCAATAACTTTAATATTTTTGAAGTTATTCAATTTAGTTTAAAATCGTAATATAATCTTAAATTTCTTAGCCAATTTTTTAAAAATTCCAAAATTTTTGTAATAAAATTTTGAAAAAAATTACAATTATAAAATTAATTATTACAAATTTAAAGATATTTTTTTTAAGTTTTTAATATAAAAATTTAACTGAAAAATAATAATTTAATAAAGATAAAAATTAAAATAAAAACTAGCGGCGAAACTATGCGCAACTTGAAAAAATAGTTAAGACAAAATTTATAGAAAATTTTATGTTCTACAATTTTGATCCAATGTAATTTTTCATAAAAATCCATAATTTTGTCTTAAAATCTAAAAAAGTCACAAAAATGTCTATATAAATTTTTTTCACGCCCTCTAGCGGCGAAACTATGAGGAATTCAAAAAACCGGTAATGACAAAATGTGTAGAAAATTTTATGTTCTACAACTTTCATAATTCGTAATTTTTCATAAAAATGCATTATTTTGGTTATTTAAGCAAAATATGAAAAAAAATACTTTTTGATAAATCTGGCAACAATGGCAAAAGTTTTTAAAAATTTTAATCATTCGAAATTAAACTATAACGTATAGAAAATATATGTGTAAAACTTTATTGCCATCTTGTTTAGTAATGACGTCACCACTTATAGCAACTGTCACTTCCGGTTGTCCGATTAACTCCAAAATCTATACAGGTCGTCTCCTTGTTACCCTAAATATGTATATAAAATTTCATCTAAATCGGTTCAGCCGTTTAGACGCTATCGTGTTCACACACACACACACACAGACACACAGACACACAGACACACACACAGACAGACATCATGCTAAAAATGATATAAATGGATTAAGGTGACCTCAAAACGTAAAGATCCGTTAAAATCTGGGTATGGTCAAAATATCATGATCGCAATACTTTCCTTCTATACAACTCTGTTGTTCGGAAAGTAAAAAAGTTCAAGCAGTTTGTAGATAATTGGTATCACATGAATTTCTATGGAAAAAAATTTTGTTTTTTTAATTGGTTTCCAATATATATCAAGAATTAAAAAAAAATATAGAAAAATGGGAGAACACTAATTTTAAACAAATTTACTTTACTCAATATTGAGCAAAAATTAAATTAAATTTGTTTAAAATTAGTGTTCTCCCATTTTTCCATTTTTTTTAATTCTTGATATGTTTGTAATACAAATTGTATAAGTATGTATTATTTAAACAAATAAAAAAAGAAAATTTTAAATTCATTGAACAATAAGTGCCTATAGCGTTTAAAATAAGAATCACGAAATCATCATTTTTAAAACCAAATAATTTTTTTTCTGGACCATGTTGAAGTTATTTGTTCATATTTTTAATGTTGTCAGGTAGTACTTAAAACACACTTTTAGTGTAAAAAAATCAAAGACCCATTTTAAAAATTGTGAATTTTATATTAAAAAATATCGCAGCGCACCTTTTTCGGTATTTTTACTTGACTCACCGGGGCAATAGCTCTTAAAAGCAAATATTTTAAAATTATTTTCATGTATACAGGGTGAGCACGACATTTTTAAAAAAATCACAAGTTTTAAAATGACCAATGTACAAAGATAATAAACTGTAGATTTTTTTAAACTCAGTTTTAAATTTTTTATTTTTATTTTTGATCTAAAATACATTTGACATTCCAAAAACTTTCATTACTGTTTTTTCAAATGAGACACTTTGTGTAAGTATTCATCAATGGATACTGAATTTTTTGCCCTTCAACACTGCAATTTACTCTCCATAAATTAGAATTGTTATTTATACTATCCTTTTATTAAAAGCGTGTAAAATTGGTATCATTAAAAGAATAGCATTGTTTATTATGATAAGGATACTTGATTGATTATCTACTTTTGATCCAAAGCGAGAACAGCCTACTTAGATTTTTACCAAAAATGTGTTTTTTCACATTTTCCTAGGTTACTAATGGACCACCCTGTATACATGAAAATCATTTTAAAATATTTGCTTTTAACCGCCATTAATACCTTTCAAATAAATCTGTAAGTTTTACACAATGAGAGTTGTAGAACTATGAAAAATATATAAGTATAATGCAAATCTTTATTTTGAGACGCCCTGTATAAATCGAAACAAATTTAAATTGTACTCATAGACCCTGCATATATCTACATAAAAAACTTTTTATAAAGTGTTTCATATATCTGTTGAGCTACCCTGTATATATTTAATATAAGAAAATAGATTAAATGATAAAAACGCAATAAAAGAAAATTTAGAATTCAAAGTTCCAAAATTTATGTTTCGAATTTAAAAATTTAATTTTATATGTTATGCTTTTAATTTTTACTTTCCGATTTCACATGAATAAACTTTATCTATCCATCTATCAAAAAGTTATTGTTTTCAAACTTTTGTAAATTGCCAAAATTATCCATTTTAACTGTTTTTTCGAATTCCGCATAGTTTTGCCGCTAGAGAGCGTGAAAGAAATATATACATATTTTAGGGCATTTTGTTAGATTTTAAGCCAAAATTATGCATTTTAATGAAAAATAATAAGATTCCAAAGTTGTAGAACATAAAATTATTAACTTAGCAAAATTTTAATATTAAAAATTAAAAATAATACAATGAAATTTGTAATAAAAAACTTTAAAATTGTATTTTTTTTTTCAAATTTTTGTTTCAAAAATTGTGGAATTATTAAAAAAATTGCTCAATAAAAATTTAAATTTTATTTTTATAATTTCGTTTTATCTAAAAGTATACAACAAATAAAAAAGTAAATACAGTACCCGAAAGGGAGCAAAAGGTACTATATATATGTGTGAATTATTTCATAATATTTGTAGATGTTATAACCAAAATTGTAAAAAGTTGAAAAAATTCAAAAGCCATGAATTTTTAATGAAAAAATTGATTTTGTTTAACTAATTTTATTAATTCATCTTGATCCAGAAAACCTAAAAAGGCATGTTTCTCATTTTGAATAAAATTGAATGAAATATTAATTATTTATTGATTTTAAAGTTATTAAAAAAATGTTTTTAATGGTAAATACTAAAATTAAAAAATTGAAAAAAATACCATTAATTTTAAATTTTTAGCCAAAAATATGCATTTTTATGGAAAATTAGAATAAGTAAAAATTGTAGAACATAAAATTTCCTACAAAAGTAAATTATTAATTTTACTTGGGCTGTTTATTATTTTTTATTAATATAAATGTAAGAATCGACCCCTAAATACGTTTCTGGCACTTTATATTGAATTACTCATTAGTTAGAATTTCCTCCTCCCAGAGAGCGTATCTGTACAGGCTAAAATAGTGTCCAGTTAACAAAATTTATGATAGATGTCGCTCGCAAGTGGCTCCAACAATAATTACACGTAGAGTATCCTACTAGGAAGTCTAAATACAATGCCTCAAACATTTAATCCCCCTAAAAAACAGATGGCGCTAATAGTATTATATATGTGACGTGTAATAATTACGTAAAGAAAAATCATGTGCATAAGAACCAACAAAAAGGCACTAACGTATATCTCTGTTACTTTTGGTCAGAATTAAACGCGGAAAACGGTGCTATATTTAAAATGTGAAGTAGAATAAATACGTTAACAAAAATCATGAGCAGCAGCAACGTCAAAAAGGTACTAACGTCTATCTCCGTTACTATTTGTCGGTTTTAAACATGACAAACGGCATTGTATGAGGGTACCCAGGCAATACAAAGAGGTCCTACACAAAATGGGAAAAACGAAAAAAATGGACAAAAAACGGAAAATGAAAAATGTCAACCCAAAATCGGAAACAACAAAAAGTATTGGACAAAATCGAAAAACAAAACGAAAAAAATCGAATAAAATGGGCAAAAAGTCAGAAAAATAGAAAAAGTGAAAACGAAATCGGAAAATTACTAAAATAAAAAAAAACATTAAAATTAGAAAAAACGAGAAAAAATGGGAAAAATCAAAATAAAATCGGGGAAAACGAAAAGTACTGAAAAAAATCAGAAAAAATGTAATATAACATGTAGACGTGGCAAAATCATGAATTTAAAACTCTCGCCTTCAGCGGGGTTCCAAGAGAGAGGAAGGTAATGGATTTCCATGCGATTCGTCATGTAGGGAATTCCCTTTACATGTACTTTTAAGGGTATATTAGGATTTAAAAAAATCGAGGTGATTGAAAAAAAAACAAAAAATCGTAAAATTCAAAGAATACGGAAAAATGGAAATACTGGAAAATGATAAAAATCAAAACAAAATAATAATAATCGAAAAATAACAAAGCAAAAAAAATTGGTCAAAAATTCTGAAAAATGGAAATAGTCAAAACAAAATCGAAAAACAAAACGAAAAAATCGAATGAAATGAGCAAAAAATGGGAAAAATAGGATAGTGAAAACGATATCGGAAAAATACTGAAAAAAAATCAAAAAGAAACGAAAAAAACATAAAAAATGGAAAACTGAAAAATGGGAATAATCAAAATAAAATCGGAGAAAACCAAAAGTAGCGAAAAAAAAATAAAAAAATGTAAAAGTCAGTAAAAACCGTTAAAAAATCGGCTGTGTCATCCCACAACTTTCCCGGCTCAGGTGTGGAGAATGAGATTATTTTAATTACAAAATACAACATTTCTGAATGGAAAAGTAAAATGCTTTAAAAATGAAATAAATTGTTGGAAAAAATGGGTAAACATTGCAAAAATACACAAAAAAGAATTAAAATGAAAACCGACAAAAATTACTTAAAGTGGCATAAATACCAACAAGATAATGAATTATATAAAAAATGGTAAAAAAATTGTTAAAAATGATAAAGAATTGCTAAATTTCAGCATAAATTAAAACTATAATAAAAAAATGGAAAAACGCAAAAAAAACTGGACAAAAATAATAAAACAGGGAAAAAAATTAACAAAAAGTTCAAAAAAAATGTCAAATAAGACAAAGTAAAGAGAAAAATGCAAAATACGCCAAAAAAGTTAAAAAAAAAAAAGTAAAAAAAGGCAAAAAAAAAATCAATACAAGTTTAAAAAAAGCAAAAAAGTGACAAAAAGCGATAAAAAAGCAACAAAAAAAGGTAAAAAAACAACAAAATAGTTTAAAAACTAAAAGCACATACAAAAAAGTTAAAAAAAAAGCAGAATAGAGGAAAAATAAAGGCAAAAATGAAAAAAAAAGTTTTAAAATGTCCAAAAAATATGCCAAATAAGGGGAAAACCCTAAAAGTTCAAAAAGTTTTAATGAAAAAGGACAAAAAGGTCAAAAAAAAGGGGAAAGACAAAATCAAAAATGCCCAAAAAAGTCAAAATAGGGGTAAAAGGGCAAAAACGATAAAATAGTAAAAAAAAGCAAAATAATATAAAAATAAAAGCAAAAATGGCAAATTAATTCAAAAAAAGGCAAGAAAGGGGTAAAAAAGTAACAAAAAAGGCAAAAAGGTCAAAAAAGTAAAAAAACATTTTAAAACATGGCGAAAAGGCATAAAAAGACCAAAAAAAAAGGAAAAAAAGTAAAAAAAAACAAACAAAAAAAGACGAAATAAAGCTAAAATAAATAGAGGCAAAAAAAGCAAAAATGGTAAAAAAGACAAAAAAAAGTTTTAAAAAAGCAAAAAAGATGTAAAAAAGCAACAAGAAACAGACAAAACAAGGTTAAAAAAATTAATCAAAAAAAGTTATAAAAAAAGGGATAAAAAAAATAAAAAAAAAGGAAAAAAGGGTCAAAGCAAAAACAAAACAATCGGTTATGTCAAAGTTTGAAATTTTGACATTTTTTTATTTTTGACAGGTGACAATTGGAGAAATAATTTTGATTGTTCTGAATAGAGTTTTTCAAGGTCTTTCAAATGACATATTGCAAGTCAAATTCAGTGACATATTGCATCTGTAATTTTCTGATACTGATACTTCCATTTGACAGATCTCGTACAAATACTAATGGGTTCTTCAGACGGGTAACCCAAAGCCATATACCAAATTTCAGCTCAAACGGATTAAACGTGAGGCCTCTATCGTAGAAGAATACACATAGAAAGACAGACAGACATACAGGCAGACAGACAGACAGACAGACAGACAGACAGACAGACAGACAGACAGACATACAGGCAGACAGACAGGCAGACAGACAGACAGACAGACAGACAGACAGACAGACAGACAGACAGACATACAGGCAGACAGACAGACAGACAGACAGACATACTTTCATCTGGGAACGGTCTTAATCATCTCAGGTGACCTCAAAATGGTTATTTCCATTTTTATCTGCTCGTTCAAAAATACTCTCTCGGAGGTGGGTCGGGAAAGTAAAAATCAGAAAAAAAACTCTAAAAAAATGGAAAAAAATCGAAAAACGAAAAAATCAAAACAAAATGGGAAAAAAACGAAAAAAAAATGGAGAAAAAACGGAAAATGTAAAATGTCCAAACAAAATCGGAAAAAACGAAAAGTAATCCATTACTTAAAATATTAAAAAAAAAATACCATATACGAGGGAAGTCAGAAAATATGTAAAATACATTGATTTAAAAAATATAGAAAAATGTTTTGGAAAAAATTTGCCTAGAAACAATATTTACACCCAATCACAAAATCATTTTTTTTATTGTAGCAAAATTAGTTTTCACAAATTATTTTAATGGTTTTAAGTGGGTCAAAAAATGTAAAAATTCCAAACTTTTCACACGCTACATATTTAAAAAAAAAACAGGTATACATTTTTTGTGGAATTTATCTAAAATTCCTCAGGAGCTTATTATTAAGAACAGGTAATAATTCTTTGTGGGGGATACATTTCAAAAAAGTTTTTTAATGGTATAGGTTGGATAATAATCTCTGACTTGTTCAAACAACAAAACAAGTGGCTTTAACTCTTTTAAAACTTCCGTCGTCTAGACGAAATACAATAAACAATAAAATTGAAAGGAAAGAAAGTATCGTTGTTGGGTTGTTAATAGGGTAACTGACACACCTGCTGTTTATAACAATTTGTATTAATTTTTTTTTTTAGATTTTTTTTATCTTTCTTGGTGATTTATTGAATAAACTAATACTTAGGATTGGTGTTTTTCTGACGTCAATATTCTATGTACAGGATATAAAATTATTATTGAGTTGAATATTGATGACTGTTTTTTTAAATAGTCAACAAATTTGAATTTATTTTTAAATAAAAATATATTCATAATAACTGGAATTTTATTCGTAATATATTTGTCATACAATATTTTTTCTATAAACACTATTTTCACTATCAGTCACGTAGGTAACAAAAAAATTTTGGGCCCTTTTAGAAAATCGGTCTCCGATTCCTTGAAGCAAAAATTTATAGTTCTTGACTTCCCTCGTATATTTTTGTCTCAAAAAGATTATTATATGGGACACACTGTATAAGTATACAGGATGGGTAATTTATAATTTATACTATTATTGCTATTTTACTAATTATGAATATTATATGATGAAGAGAAAATTTGAATATTTTTCATTATTTTTTTCAACTTTTTCTCACTTTTTTCCGATTCTTTGGCCATTTTTTTACTTTTCTCGTTTTGATTTTGTAATTTTTTAATTTTTCCGTGTTTCCGTTTGTTTTTTAGATTTTTACGATTTTTTTCATTTCGCTTTTATATTTCTTCAGTATTTTTCAAATTTTTTAAATTTTGTTTTTGTTTTCACATTTTGTAAATTTTTTAAATGTTGTATATCTTGAAAATTTCATTTGAATATCAAAGTTTCGAAAGTTCCGGAAATTTGAAAAATATCAAAAAGTTCATATTGCCCCCTAAAAAAAATTAAAAAAATTCAATTTCAGCAATTTCAATTTTTAAAAAGTTCCAACTAAAATCAAAAATTTAAAAATTTTAAAAACTTGAATCTTTCGAAAATGTTATCTGTTCTGCTGTCTGTTTTTCTGTCTCTTTTTCTGACCGTTTTCTATCTGTTTTTCTCCCCGTTTTTTTGACTCTTTTGTGTCTATTTTTCTGTCTGTTTTTCTCCCCGTTTTTTTTCTCTCTTTTTCAATTTTTCTGTCTGTTTTTCTGCCTGTTTTTTTCTGACCGTTTTTCTGTCTGTTTTTCTGTTTATTTTTCTGTCTGTTTTTCTGTGGATTTTTCGGTCTGTTTTCTCCCCGCTTTTTTGTCTCTTTTTCTGTCTATTTTTCTGTCTGTTTTTCGGTCTGTTTTTCTCCCCGTTTTTTTATCTCTTTTTCTGCCTGTTTTTTGTCTGTTTGTTTCTGACCATTTTTCTGTCTGTTTTCCTGTGTATTTTTGTCTATTTTTCTGTCTGTTTTCTGTCTGTTTTTCTCCCCGTTTTTTTTGTCTCTTTTTCTATCTTTTTTTCTGCCCGTTTTTTGTCTTTTTTTTTCTGACCGTTTTTCTGTCTGTTTTTTTCTTGTTTTTTTGTCTCTTTTTCTGTCTATTTTTCTGTCCGTTTTCTCTCTATTTTTCTGCCTGTTTTTCTGTCTGTTTTTCTGTGTATTTTTCTGTCTATTTTTCTTACCGTTTTCTGTCTGTTTTTCTGACAGTTTTCTGTCTGCTTTTCTCCCCGTTTTTTTGTCTCTTTTTCTGTCTGTTTTTTATCTGTTTTTTTTTCTGACTGTTTTTCTGTCTGTATTTTTCACCGTTTTTTTGTCTCTTTTTCTGTCCGTTTTCTCTCTACTTTTCTGCCTGTTTTTCTGTCTGTTTTTCTGTCTTTTTTTTACCGTTTTTCTGACCGTTTTCTGTCTGTTTTTCTCCCCGTTTTTTTGTCTCTTTTTCTGCCTGTTTTCTATCTGTTTTTTGTCTGTTTTTTTTTCTGACCGTTTTTCTGTCTGTATTTTTCACCGTTTTTTTGTCTCTTTTTCTGTCCGTTTTCTCTCTATTTTCTGCCTGTTTTTCTGTCTGTTTTCCTGTCTGTTTTTCTGTGTATTTTTCTATCTGTTTTTCTGCCTGTTTTGTGTCTGTTTTTTTCTGACCGTTTTTCTGTCTGTTTTTCTATGTATTTTTTTGTCTGTTTTTTTTCCCCGTTTTTTTGTCTCTTTTTCTGTCTATTTTTATGTCCGTTTTTCTCTCTGTTTTTCTGCCTGTTTTTCTGTCTGTTTTCCTGTCTGTTTTTCTGTGTATTTTTCTGTCTGTTTTTTTTTGTACCGTTTTTCTGACCGTTTTCTGTCTGTTTTTCTGACCGTTTTCTGTCTCTTTTTCTCTCCGTTGTTTTTTGTCTCTTTTTCTGTCTATATTTCTGTTTGCTTTTCTCCTCGTTTTTTTGTCTCTTTTCTGTCTATACTTCTGTTTGCTTTTCTCCCCGTTTTTTTTGTCTCTTTTTCTGTCTTTTTTCTGCCTGTTTTTTGTCTGTTTTTCTGTCTATTTTTCTGTCTTTTTTCTGCCTGTTTTTTGTCTGTTTTTTCTGTCTGTTTTTCTGTGTATTTTTCTGTCTGTTTTTTCCCATTTTTATGTCTCTTTTTCTGTCCGTTTTTCTCTCCGTTTTTTTGACTGGCTGTTTTTTCGTGTATTTTTCTGTCTGTTTGTTTTTACTGTTTTTCTGACCGTTTTCTGTCTCTTGTTCTCCCTGCTTATTTTATCTTTTTCTGTCTATTTTTCTGTCTGTTTTGCTGTCTATTTTTTTTGACCGTTTTTCTGTCTGATTTTATGTCTATTTTTCTGTCTGTTTTTCTGTCTGTTTTTCTGTCTGTCTGCATCTGTGAGTTTGTATGTGTGTCAATGTGTTTAAGTCTGTTTCTGCCAGTTTTTGCCCGTTTCTGTCTATTTGAGTCCGTTTCTGTCCCTTTTTATCCCTTTCTGTCCATTTCTATCTGTTTTTGTTACCATATAAAAAATTGTATTACTGAACTAGGTACATTTTTCTGCAATCACCATGTACTCTTATGTTTTATAAATAACCAATAAATGTAATTTTTATCTTTTTGCACAATAGTATCGAGCCACTAAAAATATTTTTATTGCCGTGACAATAAAAGTGACAAATATAAATTTTTTTTAACCAAGACAAATATTTGCCTAACCGAAACCATTTGATTAATTATTTACTATATTATTGTACTTTATTATCTTAAGGCTCTACCGTCCGCTGATTTGTTGGACTGATTTAGGGGTCCAGCTCGTGCTGGATTATAGCAACATATTTAATTTTCTACTTTATTTCTAAATATTCTTGGCATTACAAAACATAAAGCTAGGATTGTATGCAAGTCAAATTTAAAAAAAAATAAAAACGAAAAAGTACGACAATTTAAAAACTATAAAAATACTACAATTTCCTGGTAACTTTTACGGGTTCTGTAAAATTATAATAACATTTTACATGCATACAATCCTAAATTTAACCTTTATCTTTAATCTGAAAAAAACAAAATTGTATTTTTTTAAAAAATAACCGAGTAATCGTGCACGAGCGGAAGGTATACAAACCAAAATTTTGGAATATTCGTTTATATTTCTCAATGCGGCATGCAGAGCCTTAATTTCGAAAATCATTTTTTGCATAATTTCGCATTTCACTAAATGCGATATATTACGGCTGTAGTAAACGATGAGAGTAATAAGAAATGAAAGCTGGATCTCACCCAGTAGACATTGTGTCGCCGCAGAAATATCTACGCGTGTAACACCCGATTCAAGTTTTCTTGTAAAGTCTGTTCAGAATTATAAGAATCTTATAATTAACCCGACCGAACGTACAAACAGAACCGTTTCAAGTTTATAATAAAATTATGAAATGTATACAATTTAATATAATTATAAATTTATCCCCTGGTAGAAGTGTTTTGATTTGGTTTCAACTAAACAAAGTTTAAAAAAATATAATATGTTTATTTTAAAATAGAATATTTATACATTGAGGTATATAATTAGTTAAAAATGTGTAGCAAAACTTGCATATTAAAAAAAAAAACATTTGATTAACTAAAGTATTCTTTTGATACACAGACATAGACCGACTCACATAGACACACACTGGCTCTATTTTATCGATATTTTCTGATTCTTTCTGAGTTTTTCTAATTTTTTTGATTTTTTCCGATTTTTTCTGATTTTTTCTGATTTTTTCTAATTTTTTCTAATTTTTTCTGATTTTTTCTGATTTTTTCCGATTTTTTCCGATTTTTTCCGATTTTTTCCGATTATTCTGATTTTTTCTGATTTGTTCTAATTTGTTCTGATTTGTTCTGATTTTTTCTGATTTTTTCTGATTTTTTCTAATTTTTTCTGATTTTTTCTGATTTTCTCTGATTTTTTCTGATTTTTTCTGATTTTTTCTGATTTTTTCTGATTTTTTCTGATTTTTTCTGATTTTTTCTGATTTTTTCTGTTTTTTCTGTTTTTTTCTGATTTTTTCTGATTTTTTCTGAATTTTTCTAATTTTTTTTAAATTTTTTCTGATTTTTTCTGTTTTTTTCAGATTTATCAGATCTTTTCAGTTCTTTTCAGATCTCTTCTGATCTTTTCTGATCTTTCCTGATATTTCCGGATCTTTTCTGATCTTTTCTGTTTTTTTTTTCTGATCGTTTCTGCTTTTTTCTGATCTTTTCGGATCTTTTCTGATTTTTTCTGATTTTTTCTGTTTTTTTCTGTTTTTTCTGAATTTTTCTGATTTTTTCTGACTTCTTTTGTTTTTTTCAGATTCTTTCAGATTTTTTCATATTTTTTCAGATTTTTTCAGATTTTTACTGTTTTGAAAAATTAGGACAAATTAAAAAATTCGGAAGACTGAAACGGAAAAAATCGATAAAAATCTGAAAAGAGAAAAGTCGAAAAAATCAATGAATCGCACAACCGTGAAAACCGAAGAAAAAAAAATCAAAACAACAACAACGAAAGATCGGAAAAATCCAAAAAAAGAAAGTAATTTGGAAAAGATCAGAAAAAAAACGGAATAGATCAGAAATAAAATCGGAAGAAAAATAAAAAAAAACGGGAAAAAAATTAAAGCAATCGGATAATCAAAATAAAATCTGAAAATAATTGAAAAAATCGGATAGTACTTTAAAAGATGTCAATTCAAAAAAGGTAAAAAAAAAATCTGAAAAATCTTAAAATAAAAGAAAAAAAAATCGAAAAAATTTAAAAAAATTGGAAACAAATAAAAAAATTTAAAAAATGTTGATTTTTCCAATTCTTATGATTTTTTACCCATTTTTTCATTAAAAAATTCAGAAAAATTAATAAACAATCGGAAAATTGGAAAAATCGAAATAAAATCAGAAAAAATGGGCAACAATATTTAAAAAAAGCAAAAGTACTGAAAAAATATAAAAAATAAATCTTAAAATTAGAAAAGACGGAGAAATTGAGAAAAATCAAATCGTGAAAAAACTGAAAAACCGAAAAAAATCAGAAGAAAACGTAAAAATACCATTATACACATAGACACAGATACAGGCAGACGCAGTTACGAACAAATACGCACAGACACAGATACACATAGAGACAGATACACACGTACACAGATACACACGTACAAAGAGACACATAGAGATAGATACAGGTAGACACAGATACGCACAGATACAGATAGACACAGATACACATAGACACAGATACAGATACGCATAGACACAGATGCAGACAGACATAGATACAGGAATGCATAGTTATACACATACAAAGGTATACACAGACACGGATATAAATAGACACAGATATACACAAATATACAATCATATACAGGCAGATACAGATACACACCGACACAGATGTAATACAGACGTAAATACATACAGACACAGATACACATAGGGTACAGATACAAATACACATAGAGACAGATACACATATACACAGATACATATAGAAGCAGATAAACATAGAAACAGGCAGACACAAATACAGGCAGACACAGATACAGACGCACTTTCTCTATGCCACATCGTAGGTATTTTTCAGATACGTATCTTGTATAAATAAATTTTTTATAACATTTTTGGAAAAAAAATATTTTTTAACAAAATTAAATATACATTTTTATTAAGTTCATGAAATATTAAAATACTTAAAATAAGTAATATTATGCCATGTGTTACAATACAATTTAAACAGGTCCGGACTTTTTAAGTACGGACAGATTTATTTTAATTTTTTTTTAAAGCACTTTAGATTAAGTATAATCAAATTTTAACAAAAATTAAAACATTTGAACGAAAACACTTTTACTTATTAAAAAAAACACCCTGTATATGAATAATTAAAAGAGTTATATAATGGACGTATTAGTACCGCATCAGTGTCACGTAATTCTTGCTACTTTAATTTCAGCTTACCCTGAAACTATTGTAAAAAAACATGTTTATTAACGAGACGGAGCCGAGGCAATTAAATAAAAAAAACAAAATAGGAAAATAATGTAGTACTTAAATTATTTGTCTATGGATTTAAACTTCAAATTTTGATTTTTTTTAATTAGTTAATTTTAGTTTTTATTTAATTTTTTTTTAATTTTTGGTTGTTCTTCATTTACGACATCTTTAATTAATATGGAAGTACCTAACTGTAAAAAAGTTCATGTATTTTTCAAATACCACCATTGTAATATTACATCATGTCACACTATATGTCCAGTCTATTCTGCAACATTTGCTGCGTTTAAGAAGGCTGGTAAGTAGGTGGTACCGTGGAGGCCAAAAGACATTCTTTTTCGTACCATTAACAATAATTAAAAAAACAAAACTTACCTTATTAATTAATAATAATCCTCATTAAAAAAATATGCACCAACAATAAAACACTTTTGGTACCGGAAAAATTCGCATTCGCATTCGCATTCGCAATAGGTACTAAGCTAACTTGTTTTTTTTTTTTTTTAGTTCTTGATGGTACTGACGCGGTCTCGGGCTCGGTTCTGGCGAGTGCGACTACCCAGAGAAATAGAAGGAGGCTGTGAATAATATCCTCTCTCTTTTTATTGTTTCTTTCTATCACATTCGCTCTCGTTGAGGTTCGTGGTACCGGTCGCAGGATCGCGCTATAACCACACACACAGGTAAGAGTGCTTCACCTGTTGGACACGTACAGGGTGGTTCTTCGAAGGTCATGTAGGTAGAGTAGGCAGTGGCGCAACGTTAGGAGAATGGTTACAAGTTTAATAATATAATTGAGGTACTGATTATCGAATAAATACATGAAGTACCATACAAAATAAATTTGTATGAGTATTATTTGTAATGCTTGTACTTAAATACTTGGTTTAAGTACATCTTTACTTATAATTAAAAAATGCAAAGTACTTTAGTACTTTAACAGTACTTAAGTTATGAAGATACATGCAAAATGAAGTACCATACAAAATAAATTTGTATTTTTTTGTTTTTACTTAATGCTTGCACTTAAATCCTTAAATTTGGTTTAAGTACGTTTTTACTTATAATTAAAAAATGCAAAGTACTTAAGTACTTTAAAAGTACTAAAGTTATGAAGATACATGCAAAATGAAGTACCATACAAAATAAATTTGTATTTTTGAATATTATTTATAATGCTTGTACTTAAATACTTAAATTTGGTTTAAGTACATCTTTACTTATAATTAAAAAATGCAAAGTACTTAAGTACTTTAACAGTACTTAAGTCATGAAGATACATGCAAAATGAAGTACCATGCAAAATAAATTTGTATTTTTGAATATTATTTATAATGCTTGAACTTAAATCCTTAAATTTGGTTTAAGTACGTTTTTACTTATAATTAAAAAATGCAAAGTCCTTAAGTACTTTAAAAGTACTTAAGTTATGAAGATACATGCAAAATGAAGTACCATACAAAATAAATTTGTATTTTTGAATATTATTTATAATGCTTGCACTTAAATCCTTAAATTTGGTTTAAGTACATCTTTACTTATAATTAAAAAATGCAAAGTCCTTAAGTACTTTAAAAGTACTTAAGTCATGAAGATACATGCAAAATGAAGTACCATACAAAATAAATTTGTATTTTTGAATATTATTTATAATGCTTGCACTTAAATCCTTAAATTTGGTTTAAGTACGTTTTTACTTATAATTAAAAAATGCAAAGTCCTTAAGTACTTTAAAAGTACTTAAGTTATGAAGATACATGCAAAATGAAGTACCATACAAAATAAATTTGTATTTTTGAATATTATTTGTAATTATTGTACTTAAATACTTAAATTTGGTTTAAGTACATCTTTACTTATAATTAAAAAATGCAAAGTACTTAAGTACTTTAACAGTACTTAAGTCATGAAGATACATGCAAAATGAAGTACCATACAAAATAAATTTGTATTTTTGAATATTATTTATAATGCTTGAACTTAAATCCTTAAATTTGGTTTAAGTACGTTTTTACTTATAATTAAAAAATGCAAAGTCCTTAAGTACTTTAAAAGTACTTAAGTTATGAAGATACATGCAAAATGAAGTACCATACAAAATAAATTTGTATTTTTGAATATTATTTATAATGCTTGCACTTAAATCCTTAAATTTGGTTTAAGTACATCTTTACTTATAATTAAAAAATGCAAAGTCCTTAAGTACTTTAAAAGTACTTAAGTCATGAAGATACATGCAAAATGAAGTACCATACAAAATAAATTTGTATTTTTGAATATTATTTATAATGCTTGCACTTAAATCCTTAAATTTGGTTTAAGTACGTTTTTACTTATAATTAAAAAATGCAAAGTCCTTAAGTACTTTAAAAGTACTTAAGTTATGAAGATACATGCAAAATGAAGTACCATACAAAATAAATTTGTATTTTTGAATATTATTTGTAATTATTGTACTTAAATACTTAAATTTGGTTTAAGTACATCTTTACTTATAATTAAAAAATGCAAAGTACTTAAGTACTTTAACAGTACTTAAGTCATGAAGATACATGCAAAATGAAGTACCATGCAAAATAAATTTGTATTTTTGAATATTATTTATAATGCTTGAACTTAAATCCTTAAATTTGGTTTAAGTACGTTTTTACTTATAATTAAAAAATGCAAAGTCCTTAAGTACTTTAAAAGTACTTAAGTTATGAAGATACATGCAAAATGAAGTACCATACAAAATAAATTTGTATTTTTGAATATTATTTGTAATTATTGTACTTAAATACTTAAATTTGGTTTAAGTACAACTTTACTTATATTTAAAAAATGCAAAGTCCTTAAGTACTTTAAAAGTACTTAAGTCATGAAGATACATGCAAAATGAAGTACCATACAAAATAAATTTGTATTTTTGAATATTATTTATAATGCTTGTACTTAAATACTTAAATTTGGTTTAAGTACAACTTTACTTATATTTAAAAAAATGCAAAGTCCTTAAGTACTTTAAAAGTACTAAAGTTATGAAGATACATGCAAAATGAAGTACCATACAAAATAAATTTGTATTTTTGAATATTATTTATAATGCTTGTACTTAAATACTTAAATTTGGTTTAAGTACATCTTTACTTATAATAAAAAAATGCAAAGTACTTAAATACTTTAACAGAACTTAAGTTATGAAGGTACAAAAAAATCGAATTTTTGTGTGTCCTAAATATGTAAAATCTTGTTGGGTGTATACAGTTTGTCCCAAGTTGAGTTCTTTCGAACAAAAATACTGTTTTAAGTTTATAGTGTGTCCCAAGTTATGTTTTTTCGAATAAAATTTTGTACGGAATGTCCAAAAACTAAAAGTCTATATAAGTTGAATATAGTGTGTCCCAAGTTGAGTTTTTTGGAATAAATTCTTGTAAGGTGTATACAGTGTGTCCCAAAAATGAAAATGTTTGCAAGTTATATATAGTGTGTCCCAAGTTGAGATTTTTCGAAAAAATTCTTGGAAAGTGTATCCAGTGTGTGCCAAAAGTGAAAATATTTAGAAGTTGTATATAGTGTGTCCCAAGTTGAATTTGTTGCAATACATTCTTGTAAGGTGTATACGGTATGTCCCAAAAGTGCAAATTGTTGGAAGTTATATATAGTGTGACTCAAGTTGAGATTTTTCGAAAAAATTCCTGCAAAGTATATACAGTGTGTCAAAAAAGTGCAAATTGTCGTAAATTATATATATTGTCTCAAGTTGAATTTTTTTGAATGAATTCTTGCAAGGTGTATACAGTGTGTCCCAAAAGTGGAAATTTTTGTAAGTTATATATAGTGTGTCTCAAGTTGAGATTTTTCGAAAAAAATCGTGCAAAGTGTATACAGTGTGTCCCAAAAGTGAAATTTTCTGTATGTTATATATAGTGTGTCTCAAGTTGAGATTTTTAGAAAAAAATCCTGCAAAGTGTATACAGTGTGTGCCAAAAGTTCAAATTGTTGTAAATTATATATATAGTGTATCAAGTTGAATTTTTTATCATGAATTCTTGCAAGGTGTATACAGGATGTCCCAAAAGTGAAAATTTTTTGTAAGTTGTATATAGTGTGTTTCAAGTTGAGATTTTTTGAAAAAATTCCTGCAAAGTGTATACAGTGTGTGCCAAAAGTGAAAATTTTTGTAAGTTGTATATAGTGTGTCAAAGTTGAATTTGTTGCAATACATTCTTGTAAGGTGTATACGGTATGTCCCTTCTTTGCTTGTAGTTGTAGGGTATAAAATTAAAGTATATTATGGAATAAACAAATCTTTTTATTAAATTATTAAAATAAATTACTATAACAATTATTAAAATAATTTGATATAATTAAAATTAAATCTAAGATATATACATGGGGGATAGAATATCCATCAACAAAAAATTAGGTATTGTTCAATCTGTTTAAAAATACGATTTTTTATTTGAACCAACAATAAAAATCCCAAATTTGGGTACTAATTATTATTATATTCTCTGAAAACGAGAAGACGAACCGATACCGCCGTTCGAAGTTCTATGATTAACCGTCCCGTAACCGTAACTTTGACTATACGGACCCAAACCTAAATTTGACGGATCTCGTTCCGGCCAAGCTTGTGATTTGTAACTATTACAAGCTATCAAACTGTTCATTCCTAGTGGACGACTTTTTTCTATGGAAATTCCGTTACCAACAGATCTAATGCTGCAAAATAAATAAAATACCGTTAAAAATAAGTTATCTATGTCTATATCTATAAAGTTGTAACGGAAGCCACAATAACTGATAAGGAACGTATGAAATAAACAATCGATAAAGCTCACAACATCTGTGATTAAAAAACATGTTTATGATAAAGTTGTAACGGAAATCATAATAATTGATAAGGAACGTGTGAAATAAACGAGTGTGTGAAAACAACCCTAACATGTGAAGCACCCTGTTTGAATTTGCCGCCATTTTGTAAACTTTGACAGCTCACTTCCATTCCTAGACGCACTTTGTTCTAGCTGTTACATCAAGAAAAAAATACTGGTTTTAAAGATGACCTTGAACTAAAATTTTATCGTTTCAAGGCCATGTTGAAGGAGAGCTGATGTTGAATTTTTTTTCTTAAATTACTTTTACAAAAAAAATTTAAATATATTAAAAAAAAATAAATATTCAAATTATTATTATTTTTATTTATTTATTTTTTATTATTTATTATTGTGTAAGTGCCGGCAACGCCGTTTTAAGCTGAAGTTGGAAAATGACATCAGAGTTGGTGATTCTAAATAGAGCGAGAGCCGCGCTGAATTTTATACAATTAAATAAAACATTTTTGGCTTGTTTTGTATATATTTAAACATTTATAAATAATTGTCTGAAGATTTTGGACAAATTTAGACTATTTCAGATTATTTTGGAAAACTCATGGATTTTTTACAATTTTAGACCATTATAGATTATTATGAACAATTCTTTGATTAATTTAAAAATTTAGGACAATGTGTTTTAGACAATTTTTAGTATATTTTGAAAAATGTTTAAACCGTTTTAGATTATATAAGCAATTCAATGATTTTGGACAATTTTAGATCATTGTAGAGAATTTTGGACATTTTTAGACTATTTTAGATTCATTTGGACTATTTTAAATTATTTTGGACAATTCTAGACAATTTTATACACTTTGGACAATTTTATATACTTCTCCTCATTTTAGACAAGTTAAGACTCTTGTGGATAATTTTGAACAATTTTATATTCTTTTAGACAATGTAAGTAACTGTAGACCATTTTATTATTATTTTAGACAGTTTTGGAAGGTTTTGGGCAATTTTAGGAAGATTTTGGACAATTTTAGGAAGATTTTTTACACTTTTAGACCTTTTTAGATTATTATGAACAATTCTTTGAAGTTTACCAAATTTAGACCATTGTATTATTTATTATTTTAGACAATTTATAGAAGATTTTGGACAATTTTTAGACCATTTTAGATTATTTTTAGCAATTCAATGATTTTGGACAATTTTAGATTCTTTTTGATATTTTAGACAAGTTTAAATTCTTTGGATAATTTTGGACAATTTTTGCTTCCTTTAGACAATTCTACTTCTTTTGGACTGGATTAATGTAAGTAATTCTAGGCAATTTTTTTAAATTATGGACAATTTCAGGAAGATTTTGGACATTTTTGAACCTTTTTAGATTATTTTGAACATTTCTTAAATTAATTTAAGTAACTGTATACCGTTTTATTATTATTTTAGACAGTTTTTTTTTTGATTTTAGATAATTTTAGAAATTTTTTTATTATTTTCAACAATTCATTGATTTTGGACTGTGGACCATTGAAGATTATTTTGGACAATTATTTGATTAATTAAAGAAACTTTAGATCGTTTTATTATTATTTTAGAAAATTTTGAACAATTTTTGTTTCGTTAGAAGATTTTTAATAATTTTAGATTTATTTGGATAATTTTATATTCTTTTGGACAATTTTAGACAACTTGATATCCTCTTTGACAATTTTGGACCATTTCAGGTTGTTTTGGACAATTGTATATTCTTTTGGACTGGAGTAATTTAAGTAATTCTAGACCGTTTTATTATTATTTTAGACAATTGTTAGATGATTTTGGACATTTTTAGGGCATTTTAAATTATTTTACACAATTTTTAGACATTTTATACAATTTTAGATTTTTTTGGACAATTCTTGAATTAATTTATTTAGACCGTTTTATTATTATTCTAGACGGTTTTTAATTGATATTAGACAATAATTGACAATTTTTTATTATTTTGAACAATTGATTTTGGACAACTGTAGACCATTGTACATTATTTTAGACAATTCTTTGATTAATTTAAGTAACTTTAGATCGTTTTATTATTATTTTAGAAAATTTGTGAAGGGTTTTGAACAATTTTTATTTTAGAAGATTTTGAATAATTTCAGACAATTTTAGACAATTTGATATTCATTTTGACAATTTTGGACAATTTTGAGTAATTTTAGATCCTTTTGGACAATTTTGTATTCTCTTAAACTAGAGTAATTCGAGCAATTCTAAACAGTTTTATTATTATTTTAGACAATTCTTAGACATTTTAGATAATTTTAGGTCTTTTTGGATAATTCTTGGATTAATTTAAGTACCTTTAGGCCGTTTTATTATTAGTTCAGACAGTTTTTAATTGATTTTAGACACTTTTGACAATTTTTTATTATTTTGAACAATTCATTGACTTTGGACAACTGTAGACCATTGTATATTATTTTGGACAATTTTTTGATTAATTTAAGTAACGTTAGATCGTTTTGTTACTATTTTCGACAATTTTGGAGGATCTTATACAATTTCAGGCAAATTTTGGACAATTTTAGACCCTTTTAGATTATTATGATCAATTCTTTGATTAAATGACGAAGATTAGACCATTGTATTATCATTTTAGACAATTTTTAAATGATTTTGGACATTCATTTTATTATTTTTAGCATTTTTTTTGGACAATTTTAGATCATTATAGATAATTTTGGACAATTTTAGACTATCTTAGATTTTTTTGGAAAATTTTAGATTTTTGGGACAATTTTAGACAATTATATATACTTTTGTACAATTTTAGATTCTTTTCGTTTTTTTAGACAAGTTTAGATTCTTTTGGATAATTTTGGACAATTTTAGTTTGATTTAGACAATTTTAGATTCTTTTGGACTGGATTAATGTAAGTAACTCTAGACCATTTTATTATTACTTTAGACAATTTTGGAAGATTTTGGACAACTTTTAGACCATTTTGGACGATTTTAGATAATTTTGGACAATTTGAGATTTTTTTGGACAATTTCAGGAAGATTTTGGACACCTTCAGACCCTTCTAGATTAATATGAACAATTATTTGATTAATTTATACATTTTTTAGGAGATTTTGGAATATTTTTAGACAATTTTCGATTAATTGTAGCAATTCAATAATTTTGGACAATTTTAGATTATTCTTGATAAGTTTGGACAATTTAAGATTTTTTTGGACAATTTTAGATTCTATTGGATAATTTTGGACAATTTTAGATTTATTTAGACAATTTTAGAATCTTTTGGACTGGATGTAAAGCTCTAGTCCGTTTTATTATTATTTTATACAATTTTTGGAAGATTTTGGAAAATTTTAGACAATTTTAGATTCTTTTGGATAATTTTGGACAATTTTAGATTCTTTTGGACACTTTTATAATCCTTTGGACTGGATTCATTTAAGTAACTCTAAATCATTTTATTATTATTTTAGACAATTTTACATAATTTTAGATTTTTTGGACAATTTTTGGATTAATTTAAGTATACTTTAGACCGTGTTATTATTAGTTTATTGTTAGAAGATCTTGGACAATTTAAGACCATTTTAGATTAAGTTCGATTAATTTAAGTAATTTTAGACAATTTTATTATTAATTTAGACAATTGTTAAAATATTTTTGATAATTTTAGACCTTTGTAGATAATTTTGGATAATTTGTAGAATAGTTAGGACAATTTTGGACATTTTTGGACAATTTTAGACATTTTTAGATTATTTTGGACAATTTTTGGATTAGTTTAAGAAACTTTAGAAAGTTTATTACTATTTTAGGCAATTTATAGAATATTTTGGACAATTTAGACTATTTTAGATTATTTTAGACAATTTTTAGATTATTTTTTTAGAAAATGTTTCTTGGATTTTAAAATTAAGTGAACCTAGCAATTATATTTACCTTTTCATGCTTTCAGTTAAACTATTTTGTACCAACGATTTAATGCTGCTATTCTTCTCTATTTCCTCTTTTTCTTCAGCGAGTTCGACATAAGGTGTTTTGGTTTTAGAAACGAAAATAAATACAGTCGTTATAAATCCTACGAATATATGTAACACAACAATAAATAAAGAAGCGCTCGGAAATTTAATTGCGTCATATAAAGCTCCACTAATCGAAGGACCTAAGAATGCACCTAGAGCGAATGTACTCGTCCAAAGTCCCGATATTAGTCCAAATGTTTCGAGGTTATTTGGAAATCCGTAAGCGCTAAAAGAAAACGCAACGTAAATATATATTTTATTTATTAATTTAATTAATACTTACATACTAGTTCTTAATGCGTCAGTGAAAGAAGCGACCAACTGTGCTGCCATGCCTAAGCCGTGAAGGACCAAACCGCACATTATTAACCACAGTTTTCTGTAAAATAAGTGGTTATATAAATAATTTAATTTACAGACAAACCATACACAAAGTTTGCAAAAAAAAATAATAGTCCCCTACAAAGTTTTATTGTCAATTTTGTACGAATAAGAGTGCAGACATACTTGTTACTACGAGTTTAATCTTAACGGCACATTTACCCCACTACGTTACTTTTTATCTAACTGACCCTATCCTTTTTCTTGGAACTCTGTCTGCCTCGGTATCAATCGGAATTATTCGTGGTTTCTCGTTTGACGTCAAAATTACGGCTTAGGTTCTGTAGGAGTTTTGCCATTCATCAAGTGATCTTTTGGCGCCTTGGTCCAGGTCTAGGATTGCCTCGAGCGCCACCTTTCGTTTATATAGTGAAGGCCTCTCACTTACTCTTCTGGAGATAACTAGAACCAGGGAAGAACAAACAAGTTTCTAAGGAAGGTTAAGATGTTCATCTTAAGAGGGACTATCTACATGAATGCTCTACAGCATTCATATTTTCTAGAAAACCGCTAAGAGCATTCTAATCATAAACCCCCACAAAGATCCAACATTCCAAAACTCCTATATTCCTCTACCCAAGGCTTCAGACTCATCAACAGTATTTTGTGATCCAGAAGGCTTTCGATCAGGTCTGGCATAATGGACTTGTTTGGAAACTTTTCGATATCAACTTTCTCCTCTTCATTATCAAACTCGCCCACTCCTTCCTTGAAAATAGGCCCATAGGAGACCACTTTACTCCTCAAGCTGGAGTCCTCCAAGGTTCTGTGTTCGTCCCCGTGTTAGGGTCCACACACTTCCATCCCCGCTAGACGAGAGCTCCCAATCCTAACAACCCAACAATTTGCCCACCGTAAGCAACTCCTCTTCTTTAAATACTTCAATATACTAGGAATATGCTTCAACTGGTTGACTGCGATCCAAAGAACTTCTGATATAGCCGACCTTCTTAAAGCACTTGGTAAACGCTTTGGGAAATGTAATTCTTAAAACACAAGTACAAAACACCTTCTCCATCCTCCCTTCCCGACATAAAAGCGCCATTGCCTCAACAGAACGGAAAACTGTCCAAAAAACCAACCACCTGGAATAGTCCTACCCTTCCAGGTTGACCACTAATCCCATCCCAACCAATTCTAGATTCCAAGATCTCCAAAAACATTACGTTAAAGCAGATTCAACACCTACGTACAAGAGACTCTACAAACCAAGTGAACCGTTAATAGGAACCAAAGTGCCTTAAGCAGCAGGCCAAAAAAGAAATTGGCCCAATCGAACATCAGGATAGGCCAAAGATCTTCCGTACGAGCTCGAGGAAGGCTGGGCATCAATTAACTCGCCTCTACCATATGATTCCGCCCTACCGTATGATTCTTTCCCACTGGAACCCACCCCCGTGACACTCCTTCCCCACGACAATCCTACCCGGAAAATTTTTGATGGTCAATCCTACCCGAACAATCATTTCCGGACAATCCATCCCAGACAACTCTTCCCGGACAATCCACCCCAGACAATCACTTCCAGGAAAATTCTCCAGGACAATCCTTCCTGGGCAATACTTCCAAGACAATTCCTGGACAAACCTTCCTGAACAATCCTTACCATAAAATACCCGGATATAGCTTTCTGCACAATCCTTCCCAGAAAATCCATCCCAGACAGTCCTTCCCTTACAATTCATTCCGGACAATCCTTCCCGTACAATACTTTCTGGACAATACATCTGAAACAATTCATCCTGGGCAATCCTTTTCGGATAATTCTTTCCGGAAAATCCTTACCGGACAATCCTATCTGAAACATCCTTTCCGGAAATTCCTTTCCGGCAAAGTCTTGACAATTCCCGGACAAACCATCCTCGACAATGCTTCCTGTACAATTCCCGAAAAATCCTTCCCGAACAATCCTTTTCAGACAATTCCCATACAAACCTTCCTGGAAAATTTTTCACGAATAATCCATCCCAGACAAAGTTTCCAGGACAATTCTTTACTGACAATCCTTCTCGGATAATTCATTCTAAACAATCCTTCCCGTACAATACTTTCTGGACAATTCATCCTGGGCAATCCTTTTCTGATAATTCTTTCCAGAAAATCCATACCGGACAATTATATTTAATACCTTTATTTAATTCCTTTTTGGGCATATTCTTGACAATCCTTCCCGGAAAATTACCGGACAAACCATCCTGAACAATGCTTCCTGGGCAGTTCCCGGAAAATCCTTCCCGAACAATCCTTTTCAGACAATTCCCGGACAAACCTTAGTGGAAAATCTTTCCCGAATAATCCATCCCAGACAAATTTTCCCGGACAATTCTTTACTGACAATGGATTGTCCGGTAAGATTTGCTCTCAAATGATTGTCTGGGATAGATTATTCGGTAATCGTCAGGGAAGGATTGCCCGGGAAGGACTATACGGGAAGAATTCTTCGGGAACGATTGCCTGGGAAGGGTTGTCCAAGAATAATTGTCTGGGATGGATATACGTGAACCATTGTCCGGGAAGGATTGTCCACGATGGATCGTCCGGGAATATTTGTCCGGAAAGGATTGGTCGGAAAGGATTGTTCAGGAATTTTCCAGAGAGGATTGTTCGAGAAGGATTGTCTAGAATGGATTTTCCGGAAAGGATTGACCAGGAAGATTTTTCCGGAAAGCATTGTCCAGGAATGTTTGTCTGGGAAGGATTGTCCGGAAAGGATTGTCCGGGAAGTTTATCTGGGAAAGATTGTCTGGGATGGATTTTCCAAGGAAGATTTGCCCAGAAGGAATTGTCTGGGACGAATTGTCCGGCAAGATTTGTCAAGAAAGATTTGTCCGGAAGTTGTCCAAGAAGGTTTATCCGAGAAGAATTGTTCGGGAAGGATTGTCCAGGAAGGATTGTCCGGAAAGGATTGTCTGGAAAAATTTGACCGGGAACGATTGTCTGGGATGAATTTTCCGGGAGGGATTGTTCAGGAAGGTTTGTCCGGGAGTTGTCCGGGTAGGATTATCCAGGAAGGTTTATCCGGGAACAATTTTCCTGTAAGGGAGTCCGGGGAGGATTATCTTGAATTGATATACAGGATGGATTGTCCGGAAAGAACATCAGGAAAATATTTTCCGGGAAGAATTATATAGAAAGGATTGTCTGAAAAGATTTTTCGAGAAGAATTGTCCGTGGAAGGATTGTCCGGGGAAGGGTTCTTATCGATTTTTATTGAGCACTTATTCTTGCTGTATATGTATATTAATATTACTTAATATACAATATAAAATATAATCAACACTGTAAATTAATCTTCGTCAGGGAAGGATTGTCCGGGAAGGACAATACGGGAAGAATTGTTCGGGAAC
Source organism: Neocrepidodera transversa (assembly GCA_963243735.1). Lineage (NCBI taxonomy): Eukaryota > Metazoa > Arthropoda > Insecta > Coleoptera > Chrysomelidae > Neocrepidodera > Neocrepidodera transversa. The sequence continues at coordinate 4,456,700 of OY725353.1, forward strand.
GATTACCTGGGAAGGGTTGTCTAAGAATAATTGTCTGGGATGTTTTATACCTGAAGAATTGTCGGGGAAGGATTGTCCAGGAATTATCCACGAAGGATCGTCCGGGAATATTTGTCCGGAAAGGATTTTCTAGGATAATTTATCCGGAAAGAATTGTAGATATATCTGGGATGGATTATCCGGGAAGGATTGTCCTTGAAGGTTTGTTCGTGAAGGATTGTCTTCGATAGATGTCTGGAAAGGATTGTTCGATAAGATTCGTCCGGGTATAATTCTCCAGAATTTGTCTGGTAAGTTTGTCCGGAAATTTTCCGGAAAGGATTGGTCGGGAAGGATTGTTCAGGAAGTGTCCAGGAAGGATTGTTCGACAAGGATTGTCTAGGATGGATTTTCCGGAAAGGATCGTACGGGAAGATTTGTTCGTAAAGGATTGTCCGGAAAGGATTGTCCAAAAATTTTTGTCCGGGAAGGATTGTCTGTGAAGGATTGTCCGGAAAGGATTATCCGGAAAGGATATCCGGAAAGATTAGTCCAGCAAAGATTGTCTGGAATGGATTTTCCAAGAGGAAATGTCCAGGAAAGATTGTCCGGAAAGGATTTTTCAGGAAGAATTGTTCAGGAAGGATTGCCTGAGAAGAATTGCCTCAGAAAGATTGCTCCGGAAGATTTGCCCGGAAGGGATTATCTGCGACTTATTGTCCGGCAGGATTTGTCCAAAAAGTTTTATCCGGAAGTAGTCCAGGGATTGTCCGGGAAGAATTGTGCGGGAAATATTCCCGGAAAAGATTGTCTGGGAAGGATTGTCCGGAAAGGATTGCCTGGAAAAATTTGACCTGGAACGATTGTCTGAGATGAATTTTCCGGGAGGGATTGTTCCGGGACGGATTGTTCAGGAAGGTTTGTCCGGGAATTGTCCGGGACACGGATTGTCCACTTTCCCTAGCTACTTGTAAAAAAAGACACGGAAGAGGCCTCTAAGCTTAAAACACTACCACTCCTCCAACCAAAGCAAGATGCCGAGGTCAGGGAAGGGACCATTAGGATCAATTTGGAAGATGTTGAACTTAACTTATATCTGACGATAAAATTGGAAAGAAACACAACGATCTAAACCACCGAATCAGTAATGGTAGAATCAGGTACAGTTCTTCTAGTGTCTCCGGCGCTCCTCCAATGACAGTCAAAATTGCTAATTATTTCCACGCAAAATATTGAAGTATTGCTTTTGTTTCCCATAATTTCGTGCCATTTTTTTTGGCTCTTACTCCTCATTGATAATTAGGAGTCTGATCGGCTTATAACCCGGACGTTATAGATAGGCAACTTTCGGCAATGCCGCAACTCAGCATATGACAGATGACAAATTGACTATGACCAGTGACAAGTGAAGTGTCGACAGGCAAAAAAAATGTAATCGAAGTGCGTCAAATGTCACAAAAATATTGCCATAAGGTTTTAAGTACTGCTTACTACAGTGACTGTAACCATAGCAAATGGTTACCACAGTGATGTTTACCATAGCTTCCCCCCGTTCTCGCTTTACTCACTTACTCACTACCCCCACAACAAAAAAAAAGTTAACAAAGCAAATGGTTACTATAGTAGCGGTTTCCATAGCCACTGGCTATTATAGTGATGGATAGGTACTATAGATACAAGTTATCATAGCGATTGTTACCGTAGCAACTGGCTACTACTGTGATGGTTACTATAGCTACAGTTATTGTAGTGGTTGGTACCAATGCAACTGGTTATCATAATTTTGTCCACTGCTCGCTATGCTATCAAAACATTAATTAACTTAGCAGCAACTGGTTACCATAATGACGGCTTCCATAGCAATTGGTTACTGTAGTGCTATGCTATGCTCTCAAAAAACATTAATTACCATAGTGACGGTTTCCAAAACAATTCGTTACTATAGTGATGGTTACTATAGCAACTGGTTATGTAATTAAAAAAATGTAACAGAAAATAAACAATGTATCCGCACTCTTATCTATAGAAAATTGGGGTTATGTAATCTTCTTCATGGCTGTCTTAGGAAAAAATATTATTATTTTAATTTGTAAACGCTTTGTCTGACTTTAAACTACTGTTTTCTTACTTTTCAACTGGTATAAACGGAACGGGTCCGATCAAACTAAATCCCACGGCGATTAGGACACATCCGGAGACGGTTATTAATTTGGGAGAAGAACAATGGTCGCATAACCATCCGAATCCGGGCGCTGTTATGGCATAAATACCTCCGTTGATGACGAACATCAACCCCAAAATCATCGGTCGTAGAATGAACGTACGTAAATGTGGTTCTAGAGTGGCTTGTAGGAATCCTATTGACATACTTGTTACTACTATACTCATGGCTGAGAGTAGAACTCCGGGGATTTTTAGCGCTTTAAACATGGAAGCTGAAAACAAAAATACTTTTTTAAGTAACGGCAACATTGCAACTGTTCACAAAATAGAAATCTAAAAATATGTAATTTAAGCCAGCTCATAAACAAGTGAAAAAGTTATAAACAAATAAAGAAGTAATGTAAAATAAATAGTCCCAACACCCGGAACTCTATTTACCTTTGTACATTGTTTTATAAATTAATAAAAATATATGTCTTATGACCAGAATTACGGCTGCGAACTACCGTTCCTTTTGCTATATATTATGTATTAAATAATATGGCTGTAAAGTTCAGTGGTAAAAGAGTCGTGACGTTCTATGATAAGGATGTACCCCAAAAAGATAATTCTTGTAAGTTGTATACAGTATGTCTCAAAAATAAAAATTCTTTTAAGTTGTATATAAAGTAAGAATATAGAATTTCAATGTAATTGTTTATATCCGAGCGATAAGTCTCGAAGAGTAATTCGTCCACTCCACTGAAGATGGCTGCTGCAGTTGCAGTCGAAACGTTTGAAAGTAATAACCAAAAAATATTATGGACCAACAGTCAGGAATTGAACAATTACAATTTGTAAAAAGTTTGTATCTAAAATGAAAATTCTTCTAAGTTATATACAGTATGTCCCAAATGAAGATTCCTTTAAACAAAAATCTTCATTTAAGGGACATACTGTATACAACTTAAAAGAATTTTAATTTTTGGGACTCACTGTATGCAACTTACAAGAATTATTTTTCTGAGGATATACTGTATAACAATTTTGAGGGCACAGGACATAAATTATAAACTTAAAAGGAATTTTCTTTTTGGGGATATTCTTGTAAGTTTCATTTTTGAGACATACTGTATACGTACAAGAATTTTAATTTTAGGGCACACTATGTACACCGTACAATTTTTTTGGGACATACTGTATACAACTTACAATAATGGGACATGCTGTACACATTGTACATGAATTTTCATTTTTTGGGACGTACTATATATCTACAAGAATTTTCTTTTTTGGGATATACTGTATACGACTTACAAGAATTTTCAATTTTGTATTCAATACTGTATATAACAAGAATTTTCATTTATGAAACATTCTTGTAAGTTAAAAAATAAATTTCTTGCTCAGGAATTTTCATTTACACAACTTACAAAAATTTTAATTTTTGGGACATACCGAGTACACCATTCAAAAAATTTCATTTTTGAGACGTACTGAACAGAATTTACAAGAATTTGTATTTTTAGGACGTACTGTATACACTGTACATTTTTTTTCTTTTTTGGAACATACTGTATACAACTTACAGGAATTATCTTTTTTGGAACATACTGTACACAATTTACAAGAATTTTGATTTTTGGGACGTACTGTATACACTGTACAATTTTTTCTTTCTTGGGACATACTGTATACAAATTATAAAAACATTCATTTTTGGAACATACTGTATACACCCTATAAGTCATATACAACTTACAAGAATTTTCATTTTTGAGTACATAACTTTCGAGAATTTTTATTTACGGGACAATCTTGTAAGTTGTACACAGAATACAAGAATTTTCATTTTTGGGACAAACTGTGTACACCGTAAAAATATTTTCCTACTTAGAACATACTGTACACAATTTACAAGAATTTTGATATTTGGGACGTTCTGTATACACCGGACCAGAATTTTCTATTTTGGGACATATTTACAAGAATTTTCATTTTTGGGATATACTGTGTGTATCTGTGTCTGTGCGTATGTGTCTGTGTCGAGGATTTTTAAAACAAAAAATCCAAAAATTAAGTTTTTAAAAAGTTCGAGAATTTAAAGAAATGTCAAAAATTCCAAAAAAAAAACGACTCAAAAAATTAAAAATTTACAAAAATTCTTAAAACATTCATAAATTTGTTACATTAACAAAAATTCAAAAATATCAAAAATTTCAAAAACTAAACATCATAAGACTTTCAAAAAAACATCCAAAATTTTAAAAATATGAAAAATTTCGAAAACTTCGGTTAAAAAGTTTAAAAAAAAGTCAAAAATGTAAATTCCAAAATTTTTTACTAAATGTAGGTAATTTTGAAAATTTCGAAAGTTTTTGAAAATTTTGAAAATATTGCTAATCTTGAAATCTTTCAAAAACATTGAAGTATCAGGTTTTGAAAATTTCAAAAAATTTAAAATTTTGAAAATTTGTCGTTTTAAAAATTTTGGAATATTTTAATAATAGCAAAAATTGTTGGGACGCACTGTGTACACCATACAAAAATAATCATTTTTGGGACTACACAACTTACAAGAATTTTTATTTTTGGGACATACTTCATACAACTTACAATAATTTTCATGTTTGGGACATACTGTATACAACTTTCAAGAATTTTCATTTATGGGACATTCTTGTAAATGTATACAGTATGTCCCAAAAATTAAATTTCTTGTACGGAAATCTCATATTTAAGACATACTGTATATACGGGAATTCTTATTTTTGGGACATACTGTATACAGCTTACAATAATTTTCATGTTTGGGACATACTGTATACAACTTTCAAGAATTTTCATTTATGGGACACTCTTGTAAATGTATACAGTATGTCCCAAAAATTAAATTTCTTGTACGGAAATCTCATATTTAAGACATACTGTATATACGGGAATTCTTATTTTTGGGACATACTGTATACAGCTTACAATAATTTTCATGTTTGGAACATACTGTACACAACTTTCAAAAATATCCGTTTATGGGACATTCTTATAAGTTAGACACAGTATGTCCCAAGAGTAAAAATTCTTGTGCAATGTTCATTTTTGGGACATGATCTATAAAACTTGCAAAAACTTTCGTGTTTGGGACATACTGTATACAGCTTACAAGAATTTTCAGTTTTGGGACATTCTTGTAAGTTGAATCAGTATGTCCTAAGAATAAAAATTCTTGTACAGGAATTATTATTTTTGGGACATACTTTGTACACCATACAAAAATTTTAATTTTTGGGACAAAACTTGTACAACATACAAGAATTTTCATTTATATGAACGGACATAGTATGTCCCAAAAATTAAATTTCTTGTACGATACAGGAATTTTCATTTTTGAGACAAACTGTATACGCTGTACAAAAATAAGAGACATAAGTTGAACACAAAATGTCCCAAGAATGAAAATTCTTGTGCAGGAATTCTTATATGTGATAGACACACTGTATACACTGTACAAAAATTTTAATGTTTGGGACAACTTTATACAATTTAAATGAATTTTAATTTTTGGGAAACACTGTATGCAACTTAACAAGAATTATCTTTTTGGGGACATACTGTATCACATTTTTGAGTGTCAGGACATATTGTATAAACTTAAAAGGAATTTTCTTTTTGGGGATATTCTTGTAAGTTGTATACAGTCTGTCCCAAAAATTAAATTTCTTGTAAAAGATTTTTCATTTTTGAGACATATACACAACTTACAAGAATTTTTGGGACACACTGTATACGTACAAAAATTTTCATTTATTGTAAGTTGTATAAGACAGTATGTCCCAAAAATTAAATTTCTTGTACGATACAAGAATTTTCATTTTTGGGACATACTGTAAACTATGTACAAGAATTTTATTTTTGTAAGTTGTATGTCCCAAAAATTAAAATTTTAGTAAAGTGTACACAGGAATTTTCATTTTTGGGATAAAAGTACTGTGTACATTTTACAATTTTTTTCATTATAGTTTTCGAGTTATTTGCAAAAAACTAAACTCTTCTTTTTTATAATTTTCATTTGTTTACAACTTTTGTAATTGTTTAATCTATTATATTTTTTTAAATTATAATATCTTTGTTACTTTTCTACGTCAATGAATATTATTTATAAAATAAAAAAAAAAATTAATAGTACAACACTGCCATCTATTGACTATGACTTACGTCCAACGGTTCTATCAGTTCCCGATTCGTGTTTCGGCAGCACAAACGCCGTCAAAATGGCCGACATGAACAACGCAGATCCCATTACGAGGAATGGAAGATAGTAGCCACCAGCTTGGTAGAGGGCGCCACCTACTGTTGGTCCTACGATCAAACCTAAACCGAAAAACGTTTCCAGAGAAGCCTAAAAAAATAAACATTAATATTATCACATGTTTAATTTTATACGTTATAAAATTTACAAATTAACAAGGTCTATGATCTATTGATCTATGATAAAAATTGTGTTATTTACTTACAAACGTTGTTGCCACGTTGTTTGGAAATTCTTTAGCAATGATGGCGAAACTTGCTGTTAAAAATGCGGCGTTTCCTATCGCTTCGACAATTCGTATAACGAAACTAAGTATGATAAATGGATATCTACCCTCAATATGATCCAACAAACTAAAAATTAAATAAAAATTTTATACTAAAAGTATTTAATAAGTGAACACTAATTACCCGAAAAGAATCGCACATACGCCTGTCGTATAAATTCCTCCATTAAACATTAACTTTGGTCCGATTTTGTTTAGGTTTTGTCCGTAAATTGGACTTATTAAAAATACTACGAATTCAAATATACCAAATACTAATCCATATTCAGTAGCTGTACAGTGTTTACTTTCTGCCTATAAATATAAAAGATTATTTACAATTATTTTTTTTTGTTTCAATATGCCTTATATAGATTTGAAAAAAAAAACTAAATCATTTTATTTATAAACTAGTTCGAAAGGCTCAAAATTAATTTCCTGTAAATGTAGATACTATAACGAACAATCTTTTCTTTACAACAAGTTTTTTTTTAACAAATAACAAAATCAATCCATATTCGTAAATCTCATCCGCCATTTTAAAGTTGCCATCTTAAATTTATAAATTTTGAAAAAAAAAACTCATAATCTCCGATCACAAAAACCCTCACATATCAATTTTTAATAGAATCGGTGCATAATCATAAATCTCGTCCGCCATCTTGAATTTACTAATTTTGAAAAAAAATTCATAACCGCCGACACCAAAAACTCCTACAAATAATTTTAAATGGAATCGATTCATAATTATAAATCTCGTCGACCATCTTAAATTTACTAATTTTGAGAAAAAATTCATAATCTTCCATTCCAAAAACTCAAACATACCAATTTTGTCACAAATGTCGTCCGGCCATTTTGGATTTATACATTTTGACAAATAATTCATATTCTCCGATCCCAAAAACCCACTCATATACCAATTTTGAATAGAATCGGACCATAATTACAAAATTCGTCCACCATCTTGAAACCGCCATCTTCAATTTATGAATTTTGACAAAAAATCATAACCTTTAACTCCAAAAACCCTCACATACCAGATTTGAATAGATCCGGGCCATAATTAAAAAAACTTATAGTGCCCGAACTATGAACACGTACCAAATTTCAAATGGGACATCCTGTATACAACTTTCAAGAACTTTCATTTATGGGACATTCTTGTAAATGTATACAGTATGTCTCAAAAATGAAATTTCTTGTTCGGGAATTCCACATTTAAGACATACTGTATGTACGGGAATTCTTGTTTATGGGACGTAATATATACAGCTAACAATAATTTTCATGTTTGGGACATACTGTATACCACTTTCAAGAACTTTCATTTATGGGACATTCTTGTAAATGTATACAGTATGTCTCAAAAATTAAATTTCTTTTTCGGTAATCTCATATTTAAGACATACTGTATGTACGGGAATTCTTGTTTATGGGACATAATATATACAGCTAACAATAATTTTCATGTTTGGGACATACTGTATACAATTTTCAAGAACTTTCATTTATGGGACATTCTTGTGAATGTATACAGTATGTCTCAAAAATGAAATTTCTTGTATGGGAATCCCACATTTAAGACATACTGTATGTACGGGAATTCTTGTTTATGGGACATAATATATACAGCTAACAATAATTTTCATGTTTGGGACATACTGTATACAATTTTCAAGAACTTTCATTTATGGGACATTCTTGTAAATGTATACAGTATGTCTCAAAAATTAAATTTCTTGTATGGGAATCCCACATTTAAGACATACTGTATGTACGGGAATTCTTGTTTATGGGACATAATATATACAGCTAACAATAATTTTCATGTTTGGGACATACTGTATACAATTTTCAAGAACTTTCATTTATGGGACATTCTTGTAAATGTATACAGTATGTCTCAAAAATGAAATTTCTTGTATGGGAATCCCACATTTAAGACATACTGTATGTACGGGAATTCTTGTTTATGGGACATAATATATACAGCTAACAATAATTTTCATGTTTGGGACATACTGTATACAATTTTCAAGAACTTTCATTTATGGGACATTCTTGTGAATGTATACAGTATGTCTCAAAAATGAAATTTCTTGTATGGGAATCCCACATTTAAGACATACTGTATGTACGGGAATTCTTGTTTATGGGACATAATATATACAGCTAACAATAATTTTCATGTTTGGGACATACTGTATACAATTTTCAAGAACTTTCATTTATGGGACATTCTTGTGAATGTATACAGTATGTCTCAAAAATGAAATTTCTTGTATGGGAATCCCACATTTAAGACATACTGTATGTACGGGAATTCTTGTTTATGGGACAAAATATATACAGCTAACAATAATTTTCATGTTTGGGACATACTGTATACAATTTTCAAGAACTTTCATTTATGGGACATTCTTGTGAATGTATACAGTATGTCTCAAAAATGAAATTTCTTGTATGGGAATCCCACATTTAAGACATACTGTATGTACGGGAATTCTTGTTTATGGGACATAATATATACAGCTAACAATAATTTTCATGTTTGGGACATACTGTATACAATTTTCAAGAACTTTCATTTATGGGACATTCTTGTGAATGTATACAGTATGTCTCAAAAATGAAATTTCTTGTATGGGAATCCCACATTTAAGACATACTGTATGTACGGGAATTCTTGTTTATGGGACAAAATATATACAGCTAACAATAATTTTCATGTTTGGGACATACTGTATACAATTTTCAAGAACTTTCATTTATAGGACATTCTTGTAAATGTATACAGTATGTCTCAAAAATTAAATTTCTTGTATGGGAATCCCACATTTAAGACATACTGTATGTACGGGAATTCTTGTTTATGGGACATAATATATACAGCTAACAATAATTTTCATGTTTGGGACATACTGTATACAATTTTCAAGAACTTTCATTTATGGGACATTCTTGTGAATGTATACAGTATGTCTCAAAAATGAAATTTCTTGTATGGGAATCCCACATTTAAGACATACTGTATGTACGGGAATTCTTGTTTATGGGACATAATATATACAGCTAACAATAATTTTCATGTTTGGGACATACTGTATACAATTTTCAAGAACTTTCATTTATGGGACATTCTTGTAAATGTATACAGTATGTCTCAAAAATGAAATTTCTTGTTCGGGAATCCCATATTTAAGACATACTGAATATACCGTACGGGAATTCTTATTTTTGGGACATACTTTATGCAACTTACAATAATTTTAATGTTTGGGACATACTTTACACAACTTTCAAAAATATCCGTTTATGGGACATTCTTGTAAGTTATTCTGAAATGCAATTTTTACCCTAAGTTTTTTACTGTCAATCACAAAATTATGTTTAAGCTTTACATAAGTGCATTAAAAGTAGTAAAAGAATTTTTTTCTGTATTTATATAACTTAATGTAAAAACTGTCCCATCCCTCCCACCTTTCTCCTAATAATAAAAGTTTTTGATAATGAGGATAGAAAAAGCTCTTCAGAATCAAAATAATAGTTTACTCATTTATTCGTGCAGTCTCAATTCTGCAAACAACTGAGTGGTTCTTCGACACAAATTATCTTCCAAGTCTACTTTGATATAGTAATTCTTGGCTGTTAACCCACTAAGAATTTAAATTAGTATGTAGGGGTTTTGGGGTCGGAAATTATAATTCTTTTATCGAAATTAATAAATTCAAAATGGCTACTCCACGATGGCCGATAAACTGTATGTTTATGGAGCGATTCTATTCAAAATTGGTATTTGGATTTTTTTTTTGTCGCAGATTATGAATCTTTTATTAAAATTAATAAATTTAAGATGGCGGCTCCAAGATATTGGCATATATTCGAGCAGTTTTTGCTTTTTTACATTTGAGCAACTACATTAAAATTTATTTTGTTTTTAAGGATATTTAATTATAATTTTATTTTAAACAAAAGTTCAGGTTCTTCTAGATTTAGAAAAAGGTAGCAAAGCGCAAAAATTAATAAATAATTATGCAATAGCTGTCATAATATTCAAATATTTAAATGATAATTAAACGCACTAATTAAATATTTATTGATTATTTTTGTAAAAATCACGAGTTCTAATAAATAGTTATACAATAAGTGTGATAATTCAGATAATAATTAAATGCACCAATTAAACGTCTTTTTTAATTAATTCATTTAATTAGCATTTATGATTAACATTAATTATTTTAATTTTTTAATTAATGCATTTAATTAGCACTAATTATTTGAATAGTATGACACTTATTGTGTGGAAAAAATTGAGCCTGGAAAAATTTGACGTAATTCATGATTTAGTTTTTTTTTAATAATTAAACAAATCGATATAATGATAAAAAAATTTTACTTACAATTTGCGGATAGAAAGGAGCTTGTAAAGAAACACAAATAGCATTTGCGAAATCAGCAATACCAATCACGATTAAAGTTAACCATTGCCTTTTAGTAAATTTAAGCATTTTTACCAGGAAAAATATAAACGCACTTTAAAAATCCGTATAAAAAAACGACAATTGCATAAAAATTAAATAATTAATGTACAAATATTTTCTAACTACCATAATTTAACTAAGCATGATATATTACGTTCACGAAAACTTCGATATCAACTAATTATTTTTTCTTAAAATTTCATCAGCAATCTTCACTTTATCGCGATCTGAAAGTAATTATTGAATTGTTGATCATTAACATTGGCGTAGGTCTAGTAAGAAATTTATTATAATTATATTCGAGATCGTAAAACTATAAAAATATAGTTGAAACCATAGACGGACATTTTAAGTTTAAACAGCAGGTAAAATATAAGCAAAAATTGGAATTAAAACTACCTAATTAAAATATTCATTTTTGGGACATACTTTATAAAACTTACCAGAATTTTAATTTTATGGACTATACATCTTTTAAGAATCCTTCATTTTTGGGACATACTGTATACACTTTACAAGAATTTTCATTTCTGAGAAATACTGTATAAAACGGTTTGTACAAGAATTCTCATATGTGGGACATACTGTGTACATTGTACAAAAATTTCAATATTTGGGACAAACTTTTTATACAACTTTAAGAATTTTTTATTTATGGGACAATCTTATAAGTCGTATACAATATGTCCAAAAAATTAAATTTCTTGTACGGTAGAGGAATATTCATTTTTGAGACATGCTGTATAACCTGTTCAAAAATTCTTATTTTTGAGACATACTGTATACAAATTACAAGAATTTTCATTTTTGGGACTTACTGTATACACTTTGCGCAAATTTTTATTTTTGGGAAATACTGTATACACTTTACAAGAATTTTCGATTTTGAGACATACTGTAAACACGATAATTTTTATATTTGGGACCAACTGTATACACCTTATTATAATTTTCATTTTTGAGACATACTGTATACATCCTTACAAGAATTTTTATTTTTTGGACGTACCATATACAACTTACAAGAATTTTCATTTTTGGTACATACCGTATAGGATATCTTACAAAAATTATTTTTGAGACAGACTGTATACATCTTATTATAATTTTCGTTTTTGGGACACACTGCATATAAGTTACAAGAATTTTAATTTTTGGGATATAGTGTATAAAAATCACAGAAATTTTTATGTTTGGGGCATACCTTAGAATTTTTTATCAAAAAAACCCAAATTGGGACACACTATATACAAGTTAAAAAAATCATTTTTGGGAAATACTCTGTAAAATTACAATAATTTTAATTTTTGAGACGTACTGTATACACCTGACAAGAATTTTCATTTTTGGGACATACCGTATACACCTTACAAGAATTTTCATTTTTTTGACTTACTATATAAACTTTACACAAACTTTTATTTTTGGGAAATACTGTATACGCCTTACAAGAATTTTTGTTTTTGGGTTATACTGTATACAAATTATAAGAATTTTTATTTTTGTGACATACTATATAAACCTTACAAGAACTTGAGACACACTGTGTACAACTTAAAAAAAAACATCTTTGGGACATATTATATTCAATTTTTTTTTGAGAAACCCCAATTTGGGTCACACTATAAAATGTTTGTGCTTATTATGACAAAAAAAGTTATATTGGTGTAAAATTTGTCAAATTATTTTCTTATTTGTGCATAAAAAATTGTATTACAAAAATTTTATGCTTATTAAGAAAAAAATAGTTATAGGTGTAAAAAATTTATAATTTGTTAAATTATTTTCTTATTTATGTAAAATAAATAATTTTAATTCCAGAATTGGATTCAGCATAAAAAACTAAACAAAAAATTGTATGCTTATTAAGTAAAAAATAGTTATAGGGGTCCAAAATTTATAATTTATGAAATTATTTTCTTATTTGTGTAAAATAAAAAAATTTAATTCCGGGATTGGATTCAGCATAAAAAAATTAAACAAAAAAATTGTATTACAATAAGTTTGTGCTTATTAAAAAAAAATATTTCAGAATTGGATTCAGCATAAAAAATTAAATAAAAAATTGTATTACAATAAGTTTCTGCTTATTAAAAAAAATTATTCCAGAATTGGATTCAGCACAAAAAATTAAACAAAAAATTGTATTACAAAAAGTTTATGTTTATTAAGACAAAAATAAGTTATAGGGGTCTAAAATTTAAAATTTGTGAAATTATTTTCTTATTTTTGTAAAATAAAAAATTTTAATTCCTGAATTGGATTCAGCATAAAAAATTAAACAACAAATTGTATTACGATAAGTTTGTGCTTATTAAAAAAAATTTAATTCCAGAATTGGATTCAGCATAAATAATTAAACAAAAAATTGTATTACAAAAAGTTTATGCTTATTAAAAAAATTTTATTCCATAATTGTCAGCATAAAAAATTAAACAAAAAATTGTTTTTCAAAATTTGATGCTTATTAAGACCAAAAAAAAGTTATAGGGCCTAAAATTTAAAATTTGTGAAATTATTTTCTTATTTTTGTAAAATAAAAAATTTTAATTCCTGAATTGGATTCAGCATAAAAAATTAAACAAAAAATTGTATTACGATAAGTTTGTGCTTATTAAAAAAAATTTAATTCCAGAATTGGATTCAGCATAATTAATTAATCAAAAAATTGTATTACAAAAAGTTTATGCTTATTAAAAAAATTTTATTCCATAATTGTCAGCATAAAAAATTAAACAAAAAATTGTTTTTCAAAAAGTTGATGCTTATTAAGACAAAAAAAAAGTTATAGGGCATAAAATTTAAAATTTGTGAAATTATTTTCTTATTTATGTAAAATAAAAAATTTTAATTCCTGAATTGGATTCAGCAAAAAAAATTAAACAACAAATTGTATTACGATAAGTTTGTGCTTATTAAAAAAATTTTAATTCCAGAATTGGATTCAGCATAAATAATTAAACAACAAATTGTATTACGATAAGTTTGTGCTTATTAAAAAAATTTTATTCCATAATTGTCAGCATAAAAAATTAAACAAAAAATTGTTTTTCAAAAAGTTGATGCTTATTAATACAAAAAAAAAGTTATAGGGCCTAAAATTTAAAATTTGTGAAATTATTTTCTTATTTATGTAAAATAAAAAATTTTAATTCCTGAATTGGATTCAGCATAAAAAATTAAACAACAAATTGTATTACGATAAGTTTGTGCTTATTAAAAAAATTTTAATTCCAGAATTGGATTCAGCATAAATAATTAAACAACAAATTGTATTACGATAAGTTTGTGCTTATTAAAAAAAATTTAATTCCTGAATTGGATTCAGCAAAAAAAATTAAACAACAAATTGTATTACGATAAGTTTGTGCTTATTAAAAAAATTTTAATTCCTGAATTGGATTCAGCAAAAAAAATTAAACAACAAATTGTATTACGATAAGTTTGTGCTTATTAAAAAAATTTTAATTCCAGAATTGGATTCAGCATAAATAATTAAACAACAAATTGTATTACGATAAGTTTGTGCTTATTAAAAAAATTTTATTCCATAATTGTCAGCATAAAAAATTAAACAAAAAATTGTTTTTCAAAAAGTTGATGCTTATTAATACAAAAAAAAAGTTATAGGGCCTAAAATTTAAAATTTGTGAAATTATTTTCTTATTTATGTAAAATAAAAAATTTTAATTCCTGAATTGGATTCAGCATAAAAAATTAAACAACAAATTGTATTACGATAAGTTTGTGCTTATTAAAAAAAATTTAATTCCAGAATTGTATTCAGCATAATTAATTAAACAAAAAATTGTATTACAAAAAGTTTATGCTTATTAAAAAAATTGTATTCCATAATTGTCAGCATAAAAAATTAAACAAAAAATTGTTTTTCAAAAAGTTGATGCTTATTAAGACAAAAAAAAAGTTATAGGGCATAAAATTTAAAATTTGTGAAATTATTTTCTTATTTATGTAAAATAAAAAATTTTAATTCCTGAATTGGATTCAGCATAAAAAATTAAACAACAAATTGTATTAGGATAAGTTTGTGCTTATTAAAAAAAATTTAATTCCAGAATTGTATTCAGCATAATTAATTAAACAAAAAATTGTATTACAAAAAGTTTATGCTTATTAAAAAAATTGTATTCCATAATTGTCAGCATAAAAAATTAAACAAAAAATTGTTTTTCAAAAAGTTGATGCTTATTAAGACAAAAAAAAAGTTATAGGGCATAAAATTTAAAATTTGTGAAATTATTTTCTTATTTATGTAAAATAAAAAATTTTAATTCCTGAATTGGATTCAGCATAAAAAATTAAACAACAAATTGTATTACGATAAGTTTGTGCTTATTAAAAAAATTTTAATTCCAGAATTGGATTCAGCATAAATAATTAAACAAAAAATTGTATTACAAAAAGTTTATGCTTATTAAAAAAATTTTATTGCATAATTGTCAGCATAAAAAATTAAACAAAAAATTGTTTTTCAAAATTTGATGCTTATTAAGACCAAAAAAAAGTTATAGGGCCTAAAATTTAAAATTTGTGAAATTATTTTCTTATTTTTGTAAAATAAAAAATTTTAATTCCTGAATTGGATTCAGCATAAAAAATTAAACAAAAAATTGTATTACGATAAGTTTGTGCTTATTAAAAAAATTTTAATTCCAGAATTGGATTCAGCATAATTAATTAAACAACAAATTGTATTACAAAAAGTTTATGCTTATTAAAAAAATTTTATTCCATAATTGTCAGCATAAAAAATTAAACAAAAAATTGTTTTTCAAAAAGTTGATGCTTATTAAGACAAAAAAAAAAGTTATAGGGGTCCAAAATTTTAAATTTGTGAAATAATTTTCTTATTTGTGGACAATTAAAAATTTTAATTCTTAGCATAAAAAAATAAACAAAAAAACCGTTTCACCTATTAAGACAAAACATTTATATTTTTTATTTATAAAACGTATTTTCTTTATATATAATAAAATATTGTCACGACTCTGCAAAAATTAGAAATGCAGTTAAAATAACTCTAAAGTTTATGGCACGCCGTTTTGGTATTTAATAACATCGTTTAAAAATCAAGAAAAAAAAATAATCTTTCCTTCAAAAATTTTAATTCCGTAATTATTCTGTTAATGAATTAAAATTATGTATTTCATAATTTTAATACACGTATTTCTATTATGAAAAACATAATAGAAATTCAAGAATTAAAATTATGAAAAACATAATAGAAATTCAAGAATTAAAATTATGAAATACATAATAGAAATTCAATTACCATTATGTATTCAGGTTGCCTATACTGCTGGCGTGCATTTACCCGAAATAGGATAGTCAATCTTTTTCTGGCAACACTGTTTTAGTAGGAGAACGATGGATCTTTAGATGCATTTTAAGGACCCTCTATAACACTCGCGAACAACCACCTAAAAAAAATATATTCTTATGTAAATCGACCTGGCGGATCCGATTTTGGAGTTCACCAGACAATTTGGAATCGCCAAATTGTCCAAAATCGACAATTTCCAAAAAATCTCATATTTTAGGGATTTTTTTAAATTTTTTAATTATCATCCTATATCTCTCTTAGTTTAAGTCCGATTGAATTGAAATTTTTAGGAGAACCAATTTAGACCTTTGTTATCACGACTTTCATGACAGAAATGCAAAAAAAATTACGTGTTACAAGTAATTTGTTTTTAAAAAGTTGGTGACAAGAAATTTGGTAAAAATGCAGCAACAAATACTCGATCGAGAAAACTTTTTTGTTTTTAAAGATAAATGTATATAGTAAGCGACAAAGTTGTAGCCAAAGAATCAAAGAAACTTTTTTATTTCGGTGATTTTTTTGATAACTTACTTACTTTTCTAGAAAACGGTGCTGCAATATATAGTACCGCCGCGTCGCGGCCCATGATAAAAAGTTAGGTTGGTCCGACGTATGGGAATCAAATAATGGGTAGTTGTGAATATCGCTTTATGTAACGATTAGTTATATTTTAATAAATGGACGGGAATAGTTATCGTCTGTGTGGTTTATGATACTTATTATTATTGAAAATTGATGAGTTTCAGCTCTAATAATAATAATTATTGCTTTATAGATAATAAGTGCATATTAAAGTAACGAAGTCTCTTTTCCAGACATTTTAAACTGAATTAATATTTAATTAGAACAAAGAACAAATCTGAAGAACTATGCGACTTCCAAGTTAAACCTAGAGTTTAACTTTTTTAAATACATATTTTGCCAACAAAATAATGAATAAACTGTACTTACAGAATATTACAGAAGAAGCACTATTTAAGCAGTTTCCATAAAGTCGGATGATAGAAATATTATACCGAAAAAATAGATTTATTTTTGTCAAAATGTCATGTCCATCATGCAATATGCAGAAGAAATTACACCCGAAAGGCTTATAAACAAAAAGCAGAAAGCACAGATGTGGCTAATACTGGTGACAAAAGAAGTAAGACCGTTGAAAGCCCAAAATGTTGTATAATTTGCAATAAAATTAGAGATACTAAATGGTCTTGAAAATTAAGCAAGTAACAACATTTAATATGCAAAATAAAATTTGGACGAAAGCCAAGGAAACAAATGATCTTTAATATTAAATGAATATTTTTTCTAAAAATACATGTTGACAAATTAGAAATTAAGAGAATTATAAAACAAAAAGTTAATCTCTTCCAACAGGATAGCAAAGAATTTGTGAATATTTGTTCTGGTTATACAAAGGTAATTACCTACCTATATAACAGTAAATACATGATATTTTTTCTAAACATCTAAGCTCTCGCGAAGTAGATATGGGTGTTGCCAGTTATACACCCAGTTTCGCACTTTCGGGTAAATGCACGCCAGCAGTATAGGCAACCTGAATACATAATGGTAATTGAATTTCTATTATGTTTTTCATAATTTTAATTCTTGAATTTCTATTATGTTTTTCATAATTTTAATTCTTGAATTTCTATTATGTTTTTCATAATGGAAATACGTGTATTAAAATTATGAAATACATAATAGAAATTCAATAATTAAAATTATGAAATACATAATAGAAATTCATGTATTAAAATTATGAAAAACATAATAGAAATTCAAGAATTAAAATTACGAAATACTTAATGAAAATTGAATTTCAATTATGTATTTCATAATTTTAATTATTGAATTTCTATTATGTTTTCATAATTTTAATTCTTGAATTTCTATTATGTATTTCATAATTTTAATACACGTATTTCTATTATGAAAAACATAATAGAAATTACCGATTTAAAATTATGAAATACATAATAGAAATTCAAGAATTAAAATTATGAAAAACATAATAGAAATTCAATTCCCATTATGTATTGAGGTTGCCTATACTGCTGGCGTGCATTTACCCGAAAGTGCGAAACTGGGTGTATAACTGGCAACACGGCTAACCGATATCTACTTCGCGAGAGCTTAGATGTTTAGAAAAAATATCATGTATTTACTGTTATTTATTTACTAAGATTCACTTACTCGCGAACAACCACTTAAAAAAATATATTCTTATGTAAATCGACCTGGCGGATCCGATTTTGGAGTTCGCCAGACAATTTGGAATCGCCAAATTGGCAAAAATCGACAATTTCCAAAAAATCTCATATTTTAGGGATTTTTTTAAATTTTTTAATTATCATCCTATATCTCTCTTAGTTTAAGTCCGATTGAATTGAAATTTTTAGGAGAACCAATTTAGACCTTTGTTATCACGACTTTCATGACAGAAATGCAAAAAAAATTACGTGTTACAAGTAATTTGTTTTTAAAAAGTTGGTGACAAGAAATTTGGTAAAAATGCAGCAACAAATACTCGATCGAGAAAACTTTTTTGTTTTTAAAGATAGATGTATATAGTAAGCGACAAAGTTGTAGCCAAAGAATCAAAGAAACTTTTTTATTTCAGTGATTTTTTGATAACTAGCTTGCTTTTTAATGTAACGGTGTCACAATGTGGCAATATAGAAAAAACTATGCCGGTAGCGGCCGGTGAGAACGCCAGGATTTGTATTGTATTAATTAAAACCTATTTACGATTCGTGAGTTTATTTCGAAGTCTATTCATTAAATTTTAATTTTCAAAAAGGAGAAAAATATATAAAAAAGATTTCAATTTTGAAATAGGCAATTTAGACATACTCATTTCATTTTCACATTTTTTAACTTCTACTCGTATAGAAGCAACAATATCTAAGAGATAGTTAACACATTTGTAAAAAGGGATGATGATACTTTATATTTATAAAGTTCTTATCTAATACTATTGAGTTCCACATTTCCCTTGGCACGAACAACAAATGTTGCAAGGCACATTCGCTTTAAGGCATTTACATTTATTTGTACAAGTAAAAAATTGCACTTGCAGTTGACTGTAATTTCTAAAAAGCTTAGCTTTGCTTCTTTTAGTGTCATCTTTGATACAAGAACATTGCTTTCGATGTAATAGCCGCAATCTGTAGGTTTTGGATCTTGTTGATGAATTTTACTATCGCTCTTATAGATCGTTCATTGTAAAAACGCCCTTTTCACATGCAATAAAAATGCATCTTCTGTTAATTGGAGACAAATCTCTAAAATTAAATTCCAACGATTATAATGAAGAATACACTTCCGTGGTCAAGAAGTTTCAAATTTAATATATCTATAGAACATAGACAAACATCGAAATTAATGTTACCCACCTAAAGTCAGTTTTACAATTTTGAATATACCCTCATAATTCGTCCATATTTCTCATAAAATTTGGCGGGCCGTACAAATGTTTTGGATCTTGTTGATGAATTTTACTAGCGCTCTTATAAATGTTTAAAAAATGCTCTAAAATTTGTCCATAGAGTTTCCGATACTTGGTACCCATTCATACTTGAAGATTTAAAATAAGTCAGCTCTAAACGTGCTTCATTAAAAATAGCAATTTTTAGAGTTGGTTATAAAGCAATGCATATTCCACCCTTGTCAGCACATTTAGAAAAAATTCATTTAATATTAAAGTTCATTTGTTTCCTTGGCTTTCGTCCAAATTTTATTTTGCATATTAAATGTTGTTACTTGCTTAATTTTCAAGACCATTTAGTATCTCTAATTTTATTGCAAATTATACAACATTTTGGGCTTTCAACGGTCTTACTTCTTTTGTCACCAGTATTAGCCACATCTGTGCTTTCTGCTTTTTGTTTATAAGCCTTTCGGGTGTAATTTCTTCTGCATATTGCATGATGGACATGACATTTTGACAAAAATAAATCTATTTTTTCGGTATAATATTTCTATCATCCGACTTTATGGAAACTGCTTAAATAGTGCTTCTTCTGTAATATTCTGTAAGTACAGTTTATTCATTATTTTGTTGGCAAAATATGTATTTAAAAAAGTTAAACTCTAGGTTTAACTTGGAAGTCGCATAGTTCTTCAGATTTGTTCTTTGTTCTAATTAAATATTAATTCAGTTTAAAATGTCTGGAAAAGAGACTTCGTTACTTTAATATGCACTTATTATCTATAAAGCAATAATTATTATTATTAGAGCTGAAACTCATCAATTTTCAATAATAATAAGTATCATAAACCACACAGACGATAACTATTCCCGTCCATTTATTAAAATATAACTAATCGTTACATAAAGCGATATTCACAACTACCCATTATTTGATTCCCATACGTCGGACCAACCTAACTTTTTATCATGGGCCGCGACGCGGCGGTACTATATATTGCAGCACCGTTTTCTAGAAAAGTAAGTAAGTTATCAAAAAAATCACCGAAATAAAAAAGTTTCTTTGATTCTTTGGCTACAACTTTGTCGCTTACTATATACATTTATCTTTAAAAACAAAAAAGTTTTCTCGATCGAGTATTTGTTGCTGCATTTTTACCAAATTTCTTGTCACCAACTTTTTAAAAACAAATTACTTGTAACACGTAATTTTTTTTGCATTTCTGTCATGAAAGTCGTGATAACAAAGGTCTAAATTGGTTCTCCTAAAAATTTCAATTCAATCGGACTTAAACTAAGAGAGATATAGGATGATAATTAAAAAATTTAAAAAAATCCCTAAAATATGAGATTTTTTGGAAATTGTCGATTTTGGACAATTTGGCGATTCCAAATTGTCTGGTGAACTCCAAAATCGGATCCGCCAGGTCGATTTACATAAGAATATATTTTTTTTAGGTGGTTGTTCGCGAGTGTTATAGAGGGTCCTTAAAATGCATCTAAAGATCCATCGTTCTCCTACTAAAACAGTGTTGCCAGAAAAAGATTGACTATCCTATTTCGGGTAAATGCACGCCAGCAGTATAGGCAACCTGAATACATAATGGTAATTGAATTTCTATTATGTATTTCATAATTTTAATTCTTGAATTTCTATTATGTTTTTCATAATTTTAATTCTTGAATTTCTATTATGTTTTTCATAATAGAAATACGTGTATTAAAATTATGAAATACATAATTTTAATTCATTAACAGAATAATTACGGAATTAAAATTTTTGAAGGAAAGATTATTTTTTTTTCTTGATTTTTAAACGATGTTATTAAATACCAAAACGGCGCGCCATAAAAGTTCAAAGATTAATATAATAAGTTCATCATCAGTTTGCCAGCGATAAAATTTTGTTATGGCTAATTAATGCACGCAATTATTGCTGCGTATTTTTGAACTAAAGACAAATCCGAACGGATATTAAGGACCAAAATTTTCTACTTTGTTTTACCTATCTAAAATATATAATAATTTAAATGTAATAAACAAGTCAATATTTTGATTATTTATCAATCTAAATATTTTTATAACAATTAAAAATAAATATACAATATCATTATTGATATTTTTGTATTATTCCTTTTATAAAAAAATTACAGGTCTGTATTAAAAAAAAATAGTTGAAGATGGTCATTTAAAACCGAAACGTTAATTTCTATGTTATATAAATATCTCTGAAACCAGACCTGATATAATAATTTATTAATATTAATAAAACAAAAAAAATATTATTTTTCACTTTGAATTATGTAGTTAATTTTTGAATCACCCTGTATACGTAATTTGTGAATAGATTTATTGTAATATTTTAGTTTTTCTTACATTATTGCGTATCACCTTGTATAGGGCAAGAAAAGTGGAACAAAAAGCAAAAAAGTGAGACAATATAGAACAAAGCAGGACAGAAATGGGGCACAAACAAAAAAGGAGTGCAAAAAAAAATGGGGAATAGTGGGACAAAAACAAAAAAACATTGAGGCAAAAAAAAGGAGCAAAACGGGAGAAAATAATAGTTGTAAAAAAAAGGGAGAGAAAAGTGGTGAAAAAATAAAAATGGGAAAAAAGAGGGAAAATGGGACGAAAACAAAAAGACAACTGGGAAAAATGTGGGGCAAAAAATCCAATAAAAGTTTTACTCGGAAAGACAAAAACAAAAAAAAAACGTGGAAAAAAAAAGCGGAAGAAAACAGAGTTGGTCAAAAACAAAAAAAAGTGGCGCAAACAAAAACAGAAAAAAAACAATATTTGTAATAAAAACAGGGCGAAAAGTGAGCCAAAAAAGAATAGTTATAAGAAAGGGAGAGGCAAAGTGGGAGAAAAATAGGCAAAAAACAAGAGTGGGAAAAAAAGTGATGCAAAACATACAAGCGGGAAAAAATGTGAGTCAAAAAAACATTAATATAAAAAAAACTAATAAAGATCCTCACTTCATTCAAAAAAAGAAAAACAAATGGCCCTAAAACAAAATAAGTGGCGCAAAAAAAGTGGTGAAAATGCTGTAAAAAAATGTGGGACAAAAGAGTTGTGGACAAATAAAAGTGGGACAAAAAAAAAGAAAAGCAAAATACAATACAATAGAATCGTTGTAAAAAAGTGGAAGAAAAGTGGGTCAAACAGTAATTGTAAAAAAAGAAGGGGACATGGGCCAAAAAAAAAAACAAGGAAAAACTGAAGCAAAAAAACGCAATTTTGGAAAAAAGGATGAAAAAAATATAAAAATAAACTATTAAAAGATCCTCACTTCACTCAAAAAAAGAAAAACAAAAGGATCAAAAAAATGGCGCTAAAACAAAATAAGTGGCGCAAAAAAAGTGGGGAAAATGCTGTAAAAAAATGTGGGACAAAAGAGTTGTGCACAAATAAAAGTGGGAAAAAAAAGAAAAGCAAAACACAACAGTTGTATACAAGGGGAAGAAAAGTGGGTCAAAAAACAATAATTGTAAAAAAAGAGGGGGGAAATGGGCCAAAAAACGGGGAAAAACTGAGGCAAAAAACGCAATTGGGAAAAAAAGGATGAAAAAAATGGGACAAAAAACACAAATGAAAAAAATGTAGTGAAAAAAATGCGGCAAAAACCATTGGTTGTAATAGAAAGGGGAAAAATGGGGCAAAAAATCGCAAAAATAATCTGAAAATAAGGAAAAAAGCATTAGTTGTAAAAAAATAAAAAAATGTGGCAAAATAGGAGAGTTAAAAAAGGGGGAAAACAGTGAGAAAAAATTAGGGGAAAATGGGAAAAAAACCCGAGAGTGGGAAAATAGTGAGGCAAAAAATACAAGTGTGAAAAAAATACAGGGAAAAAGTTTGAGGCGAAACAATGGGAAAAATGAGGCAAAAAATACAGGTGGGAAATGGGACAAAAAGATTTAGTTATAAATAAAACAGAAAATTGGGACAAACAATAAGAGTTGAAAAAAGGGGGACAAAGTGGGGCAAAGACACTAGCTGAAAAGAATGGGAGAAAATTGGGACAAAACAATAGTTGTAAAAGAAAAGGAGGGGATGTGGGCCAAAAAACAATAGTTACAGCAATGCAAAATGGGGTAAAAACAATAGTTGTAAAATGGGGGGAATTTGGAATAAAAAAATGAGGAGGAAAATTGGACAAAAAATTTTTTTTACGGGGAGAAATTGGTACACAAAACACAAGTGGGACAATGGGACAAAAACAAGAGTGGGAAAAATTAGTGGTGCAAAAAAATACACGTTGAAAAAAAATTGCAAAAAAAAGGGGGAAATTAGAGCATAAATACAAGTGGGAAAAAAGGGAAATATTGTGTCAAAAGATACAGAGGGAAAAAAATGGGAGGAAACGGGAAAAAAATAAGAGAAATGTTTCTTCCCACTCCACTTCCAAAAAAAAACTCTTCGCTTGGCTCGGAAAATATTCGTCGTATGAATAAAATTTTTCACAATTATTTTTTATATTCTATATGTTAATTTGGTATCTAAAATGCTATGCGCAGGTCTGACCCTTTATTTTGATATTTATAAATTTATGTAATTATTATTATTATTATATTGATTAGCAAAAATAAAAATTGTTTGTGGCGCCGTTTAAAAGTTTTTCTTTTTAAATTTTAGCATGATGAAACTTTTATCTATCTTGTTGATATTTATAATTAGAAAAATAAATTAGGTATATGTATTTAAAAGTTATTAGGTCAATAAAGTCGATAGCAATAGTGATAAAAAATCAAATTTTTTTTATATATAAAAATCCAAAAAAATACCAAAAAATCAAGTGTAAAAAAGGGGGCAAAAAGCATTAGTTGTAGGTACATAAATCGGAAATATGTGGCAATTGGAGAAAAATGGGGAATAAGTGGGGAAAAAGTGGGGCAAAAGCTCCAGAAGGTAAAACAGGGAGGCAAAATGGGGATAAAAACAAGAGTGAAAAAAAAAGTGGGAAAAAAATTGGAGCGAAAAACACAATTGGGAAAAAAGGGGGAAATGGTGCAAAAAATACAAGTGGAGTAAGGGGGAAATGGGGCAGAAAAATCTAGAACAATTCAGAGAAATCCAGAAAAATCCAATAAAATCCAGAAAAATACAAAAATATTAAACAAATCTCAAAAAACACCAAAGTTGTAAAAAATCCAAAAAAATGGAAAACAAGAAAAAATTGAAAAAATCTGCAAAATTTGAAAAATCGGCAAAAATCCAATAATTCTAAAATATCCCAAAAAAAAATTAAAACAAAAAAATTCCTGAAATATTAAAAAAAATTCTAAAAAAAATCCAATTGCAAAAAATCGAAAAACCGGAAAAACTGGAAATATTGGTAAAAATCGAAAAAAAATCAAAAATATCCCAAAAAACCAAAAAACCAAAATTCCCGAAAAATCAAGAAAAATCACTAAAATTAATGATTCTAGAGATTCAAAAATAATTCAGGATTGTTAAACATGATCAAAATTAACAGAAAATGATCCTAAAGGTCCCAAAATCTCCATAAAATAATTCTGGGATGTTAAAAATGATCAAAATTAACAAAAAGTGATCCAAGAGATCCAAAAATGATTCTAAAGATTCAAAAATAATTCAGGAGTGTTAAACATGATCAAAATTAACAGAAAATGATCCTAAACGTCCAAAAATCCCCATAAAATAATTCTGGGGTGGCAAAAATTATCAAAATTAACAGAAAATGATCCTAAAGGTCCCAAAATCTCCATAAAATAATTCTGGAGTGTTAAAAATGATCAAAATTAACAAAAAGTGATCCAAGAGATCCAAAAATGATTCTAAAGATTCAAAAATAATTCAGGAGTGTTAAACATGATCAAAATTAACAGAAAATGATCCTAAACGTCCAAAAATCCCCATAAAATAATTCTGGGGTGGCAAAAATTATCAAAATTAACAGAAAATGATCCTAAAGGTCCCAAAATCTCCATAAAATAATTCTGGAGTGTTAAAAATGATCAAAATTAACAAAAAGTGATCCAAGAGATCCAAAAATGATTCTAAAGATTCAAAAATAATTCAGGAGTGTTAAACATGATCAAAATTAACAGAAAATGATCCTAAAGGTCCCAAAATCTCCATAAAATAATTCTGGGATGTTAAAAATGATCAAAATTAACAAAAAGTGATCCAAGAGATCCAAAAATGATTCTAAAGATTCAAAAATAATTCAGGAGTGTTAAACATGATCAAAATTAACAGAAAATGATCCTAAAGGTCCCAAAATCTCCATAAAATAATTCTGGGGTGTTAAAAATTATCAAAATTAACAGAAAATGATCCTAAAGGTCCAAAAATCTCCATAAAATAATTCTGGGATGTTAAAAATGATGAAAATTAACAAAAAGTGATCCAAGAGATCCAAAAATGATTCTAAAGATTCAAAAATAATTCAGGAGTGTTAAACATGATCAAAATTAACAGAAAATGATCCTAAACGTCCAAAAATCCCCATAAAATAATTCTGGGGTGGCAAAAATTATCAAAATTAACAGAAAATGATCCTAAAGGTCCCAAAATCTCCATAAAATAATTCTGGAGTGTTAAAAATGATCAAAATTAACAAAAAGTGATCCAAGAGATCCAAAAATGATTCTAAAGATTCAAAAATAATTCAGGAGTGTTAAACATGATCAAAATTAACAGAAAATGATCCTAAACGTCCAAAAATCCCCATAAAATAATTCTGGGGTGGCAAAAATTATCAAAATTAACAGAAAATGATCCTAAAGGTCCCAAAATCTCCATAAAATAATTCTGGAGTGTTAAAAATGATCAAAATTAACAAAAAGTGATCCAAGAGATCCAAAAATGATTCTAAAGATTCAAAAATAATTCAGGAGTGTTAAACATGATCAAAATTAACAGAAAATGATCCTAAAGGTCCCAAAATCTCCATAAAATAATTCTGGGGTGTTAAAAATTATCAAAATTAACAGAAAATGATCCTAAAGGTCCAAAAATCTCCATAAAATAATTCTGGGATGTTAAAAATGATGAAAATTAACAAAAAGTGATCCAAGAGATCCAAAAATGATTCTAAAGATTCAAAAATAATTCAGGAGTGTTAAACATGATCAAAATTAACAGAAAATGATCCTAAACGTCCAAAAATCCCCATAAAATAATTCTGGGGTGGCAAAAATTATCAAAATTAACAGAAAATGATCCTAAAGGTCCCAAAATCTCCATAAAATAATTCTGGAGTGTTAAAAATGATCAAAATTAACAAAAAGTGATCCAAGAGATCCAAAAATGATTCTAAAGATTCAAAAATAATTCAGGAGTGTTAAACATGATCAAAATTAACAGAAAATGATCCTAAAGGTCCCAAAATCTCCATAAAATAATTCTGGGGTGTTAAAAATTATCAAAATTAACAGAAAATGATCCTAAAGGTCCCAAAATCTCCATAAAATAATTCTGGGATGTTAAAAATGATCAAAATTAACAAAAAGTGATCCAAGAGATCCAAAATTGATCCTAGACATCCAAAAATGTCCCTAAAATAATTCTGAAGGGTTAAAAACGACCAAAATTAACAAAAAATGATCTTAGAGATCCAAAAATGATTCTAAATATTCAAAAATAGTTCAGGAGTGTTAAACATGATCAAAATTAACAAAAACTGATTCGTAGAGATCCAAAAATGATCTTAAATATCCAAAAATGTCCAGAAAATAATCCTGAAATGTTAAAAATGACCAAAATTAACAAAAAATGATCTAAAGATTCAAAAATAATTCAGGAGTGTTAAACAGGGCCAACATTAACAAAAAATGATTCTAGAGATGCAAAAATATCAAGAACAATCAAGAAAACTCAAGGAAAATAAAAAAATTAAGAAAGTTAAAGAAAAATCAAGAAAAAAAATAGGAAAAATCAAGAAAAAAAAAACGGGAAAAAACAAGAAAAATACCAAAAAAACCAAACAAAAACATTCTAAAAAATCATAAAAAATCACAAAAATTACCCAAAAAATCCAATATTTAACAAATTCAAACAGCCGCAAAAAAACGAAAAGAAATAAATTCGGAAAATCAGAATATCTAAGTATCTAAAAAAAAACAAAATCTCAAAAAATATCAAAAGACCGAGAAAAATCAAAAAAAATCAACAGCTATACCAAAAAATCGCAAAAAAACTGGAAAAATTAATAATTATTTATGACATAAGTGCGTGTTTTTGGGCACTAGTTGTATTTTAAGGCACGAGCCGCAGGCGAGTACCTTAAAATACAAATACGGCATAAAAAGATGTTCACGCACGTGTGTCATATAAAATTTTATCTACGACTTGTCCTTAAAATTTGTAATTCTTAGATGAAAAAAGTATATTAAAAACTCGAAAAAATTTCAAAAAAAGCCAAAATTCATTACCAAAAATCCCAAAATGAGAAAAAATCCAAAAAAGTTTTTTTTTTTATTTTAAATATATATAAAAGTTATTAGGTCAATAAAGTTGATAAGAATAGTGATTCAAAATCAAATTTTATTTTCTGTTTCAGTTTTTTACAAAAACTGTGTATAAAAATTTCCTTAAATACTACATAAATATCACTTGTAAATATAAAATTATAACAGTTAATTAAAGTGGATTAAGTCGTTTTTTTTTAAATATTAATACTGATATTCAAATATAACAAAAATATAAAAAACAATTTAGTCTTTTGAATTATTTATATGTAAAAAAAGATTTTTGTTGTTGTTTCACGCACCGGGTAACCAAATTTCTATTGGAAGTTTGACGAAAGCGCTGTTTAAAAAACTCTTAAAGTGCTTGGCTATAGCTATATTGGCCGCTGGTTTCATTTCTTTTATTATTTCATCGGAATTCGTGTTTAAAAATCGATTCATTGCTTCTCCTGAAAAATTAAAAAATATTATCGGTTAAAATTTATGTAATTTTACTGAAAAAGTCAAATATTACGTCTAGAATTTTTTTAAGTACGGACCTGTTCTATTATTAAAATTTGGTAAATAAAATAATAGATGAAATTTCTGCTGCTATATTCGCTTTCAAATTTTTACTTATACCAATTCCAAAAATTCAAAAAGATTACAAAAATTCTAGAAAAATCAAGAGAGATCCCAAAAAATCACAAAATGTATAAAAAAACCATTCCGAAATTCCAAAAAACTCAAAAATTTCAAGGATCTCAAAAAGTACAGAAAGATCAATAAAAATCAATAAAATCAATAAAAACCAATGAAAATTCATAAGAATCAATAAAAATCAATAAAAACCAATAAAAAACAATAAAAATCAATAAAAAGCAAGACAAATCCAGAAAAAATCAAGAAAAATAAAAAAAAAATCGAAAAATCCCAAAAATATCCACAAAAAAATCGTAAAAAATTCCTAAACGCCAAAATTCCAAAAGAAAAAAATAACATAAATAACAAAAAATCCCAAAAAATATCAGAAAAATACCAAAATAACCATAAAAACTAGAAAAATTCCAAAAAATAAAAAAAAAAACCCAAAATTAGCAAAATATGCCAAAAAAATTTCAAACAATCACAAAAGATCTGAAAAATTCGAAAACAGAAAAATTAAAAATATTTAGAAAAATTCTGAAATAAATCGGAAATAATTGGAAACAAATTGAAAACAAATCCGAAAATATTCCAAAAAAAATTCTAAAAATTCCCGAAAAAAAATTCAATACAATAGAAAAGACGAAAATCCAAAAAAAAAAAACGAAATATCCGGAAAATTGTAAAAAAAAATCGAAAAACAAAACAAAATCCCATAAATTTCCGAAAAATGTCTCGAAATGGGTCAAAAAACTACAAAAAAAAATCAAAAAAATATTTAAAATCCCAAAAGAATTACAGAAAAAGCCAATAAATAAAATAAAAATCGGAAAATTTGTAAAAAAAGAAAAATCGTAAAAATTGGCAGAAATAGAAAAAAATCAATAATATTCAAAAAAAAAACGAAAGTTCCTGAAAAAAACCCAAAAATACCAAAAAATTAAGAAAAATCTAATAAAAAAAAAAACAAAAAATCCAAAACATCCCATAAAATAACAAAGAATACAAAAACATACCCAAAAAGTCCCAAAAAAAAATCAAAATAACCTCAAAAAATACAATAGAATCCAAAAAATGTCCACGTAAACGCGAAAATTCGAATAATCAGCATTTTTTGAAAACCCAGAATTTGAAAAGACTAAAAAAATCCCAAATATTTTCGAAAAATCAAAAATAATATTCAAAAACTCAAAAAAAAACAAAAACACCAAAAAATCTTAAAAAACACCAGATAATTCCAAGAAATTTGATCAATTTTAAAAAATCCGATAAAATTGGAAAAAATCGACAAAAGGTAGAAAATATCAGAAAAATCGAACAAATTGGAAAAAACCCTAAAAAAAACGCCAATAATTCCAAAGATCCCAAAAAATCACAAATATCCCAAAAAATCAAGAAAAATCCAGATTAAAAAAAAACATTGCAAAAATCCCGTAACACAAAATTACAAAAATTAGAAAAAATCGGAAAAAGCATAAAAAATCCAAAAAATCCCAGAAAAATCTCAAAAAATATCCCAAAAATCCCATAACAAAAAATTACAAAAATCAACAAAAAACCCAAAAAAAATTGAAATCGGAAATAGAAAAACATCTAAAATATCCCAAAAAAGTTTTAAAAAAAAACCCAAAAAATTTTAAATAATTAGAAAAATCAATAATATTTAGAAAAATTGTGAAAAACTGGAAACAATGGAAAAAATTCCAAAAAATCCCTAAAAATCCCTAAAAATCACAAAATACCCAAAAGATTCGAAAAAATCCCAGAAAACATCTCAAAAAATATCCCAAAAATCCCATAACAAAAAATTACAAAAATCACCAAAATCCCAAAAAAAATAAAATGGCAAAATCCGAAAAAAATCGAAAAATCGGAAAATTTTTGAAAAAACTAGAAAAATCTGAAATATTGGCAAAAATAGAAAAACATCTAAAATATCCCAAAAAAGTATAAAAAAAACCCAAAAAAATTTAAATTATTAGAAAAATCAATAATATTTAGAAAAATTCTGAAAAACTGGAAACAATGGAAAAAATTCCAAAAAATCCCTAGAAAATCCCTAAAAATCACAAAATACCCAAAAGATTCGAAAAAATCCCAGAAAAAATCTCAAAAAACATCCCAAAAATCCCATTAGAAAAAATTACAAAAATCACCAAAAAAACCCAAAAAAATTGCAATCGCAAAATCCGAAAAAAATCGAAAAATCGGAATTTTTTTTAAAAAATTAGACAAATCTGAAAAATTGGCAAAAATAGAAAAATACCTAAAATATTCCAAAAAAAATCTGAAAAATTGGAAACAATAGAAAAAAATTCCAAAAAATCGCAGAAAATCCCTAAAAATCACAAAAATCCCAAAAAACCCCAGAAAAATCTCAACAAATATTCCAAAAATCCCATAACAAAAAATTACAAAAAAACTAAAAAAATTGCAATCGCAAAAAACCCGAAACAAATCGAAAAAATTTTGACAAAAATAAAAAAATTGGCAAAAATAGAAAAATATCTAAAATATCTCAGAAATTTTTTAAAAAATCCCAAAAAAAATTAAAGAATTTAATATTTAGAAAAAATCTGAAAAATTGGACACAATAGAAAGAAACCCTAAATTATTCTGTAAGAATTGCTCCCCTCGTACAAGATAATTTATAATTCTCGTACTATTATTTTCAGAGGAAAAATGAACAGGACCGTACTTAGAAAAATTCCTAAAGTACAGTTTATTGCGGAAACCTATTTAAAAAAAAATAATTATTTTACATGATTGGATAGAGAAAAATTGGAGATTTCAAAAATGAAATAAAATGTACAGGTCCGTATTTAAAAAAAAAATA
The DNA here is from genome assembly GCA_963243735.1 of Neocrepidodera transversa. Classification (NCBI taxonomy): domain Eukaryota; kingdom Metazoa; phylum Arthropoda; class Insecta; order Coleoptera; family Chrysomelidae; genus Neocrepidodera; species Neocrepidodera transversa. The sequence goes on from OY725353.1 coordinate 4,488,551, forward strand.
GTTACTTACCAATTATGTGGCCATGATTAAATGCATCACGAATTCGGAAACGGCTTTTTTTCAATCTGAAATCTACTAATATTTTATCAACTTCCATAAATCTCACGTCATTTTCATCGGTGAATTCTTTCCCAAAAAGTTTACCCACTCCATTTACGTCCACTAAAAAAAAAAGTAAAAATAGATAAAATCGATAAAAAAAAACAAAACATGTGTAATCGGAAAAATCGGCAAAAAATAATTATAAAAAAGAAAAACTGGAAAAAGAGAAAAAATAAGAAAACCGGAAAAAATTATTTAAAAAAAACGGAAAAAATGGAAAAAGTCATAAATCAGAAAAAATTGGAGGAAGAAATTAAAAAATCCCAAAAATTCGGAAAAAATTGGAAAAAAACGAAAAAACATCAAAATCTGTTATAAAAGTTGGCCCAAAATAAAAAGGAAAAAAATCGGCAAAAAAAATTATAAAAAAAAGAAAAAACTGGACAAGCAAAAAAATCAAAGAACCGGAAAAAATTATTTAAAAAAACGGAAAAAATGAGAAAAAAGTTCAATAAATCAGAAAAAATTAAAAGATTAAAACCAGAAGAAATTAAAAAAAAAAACAAAAATTCGGAAAAAATTGGAAAAAAACAGTAAAAAAAAGAAAAAATATCAAAATCTGTTATAAAATTTGGTCAAAATACGACCAAAATTAAAAGGAAAAAAATCGGCAAAACATAATTAAAAATGCGACCAAAATTGATCGGAAAAAATCGGCAAAAAAAGAATTATAAAAAAAAGAAAAACTGGACAAGCAAAAAAATCAAAGAACCGGAAAAAATATTTAAAAAAAACGGAAAAAAATTAGAAAAAAATTCAATAAATCAGAAAAAAATTAAAAGATAAAAACCGGAAGAAATAAAAAAAAACCAAAAAATTGGAAAAAAAACAGTAAAAAAACGAAAAAAATATCAAAATCTATTATAAAATTTGGTCAAAATACGACCAAAATTAATAGGAAAAAAATCGGCAAAAAATAATTAAAATTTATCGGAAATATCGGTAAAAAATTATTATAAAAAAAAAACAGAAAAATCAGAAAACCGGAAAAAATTATTAAAAAAAAAAACGGAAAGAATTGGAAAAAATCGGAAAAAATGAATAAATAAGAAAAAATTGAAAGATAAAAATTGGAAGAAATTAAAAAAAATCCCAAAAATTCGGAAAAAATTGGAAAAAAAACGAAAAAAAAATCAAATTCTGCATAAAATTAATAGGAAAAAATTCGGCAAAAAATGATTAAAAATAAAGAAAAAAACCGGATAAAAATTGAAATAAAAAATTGGAATAAAAGAAATCGGAAAAAAGTGAAAAAATAAAAATCTTTATTTAGCAAAAAATACGACGAAAAGTAATTGACAAAAATTGATTAAAAAGAAAAAAGAACCCGGAAATAATTGGAAAAACGGAAAATTAAAAAAATTGGAAAAAGACGATAAATCGGAATAAATTGAAAAAAATCGGAAAAAATATCGAAAAAAATAGGAAAAAATCTCAAACTTTTTCTCTCCTATGTTTAAACGTATTCATCTGTTTAAATCAACTTCTTTGTTTAAAGTTAGATATATTTATTTTAACGCTTATACAGGGTTAATTGTGGATGGGAGTCATCGAGGTGATTCTAAAAAACCGAGATACAGGGTGTTTTATCCATTTTATACATCACAGAATTCACTTTTTTGTGCTCTTTCCAAACATGGAAAACGAATTTTAAAAACTCCACATTGAGGGTGGAACAATTTGTGAATTTTTTGCCAAGCTTGACCTGGATTTCTTTACATTTTAATACAGCCGTATATTCAACAAGTTTTTCAGGTCATGTGTGCCAAATGTCAAAAAAATCTACAGGGTGGTTCAAATGTTATGAGCAAGGAAATAAATGGGCAAAATTGATTAAACACTCTCGGTTATAAAGGCGGTTTTTTTAGAATCTTCTTGGTGACACCCATCCATAGTTCACGTATGTCCGTTTTCCAATGAATCACCCTGTATACATCTTTAAATGTTTAGATATTTTAAATTTGCCGACAAAGCAAACAATACAGGAAACCGGAAGGGAAAAATTTAGGTGTCGATTTAATAGTTGGACAATCTTTTAACCGGCATTTTTTTGTCTAAATTGAAAAATATTTTTTAAATAAACTTACAAAATGCAGCCCAAAAGTCTCCTCGTGATTTAACAGGAAGCAATAACACTTTTCCATTTACGTCATATTTTCCTCGGACTTCTATTTTCGGCAAAAGCACACCCAGTTCTATGATGTACTTATCTAAATCAGTTCTAAAATCAAATAAAAAAAATCATAATATATGTAAGTTTGATCTTATCATATTTGATCTAGAAATCATTATTCACTAGTGAATAATAGATATTATTATTTATTAAATTAATAATAGAAAAAAAAAACAAAAGATAGCTCAAATGTGGTCAATTAAACTCAAAGTCATACCACATACATTTATTATACCAAGTTAAACTGGGGGCGACATGTTTCGGCCATAACGATGGCCATCATCAGGCAGTAAAAATAAAGAAATTATTCATTATGATAGTATTAGAAATCACAAATCACATTGTAACATATTTAAATGGTGAAATAAATGTATGTAGTACGATTTTAAGTTCTATTATTCGTTGAATTAATTACCGATAGTTGAATACTATACTTTATCTACGACTATAACAATAAATACTAAGAAACAAGTATAGAGAAAGAACTTAATTCACAAAATATTAAATGACATTACAGAGCGACCTTGGTATTCGGTTCGTAAATAGTGTATAGTAAATTTCAAGAATCTTTTACGTATTGTAGATCGAAAATTTAATAATTTTAAAATCTTTTAATTATACATTCCTTTCCAGTTGTTATAAAAGCTTTGTAAAATTTATACGTCAATGAAACGAAAATTAATATTATCTATAAAAATACCCCTATTGTAACCTCCCACCCCCTGGTCATTTATCTCATGAAAAAGGCGAGTACAAAGTAACAAACCGATGGCCATTTCGGTAAGAAACTTTCATACTCTAATTTATCATAAAATATACTTGATCTTCTGGTATTGTTAAAGAACCCAGTTGTGATGTATTTTTATTCGTTATAGTAAAGTTTGCTGCAAGTAAAAAAAAATAAAACACTGAAAAACCTTCAAATCGTATATTGCGTAATTTCAACCTTTTATGATAATTACAAAAATCAAAACCTTGAAACATTATTTACTCTTTACTCTCACAGAGACCCGCCACTGGGTGCACGGAAGAGAAGACATTTATCACATTTTACCAATTTGTATTTTGTGTTTGTGTAATTATTTTTATATTTCTGTTTGCTTTTATTTTTCAACCTTTTTAATTGCGTGATTTGAAATCGCGTGTATTTACTATGTCCTAATCATTCAGGTAGGAAGATGGAATGCCCGCGGGTCTATTGCCGTCTGCGACATCCCTCATTGGGAAAATTTCACGGGGAGGGGAGATCACATTGCCTCCTACCGTCCCAAAATAATTAATTCTTTTTTTGTTTAGAAGGGACCGTACCTTAATAGACATAGTAAAAATCTTGACCAACTCATAAAAACATAAGATTTTCTGTGTAATGTATTGTGTATTGTTGTAATTGGTAAATGAGACTTCTGACTTAACCCTTCCGTGCATACAACGGCGCGCCGCTGTGAACGGTCAATTAAACAAATGGTTTACTAGTCCGGGCGCAAATTAAATATGAATTTTCTTCCCCGGATTTAGAATTGGGGGTGTTTTTGAGACATTTTATTTAGAAAGATGTTTTTATTTTGTAACGAATTTTGGATTATTTTTCTCTACTTATTTTCTCTTTGGTTTTATGGGCAGTTGTTTTCTATAGGATAGGCAAATGCCTACAAATAATTATTACGGGGTCGAAGTTGGCGGTAGACACAGGTCTACAAAAAAAATTGAGGTTTTCGTCGATAGGTAATTTTACAGGAACTGATTTTTTTCTCTCTGGCTGGTTTTTTATTTATTCTTTATCGAAGCGATGGTAAACATTTTCAGACTGCCTTTATTTCTGATTTTATGCCCTTTTTATACCAAGAAATTATCTCATTTCGTGACGTAGGTATTGTAACTGCGTAGTGAGAACCTACCCTCTTGCGACTCGTAATCGCCAATTTGTTTAAGTTATCGTAGATAACTGCATTCCAGAGGACAATTTTTTAGCTATTTTGAGTCTGTTACGAATTTTAAGAGAAATATTAGAAGAGATTAAGTGACCTAGGGTAGGAACGTTTCACTATTATTTTTATATCCTCTTCAAGTGACACAGGTGAAAAAATTGACTGGACCAAAATCACTACTGGGCTTCCCGGGTCACACATATTCAATTTCCATATAGAAACTACAGAAGCGCGGTACATTGGGTGAACCACGTACGTTACGTGCTAAATAGATTGTGTCAGTAAGACTAATAAAATCCAAGTCTCATTTATCCGAAAAAGGACCCATCATGACAATTGACAGTTGAATTTGAGGTTACCCTAATAACACAAAGTAGTCCTACAGATATCCATAGGACGTCCTCTTCGGACATTCCGGACATCCTTAGGACATCCTTTTCTGGTACACTGGACGTTCTATGGACGTCCGAGGGACGCACTAATGTCACAACTTTGAACTGAATTCGAACGTCCGCCGCGGACATCCATTGGATATCCCCCTGGGACATTCACAGAACGTCCTATTTTGGTACAGTGGACGTCAGAGAAAGTGATTTTTTTTATTATTATTTATTTAATTGTGAAATTGTTATTTCAACACCTGCTCGTGTCGGAAACTTCATCTACGTGAATAATAGCCACCGTTTATGCTCGTTGAGCGAGCTCGGAGCAGACTTAATAGGATGTTTTAAATCGCGATATACCATACTATTCGTGGTGTCTAAGAAGCATCAGCGCAAGTGTCTCCATCTTTCAGGCGGAGCTTTACTTTTGGTCCATATTATGTCGAGTGAGGACCACTCTTAGGTGTCTGTCCCGGACATGTTTTGGACATTGCCTGTATTAAGTCGGCGAGGGACTGTTTTAAGACTATGGTATGGATATGTTATATTATATCCATCACGGACAACTACTGGATATCCGGTATGGACATTGTACATAAATTGTACAAATAATGGATATATATCGTGGACGTCTTAATACTGTCCAAAAACTAACATCCACAGGACATACATATTAAGTCCATGGACGTTCCGACATTAAATGGACATAAATTGTACGTCCCAAGGACGTTGTGTGCTATTAGGGTATAATACACAATACACTCTGATTAATTTATTTATTTGGTTGTATTCAGTGTTACCAGGTGGAAAAAAATTTCAGTACCACAAAATCGATGAAAATGTACTAAATTTTGTCTCAGTGTACCACTTTTTAATATTCTTCTTTCCTGACAGAGAGACACAGCGTTACTTATTTGTGGATATTATTTACTCTGAATATGGATTATGTTACCCTCGACATAACTATTGACTGCGATCATAAGTCCTTGATTGACTCATCAGTCGTGGGACAACCACAAAACCCAGTCGCAAACCCCCATCAGAAGACAATTCCATTCCATATGAAAGAAAAACACAAAAAAGCAGCCTAAGGTGCAGAAGAATCATTGGTTGCTGGGTATACCAGAAGCAAAAGTCAAATAACTTAAGAGAGAGACAGAGAACTTTCATTTCATTCAGTTTCAAGATTAACTGCTAGAAGCATGCGTGGACACTATAGAGAATCTAAGCGGAAAGTAGAACAAAATTTTGGAATCATGCTTCTCTCTCTTTTCATAGTCATCTGCGATGGATATTTTGATTTCTTGTTTGAAAACATCGATAAAAATGTTGATGTTTTTCATTGTACCAAGAAACTAATTTAAGTACCACATTTATCAAAGGAGTATCACCGTAGTTTTCGACGATCAAGAGTACCACATGTAGTACTATCGTACCACTCTGGTTGTATTGTATTCACGTACACGATATATCTTATTTAATCTAGGACCAATGATTTTTAGCAAATTTTAGAATGTATTGCTAGACATTCTTAGGAAGTTATAATACTTCTTGTGATCTGTCAGTCTCATTTCTTGTAACAAGTTGTGGAAAGTTTTTCGATGTTTAACCAAATCCCTGATCCAAAATCTTTTTGTTTTTTTTTCTGTTTTTACTTTTATTTTTATTTGTCCACAAAAGCGACAAAAGCAAGATATTATTGATTCGATGCTTTATTTGAATTTGGAGTTCCATTATCGACGAATGTTAAAACGCAAACCGAATAATTATTTTTATTACTTTATTGTTTTGTTTTGTTTACTTTTCACCAGTCAGACAGTCAAAAAGTAAGGTTAAAAACGATCCGACGTCGGAAAATAGTTAAAAATATTCAATTTTTCAACCAATAGGAGCTCCGTCATACCATCGGACGGTCGGAAAACGGACGCATGAGACTCCGGCTTTAAACTATTATTATTCGGTTACCTTAAAAAAAATCGGCTGTGTATAGGGAATTTTATGCTTTACAACTTTGCACTGAAACATTTTGCACTAAAGAGCATAATTTACCTCCAATTTTAAAAAAATGGAAAATCCTAAATGTGTATTTTTCTCGCCATCTAGCGGCGAAACTATGAGGAATTCGATAAAAAGTTAAACATAAAAGTTAAAGAAAATTTAATGCTTTACAACTTTGCACAAAAAGGCATTGTTTGTCCTCAAAATCACTTAAAACTAAAGAATACCTACATGCACATTTTTTACGCGCCCTCTAGTGGCGCAACTATTGGAAATTCTGGAAAAAGCTTAAGACAAAAATTGTAGAGAATTTTATGCTCTAAAACTTTGTACTGCAACATTTTGCATTAAAGTGTAGTTTTTCTCCTCAAAATCAAGAAAAACTAGAGAATACCTACATGCACATTTTTTACGCGCCCTCTAGTAGCGCAACTATTGGAAATTCTAGAAAAAGTTTCAGACAAAAATTGTAGGGAATTTTATGCTCTAAAACTTTGTACTGCAACATTTTGCATTAAAGTGTAGTTTTTCTCCTCAAAATCAAGAAAAATTAGAGAATACCTACATGCACATTTATTACGCGCCCTCTAGTGGCACAACTATTGGAAATTCTGGAAAAAGTTTGAAACAAAAGTTATAGGGAATTTTATGCTCCAAAAGTGTATTGTTTGTCCTTAAAATTTAAAAGAAATAAAAAATTGTTGCATGTGTATTTAATCAATGTCGGTCTTGAGGACCTTCTACTGTACCAATTTAAACCAAGTGGTCGCATTCTAGGCACATACTGACCCTCCATACCAATACCAATACTCCATACCAAATTTCAGCTTGATTGGTCAAACGGTTCGGCAGTTATCGTGGAAGATTACACACAGACAGACCATACGCTGGAAATGGTTTCAATCTTCTTGGGGGACCTCAAAATGGATATTTCCATGAATATCTTGATTTTTTTTTGCTTGTTCACCTTACTTTGCTTTTGATGGGTCAGGGAAAGTAAAAGGAACAATTTTAGGGCAACAGTTTCCTCTGTAACTAGAAGTGCTGCAGCACCAACAGTTAAATTCCCAGAAGAACTAGAGAAACTCGTAACTGATTAAATTACCAGAAAAACTAGGAGAATTCGTAATTGATTCTTCCAAGGATTTAAAACCAATACAGAAAAAAAAACTACCAAAATATCTTCGACGTAGGGAAAGGAAAAACAGGGCGAACGAATTTGGTAAAACAAAATTAACACCGTGGATACTCAGCCTATTCGATAGTTAGGAAGAAGACTACTTTTAGCAAAAAGAGAGTATGGATAATGTTCTGTTTTTGAAGAGAGAAAGCCGACAAAATACTTCACGAAATGGAAGAAGAAGGTGATATGGAGCCATTTAATAACAGTCCTAGGGCTGACCCAGTTGTTTTACTTAAAAATAAAGCTAGTTCCAATCGATTTTGCGTAGACTATCGACAACTAACAGCATAACGAAAAAGGACAGCTACTCTCTCCTCAAAATAGACAACACCCTAGACACATTGGCTGGGTCAAAAATATTCTTGACCCTGGACCTAAAAAGCGAATATTGAAGGGTAGAACTAGATACAGAGGACCGAGAAAAGACTGCTTTTACCATTGGCTCAGGGCTTTACCAATTCATGGTGTCAAATATTTCAAAAAGAAGTAGAATATCTTGGAAAGATTGCTTCCGGCACACGCAGTATACCACGTGGCGTTTAACGTGTTAAACTTGATAATCAAAATTTTTGAAAAAACTTACTTTATGCCCGAGACAGTATAATTACTGGCTCCGGTTGTGGTTATGTTGAAAAAAGAAGCTTTAACTCTTAATGGTCCTCGTCCGTTTTCCATTAATAAATTATCGATTTGTAGAGGGTCTATGCTCGGTACGTCAATTTCGGATATTCCATTTTTTAGATAAGGTCTTAAGTGATTGAATGTGTTTAGTAGGCATTTATTTATGTTTTCGTGAGATTTTGGACAAGGAAGTATGTATTCAGCTGAAAATAAATTAGAAATAATTATTAGCACAAGTTAGCATTGTCGCGACGAATAAAAATAATAATTTTAAATAAGCATTAATCTGTAAAAATATGAAGGAATTAGAAAAAATCGGAAAAAATGAGCATCAGCTAGAAATAAAAAAAAATGTCAGAATAAATAAGAAAAAATAAAAAAAGTAAGAAAAAAACAAAAAAAAAATTTTTTTTCAAAAAAACAAAAAAAAAATTGAACATAGAAAAACGGAATCAGAAAAATGAAAAAAACTAAGAGAAATTAGAAAAATTCAGAAAAAAATTGGGAAATCAGTTGGAAATAAAAAAACAAAAAAATATCGGAAATAATCAAAAAAAAAATCAGAATAAAATATCAGGAAAATTAAGAAAAAAAGATAAAAACTGAAAAATCGAAAAAATAAAAACAAATTAGTAAAATTATAAAATTATTAAAAAAGATAAACAAAAAATTAGAAAAATCAAAATCAGCTAGAAATTAAAAAATTAAAAAATATCGGAAATATCAAAAAAAAATCAGAAAATATCAGAACAAATCGGAATAAAAAATCAGGAAAATTTAGAAGAAAACGACAAAATCAGAAAAAAATTAATAAAATCAGATCAATCACAAAACTCAAAAAAAAAAGCAAAAAAATCAGAAGTAATAAAAAAAAAACAGAATCAGAAGTTGACAAAAACTAAAAGAAATCAGAAAACATCAAAAAATCAGAAAATAATTAAAAAATATAAAAAACCAAAAAAAAATTAGCATCAGTTAGATATAAAAAAATTTTAATAAAAAAATCGGTATTAATCAAACAAAAAATCAGAAAATATCAAACAAATCAGAAAAAGAAATAAATAAAATCAGGAAAAATCAGTAGAATAATACAAAATCAGAAGAAAAAAAGAAATAAGCCAAAATCAGAATAATCAGAAAAAAATTTTAAAAATGAGAAAATAAGAGATATAACAAAAAAAATCCGAATATATTAAAAAAATCCAAAACAAAATAAAGAGATCAGAAAAATAAGAAATAATTAAAAAATCCAAAAGAAATCGGAAAATGTCACAAAAAGTTAAATAGATAAAAGTGAAAAAAAACAAGAAAAACAATATCGAAAATAATCAAAAAAAAATCAGAAAATATCAGAACAAATCGGAATAAAAAATCATTAAAATTTAGAAGAAACCGTCAAAATCTGAAAAAAATTTAAATAAATAGATTGATCACAAAACTCAAAAAAAAAACAAAAAATCAGAAATAATAATAAACAGAATCAGAAGAAATTGACAAAAACTAAAAGAAATCGGAAAATATCAAAAACCAGAAAAAATAAAAAAATAGGAAAAACCAAAAAAATTAGCATCAGTTAGATATAAAAAAAATTAATAAGGAATATCGGAGTTAATCAAACAAAAAATCAGAAAAAATTAAAACAAATAATAAAAGAAATAAACAAAATCAGGAAAAATCAGATATAACAAAAAAATCCGAATATATCAAAAAAATCCAGAGCAAAATAAAGAGATCAGAAAGATCAGAAATCGGAAAATGTCACAAAAAGTTAAATAAATAGAAAGAAGTAAAAAACCAGGAAAAACAATATCGGAAATTATAAAAAAAAAACATACAACATCAAAACAAATCAGAAAAAAATAAACACAATCGGAAATATCAAAAATTAAGACAAAAATCAGAAAAATACTAAAAAAAAACCAGAAAAAATTAAAAACGCCATCATCAGCTAGAAATAAAACTATGGGAAATAATTTAAAAAAAAAATCAGAAAAAATAGTAAAAAATCAGAAATAATCAAAAAAAATCGTAATATATCAAAAAAATCCAGAACAAAATGAACAGATCAGAAAAATTAGAAATAATTTAAAAAATCCAAAGGAAATGTCAAAATTTCACAAAAAGTTAAATAGATAGAAGTAAAAAAAACAGGAAAACAATATCGGAAATAATCAGAAAATATAGAAATAAATCAGAAAAAAATGAAGAGAATCAGAAATATCAAAAAATAAGACAAAAATCAGAAAAATGCAAAAAAAATCAGAAAAATAAGGCAAAAATAAAAAAAAAATCAAAACAAATCAGAAAAGGATCAGAAAAAATCCAAAATTAAAAAATCAAAGTAATCAAAAATTTATATAAAAAAAAGAAAAACCCAGAAATCAATACGGATTTTAAAAAATCCAGGAAAAATAAAAAGATATCTGAAAAAATTGAAAAATCTAATAGAAATCGGAAATTATCATAAAAAAAAATATAAAAATCTGGAAAAATCAGAAAATAAGACAAAAATAAGGAAAAATTGAAAGAAAAAAAAAACGGAATAAATAAAAAATCAGAAAATACAAAAAAACAATAAAATCAGAAAAAATCAAAAATCAAAAATAAATCAAAACAATCAAAAAAATTAAAAAAAAAAAACAAAACAAAAATCAGAAAAAATTAAAAATTAAAAAATCAGAATAATCAAAAATTTATATAAAAAAACAAGGAAAAACACAGAAATCAAAACAGATTTTAAAAAATCCAGGAAAAATAAAAGATATTTGAAAAAAAATGAAAAAATCTAAAAGAAATTGGAAAAAACCACAAAAAAAAATAAAAATATCTGGAAAAATCAGAAAATAAGATAAAAATAAGAAAAAATGGAAAAAATAAAAAAACGGAATATATAAAAAATCAGAAAATACAATAAAGCCAGAAAAACCCAAAAAATGTAAAAGAAATCAAAACAATCAAAAAAATTAAAAAAAAAAAAAACAAAACAAAAATCAGAAAAAATTAAAAATTAAAAAATCAGAATAATCAAAAATTTATATAAAAAAACAAGGAAAAACACAGAAATCAAAACAGATTTTAAAAAATCCAGGAAAAATAAAAGATATTTGAAAAAAAATGAAAAAATCTAAAAGAAATTGGAAAAAACCACAAAAAAAAATAAAAATATCTGGAAAAATCAGAAAATAAGATAAAAATAAGAAAAAATGGAAAAAATAAAAAAACGGAATATATAAAAAATCAGAAAATACAATAAAGCCAGAAAAACCCAAAAAATGTAAAAGAAATCAAAACAATCAAAAAAATTAAAAAAAAAAAAACAAAACAAAAATCAGAAAAAATTAAAAATTAAAAAATCAGAATAATCAAAAATTTATATAAAAAAACAAGGAAAAACACAGAAATCAAAACAGATTTTAAAAAATCCAGGAAAAATAAAAGGTATTTGAAAAAAAATGAAAAAATCTAAAAGAAATTGGAAAAAATCACAAAAAAAATAAAAATACCTGGAAAAATCAGAAAATAAGACAAAAATAAGAAAAAATGGAAAAATTAAAAAAAACGGAATAAATAAAAAATCAGAAAATACAAAAAAACAATAAAATCAGAAAAAATCAAAAATCTGAAAGAAATCAGAATAATCAGAAAAATTAAAAAAAAACAAAACAAATCAGAAAAAATTCAAAATTAACAAATTAGAATAATCAAAAATTTATATAAAAAACAAGGAAAACCCCACAGATTAAAACAAATGTTAAAAATCCAGGAAAAATACAAAAGATATCTGAAAAAAAATTGAAAAAATCCTAAAAAAAATAAAAAACCTGGAAAAATCAGAAAATGAGACAAAAATGGAAAAAATTAAAAAAAGAATAAAAAAAAATTAAAAAATACAAAAAAAAACAAAAAAATCAGAAAAAATTCAAAATTAACAAATTAGAATAATCAAAAATTTATATAAAAAACAAGGAAAACCCCACAGATTAAAACAAATGTTAAAAATCCAGGAAAAATACAAAAGATATCTGAAAAAAAATTGAAAAAATCCTAAAAAAAATAAAAAACCTGGAAAAATCAGAAAATGAGACAAAAATGGAAAAAATTAAAAAAAGAATAAAAAAAAATTAAAAAATACAAAAAAAAACAAAAAAATCAGAAAAAATTCAAAATTAACAAATTAGAATAATCAAAAATTTATATAAAAAACAAGGAAAACCCCACAGATTAAAACAAATGTTAAAAATCCAGGAAAAATACAAAAGATATCTGAAAAAAAATTGAAAAAATCCTAAAAAAAATAAAAAACCTGGAAAAATCAGAAAATGAGACAAAAATGGAAAAAATTAAAAAAAGAATAAAAAAAAATTAAAAAATACAAAAAAAAAACAAAAAAATCAGAAAAAATTCAAAATTAACAAATTAGAATAATCAAAAATTTATATAAAAAACAAGGAAAACCCCACAGATTAAAACAAATGTTAAAAATCCAGGAAAAATACAAAAGATATCTGAAAAAAAATTGAAAAAATCCTAAAAAAAATAAAAAACCTGGAAAAATCAGAAAATGAGACAAAAATGGAAAAAATTAAAAAAAGAATAAAAAAAAATTAAAAAATACAAAAAAAAAACAAAAAAATCAGAAAAAATTCAAAATTAACAAATTAGAATAATCAAAAATTTATATAAAAAACAAGGAAAACCCCACAGATTAAAACAAATGTTAAAAATCCAGGAAAAATACAAAAGATATCTGAAAAAAAATTGAAAAAATCCTAAAAAAAATAAAAAACCTGGAAAAATCAGAAAATGAGACAAAAATGGAAAAAATTAAAAAAAGAATAAAAAAAAATTAAAAAATACAAAAAAAAAACAAAAAAATCAGAAAAAATTCAAAATTAACAAATTAGAATAATCAAAAATTTATATAAAAAACAAGGAAAACCCCACAGATTAAAACAAATGTTAAAAATCCAGGAAAAATACAAAAGATATCTGAAAAAAAATTGAAAAAATCCTAAAAAAAATAAAAAACCTGGAAAAATCAGAAAATGAGACAAAAATGGAAAAAATTAAAAAAAGAATAAAAAAAAATTAAAAAATACAAAAAAAAACAAAAAAATCAGAAAAAATTCAAAATTAACAAATTAGAATAATCAAAAATTTATATAAAAAACAAGGAAAACCCCACAGATTAAAACAAATGTTAAAAATCCAGGAAAAATACAAAAGATATCTGAAAAAAAATTGAAAAAATCCTAAAAAAAATAAAAAAACCTGGAAAAATCAGAAAATGAGACAAAAATGGAAAAAATTAAAAAAGAATAAAAAAAAATTAAAAAATACAAAAAAAAAACAAAAAAATCAGAAAAATCTAAAAGAAATCAGTAAAAAGGCCATTTAATTTTCAATTTTTTTCCAATTTTTTCTGTTATAAACCGTTAGTGTGCGAATTTTTTGAGACACCCTGTATATATAATTATATTCCTTGTTTGTGTTATTTTCTTTAAACATTTCCCGCGACAGTATTATCCAATCCAATAATATATAGGTTAAAAAAACACGAGTGTTCTTAAAGTACTTTCACTCTAAGCAAAAATTACATAATTTGTCCAATTATGTCTTTTGTTTGTAACCTACATTCGGGCATAAGAATTAGTAAAGTAACGAAAAATGCATAACAGAATCAATTACGCCGACAAATTTATGTAATAAACATAGTTACAAGTGTTACACAAAAAAAATATGATTAATAAAAGGAAATTGGGTTCGAATTTTACGCACTAATAATGGTACCTACTACAGATTATTTTGCCCTCAACATGTACTTTAATTATTGTTGTAATAAATAAATAAATAAATAAATAAATAAATAAGAATGAGGAAAAATTAACAAAAATTCAAAAAAAAACTTCAAGAAAAAAGAGGAAAGTAAAGAATTATAAAGTTAACTCAAATAAATGGGTTTGTACAAGACAAAAATAATAATAAAATAGTAAATTTAAATAAATAAAGAAATTTTCATTTATATTACCACTAAAATTTGAATTATCAGAAATTATCCCGAAAAAAAACAGAAAAAACAACAGGAAAAATCAGAAAAAAGAAAAAAAATAAACAAAAATAAAGAGTAAAACAAATATCAGAAAAAACGGGAGAATCGAAAAAAGAAAAAATAAAAAAATCAGAATGATAAAAAAGCAAAAAAAAAATAAATAAAAAAACAAAAAAAGACAAAAATTTTAAAAAATCAGAAAACAATCAAAAAAAAAATAAAAAATAAAATAAAGGAAAAGTCTAAAAACAGGAAAAATCGGGAAAGAAACAGAAAAAATTTGAAAAAAAAAACAGAAACAATCAGATAAAAGAAAAATAAAAAAAAATAGAAAAAGAAAAAATTTATATAAAAATTAGAAAACTTCAAACAAAAATCGGAATATCAAAAAAAATAAGAAAATATCAGATAAAAAGGCAGTTATAAAAAATCAGAAAAAAGCAGAAAAATTCAAACGAAAATGAGAATAATCAGAAAATAAAACAAAAAAAAAATAAAAATTAAGAAAATAGAAAAAGACAAAAAATATTGGAAAAATCCAATAATATAAAAAAAGAGGAAATCAAAGAAAACAGAGCAATTAAAAAAACAGAACAAATCAGAAGAAAATTTTAAAAAAACCAGAAAAAATCCAACAAGAAAAATCAGAGAAAAAAGAAAATTTAAAAAATCAGAAAAAAGAAAAATCAAAATGCAAAATAAAAAAAAGAAAAAGCGGAAAAATTACAAAAAACAGATATAATAAACTAGAAAAAAGAAAAAATCCAAAAAATTTAATAAAATCACAAAGAACCCGGAAAATATTGAAAAAAATTTATCGAAAATATCAGAAAAATGAGGAAAAAAAGAAAATCGGAGAATTAAAAAACAGAAAAAATCTGAAACAAACAGGAAAAATTAGAAAAAAAAACAGAGGAAACTCAGAAAAAAAACAGGATATATCAAAATAAATCGAAAAAAATTAGGAAAGTTATAAAAATCAGAAAGAATCGAAGAAAATTAGAAAATATAAAAAATACAGACGAAATAAAAAGGAACCGAAAAAATCAGAAAAAATGTAGAAGAAATCGGAAAAAACCAGAAAATATCAGAATAAAAAAGGTCAAAAAAGAATTTAAAAAAATCAGAAAAAGATATATCGGAAATGATCCAAAATATAAGAAAAAATGAGGAAAATCAATAAAAACCAGGAAAGGCAAAAAAAATACAAAATGAGAAAAATTATAAAACAATTAAAAATAATAAAGAAAAAAATCAAACAAATTAAAAAAAATCAGAAGATATTAAAATTTGTATTTTTTTGATTATGTAAAATTTTAAATTCTAACTTCAGATTATTAAGACACAAAAGTCATAGGGAAATTTAAAAAAAATTAATTTTGTTTTCTTTGTGTAAAATTTTAAATTCTTATCAAAGATTTGGAATCACATAATAAAATAAAACTGAAATTAAAAAAAAATTAAATTATATCAATGAATGATTAAAATTATTATATAATCATAAAATACGTATTATTGACATCATCCTGTATATTTTTAATATTTGTTTGACAATTTAATAAAGATATTTAAAGAGTTATTTTAGACGATTATTAATGAAACACCCTGTATATTTTAATTGTTTTATTCCATTAATATGTCTGTTAATTTCCGTAATATTTATATAATGTAATTCAAAATTACACTTTAATAATGCGTTTTATTTTGTTTTTTGTTTTTAGGTTGTTTTTCCTTTAAGGAAAAAAAAACACTAATGATTTACAATAAAAGGATTCAAAAAACCGAAATTCTAATCGTAATTTTTTTTTTTTTATTATAGAAGACAATTTATAGTTTTCAATTTAAGATTATTTTTCTTTTTTAATAAAAAAAAAAACTACAAAAAATGTAGAAAATTTCCATTTTTTTAACAAGATATAATAATATTTACTTACGTATTATAAAATTTTTGGTTTGGTTAGCGGCTTCTAACATTTTTGTTAATACAAAAAAACTGAATACAAAAACATACAACATCCTGTAGATATTGATTGAACACTTAAATTTACGATAACAAAAACAAACTGAAGTAGATTTATCATTATTAGAAGTAAATTTTAGTGAAAGCATTTGTGTATATAGAGGAAGTAGGGATTTTAAAAAAGGTAGGGGGGCAAAGTAATTACCGAGATTTATGGAATTTTGACTAACAGAAATTAATTTGGGAACACTTTATTCTGAGGGAACATGCGAATTAAAAAAAAAAATTCACAATTTGACAGCTCTAGAATGGGGACGTATTATATAAAATTTTTAAATTAGCACTTAAAAGCCTGTTATCAAATATGCCTAGAAAAAATATTTATAAATTTTTTAAACTATATTTTATTTGAAAAAAAAATAAAAATATCTATATTAATTGATAATACTGTTCAGAGATGACGGTATATAAGAACTGAATTCCATATTAAATAGAGGCCAGATGTAAATAAGAGAAAAGAAGAAAATTGTATTGTTTTTATTTTCGCCGTGACTAGCAGTACATCGGACGTACTCGTTTATATCGTACATCGGAAAATAAAATAAACAATCTAATTTTTAAATCTCAAACTTTGAAAAAAAAAATGAAGAAAAAAGACACTTTTCTGTATAAATGAAACTGGTTACCAATTACTATTTTTATGTAGTTTTAAAGAAGTTAAAAAGACGAAATCTAATAAACATTAATTTTGGAAAAAAAAAATAGAAAACATGGGAAAAATTTTTAAGAAAAATCAGAAAATTTGGAATAAAACGAAAAAATCAAACGCTGAAAAATCGCAACACCAAAAAACGACGTATAAAAACGTAAGAAATCGAAAAATACCGCAAAAGAAGACACAAAAAATTTCAAAAAACAAAAAAAAAACCGGAAACAATTGTAACAGTAAAAAACTTTTAAAAAAACATAAAAAATTCGAATGAATTGAAATAAATTGCAAAAAAGCCTCAAAAAAATAGCAAATAATCGCAAAAAATAAAAGTAATAAGAAAAAATGAGAAAAAAAGATTTAAAAAAAAAAACAACAATGATGAAAAAATGTGGAAAATGAGAAAAAATCGACAAAAAAAAAACGAAAAATCAGAAGAATAAGAAAAAGACGAGAAAAAATTTTAACAACCCAAAAAATCAGAGTAATAAAATAACAGAAAAAAAATATTGACAAAAATGAAAAATAAAATTGTAAAATGAAAAGAATAAGCGCTAAAAATTCCAAAAAAACGACGTAAAAAAACGCAAAAAAAAAGTAGAAAAAAAGAACAACCGAAAAACCAGAAAAATTGTGACGATAAAAAAATTGAAAAAAAAAGGAAAAAAATCGAATGAATTAAAAAAAATAAAAAAAATCGAATGGATTAAAAAAAATTGCAACAAAATTTAAGAAAACAGCAAAAAAATCGCAAATAAACAGGAATAAGAAAAAAATGAGAAAACAAAAGAAAGAAATAGAAAAAAAAAACAGAACAATGGCAAAAAATAAGGAAAAATTAGAAAAATTGGAAAAAAAAATCATAAAAATGAGAAAAAAAACGAAGAGATATAAAAAGAAAGAGAAGAAAATCGCAAATTATCGCAAAAATTAAAGGAATAAGAAAAAATTGGAAAAAAAAACAACAATGATGAAAAAATGAGGAAAGATGAGAAAAAATCGAAAAAAGAAACGGAAAAAACCCAGAAAAATGTGAAAAATACGAGAAAAAATGTTAACAACCCAAAAAATCGGAAAAAACCGGACTAATAAGAAAAACAGAAAACAAATTTAATCAAAAATATTAGAAAAAATGAAAAATAAAATTGTAAAATATTGAAAAAACGGAAAGACCAAGCGCTCTAAAAATAGCAAAAAAACGATATAAAAAACGCAAACAACGAAAAAAAAAAACACAAAGAACAACGAAAAAACCAGAAAAAATTGTAACGAAAAAAAAATTAAAAATTCGAAGAAAATGGCAGAAAAATCGCAAATAATCACAAAAAGTCAGAGGAATAAGAAAAAATTAAGAATGCAAAAGGAAAAAAAAACAGATCAATAGGAAAATTTGAGGAAAAATTAAAACAATTCGAAAAAAAAACCAAAAATGAACAAAAAAAAACAAAAAATCAGAAAAATGACAAAAAACGAGAAAACATAAAAAAAACTTTCTCTAGCTATAAAATAATTATAAATACTATGAAAAAAATTAAAAGAGACAAAAATTATATTGTGGAAAGAGACAAGGGAGTAACAGAAAGAGAGGGAATCTCAATTGGAGGGGGCATAACGCTTTTATCTTATGTGACGCTTTGTGCCGGTTAAATTCTACAAGTCGCGCCCAAAAAAATATCCATTCTGAAAAAGTGTACCGAAACGCCGTTTCGGCATGTTCCGGCCTTAATACACCACTGGAAATACTGAACTATAAATAATTATCATCATATTTTTTATCTCAATACAAATATCAAACACACCTTCTACTACTGATCAGTTTATTACTATAATTAAATGATATTTAGGTTACCCATAAATAGACTAACTGTAAACATAAAACATAAAAAAGTTGGCCGTACTGGGAATAAAACTCCGGCCCTTATACACCGAAACCATATAATATACGCATTATGATGCGCAAACATACTTCCATAATTTGTAAACCTTAAAACGAAATGAACGGCCGATTTATATATAATAAATGCGTACATCCGATGTACTGCTAGTCACAGCTTTTTATTTGTCATTTTTCAGTATAACATAACCTATTATTTTAATGTTTATGTGTCACCTATGTGTTTTGCTTTTATCTTCTTTTTTTTATAGTCAAAATCGCCAAGGCTATTTGGTTTAGTAATATTCGACAGATAACTGTAAATTATACCTTGTCATGCCATCTACATTACTTTAACTAATTAATGTAGCTGGTGTCACTTAAGAATTTTGAAAATTTATTTCTTAGTGTTTCAAAATTAGCCAAGCCTATCTTTGTAAATAATTTTAAGTATATTTTCATATACTACAAATGAATTTGCTCTAGCTACCGCATCACACGTCGCCATTTATGTATGAAAATAAAATAAATAATATTGTCAAGAATGAACAGTAAATAATATTCGCTGGGTGTAGAGTGCATGGTAGGGACAACTAAAACGATCCCAGCGCTCGAAGTGGTCAAAATTTCGTGAAATCATGCTCTTCTCATAACTAAAAATGTCAAAATTAAATATAAAAATCGTTCATAATAGGGAGAAATAACAAGTGCAAATTTTACACGTTTTCAAGAGCTAGTTGGAAATTAGAGAAAAGAAAGAACTGGATAAATGCAGTTTGGAGAAAAAAGTAAGTAATCTATAACCTACTTCTGTAGCAATGCGTACTTAGGCGAATGTGTGTTTTATTCTACAATTATTCGATGTGATTAAATAACTTTTGCCACTATGTCTCAAATCCTTCAGTCGCGACAAGTTTGCTTTCCTTTGTCTATCGTTTGAGATTGAAGTGATATTTGATGAGTAATTGACTCAAATCCGGTTTGATTGAATAATTGCATTCATCATGGCCTAGAAATTATATAAAAAAAAAGTATGATAAATTATTGTGACTAAAAATCTACCAGATATTCCTAAATTTTTATTATTCTAGCTGTCATGTATTATTTGTGTGGATGTCACTGCGATTAACCTAACCTAAGAATCATAGTTTTTGATATTTATTTACATATTTTATACTGACTTTGTTCATCACAAGACGTTTTACTAAATTTTTTTTCAAAAATATAATCACATTTTTTATTTATATGCTTATAAATTCTAATGAGATTTTTTTATAACGAATTTTTGTTTTTTATACACAACTTACATACTTCTCAAAATTGTCACACACACACGCGCTAAATGACCTCGAGCCAACGGGAAATTGTATCTACCATGCCACCCCAGGTTCTCCTCCCGACATGCCCGCTATTGTGAGCATATCGTGAGGTCGCTTTTAAGGGCCGAAGTCCCCTGGTCGTCATTATCATCGCGTTTCCTCATATTTGCATCGTATTCCACCCCATTGGGCATTGGTGAATACCTAGCTAGTCATCTGCTTCTTTTTAGGGACGACCGAAGCCTTAATCCCAGTATGTCTGTCCGTTTGTCCTGTCTCTTTGTGTGTGCTCGTCAGTCTGTCATGTAGAGTATTCTCTGTAAAGTCCGCCTACAACTTAAAACACATTATTAGAAAAATAATTTGTATAAATTCAAACAACGAACTTTACTTGCTTTTGTGTTGGATGCTGAAATAAATAATTTTTTTAGTGGAGCGAACTCAGTTTTTTTTATTTTTTTTTGTTTTTTTTGTGGAGCACGCTCCTTTTGTGTTTATTTTTTATTTTTTTGTTGGATTTCTCCTTTTGTTGTCTCTAGACTGTTGCCTATAGACATTTTGTTCATTTCAAGACCCTTTGACCGCATATGCTACAAGAATTTTATTTATCGTCAATTTTAGTAAAACCATACTTATCGTCTCGTTAATTGCCTTTTCGGCCTCGCGTGTTTTCCATGGTTATCGTCGTCGTAGTCGAGGAGCTCCCTGAGCTCTAAATTTGGCCACCCGTAAACATATATTTTGCTGACTTTGGAGTTTTTCTCTGTTCGTTCTGCACGTTTGTCCCCACGCGAGTGAGGCGTAGGTAATTAACGGAATTAGAATTGAGTTTATCAGTCTAAGTTTTGTTTTAATATGTAATTAGCTTCTCCTTCCTATAAGGGGGGATAAGCGTGCTCGCGCTTGTTTGGTTTTACTAATTATTGTCTTCACAAGCTCGGTAAATGTTAGACCCACGTCCAAGGTGACCCCTAAATATTTAACTGACCGCTGTCAGTTAATATTTTGTCCCAATAAATTTACCTCGCCATCCGGGGCGTGTCTCCGCTTTTTAAGGAATATTGCCTTTGATTTTTCCGCGTTGATTGCAATTTTCCACTTTACAAACCAATTCTCAAGCTCATCAAGGTGACTTTGCAAATGATTTAAAACTAGGTGAGGCCAAGCATTACGTGAAGCTATAGTAGTGTCATCTGCATACAGGCTGAGAGTAGTATGTGGAGATCGGGATATATCTGCGGTCTCAAAATTGTCGAGCATGATTTTATGCAACCGTCAGATGGCGTTTTCGTCAGCGCTCCCTGCCAATACCCTCGATAAGTCAGAACACAAGACACAATAAGAAGTATAATTGTAACTAACTTCAAACTGTATATCAACATTTGATCATCAGCGCCACGTCGGTCATTTTATGTACCTTTAGTTGCCTACAAAATTTTGACCATATTTTAAAAGCGTCGTCCATTAGGGATTGTCCTCCTTCTATACGCTCCATAGTTAAGGGCGTACTATCGACCTACAAATATTAAATTCCTAATAACTTTTTTACGGAGTTACAAATTTTATTGTAGTTTTCACCAAAATATGGGGAAAAAATCTATTATTGTGGCTACGAAGTACATTTTTTTAAAACAATTTATATTTTTTTTTCAATTTTTTTTTGAATAATTTTTTAGCTTTCCACAATTCCCTATAATATTTTAAGATATTTGGTAAAAGAAAGAAAAGAAAATCTAATAGTAGTTAAATTTTAAAAGCTAATTAAGATATATGCATTTAATTGTTTAGTAAGTGCTGCCACCTGTTAGATGGACCTAAATCGTTACGTTTTTATCATTATTGCATTTTAAGTCTCCATAGGTGGCCCATTGCTTCAATCAGAAAGTAGAGGGGCGATGCAACTAAATCATAGTTCGCGAAAGTGGCGACTCCACGCGCGGTTGGTTGCGCAGTAATATATGTTTTCCTTCCGCCGGTATGATTTAAAACACAAAGGTTATATCAATTTAAATAAATAGATATTAAATTAACCAAACCCCTAAATGTAAGATTTAACTATCCTATCTACATAAAATGAACCCGTAACACTTGTATATTATATGGTATGAATTATAGAGTTTAATTCATTATTATTATAAAAAATAAGTGTTGTATTTGAAATATTATATTATAAAAGGTTTATTTGAAGTAATTGGGTATATAAATAAAAATAATCAACAATCCCAAGAGGAAGGTCTTTTATTAAAAGTAAATTATCTTAAATACATGTAGAAAATAATTAATAATAATCATAAATCACGCACTATAAAAGTTTGTATAAAATTTAAGAAATTAAGAAATGGTTTTTGTTTTTTTTTTTTGATGAAAAGTAAGATGAATGGAAAATAAATTAGATGCAAAAAGTCATACTAATTTAGATTTAAAATAAAATAGGGGCTGAATTTCTATATCCAACGAAGAAGTAAAACATGTGTTTAATGAAAATTTTGATTTAAAATAAAAAATAAAAGAATAAACTATCATATAAGGTATAAAAAAAATTGGTTAAGAAATATAATTTGGGAGATACATGATGGTTACAAAGAATGTATGAAGAAGAGGAACAACAATTAGGAACATTAAAAAAATAAGAAGTTAGAAGAGATAGGATAAAACCCAAATAGGGTCAACAAAGTTTTAAATCAGATGAAGAACAGGACATTAACAGGACACAAAAAATTTATTAAATATTTATATATTTTTGTAAAATTTTATGATTTTTCATCCAGAATAAAACCCACTTCTGATTGTGATAAACGATCACAAAATTATAATTATGTATTATTGCAGATTGTATTTATGTGAATTGTCAAACGACTTTTCAAACTACTTTGATAAGTGAATAGGCAGGTTTGACATTTTTCTTATTTTTTTAATTTTAACTTAAATCGAGAGATTTTGTTATTTAAAAACGCAGACCAAAATGCAAATAACACAATATAGAGAGCAGTTAGCTGCATCATTACTGTTTGGCCAAGATAATACTGAGCCTCTAACTAACAATGCCGAACAATTAAAAGATCACTCATTAGAAACATCTGATAAACCGTAGCGTTGTTTGCTATGCTACAATAAAGAAAACACAAGGACGAATTATCGCTACCAATAAATGTCCTTCAACAAAGTGGCAATGTCCTGGATGTAAAAAAAATTATTGTGTTACATGTTTTTTTTACTCTACACAACGTTACTAAGGTAGAATGAGTTCGTTTATACTTTCCTTTTACATTTGTATGCTGAAATAAAAAATAATTCTTTTTTGCAATATTTTTTTGTTACGCTCCTACATTTTCCCTAAACCTTTCCGGTGCCTGTGAGCCGATCGCTAGGACGGCGCTTTTAAACTCATAATTTACTTAGCATTGTGCAATAACGAGATCCACGCCGTCTAAATGAAAGTCTGTTGTG
The DNA here is from genome assembly GCA_963243735.1 of Neocrepidodera transversa. Classification (NCBI taxonomy): domain Eukaryota; kingdom Metazoa; phylum Arthropoda; class Insecta; order Coleoptera; family Chrysomelidae; genus Neocrepidodera; species Neocrepidodera transversa. Next base: position 4,512,293 of record OY725353.1, read on the forward strand.
CGGCATTACATTAATACCGCGCCGGCCCAGTGGCCAAAAGAACGCGGCATACGCATGATGCCACGCCGGGGTTAACGTGTTAATATTTTGCGCTCAAATTTTTTTTGATCGTTTTTAAATAACAAAATCTCACGATTTCAGTTAAAAAACAAAAATGTCGAACCTGCTTATTGTTTAAAACAAATTTCACATTAGACGCCAGTGTGAATTTTTAAATGAAGTTTCAAATGACCATTCTGAGTAAATTGTTTTAAACAAATTTGACATTTGAAACGTTTCTCACCAGTGTGAATTTTCAAATGTCTTTTCAAATCGCTACCACTAATAAATTGTTTTAAACAAATTTCGCATTTGTAAGGTTTATCACCAGTGTGAGTTTTTAAATGAAATTGTAAAGTAATATTTTGGGTGAATCGTTTGAGACAAATTTCACATTTAAAAGTTTTTTCACCATTATGAATTTTCAAATGACTATTCAAATTGCTACTTGTAACAAATTGTTTAAAACAAATTTCACATTTGAATGGTTTAGCGCCAGTGTGAATTTTTAAATGGCCTTTTAAACTACTACTCGTAGTGAATTGCTTAAGGCAAATTTCACATTTAAAATTTTTTTCACCAGTGTGGATTTTTAAATGAACTTTTAAATCACTACTCCTCGTAAACTGTTTTAAACAAATTTCACATTTGAAAGGTTTATCGCCAGTGTGGGTTTTTAAATGAAATTGTAAACTAACATTTTGGGTGAATTGTTTGAGACAAATTTCACATTTATAATTTTTTTCACCAGTATGAATCTTTAAATGATTTTTCAAATTGCTTCTCGTAACAAATTGTTTTAAACAAATTTCACATTTAAAAAGATTATCGCCAGTGTGAATTTTTAAATGGTATTTTAAACTACTACTGTAAGCGAATTGCTTAGGGCAAATTTTACATTTAAAATTTTTTTCACCAGAATGGATTTTTAGATGAACTTCTAAATCAATACTTCTCACAAATTGTTTTAAACAAATTTCACATTTGAAAGGTTTATCACCAGTGTGATTTTTTAAATGAAATTGTAAAGTAACATTTTGGGTGAATCGTTTGAGACAAATTTCACATTTAAAAGTGTTTTCATTAGTATGAATTTTTAAATGTCTTTTCAAATTGCTACCTCTAACAAATTGTTTTGAACAAATTTCACATTTGAAAGGTTTCTCTCCAGTGTGGGTTTTTAAATGAAATTGTAAACTAACATTTTGTGTGAATTGTTTGAGACAAATTTCACATTTATAATTTTTTTCACCAGTATGAATTTTTAAATGAAGTTTTAAATTACTATTCCAAGTAAAATGTTTGAAACAAGTTTCACATTTAAAAGGTTTCTCACCTGTATGAACTTTTAAGTGCTGTTTTAAATAGTAATTCTGAGTGAATTGTTTGAGGCAAATTTCACATTGAAAACGTTTTTGATCAATGTAAAGTTTTTTGCTACCAAGAAAATTTAAGTTCCTGTTTTCTTTAGAATTTTCATTACCTTTTTCTCCAATGTGAAGTTTTAAATGATTACTTAATTTTAAATGAACTCTAAATAATTTTAAACAAATTTTACATTGAAATGATTTCCTACCGCTGTAAATTCTTAAAGATTTAGTTCCTAAATTTTCATATAACCTTTTACATTTATTTTTTACAAAATGAACTGCATAATGATTCAAAAATTGTAATTTTCCATTGGATTCTTTTCCACAAAAAACACAAGTTATAGAGTATTTTTTAAAGTGCTTATCAAAATGTTTTAATCTTAATTTTGAAGATGAGAAATCTAAAAATAAAACAAATTGTGATAACTATTTTTTAAGAAATAAAAAAACTTACATTTTTGGCAAACAGGGCATTCGTACTTAATTTCATTTTTCTTAAAAATTGTTTTTGGTTGTTTTTGAACCATGTTTATAGTTTTTAAATCACATATTGTAATATTATGTTCCTGTTGTTGAAAATTATTTTCCTGGTTGATATATGTTTCTTGGACCTTCTGAATTTCTAATTCAGATTGTAATGAAGGTTGAGACTCAACTTCTATTAAATTTGTTTCCTCTTTTATCTCAATTTCTCTTTTTACTAGTGATAAGTCTGTTTTGATATCCAACATTTCATTTTCCATATTACCTTTACTATACTTAAATTCCTGTGGCTGACAATTATTTTCTAGAAGGCCCAAATTATATGATTCTTCGATTTTCTGAATTTGTCCATCAGAAAGTCACAAAGGGTCAGGTTTAACTTCTAACAAATTTGATTCTGAACATTCTTGTTTCTGTTTCATTTCCATTTCTTTTAGGTTTTCTTCCTATTTCGTTGAAACACAAACGAATATGAAATAACAGACCATAATCTACAAAAAAAGCTTGCAAATGTCACCTACATAACCTCAATCTAGATTTTGGTCACAGCTAGAGGTGTGGCGAGTTTTCACTGTTCTTTAATCGGAACCGGAGCAGATAGTTCTTTGCGGGAGAAAATCACAGTGATTTTTTTTAACTAGCTTTTTTATTTTTTTAATTCATTTTGATTTTGTAGGTGCAATTCAATTACTTACATTTTTATATTCACTTATAATTAGAATTTTGTTGCCTGACAATTTGACGAAAAAACTGCCTCTGAAAGTCCGTAGTAAAAATATATGTTGATTTTTTTCTATTCATTATAAGAGATAGCGAATAGCGACACGACAGCACATGAGTGACTAGCTAAGCACGTGAGCAGTGACTGTGCAGTCACAGACAAATCAACAAAATACTTGCAACTTTTGCCAAAATACTCGATTTTACCCGCGTGGAATTCCAAAATACCCGCTTTTACTCACTTACAATGGAGGGGTTCCCTCAATGTTGACAAACTAGAAAAAGGTCTACCAACGGGGAAGGATTATTTTTGGTCAAAATCTACTTCATTATTTTCGCAATGATAAAATATGTTTACAAAATTCTATTGAGCTTTCTAGAGTATATCGTTAGCGAAATATAATGATTTTAATAAAATCTTACTTCTGATTGATTGAAATTTCGTTGTCGAATGTCATTCCTCATAGAGTATAACTGAGCGACATGTTTCATTTTCAGATTATAGAATATTCAAACTAATCGCCAAATTCAGTGTAGTTCCATCAATCCTCCAAGGCTGTAGGTCAGTCGCTGAAAATGAATCATGTTATACTTACTGTATGACGAATGACATTTGACAACGAAATTTCAACCAATCAGAAGTAAGATTTTATTAAAATCATTATATTTCGCTAACGATATATTCTGGAAAGCTCAATAGAATTTTGTACACATATTTTATCATTGCGAAAATAATGAAGCAGATTTTCACCAAAAATAATTCTTCCCCGTTGGTAGACCTTTTTCTAGCATGGTAACATTGAGGGAACTCACCCAATCACGTTAGATGTCAAATTCCTATATAAAATAGCCCTAGCAGCTAAGGCCACAAAACTGAAAAAGAAGAAGATTATTTATTGCATTTGCATGATAAAATTTATGTTGTAGTAATCTGTTGTATACATTAAAAAAGCGTTATATATAACTGACAAACACTTCAAATTGTAAGTGGTTAAAATGCGGGTATTTTGGAATTCCACGCGTGTAAAATCGGATATTTTGGGACAAAGTTTTGGGTATTTTGGTGATTTGTCATTGGCAACACTGTGTCACTGTCAATGTTGTTTTTTTTGTGATCAAGCGAATTTATAACCTCAAATATTTGATATTTCCTTAATTTCCTTTATTCGTTAGCATTTCAAATAGAAAGCAAATTCAAAAGGAATGGAAATTGAGAACTCATATTTGGACCTTCTGGAAAATAATTGTCAACTACAGGAATTTAAGTTTAATAAAGGTAATATGGAAAATGAAATCCTAGATATCGAAACAGACTTATCACTTGTAAAAAGAGAAATTGAGATAAAAGAGGAATCAAATTTAGTAGAAGTTAAGTCTGAACCTTTATTACTATCTGAATTAGAAATTCAAAAAGTCCAAGAAACATATCGTTTTATCAAGCAGGAAGATAATTTTCAACAACAGGAACCTAATATTACAGATGATATCAAAATAGATTTATGTGATTTAAAAACTATAAATATGCTTCAAAAACACCGAGAAAGAATTTTTAAGAAAAGTCAAACAAAGTATGAATGCCCTGTATGCCAAAAACGTAAGTTTTTTCTTATTTCTTAAAAATAGTCATCGCAATTTGTTTTATTTTTAGATTTCTCATCTTCAAAATTAAGATTAAAACATTTTGATAAGCACTTTAAAAAATACTCTATAACTTGTGTTTTTTGTGGAAAAGAATCCAATGGAAAATTACAATTTTTGAATCATTATGCAGTTCATTTTGTAAAAAATAAATGTAAAAGGTTATATGAAAATTTAGGAACTAAATCTTTAAGAATTTACAGCGGTAGGAAATCATTTCAATGTAAAATTTGTTTAAAATTATTTAGAGTTCGTTTAAAATTAAGTAATCATTTAAAACTTCACATTGGAGAAAAAGGTAACAAATTGTCTAAAGAAAACAGAAACTTAAATTTTCTTTGGAGCAAAAAACTTTACATTGATCAAAAACGTTTTAAATGTGAAATTTGCCTCAAACAATTCAGTCAGAATGACTATTTAAAACAACACTTAAACGTTCATACTGGTGAGAAACCTTTTAAATGTGAAACTTGCTTCAAACGTTTTACTTGGAATAGTAATTTAAAACATCATTTAAAAATTCATACTGGTGAAAGAAATTTTAAATGTGAAATTTGTCTCAAACGATTCACCCAAAATGTTTTAAAATTCCATTTAAAAATTCACACTGGCGAGAAACCTTTCAAATGTGAAATTTGTATGAAACAATTTGTTAGGAGTAGCGACTTGAAAAGGCATTTGAAAATTCACACTGGTGAGAAACCTTTTAAATGTGAAATTTGTTTAAAACCATTTATGAGGAATAGTGATTTAAAATATCATTTAAAAACTCACACTGGCGATAAACCTCTTAAATGTAAAATTTGTTTAAATCAATTTTTAACAAACCAAGGTTTGAGAAGACATTTAAAAATTCATACTGGCGAGAAACCTTTCAAATGTGAAATTTGTATCAAACAATTTGGTAGGAATAGCGATTTGAAAAGACATTTGAAAATTCACACTGGTAAGAAACCTTTCAAATGTGAAATTTGTTTAAAACAATATAGTAGGAGTAGTGATTTAAAATTTCATCTAAAAATCCACACTGGTGAAAAAAATTTTAAATGTAAAATTTGCCTTAAGCAATTCACTCGGAGTAGTAATTTAACAGGCCATTTAAAAATTCACACTGGAGATAAACCTTTCAAATGTGAAATTTGTTTTAAACAATTTGTTAGGGGTTGCGATTTGAAAAGTCATTTAAAAATTCATACTGGTGAAAAAAATTTTAAATGTGAAATTTGTCTCAAACGATTCACTCAAAATACTGGTTTACAATTTCATTTAAAAACTCACACTGGTGATAAACCTTTCAAATGTGAAATTTGTTTAAAACAATTTTTTAGGGATAGCGATTTAAAAAGACATTTGGAAGTTCACATCGGTAAGAAACTTTTCAAATGTGAAATTTGTTTAAAACAATTTACTCAGAAAGGTCATTTGAAAATCCATTTAAAAATTCACACTGGCGATAAACCTTTCAAATGTGAAATTTGTTTTAAACAATTTGTTTCGAGTAGCCATTTGAAAAGTCATTTTAAAATTCACACCGGTGAGAAATCTTTTAAATGTGAAATTTGTCTTAAGCAATTCACTTTTCAAAGTAGTTTGAAAAGGCATTTAAAAATTCACACAAATACAATCTGCAATACATAGTTATAATATTGTGTTTGTTTATTTCAATCGGGAGTGGGTTTTACTCTAGATGAAAAATCATACAATTTTACAAAAATTTATAAATATTTAATAAATTTTATGTGTCCTGTTAATATCCCGTTCTTTTTCTTCTGATCTAAACTTTGTTTACCCTATTTGGATTTTATTTTACCTCTTCTAACTTCTTATTTTTTATGTTCTTAATTGTTGTTCCTCTTCCTCATACATTCTTTGTAACCATCATGTATCTGCCAAACTATATTTCTTAACCAATTTTTTTTATACCTGATATGATAATTTATTCTTTTATTTTTTATTTTAAATAAAAAAAATTTCACGATGAAATAAAACAATTTAATTTGTTTAAATCTTCATTATATTTGAACCAAGTTCAATATAGATTCGTGACGCGTTTCGCAAACACAGTAGCTTTCTCAAACGGGTAAAGGTATAATGAACAAATTTTTAATTAGTGCATTAATAGGGAATTTTACGGTTATTGATAAAAGAATTATAATCTAATTTACATGGAAAAAAGTATGAAACAAAATTTTTACTTGGAAATTCAATCAAAGGTATTGTTTCGTACCTTACCTCAAGAAAGTATACAATTCATAAATAGGGTTGCCAACTTAAGAAATTGAGCAAAACTATTTCCAACGGGCTGCTTCCCATAAGCGCCAGTTCCTATTTTGGATCCTTGTTTGAATGAGGTTTATGTAAATGTACTAAGTATTTAATAAAATGTAAAATAAAAGGTAAATAAATGTAAAATAAAATGTAAATATAGAGATGTATAAAAGATAAAAAAGGTGGTGAAAAAATGTATAATAAAAGGTAAATAGATGTAAAATAAAATGTAAATAAAAGAGGTATAAACAGAGAATTAAAAACCAATCTATATCTAAATAGTGTTCCGATATTTTCTTTAGAATGAGAATAATGTTTAACTCATCAAATACTAATTTGATCACTTATCTTGGTGATATATCACTCCAAACAGCAATAAGAACTTCCTAAGCTCTGGTGATATAAAAAATCCATAATGCTACTCTCACGTACATAACACTCTGTATACAGGACAATTGCACCAATACACAATACTTTCAATGGTGAGGGGGTGGTTTAGATGGGTACCGAATTTAAATTAAAACGGTAAACTATAACAACTTTTAGTGGAGGACACTTGCTTTCTGTATGACTAATATTTGCCTATTGCATAAAAACTACGGGAATACAGCCCTATGATTACCGTACGACCGCGATAAAAAATCTAAAAATAGCACATTCTCAAAAATGAGCTACGCGGAGCGACGAATTTCACCTTCGTCAATCAACATATCGATGGTCACACAGGGGAAAATGAGTTTTAAAACAAAATATAATTTTATGAACGTGTCCCAGGTATAATATAATTTACATGGCAACTAATTAAACTTGGAAAATCCATTCACAACAATCTTACCGGGTCCTTTCTAGGTAAAAAGGTTTAATAATGGGGAATTATTGATATCTCTTTGGTCGTTAAGAAGATTATCTGAATATTTGTTTTTGTTTATCTCGAGAGCTTCTAAAAGATTTAATTTGAAGGATTTAGATTCTATATGCAAAATTTGAATCAAAAGTATGTTGGTTTGCTAATAAATGATTTGAGTAGTTGGAATCTAATTTTTGGTTGTCTTAGCTGCGTTTGTGTTCTGAAATTCCTAAAAGTTCTCACTATATAAATTTTATCACAGTTGTCATTACCACATTACTGTGTTAGCGAAACGCGTTACGGATCTATATTGAACTTTGTTCAAATGTAATGAAGATTTAAACAAATTAAATTGTTTTATTTCATCGTGTAGTATGGATCTTCATCAAGTAAAAGCTTCATCTATTCAAAAATTTTCATTAAACTTGTAACACGTTTTATTTCCCCATTGGATACACTTCATTTTACATTTTTTCTTTTTCAAATTTTTTCTGTTTTTTGTTTTTTAAATTTTTTTCCCTTTACAATTTTTTTTCGGATTTTTTGTTGTTTTTACCCCACAGTTTTATTTTATCATAATGAAATATTTTATTCACCTCTTGAAGCTAATAAATATTAAATCCTTAATAAAAACAAATTCAAACAATTTAATAATTTATTCTTTTTCATATAAATTCTGATACCTCAATTTAGATTGCAATTCATCATCTTCAGTGGGATTCAAACTTTTTGGCGGTATCATAGCACCGGCTACATTCCTACCTTCAGAATTCAAAAAATTAAACGTAGAACAAGCTTGTTCTGTTGGCAAAACTTCCACAGACATTTTGTACTTTTTCGTAAAAGGTAAAATCTTATGATAAAAATTGAAATTATCTAACCTATCGCCTACTCCTAATACTAGTATATCTATTTTTGGTTCTAGAACTGCAAAGAGACTCAACGATTCGTCTGTTATTTGTGAAATATCATCTATGTTCCAAGATAACACGGATCTAAAATAAATATTTTATTAAAGAATCGATTTAAAATAATAATTTTACCTTGGAAATATCACCATAGGTCCTAGAATTGTGAAATCATTGTTTAATCTAAATCCAATCTAAAATAGAATATTATAAGCATTATATAACTTCAAAATTTAAACTAATTACTTGACTAAAACCATTGATCATTATTCCTAACTCTTCATCTTTATTTAAAATATGCACTGTTGTTTTACCAGACCCTTCATATGCTCCTGGTTTACCAAGAATGGGACTTTTATATAAATTTCTTCTAAAATAATAAGATACAATAATTCGTTGTATTAAAATCATTAAAATACATACCTAACAGTATTATGAAGTTGAAATTTAGCCACATGATTAGTTATATTTTGTAATAAATGTTTGAAACAAATCATTTTACATTTCTATTCTTAACTAACCTTCAAATTTTAAATAAACTATAAACACGAAATACGACTCGGACTGTTATTATAAGCAGCCACTTTTAATAAAAAAAAACATTCCAGTGTTGCAGAATGATGCCAAAAGTGGCACTTTCAGCTCTAGAGTGACACCAGAACATGCAGTGTTGAAAAATAGAGGAAAACTTGTTTTACGACGCTTTATTTTCTTATTGAATATATTTCTTAATCACAGCATAATGACAGAAAATGATTTATTCTTGGAAACAAATCATTTTACATTTCTTCTTCTTCTTCTTCTTTACGTTTATTTGGGCTTAACCTTCAGGTTATCTACCCAGTTCAATTTTCAATGTTCTATTATTTTAAATGAAAAGAGCTGTGCTTCGCACGTCTGACTCTTAGTCATACTCTTCTCAGGTTGCTAAAACAGAAAACAAACAAAAAATGTTCACTACAAATCTTTCACCCTTGGGGTCCAAATTCTAGCCTATAAAGCCACTAATTGTCACTGCACTACAAGTTATTAGTTTCTTTTAGAAATGCGTATATGAGGGAAGCACTATGGGATGTGGGATTTCTAAGGATGTCTACTAAGCACAGGGCAGTTGTTATAGGAGCAAGCGTTTTAAGCAAATCAAAATATAGTTTATCACTTAGATTTCTGTTAATTGGGCATTCAAGCAAGATGTGATTAATATTACCTATTTGGCCACATATACACTGGGGGGTGTTATTTACCCCAATTCTATGTAGGTGTTCTGGGGTACCATAATGTCCTGATCTTAGTCTACATAGTGTCGTGATTCTTGGTCTGTCTAGGTTGACTTCGCAAAACCATAGCTTGCTAGGTATGTTTTCCATTATTTTAAATAGATGTTTTCCCTTTATTTGGCATATTTCCTTCCTTTCTTCTTCCCAATCCTCCTTGATCTTTGCTTTAACTATCGGATATAATTCTCTGTAATCTACACTTTTATAGTTAATATATTCCTTTGTTAATCCTTCTTTGGCAAGTCTATCTGCTTCTTCATTATCTTTGATGCCTGCATGGCTGGGTATCCAACCCAGTTCTATATTTATATTTTTTCTCCTGGCTTCCCATAAATATTCTCTGGTTATAAGTTGTGCATATTCCGATGTTCCTGTTACTCCTACTCTGGCTATCTTTTGTAAGGCACTCATTGCGTCAGATAGAATTAATACTTTTGGGATATCTAGTTCTATGACTCTTTTAATAGCAGTTGCTATTGCTAGCATTTCTGCGGTACATATAGTGGATACATCTGCTATTCTAACACTAAATTTCTCTTTTCTCTTTGGCATATGTATACCAAATCCAGTTCTGTTTAGAGGAATGCTTTTAGAGCCATCGGTAAAGATAAGAAAGCTTTCTGGGAATTTTTCATTTATAATGTGACGAAATTGGATTTGATTAGTTAAGTTAGATTTAGAAAGGCCTAGATTTATTATTGGAATCTGGGTAGTTTGGGATTCAAAGCTAAATGAAAAACAAGGGATCACTTCAGATTTTTTTAAAATGGGGTGATAAGCCAAAGCTCTATCAAGTCCCTCTAGTAAAGGAGAGTTGGTACTATTTTGAATGAGACCCTGATCTGCATATAAGTTAATAAGTTTATTAACTATTGGACTATTTTCAAGGGATAATTGTTTGAGAATATATTTTTCTACTAGCCATATTCTTCTCCACTTAAGGGGCATTTCTCCCGTTTCTGCTAATAATGACACCGTTGGTGTACTTCTCATGGCACCTAATATTATTCTTAGGGCTTTGTATTGAACTTTGTCTAGTTTGTATAGGTTTTGTTGCGAGGTGTTAAATATTAGAGTCATACCAAAATCAAGATGAGATCTCACCAGTCCCTTATACATTATTAAAAGTATTTTTGGGTCCATACCCCACCATGCCCTTGAAACCGATCTCATTACGTCTACCCCCCTTTGGGCTTTGGCTGAAATAGAGTCAATGTGGGAAGTGAATTTCATTTTTTCATCCAGTATGACTCCTAGATACTTAATCCCTGAGGTGTAAGTTATAGTGTCGTGTTCAAATATAATGTCAGGTATTCTTATATTTTCCCTTCTTTTTTGAAAAATTACTGCGCGTGATTTGTCTACTGATAATTTTAATTCATGTTCTCTAAGCCAATCCGCTAAATTATCTAATGATTCATTCATAGCTCTAGTCATATTTATTAAATTTGAACCCTCAATAGCCAATATAATGTCGTCTGCATAAGCAAACATCTCTACTCCTTCCACAACTGTGTCATAAATTTCATTCATAAATAAACTGTATAACAGAGGACTCAGTGCAGAACCTTGCGGTAAACCTTTGTTTAATGGTCCTTGTTTTGACAGAGATTTGGTAATTAAATCTTTTACAACTACTATCCTTTGTAAAAACAGTTGTTGGATGAGATTGATGACCTGCTGTGATACGTTTAACCTAGCTAGCTTGTCCAACAATATATGGATCCGAACATTGTCATATGCTGCCTTAATATCTAAAAACACTACAAGGACTTTTCTTTGATTTTTAAAAGCATTAAATATTTTGTTTTGTAAAATAACCAAATTGTCCATAATCCCCTTACTTTTCCTAAATCCTACTTGTCTATTATTCAAGATTTTTTCTGACTCTACTTTATATTCCAATCTATTTTTGATTAAGTTTTCAAAAGTTTTCATTATACACGATTGCAAAGTAATAAATCTATAATTTTCTATTTCTAATGGGTCTTTTTTAGGTTTCAAAATTGGACAGATTATGTTTACTTTCCAGTCGTCAGGGATTGGCTCTCCGTTTATCATGTTATTAAATGCATTTACAATTTTATTTTTTACTATATCTGACAGTTTTTTTAATTGGGAGTATGTAATACCGTCAGCCCCAGGCGCTGTGTCTTTTTTCCTTTGTTCTAATACAGTATTTAATTCATCCATTGTGAATGGTGGATAGACTTTATTATCTGATAATATAGTATGGTGTTCTGTTATTGGGTCGGGAGTGGAGATATGGTTAATAAAGTTATCCAAGTTGTTTTTTACAAAGAGTTCATTATTAGGGGTACAATAATTATTTTTAAAACTTTTAATCACTTTCCAGACATAAGAAATATTGCTGTCCCTGTTGAGAGATGAGCAAAATTCCTTAAAACTGTTTTTCTTTTTTATTTTTAGGACTTTTTTCGTCTTTGCTACTGCATTTTTCATTAGAATATAATTTTCTGTACTGCTGTTATTTAGATACGTTCTAATGGCCTCACCTCTTTCGTGAACCAGTAGAGAGCATTCATTATCCCACCATCTAGTAGGATTTCTGTTATTTTTATTAGATATGCCAGGGACTTTTTTAATAGGTACTGCTAGGGAGGTTGCTTCTCTTATAATGTTTGTAATGTCTGAATAATTATGTCCCTCTACTTGCAATCCTAAATTATTACTAATATGCTTATATAATTCCCAGTCAGCTTTTTTGAGATTAAATATTTGATCTGTTACTAATTGATTGGTTGTTCGAGTATTGTCTAGTCTGGGTTCTTTTAGTACCTGAGTTGTCATACAATTGATAATGATAGGATAATGATCGCTCTCACCTTTATCGAGTGGTTTAGTACTCCATTGGCTACTTAAGCCTAACTGTGATGTACAAAAGGTTAGGTCGGTTATACTTTTTTTTTGACCCGGTAAATTGATTCTAGTGGGACTTCCATCATTTAAACAAATAAAGTTATTATCTAAGATATTTTCCACAATAAGATTACCGTTATGGTTATTAATATCACTACCCCATACTAAATTTTTTGAATTAAAGTCTCCCCCTATAATTATATACTCAAATTTGTCGTTTTCTTTGATCAAGTCCATCAGAAATGCTTTACTTAGTTTCACGTCTATAGGATTGTATATATTAATTACCAAGAGTTTGTCAATTGAAATGGCTTGGGTTAATGTCCCATATGCTCTATGTCTAAGGTTTAAAGGATATATTTGGGCTGATATATAAGATTTAGAGAGGATGGCAATGCCATTGCGACCTTCCATCATATCTATTCGAAAAATATTATAATTTTTAACTTTACATTTCATATGTGATTTTAAAAAGGTTTCCTGCAGTATGACAATATCCGGATTCTCCTTGTGTAAAATGCATGCTAAGTTAGTGAAGTTAGAGTTTATACTTCTTATATTCCATTGAAGGATTTTGAATTTACTAATTATAAAAACGAGATTGGGTTATGATTAATCTGGATTAACTATGGTTTTACACAAGATAATTAATGTGCGTATATATATTTTTTTTTTTTTTTTTTTTTTTTTTTTTTATTAACTATTTATTTAATCCCAGCAGAACTCAGAATAGTTCCATGTCACTCCCTTGTGACAGGTCACTCCCAGCCCTACTTTGTGTTATATTAGTCATATTTTGTATGTCAAGATTTTGTTGTGCTATCCCTCTCTTTTGGAGGTTGGTTAGAATAATTTGGAAAATCGAGATAAGTTCCTCTGTGGGTATATCTGGGTGCGCTAAGTAGTCTGACATTTCTATGGCTTCATTTAATGACATGTCAGGGACATTAGCTCTTGTATTTCCAAGAGTTGGAGAGTTAATATTTGATATTTGTTTAATTGGGGATTTAGGATAACGAGGTGGACTGATTAGGCACTCCCTATGAGCCTCCTTATCATACCCAGGACTCGTCATGCATTTCCTCTTTTTTCCACTGGCTACTACATCGTTATAAGTTTTAGTGTTAGTGTTATATTTAGTAATTGTGTTTGATCTCTGTGTTATACTTATCATTTCATTTTCTGGAACATTGTGTCTTGGCAGGTGGGGGAATTGTCTTTCATTGAGCTCCACTCTTGGGCTGTTCTGTGGCCTGCTGTTGGTTTCTCCTTTTCTTGGGATCATTTTACTTGCCTCGTAATAAGTAATATTTTGAAAACTCATTGCTTCATTAATTTTTTTTTGTCTAGATAACTCCTCACACTCTTCTGGGTTTCGTAGGTGATCTGATATCAAATGTTCTTTCCTACAATATAAACAATGCTTTTTATTTACATATTTTTCACAGTTCTCTGCCTTATGGTCTGTTTGCCCACATTTAATACATCTTTCTTTACTTCGACATTGCTTGGCAGTGTGGTTAAATCTATAGCAATTAAAACATAGAATAGTTGGTCTAATATAGGATGTTACCTCTAATTTATTGGAGTAAATGGAAACGTACCTTGGGAATAGTTTACCTTTAAAGGTAAAAATATATGTTCCAGTCGGGATATATGACACTGCCTTCGTTTCGTTGTCCGTTACTCTTCTATTTAGCCTCTTGATATCTAATACCTGAAACATACCTGCAGCCTCTTCGTTTGCTCTTCTTATCACTTCCTCTTCTGATATACTCACTCCTACGCCCTTAACAACTCCTTTACATGATATTAATGGGGCCGGAATATAAGTTTCATATCCCAAGCTCTTTATTGTGATGTTTTTTCTGAAATTGTTTGCGTCTCCTGGGAGCCTGAATGTCACACAGATTCTATTTCTGCCCTTTCTTCCTATACTTTTTATTCCTTTAATTTGATTGGTGTGTAATATTTTTCCTACTTCTACAGGGTGTAGATTTCCTATATTTTTATCAGTATGCTCCATCATTACTTCAAATGGTTCACTGTCGTAAATAGAATACTCAATATTAGCTAAGACAGACTGTCTTTTTACTTGTTTCGTACTTTCTTGATCTTCCTTATTATTTACATTGTTTTTGTCATTGTTGTGGTCTTTCTCCAGAGAGATTTCGGGCGGGTCCTGCCCGCCCGTTTGGTCCCCCATGTGGTCTTATATAGGTTAGTTTATCTTTTCACTTTTAGGTTAAAAAATATTACGTGCAAGATGCAAGCTATTACAAATATTATATATGTTGCACAAACCTTGGGGTTTCAATTACTATAACAGTGCAACTGCTATAATTTTATTACTTGGTGGTTGATATTTTTTAGGATTTAAACGAACCTTTCAACTTTCGTTCTCCTAAAAAAAAAACTTAACCCCATTTTACATTTCTATTCTGAACTAACCTTCAAATTTTAAATAAATAAACACGAAATACGACTCTGACTGTTATTATAAACAGCCACTCCAGTGTTGCAGAATTATGCCAAAGATGGCACTTTCAGTAGAGTTGCACTATTGAAAAACGGGAAAACAATTTAGTTTCATGACGCTTTATTTTCTAATTGAATATATTTGTAAATCCGAGTATAATGGCAGAAAATGATTTATTCTTGGGTCGAACAAAAAATGTAAGTTACCAAAGTCAAATGGACGAGTCGGGAGGTATTATTTACTCTGTGCTATTCCAAGTCAAATATTGAAGTTTTTTGTAAACAAACAGTATCTCTAGTAACTCTTCGAGTATTATTATAAATGGCCGAGCCATTTTCTGAAGTTTTATTACGTTATTTAAATTGTAAACATTTCCTAACACACGCCGGATACCCCGCACAATGAGAAATGTCTTGAGAAAGACAAGGTGTCGACTTCAAAACATTGTATACAAAAGTGTAAATAAGGCACTCTAACACCACTCCAGTCTTACACCGCTCTTTAAAGCCGAACGCGCTAAGTGACTAACTTCAGAAATAAATTGTCAAGTCAAGATGACTGGTGACATTTGCATTTGACTTTTATGAGGTGTTTTTCAACATAAAATTTTGCAAGATATAGGCAATATGATATAATTAATATAACAATTTCACACATTAAGAAGGGCTCACCAATCGTCATAATAATTGTCACCAAATCACTTGTTATGATATTAAATCACAATGGATAACAACGCTCAGGAAAACAGAGATACATCACAAGAAGACAGGACTGCGACACAGGGTACAGGAACCCAAATTCAAAATAAGGATTCAGCCAGATATTGCTGGGTTTGTTTTGCTACGGACGAAGAAGATAGGGATGCCCAATGGGTTCAGCCTTGTAATTGCAGAGGAACTACCAAATGGGTATGTTAAATCTATATTTTTATTTGTTTGGTGCTTGCGTATTTTGTTGATAAAAGAATTAAGGTGGTTCATATACGTATATTTTATTAAATATAATATCTATATAGAAACGTTTTTACATTGTGCATAAAGCTCAAAGTTGTGAAAACATAAAAGTGACATTTGATAACTGATTTAAAAGTAAAAGTTTGTAATTAATATTCAGAGAAGTACACTTTCTAATTTAAGTGATGTAATTCTATAGTGTGTCAGTTATAATTATACACTATTCTGTAATAATTTAAACTAGACTTTTATAAATCTGAAGTTAGTTTTTTATTTCTAAACAAAACTAACCGAACAATGTTTTTAGCTAAATCTAAACCTACAATTTATAATTATAATAATGGTAATAAATAGCAAATTAAAATCGTTTACAATCTGCTATTTTATCCATGAATTTATTAAAAATAGGTTAACCCAAATATTTAATTTATTCTAATCGTTTTAATCCATTAAAGATGAAAATTATCAGGAATTACATTCAATTTTCCACTGACTTCTAATACAAAGTTATCAACAGAGACGACTAGCTGAATAGGTGGATAATTACTATATAAAAGTTCTTTTCAGCGTTTTTTGAGCTGTCACTGAAATATTGTATTCACGAAAGTTTGTTATTAATAAGTCAATTTACGTAATTATATCTTATCTCACCAGTCTTCATACGAACTCCCAGTACATATGTTTTTTCTTGATTCATATTTGATTATTAGTTTCCTTGATTTTTTCATCATATACTTATTAAAGGTCATTATATGTCATTAATGTGTCTTGATGTAGCTACTTGCAAGCAATTTTAAAGAAAATACCTGGAAAAATATGAATTGCAAAAAATCGGCAGTTTGTATTAAATTAAATAAAAAATGCCCAAATATTTAGAAAAATTCAATAAAAAATCTGTAAATATTTCAAAAATGTGTAAAAATTTCAAGATTTTGTAAAAATTTTAAAATTTCAATAAAAAATCTATAAACATTTTTATAACTAGTAAACTTTTCTGATTTTGTAAAGATTTCAAAAATTTCAAGAACTGTGATCAAAAATTTCAGGAAATTTGATAAAAATTTAATAAAAAATACCTAAATATTTAAATAATTTCATTCAAAAATCTCTAAATATTTCAAAAATTTCAATCAAAAATTTAGATTACAAAAATTCAAGAACTTTAATCAAAAAATTTCAGGAATTTTGATAAAAAATTAAAAAAATTCAATCACAAATCTGTAACATTTAAAAAATGTGTAAAAATTTTCTGATTTTGTATAAAGATTTCAAAAATTTCAGGAACTGTGATCAAAAATTTCAGGAAATTTGATAAAAATTTAAAACATTTCAATAAAAAATCTATAAAATTTAAAAATCTTAAAAATTACCGGATTTTGGAAAGATTTCAAAAATGTCAATAAAAAATCTGTAAATATTTCAAAAAAGTAATAATTTCAAAATTTCAATAAAAAAATCTATAAAAATTTTAAAAAATGTAAAAATGACAGGATTTTGGAAAGATTTCAAAAATTTCAAGAACTGTGATCCAAAATTTCAGGAAATTTGATAAAAATTTAAAAAATCTCAACAAAAAATCTGGAAATATTTCAAAAATGTGTAAAAAATTTCAAGATTTTGTAAAAATTACAACATTTCAATAAAAAATCTATAAACATTTTAATAACATGTAAACTTTTCTGATTTTGTAAAGATTTCAAAAATTTCAAGAACTGTGATCAAAAATTTCAGGAATTTTGATAAAAAATTAAAAAATTTCAATCACAAATCTG
The DNA here is from genome assembly GCA_963243735.1 of Neocrepidodera transversa. NCBI lineage: Eukaryota > Metazoa > Arthropoda > Insecta > Coleoptera > Chrysomelidae > Neocrepidodera > Neocrepidodera transversa. Next base: position 4,529,927 of record OY725353.1, read on the forward strand.
TAAATATTTCAAAAATGTGTAAAAATTTAAGATTTTGTAAAAATTTTCTGATTTTGTATAAAGATTTCAAAAATTTCAAGAACTGTGATCAAAAATTTCAGGAAATTTGATAAAAATTTAAAACATTTCAATAAAAATCTATAAAATTTAAAAAAACGGATTTTGGAAGGATTTCAAAAATTTCAAAAAATATGATCCAAAATTTCAGGAAATTTGATAAAAATTTAAAAAATGTCAATAAAAAATCTGTAAATATTTCAAAAAAGTAAGAATTTCAAAATTTCAATAAAAAAGTCTATGAAAATTTTAAAAACGTAAAAATGACCGGATTTTGGAAATATTTCAAAAAATTCAAGAACTGTGATCCAAAATTTCAGGAAATTTGATAGAAATTTAAAAAAAAAGTCAATGAAAAATCTAAATATTTCAAAGATGTGTAAAAATTTCAATAAAAAATCTATAAAAACTTTAAAAACATAAAAATTTCCGGATTTTGGAAAGATTTAAAAAAATTCAAGAACTGTGATCCAAAATTTCAGGAAATTTGATAAAAATTTAAAAAATGTCAATAAAAAATATGTAAATATTTCAAAAATGTGTAAAAAATTTCAAGATTTTGTAAACATTTCAATATTTCAATAAAAAATTTAAAAACGTGTAAAAATTTCCAGATTGTATAAAGATTTCAATCAAAAATCTAAATATTTCAAAAATTTCAATCAAAAATCTGTAAATATTTCCAAAATTTTAAAAATATATAAAAATTTCAATAAAAAATCTATGATTTTAAAAAAGTGTAAAAATGTCCAGGTTTTGTAAAGATTTCAAAAATTTCAACCAAAAATCTAGATTTCAAAAATTCCAAGAACTTTGATCAAAAATTTCAGGAATTTTGATAAGAATTTAAAAAAATTCAATCAAAAATCTGTGAATATTTCCAAAATTTTAAAAAGGTGTAAAAATTTCAAAATTTCAATAAAACATCTATAAATTTTTTAAAAATGTGTAAAAATATCCATATTTTGTAAAAATTCAAAAATTTCAACTGTGTTCAAAAATTTCAGGAAATTTGATAAAAATTTCAATCAAAAATCTGTAAATATTTCCAAAGTTTTAAAAATGTGTAAAAATTTCCAGATTTTGTAAAAATTCAAAAATTTCAGGAATTTTGATAAAAATTTAAAAAATTTCAATAAAAAATCTCTAAATATTTCAAAAATTTTAAGAAATCTCGAGAACGTTTAGGACGGGTAGTTGTAGTAGGAAATTAAAATTTATACTGATATTGTTCATTAACACGTCCATTGCAATACAATCTAGTCAAGTGTGATGTGGAATGGAGTCCAGTGGCAAGTAAGAGACTCGGGAGAATAATGATTGAAATATCCGGTGAAGCGCATATGAAATTTTGAAATTTTTAAAGCAATTTGAGCTTCGATTCTTTCTCCTAACATATATTTAATTTTGATTTATTTAGATAAATTAATAAATGGCCTTTAACTCAGAGTACTTGTCCTTTATCTGTGTCCTGCAGATGTAGACGTTTATTCTTATATTTATCTGGTTATCTAAAACTTTTACAGCTTTTTAGTATTACCGCGAGCGCGAGTTTTACCATAAATCATCAACACATTCGCTAACTGAAAAGTAAAATAATCCGCACACAATGTAAATAATATTAGTTTCTAGAAATGCTAAAGATAAAGCGATGTTGCTGTTTATTTTATACCATTACATTTTATTTTATGTTGTTTTTTTGCATAAGTATTTTTCCTCTAATAGGTGTATTATTTTCGCGGTTACCCTCTATATTTGTATTATTCTTTAGGTACACCAAGCTTGTTTGCAGAGATGGGTAGACGAAAAACAAAAAGGTGGCAACATTGGAAAAGTCAGTTGTCCCCAATGTCAAACTGAATATATAATAGTATTTCCAAATATGGGTGTACTTGTACTAGTACTAGACACAGTAGATAGTTTTATATACAAAGGTTGTCCCTTTCTAGCAGCAGGTATTGTTGTAGGCGCCATCTATTGGTGTGCAGTCACTTATGGAGCTATAACCATTATGCAGGTAAACAAATATATCCTTATTATATATTTTTGTTGAGTTTGCTTTTTATATGTTTGGATATTTGTATGTTTGTACGGTTTTAGTGCTTTTTATTGCTATTGAAAATATTTGAAAACTTGTGGGGGTTTTTTGGGGTCGGAGATTTAGATTTTTTTGTCAAAATTAATAAATTCAAGATGGTGATTCCAAGATGGTGGACGAAATTTATGATTATTGACAGATTCTGTTCAAAATTGGAATGTGGGGGTTTTTGAGGTGTCAGATTATGAATTTTTTGTCAAAATTAATAAATTCAAGATCGCAGACGATTTTTATGAATATTTACCGAATCTATTGGTATGTGGGTATTTTTAGGGTCGGAAATTACGAATTTTTTGTCAAAATTAATACATTCAAAATGGCGAATCCAAGATGACAGACGAGATTTATGATTATTGACGGGTTCTATTAAAAAATTGGTATGTGGAGGTTTTTCAGGTCGGAAATTATCAATTTTTTGTAGCAGGTGGCAATCAAATAAAGCCCAAAAAGTTAATATTAAAAATTTTAAAGAAATTACCCTTAAATTTGTAGTAAAAAACTCTATAATTGTGATTTTTTTCAAAATTTTATTCAAAAAATTGTAATTTCCTCATTTTTTTTTGAAATTTAATATAAGTTTAAAAAAAAATTGAATAACTTTAAAAATATTTAAAGATATTAAAATGGGGTTTATACCATTCGATAGGTAATATAATTAAGGTATTTTAATGCAGAAAAACTTAAATGATCGATTAAACAATTACTTTACTAGGAGTGTTCGGAAAGTTGGGTGGGATTACCCCCTCATTTTTTCCCAATTCATGTGTGATTTTTTTCTAGCCCTTTTTAGAGATTTCTAAAAAAAATTATTTATTTTTGTAAAAATTTGCACTTTATATGTGCTTTTTCCTTATTACTTTCGTTTTCAGTGGAAGAATTTTAGAAAAAAATTTCCCCATCCCTTGATTTCGGAAAAATATTTTTCCGTTTATTTCTTTGATTTTCTGGAGTTTTCCGTGAATTCCTTCACTTTTTCCGGATCTGTTTCAACTGTGATTCTATAATTGTATCTAAACTTTTATTTGCGAGACTGATTATCTGATTGATTATTTTCTCCTAATCTTCGCGATGAAACACGCTGTATACAAAGGCGTAGATACCTTTTTTCCTGGGGGGGGGTAATCAAACTTTTAAACAAATTTGTTACGTTTCTACATTTCATATATTTTATTTCTTTGCTATTTTTTGGTACCCTGGGGAGGGGGTAATGTGTATTAGGTTGGATGTTGTAGTAACTATTGAATTAAATAATTTGAAATTTTGCGTGCACTATAGATTAGATCTGATTAGATTTTGGTGCCAATAGGACAACGGGTAGTGGCAGTTGTTATGAATGATGACGTAATTATTAAACAAAATGGCAATAAAATTTTACACATATATTTTGTAAACTTTGTCCAACTACTAAACCGACCGCTTGGTCAAAAATTTGAGAAGTGGGGAACGAAACAACAAAGGGAAAATTAGAGAAGTGGGGACGCTGGAGGTGTCGTTTTAGTTGTTGGACAATCTATATACACTTCGTACCATTAAAATTTTCGTTGATGCTAATTTTTATTATCGGGCCGCCGTTTTAGCTAGTATATTTGTTTGTATGATAAATTTTTTTAGGTGATAGGGCAAAAAGAAGGTTTGACTATAATGGAACAGGCTGATCCTTTAGTGTTATTAATAGGTCTCCCAGCTATTCCGGTAGCTCTAGTTCTAGGAAAAATGATTAGATGGGAAGATGCTTTGCTTAATTTTATGAGGAAAAACTTGTCAAAAATTCCAATTGTTAGAAATATTATGCCTTTTGGGTAAGAACAAACAAACAAACAAAAAACGTTAAATGAGAAAAAAATCAATTATTTTTCTTTAGTAGTTGTTCCCGATTAGAATCCCCTTCGAGCAGTCCAGATACAACAAATGAAGATATTCCACCATTGTCGAATCCAGTTTCCGCAACTAGAGTACTTTGCGGAGCACTGTTGATGCCGACCATTGCTAATATGTTTGGAAAATTTTTCTTTGATTCCATAAAATCGAATTTTCACAAAACTATCTTAGGAGGACTCACATTTATAGCTATTAAAGGATGTTTGAAAATTTACCATAAGCAACAGCAATACATTAGGCAGTGTCAGAGGAAAATTTTGGACTATACGGAATCGAACATTTCTACTTATTTGCATAGAAGAGGTGAAGAATAAAATAATTTAAAAAATATCTGTAAAATGAGTTTAAATAATTAAATAAAAATTTATGATCTTTTGTTTTGTACAGATTTAAAATAAACATAGTAGGTATGACATTGTTAATAAATTTAAAGGGGTGTGCAACTTTGCATGTTTTATTTTTTAAATAAATAATTTTGAGAAAAATTTGTTTATTTAATCACAGAAAATGTTTACACTTATTTTTATTTATTTATTAATTATATTTAAAGGCATCCAATTTTAGGATTTTTTTTTAAACCAGAAATGGAAATAGAAAAATCGACGATTATTTTATCAGTAACTGAAAAATAAAAAATAAACAACAGGACAACCTAGAAAAAAATTGCGAATTATTTTTTAACATTTTTTTTTAGGAAAAAAAATCTGATGCATCAGAAAAAAACACTAAAAATCAGCAGCATTGGAAAAAAATAGAAAGATTCAGGTAAAAATCAGAGAAAAAACTGAAAAATTCAGAAAAAGCCGAAAAAAAAACAGAAACAAAAATGGGAAAAAATCGGAAACAATCCGAAAAAGTCAGTAAATAACTGAAAAATAAAAAATAAACAACAGGACAACCAACAAAAAATTAGCGAATTAGTTTTTTAATCATTTTTTATTTAGAAAAAAAAAAACAAAAAATCAGATGCATAAAAAAACAGCAGCATTGGAAAAAACAGAAAGATTCAGATAAAAATCAGAAAGAACTGAAAAATTCAGAAAAAGCAGAAAAAAGTGGGAAAAAACCAGAAACAATCCGAAAAAAGTCAGTAACTGAAAAATAAAAATCAGGACAACCCAGAAAAAATTTGAGATATTTTTTTTTACATTATTTTTAAGAAAAAAACAAAAAATCAGATGCATCAAAAAAAAATCAGAAAAAAAACCAGACAAAATCTGCAGTATTGAAAAAAAATCGGAAAGATTTAGATAAAAATCAGGGAAAAAAGTGAAAAATTCAGAAAAAGCCGAAAAAAAAAACAGAAACAAAAATAGGAAAAAATTGGAAACAATCCGAAAAAAGTCAGTAAATAACTGAAATATAAAAAATAAACAACAGGACAACCCAGAAAAAATTTGCGAATATTTTTTTTAGGATTTAAAAAAAAAACAGATGTTCAAAAAAAATCAGAAAAAAAACCAGAAAAAATCAGCAGCATTGGAAAAAAAAACAGAAAGATTCAGATAAAAATCAGAGAAAAAACTGAAAAATTCAGAAAAAGCCGAAAAACAAACAATTGAAACAATCCGAAAAATATTGGAAACAAAAAAAAATAGGGAACCACCAAAAATCAAAACAAAAAGCAAGTAAAAAAAATCGGAAAAACCTAGAAACAAAAATGGGAAAAAAAATCATAAAAAAGGCGGTAAAAATCAGAGAATTAAATTTTTTTTTTGAAAAAACTAAAAAATTCGGAAAAACCAGAAAAAAGTAAAAAAAAATAGAAAACAGAAAAATTAGATATAATTTAAAAAATCAGGAAAATTCAAAATTAGTAAAAATAAAAAAACAATGGAAAAAATAGATAACCACCAAAAATCAAAACAAAAATAAAGAAAAAGCAGGAAAACAGGAAAAGTCGTAAAAAATTGCACCAGAAGTAGAAACTATTTTTTTTAATTATAGTTTTAAATTGAAAAACCAGGAAAACGAAAAAAAACCAAAACAAAAACATGAACTGAGAGAAAAAACAGAAAAATCAGAAAACAGGAAATATAAAAAAAATTATAATATTAAATTAAATTAAAATTATAAATTAGAAAATAATCAAAAAAAAAAACAGGAAAACCGGAAAAAACAAAAACAGAAAAATCTGAAAAAAAACGTGAACAATTGTAAAAAACAGGAAAAAAGATAAAAACCGAGAAAAATTCAGGAAAAATCGAAAAAAAATAGGAAAAGGTAGAAAAATATAGGAAAAATTGAAAAAACTAGAAATAGTAAGAGATCAAGAGACGTAATAAAAAATCAGACGTGGTAAAAATGAGAAAAAATGATTAATAAAACGATATTGCAGAATATCGTCACCACTAACCAAAACTACACTTTAAAACACTACGTACGTTTCGCTAACTATGTTAGCATCATCAGGAGTCGATGATAAACAGTTTATCATCGACTCCTGATGATGCTAACATAGTTAGCGAAACGTACGTAGGGTGTTTTAAAAAGTTAGTTTTGGTTAGTGGTGAAGATATTCTTCAACATTGTTAAAAACCAAAAGTTAAAAATTTCCCATTCAAAACTGGATATAAAAAGAAAAAATCAGAAATTAAAAACAGAAAAAATCAGACAAATCAGAAAAAAAAACACAAAACAGACAAATCAGAAAAATGGGAATAACAGGTAAAATTGAAAAAATCAGAAAAATAAAAACAGGAATAATCAAAAAAACGTGAAAAATTAGAAGCCAGAAAACAAAAAATTTAAAAAGGAAAATAAAAAAAATCATAAAAAAACAGGGAAATCAGAAAAACAAGATAATACAGAGAATAATCAAAAAAAGAAATTAAAAAAATCAGAAAAAGTAAAAAAAAAAACAGGAAAACAAATAAAGTAAGGGATAAAGACCTCAGAAATATCAGACATTGGAAAAAACGAGAAAAATCTGAAAAAAAATTGAAAAAATAGAAGAAAAAACCACAAAAAAACAAATTTCAAAAACGCAAAATAAAACATGAAAAAAAAAATTAAAACAAAATCAAAATGAGTAAGAGATAAGGGGCGTCAGAAAAAATCATAAATCGAAAAAATAAAATTTAAAAAATAAACAAAACAGGAAAAAACAACAAAAAATGAGAAAAAAACAGAAAGATCTGACACATTAGAAAAAAAAACGGGAAGAATGAGAAAAAATTGACAAAATGAGAAAATGGATTTTTTTAACAAATCAGAAAAACCAGAAAAAAATCGGAAATAATCAAAAAAAATTAAAAACGGGAAAAATCGAAAAAAAAACAGGAAAAAACTCAAAAAAAGGAACAATTAAATCTTAAGAAACCGGCAAACAAAAACAGAATAAAAAAATCTGTGAAAGAAAAAAACAGAAAAATCTAAAAAAAATTTAAAAATACAAAAAAAAACAAAAACAGGAAAAATTTAAAAAAGAAAAAAACAAATTTCAACGCAGAATAAAACATGAAAAATTAAAAAAAAAAACAGGAAAAATTAAAACAAAATCAGAAAAAGTAAGGGATAAGGGGCGTCAGAAAAAATCAGAAAATAAAATTGGAAAAATAAACAAAAGAAAAGAGAAAAATCCGAACAAAAAATACAATAAATGAAGAAAAAACAGAAAGATCTCGGACACATTAGAAAAAAAAGAAGGAAGAATGAGAAAAAATTTGACAAAACGAGAAAATGGATTTTTTTTAATAAATCAGAAAAACCAGAAAAAAATCGGAAATAATCAAAAAAAAACCAGGAACAATAAAGGCCCAAGGAAACCAGCAAACAAAAACAGAATATAAAAAAAATCTGAGAAAGTAAAAAAATCAGAACAGGAAATAATGAAAAAAAAAATAAAAAACAACCGAAAAAATTGGATATAGAAAAATCTAAAAAGATCGGAAAAAATGCAAGAAAAACAAAAAAAAATCTGAAATAATCACAGTTAAAAGAGTCCATCAGGACATACAGAATATGTTAACTGCATGGATGCAATGATTCTAATAAATGGTCAGATGGTTTGCAGTTTGTCCAATTTACCAAAAATATAATTAACCATGAAGGAATACGCCAGAGTCCATATGAACCCCTGTTTTGCGTTAAACCAAAAAGAGGCATAGGATCATCTTCTCTAAAATATCATTGAAGTGTTGATCCGCAACCAATAGAAACTTGTAAACAGAGCAAAAGAAAATCTTCTACTTCAAGCAACAAAAATGTTAGAAATTGATGATACCGTTAGTACTTTACGCACGGTAGTAGAAAAAATAACTTTTTTGTTTTCACATCTTGTATTATTAATTTTACAGAAAATTTCACTCTTGATAAAAGTTTCTAAATCTAATAATCTTAATCAAATTAAATAATTGATATACAAAATATACATTGTATTCCATAATTTTAGAGAATAGAGAAAAAAAGAAATATGCTTAATTAAATTTTTTTTATCAGAATTGATTAAACAATTACTTTACTAAAAGTCAATATTTTATTTTTTATTTTTCACAGTTCTTTTTCTAGGTCTGCTGTGAGTAACTTGATGTTTCTTCAAACGATCAAGTCTAGTAAACGGTTTTTCACACACATCACACTTGAATTTCTTTTCACCACTATGTACAAAAAGATGATGCTTCAAATGTGAAAGTTGTGAAAACGATTTTTGACAAATATCACATTTGAATTTTTTCTCACCAGTGTGAATTAACTGATGTCGCTTCAATTCCGAAGAATAAGCAAACAATTTATCACAAATATCGCATTGCATTGATTTTTCCCCACTATGAAAAATTAATTCGTGTCTTTTTTTAACACAAGCTCGAATAAATGATTTATCGCAAAAATCACACTTGTAGCGTTTTCCGGTGTGAATTAAATGATGTCGAGTCAAATTAGAAAGATCAATAAACGATTTTTGACAAATATCACACTTGTAGTTTTTCATTTTCACGAGACTGTGGGTTAAGTAATGTTGTTTTAATCCACATGAATAAGAAAAAGATTTTTCACAAATTTGACACTTATAATTTTTATCAATGTGAATTAAGCGATGTCTGGTCAAATTGGAGAGATCAGTAAAAGATTTTTCACAAATTTGACACTTATAATTTTTACCAGTATGAATTAAGCGATGTCGAGTCAAAGTTGAAAGTAGAGTAAAAGATTTTTCACAAATTTCACATTTATAGTGACCATGTTTAATTAATCGTGGTTTTGGTTTTTGACCAGTGTGAATAAAACGATGTCTTGTCAAATTGCTAGGTCGATTAAATGGTTTTTCGCAAATATCACATTTATAATTTCCCTTGCTAGTATGAATTAAGTTATGTTTTTTCAAATTACCAATTAGAATAAAAGATTTTTCACAAAAGTCGCATTTATAATTTTTTTTCCCAATATGAATTAGAAGATGTTGCTTTAAATAAAAACGGCTACTTAATGCTTTTTCACAAATGTTGCACTTAAACTTTTTTTTATCAACGTGAATTAATTGATGTTTTTTTAATAAATAAAGTTGAGTAAATGATTTTCCACAAATATTACACATACTGATTTCTTCATCTTTAATAATCAGTTCGTCTACTTCTATTTTCAAATTATTACGTAAATGTGCCAAATCTTCTGTATGTTCTTTTTTTATATCAATTTCTTCGACTTCAGTTTTTATACCTTTTACAATAACATAATCCTGTAATTGTTCTGATATATTTGATTCTTGATCTTCTATTTCTGGTAAATTATCTATGCATTTTTTAACTTCTTCTTTAATATTCATGTATCTTTCATCTTCTATAGACTCTATTTTAGTTTCTCTTGAAGATTTAGTTAAATCAAATTCAGTTTTACACAAATCCATTTTTTTTTGAAAACTAACCTTAAATTTTTGACGTTTTGAGTACTTCTTCTTTTTCTCCATTTAAAAGCCTCAGCTGTCGCTGTCTGGGCTATTCGGCCTACATTTTTGAGTAAAATTATGACGTATGACACATTTGATCAGTGTTGCCAATGACAAATCACCAAAATACCGGCAACTTTGCCCCAAAATCCCCGATTTTACAGGCGTGGATTCCAAAATACCCGCATTTTACCCACTTACAATTTGAAGTGTTTGTGAGTTAGATTAAAGCTCAATCATCAACGGTGCATATGGGCATTACTTCTTTGGTGTAAATTTATTTCTCCAGAGGACGTATTAGAATTCTATTCTCGCTGCATCCGCCATTTGCAAGACCCATCGCGTTTCACCTAGCGAAAATGATATGCTTCTCTTCTATATACTACCGTATATATTCGATGGTTCTAATAAACACTAAAAAGAAGAAATTATCTAGAATTTGGGGTTATAAGTTAAAATTGTGAAGAAATAAAGTTTAAAAGTTGATATTTGGGAGGTTCTTTTGAGACGAGAACGAAAGTTGAAAGGTTCGTTTAAATCCTAAAAAATATCAACCACCAAGTAATAAAATTATAGCAGTTGCACTGTTATAGTAATTGAAACCCCAAGGTTTGTGCAACATATATAATATTTGTAATAGCTTGCATCTTGCACGTAATATTTTTTAACCTAAAAGTGAAAAGATAAACTAACCTATATAAGACCACATGGGGGACCAAACGGGCGGGCAGGACCCGCCCGAAATCTCTCTGGAGAAAGACCACAACAATGACAAAAACAATGTAAATAATAAGGAAGATCAAGAAAGTACGAAACAAGTAAAAAGACAGTCTGTCTTAGCTAATATTGAGTATTCTATTTACGACAGTGAACCATTTGAAGTAATGATGGAGCATACTGATAAAAATATAGGAAATCTACACCCTGTAGAAGTAGGAAAAATATTACACACCAATCAAATTAAAGGAATAAAAAGTATAGGAAGAAAGGGCAGAAATAGAATCTGTGTGACATTCAGGCTCCCAGGAGACGCAAACAATTTCAGAAAAAACATCACAATAAAGAGCTTGGGATATGAAACTTATATTCCGGCCCCATTAATATCATGTAAAGGAGTTGTTAAGGGCGTAGGAGTGAGTATATCAGAAGAGGAAGTGATAAGAAGAGCAAACGAAGAGGCTGCAGGTATGTTTCAGGTATTAGATATCAAGAGGCTAAATAGAAGAGTAACGGACAACGAAACGAAGGCAGTGTCATATATCCCGACTGGAACATATATTTTTACCTTTAAAGGTAAACTATTCCCAAGGTACGTTTCCATTTACTCCAATAAATTAGAGGTAACATCCTATATTAGACCAACTATTCTATGTTTTAATTGCTATAGATTTAACCACACTGCCAAGCAATGTCGAAGTAAAGAAAGATGTATTAAATGTGGGCAAACAGACCATAAGGCAGAGAACTGTGAAAAATATGTAAATAAAAAGCATTGTTTATATTGTAGGAAAGAACATTTGATATCAGATCACCTACGAAACCCAGAAGAGTGTGAGGAGTTATCTAGACAAAAAAAAATTAATGAAGCAATGAGTTTTCAAAATATTACTTATTATGAGGCAAGTAAAATGATCCCAAGAAAAGGAGAAACCAACAGCAGGCCACAGAACAGCCCAAGAGTGGAGCTCAATGAAAGACAATTCCCCCACCTGCCAAGACACAATGTTCCAGAAAATGAAATGATAAGTATAACACAGAGATCAAACACAATTACTAAATATAACACTAACACTAAAACTTATAACGATGTAGTAGCCAGTGGAAAAAAGAGGAAATGCATGACGAGTCCTGGGTATGATAAGGAGGCTCATAAGGAGTGCCTAATCAGTCCACCTCGTTATCCTAAATCTCCAATTAAACAAATATCAAATATTAACTCTCCAACTCTTGGAAATACAAGAGCTAATGTCCCTGACATGTCATTAAATGAAGCCATAGAAATGTCAGACTACTTAGCGCACCCAGATATACCCACAGAGGAACTTATCTCGATTTTCCAAATTATTCTAACCAACCTCCAAAAGAGAGGGATAGCACAACAAAATCTTGACATACAAAATATGACTAATATAACACAAAGTAGGGCTGGGAGTGACCTGTCACAAGGGAGTGACATGGAACTATTCTGAGTTCTGCTGGGATTAAATAAATAGTTAATAAAAAAAAAAAAAAAAAAAAAAAAAAAAAAAAAAAAAAAATATATATACGCACATTAATTATCTTGTGTAAAACCATAGTTAATCCAGATTAATCATAACCCAATCTCGTTTTTATAATTAGTAAATTCAAAATCCTTCAATGGAATATAAGAAGTATAAACTCTAACTTCACTAACTTAGCATGCATTTTACACAAGGAGAATCCGGATATTGTCATACTGCAGGAAACCTTTTTAAAATCACATATGAAATGTAAAGTTAAAAATTATAATATTTTTCGAATAGATATGATGGAAGGTCGCAATGGCATTGCCATCCTCTCTAAATCTTATATATCAGCCCAAATATATCCTTTAAACCTTAGACATAGAGCATATGGGACATTAACCCAAGCCATTTCAATTGACAAACTCTTGGTAATTAATATATACAATCCTATAGACGTGAAACTAAGTAAAGCATTTCTGATGGACTTGATCAAAGAAAACGACAAATTTGAGTATATAATTATAGGGGGAGACTTTAATTCAAAAAATTTAGTATGGGGTAGTGATATTAATAACCATAACGGTAATCTTATTGTGGAAAATATCTTAGATAATAACTTTATTTGTTTAAATGATGGAAGTCCCACTAGAATCAATTTACCGGGTCAAAAAAAAAGTATAACCGACCTAACCTTTTGTACATCACAGTTAGGCTTAAGCAGCCAATGGAGTACTAAACCACTCGATAAAGGTGAGAGCGATCATTATCCTATCATTATCAATTGTATGACAACTCAGGTACTAAAAGAACCCAGACTAGACAATACCCGAACAACCAATCAATTAGTAACAGATCAAATATTTAATCTCAAAAAAGCTGACTGGGAATTATATAAGCATATTAGTAATAATTTAGGATTGCAAGTAGAGGGACATAATTATTCAGACATTACAAACATTATAAGAGAAGCAACCTCCCTAGCAGTACCTATTAAAAAAGTCCCTGGCATATCTAATAAAAATAACAGAAATCCTACTAGATGGTGGGATAATGAATGCTCTCTACTGGTTCACGAAAGAGGTGAGGCCATTAGAACGTATCTAAATAACAGCAGTACAGAAAATTATATTCTAATGAAAAATGCAGTAGCAAAGACGAAAAAAGTCCTAAAAATAAAAAAGAAAAACAGTTTTAAGGAATTTTGCTCATCTCTCAACAGGGACAGCAATATTTCTTATGTCTGGAAAGTGATTAAAAGTTTTAAAAATAATTATTGTACCCCTAATAATGAACTCTTTGTAAAAAACAACTTGGATAACTTTATTAACCATATCTCTACTCCCGACCCAATAACAGAACACCATACTATATTATCAGATAATAAAGTCTATCCACCATTCACAATGGATGAATTAAATACTGTATTAGAACAAAGGAAAAAAGACACAGCGCCTGGGGCTGACGGTATTACATACTCCCAATTAAAAAAACTGTCAGATATAGTAAAAAATAAAATTGTAAATGCATTTAATAACATGATAAACGGAGAGCCAATCCCTGACGACTGGAAAGTAAACATAATCTGTCCAATTTTGAAACCTAAAAAAGACCCATTAGAAATAGAAAATTATAGATTTATTACTTTGCAATCGTGTATAATGAAAACTTTTGAAAACTTAATCAAAAATAGATTGGAATATAAAGTAGAGTCAGAAAAAATCTTGAATAATAGACAAGTAGGATTTAGGAAAAGTAAGGGGATTATGGACAATTTGGTTATTTTACAAAACAAAATATTTAATGCTTTTAAAAATCAAAGAAAAGTCCTTGTAGTGTTTTTAGATATTAAGGCAGCATATGACAATGTTCGGATCCATATATTGTTGGACAAGCTAGCTAGGTTAAACGTATCACAGCAGGTCATCAATCTCATCCAACAACTGTTTTTACAAAGGATAGTAGTTGTAAAAGATTTAATTACCAAATCTCTGTCAAAACAAGGACCATTAAACAAAGGTTTACCGCAAGGTTCTGCACTGAGTCCTCTGTTATACAGTTTATTTATGAATGAAATTTATGACACAGTTGTGGAAGGAGTAGAGATGTTTGCTTATGCAGACGACATTATATTGGCTATTGAGGGTTCAAATTTAATAAATATGACTAGAGCTATGAATGAATCATTAGATAATTTAGCGGATTGGCTTAGAGAACATGAATTAAAATTATCAGTAGACAAATCACGCGCAGTAATTTTTCAAAAAAGAAGGGAAAATATAAGAATACCTGACATTATATTTGAACACGACACTATAACTTACACCTCAGGGATTAAGTATCTAGGAGTCATACTGGATGAAAAAATGAAATTCACTTCCCACATTGACTCTATTTCAGCCAAAGCCCAAAGGGGGGTAGACGTAATGAGATCGGTTTCAAGGGCATGGTGGGGTATGGACCCAAAAATACTTTTAATAATGTATAAGGGACTGGTGAGATCTCATCTTGATTTTGGTATGACTCTAATATTTAACACCTCGCAACAAAACCTATACAAACTAGACAAAGTTCAATACAAAGCTCTAAGAATAATATTAGGTGCCATGAGAAGTACACCAACGGTGTCATTATTAGCAGAAACGGGAGAAATGCCCCTTAAGTGGAGAAGAATATGGCTAGTAGAAAAATATATTCTCAAACAATTATCCCTTGAAAATAGTCCAATAGTTAATAAACTTATTAACTTATATGCAGATCAGGGTCTCATTCAAAATAGTACCAACTCTCCTTTACTAGAGGGACTTGATAGAGCTTTGGCTTATCACCCCATTTTAAAAAAATCTGAAGTGATCCCTTGTTTTTCATTTAGCTTTGAATCCCAAACTACCCAGATTCCAATAATAAATCTAGGCCTTTCTAAATCTAACTTAACTAATCAAATCCAATTTCGTCACATTATAAATGAAAAATTCCCAGAAAGCTTTCTTATCTTTACCGATGGCTCTAAAAGCATTCCTCTAAACAGAACTGGATTTGGTATACATATGCCAAAGAGAAAAGAGAAATTTAGTGTTAGAATAGCAGATGTATCCACTATATGTACCGCAGAAATGCTAGCAATAGCAACTGCTATTAAAAGAGTCATAGAACTAGATATCCCAAAAGTATTAATTCTATCTGACGCAATGAGTGCCTTACAAAAGATAGCCAGAGTAGGAGTAACAGGAACATCGGAATATGCACAACTTATAACCAGAGAATATTTATGGGAAGCCAGGAGAAAAAATATAAATATAGAACTGGGTTGGATACCCAGCCATGCAGGCATCAAAGATAATGAAGAAGCAGATAGACTTGCCAAAGAAGGATTAACAAAGGAATATATTAACTATAAAAGTGTAGATTACAGAGAATTATATCCGATAGTTAAAGCAAAGATCAAGGAGGATTGGGAAGAAGAAAGGAAGGAAATATGCCAAATAAAGGGAAAACATCTATTTAAAATAATGGAAAACATACCTAGCAAGCTATGGTTTTGCGAAGTCAACCTAGACAGACCAAGAATCACGACACTATGTAGACTAAGATCAGGACATTATGGTACCCCAGAACACCTACATAGAATTGGGGTAAATAACACCCCCCAGTGTATATGTGGCCAAATAGGTAATATTAATCACATCTTGCTTGAATGCCCAATTAACAGAAATCTAAGTGATAAACTATATTTTGATTTGCTTAAAACGCTTGCTCCTATAACAACTGCCCTGTGCTTAGTAGACATCCTTAGAAATCCCACATCCCATAGTGCTTCCCTCATATACGCATTTCTAAAAGAAACTAATAACTTGTAGTGCAGTGACAATTAGTGGCTTTATAGGCTAGAATTTGGACCCCAAGGGTGAAAGATTTGTAGTGAACATTTTTTGTTTGTTTTCTGTTTTAGCAACCTGAGAAGAGTATGACTAAGAGTCAGACGTGCGAAGCACAGCTCTTTTCATTTAAAATAATAGAACATTGAAAATTGAACTGGGTAGATAACCTGAAGGTTAAGCCCAAATAAACGTAAAGAAGAAGAAGAAGAAGAAAGTTGATATTTTAAAATTAAGATAGAAGTTGTATTAAGTTTTTAAATGAAGAATGGCTGTATTAAAGATTTATAAGTTAGATGATCAAGAAGAATCTATACCAATTTCAATACTTGTTGAAGGTGAACATGTAATTGGTAGAGAAAAGTTAAACTGTAATGATAAAAGAGTTTCCAGAAATCACGCATTAATAATAATAACTGAGGAGACCGTAAAAATAAAAGCTACACACGTTAATCCTACATATTACAAGCCTTATGGTGGTAATAGTATTCAACTTATTAAAAACAATAATATCATAACGTTAAACGACAGGGATAAGTTTGCTTTATTACCTTCTGAATTTTGGTTTAGAATACGAGTAGAGAAAAATCAGGAACTTGCAGAATCTAATAGGTAAGTACAATTAATAAATATTAAGAAAAAATTATAAAGTTGCTCTATGAAATTCAAAGTTATCTATGAATTCTATAAAATGTCATCGATTTTTATGCAAATTTGGAATTAACCTCGTGTTACTCCCAACTCTAAAAGTTGCCCTATGCTGATATGTCCTATTTATTTGTTAGGGGTGAACATGTTTTATGATGTATTGGAACTTATCAACCCTCACTAACCACCCGTTATTACGAAAATATTAAATAAAAATTCTTTTGTTAACCATGAATTCTTCTTTTTATTTTCTTTGATTTTGATTTTTTTTACTGGGAAGGCATTAAGATAATGATTCTGATAAGTTATAAAGAAGACATTAAATTTTGAGTTATGTCCCCATCATTATATACGTCCCACCAGTCCTCAATTTCCAGCAAGGTTCTGAAGGTCATTAGGTTACCATCAGATCACACCCTGTATAAAAAAGTCTGTAACCTATAAACATAGCGGTAAAATGAAATTTAACACAACCTACTTAAAAAAAACAAGTCAGAAGGGCCTGCGCGTTAGCAGGCACGTGACGACTTCTAAACACGCATTATGAACCATAAAATATATGCCAAATCTGCTGAGTTTATTATCGTTGACCGTTTGTCTCTATCTCTATTTTTGAGTTATAAATGCGGACAGACAGACAGAGCCATATTATAAAACTTTTTTACACATTAGGGTTTAGAAGTCAAAAACAATGAAACTCCGGACTTTTTTATACAGGGTGTTTGAAATATTATTCCATGTTTGTAACGTTTAATCCATTGCAATTTGAAGTAATCTAAAATATGAATTAATACTGATTTCACAATATTTAATAAATAGAAATTTGAATATAAAATCGAAGTAGTAAACCATTCTGCGCAAACTCCAAAGGCACATCTTTAGATTCAGTTTTTTGCGCCCTTTTTGAATCTGGATACAAACATTTTAAATTCAGGAATACAAGGTGTTGTTTTGGGAATGACCAAATTTGTACATTTTTTGTGAAGTCGGACCTGGATTTTTTTTTTATGAATATCTCAATGGATTTGGAAACTTATGAAGAATGTGTAGCCCCAATATAAAAAAAATATACATAGTGGATCGTAAGATATAGGCCATTAAAGAAATAGATAAAATAGATAAAACACTCTGTATCTGGGTTATATGGTAGTTATTTAGAATCACCTAGGTGCCTCCTATCTGCAGTTAACGTATGCCCGTTTCCCAATGAAACGCCCTGTATAAGTAATTTATTCGAACTGATTGCATATGTAGGTATATAAATAACATAATGTTGATGTTATTAGAATACTATTACAGCAAAAAATCCTTAATAAATTAAGAAAATTACATTTTAATACGTTTTAAAAAATTGCCATTTTTCAACTTCATCTGTAAGTTGAAACCTGGCCATAGGATTGAGTTGTGCCCATGGATACTATTGTTCAGGAAGTCGATATCTTCAACATATCAAAAATTCAGGCAAATTAACAGAAACCCATTTTTCCATAAGCCTGGCCCTTTGACCGAAAGCTAGTTTCAATTAAAAACAAGTCAAACAGAACCGCCGATCTGTTTTGAAATATCGATTCAGCGTTAAATTTCACGTCGGAATGCTATTTTTGAAACCGTTAGTAAAAACCAGTTTTGAAACCGGAAGTCATAATCATCTGAATATCTATTTAGGAGCTATTCAAGGTATGCTGAGTTTATTACCGTTGACCGTTTGTCTCTATCTCTTTTCGTTTTTAAGTTATAAATGCGGACAGACAGACAGAGCCGTAATAAGACTTCTCTAGGGTTAAGAAATCTAAAATGTGGGGTTCTTTAGTTACATTAGCTTTATTTAAAAGATGACGTCTTTTGTACCTAATTTTTAATTAAAAACATATTTCTATTAATAGGTGTCCTAAAAGAATTTACGAAGAGGAATCAAATGAAGAAATAATCAAAAAACCAAAAATTAATGAAGTTACAGCTAATGTATCACGTGATTCGGAAGAAAGTTTAGATTTTGCAGATTCGTTGATACATGATACATCTAATAACCGAAATCAAACAGATGTTTCTAGTTCAAAAGAAAATCTTGATTTAAATAATTCAACTGAGGAAAAATGTAATATAGACTCTAAATCACAGCATAAAGAAACTTCATCTGATTCAGAAACTCCAGACTTAGAAAAACAAAATGAAGAAGATACAGTAGCTAGGTCAGGTGAATCAGAAAAACAAAATGATAAAGAAGAAACAGCAGATATGCCAGATAATGAAACAAATTTAAGCACTATAACTAAAAAAGATGATGAAACATCTAATAAAGATAATCCATCTACTAGCACAACTAAAACGAGACGGGATCGTTGCTGGTATGGAGCAAAATGTTACAGAAAAAATCCAGTACACAGAACGAATTTTAGTCATCCTGGAGATAGTGATTATGACACAGACCCTGAAGATGATCGTCTTGCTTGCCCATTTGGTGATACTTGCTACAGATCAAATATTACACATCGAAAACAGTATAAGCATTTAAAACCACCTGCTCCCAAACCTGTCACTAATATTAATCAGAATGATAGCAATCATAGTGATGATTCTGATGATGATACTAAGAAAAGGGAAGGAAAAGTAAAAAAAAGAAAAGCAGCTGTTAAACCTAAGAAATACACGGATACTCCAGAGGATGATTATGATTTTGATGATCCATTTCTTAATGATGCTAGCAGTGATGATTTTGAAATATCAGGGGAAGAGGAAAGTAATGATAGTGACTGGATGGATTCTCAAGAAGTTGATGAAGAAAGTCAAGAGACAAGAAGGTTGTTGAAAGAGGCTAAAAAATTTACAAAGAAAACAAACAAAAAATAGCAGATGCTTCACTTTGTTATTGTAACATTAGAATCAACTTTAATTTATCTATGTACAAAATTCTCCTTCTATCATTCTTCTAATCCATCATACCCACATCACCACGTTGGCTTTATACAAATTGTTATTTTTTTAATATACTTTAGCTTATTCGTATTCTCATTGAATTTCCTCATCACTAATTTTATTAAGTAATATATACGATGTAACGCTCTTTAGTCGTTACGAGTCACTTTGGTTAAGGTCTCGGATTTGATTGCTTCGGGCACCACCTTCTGTTTATAGTGTGAAGGCCACTTGCGTGGGCAGCGTCAGGCGGATTAAATTCTCCAGACCAACCCCGTGTCGACCGGTAGGGCAGTTTTTACTTGACCCCTGGGATAAGTTCCGGAGTATCTGTTGCTACGATGTTATCGTTCAGATCGGATTATGAAAAAGACAATATTAATAATCTTTATTAAGCAATAACTATAAAAAAAAATTCTTAAGTGCAGGCGGTAAAAAGGGAAAGTGTGCAACGAGTTTTAGTATTAAAATCGGAATCTTCGACAATGGGAAAGCAAAAGTTAGGGTGGCCTGGAAGTCAACAAACAAACAAAGCATGACGGATGTAAACGGCGGCAGTGAGACTACGCGTGCAGATTACAAGCAAAGCGTACACAAAAGTTCTACAACAGCGATCAAAGTGCTACCTCCATATTATTTCAATCCCTTATATTAACGGGGCATCCGAAAGTAAAATGTAATCGAGCCACAGAGATTACTTGCCGGCGATTATTCCCTCTCGGTATGTCACAAAATGAATCACGGCGAATGAAGGCACAATGTAAACGAGCCACAGAATGTACCTGCCGTTGATTTTCCGTTCGGTAACGCAATGACAGCCAATTTTAGCACGTCGACGCTAAGTACAATGTAATGGAGCCACAGAGAGTACTTGACGCCGGTTAATAAAAGACGGTTCACGTCGACGGAGAGCACAATGTAGACGAGCCACAGAGTGTACTTGCCGACTATTGTTGCTTACGGTATATTAAAATTATAATTAATTCGCTATTTTAACATGGAGCAAGTAAAGCCGTCAATGCATTGGTCGATACCATATTCCTTCTCCACTGACGCTGGTCGTGCAAGTGGCCTTCACACTATAAACGGAAGGTTTAAATCTGGACTAAAGGCTTGCGCGCATTAGTCAGAAACGGAACGCGCACACTAGTGGGTAAATAATTTTTGCCAGTCACCGGCCGCTGTCACTTATTTTGTTGATTTTACGATGGATCGAAGACTATAATAAGTATAAGCTTACTGTGCGAGGAAGAGAAAGTAAAAAATGCAGTAGTAAAACAAAGAAGAAGAAAACAAAAATGGATACATGAAATCTGTAAAAAGAGGAAAATCGAAAGCGAATTAGCCAGTTTATTTTCTCAATTAATACAACATATGAAGAATATTAAAAACTATATATTCATTTCAAATTGAGGATTAAAATAAAATGATTGTGAATAAAATATTATACAAACCATGGCGGAAATTATCATTCGTGTCTCGGGCAATTGATCGCGAACGCCTCGGTGATCTATATTTGCCCTCGACAGTAATGATGCATTTTCCGCCTCGGTATCTAATCTACTATTTCAGTACTTCGGAATGAGTTACGAAAAATTTCAAGAACTTTTGGTTATTATAAAACCTGATCTGATAAGACATAATACTACGTTTAGAAGCTCCATTCCACCAGCAGGACGTTTAGCAGTTACCCTAAGGTAAGTAATTGATTATTAGTGTTAGGTATTATTACTGTTACTTCTATGTGTTTTGTTTTCTTGATCAATATTTATTTCGAGCTTGTTTCTAAATTCGCGTTCCGTAGCGGGTTGGTCCGTTGCTGGCCGGGATGGTCTAGTGCGTAAAAATTCCGCTTGACAACGAAAAGAGCCTTACAAATTCGACAAAAAAAACAAAATAATTAAATTTCATAAAACTTTATTATTATAGGTACAAATCTAAAATTGATGGTAAGAAGTCCTCGTTTATGGAAAAAGTGATATTGGATCTACTCTAAAATATCGTATTTTCTGCACTAAATGTCTTTATCCTCGTTACACTAATCTTCCCTCGTTTTAGGATAGTTTTTATTTGTACACCGTCTTTTTGGTATCATTTATTCGCATAACATCATTTCTTTAATGTATTTTATTTATATGCGTAGTAAGAAGATTAGATTGTGAAAATGCTTTATTACAAATTTGACAAGCATACGGTTTTTCACCTGTATGAATCCTCATATGCACCTTTAAAGTAGAAGCTTGATAAAAACCCTTTTTACAGAACATACAAATATGATTTCTTTCACCTATAAAGAATAATTTTTAATTATATTCATATTTATATGTTTTTGTCTCACCTGTATGCGTTTTAAGATGCACTTTTAGATCTTCTCTTCGTGGAAAAGCCCTGGAACATAATTGACATTGGTAGGGCCTTTCCCCAGTATGTATTCTCATGTGGTTCTTTAATTGCGATGAACTTATACAGCCACGACCACAAGTAGGACAAATGTAAGGTTTGATACCGGTGTGCGACCTTGAATGAACGGTTAATCGTGATACGTCGGGGAAACCTTTGCCACAGGTCGAACAAATGTAAGGTCTTTCTCCTAAATAAATGATAGAAAAATATGGGTAGAATAGATATTAAAATATTATTAAGTCATATAGTAAACATTTATCTTGTAACTAATATTAATTATTAATAAACAAGGATACGTGAGTATCCAGGCCTGGAGCGAGTTAAAAGCAGTGCAAACCCATATCTTCTGCTAAACCTATTGTTCTGTTGCAAGCATAAATTAACAATTCAAATTAATTTGGTTTTTTTTCGATTTGATTCGATTTTTGATTTGTTTCGTTTTTTTCTATATTTTTTTTTCAATCCGTTCGATTTTTTTTCAATTTTTTTGTTGATCCGATTTTTTTCTGATTTTTTTAAAAGTTCTCGATTTTTTCGATTTAGTTCGGATTTTCGGGATTCTTTGTCGGGTCCATTCGATACTTTCTTGTTCTTTTCATTTTTTTCCATTTTTTCGTTTTATTCGATTGTTTGTTTGGTTTTTTTCGATTTTTTTATATTTTCGATTCTATTTCAAATTTCTTATTTTTTCCGGATTTTTTACGGTTTTTTCTAGTTTTATTAGATTTTTTCCGGTTTTTTATTACAATTTGTCGATTTTTTTTTTTTTTATTTTTATCGGTTTTTTCTATTTTCTCCTTTTTTGTTGGTTTTCAATTTTTTTTCGAATTTTTCTGATTTTTTCGATTTTATCTGTTTTATTAGATTTTTTTTCGGTTTGTTTCAGTTTTTTTTTTCGATTTTTGCCGATTTGTATGAGTTTTTTCAATTTTCTTTCGACTTTATATTAGATATTTTTAAGTTTGTATCATTTTTTTTTTAAATTTCTCCATTTTTAATTTTTTCGGTTTTATCCAAAATATATTTCGGTCTCTCCGATTTTTTGTTTTATTCGATTTTTTTAGTTTTTTTTTATTTTATTTTTTCGTTTTCTTTTTATATTTAAAATTTCTCGGTTTCTTCCGATTTTTTTCGGTTTTATTCATGTTTTTTCGCTTGTATTCCATTTTTTGGTTTTTTTTTAATTTTCGATCACTTTTCATTCCTTTAAATTTTCCATGTTTTCCGAAATTTTTCGGTTTTTTGCTTGATTTTTCTTATTTCTGTTTTATTGGATTTCTAGATTGTTTTAAATTGTTGATTTTTTTTATTTGTTTCGAATTTTTCTATTTTTTTGTCGGTTAATTAACAATTTAAATTAATTTGTTTTTTTTTTTGTTAATTGTTCCGATTTTTTTCGAATTCTTCTGATTTTGTTTGAAATTTCTCGATTTTTTTTTATATTTTTTTAGATTTATTTCCGGTTTTCGGGATTCTTTGTCGAGTCCATTCGATACTTTTCAATTATTTTGTTCTTTACATTTTTTTTTCGTTTTATTCGATTTTTTGTTTGGTTTTTTCGATTCTTTTCAAATGTCTCAGTTTTCCCGGTTTTTTCCGTTTCTATTGGATTTTTTCCTTTTTTATGACAATTTCTCAATTTTTTTCGTTTTTTTATTTCGTCGCTGTTTTCAATTTTCTCCCTTTTTGTTGGTTTTAAATTTTTTTCTAATCTTTCTGATTTCTTTTTCGATTTTATCTGTTTTTTTTTCGGTTTGTTTCAGTTTTTTTCGATTTTTGTCGATTTGTATAGTTTTTTTCATTTTTTTTTTTTCGAATTGACTTCGATTTTAGTCGATTATAGTAGATATCTTTCGGTTTTTATCATTTTTTTTTTAATTTCTCCATTTTTTTCAGTTTTATTCGATTTATATTACAGTTTCCCAATTTTTTCGGTCTTTCCAGTTATAATCGATTTTTTTGATTTTTTCGACTTACTGATTCGTGTCGGTTTTTTTTGATTTTTTCTTTTTATATATAATATTTAAAATTTTTTGTATTTCTTCCGATTTTTTCGGTTTTATTCGATTTATATTACAATTTCCCGATTTTTTCGGTCTTCCCATCTTTTTTTTGGTTTTGATCGGTTTTTTTGATTTTTCGATTTTTTTTATTCGTTTCATTTTTTTAGTTTTCTTTTTATAAAATTTTTCTGTTTCTTCCGTTTTTTTTCGGTTTTATTCAGATTTTTTCGCTTTTTTTAATTATTTTATCATTTTTCATTCTTTTAAATTATTTCGATTCTTATTAAAATTTGCCATGTTTTCCGAATTTTCTTGGTTTTTACCTAATTTTTGTTATTTACTTCTGTTTTATTCGATTTCTAGATTGTTTTAAATTTTTGTTGATTTTTTTTTAATTTGTTTAGAATTTTTCGATTCTTTTTTCAAATTTCTCGATTTTTTTGTTTAATCGATTTTGTTTGATTTATCGTTTGATTTTATTCGATTTTTTCATTTGTTTTCAAATTTTTGTTTTGAATTATGTTCTAATCTTTCTCGATTTTTTTATAATTTCTCGATTTTTTTTTATTTATTCGATTTTCTCTTTTTTTCGGTTTCAGTCGTTTTTTTTTTTTCGATTTTTAATAAAAATTTTGATTTTTTTCGACTGCTGACGATTTTTTTCGATTTGTTTCATTTTTTCAATTTTTTTTGAATTTTCTTCGATTTTTTTCAATTCTTTTTAGACTTCCTGTATTTTTTCCGTTTTATTCGATTTTTTCGGTTTTTTTTTCGATTTTTTTCTTCGAATTGTACTGGTTTTTTAATTCTTTTTCGATTTTTATGATTTTTTTTTTGGTTTTATTCGATTATGTTCGATTTTTTTAGTTTTTCTTTATTTCGAACTTTACTGGTTTTTTCGGGTCATTTTTTTCGATTTTTAATTAAAATTTCTCGGTTTTTTTAACCCTATTTTATACGTTTTTAATTTCAGATTTTTTCAATTTATTTGGGTTCTCTTCGATCATTTTCCATTTTCTCGCTTTTTTCAGTTATTGTGCTTTTTTTCGGATTCGACTTTTTTCGATTTTTTTGATTCTGTAATTCGAATCTTTTTCGATTTCATTACAATTTTTCGGATTTTTCTTCTATTTTTTCGATGTTTTTCGTTTGTTTTTTTTTCGATTTTTCATATATTTTACAAATATTGCATTAATGTGTATTAACAATATTTTTTTTATCTGCAAAATATGAACTGGAATAAAATAAATGAAATATTGTTGCAAGAAACAATTTATATCACAATAAACTTTAATCATAAGAAAAAAATAAACAAATTCTATTCTCACCTGTATGAGTTCTTTTATGAATAATGAGGTTACTAGGAGTGGTGAAACCTTTTCCACAAAATGGACATATGTGATCTTTAACTCCTGTATGCGTTTTCATATGTATTGCTAA
The DNA here is from genome assembly GCA_963243735.1 of Neocrepidodera transversa. Classification (NCBI taxonomy): domain Eukaryota; kingdom Metazoa; phylum Arthropoda; class Insecta; order Coleoptera; family Chrysomelidae; genus Neocrepidodera; species Neocrepidodera transversa. The sequence goes on from OY725353.1 coordinate 4,555,327, forward strand.
AGACCCTGAACCACACAATCTAAAATATACAATTTATTTAATACTTTTTAACAAAATTTTTTTTTCTAATTTCTTGATTTTTGTTTAATATATTCCGATTTTATTCGATTTCCTTTGATTTTGTTTCGAATTTTTTTCATTTTTTACTTTCCCAGTCCCATTGAAGGAAAAGTGTATTGAATGAGCAAAAAAAAAATCGAGATATCGATGGAAGTATCCATTTTGAAGTCCCCCGAGAAGATTGAGACTATTTCCAAAGTAAGGACTGTCTGTGTGTGTCTATCTGTATGTAATCTTCCTGAAATTTGGTATCGAATCCGACCATTAGTTTTTGTAACACAGCCGATTTTTTTTGTTTTCGATTTTATTCAATTTTTTCGATTCTTTTTCAAATTTCTCGATTTTTTCCGGTTTCATTCGGTTTTTTTTTTGTTTTTTTCGATTGTTAAAATATAACTTACCTCTTTCCACAAACAGTACAAACATGTGTCTTAACCCCGCTGTGAGTTTTATTGTGAGCAGATAAACTTGTTAGTCTAGAAAATGCTTTACCGCACATCGAACATATAAAATTTTTTTGATTGGCGTGAGCTCTATTGTGTTCCAAAAGCCTAAAAGATTGTGCAAACGATTTGCCACATTGTTCACATTTGAATGGTTTTTCACCTAAAAAATTATTCAAAAGTTTACAACAGAATTATAAAAATTACAATGTAATTTATCAAGTTTTTTTTATTTATTCAAATTTCGTTTTTATAATTTTTGAAATTTCTTCAAATTTCGTTTTTATAATTTTTGATTTTCTTGACATTTTTATTTTGAATTTTTTTTAAATTTTCGAAATTTTTTAAACAGCAATATTAAAAATTTTCGAATTTCTTAAAATTATGTTTTTTTTAATTTTCTTTATTTTTGTTAATTTTTGGAATTTTAATTATATTTTTGAAATACTTCCGATATATTTAAAATTTTTAAATTTTGAGTATCGAAGTTTCGAATTTTCTTGACATTTTCGTTATTTTTTTCTTCATTTTTAAAGTTTTCGTTGTTTTTGAAATTTTTTTGAATTTGGAAATTTTTGAATTTCTTAAAATTAAGTTATTTTTTTGAATTTTTGAAATTCTTTTGATAAATTCTTCAATTTTTTAATTTTGATATAAAAATTTTTTGACTTTTTAAATGTTTTTGCAATTTTCGGATTTTTCGAATAATTTTTAATGTTTTTTGAAATGTTAATATATTTATGAAATTATCGAAATTTTAACATTAACATTTTCTTGACATTTTCATTTATTTTCTGAAGCTTTTTTAAAATTTTCCAAATTTGTGGATTTTTTAATATTTTTTGAATTTTTGATATATTTTTAAATGTTTCGATGTTTTTTAAATTTTTTTAATTTCTTGGCATTTTTTTAATTTTATTTTAGATATTTAAACTTGACATTTAAATTTTTTGAAATTTTCGAATAATTTTTATTAAAATTTTTCTTAAAATTTTTAAGTTTATTTTTAATATAATTTTTTTTTTGATTTTTCGAATTTTTAAAAATGTTTGCAATTTTCGAATTTTCATTTATTTTCTGAAGCTTTTTTAAAATTTTCCAAATTTGTGGATTTTTTAATATATTTTTGAAATTCCTGACATTTTAAAAAATTTTAAAAACTTCGGAATTTTTTAAATGTTTGAATTTTTCGATTTTTTAAAATTTTTGAATTTGGCATTTTTATTTTTTTTATTTTAGACATTTAAACAAAATATTTGAATTTGATATTAACAAAAAATTTTTAATTTTTAATATACTAGAAATTGTATAATTGCAAATTTTTCAATTTGTAATTTTTGCAATTTTAGAATAATTTTTTAATAGTTTTTAAAAATTTTTAATTTCTTGACATATTTTTTTTATTTTCAAAATTTTTACAAATTTTAAAATTTTCGAATAATTTGTTGTTTTTTGAATTTTTGTTATATTTTTAAAAGTTTCAATATATTTTTTTTTTAATTTTGGATATTGTCTGAATTTTTTATTTTGTTTGTTTTTGTTATATTCGAAATAACTTTTAAAATTATATCAAAATTTTTTTAATGTTTTTTAAATTTTTGATATATTTTTACAAACAAAATATTTGAATTTCACAAAAATATTTTTTCAATTTTGCCATTTTTGAAATTTTTGCAATTTTAGAATAATTTTTTAATGGTTTTTAAAAATGTTTAATTTGGTGTTTTTTGAATAATTTTCAATAATCTTTTTGAAATTTTGGATATTGTGTGTTTTTTTTTTATTTTGTTTGTTCGAAATAACCTTTAAAATTATATCAAAAATTTTTTAATGTTTTTTGAATTTCATTATTTTTTTCAAGTTTTCGAAATGTTTAATATATTCGAAATTTTTGAATTTCTTAAAATTTAGTTTTTTTTTTTATTTTTATAATTATTGATTTTTTTTTAATTCTTCACGTTTGAAATTATTGAAATTTTTTGAAATTATTGATTTTTTTTAATTGTTTTTGAAATTTAAAATTTTTGAAACATTGAATTTCTCAAATTTTTTAGATTTTTGCAATTTTCAAAATTATCTAATTTTGAATATTTTTGAAAGGAAATTGTTGAATTTTTAATATGACTAGATTCGGCGCTAGAGGGTACAAAGCAAGGGCGTAGGTAACTTTTTTCCTGAGAGGGTACTTTTTTTCCTGGGGGAGGTAAACAAATATAGTTGCCCGTTTCTACATTTCATATATTTTATTTCTTCTTTTCGTTCTATTTTTTGGTATCCTGGGGTGGGTAATTACCCCCTTTACTCTCCCCACATCTACGCCCTTGGTACAAAGTCATGAATTGTGTATTTTTGTGTAAATTTGTGAAATTTTTAATCTATTTTTGAAATTCTTGACATTATTAAAATTATTATTTAGATTTCTGAATATTTTCACCTAAACACAATAAAAACTAATGACGTACCTGTGTGTATACGAAAATGTCTTGTAAGATCATCAGATCTCGTAAACGCTTTTCCGCATTGGCTGCACACATGTTTTTTAGCTCCATTGTGGGTTTTCATATGCCTACATAATGTACTAGCACTGGAAAAAATTTGGTTACAGAGTTTGCAAATGTGCTGGCTGCCTTTCGGATGAATCCTTACATGAGCCTATAAATATACACTGCAATCATTTATTTTTAATTTTTTTAATTTTACCTTTAGATCAGTTTGTGTTGTAAAACACAATGTACATTCTTCACATGGATATATTGGTTGTTCGGTTTCGTCTTTATTTTTTACTTCGTCTTTATTATTTTTTGATTCATCATTTTGAAATTCATTTGTATCTATAGAAATTTGTCCAGAATCTATAAATAAAAATATTATAGGGGTTAAAAACACGTGATGTTTTTAGTACTTCGGACAGAGAAATTCACTGTAACATTAAACACAAGAACTATACGCACTTTCCAAACCTGGGTGTGGTAAAACTGCACAAAATAGTTTTGCTTTTTTTTAATATTTCAACAATAGGAGTACCAGAAATAATGAATGTACAGACCCCAAAAACAATAAGGTTCCTCTCCTAGACACGAAGAGGCGAATGGCTAAAGAATTTTTCAAATCGAATGACTGGATCTTGAGTTATCGCCCCACATACATCCAGACCGACGGACATGATTTTTTTTAAATTGGAATGGAAACTAGAGGGGGTTGAAATTTCAAAAAATTCATATCTCCGCCATTTTTTAAAATATCGAAACAGGTCATTGGACTTTTTTCATGTCCTAATTATTATAAAATTAATTTGTATAAAACTTTTTTTTATCCAACCTACGGGGGGGGGGGGGGGGGGAACTGGAGAAGGTTGAAATATCAAAAAAAATTGTATCTCCGGCATTTTTAAAAATATCGTTTTTACAATTTAAACGTAAAAAATCATAAAAAATTGTAAAAAATCATAAAAAACTGTAAATACTTGCAAATGATCGTAAAAAACCGTAACAAGTCGTAAACACCCGTAAAAAATGGTAAAAAAATGTAAAATTTCGTAAATAATGCTAAATAATCGTAAAACATCATAAAAAATTTAAAAAACCTTAATTAACCATAAAAACCCGAAAAAAAACTGGAAAAATCTGGAACAAATGGAAAAAAGGATATTATCGGGAAACTGGAGGGGGTGTTGAAATATCAAAAAAAATTATATCTCCGTCATTTTTAAAAATATCGAGTTTTTACGATTTAAACGTAAAAAAATCGTAAAAAACCATAAAAAATTGTTAAATACCGTAAAAAATAGTAAAAACTTGCAAAAAATCATAATAACAAGTCGTAAAAAATTGTAAAAAAAACTGTAAAAAATTGTAAAAAACTAAAAAATTGTAAAAAACTAAAAACATCTTAAAAACTTAAACAATCGTAAAACATCATAAAAATTTGTTAAAAAAACCTTAATAAACCGTAAAAACCCGAAAATAACTGGAAAAAAAGGATAATATTAGGAAACTGGAGGTAGTCGAAATATCAAAAAAAATCATATCTTCACCATTTTTAAAATATCGAGTTTTTACGATTTAAACGTAAAAAATCGTAGAGAAAATCATAAAAAATTGTTAAATATCATAAAAAATCGTAACTCGCAAAAAACCGTAACAAGTCGTAAACACCCGTAAAAATGGTAAAAAATTGTAAAAATATCGTAAAAACTGGTAAAAAAAGTAGTAAAATTTCGTAAATAATGCTAAATAATCGTAAAACATCATAAAAAAATCTTTAAAAAACCTTAAACCGAAAAAACTGGAAAAACCTGAAACAAATGGAAAAAATGATAATATCGGGAAAGATCGAAAAATGCGAGTAAATTAGAAAAAATCGAAAAAAACAAAAAAAAACTGAAAAAACCAAAAAATTGGAAAAAAACAAAAAAAGACGAAAAAATGGGGAAAGATAGGAAAATTAAAAACACAAATAGGAAGAAAAAGGATTCATGCACCATAAATGTTATATTTATTTTTTTATTTTTTTTTGCAGGTCACTTTGTTATACTTTACAATACTTCTTCAGTAGATAACGAAAAATGTCATTCTGATTACGTCTGTTAAAAAGACTAAGTCTTCATAGCGTTATGTCCATAAATTTCGTGTTGTGTACAGTTCTTATGTTTATTGTTAAAGTGAATTTTTCGGGCCGAAGTACTAAAAACATATGTTTTTATGGAATAAATTTTAAATATCAAGTCGATGGTGAATATATTGGAAATCAAAAAATTAAATAATTAAAATAAATAACAAACATCCCCTTTTCACCCTCTTTTACGGGGAGGCAAATGATTCTGATTAGGCAGAAATATTCTATGGACACATACAAATAAAATCCATCAACAAAATCTTATGCACATCAACGAATTATGAGGGTATAATATTAAACATAAAACAGCCCTTTTCATCCCTTTCTAGGGAGACGTAAAAAAATCAGATCATACAGAAATATTTTAATTATACCTTTAGATATTTTTTAAAAAATTGAATTTCTTGACATTTTTATTTATTTTTTTTTAAATTTTATCTATTTAAACCAAATCTATTTCACACTTACATTGTACGTTACCAAAATTTAAATACTGAATATTTATAGGCTCCTCTTTAACATCTTTACAATCGGATAAATCAGGACTCTCCAAATACGTTTCTATTGATTCTATACTTTTTAAAGCATCTTCTTTAGTAGATAAAACTCCAACTGATATGCATTGTTCAGAAATAGAATTTTGCTTAAAATTTTCATTTGAAGCTGAAATTATAGTATCTGACGTCAGTACTGGTTTTAATTCTACAAAATTTTGTTGCAAACTACGATTAATAAATTCCCGAAGAGTTTTTTCCGATCTTTCACAAAGTTGTTTAAACGAAAACGATCTAGTTATATAGTGGACACATTGTAAGCATATTTGGCTAGGTAGATCATCGTTTACCATGATCTAAAAAAAAGCCAGTATCCTAATATTCAATAATCGGATAATAAAAACTTACCTCTACTGATGTAAACGACATTAACATTTCAAATAACGGTATAGTTTCTCCAGTAGAATCGTCCAATGTGAAGACTGATCTCAGCGTATTTCCTTCTGATAAACATGTTCTACATATTTTATCGATCTGGCCGTCTTCCAAAGACATTTTTAATTTAATTCATTCTTTAAAATCACGGAATTAATGTATTTAAAAACAATAAAATAACAAAAACAAATTTATTCCAAAATAAATCAATCAATCTGTCACTGTCAACAAGTGTCACTATAGACAGTGTCACATTCTTCTTCTTCCTAGTTTACTGGCCTTCATCGTCTTGGAAATTTGGTCACCTTCAATTTATCTCTCGCCCCTCAGATAAAAATTGGGTAGTGATTTTTCAACGGATAAACACATTTTAAGGTCCCTAGAATACGATTTTGACATTTTCGTGATGATGTCTGTGAATGTGTCTTAGTGTGAGTGTGCGTTAATAGTGTGTTAAGCTAGATTTTTATAAAAGAAACAGCATATCTGGATTACTTGAAATTGCAAAATAAACTTAAGGCAAATGTAAATAGAATATATTATATTTTAAATATATAAATATGTGTTATTTCTTCCTTTTTCCTTTGGATTTTTTCCCTTTAGTTTTTGTTTTGGTTGGTTCAATGTCCTCTACATTCATCCTATTTACAAAATCCAAGTAATCAACTTCCCCAGTTTCATTAACATCAGCGTGCACACAGAAAGCTTCAATTTCCTCATCATTAAAAGGTTCACCAACTTTGGTCAAAATTTTTTTTAGATGTTGTAAAGAAAGAACACCACTTTCATCTGGATCAAATATCTTTAAAGTGAAAAAAATTAATAATTTTTTTCAAATCAATTAATATCTTACCTTAAATGCTGGTAAAACGTCCTCTTCTTCTCCTTCCATGGATTTGCGCCACAGTAGAAATAAAAATTGATAGAAAGTTATTGTGCCTTCTTTACCTGGATCCATTTCGTTCATCATTTCTTCAATTTCGGATTCTAAGGGATTAAAATTTAAGACTCTCATTAAAGAACCAATATCGCATGTGTTCATTCTGTCTGGTTCTAAAGAACCTTTAGGTTTTTTTACTTTTATCATAAATCTTTTGAAAGCTTGTTTTATAGCAAGTACGCGAATTTCCGTAAATTTTCCTTCGACCAGCTCCGCAAACTTATCTGTTTTCTCTTTCTCAGCCATTTTATATTAGAATGCGTAAAATACAAAATAATAAATATGAAATTATGTGCTACTTGTGACACAATATTTTTCTATGCAAATCAAGTGAGAGCCTGGCTAAATATTCATGTTGAAATAGACCTTCACTAAAAGGAGAAGTCTTGTCAAATGTCAACAATGTCATAGATCATTAAAGCTTCGCTAGACGTACATTTTGTTATACACTCTGTGACTATCCACACGTTAACCTGTGGATAATTTTAGAAATTACCCACACGTGAAACGTGATTCGTTTAAATAATAAGTTTGAACATATTTAACCATGATCTCTAATAGCAGCGTGACATAGTGCCCGCTAGTGGTGCAGTGGTCCTGGGGATCGAATCCCACATGGCCTTTTACTTTTTTAAATACACAGGCTAGATTTAGATAGTTAAGACTTCTTTTAATAAAATAAATATTTTTGGAAACACCGGAATTCGTCCCTGCAGACAGCGACTTCTGTTGTGTGTTTGTGTTATTTTCATATATAATATAAGATATAAGTTATAGTTTATAGTTATTTTATTTTCGTTATTGTTATATCCAATAATTATTTATTTATAATTTGTTGAACTTACTACTTTATTTTATTTATTCATAGAATAAAAGAGGCTTTGTTTATGACGTCAAAAAATAGCAGTTTCCATTTGACTATAGTAACTTGCATTTTATGTTCGACCTATATATGGTGCGACTTCAGTCGAGCTTAATTTCACAAATTTGAGAGTTTTGTTTTGGATAAATTATTTTTTGGACATACTCAGATCAAGAAATATATTCAATAACGTGCTCATTTTGTCTATTTTTCAATAGTGCATGCGCTGGTGCCACTTTTGGCACAATTGTGCTACATTTGGCAACCCTGAAAAACAGTACGGGCAAAATGGCGTCAAGGTTAAATTTGTGTGCCTAAAATGAAAGTCGTCATACTGATAGAATATATGTACTGTGGTTCTAGAAGAGAAGAGTCGCAACGCAAGCAAAAAAGAAGAAATAGAAATATACAAAATGGCTGACCCAAGTTTACTTTCCGAATCAAATTTTTGCAGACTCTGCGCTGAAGAAAACCAAAACGGAATTTTTATATTCTCCACAGGTGAAAACTCGTCGTCAAATTTAAAAGACTTAATTAATAATTACTTGCCGATGATGGTAAGTCAATCTATTTAGTACTTAACTTGACCCTTTTAGTCGTTTGGGAAATTTAAACAATTTTAGGTCGAAAAAGACGATACTTTTCCAAAAACTATTTGTCCAGGATGCCACATTCAATTAGAAGCGACGAAATGTTTTATGGATTTGATAGTAACTGGTCAATCAAAATTGAGAAACATGTACAAATATCAAATCAAACAAGACAATTTAGAAACGGATTACTTAAACGGTAAAATTTTTGAACTTATAAGTTTATTATGTTATTATAATCTTATTTTTAGAGCTATCGAATTCACCTCTGTATTTAATTAATCATAAACTAAAATTAAGAGTAGACGGTTTAGATAAGCCGAAAAGGAAGAGAGGGAGACCAGCAAAAAAACTACAGGAAGAGAAATTAGATTATTTATATGAAAATGTGGAAGAAAGTCAAGAAAATGAAAAAATGGAAGAAGAAATTGGGACTGACGGTAGGAAAAAGAGGAGAATAAGAGCGCCAGCAAGGTTTAACGATGTTGTACAGGTACTATGATCTAGTTTGGTTAAAATTTAAGCTATTCATAAAAATATTAGTTTACTGTAATAATAGTTGTTGCGATAAGAAATTCGATAATAATTCTTTAAATGAAATTGTCGCTAGGTAAAACGCATAAAAGTATTAAATATAATTCGCAAATCAAGTTGGGTCAATTCTTAAGCTCTTTCCATCTTGATTCTTCGATTTTTATCAAAAAAAGATCAGCTTTTGATTCTGCTTTCGCATGTTATCATATTTTATTGTTTTTGACATTTTGAATTGTACAAAACACATTTATCTGCGAATATCACAATATCTGACATCTAAAAAGAAATCTAATTGGTTTTGTGGTTCCAGTATTTAATTATAAAGATTATGAAGGATATTAGGGAGCAAGAGAATTGTATGTCTGTCCATCTGTAATATCTTGCAAATGGGTTGTCCAATTGCTTTCGGGTTTTTTCTGTGTGTTTGTTATAACAGGCTTTAGCGACATATGAATTTTGGTAAGTCTAGATTGAAAGGCTGAGGGTTCACGCTTACAAAACAGTAAAAAACACCATGCAGAATCCGGCGGAGTCGAATTGTCTCCCAAAATAAAAATATTACCCGACTCTCAAAAAGGTGACGGTTGAATTGTCTCCCAGATGATTTTAATCCGTAATTAGCATAAGTACTTATAATACCTTTAAATCTAAATGTTGTTGCCAAATCGATCTTACATCTTGACGAAATATTTGGAATGGTATTTCCTAATTTTGTTAAAATAAAACAGTAATTAGGAAATTATAATTATTTTATTATACAGGGTGTTTCAGAATAAAGTACCGTACATTAGGGACTATACAGATCTTGACGAATTATTAAGAAAATTCAAATAACATTTTTCTATAAACCCCCCAGTTTCCATTCTACAGGGTGATAAAGTGAAAGTGAAAAATACATATTTTTTTTAAATATCTTTGCTTAGAGTAGAAACATTAACTTGAAACTAGGTACATATTAGATGTTCAATAATTCGAATTAGTACCACTTTATTTCGACAAATTAGTATAATCCATTGGCGTAGAAACAGGAGGGTGATCAAATCATTTTTTGCTTAACTTTTTGCACACCCTGTATTTCCTAAAAGTTAAAGCTCATAGTTATTCCTCATACAGTTTTCCACAGAAAAAGTACTCCTAGTTCATCTCTGTAGAGCATTCCATTTTTGAGATATTTCAAATTTAATGCTACTAATACAATGCGATTTATTTAATAAATTAACTCCAAAAATAAAAAGTTTCTCGGGCACTAGATCACCTCGGCGCGAGCGCCTCGGTGATCTAATTTTCCCTCGACAGTAATGATGCATTTCCCGTTTCGGTATGTTATCTACTATTAATTTTTAGGGTAAAGAGTTAGACGACATACTAAAAAAAGAAGGTGTATTAGACGAAGAAGGAACTGGTTTATCTAGAAATAACGAACAAATAGCACCATACGCCAATGATTTAATCATAGGTAGAACTGAAGGGGACTGTGGAGAAGATTTAGGACAACCTATTTTTATTAAACGAAAGAAATTAGGTAAGTGTTCAGATCTTAGTAGAAAATTGTCTTTTTTTTTTAATTTTAAAGTGTGTTACCCCCTTACTTGTCTCGTTAGTGAATAGGTGGCATATCAGTGGCGACTCGTGATCTCACAAAATAATGAGATATACTTATATATAATAATAAGTTGTTTCTTACTACATTTTTAGTTGAAGAACGGTATACAACTAGGATTTCAGGATTTCTTTTTATTTTTCTGAATTTTTCAGATTTTTGTTTAAGTTTTCTGATTTAGAATTTTTTGGTTTTAATTTTTGTTTTCTGATATTGTTCTGATTATAAATTTTTTTATTTTTCTGTTTTTTTTTTCTAGAATTTATTTTATCATTTATGTTTTTTTTAATTGTTTTAAATTTTTTATAGTTTGTTTTTTTTATTTTCTCTTGTCAATTTTTTTCAGGCTTTTACAGGTTTTTTTTTGTTGTTCTGATTTTATAATTCTTCCGTTTTTTTACGATTCATCTTTTTCCGATTTTTCCAATACAAATTTTAATAATAAGTATTGTTTTTAGATAATTTTAAAAAACTCGAAATTAGGAAATGTATATGTCAAATTTGTCCAAAAATATTTATACATGAAATTAATTATAAACAACATATGAAATGTCACGAAAATGATGGTATAAAAGTGGAAATAATGAATAAAGAGGAAAGTCAAATTCACTTAAACAAAGATGATTCAGCTGTAAGTATTTTTTAATTTTAATTTTATCACATTAAATTAATTTTATTACAAGAGAATTTTAAATTCCTGGATCAGCAGTAAAAAATAAATTAATTTTTTCAGGTCTTTTTAGGTTTTTTCAAATTTCAAGTTTGTTTTATGAATTTTCATTGTTTTGTTTTTAATTTCTAATTTTTTTTAATCTTTTAAACATTTTTCTGATTCAAATTTTTTTACGAATTATTTGATATTTCTGATTTTTTGAAGTTTTTTTTTATTTCAGATTTTTCGTTTTTTTTATTGTTTTTAAACATTTTTTGATTCTGGATTTTTAAAAATTTTTCTAATTTTGATTTTTTTACAAGACTAATTTTAAGTTCCTAGATCAGCAGTATAAAAAAGAAATTAATTTTTTCAGGTCTTTTAGGTTTTTTCAAATTTCAAGTTTGTTTCACGATTTTTCCGATTTTTCGTTGTTTATTAAAAAATTTTTCTGATTTTTTAAATTTTTTTTTAAGTATTTTTCTGATTCTAATTTTTTTTAATTCTATTTTTTTACGAATAATTTGATATTCCTGATTTTTCTAAGTTTTTCTTATTTCAGATTTTTCGTTTTTAAAAATTTTTTGATTCTGGATTTTTAAATATTTTTCTAATTTTGAATTTTTTATTCTAATTTTTTTATATGATTTATTTGTTTTTTCTTATTTTTTCGGATTCTTTTTGATTTTTGGTTTTTCAGAAATTTCAAATTTCTTGTTTTTTTTCTTGAAATATATTAGATTTTTTCAAATTTTCTTTTTGTTTTAATTTTGTTTTTAAATTTTTTTCTGAATTTTCAGATTTTTGAGGTTTTTTTTAAAAATTTTAATGGTTTTTTTTTTTCGAGGTTTTCTTTTTGTTTTTTATTTCAGTTTTTTAGATTGTTTTCTTTTTTCCATTTTTGTCTGATTTTTTCTTTGTTTCTAATTTTTGGTTTTAGATTTTGTTTTTTTTTTGTGTTGATTTTTACTTTTTTTCCGAGTTTGTTTTTTTACTATTTTTCTGATTATTTGTTTTTTCTGTTTTTTAAAAGTTTTTTATTTTTTTCCAATTGTTTCTGATTTTTGTTTTTTATTTTTATTTTTTCAGCTGTTTCATGTTCCTTCGATTTTTGCTTTATTTTATTATTTTTTTAATTTTCAGATTTTTAAATTTTTTTTTGAAAATCTGTTTTTTATTTCTGAATTTTGTTGGTTTTTAATTTGTTTTAGATATTTAAAATTTCATTTTTAGTTTTTTTTTTTATATTTTTAAAATTATTTCAGAATTTTTATGATTGTTTAGGTTTTCGGTTTTTTTTTTAATTATTTTTTTTCCAATTTTGTCTTTTCTAATTTTTTTGTTTTTATTTTTTTCCGATTTTTCTGATTTGTTTTTTTACTTTTTAGCTTTTTACAATTTTTTTTTAGAATATTTAAGATTTGAATTTTTTTTCAATTTTGTCTTATCTGATATTTTTTTTATATTTTTGGTTCAGATTTTTTTTCTGATTTTCAAGATTTTTTTTATTCTTTCAGATATTTCATTTTTATTTCCTTTTTATTTTTTATAACTGTTCCAGATTTTTCAGTTTTTTTTCAAAGTTTTTAGAGTAGACTTCTGATTTTTTCTTTCTTCTTGTTTTCATTAATTTTTTCTAAATTTTCCAGATTTTTTCAAGTTTTTTCCAAATGGTTTTAGAATTATTCAGATTTTTAATGTTTTTTTTTTAAGATTTTTTCTTTTCTCATTTTGTCTTTTCTGATTTTGTATTTTTTTCAGTTTTTTCTGATTTGGTTTTTTTAATAATTTTCTTATTTTTGTAATTGTTTCTGATTGTTGTTTTTTTACATCCTGCTATTTTGCATTTCTTTTTGATTTTTGTGTTTTATTCATTTTTTTTTTCAATTTTTTCAGATTTTTTTAGAATTTTTTCGATTTTAATTTGAATTTTTTTTTATATTTTCGCTTCTGTTTTATGTTCTGTTTTCTGTTTTTTTCTGACTCCAATTTTCCAAGATTTTTCTTATTCCGATATTTCAATTTTTTTGTTTTCCATTTATTTTTAATTTTTATTTAACTTTGAATTTTCTAGTTTTTTTTATTTTTTTTGAATTGTTCAGATTTTTTACAGGATTTTGTCTTAAAAATCTGTATTTTTTTTATTTTAATTGGTTTTTTTTGGGATTCTTCTTTTTCTTTTCTGATTTATTTTTTTAATTTCTTATGATTTTTTTCTGATTTTGTATTTTTCTCTGATTTTTTCGGATTCTGATTTTTTAATTTTTTTTTCTGTTTATGTCCGATTCTGATTTATTTTTAAAATATTTTGCGATTAATTTTTTTTAATATCTTGATTTATATTTTAAATATATTTTTGATTTATTTTTTTATTCAGATTTTTTAAATATATTTTTGAATTTTGTGATTTATTTATATTAGAATTTTTCAGATGTTAATTTTTTCCGTTTTTCCCATTTCTGATTTTTTGTATATTTTCGGTTTTGATTTTTTTGTTTTTCTCTGGTTTTGTCTGATTCTGATTTTTTTTTACTATTTTTTTTGTTTTTTTTTTAATTTGTTTCAGGATTTTTTATTTTTTGATATTTCAATTTTTTCGACTTTCATTTTTTTATTTTTGATTTTTTAAATTTTTATGGTTTTTTGGTTTTTTCTAATTTTGGTTTTTTTCTGAATTTAATTTTGTAATATGTTAGTAATTTGTTTATTTTTTCTGATTTTTTCAATATTCTTTTTTAATTATTTCGGTTTTTTTCAGATATTTCAAGTTTTTTCATTCAAAATTTTTCACGCTTTTTATAGGTTTTTAGATTTTCTGTTTTTTTTTTCTTTTTCTCACTCAATTTTTTTTTATTCTGATTTTTTTTTAAATATTTTAATTTTTTTCAAGATCAAAATAATTATGTTGTATTAAAACAGTCTGAGTATTAGTTATTTTAAAAAAAAACAAAGTATTTGCTAAATATATTTTACTTCCTATAATTTCAGATTTCTCTAAAATTACCTGAAACAATGGAAACCAGAATTACAGATGATTACATTAAAAAAAAAAATCCATGTTTCGAATCAACCTCAAAAATAAATAATTGTCCAAAGTGTCTTAAAAATTTCCCGTCACAAGAAACTTTAACTCGTCACACATCAGAACAATGCAAAGAAAAAAAATTTCCATGTAAAATTTGCGGCAAAGTATTACAACATTCCAGCAGTCTCTTATACCACAAAGAAATCGAACACAACAACAATCGATTCGTTTGCAACAAATGCAATCGAAAATTCAAACACCGACAACTTCTCCAACGACATCAAATCGTCCATTCGGACGATCGACCGTTCATCTGCCCCATTTGCAACGCCACTTTCAAAACACTACCGAATCTTTTGAATCACGAAGGCGTTCACACTTTGGAAAAACGTTTCGAATGTACCGAGTGCAATCAAAAATTCGCTCATAAGACTTCGCTTAGTTTGCACCAAAGATGGCACGAGGGTAAGAAACCGTACACTTGCGACGTTTGCCAAAAGAGTTTTTCGCAAAATGGGAATCTATTGGAACACAAGAGGATACATACGGGGGAAAAACCGTTTTTTTGTGAAGTGTGCGGGAAAAATTTCACTACTTCTTCGCAACTGAGGATTCATTCAAAAAGACATACAGGTATATATATATTTCTTTTTTTGTGTATTTGTAGTTCGTTATTATTTAAATATTATGAGTAGTTTTTTTAATTTTTTCCCATATGTTTTTTTAATTTTTCTAATTTTTTTTTTATATCTGTACTGGTTTTTTTATGATATTATTTCGGATTTTTTTATGACCTTATTTATCTGACTACCGCAATAGAAGTTAACGAATATATGTCATTTCGCTCCGTGGCGTTGGGTCGTGAATCACCCTGTATAGGTATTCTTCAACATGAAAACGGCGCGCACGTTTTATTACTCTTTCTTTCGTATAGGGAAATTTTTGAACATATAAGACGGACTATTCAGGCAATAAATATATGCGGATTTGCTTTTATAATGTTCTAATGGTATTAAATTAGTTCCTGAATATATTGAAAAGTGAAAAAAATTAAGAAAATGGAAAAAACAATGGAATTGTGAAAATTTAATCACAAAAAGGGCATCAAAAATTGCTATAAAAACTGTTTCAGGAACTAGATTGTATTCACATTAATAGAGACGGTACATAAGATATTTCATTTTTTGCTTTCATTTAAAAGTCTTATGTGTTCAAAAATTTATAATTTGAACCATAGAGCATCACTTAAAATACATCAGAGACCTGTTATTCTGGCAATTTTACAGTTCACGTACTTTTTAGGGTTCCGTGCCCCAAAGGGTCGAAACGGAACCCTATTGCTCGCTCGCTTGTCCGTCCGTCTGTCTGTCACACCGGTCTAGCATCTAAACCTTTGGAGCTATAAGAGTCTTCAAATTTTCACAATATATGTGTATTGTTGACCCAAAGCCATATAAATTATAAAAAATATTTTTAAATGTTATCAAGGGAGGCTCCCATACAGCTAAAGGGGGCACTGAAAAAAAAATTTGTCCTACCCCATCAAGTGAGGTATCGTTGAATAGAGCTCATTGAGTAGATAAAAGCTGTAAAAAATATTGCAAAACGTAAGCATGAAAAGCCGCCAAAGTCAGCATTTTTTACAAAATTTTGTTCCGAAGTATTTTTTAACTTTAGATTGACCTATCAACTTAAAATTTGGTGATAATGTTTATCGTTACGTATATTTTACCAAGAAATACCAATATATTAATAAATATGATTTTTTCAGTACCATTCCCTCATTTTTAGGATTCCGTGAATTTGTATTTATTCGAATTGTGATATTCGATATTTTATTATTTTTATCTGTGCAATCGTATTAGTTTTATTAAAACACACATTTTTCATCTTATTGTTTTTTGTCGGTTACGCCAATATTTTTCTTTTCACTTCTTTAAATCTTTTTATCAAGTATTTTTGACTTATTAGTTCGATTAAAATTTTAAAATCATTTAAGAATCCTGCCTCTGCACAGCTGGCTTATATTATACATTTGGTACGGAACCCTAAATGTGCGAAATCTGACACGCACTTGACCGATTTATTTAATTGCCCATTGCTTCACTATAGCGTGAGAGAGACCGCAAAAGTATACGAAGATCCGTATAAAAAGGAGACGATGAGAATTATTTTTTTACATTTTTTTATTGATATAAAAATGTTAAAAATGTTTTCTATGGAAAATGCGAAAATAGAAAATAAAATAGGGAAAAATAGGAAAAAGAAAAAAGACGCGGAAAAATAGAGAAAAACATGGAAAAATAGGAAACGAGGAAAAATACGAGAATAAAAACATAATGGTTAAGAATTGAGAAAAAACAGGAAAAGATAGGGGGAAATAATGAAAAATGGGAAAAAAGATAGGGGAAAATAATGAAAAATTGAGAAAAATAGGAAAATATAGGGGAAAAATTGAGAAAAATAGAAAAGAATGGGAGTACATGTTAACTCCTTACGCGTCCTCTATCGGCAAAAAACTGTTGGGAATTTGGGAAAAAGTTCTAGGGAATTTGATACTCTACAAACAAAATAGAACATTTTCCTCTAAAATGTATTATTTGTCCTCTAGAAAAAGTCGGGAAAACCTTCATGTTACTTTTTTTCGCGCTCTCTAGTGGCGAAACTATTGAAAACTTGTACGAAATTTGATGGTCTACAACATTGTCAACATTTTGCATTAAAGTGTATTGTTTGTCCTCAAAATCTGGAGAAAGGGAATAATTCCTACATGTGTATTTATTTATACATAAAAGGAAAAGGTACAATAGCCTTTCGCTCCATCTAGCGGCGAAACTTTGGGAAATTTAAAAAAAGTTGGTAGAGAATTTAATTATCTAAAATACTCCTTTGTTATGTTTTTCTCGGAAATGCTTAGTTTTCCAGAAAAATTGGAAAAACGGAGAAAACCAATAAATAAAATTTTATATTTTTCTCAAAATGCACTCTTTTTGACTGTGTGTTATGAAATTAATGACTAAGTTCTTCAATTTGACCCGGATTTTTTTTTTATTTTGGTATTTTTGATAGAAATTTTTCAAAAGTTTCAAGAATGAGGAAAAATTTTAATGAAAAGTTCAATTCTTCTAATATACTGGAGTACGCATGATCGGCCTCCTGAAAATATCACTAATCAAATCAACTAATATTTAATTAACTTAGAAATGTTTGTTAAAATTTCTTAAGAACTGTAACGAGGCCGGCCATGTGTACACAACGTGCTCGAAAAATACTAGTATCTTCGAGCAACCATGACGTCACCCTTCCAGATGTCTCTAGAAATAACGCGATGAGTCGCGTTCGGTCGCTATAAGTATATATACTTGGAAGAGCCAGACCATAGAACAGAAGCGCGCTAATATAAATTAATGTGTTTAATATAAATATTAGAGTTGTATTTTTACTGTAAATAAATTAGTTATAGTTATACTGAGTGTTTAAGGTCACCGAACCCGATTACAAAAATATTACAGTACATTTTTTTTAGGCGAAAAACCATGGACGTGCGAAATTTGTAGCAAAAATTTCTTACACAAAGACGCTTACAAATTACACCTTCGCCGCCATTTCAACGATCGCCAGCACGTTTGTTCCACATGTGGTAAAGCTTTTATCGATCGTTGGGCTCTTATAAAACATCAAAGAATTCATACCGGTGAAAAACCATTCAAATGTCAACATTGTCGAAAAGCTTTTGCAGATAATTCAAATCTACAAAAACACCAAAAGATGCATAAATTTATGAATAATAAAACAGATTTGAATAAAATAACAGAAAGTTCTAGTAATTCTATTCAATTGACTCAATTGATTGATCAACAGGGGAATCCTATAAGTATAACTACACAAGATGGACAGACAATTCCTGTTGTGACATCTGGAGGTGATGATAGTAATTTACAAGGTTTAATGCCTGATGGATCTCTTGTACCTATCGAGATTTCTGCTACGCAAGAACGAGATTTTAGTGAAGTAAGTGATTATTAATTAAGTTATCTATGAGGTAATAATAATAAATACATTTTTATAAATTTCAGGAAATTACAGAAGATTTGCAGGAAATTTCTAACACAGAAATGTTGACTTCAGGCAGTAATTTGAGTCCAAATTTTCAGTTTTTGACAAATAATGTTGGAGAAGAAGTATGTCTGGTTACATATTCGATAGAAGAAGATGGTGCTCTGACGCAAGAATTAATATTAGAATCGTCCTTAGTACAAAATTAATATTATTAGATTATCTACAGTAAATTTTAAATTAAAATATTTAGTTGTTTAATAATAATCTATTAAAAGACAATGAAAAATTTATATATACACATTTTATATTACTCATTTGTTTCGCTCTATTGGCGAACAAATCTTAACTTATGAGGAACTATATACAGTGTTGGTTCAAATAGAAGCAGTGTTAAATTAACAAACTCTTTGTGCACTTACTTCTGTTCCATATGATTTCCAGCCATTATCTCACCTTGGTGCCTCTTTCGCACTTCCCGACTCCAAATTTAAAGGGAATCTTGCCCGTTTATCCCGTTGGCAATTAATTCAGAACCTCCACCAATCCTTTCGGTCACGGTGGCACAAAGAATATCTCCATACCAAGTAAGTGGACTGAACTCACTACCCCTATTGAAATTAACACATAAGTTGTCATTAAAATGGCGCCTAGCACGAGTCGAACAAATTCACCCCGGGAAAGATGGTGACTATACGTACTGCAACGGGCACTCTTCGACGACCTGTATCGGTAGTATGTCCGTTGCCTATTAGTTTCATTTATTTTTTTTCTTTTTGTTATATAGTTGCATATTAATTATATTGTTTATTAAATTATTTTTTTGGGATACAGGGTTTCCAAAACTTTAAATTTTTATTTTTTTGTAAGTAAATATATTTAAAATATACATTTTAGGTGGGCCGAATGTTCAGTCTTCGTACGGATATTTAATATTAATTATAATTTTATTACAGCTCGGTAAAATATTTAGGTCTGTATGTATCAAGTCCAAATTTTGTGATATTCACTCTTCGACGACGAGATTCGATATTTTGGAATCAAAGGCGACAATTCGATGATAAGTCTCAATCGGTCAATCAATTATAGGTTGGCAATAGCAATTCAGTCATATTGTTATAACGTCCAAAGCGGCGCCGCAGTTTTCCGAAAAAAAAGGTTAGTGATCATTATTTTTAACTTGCCCGTAATTATTTTTTTTTATTCATTTAAATATTGAATCGGCGATATAATTCTCGCCCAATAGTATCTAAATATTCGAAATATGCTGGTTCTTTAAAAAAATATATAATATTAAAATAGACTACAATAATATATAAATAAAACACTGTTTTATGGTTTTCACAAGAAATATAACAAAATTTATTTAATGATTAGTGACACATGTGTAGTTGTATAACAACGACTAATATTATTAACAAAATTATCCTAAAATATATAGTACAATGAGTCTAAAGGTGCGTCTACACTAATGCGTCGCGCGGCGCCAATCATTGAATTTTTAGACACCAAACGGCGCACGAACGTGTAAGAACGCGCACTAACAAGAACGATTTTGAAATATATCATAGTTTTTTTGTCAATTGTTTCTAAACACATGAAACAAATCAATTAGACTGGCGTCCAAAATTATTCTTTTTGATATATTTCAAATTCTTTCGAACGAACCCATAATAAAAAGAATAGAGCTTAAATCACATTTATTACTAATTATTAACAAATTGAAATAACGTTTCACATAGTGGAATTTTGCAATGATGATAAATCTTGCGTCTTAAATTTTTTGAGACTTGCAAGATATTTCGACTGTTTACAGAAAAGATATTGTTTCGAAAATACCTAGGGGGCAGATTCGGACAAATGCATCTTTTTGAGAAAAATATAAATTAATTGAAGAAACCACTGCATTTTTTTGCTTGAGATAAGCCAAAATGTTGGAAATACACTAAGATGCGTAGCACATGAATTAGGTCCAAAATTCAACTTTTGCAATTGTGGTCATACTAATTTATTTGGTGACTCCACTCTCTTGGTATTCTCATCACGTGATCTGAGGCGACAGATCGCGTCGAATGCGTTTAGTTACAATTTGACGTTCAGTGAATACAGGAAAACTTGCAGTGTCTATTATATTAGACACATACTTCTAGCAACGGTTAAATTTTTTCAGTGACTATTAAACACATTCTTCTAAATAGTACACAAAATACTTGGTAAGCTATTATGATTTCATTTACTTCGAAAATATTATTAACTGGTCGCCCAATTATTCGTGCAGTTATGTCTGTAAAAAGATTTGAGATCCTTATAGGGGCTTTACGGTTTGACAATTCTGGTACTTGAGATGAAAGAAAAAAAGATGATCCAGCAGCTGCAATAACAAATATATTTCAACGGTTTATGAACAATTGTCAAAAATTGTAATCCTTGGGGATGAAATGCTTATACCGTTCAGGGTCCGTTGAAAATTCAAAGTTTACATGCCTGCTAAGCCAAATAAATATGGCCTCAAAGTTTTGGCACTTACAGACGCTCGTACTAGTTATTTCTATAACGCATATCTTTATTGCGGAAAAGGAACATATGGCCAAGGTTTATCGGATGACGAAAAAAAGCTATCAATTCCTACACAAACACCGAAATACGAGCTATAAGTGTATACGATGTGAAAAACCAATTTCTTTGGAATGCTCTAGGAAGATGTGTTGTCAAGAATTATAAATCTTACATAAAATATTCCATATTACTAATTTTTTTTTAATTATTTGAGTTTTTTTTTTCTCCAAACATGTTTCATTTGTAACAATGTGATAAACATCAATAAATCAATTCCATTTTATTTATATTGCGTGTCTGTGAAACACATACTTCCAAGAATAGACTAAAAGAGGATACTTCGGGTTAAGGGTTAACTTTGAAATATTAATGTTTGAAAAAACATGTCCGAACCTGCCCCACCTTACCCTAAACTTTGTCCAACTACTAAACCGATCGCTTGGTTAAAAATTAGAGAAGTGGGGAACGAAAGAACAAAGGGAAAATTTGAGAAGTGGGGGAGGTGCCGTTTTAGTTGTTGGACAAACTATACCTTGTTTTACTAACAATTATTTTAACCTAACCTAACATAGAAACATCCGCCTTAACAACTTAATTATGACGTCTACTTAGCTGGGTTAGTTACTACTATGAATTTTTAGATGATATTTCAAAGTACTTTTGTGTGTGAATTGCTTAAAGCAAAATTCACATTTAAATTTTTTTTCCCCAGTATGAATTTTCAAATGATTTGTCAAAGTAGACTTTTGAATAAATTGTCTGAGACAAATTCCACATTTATAAGATTTCTCACCAGTATGAATATTCAAATGATTTTTCAAACTGCATTTTAAAGTGAATTGTTTAAGGCAAATTACACATTTAAAATATCTTACTGCAGTGTGAATTTTCAAGTGATTTTTTAAATTACTCTGATTAAATTGTTTGAGACAAATGTCACATTTGAAAAGTTCCTCATCAGTATGAAATTTCAAATGATATTTTAAACTACCTCTGCGCATGAATTTTTTAGGGCAAATTTCACATTTAAAATTTTTCTCACCAGAATGAATTTTAAAATGAAGATTCAAAGCAGATCTATCAATAAATTGTTTAAGACAAATTTTACATTGAAAATTTCTTTCATCAGTGTGAATTTTTAAATGACTTTTCAAATAACTACTTTTAACAAATTGTTTAAAACAAATTTCACATTTGAAAGGTTTCTCACCAGTATGAATTTTTAAATGGGATTGTAAACTACTATTCTCAGTGAATTGTTTGAGGCAAATTTCACACTTAAAATTTCTTTCACCAGTGTGAACGTTCAAATGTCTTTTCAAATTAGAGCTTTCAATAAATTGTTTAAAACAAATTTCACATTTAAAAGATCTTACTCCTGTATGAATTTTTAAATGACTTTTGAAATGACTACTCCGTTTAAATTGTTTTAAACAAATTTCACATTTAAAAGGTTTCTCATCAGTGTGAGTTTTTAGATGGTTTTCTAATGTTCTATTCGTAATGAATTGTTTGAGGCAAATTTGACATTTATAATTGTTCTCACCAGTGTGAATATTTAAATGGGATTTTAAATAATCACTCCGAGTGAAACTCTTGAAGCAAATTTCACATTTATAAAGTTTCTCACTGTGAATTTTTAAATGAGTTTTGAAATGACTATTGTTAGTGAACTGTTTGAAACAAATTTCACATTTAAAACGTTTTTCATCAATATGAAGTTTTGAATGTTGATTTAATTCACTAACCTTAAATAGTTTTAAACAAATTTTACATTGAAATGGTTTTCTTTTTCTACCTAAATTTTCATATAATTTTCTACATTTATTTTTTACAAAATAAACTGCATAGTGATTCCAAAATTCTAATTTTCCATTGGATTCTTTTCCGCAAAAAGCACAAATTACGGAGTTTTTAAAATGCTGATTAAAATGTTTTAATCTAGATGAAAAATCTAGAAATAAAATAACTATTGATAAGTATTCTTTGAGAAAAAAAAACTTACATTTTAGACAAACTGGGCATTCATATTTCTTTTTTGTATGTTTATAAGTTTTTTCAATTTTCTGGATTTCCATTTCAGATTTAGATTTAATTTGTACCAAGTTTGTTTCATTTTTCATACTACATTTATTAAAATTAAGTTCCTGTGTTTGAGAATCATCTTCCAAAAGAGCCAAACGATATTCTTCTTTAATTTTTTGAACTTCTTCACCAAGAATTGATAAAGGCTCAAGTTTTACTTCTATCAAATTTGTTTCGAAAAATTCTTGTTTTATATCCATTTCTTTTTTGTCTTGAACCTTTTAATTTTAAATATTTAAATACATAAATAATAACCTAACCTAAATTAAATCTGTCTTTATTTTATCTTCTTCTCCTTTTTGGCCTCAGCTGCCTGGGCTATTCGGCCTAATCTTTATTTTATAACGAACGACAGATGACAGTGACGTTAATTAATGATGTTCTTCATTTAGTGGCCTCGCTTTATTAAGTTAGCCAGTTCTATGGTTTTGTATTTTAAGGGGCTTAAAAGTGAGACTGAGGCGAATTAAAATCTATATTCTAGTACTGGAACCTATGCAAATACAGTCGCAAATATATGATAACATAATACAGATAATTATTAAGTGATATGGCTTTCCATCAATGGTCAAAAATGGTACAAAATGATCTAAAAGCGGCTCTACATTTCATAAAATTTATACGGTCAAACGAATTTATAAAGTTAGATTAGAATTATATAAAGCACCTCGTTTAAGAGATCACTAGGTTTAATTTTGTAGTACAGTTCGTAAGGAATAAAAAGATGATAATTCATTTGTCTCTTGATCCGATCATAAGCTGTATTTCTTTTGCACTTGGATCAGTTCAGTTCTAAATCACTTTGCATCACTGTTTTATTTGCAACTGATCTGAATCTAAAATGACCTGGATCACCTCCCCCCTTACCGATATGCATATACTGGGCTAGATACGGCATCATGCAGTGTTGCCAGAGTGGTACTACAGTACCACATGTGGTACTCTTGATTGTCAATAAGTACGGTGGTACTCCTTTGATAAATGTGGTACCTAAATTAATTTCTGGGTACAATAAAAGTATCAAATTTTTTGTCAATTTTTTCAAAAAAGAAATCAAAATGTCCATAGCAGATGACTATGAAAAGAGAGACAGAAGCATGCTTCCAAAAATTTGTATTATGTGATTCTATTTTTAGATTCTCTATGGTGTCGACGAAGTAAATCACGCTATTTTAGAAAACAAAAAAACAAACTGAGATTAAATTTTTATATGTGTATAATCTATTGCAGCTTGTACTTTAGGGAATCTTGCAATGTTGTAAAATTCATTCTGGGCCTGACAGATTCATGAGATACATTAAAAAGAACAACCAATATTACACTTGGGGTGTATTCCGAAATATACATCAGTGCACTGGCCAGTGGTAATGACGTCACGAATAGACGCCACACTGGTGATTTGTTCCGAAATATACTCACCAGCTCGTTAACGTCATTATTAATAGAGCATTTGTTGTTTACGGATATGCTCAAAAAGTTATTATTAATTTCAAATAATCTATTTCAAAAGAATATGGAGGTGTGAGTTCTTACAACAATAATTCGTGTAATATATTATGCGTAGTAATTATTGTAAATATTTTATAGATTGTAAATGACATTTATATCAGGATCTGTAAAATATTAGAATTCAGTCAAAATTTTAAGGTTATTTAATATAACATTAACATAGCTATTTTTTTATAGTCACAAATATACTTGTTCACGTCTTTTAGCATTCATCTGGCGACACATTTACTGTGTACGACTTGTTGTTACCTTCACCTATTAAAAGCAATTGTTTAAATTTTTGAACATGCTGAGCTGCCATTTATTTTAAACATTTGACTACAAGACTTCACTAGTGTCACACCACACTGGTCACTTTTCTCACCAGTTCAATATGGCGTCGGGTTCATGACGTCAGTACGATGTGTATTTCGGAATACACCCCTAATAGGTGGCTCCATCTGTACATCATGAGCTAGAATCATTAGTGACATAATAAAGTTTTCTGTTTTGTCAGCCATCTTGTCATTTAGTTTAAAAAAAATTGTTTTCTCTTGTGTTGACAGATCCAGTGCATATTTGTAGTGCCGGGTTTTTATTTACTAATATTAATAATATTAATTAGGTAAGTCACTTTTATACAACGATTTTATTTAATCTATATTAATTCTGTATTTATGTGTTCCTTTAAATTCATGATTTAAGTGAAATGTATCAAATAAGTAGGTTACTTGTTGGTTGGTATGCATATTCCGTTATGTTTTTCTTTTTATATGTTATCTTATAAATGCAGAAATACGTGCCAGAGTGGTAGAGACTGGAGAGAGAGGTTATTAATCTTTAACCTAACATCATTAAGTCTAATTTACAGAATTTTAAATATTTTAACAAACATATCTGGATCTTTATTTTACTTTGTATTTATCTACTGAGCCATTATGTAAAGTTCTAGTTGAATACATTCCATTGTAATTATATATAAATTGAGGCACTCCCAAGTACCTACTACATAAGTTATTATATTCTGTAGAGTTTAGGTATCAAATTCAGGGTTAGGAACTAGTTTAATACTTGTGGTTTTTCAAGGATTAATTTATCAATGAAAATAACGTTATCTTCTAAGGGAAATAAGTTTAATTGAAACATTGTTATTTGAACAACGTAAATTTTGAAAATATATTACAGAATACTTATCTTAGGTTATTTTTATATCTATTTTTAGTTCAGTTCAGCTACTTAATTACTATATAATTAGTTTTTTTCTGTATACAGAAAACCACTCTAAAAGAAGTTATGCTCTAATGGTTTGTTTGTGGTAAGATATATCGGAATTTGAGGTTATTTTGTAAGTTTTTTTATTCTAATTACTTTCTATATATATGGGTACTATTATTATGGTCTTATCTATATTTTTCTTTTCCAAGTGAAGTGTTTTTTCTAATTTTTCCTATAGTTTTTTAAAAGTTTAATTTCTGTCTAAATATTTGATTATTAAAGGTACTAAATTTGATTATTTAACAATATTTAGTAAATCTGCTTAAAATATAACGAATGTTTCTCAATTTTTTTCTATTAATGCTATAAAATGTGTCCATAATAGTTGGAAAATTATATCTGGAAAAAGGTACGACGTAAGAAAATAATACAGTATGTCTAAAAAAGTTGGCAACATATGAGAAACTTTTTTATTTGTAATGTTAACGAAAAGAAGTTATTCTTTATAAAAGTACCATAAAGTAAAACGCAAATGTCAGATGTTAATTTTTTAAATCGTATACGAGGTTTGTCAAAAAAATATGAACTTGATACAAGAGTAAAGTACCTTTATTTTTTACAATATGGAAAACTTCTCGAAAGCTTTTACGGTAATAGAAATGTCATTGTCAGAGCCACCTAGATTTTAAATTATTTCGTTTATTTTTGTGGATTACAGTAGAAAATACATTATTCTGTTGGGTATTACTTATTTATTACTGATTTAAGTTCATTGCTAAAATATTTCAAATCAACAAATAAACATTTGAGGTGTAAATCCCAAAGGTTATCCATGTCTCAAATGTGGTCCAATGTTTCAGGTAATAAAGCACAAAGTCAGGTACCACAAAATTTAATTGTACAAATGAACAGTACTAGCAGGCAACTAGTTTCGGTCACTGACCATCATCAGGCCTAAAGATACAAACGTTCGAAATTAGTTACAAGATATTAAATTAGTTAAAAACCATACTTACCAATAATAAGTACTAAGAAGGGGAGAAAAATTTGCTTTTCCCTCATTTTTAACTGTCATGTCACGTTCGCCGGTGAAAGTGAGTGTTATCTTTGCCACGCACTTTCTAATTTTTGATTTTGTGCTCACGGTTTACCCTAATCGTGTTCCCTCTGCTATGACCATTAAATGGTCTCCGTATCCCCACGTAGGGTGGTTACGAAATAATAATTATTTTCTAAACTTTCTCCGTGATGGTGATCCCCCTAAAGGTGCTGTCCCTTTGTAGGGGTTATCATGGTTACCCCCTAGGGAGCAACCTATTTTTTAATTTTTAAGTTTTTTTCAAATGCCGTACTATTTTGTACATTGCTTTTTCGAGTACCCCCCTTCTTTAATTGTTTTAATGTTTCCTTTTTACTTTTCCCACCCTTCTAATGGGTACGTCACCTTCTTATAGTACTTAATATTGGTAAGTTTGGTTTCTAACTAATTTAATATCTTGTAACTAATTTCGAACGTTTGTATCTTTAGGCCTGATGATGGTCAGTGACCGAAACTAGTTGCCTGCTAGTACTGTTCATTTGTACAATTAAATTTTGTGGTACCTGACTTTGTGCTTTGTTACCTGATTTGAGTTGTGTTGACTTGTTAAATAAGATAAAAGTTGACGTGTTTCACAACTACAATTTGCAAAATTTGAGTTGAAATTGAAGTGATCAAAATATTCCTATTAATCTTTTGCAATTTGTGTACATCTAATGTTAAATGTAAATACCTGAATATTATTATTTTCGAAAGCGGAGATTTTCATAATGAATAACTTTTTTTCGTAAAACTTACAATAAAAAAAGTTTACCATATGTTGCCAACTTTTTTCAGACGTATATGATTAAATTAATATCACTATTTTCCATAACGGAAGTTAAAAAACCTGTTTTTTTATCACTGAATCTTATCAGTAAAATTTAAATTATTAAATAATTGCTTTGTATTTGTAAATGAAAAACTATGTCAGAGATTAAGAATATTTTTGCCTCTCGCCCTTCAGATAAGAGAGTTATAGTAATAATTCTAAAATTGGAGTAGTGAGTTTTCAATGGATAAACACGTTTTAAGGTCTCTAGAGTACCATTTTGATATTTTCGCGATGATGTCTGTGTGTGTATTAGGATGGATGTTGTAGTAACGATAACTCAAAAACTACTG
The DNA here is from genome assembly GCA_963243735.1 of Neocrepidodera transversa. Taxonomy (NCBI): domain Eukaryota; kingdom Metazoa; phylum Arthropoda; class Insecta; order Coleoptera; family Chrysomelidae; genus Neocrepidodera; species Neocrepidodera transversa. The sequence continues at coordinate 4,583,179 of OY725353.1, forward strand.
AATTAAAAAATTTGAAATTTTACGTACAATATTCTAATAGCCTAGATTAGATCTGCTTAGATTTTGGTGTCAATCGGATAACCAGAAGTGGCAGTTGCTATGAGTGATGAAGAGGTCAGTGAAGTTGGCACCCACTTTTGTGAATTTCCCAAAGATTTTGTGTACATTCGTTTGTCCATTATTGTTCACTAATTATATTCGTTTGTCCACCCTTTTCAAAATGGTGGCCCAAAAACATTTTTTTGCAAAATTCAACCACACAAGTCGTTTGTTCTTTGTTTGTCCACGTTTGTCCATTAATTAGTTTTGTTTTTCCACCCACCGGTTAATTGTAATTAATTATATAACTTTTAAAAAATTGTGATCTTGTGAAGTTGGCACACCCTTTTTTGAATTTTGAATTTTTTTTCTTGCGTTTGTTTGTTCATCGTTAGTCCAAAATTGTCCATCTAAAATTTTTGTTTGTCCAAGCACCATTTCAAAACGAAGGGCAAAAAGCGAATTCTCACTTGGTTAAATTCTCTGGACGAGAACAGACATATGATTTTTTAACATCTGCAAATAAAATTCTAGTAGATAATCTTCAGCTTATTTTGTTCAAAATTATAACTCTATGCAACAAAATAATATTTTTTTCACTGGGTTTAGAGTGTACAGGGTGGATCGAATTTAATTTGTGTATACAGAAATCTCTTAAACCGAAATAGATCCAATATCGGTTAAATGGGGAAAAAGATGTGTATTTTCAAGACGAATTAGTAGATTTTTTCAAAATTAAAATATCAGGTCCGGTTTCCGAGATATTTAAGAAAACCCGAAATTGGCAATTTTCGTTTTAATTAATTACCATTTTATTTTTTAAAGATGGAAAAAACTATATAAAATTTTTATTGAAAGCTAAATATGGCTTCACATAGCGTATCCAATTTTGTATATCCGTATCCGTTTTGTCTTTAAAGGGCCATCCTCAACTATTTTTTTTAAATACCTGTACTTGAACTTTTTATTTCATCTTTGAAATCCTCATGTTTTCTCTATTCAACCATGTAGAACACTTAAGGTTTTGACAATAAACGAAACTTAAAGAATTTTTCTATCATGTTCATTATATGGCCCGCAAAATGCACTTTATAGCCCGCGCGCGCATAAAGACAAAAACAGATTTTTTTAAATATTTATATTCTAAATGCAATAACCAGTATAACAAAAAAGTTTGTATGCACCGTGGGTATAAACAGATGTTCATACCTATGGTACATAAATAACTATTATTTTTTGCTTGTACTTATTTAAGAAAATTTAAATTCATATATTTAATAGAAATTAAGCTCAAAGTAGACTCAATTTTTAATTAAGTTTACTTAAAATGATTTATAAATATTTTCAGTTAAAATGGAACATGACCGTACTTTGAAAAATTCCAAAAGTACGTACAAAAATTAAATATTCTACATGGTTGTATAATGAAAAAATGGGGATTTCAAATATGAAATAATAATAATAATAATAATACTCGCCCTACATTTCACCACCTTACGAGTGAACCCCAGAAGCCAATGGCTTGTGCGGGGAAGGCCGTGGTGCTCCGAGGCGACTTACTGATGATTGATGGCACAATTTGGCTATAGGTGTAGGAAAACCCGGAAAATCTACACCACCATCATCGGCACAGTGACACAGGGGGATTGAAAATCTAGGCTCCGCATTAGACATTAATTAAATTAATATTCAATGCGGTTTACCTATTCGAGCCAAGTATCTAACACTGAAATTTTTAAATTAAAATTTCACTGCCAGATACGATGCGCGAACCCACGTTGGCTCTAGCATATAAACAGCCATAAGTGAATATGACCGATAGCCAACGATCTGTGCCACCGAGACCGATAATAAAATGTACAGGTTCGTATTAAAAACAATAGTTGATGGTGGCCCTTCAAAGACGAAACGTTGTTTTATAAAATTGGATAGGCTATATTAAGCGGTATTTGACTTTCAATAAAAAAAACTTTTTTTTTCTATCTTTAAAAATTAAGGTTTTTATTAAATAAAACCAGAATCGTCGATTTTGAAATGGTGCTGGACAAACAAAAATTTTAGATCGACAATTTTGGACTAACGATGAACACACGAATGCACGAAAAAAAAATTCAAAATTCAAAAAAGGGTGTGCCAACTTCACAATATCACATTTTTTTTAAATTTATATAATTAATCATAATTAACTGGTGGGTGGACAAACAAAGAACAAACGACCTGTGCGGTTGAATTTTTTTTGCAATTTGTGGGTGTCGAGAGAAAAATTTGCAAAAAGAAACGAAAATAATTAGTGGACAATCGGTGGACAAACGAATGCACACAAAATCTTTGGGAAATTCACAAAAGTGGGTGCCAACTTCACTGACCTGTGATGAAGTCATTACTAAACCAAATGGCATTAAAGTTTTACACATATATTTTGTATACACCATAGTTAATTTTCGTATCATTAAAATTTTCAAAAATTTTGCCATTGTTGCCAGATTTACAAAAAAGTCAATTTTTTTCATATTTTTTTGTGTTAACGTGTAAATTTTTGATTCAAAAATGGCGAGAGGTCATGAGCTGGCCACATCAGACTTTTTTATTATTAGATAGATACTGGTTTTCAAATTATATTATGTCTTTTAGCAATAACAACTTATAGCTGAATGATAGGTATGAACATTTTTAAGTATTTAGATGAATTCAATTTAAAAAAAAATTGTCGTTTATAACAATAATTTTAAGAAATGATTAGCAAATATTCCTTTTTAGGTACATGCTTTTTAATTATATTCTATCACTTTAAGCTTTATTTATTGTCTGTGAATAATTAATATTAGAAATTACTCACAACTGCAGGTATTATCATTATGTGTGTTTCTAACAGCTATTTATCATAAAATACCAAATTATCACTAACATATTTAAACTAATTGATAATGGCTATTATTTAAACATTTCAACAAATTATAATAAATTTTAAACTTAAGAATTGCAGAAATCTGCATTTTTGTTGTATAAATTTTTTAAATTATTCGATATTTTCTCAAAATTTCTTTTGAAATTTGTAATTTTCACCCAAGCTGGCACATGTTGCAATGTATCTCATCTTGGAATTATTTTTTCTTTAATAAGAGGACCATTTTTTTGGGACTAAGGGCCCTATTTTTTGAAACATTTTTCCTTTATTATAGGTAACTGAGGTCGACCACATTCAGCACCATAAAATGATTTTAGTATGTCTCATTTTACATGAAAAGGGTGATTTGACCCGAAATTTAGATATTTGTTACTCTCCTCTGTAGAATTTTTTCTTACTGATTAATATGTTTAAAAATGCCAGAGTTATTTTATTTAATTTCCAACTCAAATTTTATTGAAAGATCTGTTTTGTTTATATTTTTCTAAAGATGTATTTAATGATTCTACACCGTGGCCAAATTATGATCTTGTTATGTTTATTCCAGACTCAATCCACAATGGATGTAGAAACAGAACCTTCTATTCAAAACGACGCATCTCGAGAACAAATGAAGACTTCAATTGATGTTACCAAACCAGAAAAAAACAAAGATAAAACTTCAATTGATATTACCAAACCAGAAAAAAACAAAGATAAAACTTCAATTGACGTTACCAAACCAGAAAAAAACAAAGATAAAACTTCAATTGATGTTGTTAAACCAGAAAAAATCAAAGACACTCAGAATCACAAGCACTTAAAATCGAAAAGAAGCAGTAGATCAAGAACGCCACAGAAAAAACACGATGAACCAAAAATTTTGCATTTCAAACAGAAGATTGAAGCAGTAAACGGTAAAGAAGCAAAAGAAGAGACGAAAGATGAACCACTCAAAATTGATAACGGCAAGGATGTCAGTAACAAAACGTTTACGAAAACAGGGGCAGTAAAGGAACCAGAAAATGGAGAACCGGCGCAAATTGAATCTGTAAGAGAATCTACAAGTGAAGCAGAAAATGGTATATTTTTTGTTTAATTTTCTAATTGAATAATATAACTATTTTCTTTATACTGATTAATCTAGCATATCTATAGTTTTTCTTCAGTAATTGTAGTTAGAAAATGATGATTAAATTTTACTTAAAATTCACTGTATCTTATGCAAATATTTTTAGATAATGAAAAACCTGTCGTTAACGATAACGTCATCAAATCAGATAATTGTATAGAATCTCAGACTAATTCGGAATTGACAATTAAACATGATTCAGTTGAAATGGATCCGTTAGTTATAAGCGATGAGGTTGATCCTGAATTAGCGTTTCTGGAAGAAAATTCCGATCGAGATTCAGGAAAAGCTTCACCTCTTATGACAAGATGCTCCACCAGAAGATCTTACACGCGAAATATACCTACACCCAAAACGCCAAAAGTAACAGACCAAGAAACGGATTCTGAGAAAAATTCTGTTGCTGATCAATCTGAAGAAATTTGGTAAGTAATATATAATATTGAAAATAAATATTGTTTACTAATTATTAAATATTATTAACAGTAACCTACCTAACGATATTCCGCTTCCAAAGACAGATACATTAAACGAAACAAAAGATTCTCTCGATGTGGCGAATATGTCGACAAAAGTAGAAGTCGGAAGCGACGCGACTCGTCTGAATTTTACACAAACTTCTATAGAACAAGATCAAAGTTTTATAAACAGCCTTAGAACTAGGCGATTGGTAGGCAGAAGGCCGATACGAGCAACAGAAGATTATATCAGGAAAGTTTTAAAGAATACCCAGAATAAATCCGATTTAAATGAACCCTATGAACAGGTTAGTAATTTATTATTATTATTTTTAAGGATTATTAATTAGGCAGTATTTTATTATATGCGATATAAAAATTAATAATAATTATCTAGTCTCTTCGCAATTTCTAGGAAAGTTTTAAAACTGACTTAGGCAGAAATCGCACGATATTTTATTAATATACCTGTTTTTCCTATTTAATTCAAGATAATTTTAAAGATTCTCATTACTTAAATTTTAATCCAATCTTATATATTTTTTTTTATTAACGAACTATTCTTGTTCTTTATTTTCTACTTTATCTTGCTAATTTTATTTTATTGTCGGTCATACATGTCTATGTATTATTTCACCATGGTATGTATCTGATTTATTATCAAAAAAAAAATAATTCTTTTAATACTGGGCTTGAATATGTACCTCCAAAACTACCATAGTAGTCGGAGCGGGCTGACTTAAAAAGGATTGTAAAATGGAGTAAATATGTGTCCGCCAAAAGGGAAAGTATTGTGAACGAGCTAAAAAAAATTTTCGAGATAAAGACCGTCCAGATGGAAGTCTGTCTGTGTGTATTCTTCCACGATAGAGGCCACACGTTTAATCCGATTGAGCTGAAATTTGGTATATGGGTTTGGGTTACCCGTCGAAAGAACCCATTAGTTTTTGTACAACATCTGTTAAACGGAAGTGTCACTATCAGAAAATTACAGATGCAATATGTCACGGAATTTGACTTGCAATATGTCATTTGATTGCCCTTGAAAAACTCTATTCAGAACAATCAAAATTATTTTTCCAACTGTCACCTGTCAAAAATAAAAAAATGTCAAAATTTGAAACTTTAACATTAACTATCTTTATACTCGCCGGGAAAGTTTTGGGGTGACACAACCGATTCTTTTGTTTTTGTTTTGACCCTTTTTTTGTCTTTTTTTTAAACTTTTTTTGCCCCTTTTTTAAAACTTTTTGATTAACTTTTTTTTCCTTTTGTTGTTGCTTTTTATACCTTTTTTTTGCCCTTTTTATGGTTTTTTTTTTTAGCCTTTTTTACAATTTTTGCTTTTTTTGCCTCTTTTTATTTTAGCTTTATTTTGTCTATTTGGTTTTTTACCTTTTTTTCCTTTTTTTTTGGCCTTTTTATCTTTGCTTTTTTTACCTTTTCTTTGTTGCTTTACTATCCCTTTTTTTAAAAATTTTTTTGCCATTTTTGCTTTTATTTTTATATTATTTTGCTTTTTTTACTATTTTGGCGTTTTTTGCCCTTTTACAACAATTTGGACTTTTTTGGGCATTTTTGATTTTGTTTTTACCCTTTTATTTTTCTTTTTTTGACCTTTTTGCCCTTTTTAAAACTTTGTTTGATTAACTTTTTGCTTTTTTTTATCTTTTTTGTTTCTTTTTTACCCCTCTTTTGCTTTTTTTTGCCTTTTTTGTCTTGTTTTGCCTTTTTTGTCTTATTTTGCCTTTTTTTCTTGTTTTGCCTTTTTTGTCTTGTTTTGCCATTATTTTCATACTATTTTGCTTCTTTTTTTTAAACCTTTTTTGGCGTGTTTTTTTGCCTTTATTTTTCCTCTATTCTGCTTTTTTAACTCGTATGTTTTTTTTTCTTTTTTTGGCGTATTTTCCTATTTATCATTTTTACCATTTTTTGCCATTTAGCCTTCATTTTTCCTCTATTTTGCCTTTTTTTAAAACTTTTTTGGCGTATTTTGCTTTTAGTTTTTGATCGTTTTTGACCTTTTTTGCCTCTATTTTGCCTTTTTTTTTGTTGCTTTTTTAATTTTGTTGTTGCTTTTTTTTATCCCTTTTTGCCACTTTTTTGCTTTTTTAAAACTTGTCTTGTTTTTTTTTCTTTTTTTTACTCTTTTTGAAACTTTTTTGCTTTTTTAAAACTTGTCTTGGTTTTTTTTTTCTTTTTTTTTACTCTTTTTTTTTGACTTTTTTTTAACTTTTTTGGCGTATTTTGCATTTTTTCTCTTTACTTTGTGTTATTTGACATTATCTTGTTGGTATTTATAATAACAAGGTGCCATTTTTAGTAATTACAAGACAGAAAAAGTATTTCTTTTTGCCAATTAGCTTTAAAAAATTTAATTTTGTTGTATTTTTTAATTTTGTATAGTTTTTGTTTATAACTTTATTTTCCATTCAAATGAAAAATTGTATGTATCAATTTGGTTGGCAAAGTTTTACACTCTTTAATCCCATAAAAAATTTACAAAATTTATTTCTGAAAAGTTGTCAAAATAAAGAAAAATTATTATTAATTTCCAAAACGTTAATTTCATGAGTTTCGAGTATTATTTACAAGTATTAAAATTAGTCAGTCGTTATTAATTTTTCAAGCTACCGCAGATTAGAAAAAAATGAAGATACCTACGTTTTTTAGAAGCTGAGATATTGTAAATTTTTACTGAGCCTACCATTTCGAGATTCAATTTGGCTCCAGCGAAACCCATGAAAAGCTATCCCCACCACAATTTATGACTCATATGATCAAAAAATATTGAACCATAAAGTTGAATTATTATTGTAGAACAATATTAAAATTTCAGCTCTTAATGTTTGGTATTAAGGGCGCTGTGATTTTTTGAAAATAAAGGGTCCAACTTATCTCCAAAAGGGCTTGGGAACTGGTTTTTTTGGAAATGCGTGTTTTTTAAATGGCGTTCGAATCCAGCAAATTTTATTTCACTAACATGAATAGTTTCCAATTTATTCTAAATGTTTATAAAAAAACAGCTCTTTTCCACAACTTGTTTATTTAAATAATTCAAAAGGGTTTTCGATAAAAAATCAACATTTTGTTAAAGTACAAGTCTAATTCAGTTCTTCAACATTAAAATGACGTGCGTAGAACCTTTTTCAATAATAACTTTTCTCACAATAATGGTTTAAAGTTGTTACATAATTAGTAAAACGGGATAAATAAATAGGATTTTGCAAAAACTATTTATTGCACAGCGCTCAACTTGCGCACTTCTGTTGGATACTTTAAGACTCGTATCTTTTGGATTTACTTATTGCATTTTAATTATTAATAACAATCCTATAAATAATTGAAATAAAGCTAAAAAACCACGTTTTTTACAATAACTTTTGAACGGATTGTCGGATTTTGATCTTTTGGAGATCATTTTATTAGTCTTTTGATTGTGCATATTTTGCCTGTGCATCACTTTTTTCTCTAAGATGCACAGTTTTTCCCAAAAGTCGAAAAAACTGATTTTGCACCCAAATTGTTTAAAAAATAAAAGTCATCTGACAGTGCCCAATTCCGTCCTATGGCTGTAAGTATGACTTTTTTAGTCTACATTTAAATACAAAAATAGTACCATAATATTGCGCAGTATGTGGAAATAATTAATTTATAACATTCTCCTTGGTTGGTTGGTTGGTTTGAGTCGAAACTGTGGGATGGTCACTCTAAGGCTCTTATGTGTCTGTATCTCCACTCCACCATCTGGGTCCTTCACATTCGAATATCACGTAAGAGGCTGATTCGTCCGCCTCGTTACAGAATCTACAAAACGGTTCTTTTTGATGAAGATTCCCCTTACTTCGTAATTATTTTTTGTTACTATAAAAATTGATATTTTATATACTAAACGTCTAATATTTCGAAAAGTAGCCATTGGATATAATTTTACCATTAGGAATTTTGAAAGAGAAGATCAAGATGTATCCTATATCAAATATTCGGAAACTTTGACGGAGATTTTTTTTTAATGTTATTTTGCCCTATATTTGTAATGTAAAAATACATATTTTATCCAAAAGAGGTCTGTGACATCTTATTTTTATTTTGATCATTAAGTATGTATTTTGGCTCCATATATCAGCTAAAAATATTCAAAAGGGTTTTGGTACGCATTTAAAAAAAATTGGAATATTGAACTTCAACGCCCTGTAGATCGAAAACTAGCCATATGATGGAATTGGGCCCATGGAGACTTTTGATCAGGACATCAAATACTACAACATATTAAAAATTCAGATAAATTGACGGTGCTCCCGTTTTCATAAGAAAAGTGCGTGGTCCTTTAATAATTTCAAAGTCACATCGCTCCGACTATAGATGAATAGACATGAGAACAATAATTGGTGATTTATTTACTACTTATATTTTACCTCTTATCAAATATCAATTAACCTTAATCCATCCACATCCTACCTTTTGTCTTAGAATCTTTTATACCGTTTGTCTTCTCTAATATTAATAATTTAAATTTTCAAATAATGTTCTTACTCTACGACACTTATTATATAATTTATTTAATTTGGTAGATCACCACAGGTGTCAAAAGAAAGAACAACAGTTTGTTACAAGAAGAATCAAAAAAATTCCGAGACGATGAGAAGAAAAGTTGGTGTACGCTCATGTAATTTGTGTATCATTAGTATTGGTAGGATGTGAACATTTTTATTATTTTGTAGTGGAGATGTATATACATACATACAGGGGATTCGCTAAATACAGTGCAAAACATTATAGTAAATTATTATGAGGGATAATATTTAATAGCGAATATAAACTTTTGTTTTTTGAATTTTTCAATGCAGGTAAAATTAAAATTTGATCATATTTTGGAATATACATTTTTGTATAGATTAGTGAATTGCTCTGAATATAAAAAATTGAATCCGTTTCTCCACTAGTTAATTTATTTAACATATTGACTTACATCTTTAAAAAATATATCCCATTATTTTTGAAAATTTATTAAAAAAATAATAAGTAAATCAAACATTCTTTTTGTAGATTTGTTAACAGTTTGTGCAAAGTGCAAATTTAATAGTTTCCTAAATTAGTCTTTTTTTTGTCTAAAACACTGTATTATAAAAAAATTGTTAATTTTTAATTTTCATTGGTTTAAATTTAATATTTTACTTTTTTTGTATCAGTAATATTATTTTTTGATCTGTGTAAACAGGAAATCTTACTTTATTTTCAAGATAAGCTAAGCTTTTTTTATCGATAATATTTTGCTAATATTTTTCAATGGTAGTTTACTAGAATTTTGATATTTTTTTATAATTATGAAAAAAATCGAAGTTATACCTTTTTGTTAGATTTGTTTTAAAGTCTGTAAGTTTATTCTCGATTTAATAAATTAGAAACTTTATATTAGTATTTTATTTATATCTAGATATTTCCTTTTTTAAAAATTAAAAAAAAATAACCAAAACCCGGTTTCCTTAGAATAGAAAAAATACAGTCAAATAGATTAGGTGTCAGTTACAACGAAATAAATAATCCTAATCAACTGTTCAATGTTTTAGCTGATTTTTCTTTGGTTGTTTTTTTTTCTGTCTAAAAACGGTGAATTTTTCCATTCAATTAGTTATTTGTCATTTCGCATAAATAAGTGACAACATCGAAAAATTGAATTTGTTGAGCTCGAAAAATTGTTGGGACTGCTCTGTCTGCAATGATAGTTTTTTTAGGAGGATTGTTATACCCAAGACACTTTGACAATCATCTTTACTTTATGGTTATTTTTTATACAGCGAAAACATATTTTCAAACTATGGCTTGATAATTTGATCGTTGACGCCGAAAAAATCGTTTCTGTTTCTTACCCCCACTTTTTATCACTCTTCTCGACGTTTTCGAGTTCCCTGAACCCGAAAATGGAAAAAAAACCTGTCCGTTCGTCTGGATGCCTATCTATCTGGATGTAAACACTGTAACTTTTGAACGAAAGCTCAGATCGAGTTCCGGTTCTCACTTTACCTAGTTAGTTTTGTCCAAGGAAGAACCCTATTGAATTTGAGCAGGATCGGACCGCCCTTCCGTTACCCATCATACAAATTAAAGTGGTTTGCATAGCAAAACTTTTTTCTAATTCAATTTTTTTACGAATTGTTTACGGGTTTGTTCCGTTATCATATTTCCCAGAATTTTTATTATTAAAGTAAAAATAGAGAATAACAGGAAAAAACGAAAAAAAACCGGAAAAATCTTCTCTCTCTTTCTCCTACTCTCTATCTCTTTCACAATATGAATTTTTCCTTATTTATTTTTGTAAATATTTTATGTAGAGATAGATTTTTCTCATTTTTCTGATTTTTTTTGTCCATTTTTTCCTCATTGTTCTGTTTTTTTTTTCTATTTCTTTTATTTTCTAATTTTTTCTTATTTTGATTTGTTACGTTTCCGCTACATATTCCATTAGTATTAAAGGACAAGGATTGTTTCCGATTTTTTGGTATTTTTGTTTTTTTGCGATGTTTTTCGATTTTTCTCGTTTCTTCTCTCATTCTTTTCTAATTTTTCCTCATTTTTTTCTCATTTTTCTGTTTCTTTTGTGTTCTAATGTGTTCTAATTTTTTTTTATTCCTCGGATTTTTTGTGTTTGTAAAATCGTCTGCCCAACAATTAAAAGTACATCGTTGAATTTGATTTTTTAAGCTCTTTTTAACTACAGCAAAACATTGTAAACATTTAAACATACAGGGTGTTATTTTCAAGCCGACCGAATTTATAAAATTTTACTAGAGCCCGATCTGGAATTTCTTTATCGTTAATACATCAATCGATTTATCAGGATAGAGTGAGTACATGTCCCGACATATGGGAGTTTTTAGAATCACCTTGGTGTCCCCTATGGGCAGTTAAAAAATTTTGACGTTTCCCAATGAAACACCCTGTATATAATATGTGAAGTCGTATGTGACATATATATTTTCTCTATTTGACAGAAGAATAACGAATAACCAAGTGTCTTGAATACTGGGTGATTATTATATAAGAGGGCATGACATATGTAAATCCAAATATATTTTGAAATCAGTGGCGAAACATTAGTATAAATAAAACTAATTCTTTAGACTATTTTTTTTTATTAACCTTTAACTATACATATACATTCTAACACTACATCATTTTTAGGTAAGTGCAAACTCTTTGTTTATATGTAGTGCTATAATTTTATATTGATCATATCAATGAAAAACATACATTAATTTTTCAGTAAAAATTTTACTGAAAAATGTTAAAGGTAACAATTATTAATAACATTTAATAACATATAAATCTTAAGTGAATACATTTTTACTTCTAAAATTAGTTAATTACACGCCATTTAAAACAAAATTTATTGATTTAAGCAACAACAAACAAGCAAATGTTGACCCACCTTTAAAAAATAATAATAATATCACTATAAAAACTAACTAAATCGATTTTTAATACATCCAATCTGTAATATTTTTCTAATAAAGTTAAATCAACATATAATGACGATAGTTTGGATTATTTTTTATGGTAATTTTTTACACAGTTATTAAAAGCTTCTTTTATTCTTCACGTTGGTAGTTTTTTTTTTAAATCCTCTATATGTACTTAGAGGATCTCAGCTTCTTAATATTTTTTATAAAAGTCAGAATTGTACCCTAAATCTCGTTCTTGTTCTAATCAATTTTAATTACTTTTGTCAAAATCATTTTTAAATATAGTCTCAGTAATAATCCAATTAAAAGTCTAGTCAATAAGTGCTTTTTGGGTCAAACTTTTTTCTCCGCCTCTGAAAAATATGAACGAAGTGTCATTCGATTCGGAATAGCGTGTAGATGATTTTTGAAAAAATTCAAGAGCCGCTTGCAGAAATTGCAAAAGTTATGAACAATTAACTAAAAAAATAAAATTGGGGTTTGGTTTTTTGCAAATATCTCAAAAACTATTTGATATTTTTCAAATTTGAAAATAGATTCAAAAATATTAGGAAATTTACCAAAAAAGCTAAACCTCGCGAAACTGTAGGACCAATATTTATAATTTTCCCAAAATGTTGAAAATAGGACCGAAAATTTGGCTCACTTTGGACCTTTAATGAATAAATATTATTTAAACTTATTAAATATGCTAATTAAAAATTGAAAAAATTCATGCATCTACTGGATAGATTTATGAACAAAAATCTGCGGTCAAAAAATTTTTATCGCGATTTTTCTATTAATTATGCATTAGTTGATTAACAATTTTTTCCTACTTGAACATGAACATTGTACGTGCGATAATTGTTAAGAGGAGCCAATACCATATGTTATCTTGCCTGAAATCGTTTTTTGACGGGCGATCCGTTAATATTAATGATAGGAAGCTGCGGTTTTCACCAATCAGTTCTGTAGTTAATTCGGTGGCACTTTTTTTAAATTATTTTTAGTAAAAGTGATACGACTATCAACTTGTTTTTCTAGACAAATTTGACAAAAGTAGCACAGACGCGCTCTTCTAATAAATATTTTAAACATCACGAAAAAAACCGCATATTTTTAGTTCCTATATTAGGCGAGTTCTCGTCCAAAAACGAATAATTATGTTTTATGGCGCTCTACCCTGCTCTGCGCATAAAATATTGGACTAGTTTTACTTAACACTAATACTAATAAACAATTTTTACATCCAATTTATTAGAATACAAAAGCACATTTTCCTTGGGTAGTTCTCTAACCGGTAACCACAAAAGTCACATGGTGTGCGGGCCTCTTAACAAATCTGATTTTTTTCCTTTTTTGGACCTATTTTTGAATGGCCTCAGAAGAGATTCCCGTTGCAAAAATTAAAAAATTGTTATTTTTCACTTTGTTATTAACAATTTACTTGAGTTAAAAATTAAAAAGCTGGATTAATAATTGAAATTTTTTTTTTTCATATTACAATTGATTCGTTTTTTTATGATCAGAAGCCGCATGAAAATGATTTTTAAAACTTTTTTTATGAAAACATCTTCGATGCTAATTATGATTGTTTAAAAAAAATTGTTCCTAAAAGATTTTTTTTATTGCTTAAAACTGTATTTTGTTAATTAACAATTTTTTTCTATCACCTGTAATTATTATTAATGAACCATTTTCTGCAATCATAATTTATCTTGTTCTTTGATAACTACATTTTATATTGTTTTTAAACTTATAATTAAAAAAAAAACATTTTAAAAATTTACTCTTTTAAAGCCTCTAACTCCCTTAATATGCATTTTTACAACGCGGGGAGAGAAACTAGTACTTTGGTCTCCAATTTGCGGGACTAAAGTGCCACTTTTACTCACTTGGGACTAAACTTTTTTAATCCCAAACAATTGAAACCATTATTATTATTATTATTTTCTTTTCTCCAATACCATTTTACGAGATCGTCGTAAGCTTTTTCATATATTTTTTACGATTTTATTGGAATCTTCCGTCATTATTTTCATAAGACAAGGTTTTTTTTCAATTTTTTTTAAGAGCAAGTTTTTTATAAAAAAATTGTTTTTTAAAATACATAAGGAAACTTACAAATAATAGAATTCATTCATACGTTTAAATAATAACAAAATTAACATGTAAATAATTATTTAAATTTTAAGAGGGCTTGGGCACCGCAGTGTAAAAAATAGTGTATATACCATAGGACTAAAGTGTCTTTTAATCCCTCAGCGCTTACGCATTTTGGGTCCTATTTTCAATATTCTGGTAAAATTATAAATATTGCTCCTACAGTTCCGAGAGGTATAGTTTCTTTTGGTAAATTTCCTCCTCTTTTTGAATCTTTTTTCAAATTTGAAAAATATCAAATGGTTTTTGAGATATTTGAAAAAACCAGACCCCGTTTTTATTTTTCAGTTAATTGTTTATAACTTTTACAATTTTTACAAGCGGCTCTTGAATTTTTTCAAAAATCATCTACTCACTATTCCGAATCTAATGACACCTCGTGCATATTTTTCGGAGGCGGAGAAAAAGTTTAGCCCAAAAAACACTTGTTGACTACATTATAAGAGTAATTAGAAAAATTCCATTTATACCTTTAGTAATCGACTATAAATTCAAGAATATACTTAGGATATTAAAAATCGGTTTGGTTAGTGATTCTAATAATCATTGTGCCAAAGGTTCCAGTCTGTGATATTACTAAATACATATGAACATTTAAATTTAAGAATTCTAAGTTACTACTAAGAATACACTAATTTTCAGTCATAAAAAGTTACTTAATTGATTACTTTTAAGCGCCTTACACAAAACAATTTTAAACTACAGATTAGAATAATAATAAATAAGTGCAATAATAATAATTTAATTTGTTTATAGTAAAGGCAACAAAAAACTATAAATAATAACAAAATTGCTTTAAACAAATTAAATTATTATTCTTACCAGTCAAATTATTAATTTATTAGAGAGAATATAAAGAATATAAAACGATTTTTTCTTGATTGAGCCAGGACAGTACTGGCTTTGGTTTGCTATGCTATTTCAAACTATAAGCATAGTAGCATAGTTTATTATTTATTTTATAGTTAATAAGCGCAGAATAAATTAATAATTATGCTTCTAAAAAATCACTAGTAACTAAATAGATAATCTTAAATAAAGGGTACTCGTGTCAGCTATTTTTTTTGTTTGTGTGTGTCAAAAATAGGATAATTTTTTGGTTAGACTTAAAAGTAACTTATATTTAGGTGGTCTCTATATATTAAGCGTAAAGCAGTTTTATTGTCCAATGTTTCATTAATACTAATAAAAATTTCTATATATAGGAATGTTTATTTTTAATGAGAATGATTGAATATTAATAATAGTCAAAGAGCCGAAAACTATGTAACAACTTTATCACTTATTTTAAGGATAAAAATTTAACCATTAAAGTAAAAAAAAAGCCAGTACAACTGAGTACCGCAAAATGGTCGATTAACAAAGATTTATTAAAAGACTAAAAAAAATAATTTAACTTATCTAAACCAAATCTAAAAGGTTATTCGTATCTCAAATGTGGTCTATATCTTTTTTAAATGAAGTAAAACACCTGTTTCGGCTGAAAAGTCATCATCAGGTCAAAAAACAAATAATCTACAATCTGTTTTTTTGGCCTGATGATGGCTTTTTTATGTTATTTCTTTAAAAATAAATAACTTCTTTTAAAAAAAGAATAAATTGGCTCTTGAACTATATTAGACCTAAGGAACAAATATTTCATAGAATTTAGAATGATCGATATAATACTAAAAAAAATTTATATTTTTGATATGATAAATAATTCTAAATGCGTTCCAAAGGTCCAGCATTCTTATTAAATATTTAACAAAAAATGAATATTTCCAAATATAAAAATATACGTTCCATTTTATAGTTTCCATTTCGGATTAAACCAAAAATAATAAAAACTTGTCTAGTTGCAATAATGTAACTTTTTACATAAAATAACATAAAAATATACTTTAAAACATTAGATGATATGACATTTATGTATATATACAATGATAAGAATATTAGTGTAACATTCGATGTAACATTTAAGTCTTTTTCCTTACATATTTATTCACAAAACTTGTTTAAAAAATACTCCGATATTAGTAATTCATATAATCTAAAAATAATTAAAATTAATGATAATTTTGGTTACGTCTTATTAAGTCATTATTAAACGCAACGTACCGATTTTCTTGTAAATGGTAATTTATTTCGCACTCTCTAGCGGGGAATTCGATAAAAGTTAAATACCAAAGTTGTAGGAAATCAAGGGCGTATATAACTGTTTTTCTGGGGGGTACTTTTTCCCTGGGGAAGTACTTTTTCCCTGGGGAGGGACATTTTTCCTGGTAATCAAACTTTTATACAAATATATTTGCCCGTTTCTACATTTTAAGTAAATACCCCCACGCCCATGCGTGTAAACGATCCAGATGGAATTGGTTGCGGATGATCCTCCAGAAGCGGATTATCCGGGAAGTGATTTCTCTTCCTCTTTTTGTCCAAGATGTAGAAAAATGCATTGTTGCTTTGTTTTTCAATTTTTTGTATCAAAAAATGCATTGTGGTTTTGTTTTTCAATTTTTTGTATGAAAAAATGCATTGTTGCTTTGTTTTTTAATTTCCTGTATCGATAAATGCATTCTTGCTTTGACTTTCAAATTCTTGTGTAAAAAATGCATTCTTGCTTTGTTTTTTTAATTTCCTGTGTGGAAAAATGCATTCTCGCTTTGGTTTATGCATTGTTGCTTTGTTTTTCAATTTCCTGTATCGATAAATGCATTCTTGCTTTGACTTTCAAATTCTTGTGTAAAAAAATGCATTCTTGCTTTGTTTTTTTAATTTCCTGTGTGGAAAAATGCATTCTCGCTTTGAATTTCAAATTTTTACATAAATAAATGCATTGTTGCTTTGTTTTTCAGTTTTCTTTGTGGAAAAATGCACTATTTCTTTGAATTCCAAATTTTTATGTGAAAAAATGTTTTTTGTTTTGTGTTTCAGTTTCATGTGGGAAAAAATGCATTGTTGCTTTGTTTTATAAATTTCTGTGGGAAAAAATGTATTGTGGCTTTCGTTTTTTTTTCCAAATAAGTGTGTGAAAAATGCATTTTTGCTGTTTTTTTTTTCAATCTCTTTAGGAAAAAATGCACTTTTGCTCTTTTTTCCATTTTTTTGTAGGGAAACATGATCTTGGTTTTTCTCCAATTCATATTTGAAAACTACATTTTTGCTGTTTTTCTATAAAATGGACTCAACTCAATAATTTTCCGAAAAATTATTAATTCTAAATTTTAATTTGTGAAATTTAACTGTGGAAAAATACATTCCTGCTTTGTTTTTTTCAAATTCCAGTGTGGAAAAAAGCATTCTTGCTCATTTTTTTCAAATTTATCTGTGGAAAAATACATTTTTGCTTCTTTTTATTCAAATTGAACTGTGGAAAAATGTATTCAGTCATGCTTTTTTCCCAATTCATGTGTGATTTTTTCTATGCCTTTTTCTCCTAACTTTCGTGAAAAAATTTATTTATTTTTGTAAAAATTTGCACTTTATATGTGTTTTTTCCATACATTCGTTTTCATTGGAAGAATACTAGGAAAAAACTTCCCATGGAAACTGTGGGCATTTTTAAATCATTTTTCTCTGATTTTGTGCAGAAAAATACTTTTCGGCGTTTATTTTTTGATTTTCTGGAATTTTCCGTGAATTTTCCTTCACTTTTTTCCGGATCTGTTCCAACAATGATCCTATAATTGTATCTAAACTTTCATTTGCGAGACTGATTATCTGATTGATTATTTTCTCTTAACCCTCGCGATGAAACCCTCTTGTACAACAGGATATGTATGCAAGGGCGTAGATAACTTTTTTTTCTGTGGGGGCGGGTAATCAAACTTTTAAACAAATATACGTTTGTCCGTTTCTACATTTCATATATTTTATTTCATCTTTTCGTGCTATTTTTTGGTATCCTGGGGGGATAATTACCCCTTTACCCTCTCCATATCTACACCCTTGTAGGAAATTTTATATATTTTTCTAAAATAGATTATTTGTACTGAAAATCTACAAAAAAGACCAAATAGCCTATATACATGTATATTCTTTTCACGCCCTCTAGGGGCTAAACTGTGCGTAATTCGATTTTTTTCCTTAAAGTCTTTATTTTATCGGATATTATGGCCCCAAATTTATCTCATTTATAAATATTATATTATATTATTTCTTTAAATTCTATTAAATCTTCAAAACTGGGAAATTTTCAACGAATCGGCAACTCTGCATAGAAATCGTCTTTGTTTAGGAGCGGACTTGCCCTTAATGGTTGACATTTATAAATTTGTAAGTAATTTTTTTTAACAAAACCGAATAAGACATCGCCAATTTTATTTTAGATAATCACAAATATTTTGATTACATACAATTTTGTACAGAAAATAAATTTACTTGGTTTTTTTTTTGAGCAAGTTTTGGAATATTTTTTTGTCTACATTTTTTTACAGCTAGAGTGGTGCAAAAAATTTAATTGGAAGTCATACACTATTAATTGCGTAAATATCATTGACGTGTTGATTATTGACATAATTGTACAAAATCATAATAAAATTCGTAATATACTAGATGTCTTTTTTTCTAATTTTATCAAAAATTAGAAAAAAATTAAACACTTTAGAAAAGTATAAGAAAATTATGCTTTTCTAAAGTGTTTATATAACTTTTAAGTGATTTAAAACCCTCAAACTGAAGATGTAGCTTAACGATTTGAGCAATTGGGACATAAAAATATTTTGAACCTGAGGCTTTCATAAATAATGTCATAGACTGGAAAATAGATCAAAAGGAAGACCTAGAAAAAAAGATAAACATGTAGAAGACAATTGGAAAGTAGCATAAACCAGAAGGAAATGGTTTAATACTTGTAGAAGACCACAGAGGGTTATATAGAGTTGGAAAAAAAGCGATTTAATCATACCTTTAGCAACAATCTTTCAAACTGAAATGTTGGGGATTACCCCATGTTTAATGCCATTAGTTTTGACTTGGTTGCCATGGAGATTACCTTTACACTGTTTTAAAATATAAACACCAGAGGGCGTATCGCTGCTTATAATAGTGTCATTTTTTATATATACATTGAATAACCAAAAAAATATACAAAAAAACATTCAATGCTCATCTAAAACTGGTTTCTTCTAAATTGTATTAGTTCACTTTATTGAACGTTTTTTACTTGTTTGTTTAGGGTTTTAAATAACTAAAAAACGGGACATCCGGTATGAAAAAAATCGTGCCTAATAAATAATTCCTAATATTACAGACTTGATCATTACAAAATAGTTATTGTCGATATGACCTAGATTACCAGTAAAGAACAAGTCTATTAATTCTATAATTATTAAAATTTAACTAATTTTAATAATACTTTTAATATACACATACTGTACAAAACGAAATATATATTTTTTCTTTTTTCCTGCTTTAATGACTTTCGCAGTTTCACCAGTTGCAATTTATTAAGTTACTGACCCGATACGGAAAGAAATTTTTGTATTTTTCTTAACGAAATATAAGCAGAAATTACGTTGCAATCAAAATTCATTATGGTGTACCTAAACGCATATCTAAATAGTTTTATTTGTCTTAAACCACAGTAAAATAAATTTTACAGTCAAATACCTAATATAGTCTCAGTATTAACTAATACCTAATGTGTTGAATGAATTCAAAATATAATTAAATATTTCCAAAATATGAATCCATAAAACTTGCAATCAAAATTCATCATGGTGTACGTAAACACGTTTCTAATAATCATAAATACCTGAAAGGTTAAAGACCAATTTCATAATCATTTAAATGCACTTTTAATTAGATCATATTTAAAAATACGAAAAATTAAATTTCTAAATCAAATATATAAAACTTTGCAATCAAAATTCATTCTGGTGTACTTAGACGCTTTTCAATCATTACGAGTTTTATTTGTACATTATAATAATTGTAACAATTCTTAAAACTAATAGACAATAACATCCCAGTATTAACAAATAATGTGGAATTAATTAAAAACAATCTAATAAATATTTTTATCTAAATACCTGAAAGGTTAAAGGCCAATTTCATAATCATCTGAATGTACTATTAATAAAATAATATTTTTAAATATGAAATTAGCAAAAATCAATTCATATATTTTTTTCAAATTAACATTGAAAATACTGACATAAATTTCGAAAAAACGAATCCATAAAACTTTGCAATTATAATTCATTCTGGTGTACTTAGATATTTTTTTCTATCAATACCAGTTTTATTTGTAGGTTATAATTATTATAACCATTCATAAATAACTAATAATGTGGAATGAATTAAAAACAAAATCTAATAAATATTGTCATCTATATACCTGAAAGGTTAAAGGCCAATTTAATAATCATCTGAATGTACTTTTAATAAAATATTTTTAAATATGAATTTAGCATAAATCAATTAATATTATTTTTAAAATTAACATTGAAAAAACTGACACAAATTTCAAAAAACGAATCCATAAAAATTTGCAATTATAATTCTTTCTGGTGTACTTAGATGTTTTTCTATCAATACGAGTTTTATTTGTAGCTTTTAATTATTATAACCATTCATAAAACTAATAGTTAATAAAATCCCAGTATTAACTAATAATGTGGAATGAATTAAAAACAAAATCTAATAAATATTGTCATCTAAATACCTGAAAGGTTAAAGGCCAATTTAATAATCATCTGAATGTACTTTTAATAAAATAATATTTCTAAATATGAATGTAACATAATTCAATTCATATATTTTTTTAAATTAAAATTAAAAAACTGACACAAATTTCAAAAAAAACGAATCCATAAAACTTTGATTTAATATTTTTAGTGAAATTCTGACGTATAGTTTTTATAGTCATAAAAACTTTAGTCGCCTATGAAAAATTGACAAAAACTTTAGTCGCTTATGAAATATTGACAAGCTGAAACTTGCTGCGTAGTTTGATAAAAAAGTATCGGAATTGTGTTTAGTGAATTTACAATTCGTAAATTATAATTAATAGGTAAGATAATTGGAAATTAATTATAATATTTATATTAAAATCATTTTTTACCAGTTTTTTATTACATATCAAGAGATTTAACCCTTTGATAGGTACTGCGTAGTAGTATAAAATTACATTATTTTTACTTGGATTTGTAATACAAAAATCTTTTTACATCGACAAAATCATTTTGATATATTTCTACATATTTTATTTATGTAATACTATAGTAACTAATACAGAGTGTTTTAATTTTATCTTTTTTCACTACCCAAACGACTGACGCAATAGTTTAAAAAAAATCAGGTCCGGATTAATAAAAATTGATATTTCACATCATGGTAATTTTTCATTTTTTTTTACTCTGAATTTTTTAACAATGGGATTAGGACTATATGTAGTTAATTACATTTGGCGAAAATGTGGCGATATATATATACAGGGTGTGATAGTTATTTCTTGAGTTGGCGATTTTTTCTTCAATTGGATAAATTCGTTGCCTGGAATTTGTTATGTTTATATAGTTAATTTATTTGAGAACATTTGTATCAGTGGCGTAGAAATTTTTGAAATTATCAAATATTCATGGACGTTCAAGAAAATGTTGCCCAAAATTTTATTGTCAATATATTATATTGCATTTGCAAATTTTAAGTAGTGTATTGTCTGCTTTAGTTAAAATCTAAAGTAGTCCATGTACTACAAATTTTACAATTAAAATTTGTTCTTTTTATTTATAAAGAGTAACGAAAGTATTTTTTTTTGATTGACAGAAATTTTTCTTGTGGTAATGTATACAGGGTGTGATATAGTTATTTTTTGATTAAACGATTTTTTTTTCAAAACTGTTTTTTTACAATGCCTGGAATTTTGTATGTTTATAGTTAATTTAGGTCTGTTTTATCAAATTTTATTTGAGAACATTTGTATCAGTGGCGTAGAGATTTTTGAAGTTATCAAATATATGTTTAATAAAATTTTAAGTAGTGTATTGTCTGCTTTAATTAAAATCTAAAGTAGTCCATGTACTACAAATTTTACAATTAAAATTTGTTCTTTTTATTTATAAAGAGTAACGAAAGTATTTTTTTTTGATTGACAGAAATTTTTCTTGTGGCAATGTATACAGGGTGTGATAGTTATTTTTTGATTAGGCGATTTTTTTTCAGAACTGTTTTTGGATAATTGCCTGAAATTTTGTACGTTTATAGTTAATTTAAGTTTTTTTTTATCAAATTTTATTTGAGAACATTTGTATCAGTGGCGTATCAATTTTTGAAATTATCAAGTATATGGGATCACAAGAGAATGCTGCCCCAAATTTTATTATTAATTATTGGATTTCTAATTATTGGATATATTTAATAAAATTTTAAGTAGTGTATTGTTTGCTTTAGTTAAAATCAGTCACCCTATATAAAAACTAAAAAGAATGTAATTTAATAGAATTATTTATTTTTTTAAATATAGTATACCGGGTGTAAATGGATCATAACTTTTAAACGGATTAATATATTTATACCAAATTTTAATCGATTATAATAGAGCTATTTTTGTTTTTTTTTTTTAAATTAAACATCCAATATGGCGGACTTCCGGTTTGACCGGAAAATTTTACATGAAAATTTTAAATTCAATACATTTTGTCATTTTTTCTTATTTTTGAATTTTTTTTATCTATCCTGGATGGTATAAATTCATTATAATCAAACTAAAATTATCTAAAAGTTCTAAATTTTTTTTTCGTTTCTTAGTAATTATTTACATTTAAAATATGATGTTGGAAATATCCTTTAATTTTTTTTAAAGGAGAATTTTGTATGGAAATTAAAAAAAAAATAACATTTTTCCTTTATTTGAGAAAAAAATAATTGTTATATACATTAAATGAAGAATTTTTAATACCGGATGGCCCATCTATATACCATTAAAAAAATGGAGTTTTAGTTACAAAACTGAATTTGCTGAATTAAATGTTTAATAATAGTGACAAAAATTAATAATTGACTAAATTGAGACTTTTTTAGTAATTCTAATTTAATTATAAATAATTTAGACCTAATCATAACCACATAATATGGATAAAAAAAATTTAAAAACAAAATATAAATGACGTCAAAGTTCATTTGTACGTCGTTTAAGTAGTAGATTCCAAATATGTAGATATGTACCGAGTGTTCCATTTAAATTTCCAATTTTCATGTCATTTCCGGTTAAACCAGATGTCGGTCATTTTGGATTTTTATGTAAAAAAAATCCGAAACTAGATCTAGTACAATTCTATTTACCCGTTTAATAGTTACATGACCCATTTACACCCGGTATAAATTAAAATATAAATTCTTGCTAAAATTGATAAAATTAATTATCTTAAATTTAAAGCAGTCCATAAACTACAATCTATAAAATTATTGGTTTTTTGTTTATTTTAAGTTAATAATAATAATAAAAATAATTGCGTAAAACTATAAAATATTAATGAATTGGTTAAAATTATCTTTTTAAATACATTTCTTTATCTAAAAAAATGTCAAACTTGATTTATTTTTAAAAGTAGTGTACGATCTGCTTTAGTTAAAATATGAAGCAGTCCGTACACTACAACCTTTAAAAGTAATTTTTTTTGCAAAAATTATAAAACTTTAAATATAATAATGAACAAAGTGTATTTTAATCACCCTATATATAAACATAAAAATTATATAATTGAATAGAATTACAAATTTTTATTTATTTATTTTTGTTGTTTTTAAAAATGTTTTTTATTTGAAAATTTAATATTTAGTCAGTCGTTTGGGCAATAAATTGAAAACATGTGTACCAAAAATTTTGGTATCCCATACCGGTTTATTTAACAATAAAAGACTCTGTATAATAAAATGTTCTTCGTGTATGTTATAATTATAAAAAAAATTAAGACAAATATTCATATTTCTAGCTTTAAATGTTTTTGAGAATTTGATTTTTTTTTTCAGTTAAAATAAAGTGGTGTGAAAGAAAAAAAAAAGGTAGGAAGACACGATTTTGGGTGTTTCCAAATTATTAATTCCAAAATTTTTATCATTTTTTATAAATTGTTTTCAGCGAATGGAGATTTATTTTTTTTGCAGTATTTATTATTTTTTCTTTATAGGCCTGAATTATTTATTCTTCCAGAACAGGGCTTAAGAGATGATAATAATAATAATAATAATAATAAATTTAAAATTAATAAAAATTCAATTTTTTCAGAAAAATAATTAAATATTTATACGCACTTTTTAAATTTTCACAATTAACTTTTGATAATTTGTTTAAATATTTTACTTACTAAATTATCAATTTCTTTCATAACAAATATTTTTACAAAATAGATTTTTTAATTAAGCCAAAATTTTTTGAGACACTCTTTATAGTAAAGCTAGATTTTAGGTTAAGCCCTGTACACATCAAGATCAACAGGAATAATCAAGATCCAGTTCCAGATCACAGTAATATGGATTATTTATTTATATTATTTTTATATTATATAGGAATTAATAATTTGGTCTCACTGGTATGTTTCTGGTATCCCGGAACAATAAGTTCGATTATAAATGAGCCATACACTATATTCAGTATTATCATTAATTAATTTTATTGTTAATAGTGTCTATATCTAGCTATTTTTTAATCGAACAAGATTGGTCACAGTACTTGTCTTGTGGCGACTCTAAAGCAGTTCGTCACAAGTGAGTACGGGATGTATGTCACTTGAATGATAAGTTAGTGAATATCAAGAAAGAATATCGAAAATGGAGTGGAATGGAGGAGGATTAGTGCAAAACGAGAGTCATCATAAAGGTTAGAAATTTGTTAATTTTTTGGTAGTGGTTTATACTAAAAATTTTGATAAAGAATAAATTATAATATACAGGGTGATTCATTGGTAATGGTAAATACGTTAACTGTAGATAGGGGTCACCTAGCTGACTGTAAAAAAACCCCATATTATGGGTCTTACGCCCTTTGTATCTGTAGGATATAACGATGTATCAAAATTATTGATAATCCTGGTCCAACTTTACGAAAAATTCACATTTCTTACATCCTCCAAATAACGCACTATAAAGTTGATTTTTTTTTATTTAATCGTCATATTTAAAAAGCGCAAAAAACTGGGGAACCACCCTGTACAATAATTTTTTATTTCATATACGAGTTCTTGCTTTTTGGTGGGATATATCGATGCAGTAAAAAAATAATAATGTAGGTCCGGCATTACGAAAGATATACTTATTTGACAATCCTACGTACAACACCCTGTAGATAATTTTTTTTTAATTCCTATCTAAATTTACACATTGTACAAAAAACAAAATTTATAGTATATCTTTCATAAAAGGACCTGCATTATCTTTTTTTTACTGCATCGATATATCCCACTAAAAAGCAAGAACCCGTGTATAAAATAAAAACTTATTATACAAGGTGATTCCCTAGTTATGAATAAAAAATGCAATAAATTTCATGTCTTCACTGCAAAATCATAAAAAAACTAAATATGATATTAAAATTTTCATAGTAAAGTCGTCTGCCCAAAAAATACAACCACGCGATTAAATTCAGTTTTTTGCGCTCTTTTCAAATATGGCGATTAAATTTAAAAAAATCAACTATACAGGGTGTTATTTGGAGGTTGTAAAAACTGTGAATTTTTCGTAAAGTCGGACCTGGATTATCAATATTTCTGATATTTCGTCATACAGAGTGTACATAGAGTAACGTAACTTACTAATATTTCGATTTCTGTTAGGTTTACAAAAAAAAAATGTTGAATAAAAGTTTTTTCGAATAATTGAGGCCATCTGCGCAAGTCAATTAGAAGTATACAGGGTGCACCGTTAATCCAAATCAACTTATTAACATATTTTTTTAAATAGTACACCCTGTATATATTTTCAGTTTTTCATAATCGATAATTTGCTAAAAACTGTCAAAATTGATTAGAAATTGTCAAAATTTATTAAAATAAGAAGAATCATCATCAAAAATATTTAAATCCATCATAAAATAATAAAAAATAAATAAATCTACAAAATTTGCTAAAAACTGTCAAATCTGATTAGAAAGCGTCACAATTTAATAGAAACTGTCAAAATTGATTAGAAAGTGTTTAAATTTATTAAAAACTGTCAAAAATTGAAAAAAAATAAGAAGAATCATCATCAAAAATATTTAAATCTGTCATAAACTAATAAAAAATAAATAAATCTTCAAGATTTGCAAAAACTGTCAAAATTGATTAGAAAGTGTCAAAATTTATTAAAATAAGAAGAATCATCATCAAAAATATTTAAATCCATCATAAAATAATAAAAAATAAATAAATCTTGAAAATTTGCTAAAAACTGTCAAATCTGATTATAAAGCGTCAAAATTTAATAGAAACTGTCAAAATTGATTAGAAAGTGTTGAAATTTATTAAAATAAGAAGAATCATCATCAAAAATATTTAAATCCATCATAAAATAATAAAAAATAAATAAATCTTGAAAATTTGCTAAAAACTGTCAAGTCTGATTAGAAAGCGTCAAAATTTAATAGAAACTGTCAAAATTGATTAGAAAGTGTTTAAATTTATTAAAAACTGTCAAAAATTGAAAAAAAATAAGAAGAATCATCATTAAAATATTTAAATCTGTCATAAACTAATAAAAAACAAATAAATCTTCAAGATTTGCAAAAACTGTCAAAATTGATTAGAAAGTGTCAAAATTTAATAGTAACTGTAAAAAATTGAAAAACAAGAAGAATCATCATCAAAAATATTTAAATCTGTGAAAATTGATTAGAAACTGTCAAAAATTTATTAGAAACTATCAAAAATTAAAAAAAAAACTTTCAGAAAAGTTAAAATCTCTCATAAATGATTAAATAATAATAAAAATATTTAAAAACTGGCAGAAACTGTCAAATTTTTCTCAAATTTGTTACAAACTTTCCAAAAATTGAAAAAAACAATAAAGAATAATTTTAGAAAATGTTAGAATCTTCATATTATAAAAAATTTTAAAAAGTTAGTTAAAAGTAACTAGAAGCTGTCACAAAAAAAGTATTTTTGAAATATTTTAAAAAACTAAAGAAAAACTTCAAAAATTGTCATAGTAAAGTCGTCTGCCCAAAATATACAAGCACACGATTAAATTTATTTTTTTGCGCTCTTTTCAAAAATGGCCATTAAATGTAAAAAAATCAACTATACAGGGTGTTATTTAGAGGTTGTAAAAACTGTGAATTTTTCGTAAAGTCGGACCTGGATTATCAATATTTTTGATACAGAGTGTACATAAAGTAACGTAAACGTAACTTGCTAATATTTTGATTTCTGTTAGGTTTACAAAAAAAAAATGTTAAATAAAAGTTTTTTCAAATAATTCAAGCCATCTGCATAAGTCGATTAGAAGTATACAGGATGCACCGTTATTCCAAAATAACTTATTAAAATATGTTTTGAAATAGTACACCCTGTATATATTTTATGGTTTTCATAATCTATTAAATTACAAATACAAATTCTAACCTTATTTAAACATATTTTAATAAGTTATTTTGGAATAACGGTGCACCCTGTATACTTCTAATTGACTTGCGCAGATGGCCTCAATTACTTGAAAAAACTTTTATTCAACATTTTTTTTTGTAAACCTAATTAAAATCCAAATATTAGCAAGTTACGTTTACGTTACTTTATGTACACTCTGTACCCCACGGGATATGAGGAAATATAAAAAAATCTACAGGGTGGTTCGTAAGTTATGAGTAAGAAAGGAAATGGTCAAAATTCATAAAACGCCCTGTATCTCGGATACAAAGGGCGTAAGACGCATAATATGGGGGTTTTTTAGAGTCAGCTAGGTGACCCCTATTCACAGTTAACGTATTTACCTTTACCAATGAATCACCCTGTATAAAAAATAAAACACAAAGTCGGGTACCACAATAATTTAATTTTGAATTAGAACGACAACCAGTTTCGGTCATAGACCATCATCAGACCATTATTTATTACTATTAGAAGGGAAAATATAAGTTACCAAAGATAAGACCCATTAAGGGTAGTGAAAATGATTAATATAAAAAATATTTTAGCTAACTTCCAATATTTTTTATTTCAAATATTTTTAAGCAAGTACCAAATTAATGA
Source organism: Neocrepidodera transversa (assembly GCA_963243735.1). Lineage (NCBI taxonomy): Eukaryota > Metazoa > Arthropoda > Insecta > Coleoptera > Chrysomelidae > Neocrepidodera > Neocrepidodera transversa. The sequence continues at coordinate 4,611,441 of OY725353.1, forward strand.
TTTTCACTACCCTTAATGGGTCTCACCTTTGATGATTTATATTTTTGTTTCTAATGGTAATAAATAATGACCTGATGATGGTCTGTGAACGAAACTAGTTGCATTTCTAATTCAAAATTAAATTGTCGTCGAATCTGGCTTAGTACTTTATTTTTTGTAATGTTGGACAATATTTCAAATATGGATAATCTTTTGGATTTAATTTATAATATATTTACTTATACAGGGTGTTTCATTGGGAAACGGAAATACTTAAAACGCGAATAGAGGTCATCGATGCGGTTCTAGATATACCACATTTATAGGCTCAGACGGCCTTTGTAACCGAGATACAGGGTGTTTTATCGATTTTGCTAATTTCTTCCTGGGGCCATAACTGTCGAACCACCCCGTACATTTCTTTGATATTTAGTACACATGTTTCTTATTCAAAAACCAAATGAGCCAGTTGCTAATCACAAGAAAAATCCAGGTCCGGTTTAACAAAAAAAATAGAAAGCAGTTGTGACCTTGAAACAACACCCTGTATATTGAAATTTTCTAAATGACAATTAGGGACCTGGAAAATACAAAATGGATTGATCTACAGCTATAAAAAGGGAAACCAACTTAGTTAATAATTATTTAGTAATTTTAAAATGAATATGGATTTAATATTTTTAATAATTTATTATTAAAATTTAATAATAACCACTTTTTAGTCTCTAAGTTCTTAAAAATTTCACTTTAAGTTCAAAATTTGAGTAGTTAAATTTAAAGCGCACTTTTTAATTTAGTTTTTTGCGCTCTTTTCAAATATGCAAACAATTTTGAAAATTTCAATATACAGGGTGTTGTTTCAAGGTCACAATTGCTTTTTATTTTTTGTTAATCCGGACCTGGATTATTCTTGTGATTAGTAACTGGCTCATTTGGTTTCAGAATTAGAAACATGTGTACCAAATATTAAATAAATGTATATGGTGATTCGACAGTTATGGCGCCAGGAATAAATTACCCAAATCGATAAAACACCCTGTATATCGGTTACAAAGGCCGACAGAACCAATAAATTTAAGTATATCTAGAACCGCCTCGGTGACCTCTATTCGCGTTTTAAGTATTTTCGTTTCCCAATGAAACACCCTGTATAAATCCTGTTTTTAAAATGTTCATGGACAAATTTTTTTCAATCGAGATATTTTTTAATAAACATAAATTATTATTATTAATTTTATTTTCAAATTTACAATAAATGTAAAGTTTTAAATAAAATAATAATGAAATTGACCCAATAGAATTATAATAATTTGGTAACCAAAAGTAAGTGAACCAGAAAAAAAAGTTGCTGCTTGAAATATTTAAAAATTAAATCAATATTTAATCGTAATGGACAGTATGCGTATGATTAGTTATTTTAGCTATATTTTGGGCAAATTTTATATACATAAATTAAAAATATTCTTTATTATTATCGCGAGTTTCACCATAAACCATCAACTTATCATATATTCGCGAACTGAATAATTTATTGCAATAAAAAATTTACCATTAAATTTTTAACACAATGTAAATCATGACTAGATTTAGTTATTTTACCATTACAATTTGTTTGTTTTATTTATTTTTATCATCTTCAATAAATCGGAGAACAAGAAATACATTTTTTTAGAATCTCTAATTTTGAAACTAAGTAAATTTGCCCTAAATATTATTTAATTTTTAATGTAATATCACATAGGTATATTATTATAAATTAAAATATAATAGGAACAAACATAGGAATATTTTATAATCGCCTAAAACCTTTTTAGAGGGTGATTCGAATTGTCTGTAAAGAAATATACTAGTAAGAAGTTATGCTTGGTAAATTTTTTGAATCACCCTATACGAATATAAATTCAAACAGGATAATTCAACGACAATTTTTAACTTAAACTAAAATTTTTAGCATAAAATTGATTCTGATATTGATATATAGTGTGTCCCAAACATTTTATACCGTATAGAAAAGTTTTCTATATGGTGCTTAATTGGGACACATTGTGTATATATAGGAAGCAGAATTTCATGAAAAATTATAAAATTTGTCTTGAGATAAAAATTATCGCATAATTATCTTTTAAAATGCTCTGCAAGAAGATACGTTCGTTATAATATATCGTTTAAGGTACACTGAGTAATTAATAAGTGTTGAACAAATCTATAAAATTTTACAAATAATAAAAGATTTTCTTAAAAAAAAATAATAGAAACTTAAATTTACAAAAATTCATATCATTAGTACATCGAGTACATTGTTAAGTTCAAAACCGCTCCTGAATTATTATTATTATTATTATTAAATAATCTTTTAACAATACATTGATAAGAAACTTGTGAAATAAACAAGTGACTAGATCATCAAAGGGTTCGATGATTGATAAGAAATGTGTGGAATAAATAAGTGAAGGATTGGAAAAATATTCAAAAATTGGTAGAATCTGTCAAAAATTTTTTTAAACTTTTTAAAAACTGTCAAAAATTGAAAAAACTATGAAGAAAAGCCTTCGAAAATTTTAGAATCGTTACCTATATATTTAAAAAAGAAATTAAAAAAAATCCTCGATATTAGCTAAAAATATTTAAAAACTGTCAAAATTGATTAGAAACTGTCAAATTTTTCTTAAACTTGTTAGAAACTTTTCAAAATTGAAAAAATAATGATGAATAATCTTCTAAAACATTAGAATCGTTATATATTTTCAAAATTTTAAATTGCTAAAAAATTTAAAAAAAGTCGAACTGAAATTAACTAGAAGCTGTCAAAAAAAATGAAAAAAAAAACTTTTAGGAATAATATGTTGTAAATTTAAAAAAAAAACTAAAGAAAATCATTAAAAATTGTAAGAAACTGTTTAAATTTTTGCTCAAATTTATTATTAACTGTCCTAAATTAAAAAAAAAATAAAAGAATCGTCATCGTCAAACGAAAAAAAATTTAAAATTAGCTAAAAATTGTTAAAAACTGTTAAAATTTATAACAAACTCAAAAATTAAAAAAAAAACTAGAAAAATCAATAAAAATATTTAAATCTGTCATAAACTAATAAAAAATAAATAAATCTTTAAAATTTGCTAAAAACTGTTAAAATTGATTAGAAAGTGTCAAATTTTATTAAAATAAGAAGAATCATCATCAAAAATATTTAAATCTATCATAAAATAATAAAAAATAAATAAATCTTCAAAATTTATTAAAAACTGTCAAATCTGATTAGAAATCGTCAAAATTTAATAGAAACTGTCAAAATTGATTAGAAAGTGTTAAAATGGAAAAAAAAATAAGAGAATCATCAAAAATATTTAAATCTGTCATAAACTAATAAAAACCAAATAAATCTTCATGGTTTGCAAAAACTGTCAAAACTGATTAGAAAGTGTCAAAATTTAATAGAAACTGTCAAAAAATGAAAAAACATGAAGAATCATCATCAAAAATATTTAAATGTGTGAAAATTGATTATAAACTGTCAAAATTTATTAAAAACTATCAAAAATAAAAAAAAACTGTCAAATTTTTTTCAAAATTTCTACGAACTTTCCAAAATTGAAAAAATAATCTTCGAAAATGTTAGAATCGTCATATTATTTTAGAAAAAATAAAGAAAATCCTGCAAATTGGCTAAAAATTTTAATTTGTCAAAATTAACTTGAACCTATCATAAAAAAATCTTTTAAAAATGTTCAAATCTATTTAAAAAAACTAAAGAAAAACTTCAAAAACTGTAAGAAGCTGTTGAAATATTTAATCAAATTTATTAACTGGTAAAAATAAAAAAAATCAAAAATGTTGGAACCGTCAAAACTTTTAAAAAATTAAACAAATCTTCCAAAATTATATAATTGATAAGAAATGTGTGAAACAAATAAGTGAGCGATTGGAAAAACTGGTTAAAACTTAATTTAAGAAGTATTAAATTAAAAACAGAGTAAGTTTTTTGAAACTACACGCTCCGACCATTACCATACATGTTTCATCCTTATAGGAATCATCAGTGGTACTTTGTCGGAATGCATAGTTTCAAAAACCTACTCTGTATATAACAAGTATTTCCATGTACTATAAAAAAGATAGATAGTCACGACGTCTATCGTAATGACTAATCAAGTACAACTTAGTGCCAGTAGATGATGGAACCAATTTGTACTTGGTTAGTCGCTTTTACAGAGGATTTTATCTTATTAAGAGGTTATGTCCGGTTGGTACCTATCAAATTACGATAGATGTCGTGACTATCTATCATTTTTAATGTATTAGATTCTTATCAGGCTTTTAAAGATGTTAAATTAGTATTTTTAGCTACATAAGTTTTACAACACGATGTTTTCTTATGTTTTCCATTGTTTTACCAAATACTGCAAAGTATAAGTGAAATAATTTTATTTAAAGTCCAACCAGATCCTCGTTCTTGAAAATCGGAAAATTTATTCAATACTATCGATTTTGGTATTAAATTCATTTGTTTTTTTTATGGTATAACTTGATTTTTACTAGTAAAATTTTGTAGATTGGCAACACTTACTTATTCGAAGCACAATTCAGTAACTACTAATCTTAGATTTAACATATACAGCACACGTAAAATTTGAATTCATAAATAAAGGTTTCGAGGACGGGTAACAACTAGATAACATCTATATCAGATAAAATGGTTAACGTTTTTTTTTTAAATTTTTTCAGTTATATTAGGTGATAAAGTTTTGCTTTGATTAATAATTTTATTTAGTAAATTTATATTAATTTTTCCACCTTAATGTATTTTTGTATCAGTAGCGGACCAAGGAAGTGTTAGTACAGTAATATCAAATTTATTATAGAATTATAGAGCACCACCGGTATTATTGATTTATGCAAAATTTTATTTTGCTTATTGGTCACGTTGGAAGACTAAGGAAGACAACAAATGACCCCATATCACGTTTTAAATATAAAAATTAGTTACTTTTTCGTCAATTTTTGAGGTTAAGTTATCAATGTTGTCATATCTGTCTAGGGCTTCACACGAGACGAGATAAGGCGAGAATTTAAAAAAATCTCGTCTCGGTCTCGTTAATTGAGAAAAAATAAGTCTCGTTTCAGTCTCGGTTATAAAATAAAATATTTCACAGATGGTTTCCAGATTTCAGATTTTGTAAATTTATAGTAACCTATGCAGACTTTTCTTTTATTATAAAAAAAATCAAATGTTTATACTGCTTGGGAATTCAGAAAAAATTCTGAAGAAATATGAACGAGACTCTCGAGACTCGTCTAAATAATTTTCAAAAAGGTCTCGTCTCGGTTTTACGAGACGAGACGAGGAAAGTATCGTTCTCGTGTGAAGCCCTAAATCTGCCATACATACATCAACATTATCGCGGCTCTATTAAAAATGTAATTGTACAGTGTGTCTCATATTTAACAAAAGATAGCTCAATCATAGGTCAATTTGCTTTTTCATTATAAAAATATAAGATCCGCCACTGCTTTACAATTTCTTTGAATTGCAAATCTTTACACCATTAACAAGGTAACAACAAGACTCATATAAGCACATTTTAACTACATTTTACCAATCTGTTGAACATTCCGGTGGATTCATATATCCGAATACATTCAATTCGTACATACTGGCAAAAGTTATGAATATTAAATACCAAACCATCAGCATTATTCCGAAACGTCGGTCTAATTTCCAACCATTCATATGAGTTGCTACTACTAGGAAGACTACCGTGGAGAGAAGAGAAAGCGTCGAGTATGTAAGCCCTAAAAAAAAACGAACAAAATTATAATTTCGTATCTTCAAACTCAGTTAAAATCAGAAGTAGGACGGACCACAGCATTCCGATAGATGGCGCTGCGAGAAATGTGCCATCATTTTTAATCCACGTCATTTGTCAGCCATTTTTTGATCCGTTCTTGATCAAGTATCGAACAGCTTTAAACAGCTCTTGAACAGCTCTCAGTCACTACCAATGCCCTATAAGTCCTATCCACATAATCTTCATCACTACTTGATAATGTTACTGTTCTGTTAACTTCTGATCAAAAGCTGTTCGAGAGCTGTTTAAAGCTGTTCGAGAGCTGTTCGAGAGTTATTCGAGACCTGTTCGATATCGAATCAAAAATGGCTTACAAAAAAGACGTGGATTAAAAATGGTGGCACATTTCTCGCAGCGCCATCTATCGGAATGCTGTTGTCCATCTATCGGCGGCCATCTTGGAAGGGAGCGTGGCTTATTGAGTTATTTTTCCACGCTCAACTGTCATAACTCCTACTATCAGAATTAGTACTAATCGCGACATCTACAAGGACATAGCTTAAATTTATTCACAATCAAAGATATTTTTAGTATAAGTTTTTCTTTTACCGTTTAAGTATAAATAATCTATGTTTATTTATTTTTAAATAATAACAAAGTAAGAATCGCCCTATGTTACGTTTTTTGTGCCACCCTGTATTTTTATTATTCCTTTACTCTATCTAATTTTAGCTCTCTAGATCTCCCTCTCTTTTAGGTATTACTATAAAATGTCTTTCCCATGTTACTAACTCTCTCTCTCTCTTTACCGCTTCAGTCAAAACAATTGACTTATATATCGTTTGTTCTGTAAATTAAAAATTTTCTTTATTCCCCTCTTTATATAGGGATTTTTCCCCTTGGACTACATTTTTCCTGGACTACGTTTTTCTTAGACTACGTTTTTTTTGGACCAAGCTATCTAAGTTTCCTTTGAAGAAGGAAGATAAGAAAAACCTCAAGAAAAGCAAAGTTTTTTTAAAAAACGAAAAGAAAAAAATCCCTGAAACTTTCGTTCATCATAAAATAAACAAGCAACTAACCACAAGGGTGTAGTAAATGCGAAATTGAAAAATTCAGGAAATATGAGAAAAAATCTAAAAAAAAACTGAATAAATCGTAAAAAATTGGAAAAATAGAGACATTATTAAAAATACGGAAAAATGGGGAAATGTAGGGGAAATGGGCAAAAATTAAAAAAAAAAAATTGGAAGATATTGAAAAAATCGGTAAAAAATCGAAAAGTCGAGACATTTAAAAAGAAATCGAATAAATCTAGGAAAAATTGGGAAAAATAAAAAAAAAGATTGTGTAATTGGAAAAATTAAAAAAAGAGTTGATGAAATTAAGTGAAATCGAAAAATCCAGGAAATATCGGAAAAATATAAAACAAAAAAGTTTAAAAAGAAATTTAACAAATCGGAAAAAATTGGAAAAAAATAGAAAAATTAGAAACAATTCGAAAAATAGAGATATTATGAAAAAATACGGAAAAATGAGGAAATGTAGGGGAAATAGGCAAAAATTAAAAAAAAAGTAGAAAAAATCGAAGAAACAGTGACATTTAAAGAAATCGAATAAACCCAGGAAAATCGGAAAAAATTAAAAAGAAACAAACATTGAGAAATCGGAAAAATTGAAAAAAAGTTGATGAAATCAAGGGAACTCGAAAAAATCCAGGAAATATCGGAAAGAATATAAAAAAAATTGAAATGGTCTAAAAAAAAATTGAACAAATCGGAAAAATTGGAAAAAATTGGAAAAATGAAAAATTGGAAACAATTGGAAAAATAGAGAAATCATGAAAAGTACAAAAAAAAAATTGGGTAATGTAAGGGAAATGGGCAAAAATTAGAACAAATTGAAAAAATAGAGACATTTAAAAAAATTCGAATAAACCCAGCAAAATCGGAAAAAATTAAAAAAAAAAAAAACAAACATTGACAAATCGGAAATATCGAAAAAAAATTTGATGAAATTAAGGGAAATCGAAAAATCCAGAAAATATCGGAAAAAATAAACGTTCCATCTTCATATATTCCACCACTTTTAACAGGAATTTAATTTAATTTTTTAAATATTAATCGATGTATCTTAAAATTTCTTTAACATCAGAATTAGTACTCATTGCGATATCTACAAGAACGCAGCTTAAATTTATTCACACTTACAGATTTCTAAATTCTCCGAGTCTAATCTAAATTCTATGTCAATTGTCATTAGATTTTTGTCAACTGTTGTAAATATTTACCTTTGCTTATAACGTTAACTGAGCTTCCCGGTTTGATTATAGCAGTTTTTATAAACCACGGAAGACCTAGACAAATTAAAATGTCAAAAACGTTGCTTCCCACTGCATTTGAAACCGCCATATCACCATAACTAAAAAAAAAAACGAAATTAAAGATTTTTAAAAAAAATATATTCTTGTAAGTTTACCCTTCTTTTATAACTGCTACACTTGAAAGAGCATCTGGAACTGATACTCCAGCTGCTACAAACGTTAAACCCATTACTGTATCTGGTATACCCATTGTATAACCTAAAAGAAAATTATGTAAAAATTGCAATAGAATTTCCGTTACACGTTATCAATGATAAAAATTGTCCATAGTAAAGTAGCTAAAGAACTTCCTCCCCATTCCCATAAGAATTGCTTTAATTCAAGGTCACGCAATACGGCGCTTCACGTGATACTGCGTCAACGTTAGCGTTAACGTTAATGTCAATGTAATTGTTTGACGCAGTATCACGTGATGTGACATTAACGTTGACGTAGTATCATGTGACCTAAAGGGATTAGAAAGTGAAATGATTTTATGGGATTTATTATGGGGAATCAACAATTTCTTATAATATTAGAATTTTATAAGAAGTGGCAACATCTTGTTGCAATGATTATAGAATTGATATTTTTCAAAATTTAACGTTTTTTAATGAACCAATTAACTAATAACTATTTAATATAAATCTTCTTGTTTCTTTTATTTAAATGAAATAGAAAATGATGCAACCTGTATCTAAAGAAAACGGCTAATTAAAACCGTACATTGAAGCAATTTCATAAGAAGGCCACATATTCGCTACTCAGCGAAATTTTTACATAGACACTTAAATGGGTACTAAGAATCACATTTAAAAGAACATAGAAGGGAAAACTCAAGAATAAAAATAAAAAATTGATTATCTTGTTGAAATTGTTATTATTACTTTTTAAACTTGTTATTTATTATGAAAAAAATGTCTTAACCGATATTATTTTTAAAAGTTGTGTATGATATGCTTTAGTTAAAATATAAAGTAGTCCGTGCACTCAATTTTAAAAACTATTTTTTAAATAGAACAGTCATGAGTAATTCTTCTTTCTTATGCGTATTTAGTCACTTAATCAAATAAAAATGAAATTCAATAATAATAATAATAATAAAAAATTGATTATCTTGTTGAAATTGTTTTTCTTATTTTTTAAACATTTTATTTTTTATGAAAAAAGGTCAGTCAATATTATTTTTACAAGTAGTGTATGATCTGCTTTAGTTAAAATTTAAAGCAGATCGAATGCTGCAATTAAAAAAAAAATTACAGAAAAGTAATAAGTAATTCTTCTTTTTTCTTTGTATTTCGCCATTTTTAAATCCAACAATAACAATAAAAAATTGATTATGTTGCTGACATTGTCATTATTATTTTTTAAACATTTTATTTTTTATGAAAAAAATGTCTTGCTGATTCTACTTTTAAAAGCAGTATATGACCTGCTTTAGTTAAAATTTAAAGCAGTTCGTACACTACAATTTTAAAAACTATTTTTTAAACAGAAAAGTCATAAGTAATTCTTTTTTATTCATATTTAGTCTCTTTTAATTAAATAAAAATGAAATTCAATAATAATAATAATAAAAAATTGATTATCTTATTGAAATTGTCATTATTATTTTTTAAACATTATATTTTTTATGAAAAAAGGTCAGTCAATATTATTTTTAACAGTAGTGTATGATCTGCTTTAATTAAAATTTAAAGCAGATGAAGCACAGCAATTAAAAAAAAATTACACAAAAATAATAATTCTTCTTTTTCTTCGTATTTCGCCACTTTTAAATCCAACAATAATAAAAAATTGATTATCTTGCTGACAATGTCATTATTATTTTTTAAACTTTTTATTTTTTACGAAAAAAGTATCTAGCCGATATACTTTTAAAAATAGTGTATGATCTGCTTTAGTTAAAATTTAAAGCAGTCATACACTATAATTTTAAAAACTATTTTTTAAGCTGAAAAGTCATAAGTAATTCTTCTTTTTTATGCATATTTAGTCACTTTTAATCAAATAAAAATGAAATTCAATTATAATAATAATAATAATAAAAAACTGATTATCTTATTGAAATTGTCATTATTATTTTTTAAACATATTTATTATAATAAAAATGTCTAGCCGATATTATTTTTAAAAGTAGTGTATGATCTGCTTTAGTTAAAATTTAAAGCAGTCCGTACACTCCAATTTTAAAAACTATTTTTTAAACTAAAAAGTCATGAGTAATTCTTTTTTTTTATTCATATTTAGTCTCTTTTAATTAAATAAAAATGAAATTCAATAATAATAATAATAAAAAATTGATTATCTTCTTGAAATTGTTATTCTTATTTTTTATACATTTTATTTTTTATGAAAGAAGGTCAAGTCAATATTATTTTTAAAAATAGTGTATGATCTGTTTTAGTTAAAATTTAAAACAGTTCTGTACTTTAATTTTTTTATTTACAGAAAAGTTATAAATAATTCTTTTTTCTTCGTATTTCGTTACTTTTAATAAAATAAAAATCGAATCCAACAATAACAATAAAAAATTGAATATCGTGCTGATATTGTCATTATTATTTTTGAAACATTTTATTTTTTATGAATAAAATGTCTAGCCCATACTACTTACAAAAGTAGTGTATGATCTGCTTTAGTTAAAATTTGAAGCAGACCATACACTACAAATTTAAAAACTATTTTTTAAGCTGAAAAGTCATAAGTAATTCTTCTTTTTTATGCGTATTTAGTCAATTTTAGTCAAATAAAAATTAAATTGAATTATATTAATAATAATAATAATAATAATAATAATAATAATAATAATAATAATAATAATAATAATAATAATAATAATAATAATAATAATAATAATAATAATAATAATAATAATAATAATAATAATAATAATAAACTGATTATCTTGTAGAAATTGTCATTATTATTTTTTAAACATATTATTTATTATAAAAAAAAATGTCTTGTCGATATTATTTTTAAAAGTAGTGTATGATCTGCTTTAGTTAAAATTTAAAGCAGTCCGTGCACTCCATTTTTCAAAACTATTTTTTAAACAGAAAAGTCATGAGTAATTCTTCTTTTTTATTCATATTTAGTCACTTTTAATCAAATAAAAATTAAATTTAATAATAAAAATCTGCTTTAGTTAAAATTTAAAGCAGTCCATACACTATAATTTTAAAAACTATTTTTTAAGCTGAAAAGTCATAAGTAATTCTTCTTTTTTATGCATATTTAGTCACTTTTAATCAAATAAAAATGAAATTCAATTATAATAATAATAATAATAATAATAAAAACTGATTATCTTGTTGACATTGTCACTATTATTTTTTAAACATTTTATTTTTTATGAAAAAAATGTCTAGCCGATATTACTTTTAAAAGTTGTGTATGATCTGCCTTAGTTAAAATTCAAAGCAGTCCGTACACTCCAATTTTAAAAACTTTTTTTTAAACAGAAAAGTCATGAGTAATTCTTCTTTTTTATTCATATTTAATCACTTTTATTCAAATACAAATGAAATTCAATAATAATAATTAAAAAAAAATGATTATCTTGTTAAAATTGTTATTCTTATTTTTTAAACATTTTATTTTTTATGAAAAAAGGTCAGTCAATATTATTTTAAAAATAGTGTATGATCTGCTTTAGTTAAAATTTGAAGCAGACCGTACAAAATAAATTTAAAAACTATTTTTAAACAGAAAAGTCATAAGTAATTCTTCTTTTTTATTCATATTTAGTCAATTTTAATCAAATAAAAATGAAATCCAATAATAATTGAAATTATCATTATTATTTTTTAAACATATTATGAAAAAATGTCAACGGATATTATTTTTAAAAGTAGTGAATGATCTTCTTTAGTTAAAATTTAAAGCAGCCCATACACGACAATTCCATCGGAACTATTTAATAGATAGTTAAAAAAGTAAGGTTAGGTTTTACCTTATTGATTGTTAAAGGTTTCGATTTCATAATTTTTAATGTTTAATTTTTAACCAAAATTTGAAAAAAAATTGTACATGTAAATGAAAATTATCAGTTTTACTTCCTATAGTACATAAAAGTTAATAAATCATTTTAATATTCAGTTTTAGATATTTAAAAAATTTACCAATAATCGTTATCATCCAAACCATAAAGTACGAATAGAAAGAAATCCATAGCATTGATACAAAGAAAGTGAATGGATACCAATTTCTATATTTTTCACTCCTGCAATCTGGCATGGTTTTCCTGCAAAACCAATGAATTGGGAAGACCAATCCCCATACTGTCATTGTATACAATCCTCCTTCTAAAAAAAACATAATTCTATTAAAATACATATTACAAGTTCTTTTCAGCGATTTTGTTGCATTGTCCCTCTAACTTTATTACATTTTTCATTGTGCAATGGACCAAATCACCTAAATAGTTGAACAAAACATTTTCTCCAATTTAGAATTAAAAAAGTTTTGTCCTTCTGATTTTTTTAAATTTAAATAAATAGAGATTTTGAAAATAAAACTTAATTTTTATTAAATATCATCGATTCGTCACATTATAAAGAATTTGTCAAAAAATCTATAAAGAAAAAAAATAGTACAATTAATTTTACATTTTTTCTTATATTATAAAAAATAGGAAAATCAAACTATCAACAATATTTTGACTCTAAATAACAAATTGTGTTATTTTTATCCTTTTTATCTAACTTTTAATTCATGTGGTGAAATTTTAATACAACATAAATTATTCTTATACAGAAGCTTCACAATTGTTTATCTTATGACATAAATTATGTTTTTTTTTTTTTATATATTTTTTTAAGAGGTGTTTTACCTGGTTTGATGAGCGGATTGATGTGAGCAGCAGGGTCGTATTCCTTTGGTTTATAGTAATCCGGTTGCACAGGTCTGGAAGGTTGAGGAACGGGTACATTTGGAGTAGGATCAGTCGTTGCTTGGTTTAAATCTGGGCCACTAAGCTGATTAGCGAAGCCTACAAGGTGTTTTATAATAAATAACAAACTAGCTTACCTTAATTATGAATAATAAAATAATATTTATTTATATAAAATTAAATTTTTGCTTTTACTCACTATCTTGGTATTTTTCTGGAGACCAGGCCATTCCGAAATTATTCATTCCTATAAAGAAATATTTTTTTCATTATTTTATATTTTTTTTTTATATTTAGCAAAATATTCTTTGCCATGGGAAAAAAATATTGTATTTGGCACGTGGATTTTTTTTATCAAGCATAATTTTTTCTTAAAAATCAATAATAAACAGTGAAATTTTTTTGAGACACACTGTATATTATAAATGATGATCTGAATTCAAGATTAAATTTAGTACAAAGTAACAATTTTTAGTAAATCAACTCCAGGGGCTCAATTCTCGACTTTATTTCAATGGGAAAAAGTGAATTTTACTATGGGATATTTTACATAATCATATTTTTTCACAAGAATTATTATTATATAATATTTGTATAAATTTAAAATTTTGGTGAATGCGACAAATGGGAAATTTAATTAATGGTTGGAAAATGCAAAAAAAATAAATTAAAAATGTATATAAATAACAGGAAAACAGTGTGTTACAAAAAAAAATTAAAAACGTATATTAATTCCGGGAAAGTAGTGTGTTGCTTCCAACAATTTTTTTCAGTGATTTTATTAAATTGGTTAAAAATTTCGGATATTTGTATAAATTTAAAATTTTGGTGAATGCGCGAAAATTGGTAATTTAATTAATGGCAAAAAAATCAAAAAAATTGAAAATATACATAAATACCGGGAAAATTGTGTCTTGGTAACAACAATTTTTTTACAGTGATTTTATTAAATATTAAAAATTACGGATATTTGTATACATTTAAAATTTTGGTGAATGCATAAAAATTGGAAATTTAATTAATGGTTGAAAGACGCAAAAAAAATTAATCAAAAATTTATATAAATGGCTAGAAAATAGTGTTGTTGGTAGGAACACATTTTTTACTGTGATTTTATTAAATATTAAAAATTACGAATATTTCTATAAATTTAAAATTTTGGTGAATGTGCCAAAATTGGATATTTAATTAATGATTGGAAAATGCACAAAAAATAAATTAAAAATATACATAAATGGCTGGAAAATAGTGTGTTGGTAATAAAAATTTTTTACTGTGACTTTATTAAATATTTCGGATATTTGTATAAAAAAATTTTGGTGAATGCGCAAAAATTGGAAATTTAATTAATGGTTGGAAGACGCCAAAAACAATAAATTAAAAATATACATAAATAGCGTGAAAATAGTATGTTGGTAACAACAAGTTTTTTACAGTGATTTTATTAATTTGGTATTAAAAATTTCAGATATTTGTATAAATTTAAAATTTTGGTTAATGCCGAAAATTGGTAATTTAATTAATGGTTGGAAGATGAAAAAAAAATAAATAAAAAATATACATAAATAGCGGGAAAATATTGTGTTGGTATCAACAAGTTTTTTACAGTGATTTTATTAAATTGAAATTAACAATTTCGGATATTTGTATAAATTTAAAATTTTGGTGAATGCGCGAAAATTGGAAAAATTAATGTTCCGAATATGCAAAAAAAAATCAAATTTTGGTGGATGCGGAAAAGGAATATTGGAAATTGTTATTTATTTAAATGCCTGGGAAATGCCTTCACCCAAACCCAATGGAAATATATACAATATAAACTAAAAGAAGAAATAATAATAATAATATACATTTTTTAATACGATTTTCAACAAAATTAAAAACGAATATTCGTGTAAATTACAAATTTTGGTGAATGCGCGAAAATGTAATAATGAGATTGTCGTTTAAATAAGGCCTAAATCATACTAAAAATATATTTAATAAAATGGAAAAATATGTTTGTGACAAAAGAATATTGAAATCGATTTTATTGAATATTAAATTTAAAATTTTGAAAACACGACATACAGACGTTTAATGCCTGAATTCATTCACCAAAATTTGGAGGCTTTTTGAAGTATTTTAAGGAATTTTGAAGTATTTTGAAGTATTTTGAAGTATTTTGAAGTATTCTGAATTATTTCGAAGTATTTTGAAATATTTTAAAGTATTTTTAAGTATTATGAAGTATTTTGAAGTATTTTGAAGTATTTTGAAATATTTTAAAATATTTTGAAATATTTTAAAATATTTTGAAGTGTTTTGAAGTACGTTAAAGTATATTGAAGAATTTTGAAATATTCTGAAGTATTTTGAAATATTTTAAAATATTTTGAAGTGTTTTGAAGTACGTTAAAGTATATTGAAGAATTTTGAAATATTCTGAAGTATTTTGAAATATTTTAAAATATTTTGAAGTATTTTGAAGTACGTTAAAGTATATTGAAGAATTTTGAAATATTCTGAAGTATTTTCAAATATTTTAAAATATTTTGAAGTGTTTTGAAGTACGTTAAAGTATTTTGAAATATTCTGAAGTATTTTGAAATATTTTAAAATATTTTGAAGTGTTTTGAAGTACATTAAAGTATATTGAAGAATTTTGAAATATTCTGAAGTATTTTGAAATATTTTAAAATATTTTGAAGTGTTTTGAAGTACGTTAAAGTATATTGAAGAATTTTGAAATATTCTGAAGTATTTTGAAATATTTTAAAATATTTTGAAGTATTTTGAAGTACGTTAAAGTATATTGAAGAATTTTGAAATATTCTGAAGTATTTTGAAATATTTTAAAATATTTTGAAGTGTTTTGAAGTACGTTAAAGTATATTGAAGAATTTTGAAATATTCTGAAGTATTTTGAAATATTTTAAAATATTTTGAAGTGTTTTGAAGTGGTACGTTAAAGTATATTGAAGAATTTTGAAATATTCTGAAGTATTTTGAAATATTTTAAAATATTTTGAAGTGTTTTGAAGTACGTTAAAGTATATTGAAGAATTTTGAAATATTGTGAAGTATTTTGAAATATTTTAAAATATTTTGAAGTGTTTTGAAGTGGTACGTTAAAGTATATTGAAGAATTTTGAAATATTCTGAAGTATTTTGAAATATTTTAAAATATTTTGAAGTGTTTTGAAGTACGTTAAAGTATATTGAAGAATTTTGAAATATTCTGAAGTATTTTGAAATATTTTAAAATATTTTGAAGTATTTTGAAGTACGTTAAAGTATATTGAAGAATTTTGAAATATTCTGAAGTATTTTGAAATATTTTAAAATATTTTGAAGTGTTTTGAAGTACGTTAAAGTATATTGAAGAATTTTGAAATATTGTGAAGTATTTTGAAATATTTTAAAATATTTTGAAGTGTTTTGAAGTGGTACGTTAAAGTATATTGAAGAATTTTGAAATATTCTGAAGTATTTTGAAATATTTTAAAATATTTTGAAGTGTTTTGAAGTACGTTAAAGTATATTGAAGAATTTTGAAATATTCTGAAGTATTTTGAAATATTTTAAAATATTTTGAAGTATTTTGAAGTACGTTAAAGTATATTGAAGAATTTTGAAATATTCTGAAGTATTTTGAAATATTTTAAAATATTTTGAAGTGTTTTGATGTGGTACGTTAAAGTATATTGAAGAATTTTGAAATATTCTGAAGTATTTTGAAATATTTTAAAATATTTTGAAGTGTTTTGAAGTACGTTAAAGTATATTGAAGAATTTTGAAATATTCTGAAGTATTTTGAAATATTTTAAAATATTTTGAAGTATTTTGAAGTACGTTAAAGTATATTGAAGAATTTTGAAATATTCTGAAGTATTTTGAAATATTTTAAAATATTTTGAAGTGTTTTGAAGTACGTTAAAGTATATTGAAGAATTTTGAAATATTGTGAAGTATTTTGAAATATTTTAAAATATTTTGAAGTGTTTTGAAGTGGTACGTTAAAGTATATTGAAGAATTTTGAAATATTCTGAAGTATTTTGAAATATTTTAAAATATTTTGAAGTGTTTTGAAGTACGTTAAAGTATATTGAAGAATTTTGAAATATTCTGAAGTATTTTGAAATATTTTAAAATATTTTGAAGTATTTTGAAGTACGTTAAAGTATATTGAAGAATTTTGAAATATTCTGAAGTATTTTGAAATATTTTAAAATATTTTGAAGTGTTTTGAAGTACGTTAAAGTATATTGAAGAATTTTGAAATATTGTGAAGTATTTTGAAATATTTTAAAATATTTTGAAGTGTTTTGAAGTGGTACGTTAAAGTATATTGAAGAATTTTGAAATATTCTGAAGTATTTTGAAATATTTTAAAATATTTTGAAGTGTTTTGAAGTACGTTAAAGTATATTGAAGAATTTTGAAATATTCTGAAGTATTTTGAAATATTTTAAAATATTTTGAAGTATTTTGAAGTACGTTAAAGTATATTGAAGAATTTTGAAATATTCTGAAGTATTTTGAAATATTTTAAAATATTTTGAAGTGTTTTGAAGTACGTTAAAGTATATTGAAGAATTTTGAAATATTGTGAAGTATTTTGAAATATTTTAAAATATTTTGAAGTGTTTTGAAGTGGTACGTTAAAGTATATTGAAGAATTTTGAAATATTGTGAAGTATTTTGAAATATTTTAAAATATTTTGAAGTGTTTTGAAGTACGTTAAAGTATATTGAAGAATTTTGAAATATTCTGAAGTATTTTGAAATATTTTAAAATATTTTGAAGTATTTTGAAGTACGTTAAAGTATATTGAAGAATTTTGAAATATTCTGAAGTATTTTGAAATATTTTAAAATATTTTGAAGTGTTTTGAAGTACGTTAAAGTATATTGAAGAATTTTGAAATATTCTGAAGTATTTTGAAATATTTTAAAATATTTTGAAGTGTTTTGAAGTACGTTAAAGTATATTGAAGAATTTTGAAATATTGTGAAGTATTTTGAAATATTTTAAAATATTTTGAAGTGTTTTGAAGTGGTACGTTAAAGTATATTGAAGAATTTTGAAATATTCTGAAGTATTTTGAAATATTTTAAAATATTTTGAAGTGTTTTGAAGTACGTTAAAGTATATTGAAGAATTTTGAAATATTGTGAAGTATTTTGAAATATTTTAAAATATTTTGAAGTGTTTTGAAGTGGTACGTTAAAGTATATTGAAGAATTTTGAAATATTCTGAAGTATTTTGAAATATTTTAAAATATTTTGAAGTGTTTTGAAGTACGTTAAAGTATATTGAAGAATTTTGAAATATTCTGAAGTATTTTGAAATATTTTAAAATATTTTGAAGTATTTTGAAGTACGTTAAAGTATATTGAAGAATTTTGAAATATTCTGAAGTATTTTGAAATATTTTAAAATATTTTGAAGTGTTTTGAAGTACGTTAAAGTATATTGAAGAATTTTGAAATATTGTGAAGTATTTTGAAATATTTTAAAATATTTTGAAGTGTTTTGAAGTGGTACGTTAAAGTATATTGAAGAATTTTGAAATATTCTGAAGTATTTTGAAATATTTTAAAATATTTTGAAGTATTTTGAAGTACGTTAAAGTATATTGAAGAATTTTGAAATATTCTGAAGTATTTTGAAATATTTTAAAATATTTTGAAGTGTTTTGAAGTACGTTAAAGTATATTGAAGAATTTTGAAATATTGTGAAGTATTTTGAAATATTTTAAAATATTTTGAAGTGTTTTGAAGTGGTACGTTAAAGTATATTGAAGAATTTTGAAATATTCTGAAGTATTTTGAAATATTTTAAAATATTTTGAAGTGTTTTGAAGTACGTTAAAGTATATTGAAGAATTTTGAAATATTCTGAAGTATTTTGAAATATTTTAAAATATTTTGAAGTGTTTTGAAGTACGTTAAAGTATATTGAAGAATTTTGAAATATTCTGAAGTATTTTGAAATATTTTAAAATATTTTGAACTATTTTGAAGTACGTTAAAGTATATTGAAGAATTTTGAAATATTCTGAAGTATTTTGAAATATTTTAAAATATTTTGAAGTGTTTTGAAGTACGTTAAAGTATATTGAAGAATTTTGAAATATTGTGAAGTATTTTGAAATATTTTAAAATATTTTGAAGTGTTTTGAAGTGGTACGTTAAAGTATATTGAAGAATTTTGAAATATTCTGAAGTATTTTGAAATATTTTAAAATATTTTGAAGTGTTTTGAAGTACGTTAAAGTATATTGAAGAATTTTGAAATATTCTGAAGTATTTTGAAATATTTTAAAATATTTTGAAGTATTTTGAAGTACGTTAAAGTATATTGAAGAATTTTGAAATATTCTGAAGTATTTTGAAATATTTTAAAATATTTTGAAGTGTTTTGAAGTACGTTAAAGTATATTGAAGAATTTTGAAATATTGTGAAGTATTTTGAAATATTTTAAAATATTTTGAAGTGTTTTGAAGTGGTACGTTAAAGTATATTGAAGAATTTTGAAATATTGTGAAGTATTTTGAAATATTTTAAAATATTTTGAAGTGTTTTGAAGTGGTACGTTAAAGTATATTGAAGAATTTTGAAATATTCTGAAGTATTTTGAAATATTTTAAAATATTTTGAAGTGTTTTGAAGTACGTTAAAGTATATTGAAGAATTTTGAAATATTGTGAAGTATTTTGAAATATTTTAAAATATTTTGAAGTGTTTTGAAGTGGTACGTTAAAGTATATTGAAGAATTTTGAAATATTCTGAAGTATTTTGAAATATTTTAAAATATTTTGAAGTGTTTTGAAGTACGTTAAAGTATATTGAAGAATTTTGAAATATTCTGAAGTATTTTGAAATATTTTAAAATATTTTGAAGTATTTTGAAGTACGTTAAAGTATATTGAAGAATTTTGAAATATTCTGAAGTATTTTGAAATATTTTAAAATATTTTGAAGTGTTTTGAAGTACGTTAAAGTATATTGAAGAATTTTGAAATATTGTGAAGTATTTTGAAATATTTTAAAATATTTTGAAGTGTTTTGAAGTGGTACGTTAAAGTATATTGAAGAATTTTGAAATATTCTGAAGTATTTTGAAATATTTTAAAATATTTTGAAGTGTTTTGAAGTACTTTAAAGTATATTGAAGAATTTCTGGATATAACTTCTAAATGGTTCAGGATATAAATATGCGGTTTTCACTAAAATATTTTAATTTATTTCAAGTTTTCTTTGAACTTTAGTTTAAATTTTTTTTATCGATTTCGATGACGTCACAATAAAAATGGCGGATTTTTG
Organism: Neocrepidodera transversa; assembly: GCA_963243735.1. NCBI lineage: Eukaryota > Metazoa > Arthropoda > Insecta > Coleoptera > Chrysomelidae > Neocrepidodera > Neocrepidodera transversa. The sequence goes on from OY725353.1 coordinate 4,631,783, forward strand.
ACAATTTTAAAAATGAATTACTCACTCATTTTCTAACCGATTGTGCTGATTAGGTGAACGTCAGTTCTTTCAAATTACAAAAAATATACTGGGTGTTTTATTAAAAATAGTCAAAATGAATTGTCAGAAATCAGCAATTTTTGTTGTCACATCATCGAAATTGCTAGGAAAAATTCAATCTATTTAAACAAAACGTATTAAAATTAGTACTCATTCCGCCATCTACTAATACATAACAGAACCCACTTTGAAAATAATTTCGAACATATTTTGAATACCAAAATATTTTGTGATAGAGAATTCTTCAGGTAACTAAACATAGTTAAAAAATAATATGTTGTAATTCTCAGATAAACAATTTGGATCACGTTCAACATAACCTATATCAACAACAATGCCGTACTATTGATTGAAAATACATTTTCAAATTGTAATTACTTCAGTAATTTTCTTAAAATAATATTTTTTCACATTCTAAAGATTAACTTGACTAATCCGATAACTTGAATACAGCGCCATTTTTTTTGTTTTTTTTTTTGTCTAACCTGGATCAGATGTAGAATCTGGCTGTTGAAATTGTTGGTTCTGTTCCATTCCATAATTTTGAGTTTGTGTTTGTTCCATTCCATAGGATTGATGTTTATTACCATCTTCCAGTGTTTTGTAGCTCACCAATCCAGATTGTTCTGTTGGTACGACTTTTTTAAACGGTACAGGCCAGGTCTGAGCCCACCTCTCAAGCGGCGTGTTATAATGTAGCACGATGCAGTAGATTATGTAGGTAAATATCATGACCAGCGATTCTATCCTAAAAATTGTAATATCGAATTAAAGAAAAAATATTTATTGTATATAGGGTGGCGCAACACTATTGGAATTTCGTCAACTATTATAAATACAAATTTGGTTAAATGAGAAAAAAATTGCGTATTTTCAAGACGAATTGAATGAATTTTTGAAAATTAAAATAACAGAACCGGTTTGCGACATATTTGGGACGAACCAAAATTGACTACTAGTAATTACACAGTAATGGTTAAGCGCAATCCTTATGTAAAATAGCATGGGAAATCGCTAAGGTTTATTCTGGAAATTTTTTTACTTAGTCAAGGTCACACACACGAAAGAACCCCCAAAATATTCGGGGGTCCTAAAATTGGGGATTCTTTCGTTGGTTCTAAAAATGGGGGTCTTTAAAAATTATTCGGAAATCCTTAAAAATATTCGGAGGTCCTAAAATTGGAAGTTCTATCGTGATAATAAAAATTGGGGGTCCTTAAAAATATTCGGGGTCCTAAAATTGGGGGTTCTTTTGTGTGTCCTAAAATTGGAGTCTTTACAAATATTTGGAAGTCCTTAAAATATTCTGGGGCCCTAAAATTTGGGATTCTTTCATGGGTCCTAAAAATAGGTTTATAAAAATTATTCGGGGTTCCTAAAATGGGGGTTCTTTTGTTGGTTCCAAAAATGGGGGTTTTTAAAAATATTCGGAAGTCCTTAAAAATATTCGGGGCCCTAAAATTGGGGGTTCTTTCGTTGGTTCCAAAAATGAAAGTCCCTAAAAATATTCGGAAGTCCTAAAATTGGGAGTTTTTTCATGGGTCTTAAAATTGGAGTCCTTACAAATATTCGGAAGTCCTTAAAAATATTCGGGGGCCCTAAAATTGAAGATTCTTTCGTGGGTCCTAAAAATAGAGGTTTATGAACATTATTCGGGGTCCTAAAATTGGGGGTTCTTTTGTTGGTTCTAAAAATGGGGATCTTTAAAAATATTCGGAAGTCCTTAAAAATATTCGAAGGTCCTAAAATTGGGAGTTCTTTCTTGGTAATAAAAATTGGGGGCCCTTTAAAATATTTGGGAGTTCTAAAATTATTAGTTCTTTCGTGGGTCCTAAAATTGGAGTCCTTACAAATATTTGGATGTCCCTAAAAATATTTAGGGCCCTAAAATTGGGGGTTCTTTCGTTGGTTATAAAAATGGGGTTTTTAAAAATATTCGGAAGTACTTAAAAATATTCGGAGGTCCTAAAATTTGGAGTTCTTTCGTTGGTTCTAAAAATAGCGATCTTTAAAAATGTTCGGAAGTCTTAAAAATATTCGGTGGTCCTAAACTTGGAGATTCTTTAGTCGGTAATAAAAATTGGGGGTCCTTAAAAATTATTCGGAGGTCCTAAAATTGGGGATTCTTTCGTCGGTAATAAAAATTGGGGGTCCTTAAAAATTATTCGGTTGTAATAAAATTGGGGGTTCTTTCGTGGATCCTAAAATTGGAGTCCTTACACATATTCGGAAGTCCTTAAAAATATTCGGGGGTCCTAAAATTGGGAATTCTTTTGTTGGTTCTAAAAATGGCGATCTTTAAAAATATTGGGAAGTGCTTAAAAATATTCGGGGGTCCTAAAATTGGGGGTTATTTCGTGGGTCCTAAAATTGGAGTCCTTACACATATTCGGAAGTCCTTAAAAATATTCGGGGGTCCTAAAATTGGGAATTCTTTTGTTGGTTCTAAAAATGGCGATCTTTAAAAATATTGGGAAGTGCTTAAAAATATTCGGGGGTCCTAAAATTGGGGGTTATTTCGTGGGTCCTAAAATTGGAGTCCTTACACATATTCGGAAGTCCTTAAAAATATTCGGGGGCCCTAAAATTGGGGGTTCTGTCGTTGGTCTTAAAAATAGGGGTCTTTAAAAATATTCGGAAGTCCCTAAAAATATTCGGGGGTCTTAAATTTGGGATTCTTTAGTCGGTAATAAAAATTGGGTGTCCTTAAAAATATTCGAGGTCCTAAAAAATATTCGGGGGTCCTTAAAAATATTCGGGGGTCCTAAAATTTGGAGGTCGTTTCGGGGGTCCTTTGACCTAATGCCGCCGACGCGATGTGTGACCTTGAATAAGTATAAAATTGCTAGAATGAACCTTAGCGATTACCCATATTTTTTTCGATAAGGATTGCGCTTAAACCATTGCTGTATATTTACTACTTTTTAAATGAATGCTTTAAGATGGTTTTATATAAAAACGCTTCTTCTTGTATATATATTTTTTCCTTACCAAGATATTTTCTTATCGAATATAACGACAAGCATAACCAAAATGGATACTGCATAGAAGAAACAGTCTCTAACAAGTGGCCACCAATTCAGGTATACAACGGCACTTGAACACAAACCGCAACAGGCTATGACAAACATTATATTGAAAACAGCTGATCCAATCACTCCAGATATTCCTAAAAAGAATACATTCAATTAAAAGTATAATTTTTCTTGGCGCCAGTATATTTTTGAGGTCGAAAAAAGGCAAGACGATAGTGTTAATTCTTTAGGACTGTAAAATATCTTCAAGAATATACTGGCGCCTAAATTTAATCATTATCTTTTATATATCCTCAAAATTAATTCATTAAATCTAATAAAATTATTTATGGATTAAAATTTATTATCGATTTGTTTCTAAAAAATTTTGTTTTAGAATTAAATGTAACTTCTTACCGATATCATCTTTGGCTAAAAACACTCCAATAATTACGGTTGCTAATTCCGGTGCGGAACTTCCAGCAGCCATAAAAGTTGCTCCAGCAACGTCCGGCGCCATTTTCAGTTCTATAATAAATCATTACAACACTATAAATTCAATTAAAAAATACATAAAACTAAAAAAACACATGGAGTATATAATAACATTTTTATATCTAAGTCGTGCTGACAATGCTAAATCAGCATTTTGATAATCGCCGTATCGGATTAAATGATTATTAATTAATTACCTTCGCATATTCGATCTAAGGAGGCTACGAAATATTCGTCACAAACGATAGCTAAACCCAAAAACATGTAGGCTGCGACTAGGACGTGAATTATAAGTCCTCCATGTTTTCGTGTCGATGGACCCATTATGGGATGAGGAAACTGTTAAATAAATTAAAATCATTTATTAAAAATTTTTTTAGAGAAAAGACTAACTAGATGGTTAAAAATAAGGAAGAAAAAATCTACAAATTGTATGTTTGATTTTTCAAAAAAAAATTATTATCTTTAAAAGTTTCCAGTTTCAATAAAATTTATTATTATGAAAAAATAAAAAATAAATAAAACCGTTTACAAGGCAATTAAAAAAAAATTAGTAAATTATAATTAAAAGTGCTCACCTTGTATATTTGATATGTCAGAAAATTTTATTCTGTATTAAATTTTCTAATTTCAATAAGATTTATTATTATGAAAAAAAAAAGTTTACAGGGTGATTAAAAAAATAAGTAAATTATCATTAAAAGTGCTCACCTTGTATTTTTGATTTGTCAGAAAAATTTATTCTGAATAATTTTTTTAAATTTCAAAAAGATTTATTATTATGAAAAAAAAGTTTACAGGATGATTAAAAACAAATAATAATTAAAAGTGCTCACCCTGTATTTTTGATTTGTCAGAAAATTTTATTCTGTATAAAATTTTCTAATTTCAATAGTATTTATTATTATGAAAAAATAAAAAAATAATAAAACCTTTACAAGGCGACTAAAAAAAATAATTATAATTAAAAAAAATAAAAAAAAATGAAAACGTTTATAGTGTGATTAAAAAAATAAGTAAATTATCATTAAAAGTGCTCACCCTGTATTTCTGATTTGTCAAAAAATTTTTATTTGCTATAAAAGTTTGTAATTTCAATAAAATAAGATTTATTATTATAAAAAAATTAAAAATAATGAAAACGTTTACAAGGTGATTAAAAAAATTATTAAATTATCATTAAAAGTGCTCACCCTGTATTTTTGATTTGTCAGATAATTTTATTCCCTATAAAAGTTTCTAATTTCAATAAGATTTATTATTATGAAAAAATAAAAACAAAACAAAAACGTTTACAGTGTGATTAAAAAAATAAGTAAATTATAATTAAAAGTGCTCACCTCGTATTTTTGATTTGTCAGAAAAATTTATTCTAAATAAATTTTTTAAATTTTAAAAAGATTTATTATTATGAAAAAAAAGTTAACAGGATGATTAAAAAAAAAATAATAATTAAAATTGCTCACCCTGTATTTTTGATATGTCAGAAAATTTTATTCTGTATAAAATTTTCTAATTTCAATAGTATTTATTATTATGAAAAAATAAAAAAATAATAAAACCTTTACAAGGCGACTAAAAAAAATAATTATAATTAAAAAAAATACGAAAAAATGAAAACGTTTATAGTGTGATTAAAAAAATAAGTAAATTATCATTAAAAGTGCTCACCCTGTATTTCTGATTTGTCAAAAAAATTTTATTTGCTATAAAAGTTTGTAATTTCAATAAGATTTATTATTATAAAAAAAATTAAAAATAATGAAAACGTTTACAAGGTGATTAAAAAAATTATTAAATTATCATTAAAAGTGCTCACCCTGTATTTTTGATTTGTCAGATAATTTTATTCCCTATAAAAGTTTCTAATTTCAATATAAGATTTATTATTATGAAAAAATAAAAACAAAACAAAAACGTTTACAGAGTAATTAAAAAAAATAGTAAATTGTCATTAAAAGTGCTCACCCTGTATTTTTGATTTATCAAAAAATTTTATTCACTTTAAAAGTTTTTAATTTCAATAGGATTTATTATTATAACAAAATAAAAAAATAATGAAAACGTTTACAGTGTGATTAAAAAATAAGTAAATTATAATTAAAAGTGCTCAACTTGTATTTTTGATTTGTCACAAAAATTTCAAAAAGATTTAGGTATGAAAAAAAAGTTTACAGGATGATTAAAAAAAAATAATAATTAAAAGTGTGCACCCTGTATTTTTGATTTGTCAAAAAATTTTTATTCACTATAAAAGTTTGTAATTTCAAAAAGATTTATTATTATGAAAAAAAAGATTACAGGGTGATTAAAAAATAAATAAATTATAATTAAAAGTGCTCACCTGGTATTTTTGATTTGTCAGAAAAATTTATTCTAAATAAATTTTTTAAATTTCAAAAAGATTTATTATTATGAAAAAAAGTTTACAGGATGATTAAAAAATAATAATAATTAAAAGTGCTCACCCTGTATTTTTGATTTGTCAGAAAATTTTATTCTGTATAAAATTTTTTAATTTAAAAAGATTTATTATTCTGAAAAAAAAATATTACAGGGTGATTAAAAAATAAATAAATTATAATTAAAAGTGCTCACCTTGTATTTTTGATTTGTCAGAAAAATTTATTCTAAATAATTTTTTTAAATTTTAAAAAGATTTATTATTATGAAAAAAAAGTTTACAGGATGATTAAAAAAAAATAATAATTAAAAGTGCTCACCCTGTATTTTTGATTTGTCAGAAAATTTTATTCTGTATATTTTTTTTTAATTTCAAAAAGTTTTATTATTATGAAAAAAAAAAAGATTACAGGGTGATTAAAAAATAAATAAATTGTAATTAAAAGTGCTCACCTGGTATTTTTGATTTGTCAGAAAAATTTATTCTAAATAAATTTTTTAAATTTCAAAAAGATTTATTATTATGAAAAAAAGTTTACAGGATGATTAAAAAATAATAATAATTAAAAGTGCTCACCCTGTATTTTTGATTTGTCAGAAAATTTTATTCTGTATAAAATTTTTTAATTTAAAAAGATTTATTATTCTGAAAAAAAAATATTACAGGGTGATTAAAAAATAAATAAATTATAATTAAAAGTGCTCACCTTGTATTTTTGATTTGTCAGAAAAATTTATTCTAAATAATTTTTTTAAATTTTAAAAAGATTTATTATTATGAAAAAAAAGTTTACAGGATGATTAAAAAAAAATAATAATTAAAAGTGCTCACCCTGTATTTTTGATTTGTCAGAAAATTTTATTCTGTATATTTTTTTTTAATTTCAAAAAGTTTTATTATTATGAAAAAAAAAAGATTACAGGGTGATTAAAAAATAAATAAATTGTAATTAAAAGTGCTCACCTGGTATTTTTGATTTGTCAGAAAAATTTATTCTAAATAAATTTTTTAAATTTCAAAAAGATTTATTATTATGAAAAAAAGTTTACAGGATGATTAAAAAATAATAATAATTAAAAGTGCTCACCCTGTATTTTTGATTTGTCAGAAAATTTTATTCTGTATAAAATTTTTTAATTTAAAAAGATTTATTATTCTGAAAAAAAAATATTACAGGGTGATTAAAAAATAAATAAATTATAATTAAAAGTGCTCACCTTGTATTTTTGATTTGTCAGAAAAATTTATTCTAAATAATTTTTTTAAATATTAAAAAGATTTATTATTATGAAAAAAAAGTTTACAGGATGATTAAAAAAAAATAATAATTAAAAGTGCTCACCCTGTATTTTTGATTTGTCAGAAAATTTTATTCTGTATATTTTTTTTTAATTTCAAAAAGTTTTATTATTATGAAAAAAAAAAGATTACAGGGTGATTAAAAAATAAATAAATTATAATTAAAAGTGCTCACCTTGTATTTTTGATTTGTCAGAAAAATTTATTGTGTATAATTTTTTTAAATTTCAAAAAGATTTATTATTATGAAAAAAAAAGATTACAGAGGATGATTAAAAAAAAAATTAATAATTAAAAGTGCTCACCCTGTATTTTTGATTTGTCAGAAAAATTTATATAATTTTTTTTAATTTCAAAAAGGTTTTTATTATTATGAAAAAAAGATTACAGGGTGATTTAAAAATAAATGAATTATAATTAAAAGTGCTCACCCTTTATTTTTGATTTGTCAAAAAAAATTTATTCACTATAAAAGTTTGTAATTTCAATAAGATTTATTACTATAAAAGAATTTAAAAATAACCGTTTACAGGGTGATTAAAAAAATAAGTAAATTATAATAATTAAAAGTGCTCATCCTGTATTTTTGATTTGTCAAAAAATTCTATTTCCTATAAAAGTTTCAAATTTCAATATGATTTATTATTATAAAAAAAATAATTAAAAACGTTTACAGGGTGATTAAAAAAATAAATAAATTATAATTAAAAATTAATTTATCTGAAAATTTTATTACCTATCAAAGTTTCTAATTAAAATAAAATTTCCGGAAAATTAAAAAATTTACAGGGCGATTAAAAAAAATTAAGTAAATTATCATTAAAGATAATCAACCTGTATTTTTGATTTGTCAGAAAATTTTATTTTTGGTAAAAGTTTCAAATTTTAATAAAATTTATTAAAACAGTAAAAATTATTAAAAAATGTATAGGGTGATTAAAAATATATAAAAAACTATTTAATGATATAAATAAAAAGTTTACAGGATGGTTAAAAAAATAAGCATATGGATAGGGAAAATAAAAAATAATCTGACCTGTTTTATGGCTGGCGGAGTACATTCCTCTTCCGGTTCCTCCGTAACGTTAGATTTGGTTTTATTTTTGTAATCGAGCACGTGGTGAATAGTAGTCAATATACTTTCTAATATATATTGGGAAGTTGTATTTGTATCCTCTTTTGCAATACTAAAATAAAAAAAAAAAAACAATATTACGATTTATTTCTATAAAAAAAGCCGAAACGTATCCTAAAATATTGTAAAAATAATAGAAATAAATTAAAAATTAATATACATAGAAATGAGTCTTTATTATATAGGGTGTCCCAAAATCTTTTTAAAACGTGAAATAAAAGTAGTTATGTATTTGTTATTTATTATTATTGTTTTTTTTTTGTTATTTTTGTTAATTTTTTGGTATGTTTTTTTGTTACTTTTTATTGAACCAAGGATGGCATCATTCTAATTTTTTCCGTTTTCCATTAGTTTTTTTCTGTTATCTTTATTTTTACTTCTTTTCACTATTTTTCTCTATTTTTTTTCAATATGTTCCCCTATTTTTTACTATTTACTCTATTTTCCTATTTTTCCTATGTTTTTCTATTTTTCCTATATTTTCCATTAGTTTTTGCATTATTTTTAAGAATGGTTGAAAAATTCAACATGTTTATTAAGAAAAATATTAAATAACTTAAAAATCACTTTTGACATATATAATTTACTGACGTGCATATATTTTTTTTAGGGGGTTTCACTAAGAAAATATAATATGAAATAATGTTTTTTTTTAATAAAACATCCTGTATATTTTCGTTTTCATTTTGAATCCTCTTTTATCAAGAATTTTTTGTTGTAAATTTTTCTATAATAGAGTTTGTTTAACCATTCTCTGCCGTTACGTCATAATCGGTGACGTATTCTGCTGTTTTACGTTTGTCATATATAATCTCAAAATTAAGATATACCTTTTTACATAATTTAGTAATTTTTTTTTTAACTTGAAACTTTAACTGATTTGTTTCAAATTTATAGATTGGGGATGTTTTAAATTTAGAAAATATAATTATAATATATATTAAAAATGTATTATACGATTATAGTTTTGGGGTGAACCCAAACGTTGTAGACTGCATTCCATCTTGGAAAGTAATTAATCAACTTCAACTTTGCTCTTTCTCATTATATCAGGAATGTATTTTGACAATAAAAAATTAATTGAACTGTCAAAAATAATAAATAACATTTATTAGTTAAGAAATGACGTCATAATTTCGTCTCATCGGTTTCATGATTGAGACAATGTATTATGTAATGACAGAGAATGGTTAAACAAACTCTACTAGGACTATTTTATTTGAATCTATAGACTTACCTAGAATTTTTAACACTTCCTTTATGTTCGAAATCTTTTTCTAATACATGACTAGTTTGATTAATTAAAACATTCATATGTTTGTGTGTTTCAATCCCCAGTTCAGGTTTTTTCGTATGATCAATTTTCTCTAGTACTGGTGGATGTTCTGTTCCCTTTCCGGACGAATGTTCAGCATGATGGCTAAAAATGTCCATCATATGTTTATGCGCTTCTGTGTTGTGCTTCGTCATATCTTGATCCGTTTTTGTTGTTTTTTTCTCTTCTTCATTGTTCGTTGATACTGATACTACGTGGATTATGGAATATATCAGAAATAATACTGATATTTGGAGGTACTTTTGTCGGCGAGTGCGTTTCATAATTCTGAAATAAAACAAAAATAATAAAAAAAAAATAATCAGATTAACTGAAATGGTTTTGGATATGAAAAATTACAATCCTAGTCATATATATTCTTAAAATCAAATTAATATTATAAATATCTAATATCATATCTAAACTCTTTATTATTTTACAAAAACGTTGTCTAAACGGCTAATAAGGTAAAAAAGCAAGATCTAAAAATACATTTATAATTAAGGCACATTGTGTTTGTCTCTTTTAAAATATTTTCTGTCTTTAACTCGCTTCCCAAGAAGCGAAAACAAATTCGTCATAAATAATATACGCTTGTCAATTTTTCTTGTGCCTTGTCTCTTTTCTCAAAGTAAGAGTAAATACATCAGCTGTATTGTATCTAGTTCATGCTTGAACTATAAAAAAAACGGTTGTTCTCAATGTAAAATTCCATTTCGCGCTAAAATTTATTCACTCATTCAATATTATTTCATATCTCATAATAATCAGTCGATTGTAATATGTACAATTGTTTCGTTAAAATGCCGATTAAGACCGCGCCTTTTTTGTCATGTCAAGCAAACATTTTTTAAGATTGTGAGTGAGAACATTTTATTTGATCATTGTTGTAAAAATAATGTACCTTTTAATATTAATAAATGGGTATAAAAATAGACTTTACAGTTCACCTCAATATGCGTTTTCATACTAATTTACAGCTGTTTGGTCCTTTGATAATTAGTCGATTTTAACACGTCGATTGCCATAGTAACCTTTAAAAAATGTATTCTTAATCCTTAAAAATTCGTTGAAAAATCCTGAAAAAAAATCATTAAAAAATTCTTAAAAATCCTTGAAGATCTCTTGTAAAGGCTTTGAAAATTATTAAATTATCCTTGAAAAATGATTGAAAATTATTCTAAAGGCCTTGACAATCATTAAATTATCCTTGAAAAATGCTTGAAAATTATTAAAAAAAAATATTGAAAAATTCCTTAAAAAGTTGAAATTTATTGAAAATTTTTTTAAAATTCTAGAAAAATTCATAGAAATTCTTTGAAAAAACCATGAATAAAAAATCCTTGGAAAATCTTAAAAATTCTCAAAAATTCTTTGCAAAGTCCTAAAAAAATTCTTATTGAATATTCCTTCTAAAGGACATGAAAGTCATTAAATTATCCTTGAAAAATGCTTGAAAAATATTGAAAAATTCCTTAAAAAGTTGAAATTTGTTGAAAAATCTATTTAAAATTCTAGAAAAATTCATAGAATTTTTTTTAAAAAACCATGAATAAAAAATCGTTGAAAAAATCTTAAAAACCCTCAAAAAGTCTTTGAAAGTCCTTAAAAAATCATTAAAAAAATTCTTATTGAATATTCCTTCTAAAGGACTTGAAAGTCATTAAATTATCCTTGAAAAATGCTTGAAAATTATTTAAGAAAAATATTGAAAAATTCCTTAAAAAGTTGAAATTTGTTGAAAAATCTATTTAAAATTCTAGAAAAATTCATAGAATTTTTTTTAAAAAACCATGAATAAAAAATCGTTGAAAAAATCTTAAAAACCCTCAAAAAGTCTTTGAAAGTCCTTAAAAAATCATTAAAAAAATTGTTATTGAATATTCCTTCTAAAGGACTTGAAAGTCATTAAATTATCCTTGAAAAATGCTTGAAAATTATTTAAGAAAAATATTGAAAAATTCCTTAAAAAGTTGAAATTTGTTGAAAAATCTATTTAAAATTCTAGAAAAATTCATAGAATTTTTTTTAAAAAACCATGAATAAAAAATCGTTGAAAAAATCTTAAAAACCCTGAAAAAGTCTTTGAAAAGTCTTTAAAAAATCATTAAAAAAATTCTTATTGAATATTCCTTCTAAAGGACTTGAAAGTCATTAAATTATCCTTGAAAAATGCTTGAAAATTATTTAAATAAATATTGAAAAAATTCTTAAAAAGTTCAAATTTGTTGAAAAATCTTTTTAAAATTCTAGAAAAATTCATAGAACTTTGAAAAAACCATGAATAAAAAATCCTTGAAAAAATCTTAAAAATCCTTAAAAATTCTTTGAAAAGTCTTTAAAAAAATTCTTATTGAATATTCCTTGTAAAGGCCCTGACAATTATTAATTTATCCTTGAAAAATGCTTGAAAATTAATTATAATAAATCCTTGAAAAAAAATTATAAAAAATCCTTAAAAATTCTTTGAAAAGTCCCTAAAAAATCATTAAACAATTCTTATTGAATATTCCTTCTAAAGGACTTGAAAATCTTTAAATTATCCTTGAAAAATGCTTGAAAATTAATTATAAAAAATCCTTGAAAAAAATCTAAAAAATCCTTAAAATAAAAGGCCTTGACAATCATTAAATTATTCTTGAAAAATGCTTGAAAATTAATTATAAAAAATCCTTGAAAAAAATCCTTAAAAATTCTTTGAAAAGTCCTTAAAAAATCATTAAAAAAATTCTTATTGAAATGCTTGAAAATTACTTAAAAGTATATTGAAAAAATCCTTAAAAAGTTCAAATTTGTTGAAAAATCTTTTTGAAATTCATAGAACTTCTTTGAAAAAAATGATAAATAAAAAATCCTTGAAAAAATCTTACAAATCCTTAAAATTTCTTTGAATCCTTAAAAAAATTATTATTGAATATTCCTTATAAAGGCCTTCACAATCATTAAATTATCCTTGAAAAATGCTTGAAAATTAATGATAAAACATCCTTGAAAAAAATCTAAAAAAAAAATCCTTAAAAATTCTTTGAAAAGTCTTTAAAAAATCATTAAAAAAATTCTTATTGAAAAGCTTGAAAATTACTTAAAAAATATTGAAAAAATCCTTAAAAGTTATTTATGAAAGTTCTAAAAATTTAAACTGGAAAAAAGTTATCTTATGCAAAACACCTAATTTATATAACGAGTACTGAATGAGCCGGCCCGATCCTGCTCAAATGTAATAGGATTCTTTCCTGGATAAAACAAACTAGTAAAGTGAAAATCGAAATTCGATCGGAGCTTTCGTTCGAAAGTTATAACGTCTACATACAGACGTCCGGACAGACTTTTTTTTTAATTTTCGGACTATAAGAGCTTAAAAACTGATATTTTCTTCATTTAGAAATAATAAGAATTAAAAAAACAGTTTCTAATAAATAATAATTAATTCCGGAGAAATCAGATTTGAAATCTTCAATTTTCGTTTCGTGTTTTTTGTTCAAATTCTTAGATAATATCAAAACGAATTTACAAGAGAACTACGACAGGACCGTAATTATAAATTGTTGTCACTGATTATATTAGTTATTTCAGATAAAACGTTGTTAAAGTGACAAGTGAATTTAACGGTTTATCAATTTTTGTAATAAAAAAGACAGGTCCGTATTAAAAAAATAATTTAACGGTAATAGAAGATTTATTAGTACACTTTTGTTGTAAATTTGATTTTCCATTTTTTTACATTTCTTTAAATAAAAATTCAATGCGTAAAAAATCAAAAATAGAATTTTTAATTCTCCCTGTATAATTCGATAAGGGCGAGAGATTTTTGTAACGTTCTCAAACTTTTTCCCATTTAATCGTCTTCGTATCTCTTATGGTTTAGAATAAAGCAATGTTAGCACATTATAAAAGAAACAGCCTGTATATATATATAAATCTGGCAACATTGTCGCCTAGTTGGGTTTTGCTATAAACCGTAGGCGTCGCGGTGTCGTAGCAACCGTAGCGACGACCGGAACGCTAATGGAGAAGCGCGCTTTTATCTTTGTTTATTTGATGATACTGTAAATTGTAGGTACACAAATAACATGCTCTAATTTTCCAGCTATATTCTATTAAATATTTCCTTTTTGCGTTATTTTACATTGGGTAAATGCTATTCTATTTTAATGAAAATGAATTGAAAATGGAACTACATTTAATGGAAAATGTCTAAAATCTTTATTAAAACAAGTCAAATGATATTTTAAACTTTTATAAATGTAATTTGTTAGTTATACTGATTTTTTCATCCATTAGATTTTATCAGTTAGCTCTCGGGATCGAGGCCATTTTCTCCTGGATTTTCTTTCTTCCTCTAACTAAATCTGATAAATTGCTTCTTATCTCACTAAAGTAATTGTTACCAACTGCCAACCAACCATACGTCTTTACGTTATTTTAAGCCGCAAATTATACAAGGTGTTATTGAAATATACGTATATATTAAAATTGGTGTCTCAGAAATTTCTGATTCACTTTAACAGCAAATATCTCGGAACTCAGAAACTATAGGGAAGTGCAATAATTTATTTTTATAGAAAGTTTTTTTTTCAGTATAAATATTTATTTAGTAAAATCTTATACAGGGTGAGTCACGTACATACTTCTACCATAATAAGCAAATGACCATTAAAAAATGTATTTTTCTATTCTTTATTAATATATAGGGTAGATTTTTAAATCCGGCCCTGTAAATTGATTCAAATTTTGGTATTTATGTGTTTATTTTAAATATTTCTTTATAATTACTAAATATTATTACACAGCAAGATATTTCATTAAGAACAATTTTTAATTTTACTTTAAAATTAATCTAATTAAGAAATTTTAATTACCCAAGTCTATAACTGTCTATTTATGTCATTTGAAAAAAAACATCAGATTTTAGAAAAATTTCCGGAGAATCCTTTCCCATGACAATCCTTCCTCGCGAGAATCCTTTCTCGCGACAATCCTTTCTGCCATGAGGACGATTTATCTAGAAATAATTATCTGGGAATAAAAATTCAAGAAGAATTATCCGAGAAGGATTTTCCGGAGAAGAATTATCCCAAAAGAAGAATTGTCATGGGAATAATTCATTGTATATATAAGAAGGATTATCCGGGAAATATTATTCGGGAAGGATTATCCGTCATGGGGAGGAATGTTCGTTGGGAATTATCCGATATGGATTATCTGAGAAGGATTGTCCGGAGAAGGATTTTCCGGAAAAGTAAAGTCCGGAGAAGGATTTTCCGGAAAAGTAAAGTCCGGAGAAGGATTGTCCCGGAAATGATTATCCTTACAAGAATTTTCCGGAGAAGGATTGTTCCGAGAAAGATTTTCCGGAGAAGAATTATCCCAAAAGGATTGTCCGTAGAATCATAGTCGTAGGGAGGAATATCCGCTGGGAAGAATTGTCTAGGAAGGATTATCCGGAAAATATTATTCGGGAAGGATTATTCGAAAATGATTATCCGATATGGATTGTCCGGAGAAGAATTTTCCGGAAAAGTATAGTCCGGAGAAGGATTGTCCCGGAAATGATTCTCCTTACAAGAATTTTCCGGAGATGGATTGTTCCGAAAAGGATTTTCCGGAGAAGAATTATCTCAAAAGGATTGTCCGGAGAATGATTGTCGTGGTGAGGAATGTTCGTTGGGAAAATTTGTCATGGGAATAATTAATTGTCTAGGAAGGATTATCCGGAAAATATTATTCGGGAAGGATTATCGGAAAATGATTATCCGATATGGATTATCTGAGAAGGATTGTCCGGAGAAGGATTTTCCGGAAAAGTATAGTCCGGAGGAGGATTGTCCCGGAAATGATTATCCTTACAAGAATTTTCCGGAGAAGGATTGTTCCGAGAAGGATTGTTCCGAGAAGAATTTTCCGGAGAAGAATTATCCCAAAAGGATTGTCCGGAGAATGATTGTCGTTGTGGAATATTCGTTGTGAAAAATTGTCATGGGAATAATTAATTGTCTAGGAAGGATTATCCGGAAAATATTATTCGGGAAGGATTATCCGAAAATGATTATCCGATATGGATTATCCGAGAAGGATTGTCCGGAGAAGAATAATTCATTGTCTAGGAAGGATGATTCAGGAAATATTATTCGGGAAGGATTATCCGAAAAGGATTATCCGATATGGATTATCCGAGAAGGATTGTCCGGAGAAGGATTTTCCGGAAAAGCATAGTCCGGAGAAGAATTGTCCCGCAAAGAATTATCCTTAGAAGAATTTTCCGGAGAATGATTGTTCGGAGAAGCATTGTCGTGAGAAGAATTACTGAAAAAGGATTGTCATGGATTTAAATACAAATTAGTGACTAGTTTGCTTTGTATTGCTCGAGTGAGCATATCCAAAAAATATATGTCACGAAGAAGATTTGTCGTGAGGAAAGATTGTCGTAAGAAATAATTGTCGTGAGGAAGAATTGACGCTGGAAAGAATTGTCATGGGGATTATTCATTATCCCGGAAAGATTATCCGAGAAGGATTATCCAAAAAGAATTATTCGAGAAGGATTATCCAGAGAAGGATTTTCCGGACAAGCATAGTCCGATGAAGGATTGTCCCGAGAAGAATTGTCCAAAGAAGGATTGTTTGGAGAAAAATTGTCCTGAGGAAGATTTTCCGGAGAATATTTTTCCGGAGAAGGATTATCATGGATTTAAATACATTAAAATAGTGACTGGTTTACCTTGCATTGTTCGAGTTAGCATATCCAAGAAATATACCGGGTGACACAGGACATGGATCATTACTTTTTTAGTTATTGGTCGATCTTACTGAAATTTTAAGTGAATATATTAGATGTGATTTCAGATTTTATGATATACACAATCAAAATGGCCGACTTCCGATTTCTCAGGGTCCAAATTTTTATTGTTAAATGCATCACCCGGTATATTTTGATACATTCGGATTCTACTTGTGAAAATACATACCATCTAATGGTCAAAAGTCACTTTGCCAGGAAATTAGATTTTTGAAAAAATCAGTCTACTTTGCTATAAATCTGTAAAATCTTTTAAAAATGAAATAGGAGTCCATTAAAAGTGTTACTTTCTTTAAAGATCAGCTGTGGCCTAGTTTATAACAATTTTTGACTAAACTATCATTTTTTTTTTAAATGACACCGCCTTGGATCACCTGGATTATTTTGAAGCCCATTTTGAGACGAATAAATTGGTATACTATGCACCCACTTTCTGCTATACATAAATTAAAAAACAAAAAACTACAATTAATTGTTATTTTCTTTTCTCAGTGAAGGTAAAATTGGTATAAATTAGGCCACAGGTGATCTTTAAAGAAAGTTACACTTTTTGTGAACTCATATTTCATTTTTAAACGATTTTACAGATTTATAGCAAAGTACACTGAAAACATTTTTTTCTACAACCACTACACAAATTTTTATACGCAAAGCAGGCCTTTTCTTAATTTCTTTGATATCCGTGGGAAAAGTAATAATTTAGCGTGCGAAAAGTACGCACTATGGCACTTTTCTCCACGGAAATGTCAAACACAGAGATCTATGACCTGTCAATCTTTTTTGACAGTTTAACATTATAGTTAATTTCTGGGAGTTCAAATTTGAAATTAAAACTAAAAGTAAGTAAACTATTTATTTGATTATTTATTTTAATTTATAAATTATTTATAAATTATAAACAAATTCATTTTTCTGTATTCAATAGTCATTTTTTAATTATTTCTTTTCAAAGTTTAAGTAAAATGCCTATATAATTTACTGTTTTTCTTTTATTAATAACTGTGGTTGTAGAAAAAATATTGTGTACAACTTGTACACAAAGCACTTTCCCCACTCGCTAGATTTGCGGAACTCGCCTACGGCTCTTGCCACAAACTTCTGCACTCGTGGGAAAAGTGACGTTTTGCGCACTTGTTGTACAAACTACTATTTTCTAGAAACGTGCGGAAAAGTATACTTTTCCGCACGCATTTGAGTGCGGAAAGTTGTACTTTTCCGCACTAGTGCGGAAAAGTTACTTTTCGCATTGATTTTATAAATGCTAAAATGATTAAAAAATTAATTCTTGCTTGGTTACTATAATTACTTTCAGCCTAATGTTTTATTTATTAAGAAGCACTAAGAAAATTTTTGTTTAATGACAAAAAAATATTTTTTCTAAAATTTTTTTTTAAATCCACGCGCTTGTAGAAAAAATATTGTTCCTAACACTTGCGTAAAGTATCTTTTCCCCACTTAATTGCATGCCCGAACTCCGCTTCGCGTCGTTCGGGCAACTGCAATTGCGTGCGGAAAAGTATAACTTTCCGCACTTGTTAGGAAAATAACTATTTCCTACTTGAACATGAACATTCTAAGTGCGATAATTAATAAATAACAAATCTGATTTTTTTCTTCCTTTTTTGGACCAATTTTTACAAGAGGTTTCCATTGGAAAAATTAAAAAATTGTTATTTTTCACTTTGTTCTTAACAATTTATGTAGGTTAAAAATTAAAAAGCTTGATTTAATCATTGAAAAAAAAAATATTTTTGTTCATATTACTATTGATCCGGTTTTTATGATCAGAAGTCACGTGAAAATGATTTTTAAAAATTTTTGTTTTCTATTGTTTAAAAAATTGTTATAAACAAATGCGTTGTTTATAAGATAATTTAAAAATTTTTTTTTCGAAACATATTTGATGCAATTTTGATTAAAAAAATAAAACGATCCTTAAAACAATTTTTTTATTGCTCATTGTTAATTAACAATTTTTTTCTACCATATAAGTAATTTTTCTTAAAAAATAACACATGGTTATTTTTGTTTCATTATGTAGAAAAAGAAAAAAAACACAGAAAAAATTTAATTGTTTATTAAATAAACAATGAAAATTTAAATAAAAACAATTATGATTTAAAAAAAGGCTCCTTAATAATAATTACAGGTGATAGAAAAAAAATCATAATTTGCATCAAAGATAATGTTTCCAAAAAAGAAATTTTAAATTATCTTATAAACAATGCATTTGTTTATAACAATTTTTGTAAACAAGAAGAAATAAAAAAAATTAAAAATCATTTTTACGTTACTTCTGATAATAAAAGAACAGATCAATAGTAATACAAAAAAAAATTTTTTTTCAATAATGAATCAAGATTTTTAATTTGTAACCTTAGTAAATTGTTAATAACAAAGTGAAAAATATTTTTTTAATTTTTCCAACGGGAATCTAGATGAGATCTTTCAAAAATAGGTCAAAAAAAAAAAAAACAGATTTGTTATTTATCAATTATCGCACTTACAATGTTTATGTTCAAGTATGAAAAAATTGGTAATTAACTAATGAATAATTAATAGAAAAATCGTGATAGAAATTTTTTGACTGCGGATAAATGTTCATAAATCTATCAGGTAAATGCCTGAATTTTGTCAATTCTTAATTTTCATATTTAATAAGTTTAAATAACATTTATTCATTAATGGTCCAAAGTGGGCGGCGTTTACGCAAGCCAGAGTCCCAGTTTTCGGCCATATTTTTAACCATCTGGAAAAATTATAAATATTGCTTCTATTTTCAAATTTGAAAAATGTCAATAATTTTTGAGATATTTGCAAAAAACCAAACCCAATTTTTTTTGAGTTAATTGTTTATAACTTTTGCAATTTTTGCTCTTAAATTTTTTCAAAAATCATGTACACGCTATTCCACCTCGTTTATATTTTTCAGAGGCGGAGAAAATATTTTGACCCAAAAAGCACTTGTTGACTAGACTATGAAAAAAAAATGGCGGTCTTAGCTCGACCATTGGGCCGCGAAGAAGTTTTAGAAAAGGGAAAGTAAGGTAACTGTCAAAATAAGAGAGAAACTTATCTTGTACTTGTCTTATATGTATATGTAGCAAAAAACCATAAGCTAGAAAAAGAGAGGTAATAAAAAGAAGTAAGTGATATTCTAAAAGTTAAAAACTATAACTAAGTATTTAAAATAAAAGATATCAATTACTTATTACAAAATGTTTCTTTGTGTCTTCATTATAAAAATTAATTTAACATTTTATGTTTTCTGGGTACATTTTTTATTTCAGACATTAAAAAAAATATTAACCTTGTCTAGAGCCATTTCGAGACAGGAAATTCCCCAATCCAATTTCGTTTAATTAATTTTATCTCTCGTTGAAGTGCGAAAGAATATGAATCGGTCTGAGAAATTTATAAACTGGATTACGTAGTCATCAGGATAATCGTCACTATTCCTTTAAACTTCCAAATGATAACCTTTTCGGAGTTTAATTGCCAGGGATTAAATTTCGGTGGGAAAAGTTTCAAATTGAAAATCTTATTACCAGTGTATAACTTACTATTTCTGTTTATAATAAATATTAAAAATTTCCATTTTTGCCATCATGTTTAGTAGAACTGGATTTTTGTAAAAACGTATTTTTGGTATAATTAAAAATTCGATTAATATTTCCGGTTTTACGTACACGTTATCCGGTCGTGTTTGTTTATTTTGTGCGTGTATAGGCGTGTTGTTAGTGGTATTGTACATTTATCCCTTGTGCTCACCCGTAGGTATACACGCACGTTATAATTAGGATTTAACCTGCATGGATATACACCAATTTTTAAATTAGTTTGCCCTACAGTTTGAGTTTTAATTAGTCACAAATTTTTCGTAAAACAATTTTTCGTTTGCGATTTTTTTGCGATTAAAATCTGGAAATAGAATTTTATATTTTATACCAAAACTGAATGGTAAAAATCTAAACGCTGAAAAATTAAATGCTCAATGCTATAAAAATCTGAACGCTGAAAAATTAAATGCTCAATAGTAAAAATCTCAACGCTGAAAAATTAAACGCTAAATGCTAAAAATCTGAACTCTAAAAAATTAAACTCTAAATGCTGAAGATCTGAACTCTAAAAAAATAAACGCTAAATGCAAAAATCTGAACTCTAAAAAATTAAACGCTACATGTTTAAATCTGAACACTGAATGCTAAAAATCTGAACGCTGAAAAGGTAAACTCTGAAAAAATAAACGCTAAATGCTAAAAATCTGAACTCTGAAAAATTAAATGCTCAATGCTAAAAATCTGAACGCTGAAAAGGTAAACTTTGAAAAATTAAACGCTAAATGCTAAAAATATGAACGCTGAAAAATTAAATGCTCAATGGTAAAAATCTGAACGCTGAAAACGTAAACTCTGAAAAAATAAACGCTAAATGTTTAAATCTGAACACTGAATGCTAAAATCTAAACTCTGAAAAGGTAAAATCTGAAAAAATAAACACTAAATGTTAAAAATCTGAACGCTGAAAACGTAAACTCTGAAAAAATAAACGCTAAATGCTAAAAATATGAACGCTAAAAAATTAAACGCTAAATGCTTAAATCTGAACACTCAATGCTAAAATCTAAACTCTGAAAAGGTAAAATCTGAAAAATTAACCGCTAAATGCTAAAGATCTGAACTCTAAAAAATTAACCGCTAAATGTTAAAAATATGAACGCTGAAAAATTAAACGCTAAATGCTTAAATCTGAACATTGAATGCTAAAAATCTGAACGCTGAAAAGGTAAACTTTGAAAAATTAAACGCTAAATGCTAAAAATATGAACGCTGAAAAATTAAATGCTCAATGGTAAAAATCTGAACGCTGAAAACGTAAACTCTGAAAAAATAAACGCTAAATGTTTAAATCTGAACACTGAATGCTAAAATCTAAACTCTGAAAAGGTAAAATCTGAAAAAATAAACACTAAATGTTAAAAATCTGAACGCTGAAAACGTAAACTCTGAAAAAATAAACGCTAAATGCTAAAAATATGAACGCTAAAAAATTAAACGCTAAATGCTTAAATCTGAACACTCAATGCTAAAATCTAAACTCTGAAAAGGTAAAATCTGAAAAATTAACCGCTAAATGCTAAAGATCTGAACTCTAAAAAATTAACCGCTAAATGTTAAAAATATGAACGCTGAAAAATTAAACGCTAAATGCTTAAATCTGAACATTGAATGCTAAAAATCTAAACGCTGAAAAGGTCAACTTTGAAAAAATAAACGCTAAAGCTTAAAATCTGAACCCTGAAAAATTAAACGCTAAATGCTAAAAATCTGAACGCTGAAAATTTAAACGCTAAATGCTAAAAATATGAACGCTGAAAAATTAAACGCTAAATGCTAAAAATATGAACGCTGAAAAATTAAACGCTAAATGCTTAAATCTGAACATTGAATGCTAAAAATCTAAACGCTGAAAAGGTCAACTTTGAAAAAATAAACGCTAAAGCTTAAAATCTGAACCCTGAAAAAATAAACGCTAAATGCTAAAAATCTGAACGCTGAAAATTTAAACGCTAAATGCTAAAGATCTGAACTCTAAAAAATTAAACGCTAAATGCTTAAATCTGAACACTCAATGCTAAAATCTAAACTCTGAAAAGGTAAAATCTGAAAAAATAAACGCTAAATGCTAAAAATCTGAACACTGAAAAATTAAATGATAAATGCTAAAAATCTGAAAGCTGAAAAATTAAACGCTAAATGCTACAGATCTGAACTCTAAAAAATTAACCGCTAAATGTTAAAAATATGAACGCTGAAAAATTAAACGCTAAATGCTAAAAATATGAACGCTGAAAAATTAAACGCTAAATGCTAAAAATATGAACGCTGAAAAATTAAACGCTAAATGCTTAAATCTGAACATTGAATGCTAAAAATCTAAACGCTGAAAAGGTCAACTTTGAAAAAATAAACGCTAAAGCTTAAAATCTGAACCCTGAAAAAATAAACGCTAAATGCTAAAAATCTGAACGCTGAAAATTTAAACGCTAAATGCTAAAGATCTGAACTCTAAAAAATTAAACGCTACATGTTTAAATCTGAACACTGAATGCTAAAAATCTGAACGCTGAAAAGGTAAACTCTGAAAAAATAAACGCTAAATGCTAAAAATATGAACGCTGAAAAATTAAACGCTAAATGCTTAAATCTGAACACTGAATGCTAAAATCTAAACTCTGAAAAGGTAAAATCTGAAAAAATAAACGCTAAATGCTAAAAATCTGAACACTGAAAAATTAAATGATAAATGCTAAAAATCTGAAAGCTGAAAAATTAAACGCTAAATGCTACAGATCTGAACTCTAAAAAATTAAACGCTAAATGTTTAAATCTGAACACTGAATGCTAAAATCTAAACTCTGAAAAGGTAAACTCTGAAAAAATAAACGCTAAATGCTAAAAATCTATAACTCTGAAAAATTTAACGCTAAATTCTAAAAATCTGAACGCTGATAGCTAAAAATTTAAAAGTTGAACGCTGAGAATCTGAACGCTAAAATCGCAATTAGAGAATTAAAAGAAGATAAATAATTCAACTTGTTTGCATCTTGATTGAGTGATGATTGGTTCACCTTGTATATTTTGTAGAATTAATTTATAAGTATCATTCTTAATTTTTGTTCTTTTATGTTTTTAATTAGGTTTATTCTGTAAACTAATTACTTGTTTTTTCCCACTTTTAGGGAATGGGAGAAATCGAGCGCAGCGAGGTTCTAAGTAATTGTTTTAATTCCATATATGGAATCTACCTATTTTAATCGATTCAATGATAAGACCCAGAACCGGGAATAGGGGCGCTACGCCTTTTATGACGTGGATAATAAGAATCAGTAAAAAAAATGTATCGGTATGTACCTATATATACAAGGTGAGTCTTTTAGAGAGCTAATTAGAGGTTTCTGGAGAAGTAGGCGGAATTAAAATCTGAAAATTTGGGATATGAGGTTTTTGGTGATGCCCAATCGATCTAAAGTCTTTAGAGCAACTAGCTACTTCCTGTTATACCGGAAGTAAACATCAACTGTGTTATTTTAAATTTAACAACCTATATTTTCTTACATTTTGAGATTTGTTCTGAGAAGCTGATTTTTTTCCTATTTTCTCCTTTTTGTACTACGTTTTTTCCCAATTTTTTCTTATTTTTCCCAATTTTTTTTTTGACCTTTTTCACTACTTTTTGTTTCGCTTGCGTTTTGTATCATTTTTTTTCGCTTCACTTTCTTCCGTTTATCCCCCACATTTTTTTCGTTTTTATTCCTCATCTTTTTTCCTACCAGTTTTTCCACTTCTTTCGCTTTTTCCACTTTTTTCCATTTTTTCTCTTTTTTCCCTTTTTTATGCACAGTCTCTCTTTTTTCCCCTTTCCATAATTTTTTATTTTTTTCTTTTTTCTCATTATTTTTTTCCTTTTTTACCATTTTTTCCCTTTTTCACCATTTTGTGTCCTATTTTTTCACACTTTGGTTTTGCCTCACTTTTTCCCATTTTTCCCATTTTTTTTTCGAGCGCAGCGAGGTATTTAGTAATAATTATATAAATAGCTTTTTGGTCTCTCTCATTAGAAAAATTTATTAATTTTTACACAGACAATTCTACTCATATATAAATAATGTCATATACTAATACAAAAATGTCAGTTTGCTATCGGATAAATAGGAAGGAACAGAATTGCAAGTGGATAAAAAATTTGGATAAATTACGTTACCGTAGCAACGCGAGCATTTACTGTTCGTCTGTATATAATAATTATAATTTTAACAATTATTCTTTCTAAACATTATTCTTCTACTTATTCTTCTCTTAGTTTGTTAAATAAAGTTTAATTGAATTGAATTTTCTATTCATGGAATTGTCTTACCAAATACCACGCGAGCTCAGATTTTGGGCAGGATATTTTTTAAGTTTCTTTCTCGTATTTATTTTCACTTATAATTACACGAGAGCTTTTTTTTGTCGAAGTAAACTTGATATATATCAATAAAAATTTTGTTGCCTGGCAATTTAACGAAAAAAAACTGCCTCTGAAAAAATTACGAGTCCGTAGGCCGAGTAATTTTTTCTGGCAGTTTTTTGAGTTGAATTACCTAATGGCAACAAAATTCGAATTATAAATGTCAAGTTTACTTCGAATTGTTAATAATAGCTTGAGTCGGAAAATGAAAACTTTTCTGACAAGTTTGATAAAAATTGACATAACGTCATCAAAAGTTTGTTTACAATGCTGTTTGTCATGCTTTCAAAAGTTAGGTTCCATTATTGTCGCTGGAAAAGTTAGAAGCGTCTAGATCCCAATTGCAACTCGAGTGCTCACCGCTGTTGCCATCGTTTTATACGTTAACTTGAAAGTTTGATTATATATTATTGTGATACGAAGTGGTCCAGTGCTAGAGTGTATGCTTTACACATAAAACTTCCTGGTTCAAATCCCGAGGAAATTTTTTTTTTTAATACACAGGTTAGATTTAGATAGGCTTCTTTTAATAAAAATGAATATTTTTTTAACGTCAATAAAACACTTAAACCTGGCTACAGCGGTGGCCACTCGAGTTGCAATTGGGATCTAGACGCTAGTGGAAAAGTTAGGGCAAACTTTCTTCGCTGTCATAATGATAAAATCACGCGGCTTATGGGATTTTTTATACATAAATTAAATGGGATTCAGTCATGAACTGAGATAAAATTCAGGGCTATAATATACGATAAAATAAACACTTTAGTAAAAAAAATACTTTGTTTAAGTCCCAAATAAAGCAGAAAAAAATATTGAAATTTGAAAAAGTGTGGTCAAAATGGTAAGTGACGTAACACCAATAGGATTGTTAATCTGCTGCTATGTTGTAGTATTATCAGTCTATTCCAGTGGTACTCTTATAACACGAGATTATATTGTTATCTTTTTTTATCCCACTAGAAAATATTTGAACATCTTTATCCTCTTTCTACAACATAACTAACAATAACATTGATAGACGTGACAGTTAACGTAACTTAACTTATTTATATCCAATTCAATCTGGTAATTGGTTAGAGCTGAGTTCTGGTTTATTAGCGAATTTTGTGAAAGAACTTTTATATTTTGAAAACGTATTTGTGAGCCTTATAATTGTTGATTAATGTACGTCTATATTGCATATTTTTTATCTTACTACTTAAATTTATTTCTCTTAATATTTCAAAACTTTATTTCAGTAAAACTATGCTTCTTCAACTTTGAGTTCCCCAATTAGTACTTCCTCCGTTGTAATCAGTATGACAAAGAGCACATCAGATGATGAACTTTCGAAGACACAAGAAGATACATTTTCATTAATAATTACCTTCACAGTATATGACTTTTTGTGAACTTTATGTTCTGGTGTTATTTTTGCTCTGATAATGCAGACATCATGTTCTCGCTTTAACTGCATATAACTTATTGCATTATCTCCATAATTCGTGGAAGATTAGTAGAATCTGCTTTATAAAATTCTATATTCATTTTAAATAACTTTGACACATTAGCAAATGAAAAAAATTATTTTAACACAGAACGACACACAAGACGTTAACAAACGAAAAGAAGTCAAATGAACGTAACTTGTTTGATTAGACTTGGCAACGTGGCACTGCCGCGCTTTTCCGTGATTGGATATTGGGAAGGGCGGGAATTTAAATATTTTAAAAGTAAAAAGTCATTATTTTGAAATACGCTTGTTATTGGCAGTAACGGAAATAATTATTAGTAAATATGCACTTCTTTTAATAAGTTTTATATACCATTATGTTAAAATTCTGACCTGTGAATTTAGCCCATTTTCTGTGTTATTTATCTAGTAGGTATCTACTTGACGTTACATAAATAATTATACTTCAATGAGTTTTGTCAAAAACCCGATATTGAGACCAATTAATACGCTGTGCATTTACATTTAAAATCGATCACTCTTATTTGGGACACCTTCTGTATTTGAATGTAATTTTAAAAAAAGTCGCAAAAGTAGCCCATTATACATCGAATTGTTTTAAAGTACGGAGAACAAATAATTTTTAATTTTTTAAATAAAACATCCTGTGTAACTTCCTGAATAACAATATTAATCTAGTAGGTATCTACTTGACGTTACATAAATAATTATACTTCAATGAGTTTTGTCAATAGAAATATTTTCAATATGAAAAGTAATATTCATCTACTTTTTTTCATTGTGTGCGTTTCTAATGGAATTAGTTTTTTTAATGCTGAACCAATATATTCCTTAGAAACAAGATACATAGAAATACCTTTGGATCATTTTTCTGCAACTTCAAATCCGAAAACTTTCAAGTTGAGGTATTTGATTAATTCAAAGTACCATGTTAAGGGAGGACCAATTTTTGTTTATACTGGAAACGAAGGAGATATTTCGATTTATGCACAAAACACCGGTTTCATGTTTGATATTGCACCAGTTTTTAATGCTCTTCTAGTATTTATAGAACACAGATATTATGGACAATCACTACCATTTGGTAACGGATCTTTTTCTTCACCAGATACTTTGAGGTATTTAACTACAACGCAAGCATTGGCAGATTTTGCTTATGTCATAGATGATTTAAAGAAGAATTTTTTTGAAAATGTTGTAACCTATGAGACTTATCCTTTTATCGCTTTTGGTGGTTCTTATGGTGGAATGATCGCAGCTTGGTTAAGAATGAAATATCCTTATTCAGTTCTAGGAGCAATTGCTTCTTCAGCACCGATTTTTTACTTTCCTGGATTGACTAACTGCGAAATATTTTACGATAAAGCAACGCAGGTATTTGAAAAATATGGACGTGAACAATGCGTTAAAACGATCAAACTTGGATGGGATGTGATCATTAATTTATCAAAAACAAAATTAGGAATGGATTTTATATCTTCATCGTGGAAATTATGTAGAAGAATAAGAAGTACTGAAGATGTTGAAAGGTTATTAGAATGGTTGACTAATATCTATGTTAATTTAGCCATGGTTAATTATCATTACCCCACCGATTTTTACACTCCTTTACCAGCTTACCCAGTTAAAGTATTTTGTGATAAACTCACTACTTCTTATTTTAATGATACTAAAGGATTAATTGAACACTTTAGTCATGCACTTGAAATCTATACTAACTATACAGGAAAGAAGGTATGCAATAATGTAAATAGTACCTATGAGGATTTTACTGAATACGCCTGGGACTATCAAAGTTGCACTGAACTTATAATGCCTAAATGTTCAACTGATTCAGATATGTTTATTACAAGACCATGGGATTACGAAAAATTTGCTATTGAATGCTATAAGAAATTTGGAGTTAGAAGTATTAAACCTGATTGGGCAGTAATGGCATATGGTGGTAAAAATTTGAAGTATTTCTCGAATATAGTTTTCAGTAATGGTATGATGGATCCATGGGCGTGCGGAGGTGTTTTTGGAAATATGTCCAATACAGTATGGTCTATTAATATAACTGATGCTCCTCATCATGTAGATTTAAGAAATTCTGATCCCGCTGATAACAATTATGTTTTGGATGCAAGGAAATTTCATATTCAAGCTATAAAACAGTGGCTTAATATGGTTTAAAGTTTGGATATTTGCAATTGTTATAAAATTTATGGTTTATAATTATATATAAAATTGAACATTTATTTGTACTGAAATACTTTGATTAGTTAATATTTATTTGACAATAAATAAAGTACTTTTTATTATTATAAAGTCGTTTATTTCCAACTAATTAATACCTTTCAAGTTAGTGATTTGTATTTTGTTTTCTTTTAGTAAGCTCTTATATTTCAAGTTATTATCTCTAATAACATTTTGTTTGTACTGAAATTTACTAATAAAACGTTTTATTTCGTCAATTATTTTGGATCATGATCTTCAAATCATGTTTCAGTTTTACCGTTTTGATTACAAGAACATGTTCACCTGTCAAAAGACGAAAGAACAGTCCCTACTTGTCAATCAGCAGTTGTGCAAATTTAGGTTATGCTTTTAATTTATAGAATATATAGTGGTTTCTTTACGGATTTTTTATGTGTAATAATGAATAATTTCACCAAATAACCATAATCGGATTTTTAAGGAAGAGCCTTGGGAAGAGTTCTTAAGAGCTCCATTGCCATGAGATGGCACGTTCATAATCTTTGTCGCTTAGAGCGATGCAGTAATATTTTGCTCATGTGTATATGTTTAAAACTTTCATTTTAAAAATACTTTAATTAATTATCCTCTGTCTTATCTTTTTTGAGGTTAGAAAACATTGATTTGGATCTGTCAATCACACATTTTCAATGTTTCAGGGGGGAAAAGGGATTACTGATCATGATCCAAAGTTATGAGTCGAGTGGGGATGAATCACAATTCAAATTTGCTCGAAAGAACATGATTCGGGAACATAACGCGTTTTGATTCCAGGAACATTGTCGAAAGAAAGCAGTTATAGTCTAAGAGCTAGCGAACCATCCGACTAACCCGTTTCCCACAAAGCTAAAAAAATTTTAAATGATGTTTTATTATCAGTCAATTAAGAAAATACCGTTTTAGCAGGCATCTTGCAGTTGCGTCATTATCTCTTAAATTTTTGAAAATGTAAAAAAAAAATTTTTTTAATCTGCTCCCACAAGGTTACAAATTTAATATGTTGTAATTTGCATAGGTTTAAGTGTAAAAAAAAATTGACAACCTATTTTGAGGGTTGCAAGTATGTGCCAGACGATAGCAAATTTGTCATCGGGATAGTAATTCATAACCTGCTCCCACAAGGCTAAAATTTTGTGGGTGTGTTCTTTTAATTGTTTAAAAAATATATGTAAGTAGCTAGAATATTCCAGCAGTTGCAAGAATCTGCCAGACGAGTATACAAGATGTCTAAAATTTTAAGGAATAACATAGCTATATCAAAAACCGTAAGAGGTACAGAGGCGGTTAAATGGGAAAAAAGTTAACTATTTTGAAGAGTATTACATTGGTCTAAAAAATCTACAGGGACTTTCGCCCTTCTCAAGTTATACAGGATAAACTAAAAATGCTCTTTTGATTTTTTACTTCTACAATTTTTATTTAAAAAAATATCAAAAAATAGAAAAGGAAAATTTTATCGTATCGTAAATTTGCAATGAAACTGTACTAATAAATCTTTGATACGACGTTTAGTGTCCTTACGGCCACTATGAAGTTATTTTCTTTAATATGGATCTATATTTTTTATTACAAAAATAGATAAAACGTTAAAATTCAAATTCAGTGATGTATCACACTTGTCATTTTAATAACGTTTTATCTGAAATAACTAGCATCATCAGATACATTATCAGTGAAATAAAAAAAACTTAAAATAGTAGATATTAAACAAGCACAAGATAATCGACCTGCGTCGTGAATAAAAAATGTTGCTAGAGAATTTAAAGACAAAGTCGGTTACAAAATTGGTTTAAATATAATAAATTGTTGAGAGATATGTACCTAGCAATACTTTAAGTTTATTGGTTGAATATTTGTAGTTATTTCCTAAATTAAATTATTCGTCATTAAAATTATTTTTATCTTTTTTTTTGATAAAATAAAATCCAGGTTCATATTAATATATTAGTGACAATGATTATTATCTGTTATACAGTATGTCTCAGTAAGTTGGAACCATGTGGGAATCTTTTTTATTATTAATTTTAGGAAAAAAACTTATTCTTGATAAAAAGTTCTAAAATCTAAAATACAATTATAAGATATCAATTTTTTCTAGTAGTATACGAGGATTGTCAAAAAATATGAATTTTACTCAAGAGTAAAGTACCTTTAAATTTGATAATATCGAAAAATGTTATTTAAAAAAGTTGATCAGAACTAAAAACTAAGTTCAAATATGTAATTACATCCATTTACATTGAAAAAATATATTCATTTTTAAAATGTATTTCTGGGTACAATAATAATGCAAATGTTACTGTGGTTACGTGTTTAAATTGCAAAATTGTTAGAAAACATTCAGAAACGAGTAGATTATCATGACTTTTACAGATAAATGTTAATTCAAAATAGAAACAATATTAAACAAGCACAAAACCTATTTTTTCAATCTAAATAGATGTAATTGCATATTTGAACTTGGTTTTTAGTTCTGATCAACTTTTTTAAATAACATTTTTCGATATTATCCGTATATAAAAAAATAATAACTTCCGATCAATTGTTTTAAAAAAATGCAAAGTGGCAACATTGCTTTTCAATAATTATTTAAATGGTTAATTGTCAAAACTGACATTTTATTATTAGTGTTGTTGATAACAAAATAGTGCATTGTTTTCTTTTCAATTCGTTTATTTAATTTAATTGGTCAGTATTTTTATTTAATTTTAACACTCCTAATATCTATTTGTTATCATATTTTTTATTTGAACACTTTTATATCTTTATATGTTTAAAACCTCACCTAGTTTAAAACGCTTCTGTACTAGGGACTTAAAATAATCGGCCTCTACCTATGTCTTACATTGAAACCACAGAATACGCACATAAGCGGCGTTGCCAAATGTCTATTTTTTTTTAATTATATTGCCTTAAAAAAATTTGCTGATGAAGAGCTTATTTGAAGATGTTCCGGAATGGTTTGAAAGCTAAAATTTTAGGAAAATGTTTCTTTTTTATAGATCTAACAGTGTGCAAAATCTTATAGGCCTCGGGCCCACGCCTAAAAAAATTTGTGATTACATAACTGTTAAGACTTCGTGATTTTAGCATGTTCGAGGTGTCGGACGCGCCAAAAAGCCCAATATTTTTGACCGACAATACGTTTTCTGCTTTTGAATTAAAAAAACTTCCAATTGAAAAAAAACATATGTTTAGGTCGTTAATTTTTCTTGTGCATTAAAAGCAATGACTTTTGGAGGGTCCCAAAAGAAAACGCCCCCCTATCCAGAATTTTCACAATAAAAAATTTATCCGACTCGTCGTAAAGAACATACAGATGAGGTATTAACAGTTAGGTTATAACAAAAATGTTCGTAGACGTGGGCCCGAGGCCTATTATGGCCGGGAAGCAGATAGCCCAGAAAAGCATACCCTCCTTTATCATTTATTTAGACCATTAGTCTATTATATGTCTTGATATTGGAAAAACCCATTTTGACAAGTACAATTTTAATAAAAAAATTCTGACAACTAACTTGGAAATAAAAAACTTTCTAATTATAAAAAATAATTTATTTTCTTTCAAATATGTGTTAACTAATCAAAATACTTCAGTAATGAAAAAGTGTAATTATAAACCATAAATTTTATAACAATTGCAAATATCCAAACTTTAAACCATATTAAGCCACTGTTTTATAGCTTGAATATGAAATTTCCTTGCATCCAAAACATAATTGTTATCAGCGGGATCAGAATTTCTTAAATCTACATGATGAGGAGCATCAGTTATATTAATAGACCATACCGTATTGGACATATTTCCAAAAACACCTCCGCACGCCCATGGATCCATCATACCATTACTGAAAACTATATTCGAGAAATACTTCAAATTTTTACCACCATACGCCATTACTGCCCAATCAGGTTTAATACTTCTAACTCCAAATTTCTTATAGCATTCAATAGCAAATTTTTCGTAATCCCATGGTCTTGTAATAAACATATCTGAATCGGTTGAACATTTAGGCATTATGAGTTCAGTGCAACTTTGATAGTCCCAGGCGTATTCAGTAAAATCCTCATAGGTACTATTTACATTATTGCATATCTTCTTTCCTGTATAATTAGTATAGATTTCAAGTGCATGACTAAAGTGTTCAATTAGTCCTTTAGTATCATTAAAATAAGAAGTAGTGAGTTTATCACAAAATACTTTAACTGGGTAAGCTGGTAAAGGAGTGTAAAAATCGGTGGGGTAATGATAGTTTACCATTGCTAAATTAACATAGATATTAGTCAACCATTCTAATAACCTTTCAACATCTTCAGTACTTCTTATTCTTCTACATAATTTCCACGATGAAGACAAGAAATCCATTCCTAATTTTGTTTTTGATAAATTGATGATCACATCCCAACCAAGTTTGATTGTTTTAACGCATTGCTCACGTCCATACTTTTCAAATACTTGCGTGACTTTGTCGTAAAATATTTCGCAATTAGTCAATCCAGGAAAGTAAAAAATCGGTGCTGAAGAAGCAATTGCTCCAAGAACTGAATAAGGGTATTTCATCCTTAACCAAGCTGCGAGCATTCCACCATAAGATCCACCAAAAGCGATAAAGGGATGAGTTTCATACGTTACAACATTTTCAAAGAAATTCTTCTTTAAATCATCTATGACATAAGCATAGTCTGCCAATGCTTGCGTTGTAGTTAAATATCTCAAAGTATCTGGTGAAGAAAAAGATCCGTTACCAAATGGTAGTGATTGTCCATAATATCTGTGTTCTATAAATACTAGAAGAGCATTAAAAACTGGTGCAATATCAAACATGAAACCGGTGTTTTGTGCATACATCGAAATATCCCCCTCGTTTCCAGTATAAACAAATATCGGTCCTCCCTTAACATGGTATTTTGAATTAATCAAATACCTCAACTTAAAAGTTTTCGGATTTGAAGTTGCAGAAAAATGATCCAAAGGTATTTCTATGTATCTTGTTTCTAAGGAATATATTGGTTCAGCATTAAAAAAACTAATTCCATTAGAAACGCACACAATGAAAAAAAGTAGATGAATATTACTTTTCATATTGAAAATATTTCTATTGACAAAACTTATTGAAATATAATTATTTATGTAACGTCAAGTAGATACCTACTAGATTAATATTGTTATTCAGGAAGTTACACAGGATGTTTTATTTAAAAAATTAAAAATTATTTGTTCTCCGTACTTTAAAACAATTCGATGTATAATGGGCTACTTTTGCGACTTTTTTTAAAATTACATTCAAATACAGAGGGTGTCCCAAATAAGAGTGATCGATTTTAAATGTAAATGCACAGCGTATTAATTGGTCTCAATATCGGGTTTTCACTAATTGTATTCGTTTACATAATAGTCTTTTATGAAGTTTGTTAACATTTTATCCCGTCAATACAGGGTGATCTACTGATGTTGCTCAAAATAAATGGAAAAAATATGAATGGAACACCCTGTATATTTTGATATCATTTAAAAGAGCGATTCATCGTCTTTTAACACATGTATAGTTTGATATTTTTTGCTTTCCTATCAATTAAAAATATTCTGAAATAAAATAAACAGGACAGTACTTACAAAATTTCCTAAAATACAGTTCATTCTCGAAATTTAATTAAAAAAAAATTATGTGTGATGCATAGTTGGATAGAGAACAAAATGGGGATTTAAAAAATAAAATAAAAAGTACAGGTCCGTATTTAAAAAAAAAAGAAATTGAGGAATGCCCTTTAAAGACGAAACGTCGTACCGAAAAACTGACTAAGCTATGTTAAACGATATTTGGTCTTCAACAAAAAATATTAAAAAAAGTTGTCTTCTATCATTAAAAATAAAGGTGATAATTAAATAAAACGAAAATCGTAACTTTTGGAATTAAGCAAATATCTCGGAAACCGGACCTGATATTAAAATTTTTCAAAATCGAGTAAATTTGTCTTGACAATATGCAACTTTTTTCCCATTTAACCAACTTTGTATCTATAACGGTTAACGAAATCCCAATAGTGTACATTGAAATTTTCAACACCCTGTATACTATGAAGAAGAAATAATCCAATATGACTTTTTTCGAAATCTTCGGATTTCACTAAAGCGGATAAAACAAATAATAAAAATTGTAGGTCAATGGACTCATCCAGTGATTTTTTTTAATATTTTTATTTTATAATTTTGGCCTACCATAACACATTGCTCCGAGTACAGCCGGTCCTGCGGCTGTAATTAATTCTTAAAATTTGAATATCGGGGCTATAGTGGCTTGTGACGTGGCCCAATTGAAACAGATTATATTTTTCTATGTTGTCATATCGATAAAACTGGTAACTCTCATTATCATTTGTTATGTTTAAAAGAAGGAAAGAAGTATGACAATTTTTTCTACAAACGAACAAAACTAGAATTTTGGCAATGCTGTAGAAAGCAAATCGTTAATTATTGGTCAAGAAGCAGCGCCACTTTCAAAATATATTAATTACTTTTTATTGATTTTTAATAATTAATGAATATTTTCCAGAATTTCCCTGACTGTGGCTATCTAAAAATCGATTATGTAAATTTTTTTTTTAAGCACATAAACACTTACGCTACTTTTGTGTTTCTTTTGTGTTTCTTTGTTTATTTGCAAATATTTATTTTATTCATTCACCTATTTATGTATTAAATGTATTTATTTAGTATCGTATCAAATGTGAATAAATATTATTATTATTATTATTATTATCTTTTTTAATCAATCATTCACTTTAAACAGAGCAATTCCAGGTCCGTATTCTATAAATTATTATTTTGCTTAAAGTTACCAATATTAACGCCTTGTATATTAAATTTTTAGAGTAAGAAGCACTTGAGAAAAAGTCTGAATTATTAAATTTGTGAAGTTATTTTTATTTCTAATATTGTTTATAAGATTCTGTAAAATGTAAAAATTAGTATAACTTCGCCAATTTAATTATTCAAGTTATCCTTACTTTGAAAATTTAATATACAGGGCATTAATATTGGTAAATTTAAATAAAATAATAATTTTTGGTTGATTAAAAACAATAGTTTTGACAAATTAAAGATATCAATATAAAAATTTTACAGTTTTTAAAAATTTTGATATACCTACAAGGTGTTGTTTGACAGAAATAAAATAGAATGATTTTTTTTTGAAAACGGACCTGGAATTAATTTATAGATCATATATTTGTTATTTCAAGTAACATTTGTAAAACATAAGTGCCAAATATGAATAAAATATACAAGGTAGTTTCAGAAATATGGGCGAAAGAAGTTTTGGCCAAAATTCATTAAACACCATGTATCTGGGTAAAAAATGACATTGGACCAACCTTCAGTGGCGTTTTTAAATTCGAATTGGTGTCCCCTATCTGCCTGTAATGTATATATACATTTTATGTTGGAACACCCTGTATACAAAAAGTAATCGTGTGTGATTCCGTATTTTCAGATTGGAAAATAATATTTATTACAGATTAACTAAAAAATTGATAAGAATAGCACATGTACTCTTATGAAAAATGCCTTTGTTTACTCCTCGATCAGCTGTTTGTTAACTGTCAGTGCCCTATTTTAATCTGTATCATATTTTACAAATATTTTAGACAAATTCTGAAAGCTGACAACAATGCATATAATTATTTAGTCTTGTATAAATAAAAAATTTTAAGGTTAGGTTCCAATTAAAATAGATCACACTGTATATAGATATTTCATACCTAAAACTTTTTCATTGAACTAGATTTTTAGTGTGATTTTTTTTACAAGATTGGCAACTCAGACCATTATAAGGATTTCGTATGTGAATGGTTTTTGTCCCTAAAATTCCAACCTACGTTAACGTCGAGATGATCCGTAAAGTCTCAGCTGGCGCCGGAGGCGGCGGCATCGGCGGCAATGGCCACTTTGATCAATAACCGCTGAGACTTAATGGAGAGAACCTCTTTCGTTTTAGCTCAATCTTATGAAAACATTAAACTAATACTTTAATGGATACCCATTTAAGATGTAGGGCCATTGTAAATAAATTATTTTTAAAGTAGATTTTTAAATTATAAGAAATTTTAAAAATATTAAATTTGTTATAATTTTGGAAATTTCAGCGATTTAAAACAGAGTTGTTTATTTTTAGAGAATAATTATTTAAAAAAATACATACATTATGATAAACTCATTCATTTTATTTTTATTTAATTTTCCTCAATCTGGAAAATGTTTCAAAAATTTTTTTTTAAATCGGAGAAATTTTATTTAAACGAACCGCAGGCGAGTGCTGTAATTCATCAAGTGAGTTATAACCATTACCACAAGTTGAATACTATACTTTATCTACGACTATAATAATAAATACTAAGATTCAAGTACAGAGAAAAAACTTTGTTTACAAAATATCAAGTGACATTAGTCCCCTCAATGACTATTCTTGTACAGAACCACCTTAGTACTCGGTTCGTAAATAGTGTTTAGTAAATTCGCTAAATTTCAAGAATCTAGTTATAATAAAATCTTTGTAAAATTTCCAGAATTTGTTTAACCATTCTCTGCCGTTACGTCATAATCGGTTATTTTACACATAACCTCAAAATTAAAATATAATCAATAACATATGTTTAGGATTGTTTTCAATGACTCATGTTAAGGTGTGTTTGTATGAATGAATTGGTAATGCCAAAAATTGTATTTTGCTTTATGCGTTGCGTATCTTTTTACATACTATAGTATTTTTTTTAATTTGAAACCTCTGTTTTTTTAACTGATTTTTTTTCAAATTTCTAGCTTGGGGATGTTTAACGTCCCTAAGTATGATTTTTGACTAAATTATAAAAATTATGATGATCGAATCGTGATTAAATGGCAAAGAAAATGTATTATACGATTATATTTTTGGGGTGAACCCAAACGTTGTAGACTATATTTAACGGTGAAAGATGTATTCCAGCATCCCTTTCTTTTGAAAAGTAATTAATTGACAATGAAAAATTTACTGAACTGTCAAAAGTAATAAATAACATTTACGTTGACATTAGTTAAGAAATACGTTAATAACGTCATAATTCCCACTAGTGAGTTATTATAACTCACGCTGTTTGTTTATAGATACTTTTAATTATTCAAAAGCAGTTGAATAATTAATATATAATTTAATAGAAGTAGATAAGAAATTTTCCTACGTCTTCTAGATATTAATAAAAATAAAAATTGA
Source organism: Neocrepidodera transversa (assembly GCA_963243735.1). Classification (NCBI taxonomy): domain Eukaryota; kingdom Metazoa; phylum Arthropoda; class Insecta; order Coleoptera; family Chrysomelidae; genus Neocrepidodera; species Neocrepidodera transversa. The sequence goes on from OY725353.1 coordinate 4,669,244, forward strand.
ATAACTTTTTTCATCCATTTAAATCCGAATATTTCATGATTACAATACTTTTCTTTTCTACAACTTTTAAGAGAGAATGAAAAAACTTTATCCAGTATATTTCTCTTCAACTATATAATAACGTCTTATTTCAACATTTTTTTGTAAAAATCCAATACGAATCCATCAAATCAAAAAAAAAAAAAACTAAAGTATGAAAAGTGATTCGGATATAAAATAAAATCAAAACGTCCGATATAAAGCAAACCCGTACCTTAATAATCCTTCTAGAAGCTCTAAAAATAAAATTGCTGACAATCAGAAAAAAAAAACGGAAAAGAATGGACTCGAGCGTAAGCCATCGTAGTGGATGTCATCTTTATCATAATTGAAGGGAACCAATAAAAGGAAACGAATGTGGAAAAAGGAGAGCAAATTAAATTTGACGCTTATTTTGAATTTTCTTTAGAGAAAAAGATAACAGATGGGATATGAAACGAGAGTACAACAAATGGTAATTAGGGAATTAAGAAATAAAGAAATATAAATTAAGTAATTGAAAGTCGAAACGAAATAAATAATTTATCAACTAATCTATAATTTGTTCATTATACTTTAGTTTACTAAATCTATAATAGTATAAAGTAGGGAAAAATAGAAAAAAATTGGGTAAATGGGAAAATTAAGGAAAACAGAGAAAAATGGGGAAAATATGGAAACAATAGAGAAAAACAAGGAAAATTGTGAAGAATTGCGAAAAAAGGAACAAATAGGGCAAAGTAAAAAATAGAGAAATTTGATAAACAGATTGAAAAATAGGGAAAAAATAGAGAAAATAGGAAGAATTTTCGAAAAAATAAGAAAAATTGAGAAATTTGGGAACAATTAGGAAAAATAGTTTAAAATAGGGAAACAGCAGGAAAAATAGGATAAAATAAACAAAAACAAAGAAAATAAGAAAAACTAATGGAAAACAGTAAAATATAGAAAGATAAAGGAAAAATAGAGAAAATAGCAAAAAATAGGGGAGAAAGGAGAAAAATAGTAAAAAATTGAGAAAAACGGAAAAAGAGGAATAAATAGGGCAAAATTGTGAAAAATAGAGACATTTGAAAAAATAGTGAAAATTAGGGAAAAAATACAGAAAAATACGGCAAAATTGGGCAAAATCGAACAAATTTGGGAAAAATATTGAAAAGTGGGGAAAATTCGGGAAAGTAATAAAAAATAGGAAAAAAATATGGACAAATATGGAATAAATATGAAAACATGGGGGAAATTAGTAAAAAATAGTGCAAAATTTTGGAAAATAAGAAAAAAATCGAATAATAAAATAAAAAAAAATAATAGGGAAAAATAGGAAAAAATTAGAAAAAGATAAGTAGATAAAATAGGTAAATTAGAAATAAATACTGAAAATTCGAGAAAAATAGGGAAATAGAGTAAAATAAGAGAAAATAAGGAAAGACAGTAAAAATAGGAAAATTAGGTGATAATAGAGACAAGTAGGGGAAAAACAGGAAAAAATAATGAAAAACAGGAAAAATTGGGGGAATGGAAAAATAAGGAAAAATATAAAAAAGGGAAAAACAGGATAAAATATGGAAAAAAATTAGGTAAAAAAATTTGAAAAAATATGAAAAACCAAGAATAAATGGTATAGAATATAAAAAAATAAAGAAAATGCGGAAAACAGGAAAAACCAGATAAAAATATTAAAAAATAAGGAAAATGGTATAAAATAATAGAAAAAGAGGATAAAATAGAATGAAACAAAAAATGGGAAAATAGCGAAAACTAGAGAAAATAGAGTAAATATATGGAAAATATAGTGAATAAATTGGGAAAAACAGGAAAAAATTACCTTATTTTTTCCTGTTTTCCCCAAAAATAGGAAAAAGTAGGGAAAAATTGGGAAAACAGAACAAAACAGATAAAAATAGGAACAAATAGGAAAAAAAAGGAAAAGCGCTGAAAAACGTAGCAAAGCTTGTAATAATAATATACATTATTCACTGATTTTACTGATTTCTAGATATCCATTAGTCACTAGTGAATAATGATTATTCACTGGTTTAAATAAAAAAAAAATTAATAGTCGTGGATAATAGTATATTATTCTACTCGCATATAAAGGCTATTATTCACACGTGTGGTTTGCGTCCTTCGCTTTCACTTGTAACGTAAACGCCACACTCGTGAATAATAGCCATCATTATATGCTTGTTGAATAATATACTAATTATCAATCAAATAAAAAAAACTATAGAAAATGAACAATAAAATGGAAGAATCAAGAAATAAAACGGATGAAAATCTACATAAAATGGAAAATAGTATGAAGAAAAGTAATGAAATAAAAAAAAAGATATACAAAAATTAAATAAGAAGAAAATTTGAAAAATTTAAAACATTTGAATTAAAATATGAAGAAATAGTGAAATCTTTGGATAGAAAAATGAAGAAAATGGAAATTCAAAAACAGAAATATTAGAAATAAATATAGAAACTATAAAAAAAGGGATTTTTTTCAAAATTAAAAAAAAAAGTTCAAAAAGTGAGTATATTTCTAGATTTTTGTTATTTTTCCATAATTATATTTGAAATATTCTGAAAAAAATCTCACTTATAATATTACTGTAATCCAAGTTCCCAGAAAATGCCAAAAAAAAATCCTGTCTGGATGTAAACACTATAACTCTCGAATGAAAGGTCCGATCAAGTTCCGATTTTCACTTTACTATAAGAGTTCAATTTAATTTCTTGTTATAAGAGTTAAAAGAAATTTCTAAACTTCAAAAATTGCTCTTAGACCAAAATAAATCTTTAAGTATTTCTCGTATCCCTAAAAAATGATTTTCAAAGTAATTTTTTTTTCAAAATTTGAAAAAAATTGTTTAAAAAGGGAGAATAGTTTTAAATTTTCGTTATTTCTCTCTATAATCAATAATTATATTTTCTCGGCGTTTATGAGCTCCTAGAATCTGTCTGTCTGGATATAAACACTATAACTCTCGAACGAAAGATCCAATCAAGTTAAAAATTTTATATTTCTGAAATTTCAAAAAATTTTTGAACTTAAAAAACTGCTCTTAGAACAAAATAGATCTTTCTGAAAATTGATTTTCAAAGACAATTTTTTTTTAATTTAAAGGGCCCAATTGGCACCCCTCCCATTAAAAAAAATTCTATATTTTTGTATGCAAATATCTTTAAATATAAATAAATTTGGGGGTGCCAACTTAGCCGACCTCAAATTTCCGCTTCGAACAATGCGTAGCTGAATTGAACGGACAAGAAATAGATTTTCCAATATGCTGTGACGCGACCTTTCTGTGTAAGATTTAATTCAATTTTAGTTCGGAAAATCAGTTTCAAGACATAGTTGAATTGCTTTTCCGAATTCGAAAATGATAGAATCACTTCGAATACTTTACATACGTATTAAATTATAAAAATATATAAATTTGTATCTACAAACTCTCATTTTAATCATTAATCCTGCTACTAATTCAGAAATGTAAATTTAGATAAAATGCCAAATTATTACACCTCTAATATTTAAAAAGGTCATATTTTTATTTTGATTGAAACCGTTTTCACATTGTGTTATCGATTACCAGACGCGGTTGTTGGGCTTTTGGCAACAAAGTTTTAAGGTCAGACACTGCGTCTCCTTCCTTTTGCATTGGGATTTGTATTAAACTAAATTTATATTTTGGGAATTACATAAAAAAAAACTAGAAATCTGAAAGAAAACTTTCGATAGCAGCAATTAAAGTAGTGTGAGAATATAGTAACTTAAAAAATCCTTGAAAATTTTTGACAAAATTCACAAAATTTTCTTGATAATCTCAAAAATGTAAGTCATTCAAAAAATCCTTATAAATTGCTGTAAAAAATCCTTGAAAGTTCCTTTTAAAAGACTACTTGAAAAATTCTGAAAAATTCCTGGAAAATTTTTGATTAAATTCACAAAATTTTCTTGATAATCTAAAAAATGAAAATCCTTGAAAAATCTCAATAAAACCATATAAATTGCTTTAAAAAGTCCTTGAAAATTACTTTTTACAAAACTACTTAAAAAGTCCTGAAAAAATACTGGAAAATTTTTGATAAAATTCACAAAATTTTCTTGATAATCTAAAAAATAAAAATCCTTCAATAAATCTCAATAAAACCATGTAAATTGCTTTAAAAAGTCCTTGAAAATTACTTTTTACAAAACTACTTGAAAAGTCCTGAAAAAATACTGGAAAATTTTTGATAAAATTCACAAAATTTTCTTGATGATCTCAAAAATGAAAATCCTTCAAAAAATTTCAAAAAAACCATATAAATTACTTTAAAAAGTCCTTGAAAATTACTTTTTACAAAACTACTTGAAAAGTCCTGAAAAAATCCTGGAAAATTTTTGAAAAAATTCACAAAACTTTCTTGATAACCTCAAAAATGAAAATCCTTCAAAAAATGTCAAAAAAACCATATAAATTGCTTTAAAAAGTCCTTGAAAATTACTTTTAATAAAACTACTTGAAAAGTCCTGAAAAAATCCTGGAAAATTTTTGATTAAATTCTAAAAATTGTCTTGATAATCTCAAAAATGAAAATCCTTGAAAAAATCTCAATAAAACCATGTAAATTGCTTTAAAAAGTCCTTGAAAATTACTTTTAACAAAACTACTTGAAAAGTCCTGAAAAAATCCTGGAAAATTTTTGATTAAATTCACAAAACTTTCTTGATAATCTCAAAAATGAAAAACCTTCAAAAAATCTCAAAAAAACCATGTAAATTGCCTTAAAAATTCCTTGATAATTACTTTTAACAAAATTACTTGAAAAGTCCTGAAAAAATCCTGGAAAATTTTTGATAAAATTCACAAAACTTTATTAATACTCTCAAAAATGAAAATCCTTCAAAAAATATCAAAAAAACCATGTAAATTGCCTTAAAAATTCCTTGATAATTACTTTTAACAAAACTACTTGAAAAGTCCTGAAAAAATCCTGGAAAATTTTTGATTAAATTCATAAAACTTTCTTGATAACCTCAAGAATGAAAATCCTTCAAAAAAACCATGTAAATCGCTTTAAAAAGTCCTTGAAAATTACTTTTAACAAAACTACTTGAAAAGTCCTGAAAAAATCCTGGAAAATTTTTGATTAAATTTACAAAATTGTCTTGATTATCTCAAAAATGAAAATCCTTCAAAAAATTACAAAAAAACCATATAAATTGCTTTAAAAAGTCCTTGAAAATTACTTTTAACAAAACTACTTGAAAAGTCCTGAAAAAATCCTGGAAAATATTTGATAAAATTCACAAAATTTTCTTGATAATCTAAAAAATGAAAATCCTTGAAAAATCTCAATAAAACCATATAAATTGCTTTAAAAAGTCCTTGAAAATTACTTTTAACAAAACTTCTTGAAAAGTCCTGAAAAAATCATAGAAAATTTTTGATAAAATTCATAAAACTTTCTTGATAACCTCAAAAATGAAAATCCTTCAAAAAATTTCAAAAAACCATATACTTAAATTGCTTTAAAAAGTCCTTGAAAATTACTTTTAACAAAACTACTTGAAAGGACCTGAAAAAATCCTGGAAAATTTTTGATTAAATTCACAAAACTTTCCTAATAATCTCAAAAATGAAAATCCTTGAAAAAATCTCAATAAAACCATGTAAATCGCTTTAAAAAGTCCTTGAAAATTACTTTTAACAAAACTACTTGAAAAGTCCTGAAAAAATCCTGAAAAATTTTTGATAAAATTCGCAAAACTTTCTTAATAATCTCAAAAATGAAAATCGTTGAAAAAATCTCAAAGAAACCATGTAAATTGCTTTAAAAAGTCCTTGAAAATTCTTTTTAACAAAACTACTTGAAAAGTCCTGAAAAAATCCTGGAAAATTTTTGATTAAATTCACAAAACTTTCCTAATAATCTCAAAAATGAAAATCCTTGAAAAAATCTCAATAAAACCATGTAAATCGCTTTAAAAAGTCCTTGAAAATTACTTTTAACAAAACTACTTGAAAAGTCCTGAAAAAATCCTGAAAAATTTTTGATAAAATTCGCAAAACTTTCTTAATAATCTCAAAAATGAAAATCGTTGAAAAAATCTCAAAGAAACCATGTAAATTGCTTTAAAAAGTCCTTGAAAATTCTTTTTAACAAAACTACTTGAAAAGTCCTGAAAAAATCCTGGAAAATTTTTGATTAAATTCACAAAATTTTCTTGATCATCTCAAAAATGAACATCCTTCAACAAATCTCAAACAAACCATGTAAATTGCTTTAAAAAGTCCTTGAAAATTACTTTTAACAAAACTACTTGAAAAGACCTGAAAAAATCCTGGAAAATTTTTGAAAAAATTCACAAAACTTTCTTGATAACCTCAAAAATGAAAATCCTTCAAAAAATTTCAAAAAACCATGTAAATTGCTTTAAAAAGTCCTTGAAAATTCCGTTTTAACAAAACTACTTGAAAAGTCCTGAAAAAATCCTGGAAAATTTTTGATAAAATTTACAAAATTTTTTTGATAGTGTCACTTCCATAAGAACTGTGTGGGGTCCTTTCAAAGAAACCGGAAGTTCGCCATTTTGGATTTTTATGTCATTTAATTCAAAATTAGGCCTAGAACGACCATCCGAAATTTTAAAATTATCCGTTTATTTGTTCTGAAAATATGAACACCCGGTATAATCTTGTTCTATGTTCCATCCAAGATCATGGAAAGTAATGGAATAGCAAAGAATTGTTACAGGAATATCAACTACCAAAAATCTACTCTGTATAAATGAGTGAATCTCTTTCTCTTAATAATAAATTACCAACCGATATAATATACAGTGTGACTCAAAAAGTCTGCACCATATGGGAAAAAATTTTATTATTCATTTGACAGAAAATTTTATTCTTGATAAAAGTTGGTGCATTGCGTAAAATTGCTATTGCAAGCGTCAAATTTTCAATTTTCTACATAGTATACAGGCACGGGCAAAAAATAGGAATTTTGACCAAGAGTAAAGTCTAAAATTCTATTTTGTTCGAGTCAATAAATTGCATTGAATTCATTGGTAATTTTCAAAAGCTATTTTAACCATAACTAATATTTATTATCTTGGGATTATTGACATGGTGCGAATGGATGGACATGTTTGTAATAAATGAAAATCGAAAAGCATAACATATAACCTAAAACTATTGAATGCGAATCATGTTTGTTTTTGAATATTTAAAAAAAAGCTTGTTTAACTCTCATTTTTAATCAAAAAATGAGAATAGCGAGGTAAGTGACATATCGTCCAATGGAAGTAGCAATAACGATGATTTAGGATTACTCATTTTTCTTTTTTAACATATAAATACAAATATAGCTCTATCAATTGATTACAGATTGCGCATGTACAATATAAAGACAGTAAGTTATCAATTGTTTGTTGTTCCAACCCTTAATCAGAATGATTATTAATCGTATTATTTGACAGGCATGCGCGTTAAAAACAATTTGAAAATTGTTAGAAATCGGTTTGTGATCTGAGACAAAGACTATCTACTACAGACGTTCCACGTAAATGGTTTCAGATAAACTTGATTTTGTATTTTGGGACCAAAGCCCTAGATGGCACTGTCAGTAAGAATAATTAAATTTAAGTTGGCTGCAATGATATAATTTCAAATTTTTATTAGATATTGGTAATAAATTTGGCTCCATCTGGTGCTCTATTTCCACATTATTCATCTGCCCAGAATACTGCGAAATTTAAAATGGTAGAAATCAGCGAGACAAACTACAATGAAAGTTTTATTTATTTTAATGGTTATACCATTTATACATTTGTTACAATCTAATACCATAATGAGTGATAATAAAATAATAATAAAATAAATAAAGCAATGGAATTTTAAAATATACAGAGTTGCGCATAAGTTCAGCACCATTTAAAACTTGTCTGGTCCCATCTGGTGCTCTGTTTCCAAATTATTTATCTGCCAAGAATATTGGGAAATTTAAAATGTTAAAAATCAGCGAGACAAACTACAATGAAAGTTTTATCTATTTTAATGGTTACAGCATTATGCATTTGTTAAACACATATACTATAATGCGATATAATAAAATAATTATAGAATAAATTAAAGCGATGGAATTTTAAAATACACAGAGTTGGGCATAAGTTCTGTAACATATTTAAATTAGGTTTTTCAAAACTCTGTATATAATAAAACAGAAGCTATATTTTTAAAGGTGCATGTTGATGATGATGATGATGATGGTGGTGGCTGTATAACTAAAGATAAAGACATTCCTGTATTTCGTATAACAATAAAAGCCTCTATAATAAAATCTGATCAAATTCTTATATGCATTTAATTTATTGTTCAATTTGGTCACAATTTGAAACACAACAGTTTTCTTTATAAGGCATTATTCGAAAATTGAAAAAGTAATAAACCAATAGAAAGACACAAATGTTTTATAAAGAAAATACTGTCACAATCACAAAAACTAAACCAAAGGCAGAAAGTAATTAATAAGATGTCTAAATGTCATTAATAATTACCCAGTAGAGCAAACTTTTATCTACTAAAAGTTAAAATTTTCTCATTGCAGCCAACCTAAATTTAATCATTCATACTAACAGATACATCTAGGGCTCTAGTCCCAAAACACAAAAACAAGTTGACCTTGAGCCATTTACGTGAAACGTCTATAGTAGATGGTCTTTGGTCAACTTGCTTTTGTGTTTTGGGACCAAAGCTCTAGATGTCTCTGTTAGTATGAATAATTAAATTTAGGTTGGCTGCAATGATAAAATTTCAATTTTTTTTAGATAAAAGTTTGCTGTACTGGTACTTATTGCTGACTTTTTGGTTTAGTTTATGTCATTGTGACAGTGATTTTCTTTAAAAAAATTGTGAGCATCTTTCTATTCAACGTTTATTGATTTTTCAATTTTGGTAACAATATCTTGTAAAGAAAAATGCTGTGTTCCAAATTGTGTATTTCCAAACCAGCAAATAAAGATATTAAACGATTTAACAAATACTTATTTGCTTTAAACAAACACAGACATTTTGAATAAAAAAATTTGGTGCAACATAATCTGATAGATTACTTTTAAATGCCGTTCCAATTTACATTAACCTGGTAAGCCAAAAAATATTCTGTTTAAATACATATAAGAATTTGATTAGATTTTATTTTAGGAGCTTTTAATATTATACCATATACAGGTGTCCATCTTTAGTTATACAGCCATCATCATCATAATGCAGTGTTTATTAATTATTTAGAAAAAAGATTTTCTCATATCTATTTATATATTAGATTTTATCTGGGACCTGACAAGTTTTAAATGGTGCTGAACTTATGCGCAACTCTGTATATTTTAAAATTCCATTGCTTTATTTATTTTATTATTATTTTATTATCACTCATTATGGTATTAGATTGTAACAAATGTATAAATGGTATAACCATTAAAATAAATAAAACTTTCATTGTAGTTTGTCCCGCTGATTTCTACCATTTTAAATTTCGCAGTATTCTGGGCAGATGAATAATGTGGAAATAGAGCACCAGATGGAGCCAAATTTATTACTAATATCTAATAAAATTTGAAATTATATCAATGCAGCCAACCTAAATTTAATTTTTCATACTGACAGAGCCATCTGGGGCTCTGGTCCCAAAATACAAAAGCAAGTTTATCTTAAGCCATTTACGTGGAACGTCTATAGTAGATGGTCTTTGGATTTGAGGTTGGAACGAACCTACTATATAAGGTTCATTATTTATCGGAAGCAAAAATGGTATACAATAAATACAAAATTCAAACGATAAATATCAAAAATTATAACGACAGTCGATACAAGAATATCAAAACTTGACAAATCCGTCTCTGGTGAGACTCCAAATAATGGCATTTGATGTCAGGGAGAAAAAGCGCTGTTGCACAATCTATATCTTTTCAAGGAAAGCTATTACATCATTGCACTCATTATCTGACAAATCACACAAATATCACAATTCACCTATGCTATTTATGTATTGAATAGTCGTTGGCAAGTCTCGTATGTACCAAAAAAATAAATTCGTTTCTCGAATGAAATATGTTTATTGCTGAATTATATTAGACTTAAAATTTGATCAACAAGATTTAGGAACTTGGCAACATTTACTTGAAATAAACTGATGGTACGCATGCGCACATTGCTAAACACTTGCATATGCGGCGTGTTTTTCTCTGTGGAACTTAATGGAACCAGCATTCTAGAGTAAGTATATATATTAAGATTTCTGTGGTCTAACCTGTGTAATTTTTAAATCATGAAGTCTATGTAGATTCAGACTGTCTATTATTTTATATTGTTTATATCAAAGTTATATTGATCTTAGTATATAAACATTTATAACGTCAGTTCAATGAGTTTTGTCAAAAATATTTTGAACATGAAAAATAATATGTATCTATTATTATTTATTGTGTGCGTTTGTATTGGATTTAGTTTTCTGAATGCCGAACCAATATATTCGCTAGAAACAAGGTTTATAGAAATACCTTTGGATCATTTTTCCGCAACTTCAAATCCGAAAACATTTAAATTAAGATATTTAATTAATGCGAAGAACCATGTTAAAGGAGGACCCGTATTTGTTTATACAGGACACGAAGGAGATATTTCGATTTATGCACAAAACACCGGTTTCATGTTTGATATTGCACCAGTCTTCAATGCTCTTCTTGTTTTTGTAGAACACAGATATTATGGACAATCACTACCATTTGGTAACGGATCTTTTTCTTCACCAGATACTTTGAGATATTTAACTACAACGCAAGCATTGGCAGACTATGCTTATGTCATAGATGATTTAAAGAAGAATTTTTTTGAAAATGTTGTAACCTATGAGACTTATCCTTTTATCGCTTTTGGTGGTTCTTATGGTGGAATGCTCGCAGCTTGGTTAAGAATGAAATATCCTTATTCAATTCTAGGAGCAATTGCTTCTTCAGCACCGATTTTTTACTTTCCTGGATTGACTAGCTGTGAAATATTTTACGATAAGGCCACGCAGGTATTTGAGAAATATGGACGTGAACAATGCGTTAAAACGATCAAACTTGGATGGGATGTTATCATCAATTTATCAAAAACGAAATTAGGAATGGATTTTTTGTCTTCATCATGGAAATTATGTAGAAGAATAAAAAGTACTGAAGATGTTGAAAGATTACTTGAGTGGTTGACTAATGTTTATGTAAATTTAGCTATGGTCAACTACCATTATCCTACCAATTTTTACACTCCCTTACCAGCTTATCCAGTTAAAGTATTTTGTGATAAACTTACTACTTCTTACTTTAATGATACTAAAGGATTAATTGAACACTTTAGCCATGCACTCGAGATCTACACTAATTATACAGGAAAGAAGGTATGTAATAATATAAATAGCACATATGAAGAATTTACTGAATACGCCTGGGACTATCAAACTTGCACCGAACTCATAATGCCTAAATGTTCAACTGATTCAGATATGTTTATTACAAGACCATGGGATTACGAAAAATATGCTATTGAGTGCTATAAGAAATTTGGGGTTAGAAGTATTAAACCTGATTGGGCAGTAATGGCATATGGTGGTAAAAATTTGAAGTATTTCTCGAATATAGTTTTCAGTAATGGTATGATGGATCCATGGGCGTGCGGAGGTGTTTTTGGAAATATGTCCAATACAGTATGGTCTATTAATATTACTGATGCTCCTCATCATGTAGATTTAAGAAATTCTGATCCCGCTGACAACAATTATGTTTTGGATGCCAGAAAATTTCATATTCAAGCTATAAAGCACTGGCTTAATATGGTTTAAAATTAAATTTTTTTTTGTTTGGTATTTATACCTTTAAATGTTTATTTATTATAAATAGTTGGCAGTTGTTCTAAATTTATGGTAAATATACATATTTAATAATTTATATAAACTTATTTGATTTAGTACCAATCGTCAGATTTTCACAAATAAACTAATTTCTTCAAATCCGTATTATTATGACTAATTTTTTTTTCGATTATAACTGGCTGATTTTTAATGGATTTTTTTTTATTTGATTTATACTTGCTGTTGGATGCCAAATGTTCCTGAGGACGAACCTGTCTTATTTTGTATTTTTGTCGTTGTTATGAAAACTTTAATTCAATCAATTTTGTTATTTTTTAATACTTGTCAATTTTATATTTTTTTTTTGTCAATATATTTTTCGATCAAAGAATTGCTCTTCAATTGTAGTCATATTGGTCCTTCGATATAAAAAATAGTTTTTGTGGTTCATGAAAGAACCTTTCTTTTATACCACGAGACGCCACACTTGCAGACAACGTGTTAAAAAAATTTTATAGACTATATTTGTTAATAATTATGTCTATAATTCTGATTCCAGATATTTATCATTATTGTTGCTCTATTACTGCTTTTATATAGTTTATTATCTATAAATACATTTTATACATTTAAATAATTAATGAACTATCTAAAAATAAACGTATTTGACATTTTAAGCCCGGATAAAAACTAAATTTTGATCGAAATAAATAATAAAAAACAGTCTCTAAGTATATATTTGTAATTTATTCATGAATCCAATTTTTATATTATTTCCTTAATACTGATTCAGAATAATTTAATTCTATTTATATACATCTTATAGAAAAAAAATATTTGCTAATATTGTCTTAATAAAAAAAATCTTAATCTCACCGTTGGTTTTCCATATTTTATTCACAACAATTATGTCACTGAATGCGATTTGATTAATAGTAGTGCGAAAGGTATACCCGGAGCCCGGATTTCGTTTCACTAACAAAACGTAACTACCAAACCGAAACCGAACTGATGGAATTGGAGTTGGTAGATAAAAATGGCGCAAGCGCTGCTCCTCCGCCAAACAGTCTAGTTGCGAGGTTCCGCATTGTCGCCAAATATTAGGAAATTTCTTTATTCATCAAAAATTTTAATCAAAAAATTATTTTTACACTTCCACCTTTTTTCCTCTATTTTTTTACCGATATGATTGCTCCGGACCCATTTTAGAAATAATAATTAAAAATTTTTTCCCACTTTTTCTTTTTTACTAGTTTTTTCACTTTTTTTCCATTTTCCACCCATTTTTTCCATAATGTTTTAAGACTTTTTTTCCACTTTCCCTCCTTTTTTACCATTTTTTTATGAACTTTTTCCACAGCCCGACTCTTTTTCATCTACTTTTTTACTAATTCCTTTATTTCAAACTTTCCTTCCTCACTTTTTAACTATACTTATTGACTATTTTCTTTATGGTTATTTTTTTCCACTTTCCTGGCTCCTTTTTTTAAAGGAGGAGAAATGGGCGGAGGAAGATAATTTATTTATATAAAAGGACTCAGTCTTACCCCCTCTGACAACTCGTTTATTTTAGAGTAAAAAAATTCCTGTCGGTAGGGTCGGCAGGGGAGGTAGATTTCTATTGTCTAAATTTGAGACTTTCATCCTTCCCCACTCCACGATATTGGTCAGATCGAAAAAAGTTTCACACAAATAAATTTTATAATAATTAGGACATGAAAAAAGTCTAATGACCTGTTTCAATGTTTTTAAAAATAGCGGAGATATGAATTTTTTTGAAATTTCAACCCCCTCCAGTTCCATCCCCTTAGGTCCGATTAAAAAAGTTTCAGACAAATTAATTTTATAATAATTAGGACATAACAAAAGTTTTATGAACTGTTTCAATATTTTTGAAAATAGCGGAGATTAATTTTTTTTGAAATTTCAACCCCCTTCAGTTCCATCCCCGTGGGTCGGATGAAAAAAAGTTTCAGACAAATTAGTTTTATAATAATTAGAACACAAAAAAAGTCTTGTGACCTGTTTCAAATATTTTTGAAAATGGCGGAGATATAAATTTTTTGAAATTTGAACCCCCTCAGGTCCATCCCCTTAGGTCCGATTAAAAAAAGTTTCAGACAAATTAATTTTATAATAATTAGAACATAAAAAAAGTTTTATGAACTGTTTCAATATTTTTGAAAATAGCGGAGATATAAATTTTTTGAAATTTCAACCCCCTCCAGGTCCATCCCCGTGGGTCATTTCAAAAAAAGTTTCAGATAAATTAATTTCATAATAATCAGAGCATAAAAATAGTCTTGTGGCCTGTTTCAATATTTTTGAAAATGGCGGAGATATAAATTTTTTGAAATTTCAACCCCCTCAGGTCATGTGCTGGCCACATCAGATTTTTTTATTACAGTTTTTGACTTCCCGGCCCTTTTTCCCTCTTCTTTTTTATCAATTCCTTTATTTCAAACTTTTTCCAACTTTCCTTCCTCACTTTTATCCCTACTTTTTGACTATTTTCAATTTTTTTTCCACTTTCCTCCCTTCTTTTTTTTAAGGGAGGAGAAATGAGTGGGAAGATTGTTATATAGTAAAAGGATTAACCCCCTTCTCTGTCACCTCGTTTATTTTAAAGAGTAAAAAAATGCTCTAACACGTCTATTTCTACAGTTATTCGAGTATTTAATAATATAAAAGTTTCGGTATTTAGAATAACCGCCGTCAGGTGAGAGCCAGTCCCTCAATTTTCTTAAAAAACAATGAAATAATAAAATTACCAATTTTGATGTGGGTGTCCAAATAAACAGAAGCCTTTATTTTTTTTATTTTTTATTTTTTGGTGTGAGAAATAATAATTCCAATTTTTTTCCCATTTTTTCCTTTTCGCCCTTTTTTTACTAGTTACGTACTTCACTTTTTTTCTATTTTCCAACTATTTTTTCCATACTTTTTTACCATTTTTTTTAATGTTTTAAACTTTTTTCCACTAACTCCCTCTTTTTTACCATTTTTTTATGTTTCAAACTGCTTTTTTCACTTTCCGCCACTTTTTCCCTCTACTTTTTTACTAATTCATTTATTTCACTTTTTTCAACTTTCCTTCCCCACTTTTTATCCCTACTTTTTGACTATTTTCTTTATAGTTAATTTTTTCCACTTTTCTTCCTTCTTTTTTTAAGGGAGGAGAAAAGGGTGGGAAGATTGTTTAAAGTTATACAGTAAAAGGATTATGTCTTACCCCCCTCCTTCACCTCGTTTATTTGAAAGAGTAAAAAAATGCTCTAACGTTTCGGTATTTAAATTAACTCCCTTCAGGTGAGAGCCAGTCCCTCAATTAAAAAAAAAAACAATGAAATAATAAAATTACCAATTTGGATAAAAAAAGTATTATTGCTTTTATTTATTTTCATTTACCTACTTGGGTCTCCAAATAAATAGAAGCCTTTATTTTTTTTTTATCAATTTGATTGCTCCGTACCTCACTGGATGGTGTGAGAAATAATAATTCCAATTTTTCCCCCTTTTTCTTCTCGCACTTTTTTTACTAGTTTCTTCACTTTTTTCCATTTTCCACCCATTTTTCCACTCTTTTTACCAATTTTTTTAATGTTTTAAACTTTTTTTCCACTGTCCCCCTCTTTTTTTATCCTTTTTTATGTTTCAATCTTATTTTTTCACTTCCCGATACTCCCTCTACTTTTTTATTAATTATTTTTTTAACTTTCCTTCCCCACTTTTAATCCCTTCTTTTTGTTACTATTTTCTTTTTGGTTAATTTTTTTCCACTATCCTCCTTCATCTGTTTTTTAAGGGAGGAGAAATGGGTTGGAAGAAGATTGTTTAAAGTCATATAGTAAAAGAATTAAATCTTATACACCCCTCTGTCAACTCGTTTGTTTTAAAGGGTAAAAAAATACTCTAACACGTCTATTTTTACACTTATTCGAGAATCTAATAGTATAAAAGTTTCCGTATTTAGATTAGCCCCCTTCAGGTGAGCCGGCCCCTCAATTTTTACTTTCCCATTTCCATCAAAGGGAAAGTATAGTGAACGAGCAAAACAAATTCGAGATATCGATGGAAATATCCATTTTGTGGTCCCCCAAGAAGATTGAAACCATTTCCAAAGTGAGGTCTGTTTGTGTGTATGTGTGTAACCTTCCACGATAACTGTCGAACCGTTTGATCAATCAAGCTGAAATTTGGTATGAAGGGTTGGTGTGGGCCCCGAATGCCTTCATTATGTTTTGGTTCAGATTGGTACAGTAAAAGGTCCTCAAGACCGACATTGATTGAATAAACATGTCATTTTTTGCCTTTTTAAATTTTAAGGACAAACAATACACTTTAGTAGAAAATTTTATAATGCAAAGTTTTAGAGCATAAAATTTCCTACAATTTTTGTATCAAACTTTTTCCAGAATTTCCAATATATATGCGCCAATAGATGGCGCGCAAAAAATGGAAATATAGTTTTTCCAAATTGTTAAGACAAATTTTAGTGCAAAATTGTAGAGCACCAAATTTCTTTTAACATTTTAGAATTCCTCATATACACATTTAGGCTTTTCGTCTTTTTTTTAATTTTTGTTTTTTTGCCATTATTTTGCCGTTTTTGGCTTTTTTTACCTCTTTTTTTCTTCTTTTGTCTTACCCCTTTTTGCCCTTTTTCTTGCTTTTTTATTTTTTTGGTCTTTTTTGAGCTTCTTGCCTTTATTTGTCTGTTTTACATCTTTCCTTTTTTTGGCGTTTTTACCACTTTTTTGCCTTTTTTTGTCCTTTTCTGACGTTTTTTATTTTTTCACCTTTAGTTTGTCTCTTATTTGGCTTTTTTTATTTTTGTTTTACCCTTTTTTCGTTTTTTTGCCTTTATTAAGCCTATTTTACTTTTCTACTAAATTTTACTTTTTTTTCTTTCGTTAGGTACCTTTTCTTGCTTTTTTTTGTCTTTTGCTGAAATTTAGCAATTCTTTATGATTTTTAACAATTTTTTCTTGTTACCATTTTTAGTAACTTTTGTCGTTTTTCATTTTAATCAATTTTTTGCAATATTTTTACCCATTTTTTCAGCAATTTACTTACTTCATTTTTATAGCATTTTACTTTCCCATTCAGTAATTTTGTAATTAAAATAATCCTATTCTCCACAGAAGAGCCAGGAAAGTTCTGGGGTGACACAGCCGATTTTTTTAAAAAACAATGAAATAGTACTTTTATTTATTTTCATTTAGCTACTTGGGTCTCCAAATAAACAGATTTTTTTTTCCTTTGATACGAAATTTCCAGCACAATGTAACTTTGACAAATAGAAAAATAAAACATTCTCAGATAATGTTATATTTAATTTATTGTGAAGATTTCGAAATATATGTACAAAAAAATAATTTTAAGAATAAATACATAATTTAATATAAAATTTCACTCTTATAAAGTGAAATCCAAATTACCTATAGATATATAAATCTTATATAATAAATGCTGATAATAAAAAAAAATCATTAGATGCTCAACTAATGAAAAGAAAGAAAAATACAAATTTGGAGCACGCCCAGATTAAAGATGATAATGATGACATCAATAAAAAATAATGTATAGTTCAGTACCGCGTCTACAAAAAATATCTTGTTACAAGATAACACATAATTACACTCATTATACAAGTAATGATACTATTTTAAGTAGATCTATACTCAAAAACTACAAGCCGTCTTTCGTTTTATTATTCTAAAATGGGGCTCTGAAATTTATAAAATATCCCAAATTTTATTTATTTATAGAATATAAACTTTAGTCTATAATTTGTTTCTTTTTTGAACAAATTGGACAAATAAATCAATGCAAACTTTCTACTATTAGAAATTTTAAGTAAGATTTATAAATTTTGTGACAATTCAAATTTTTGAAGTAAAAAAAAATCTACACATTGATAGTAAATAGTTTTAATCAGTCTTTGTATTTCGAGATTTCTATATCAAAAATCTGCTTTGTTTGTTAGTAATCGTGTTAAAAATTATATGATTCAAATAAAATTTGGGACACTTTTTGAAGACTATAACTATTGGATCATAATTTTAATTTTCCATGCAACATTTTGCAATATACACCAAACATCTATAACTTTAGGACCATTACACTCATTTTTCACTATTGCACTACTTAAATATTACAGAATAGACCAATCGAATTGGACCATAATTTTTTTCAAAATCAGGAAATAAACAACGTTATTTTTAATACTATTTAATTTAAATTTTTTCTATTTTTAAGAAAATAAATGGTATTATTTCTTCCCATATTTCTCTCCCTCAATGCATAATTAATATACATGGTGTCCCAAATAATAAGAGTGGTCGATTTTAAATGTAAATGCACAAGTTTTCACTAATTGTTTTCTTTGACCGAAAATTGTTTTATGAAGTTTATTTACATTTTTTCCAGTAATACTAATTTTGTTCAAAATAAATTAAAAAAATATGTATTATTTTAAATGGAACACTCTTTAAATTTTGATGGCATTTATATCTTTTTTTTAATTCAAGAAACACCGCATTTTTCTTATGGAAAAACTAACAGTAAATAAAAATGAACGAATCTGACAAAGAATTTATTTAACATAAAAAATTTAATAAAAATCATAATGCAATTAATAGTAATAAACAATGTAAAAGTTACAATAAATGCTGTATGTGCCTATCCTAATCTTTATTGCACATATGCAAGCTACATTTTAAATTTTCAATCGATTTTAACAATATGATTTTTAATATTTTTTAGTTCTTGTGTGTTATGTTTTGTTGCTAAATAAATTTGTTGTCAAGTTTATTAATTTTAATTTAATCTCCTTTTTCCATAAGGAAAAGTGAAGTGTTTCTTTGAAACCTCCAAACCTTCTTTTTAAAGGGAGATGAATCTTTCCTTTAAATGCCATCAAAACATACAGGGTGTTCCATTTAAAGTAATACATATTTTTTTCAATTTATTTTGTCAAAAATTAGTAAAGTAGTGATGGAAAAACTTCATAAGAGGGGAATTTGGTAATAAAAATTGACAAAATTAATAGAGAAAAGCGGGAAAAAAAGGAAGTGGCAAAAATTGATAGAAAAAGAATGCAAATTTTCAAGAAAAGAGGAGAAATTTGGTAGTGAAAATTGACAAAATGAATCGAGAAAAGCGGGGAAAATTAAAAAAAGAAAAGACAAAATTGGTAGAAAAAGTATGCAAATTTTCGAAAAAAAAAGGGTAGTGAAAATTGAGAAAAGTAATAAAGAAAAGCAGGGGAAATTAAAAAAAGGATAAGTGACAAAATTGATAGAAAATAAAATTAAGTGGGAAAAGAGAAAAAAGGGGAAATTAAGAGAAAAGTGAGATAATTTGAGAAAAAAATTGATTTTATTAGAATAATGAGGGAAAATTTTTAAAAGAACATAGGGAAAATTTGACAGTGAAAATTGATAAAATTAAGTGGGAAAAGAGAAATTTTTAAACATAAATGTAACAAATTTAAAATAGAAAATATGGAATTTTGCAATTTATGACAGATTATAACAATTTTTGAGAGAAAAGATGGAAATTTGATAATGAAAAGCGGGAGGAACTTGATGGAAAAAAATAAGAGGGATATAAAAAAAGAGAAAAGGGTGGAAATTTGCTAGTAAAAATTGACAAAATTAATAAAGAAAAGCGGGGATATTAAAAAAAGACAAGTGACAAAATTGATAGAAAAAGGTATGCAAATTTTCAAAATTTGCTAGTGAAAATTGACAAAATTAAGTGTGTGTTTTTATATTTAAAATCGATCATTCTTATTTGTGATACCCTGTACATTATCCAACACTTTTATATAATGTGTTCATTATTGATGAGATTTTAGAGGTATAAAGTTGCCCAAGTGTTGGATAAAATATTTTATTTAAGAAAAGTAGCACACTTGTTGAAAATGTATTTCTTACGTAACAAAAGTCTCTATTAGCTCTACGATTATCTTTTCTTTCTTTGGGTCTACATATTTGACACTCTGTCACAAAATGTTTATATCAAAAAGAAAATATTACTCAAATTGATATTGAAGAAAAGTGGGAAGGCATAGAAAGTAATAAAAAATCAGCAAGAAACAAAACTGTAGCCAATAAGCACACAAGACGAAAAAATAGCTGTACGATTAATGCGAAGAACAGACAATAGAATACAAAAATTTAAAAAAAGAAGAAATGAAGATGAAAATAGAACTAATAAAGCTACATAAACAAAAACAGAGTGAACAAAAATGCATACAGAAACAAAAGGACGAGAAATAAAAAAAAATGGATCAAAAACATTTATTATAAAGCCAAGATGAAATATAATATATAAACGATAAGGAAGATAGTCTAATAGGAGAAATTAGAAGCAAAAGAAAAGCCCAATATTAGAATAGAACTAATAAAAATCTAGAAGAAACAGAATAATAAATGAGAACATAAAGAGAAGACCAAGAAAAAGAAAAAGGGAAGCAGTTCTAGAACATTTGATGGAAAAAAACATGGTAAACTGGAAGATAAAAATATGGTAAAAGATTGCCCAAATGTCCATTTGCTATATATATTTTTATTTAAAGATTATATCAGTAATCTTATATCAAATTGTATCCAATTAAAATATTATATTATTACTTACGCAATTTTTTACTCATTTTCTGCTTATTTTCAAGATTTAATACCTATTTTCTCTTATCAATAATAATCACAACATAAAATTAGTTAAAAGTTCGTTTTTATTAAAAAAAAAAAGATCACTCGAGTGTATAAAGTAATTAGTGGATAATCAGACTAATTAATCGTTTTTCATTTTCGGAATAAAAAAAATATAAAATATTTGCTATAATTACATTTTTTCAATTACACTTTACTAATAATCTATTGTAATATATACATAACTTAATTAAAATATGTACAAAATATAAAATTATAATTTGATTTTGAATTATTATAGAAAACAAATAATGTAGAATTTCAAAACCTATTCCTCTTTTTTTATTAAAGAATTGTCACTGCTATAGCACAATCTAGCTTTGACTTTCAATTTTTTAATATAACTAAAACAATCAAGTCTATCTGACACTTACGTAAAAATTAATATAATTGTAAGTGACAAATATTATTACTGCTAACTAGAAAGTCAAAACACACAATTTCTCTTATATATTAGAAAGCAGTTGCCTTATTCACCGAAACATAAAGCATATCACACATCTAGAAAGAATAAACCAACTCGACTGGTCTAAAATTGAATTACACCTTAAGAATTAGGATAATACTGCGTAGGGGGCGGTGCCGCACTGTTCATAGAAGGAGCGTACTGTTGATAGTCTCCATAAGGCGCCGCCGGCGTAGTAGTAGGAGGAGGTGGGTACATACCCTGGGGCGGAGCTGGAGGTGGATATTGTTGAGGATACGGCGTGTATCCGGCGTAGATAGGTTGAGCGGGAGGTGGTGCTTGACTGTTATAATCATATCCCGGTTGAGGTGGCGGATGCGGTGGATAATGCGGTTGTGGCGGCGGCGGAGGATATCCCTGATAACCGTAATTATATTGGGGTTGTTGCGGTTGAGGTGGATACCCCATCATGTCGTACGGCTGAGGTGGTGGTTGAGGTGGATACGCGTATCCTTGAGGCGGATGAGCATGGTAAGGAGGTGCGTTATAATTATAATAATTATTGTAATTATTATAATCTTGTCCCTCTACCTTCGGTTGATCCAATTGTGCGTTAGTAGTGGTCTGTTGTGAATTTGGCGTTTGAGATTGGTATTGAGATGTGGGCGATTGATCTGAAACGTAAGTTACATCATCACTGTGGTCACTGATTTCGCTTTGTTCTTGGTGCTTATGATCGGACGTTTCTGAAATGTCGTCTTCAAACGATTCCAAATTATCCTCGTTTGTAGCTTGATATGCACTGGTAATACTGTCTAAGGTGTCCTAGAAAACAAAATATTACAATAATATTTTTATAAAAATAATGAAACAAAATATATAATGCAGTAATAAAAATCAAAGTCGAGTACCACCATCTTGTAATACAAGATTTAGTCATAATCTATTCTATTGATGCTGCTTACCTATTGAAAACATTTCTCTATTTCTATATCCGACGACTCAAATTGAGATTCAAAACATCATTAACAAAGTAACAAATAAATTTACTCCTGCGATAGATGAAATTTATGGAAGAACATTAAAAGCAGTAAATGACATAATATGCTTACCACTGTCACATATAGTGGATCAGTCTTTTCTCTCAGGGAAGTACCCTGAAAAGCTGAAGATGTCTAAATCTGTGAATATTTTCAAAAATAAAGGCTCAAAGCGGGAGGTAAGCAATTATAGAAATGTATGTCTGCAGTCCCAGCTTGCAAAAGTTATCGACTATGCCTTTTATACAAGGCTTAACAACTTTACTTCACTGTATAATTTAATAACGAATTGCCGACATGGCTTTGGAGAGAAAGATCAACAGCAACAGCAATAGTCAATCATGACCTACTCATGGAAAAGCTGTATAGAATGGGAGTTATTTAAGAAACAGGCATCAAATAGTTGGCATACATTCGACGATATTGTGCATATTAACATGGGAGTTCCACAGGGCTCGACACTAGCTCCGTTATTATATTTTTCTGTTAAAAAGTATCAAATAATTGCAAAAATGAAAAAACGAATTTTAGAAAAAATAAAAAAAGTATGTTTGTATTGGGTAACGAACCTTGGACCTATCGCTTCCAAATTCCTTACCTTAGACCACTAAACCACTTTGGAGATAAATAAATATAATCTTGAGTTTAATATAAACAACATACCTATTATTATTATATCCTGATATGTGTATTTTTTAATAATACAAAGTCCGATGTCGGACTTTCTTCCGCTGACCGAAACGGGCCAGTCTTGAAAAATCGCGCGATGATTTTTCCTCTCCCATCTTCTAATTAATTTTGTGTCAAACGCGCTACCTTTATATCGCTGTGTGTTACAGATTATGGAATATACGTCACTGACGGAAACTAACAAATGAATAACTCATTAACGAAAAAATTCAATACCCTTACAGACTTCCACCTCAGGAACGTCTTCAACATCTTCGCTCGAATTAGTTTCGTTCGTAATAATAATATTTTCGAACTCACCTGGAACGGCGTATCTCCTAACATGGAAGAATTGCTGTGATCCAAATGATCACCGGAATTCTCAGGACTGCTTTCTTCCTTTTCTTCCTCGTCAAGCGGTCGTAACTGAGACGGTAGAACTTGACTTTGCGTAGGCGCGCTCTGTTGCGGTGGAGGTTTCGCGCCGCTTTGAGTCGATACCCTCTGGATGGAAATGTTCTTTTTTAATAGCGATATCCTCTTTTCGATATCATCGTTGCTCTCTTGTAAATGAGTCATCGGCAATTTCTTTAAACGATCCAAGGGAAGTAGAGAGGATTCTTTGTGTTCTTCGTCACTACTGTTCATCGGAACTCCGTCCTCTTTGTTTGTTAAAGATTTGGCAATTTCGTTTCCGATGTTTTGAGGTTTAGTTTTACCTAATAAAATAATACAAATATAGTGAACTTTTATTTGTCTTCTTGTAGTAACTATAAACTTACCAGCTTGTATTTTCTTCTGAATACTTCGTATCCTGGAAACCAAATTCGGCACAGATTGTTTAACGCTTTGCACACCAAATTTAGCAGACCCAGGTACAAATGGTTTGACCACCCTCTTCTGAGGGAGCACTGATAGCGAGGGATTCCCCTTGATAGAGGGAGGCAACAGAGGCGGTTTCACCATTTTCATCGGATCTGGACCTGAACCATCATCAGATTTGCCCTTGACCTTAATCGCAGTTTTGATAGCGACTATTTTACCGCTTTCTAGTTGCATGTAAACGCCTTTCGGAGATTTTAGAACTAGAACCTTTTGACCAGCTTTAAGGACAATATTTCCCTTTTCAGGTTGGTTAGTGGGAATGACGACGTCCAACGGTAGAGTCATTTCTTGAGCCGTCATACCTTGGCGTTGCCAGTGTTCGGCAGGGATCCACCTATAATTAATAAGTGAAAGTGAACTTCAATATATTATAACTTACTAGGAAATTACCTTGATGGTCTTTCACCTTGCTGCATTGGTCTTACTGATGCCACAGGTCTGTGTCCTCTAGAAGATCCCATTAAGCTATAAGCCGGTTGTCTTGATGCTTGTTTTTCTCTTTCATAACCTTTCTTAGCCAACCTAAATAAATAAAAACAAATTTTATAAAAAATTGTAACTATCGAATTATTTTTTTCTTACCTTTTCTCTTGCTGTGACAATTGTTTTTCCTTTCTATCGACTAACAGAGATTCATGCTGGAATGGTTCCTTGTTGAGTGCCCTGCCGTGTTTTTGAAGGACTTTTTGTAAAACCACGTCGATGTAGTTGTCTTTAACAAATGCCCAGTCTTTTTCTTCTCCCTCATCCATTTTATCGTCCCAACAAAGCGTACTAACGTCCTTCAAGGTTAGGTGAGCGTCTGGATTGCATTCGTCTACCACTCTATCAGACATTCCTGAATAAAAAAAAATTAATATCTAGATTTATTATGATATTTGTTAGAGTCACCTTGTTTATTAATTTGCCTGTCATATATCTTTTTCTCCAAACAATTATCGACTACCAGCCTATAGACGAAACAAGGTTTCCTTTGTCCATACCTATAAACCCTGCATACTGCCTGGGTATCGTGACAAGGATTCCAAGAGGCGTCCAACACTACTACCCGATTTGCTCCCACTAAATTAATTCCAAGAGAACCAGCTCGGGTTGAAACCAAAAACAAGTGAATTTTCGGGTTGGAGTTAAATTCATTAATAAGTTTTTCTCTTTCTAAAGCGCTAGTTGAGCCATCCAAGCCTATAATTAAATTTATCAAAATAAGCAAATTATTTTACAAAAAAAATACTCACGATAATAGCTGCTGTTTTTGGCCCAATTAAAAGTTTCTCCTGGTACTAGATTCATTTGAAGAAACTGTTCAATTAGATCCAAAGTTATCAATGACTGACTAAACACTAACAGCCTGTCACCTAAAGCAATACTTTCTCGTATTATACAAAATAGGATTCTCATTTTGGCAGAATTTTCTATACATCCTGGTATATAATCTTGTAGTAATTCTATAGCCTAAAAAAAAATGTTTAAACCCAAATTTTTTACCCCAATTTGTAGATACTTACCCAGTCATAAGGAATACCACTATCTTCTTTAGATCCTTGTAATGCCAAAGGATTCATCTTAGCAAACGGATTTTCTTGCACTGGTGGTGTCTTAATCTCTTTCAAATCGTCTTCAATTTTAATTTCATTCTTGATCTCTTGCTTAACCTCAGTTTTAATTGGAGTCAATGGAGGCATAACAAGTGGAGGTTTAATATCATATGCATCTAATCCTTCCTCTTTTTTAGGCTCTATTTTAATATCGCTGATTATATTAATTTTTTTCTCACTTATAAAAACTGGAGGTAATTTTATATCGCTGATTATGTTTATTTTTGGTTTAACGTCATTACTAATCTCACTTTTAATATCTTCTTTTTTGATCCAAGAATTATTGGAGTTTGTACTGACTAAGTGTGGATTGAATTGATTATGCGGAGGACCGAAATAGTCGTTTTGGTGGTCAAAGTTAGAAGTATCTTGATGTTGGTTCCAATTCCAATTGTGTTGATAATCATTCTGATAATTTGATCGGTTGTTCTAAAAAAGTTATGATAGTAAAACACAAATTAAAGAAAATTACAAATTTCGTTTACCTCCATATTATATTCCACTTGCTGATTCTGTTCGTAACCAATATTATTTGGACTACTATGATTACCAATTTCCATCAAATCTCCAGCAACGGGTTGCATACTATTATTTCCAGTATCGTGTGGTATCATAGAAGTATTTTTCAATGGCGTCAAACTACTACCGGAATTATTCATGGGTATCAGAGACGTATTAGCATTATTTATTGGAGTTAAAGTACTACTTTTACCACTTAATGTCAGATCTTTCGTTTTAGCAGTCAGAGGAGTGAGTGATATTTCGGAAGAAAGCGAAGTTAAAGGCGTCAAAGATGAAGTATGAGAATCTAAATTAAGGAAATTCGTTTTTGGGGGTTCCCCAGTTAAATTAAATTCTGTATTATATTCATTTGAGCTGGTAGTGTTGGGATAATTATAATTATTGCTTGTATTCGGAAAAGAAGATGGAAATTGGGCATTTTGATCGAATTCCTGATCATAGTAAGGTTGTAATATAGTTTCGGGGAAATTATTCGATATGTCTTGGATTGTAGTTGCAGAATCTGTATTAGATTCAATTTTAATCTTTCCTTGAGATAAGGCGTTACTAAATGAAGTTACTGGGG
This sequence comes from Neocrepidodera transversa, assembly GCA_963243735.1. NCBI lineage: Eukaryota > Metazoa > Arthropoda > Insecta > Coleoptera > Chrysomelidae > Neocrepidodera > Neocrepidodera transversa. Next base: position 4,695,526 of record OY725353.1, read on the forward strand.
AGGAGTTTGCAGCACTACTAACAGGAGGTGGTAGTTGAGGATTTCCAATTCCAATACCATCAGCAGAACTGTTATAAGGAGTCACTGAAGCGGCCGGTTTTCCATTTTTTCCTTTAGCGGGAGCTTTCCTCTTCGATTTTGGTGGTGGTTTTTCCGGTTTTTCGGCTGTAGCCTTAGGTACTGCAGCTCCACCAACTTCTTCTAGATCTATATCTACGGCTTCACCAGCGCCTGCCCGTTTTTTCAAAAAATTATACAAAACGTCAGGATGATTCCAAATTTTGCAACAGACTGCGAACGCTTTAAGAGGATTAGGTACCGCTTGGACTCTTACTACTTCATTCATAAATGTCTCATATAAAGTTCTCTGAAAAGTAGTCATTCTGCATAACAATACATATTCTTCTTTTTGCGGTAGAGCAGTTTGTAGTACAGCATGAGATCTTCTTTGCACAAAACCTAATAGTAAAGAATGTAAAACATGAGCTCTATATCGCATTAATTTAATATCAGCTTCTGTAGAATCAATACATTGCCCATTCATGATGGGACGTTCAAACATATTACAGAACTCAGTTTTGGATCCTAAATAGTTGGGTCTTACGAAATCTACCATGCACCAATATTCCATGAGATTATTTTGAAGGGGATAACCAGTTAGAACTACTCTTCTTTTAGTTTCCATCTGTTTTAAAGCTAGTGAAATAGAAGCATGAGAATTTTTAATTCGATGGCCTTCATCGCAAATTACTAGATCCGGTCCAGGTTTGATCAAAGCTGTTTGTACCTCTAAAAAATTATGTTTTTTTATTAAAAATTGTGTACCGATGGCTCGTTTCTTTACTCACCATCAAACAACTTCATATTTCTTTCATCATCAATTTCAGGGTTAATTTTTCTTCTAGATTTTGGCATTTTTCTTTGGCTCAACAGTCTAAATTGCTCATAACCAATTAATAAAACTCCACCATTGGTACGCCACTCGTGGATGACCTTGGCTCTCGCTATTAGAGTCTTATGACTGTCATTCAACACATGGAGATTAAAATTTCTTGGTCTTATCTCTCCATGTCCACTCAAAGGGCTATTAAATGAAAAATAAGTTACGATTGGCAAAAGCAACAAACCATAATAATTACCTATTTGAAGCATTTTCCTCTGTTGGTACCCACATATTGTACTCAGCCATCCAGTTTTGTAGCGTGTTAATGGGCATAATGCATAGGATAGTTTTAGCTGGTGTATGCCTCAGAAATACGTCAGAGAATGTAACAATTTGTAGAGTTTTTCCCAAACCCATTGAGTGAGCGAGAATACAGCCAAAACCTGAGGAACTTTCAAAGCGGCTAGTACTTTCCACAACATTGTCATATAGAAATCTGTATAAAAAATCATCAAGTTATATGAAAAAAATACATGTTTCTGATTCTTACCTAACGCCTCCAATTTGATGAGGTTTAATAATTCTGGAAATTTGAGGAGCAACAAAGACATCAGGTTCGCCATCTGGATGTCCAACATTGACCAATACTCTTCCCTGTTCATCAGGTTGGTTGAATTGGTCATTTGTGTGCAATCCAGAATTTGTGGGGTCATCATGATCATTGTCTTCTTCCTCTTCTTCAGGTTCCGAGACAACAATACAGTCGTCATCTGATGATATGTCTATTGTTTGTACAGGAGTCTTGGCTGAAAGATACAAATTATTAAGAGAGAACAAAAATAGGCAAATAACTTACCTTTAGGCTTCATGGACAACGGAGGTGACATCATTTTTCTTTCATCACTTTCACTATCACTATCGCTGTGTCTCTGAGGCATAGGAGGCATCATTTTTTTATTAACTGGTGCGATACTCACAGATGGAGTTAATTCAGCCCCTGTTGGAATTCTTTTCGCTGTCAAAAGGCTTCTATTCGTTCTCGGGGCACCCATTGGTCCATGTGGTCCATGCGCCATATTTTTAGGTACCCTGAGTAACTCAAAAGGTCTCTTGGGTATCCTTGTCATGGGTTTAGTTTGACCATTAGGCAATTTTACTAGCACCGTGTTACCTATTCTGGTTTGGTTTGAAGTACCTAAATATTTATAAAATTATTTTATTACAATAAATCATAATGAAATGCTATACCTGGTTTTGAAAATTGATTGCCTTGCAACATAGATATAACTCTATTTTGCATCCTCTCTTGAGCTGCCTGTCTTTGTAGTTCTCTCAGAAGCCTTTGTTGTTCTTGTACCCTCCTGAGACGTTCTGCTTCTAGTCTTTGAGCAGCCAGAGTTGATTCATCCAATTTAGTTTCATCCATTACTTCTCGAATATTTCTTCTCAGTGCTATGCCTTTTGGCAAACCTGGAATTTCTTCCCCATCAGCACCTAAAATATTATTGTTAAAAATACATTTATTTACCAGTAGTTTAGAATGAATAATAATCCACTTACCAACTTTTTTAGTAGTGACTACAACTTCGTTTTCTACTACTTCAGTCTTTTTAGGTTTCTCCCCCTTTTTCACTGTTTCAAAGCTGATTTCCCCCATTTCCTTTAATTTTTCCTTAATATCAATATCATAATCTTCTTCACTGGGTAATTCCGAGTTTTGTTTTGTAGGTGTAACAGCACTGGAACTACCAGGGGTACTTGGAGCAGGCGAAACAGGAACAGGTGCAACATTCTGTTGAACTAGTTTTTCAAAAAACGAAGTACTACTGCTAGCCTCGTCCTCTGAGTTACTAGCTATTTGATTTGGAACTTGAAAATTTTCTTTAGGTTTTGGATGTAACATATGCATTTGAGTACTAGTACCTACACCCACGTCTGTTGGTTCTTCCTCAGATTCCTCCAACTCGGATTCAGAATCATAATCGGACATCTCAGTTTCACTAAAATTGTTTAAGTCATCACTTTTCTTTTCTAAAGTTACATCACTAGTATTAAACTTGAATTTTTTCACTGAGATATCGTTAGGTAAGTTTAAATTTGGTCTTTTATTTAGACCTGGAATTGGCATAGATGTTTCATCTCCACTCTCCTCTTCAGGGCTGCTGTGCATTTCATCTTTATTCTCTTTGGGTTTCTCCAAAGAGACATTTTGAGGTCCCACCTTGGATTCCTTTGGTTTCTCCAGCCTCTGTATTGTAACATCGCCGAGCCTTTGGAGTACGGGGTCCATTACGTTAAAAAAAAATCAATTTATTTCCGCATTCGCTTTTATATTTTTGAAAAAAATGCGTTTTTTGATCATTTGTTTACATGTAAATTTGAATTAGCCGCCATTCAGCATTAATCGAGGGCCGGTATTCAGTTTTTTTCACCATAAACTCACTCTTTCAGGTTAATAAATTGTATACAAAAAAGTTTATCACTCCACAAAAGTTTAGAAACATCATACATTAGCAGTACCAAGAAGGATTCCATTAATTTAGGGGATATATTAACATTATCACAAGATTCGAGAATCTCCACTCACTTTTGTTGGCTACCTGGATGATAAAAATCACTAAAATTAATCATAGTTTGAGGGAGAAAAATTGTATAAACAAAAACGAGATTCGGAAGAGAACACTGGTAATGATTTAATGGATATAAACGTAAATTATCAAATATCAATAATCACCAAAATGGCATTGAACGACGGCATAACTCACGATTTCAGAATTATCGACACAGAGAGCGCTGACTGTAGCATAGCATATTTTAATTACGCCGTGCCTCTATTGACAACTAGTAATTACCGGATATTTAATATCCCTATTGGAATCTCATATTTTAAATTTTTATTAGTGTAATAACTTCTAATTTTTAAAGCTAATGGTTTTCAAATGGTTATAATGGATTAAAAAATTGTTTGCACCGTTACGCTAATTTCTAATATCAATACCAGAGGGCGTACGCTTGTCATTATTTGCTAATAAACGGAAAAATCACGGAGTAGGCGACACCTATCTTTGACTGTTTCAACGACTTGAGGAGTGAACAATAAACCAGTTTCGTTTGTTTTATATGGGCGGCAAGTGTACTTTTTATGTTATTTTAAGCCATTTATGCATTGAAATTGATATATTTGGACGAAATTTTGTGAATAATTGTTATATAAATCATACATTCTGAAATTCAGTGACAATATACTAAACGCTGCGGTTACCCGTAAGGGCCGTAAGGTAACCAGACGAATATAATAATATTCGTCTGGCAATGAAGTCACTCGTGTTATATTTTATTAATAAAACTCTAAATCTAGCCTGTTTATTTAAAAAAAATATAAAAAAATACTCATTTTATTAAAAGAATCTAACAATCTTAAATCTACCCTGTGTATTAAAAAAATATATAAAAATAATTACTTTATTAACAGAATTTAACAATCTAAATCTACTCTGTGGTATTAAAAAAATATATTTTCTCGGGAATCGGACCAGGAACTTTTATGTGTAAAGCATGCACGATTCCATTGTATCACTTTACTCACATTGAAAAATAATTAAACTTTCAAGTTAACGTACAATAACTACAACACGAGTGACGTCATTGCCTTTCGAATAATATTCGTCTGGTTACTTTACTAAAACTCTAAATATGAACCTTTGATAAAATTTAAAATCAACTGAAAACTCTTCTTCTTTTATGTTTCTTGATTTTCTGACCAAATACGACCTCATGAAAACTATATTTTTGCAAGAGATTAAATGACGGAATATTTGTTGTTCACACCTCAATTCGAAATTTTGTCATTTTGCAGTGAAATCTCGCGGTACTTGATTTTTCCCCATTTTTATAAATTTGTGTTTGTATTATGTGAAAGTTGTCTATAACAGCGAATTATTCTCAAATCACAATTGAATCTTGTAAAATATGGATAATTTATTGAAGATATTTGTTAGTTTTTTTACCGGTAGTTGGCGCATCCAGTGAATTTTCCTAGTGATTAGTTATGTGTACGGCAGTTGGTAAGAGTGGGTGACAAATGTCATCTTCGTCAACAAAGTTGACGTTTTTAGGTTAGTTTTTTATTTGAAAACTTAAAAATTTTTAGAAAATGTCTCATGCTCAATTTTTGGATGAGATGATTCGCGAATATTTATTATATAGAGGATTTGGTGCGACTTTAAAAGCTTTCGATGTAGAACTCAAAGCAGATAAATTAAAAAGTTTTAGAGTAGATAAAATAATTGACCAATTTATACATTCAATAAATACTTATGATCTCAATTCTTTACGGGAACTGTGGAATCATTTAAATAGACATATGTTTTCGAAATTGGAGAGCCATTTTTTACCTAGTAAGTTCCAAATTTATTAATTCAAACAACTGGTAATTATTTTTAAAATATATTCCAGGTGTTAGAAAATTAGAAAATGCTGTTTTAAAAATGTACCTGATAAACACTCTAGTCACTAATAAACCAGAGAAAATGAATGAATTTTTTGTAAAAATGACTCCTGAATTACAAAACCAAAGTGAATGGAAAGATTGGTTCGGTAAGTATTGAAAATTTGTGTATTAAAGCACTTTAATATTACTTTTTGTAGTTTTACCTTACATCAAAAATCCAGAAGAAAATCCTACATTCTCATTACATTTTACAAAACAGTGGCAAGATACTCTTTTAGTTTCTCTACATAATTTCTTAGCAACCATTATACAGGTAAATATTTTATTCAATTTAATATTAGTGCTATTAAAAATATTTTTTTTAGTATATGCCAACTCCCACCTTGATGCATTTTGAAGAAGAAGCAAATAAAATCAACAAATTGGAGGAAAGGAACGAATCTTTAAAGAAACGTCTGGCGATTTTGCTAGATAGAGGCCCTCAAACGACTGTAACACCGTGTCAAGTGGAACCACCTCCTCATTTATTGGACGATTTTTATGTCATAGCTCAAGAAAATAATTTGGGAGAAAGCCAAGCTAGAAGTTTAAGAAATATTATTAGGAATATGAGTAGTAGTGCTAGTCCAATTTTAGGAAGGAAAGATAATGTGACAGGAAAAAGGCGATCTGGAAAGTAATGAGTGTCATTTAAACAATATTTTCCCAATCCAAAGGTAAGATCTAAAATGACTAGACGAATTTACTGTATAACTTGGCCTATTTTGTAAGTTGAAAATATTCTTATTTAGTTGTAATTTTGAGTAAAATTTTATTTATTATATTTAAGATAAAAAAAATCAAACAGAAAAATACTTTATTTAATGTAATATTTATAACTCAGTCAACAAGAATGTAATGTAAAAATATTTTTTATGATTATAACAAATTGTACATAATATACCTAATTATACATAACATAAATAGTACGCAATAATACACCAGCTTTTATTAAATTAACTTAGGAATATTTTGTTCTGAGCATGGAATTTACACCTAAAACCGTATCACCCTAATTATTTATTTATTTAAATCAAATATTTCTATCAATAAAGGTTCCACATGTGAGGGATTAATATTTAAGTAAACGCTAATTAATTCTTCATTTAATTTTCTTAATTCTGTTAGTTTTTGCATCAGTTTTAAAAATGTCGATTTTGCCTCGCATCCAGGGTGAATGCTTTCAAGGTATCTTCTCAGAAGATAATAATATGCATTCTAAAAAATAAAAACCGAGATGAGAAAAATTATTTGTATTAATTTACATATTACCTGTTCTAATTTGATAACATCTTGATGTACAATTTTGGTTCTACCAGGGGAAAATAAAAGCACCATGCATAAAATTAAAATGATGTTCTCATCTTCTTTCCATAAAGGACTAAAAGTTTTAATAAATTTGTCGTGTTCTATATAAATATTTCCTTTTGCTAATTTTAAAATGTCCACATTTAACCGAAGATTTTCTACAGAATGTGGAATCTAAAATATATATAAATAAATATATTTATCTGAATTATAAACTATATTTATTAAAAATTATTGGGGGGAAAGTGGCGACTAATTTCGGCTAAACAGCCATCTTCATTCCTAGAAATACATTAATCGATAACGTCACCACTCATTTAATTATGGTAAGTTTGTTTAAATTTGAAAAAAAAAAACTTACCCCTATTATCGATTAATGTACTTCTAGGCCTGAAGATGGATGTTTAGCCGAAACTAATCATCGATTTTCCCCCCAATAATTTTTAAGAAACATATTTGTGTGGTACATGACTTGGAATTTCATTTTATATATTGAAAATTGTACCACATTTGAGATATGGATAACCTTTTGGATTTATATTTAACTAACTGAATGCCCGTGCTTTGCTATTTTTTTTCTATTTTTTCTGGTTTTCCGTGTTTTTTTCCCTATTTGTCGCCTTTATTATCTATCTCTTTCCTTTCCTATTCTTACTGTTTTTGTTATTTTCTCCTATTTTTCACTTTTTTCCCATATACTTTCCTGATTTTGATATATATTTTCCTGATTTTCCTATATTTTGTCTATCTTTTTTTAATTTTTTCCTTTTGTCCAATTTTTTTTTTATTTTCATGTTTTTTTCCAATTGTTCACTGTTTTTTCATATTTTTCGCATATGTTCCTATTTTTTCCCCTATTTTCTCTACTTTTTGCTTCTTTTCCCATTTTTTTCTTTTCTTTCTATCTTCCCTGTTTTCTATTATTTTATCCTAGTTGTACTTATTTTTTCATATATTTCCCTATTTTTCCTATATATACCTTAAGTTTCCCTATTTATCTATTTTTTTCCTAATTTGTCCAAATTTTTTCCTATTTTCACTATTTTTCCAAATTTTTCGCATATGTTCCTATTTTTCCCTTATTTTATCTATTTTTAGTTTCTTTTCCCCATTTTTTCTTTCTATCTTTTCCCTGTTTTCCATTATTTTATCCTATTTGTACTTAATTTTTCCATATTTTCCCCATTTTTCCTTATTTTCCCCTATATTTTTTTATTTTACACTATTTTCCCATTTGTTTCCCTATTTATTCTCTATTTTTCCCCATTTTCCATATTTGTCTTATTTTTGAAAATTTTTTCCTATTTTTATTTTTTACCGTCTTTCCCAAATTGTCATATTTTTCCTTATTTGCCCTATTTTTCCCTATTTAGCTCTATTTTTTCACCATTTTCTCTATTTTCCTATACCGTTCTATTTTTCCTGTTTTCCATTAGTTTTTCAATTTTCTGCATTTTTCCTATTTTTTCAATTTTTTATTATTTTTCCCAATGTTTCCCTGTTTTTTTTCTTCATATTTTTCCCTATTTTCCCTACTGTTCTCCTATTGACTATTTATTCTCTAATTTTCGCATTTTTCCATACTTTTGTCTTATTTTTTCCAACCTCTTTTTCTATTTTACCCAAATTTCCCCATTTTTTCCAATATTTCCCTGTTTTTTTTTCACATTTTCCCCCCAATTTCACTATTTTTTCCTTTTTTTCAATTTTTGTCAAATTTCCCTATTTTTCCATTTTGTTCGGGATTTTCACTATTTTTTCAATATTTATCCATTTTCACTATTTTGTCCTATTTGTTCCTATTTTTGAATGATTTTCTCAATTTTTTTTTTATTTTACCCTATTTTTCACTACTTTCTCTGTTTCTCCTATTTTCTTATATCTGTCTATTTTTTTATATTTTCCATTATTTTTTTTTATTTTCTTATTTTTCACTATTTGTACTTATTTTTCCACATTTTTTCTCATTTTTCCCGACTGTTTCGAAATTTTTAACTATTTTCCTCATTTTCCTTTTTTTCCCTATTTTCTCCGTTTTTATCGTTTTCCCCATTTTTTCCTATTTCTTCATATGTTTACTGTTTTTTATTATTCCGGTATTTTCTCCATTTTGTCCTTTTTTTCCTATTTTTTTCCGACTGTTCACTATTTTCCCCCATTTTTCTTGTTTTTCATTAGTTTATCCTATTTTCTTTATTTACCCAGTTTTTCCCTATTTTGCCCTATTTTTCTCAATTTTCTTAAATTGTCCCTATTTTTTTCCGTATTCTATGTAAGCCACCGTTTTTCGCCATTTTCTACCCCTTAAAATCAAATTTTCGCAAAATCCTTTCTTAGTCTATCTTATGAACAGAATATATTCTCAAATTTTCAAGTCTCTGGGTTCAGTAGATTTTGCTGGGCGTTGATTCTATGTCAGTCAGTCAGTCAATTAGTCGGGACTTTGCCGCTTATATTATAGATTTACCTGCCAGCTTTGTTTTTTAGAATCATAATTCATAGCGCTTCTAAGCATCATAATTTCTGTACATCCACCTTTTAGCAACGCCACCTGATCCTCTTGACACATATTTCTAAATGCACCGATTTTTTTCGCCATCTTTATTAATCTTCTCACATAAATTGTTGTCAAATTAATAACATCTACTAAAGCCGGCGTCGTATCCATTTTTTGTTGAGATTTCTGAAACACTACTGTATAAAATATAAGTATTCTTTTATTATTACTATTATTCTTACTTCGAAGTTAGATACACCAACTAGAAGCTCAAACTCTTCATCAACGGGTGTAAGAAATGCTTTATTAGCAACAATTAGTTCATTAAGTTTTGCTCTTTCTGCATCGTTTAATTCTCGTGAATTGGAATGGTTTTGTGCTATAGAAGAAAATGCCTGAAATTCTAATTTTATTGCTTCACATAGTATAGATTCTATAGGATTACGGTCATCAGATTGTACACTAAAAAAAGGGGGAAATGTTTTATGCACGACAAAAATTTTAACCCAAACACAAATGTTTTTAAAGCCAAATTTAATTCCGAAAAAATATTTATGGGAAACTTTTTTAAATATAGAATAATATTAAATGAATTCATCTTGTACTTGTACATATTTTCGTAAACATACCTGTAAGTACATAAAAATTTCATATTAAATTACATAAAAATAAATATGAAATGATTAAATATATTGTTAAAGTTAACTATGTTTTTTTTTAAGTCACCTTTTTTATATTAATTTTTAAATTATTAAACTTAATTCTTACCTTTGAACGTCACTCATAACTTTAGAAATATTATCAACGGATGAAATGGAGTCTGAACTATCCAAGCTTTTTTCATTACTTGAACTTTTTAAATCACTGGTGCAACTCACACTATTTTGCCTTAAACCGTTGCTATTGGCAGTGTTTAGGTTTAGAACACAATTGTAATTACTATCTTTATCAGTTCTATTAATGAGATCAGAAGAATCCAAGACATTTTTTAAAGTTATTGCGGATATATCGTCACTGGATGAAACTTGATGATATCTATCATTGGGTGAAGCAATACAACTTTCCATTGAGTCTAAGGACACATTGGTATAATCATTTTGAGGTGAAGATTGATCTAAATTATTAGAATCCGAGTCTGTATTGTATTGATTTTCATTATGCTGGGAATCTGCTTCAACGATTTCCCTTTTGATTTTTTTAAAATTTGATTTAAATTTACCCATACTTTGTTTTCTGACTCTGTTTTCTTCTATTTTCTGACGTTTTGCTACTTTATCTTGCTCTGACATAATCAAATCTTTACACATTCCTATTGCAAAACATTTATCTAGTCTGCATTTTTGACAAAATCTTCGTGTTATTGTAGTGATATCACATTGATTATTAAAAGGACATTTAAGGGGTTTTTTGATTAATGCATTTCTTCTAAAAAATGCTTTACAGCTCTCACATGTTATTGCGTTAAAGTTATAGCCAAGTGCTTTATCACCACATACACCACAAACTTTTAGGTCCACTTTTGAGGATTTCATATTGAAGGATTGAAAGGTATTTTTTAATCACATACTGTCGGATTTTTTGACGAAATCATTCATGGCGACAGTGATAACACTTCATTTTGCTAAATTAAAATATGTATATAAATCCAATTAGATTATGAAGTGTTTTGACCTTGTCCTCTGTATTCAAATTGTCATATTTATAAATAAACAGCACTGTACTGTCATTAGTGTCATTGTGTCATTATCAGCTGTCGTTCTTCCTCTTCAATATTGCCAATAGTAAAATGTATGTTTTCTGTTAGGTATATTGAGTTTCTGCCGTTTACAACACTGACTTATAGGTGCGTTAGTTTTTTTTCTCATGTCACACTTTTTTACACTATTATGACAAGAAGGAGCATCATAACCGAACTTACATGTTTTCAGTGTTGCCACTTTATGTAAAATTTCCTAATCTAAGGGATTTTTCATGTCAAAAAATTAGGATTAAAATTAAATCTCAAAACCTAGATAAATTTAAGTTATAGCAAAGTTCATTGCATAGCTTTTCAGTTGCACGTCATACGGCATCTATCTCGCTTTATCGTAGTCAGTTGAAACAAATGCAAAAAAAGGTACGTCCAATATAAATTTTCGTAATCATGAGAGATCTACACGTAGATATTAAATAACTAGAATTGACACAATACAGGCATTTCATTGGCTGCCGTTTGCTATACGTCATGGCCTCATAGTCAAATTGAAATATTGAACACGCTCTTTAGCTATTTTTGATAAACGTCAAAGTGTACGCCTGACAGTTTGAATCAGAACAGTACTTCCATTAGTTCCATTTCTTATTGTAGGTTTCATCCGGCAAGTGATCCTTGTCTTATAATAACTAATTTTAGGAATTTATTTACTAATGTTATATTATTTATGATAATATGTGGCTGAATACGATCCTGAGAACTGTCAAAATTATGTAGAGTCGCCATCAAATGTTATGTAGTAATCAAAGACATGCCGAAAACATGATATGACGACATATTTGGTGACGTGCAACTGAAAGGCTATGCAATTAACTTTATTCAATTTTTAATATCTGTTTTATGTTCTTTTATTAAAGATTGTCTGATAGGTGATAGACGTTCAATTTTTATATATAAAATTTTCCAATTGGCCAATTTGATTCATATGGCAACGATGCCCCTAACGGGATAATTTTGAACCTACAGGTGCAGGGTTGCAAACATCTAAAATAAGACTATTTTCAGTGTTGCCGTTTTAGTACATTTTTACTATTTCTAGTATATTTTCGACAGCAAAGTACAAAAGTACATTTTATCATAAATAAGCCTCTAGTACATTTTTAAATAAGACCAAGGTCACATATTGTATGCTATATAATTAGAAAATAACAAGTTTTATGTTTGATGTTTTTGCATGTATTATAAAATATATTATTATTATTAAGAGTAGTACCTGGACTACTAAACTTGTTTTGTCCTATTTTCCCAATGTTTATCCATTTTTTCCTAATTTCTTTATATTCCCCTTATTTTTCAGTATTTTCCCCAATTTTCCGTTTTTTGCTCCATTTTTTATTCTCTATTTTTCACAATCGCTATATTTTCCCCATTTTTCCCATTTTCCTCTATTTTTTATGTTTTCCCTATTTTCCCTACTTTCTCCCATCTTTGTCTACTGTATTTCCTATTTTTTATAATTTTCACTTTTTCCCCTATGAGCAAATTTTAGTACAATCTAGTACATTTTATTGCTTATATTCAGTACATTTCAGAAACTCAGCTCGGCAACACTGTTTATTTTAATATTGGCAGCATTGTCTGTCTCATTATTCCTAATTTATTGGTTATGTATGTAACAAGAATAATATTTGTACATTATTTTTAAAGTTTTGAAGAACATAATGAGTGTTAGTGAAAATGAAATTAATCCATATACCACATCTACAAACAATCTATCTAATGGATTAATGACAATTTATAAACCACCTTTAGTAAACGTCCAAACCCAACTAAAAGAACTGACTTCAAAGCAAAACTTGTTGCTTACTCAAATTCACCAAGAAAATTTGAACTTGGCTGAAGTTCAATTTTCTCCTGAAATTCAAGAGATGTTTAAAAGGATGAATACATACCACAATAAGTTAATTTGCATAAAAAAGGATATGAAACAATTACACGAACAAAGTACAAAGTTAAAAAAACGGGCTGCCAAATTACAACAAGTAAAAGAAAAAGAACAGTTAAGAAAAATGCAGGCCGAGTTGGAAATTAAGCGTGAAACTGAACTTATTGGTCCAGGGCCAAGCAAAACTGATAATTCTGGAATATAGTATTTAATATTAATATGTATATAGTGTGTAGAATCTTTCACTTGGATATTAAAAATATTTTATTTATGGAGGTATCTGGATAAAAGAAAATAACAATTTATTTTTTAAATTATATATTTAACTGAAAACATTGTATGTATATATTATATTGAGATGCCGAATAAATATATAAATTTTATAGCAAAACAATCCTATTATTCACAAACGACATTTTGTTTCTAAAATATTCGTATAAGCATTAATAAAAATTAAAAGCAATATTCAATAAATGTTACATCGCTTAATTAACAAAAACTTATGTCAAAAATTAAAAATGGCAAAAGCAAAAACAGAAATTAAAAAAACAATTTTTAAGTTAAGCATTGTCTCGTCTCAACTATTTCGTGCAATTTGGAGAGAATAATTGCACAGAGTATTTTTTTAAAAAAGAACCTAAAAAAGTGGAGAGAACTTTTTCAGCTCTTAATTACTAGTCAAGACGGGTCATCACAGTAAAATTAATGTATCTGCAAAATGAAGAGTTCCACTTCTCCAATCTGCAGATTTTAATTTTCACAACCAAAATTAACAGTATAAATTATTTTTCACACATTTTTGTGCAGTTTCCCCAATATACAGATAATAGAGTGAATAAAATTAATCTTAAATTCGATAATAATACAAAAAACCTATTTTCTATACTTAAACGTAAAATTATAAAATTCATAAGTCGTGTTGTCAATTTTATAGACGATTTTTCAAAAAGTCGCATATTTACAAATATGTTCAATAAACAACAAATATATGTATAAAATGTTTGTAAGCTAAAAATTTTAAAACACAATTTTTGCGGTTTTAAACTTAAAAGTGTATTAAAATCTTTGGACAAAATTGGAATGGATTTATAGATCAGTATTTTTTTAATTTAGCCACTTTATACTTTTAAAAGGAGTTAAAAAATCTGTAGTTTCGACTTCTAAAAGTAGTTTTGACTCCAAATTTTATCACAGACCAGTCTTTACAATAAGAAACTAATAGGTATTAATCCAGATACTTTAACTAGTACCCAATTAAATACTAAAGTGACTAGTAAATAGTTATAGGACTAGTATTTATATTGGCGGCGGTCCATCGTGGTATCTTAAAGTTGGTGTTAGACTATTCGCTATAGAGTTGACTAATGAACAGGAATAATCATCTTCGGAAAACGGTACCAGCGAGGCAGCTCCTAGCATGAGGAGCATTACAGCTTGAATTGGTACTGAAGCGCGTACCACTCGGCCAAGGAATCTACATCCGCGTCTTAGAACTGAAGTGTTTATCTCAGAGTCATCGTCAGAACCACTGGAAAATAGAAAACATTTTATAAATAAATATATAATATTTATTATGGTATTATTACATGCAAACGTGAAGATTAAGCTAGTGGTAAGCTACATTTTCATATTTTTTTTTATTGTGAAAATACGGTTTACAAACTCTAAAAATACAAAAAAAAAAATAAAAAAAAAAATATTTACTTGTAAGTGGCTGCATCTGGAGAGGAACCGCCGGGTCCGGCTTGACTTGGATGGTCCAAAAGCTGTCCAAAAACGCAAAGTAAAATGTGAAATAGTGCTTTAAAATTTTTTACTCTATAAACATTAATACTAAAGTGCTACTCAAAAATAAAAGTTCACATTTAAAAAAAGTAACTATATGTCTACTATCTGCTTTTGTTTCACTTTTACATCAATCATAATTTCTTGTTCTATTAAATTGAAGTAACAGTAAAACTAGCCGATAAACAAAAAAACATATTACAATAAATTTTTTTTTGTATTGCAACATTCATATTTTTAACTAAACAATGACTACAAAATAGTGCATTTGTCCATTAAACTTACGTCATAATTCAAAGATTGTAAAGGTAAACCAGAAGAAGATGAGGAAGACGCTGAATAACCAATCGCGTTCGGATCACGTCCCAGTACTGCGCCCAACTTAAGTGTATAAACACCAGTTAATTTAATGAGTGATTGCAACTTTAATCTCAATTCCGTCAGTCTCCTGTAGATGGTACTTGATCCTTCCGGTGCTTCTTCTCTGAATAATTGATTCGCGGCTTCTTGGAGGCTAAGCACTCTGGGTTCGCATCTTTCCAACTCTAACCGTAGATCTAAAAATCGTTGGTACTTAGTCTCGATTACTTCTTGGGATGCAGTTAGATCGACTGGTTCCGAAGCGCGAATTTTCTTTTCGTTTTTCTCTAACCAACTGCATAGTTCGGCGATTATATTGTGGAATTGTTGGTTCTAAAAACGATTATGTTATTAAAACTACACATTAAACAAAAAGAAAGTAACACCCAAGTAATCTGAAAAAAATACTTACACTCATTAAAGCTTTTTGTAACAGCAATTGCCAGTTAGCAGCATTATGGCAAATTACATCCCATCGTCTATTGTCAGTTTCCAATCTAGATCTTAATTCGTCAGCTTTGCTGGTGTCCTCTGTATGATCTGCTAAATGCGTTCCAACAATATTAAGCGATCTAACAATACTCTTGTGACTATCTAGATCCAAAAGAAATTCTCTATGATCTTGGATAACATCTTCGAGATACTCTATGTTGGATGGTGTATTTTTTTGAGATTTTTGAGTACCTTCAGCTACTTGCAGCCATTTTTCAAGCCTCCAAAGATCATTGTCCAGTTGGGCCCAGTTGCGTTTCGTGCAGAGAGGGCAAAGGATACGACCAGCCTCACTATTATAAAAATAATAATTAATATAATTTAGTAAAATATAAAGAATTATTAAGATAGAAATGGTAAAGCTATTATTAATATTATAAAGTTTACTTACTGGGTGCATATTAAGTTATAAGCATCGGAAAGAGTCATTCTGTAGAAAAAGAAAACCAAAACCAGTTAGTCAAGTGTTAAAAATGCAAACAAACCAAAATTAAGTTGCATATGCAACTATAAGCGAATTTAATTTTTAAATTATACTTTACCTAAGTTCTCTTAATTTTTCTTCTTTCTCTTTAGCTCTAACAAGCAAAATTCTAAATCTTTCCAAAAGTTCTACAACCTCTTCGGAAGAAGTCTCGATATTTGTAGCATCGCATTCATTAATGAGTAGATCATGCAGATGTTTGACGAGTTCAGTACTGGCCAAGCATTGTGCTGATATTTTTGAAATCTTCTTGCTGCTCATTGGAAGTTCAGCTGATCCTTGTTTAGGAATTTCTTTGTTTATATACGTTTCAAGGTCTTCTATATTGCTTCTACATTCATTCAAAGCTGCTTCTAATTCTACCAAATAAGCATCTTTAGCGCTTATAGATGTCATCCTTTGAAGCTGGAGCGGTAACGTATTTACTTGTACAGCAGTATCACGTTCAAATTTAAGCGTTTCGACTTGAACGCTTTCGTCAACTTCTTGCGGTCTACTCTCTAATATTTGAGTTTCTATTTCAGTCTTTATATAAGTGATTCTTTCATGAAGGTTCCTGCAGAGAATTTGGTATTCGTCGATCATCTCTTGGATTAATTCGACTTCTTTCGGTTTGCTCTTCTTCATTATTTGTAAACCGACTTTATCAGCGTTTTGTAGGTTCGGTGTTTGAGAAATTAGTTGTTTTTCGATCTCTTGTAATTTTTTAAGACGTTGCTCGGGTGGTACTTTTTCTGGTGGCAGTAAATGTTGCAGTTCTGTCACTTGAGCATCTAGTTTAGTAAGTCCTATAAGAAATAAAAAATAGTCTTATAAATGATGATGAAGCAACAATAAAAAAGATGTAATTAGATTATGAAGTAAAGAAAACGAGAATTAATGAGTGGGAAGTAATAAAAACTTTTTTAAGGAACCCAAAAATTGATATGAAGATTAAAAACAGTAAAAAAAATTGGGAATTGGGAATAGAATCCTTGGAGAAAAAAAAACGGAATAAAAGGAATAGAACCAAAAATAGTAAAGTAATAATATCAAGGATATTGGAGGTTGCTATAGGGCGTTTAAAAATAATAACGGATGATAGGATACCAAAACAAAAAGCATGGAGAGAGCCTGTCGGCAGGAAGAAAAGAGGATATACAGGGTGTTTCATTGGGACAGTGACATACGTTAACTACAGATAGAGGGGACACCTAGGCGATCTCAAAAACCCCATTCTTCTATGGTCTTACTACTTTAATAACCAAGATACAGGGTGTTTTATCTATTTTGACAATTTATTGCATGGTTCATAACTTTATTCTAACCACACTGTATATTTTCGTGATATTTGGCGGTCATATTTTGTTTAAAATGTCCAATCGATCAATAAATTTACAATAAAAGAAATCCAGGTCCTGATTAAAAAAAGATTATAAAATATTCCGAACCAAAAACAACACCCTGTATATCAGATTTTTCTAAGATTTCTAAGATTCTGTATTTACAAAGAGAACGAAAAAATGAATTTAGTGATATACTTTTGCATTTTCGGCAAAATGTTTTTTCTTGTAAAATTTTGAGTCTGAACTCTGAAATGGTGTGAATTGTGAGAGCCCAAAATTGAAACAATTTTTTTTAATCTATCTTAGAATCTATCTAAGAAAAATCTGATATACAGGGTGTTGTTTTTGGTTCAGAATATTTTATAATCTTTTTTTTAATCCGGATCTGGATTTCTTTTATTGTAAATATATTGATCGACTGGACATTTTAAACAAAATATTCCCGCTAAATATCATGAAAATATACAGTGTGGTTAGAAAGTTATGAACCATGCAATAAATTGACAAAATAGATAAAACACCCTGAGGGAAATAGATTTAGAAAATTTCAAAGAAAAAAACTGGAAGATAAAAACAAAAGATCGAAAAATTATCAAAGTTATATTTCATTTCAGCTTTTTTGAGCCGTCACTGAAATAATATAAGCAGTTTTTTCATTATACATGTATTCACAAAAGTTTGTTTTTAACAAATCAATTTACGTAATTATATCTTATCTCACCAGTCTTAGTACGAACTTCCGATACGTATGTTTTTTCTTCATTCGTATTAGAGTCTAGTGGGATTGAACCGCAGGTATAGGAAATTCAGCGTGCCAGAAAGAGAGAGCGCTATGACGTCACACCTATCACGGCGATGTAGAGATGCGTTACGATGATAACGAGTTTCCAAAAGGGTATTAGTTAATATCTCCGATCCTATTGGTCCAAATTGAATGCGGAAAACGGCACTATATTTGAAATGTGACGTACAATAATTACATATAAAAAAATCCTGCGCAGGGGGATGCCAAAGGGGCACTACGAAATATCTTCGCTACTATTGAGCCAATTTTTATGGGAAAAACGGTACTATATTCGCAATGTGTTGTTGAATAAATACTTGGCGAAAAACATGCGCAGTAGCAACGGAAAGGGGTCTTAGAGTTAAACTTTCGATTATCAGTATCGTAATTTCCTGGAATTTTTCATCATATACTTATTAAATGTCCATAATGTGTCTTATCAAAAGTTAAATGTACTTATTTGAAAGCAATTGTAAAGAAAATGTCTGGAAAAACAGTAACTCAGGAAAGTACTGCGATTCCAGAACTTGTAACGCCTGGCCAGTCGCATAATGTACGCAAAAGAAAGACTGATGATATAAGTCTTGTTACATTCGGGTACAACTCGCAAACTTACTGAGCAACACCACATATAATGTCTACTTATTTCGTATGAATGTTTGACGTAAAGCTCAAAAATGCTGAAAAAGACTATGGTAACTGTTTACTAATAAAAATAAATGACTTACCCACTATGGCATCTTCGTGCGCCACTGAAAATTCCTTGAACGGTACTAGTTCAGTTTGTACTTGTTTCAATATCGCCAATGCTTTGGGTAAAAGATTCTCCCATCGTACTATGATCAGTCGCGTCTTCGCTGTAAGTTCTTGGATATTTTCAGGTTCGATACCGGGAGCTGTATTGAGTTTGGAATAAGTTTGACTTAATATTTGGAACGCGGGTTCGTGAGATTCTATATCTTTGATTTGGTTTTCTATGGCGTACACCAAATTTTGTAGCTCTTCTTTACCTAATTGAGTAGTGGATTTTTCTAAATTATTGAGTGCTTTTTCTTTATCTGAAACCCAATGTTCTTGGTTTTCGCTTAGTTTAGAAACTTCTTGAAGTAACTTCCAGATAAAGTTTATTTTACGTTTTCGTTCTGCTGATTGGCCGCAGACTGTTTTCCATCGTTTTTCAATATTAATAACGGCATTATTAATATTTTTAGTTGAGAAATTTGCTTTAGCGATATCTGGATCATTGAGAACTAGTTCACATAAGTTTAATACTTCTCCTATATCTCCACTTTCATTCTCTATCGATTTTTTAAGTTTATCATGGTCCTGTAGTTTTCTATCTATAACATCTTGTGCACAAGTTTCGAATATTAAAGGCTTGGCTAATTGAGATTCTGTTTGACTTAACCAAGCTCTTATCTTTGCAATTCTTTCTTCTAATTGAAGCGTTGTTTGTAAGAGATCATTAATTTTGTTAAATCTATTCTTCCCTAATTGCTCTAATCTATCCCACAACTCGGTTATTTCTGTTGTGCGTGCTTGAATTATTTGTTTAGAGGTAACGTCGGCGTATTCTTCTCCACAAGAATCGTGAATGTCTTTTCCTGTTTTTACTAACCAATTGTATTCTCTTTCTTTAAGCGACATTTCTGCTTGTAACTCAGTCTCAAATTTTCTAAGCAATTCTTTAGGTTCTAGAGGAGTTTCGAAATCTTGGTTCAGTCTTTTTTCCAATTCGTCAACCCACAAGATAAATTTAGTGTATCGAGAATCAAATAGTGATCTTACACCTAATTTTTCTTCTAACTGATGACACAAATTTGATAACTGATGTTCCAAATCGCTGTGTTGATGTCTCAAAAGCCACATTTTTTGGTTAATCGTTTTCATATCTGATGGACTCAAACATTCCTTTAATTGTTCTTGCATTATGCATAATTGCTCTAAATCGGTTTTAACAGCAATCAATCTCTCTTTAGTACTTCTCAAAACATCCAATTTATTACTGAGAGCGGAAGGTGAAACCAAATCTAGTATTACTGACTGATTAATTACTTCTTGTATGTTATCAAGAGTCATTTGTACTTTATTCACATTATCTTCGTAATTTTTAATTAAAATGGTTATTCGTTCTAAAAATTGTTTCCACGTATCTAAACCAGCTTGTAGATTAGATAGGCGTTGTCTTATAGCTATGTATTCCATTCGGATAGAGGTAGCCAGGGCATCGTCACAGAATTGCAACAGTAAGTTTTGTTGAGATTGTAGATTTTCAGCTTGTTCTTCACCATGAGGTAACTTATCCAAAAGAGTCTGAATACGTGAGAGTAATTTAGGGATCCTTCTGATATGCATATATCTTAATTGCATTCTCTCTCTTTCTTTTTCGATATTCTTTAACCAGTTTAGTAAAAGATTTTGGTCCTCGTTATATTTATCCCAAGCATCAAGTCGATTTTGGACTTCGGTATGTCTGTCCATTATCCTAGATAAGGTTTCGTTATGTAAGTTGGTTAAAGAATTGAATTGTTCCATAACACTAGATTCAACTAAACCGCTAGCTAATTGGTCATCTTTTTTCGTTGGTTTAAGAACATTTTGTTGAGTAGTTAAAAGATTTTGGTGGATCTGGCATAAATGTTGATGATCAGAAAGACTGTGATAATCCCCAGGTATTGTTCCTTGTAAAAATTGCTGAACGTTCATTAAATATTCTTGCCATAATTTTAAAGCAGCTGCGCCATCTTCATTTCTGACTAATCTGGTACTGAGACGGTGATACTGTTGGAATGTTTCTCTGAAAACTTGTTGCCACAATTCCAGAATTTCTATGACGGACACTTCAGTTCTGGTTGTAGATATTTCAATTGTTTTATCTTTAAGTTTCTTTATCTGACCTTCTGCTGTACTCAAAGCTAAAAGATGGTCCCTTAAGATCAATAATTTTTCTTCACTATCCGTTTCTACGCCACTGCTGTCAAGGCTGCTTATACTCTGTATAAAAAAGAATTTTAAATTGTTATATATATATAAAATGATTATATTTTATTTTTACCTTTTGAACAGAATCCAAATAATCTTTTGTACCGTTGATTTCTTTCTGGTTGTCATTTTTGGTTTTTGCTTTGGACTCAGCAACATCAGCGAGGACGGTGAGAGATTGACGCACATCTTCAAGGCGTTTTCCTAGGGCTTCAACTTCTCCGCCGAGTAAGGCATTTGCGTCAAGACCAACTGCTGAAGCAATACCAGAAACTAGTTGTTGTAATTTAGCTAGACGCTTCGTATGGGCAGCCAAGGTTTCTTCGCAAACCTAAATAAAAAAATAATTTTATTATAAATTTTTTAACACCCGTAAAAATCAAAGACAAAGGACGAATAGAAATTTCTAATTCCAAAGTCTAATGGCAAATGAAAGTGATTAACTGTGGCGTGACTAAATGCGAAAATTATTACAGATCCATTTGTGTGTTTCGATTTCCATCAGATTTAATTGAAAATACGTTGAAACCGGCCAAGGTTAATAGGTTAAAGTCATAGATCTAAGAATTTTCAAGCTATTCGAGCCATGTGTTACTGTGAAATGAAAATAACGATTTTATAAATTTTGTTTAATGATTCAACTTGAACCAGTCCAAATGAATCTTTTTTTTATCACAACAAAAAATATTGATTCATGCTGGTATATTTTAAATTAAGTGCTGTAAATTTATTTTTATTTTGACGATTGCGGCGTGCTGGATATTTAAATTCCCATCAACTATGAAAAAGTTTTCAACTTGACACTAGCCGCATAAAGTGGAATTCGTACAAACAACAAATTTCCGTTCGTTAAAAATACGACAAGTAAAATACCATTGGTGTAGAATATAAATAGGGACGGAGGAAAGGAAATTGTTAAAAGAAAATTGGAACAAACAAAGAAGAAGACAAGATGATATAAGAAATATTAAGTAAAGAAACAAAAAAGTGTACTGTAAAGAAGAAATAGATTGGATGGATAAGAAATTATAGATAAGAGAAAAAAAACGGGGTATATAAAGGATACATAATTGGAATAAAGAATGCAAAATGGAAATTAGGAAAAAATAAAGAACTTACAGATATGGAGTTAATTGAGGAGATAGAAGATAAAGAACAAGATATAACAATAAGAGAAGTAAAGGAATTTATCAAAAGAAGTAAAAACAGAAAAGGATGACGTAGAAGGGAAAAAGAAAAGAAAAAGACCGAAAAGAAAATATAGAGAAGTAGTGGAAGAAAAATGGGGAAATATAGGCAAAATAATGGCAAATAGGGAATAATGGAAAAAAATTAGAGAAAAATAGGAAAAATAAGAGACAAATAAGAAAACAAATTGGGAAAAATAAGAAAAAATAGAAAGAAATAATAAAGGGAAAAAAGGAAAAGAGAGGGAGAGAGTGAGATAATAAAACACGTTTAGAGTTGAAAAAATAACGTAAGGGACTTCGACAACAGCTAAAACTTTTTATTTTAATTTGTTTTAATTTTTTCGATTTTTTTCTAAATGTATCGGTTGTTTCGGCTTTATTTCGGTTTTATTTGATTTTTTTTCATTTTGTTCGGTTTTTTGTATTTTTCCATTTCTTCTCTTTTTTTTTTAATTTATCGATTTTTTTTTTGGACTTTTTCGATTCTTTCGATTGTACTCGATTTTTTTGATGTTTTTTTCTTATTTTTTCGATTTTTTTTAAAATTTATCGACTTTTTGGGGTTTTCTAATGTCTTTCTATTTAGACTTTCTTCGATTTTTTTTTACTTTTTTTCGACTGATTTTCAAATTTCTCGATTTATGCTGTTTTTTTTTCTTTTGATTTTTTCGATTCATTATATTTTTTTCCATTTCTTTCTAATGTGTTTTAATTTCTTTCTGTTTTTGCAGATTTGTTTCAACTTTTTTGTTTTATTTTTTAGGATTTTTTAAATTTTTTCCATTTTTGTCGATTTGTTTCAAATAGTTTTTTGATTTTGTTCGATTTTATTCGATTATTTCCATTTTTTCTTATGTCTTTTTCGATTTTTTTCAAATCTCTCGATTTTTTTCGGTTGTACTCGATTTTTTTATATTTTTCGATTTTTGTCGATTTTTTTTTCAAATTTCTCGACTTTTTTCGGGTTTTCCAATTTTTCCCAACTTTTTTAATTGTTTTTATTTTGTTCAATCAATTTCAACTTTCTTCGATTTTTTTTTAGTTTATTCGATTTTTTCGACTTATTTTCAAATTTCTCGATTTTTCCGATTCTTTTCGATACTACTGGATTTTTTTCGATTTTTTCCATTTTTTCTCTTGGATTTTTGATGGTTTTTTATTTTCTTTTGATTTTTTTGCGATTTTTTTTATTTTTTTCATTTCTCTCCAAGGTTTTTTGATTCTTTCTATTTTCGTCTAATTTTGTTCCGACTTTTTTCTTTTAATTCTTATTATTTTTCCCGTTTTTAAATTTTCTCGACTTTTTTCGGTTTTTGCAATTTTTCTCAACTTTTTTAATTACAACTTTCTTCGAGTTTTTTTTGTTTTCAAATTTCTCGATTTTCCGATTCTTCTGGTTTTTTTTCTCGATTTTATTGATTTTTCCGTTTTTTTTTTCATTGTTTTTAAATTCACGATTTTTATGATTTTCTTCGTGTTTTAATTTTTTTCGATTTCTTTCCACGTTTTTTGATTTATTTCTATTTTCTTCGATTTGCTTCGACTTTTTTCTTTTAATTTTTATGATTTTTTTAATTTTTATGATTTTTTTTATAATTTTTATCGATTTGTTTCAAATAATTTTTTTATTACGGGGGTAATATGAAAACTAGAAATTTAATGAAAAAAATACCTTTTATATTCTATAACAAAGAAAAGAAATATTACATTAAAATAAATTTATTATCATTGAAAAGAGAATAAAATTTACTATAAGCGAGAATTTTTTTAAAATTTTTAGTAAAAAATTGTAGACTTGAGAAAAGGGAGAGACCAATTTAATGACAAATAAAAAATCCTTATAGTTATGGTCTCTCCCCCTTCTCACAACTACAATATTTTATCTAAAATTTTGCAAAAATTCTCGTTTATAAAATATTTTTTCTCTTTCTATTAACAGTTATCAAAGACGTTTGAAACAAAAGAAATTAATAAAAAGTAGGTGGAAAATGGACGGTGAAGCTGAAAAAAAAACAGTATGAAACATAAATAAATTAGTAAAAAAAGTAGCGAAAACAAATGGAAGAAAAAAGTTTTAACTAAGGAAATTAGTAAAAAAGTTTGAAATATAAAATTTTAAAAAAGAATTGGGAAAAAATCGGAAAAGATGCGAGAAAAAATTTTTTCTTGATTTCCCCACTCAATCTGGATTGAACTTAAAAAAAAATGTGGAAAAAAACTGAAAAAAAGTGGGGAAAAGAAAAAAATTAAGAAAAGATAATGAAGACAATCAATCAACCATGGAAAATCAATAAAATAAAAATGATCAAAATAATGAAAGAAGAAAATCCAGAAAAAACATTTAGAAAATGACGAATAAATATTGGAAGATAAATCAAGACGAAACACGAAACAAAAATCAATAAAATGAATTATTAGACGATGGAGAAGAAGTCAACATGGCAAAAATAATAAATCTAGATTTAGGACCAATGGACAGAAAGCAGGAAAGGAAACAAGTGGAAGAAAAAAGAATTATCCTGAACGGATAATAAAATAAAAAATACAGAATCGCATAAGATGCTTCTAATGAAAATAGTGTTTTAATTTCCTCTTCTAGAACCCCATTGAACGACCATGTAAAAATCCATTTGCGTGTACAATTAAACTAACAATTTGCATTTATAGTTGACAATTTTTTACTGTTAACTTTACAGTTTTACGTACGACGCATCCGCCTTTTGTCAGTTATTGTTAGGATGGTTTAAGGTTACGTGTTTTTACTAGGGCATAAATGGGATAGTTGGAATTTTATCACTTTCTAGAATTACCTTTAATTCTTCCGGAGTCAACATTTATATAAAATGTTTGTGTACCTACACTTCTTAAAAATAATGGATGCCAACAAGCACGTTGAACTTAAATATACGCATCTACAAACATTGTAACACAATTTATTCACTATAATATTAAAAAAAAATCTTTTTTTTGTTACATAAAATAAAAGTTTTTAGCACAATCCGCGCCTTGAAATTTATTTTCGCAACTGACACAAAAACACGGACTAAATACCAAAACAAAAAGCCGATCAGGAGCACTTTCGGTTTATTTATAAATTTCGCGCCGCGACACTCGTACAAACTTTAAAACCATAGAAAAAAATCTATAAATAGAACCAGACTTCCTCTTAGTCAAGAGTGTAGCGAACTAAAGACTAAAATTAAATCCAGTCTCCCTCAAGGGTAGTTTACTGAACAGTTGGTTGATGTTTAAATGCGTCTCATATATACGAGGAAAAAATTGTACAGATAAAATATATATTCTCACCTTAACTTTCTCTACGGCCTCTTCGGGCTCCAAATTCTCCACGGATTCCATGGGATTGTCAATCCATTCTTTGACCAAATCCGAAGCCTCCTTGTACTGCTTCCATAGATCAGCGGCGTGATGGTACTTCGTGCAGAGTTCCTTCAAGTTGGTACAGGTAGTTTCGTAAGCCGTTACAGCTTCCTTAACTGCAGCTTCGATTTTCGCCGATACCTCGGGCGCGCAGCTGTCTGCGAGAGGTTTCGAAGCGTCTTTCAGCTCGGCGACAAGATTTTCGCGAGACACCAGGTCTACGGAGACGCTCTAAAAAAATTAAACAGAAAATAGATTTTAGAAAAATAATACAATTTAAATCAGTAGATTATTTAGTAGTGGGTCATAAATTAATTCATGAAAACAAAATATTATCCATACTCAAATGTGGCATAATAATCAATCATGACTAAAACAACTCCGAGTCATACCACAATATTTTTTTAATAAAGACTAAAGGACGACATGTTTCAGTCTATAAGACCATCATCAGGCTTATAAGTAAAAAAGAAATTGTGAAAAAACATCACTAATGAAATAATGTACAAAATTACTTACTAATATATAACATAACTCCAATGGTGTAATTTAATTAAGTTTAAGTATTTTCGTTGTTTTTTATATAAATTTTGATGTTATTAGTTTAAATTTTTCATACCTAAATTTTAAATTCTATTGATTGGATCCAACTTAATCAGTAAGTATTTTTTTTGTCTACCATAACACATTACACCGGGTCCAGAACTTCTGAGACCGATCCTGCGGCTGTAATTAATTCTTAAAATTTGAATATCGGGGCTATAGTGGCTTGTGACGTGGCCCAATTGAAACAGATTATATTTGGCTATGTTTTCATATCGATAAAATTGGCAACTCTCTTTCTTATTTATTATGATTAAAAGAAAGAGAGAAGTATGTCAAATTTTTCTCCAAACGAACAAAGCTAGAATCTTGGCAATGCTGTAGAAAGTAAATCGTTAATTATTGGTCAAGAAGCAGCGCCACTTTCAAAATATATTAATTACTTTTTATTGATTTTTATTAATTAATGAATATTATAAGAACTATGAAAAACAAGATAAGCAACTAGATTTATTCATTAATATAAAACCAATAAACTCGTTCCTACTGGATAAGTCCATTTCTTTTATGGTTATAGGCCTGATGATGGTCTTATAGACCGAAACATGTCGCCCTTTGACTTTATGTCTTTATATTAAAAAAAAATATTGTGTATGATTTGGATTTGTTTTATACATCATTAAATTAATTCTTGTTTGTTAAAAATTTAGATATTAATTATAATAATTCATGTGAACTAGTGACCAATGGGGAAGCAAGAGCTGATTTTTTTTTTTGGATATTGGCGGTTTATTTGGCGGCGTCTTGTTTTATTCAGACTTCGACTGTCTATTGTATGTATCTATGTATGAGCAGGAAGCAGATATTTTTACAAAACCACTTCCACGACCAAGTTTTGAAAAACCCAGAAAATTCTTAATAAAGTTAAAACATATTAAGAAAAATTAAGAGTGTTTAAAAAATATTGTTTTATATTTCTGTAAGCTTTTAATAAACGTTAGTGACGTCTATGTTAGTTTTGGTCACTTGATTTTTTTTTTTGAATTAAATATGGTTTTTACGGTACCAAATATCTAGTATATTTTTATTGTTTTGTGATTAAAATTATTATTAAAAAAAAATTGTATTATTTTGCTTCATCGTAGTCGAAATTTAAATGTTTTTTTTTAAGTTACTAACCAGACAAATCTTAAAATAATTCCACTGTTTGGGTTTGAAAATGTTATATCAAAGATATGTTTATTTTATGACGAAAATATTCCGTTATCACAAACCAAGTAAATAGGATTAAATTTAAAATTAACAATTACATCATGCAAGCTTGTATAAGTTCATTTTTATTTTAATTACTTTAGGTGTGTTTTAAATTGTTTATTAGATAAGAATGCAACAAACATAAATACTAATACTAAATTTAAAACTACATTAACATCATCAGGAGTTGTTTCCGAAACGTAACTCGAGTTATTTTTATTTTATTACATTGTTAAAAAGCAAAATTTCTAATTTAAACTAAATTTCTATAAACAAACTTAATTAGTTTTTACACAAATAGATACCTAGAAAATTACAATTTCCGGAAAGATATACAGTTAATGATAAACAAATTAAATTTAGATTTTGTTCCAAACATTCAATGACTCAAATAACAATAAACATGCTATTAAGGTCCGTATTTAGGGGTAGGTATTTGTCAATGATTTTTGAGATTGTTGAACTCTCATAAATCAGTTATTGTAGTATCTTCAAACAAAAGAAATAAAATTATAAATAGAAATGTTTAAAAGGAATTGTAAATATAACAGAATATTTTTTTTTGAAGTTTCTTTTTGTGTCTGATTGTAAATTTTTTTGTTACTTTTACTTTTTGGAATTGGTAAAAACAAATTATTTGTTACAAAATATTTGGTTAAAAAAATAGCCAATTAAAGAATAATAATAAACTCCTAGTCATAGCACATAAAATTTATTGAAATTAGTTTGAACAAATGGACATGGGCAACATGTTTCGGAAAAACAATGGCCATCATCAGGTTAACTGAACATTTTCAAAAATTGAAAAACTAATAATTTTAACGAAACTTTAAAATTTAAAAAAATATTTGATACCAATTTTTGAATACGTTCAGTTAAATTCATACCATTTTGTAAATCGGAAGCTTTTTGCCTGATGATGGCCATTGTTTGGCCAAAACATGTTGCCCATGCCCATTTGTTCAACTAATTTCAATAAATTTTATGTGGTATGATTATAAGTTTATTATTATTATTTGAATAATTTTTCTGATGTGTTTAAGTTTATCTCATTATCTGGAAAATTAATCTAGTGTTGATTTTTGGCATAAACTACAATTTAAAATTGTTTAATTTGCGTTTTAAAAATTTACAAATTATAAACATAAATATAATTTACATGTTTGGTAATGAAGTTTATACTAGATTTTAATTTTTTATTAGATATATATATTTATATTCTAATAAATTTAAACAAATAATCATGACCCAAATTCATATTTAAATTAATGATATAGTTAAGGTCATGTTTGCTGCTTAATTTTTTGTGTCAGAAAATTTAGTTAGTTATTGGATGGACATTTATATCGAGATGTACAAATTCGTCTTTTTACCATTTAACTAACTTTTCCGATATCCCAATAAAATTTTCACTACCCTGTATAAAAATATCTAACAAAAATAATAAACAATCCAAAAATACCTCTATTATTTTTATCCAAAAAACTATTTAATTGTTTTATTGCTATAATTCACTGTACAATAGAGGAATCTGCCTGGATAAAGTAATTTAACAGGGTTGTATTAGGGTTAAATAAATATTTTTAAAAATAAAAAAAAAAACAATTTTAAAAATATGATATTTGTGATATTTATTATATTATCAATATAAGGCAAGGTTATATTAGTTGATTCTCAAAATTTATTTTTTATTTATATTTTATCATGTTAAATAACTATTATTGTTACTGTGGATTCAGTATTGCTAATTAAAATGTTATTTTACAAAGCAAAATAAGATAATTTTAAATATATTAAAATAAATTACAAAAACTGAATTTGTTATTTAAATAATATTTGTACTTACAAATTTATCACTATAAAATTTTACAATATTACAAAAACTGAATTTGTTATTTAAATAATATTTGTACTTACAAATTTATCACTATAAAATTTTTATTTACTAACGATAAAAAAAATAACCAATATTACTTTTTTTGTTATAAATTTAATTTCTTCCTATTCAATTAAAAAAATTAGTCGTTAAAAAGTCACAATTAGTTTAAACTTGCGCGAATCTGAAACGTAACGAAAAACTTTCTGACACGACACCTTCCGTTTCGCACATTCATCGCAGGAATTCCTACCAGATACTGAAACGCGGTTTGATTCGATTTCAAATTGTTATCAAAAACAGCAAACGCTTCACGGTTCTTCCGAAATTTCTGTGGCGTACGCTCAAATTTCAATAGCAGTTGAGTAAAAATTAAATTAAATAATAGATATGTTTTTTGGAACCATTTCTTTAAATAACGAATTAAAAATATTAAAAAACAAATTTTAATAATAGCAAATAAAACTCTAAATTACGTACCACCAATATATATTTTAACTTGAACAAAAAGGAGGGCGGCAACTAGTTTCGGCTACTAGCCATCTTCAGGCCATATACTAATTTTGCTAACAAAACTTAAATTAAATGAAAGTTATAAAATAACACCATGGTTCAAAAAAAGGGGTTGGAAAAATTTTTGTAGGGATAGGGGGTTTTTAAAATTGAACTGTTTCACCTTTCATGTACCCCCCTATCCCTACAAAACCGCTGTTTCACCTTTCATGTTTCCCCCTACACCTACAAAATTTTTTCCAACCACCTTTTTTAAACCATGGAGTTCTTTTATCACTTTCAGTTAATTTAAGATTTGTTATTAAAGTTAGTAGCATGAAGATGGCTAGAAGCCGAAACTAGTTGCCACCCTCCTTTTTGTTCAAGTTAAAATATACATTTGTGGTACATGATTTAGAGTTTTATTTGTTATTAAAGCTTTGTTATGAATAACCTATTGGTTTTTTACAAATTTTAATAATAAAATAAATATTTCAAATTTCAAATACCGGGTGATTCATTTAACCTGGAATTTTGTAAAATCGAAACTTTAATATGTCAGAGGGGGCATCCGGTAGTACCAAATTACGCATCCAGTTCAAGATCACCATTTCGAGCATTTAATTAAGTAAGCAATAAAACTCCAAGTCGAGTACCACAAAATTTTTATTATTAAAATAAAGAGGATTATCGACTAGTTTCCACAACAAGCCATCATCAGGTCAGAGAAAACATATTTCAAAATTCAATAAATAAAATCAGTCGTATAAAAAAATTTCTGGCCTGATGATGGATTGTTGCCGAAACTAGTCGCCAATTCCCTTTATTTTAATAATAAAAATTTTGTGGTATCAAACAGATAATTTTTCATGAATAATCCTACCCGGATAAATCTTCCCAGATAATCAGATAATACTCCCGATTAATATTTTCCGGTTAATTCATCTCAGGTAATTTTTTCCAAATAATCCTTCCCGGATAATTCTTTCCGATTAATCTTTCCCGGATAATCCTTCCGGGATAATCCTTCCCGAATAATTCTTCACGGCATTTCTTCCCGATAATGCATCCCGGATAATTCCTTCCATATAATCAGATAATCCTTAGAGATTAATCTTTTCCGGATAATCCATCTCAGGTAATTTTTTCCAAATAATCCTTCATCGATAATTCTTCCCGGATAATTTCTTCCATATAATCAGCTAATCCTTCCAGATTAATCATTTCTGGATAATCCATCTCAGGTAATTTTTTCCAAATAATCCTTCTCGGATAATTCTTCCCCGATAATCGAATAATAATTCCCGATTAATCTTTCCCGGATAATCATTCACGGATATTTCATAACCGATAATCCTTCCCAAATAATTCCTTCCATATAATCCTTCCAGATCAATCTTTTCCGGATAATCCATTTCAGGTATTTTTTCCAAATAATCCTTCCCGGATAATTCTTCCCAGATAATCAGATAATACTTCCCTATTAATCTTTCCCGGATAATCATTCACGGATATTTCTTCCCCGATAATCCTTCCCGAATAATTCCTTCCATATAATCAGATAATCCTTCCAGATTAATCTTTTCCAAGTAATCCATCTCAGGTAATTTTTTCCAAATAATCCTTTCCGGATAATTCTTCCCAGATAATCAGATAATTAATCTTTCCCGGATAATCATTCACGGATATTTCTTCCCCGATAATCCTTTCCGAATAATTCCTTCCATGTAATCAGATAATCCTTCCAGATTAATCTTTTCCGGATAATCCATTTCAGGTAATTTTTTCCAAATAATCCTTCCCGGATAATTCTTCCCAGATAATCTTATAATCTATAATCTTTCTCGATTAATCTGTTCGGTACAATTCTTCCCAATGACAATTTTTTCCCCGTGACAATTCCTCCCCACAACACAAACCAGTCACTGTTATTATGTATTTAAAAAAAGGACTTAAATATACAATTCGGTGAAATCCTTGACATTCCTTCCCCGGACAATCCTTTTCGGATAATCCTTTTCGTAGAATTCTTCCCGATTAATCCTTCATAAATAATTCTTCCAGAATGTTTTATTACTTCATTAGTAGACCACATTCTAGTTAATGAATAACCTTTATTTATTTAATTAATTAGTGAGAGCCTCACGTTAATCAACCACCCCCTAAAGGGAACAAAAAATTACTACGCCACCGCTGTTATTTCTTTGTTATGCCAACCACTCCACCAACAGGAGGTGGGGGAGGGGGGAACCGTAACATCATTGAATAGCCGGACGAAAAAACTAAATACCTACGTGTTTTTCTGTTTTTTGATTCTTTTGATTTCTGTTCCATTTCGAGGATACTGAACACAATGGCGGCGTTATAATTTCTCTTTGGGGTTGGGCAACCCCTCTAAATGGCCAAAAACCACCCGTAGAGGGGTTAAATGCGCTTCGAGGTTTCCCCACAGTGAAACACAATTTCCCCCCATTTTCCAGGATGCTCAGCACGGTGGCGGTATTGAATATCGGTTCCGACTCCTTTCAACCGCTCCACCGACCAATATTCGCCCCCGAAAGGGGTGAATTTTTATATTTTTAAATATCAGAGGGAAACTTATTCCTCTCCGTTTTCGAGGGTGCTGAGCACGGTGGTGGTGTTGGATATCGCGTCCGATCCCTGCCAACCCCTCCACCGACCAATACTCGCCCCCGAGAGGGTGACTTTTTTGTTTTATATTTCTCTCAGACTTCGAGGATTCTTTGTATGTGTCGTCTTGGTTGTAACGGTCTTTCTTTGGCAGGATATCCAACACCACCACTGTGCTCAGCATCCTCGAAAACGGGGGGAAATTGTGTTTCTCTGTAGGGAAACCTCTTGAAGCGCGTTTAACCCCTCTGGGGGTTTGTTTTTGGCCGTTTTATGGGTTGCACAACCCCAAAAAGAAATTCGCCACTGTGCCACCGAAATTGATGTAGGCTCCTTAGGGTTGGGTCGTTTGAGGTGATTTTTTTATTAAATGTTCATCATAAAATTCCCTATCGATACCTCTTTCTCGATTTTTGCTTCGGGTCTTCATTTTCGCGCAATTTGACTCCAAAAATGGGGTTGAGTGGAAAAAAAAATAGATTTTTCGCATAAAAATGACCCTAAAGAACACGAGATATTGCCGAACTCTTTTATGGCGAAATGCTCGTTTTGGAAAACTCTACAAGATTATCCACTTAGAATTCATACATTTTCATCAGAAAAATCAATCATTTCTCATTAATAATGAACTATTGTATCCAAAATGGCCACTTTTGTCAAAAAATTGAATTCAGGATTACGGAAAAATTCGGGAAAATCTCTGTATTTGTCCATTTTTTTGAATGTCCAAAAATGTGCCCAAAAGTTCTGGAAAAATTTTTGCGAATTCCCAGAATAATGTGTACAAATAGTTTTTGTCAGATGAGAATTTTTTCCAATACTTTTCCAGTTTTTAGTAGAACGATTTCTTATATACGAATTTTTTTGGATAATTGTGGCCATTAACGGAAAATTTCTCCCCGACTTCAAAGTGCAAGCCTATTTTTGGAGTCAAATTCCGCGAAAATGAAGACCCGAAGCAAAAATCGAGAAAGAGGGATTGATAGGGAATTTTAAGAGCAACATTTAAAAAAACAATCACCTCAACCCTAAGGGGCGTACATCAATTTGAGTAGCACAGTGGCGCTTCGGACCACTGTGCGCCGCCATCGTGTTCAGCAAATTCGAAAACGGCTGAAAATATTTAGATATTTCTGCCTACGTAGCTTTCGACGTAGAATCGGAATCTGCGATAAAAATAGGGGTTCCTATTTAAGGGGATGTTGGGGTGGACGTAATTTAGTACTACCGAATGCCCCCCTCAAAAGTTTCGATTTGGCACATTTTTCTGTACGATGTGTATTTTTCGAGATATTATAAAATTCCAGGTTAAATGAATCACTCGGTATATTTTTTGTAAATTAATTTGGATCTATCTCTGTAATTATATAAATATAAAAAACAATTTGGAATCTTGCTATGAATACGTTTTTCGTTAAAAATAAAATTCCTAAGAACATCCTGTAGTTATAATTAATTCCAACGCAGAGAACTTTCTATCTTACTCTGATATTTAATTTTAAGTGATCTAAAAATAATCGGTCTCAATGGAATATTATTAAACAGACTTTAAAAGCATTTCTGAATTATGATTCTAAAAGTTATTTATAATTTGGAAATTTAATGGTTTTTTTTTTATCGTTATTCAATTTTTATTTCAATTACCAATCGAGAAATTTTTAATTAAATCTAAAAGCATTTTTTGTTAAATGATAATAAATCAATAAACCTAGCAAGATAACAGTATCCAAGTAGGTTAGCTACAGACAGATGGACAGACAGACAGTTGTAGTTGACTTAAGTCATTGACCAGCTACTTAATAAAAAAAAATTGACTCACCTCTAATCTTTCTGTTGCTTTCCTCAACCTTTCATAATCCACAGTTCCTTGCACAGTCAACAATTCAACCATAAAGTCAGCTTCTTGTACACTCTGCTGCACCAATTCTAGTTGCCTCTCAAATCGCTTCCATAACGTCAACCTACTTCTAAGTAACGCTAAGATATCACCACATCGTTTTTCTAATGCCGTATGGTCATCTTGAAGCTTAGAGATATCTCTTTCTACAGTTAACGGAGAAACGGTCACTTTCAATCGAGTAGGTAACGTATGAAGAAGTTGACGTATAGCCATCAAATCTTGCCATAAAGTTACTAATTCTTCTCCGATTTCATAACACTCGTTAACGGATCGTTCCACTGAATCGCTTCCGAGCTTTTCAGCCGATTCGCATTGATCCAATTTCTTGCTCATCTCGGAATGTTGTCTTCTGACTCTTTCGATACTCTTCTGGATGGCGTGCAATTGTTCTTTGATAAGGAGTCCGCTTTCTAGTTCTTCAGCTATGTTTATCTCTAATCTTTTTGATAATGCTAGAAGAGATCCCACTTTTTCAGATTCACTTGCTGATAGTAATCCCATTCTGCTTAACTCGTTTTGGATGGTTTCTATTCTAGTTGACATAATTTGAAGACGTTCTACGTATAGACTCAATTCTTCTTCTGTTTTGATTATACCTGTAATATATAAAATTATCAGTACTTTTGTTACTTTTATTAATATAACTTACCCTTTAGGTTATCAACATCTGCATTTAAATCTTGAAGCTCTTGTTCCAAGAACAACAATTTTTCATTAATAGGTACATCCGGCGCCGATATAGTATCCAAAATAGAAGCTTCTAAATCATGAATTTGCTTAGAAATTCTATGCCATTGGGCATTTAATTCAGAGTTATTAGCACGTTGATACATCTCATCGCTAATAGGTACAATCTGTAAAGATTTATCCAAAGCCGTCGAAGCATTGATTCTTGCAGCATTATGAACCTCATGTTGCGCTTTAATCTCCCAGAAACGTCTTAAATGACCTCTAGGACCTGCAGGTACTTCAATGGTTCTCAATTCGATCTCAGCTTCTCTTAACCAATACTCAACCTTATCGCTCAATAAATTATACATTTTCCAACTATCTTTAAATGATTGTAACCTTTCCAAATTCGTTTGAACGTCTTCTTGGAGTTTTTGAATTATAGCTAAAGACTCTGTGTAAGCTTCGTCTAACTCGGAACAAGAAACTAGTTCTTGTAATTTTTGAGCTACGCAATTGAGGTGCGTTAATTTGGCGTAATGGTAATCTATATCAGCAGCTAAAGAATTATGTAAATCTATATATCTTTCATAATCTGACGAAGTAACGTTGTTCAAGTCAGGTACGCGTTGTTGAGCAACTTGCAACCATCTTAGTTCATCCCGAGTGCTTTGTTCTAGTACAGTCCATCTAGACGCTGCTAAGGACATTACTTGAAACCGGCCTGTAGATTTATCCAAAATAACGCTCGCTCTTTCATAAAGATTTTGATGTAACTGCGAATGTAATGTTCTAGTTTCGGAATCTAGATTTTCTTCTAGAGATTCTAAAATTGCCCGACAATGGCTCAAGTTAACGAAAAACTTGCGATGATTTTGCATTTCATCTTCAAGATGTTCCAAGTTACGTACTGATACAGGGCTTTCCACTAAAGCTTCAGCTATTAAAATAATTTGACTAAATTCTTTGAGCGTTTGTTCGTACTCATCAGCTAGAGATAAAAATTGATAAGCTTTTTCTCTTTCAATAGTTATTTGTTGATCAATTTGTTTAGTTAGTTCGTTATTAGCATAAACTTCTCTTGGTATGTCTTTGGATGGAAAATCTCGCATTAGACCTTTAGCGATGGCAATAAGATGAACTACTTTGAGCATGTAAGTTCTATTAGTATTTTCTAGTTTTTCTAACTCGTTTAATTTAGTTTGAGGTGAAGCATCAGAGTCTTTCAAATCACTTAATTGTCTTTGTAATCCTCTTAGAGAACGAGTAAGATTGCTCACTCCATCTGTAAATTCATTCCATCTTTTCAAGTCTTCAGCAGCTATTTGTTCATTTTCTTCTGTTACCTCTTCGATAACTTTGACTTGTTGTTGTAAAGAATCAATATAACTCTTTATTCTTTGTCGTTCATCTTCATTGTAAATGTCATCGGTTTGTTTGATTACTGATTGTAATTGTTCGACTTTGGT
This sequence comes from Neocrepidodera transversa, assembly GCA_963243735.1. Taxonomy (NCBI): domain Eukaryota; kingdom Metazoa; phylum Arthropoda; class Insecta; order Coleoptera; family Chrysomelidae; genus Neocrepidodera; species Neocrepidodera transversa. The sequence continues at coordinate 4,731,955 of OY725353.1, forward strand.
TTCTATGTTAGTGATCTCTTGTTTAAGGTCATTAAATTCGTGAACTTTAGCTTCAGAAGGTCCTTCCAATGTTTGTTGTCTATTCAAATAGATTCTATATTCAATTGTTTCCAACCAGGTTGTAATGGTTTCGACTGTCGTAATGACGGTTTGTTGTATTACTACTACATCTCTTCTTTCAACAGCTTCTTGCAATAAAATTAAATTTTGCTGAATATTTTGGTCCCTTTGTTGGATGCTTTCATCAGTAATAACTTCATTTAGCGTTGCTAAATATAAAACGTCGCTTAGGTGTGTCGTTTTTCTCGCGTTTTGTAAATTTTTAAATCTTTCTAGTGCTTGTGCTTGGTTCCACTTTACATTAAGTTCTGTAAAAGCTATTGGTGTTAATTGAGATTTAATTAATGAAGGCGTCTGCCATGATTTTGAAGAATAATCTGGTGGCGATAAAGGAGCACTATCAGAAGCTGGCGTAACAGGAGTATCAGCAACTAATGGTGGAGATTGTACTTCTTCTATAGTAACAGAAGATACATGTTTATTTTTTCCTTTTGTTTTTGTTGGTACTAGTTTTTTCTTCTGTTGAACTAAATTATCATTAGGTTCTTCAACAATTGGTACAGCTTCTGGTATTGATACAGGTTTATCATTAATAAACACTGTATCGTCTTTAGGTATTCTTTCGGATTCTAAGAAATCAATTGTTGATGTTACAGATATAGTTTTTTCAACTTTTGGTACTGACTGGCCAGTTTTTATATCAGCTTCTGTTAATATTGAATCGATAGTAAATGATGTAGCGAGCTCACGAGGAACGTCTTTTTCAACAACAGTGTACGTATCTTTTGACATTAATTGTACTTTTGAACTATCGGGTGACTCTTGAGGTAAGGTAATCGAAATGTCAACTGAAGTGGTTTGTATATCTAAATCACTTGCAGTTGGCTTTTTAGATTTATCGGTTATTTGTTTAACTTTATTTTCATCTAAATTAGTGAATACTTTAGATACAACTTCAGATTCTTTGATGTCTTTAAAATCTTGGTTATCAGGTTCTGCACTTTTAACAATATGTGCGTAGGTATCAGCAGGTATTAATGAATCATCTGTAGTATTCTGTCTTCTAAATTCAGAAAAGAAATCTTTTTCAATGCTTGAAGTTTCCGGTTCCACTTTCTTTGCTTTCTTGTGTCTCTTTCGTTTTGGTTTTGTAGGAGTTTCTCCATCTTTTTCAGAATCTAAGAACGCAGTCACACCATCGACAGTGACTTGAACTTCATAGTCTTCGGAATCAGAATATTGATTTTCAGTCTTTTGAACTACTTCTATAGTTTTATCTGGTTCGATAATGAGATCTTTTTCTATTTGAATAGGTGTGATTTCACTTACAGTAATTGAAGAATCTGAAGGTACAAAAACTGATGCTTTTATATGAACTTCGTATTGCTCTGAAGAAGAGGAAGTTGGAGTTGGGGTTGGACTTGGAGTAATTAAATCACAAATTTCTTTAATTATTATAGGACTTGTTTGTGTGACAATTTCTGTAGTATCAACTTTAGTTATGGCAGGTTGTTCGATTAAAGGTTCCGTCTGGAATGATGATTCTTTAATTTCTGGTTGAACCTGTGCAGCTACTTCTGATGTTTCAGTTTTTTCAGGTTGTTTGGTTTGTGCAAATTCTTCTTTACTTTCTATTTGTGTTTGCATCGCAGAATCGCTTCTTGTTAGTTCTGGAGTTATAGTTTGGACATATTCTTCAGCTATTTCTACTTTTTCCGGTGTAACAGTTTGTGTAGAAATTTCTATAATATCTTTAACAATTTTCTCTTCTGGTGATTGAGCTTTAGGTGTTGTTTGGGTGACCATTTCACTAGTTAATAATTCAATTTGTGTAGAACTTTCGCTAATTTGTGGTTTAATTAAAACTTCCTTTTCTTCATCACTAGTTTGAATATAAGTTTCTGCAATTTCTTTTGGAGTTTCAGGAGAAGTTTGAACAGAAACTTGTTCAGTTATAATAATTTCTTTTTCAGGAAGAGGTGAACGCTCCTTCTCTAAGAATTCTGAAGTTAGATCTTTAATCGGAGAAGTTTGGGCCGTAGTTTCCTGAGTCATTACAGCTTCCAGAACAGGTACTAGGGTTACTATTTTAGAAGTAATTTCTTTAGGTGATTCGCTTTGAGATCTACTTATTATTTTTTCTTCAATTATTTTGACTGTACCTGGTTCGGAAGGAGTCGATACGGTATGATAAGAATCATTAGGTGATACTATTTCTTCATCTTTAGCTTCAAAAACTGTAGGTACGGAATCTTTTTCTTCGTGTTTTGTAGATTCGGAATCTTTTTGATCTTCAGGCTCGCTTTCAGATTGCTTTCTTTTATTCTTTTTGCGTTTTTTAGTCTTTTTTGTGGAGTCTTGTTCAATTTTTTCTACTGTAGGTGTTTCTTCATCAGTTATTGGTACAGAAGTATCGACTGAAGATTCGTATACTGATATTGGTATAGCTGATTCTTCAGATTCTTTGACTTTGATTTTTTGTTTCCGTTTCTTTTTACGGCGTTGTTTTTTCTCTCGATCATCGTCATGACTTTCCTCTACCGTTTTATCAGCTTCATATCCAGTTTCTTTACCTTTAAGATTTTCATCGGATTCGGATTCTGTGGGGGATTCGAATAAATCTCCAGTTGGTTTTGGAGAATCTTCAGATTTAATTGAATCGTCTGGAATTAAGATTTCCACTGATTCGGCCAAAGACGTCACGACAGATTCATCTTTTACTTCTTTAGTATCTTCTGTTATTGAAATTTCTTTTGTGTCTTCTTCGATTTCTTCTTTAGTAATTTCTTCTGGTGATGGCGTCTTCGATTTGTGTTTTTTCTTCTTTTTATTTCGTTTACCTCCGTGGTCAATATCGCTTGGAGTGCTTGGTTCAGTTTGTTCAATTTCTAATTTTGGAACATCAGCGTAGGTAGTTTTGGTAATTGTTGGTAGTTGAACGTGAATATCTTTTTGTAAAATATTAGATGGTTTGGTTGTGTCAGTGTTTTCTTCAATTTTCATAGAAACTGATACTTTTGGTGTAACGGTGGTAGAATCTTTATATTTTTCTTCTAATGATAAATCTATATCGACTTTTTGTGGTTGTTCAATACCAGCTGGTTCAATTGCTTCGATAAGTTTAACGTCAGGTGTAGTTTTCTTTTCATTTTCAAGGAATTCAATAGTATTATCAGCAACAGTAACTTTATTTTCTTGTCTTACGCTTTTCTGTTCTACAGTATCAGGTTGTTTACAAACAACTGTAAATTCTGGATGTGTTTCTTCAAGTGAAAGAACCATTTCTATATTTCCGGAAGGTTCTCGTGAAATGGAAGTAACTTTTTCAGTTTCTTGTATTTTTAGAGATTCGTAAACTTGTGGTTTTTCTTCAATAATATTGATAGTTGTTCCTGGTATTTGAGTAGATACTTTTTCAGTTACAATTAATTCTTCATCAATTGAAGTACTTTGTGTAACAGCTACTTTCTTAGTTTTTCCAAATTCTCTCTTTTCAGGTGATTTTCTATCGGTTACGTCTGGTTGATGATGTTGTTGTTGAGATATTAAAAATTGTGCTGATAACTGTCTTTCTAGTAAACCAGGATCAGATATTTCTTCAAGTGGAGGAGCACTAGGTGAATGTAAATCTTCATTTTCAATTTGTTCCTTTTCAATTTTAAGTTCTAATCCAACATTTTTATCGTCCGGTGTAGATTTTATTGATTCTACCGGTGAAATTTTGGTATCAGGAGTCTTATCAATTTTTGACTCTACCGGTGAAATTTTGGTATCAGGAGTCTTATCAATTTTTGACTCTACCGGTGAAATTTTGGTATCAGGAGTCTTATCAATTTTTGACTCTACCGGTGAAATTTTGGTATCAGGAGTCTTATCAATTTTTGACTCTACCGGTGAAATTTTGGTATCAGGAGTCTTATCAATTTTTGACTCTACCGGTGAAATTTTGGTATCAGGAGTCTTATCAATTTTTGACTCTACCGGTGAAATTTTGGTATCAGGAATCTTATCAATTTTTGACTCTACCGGTGAAATTTTTTTATCAGGAATATTATCAATTTTTGACTCTACCGGTGAAATTTTGGTATCAGGAATCTTATCAATTTTTGATTCTACCGGTGAAATTTTGGTATCAGGAATCTTATCAATTTTTGGCTCTACCGGTGAAATTTTGGTAACATGAATCTTATCAGTTTTTGAATCTACCGGTAAAATTTTGGTATCAGGAATCTTATCAATTTTTGACTCTACCGGTGAAATTATGGTATCAGGAATCTTATCAATTTTTGATTCTACCGGTGAAATTTTGGTATCAGGAATTTTATCAATTTTTGACTCTACCGGTGAAATTTTGGTATCAGGAATCTTATCAGTTTTTGAATCTACCGGTGAAATTTTGGTATCAGGAATCTTATCAGTTTTTGAATCTACCGGTGAAATTTTGGTATCAGGAATCTTATCAATTTTTGATTCTACCAGTGAAATTTTGGTATCAGGAATCTTATCAATTTTTGGCTCTACCGGTGAAATTTTGGTATCAGGAATGTTATCAATTTTTTCAGAAACATGTTCAATTGAACTAATAGGAGATATTATATTAGTGGTATCAATATTTTCATTGGTAGAAATTGCTGCAGATTCAATAGTACCAACATCTACAGGAGAAATTGTAGTAGTGCTAATTTTTATATCTGTAATAGGACTCGATACAATTGGACCAATAGTGCTTTCAATAATTTCAAATTCTGTAGGAGAAATTTTAGTATCAATAGTAGGACTAATTATAATTTCTTCAAAAGATTTAGTTGTAGTAGTATTTTGATCTAATTCTGCAGGAACATTCTCAAAAACATTTCCCGTACTATCTTTAACTTCAATTGTTTCTTGTTCTATATTAAATGAAGAAATATTTTTATTAATTATCGATTCTCTTAAGGACTCGTTATCTGGAGTCTTTTTATCATTTAGTGCCGCATCAACTTTAGGTGCTATTTCAACTTGACTACATTCAACTTCACTATGAGCAAGCCTTTCAGTATCTAGAAAATCTTTTACAACATTCGTAGATTGGTCAATTATTTCAGTGATCTGAGGTGACTGTATAACTTGATGTGCAGAGTCAGGCTGAGGTGCAGTGCTTTGTTCTACCACATACCTCTCTTCTGGTTGAGCCACATCTTCCGGGATAGGTTGTTGAAATTTGTCGTTTTCAGTTCTTACTACATTAATGCTTACTCGCGGTATGCCCTCTTCCGTTATTTCAATTTCTTCCGGTTCCTCAATTATTTCTTCTTGAACATGCTCTTTGCCATCAATAATAACAGTTCTGCGAATTATTCTTCTAGTTTTTCTAATTATTCGTCTGGTTACTTGTTGGACTACAGCTCGGACACTAGAACTCGAAGTGTGTATTTCATTACCTTCTGTTTGCTCTACCGGTATCATCTGATCGTTAATAAATGTGACATCGCCTTCGTGAAATTTGACGCCATGTATGTCGACTTCTTCGGGATTAAAAGTAGCACCAGTGATAGAAAAGTGTGTTTCTGGTTCTGTTTCGTATTCTTGAATGTTAAGTTCTCCACCAGGTGCTCCTGACATAACTTTACCACCATATTGTTGACTTGTTATTGTAGCTTTACTACCATCTCCTTTCGCTACAGATGTAGCGCTTTGTTGACCGGTTAAGGTTATTTGAGAAAATGATTGCGTAACAGGTACACCACCTTCCGTCAAAGTACTAAACGTACTAAATTGCTGATGTTGCGAAGATTGTTGTTGTCTTACTACAGTTCTATGCAATTTCTTAACAATAATTCGTTTGGTACCATCAGCGTCTACAATTACTTCTGTAGTCGTTTCATCCGGTTCTACAAACACAGTTTCAAATGATTGATTTGGAGCGACATTTGTGATATTTAATTCCGTATGTCTGGTTTCCGACTCGGGTCTTTTCCTGTAATTAGCTTCAACTAACACATCATCGGGTTCCTCTACAATAGGTTGAGATTCCGTCATGGGTTTTGTAGCAATTTGAATAGTTTCTTGTCCTCCATTTGTGCGTTTTGATATTGTTATAGTTTCTTTTTGTTGAGTCTGTTCAGGTTGCGACATTTGAGTTTGTATTTGTGCATCAACGGACTGATTATAAGTAACTGTGAAATCTTTTGTTAATGGCTCTTCAACTGGAGATGATAAACTTCTACCGGTTTGAGTTTCAATTGTAGCTACCGGTATGGGTACTGATTCTTTAATTTCTGTTACAATGTTTATTGGAACTTCTTCTATTGGCATGGAAGTTGAATCTAATGTATCCAATGATGCATTATTTTTCTCTTCTTTAATATCTAATAAAATCTTCTTTGTTATTATAATTTTCTCTGTAATAATAGTTTTTTGTTGTTCAAATATAATTATTATAATTTCGAGTTGATGAAGCAAAGTTTTTATTAGAGGTTGCAAGTCTGGATATTTTTGGAATTGTTCACAAGATTTTTTTAGTTCTTCAAGTTTATTTTCTCTATGTAAAAGTTCTGCTTGTAAAGTTTCTAAATTTATTATATACTCCTCAGCTTGTATTTCAGTTTCTGGTTTTATCAACGTTTCTATACTCTGTTTTGTTACTTCTAACCACTCTTGTATTTCAACTAATAGAATTTGGTATTCAGTTATTTCTTCTTGTTTTTTAATTTGAACCTGTTGTGCATCCTAAAATATAAAAAACATGTTTAATGTTTTAAAAATTTGGATTATTTGATGAACTTACCACAATTAAAAGTCTTCCGTGTTCAGCTTGGGATAAAAGTGTCGCAATTCGGGTACGAATTCCCGCTAATTGGGCAGATAAAGCTTGAGTTTCGTAATCAGCTGTTAAACAATTTACTTGGCTCTCCAATTGGATGGCCTCTGCTGCATGCTTTTTCAATTCACTTGTTATATTCTAAAATAAAAAAAATAGTAGATATTAATATTTTCTACAATTAAGATTCTTAATACCAATAAAAAACAAAATTGCTTATTGGCGTGTAAGTGCCGGCAACGCTGCAATTTTCTGTAATTCAACAGGTACCAATATTTGATATTCCCAGCAAACGATGCCTTGAATTTTAATTAAACATTCATACAAATGATATGTTTTCTAGGAATAACATGTACAATCATTGAATAATTGATCTTTGACTCACAGAAGTCGAGATTGTTTAACAATGCATGAAAAACGATAAAAGTAAATTGTTTTTTTTTTCATGATTACCAAATACCTATTCGAATAATTTTATAACTGTAGACTAGATTCTAAAAATAATTATTACAAACGTTTGGCTAATGAATGAAGGTCAATAAATATTTACTTGTACGGGATCAAAAATGTATTTTTAATAATAGTAAAAGTGTAGAATTTTATTATATGCATAATAAATAATTTTAATAATAAACGATTTTTATTAACTATATGAGGATTTTGAACTAGAAAATATAATCTTACACCTTAAACAAATTTTAATGAGAAATAAAAATAAAAAGTAGAAGGAACAAAATTTGACACTAAAAAAGAGTTTTTGTCATAATAATATTTATGTAAAAATAAAATAAATCATTAACGAATAAACAAAGCAGGCTATAAAATTTCAATTGTTAAACCGTATAATTTTACTAAATTATTCAACGCTTAAATAACTATCTATTTTTAGATTTTACGTTTAAATTTATTCAGAAGTTTTATTTTTGTTTTGAATATTTTTTTATAAAAAATGAGTCACAGCAAAAGTAATAATTAATAACATTTATAATTACATATTGTTTAGCCCCTGTAACAAAAAAAATTGTCGAGGTGATTAAAATGTGTTAATTGTGGATAGAAAGAGAAAAAAATATACTACATATAGGAATATTTTCAAAATTTTAGATAAAAAATTCTGATTGTGAGAAAAGGGAGAGACTACAACTTTAAGGATTTTTTTAATTTTCTCATATTGGTCTTTCCCTTTTCACAAGTTCACAATTTTTTCTTAAAAATTTTGAAAAAATTCCCACTTTTAGTATATTATATTCTTTTTTAACAAGTATTAAGCTAATTTTGTAATTTTACGGATAATTCGTTTTTTGTAGCTTTAGAAATAAAATTTTAATTAAAATTTCCATTTACATATCGTTTAGCCCTTGTAATAAAAAAACTGCCGACGTGATTAAAATATCTTCATAGTGGATAGAAAGAGAAAAAAATATACTACATATAGGAATATTTTCAAAATTTTAGATAAAAAATTGTGATTGTGAAAGGAGGGAGAGACCACAACTGTAAGGATTTTTTAGTTTTCCTCATTGTGGTCTCTCCCTTTTCTCAAGTTCACAATTTATTCTTAAAAATTTTGAAAAAATTCCCACTTTTAGTATATTTTATTCCCTTTTGAATGGTGTTAAGTTAATTTTATAATTTTACGAATAATTCGTTATTTGTAGCTTTAAAAATAAAATTTGAATTAAAATTTCTATTTACATATCGTTTAGCCCCTGTAATAGAAAAACTGTCGACGTGATTAAAATATCTTCATAGTGGATAGAAAGAGAAAAAAATATACTACATATAGGAATATTTTCAAAATTTTAGATAAAAAATTGTGATTGTGAGAGGAGGGAGAGACCACAACTGTAAGGATTTTTTAGTTTTCCTCATTTTGGTCTCTCCCTTTTCACAAGTTCACAATTTTTTCTTAAAAATTTTGAAAAAATTCCCACTTAGTATATTATATTCTTTTTAAAAAAGTATTAAGCTAATTTTGTAATTTTACGGATAATTCGTTTTTTGTAGCTTTAGAAATAAAATTTTAATTAAAATTTCCATTTACATATCGTTTAGCCCTTGTAACAAAAAAACTGTCGACTTGATTAAAATGTGTTAATTGTAGAAAGAAAGAGAAAAAAATATACTACCTATAGGAATATTTTCAAAATTTTAGATAAAAAATTGTGATTGTGAGAGGAGGGAGAGACCACAACTGTAAGGATTTTTTAGTTTTCCTCATTGTGGTCTCTCCCTTTTCTCAAGTTCACAATTTATTCTTAAAAATTTTGAAAAAATTCCCACTTTTAGTATATTTTATTCCCTTTTGAATGGTGTTAAGTTAATTTTATAATTTTACGAATAATTCGTTATTTGTAGCTTTAAAAATAAAATTTGAATTAAAATTTCTATTTACATATCGTTTAGCCCCTGTAATAGAAAAACTGTCGACGTGATTAAAATATCTTCATAGTGGATAGAAAGAGAAAAAAATATACTACATATAGGAATATTTTCAAAATTTTAGATAAAAAATTGTGATTGTGAGAGGAGGGAGAGACCACAACTGTAAGGATTTTTTAGTTTTCCTCATTTTGGTCTCTCCCTTTTCACAAGTTCACAATTTTTTCTTAAAAATTTTGAAAAAATTCCCACTTAGTATATTATATTCTTTTTAAAAAAGTATTAAGCTAATTTTGTAATTTTACGGATAATTCGTTTTTTGTAGCTTTAGAAATAAAATTTTAATTAAAATTTCCATTTACATATCGTTTAGCCCTTGTAACAAAAAAACTGTCGACTTGATTAAAATGTGTTAATTGTAGAAAGAAAGAGAAAAAAATATACTACCTATAGGAATATTTTCAAAATTTTAGATAAAAAATTGTGATTGTGAGAGGAGGGAGAGACCACAACTGTAAGGATTTTTTAGTTTTCCTCATTGTGGTCTCTCCCTTTTCTCAAGTTCACAATTTATTCTTAAAAATTTTGAAAAAATTCCTACTTTTAGTATATTTTATTCCCTTTTGAATGGTGTTAAGTTAATTTTATAATTTTACGAATAATTCGTTATTTGTAGCTTTAAAAATAAAATTTGAATTAAAATTTCTATTTACATATCGTTTAGCCCCTGTAATAGAAAAACTGTCGACGTGATTAAAATATCTTCATAGTGGATAGAAAGAGAAAAAAATATACTACATATAGGAATATTTTCAAAATTTTAGATAAAAAATTGTGATTGTGAGAGGAGGGAGAGACCACAACTGTAAGGATTTTTTAGTTTTCCTCATTTTGGTCTCTCCCTTTTCTCAAGTTCACAATTTTTTCTAAAAAATTTTGAAAAAATTCCCACTTTTAGTATATTTTATTCCCTTTTGAATGGTGTTAAGTTAATTTTATAATTTTACGAATAATTCGTTATTTGTAGCTTTAAAAATAAAATTTGAATTAAAATTTCTATTCGTTTAGCCCCTGTAACAAAAATACTATCAACGTTATTAAAACGTACAAAATGTTGACAGAAAGAGAAAAAAATATACTACATATAGGAATATTTTCAAAATATTAGATAAAAAATTGTGATTGTGAGACAAGGGAGAGACCACAACTATAAAGATTTTTTAATTTTCCTCATTTTGGTCTCTCCCTTTTCTCAAGTTCACAATTTTTTCTTAAAAATTTTGAAAAAATTCCCACTTTTAGTATATTTTATTCTCTTTTGAATGGTGTCAAGTTAATTTTATAATTTTACGAATAATTCGTTATTTGTAGCTTTAAAAATAAAATTTGAATTAAAATTTCTATTTACAAATCATTTAGCCCCTGTAACAAAAAAACTGTCAACGTGATTAAAATATCTTAATTGTGGATAGAAAGAGAAAAATATATACTGCATTTACAAATATTTTCAAAATTTTAGATGAAAAATTGTAATCAAGAGAAAAGCGAGAGACCACAAGTATAAGGATTTCTTAGTTTTCCTTATTATAGTCTCTCCCTTTTCTCAAGTTTACAATCTTTTCTTAAAAAATTTGAAAAAATGCCCACGTATAGTTCATTTCATTCACTTTTCAATGGTATTAAATTAATTTTAATATATTATTTAGTTTTCTTATTATGGGCATATTCTTGTAAAGTATTACAACGTGTTTAACTTTTGAGTTGGTGGAAATTTTTAATCGAATTGGAAAGTAGTTTAAAAAATAAATAGAAGCAAATAAATTACCTGAAATAATACAATACAAAAAAATACACTTTCTGCAACAGAGAGAAGACACTTTCACTCCAATCACAATTTTTAAAATAAAAATCAAATTAAACTATGGAACCACATATTATAAAATGAAAAAAAAAATCGCAAATTTAGATTCTTTGAACATTCGACCTCGTATCGGTATTAGAAGTTTCGATAGATAACTAACTGACTGGTTAACCGGCCACTTTCGAAACCAGCCTCCAGGATACGATGATTCTCATCGACGGAGGCGTCAACATTTGTGATCGCCGCAGGTTAGCGAAAACTGGCGAAATTGCGGTATTAAGAGGATGTGGTCTAATTATTTTTTTTTACGGGGAATTTTAGCTGGCGACAAGAAAATAATCACTTGTTATCTTAATTATTAAAAAAAAGGAAAAGTGAATAGTTTGAATAAAAAAAAAATAGAAGAAAATTATAAAAATAAACAAGGGAATAAAAAAATGAAAGAAAAGGAATTCAGGTTTTTCATATCATATTGGCAAAAATGGAGAAATTATTACTATAGAAGAAAGTTTGACACAACAAAAATAAGAATCAATAATGAAGAACAGATTGTTCAAATAATAAAATCGTAAAAAAATAATAAAAGTATTGTGAATTTGCAAATACTGTAAAAACAGGTAATTCCTTTTGTTTATTTCTATCCAAGTAACTATTTATTAACATTCGTTTTTGGTTATAAGAAATTTTTAATTAAACTTTACGAAAAATTCATTATTAAACATTTACAAATTTAAATTGAAGTTCACTTGATATTTTCGTTAGCTTTTTAGATTTGGTAAGTTAACGGATACAAATTGTGTTAATCCTCTTAAGAAAAACCATAGAATACGATCTATCATGGGTCGGTAAATAGGAAAACTCGAAAAGTGTGCGGAATTAATAATAAACAAATTTAGACTAGAGGATTATTTGGCATCGGATCGGATCTAGGAAGTTATTTTCGTATAAAGTGTACTAACCTCTTAGATGCACGCAAATAAGAATAGAAATGATTTTTCTTGACATTCAAATGTTACTATTTGATCCCCAGATATTTACGTTCCAATTAATTTATGTTAATTATATAACAATCAACATATTTTTATGGAAGTTCTAAATAAATATATTGTATTGATATACAGGGTGTCCCAAATAAGAGTGATCGATTTTAAATGTAAATGCACAATGTATTAATTGCTCTAAATAAATCGGGTTTTCAAGAACCACCGCATTTTTCCTTAATTAATAGTAATAAATAATGTAAAAGTTACAAAAATTTTTGCCACTTTATTTCGAGTTTTTGCTATTTTTTTGCAATTTATGCATTTTTTTGACATTTTGTAAGATTTTTTTGTGATTTTTTTGCAATATTTTTTTGCCATTTGTGTTTTAGATTTTTTAATTTTTTCCAATTATCCATGATTTTTCTTTCAATTTTTTTTCTGATACTTTACATTTTTTCGTTTTTTTTTGAGTTTATTTGCAATTTTTTGCGATTTTTTCGTTATTTCTGTATATTTTAATTTTTTCCGATTGTTTTTTGTTTCCCAACTATTTTCGATTGTTTGCAATTTATGCAATTTTTGACATTTTGTAAGATTTTTTTGTGATTTTTTGCAATTTTTTTGCCATTTTTTGTGTGTTCGATTTTTCAATTTTTTCCAATGTTTCCTGATTTTTCTTTCAATTTCTTTTTCTGATGTTTTCCTTTTTTGTCGGTTTTTTTTTGCATTTTTTTGCGATTTTTTCGTCGTTTCTGTATATTTTAATTTTTTCCGATTGTTTTTTCTTTCCTAATTATTTTCGATTTTTTGCAATTTATGCAATTTTTGACATTTGGTAAGATTTTTTTGTGATTTTTTTGCTATATTTTGTGTTTTCGATTTTTCAATTTTTGATTTTTTCTTTCAATTTTTTTTTCTCTTTTCTTTTTTTTGCGGTTTTTTGCATTTTTTGCGATTTTTTCGTTGTTTCTGTATATTTTAATTATTTCCGATTGTTTTTTGTTTCCTACTTGTTTTCGATTTTCGGCAAATTTTTGTTAGTTTTCGCGATTTTTTGCGGTTTTCGCGAGTTTTTGCGGTTTTTTGACATTCTTGCAATATTTTACAATTTTTCTTATCTCTTCGTTTTTCTTCTCTAGTTTTTTTCAGATTTGATGCCATTTTTTTAATTATTTGCAGTTTTTTGCCATTTTTTCTTAACTCTCTGTTTTACTTCTCTAATTTTTCCGATTATTTGCTATTTTTTGAGTTTTTTTTGGGGGTTATTTTGCAGTTTTTTGAGATTTTTTGTGAGTTTTTGCGAATTTTTGACATTTTGTGCGGTTCTTTAATTTTAAATTTTCAAATGGATTTTCTAATAAAGCTGTCAGAATGTTTTCGGTAATATCTCTAATGTTATTTTTTGTTTCTGAATAAATTTTTTGTAAAATTTTTATTTAATATCCTTGTTCCATAAGGAAAAATGCAGTATACATATAATTCCATCCCATATACAATTTTTTTTAAATTTATATAGTGACAAATTTTTAAAATTTCATGACATCTCTTTTGGTTTATTATTTTCTTTTTTTTCCTTTTCCCCTCAAAAATTGTTTATTTTAATAACTTTTAACAATTAAATTATAAAATTCAAGAATTCATATAAATTATTTCATTATAAAATATTGTTTTAAAATTATTGACAATGCAACGCGAAAAAAATAGGCACAGAAAATAAAAACATGACTTATAGCAACAGGAAAGCCTGGAGCCTATTTAAAAACCTGATAATGTTCTCCAAATTGTTAAATTAATTATGTCAATAATCTTCATTTTACCAGAGCTTACATGTGCCTTGCTCGGCAAAGTAAAGGCGATTGTTGTTTTGTTGAAAATATTGAAAAGATATCGATTGGTGCGGTTGTTTTACCAATAATTCATCAGGTAAACACTCATTTTTACTATTATTTTATGAAGGGATTACCGAACCAAACGATATGTGTCGCATTTTTAGAAAATCGTCCGGGAAGTACCCACTTCCTGGACGCTTTTCTTTAAGAAAATATCCTTTTTTCCGGCCTAATTGGGGAAGTTCGTACTTCCTGGACTAGTCCGGGAAGAATCACATCGTTGTTGACATTGTAAATATGAAAATCTTGGTACGTATGGTTTTGATAAATGCAGTTGATCAGTACCATATCAACGAAATAACAACTGACAGCTATTTGACATGAAATTAGTTGACATTTTGATTTTTGAAAGTTTTCATGGTTTTTGGTCGCAATAAACTAATATAATAAAGAAATGTGCCTCATTGCCTCTACACGGATGCTGAAAAAATTGTGTACCCAACACGTTCGAAAACAGTTTTTTTGTACTTCCAAGACTCGCCTACGGCTCGTCCTAGAATAGTATTTTCCGCACTTATTACGTAAATTATTATTGTGCTTATTTTATTTTTAATTTACTTTAAGAATATATAAAATTCAAATTAGGAAATTCTTAAATATTTAAAAAATTTAATTAGTAAAGTTCGTTTATCGACCAAACAATTTTCTTAATATTTAATTTTTTTTTTAGAATAATTTGTAATTAATCAAAAAAAATACTCTAAAAATAAATAATTATAAATGATTTATGTCACTGTTCTACTATTTATTTATATTTTATAATCATCTATGAATATTTTATTTTCTATAAATAAGAATTACGTATATTTTGTAAACTGCCAAACTTTTTATTAAGAGGTCATTATTATAATTATCCAATGAAGTAATTTATATAAATATAATAGTGATATGGGTGTGTTATGAAATTTATATACAGAATGTGCCAAAAATTATACTTACTTCAAGAGCTGCGATCATATTTTCGAAACCCTTCTCAGGAAGAATTTCTAGATTAGATTCTGTTGATTCTAAGGATTGCTGTAGTGTTTGTACTCCCTCAAAAAGGTCCTAAATAAAACAAAATTTATATAATATTTTATTTTAAATATGTTTAAAAAAAGCAAAAAACTTTATTCACTAAATATAATTTTTTTTTACAAACTTGATTTTTAAAATTTGGTATTCTTACTACGAAATGATAAAGAATTAGTCTAAATTTCACATGAAAAAAATTAAAAAAAATTGGTGGGAAAATTATTAATTAACTGAAAACAATGAATAAAGTTCTTTTTTAATTCCCAAAATTCAAAATCCAAAAATAAACATGCATATAAAATTTTCAACCTTGGCAACGCTTCATAATAAAAAACTTTTTTCTTCAAACGAAAAAAAAAAAATTGCACATAATTTGAAAGAATTACATTTTAACCAATCAGAAACAAGTATGAGTTTAAGCCTTATTATTGAATTTAATATTTTTTGAACGTTTTAAGAAAAAATACTCGAAATAATAGTCTGCTCATTTTTTTTAAACACTCTATATATGCCAAATAAATTTAACATTTTCACGGTTACATTTTTGAGCTTAGGCTATACAGGGTGTCCCAAATAAGAAAATTGCTCTAAAAAATTCGAGTTTTCACAAATTGTTTTCATTGACCCAAAAGTTTTTTATAAAATTTGTTTAAATTTCATCCCGTCAATTCAGGGTGATTTGGTTAAAATAAATTGAAAAAATATGTATTGTTTTAAATAGAACACCCTGTATATTTTGATGGCAATAAAAAGAACAATTCATCTCCTTTTAAAAAATGTATGGTTTAAATTTTTTTTTTAAAGGAGATGAATAGCTCTTTTGAATGACATCAAAATATACAGGGTGTTCCATTTAAAATAATACATATTTGTTCCATTTATTTTTACCGAAATTAGTAGATCACCCTGTATTGGCGGGATAAAATGTAGACAAACTTCGAATTTCTTTAGGGCAATTAATAATAAATTTACATTTATTGATGATTGATTGTACACCCTGTAATATTAATTTGACAGAAAATTGATACTTGGAATGATTTTTTTTTGATATTTATAAAAACAGTAGCGTGCGAAAAATTTTTTTCACAGATTCATGGATACATTTATTAAAATTTCAATTATTGTTCGTTTGATCTTGTTTCTTTTTTATTAATTTAATTTATAATAACTAAGCAACAATTATAAAATAATTAAGATATGTCAAAAATTTCAAAATATAAAATTTACTAAATCTGGCATTTCTACAAATTTTAATTCGAATTAAAATATTCCTATTACCAAAAATTCCATTATTGCCCGGAAACTGTCTAAAAATCTGATTTTTTGAAATTTATAAGTTTCCCAAAATCCAATTTTTTAACTCCAATTTCGACTTATTTAATTTAATTGTTTTTAAATTTTTCTACAATTGTGATTTTTTTTTTTTAATTTTTGAATTCAGAATTACTTTTTTATAACCAGAATTTGGATGTTCTTAAAATTCAATTTTTCAAAATTTATTTTTGTTATAATCTGATTTTTTAAAATTTATAATTTTCCTAAAATTCAATTTTTTAACTTATCAAAATTTCGATTTATTTTAAGTATTTATTTTTTTTTTAAATTTCAACAATTGGGATTTTTTTTTAAATTTTTGGACTCATAATTACTTTTTGAAAATTTGAATTTGTAGTTTTAAAAATTAATAAAACTGTTCTTAATATTTAATTTTTTAAAATTTATTTTTGTTATAATCTGATTTTTTATAATTTATAATTTTCCTAAAATTCAATTTTTTAAACTTATCAAAATTTCGGTTTATTTTAAATTAGCTGTATTTATTTTTTTTTTAATTTTTCTACAATTGGGATTTTTTTTTTAATTTTTGGATTCAGAATTACTTTTTGACAACCAGAATTTGAATGTTTTAAAAATAAATAAAACTATTCTTAATATTTAATTTTTCACAATTTATTTTTGTTATAATCTGATTTTTTGAAATTTATAATTTTCCTAAAATTCAATTTTTTAACTTATCAAGTTTCTATTTATTTTAAATTTGCTGTATTTAATTTTTTTTTTAATTTTTCTACAATTGTGATTTTTTTTTAAATTTTTGGATTCAGAATTACTTTTTGACAACTTGAATTTGGATGTTTTAAAAATTAATAATACTGTTCTTAATAATCAATTTTTCAAAATTTATTTTTGTTATAATCTGATTTTTTAAAATTTATAATTTTCCTAAATTCAATTTTTTAACTTATCAAAATTTCGATTTATTTTAAATTTTTCTGTATTTAATTTTTTTTTTAAATTTCAACAATTGGGATTTTTTTTAAAATTTTTGGACTCATAATTACTTTTTGAAAATTTGAATTTGTAGTTTTAAAAATTAATAAAACTGTTCTTAATATTTAATTTTTCAAAATTTATTTTTGTTATAATCTGATTTTTTGAAATTTATAATTATCCTAAAATCCAATTTTTTAACTTATTGAAATTTCGGTTTATTTTAAATTAGCTGTATTTATTTTTGTTTTAATTTTTCTACAATTGGGATTTTTTTTTTAATTTTTGGATTCATAATTACTTTTTGAAAATTTGAATTTTTATGTTTTAAAAATTGTTAAATTATTCTTAATATTTAATTTTTCAAAATTTATTTTTGTTATAATCTGATTTTTTGAAATTTATAATTTTCCTAAAATTCAATTTTTTAACTTATCAAAATTTCGATTTATTTTAAATTAGATTTATTTAATTTTTTTTTTAAATTTCTACAATTGGGATTTTTTTTTAATTTTTGGATTCATAATTACATTTTGACAATTTGAATTTGCATGTTTTAAAAACTATTCTTAATATTTAATTTTTGAAAATTTACTTTTGTTATATTTTAAAGTTTTTTCCAAAGATTTTGGATTTTTTTGAAAATTATTGTTCGATTTTTCCGTAATTAATTATAATTTTTTTATAATTTCTCTATATTTCGTCTCAATAATTTTTCAAATTGGATTTTTTTAAATACACTTATTTTTATTATTTCAAACTTTTTTCCAAAAATTTTGGATTTTTTTGAAAATTATTATTCCTTTTTTTCATAATTACAAATTTTTAAAAATTTGATTATTATTTTTTGAATATAAGATAGATTTTGCACCATCTTGTAATATTATATTTATTAGATAGCAGATTCTATATTTTAAGACTAATTTTTTTAGATAAATGAATTTA
The DNA here is from genome assembly GCA_963243735.1 of Neocrepidodera transversa. Taxonomy (NCBI): domain Eukaryota; kingdom Metazoa; phylum Arthropoda; class Insecta; order Coleoptera; family Chrysomelidae; genus Neocrepidodera; species Neocrepidodera transversa. The sequence continues at coordinate 4,750,159 of OY725353.1, forward strand.
TAAAAGTGGCAGTGGTTGATGAGTAATTCCCACATCTAATAAGACACACACAAACGCAAAAAAGCGTACTTACCCATCATTTATAAATAAAGCCCATAATTAAAAGCAATACATTGTATTTAATACACTATACAATATTTAAAATCAGGATTAGTATGCAAAACAAGTTGATTAACAGAATTAAAGCTAGATTAATGATATACAGGCACAATGCTTGGAACCCAACACTGATTACACAATAATATTTCACCTTTTTAAGATGTCTCTTGACAGGGACTCCTTCTACATCTGTTGAACTCGTTGGCTGCATTTGAGGCTCTACAGGAGGATTATTAGGAAGGATTAGATTAACCGAGTCCGTATCGAGTAAAGGTTCGGAAGATAAATAAGTTGATTCTTCCTTCCAACCAGCTATTCCACCGGGTAAGCTGTACATCATATAATCCGAATTTGGTAATTGAGAATCAGTAACTGTCTTTTCGTTAGGAGAATTTCTACCGCTACCGCCACCTGAATGACTATCATCATCCGGGGGATTCCCAGATCTAATTTTACTATCATCAGTTGGTGCGATTTTCCTTCTCCTTTCTAGTTCTATCTGCCAACGTTCTTCAGCTTCATCGTAATAACTTTTAGTTAACCAATACGTATCATCAAGTACTAAATTAGTAAATAATTGTTCTTTGCGTTCTTTGGATGGTTTTTTAGAAATTTTATCGATAAGTGTTTTAATAAAACCGGATTTGTTTGAATCTTCATCATTAGATTTTCTTCGTTTCTTTTCTTTATTATTTTTAGCATCGATATTACTTTGAAATAGTTTGGATTCTTCTTGAGGTGTTAATTCTATTAATTTTTCATCATCGTTTTGTGATATTGGATTAATAACTTCAATAGTTGTCTCAATTTCTTCTTTACTCTTTTTATTTTTCTTTGATTTTTTCGTAGGTGTTAATTTCGATATGAGATTGCCAAAGAAGCTAGAACTTTTAGGTACCAATTCGCTGTCTTTAGATTCTTCTTCTTTTTTACTTTTCTTTTTCTTATCATTGCCAATTTCCGTTATTTCACTTTTTTGAGATTTATTATCAATTAATGTAATTACAGAGGTATGAGTTTCGTATACAGGTACCACTTCTTCCAAAGTATTTTTAACAGCTGCTGCATATGATCTATTCGGGGATCCAGATTTTCCTCGAAGTTTTTCTTCAGTTTTTAAAATTCTAATACTGGGTACTTCTTCATGAAAAACTGATGATGTAATCTCATCTTCGGATTTATTACTTTTTCTGGTTTTAGATCGAGCCTTTCTCTTAGAAAGTTCTTCTTTAGTTTCAGGATGTTCTATTGGTAGAGAAACATTTTTTTCTTTTTCAATAAAACTAACCGCTTCTTGTTTAATATCAGGAATTACTAAATCAATTGGCTCTTCTTCTAATTGAGGAATGGTATCACTTCGATAAGGAGAAGGATCTCTACTTCCTGATTTAGCTACTTCTGCATAAGTTAGAAGATTTAAACCTGTCTTGATACTATTTAATTGATCTACAGTTACTTGTTCTTCATCTGATTCTACTTTAGGTTCAATTATGGGTGTTTTAGAACGTTTTCTAGATCTTCTACTTTTCTTTTTATCATTTTCTTCTAATTTCAAGGCTTGAGGATCTTCATTAGTTTCGGTTATATCAACTTCACTTACTAGAATGTAAGAGACGATATCTTTAGAAATTACTCCTCCTTCAATTATCTTCGGTTCTTCTATTTTAATTGCTGGTATTTGTTCAGTTATGGAAAATCTTTTACATTCTTGTGTTTTATTAATATCGTTTTCTTCTTCTGGTTGTTCTGATACTGTTTTGATTGTATTTGAAGTTAAAATCATTGATTCTTCTAATTCATCATTTTCAGGTTTCTTAATTTCTGGTTTCGTGACATTTGTAGGAGTTTTTGAACGTTTTTTGGACCTATCTCGTTTTTTATCTTTTTTCATTACAGAGTCTGATTGGAGTAGTTTAGATTCTTCGATTTGATTTGTTTCAAGTTTAAATTCTTGAACTTCTATTATTTCTTTATCTTCAGTACTACTAAATGGAGATTTTTTAACTTGTTGTAATGGTTGAACTTCATTATCTTTTATCTCTAATATTTCCTTTGATTCTTCTATTTTAATTGGATGTATTTGTTCAATAGTTTCAGTTATGGAGAATCTTTTGCATTCTTGTGTTTCGTTTTCTACTTTAGGTTGTTCTGATTCTGTTTTAGTTACTGTATCATGGTCTATTATTTTTGTAGTATTTGAAGCTAAAATATTTGCATACGTTGATTCCATAGGTTGCTTAGATTCAATAATTATTGGTACTGATTCTTCATTTTCTGGTTTTGTAGGAGTTTTGGAACGTTTTTTGGACCTATCTCGCTTTTTGCTTTTCTTCGCTACAGAGTCTAACTGAATTACTTTGGGTTCTTCTTTTTGATTCCTTTCAATTACAAATTCTTGAACTTCTGTTGTAACATTTATTTCTTTATCTTCGGTACTACTAGATGGAGATTCTTCAACTTCATCTTTTATTTTTTCTACTTTAATTGCAGGTATCTGTTCAATAGTAGTAATTATGGAAAATCTTTTACATTCTTGTGTATTATTATAATCATTTTCTTCTTCAGATTCTGTTTTAAATATTTCTGATTCTGTTTTAGTTACTGCATCATGGTCTATTATTTTTGTAGTATTTGAAGCTAAAATATTTGCATAAGTTGATTCTATAGGTTGCTTAGATTTAATAATTGTTGGTACAGATTCTTCATTTTCTGGTTTTGTAGGAGTTTTAGAACGCTTTTTGGACCTATCACGTTTTTTATCTTTCTTCGCTACAGAGTCTACTTTTGGTTCTTCTTTTTGAAACGTTTCAATTACTGATTCTTCATTTGCTGGTTTTGTAGGAGTTTTAGAACGTTTTTTGGACCTATCTCGTTTTTTATCTTTCTTCGCTACAGAGTCTAACTGAACTACTTTTGGTTCTTCTTTTTGATTCGTTTCAATTACAGATTCTTGAACTTCTGTTGTAACATTTATTTCTTTATCTACGGTACTACTAGAAGGAGATTCTTCAACTTCACTATCTTTTATTTCTTCTACTTTAATTGCAGGTATCTGTTCAATAGTGGTAATTATGGAAAATATTTTACATTCTTGTGTCTTATTGGTATCATTTTCTTCTTCAGATTCTGTTTTAAATTTTTCTGATTCCGTTTTAGTTACTGCATAATCGTCTATTACTGTGGATGATTTTGTAGTATTTGAAGCTAAAATATTTGCATAAGTTGATTCTATAGGTTGCTTACATTCAATAATTGTTGGTACTGATTCTTCATTTTCTGGTTTTGTAGGAGTTTTAGAACGTTTTTTGGACCTATCTCGCTTTTTATCTTTCTTCATGACAGAGTCTAACTGAACTACTTTAGGTTCTTCTTTTTGATTCGTTTCAATTACAAATTCTTGAACTTCTGTTGTAACATTTATTTCTTTATTTTCAGTACTGCTAGATGAAGATTCTTCAATTTGTTGTAATGGTTGAACTTCATTATCTTTTATCTCTAATATTTCCCTTGGTTCTTCAATTTTAATTGGATGCATTTGTTCAATAGTTTTTGTTATGAAAAATCTTTTGCATTCTTGTGTTTTATAAGTATCGTTTTCTATTTTAGGTTGTTCTGATTCTGTTTTAGTTACTGCATCATGGTCTATTATTTTTGTAATATTTGAAGCCAAAATTTTTGCATAAGTTGATTCAAGAGGTTGCTTGGATTCAATAATTGTTGGTACTGATTCTTCATTTTCTGGTTTTGTAGGAGTTTTAGAACGTTTTTTGGACCTATCCCGCTTTTTATCTTTCTTCGCTACAGATTCTAATTGAACTACTTTTGGTTCTTCTTTTTGATTCGTTTCAATTACAAATTCTTGAACTTCTGCTGTAACATTTTTTTCTTTATCTTCAGTACTGCTAGATGAAGATTCTTCAACTTGTTGTGATGGTTCTACTTCATTATCTTTTATTTCTAACTGAGTATCAAATTCTTTTAATTTTTGTACTGTAATTACAGGTATTTGTTTAGTGAGAGTTATGGAAAATCTTTTACATTCTTGTGTCTTATTAGTATCATTTTCTTCTTCAGATTCTGTTTTAAATATTTCTGATTCTGTTTTAGTTACTATATCATCTTCATCAGGTACTGTGGATGATTTTGTAGTTTTTGAAGCTAAAATGTTAGCATAAGTGGATTCAATAGGCTGCTTAAATTCAATAATATTTGGTACTGATTCTTCATTTTCAGTTTCCTTAATTCCTGATTTTTTAGGACTTGTGTCTTTCTTCGTTACAGAGTCTACCTGAACTACTTTAGGTTCTTCTTTTTGATTTGTTTCAATTACAAATTCATGAACTTTATTTATTTCTTTATCTTCAGTACTACTAGATTCAGATTCTTCAACTTGTTGTGACGGTTGAACTTCATTATTTTTTAGCTGTAACATTTCCTTTGAATCTTCAATTTTAATTGCAGCTATTTGTTCAATAGTGGTAGTTATAGAAAATCTTTTACATTCTTGTGTCTTATTAGTATCGTTTTCTTCTTCAGGTTGTTCTGTGGATGGTTTTGTAGTATTTGAAGCTAAAATCTTAGCATAAGTGGATTCAATAGGTTGCTTAGATTCGATAGTTTTTAGTACTGGTTCTTCCTTAATTTCTGTTTCAGTGACAACTGTAGGAGTTTTAGAACGTTTTTTGGATCTATCTCGCTTTTTATCTTTCTTCGCTACAGAGTCTGGTTGAAGTAGTTTAGGTTCTTCTGCTGTGACAATTATTTCTTTATCTTCGGTAACAATAGTTTCAAGAATAGGAGTTTTTGAACGCTTTTTAGATTTATTTCGTTTCTTTGAACCTTTGTTTTCTTCAGGTTTTAATTTTAATAATTCCGATTCTTCATTTTGCACAATTTCACTTGTAATTACGTCTTTGCTTTCTTCAGTTTCTAATTCTACGTATTCTGCTTCTTCTTTTTGAACAGTTTCACTGTCTATTTGTTTTGATACAATTTGAGAATAAGTAAATTTATTTTCCTCGTTCAAAGAAATGGTATCTTCAATTTTAGGCATATCTTTAGGTTCCTCTTTATCTGGCGAAGACTCAGCTGTACGATATTTAGAACGTTTTCTACATCTATAACGTTTCCTTTCTACTGACTCTGGTTCAAGTATTTCAGATTCTTCTTTTTGAATTGTATCAGTTATTAATTCGGAACTTAATTCGTCCTTATTTTTTTCTTCTTCGGGTTTTAATTGTAAGGATTCCGTTTCTTCTTTTTGTACACTTTCACCTGTTGTAACTTGTTTTGATGATGCGGCAATTTGGGCATATGAAAATTTGTTATTTGTAACATTAGTTAGAATATCCAAAGAAGTGACATCTTCAATTTTAGGAATATCTGGTGAAGGCTCATCTGTAGGATGTTTGGAACGTTTTTTACTTCTACCACGTTTCTTTTCTACATGATCTGACTGGTATAACTCAGTTTCATCTTTTACTAATTCTTTAATTTCTATCGAAGCAGTATCAACTTCTATTTGTTGTATTTGAGTTTCAACCGCAAGAGTATTTCTAATATCTTTTCCTTCTTCAGGTTTTAGGGTTTGTTTTAACGGAGTTGATTTTGCAGCAACTTTGGCATACGAAAATTCATTTCCTATGGTAGGAATATGTTTAAACTCTTCACTTGAATATGCTACAATATCTTTAGGTTCTGTTATAGGAGCTTCTTTATTAGGCGTAATTATGGGAGTTTTCGAACGATTTCTATTTCTTTTCTTTTTAGATTTCTCAGATATTATTTTTTCTACTATTGCAGTTTCGTCGTTTGGTAGAATTTCTTTCGTTATTATTGGTACTTGTACATCTGTAGTTGGTTGAGAAACTACAATTTTAGCATAACTTAATTGATTATCTAACTCGGAAGGTAAAAGTTCTTGTTTAATTGGTATTGGTTCAATAGTTGGAGATTTAGATTTATGTTTAGATGTTTTAATTTCTTTCTTAACTACTGGTTCAGTTGTATCACTTACAGACTCGATTAAAGATGTATCTACAGGTTTTGTATTAGACGTTGCTAATATTTTAGCATATGAAACAGTGTTAGAATCAATATTACTTTCTACAATAATATCCTGTGGTTTTCTTTCAGTTTCCACAACAGTTGTAGGAGAAACATGTTTAGGTACTTGTTTCTGCTGAACTTCAATAAAATCTTCATCAGTTTTTTCAGCAGATAGTTGAGTATCATCTGTTTGTTTAACCAATATGTCTGTATATGTTTTTTCACCACTTTCCCACTTTGCTTCGGTGACTTCTTTGGGAATATCAACTAATTCTCTTATTAAAGTCCGTTCAGCTTCAACGAATTGTTTAGAATGTCGTTTTAGATCAGAAATCAGTGATTCTTTTGATGGTTCTAATTGAACGCTACTAACAGTCAATTCCGATATGACGTTTTTAGGTAAAAGACTTTCCTCTAATCGTTGTTGTTCCAATTTTTCTTGATTTAATTTCCTTTCTTGTTCGTCTGAATCTTCCAAAATATCATTTACCCATTTAGTAGTATCAGAGGATACTTGATATGCTGATTTGTACTCAGTTTCTGTAATCCCATAATCTGTTTTATTATCATAATCCCAGGGAGTTTCTTCTTCTAATCTATAGATTTCACCATGGCCTATGTAGTCAGTTAAAAGAGGCGACTGAGAACTGGGTACAAATTCAGCAGCATCTGGATTAAGATTGGATTTAGATTTTGGTATAAATTCAGTGACTGTATCAACAATAGCTTCGAATGGTGAAGGTTTTTTACTTTTTGGTTCTAAATTAGATTCATCTTGTTTCTCTGGTGTATGTATTAACATCGATTTTCCTATAACAACTAATGCAGGAGTTTCTTCTATTTTTATCTCTTCTATTTTAGTTATTTCTTGTTCATTTTTCGCTTTTTGTTCATACCATTGTATTTCTGCTTGTAATAAATAATTCATATCGTACTTTGGTCGAGTTTCTAATAAATTATTATTTATTTCTTCTTTACTTACATTCTCGTAATATTTTGCTTCATCTTGAAGCATTTTTGTGACATCATATTTAAATTGAGAATCTTCCATAATAATAGTATTTTTATTTAAAGAAGTGAAATATTTTGTTTCTGCTTCATTTTGAGCAATCACGTCATATTTTATAATATTTTGTTCGTCTAATGCTAATACTTCATCGATCTTCATAATTTCTTTCTTTTCACTTGAAACAATTTGATTAGAATCTTTTTCTGTTTCTGAAATATTAGATCTTTCAATATTTAAGAAACTTTCATCTTTTAATACCAGTTTTTCTTCTGTCTTTATAATTTCTTTGGGTATTTCTGTAACTTTTATATATTCTTCATCGGATAATTCTATGGGTTCATCTAGTACCTTGTATTCAACTTTATTTTTAGATGGAACAATTTGAGTAGAATCAGTTGTTTTCTTCTGTTTTAGCTCCTCTATCTTCATAGTTTCTTGGGGTGCTTTTGTAATTTTAACATCTTCAGGTTTAACGACAATTTCTTCTTCATCTGAAAATTGCATAGGTTCATCTAGTAAATCCATAAATAGTTCCGCATTTTTATCAATTGGTAGACCTTTGTATTCAACTTTTTTTGTTACAATTTCCTCTGTTATTGGAATTTCTGTTTGTTCAACTATTTTAGTGTCTTTTAATTCTTCAATATCATTTATTTCTGCGTTTATAAAGTCTGTGTTGAAATCTAATGTTTGTTTAACCAAATTTTCCCCAGTAACTGATTCTTTATCTCCAGATGGAACAATTTTAGTAAAATCAGTAGTAGCTGTTGTTTCTTTGTATTTCTGCTCATCTATTTCGTCTGTCTTAACAACTTCTTCTTCATCGGAAAATTGCATAGGTTCATCTAGTAAATCCATAAATAGTTCCGTATTTTTATCGATTGGTAGGCCCTTGTATTCAACTTTTTTGGTTACAATTTCCTCTTTTATTGGAATTTTTGTTTTTTCGCTAACAGATGGAACAGTAGCAATTGTTTCTTCGAATTTCTGCTCATCTATTCTCACTTGTTTCTCTGCAATATTATCTTTAGGTTCAGTAACTTCTTCTTCATCGGAAAACTCCATGGGTTCATCTAATATATCCATAAATAATTCTGAATTTTTATCGATTGGTAGTCCCTTGTATTCAACTTTTTTGGTAACAATTTCCTCTTTTATTGGAATTTCTGTTTCTTCACTAACTAATTTAGTGTCAGTTTTAGTTTTTTCTGTGTTGAAATCTAAAGTTTGTTTAACCAAATTTTCCTCAGTAACTGATTCTTTACGTTCAAATGGAACAGTAGCAATTGTTTCCTCGAATTTTTGTTCATCTATTGACACTTTTTTCTCTTCAATAATATCTTCAGGTTTAGTAACTTCTTCTTCATCGGAAAATTCCATGGGTTCATCTAGTAAATCCATAAATAATTCCGTATTTTTATCAATTGGTAAACCCTTGTATTCAACTTTTTTATCTTGAGATGGAATAATTTCAGTATAAGTTGTTTCTGAAATGTTAGATTTTTCACATTTTACGTTATTTAGTTTATCTTCGGTTTTGATTATTTCTTCAATTGGTAACTTTTTGGCAACTGACTTATTTTCAGATGAAACCTTTTCTGTTTCTGAAACATTTGATCTTTCAGCATTTAAGAAACTTTCACATTTTATGGTATTTGGCTCATCTAATACCACTATTTCAACTGTTTTAAACGTATCTTCTGGTACTTCTTCATCAGAGAATATTATAGGTTCATCCAATAAATCCATAAATAAATTTGTACTTTTATCAATTGGTAAACCCTTATATTCAATTTTTTTTATAACTAATTCTGGAACAATTTCAGTAGAATCAACAGAATCAGTTGTAACTTTATCCATTTCTGAAACATTAGATCTTTCAGCGTTTAAGAAACTTTCATTAATAATTATGTTTGTTTCAGGGATTTTAATTAATTTATTTTCCCTTTTATATTCTTCATCATGAATTGAAAGTTCTGAAACTTCTATTTGTTCCTCATCATCTAAAATATCCAAAAGCAATTTCGTAGATTCATTAACTGGCCATCCTTTATATTCAAATTTTTCTTTTTTAATAACTTCACCTATTTCAGGTATTTCTTTTTCAGTTATTTCTTCTTTTATAACAATTGGTGCTTCAGAAGGAATTTCATCATTACTAGGTAGTTCCTTATAATCAATTTTATTTAAAACACTGTCAGGAATTTTTTCTACTTCAATGTTAATTAGAGTTGCACTGTCTTCTTTTATTGCAAGTTTTGGTTGTTCATTGATTGTTTCAACTAATTTAGAATCTTTTAGTTCTTGAGAATCATTTATAACTAATTCTTCTGTGGGCGCTTCTATAATTTTAACGTCTTCTTCATCAGAAAATTCCATGGGTTCATCTAGCAAATCCATAAATAATTCCGTATTTTTATCAATTGGCAAACCTTTATATTCAACTTTTTTGGTTACAATTTCCTTATTTATTGGAATTTCTATTTGTTCACTAACTAATTTAGTGTCAGTTTTATCTTCAGACGAAATAGTTTTAGTAAAATCAGTTTCTTTGTATTTTTGCTCATCTATTATCACTTTTTCCACTGTTTTAATAATTTCTTTAGTTGCTTCTGTAATTTTATCATCTTCAACAACAATTTCTTCGTCATCGGAAAATTGCATAGGTTCATCTAGTAAATCCATAAATAATTCTGTATTTTTATCAATTGGTAAACCCTTGTATTCAATTTTTTTGGTTACAATTTTTTCTTTTATTGGAATTTCTGTTTGTTCAACTAATTTGATGTCTTTACTATCATTCTTTTCTGTGTTTATAAAGTCTGTGTTTAAATTTAAAGTTTCCTCTTCAGTAGCTATTTTTTCTTTGATTGTTTCTTCTTTAATTAGAAATTGTGATTCCTCAACCTTTTTAACAATAGTTTCCGAACGTTCTGGTTTTGTAATTTCTTCAGTTAATTCAATCTTATTTTCTTCCAATTTAGCATCTTTACGTTTGTTTTTCTTTGATTTATGCGGTTTTTCAACAATTTTAGCTTCTTCGGAAATTTTTACTTCAGGCAATATTTCTGTTGTAGGAGTAACTTCTTGAGGTTCAACTTTCTCGCTAGATATAGAAAGTTGTTTTATTGCGACAACTTCTATTTCTTCAGATACAGATTTTTTATGCTTCTTTTTCTTAGATTTCTTCTTTTCAGTTATATCATGTTTGGCCGTTTCGTTAATAATTTCTTCTTGAATTGGAATTTCTGTTTCTTCCTCTGGTATATGTTTTATTTCTTCAATAATTTCAAAAGCTGGTTTTTGCGATTCTTGAACTGTATCATGTTTCTTCTTGTGTTTTTTCTTCTTATGCTTTTTATCTACTGTTGATACTTCACTTATATCTGAAGTTATTTCTTCTCTAACTTTGATTTCTTCAACTTTAGATTTAGGTTTATCTTGAACAATTTTTACATGTTGCGGTTGTGAAGGTAAATTAGAACTAACAATAGTAGCCCAAGAAGGTTTGTCTTTTACTTGAATAGTGTCTAAATCTACGTCATCGGTAATAATTGTTGTATGGGAAATTGCTGACATATCAGTATCTGTAGTTACAGTCGTATAAGACTCTGTAGAAGTTGTAGTATTACTAGTTAAATTATCCATTGTTGTTTCTATTTCGTGACTTTCTTTTTCCTCTACATGTTTCTTTTTATGTTTCCTTTTTTTAGATTTTTTAGATTCAGTATCATCTTTTGGAACCATTACAGTTTCTTCTTTTGTTATTAGTTGTTCCTCAGTTACAGATTGATTCTTCTTTTTATGCTTCTTTCGCTTGGTTTGTTCCTGTTGGTGAGAATCAGTATCATCAATTTGTATTTTTATTTCTTCATGAATATCCTCTAATTTTATAGGTAATTTTTCTTCGCTAATAGGTTTCTTAAATGATATCATTTCTTCAAATACATTATGTTTCTTCGGTTCTTTTTTCTTTATTTCTTTGTCTTTTACATCCTGTATTTCCGGTTCAATTGGTAATCTTTCCTCTGTAAAGAAAGTTTCTATATCTTTGGTTAAATCTGGAATTATTTCAAAAGTATCAGAAATATCTTCGTTCTTTTTATTATCATCTTCTTTTAATAATTCAGCTTCTTCTTCATTTATTGTAGACACAAAAATAAATTCATCAGCAATATGTGTATCATCCTGTACTAACGTTGGAGATGTCGGTTCTTCGATATTAATTATTTGAGGTTGTTCTTCAAATGTTACTGATTTACGTTTTTTATCTTTTTTCTTTTTCTTTTTTTCGACTTTATCATCTTTTTGTATTGTACTTTCTTTAGCAAACTCATCATTGTATTTCTTAAGAGTTTCTTTTTTCAATTTTAAAAGTATCTCAGTATTACTTTCTTCGATAGTTTGACTTTGTTTTTTATTCTCTGAAATTGTAGATGTAGCTTCTAAATACGATATATCAGGTAAAGGTTTTTCTGGTGATAACGGAATCGATGGAAGTTTATCGAAAAAGTCATTTTCTACTTTTACATAAATCCTTGGTTTTTTCTTTTCCACTTTTTTTTCGTGATTTTCTTTTTCAACAAAAATAAAATTGTCAGTATCTTTTTGCACATCTAAAATTTCCTGAACCGGTATCACTTCAAATTTCACCTCTTTAGGGATTGTTTGACGTACTTCTTCTGGAGTTTTGATTTCAGGAATCGGTTTGTAAGTTCTCTCAGGAATATTTGTAACATCAGGTTTATATCTAAGCAAAGTTTCTTGCTTCAGCTGTAATAGAGTATCAGTTAAATCTATTTGTTCTTGATCTTTCTTATTTTTATTAGATTTTTGACTATCATCCGAAACTGATTGTAATATATCATCTTCTAAATCTTTTTCTACCAATTCCTCGTCTGAAATAAAAACAGATTCATCAACCTGACCAATTATCGATTCAGTTAACTCACTCGTAGATTTCGTTACTTCAGGTGTCTCATCTTCGTTAGAAATTTTCTTTTTCATCCTTAAATCCAAAACATCCATAATGTTTTCAAAAGTAGTAATTTCCGTTTCGACTACCGAATCTGACCTTGACAGTGACGGTTCTATGTTACTGTCAGTTATAACGTTATGAGTTGTGACGTCACTAGTTAATAATTCGTCAACAGGAATGGCTTGTCGTTTCTTTTTGGTCAAGCTTATATTATCTTGGTTTGTAGCAGCAGCTTTTGCTTTTCTAGCAACTTTCTGGCTAGGTCTTTCTTTAACTGAACCAAAAATTACTTCTTCTAATTCAATATTAAAACTTCCTTCTTCTTCATTTATAATTTTCTCTTCTATTTGATCAGTATTAAAATTATCTTCAGTTGTATTAATAATTTCTATGCTGTCTTCTTTATTTATGGTTTTTTCTTCTACTTGATGAATATTAAAATTATCTTCTACTTCTACTTTATCTTCTTCAGTATTTAAACTTTCTTCAGTATCGTTAGATTTAGGATGTTTGTTGTCTGGCATTTCTTCTAAATTTACGATTTCCTCTTCTGGTAACTCTTCAAGATGATGAATATTAAGACTGTTTTCTATGCTTTTCTCTCTTTTTAATTCTTCTACTTGATGAATATTAAAATTATCTATTTCATCTTCTTCAATATTAAAACTTTCTTCAGTGTGTTTGTTATCTACTGTTTCTTCTATATTTACGATCTCCTCTTCTCGCAATTCTTCTAGATGGTGAAAACTGTTTTCTATGCTTTTCTCTCTTTTTAGTTCTCCTACTTGATGAATATTAATCTTATCTTCAGTTATATTAATAATTTCGTTTAATTGTTCTATATTAATTGGAGTATCTTTATATTCCATTTTTAAAGTAACCACAGGTTTCATTCTAACTTCTTCATGTGTGATAAATACAACTTTAGTAGTTTCTTTGGGATCCTGGTATTGGGTAGTTTCTTTAACGAGAATTTTATTCATTGCATCACCATCTTTAATGGTGTTGCTTAAAAGTTTATTTAAATCTGTAGAAGATGTTATGGTAGTAGTTTGTTGTGTTTTTGTTGTTTCTTCCTTTTGGGAAGTTAATTTTGATACTGCATTCGTAATTACGGATTGAACAATATTAGCAGAAGCTTCTAAAACTTCTTTTGTTGAGGTCAACAATTCATTTTCTTTTGGTTGGATTGGTTCGTTCAATATTTTTTCATGATTTAAAAATATTTCGTTAGAATCTAATTTTTGACTTATATTTTCAATTTTAGATGAAGATTCTTCCTTTACGATTTTATTCTTTTTAGTAATTATCGATTCTAATGGTTCTTGAGATTCCGGTTTATTCTTATTTTTCTTCTTTTTAGATTTTCCTTTATTTGTTTCTTCTGTAGGAATTTCTGTAGTAATCGTATTATCTAAATATTCTTCAGTGTTTTTCTTTTCTGTTTCAGACTTTACTAGAATTTCTTTTATCTTGTTTATTTCTTCTTCATATCCAATTTCAGTTTCAAAGTCTATTAAGACTTTAAATTCTTTGTTTTCTTGAGTTTCAATTTCTGTTGGAGCAACGATTTTGTTTTCAGAAGATTCAGACACTTTCTTTGGTTTTTTATTTCTGGATTTTGCAACTTTTTCTTCAACTTTAGATTCTTCAATAGTTTGTTTTTCTGACTTAATATTTTCAGTTTCTTGAGATTGAATTTCAACTATTTTTTCAGTTTCAACGTCTGTTAGAACAACGATATTTTCAGAAGATTCAGAAACTTTCTTGGGTTTTTTATCTCTGGATTTTGTTACTTTTTCTTCAATTTTAGGTTGTTCCTTTGTTTGTTTTTCTGACTGAATATTTTCCGATTCTTCAGTTTTAATTTCAACAATTTTTTCAGTTTCAACGTTTGTTGGAACGACGATAATATTTTCAGAAGATTCAGAAACTTTCTTGTGTTTTTTATTTCGAGGTTTTGCTACTTTTTCTTCAACTTTGGATTCTTCATAAGTTTGTTTTTCTGACTCAATGTTTTCAGAATTTTCAGTTTTGATTTCAACTATTTTTTCAGTTTCAACGTTTGTTGGAACGACGATAATATTTTCAGAAGATTCAGACACTTTCTTGGGTTTTTTATTTCTAGGTTTTGCAACTTTTTCTTCAACTTTAGATTCTTCAATAGTTTGTTTTTCTGACTCAATGTTTTCAGATTTTTCAGTTTTGATTTCAACTATTTTTTCAGTTTCAACGTTTGTTGGAACAACGACAATATTTTCAGAAGATTCAGAAACTTTCTTGGGTTTTTTAGTTCTAGGTTTTGCAACTTTTTCTTCAACTTTAGATTCTTCAATAGTTTGTTTTTCTGACTCAATGTTTTCAGATTTTTCAGTTTTGATTTCAACTATTTTTTCAGTTTCAACGTTTGTTGGAACAACGATAATATTTTCAGAGGATTCAGAAACTTTCTTGTGTTTTTTATTTCTAGGTTTCGCTACTTTTACTTCAACTTTAGTCTCTTCACTAATTTGTTTTTCTGACTGAATATTTTCAGATTCTTGATTTTTAATTTCAGTTATTTTTTCAGTTTCAACAATATTATTTTCAGAAGATTTAAGAACTTTCTTATGTTTTTTATTTCTAGTTTTTGTTACTTTAGATTCTTCACTAATTTGTTTGTCTAACTGAATATTTTCATGTTCCTGAGTTTCAATTTCAGCTATTTTTTCAGTTTCGACGTCTGTTAGAATAGGGAATACAGGAACTTTTTTAGATTTTTTAATTTTAGTTTTTATTACTTTTTCTTCAATTTTAGGTTCTTCACTAATTTGTTTAACTTCAGCGGTTTTTTCAGTTTCAACGATATTATTCTCCGAAGATTCAGGAACTTTCTTGTGTTTTTTATTTTTAGTTTTTATTACTTTAGGTTCTTCACTAATAACGTTTTCAGTATCTTGAGTATGAACATCATTTTTAACTTTCTTTTTATGTTTCTTATTTTTTGCACCTTTTGTTTTTTCATCTTCTTCTTCTTTACCGATTTTAACTTCAGAATTCATAACTACAGTTTCTGTAATTCTATCAAAATCTTCAGGTTTAGTTTCTTTTATCATTTTCTGCGTTATAGCAGATGTCTCAATTTTTTCAGTATTTAGTAATTGCTGAGATGTTTCTGTCAACTGTTCATTAGTAATAAAATCAATAGTATGTTTAATTTGATCCTTTTTAATCTTTAGCTTATTTTCTCTTTTAGGTGGTCTAATTTTAAATTCGTGTTCTTCTTCTTCTTCATTATCAGAAATATGTCTAATAAATTCTTCAATAACAAAACCTGATTTATTTTCATCTGGTTTGGTATGTTTCGGTTTAGGTTTTCTCTTAATTTTTTTAGGTTCATGCGACTTATCTGTATCGTCTATACATTTAGGTTCATTATTTTTAATTAAATTCACTCTATCATCTAAATTAGATGTAACATCACTATAACTAAATAAGTCTTGCTTTGAGGAATGAACAGTCATTTCTGTACCACCTACGGCATAAATAGGCTCTCCACGGTAAGAATATGACTGATCACGTTCGAAGTTAACGTCTTCTTGATGTTGCTTGCTAGCAACATTGAGGAATTTCTCTTCTCGAGATATGTCCTTCATGGAATTGCGCGTACGGTGCTCCCTCGATTTAGACTTCGTTTCTTCCTTATGCGTGGAATCACCAGGCACTGGAGATTTTAGTCTGGGGGCTTGTCGGGCGTTCGAGTCTTGCACTGTTGCTAAACTGGATGGCTGGAGAGGTTTGACGCTTAATCCCTGAGTCAAAATTTGAGCGTAGGAGAAATGCGAATCAGTAACAGGTATCGGCGATTCTGTTAGTGGTTCAACGGGCATTTCTTCTTTTATTTCTGTATACCCCGTATTCGTATAGTTGTGAGAACTGTGATAGGTTCCAAGACCTGAATTCATTAAATCTTGTCCAGATGCTATAAAATTAACCGTATCTGGAATAGGTTCTATAAAATCGACAATCGGCTGCAATTGGTTGTAATAAATTGATTCGTTAAGATGCGTTTGTATATTATATTGAGGTTCATGGTATTGAGTCCATTCTTGCAATACAAAATTATCTTGTTGAATAGGCTGATTAGGTTCTTCTTCGTTCTCATTTGAATTAAATACTATTTGTCTCTCTTCAGAAGCTCTCATTTGTCCTCTTAAAATTTCAGCGTAAGTGGTTTGTCCTAATCCCCACATAGGACTAGGTGAGCGACTGTGTTCTTTTTCTTCTACGTTTAAGTACGGTGGTTCTGTTTCTGGGACAATTGAAGCTTCAACAGATTCAACTTTCGGTTTGTTGGTTCGATGTTTTGGTCTTGGAGAGCGGCCTCGTCTTGGTGGAGGTTGGGGTTGTTGTACTTGAGTATTTTCGGGTTCATGAATAAGAGGTATACTTTCTAGTTGAGTAATAGATTTTGGCTCAGGGAGAAGAAGTCTCTCCGAATCTATAATCGTATCGTGTGTATCGTAGGCGGTTGAAGCACGTTCTTGGGATTTGGAGCGTCCTGCGGCGATATCCGCATAAGATACTCCAAGGAGGTGCGGGTAAGCGTTGTAAGGATCCACTTGTTGGATACGGGTGACAAGTAGAGTGATCTTCTGCTGGTTAGCTTCGATCCGCGCCTGTTTGTATAGCAACAATGCACAAAATCAGTAA
Source organism: Neocrepidodera transversa (assembly GCA_963243735.1). NCBI lineage: Eukaryota > Metazoa > Arthropoda > Insecta > Coleoptera > Chrysomelidae > Neocrepidodera > Neocrepidodera transversa. Next base: position 4,766,985 of record OY725353.1, read on the forward strand.
CGTACGCGCAAAACATATAACAAATTATTTACACGCTTAAATGGTGGCTGAAACGCGCATCAAGTCAGAGGTGTAGGTCATGAACTTGAGAGAGGGGGGTGGGAGAGGGATGTGCTAGGTATCGAGTGGATCTTGATCAGGTGATCCTCTCTGAGCTACGAGCTTCATACGCTCGTTTCGAGTACTAAGTTTGCGTTGTAGAGTACGAACGCGCTCTTTTTGAACCTGCACGAGGATTAAAAGGTATCGGAGGAATGCAGCGAAACGAATAAAAGAAAACAAAAATGTTCGTTGTGAATACATTAAAAACAAATGAACAAACATAAACATTTTTAGACGAATAAGAAGGTTTCTAAATATTTAAAATTACAAACCTTCTTAATCACCTTTATATAACTATTTGATGACTGTGTTCGCTTTCTGGCTCACCCCAAGTTAAAATAAATAAATAAGCATGATTATAGTGTATATGTAGTGATATGAGATAGATAGTGAACACAAAACCAAAGTGGTAAAAAATAAATGTGGTGAACTCAAAAGCAAAATGGCAGTTGCATGCAATGTGGTGAGAATGGTCAAAGCAATAAAGCAGTAAATGAAGCAAATAGTAAACCAATAAAGGTCCCGAAAAAATTCGTTGAAAACGAAACCAATCCACATACAAAAAAATCATTTTTTACACACATGTAAAAACTAAACCATTTAGATTGAATATTAAAAATTTCGAGAATCAAATGACTCTTAGACGGGAATTTTTAACACAATTATCAGTAGAAATATCTTGTTGTTTCTTTCATTTAAAAAACGATTTGTTTCATTAAAAAAAACCAATTTTTTAATTTAAACAACGATTTGTTTCATTTTAACAATGATTTACTTGAGTTGATCAAAATGTTTGGAAATATAAAGTTGATATGTTTAATTTGTATTTTTTATTTCCAAGTTTTTTTTGCTCTTTTCCCTTCTTTTCACCCTTTCCCCTTCTTTTTCCCCACTTTTTTCTCACTGTCCCCTCCTTTTTCCTACTTTTTTATTACTCCATTTCTTTTATTCTAACCTAAGCAGTTACTCTGCCCTAAGCTGCTACTCTATACCGAGCCAGTTGCTCTACCCCGGGCAAAGTTACTCTACCCCGGACAAAGTTAATCTGCTCCGGCAGTTATTTTATCCAAGCAAAGTTACTCTACCTTGGGAGTTACTCTAGTACGGGCAAAGTTACTCTACTTTCTTTTTCCCTACTTTTTTTCTCACTTTTCCCTCCTTTTCCCACTTTTTTATTACTCCATTTCTTTTATTCTAACCTGAGCAGTTACTCTGCCCTAAGCTGCTACTCCTATACTGAGCAGTTGCTCTAACCTGAGCAAAGTTACTCTACTCCGGGCAAAGTTAATCTACTCCGGCAGTTATGCTACCCAAGCAAAGTTACTCTTCCTTGGAAGTTACTCTAGTACGGGCAAAGTTACTTTACTTCAGCACTTTTTTCTCCCTTTCCCCTCCTTTTTCCTATTTTTTTAACCTGATCAGTTACTCTGAACTAAGCTATTACTCTATGCCGAGCAGTTGCTCTAATCTTACCAAAGTTACTCTACCCCGTGCTTAGTTAATCTAGACAGACAGTTATTCTACCCCTAGCAAAGTTACTTTACCTCGGACAAAGTTACTCTACCTCGGGCAAAGTTACTCTACCTCGGGCAAAGTTACTCTACCCCGGCAGTTATTCTACTCTGAGCTAACTTTGGTTTTTATTTTTCACCCTTTTTCCACTTTTTGTTAAATACACTTTGTTTGATTAATACAAAATGCCAACTTATTAACGAAATTAATGTAAAATTGGTTTGTTAATAACAATATTGTATGTGAATTGGTTTCTTATATATGAATAATTTTTTCGGAAACGAACCAATAAAAGAGAGCCCGAAACCAAAACAAACACAATCCCCGTTGCTGGATGTGCGCGGGGGAAGGAAAGGTGTAATGGAAACACCTTGATGAACGTTTGAGCCACCTTTTCCTTCTCCAAGTTTTTTTTTTATTGTCATCAAAATGTTTCCAATAAAATAACATTTTCGGTTTTGGAGAATCGTGTATATAATTTAAAAAAATTAAATAGATCAAATTGTGTTTTACTAAATTTCGCTTCACTATAGCTGCAGTGCGCTTTGGCAAAAAACATGATGGTTGTGGCATGATCTGGACCGGTTATTTTTTGACACCTTTTATCTACAGTTTATACAGTTTTAGCACAAAGTAAAAAATTATCTAAAAACAAGTACAGGAAGAAAACGTTATAATTGGAAAGAGAAGTTAAGGGAATAGAAAATTTTGAGCTCAGTCAAATTTTAGTTTATGTTCAGCGTTGAAATTTGAAATAACAGAACCCAAAAATGTTCCTTTATGCGACAACTGTAATAAACATCCCGACACCTCGATATATGATTCCGTCAACATATTTTTAGTACTTCTACTCTATTAATGTAAGTACATCTATGATTTAATGAATACCTTTTTTCTTACCTTCGATTTAATTATTTTCTTTAAATAAAACAAAAATCAACCATAAAATATTTAAATCAGTACTACTGATTTTATAGGTCTGTTTTTTTCTTTGAAATGTTAGACTGTGTTAAATATAAGTGTAAGTTTTAGCTGTGCAAGATTTAGTTTTAATGAAAAAATATATTTTGAAGATAATCATCCAATTTAATGTTGATTGAGTTTTTAAATGATATTTTTACTTACACAAATAAAAAATCTAACAAGGAGTCATCAAAGTTTATTTTAAAACCAAACTTAGACTTGAAATTTAAAGATTTATCCAAACAACTTTATAGCTTTTATATTTAATATTATCTATTGGATCAATCATAAATTTTCCAGCTAGACACTTTTTACCTAATAAATACCACCTTTTAGCTATTTTAGTCACTATCGAACTGAACCATCATTTAAACAACGGCACAACAGTTCATGCCACTCCCATCTACTCTAAACAAAAGTTATTTTGAGTTAATACAAAAACAAACCACACGAATTCCTACCTGTTGGTCGCGAAGAGCTTGATCTCGATCGTGGGGTAAATAATTCGGCGCCATCGTCGAACGAAGCTGTTGTTCAACTTGAACGATTTGCTGTCGCAGCTGTTGGACTTCTTGTTGATAGCTATCGACTTGCGCGATGGCGCTTTCCAATTTGACGGTTTGACTTTTTACTGTTACGTTCAATTCGTCGAGTTCGACTAATAATTCTTCGGCGGATTGAGTTACTTGGGAATCGCTTTCGATGCCCGAACGGAAATGTACCTAAAAAATATAATAAATACATTTTGATAATTTAAACTGTACATTATCAATAGAGTTATATAAGCATACACCAAGAAAAATAGGATAAGTAAACTAGTTTAATTAAGAAATCGTCGCTAATCCCAATTAAATTTGTAGAATTACTCCAAAAATATTTTGTTTTCTGAAGCTCTCTTTCTGAAATATATCTACCGTAAGTTACCAGATTAATTCGAGCAAATTACAATATTCTCTAATTATTTTCGTCTTGCATAAACAGAATTTTTATCTCATGTGATTTGCTCTTTGTTCAGACAAATTGGATCATTGGGACTTTAACATTTAAGGCACCTATATTATATATCCCAGACAAAAATAATTACAGAATATCGTATGATTTATGTGTAAAACTTCCCGATTCTATGAGAAGTACTTCAAATCTCATTTTTAAGCAACGTTTTTGTAACCGAAAACTAATAAAACTTGTCACCAGTCACTATACAACTTGTTTAATTACAGTTAATAATTTGTTTATTTGTGTTAAGTAAAATATTTAATATTCCCAATAATTTGGATTTCTAAGGTGATTAATTTTTGGTTACTAACGGTTACTGCTTTCTATTTGTTATTAAAGTGATTAATTGCCTTAGTTAACTAACCCTAAAGCCATTTTTATTGTCGTAACTAAACATTTGTTGAGTCCTAATATGTATTAAAGTTTTTACCTACTATAATTAAATTCTTAATAATACTGAATCAACTTTTTCCTCGGTGTAAAAATGTCACTACTAATTTTTTTTTTCTTTTAGAAAAAAACCTATTTTTCTTTGTACGTTATCGAATGTCTTTTTTAGATCTATAAAAGCTATAAATGTATTATTATTTTCTTTTTTATTATTTATTTTATGGTGTATCGCTCTTCTGTCCTCGAGTTGAATTTCAATGTTATTATTTCCTATATTTTTATTATTTCTGCTACTGTATAATCGTGATGTGCTATTTTTTTTCAGTTTTATATTTGTGGGTTTTGCGAACACGCAATCTTAACGCTGATTATAAGTGGGACTTTCGAACTATAAAACCATTAATATATGATATTATTAAATTATTATTCGAAAATGTTAAAAGTCCAAAAAATAAATATACTATTAATAAGTAATGATTGAATAGCTAAAATGAGAACAAATAAAATTTTTATAATCCTAAAATCCGTTTTTCCAACGGACACCTGTACCCTATAAATATAATTTACCACAAAAAATGTATAAGAACATGTAGCAGAAATATTAAAAAAATCATGAGTGCGCAGGATTTTTCTAAAATCTAAATATCTGGATATACAAAAGTTCTGTGTGAAAAAATAACTGAAATATTATATTTACTGAATTATTTTTATAATTTTAACACTCTCTATATAGTACTATATTACTAGATACTAATAAATGTTCAATATTTTGCTGCTTTACTAAAATACAAAAATGAATTATAGCGGTGTTCGCAAATCCCACGGTCGCTATAAACTAACTGAGGGTATGCCAGGTATATGTTCGCAAATCCCGCGCCAACATTCAGGCATATCAATTAGGATTAATGTATTATTGTGATGATATTAATGGATCTCGAAGATCTCAAATAATTAGTGTTTGATAACTGTACGGAAAAGAATAAGAATTGGAAAATAGCCATAGAAATAATGAAAATTTAACATTGAAATTATTCATGCAAAGTGGCCATTCCTGCTTCCCCATTGATTTTTACATTTCCGGTCCCATCAAAGGGAAAGTATAGTGAACAAGCAAAAAAAAATTCGATATATCGATTTTGAGGCCCCCCAAGAATATTGAAACAATTTCCAGAGTAAGGTCTGTCTGTGTGTCTGTGTGTAATCTTCCACGATAACTGCCGAACGGTTTGACCAATCAAGCTGAAATTTGGTATGAAGCGTTGGTGTGTGCCTCGAATGCGACAACTATTTTTTGGTTCAGATTGGTTCAGTAAAAGGTCCTGCAGGTACAGTAGAAGGTTCTCAAGACTGACATTGATTTTTTTTTAATTTTAAGGATAAACAATGCACTTCAGCGGAAAATGTTGTAATGCAAATTTTTAGAGAATAAAATTTCCTACAATTTTTGTATCAAACTTTTTCCAGAATTTCCAATAGATGTGCCAGTAGAGCTTGTGCAAAAAATGTGCATGTATAGTTTTCCCAAATTTTTAAGACAAACAATGCACTTTAGTGCAAAATTTTCTAGTGCAAATTTCTTTTAACATTTATATATTTAACTTTTTTTTGAATTACCTAAAGTTTCGCCGCTAGATGGCGAAAAATATACAAATTTAGGCTTTTCGTCATTTTTTTTTATTCTAGCATTGTGCTATATAATGTGTTCCTTCTTGTACCATTTTTGTTTTTTTTTACCTTTTCTGGCCTTTTACCTTTTACTCCTTTTTTGCCTATTTATTTGTCTCTATTTTGCCTTTTTTGCTTTTCTTTTCTTTTTTTGGCATTTTTACCACTTTTTTGCTTTATTTTGCTTTTTTAAACATTTTTTTAATAGTTTTGAATTTTATTGGACCCTTTTTTTGTCCATTTCTGACTTTTATTGGCTTTTTTTTATTTTTTCCGTTACTTTGTCTAATTTGGCTTTTTTGGACTTTTTATTGATTTTTGTTTCACGCTTTTTTCATTTTTTGCCTTTATTATGCCTCTTTTCCTTTTCTGCTTAATTTTACGTTTTTTCCTTTTGTTATGTACCTTTTTTACTTTTTTTGTCATTTTCTACATCTTTGAGTCTATTTCCAATTTTTACAACTTGTATTAAGATTCTTGATTTTTGCCTATTTTTACTGTTTTTTTATTCAAGTTTTACTGAAATTTAGCAATTCTTTATCATTTTTAACAATTTTTAGGAACAATTCGTTCCCTATTTATAATAACTTGTTACCATTTTTAGTAACTTTTGTCGTTTTTCATTTTAATTAATTTTTGCGCATTTTTGCAATATTTACCCATTTTTACAGAATTTTACTTTCTCATTCAAGAATTTTGTATCTCCACAGAAGAGCTCAGAAAGTTCTGGGGTGACACAGACGATTTTTTTGTTCCAATGATTGAAAAATATTATTGCCAAGTTGTAGAAAACTTATTGAAACGATTCACCAAAAAGAAAACTCACATCCGGTGTCATGGCTAAATATGTAGTGAATTTGGTACCAAAAGAGCGAATCCTTTTTAAGTTTTTTCAACATTTGAAATGTAAAAAATATATTTCTTCTTTTATTTCTTACGTATAAACTGCTTTTTTTATTTAATATTAACTTTTTATTAATGGTAATGGATTATTTCTTTTTATTTTTATGTAAGTACCTACCTGTAATTTTTCTACTGATAGAGAGATTTTGGTTTTTTGGATTTGTATATCAGCGAGCATCTTTTCCCTTACACCATGCTGATCCCTAAGAGGTTTTTTCTTATTTTGTGGAGAATCTAAAGCAGTCTTCGTTTTCTCTATCCAAATACGTACGTCTTTAATCTTTTTCTCGCATTGTTCCCATTCTTCAGACGTTTCCGATAACAATCCATTCTAAAAAAATAAAATGTCAACAATAAATTAAAAATTATTATTTTATATTTACCCTTTCTAAGATTAGAGCTTCTACTTCAGCCTTGGATTCTTCAGCTTCTTCCATTTTCTTTGGAAGATCTCCAACACTGGTAATGTTACCGATATTTTCTAATTCTTTGGCCATGTCGCTTAAGTTTTTGGTAGCACCTTTGCAGCTCTTAACGGCATTCTAAACAAACATTTATAATTTTTTAGTTTTTTCACATTCGTAATAATTAAAAAAAAAAATAATAAACTTCGTGACTAGCAAGAATTTTCCACTCCTACTATAAACTTTACGTTAGTCTTTAATCACTGCTTATGAGAAAAGTTTAATATTTTGATAATTATAGCTATTCGTTAAATTGTATCTAGTTTTAAGTATTTGTAATATTTCATACATAAATGAGTTCATTTCTATTAATTCATGATATATAGCAAAAGATAGCGTGATATAATATTCGTACGTATTTTAAGAAACATGCAACGAAATAAAACATGTTTTCCTTATTTTTAACTCAAAATTCCGGGGCAATCGTTTATATTCTACACGGAAAACCAATATTAATTCACCCAAATGTCACTTCATACAATAGAAGAAAGAAAATTATAGCGGATCAAAATTTAAGCGCACAATAATAATAGTATATTATTCAACGAGCGGTAATGTACGTCATAACTCACGCAGATGAAGTAATTCATCAAATGAGTTATGACCATTAGCGCAAGTTGAATACTATACTTTATCTACGACTATAATAATAAGTATTAAGCTGCAAGTAGAGAGGAAGAACTTTATTCAAAATGTATGTTGAGTGTCAAAAGTACATTTTTGTAAACGAGTTAACATTCTTACTGCTACACCAATCTTGAAAATTGTTGTATACACCTTTATATTTATTTTGTGATTTTTCGGGTAATAAATTCTGTATTGTAGCATTAGCTATTTGTCTCATTTTTGGAGGTGTACCTAATAATTCATGTTCACTTTCAGAATTATATCCGCCCTCTGTTTTATCCTCAAAAAGGTGCAGGATTATCGAAATCAGCCGCAACATGATGCGATTTGATTTACAATAAAAAAACCTATTGAATACATGTATTGGGACGATCCTAATGAGTTGGTTGATCGTTTAAAGTTGCTAGTTGCTTCGAAACATGCTGGAAATACCTCACAAAATAATGAAATAACAGCTATTATTAGGTTTGTTTGCGTTAAAACAAATTAAGACTTCGAACTGTTCTGCGCATGCGCATTTCCATTAAAGCGTTTGTGTTTGAATAAAATTGTTTCAAACTATCTGAGTCTAGTGTTTGTGTTTAAAGTTGTAATTGTCACGAAAAGTTTTAAACAGTTTTAATTAGTTTCTTCCCTACTAAAGAACAATCCAGGATTATTTTATTCGCGCATGCGTGTTTGGTCGTTGTGTGTTTCTCTAGTTTCTTGTATATTGTTTTTTCAGATAATTTGTGGCGTTATTATAGTGGTACATTTTTAACTGTATAAAAATAAAGTCTCGATTTCTAGAAGTTCTTCGTCTTCTGGAGAGTAAGAAATCTTGCTAAATGTAATTGTACCGGAAGTTCAGATACAAAATCCTAAAAATGAATATTTTCTGTTAACTCTGTTTACAGATGCTGAATTTATTACCCATTTTAGGTCAGTATTGGTTCAAAAAAAATTTAATCTTTGAAAAATTCGGATAACTAACAAAAATTCGGATAACTCTCTAACAAAATATTTATTATAGTCTTGTGAATTTATCTGAATAAAAAAATAGTTGATCCATTTCATTTTGTCAATTTTCGATTTTTCTCATTTTGTTAACAATGAATAATAATAAAAAAGAAGAATTTAATAAAATTCTGTTTGCGTTTTAAACGCTGTTATAGTGATCATCTTGAACAGTCCTAGATTTTATTTATTGCGCACCTAGTTCTGCACATATTCTAAACAGTTTTGGATTTTTTAACGCAAACAAACCTATTATTATTGAACTTTTTGATTTATAAACGTCAAAATTAATTAAATTAAATAAAAATATCAAGTGTCATTACTCCCCTCAATGACAGTAATGGAGTGTTCCGCACTATAGTGAGTTATGGAAAGTCATAACTCACGCTATTTGTTTATGGATACTATTAATTGCTCAAAAGAAGTTGAATAATTAATATATAACTTAATATAGTTGTAGATAAAATCAATACAATAATTGTTTTATTTAGTTTTTTGTTATAGATCAGGCGCTGGGAAACATTCCGTAATAATAATCCGAGGAGCGGGATTTATCGATTGGAATGTGTTTGTGAGACCCTTAGTAAATAAGATTCCAAGCGTTTGTGGCGCTCCAGTTATACTTGGATCGTGTTCCTATACGCATAATGGATATAATATTACGAGTACGTTTTTGGATTTTTATAACAGTAGTGATCCTAATTTTGTGTTATTTGTCGTTTTTTTTCGAGTAATAAAATGTCTCTAGACGTAGTAAATTTGAACAGAAAAAAACCGAACGAAAAACTTTGTTTCTTTTGTAACTTGCCGGGTAAACTGGTAAATGACCCGAAAAAAAGACATTCGAAATGATTAAAAATGCAGCGAATCGACGCAAAGATGACATTCGAGACAAGTTTTAAAAGTTGTGTAATCCGGATGCCGATGAACAAATTCGTCGTCGTGAAATAACACTCAATAAAGAGCAGGAAAAATTGCTTCGTCAACAATACAGAGCGTGGCTGGCCTAGAGATGTTCGATACTCTGAAAAGTATCGATACTCAGTATCGATACGTATCGAATGTTCTATATCGATACGATACAATATCGGTATCCAAAGTATCGATACTTAAAATATCGAATGATGGAAAATGTTAGGTTTTGATTTAGATCTGCTATATTATATTACACCACCACTGCACACTACTAAACAGTTCTTTCTCTAAAATATAAATGATTTGGTTTATGAATGATTTTATTTATAGAGTATATCTTTTACTAAAAAAAAAACTTATGAATGACTGTATTTAATGCGTAACCAAATTCGGGATATAGAAAGATACATATATAAAACAAAAGTCATTAAAATCGCTGTGGCTACCCGTAAGGTAAGCCAGACGAATATTATTTGAAAAAGAAGTCTTGACTCTCTAAAGCTAGCCTGTGTATTAAAAAAAATATTTATTTTATTAAAAGAAGTCTTGACTATCTAAATCTACCCTGTGTATTAAAAAAATATATTTCCTCGGGAATCTAACCAGGAACTTCTATGTGTAAAGCATACACGATAAAATTGGACCATACTCCTCAGAATGATAAATAATCAAATTTTCAGGTTAACTAATGGCTGTCCGGCAACTATGACGTCATTGCCTTTCAAATAATATTCGTCTAGCTTACCTTATGGGTAGCCACAGCGCAATAAAATAGTCTTGCGAAACTGAGTTTCAGTTTATTTTGGATTTGGATATTCCGCCTATACATTTTTTATGAAAAAAGTGTTGCATAAGAACAATAATGGCTGTTTTAATTCTCGATACGATATTGCGTATTTGTGTATCGATACCCTGTATCGATATAGCTAAAAGTATCGATACAAAATATCGAGTATCGACAATCAAAGTATCGATACTCTACAGTATCGATATGTATCGAACATCTCTAGGCTGGCCCATCGACCGAAACGACCCGCAAGTCAAGAAGAAAAAGCAGCGAAACACGATATGACGCGTGTTGTTCTATTTGTGGTCACGTGACGAAAGATACAATATCTAAACTGTGTCTGCTAGCTGAAATTTCGGCAGATACGCTTATTTTCAATGTTGCGAAAGATATTTTTCTTGTTCCGAAAATAAACTGCAGCTTGTTCAATTTCTTTGCACATATGCACCGACTTTTTTAAAAATCAATGCTGAAACAGAAGTATTCATTGCCGGTGGATATGAAGATCCCACGAAATGCTTCAAGCTCCAAGGTGATAACTTATCTGAAGTCTGATCACCTAGAAGCAGACTGTAGATTAATGTTTAGCCATATTTTGCATCCGGTTCGTGGAATTGAACAAGTAATCATAAATTGTACCGATACTGACGTTTTCGTCCTTAGCATTTACTTTTGGCATAGACTGTCGAACATTGGTTGTCGAGGTATATGGTTAGGGTAAAAAGGAAGTCTTTTCAGCTGTCATTTAGCAGCTGAATCACTTGGCGAAAAAATTTGTAATATTTTACCCGCGTTACATGCACTAACATGTTGCGATACGACAAGCCGATTTACAACAAAGAAGCAATGCTTAAACGATGCATCCCAAGAATTCGTTCAGGATGCTCTCTTGACATTTGGAAATAACGATGCATTTTAATAGCGTACAAGAAATTTGTACTTTTTTATTTGCCAAACAAATTTCGACAGCAGATGAACTGCGTTTCAAACAGATAACTTGCAATATCGGCTTTAATTTAAATATAGCCAAAGTTATTTGCACTTCTGATGCTTTGTATTTGCACTGCCTAAAAGCTGCAGCCCAAACATATTTGTGGAAAAATTGTTTCCAACCAATATGTGAGCCTCTCGACTTTCTCCAATTCGGCTTAATTATGCCATGCAAATCTAATGCTGATTTCAGGACAATGTCCTGTAGTTGCAAAAAAAGCAACATTCAATGTATTTCTCGCTGCAAATGCTTCTCGAGCCATTGTCAAAATTTATTTGCTTAACAGTATAATTTTGTTATTTTTCATAATTAATAAACATGTAAACTACTTTTTTTCCTTGACAATTATTAAATTTGTATTGGTTTATGAAAACTACATCTTTTTCAATTCAATACTTTACCCAAACAACATTTTAATTGCCAAGAACAACATTTTTTTTTCACAGAAAAATAGATAAAATGGATAACTCCTATTATTCGTCCGAAAAAAATATTGGACCACCTGGCAATTTCCACGATATTATATCTGAAGTCCTGCTGAACATGATTCAGAACTCAGAAATGTCTCTTGGCGCCCGGTCTATTATTATTAAAGTCCAACTACACAATAGAATATCTTCAAAATATGTTCAAAATGAAAAATATTAAAGTGAAAACAAAAAGATAAAATATTTGGGAGTACAAATTTTAAATATATGAAAAAGTAGAAATTAAAAGACAAGAATAAGATAAAAAAATACACAATTATTAGCTACAGCTATTTATAAAATTCATCAAATAAAAACAACTCAGCTGGCGAAGGTATAACAAAAAATGGCAAAAGAAAAAAGGACGTGGCTTAAAAAAAATGGTGAATAATTTGTACATGTAGAGAAAAAAATAGAGAGATATAAAACATCTGAAGGAATATCAAGTTTGAAGCAAATCAGTCCAGTAGAACGGTCGTGAGAGCTATCACAGACAGACACACTAACAGGATGATCTCAATAACTCACTTCACTATTCTTTTGAAGTAAGTTATAAAAAATAGTGGGGACAAAATTTATCAACAAACACATGTTTACAAATTAATCATTATATAACTTACCGAATATTCGTGTAATTTTTGCTTAGCCTCAGTCAAAGTACTAAGATGTAAGGAATCTTTAAGGAACAATTTTTTCTCAGCAACCCATTGCATGACGGCTTGATATAAAGTCATGAATCTCTGCCAGGCGTCTAAAGTTTCACCAATTTGTTGTTTCTTTTCATCCAGTAACGACTTGAGTTGAACAAATTGATCGGTTAAATTATTGATAGTAGATTGCGTTATATCTTTTTCTTCGTCATCTTTGGTTTTTTCGATGATGATTCTTCCGTTTCTGGTGAGTTTATCTAATTTATCATGAACGCTGCCGATTTCTAATTGGATTTGTTGGAGGTGTTCGTGCAATAGTTGCGGTTCTATGGATCTGTCTTGGATTTTTAATTCAGCTTCTTTGATCCAAGATTGAACTTCATCTACGTCATTAGAGAAATCTGTTCTGATCGTACGTGCTTTTTTGAATTCTCTATCTTTTTCTTCCATTGCGGTTGTTATAGATTCTGCCAACAATTCAAGTTGATTTAATTGATGAGAAATATCCGATGGGACTAAGTTTTGAGATGTTGTATATTTTTTTATTAGCCCGTTGGAGAATTCTTTGGTACTCTTAATCTCGGTATCGACTTTTAATTGAAGATCTTTAAGATTTTCTTCAGTTTTTGAAATATTCGCGTCGAATAAGTAGAATTTTTCAACTTCCTTTTTAAGATTTTGTAAAGTTGATTTTTTGTTGGATATATCGGCTAATGCCTTTTCAATATCTTGTAAATCTTCTTCGGTTTTTTCTAGCTTATCGCTTAGATCAGTCAAAAGCCTGAAATAAATAAATATATTAGATAATTATTTTTACCATTTTATATTTTATTGTTATTGTTAATTTTTTATTATGAAAAAAAAATCCAAACACATGTTAAAAAAAAATAGTTATATCTAAATAAAAAAATACATTTTAAAATACAATACTAGATTAATTAATTGGGCCATTTAAACGATGATACATAACAAAAAAATTACATTCCAAAAGTTGTAAGACATATTTGAATATCTCCGATTTATTCAACCTATGACAGTCCACTTTTTTAAAACACACGCCGATAAAAACAAATTCCAGATCGCATCTTGCCTACTTGTCTCATATTTTTCTTATGATTATTTATCACAATAATATAATAATAATAATAATAATATTTAAAGGATCTAAAGGATAAAGAGTTTGTTGTAGTCAAAAGTTTTATCGTATTCTGACATTTTAATAAATATTAGTAGTTTGTTGTATTTTTAATTATAAATTTTATAATAATCTACGCTTGCTTTGCTATAGAATAATATAGAGCGCAAAGAATAATAAAAATCATTTTAATTAACCATTAATTTAAATAAAGAGAGAATATATTAAAACCAGAAAATGTAAAAATTTAAATACATGATTTGTACATCGATAGTAAATTATTTAGATTTAATAATAAGAAAATCTTACTTACATGTAAATTTAGAATTATATAAATCTAATAACTATAATAAAATTAATATTTAGAAAGACAATAATCAATGTAAATAATAAATTGACTAGTGGAAGTGGTTTTAGATTTTTAGCCAAGTGTTAAATCACCGACACTAACATTCGGATGTTGTAAGTTCGTTCTACGACCAGGCCTATTTTTATATTTTTGACCTCATCACCGATGCGATTCTGCCAAAATAAAACCGAAGGACAACACACCAAAATTTTATATTTGAATCATCTAGACAATCTTTGTCCGGAAATAAGACACATTTTTTAAAACAATTTTATTTTAAATATTACTCATAATGAGAGATCAAGGGTAGGATAACAAAACATCAACAAATCATTCGTAAATTGATTGGTATTAAAAATAGGTAGACGTTAAAAAAAAACAGAAAAAAATTATTGAAGGCTGCCAATTTGTTTAATGATAAATGTATAAAAGCAAATACGTTTTTTTGGCAAAGGTGTCAGTTATTTTTTTTTTAAATAAAGTGGGGGAGGTAATTTATAAAATATTCATTCAAAAAATTGCATCAAGTGATGCCAATATGCTAGTCAATATTTTTATAAAATGCATGATACACTTTTTGGGATACAAAAAAGATGAGTCGACAAATTGTGGCAATGAGAAAAAAAACACACTTTACATTAATAAAATTATAGACAAAAAATTTAACAAATATAAAACTCCAGTACGATAAATTGTGAAATATTACGGGACATATGCAACAAGAAATATAGAAAATAAAAACCAATGATTAGGATGATATATGAAAGTTAAAAAGTAGTAAAAGAAAGAATAAACAAGAGACGATAAAAAATTTAAAGTTAGTTCAAGAAAAAATTTATTAGGCAATGACTTTTATTTAAAATGAACATTTATTACTCTTTAGCTATCCCAAATGGAGTATAAGATATTAAATTGAGTCAAATGCCATTTGAACGACAATAAAAAATACTATGAATGAGAATTTTTTCAAAATTTTGAAAAAATAATTATGGACTTTGGAGAAATATTATAAGTTTCCTCCCGTAACTTTTTTTAATTTCTAAAAAAAATGTGCCTAAAAATCACTTTTATAGGGAAACTGCTTTGGTCCATAGAGATCAATAAAAAATTGTTAAGGGCAATTTTTGAAATTATAAGTTTCTAATTTCTTTTAACTCTTATTACAAAAAAAAAACATGAAAAATATTAACACATTTGTTCTCCCATTTTTTCAACCTTTTTCCCACGTTTTACCCATTTTTTCAATTTTTTCACATTTTTAAGAGAAATTTTTGAAATTTCAGAAATTATAAGTTTCCAATTTTTTTTAACCCATATTACCAAAAAAAAACCCATAAAAAATATTAACACATAGTTGTTCTCCCATTTTTTCAACCTTCTTCCCATGTTCTTCCAATTTTTTTCAATTTTTTCCCATTTTTCTCATTTTTTTATTTTCCACTTTTTTTAAGTTACTCTACCGGAGCAAAAGTCCTAGTTACTCTACCATGAACTAATTTTTTTTATTTTTCCCTTTTTTCTCCTTTTTTTTCATTTTTAACCCATTTTTCTCACTTTTTTATTCCCCACTTTTTACTAGTAAATTTACTCAAACTACGGCAAATTTAATCTACCCTGAATTTGTTTAGTCTATTCCGAGCAAATTTAGAGTACCCTGAGCAAATTTAGTCTACCCCAATAAAATGTATTCTACCCCTAGCAAATTTACTCCACTAAAGCAAATTTAATCTACCCTGAGTAAATTTAGCTATTCCGAGCAAAATTAGAGTACCCTGAGTAAATTTAGTCTACCCTAAGAAAATTTATTCTACCCCTAGTAAATTTACTCAAACTACAGCAAATTTAATCTACCCTGAATTTGTTTAGTCTATTCAGAGCAAATTTAGAGTACTCTGGGCAAATTTAGTTTATTCCGAGCAAATTTAGAGTACCCTGAGCAAATTTAGTCTACCCTAAGAAAATGTATTCTACCCCTAGCAAATTTATTCCAACTACAGCAAATTTAGTCTACTCTTAGCAAATTTAGTCCAATAACTGAAATGTATTACAATAAATATAAAAGATTTGTGGGATATATCGCCATCTTGTTAAGTGATCACGTCGCTTCCTGTTATTTGAATAATATCAAGATCTATAGAAGGCGTCGCATAGTAACCCTTAATATGTGTGCAAAATTCCATCTAAATCGGTTAAAAACTTGTTAAAATCAAGATATAAAAAAAATCGGTAGATTATTAATAACTCAAATGTGGTAAAATTATTCAACGAATAATTAAAAATTCAAGTCATACCACAAAGTTTATTAAAAGGATTAAATTGGCGACATATGTTTCGGCCAAACGATGGCCATCATCAGGCAAACATAACGAAGAAATTGTACATGGTGTTAAAATTTGTGTTTAATTTTCATATCAAATTTTAACACCATGTCGTACAATTTCTTCATTATGTTTGCCTGATGATGGCCATCGTTTGGCCGAAACATATGTCGCCAATTTAATCACATCTTAACCATTTAATAAATTTTGTGGTATGATTTGGAGTTTTAATTATTTGTTGTATAAAAAAAATCATGATTATAATATTTTTGTTTTATGCAGCTTCGCTCTATTAGAAAAATAAAAAGATATTTTGCAAGACAAAAATGTTGAGGTGCCACTTGTTAAAAATTAACAAAAACATGGCATCGAAAAATTGGATTTTTATACACAAATGGCACGAAATTCTAACTTTTGGCACTATTAAACACTAAATGCACATATTTTAAAAAACACACTAAATTTTAAGAGCTTTCACCTATTTTTTTTTGGCTAACTGTTTTTTTATTCACACTAATATTTTTTTCGTTTTAATCCACTTTGAATAATAATTTCCGCCAACAAATTATTTTTTTTTTGATCGCCTCGGAATTTATCCTTTCAGCTGCCGGCTCCAAAAACAAAACGTTAAATCGTTTCTACGAATGAACACCCTGTGGTATAATAATAAAACCAATAACTTATCCACGTGGTCTATACGTATGTAGTAGTAAAAATAACAACACTTGTATAATATTGGATTGTTTGAAATATGTTTTCCTCGAGAGGGTGGTACATTCGGTGCCAGGCAGTGTTTATTATTTTACCCCAAATTTCACTTTCCAGCCATCCAGTGTATCGAAAGGTCGTGTCGCGTTTGAATTTTCGTGCTATTAACCGGCTAAAAAGCTGAAAGCCGTCGAGACGGATACGTACGTCGATTTTAGGATGCGCAGAATGACGCTTTACATTTTTGGCAACAGTTGTCTTCAATGTTTAGAAAACAATTTTTGAAATGGAATTTAAATGTTTGCCTGTGTAATACGAACTGTTTGTGGATTTTTGTTGTGTGAATTTTAATTTATATTTAACGATTCTTAATTAAGGATCAAAAATATCCTTGTCAGTAAATATTGATTGTAACTTTATTTTTTATTTTTTGATTTACACCAATATTCCAATTTAAAAAAAAAGAAACAAATATAAGATGTGAATTAATGAATGTCGATTTTAATGACTTGTGTTTTTTTTTTGTTTACAAAAATCAAGGATAATAAATTTTTACACAAAAAATGTTTGATATTTCACTATAAATAACTAGACAAATATTAACTGTATAAAAAAAATGAGGGGGTAATCCCACCCAACTTTCCAAACACTCCTAGTAAAGTAATTGTTTAATCGATTATTTTAGGTTTTCTGCATCAAAATGCATTAATAAAATTAGTTTACAAAAATTAAAAAAAAACTTAATTTTTTGTATCCCTTCCAGATGTACTATTTACTTTTTACTTTCCGAACAACAGAGTTGTATAGAAGGAAAGTATTGCGATCATGATATTTTGACCATACCCAGATTTTAATGAATCTTTACGTTTTGAGGTCACCTGAATCCATTTATACCATTTTTAGGATGATGTCTGTCTGTGTGTGTGTGTGTGTGTCTGTGTGTGTCTGTGTGTGTCTGTGTGTGTGTGTCTGTGTGTGTGTCTGTGTGTAGGTGTGTGTGTCTGTGTGATAGCGTCTAAACGGCTGAACCGATTTAGATGACATTTTATATACATATTTAGGGTAGCAAGGAGACGACCTGTATAGATTTTGGAGTTAATCGGACAACCGGAAGTGACAGTTGCTATAAGTGATGACGTCATTACTAAACAAGATGACAATAAAGTTTTACACATGTATTTTTTATACGTTATAGTTTAATTTTGAATGATTAAATTTTTTTAAAACTTTTGCCAAAAAGTAATTTTTTTTCATATTTTTCTTAAATAACCAAAATAATGCATTTTTATGAAAAATTACAGGATATGAAAGTTGTAGAACATAAAATTTTCTACAAATTTTGTCGTTAATTTTTTTTTCGAGTTCTGCATAGTTTTGCCGCTAGTTTTTATTTTAATTTTTAAGCAATTTTTATCCTTATTAAATTATTATTTTTTAGTTAAATCTTAATATCAAAAATTAAAAAAAAATATCTTTAAATTTGTAATAATTAATTTTATTATAATAATTTTTTTCAAAATTTTATTATAAAAATTGTGAATTTTTTTAAAAATTAGCTAAGAAACATTTAAAATTATATTATGATTTTAAACTAAATTGAATAACTTCTACAATATTAAAGTTATTGAACTGGGATTTGCGCCATTCTAAAGATAAAATAAAACTCTAAATTTAAAATGTATTTTAGTTTCTTACAATTTAGAATTGTAATATTTATAACCAAAATAAAGAATTTTTTATAAATTTTTTGTAATTTCGTTTTATGTAAGTATAAAATAAATGAAAAAATTAAATAGCATATCCGAAAAGGATCCAAAAGTACTATGTGTGTAAATTATTTCATAATTTTAACATAGTATTTGTAAAAGTTATAGCAAAAAATGAAAAAAGTTAAAGCAATTCAATGGGTTTACCCATGAATATTTGACAAAAAAAATTTTTTTTTTTAGTTTTTTAAACTAACTTTATTAATGCATTTTGAAAAAACCTAAAAAAAAGGTCTGTTTCACATTTTGAATAAAATTGAATGAGATATTAATTATTTATTGATTTTAAAATTATTCAAAAAAGGTTTTATTTCTTTTTAAGATTAATATTAATATTACAAATTTAAAATAATACCATTAAATTGAAAGTAAAAACTCTAGTTGTGATTTTTTTCAAAATTTTATTCAAAAAATTGTAGAATTCATAATTTTTTTTTGAAATTTAATATAAGTTCAAAAAAAATTGAATATATTAAAGATATTAAAATGGGATTTATACCATTCGATAGGTAATATAAATCTCCAAATTTAGAAAATAATTTAGTCTCTTCAAATTTAACATTATAATTATTATAACCAAAATAAAACAAAAATTAAATTTTTTTGTCCTTTTGTTTTATCGAAAATGGTAAAACAAATGAAAAAAGTAAATAGTAAATCTGGAAGGGATCAAAAAGTACATTATGTATGAAATATTTCATAATTTTAAAATAATACTTGTAGAAATTATACAAAATTATAAAAAGTAAAAAAAAAATTTTACAAAAAATTTATTTTTGTAAACTAATTTTATTAATGTATTTTGATGTAGAAAAACTAAAATAATCGATGAAACAATTACTTTACTAGGAGTGTTCGGAAAGTTGGGTGGGATTACCCCCTCATTTTTTTAGTTTCATTTTTCAATTATTTTTAGTACTAATTATATAGTTTTAGTCCAAAACTAAAAAAAAATGATTATTTGCACTGGATCAATTTCTACCTTTACAATAATGATAATTATTATTACAACTGTTTCTTAAACCATTAACTAAAAACACATAAAACAAGTAACAATATAAAAATGGTCAATTTTTATTATCCGTGATAAAAATCTATTTTTAACTTTTTAAATTAAATACATGTTAAACATAATTTTTTTAATAAGAAATGACACAATTCCGTTAGAATTTGTCTGCGTTCATATAAATGGTGCGAGTTTATAGATATAATTTCATTTTATTGTATTTATTAATAGCCATTATTCAGATCGTATTTTTATCTTATATATACCGACATATATCCTTGAAACTTTCAAAATAATTGATATTTGAATCATTATTAATATTATTAATAGAATATATATATATACAACTTTCTAGTTTCTCAATATTTTCTTTTTCAATTTTTTTATTTTTATCTCAAGAAGCTAATTATAAAAATTCTATTAAACTCTTCAGAATACCAGATTATATAACTAATTCTTAAAAAAATTCAAAATGTAACTGGCATAACGCGATATATTTTTAACTTTGAGGCCGAATATATTTTTAAAAGACAAATGCACAAATAAATTATAACGCTGGACGATATAGTGAATGTCTGTAAAAAGTTGGCGAAATTCCAAATAGAATTGTATTTTCCAACATTTAACTGTTGCACGTGAAATTAGGTGAGATACAGAGCGACCAAAAAAAAATGGATATAGGACTTCTTACTTTTTCACAATAGAATTAATACAGGAGCAATTTTCTTCGATTGATCTCCCAACTAATTAGATAAAACCGTAATGCTATATTTTCACTCTGAAGTGAACACGTTATATGTCATTTTTATTAATTTTCAAAAGGCTTATGGCACTGTTAAAAGAAAGCACCTGTATAATATTATGAATGACCTCAAAATACCGATAAATCTCATCAAAATTACTCTAAAACATATAAAAACCAAGATTAAAGTGAACCAGAAAACATTAAGACAGTTTTGTGACAAACAATTGACTAAAACAAGTCCACTACATTGTTTTAATTGTATATTGAAATGGATAATTCAAAAAAGTGGAATAAACAGATGAGAGACACTGAAAACAAAAGAACAAGACAACTGTTGGCATATGTGGATGATGTAGTAATGTTGGAAATATCAGAAAAATTTATGAAAATGACAACACCACAAAGGAGAGAAACAAAAGAGGTTTTCCAGTAGAGCTGAGTGGACCAATGGAAAAGGAATTTGAACAAGTCCAAAACTACGTCTATGTAGATGTAGTTATTAAAGTTGAGGCGATGAGGAGAAGAGCATAGAAGAAAGGTTAGGGAAAGAGAGTAGACAGGTAACATAATAATAATAAACTCAAAGAAAGTATCTAGAAATACTAAGTTACATCTATACAAAACAATGGACCTTTTTATGAACCATGTGAGAACATTGTAATTAGAAGGAATAAGTGCTAATATCACTTGGGAATTGTTTTGGAATTTTCTGATAGCAATTTTTCCATCAGGGATAAAGAGGGTTCGTGACGTCACGTTCACTAAAATTAAATTTGGCATCGTTGTGTAAAGTGTGCACCATATAACCTCAATTTTCCGTTATGCCTGAATTGTGACGTATGAGATTTGTCATTAATACTTAATAAACTCCTTCATTTGCATCATTATCAATTGTTTTTCTCTCTTCATCTCGTTTTCAAGCAAATATCAGATACGAAAATTACTGTTTAGTGCAATTACCCGATATAAAGGAATTCAAGCCAAAATACAAGAAAAAGCAAAGTTCAGTACTTGTCAAGCGATTCCCCGAAATTATTTTACAATTTTAATGACTGAAAAGATCTAAAAAATGCTTTTTTTAGTACATTACGTCATCATTTTGTTTAAGGGACGTTTTGATTTGATTTAAGAAACTGCCTTTAGGATTTGCAGCGTTGCCAATGATGGCTCTTCGTCAAAAGGAAGGCTTCGTCAAAAGGAAGGCGCATTCAAAAACTTTGAATGTTTTAAGTAAAGAAAACAGGAGATAAAATGTAAATTTTTTTGAATGAGACTATCAAATAACAGAGTTCAATTATACATATATCAAATGTGTATATCAAGCAGTGCGCTATATTTTTGGGAAGAACAGTAATGCGTGTTTCGGAACGTAAACAATGGAGGGGGGTGTTTCCGATAAACGTGACGTCATGGGAACATTTTAAAACGCGATATTTTTCCAAAATGAAAAATTTATTATATAAATCTAAGTGAAATGGAGGTTTCTTGTAAAATACAATCAACTTATGTAAGTTTTAGAATTTATTTTCGTAAATGAAAAGGTCCATTATAAGACCATAATAGCAGTCTATGGAAGTGAAACATGTATACTGAATAAGGAGGAAGAAACTAAAATAAATATATTGAAAAAGAAAGTACTTAGGAGGGAAAAAAGAGAAAGGAATATGGTTAAGGAAAACAAACCAAGAAATAAAGAATTTATATGGAGAACAAGGCATAAGCAAAAAGAATACATATTCAGAGAATGCCAGATACCAGAATGACAAAAAAAATGATAGATATAGATCATACAGGAACAAGAAAAAAAGGAAGACCAAAAAAAGGTGGTGGTACACTGAAGCGACAAAAGACCTAAAAGAGGGGGAGGAGTTTATCAGGATTGAAAGGCGAAGACAAGAGACAATCAGGAAAAAATAAAAGAAACAGGAACAAGAAAAAAAGGAAAACCAAAAAAAAGGTGGTGGTACACTGAAGCGACAAAATATCTAAAAGAGGGGGAAGAGTTCATCGGGATTGAAAGACGAAGGCAAGAGACAATCAGGAAAAAGTGAAAGAAACAGGAACAAAAAAAAGTAAGACCAAAAAAAGGTGGTGGTACACTGAAGCGACAAAAGACCTAAAAGAGAGGGAGGGAGTTCATCCAACATAAAAGCCATGGGCTTAAAATAATTTTACATAAGTTGCTACATTGTTGTAAACTTACAATATTAAATGACCCAATTTGGATTAATCTAGTATACATCATGAAGTCAATATAAAGTATATTTTTATTATTGTTATTTAATAAATTTGTAAAAAAATATTTTTTACCTTTCATAAGTTTCGTCAAGTTGCTGTAATTTGGCTGAAAGAGCGTTGGCCGATGTTTTTGAACTTTCATTTAGGAACATCAATACCGTACTTGATAATTTCTTAACTTCGTCTTTATAGATTTTAATTCCTTGTGCTTCTACTTGCAATTCCTTAAAAAATTAAATAATTCGATAAATTACAAGATAAAATAATAAATAAAAAACTTACTTCGACACTTCTTTTGGTTTGTGTAACATGTTCTTTATTTCGAACCACATAATCCAAGTGTTTTGCTTTTTCGCTAACACTGCTTAGTAGACTTTCGAAGTTCTGCAATCTGCCCTCGAATACTTCCCAAATTTGGGCCAAACCTGCAAAAATAATTAAAAGACATTAAAAAAATACAAAAATTAAAATTTCAGCACAAACCAAACATACACTTTCGTCAAACTTGAACAACAATATTAATAAATAAAAGACGAGAAGAAAGTTAACAATTATCAAATATCTTTTTGAAAAACAACAAATTTATTAAAAAAATATGTTAAAGAAGACAAACATTGATCAAACTGACTGAAGAATCCACACAAAACTAGAAATTAAAAAAATTGTAGAAACTGATATTTGAATTGATGAGGATTACCTCAAAAATTAGCAAGAAAAACGGAGAAGGGTAATAACATAATAAAGGAAGCAAGAGAAAATAACATAAAGGACAAATAAGATAAAACAAATTAATACATATCAAAGGACCAAAAATGAGAAAATGAAGATGAAAGATGATACAGAAAGAAAAACACTAGCCCAAAAAGGATGGCAAATGAACAAAAGGTCCGATTGACATTTTTTTATGGTCCATTTAACGTCAGAACGTCCGAGGACCAAAATAAAACGTTTTATAAACGTTTGTGCACGAACGATTTAAAAACGTTTGTGCACGAACGTTTTTAAAAGGAACATAAAGAAACGTCCAAAAATATGTCGTTAAAACGTTCGAAGTCATAAATAAAAAAAACGTTGTCTAAGCTACACTAGTCAGACGTTTTTAAAACCTACGATAAAAAAACATCTAGTACTTAAATAGTTTTCTAACGTTCATTTCAAAAGGTTTTTTATAAAGTCACAATAGGGACGCTTTTAAAACGTTTTATTTGAGTCGTTTTTAAAGCCACCAGTAAAAACGTTCAAAAAACGTTTTATTTAGGTTCTCAAAAGCATGTTTTGAGAAAATGGCAAAAAGTTACGTTTTTTAGACGTTTTTGTAAGTCGTTTTTATAACCACTGTAAAAAACGTCCAAAAGGCGTTTTTTGTAGGTCTGCAAAAGTATGTTTTGAGAAAAATCATAAAAGAGACGTTTTTTAAACATTTCATTTCAGTCGATTTTAAAACGATCAGTAAAATCGTCCAAAAAACGTTGATTTTAGCAAAAGTATGTTTTGAGAAAAAATCATAAATGGGACGTTTTTTAAACGATTTATTTCAGTCGTTTTTAAAACCACCAGTATAAACGTCCAGAAAACGTTTTGTTTGTCCTTAAAAGAATGTTTTGAGAAAAGTCAGAAAGTTACGTTTCTTAAACGTTTTTGTAAGTTATTTTTATAACCACTGTAAAAAAAAACGTCCAAAAAACGTTGTTTTTAGGTCTGCAAAAGTATGTTTTGAGAAAAAATCATAAATGGGACGTTTTTTAAACGATTTATTTCAGTCGTTTTTAAAACCCCCAGTATAAACGTTCAGAAAACATTTGTTTAGATCTTCAAAAGAATGTTTTGAGAAAAGTAGGAAAGTTCGAAAAATAACACAAACAGGACATTATTTACCGAAAAGAAATACATTAATGAACAAAGACATAACTAGTACAAAAAAATTAAAAAAAAAAACAATATGAAAATGGTAGCATCGAAACTAATACAAGAATTTAAGAAGGCAAATATAGACACATAAAAGAAAGGTAACGAGGAAGAATAAAAACTGAGGGACTTGTTTCCCAAGTTCAGTTTTCCGTCCGACCAGATTTCGTATACCGCTAGACAAGTTAGAAAATCAAAACGAATAGTAGATATGAGTACAAAAAGTATAAATGTAAAATATACTGAAGAGTATTACAATATTAGTTAAGTGTGGTCTTGGCAAAAACAGGAAAAAGGCAAGAAGATGTCGGAACAAACTGGACGAAATACAAAAATTAAGAACCGAAAACGAAGAACTAAAAAAAGATTGTTAATACCGAAGCTAATTCCGACACTGGCAATAGAGTTAATTGGAACAGTAGAATATTGTTACCCATATAAATAGAGCCAGAGCAGGATAATGAAAACCAAGATGAGTGGTAGCAAATTTTGAAAATCGTGGAGTATATTTTTAAGTAGTTCTAGAATAATAAAATAATGAGTATTTTTTGATTGGCAAGCTATAAATTTACTCATTCTTATGTTTTTTTTTTATATTTAATAGTTACCTGTTAGAGCATCTCTTCTACTTTCCAAATCGGACACAAGAGCCGTCCATTCTTCTGTGACTTGATCACTTTGCGACTGGATGTTGTGTCTATTTTTCTGGTCTGCTTGTTTGATGATCTCGTTGACTCGTTCTTGGAGCAGGTCCAGTTCCAGTTGTTGGTTCTGTAAAAACGACAAATTGTCATGGAGTGTAACGTTACATCTAAGTCGTATTAGAATTTTAATATATATAAAAACTATGAGATATACAAGGTGTTACAATCTTAAAATTAGTTTTTACTTTTTTAATAACCACCAAATTCACTCTTAGCGCTTATATTTTTTGAATTATTTGGAAAAATCTAGACACTCTTTATGTTTAAATTTTTATGTTTATAATTTTTTCGATTCAATTTTCCTCTCATAATATATTGTGGTTGAAACAAGATTAGAAAATTTATAATTTCTAGGGTACTGAGAAAAAATTATCCAGATCTTTATCACTTGTATTAATGTTGATAATACTGAATAAATAAAATGAAAATTAATCAAATATTTTGTCAGAAATTGTTACACGCCCAGTATTTGATAGATAAATAAATAAAACTGATTTTTAAAGAAATTTAATTACATTTAAAACGTTAATGTGAATGAGTAATTATACAAAAATTTATAACCAGTAGATCATTAATCACAACTAATTGTCACATTCAACCATTTTGATTTTAATTCATGGCAATCAGTGTTACCGTTTTCAATAAACCGTATTCTACCAATATTTCGATAATATACTACTAAAATCTACTAACTATCTAAATCTAACCTGTGTTTAAAAAAAAAAAGAAAATATAACACTTTTTATATTTATTTTATTAAAAGAAGTCTTGACTATCTAAATCTAACCTGTGTATTAAAAAAAAATAAAATATAACTTTCCTTTTTCCCTTAAAACTTTTTTCCACTTCGTTCCCCATTGTTTTTTACTTTCCCCTATTTTTTTCCAGTTTTTCCCCAATTTTTTTATTTCACTCCCACTACTTTTTTTCCCACTTTCCACTACTTTTTTTCCACTCTTTCCACTACATTTTTTACAAATTTCTTTGTGTCAAACTTTTTTGTTCCACTTTTTCCCCTTAAAACTGTTTTTTCCACTTCTTTCCCCATTTTTTTTCACTTTTAACCCTACTTTTTCAGTAATTTCTTTATATTTCAAACTTTTTTTCCACTTTTTCCCCGGCTCATTTTTCTCCAATTTTTTTAATTTCTTTTTTTTCCGCAATGTTTCCACCATCGTTTTTCTCCTGTACTTTTTTACCAATATTTTTATATTTCAAATTTTTCCCCCATTTTTTTGTTTTAGACATTTTTTTTGTACTTTTTCTCCTACATTTTTTAGTAATATTTTAGTTTTAAACTTTTTTCCATTTTTTCCCAACTCATTTTTTTTTTGTTTTTTCAGTAATTTTTTTTATGTTTCCCAACTTTTTCCCCCTCACCCTCTTTCTCCGAATTTTTTAATAATTTCTTTGTGTTCCACTTTTTCTCCTTAAAATTTTTTCCACTTCTTTCCCTATTTTTTTTTCACTTCTCCCCTACTTTTTTTGTTCCACCCTTTCCTCTACTTTTTTCCACTTTTTCTCACACATTTTTTACTAATTTCTTTGCAACAAACGTTTTTTGTTCCATTTTTTCCCCTTTAAACTTTTTTCCATTTCTTCTCCTATTTTTTTTCACTTTTTCCCTACTTTTTTATTCTATCCTTTCCCTACTTTTTTCCACTCTTTCTCATAAATTTTTTACCAATTTTTTTTGTGTAAATATTTTTTTGGTTTCACTTTTTCTTCTTAAAACTTTTTTTCACTTCTTTCCCTATTTTTTTTTCACTTTTCTCCTACTTTCTTCCACTTTCCCTACTTTTTTATTCCACCCTTTCCCTTACTTTTTTCCACTTTTTCTCCTACATTTTTCACTAATTTCTTATTTCTTTGTGTCAAACTGTTTTCCACTTTTTCACTAATTTTTTTATAATTTAAAAGTTGAAACTTTTACCATTTTTTCCCCTACTTTTTTCTACTTTTCGCCCCAGCCTTTTTTCCCCAATTTTTTTATATGTAAATCTTTGTCCCAACTTTTTATTTCCAATTTTCCCCCTCTTCCATTCTATCATTGCCAATGGAGTGGTAAGGGAGAAAGGGAGGGGGATAATTACTCAAAAAAGTGACTTTTTCGTAAAAAAGTGGAAATTTGACTAAAACTTACAATAATAAGAAAAAATGGGTAGTTTTAGAAAAAAAAAGGGGAAAACGGTCTAATTTCAAGAAAAAAAATCACAATTTGAAAGATAAGAGGGGAAATTTAAGATAAATAAGTTGGAAAATTTGAAAGAAAAGAGGGGAATTTAACAAAAAATAACAAAAATAAAAAAATAAGAAGAAAATTAAGAAAAAAATGGGGTAACTTTAGAAAAAACGGGGTATTTTCAGGAAAAAGTGACAAAAATTGAGAGAAAAGGGGAAATTTAAGACAAAAAGTGACAGTATTTGAGACAAAAGAGGGGAAATTTTGAAGGAAGAGGAAAAATATGACAAAAATAAAAAAATAAGGGGTAACTTTGAGAAAAAAGGGGGTAATTTTAGAAAAAAGAGGGTATTTTCAGATTAGAGTGACAAAGTGAAAAGATGAAAAATTTCAGACAAAAAAAAAATAACAAAAAAGAGGGAACATTTATTTCGTAAAAAAATATATATCAAGATTCGAACCTGGAACTTTCATATGTAACGTCTACACTCTACCATTAGACCACATCGATCACAGTGATGAATAATGAAACTTTCAAATTGACGTACAATAAAAGTCGATTAGGGCGAAACGAATAATGCGCAATAGTTTTAAATTCAAAATCAAAGAATCTACTGAAATCTACTAGAATTATCATTTCTACTAAACACCTCTCATTTTTCTTAAAAATCTAATTTAGTAGGAAATCTACTGAAAACGGTAACCCTGATGGGAATCCCCTACGACCATAGAAACCTCTTATTTGATTTTAATTTTTAATAAATACGACCAATATTACACTTTATTGTATAATTGATTGCCTCTAGTTCGGAATTTTAAAATTTTAATACCACATCACATGGCTGGTTTTTTTTGATAGAAATAATTTAAATTGTGGCATAATTGTTTTTTAAATAATTAAGAAAATTAATTTGTTTTCTGTAAACTCAAACACCCGGTATTTTTCATTAAATTATGGAACCGGCTTTTTACATTTTGAATTAATTACCTTATTTGTATCTGTTGCGTTTCGCAACATTTTTCATCACTATTTAAAATTATTGTCTGTTTTACGTTTTTCATTAAAAATATCACTATTTAAAAATTCGCACATATCACTGAAAATATTTCACTAACCGAATTTTATTCGCGACTCGCGCCGTCTCGGTTAACAATAACAATAAAATTAGCAATAAATAATTTTTGAGTAGAGAGGACGAGGCCAAGCACGAATTCAGATGTGAAGTGCATTAATATCCACATAGGCGTACGTCAGGAAAATTTTCACGGTTTTTCGTAATACAGGAAATCTAAGGAGGAATATGATAAAGAAGCCGAGAAAGTGAAAGTAAAAGAAACTCGCTAATAAAGAAAAACTTAAATATATAAGTTTTAGCTTTGAAAAATTTTATAGAATATCTCAATTAAGTAAAAATATTATTTTGATACTATCTAAACTCATTTTTAATATATTGAACACCAGAGCTGGGGCGTTACTAATAAAAGTAACGCGTTACTTTACCGTTACTTTTGCTAAAAAGTAACGCGTTAGATAAATGTTACCGTTACTATTTAAAAAAAGTAACGCGTTACTTTTAAAGCAAAAACGCGTTACATTTCTATATATTCTTCTTATTGGAACAAGAAGAATATATAGAAAAGTAACGCGTCTTCTAGTTCTTTTATTATCCATCTCAGCATTTATCGTCCTTTTTATTGCACATACAAACAAAATTTTCAAATAATAATAATTTTTTAAAATGCTATTCAGAACACAGTGGCGCGCGAAATCGAACAAAAAAATAACAAAAACATTATTTCACATCAAATACCAGAAACATAAGAGAAAAACCTTGGTTTTAAAGTAACGCGTTACTTTTTAGTAACGTTAGTTTTTTAAGTTACTTTTTAGTAACGCGTTACTTTTGCGCAGTAACACGTTACTGTAACAAAGGAACGATTTCGCTTTTACAAAGTAACGCAATTAATTATCGTTACTTTTCGCCAACTTTAAAATGTAACGAAATTACTAGTAATGCGTTACATTTAGTAATGCGTTACTGAAAAGTAACGTTTTAGTTTCGTTACTCCCAGCTCTGTTGAACACGTGTACCAAGCAAGGTTCAATTTTCATTGTAAATGTATTTGCAAGGTAAATTAAATTTAATTTTTACATTTCATTAACATATTTTATTAATTTAAAAAAATTTTAAATTCAATTCATGTTCCTTGAATCCAGTTTTAATTAATCTCTTAGTTTTATCCCTTTTAAGGTTTTTTTTTTAACAAATTGACAAATTTTTAAGCAGAAAATGTTTCTGAATGATATTAAACCACCCCTACCCAGGTATCAAAAAATATTGGCAAAACATATTTTTTTGGGTTGTAAATATTATCTGAATAGAAGTCGAAGTGCCAAATTTTGATTGAAAATAAATCCAAATATTGAAATTCAATGTTAATTTTTCATATTGGACAAATATTATTTATCACAATAATATTATGGGTATAAGAAATAAATAAAACAGGCAAGAATATTGAAAAACAGGAAAAATATAAAAAAAAAATAGGAAAAATAGTGAAAAATTGGGAAGAACAGGAAAAAATAGTGCAAAATAGGGAAAAAACGGAAAAATTGGGAAAATAAGAACAAAATAGAGAAAATACTAAAATTAGAAATAAATAGAGAAAAATCTGGAAAAAGAGGGGAAAACAAGAAAAAAATGGTAAAAATAGGCAAAAATAGATACTAATGAACACCTGTACCTAGCAATAATTTTTAAGGTTCAATTTTATTGTATCATACTGTATTTGCAAGGTAAATTAAATTTAATTTTTACATTTCATTGTTAAAATTGTTGTGGTAAATTGGGAAAAATGGGAAAAAATTGGAAAATTAGATATAAATAGAGAAAAATCTGGAAAAAGAGGGGAAAATAAGAAAAAATGGTAAAATTAGACAAAAATAGATAATAATGACAAATACGGACAAATAGGTAAAAGCAGGAAAAAACAATGAAAAACATGAAAAATTTGAAAAAATTGGAAAAAAAACTCCTGTCGGTAGGGTCGATAGGGGAGGTAGATTTCTATTGTCTAAATTTGAGACTTTCATCCTTCCCCACTTCACGATATGGTCAGATCGAAAAAAGTTTCAGATAAATTAATTTTATAATCCTCAGAGCATAAAGAAAGTCCCATGGTCTTTTTTAATATTTTCAAAAATGGCGGAGATCTGAATTTTTTCAGATTTCAACCCCCTCCAATTCTCATCCCCTTAGAGGTAGAATGCCCATTTGCAATACGCAATGAACTACTGCCCCAAAGAATTTTTGTACCAAATTTGGTGTCGATTGGACAAAAATTGCGACCTCTATATATAGGTATATATCGATAAATTAATTTTTTTTCAGAAGGTCATAAACGGCGTAGCGCCCCTATTCCCGGTTCTGGGTCCCGTCATTGAATTGATTACAATAGGTAGATTCCATATATGGAAATCTACCTAAAATTGGAAAAAAATAGGAAACAATAGGGAAAAATGGGAAAAATAATTGAAGTGATAATTTTTATATGTAAAAATATACATTTGAATTTTTATATAAATATGATTTTTATTTAAAAAAATCCAAAAATTTACCAATATAGTACCAATAGCGGGAAAGTAAAAATAACGGTTTTATTAAAAAATAATACTAATTAATCGTTATAACAGTTTACCTATTTTTTAAAATTTTCTTTTATTAAATTTTTTCAAATTTACTTATAAATTATAAATAATCCGGACCTGGCCACAAGGTCACACTCACATACCAAGTAGCGTACGCTACTTAGGAATTCAAAATGGCGGTCCATTCATAATTTTTGATTTTCAAAGGGATGGCCACGCCCACTCAAATATTTTTTAGGAAATTTAATACTCGGTTGGTAGGACTGTGTATTAAGTTTTAAGTTGGTAGTCGATTTTAACTTATTTTGACAGCTTTAGTAACAGTTTAATTTTCTTGCAATTTAGTTTATTAATCAGACGTGTTTATACCCTAAATTATATATTAAATTAATGTTCGAAGATTATATTTTACTATAAAAGTTATGTTTAGTGCGGATTAGTTGTGAAACGTAAATAATTTGTGTTTGAAATATCCAGCACACAAGGTACGTTAATTTTTTTAAATTATGTATTATTTCAAATTGATTTTTTATTCTGTTAGTGTTATAACCACCTGGAGGTAGTGAAATAAGTATAAAAAATATTAATTGTAAAATAACTCCGCTATAAAAGATTTATTTAAAATAACTTAACCTAAAAAAAATAACTCGATGTAAAATGATTAAAAAAGTACGTTTATAGTAATATAATATTCAAAATTCATAATAACAGTCGATATAATTAATTTTCCTAATTTATTTTCTGTTAAAAATACGAAATCGAGTTATAAATGTTTGGATATAAAAACTAATTTTGTTCGATTCAATTCAATTTTTAGAATTTCTCCTCCAGACAAAGTTCTTATATAATATATAAATATTGAATATAAATGTACGACCAATATTATTTTAATATGTACAAATCTTATTCTCTTCTAATATCATTAAACGATTAAAACTATTTGTCCAATATTGATATTATACGTAAATTCAATATATTATAAATGTTGAATATCAATATCTGACCAATATTCTTTAATAATTATATTTTTGTAAAATATCATTAGTATATTGAAAATATTTCCCCAATATCAAATCTATATATACCATTTTATTATACGATAAATATGTTTGAATAACATTTTACTTATATTATATAGTTTCAGATATAAACTATTTGCCCTATATTAAAATTTTCAGAAAATATTTTACCAGGATTCATTGATACCTGACAATGTAGCAAAAAAACAAAACTTTAACATTAAGAAATTTAAAAATACCTTTACAAAATTGCCATACCACTTTCTATCTATTGACACGTGAATACCAAAATAAATTTCACATTCTTCCTTTGCATATGACTTAATTCACTAATAGATTAACTAGCCAAAAATGTTTTACATTGTATACAAACATTACAAGATTGTGGTCCCTAAGCAATTAGTAAGTAACAATTAAGAGTCATGTGCTAAATTAGGTAGGAACAATTATAAAGTTATTAAATTGAATCCTAAGGAAGTAAATTTTAAATACCACATCGTTATTTTACAATTATAATAATAATTATATAAAGGCGGTTTCTCATTAATCAATATCATTGAATGTTGGCCATTGAAGTAAAATGAGCATCTGCTCAATAATTTTGCTTTTCAATAAAAGTAAAAGGCATTTCTACTTTAGTAATAGGATCTATTCAATTTAACTGAAAAGTGCTTGACTGTGTGTACAAGCGTTCAGCCACATTGAAAGACCGTTGTATGTGTTTTTGGAGTTAGTTTTGTTATTGCTGGGTACAGTGCACCCAGAGATGGAAAAGAATCTTAAAACTACTTGTAGTTTTATTTAGTTTATAAAGTGGTTTTTGTAGGTCCAAGTCACCTGTTGCCAATTTTTACTAACAGCTTTACTAAAGTACCTGCATATCAACGTTTTAAGTTCTATATTCTGTGACGAGGATTTCTTTTTTTGAATGTACAATTTCTTGCTTGACAGCCATTTTCAAAACGGACACATTCTAGATTCAATGTTCTTGAATCATGTGAACAAATTTTCCATTCAATTCTTTTTTCAATGGTATAAATCAATAAAATCAACTAATGAGAACTCTCCTTAGTTCCAGTGGAATAGAATACGATGTCGGTTTACCTGGAGTAGTAAATTTGGTTTTTTTTTAATTTTATTTCCATGAAGACAACTTTTGGTCCAAATTAAATGAAAAAAAAAATAATATTTACTACTCAATGCAAAGCGAAAACCGACATTCAAAGCAATTTTTTGAGTTGATTAAATAATTTGTAATCTATAAACTCAATTTAACGATAAAAATGAATCAAATTCATCTGATCTTTATTGTATTAATTTTTAGAATTGATAGATTTTTCCTAAGGTATATTTATTTGAATTATTAATTAGTTCATGATTTTATTGAATGATAAATAATATGATCTATCTTTGTACGCCTATGTCCGCGAATATTTAGTAAATGTGACGTTAAAATCTGATATCATTATTCTAAAAATAGAATTACATCATTCTGCTAAGTTGTTTACCTTTACGATACCATTTTGGTTGCCTATCTTAAGGTATATAACATTTAAAAATTTTCGTCGTATCTTCTCCTTGAACTAGATATACTTTTGTCTCTTTCATATTCAAATAAAGACCAATTTTTTTTAAACTTTTTTCTAATATTTCTAAATATTATTTTATAGAGAACATTCTCTTATTTATAATAATTTATACTAATGATATGATTATAGCAATTATATTTTTTATAATTATGAATACTGCTGTCTGCTTTATTATTTTAATTTATTAGTTATAAAATATGGTTTATTCATTAAGTACAATAACCTCAACAACTCATAACCATAATTTGGTATAATTTAAAACAATTAAAAATGTTGTATCCTTTAGAATAATTTATCAGATACCAATTGTCCTCCATTTTATAGAATATCCTTGATTTTAAAATATATTTCCTGGCTAGATAACAATGAAAATAGAGGACAAAGATGCATACAAAAAACAAAAAACTATTCAGACAAAAAAAGGGCAGATAATAAACAGAGAACACAGGAAATAGAAAACTAGAGTTAAGGAAAACAAAAATCTAAGCAAATTGGATAAGTACGATAAATTTGATTAAAGAAAAAGAGGAAATAACCAGCAAAGTATGATGGAAAAGAGGAAGACATATCTAACTGCAATAATTATAGAGTAATATCTCTAAAAAAAGATTAGAACTCATTTAATAACTGATAGGATAGAACAACTGACCAGATTTTCACAATTAAAGAGATGTTGAATTTTCAAAAAACCTATTTTTAGAATTCGCAGTTCCATCGAAGATGGGAAGAATAACTGTGGAAAAAACTTCCAGCAATGTCTAGATCGGAGAAGAATTTGAGATTGCGATTAGATTCAAATTAATAAATATTATAAGAAACAGCAATCAAGTTATTTACTAAGGAGATAACACGAATTTACAAAACGTTGACAGAAGCAGAGCTTAGAGATAAAACAGAAGAAATTTGACACACATTATAAATTCCTGTTTAGAAATTGGTTACTTTCCTGAAACATGGAAATATTTAATTATTAGACCGCTCCCAAAAACAAGCGATCCTAAATCTGTTGGTGATTTATGACCAATAAGCCTACTCCCAGCCATGTAAAAAATTCTTGAAAAGGTGATATCTAAACAAATTTACGAATATGTAATGAAAAATGAAATAATACCCAATTATCAATCCGGTTTTCGTGAAGGATATAGTACTACTACCTTGTTATTTAATGTTACTGATTACATAGTGAAATCGCTTGACATTGAACTTGATACCACGGTAGTACAGTTGGACTATTCAAAAGCATTTGATACTCTCGATTATGAGCTTTTATGTGCTAAATTGGAATTTTATGGTTTTGACCTCATTTGATGTAAATTCTTTCGCGATTATCTAAACAACCGGGAACAAAAAGTATTAATCGACAATATGTCATCTAATTTCTCTAAAGTTCCTTCTAATGCACCGTAAGGCTCAGTTTTGGGCCCTCTACTCTATTTAATATATGTTTTAGATATTAAAAAATCAATTAAACATGTAAACCTTCAACCATTTGCAGATGGTATACAACTTTATTTTCTTATGACCCCGAGTTACATTATATCAACAGAGATCTTTTATCTTCACAAACTTTCTCCAGTACTCACAATCTTAAGCTAAATCTAACAAAGTGCAGTACCATGACTTTTAGCAAAAATAGTACCGTAGACACATCAAACTCAATGCCACTCACAATCCAAAATCAAACTTTAAAAGCTTCACAAAGTGAGAGGAATCTGGGCATCATATATGACTTGACTCCGTTTTGAAGTATCACTTTTAGTAAAAAAATCATATCTCGTACTTAGACAGCTATATAGGTGTAGACATAATCTTAATTTTTTCTTGAGGCAGAAACTTTGCGAAGCACTAGTTTTATCTATTTTAAATTACGGTTTAATTTTATACTTTCCTTGTCTCTATCAATTTACCATATAAAGATTACAAAAAATTCAAAATTATTGTTGTAGATTTATTTACGGCCTTCGAAAATACGACAGGGTTTCAGCAAAGATAAATGATATGGGTTGGCTGAGAGTGGAAAATCAGTTTAAATATCATATGAGTTCAACGGTTTTTCGAATACTATCTACATCCAGACCAGAATATCTCAAGGAAAAATTAGTATTTAGAGGTGATATGCACGATCGTCAGATTAGACATGGAGAAACATTAATGCTACCTACATATCGTCTTGCCGGGTTTCAGAAATGCTTTTCATCTAATGCAGTTGTAATATATAATTCCATACCAACTAATTTGAAAAACACGTACTCTACATTTTTTTAAAAGAAATTAAAAGTCAAATTTAATCAAAGCTCAAAGGGCACGTTGCTTGATGGTCACTAAATTAAATTATCCGTTATATAATTAATTTAAATTAAGATTATCATAAAAATTAGTTTTGTTATTTCAAATTTGTTATAGAGGTTAAGTTTGATTAGCCTAGGGCTAGACTTCGTCTCTTGTTTGTAATAAGATATTGTAAAATGTTGATAGAAATTGTAAAGTAAGGACTAAGAAGGATGTTTCGAATTAGAAAAGTAGAAGATCCCTTTTTTTAATAAACAGTACAGATATGTGTTTGATATTAGTCAAAATTATCAGTAGTAATATCCCTAGGATCGTGATCAGTCACGAAATAATTTTATTAGTTTTCGAAGAAACGCTGTTTGGTTACCTAAATCCTAAATACTCCAAATCGTGACATTTTGAAAAATTAAATTTGGAACCGTTAGAAGTTTGACATTCCGTCAGTAGTTTGATTTTTCTTATTTGGCCGATCAAAAATAAGACGTAACAGTTGTCAAAAAATGGTTTGCTTGGTGGAAACCCTGATTAAGTGATAACATCCCATGGGTTGTTATATCAGTAAATAATCCAGCATTAATTGGATATTCTGATACATGTGACTCAAAATGAACGATTTTGATTGGTTTCATATTGAAGTCAACAATTTTCAACTTAAATTCCGACAAAAATCACTTCCTGCATGGTCTTATCAACCTTACTTTATCATCTAAAATTTAAAGAAAGATAATAAACTCTTACCTGTATATCATTGAGAGCATGAGCCAATTTCTGAATATTAAAATGTAACCCAGCAAGAGTAGAAACAGGTTCATCAATAAATCTAGTCCTAGCAATAACTGATTTGACTTTTTCCAAAGCGTTGCAGTAATCTTTCCAAATTTCGGCGTCTTGTTCCAATTGTGCTTTCTGAGATTTGGCTGAATTTAAGGTATTCTTTAAAGTTTGCGTGTGCTGTTGTTGTTCGCGACTTAGTTCCTCTTGCTCGTAGGCCGTTAAACTTGGGAATATTTTATCAGCGGATTGCTGAATGGTGTGATTGACCAGTTCTTTGATGTTAACTTCTGTAATTAAAAACAAACTATTCTCAACCTATTCATAATAGAGATATGATAGATTCACAAAACAATGAAAAATGAAGCAAAAATATAGCTTTTATCTTATTTGTATAAATATAGTTATAATTAGAATTTTGTTTCTTCTTCCTGAAGAAGCTTAAAGACAAGATTCGCTTCCACATATTTAATTTGATTTATAATTTTGTGATATAGATACAATAAATTATTTACTAACCTGTACTAAAGAAAATCTTATGTTCTTCCAATTCCTGAACGATATTTTCAAAATCAACTCCATCTTTGTAGGCAGCCAATCTAATTTCAGCTTCATTAATCCAATCGTACAATTTCTGTTTATGAACAGCATATGCTTCCCTAAGGATCTTATTCGCCTCTAAGTATTTTCTTCGTTCTTCTAATTCTCGAGGTAACGAGACAAGTAAAGAATTGGCTTCTTGTAATTGTTCTTGAATTGAACTTGGTAAGCTGTCGTCGTGTTTGGTGGCTTCTTGGATTTTTCTAATTTGGTCCAAGTGTTTATTAACTTTATCAGCTAATTCATCGTGTATTTTTAATTCTCTTTCCACTGTATTTATATCTCTACCTAGTAAAGGTCTAGATCTTACAGCACTTTCATTATCGTGAAGCCAGTCTAAAACCTCTTCTAATTCGGCAACAATTTTAAGATGTTCAGCTGCTGTATTTTCATGTTCTTGTCTTTGTTTTTCGACAGCTCTTCTTAAGTTTTGTAAGGATTGTTTCAAGGATTGAATTTGTTCAGTAATATCGTTTTTATCTTGAATAGAACCATCAGCTGCTATTTGTTGACCCTTATCTGAAGCTGAGGCTATAAGAGCTTCGCATTCTTGTATTTTTAGTATGATGTCGTCATATTTTTTAATCTTTTCTTGGATTGTACCTCCAGATTTTTCAACATCTCTAACTATTTCGGTATATTTTGTAATAAAAGTCATGATTGCCGTGATTAGAGCCAAATATTGTTCTCGTAGAAGCAAAAGTTGACGAAGTCTTGCAAGTTGATCTTCTATGGATTTAATTAGATCATCGTGTTGATTAACCAGAGATTGTATTTCAGCCATGTTAGCTCCAGTTACATTACGTAACTTGGCTTTATTATCCCTAACATCCCTTAAGATTCTTTCATAAGTTGATAAGACAGGTTGTACATCTTCAACTTTAGGACCAAGAGGCTTGTTAAGTTCTTTAAGTTGAGCTTTGATGTCTTGAATAAATTGTTTACCTTCTTCAATTCGTTGTTGAGCATCTTTTAATTGCTGAATATTTTGTTTTAAACCACTCATTCGATCTTCTACAATATCAGCTACTCGCCTGTGACGATCT
The DNA here is from genome assembly GCA_963243735.1 of Neocrepidodera transversa. Classification (NCBI taxonomy): domain Eukaryota; kingdom Metazoa; phylum Arthropoda; class Insecta; order Coleoptera; family Chrysomelidae; genus Neocrepidodera; species Neocrepidodera transversa. The sequence goes on from OY725353.1 coordinate 4,805,432, forward strand.
TTTAAACCGCTAATTGTATCATTTAAAGTGATTTTATCAGATTCAGTGATAGTTGGTAATATTGATTTGCCTTGTTCGGCTACTTTTTCAATAGATCCTCCGATTTTCTTAGCATCATCGTTTAATTTTTCATATTTTACAAGCTGTTCTTCAAGCACGTCAATGCTGCTACCTCTAATGTCTGACGAAGTGGCTACCTCTGCTTCTTTAAGCCAATTTACGCATTCTTCTATGTGGTTTTCGAATTGTTTCCGTCCTTTTAATAAATCTTGAAGAGCCGTAATTTTTTGAAGAGATTCTTGTTGTAAGTTCTCGTATTCTTCTTTGACTTCGTCTAATAATCGTTGCAAACGTTCACGATCATTTTCATCACAATCTTTTAATACGCTGTTACCAAGTTTAAGTAAATCATTTAAGTCTCCCTCGCTAAATTGTTTAATATCTATTTCATGTGCTACATGTTGCGTTATTTCTTTTTCTACTTGATTAGCCTGAAGAGGTAAATAACCTGACAGTTTTCTAATCTCCGCATTCTTTGCTTTTAACCAAGCTTTAGCTTTTTCCAAATTTTGTTCTAAATTCCTTCTGGTATTAGCTGCAGCTGTAACTCTATCGATTTCAGACTTAATCAAATCTACTAACTGTCCTTGTTCAGTTTCCAGTTCTTTTAAGCTCTTTTCAATTTGTGAAGCTTCGTTAGGTTCCAATTCATTGGCCATGTTGTTTATACGTTTCAAAAGTGTCTCTTTAAGGACTAGTTTATTGCCGGCTTCTTTAAGCAAATCTTGTAGGGCGTTAATTTTATCGTCAGCTTTTCTGCTTTCGTAACCCAACGGTTCTGGTCTTCTCAAACCTGTAAATTTTAAAATTTAATTAGTATAATATATTTAGTTTTCTTTGAAATTGAAGGGAGTAAAATTACTGTTTCATGAAACCCCTGGTACAAGGAAGGCGGATAAGTCTGTTTTTTTACTACTACAGAAATAATAATTATTAATTTCAACATTTCTAAAGATTTTTCATTGAGTTTTAATACCAATCCAGATTTGTTGAAGTTGTTATCATGAAAAATACCCTGGATCATTTAGAACTAATACAAAATCCAAATAATTGTTCAATGATATTATAAAAAAGCGATTTTTGAATAGTAGAATAAATTTAAGATTAGTAAGTTTGTAGACGAATGGTTAATATACACTCGAAAACGTAACAATTCTTGGAAGTGTTATAAGAAAAATCAAACAAACATAAAATTAATACATATGTACTTAATTCATTTTTATAAATAGGCCATAATTTAACAATAATCTGAAAAAGCTATTCACCTATTCCTATTTAAGTTGTGCCAATATAGATTTATGATTTATGTAAAAGTAAATAAATAGTAAAATTACCGGAAATTTCGTTATGACATTCATGCATATAATACGAAACATAGGAAATACGTACACATCAACCACACACAACTATCATCAACAAAGAAAATTATGTTTGACTCAGGAATGAGTTTTTTTTTACAATAACTTACCTAATAATTTCCAAAAATCATACAATGTTTAAAAGTGGCAACAAAAATTTTAACTGCAATATTTAAAAAAAAAGAAACAATGTTTAGTTATTATATATATATAAAACAAAATAATAATCCTTAAATTTGTGTAAAAAAGGACGCAAGGCACAAAAAAGTAATAAATTATTACTTCACACAATGGAGGACTTCTATGTAACTCCAGAGGATATAATGGAAACCGAAGGTAAGGAGAAAAGTGATAGTAACACAAAATGGTATGAAAAAGACAAAAGTAAATGGAAAAATAATAAAAATCTAGAAAACACAAATCCTAAAATCAATCGTGATAAACTCCAAAACACCCAACCCAATCCCAAAAATCAGGATTCTAACAAATTGGAGAAAAATCGTGAAAGAATCAGAAATCAAGCCAAAAGCAGACAGAAAATAGAAGAAAAAATGAAATGCAACAAGCCAGAAATAAGAGAAAGACGAATAACACAGGCCAACAATGAAAAAACTTTTTCAATAATTTTAACTAATTCTTGTGTAATTTGCTGTACTGATACCAAAAAAAAATTATCACCCACCAATTTTTCACGTTTTAATATTAAGTAAATACTAGAAGATGTAAAATCTGAAAGAAAACTTTTAATAGCAACTGTTGAAGTGGTGTGAGCATCCCTAATTTTTCCTATTTTTCTATATTTTTTCCTACGTTTCCCCATTTTCCGATATTTTTCAATTTTTTTATATTCGGCGACAACGAGGTTAATAGACTTAACCCAGCTACATCCTCAGAAAAGAAAAAAGCTAATTGTACCCAATAAAACTGAGGGAAAAAGACACCCCAAAGACCATACTTACCTATCAGCAGATTCAAAAGAAGGCGAAAAGATACAAAAATAAAGAAGATGGAAACGGAAACAGAAGACGATGCAGAAAGATGCACAAATAAGGTTTACAACAATAAAGAATAATAAGAAACTAATAAAAAGAAAAATCATTGAAACCATAACGAAAAACAAATATACGACACTATCAGACGAATCAACTTTCTAAAGAAAATCTATATAAGAAAAACGAGAACAAAAGGGACAGCAACAGAAGACAAACAGATTACAACCAATTGTAATAGAAAAACACATCGCTTTCATAGACAATTTGAAAGAAAATTGGATAATAAGTTCTACAATATTCCAGTAAATTAGGAAAATGCAATAAATATAAATAGTTAAATTAAATAAATAAATATTTTGCAGGGAACTTAACAATTTACTAAATATTGTCCATAGACCAATAATAAAAATGTGGCACGTCTACCCCCTACCGCAGAATTAAATGGGACATGCGCAGGATTTATGTGCTAATTTCAGACGCCAATAAAAAATTTTGTGCTCTTTTTTTTTAAAAACTTTAAGGCGTTCTGCTGGCTTCAGACCAAGGTGGAGTAACCCAGGCCAATTTTATTGAAAAATAAAAATTGAAAAACATTTTTGTTATCTCCTATTTATGTGCTAATTTCGGACGCCAATAAAAAATTTTGTGCTCTTCTTTTTTAAAAAATACAAGGGTTTCTGCTGGCTTCAGACCAAGGTGGAGTAACCCAGGCCAATTTTATTGAAAAATAAAAATTGAAAAACATTTTTGTTATCTCCTATTTATGTGCTAATTTCGGACGCCAATAAAAAATTTTGTGCTCTTCTTTTTCAAAAATACAAGGGGTTCTGCTGTCTTCAGACCAAGCTGGAATACCCCAGGTCAAATATATTGCTAATTTCAGACGCCAATAAAAAATGTTGCGGTCTGCAGAAATGTACTTCAATTTTTATTTTCCACTATATTTGGCCTGGGCTGTTCCAGCTTTGTCTGAAGCCATCAGAACCCCTTGTATTTTTTTTTGAAAAGAAGAGCACAAAATTTTTTATTGGCGTCCGAAATTAGCACATAAATAGGAGATAACAAAAATGTTTTTCAATTTTTATTTTCCAATATATTTAACATGGGGTATTCAAGCTTGGTCTGAAGTCAGCAGAACCACTTGTAATTTTTAAAAGAACAGAGCAGAAATTTTTTTATTGGGGTCCGAAATTAGCACATAAATAGCACAAAAATCCTGCGCATGTCCCATTAAATTCTGCCGTAGGGGGTATTTCAGCTGCATAGACGTAAATGTGACACAGTATTCAATAGAGAATAATGAAACTCAAAGTCAAGGCAACATGTTTAGGTCTACAAAAAAACCATCATCAGGCATATAAACAAAACAATGTTGTTAAAAAAACAACACTAATGAAATATATAAAAATTACTTATAAAATATGTGTATAAAAACAAACCATAAACGTTTATTGGATCCAATCATACACATATTTTCTATTGATGTTTTTTTTTAACAACATTGTTTTGTTTATATGCCCGATGATGGTCTTTTTGTAGACCGAAACATGTTGCCTTGACATTTATATGTTTCGATATTAAATATTTGTAATAGGAATTTGACATCAGATTGCCATGAATCATGGATAGGAGGTTGCTACTGAATTGCTAGCCCTTGAAATATTGGAATTTTTTATTCAAAAAATTCTTGTTAAAATATTACTAGCATTATTATGATTATGAATTGAATTAATAACAAAAACCTACAATGCTTTTTATTTCACTTACCAAGAGTTTTTTCATTTATCCAATCCCTAGCAGTGGATATTTCATTTCTGGTATCTTCAATTCCCTTTTTGGTCATCTCCAACACTTGAAGCTTCCTTTGCAATCTCTTAGATAAATCATTGTATCGTCTTTCTATGGATTTAGATTGTTCTTCGACTTGTTGCGAGTCCAAATTGTTAACGTACTCTGTGACTTGAACCGATAAACGTTTATTTTCGTCCAATCGTTTGGGACCTTGTTCATCAAATTCCGCTTTTATTTCAAGTATTGAAGATTGTTTCTGTTCGCAATTTAAACCTGAACCTTTATCGATAACTTCTATCCTTTTGCCTAAATTATCAAACCAGTTATTCATGACTTGGATGTGCTGTCTGTAATCATCTATTATTTCCATAATAGCTTGCTTTTGGGCTATAACAGTCATCAAATCTTTTTCTAAGTTATTTAACATTATTTCTAATTCATCATTTTCAGATTCTGGTATTAAAATATTCCGTTTTTGATCGATAGCTGTTAATAAATCGTTCATATTATATATTTCTTGTTTGGCAGCATCGAGTCTTAACTTTACTGGTCGATTCTTCCATTCATTTACGACAGATGTTTGAGCTATTATCCAGTTTTTAAGTTCTGTTCTTTGTTTTTCTTGTTCTTCAAACTCGGCAACGGCTGTTGTTAAGTCACTGAGACTAGCTTGTATCTGAAATAAAAATATTATTAGCAATCTAGGATATTTCTTTTTCTTTTACTTACTTGGTCGATAACATCTTCAAGCCTAGCGCGACATTCAAGTTCCTTTATAGGAACTGGAGGTGGAAGAGTATCCCTAGGACTGCTAGGACGACTGATGGAGGCAGTGGCCGCTTCGCAGGCTTGTACTGCTATCGCTAGTCGAGATTTTTCGCCTTGCAACCTGTTATGCAGCGACTAGAACAAAAAAAGAAAATAATTAAACTTACATATTTATTAATCAAACTTTACTTACTTTAGCAGTTTCTAATTGTGCTTTGGCTTCTTTTAAATTTTCAATAGGTTTCTCAGCTTCCATGATAACTATCGGTTCAATTTCATCCAAATTCTGCATGATACTATCTAAAGTATCCTCGTATTCTTTAAATTTAGCCAAAGAATCCGCTAAACGATTTTTAATTTGTAGAGCTGTTTGAAGTAGGGAATTATAACTATCTTGAACATTATTTAATTGTTTTTCTATCGTATCTTTAATACCAGGTGCTTCTTTTTCATATTTACAAATTTGAGCTTGACCTTTAGCTCTAACATTATCCAAAGTCGATTGATAATTTTGAATTTCTTGTAGAAGATTTATATGCTGCGCTAGTTGTTCTTCTGTTTGCTCCCTATTGCTAATATACAAAGAATTGTGAGCCATCAGCTGGAAGGAAACTTGTAACAGCCACTTTTCGGTATCTTGAAGTTTCTGATGGTAAACATTGTAATCTTCTAATTCTTTTTCGAAAGATTCTTTAAGGGAATTGCAGGTATCTACCAATTTGGAGTACCTATAAGGACAAAAAAAGTTGTTATAATCATACATTGCTTGTAGAATTTAAATAAATCAAAGCAGGAGTGCCACAAGGTAGCGTAGTAGGTCCAGTACTATTTATAAATGACACACCTGATCTTGAATAGAACGAAATCGTAACTTTTTGCAGATGAAATCGTAATTATTAAGTTAAAGAAAAATTAATTATTCGTTAATTAATATTTTTGATGCTACTGTAAATAAATTTTAGCTTACCTAATTTCAAGCTCTTTAATCGGCCCGGCTGTAGACGGTTGCTGCTCCCAAGAACTCTTTAATCTAGCCAAATCGCTTTCTTTATTTTGAATTTCCGTTTGTAAATTCTTAAATCGTTCTAGTAACGTTTTGATCTCGCTTACTTCGCCTCTGGTTGATATCTTTTCTTGTAGCTTCTTTTCGGTGTTGCTTAACCATATTTCGAAGTTTTGTTTGTTTTTGTTCAGCTCCTCCCATTTGGCTAGATTTGCTTTTAGCTGAGCTTGAATTGATTTAAGATCCATATTGATTTGATCCCAGCTGTTTCTAATTGTGGTCATGTCATCTCTTAATTCTTTTTGTTTATCACTTGGTGCTACAGTGATAGCTTTATTAAATGCTTCTTGTAATTTACTTAAGAGGGCTTGGGGTTCTGCCAAATTAGCAGATAAATCGGAAATAATTCCGAGTTTTTCTTTAATAGCAGCTTCTTCTGTAACATCTGCGGATTGTTGAATGGCAGCGTGGGCGTTTTGTAGCCAAAGTTCCAATTCAGCTTTGGTATTTATAAATTCAGTTTGGTCTGTTAAATTCTTTTCAATTTTTGATACTAAACTTTGAATGTTTGTAAGAAGATTAATATACTTAGTTTGAAGTTGAACTGTTTTATCTCTCACCCAACTGATAGCGCAATATTCTATTAAACTTTCACACGCATCTGTTAGATTTTCCATTCGTGGTTTTAGAGCTACTATTTCTTCTAATAAACTTTGACATTTCTTTAATGTATCCGGGTTAAATTCAGTATTAATATTTTCATTTAACTGTTTTTGGTAATTATCTATACATTCGTTCATAGAATCGTAGCAAGTTTTATATTCTTCCCAAGCATCCCTGCAATTCTTTAACGATTTCTTAGTATCTTCGCAAATAAATTGTAAACCTTCCCAATCAGCATTAAGTTGTTCTATTTCATTTCTAATGGCATCTTTACCTTCATTTCCCGTTGTTTTCATTACCAAGATACTAAGTTCAATTGTTTTATGAATCAAATGATCGCATTCTTTAAGAGATTCTGATATTTGATTAATATTAGCTTCCTTTTCAATGATTTTATTCAGTTCTTCATGGAGATCAGAGCATGCATGTATTTCTCCTTGAGCTAATCTTATCTTGTCGCAAGCTGCATTATAAGAAACTTTATATTGATCGTGGTCGTCGACTTCACTTTGTAAATTAGAAGCCAGAGAGTTCAAATCAAGTTTAAACTTTTCATAACGCTGAATAACATTATCATAATCTTTAGTAGCCAAACTAGAATCTTCCTTTAATTTTTCTTTAAGTTTATCTACTAAATCACTGTGCGTTTCAATTTCCTTTTGAATAGCTTTTAACTTTTCAAGTTTCGCTCTTTTTTCACCTAATTCGTTTAAGTAACCGTCATTAAATTGTATTTGGTTCTCTTGTTCTTCTAACCAATCTACTAGTTGTTTATATATTTTATTTATATCTTCTAATTGATTGGCTCTCGCTTGTAATTTAACTCTGGCTTCCTGTACGTCATTTAACAATTTCTCCATGTCAAGTTTTAGATTTTCAGTATCTTCTTTAATTTTAGCAGCTCCAGATTGCTCAGTATTCATAATAACTTTTTCTTTTAGTTCGTGAATGTATCTCAATTTATTCTGTCCTTGTTCTAAAGAAGCTCTTATATTTTTAACTACTTGTAACTTGTTATTGACTTCTGATAGCGTATTCGGTATTTCTAAGCATCCGTTAAGTTTGTCTCTTGTTCTATCCATCCAATCTTGACATTCCTGGTACAAAGCATTGTGTTGTTGATGTTCTTGATAGTGTAATTCTAATCTGCGCATAATTTCTTTAGCTAATGATAATATAGCGTTATATTTGGTAGAGATTTGAGTAACAGCATTACTGACTCTAGTATCAGCACATGTTTCTAGTAAAACTTGTGCTTTCATATTTAATTTATCTAATTCAGATTGCCAGTCAAATAGATTTTGTAATTGTAATTGGAAATGTTCCAAAACTGCTCTTTTCTCTTCTAAACTATCTTGTAACTTATTATAAGATTGTATTAACTTCTCAGTTTGCGATAACCATTCCAACGCATCTTGATATTGTTCTTCATACTCTGTCCATTTTACTATTCCAACTTCTAGTAAACTCTTCGATAGGTTTAGATTTTCTACGTAATTATCAAAGTCTTCTTGAAGTAATCCAACTTCTTCCTCCATAATTTCTTTATCCATTTCTGCGGCAAAAGGTATTGCTTTATCAGCTAAATCAATAGCAGTTTCTAATTTCTTCTGACCTTCTGGTACTTCGTTTTTAAGCGCTTTAAGTTGTGACAACTTACTACCTAAGCTTTCTTTATCTCCAGTAGGTTCTGAACATTTACCAAGTCGTTCTCTAGCGTTTCTTATCCATTGGTGAAGATCATTAGCGGCATCTACAAACGCTTCGTGTTTTTCTACGACTTCTTTCTGTTTATCGTACAATTCTTTGGCTTGTCTGGATAGAGTTTCATATTTTGTTGATATCTCTGAAGCAGGCGCTGCTTGTTTTAAATCCTCAGCTTTAGATGCGACTGATTGGATCATGGGTTCGAAAGAAACTATATCTTGTAGGATACTTCCGGTTTCTCGAAGAGTCGCTTTTCTGTCGCCAATTGGTAAACTACTAAGTCCTTTCTTTTCAGATTTTATAATTTTTGGTTCTGTAACTCGTTGTAGTTTAGCTTCACGATCGGTTATCCATTGTTGAAGTTGGTTATAAGAACTATCATAATCGGCCCATTGTAATAGAGCAGTTTCTAGATTAACTTTAGTAGTAGATAATTTCTTTACTATTCTATCCCAGTCGGATTGGATTTCTTTTAGTTCATTATTAATGGCTTCTTTGCCATCGGATCTAGTATTTCTTAAAACTTTTTCCCCGCAATTAACAGTAGCATGAACCAAGTTTTGTCCTTCTTCACGACTTTGTAACAAATCTTGAATTTGGTTGAGATGACCTTGTAGAGTTTCTCTGTTACTATGTGCAACGGATTCAGAACAGGCTCTAATTAGTTCTCTGGCATTATCAATCCAGGATCTGGTCTTTTCTAAATTATCAGCATATTCTTTGTGCTGTTCGTAATTAGTTTCAACCTTTTTCAGGACATCATTAGCTAGACTAAGTTCAACTTGGTACCTTGAGTTTAGTTGCTGCAATTGGTGGTTAACGTGTGTTTCTAAAGGAGATTTCAATAGAATACTTGCTGATTTGTTTAGTTTATCTATTTGATCTTTTCCGTCGACTAGATTTTTTAGAATATCTTGGACTTCTTTGACTTGTTTTTGTTTTTCGGGCAAAGTAGACATGAGAGCTATTTTTTGATTTTTAACAAGGATGGCTATTTGTTGTAACCAATCTGAGACTTTTTCATATTCATCTTTATATTCCCTCCAGTTAGCTAGAACATTATCTAACTGTTCTCTTTGTTCTTTGAGATTTTTAAACAGTCTTTCAAACGCTTCTTTCAGAGCTCTAATATCATTATTGATTAGTTCCTGACCCTTTCCGCTTGTATTAGGAAGCACCACTTGAGCCGCATGTTCTAAATTCTCAAAAAGAACTTCTCCTTGGGCTTTTTTGTTCAAAAGATGATCCAATGGAGCAGCAATCGACTCTACTGTAAGTTTTTCTCCCAAAGGTCTTTGAAGTTGTGGAACTTTCTCTTGTGCTCTTGTCATCCATCGTTGAACTTCGTCATGCGCTTCTTTATAGATTTTATGATCTTTGTATTGGGATTCTCTATCCAGGGATAATTTCTGTAAAAAAAAATCTAATTAAAATAACTGTGGAAGTAACAAAAGAAAACACTTACAAATATCTTTTCAGCTATGGCGTCAAATCTGTTTAGAGTTTCTTGTGCCTCCGTTGTTGCGTCTCCTCCCCTCTTCTGTCGTAATCCCTCGACAATTAGAGCTTTCAAGTTATCAACGTCAATTTTTTCGCCTCTTGTCTTTTCTTCGAGTGTTTTAATCTGCGACAAGCATGTCTTCTTTTCGGTTAAAGTAGTTTGGAATTCTGATAATTCTTCGTATTGGCTTTCCAGCATTTCTATTGTTTTGGCAAGAGATGTTATTTCTTGTAATAATTCAGCCCATTTCGTTAAAGCGTCATCGAGGAAACTCTTGGTTTCGACTAAAGACGAGGCTAAGTTGGACCAATCGTTTTGTAGTTTGGCGAGCGTTTCATTAATTTCAGTGTGACCGAGAGATGCGGTGTTTGCTAAAACGTTTTGAGCCAATTCTACTAAAGCTTGAAGTTGCGAAGAACCTTCTTCTTTTCGTAGAACTAATTCTTGTACTGTTTCGAGCTTAGCTTCTAGTTCTTTTTGTGGAATACCTGAAAACGTAATATATAGTATACACGTATTAAGGAACAAAAAATATTTACCTGTGATATCTGAACAATAAGATAATTTTGTTTTGATATCGTCTATCCATGCTGTAAATTGTTCTACTTGTGAATCAAAATCTTGATGCGTAGTAACGTGTTGTTGCCATCTTGTGGTTAAATCCTTAATTTTGTGGCAAATTTGTTGATACTTAACACCTAGTTCGGAAATTTGCGATGGTCTACCCATAAGTCCTTTATTTAATTGTTGAGCTCTTTCAGTAACTTGATCAATTTCCAATTCTTTAGCTCTTATTTCTCCCTGAAGTTTCTTAAGAGCATCGAGTTGATTCTTCTTTTCGGCAGCAGTTGGTTTAAGATCTACCGAGTGTAATTTATTATCAGTTTCTCTTAACCAAAGTAACGATTTATCTTTTAAAGCTTCATATTCTGTCCATAGTTGTAATTTAGTTTCCAACTGTTGAATAGCAGTACCTAAAGCTGATACAAGTGCTGCCCAATCTTGTTGCGACGTTTCCATTTGGGATCTAATGTTCACTTGACCGTAGTCTATGGTACCAGGAATAACTTTGTCTCCTAGAGATTTTATTGATAGAATTCTAGATTCTTCGTCGCGAATTGAAGCTTGCAGTTCCTATAATTAAAGAAATTAAAAAACGAAAATGTAAGTGAATGTTTGAAACTTACCTTTAATCTCTCTAGATTTGATTGCAAACTAGTTCTGTCTAAGTCTAGATCGCTTAAATTAATAATATTAGCATTGGTAGTATCGATCCATTCTTGACCTTCTTGAACGGCTTTATCATATTGTTGGTGATTACTGACAATGGTTTCATATTGTTCGACAAAGCTTTGTGCTCTTTTTAACAGTTTTTCGTGATGGTCAGCAACATTACTCAACTGATTATTAATATGTTCGTTTGTTTCGGGTAAGCTATTGGTTTTATCACGCAAATCAATAATGTCTTGTTGATGTGTAGAAATTTCGTGTAAATAATTGCGGTAGATTTGCAATTGCGCTTTTTTCTCTTCTAAAGTTGATTTCAATTCTAAATCTTGTGGTAATTGTTTTTCAGTTTCTTTTAACCAATTAGAAACTTTGGCTAGACTCTCTTCAAATCCTGACCATTTGACTAGTTTTAATTTTAAATGTCTATCGGTTTTACTTATTTCATCGAAAAGCGTCTCCATGGCATCTCGAAGTTCTTGTAGTTGTTTATTTATTATTTCTTTACCATCTAGAGATGTTGATGGGTAAAGTTTTTCTCCCATTTCAATGGTGCTATTGAGGAGAGATGTAGCATTTGGTTGTTGAGAGAGTAGTTCTTCTATTATTTTTGATTGATCTTCGAGACCTTGACGGGAACCACGTTGAATATTATTTTCACATTCATCAAACCTAAAAGAATGTTAATTATTATTATAAAAGAATATTTATTTATTTATTAATATTACCTATTCCTTGTAACTGTAATCCAATCTGCGCACTGTCTGTACTTATCAGCAAAAAGTTTATGTTCTGCCACTGCTTGTTCGCATTTCTTTAATATCTCGCGGGCTGTTACTTGCACTGATTGAAATCTAGATATAATCTGCTGTACATTACTGGCAATTCTTGTATCACTACTGCTTTGGACTAATTCTGATGAATTATCAGAAAGTCTATCGAATTCAGGTTCGTTTTGTCTCAGAGTTAGAGCCAAAGTCTAAAAAAAAAACGATATGTTTAATTGTAAAATTATGGTGTTTAAGAAACATTTAGACAGAAACCCCCAGTACCATTTGTTAGAAGAAATGGTGTTTTGTATATGAAAAGAAATAGAATGTTTTTTAATTAGAAGTTAGTCTTCAAAGAAAATTAATAAAAGTAACATTTTAATAAACATGTTTTGCTACTGATAATAAAAGAATTAAAAATGCATTTCTGGATTGTAGAAATACTATCATTTTATTTCTTATAAATACTATCTGTAAGACAAAAAAAATTATGTATGTAAGTGTATAATAGATGAAAAGACAGAAAAGAACAGATTTACTACGAAAACAGAGACATTTTTCTTACTTGCTCCAAATTATCTGTAACTGTAACACATTCCTTCATGTCGATCTTCCGAGATTCGATTACTCTAATTAGTTCCTAGAGAATTTAAACAAAATACAAACTGGGTATAGATCTAAGCTATCTTAAATAATAAATTGTAAGTGGGAAAATTTAAAAAAAAAATGCTTCTAAAGGAATCTAAGTAACACATAAAAATATGTATGGATTGATAAAATAGCAAAAAATATTGCTTATTATTTTAATAACAACTTACTTGGTATCTATCAAATTGATCTTGTTTTTCCTCTAATGTCGATTGTAGAGCATAAAGTTTAAGCGCAACTTCTGCATCAGCTAGCCAAGATACCAATTTATCCATTGTAGTTTCGTAATCGATCCATTGTTTAAGCTTATTCTCCAATGCCGATTTAATATCCGCTAAAGTAGTAACGAACTTTTCTCTATCGAACTTCAAGTTATCCACATCTCTTTGCATGTTTTCTTGAGCTCTTGCCGGTAGATCTGTTGTTCGTTGTTTAATATAATTTTGTAATTCATTTAGTTTGACCATATTTTCTGGTAAACTTTCTTGAAGATCTGTAATGTAGTTTAATCTTTTTTCCAGCATCTGTTTATTACCACCATAGTCTAAATTGCTGTTTAATTTTTCCCAAAGTTGTTTTTGCTCATCTTGTTGCGCTTTGTGAAGGTCGTAGAATTGTTGATAGACTTCTAAGCAATTTTCTAGTTGCTTGATGTTGTTTTGAGCAGTTTTTTGTACGTTTTGATAGCGGTTATTAATAGAAGATACATTTTCTTCGATTTCTACATTTTTTTCTTTACTTGTGGTCAATTGGGCTAAAGTTTGCGCCTTTTCTGTAACACCTAAAATTTTTTTATAGATATTAAACGATTTTATTAAATTATTTTTAAATACCTTCTATAAATCTCTTGTGAGCTAAAATTTCCTGACTAGTAGTTTTGTGTTTAAGTAATTTTCCTCTAACTTCTTGTATCGACGTCCATGAACTTGGTTCAATCTTCACTTGCTTTTCAATCGAATCTAACCAAACTAAAGCTTGTTGTAATAAATCTTGATAATTAGCTAATTGAAGAGACTGAGTTTCTTGAAGTTTCTGTTGTTGTTTTACTCCTAAAAAATTATATAATCAATATAAACGACAAATTTCTAAAATATAACTTACCCTCTGCCAGATTTTCCCATCTGTCTCTTATGGCCTTAATATCACCTCTGATGATATCTCTACCTTCTGTTGCAGTATCAGGTAAAAGTCTCTCGCCCAAAAGAGTCAGCGAATTAAGTTTATGCTCTCCTTGTTCCGCTTCAGATAGTAACACTTGCAATCTATTATTGGCTTCAGCACTATCACCTAAGTGACCCTCTTGTAATGTTTTTAAATGTTCCTCGAGAGGTACCAACCAAGCAGAAGTTTCTTCCAATTTTTGATTATACTTTTTATGATCGTCGACTATATTCTGCCACCTACCTATAATATCTTTAGTTATAACATGCAAGTTCTGGAATTTATTACTAATTTGAGAAATGATTGGTTTGACTTTTTGGGAACCGCTGGTTTTTAGTAAGGCGTGACTTTTATCTATAAAGTCATCTACTTCTTTTTCTTTCGCAGTAATTTCTTCCCTTTGTTTCTGTAACTGTTTCAATTTATTTTCTTTGGCTAAAAGTGTGACCTGAAGAGGTTGATCTCTAAAGTCGGCTTCTACTGCTTTAGTCCATTGATTTAATGCCTCTAGAGTTTTTTCAAATTCATCCCAGTGCTTTAATGCCTCGTTTTGATTCTCTAATGTATTATTAATAGATTCTAAGTGATTTGAAAGCATTTCTTCCATTGTTGCAAGTTCTCTTTTTAAGTTTTCAACTCCTTTTATAGCAGTACTTTTAGCAACAGTAATAACATTTTGTTTAATATTTTCTAATAATTGTGGACCTTTAGTTTCACTATCCCGTTTTATTCCACGAACGTTTTCTATTCTCTTATTTATTTCACTTTTTTCTCCTGTAGTGTCGCCATGTTCCAATAATCGTTCATTTTGGTCTTCAATCCATTTTTGAAAATCAGTAATTTGCTGAGTATAATTGGCGTGTCTGTCTACGCATTCTTCCAAATTATTTAGCAACTCTTCAGATTTGCTGACAATATTTAGGAACAATTGCTTAATAGACTGCAAGTAGATATTTAAGGATTTATCCTGAGTTTGATCAACTAATTGTTGAGCTTTATCGCAAACTTGTTCTACTAGTTGTTGATGTGATGTGATTTCTTGATGCATAATCTTGTGATTTTGTAATTGAGCGCGTTTTTCTTGAAGTGTTGATTTAAGTTCTGTATGTTGATGCATGGCTTTTTCAACGTCTTTTAGCCATTTTGTTAATTGTTCTTGTGTTGCGGTGAAATCTGAAAATTGAGTTAAACATTGTTCTAATTTGTTACTAGAAGTTTGTAAATCATCAGTAAGAGTATCCCAAATTGTTCGCAAATTTTTTAATTGTTGTCTAATTATTTCTCTACCATCTGGTGAGGTATGAGCATATAATTTTTCACCTTTATCTACTAAATTTTCAAATTCGGATATTCTCTGATTTCTTTCATCTATTAAATCCTTGATGTCCTTTTGTCGCGTTTGTAAAATGTTAAGATCTCCTACTACTTGTGAAAAATTTTGTAAATCTTCTTCCTTATTTGTTAACCATTCTAAAAATTCGTGATATTGATTATTAAAACTTTGATGTTCTTTAACATAGTTTTCATATTTTCCACGATTTTCTTTAACTGAATTTCGCAACGATTGATATCTTGTTGGTATTTGAGAAATTCTTCCGTCTACTTCTAAAGATTTACTTAATTCCAAAAATTTATTAAAATCTGGTTCTTTGTCTTGTACTTCTTTTTGTAAAGATTCCAATTTTTCCAAATGCGCTCTTTTAGCATCTTCAGTATTTTTTAAACTTTGATCTTTAACGAAATTCTCTTTAAGTTTTAACCAAGTTTCTAGATCATCCATGATATTAGAAACTTCAGCATATTGATTTTGGATGTCTTCTAGTTTTTCTTTAGCTTCTTGGCATAAATCTAAGAATTTAGTCCAAGATTTTTCTTGTTCCTCAAAATTATTAATCAATGAAGGATGTCCAGATGGAGCTGTTTGTTTCAATACAGTTTCTAATTGTTGTTTACAAGAAGTAATAATTTTATCACCTTCTTCTTTTTGCGATAATAGATTTTGTACTATAGCTAATTTAGAATCTGGACTTTCTGTAGAAGTTTCGTCTACTAATAGCGCAGCTTCAGTTGTTAAAGCGCTTAACCAATCTCTACATTTTTCTATCGCTTGGTTATAAGCTTCATGATTAACTACAAAATCTTCTGCTACTTCTATTCTATTTTGTACTTCCTGTGCTAGTTTATTATATTTTTGTAGATTTTCTTCTAGTTTATTTTCAGCATCAGCATCTGATAGGTTACCGATTTTATCTTGCAATTGTGTTAATATAGTTTTATGTAAATTAACATCTTGTGATAGGATTTTGTAATTATGTAAAGTTTGTTTTTTATCTAATAAAGTCGCTCCTAATTTTACTCCGTCGCCTAATTTTAATTCAGCGTCATCTATCCAAAGTTTAACTTGCTGAAGACTGTCGTCAAATGAATGTCTCTGCATCAAAGTTGCTTCTACTTGTTTATAAATAGTGTTTACTTTATCTATTAATACTTCCGATTTATCCCGTAAGTTTCTTAATTCAGTTCTAATGGTGTCTCTATTTTCGGGAGTTATTCCCGGGAATAGAGCTTCTCCGTGTTCAACTGCTTTAGTTAACAAGGCTTGTCCAACTTCCTTTTCTTGGGCAAAATTCTTTAATTCTTCTAATATAGTACGGTTTGGTTTTTTAGCGCTTTTGGAGAATTTATTAACTTTTTCTTCGGCTTGTACTAACCAATTTTCCACATCTTGTATGCGGTTTCGGTAAGCTGTTTTGTAATTATTTAATTCGTTTAGTTTATCGATATAATGAACCAAAAATTTATTAAGAGCTTGATATCTACCATTTAAATGCTGTACAAATGCTCCGATTCTATTTTCAGGCATTTCTTTAGTTAATTCTTCGCTTAGAGGAGTCAATTTATTTATTTCTTGTTGATAATTAGTAACTTCTTCATGAAGAGCTGATATTTCCTGTAATTTTTTATCAATATTGTTCAAATCCATTTGTAAGCTACTTTCTGCTTTTACTTTATTTTCGGTTTCTTTTAGCCATTTAGCTACACTTTCAGAAAGCTGTTCATATTTATCATGCAAATCTATATTATTCTCAAGGATTTTTTTAGTTTCATTATATTGTTGATCTAAGTTTTCCAAGTCTAATAGTAAATGATCTAATTCTGCTTTTTGTAATTTTACCGAATCCGGTTTTTCGATTTGTTCTAAAGCGTGTATAGATTGTTGTAACTCTTCTTTCCGTTTATGACAATCTATTAATACAGCTTGTATCGGTTCTAAAGCGTTAAATTTAACTTGTAAGTTATATTTATCGCTAGTCGATTCAGGTAAACACCACTGAATTTTTTCTTTATGGGTATTAATTATTCTTTGTAAAGCTCCATATTTTTCATTATGGAACTTTTTAAGAAAACTTAACAAAGAATTTTCAATTTTATCTGCATGAGTCATCGTAGTTTCAAATCGTTTTTTCAATAATTGCTGTTCCTTACTTAGTGTATTTTCAAAACTTGGATAGTTTTCTTTCATAGTTTGAATGTCTTCATCAATTTTTTTGATATAAGTATCATAGTGTTGTAATTCTTCTTTAAGGGTTCTAATTTTTAATAACCGTTCTAACATTTTTGCATTATCTCCTGATAAATCTTCACATTTAACAATTTCTTCTCTTAATGCTGATACTTTATTACCGGCATCTTTAATGTTCTTTCTAATAATTTTCTCATTTTCATCAAACGTTGAAGTTAATGATTCTAATTGTTTAGCATTTTCTTCTAACGTTGAAAATCCTTCATTTAGAACAGTTACTAGAGATTGTAAATTAGGAATTTCTTCAGTTTCAGTTAATTGTGATATTTTATGTGGAATACTTTGATTTAACCTCTGCTGTGCAGGTAATTCTTCTCTATATTTATTTAATTTAGCAGTTGCTAGTTTTTTATCATTTGGTTTTTCAGCTGCTTTAAGAATCTCATTATTTTGTTCGCTTAACCATTGTAACAAGGTAGTTTTTGTATCTTCGATATGTTTCCAGATTACTACTTGCGATTCGGTTTTTTGTACTGTTTTTAAAATCCTCTCATATATCTTGGACCATGCATCATTTAATATTTTTAAATCCCGTCGTACTTCTTCTTCGACACCAGGTATATTATCGGCCTTCTTAATTACAGTTTGAGCTTTAGAATCAGCTTTTTCTAAAGCTAATTTCGATCTTTTTATCGCTTCTAAAGCTTTCTTCGCTTTTTCACAATTCATATTAGCTTGGAATAGATCTTTAGGTACATCTAAATTTTCAATACTTTTATCGATTTTACCTACATCAGTTACAATCCTATCTTTAGCTTCTTGGAAATCATTCCAAGCAAATATTACATCTGATAAATTAAGTTGACTATCTCTAATATCGTCGTTTACTTTATTAAAACTGCGCTCAATCTCTGATAAAGCATTTTGTATGCTAGAAACGTTTTGTATATCTTTATTCATTAACTGCATAGCCTCGTGATGAAGTTTATCTTTAATGGAAGCTTTTTGTAGTTGATTTTCTAACAGGTTATTTAACTGTTCTACTGCTTTCGGTAAATCGCTTGAATGTTTAACTTCATTTGTAATTTCAGCCAGTTGAAGTTGAGTTTTTTGTAAATCAGCCATGGCTTCTTGTTGCAAGTCTGAAAACTGATTACGCTGCTGCATTAAATTTTGAAGATTATCAACTTTAGTAGCTAGTTGTTCTTTTAGATTAATAGTATTCACTTCTATTTCTCTGACGACGTTTTCTGGTGTCCTAGGTAAACCTGTTTGTTTATCTAAAATAACATTATTTTTATTTATCGTATGAGTTGTTTCTTTCCAAGTAATAACTTTATCTATTATATTATCAGTTTCAGTAATTAATTTCTTTAGTAATTCGGGATTAAGTTTTTCAGCTTCACTCTGATATTTGATATGTGATAACTGATTCATAGTTTCTGTATGCCAGTTAAGTAATTCGCTCCATTTTTGTAATTGTGTCATTTTCTCTTGCAATCTATGTTCTATTTCTTGATTCTGTTTTACCAACGTGGAATATTCTTCAGTTAAAGGCTCTAGAGATTTTTGTGGCGATTGTATAGCTATTTCTTTAATTTCACTGTAAATTGTATTAAATAAAGGTTGTTTATCAGAATGCTCTTGCAATAAAGTATGAATATTAATAATAGTAGAATCTACTTTATCTGAGGGTATTTCAT
Organism: Neocrepidodera transversa; assembly: GCA_963243735.1. Classification (NCBI taxonomy): domain Eukaryota; kingdom Metazoa; phylum Arthropoda; class Insecta; order Coleoptera; family Chrysomelidae; genus Neocrepidodera; species Neocrepidodera transversa. The sequence continues at coordinate 4,824,307 of OY725353.1, forward strand.
CCAACTGGTTTAAACTAGCTTTCATAGATTCTATCCAGTTACTATAATCAGCTACTTTAGTTTGGAAATCATGTTTTACTAGTATAGCATCAGAAATTTCATTAATTCTAGCTCTTGTACTATCAGCTAATTTAGATACTTTAGTTTTAAGTTCTTGGACTTGTTCTTTAACTACTACTGCTCCCTCGGGACTGATATTATAGCTAATACTATCAGAACTTTGAGTAAGAGCTATTAGTTTAGCTTGTTGTTCGGATATTTCATTATTAAAAGCCTTCAGTTTAGCTAATTCTTTTTCTAATTTATCTACGTTTGGCGTTTTCAAGTTAACAGGTTTAGCAGATAGAGCTTCTTCACTTTTAATAACCCAATGTTCTAAATGCTGGACATTTTTATCAAAATCTAACCAATTCGTCACTAATTTGTCAAGTTTTTGTCCCCATTGAGCAGCGTTATCTTGAATAACAGAAACTCTTGTTTGCATACAATCAACTTCATCTGGGGCGTGTGTTTGAATTGATATTTTCTGAATCAAAGTTGCAACTCCTTGTAATTTATCTAATTGTTGATCAACTTGTTGCTGGAACTGTTTAGTTTCTGCTTGGATTTGAACAGCTTCTTCTAAAGTAGCCGGTTTTTGTAAACTTAATTGTAATTTAACTTCCGATTGTTCAACCCAAGGCATAATCTCTTGTAAATTAGCTTGATATGTTTCCCAATGTTTGTAATCATCAGTGACAACGACTGATTGACTTTCGATATTCTTATTTAGTACATCTACTTTTTCTTGTATATCTGCTATATGTCCTTTAAGTTTCTCTGCATCGGGATTATTAGCAACAGATAAATTTTTTGCTTGTTCATTTAGTTCATGTAAAACTTTCATTTTAGTAGCAACTTCTGATTTTAATTTTTCAGTTCTTTCCACTCTATCTTTTGGAGTTATCGAATAGATGTCTATGGAAGTAAGAAGTTGTGGAGCTTCGTGTACAGTCCAGCTTTGCAATTGTCCTAATGTATTACTTAAAGTATTCCATTTAGTATTATATTGCTCTAATAGAGTAACATTTTCTTCGACATTTGACAACGTGTCAGTAATACGTTGCTCAATTTGTTTAACCTCTATGTCTAATTTTGGTTTCTGATCTGGCAATTGCTTAATCAAATTCTCGCTTAAATATGTCAGTTTGTTAAATTTATCTTCCTGGGCGTCTCTTAAATTTGATATCAATTCTTGTTTTTTAATGAGTTGAGTTGGCATAGCAGCTTGTTCGTTAGATTTTTCTTGTAAATCATTCTCAGCTTTTTCTAAGATGTCAGTAATTTCTTGTTTTTGTTCAGAATAACTGGTCCAAACGTGTTGGGTATCAATGAGTTTATGAAGAGTATCTACAGTTTCATCGTATGTAGTAGTCCATCCAGTCTCTAATGATTTAACTTCTTCTGGCATAAAGCTAGGAGCATTTTCATCTTTACTTAATTCTTTTCCTCTTTGTAACAAAGATATAACGTTAGGTCTTTGCTGATCAAGATGAGATACAGCCATCTCTTGTTTGCGAATATTCTGCGCTACAATTTGTAACGATTCAGGTTGTCTTTGTTGTTTAGATTGTTCGCGTACTTGCTTTAATAGTTGGCACACTTCTCTCACTTCTCTTCGGTAAGTGTAACATTTCGATAAAGTATCTGTTTTTATCATTGTAATTTCTAAAGAGGGTATTAGGTTTTTGTAGCGGATAATGAGCGCTTCTAGTAGTTTTTGTTCTTGTAGGGCTTGGGTTTCTGGACAGTGAGAGGTTAAGGAGTCGAGAGTTTGGACTAGCCACTTCATGTCTTCGCGTTTTGAATCTGCTTCTTTGCAAACGCTCTGTAAAAATATAAAATATTAAGGGATTTTTAAAGATAGTGATGGAAGGTACATTTTTTTATATTGTTACCGCCTGGTACTGATTGGGACAACGATTGACACAGTATGAAATACACAGCTGCAAAATGAACAGTATTTTAAATTATATCCTGAAGTGTGTTGCAATAATCCCTCACATTAGGGTAAAATATATTGCAGTTATGACCAGGGTTGTTCAATGTAGCACAATTGTGCCAAAAGTGGCACTTTCATCTATGGAGACATTTTTGGCCTGCAATGAGTTTTGACCTTCATCGATGACAGCACAATGTGAAAGAATTTCTGTAGTCCCGTGTATTTTATTTCCTTCGGATTCAATGTTTTTTTTTAAATATTTCTTGTTTTTTTATTAAATATATTTATTGATTCGAGTATGACCAGAAACTTAAGGCTTTAGGCATAAGGAGCCCAAAGGTGGTATGGGAATATAGCGAAGAAGTTAGGGAACTGGAGACCCACCAGGTCACAAAGGTATCGCTGGACACGAAAAGCAGCCGAACTCGCAAGAACCGGATCGTCAACTCCATTAATTGGTCCAGAATCAGCGATGGGAGTACCAAAACGTACGTTTAGGAACCATATAATAGACTGGATCAAGCGAAAACATAAATTGTACTGGGATAATATACCCTGACTTCTACACGGGAAAAAGTTTATAAAAGAACAGTCAAAGAACGTATCTGAAGAACTGCTTTCAATGAGTAGGAATCAACTACGAATTACCACAGGGCTCCTCACGGGACACCTTCCCACCAGAGAGCATCTAAACAAAATGGTTCTATATGACGGCGACCTTAAATGCAGACAATGCAATAAAGGCACCGAGAATGCACTCCACATACTATGCAACTGTGAGGCGCTGGATCACAGAAGGCAAAGAATATACTACTACAAACAGCCATTAAAGAACCTGTACAAACTAGTCCAGGGAACAAGGTTGATGAACTGGGTGCAGTAGACAAACAGACGGGAGATAACGCAATAAGCCCACGAGGCTGCAGTGAATCCGGTTGTAAAAAACGGTCCCGGACAAAAAAAATGACCAGAAACAAATTTATTCTTAATTATTCTTGAGGTTTTTCTTTTCTTTCTTCTCCAACGGAAAATTGTAGCCAGAAGCTTTGCTCAAAAAAAAAATAGTTTGGTCCAAAGAAAAAGAACTATCGTGGTCCAAAGGAAAAAACAAAGAGAAAACGATTGATCCAAAAAACGTGGTTCAGGAAAAAACGTAGTCCAAGAAAAAAGCCTATATATAACGAGGGGAAGAAAGAAAATTGTTTTGACTGTAGAGACAAAGAGAGAGAGATTTGGTAATATGAGAAAGACATTTTATAGTAATAGCTAAAAGGGAAGAAGAGCTAAAGAAGGGATATGAAGCGAGCTGAAATCAGATATTCCGAGCAAAGGAATAATAAAAATACAGGCTGGTATAATAAACGTAACAAAATGTTTGAAATCGCGCCATCTGTATGGGTCGAACAAAAAATTCAAGTTATTACAATCAAATGGAATCTGCTATTTTATGACGATAGCGATGAAAACGTGATCAAGTTGAGTGGCACCATTGGGTACTATTTTGTGACCAACTTCAGCACAATCAAAAGTTTATCGTGTACAACCCTGGTTATGACCAAGAAAATAAAATTAGGTAAATTATTGGCTCTCACCTGAAACACGGCTTTCTCTCGTTCGAATTCTTCCACAGAACTAACGTCGTTTAAAATATTTTTTAATGTATTATCAACTCCATCCATCCACTTAGACATTTCTTCAAACTTAGTATGATAGGCCTGCCATCTTTCGGGTACTTGCTCCAATTGTTGTTTCAAATTCTCTATCTTTATATTAACACTGTGCCATTGCTGTTCGGCTTTCTCAACGGCTTGTTTAAGGGCTTGATCGTTGGGATAATTAGCCGTAAAACTATTGGATATTTTTATCAAGTTTTCTAAACTACGTTGCGTTTCCGCTAGGGGACCTTTAGATGAAAAGAATTCTCTGTTTCTTCTCATGATTGTTTCGACGTTTTCTTGGCGACCAAACAGCATCTTTTGATTAGTTATTTCTTTTTCAATTTCCTTGATGTAATAATTAAAAGTAGTTTCATCTAATCTGAATTCTAATTTCATCAAATGAAGTGGTGCAAACGACAAAACTTCCTTCCATTTATTTTGTAAATAATCTACCGATGATAGAATCGGAGCGTGTTGTTCTTTAGGAAGACAATTACAAAGATCCTGAGCGCTTTGTATTAAATCATGAATCCATCTTTCGTTTACTGATTGGAAGAAATTTTTGTGCTGTTCTACAATTTCTTTACTATCTATTCTTTTTTCTAGAGTTAATTTTTCTGCATGGTTTAACCAGCTGGAAATTACTCTCTCGCATTCGGAGAAGTTGTGCCAACATCTGATCGCTTCTTGGAGTTTCTGCTCCCAGATTTGAGCATTTTGGATCACATATTCAAACCTAAAATTAAAATTTTTATCTGTTATTTAAATTCCACTGTTTAGGTTTAATCGGGACGTATTATGTAAAATTTTTAAATTAGCACTTAAAAGTCTATTATCAAATATACCTAGAAAAAATATTTATAAATTTTTTAAACTATATTTTATTAAAAAAAAAATTAAATTAAAAATATCTACATTAATTGATAAATACTGTTCAGAGATGGCAGTATATAAGAACTAAATTACTTATTAAATAGAGGCCAGATGTAAATAGGAGAAAAGAAGAAAATTGTATTGTTTTTATTTTCGCCGTGACTAGCAGTACAACGGATCTATTTGTTTATATCGTACATCGGAAAATAAAATAAACTATCTAATTTTTACATCTCGAACTTTGAGAAAAAAAATGAAGAAAAAAAACACTTTACTGTATAAATGAAACTGATTTACCAGTCAGTATTCTTATGTAGTTTTAAAGAAGTTAAAAAAGCGAAATCTAATAAACATTAATTTTGGAGAAAAACAGAAAATTTGGAAAAAAACGAAAAATCAAACGCTTAAAATCGCAACAACAAAAACGACATAGAAAAAAAAAACAAAAACCGGAAACAATTGTAACAGTAAAAAAACCTAAAAAAAAAAATTAAAAATTTGAAAGAATTGAAATAAATTGCAAAAAAATCTCAACAAAACTTCAAAAAAATGAGAAAAAATCGCAAATAATCGCAAAAAATTAAAAGAATAAGAAAAATGAGAAAAAAATAGAAAATAAGATTAAAAAAAAAAACAACAATGATGAAAAAATGTGAAAAAAACGAAAAATCTGAAAAATAAGAAAAAGGCGAGAAAAAATTTTAACAACTCAAAAAAAAATCAGAAAATCTTGGAGTAATAAGAAAAACAGAAAACAAAAATATTGTCAAAAATCAAAAAGAAAATTGTAAGAAAAAACAAAGAAAAAAAAAACAACAAAAAACCAGAAAAATTGTAATGATAAAAAAAAAATGAAAAAAATCAAATGAATTAAAAAAAATCGCAAGAAAATTCAAGAAAACTCCAAAAAAATCGCAAATAAACAGAGGAATAAAAATGAGAAAACAAAAGAAAGGAATAGAAAAAAAGTTTTTTGTCTCTTCCAAAAAAAAAGAGAAGTAAATCGCAAAGTATCGCAAAAATTAAAGGAATAAAAAAAATTAAAAAAAAAACAACAGTGATGAAAAAATGAGGAAAGATGAGAAAAAATCGAAAAAAAAACGGAAAAAAATCAGAAAAATGTGAAATAGACGAAAAACCCAAAAAATTAGAAAAAAATCAGAGCAATAAGAAAAACAGAAAACACATTTAAACAAAAATATTAAAAAAAAATGAAAAATAAAATACGGAAAAAACGGAAAGACCAAGCGCTCTAAAAATCGCTGCAAAATTCGAAGAAAATGGCAAAAAAATCGCAAATAATCACAAAAAGTAAGAGGAACAAGAAAAAATGAGAATATAAAAGAAAAAAAACAGAATAGGAAAAATAAGGAAAAATTAGAAATATTCAAAAAAAAAAACAAACAAAAATCAGAAAAATGACAAAAAACGAGAAAATATTAAAAACTTTCTTATATGACGCGTTGTGCCGGTTAAATTCTACCAAAAACAACAATGATGAAAAAATGAGAAAAGATGAGAAAAAATCGACAAATAAAACGGAAAAAAAAATCAAAAAAATGTGAAAAAGACGAGAAAAAATTTTAACAACCCGCTGAAAGATGGAGTCACTCGCGTAAATAGTAAATCACAGCTGGAAACGATCTAGTTAGTTGCTGTATCAGTCGCAATTGGAGTAGCAGTGGTAGTCCAAGTTCCAGTGGCAGTCCCTCGACCTTTAGAGACAGGTTAAGCTAAAGGAAGCGAAGCCAATTTCAACTGTACCGGAGTTCGGATCCAATACAGTAAGAACCGTTACACACCTTATTCCGGATTTGGTAATTTGGTTTCCGAATAAAGAATTACTTTTGTTTTTAATTATTGGTGAGTTTTAAAATCCCAGCAGCTGAATACCCAGGTACTCAAACCCAGGAGGGCAAATGAAGACACAACACGAAGGGGAAACACAGAAAGGATTATTTGCAGTGTTACCGTTTTCAATAAACCGTGTTCTACCAACATTTCGATAATAAACTAGCAAAATCTAACCTATGTATTTTAATCTATTTTATTAAAAGAAGTCTTTGACTATCTAAATCTAACCTCTGTATTAAACAAAGAAGAAAGCATAACACTATTTATATTTATTTTATTAAAAGAAGTCTTGACTATCTAAATCTAACCTGTCTATTAAAAAAAAAGAAAATATATCTTTCTCTTTCCACTTTAAATTTATTCTCCAGTACGTTCCCTATTGTTTTCCACTTTCCCCTATTTTTTTATTCCACTTTTGCCACTTCTTTTTTTCTATTTTTTTTCTACATTTTCTCCCATATTTTTTACTAATTTCTTTGTGTCATACTTTTTTGTTCCACTTTTTCCCGTTAAAACTTTTTTTCTACTTGTTTCTCTATTTTTTTTACTTTCCCCTACTTTTTTCTACTTTTTCCCCTACTTTTTCACCAATTCTTTTATATTTCAAACTTTTTCCACTTTTTCCCCGACTCATTTTTTCTCCTCTATTTTTATTATTTCAATTTTTTTCTTCAATTTTTCCACCATCCTTTTTTCCTCTACTTTTTTACCAATTTTTTTATATTTCAAATTTTTTTTCCAATTTTTTCCCCCCATTTTTTTGTTTTAGATATTTTTTGCCCTATATTTTTTAGTTTCAAACTTTTTTTCCCTTTTTTTTCTAACTTATTTTTTTTCTGTTTTTTCAGTAATTTTTTTGTTTCCAACTTTTTAACATTATTCCCCCACCCTCTTTCCCCTACTTTTTTAATAATTTCTTTTTTTCCTCAAAAACTTTTTCCACATCTTTCCCTATTTTTTTTCACTTTTCCCCTACTTTTTTCTATGCTTTTTTATTTCACCCTTTCCTCTACTGTTTTCCACTTTTTCTCACATTTTTTTTACTAATTTCTTTGTGTCAAACGTTTTTTGTTCCACTTTTTCCCCTTAAAACTTTTTTCCATTTCTTCCCCTAATTTGTCACTTTTCCCCTACTTTTTTATTTTATCCTTTCCCTTACTTTTTTATTCTGTCCTTTTCCTACTTTTTCCCGCTTCTCATAAATTTTTGACTAATTTTTTCCCACTTCTCATAAAATTTTTGACTAATTTTTTTGTGTAAAATTTTTTTTCTTCCACTTTTTCTCCTTAAATCTTTTTTTTTTCACTTCGTTTCCCATTTTTTTTCACTTTTCTCCAATTTTCTTCCACTTTTCCCTACTTTTTTATTCCACCCTTTCCCCTACTTTTTTTTTACTTTTTCTCCAACATTTTCTACTAATTTCTTATTTCTTTGTGTCAAACTTTTCCCACTTTTTCACTAATTTTTTTATAATTTAAAATTTGAAACTTTTTTTACCAATTTTTCACCTAATATTTTTTCCACTTTTCGCCCCAGCCTTTTATCCTACTTTTTTTCCACTTTTCCTTTTTCCCCTACTTTTTTAGTTTCAAACTTTTTCCCCAATTTTTTTATATATAATCTTTGTTTTTTATTTCCAATTTTCTCCCTCTTCCTTTCTATCAGTACCAATGGAGTGGTAAGGGGGAAAGAAAAAAAATTACTCAAAAAAAGTGATTTTTTCGTAAAAAAGTGGAAATTTGACAGAAACTGATAATAAAGAGAAAAAATGGGTAGTTTTAGAAAAAAAGGGGAAAACGGGGTAATTTCAAGAAAAAAGTGACAAAATTTGAAAGAGGGGAAATTTAAGACAAAAAAGTTAGAAAATTTGAAAGAAAAGAAGGGAAATTTTGGAGGAAGAGGGGAAATTTGAGAAAAATAACAAAAATTAAAAATAAGAGGTAATTTTAAGAAAAAAATTGGGTAATTTTAGAAAAAACGGGGTAATTTCAGGAAAAAGTGACAAAAATTGAGAGAAAAGAAGGAAAATTTGACAGTATTTGAGAGAAAAGAGGGGAAATTTTGAAGGAAGAGGCCTTATGACGAAAATAAGGGGTAATTTTCAGAAAAAGGGGCAATTTTAGAAAAAAAGGGGATATTTTCAGAAAAGTGACAAAGTGAAAAGAGGAAAAATTTTGGACAAAAAAATTAACACCCTCATTTTTCTTAAAAATCTACTAATTTAGTAGGAAATCTACTGAAAACGGTAACCCTAATTATTTGGGATAGAGGATAAGTAAAAGCAATAACAAAATAAAACGTGGCGAAGCTGGGAATCCCAAAGTCGGCGCGGGGATGCTTGCGCATCAGCCGAATAAATCGCTACTGATATTATACTTTTGCACAAGAGCGTATTGAGACATTTTCGGATGTTTAAAGTGGTGGAAAACATTTTTAATTTAATAAATAAAATTATCGATTTTATCGGATATATATCAGGATATAAATATTGGATATATATCATGATATATATCACTTGATATATATTCTCCGAACCTTGCTTTAAACAAATTAATGTAGCTGACGTCACTTGAAAATTTTGAATTTTTTTTTCTTATTAATCGTAGTGTTTCAAAGTTAGCATATGAATAATTTTAAGTATATTTTCATATACTACAAATGAATTTGCTATAGCTACCACATCATACGTCACCATTGTTGTTGACATACATTCATCTAGTCGCTAAAAATCTATAATGTCACTTGTCAATCTTGTCATGTTTGTCAATAGTGAGGTTAAGTGATGATGTTAGAATTTAAGTTCGTTCTGTTTTTCACATTGTAATATCCATTTAATAAAACCATTAAAACATAAGTTTCGAGTCTCATTCAAAAATTATTGAAGCAAATACTTGATATGAAAATAATTAATAAATACCTGTCATTAATTTGGTCCATTTGCGCTGTCATCTTAGCTACATCAGGATTATTAGCTTGATCGACAGATTTTATAATATTATTCATAACTTTATTCTTGCTGTCTAACATTGACTTGTAATATAAAGTTCTTGTAAAGAAACTTTTAACTTTTTCAACCTCTTCTCTGAGTTGTTCTTTATCAGCATCTAAACTCAAATTACTCAACATTCCCTCGGCTTCGTCTAACCATTTATTTATTTCTCTTTGTCCCGTTTCTAAAGATTCTTGTTGAACGAGAAGCTGATTGAATAGATGGATTTGTGATGGTATTAAAGCTCTAACTGTAACTAAAGCTTCTTTTTCTTGTTTTAAGATAGTCATCATTTTTTCGACTTCATCTCTAGATAAATCCTGGATCATATTTTGGAAAGTTTTGCTAACGTTCTTAAAAAGATTTTCAATATCTTCTATTTCTCCTTGTAAGCGTTGCAAGTTTTCGGTATGTTGTCTGATTCTTTCCGTCGATCCCAAACTCGGCGTATTTAAAATATTCTCGGCTTTTCTTAACCAATTCGATAGAGCTTCCAAACCAGTTCTGAAATCTTTTCTGTTACGCAAAATATCCCCAGCGTGGCTATATTTATTCACCAATGGATAAATCTTTTCCCATCTATCAGTCATCACCTGGAATTGATCCTTTAACTTCATTGCTATTTGATCTTGGCACGTTGCTATTAGGAAATTCACGGTGTCTCCTAGAAGTTGGTAATTATCTCTCCAGAGGCTAATATTTTGGAAGAATTCCATTTGTTCTTCTTCTGGTAGACTAAGAACTTTTTCGGCTGAGTTTAACCATCTTTCGAATTCTTCTGATAGTGTGTCCCATCGGCGCCAATATGCTACAACTTCCTCCAACATGCTCTGGACGCATCGAAGTTCCATGGAGACGTGTTTCCATCTATCTGAGATATCTCTCATGAATCTATCGATTTCGACTATTTCTTTTTTATCTGTAAAATAATTTTTTTTTTTTTGGTAAAGTTTATCTATAATATAAAAGGCAAAGTCCTGACTGATTGACTGACTGACTAACATAGGATAGTAAAAAGTAGGATAAAATAGGGGGAAAAGGAAAAATTATAACATGGACAAATAAGGAGGAATATAGAAAAATGGCGAAAATGGCAAAAAATTGAGAAAAAAATAGAAAATAGCAAAAATAGGAGAATGTAGGGAAAATAGGGGAAAAAAGCGATTGTGAAAAATAGGGAAAAACAAGAAAAATAGAACAAAATAGGAAAAAATATGAAGAAGCATAAGAAAATAGAAAAAAAGGAAAAAAATCAATGAAATCCAGGATGAAACTGGAAGAAATAGGAAAAAATGGGCAAAATAAAAAAATAGAAGAAAAAACGCAAAATTGGGAAAAACGTAGAAAAATGTGGATAAAAAAATAGGGGGAAAAATGGGAAAAAAAAGAAAAATAGGGCAAAATAATGAAAAATTGGGGAAAACAGGAAAAAATCGGAACAAACAGAGCAAAATTGTGAAAAATTGAGCAAAATAGGAAAATTTGGGAAAATAGGAAAAAATAAGGAAAAAGCGATTGTGAAAAATAGGGAAAAACAGGAAAATATAGAGCAAAGAGGGAAAAATATGAAGCATAAAGAAATACAAAAAAAGGAAAAAAACAATGAAATCCAGAATAAAAATGGAAGAAATAGAAAAAATGGGCAAAATAAAAAAATTGAAAAAACGCAAAATTGGAAAAAACGTAGAAAAATGGGGAAATTAGTTAAAAATTGGGAAACAGTAGAGAAAATTTGGAAAAAAATGAGGACAATGGTAGGAAAAATTAACGACAAATAAGGACAAGGAAAAAATAGAAAGATATAGGAAAAATAGAAAAAATAGAGAAATAGTAAAAAAATAAGGGGAAATATGGAAAAAAAGAGAAAAATAGGGCAAAATATAGATAAATTGGGGAAAACAGGAAAACTAGGAACAAATGGGGAAACATTGTGAAAAATTGAGCACAATAGGAAAATTTCTGAAAATAGTAAAAAATAGGAGGAAGTAGCGAAAGAAGGGAAAATAGGGAAAAAATAGTGAAAATATTATGAAATAGGGAAATTTTGGAAAAATAGTGACAAATTGAGAAATGTAGGAAAAAATTGGGAAAAATATGACAAAATACATAAAAATAGGAACAAATAGGGAAAAACAAGAAAAAGTAATGAAAAATAGGAAGAAACTCATTGGTATTGAGCTAGTTAAAGTATATATAAAAGATTGCTTACCGATATTTCCGTCTCTTTTATATTCTTCAATAACAGCTTGCATATCTATAAAAGCTTTATTGAATTCCTGGAAAATGTGGTTCTTTGATACGAAATTTCTGTACTGGTCTAATAATTGGGTAACTTCTTCGACGCGACCATATTTCGAAGTCCACACTTTCAATTTTGTTTCAGTAAGTTGCAAAAATGCAATAAGGCAACACTAAAATTAATAATAATAAAAACTAAACAATATAATAATAAAATATATACTTGCCTTGTGTTCAAGGAACTTTAATCTAACTCTTCGTTGGGCAGCTTTTGGTCCAATCTCGTTCAGTCTAACAGTCATATTCTCCAACTGTTCGGAAGGCACTTCTCTGGCTAATGGACTTTGACTGGCTGCAACGAAAGTTTGTTGAATAGTAGGCAAATCGGCAAAAAAGGCTTTATGTTCTTCCAATTTTCTGCTAATTATCATGGCGGTTTCTTCGTTCATTATCGTCGGAATTGAATCGCAGTAGACGAGCTTTTCAGCCTTGGCCAACCACTCTCCAATAAATTTGAAGTCACCTTAAAGAATTTACGATACATAAAATTAATGATGAATAAAGATTATAATTTTCCTACCTGGTAGTTTAGAATCTAACAACCACAGCCATCTAAGTAATTGTTGTTCAAGTTTCTCCCACAATTTAACAACTTCCTGCCAACTTTCTTTAGCTATAGATACTAAACTTTGGCTCTCGATTAATAATTTTAATTTCTTATATAATTTTTCTTTACCATCAACTTCTGATTTGAAAGTAGAATACTCTGTGTAATCCAATGGTAGAGAATTGGTGTGTTCTAAATGTTCTAATGTTTGAGTTTTCTTAATTAACCACGTTAGAAGATTATTATACTCTTCTTGTACCGCAGCTATTGCGTCTGGTCCTGTTGACTTGGGTTCGGGATATTTGTGTAAAAATTGTGCTACGTAAGTCATAATTGATTTTTCGTCGGGTTTTGGAACATCTACATCTTCTGGATCTAGTAATCTTGATATTCCTGGATGAAAAAATAAGTTATTAAGAGGAATACATAACCTGCCGTAATACTAAAATTATATCTATGTTTTTCAAGCAATTTAAATGAAATTTTGGAGACACATTGTTTATGAAATATTGTATGGATTTAGAATTTTGTTTCTAAGCTAAATTTAAGAGATAAAAATAAAAAGTTTTTAATCTCAGCATTTTTTTAAAAATTGACTCCAAGCGTCACTAGATAATGATATTACCGTATTATTTCCAAAATTTTAAATTTCTACTTTTTTCCGTTAATGTATAAAATTACTTTCAAATTAAAGCCCTGAGTGGGGCTGCTCTCTAGCGGCGAGATTTTAAGCTTATAGAAATAATTCATCCAAGTCGGTTCATAGTGTAAGCACATTAGTTCGAAAAACAAGGAATAGAAGAAAAAATTTATAAAGTTTTGAAATTTTAGTTATGAACTCTCAGTAAAAATCCAAATACAGATCCGAAAAGTTCCCACCTCTCCGGTGCAAGCTTCATCCCCTTTTGCTTCAAAAACCACCCCAAATCGTGACCTCGCGGTCTTTTCGGCATTTTGCTCGTAAACTGCAATTTTTACGAAAAAATGTTACGGGACTTTTATATTTTCCATTAAATTCTCTATAAAAATGTCCCTTACTATTTTTTGCGTATCTCCCACCTAACGCTCGTAATTGACCTTGGAATATAGTCATAGTTTTCAGCGCGAAGAGAAAAATGAGCCCAGCGCCGTTTTTTTGCAGCGATTATCTCTAAAAATGTTAGTCTAAGCAAAAAAATGTAATACAAAGTTTAAAGCATAAAATTCCCTAAACTTTTGTTTCAAGCTTTTTCCAGAATTTCCAATAGTTGCGCCACTAGAGGGCGCGTAAAAAATGTGCATGTACGTTTTCTCTAGTTTTTCTTGATTTTGAGGACAAACAATACACTTTAGTGCAAAATGTTGTAGTACAAAGTTTTTGAGCATAAAATTCCCTACATCTTTTGTCTCAAGCTTTTTCCAGAATTTCCAATAGTTGCGTCACTAGAGGGCGCGTAAAAAATGTGCATGTATGTTTTCTCTAGTTTTTCTTGATTTTGAGGACAAACAATGTATTTTAGTGCTAAATTTTCTGGTGCAATGTTGTAAAGCATCAAATTTTTTTTAACTTTTGTCTTTAACTTTTTATCGAATTCCTCATAGTTTCGCTGCTAGATGGCGAAAAAAATACACATTTAGGATTTTTCATTTTTTTTAAATTGGAGGTAAATTATGCTCTTTAGTGCAAAATGTTTCAGTGCAAAGTTGTAAAGCATAAAATTCCCTACATTTTAGAAAATCCTAATTGTAGTAGTGTGCTATATAATGCTTAATATTTTGTAATTAAAATAATAATAATAAATAACATATTCCCTACGGTCGAGCCGGGAAAGTTCTGGGGTGACACAGCCGATTTTTTTATTTTCACTAGTATTCAATGACTATTCGTCAAAAACTAGAGCTGTCTTTTTTTGTATCTTTATTTGTTAATAACGTTTGTAATTATTTATGTGGGAGTCTAAAATTTTTCAACATTTTTCTAGAAGTCTTTCCGAATCTAATAAGCCCTCGACCATATTTTAATTCTCTGTAACTTTAACTAACATATTTTTAAAGATGTGGTGTTTGTCTAAATATGTATGTTCTTTCTTCATAACAGGGTAGATTAATATTCCAACAATTATATCAAAAACTAATAAATAATTTACAATCAATTAATTAATATAAAATATGCAAAATCAATATGTTCATAATAAATATAAATAAAATTCACCGTCCGCCCATATATTCATATGTACCTACTATACGATAATATGGGTCGTAGAGCGATATAACATTTGATGTGGCCGACGTTACGTTACGTGTAGTCAAAATTATTTCACTGAAAATTCACGGCCTATCCTTGTCCGAACTTTACGTGTCTTAGCGCTGGCCTCTTAAGTAAATCAAATATTTTTAAGAATACATCTTACCTAATTCTGATTCAGCTACATCAAAGGCAGTTTCTAGCCTTGCTCTATTTGAAGCTTTCTTCATTTCGGCTATATTAACCAAATTTTTCTTAATAGCATCGATTATAGCTAAGAACGCTATACCATCTCTCCAAGAAGCGCCGAAATCTCTAACTTCGATGCCAGAATCGCTGGGTAAGGCGTTAGATACCCAATTTAGTAGTGTTTTTCGGGCACCCTGTTTCCATCTGTCTTTAGAAGAGGTCGTACCGGCACTCTCCAAGCTGCTGGTACTTCCCCATTGTGTTAAGTACTCTAATTGTCTTCTGTTTTCTTCAATCTGAATAAAAAAAAATACATCAAATCTATTATCGTTGCAAAAACTACTATTAATACTTTACTGGCTAGTACTTACCATATGCCAAAACTCCATATCCTTATTGTTACGAAGCTTTTAAAATTTACAAATAATTAAATGCATACTTTAAGTGTTTAACTAAAATAATAGTAAAGCAAGCCACTATGAAAAATTATACTTAAATAAGGAGAAATATGAGCTCTAGTGGTATTACCCTAGAATATATGTATTAAAAAAAATGTTAGGCATACCTGGAAATATAATATGATAGTCCAAATAAGTCCCAAAACAACCGGTGGTCGTCCATCTACTAAATCACTCGCATTAATATTGACTAGTTTTATTCTTTTAGATGCCAAAAATTGAAGCGCAGTATTTGCGTTGCTCAGGAAATGCGGTCTTCTGAGAACTCGGCCTCTCTCCACAGGCTAAAAAACGACAAATAAAAATTTAATTTATAACTAATCAGAAATAAAGTACACTTACCAGTCGTTCTCCAGACAATACTTCCAAAAGTGCAAGAAGTTTCGTTCCGTCTTTAAGATCTTCAATCAAATCTTCTATCCTCAGCGGTGGAACTCGCTAAAAGAAAAAACATTATTTTCACAAAAAACTTGTACTTGGAGTTAGAGTTTTTTTTTTGTTAGTTCCCATCTCTAATAAACCGATAAAATAAATTGGGCATCTTGACCGCTATTTCTTGTACATAATTAAATACCTGCAGGATAAAATATAGTAGAAACTAAATCTACACTTATATTTATCTAAAAGCTGATCTATAAAGTAGCCTATTTATACTGACAAATAATGTTTTTTTTAATAAAATACGTTCTAACCGAGTTTAAAATTAACCTAAACTGAGCTTTTAACCCTTCTAAACTTGACTCGTGACATTTGAATCGAGCAGTCAGACGTACGTACACCTTCGTGTTAGTGCCTAATCACTGGAAAACGAAAGCTGGATGGAAAGAAAGCTTTTCCAGTACCGGTTTGGTGGGATAAAATCGTGCAAGGTACGAGGAAGTTTTACAATAAAAAAATATGGAAATGTATATAGAAAAAGGAAAGATCGATTAAGTTGTAAAAAGAAAATTATCCTCTTCCTTCAACAATAAAAAAGCTATACTTAAAAAGATTTTATCCGATAAAATTATTTTTAGTTAAATGATAAAAACAATCGCTGTTTAAACGTAATTTTTAGAATAATGATTTCACTGTATTCAGAGTAAACAAGATAATAAATAATTCTGTAAACGTTTATCATTTATGTTTATCCCCTGACAAACATAAATAACATAAGAAGATTAATAATTTTTAAAGTGATAATATTGTGTAATTTTAGTTTTTTTTTATGTTGGAACCATATGGGAAACTTTTTTATTATTAATTTTATGCCAAAAAGTCATACTTCATAAAAAGTTGTGCATGGTATAAAACCTAAAATATCAGATATCAATTTTTTTTAGTCGTATACGAGGTGTGTTAAAAAATATGATTTATGAATTTAAAATGTGCAAGTTTACTAAACGTATTTTTGTAAAGAGTGGCCAAATAATAATTGACAATGACAATTAAGAAATATATGAGTAATTATTCTCATATTCATTCAGATCGTAATCAAATATAATTTAATCAATATACACTGAGGGGCAGAATCACAAAACAGTGTTTTTAATTATTTCAATATCAATGATATTAGGGACATAATCACACAAAATTTCATTCTACCAGCACTAGGGACTTAACAAATGGAACATCTACTGAGTACTAAGGGCAGAATCACGCAGAGTACTCCGTTCCAACAATATTTAAATAATAAATATTTATCTATTCACACTGAGGGGCAGAATCACACAATAGTGCTTCAGTAAACAATTAAATATTAAATAATTCACATAACTGTATCAATAGCCAAAGTACGAGATTATTATTATTTTTATCGTTATATCGAAAAAATAGTAATAAAATTGCCATAAATAAATAATAATACAATTGTCTTATATAAATAATAATAACAATGGCTAATCCCGTTAACACACACAAAACGATACACAACGCTATCGATATTATACTGAGAAACTGATTTATCTATTCAGGCAACGTTGCCAGCTGTATTAGAAGCTCCTATAGTACGGGCACTTAAATTATTATAGTGCATGGGAGAAAAATATAGTACAATAAAAAAGAAACAAGAAATATGTAACGACATCAAAATTAACAAATACCAATTATCTGAATTAGGTATCTCAATTCAATCAACTTTTTCTGAATTATAAATTATACTTCCTCTGCTCTTGGTAAATAATAAATCTTTAAAAATCCTTAAAAATCTTTAAAAAGCCCTTAAAATACTTAAAAATTATTAATAATCTTAAGAAAATCTTAAAAACTCTTAAAAATACTTTTAAATCCTTAAACATTTCTTAACAAATCCTTAAAAATCCCTAAAAACCTTTAAAAAGACTTAAAACTACTTAAAGATCCTAAAATAATCCTTAAAAAAACATTAAAATCCCTAAAAATAGTTTAAAATTCTTAAAAAAGTGTTTGAAAACCCTTCAACCCATAAATCCTTAAAAATCATTAAAAATCCTTAAAATCCTTAAGAATCATTAAAAACCCCTTAAAGGTCTGAAAAAAATTTAAAAATCTTAAGAAAACCTTAAAAATACTTTTTAAGGAATTTAATCCTTAAAATATCCTAAAAAATTCCTGAAAAAATCCCTAAAAACCCTTAAAAGTACTTAAAATTACTTAAAAATATTAAGGAATTCTTAAAGATCCTAAAATGGTCCTTAAAAAATCATTAAAAATCAATATTATTCTTAAAATCCATAAAAATCAATAAAAATCCCTATTATTCTTAAAATCCATAAAAATCAATAAAAATCCCTTAAAATTCTAAAAAAAATTAAAAACCCTTAAAAATCTTAAGAAAATACTTTTTAAGGAATTTAATCCTTAAAATATCCTAAAAAATTCTTGAAAAAAATCCCTAAAAACAATTAAAAGTACTTAAAATTACTTTAAAATATTAAGTAATTCTTAAAGATCCTAAAATAATCCTTAAAAAAAGATTAAAATCCTTAAAAAATAGTTTAAAATTCTAAGTGTTTGAAAATCTAAGTGTTTGAAAATCCTTCAACCTAAAAATCCTAAAAATCATTAAAAATCCTTCAAAATCCTTACAAATCCCTTAAAATTCTGAAAAAAATTTAAAAATCCTTAAAAATTTAAGAAAGTCTTGGAAATAAAAATACATTTTAAGGATTTTAGTCCTTAAAATATCCTAAAAAACTTCTGAAAAAATCCTTAAAATTCGCTAAAAACCCTTAAAAAGACTTACTTAAAAATATTAAGGAATTCTTAAAGATTCTAAAATAATCCTTAAAAAACATTAAAATCCCTAAAAAATAGTTTAAAATTCTAAAAAAAGTTTTTGAAAATACTTAAAAATCCCAAAAATCCTTAAAAATCCTTCAAAATCATTAAAAATCCTTCAAAATCCTTAAAACTTAAAATTCTGAAAAATTTTTAAAAATCTTAAGAAAACCTGAGAAATTCTTAAAAATACTTTTTAATGATTTTAATTCTTAAATTATCCTAAAAAATCCCTAAAAATCCCTAAAAACCATTAAAAATACTTAAAATCACTTAAAAATCTTAAGCAATTCTAAATGATCCTATAATAATCCTTAAAAAACATTAAAAAACATTAAAATTCCTAAAAATGGTTTAAAATTTTTAAAAATCCTTGAAAATCCTTAAAAATACCATAAATCTTTAAAAATTATTAAAAATCTAAAATTCTGAAAGAATTTTAAAAATCGTTAAGGATCTTAAGAAAATCTTAGAAATTCTTAAAAATACTTTTAAATCCTTAAAAAATCATGAAAAAATCGTCAAAAAATCGTCAAAAATCCCTAAAAACCCTTAAAAATACTTAAAAATTATCCTTAAAAAACATTAAAATACGTAAAAATAGTTTAAGATTCTTAAGAGTTCTTGAAAATCCATAAAAATCCCAAAAATCATTAAAAATACTTTAAAATCGTTAAAATCCTTAAAATCCCCAAAATCCTTTAATATCCCTAAAATCCATAAAATCCTTAAAAAATCCTTAAAAAGCTTAAGACCATCTTAAAAACCCTTAAAAATACTTTTAAATCCTTAAAAAATTCTTAAAAAATCCTTAAAATGTATCCCAATTGGCAACATTTTACCCCCAAACTTGATCTTGAACCTGTTCAAGGAAATTTTATTTATAATCATATATAAAAATAAAACAAGACATAAAAAATACTTAATGGGAAAAGATAAAGATTGCAACGCATCTGCGCAGAAATTACTGTTAGTAAATAATAATTTAGAATATGATGCGTAAGGGATAATTTATGATTAAAATGTTTATCCTATTTTACTTCCAAACATTTAAATCTCTAAAAAATCTACCACAAACCTGAAAATACCCCTATACGAGGTTTTTCTAATTTTTGAATTCTTTCAATGCTCTTTTTTTTAGTATTTTTTTATTTTTATTTGTTTCGATTGTTTTTATATTTTTTTCTGAGGATTTTTAATTTTTTCACTTTTTCTTTTTTGATCTTTATTGATTTTTTCTCTGATTGTTCCTGTTTTTTGATTTTTTCCCTTGTTTCCGATTTTTTCAATTTTTTTCCTTCGTTTCCAATTTATTGATTTTTTCTGATATTTTTCAATTCTCTTTTATTTTTTTCGTTTATTTTTTGATTTTTTTATTTTTTCATTTTTCAAAACGACAGCATTGAGTCTGACTGTGCTGCCGGCTGGTGTCAGCGGTCACGTGATCTGCTGCCGGCTTCCAAAAGTTAAACGGCAACCAGATTAGTCTGACCACTGCTTAAAGAACTTAGATCTGGAGACTTTGCAACCCATGAAAAATATCATTTAAATATGTATTTTTATTTTAAGGATCGATTTGAAAATAAATATTTTCAGATAAATTTAGAACCACATTATCAAGATAACCTACAGTTCATCATTCATCACATTCAGTTAAAATTAACATTGTTTTGGTTTTAAATATTGTTTTGATATTTTGTTGTTTTGTACAATTAGAATTTATCAAAATTTGAAAACAGAAATAAATGAATATTAAACCGGTTCTGGCTCTATAACTATATAACGAGACAGAGAAGTAGAGAAACAGATGAGACTATCTCGTACCATGCTCCATGTCTAATACGAATCGCATAACAATTCATTTACTAATTGCTAAAGGTAAGTGCTAGATGTATTGCTATTGAGTAACGATCTAAACACAGAATTTATAATCGGAGAGTTTTCCACAATAATACACAGATTGTCCCAAGAATGAATAATTTAATAAAAAAAAATATAGTTAATTATTTTGTTTTTTAAAGCAAATAAATAAAAGATATGGTGAAAATAGATACAGAAATGGAACCAAATAAAGAAAGTGACAAAATGTATTTAATAAAAGTTCCATTTGACATGGGAAAATTTGTCTCGTACAAACGTGAGTACGTAATACTGAGGCCTGAGAGATCTATTTTGAAGTAAGTAAGTACTTACTTGAATACTTAAGTAAGTAACTTGAAATTTACTTATAGTATATTATTCAACGAGCGTAATGTAGGTTATAACTCACGCAGATGAAGTGCTGCAATTCATCAAGTGAGTTATGACCATTACCACAAGTTGAATACTATACTTTATCTACGACTATAAGAATAAATACTAAGCTGCAAGTACGGAGAAAGAATTTTATTCACAATTTATGTTGAGTGTGTTATTTAGAATGGAGTAGAAAGTTTACAGAGACGATGCTTTATATTTATTTCTAAGTTCCTTAAAATATACCAAATGTACATTTTCTGTAAACGAGTTAAAATTCTTATTTCTACACCAATCTTGAAAATTTTTGTGTACACCTTTATATTTCTTTTATGATTTTTCGGGTAAAAAATTCTGTATTGTAGCATCTATTTGTCTTATTTCCGAATGCAGATAATATCAAAAAAAAATTAGAAAAGTCAAAAAAAAAAGGAAAAAATAGCGAAACATTGAGAAAATATGAAAAATAAGGAGAAATGGGGAAAAATTTTTAAAAAAGAAAAAACAGGAGAAATAGTGGAAAATAGGAAAAAATAGGGAGAAATGGAAAAAATAAGAAAAACCGGGAAAAACTGAAAAAATAGGGAGAAATGGGAAAAATATGTAAAATTGGAAAGAGTAGTTAAAAACAAGAAAAAACATGGAAAAATAGGGGGGAAATAGGGATAAATATTAAAATTAGGAAATATAGAAAAAAATGGAAACATGGAGAAAAATAGGTAAAAACAAGGAAATAGGGGGAAAAGTGAAAGAATTCAAAAAAAAATCAAAAAAATAAAAAAAAAGAAAAACCGAAAAATTGAAAAAAAAAATCTGAGGAATAAGAAAACAATCAGAAAACAAAAGAAAGAAATAGAAAAAACAGAATAATGAGCAAAATTGGAAAAAACAAAAAAACAGAAAAATGGGAAAAAACGAGAAAAAATTCAAGACGATTTAAAAAAAAAATTGAAAAAATCAGAAAAATGAGGAAAAAATCGAAATAATCGGAAAATAAAATAAAAAATTGAAAGAAAAATCAGAATATTGGAAAAAAATGAAAAATCAAATTGTAAAATACGAAAAAATCGAATAAATCCAAAAAAAAATATGAAAGAATCGAAAAAATCCAAAAAAAAAAAAAAAAAAAAAAGAAAAAAGGCGCAAAAAATCACTAGAATAAAAAAAACACATCAACAAGAAAAAAATTAAAAAAAAGACTGGATACCTTTGTATACTAAATATACATTCCTATCCATAACTCACTATAGTGAGTTATGGAGAGTCATAACTCACGCTATTTGTTTATGGATACTATTAATTGCTCAAAAGCAGTTGAATAATTAATATTTAACTTAATAGGAGTAGATAAAATAATAATCTCAGTAATCGTGGTGACAAGAAAGTGTTATTTATATACAGGGTGATTCATTGAGAAATGCGCATACTGTAAGGTAGATGAGGCACACCGAAGTGATTCAAAATAATCTATATTTAATGACCTGTCTTGCTTTATAACCTAGATACAGAGTGATTTAATAATTTTGTTCCTTTTTTAATTAATCGTAACTTAAGAACCACCCTATATATTTTCCTAATATTTGATACGTACGTTTTTTGTCCACTGTGGTGTCGATTAAAATAATAATTAAAAATCTTATTCGAGGTCCGGCCTTAAAAGATGGCACAAATTTAAAAAAAAATAAATGTTCGTTCCTAAATGTTAATTTTCCAACTTTAATCAATAAAATCATCAACTATTTCATATTCTCTTAATTTCTGAATCTTAACCTCAATGTAAAACTTTAGGACAGGCCCGTATTTGGAACAAAATATTATTATCAATTATTAACTTTCAAACGCCCTGTATAGTTATGCTTTTCTCGGAATTGACAATTTCTTATTTTATTATTTTTTTAAATGCAGCGCAACGAGCAAATGTTGTTATCTGAGTTTTTACATATACAGGGCGTTTGAAAGTTAGTCATTGATAATATTTTGTCCCAAATACGAACCTGTCCTAAAGATTTACATTAAGGTTAAGATTCAGAAATTAAGAGAATATGAAACAGTTGATGATTTTATTGATTAAAACTGGAAAATTTATTTATTTTTTAAATTTGTGCCATCTTTTAAGGCCGGACCTCGAATAAAATAAAAAACGTACGTACCAAATATTAGAAAAATATATAGGGTCGTTCTTACGTTATAATTAATTAAAAAAAGGGACAAAATTATTAAATCGCTCTGTATCTAGACTTGAAAAATTTCAATGGGTAGATTTTTTTACGAAATCCACCCAAAAGTGTTCCATCTTGAGATAAATTTCCATTTGGGGATAATTATTTCATCATTCAGCTTTCACCTATAGGGATATTTTTCGTTTTTTCCTAATTATTCTTGTCTCTTCATACAGGGATATACGCAAATTTTTGTCTTGGGATAAATTTTCCATCTAGAAATAACTTTCAATTTTGGGATAATTATTTTGATCTAGGTATAATTATTTCATCGTTCACCTTTCATATTGGAATGTTTTTGTTTTTTTCTAATTATGCTTTTTTTGTCACTTCATACAGGGATGGACGCAATTTTTTTGGTTTAAGGATAAATTTCTATCTGGGGATATTTATTTTTATCTTGGGATAATGTTGTAATACAGTGCCATTTGCTTTGTTCAAATCTGACTACTAATAACAGACAACACAGTCAAATGTCTTGTTAAAATCAATAAATGAGCTTATAGAAAAGAAATCTACTTAATCCAATGCGGATTTTATAAAATTTTATGTAAAGTACTGGAAACACACTGTAAAAATTTATGAATCTTACCTTGGATAGATATGAATTGATCCAATTAACGAACGTCTTCTTCTGTACTCTTTCTTGTTCATCTGAAAAAAAAAACAAGAATATAGTTATTAGATTAAAATCATTCAAACGTTAAAATAAATATATTTGAGTCATTGGCGTGCGTTTGTATTTTCAAGGGCCACGTCGAGGTCTTTTAGATAAAAAAATAACATGTTGTATCAATTATTATTAATTACTATTATGGAAAAAAGTACCACAAATGTAATAACAAAAAGTACTAGCCGGCAACTAGTTTCGGTCACTGACCATCTTCAGGCCAATATTAAGTACTATACGAGGGAGCAACCTGTATTATTTTATTTTATAATATTTTACATTTAAAAATTTTTTTATTACTTTTCATAGTTTCTACCCTTAAGAGGTTGTTTCACATTACAAGGGCGTAGATGTTGGAGGGGTAAAGGGGGTAATTACCCCTCAGGATACCAAAATATGACACGAAAAGAAGAAATAAACTATATGAAATGTAGAAATGGACAACCATATTTGTCTAAAAGTTAGATTCCCCCCCAGGAAAAAAGTTATCACATTTTGTGATCAATTCTTTTCCTCGTATAGTACTTAATATTGTCCTGAAGATGGTCAGTGACCGAAACTAGTTTCCTGCTAGTACTTTTTGTTATTAAAGTTGTGGTACCTGATTTTTTTTATTTCCTTAAAACTTTGAACCACATTTGACCTTTGAGATTTAATTATTATTAGGCCTGATGATGGTTTTTTACCGAAACTTTTTGAGTAAAACTTAAATTTTTGTTTGATAAAATTTCTTCTGTGTGAAAAAAAGAATTTCCCCGTTCTGAAGTTCTAATAGTTGATATTTTTTTTACTTCACCTTTAAAATTCCATAAAGTAGGGATGTATTTAATATTTGCTATTTTTTCTTTAAACATTAAAGAGGAAGGGACTACAATGTCATAGAAGTACCGTTATTACGGGGTCACGAAGATATTTTAAATGCTGTAATAAAACATCTATTGAATGATTTATACATTTTTATTAAATATCGTTTTATTCCTTATTTTTTTTATAAACTACACTATAAAAACAAATAAAGCGTAAAAAAAATCTAATAACAAAAATGACAATGACAAATATAAATTACGTTGTTGCCAAATGGTCTAAATTCCAGGCGATGTAAGCGGAATAAAATTTTTATAAACACTGAAAATTCTGGCAACCTGGCAACATTGAAACGTCGTCTCCGATAAATAATGTTAGGCACAACTCAAACATAAGCAAGGTGCATCTATGTACTATGTATGGTCGAAGATTTTTTTAAATTTTTTAGATTTTTTCTACATTTTTATTTGAAGATTTTTCGAAATTTTAAAAAACATTTATTTTATGTATTTGATATTTTTCAGTTTCTATTTTTTATAAACGCTATTCGTATTTTCATTTTTTAAAGAAAATTATGATGGGATTATAATAAAAATGTGTTCATGTTTCACTACTCGCCACTGGCACTGTAATATTTAATAAATATGAATTTATAGGAAGGAGTAACTTAATATACCAGGAAGTTTCATAAAATAAATATTAATTAACTATTTTTAGATGCAGCTAAAATAAACAACATAAAAGCAATATTTTGCTACATATCTTACAGAGATATTTCTGGAGAGTACAATAAATTATAAAATTCTCAAATATTGATTATACTTTTGTATTTTAAATTGTAACTAATTTATATCAAACAGGACTTATAAAATATACTAATTTATATAACATAATACACAAAATTCAACTAAATCTTGTCTGTCCTTTTGGATTATTGATCTAGAACGTTCATGTCGCCTTTTACCGAATAATCGATGGATTTCTCGCTCGCTATTCATGAGTCACCAAAATTCGGTGTACCCAGGGCCGGCCTCGTTACAGTATATTAAACTTTATTCGAACAATATTCAAAACGTGTATCCACTGGCACTGATTCTATCTAAATGTCTAGATGGCGTCTCAGAGAGACCTAAAAACTATCAACACACATTGATTTATGACGTGTATGGTCTAAAACTCTTGCCTCGTCATCATTATTCCTTACAGTAACCTTTAGAAACATTTTTTGCCCAAGAAAAAAATCGATTCAAGACAGATTCTTGAAGAAAATTTTGTTTAAAACAAATGCACATAAACGAATCAATTTTTGGATAAATTCCATTAAAAAAAACACTCCAGAACGGTCTAATTTTTTTTGTTTTGAGATTTTTTTACAAAGAAAAAATCTAAATAAACCGATTTGTTTTGGAAAAGTTTTACTAAAAAAAAATCGACAAAGGACCAATTTTTTCTGTTTTTTTTTTGAGAAACATTTTTTGTACGAGAAAAAATACTATTAAAGACAGATTCTTCAAGAAAATTTTGTTTAAAATGAATACACATAAATTAAACAATTTTTGGATAAATTTCATTAAAAAAAACCCACTTTTGAGAGTTTTTTACCGTTAAAGGAAAAACCTAAAAGGGTCAATTTTTAGGAAAATTCTAGTAAAAAAATACTCCAGAACGGTCTAAATTTTTTGTATTGAGATTTTTTTTACAAACGAAAAATCTAAATTAACCAATTTATTTTTTAAAAGTTTTACTAAAAGAAAATCTACAAAAGACAAATTTTTTCTGGTTTTTTTTTTGAGAAACATTATTTGTAAAGGAAAAAATCTATTGAAGATATATTCTTGAAGAAATTTTATCTTAAAAACAAATGCACATAAACGAACCAATTTTTGGATAAATTCCATTAAAAAAAACCCTCTTTTGAGTTTTTTTAACCATTAAACGAAAAACTTAAACAGGTCAATTTTTGGAAATATTTTGTTAAAAAAACATTCCAGGACGGTCTAAATTTTTTGTTTTGAGATTTTATTTTACACAGGAAAAATCAAAATAAATTAATTTATTTCGGAAAAATTTTACTGAAAGAAAATCGACAGAAGACCAATTTTTTTTTTAGAAACATTTTTTGTCCAAGAAAAAAATTTATTAAAGACAGATTCGTGAAGAAAATTTTGTTTAAAATAAATTCACATAAACGAATAAATTTATGGATAAATTTCATTAAAAAAAAAACCCTCTTTTGAGATTTTTTTTACCGTTAAAGGAAAAACCTAAACGGATCAATTTTTAGGAAAATTCTAGTAAAAAAAACACTCCAGGACGGTCTATTTTTTTTCGTTTTGAGATTTTTTTACAAAGGAAAAATATAAAGAAACCAATTTATTTTGGAAAAGTTTTACTAAAAGAAAATCTACAAAATACCAATTTTTTCTTGGTTTTTTTTTATAAACATTTTTTGTACGATAAAAAAATACTATTAAAGACAGATTCTTGAAGAAAATTTTGTTTAAAACAAATTCACATAAACGAAAAAAAATAGAAGAAAATTGCAAAATTTCAGAAAAATGAGAAAAAAAATGGGAAAAAACAAGGAAACAATAATAAGCAGTTAAGAATGTTGAAAGAAAAATCAGAAAATATTAGAAAAAACGCAAAAAAAAACAAAAAAAAACACAAAACCGCAATAAATCGAAAAATTTCACAAAAAATGACAAACATTGAAAAAAATTGCAAAAATTGTAAAAACCCAAAAAACAACTAAAAAATTGGAAGCATTTGAAACTCTATAAAAAATTTAAACATTGAAAAAAATTGCAAAAATTGTAAAAACCCAAAAAACAACTAAAAATTTGGAAGCATTTGAAACTCTATAAAAAATTTAAAAGTTTGAAATTGCAAAAACAAATCACAAAAATCCCAAACAAATGTAAAAAATAACAAAAAATCGCAAAAAATTAGAAAAAAAATGGTAAAAAAAAGAAGAAAATGGCAAAAAATCAGAAAAATGAGAAAAAAAATCAGAAAAGAAAAAATAATATGTTAAGAAAGTTGAAAGAAAAATCAGAAAATATTGGAATAAAATTGTTAAAAAACCCAAAAAAAACATAAAAAAACGCAAAAGAAAACGAGAAAAAAATCTAAAAAGAACAGAAATTGAAAAATATCACAAATATTGAAAAAAATTGCAATAAATCGTGAAATATAAAATAAAATGCAAAAATCGTAAAAACCCAATAAACAACCAAGAAATTGGAAGCATTTGAAACTATATAAAAAAATTAACAAATTCCAAAGAATTGAAATAAATCGCAAAAAATCCCAAAAAAATGCGAAAAATTGCAAAAAATAGCAAATAATCGCAAAAAATCTGAAAAAGGCAAAAAAATTAAAAAAAAATAGTAAAAAAACCAGAAATAAATAAAAAAAGAAGGAAATATCAAAAAATCAGAAAAATGAGAAAAAAAATTTGGAAAAAAATAATAAAAAAAGGAGACAGATAAGAAAGTTGAAAGAAAATCGACAAAAGACCAATTTTTCCTACTTTTTTTTTTCGAGAAACATTTTTTGTCTAAGAAAAAATCTATTAAAGAAAAAAAAAACCCTCTTTTGAGATTATTTTTACCGTTAAAGGAAAAACCTAAACGGGTCAATTTTTAGGAAAATTCTATTAAAAAAAACGCTCCAGGAAAGGAAAAACATAAACGAGGCGGTCTAATTTTTTTGTTTTGAGATTTTTTTCAAATTAAAAACAAATATTTTTCGTAAAAAGTTTTAATAAAAGAAAAACGACAAAAGACCAATTTTTTCTGATTTATTAATATTTACATATAATATTTATTTTTCCATCTGTTAGGAACCCCCCATTCCAAATTTAAGCTTATAAGCTCATGCGCACTGGGTAACAAATTTTGCTGCAAAATATCCTTGTAAGAAGTCGAATGAAACAATAAACAAAGTTTCTTTAAAGCTTCCATACAAGGTTTAGGTACATGTTTCCTGGAATACAATAAAGGATTCGATAAAATATTTTGAAGGGGTAATTTTAAAACTATTTGGTACACGCCAATGGTTATAAAATTCATATAGAGTCGCTTTTCAAATGCGTTATCGGTGTTAAAAAATATTTTCGCTTTTTTAAAACTAAAGACTTCTTCTTCATTATCATCATCATCATCATCATCATAGTAATCATCATAAATATCATCTCGTTTTGAATTAGGACAATGCCCTTCTATAATATGCCACATGTTTAAAATAAATCCAGTAGATGGACCTTCTATATAAAAAAAATGACTAGAACCATTATCTAAAGCAAAACCAGTAAGAATATCATATTGCTCTAAATCTTCACTTTGTACATTTTTTGTATTATGAATCATTTCTAAAATACCTCCATTATTACTAACTATATTATTAGTAATAACAGTTGCGAAATCTTCATCATCGGCAATAATAATAATTCTTTTAAATGTATTAGGAGCATGATGATAATCCAGTGAAGCAGCTTGAGGTGCCATCAAATAAGCTTCTAATGTTAAAGTTGTTCCTAGCTCCAAAAAAGTACATTCAGGAATAACACATTCAACTTGTTTAGCTTCTAAATTAATTTCATTAACTGTAGTACTGAGACTTTTTATTTGATCATGAGCTGGTTTTGTAGTTAAAGTTAAATATGGTTCATGGCATTGTCCTCTTTCTTTAAAATCCCAAATATTATCCACTAAAGAGCTTAAATCAAATAAATTCACAGCTATAAGAACAGGTTTGTCATTTTGAGTACTAAAATCGTGATATTCAAAAGATGGTCTGATTTTACTAACATTAAAATCTTCGGGATTTTTTCCGAAAAAATTACATTGATGTTGATGGACATGTTTAGCGTATCTGTAACCGTAGAATTCGACGAAAAATTTTTGCGTTTGTAAAGCTTCTACAACTTTAATTTTAGGTACATCATCAGTGAAATGCATACGTGGTTCATTAAAATATATATTTTTTTCTATTTGTTTAATTTGTGTTTTACAACTAAGTACTTGTGGGATAATATATGAAGCAAATACCGAATGAAAACCTTGTTCGATAAGTTCATCAACAGGAAAGTTATTAATTTTAATAATATTAATAACTAATGGATTTAATTCAAGTTTTTGTGCTCTGGATAAAAGTTTATCAACTGATAAAAGTATAAAAAAGTTTCTAATAAATTCACCAGGATTTTTTTTATGATAAAGTGACATTAATGGTTTTGTAAATAAAATTTCAGCAGGTACTTTTACACAAAGATTATTTTCATCTTCATCTTTTTTTCCTTTTTTCTCATTTACATATCCCGATTTAGTTTTCATATAATTAATTGATTTTTCTTTTTTTAATAAAGTTCCTTTCGATCTTGATGTATGTGGTCCTCCTTGATCGTCTTCTTTACGCATATGCTCAACAGGTGGTATAAATTCATTGGTTTTTATTTGTTCTCCTTTTGATATATTTTCTATAATATCGTAAAATTTATCAAATTTATTATCGGTACTTAACCAACTTGCACAATCTGATTTTGATGTATTTTTTATAGATGGTTTATTAACGTGAGGATCTAATGATGATTTTGGTGTTGGTTTCCGGGATTCATCAGAAAATATATAAAAAGAAGTTTTTTTTATAAATTCTTCATTTTCTATGATTTTACTATCTTCTATGAATATTTTATCATTTTTTAAAATAACAGGAGCTCTAATAATATTATTATATATAAAAAATTCTATAACTTTATCACGAAAAGATTTTAAATCCGGTAAAGATAAATGTTCCATATAATGTTCAACAATAACAGGTACCCATATTAAATCATTATTTATAATTGTATATATATTATATTGTCCATCTGTAGTTAATATTCTAGCAACAGGACCCCAACATAAAATCTCTATATCATATTTACATTTATTTGGTACCAATTCATATGTAATATGAGCACAATTTGTAATATTTGAAGCATTTAATTCTATACCTGTAATAATCAAAGAATCTTCTTCATCTGGTTTTAATTTATTTTTTTTCTCCGACGTTTTTTCTGTTCGTTTTTCGTTTAGTATTTTCATTGTTTTCGTAGTCAGAGGAAACGCCACGAGGAAAGATAATGTAAAAGTTATCATTTTATTAAATTTGTGATTTTTTTTTTTTAAACTGACACAATAAATTATGACATAGAAGATGAATTCGGCTTAGGAGCGTTAGTTTTTGTCAGTACCCGAACGGATAAATTTAGGACGGGGAAGAGTAACCAAGCCGAACTCACCTAGAATGAGTAATTTCAAAATATCCGAAGAAAAAATCGAAAGGTAATATTTTCAATATTTTTAGATTTTTGTTTATTTCCCTCCAAAATCCACAATTATATTTTCAAAAATTAAAAAATAAATCCTTCATTGTCGGTTATATTTTGTTGGGTTCTATTTTTTGTTATGTGATTTCTTGACGTAAATGGAAGTGGTTCCCGAGTTTCAACTTCAGTCGAAAAATTGAAGTAAAAACTTGGAGGCTACTTGGTTAGTATTTGATGATGAAAAAATATAATTACATCACATGCGCATGGGCACTAAACTGTATTAGTTTTAGTAGCTTTGGATAATTGTATTGTTGTGAATATGTTAATATTTTCTTCGTTTTTTTTCAGTGTTTTAAATCAATTTTTTCTTTTTGATTAAATTAATTTTTTTATCTATAGAAGTGATTTTTTACTCTTTCTGGCATTTTTTCGTCCTTGAGATATTTTTTGCTTTATTAGCAATTTTATGCCGGCTTATCGATGATTTTTATTATTTATAAGGGATTGTTAATCTTTTAATTTTTTTCTTGAGATTTTTAATACTCAAAAACGATTTTTTGTCTCTAAAGTGATTTTTTGCTATTTCTGGCATTTTTTTGCCCGTTTATGTCCTTTTATCATTTTATTTCGATTTTTACTCCTTAATAAGGGATTTTTAATCCTTTAATTTTTTCTAGAGTTTTTAATATTCAAAGTCGAATTTTTGTCCTTAAAAGTGATTTTTTACTCTTTCTGGCGTTTTTCGTCCTTACTAGATATTTTTTGCTTTATTAGCAATTTTATACCCACTACGGCTGATTTTTACTCCTTTATCAGGGATTTTTATTCCTTTAATTTTTTCTAGAGATTTTTGATACTCAAAATCCATTTTTGTCCTTAAAAGTCATTTTTTACTCTTTCTGATATTTTTTTGCCCGTTTATCCTTTTACTACTTTCTTTCGATTTTTACTCCTTTATAAGGGATTTTTAATCATTTAATTTTTTCTAGAGATTTTTGAACACAAAATCGATTTTTGGTCCTTAAAAAGAATTTTTGTCCTTAAAAGTGATTTTTTACTCTTTCCGATATTTTTTAGCCCGTTTATATCCTTTTACCACTTTATTTCGATTTTTACTCCTTAATAAAGGATTATTAATCCTTTACTTTTTTGTCTAGAGGTTTTAATACTCAAAATCGAATTTTTGTTCTTAAAAGTGATTTTTTACTTTCCGGCATTTTTTCGTCCTTACTAAAGATTTTTTTGCTTTAAAATTTTATACCCACTATGGTTGATTTTTACTCCTTTATCAGGGATTTTTAATCCTTTAATTTTTTTCTAGAGATTTTTAATACTCAAAAACGATTTTCTGACTTTAAAGACAATTTTTGTCCTTAAAAGTGATTTTTGACTCTTTTTGGCATTTTTCGTCCTTACTAGAGATTTTTTGCTTTACTAGCAATTTTACTCCTTTATAAAGGATTTGTATACATTAATTTTTTCTAGAGATTTTTAATACTCAAAAAGGATTTTCTGTCTTTAAAGAGAAATTTTGTCCTTAAAAGTGGTTTTTTTACTCTTTCTGGCATTTTTTGTTCCCTTACTAGAGATTTTTTGCTTTATTGGCAATTTTATGCCTACTATAGTTGATTCTTACTCCTTTATCATTTTTTTCTAGAGATTTTTAATACTCAAAATCGATTTTTATCTTTAAAGACAATTTTTGTCCTTAAAAGTGATTTTTTACTCTTTCTGGAATTTTTTCGTCCTTACCAGATTTTTTTTGCTTTATTAGCAATTTTATGCCCTCTATGGTTGATTTTTACTCCTTTATAAAGGATTTTTAATCCTTTAATTTTTGTATAGAGATTTTTAATGCACAAAAAGGATTTTCTGTCTTTAAAGATAATTTTTGTCCTTAAAAGCAATTTTTTTACTTTTTCTGGCATTTTTTAGTCCTTATTAGAGATTTGTTTGCTTTATTATATTATTGTTGATTTTTACTGCTTTATAAAGAATTTTTAATCCATTATTTTTTTTCTAGAGATTTTTAATACTCAAAAACGATTTTTGTCTTTATAGAGAATTTTTATCCTTAAAAGTGATTTTTTACTTTTTCTGGAATTTTTTCGTCCTTACTAGAGACTTTTTTGCTTTAATATCAATTTTGTGCCTCCTATGGTTGATATTTACTCCTTTACTTCTTTCTACAGTTTTTTTAATACTCAAAAATGATTTTTGTCTTTAAAGAGAATTTTTGTCCTTAAAAGTGATTTTTAACTCTTTCTGGCATTTTTTTGCCCGTTTATGTCCTTTTACCACTTTATATCGATTTTTAATCCGTTATAAGGAGATTTTGACCTGTGTAGTGATTTTTAGTCCTAGGAATCGTTTTATTTATCATCAAAAGTGATTTTTTATCCTTTCTGACATTTTTTAGTCTTACTAGCGATTTTTTTGCCTTATTATCTGTTTTATATTCTTTATAGTACAATGTTTTCTTCTTCATAACAGATTTGTAGTCCTTTATAAGGATATTTTGTCTTTTGTATGTAAAACTTGCTAGCAATTTTTTTGGCTAATGTTTTTATGTCTTTTTACCCCTTTACAGCAAATTTTTAGTAATCTAACCTAGACTTTTTGCTCATTTAGAAAATTTAATCCTTGAAATCGATTTTTGGGCTTTAAAATTGAGTTTTAGTCCTAGAAATCGATTTTTTAGTCTTTAAACGTGATTTTGTTGGCCTTGAGCGATTTTTTGCTTTATTATCGATTTTATGTCTTTTTTTTTCTTCATAGTAGATTTGTAGTCCTTTACTTTATATATATTTTATGTAAAACTTAGTAGAATTATGTTTTTGGATGATTTTATGTCCTTTTACTCCTTTATAGTAAGTCCTCTAAATTGATTTTTTATCCTCGAAATTGATTTTTTATCCTAGAAATCCAATTTTTGTCTTCAAAAGTGATTTTTTGTTTTTACTAAAAAATTTTTGCTCTTATTAGCGATATTTTATTCTTTATAGCAAACTTTTAGTCATTTATAAGGATATTTGTATGAAAACTTACTAAAATTTTTTATTGATCAATTTTTGGTCCTCGAAATTGATTTTTTGTCTTCGAAAATGATTTTTTTGTTTTTACTAGTAAATTTTTACTATTATAACGATATTTTATCCTTTACTTCTTTGTAGCAAATTTTTAAATCCTTTCTAAGGATATTTGTCGTTTGTTACTAGAATTTTTTTCTGATCTATTTTATATCCTTTTACTACTTTATAGCAAAGTTTTAATCTATTATAAGGATATTTTGACTCATGATATTTTAGTCCTTGAAATCAATTTTTGTTCCTCAAAATTGATTTTTTGTCTGCGAAAATGATTTGTGTTATTACTAGTAAATTTTTACTATTATAACGATATTTTATCCTTTACTTCTTTATAGCAAATTTTTAGTCCTTTCTAAGGATATTTGTCGTTTATTACTAGATTTTTTTCCCGATCTATTTATATCATTTTACTACTTTATAGCAAACTTTTAATCTATTATAAGGATATTTTGACTCATGTAAGATATTTTAGTCCTCGAAATCAATTTTTGTTCCACGAAATTGATTTTTTGTCTTCGAAAATGATTTTTTGTAAATTTTTACTATTTTAGCCATATTTTATCCTTTACTTCTTTTATAGCAAATTTTTAGTCCTTTATGTCGTTTGTTACTAGATTTTTTTTCCAGATCTATTTTATATCCTTTTACTACTTTATAGCAATTTTTTTTCCTGTTATAAGGAGATTCTGGTTCATATAGGATATTTTAGTCCTCGAAATCAATTTTTGGTCCTCGAAATTGATTTTTTGTCTTCGAAAATGATTTTTCGTTGTTACTAGTAAATTTTTACTATTATAACGATATTTTATCCTTTACTTCTTTGTAGCAAATTTTTAAATCCTTTCTAAGGATATTTGTCGTTTGTTACTAGAATTTTTTTCTGATCTATTTTATATCCTTTACTACTTTATAGCAAACTTTTAATCTGTTATAAGGATATTTTGGCTCATGTAGGATATTTTAGTCCTTGAAATCGATTTTTGGTCCTAGAAATCGATTTTTTGTCTTTAAAACTGATTTTAATATCTTAATCTTAAAATGCAATAAAATCGAGGACGTTCCACAGACCATAAACATAAAAGCCTTGCTCCATGACTATTGTTTTAACTACCAAATTTTAAAATACGACTAATTTAATCATCTGTATTCGTTTTTTGTAAACAGGTGAAATAAATCGATAAAAGGTTATTTCAGTAAACGTAAATACTTTACCAAGTATGACATCACTTTTAAAAATATCTTAGTTATACCTTTCGTTTTTATAGTCTGTTCATGTTTATTACGTTTAGAATTGCATATATTACTATTGCCAATAGCTTTGTTAATTACTTTTGTCATTGGAATTAATGATTGAGAATTCCAAGAGAAGTAAATATTAATAAAGTATGTATAAAAATATAAGATGAGTAACTAAATCTAAATTTAAGATAAAAATTATAAAAAAATCATTCGGTAACAAACAGATCGATTTAAAATAGAGCATGGGTTGCGTTGAAATTTATATTATGGATTAAAACATTTTTGGCCGACCCAATATATTTTTAGTTTTTTCATAATATCAATATATTATTTTGTTGATATAACTTTTATGCCTTTAATATTGAAGTGCGTGACTAGATATTTTAAAGGCATTTCCCATTGGAAACTTCTAGTAGTCATAAATCCAAGCAAAGACAACCATTAATATTGAGAAACGCGAACGCGCTAAATTCCATCAACTGACACGCAACTTTTAGTATTTGAATGATCGACATGCCAAAAAACCAAAAAGGGATCGGTATTCGTGATAAGAGAACAGATGATACGGTTATAGGGTCAAAGACTATCATATATTTATATTTTTTTATATTTAAACTATGTCAAGTAATGGTAAAAATAATTCAAATGTAATATTACTTAAAATAGCCTTTATTAGGTATTAATAAGAAATTATATTACAAAAATTGTGTCATTTGTCAAATTAAAATTTCTATAATTTTTTTAGTCTAGTCAAGAAGTGAGTTTTCCGCGAAAAATAATTAGAAGGGTAAGAAGAATATAAGCGATGGGAAATAAAAATTGTAATTGTTATTAACAGAAAACGAAAAAGATTTAAAACCATTTTAGTTTTTGATGATAACTTATAAACTATACAAGATAGAGGGAATTGCAAAAAAAAACCTTAAAGAGGGGGAAATTTCCAAAAAAAAAAACTTAATTCCCGAATCTCTAGCTCTAATATTTATACCTTTAATTTATTGCTGAAAATAGGGTTCCGCGCAACCGTTTCGGGATGAGTACACCGCCTCTATAGTGACTACCACATCTAAAATAATTTTTTTAAAGCACTAAATATTGATTTAAAAATTTGAAAAAATTATGGTATCATTTCAACACTTAAAAAAATAAAGTCCCGTTGGAAAAAAAAAATTTAATGCATTTTTCAAAAAGCTATCGTATTGTTAATTAACTATTTTTTTTTCATACCTCTGTCTTCATTGAAAGCTGGATAATTGTTTAAATAATCACCTTAAACGTTTTTTTGCCTTTTTGAGTATTTTCTATGAGAGTACTCAATAAGATGACTTTATAAAATTATTTAAAATTTGTTTATACAGGGTGGGCCAATTACCTTCCCGCGGTTTGTGGCGTCGAAACTAGTAAAGATATCAAAATGAAAAAAAAACTGTTTTATTTGGTTCGAAATTCCCTACAACTAAAAAATATTTTCATTTATACAGAGTGATCCATATACGGGCGGCTAAAAAAATTGTAATTTTTTTAAATGACACACAATATATATTTTTACATTTTTAGATTACTACTTTAGTGGCCTTTATAACAATATTTTATTTTTTTAAATCGAATGCTGCGTTGCCAAGACATTCAAATTTTTATTAAATTTTCTGAAAAATCGCTACATTTCAAAATCATTCAAAAATTAATGTATTTTCCGAATTTGATAATGAAACTTTGGTTAAAGTTAGTTTAGATATGGATGTACCTCGTCCATATTTCATAATTATTTAAATATGTACAGGGTATTTATAATATAAGATTAAAATTTCAAAATTGTAATTATAAAAATCTTTGTTTTTTTAAATGAAACACCCTGTATATTATTTAATATTTAGAAAGCCTATTCTACAGGCTTTCTATAAATACCACATACTAGGCTTTATTTCGAGATCATACTATAATTTATACTAT
This sequence comes from Neocrepidodera transversa, assembly GCA_963243735.1. Lineage (NCBI taxonomy): Eukaryota > Metazoa > Arthropoda > Insecta > Coleoptera > Chrysomelidae > Neocrepidodera > Neocrepidodera transversa. The sequence goes on from OY725353.1 coordinate 4,861,137, forward strand.
TTGTATTATATTACAACTTGATTTTTACTTTTCCGACCCACCTCCGAGAAGGGAAAATATTGCGAACGAGCTAAAGAAAATTTTCGAGATAAAGATGGAAATATCCATTTTGAGGTCACCTGAGATGATTAAGACCATTTCCAGATGGAAGTCTGTCTGTCTGTGTGTATTCTTCCACCATAGAGGCGACACGTTTAATCCGATTGAGCTGAAATTTGGTATAGGTGTTTGGGTTACCCGTCGGAAGAACCCATTAGTTTTTTTACGACATCTGTTAAACGGAAGTATCACTATCAAAAAATGACATGATATCACGGAATTTGACTTGCAATATGTCATTTGAAAGCCTTTGAAAAACTCTATTTAGAACAGTCAAAATTATTTCTCCAAATGTCACCTGTCAAAAATAAAAAGATGTCAAAATTTAAAACTTTCAACATTAAATATCTGAAAAAATATCATCGGGAAAGTTTTGGGGTGATACAACCGATTGTTTTGTTTTTGTTTTGACCCTTTTTTCCTTTTTTTTGTAACTTTTTTTGTCCGTTTTTAAACCTTTTTTTGATTAACTTTTTTTTAACCTTTTTTGCTTTTTTATACCTTTTTTTGCCTTTTTTTAAAGTAAAAAAATAAAATACAGAAGGAACTTTTAAAAGTGTTAGTTTTTGTTTTAACCCTTTTTTCCTTTTTTTTGTAACTTTTTTTGTCCGTTTTTTAAAACTTTTTTTGATTAACTTTTTTTTAACCTTTTTTGCTTTTTTATACCTTTTTTGCCCTTTTTTAAAGTAAAAAAATAAAATACAGAAGGAACTTTTAAAAGTGTTAGTTAATATTTGAATACTTTTGGGACACCCTATACAATCAATTACCATTCTAAATTCCTTATGTTATTTTTTCTTCTTTCGATACTACTACTTTTGGAATTCCTTAACGCGGCTTGCGGTAAGAGTTAATTGACCGAAAGCGTTACGTTAGAAAAAAGTGTTATGCCCCATTCAGGCGACCTTCTCCCTCTTTCTCTTACTTTCTATCTCTTTCCACAAAATACATTTTTTCTTATTTTTTTTATATCATTTATAAATATTTTATAGATAGATTTTTCTCATTTTCCTGCTTTTTCTTATTTTTGTTTTTTTCCCGATTTTTTTCGATTTTTTTTTAATTTTTTTGTCATTGTTCTATTTTTTCTATTTCCTTCTTTTCTTTTCTATTTTTCTCTTGTTTTTCTGATTTTACGCGAATTTTTGCCATTTTTTAGGGTTTTTGTTCCGATTTTTTGTAGTTTTTTTGCAATTTTGTTGCGATTTATTTCAATTTCGATTTTTTCATTTAAAAAAATGTTTTATGGATACAATTTTTTCCGGGTTTTGATTGCTCTTCTTTAGTGATTTTTTGCAATTTTTTATGATTTTTTTTTCGATTTCTTGCGACTTTTTTTTGTTTTGTCTGGTTTTTTTTTTCAATTTTTTTTATTTTTGTTCTTTTTTCCATATTTTACAATTTCATTTTTTATTTTATTTTTTCAATATCTTCTGATTTTTTTTTATATTTTTTCAGATTTTTTCTGATTTTTCGATTCTGCCAATTTTTCCTCATTGTTCTGTTTTTTCCCTATTTCTTCCTTTTTTTTTTTAATTTTTTCTTATTCTTCTGATTTTTTGCGATTATTTGCGATTTTTGGGAGATTTTTGCTATTTTTTTAACGATTTTTTGGTATTTTTTATTTCAATTTCGAATTTATTCATTTAAAAATTTTTTTATGATTACAATTGTTTCCGGTTTTTTCTTGCTCTTCGTTCTTTAGCGATTGGTTGATTTTTTCGTTTTTTCGGTTAATGTTTTGGCATTATCTTATATTAAGATTTCTAGTTTAATATTATTTTTTGGACGCCTTGTATAATAAAATAATCACTAGTATATTTAAAATTTTGATGAGCGTGTATTATAATACAAAACTTTCATACCAAAAATCAAAACAAAATTATCAATGATATCAATTATTTTCGTAATACCTAAAATATGTGGTGCATATTTTTTGGGCCACCGTATCTCTGGTCGTAGGCATACAATCACCCTAAAACGTTAATATATCAAAAAATCATCAACTTTAACCGGGACCACTTTTCCCATGTTATTAAAGAAAATTATTATAACATTCTAATTTTTTTTACGATATCCTTAAGTCGTTAATAACGACATTTTGCCCCCTTGTTATTAATTATGTAAGTCTACGTTTCATATTAAATTCATGAAGGAATGTTTTAGTCAAAATGTTTCCTGTAATATACTCCTTTTATGCTAAAATATCCGAGGAATTAATGCATGTGTTACGCAAATATTCTTATCTTAATTGAAAGATAAAATTGTCTAATTTAATACTCAAATTAGTTGAAACATTAATTGCAATTGTAAAATTATATTGATCTTTTCTTTCTGGATTAGTACAAACAAATTCGTTAATAACAGGCACCGAATATTTCACTTTAATAATAAACCAACTGCGTTTTAATAATTTATAACGTTTAACGTAGGGGAAAAATAAAAGATCATTTATCTATAAAGTTAAATAGAATTTATATTGCTTTGGCATATACTTACGTATTATATGATAAAGTATATACGGTTGTCTACAGATAATAATTTCTAAATTTAGTTTATACGAATACATAAAATTAATCAACTATAAAAAGTTGGGGTTTTAATTTTGATTAAAAACATTGCAGGGACGCCACTGATGAAAATAAAAAAAAAACCTTTATCCTGGAAAATATGTTTCATTTTAAATCAAACGACGTTTTCTTATTAAAAAATCTGAACAACAGTAACGGATATAAAGGTTACCAAAGCTACTACGCATGATTTTTGTTTACAATATCGTTTATTTCGTTCAAATTAGATCAATAGTAACGAAGTTTAAATATTTAATTTACGAGGTATCTTAAAGTAGTATATATCATCCGCATTAGTCGGAGCAGTCTAAAACTGGGCTATATGCCAAAATTATAAAGAAGGGAAAAAATCACTTTAATTCCAAAAGCAGGGAAAAAAGATACTACAGATTCTAAAACCTTATGACCTTACATCGTTTCTCCTTAAAACGATTGTTAGACACACCCGGTAAGCGAAGCGAGGTACGTGGGTCATGGGTACTGGCGGCACATATGATATACATCGAATGTGCCATTAACACGACGGAAAAAGCTATAGATAATTATATCAGAATAGAGATCCTGAAGCGGGTACAGCTGCACCCCAACCAGCATGTATACCGAGTGGGTAGATCCATGGACACTGCACTTATGCATCTGATTATATCCAGGAAGCACTGACTGATAAGGAAATTGTGGTAGGAGTCTTTCTAGACATAGAAGGGGCGTTTGACAACACTCCACATGAAGCTGTCAGAAGAACACTCTAATACAGAGGGGTAGACAGCTCGCCTTCCAAATTGATATCGCAACTGTTTTGCAATAGAATAGCAGAGACAAAGATAGGGCAAGACAACATCTCCATTTGCACATTTTGACTGACCTGCCAAGGATATGCTGATGACATAATTCAAATACCATTCTTGTGGCCTTCACGAGAAAAAGAAACCTCAATCTTCAAACCATCAAATTAGATGGGTACGTTATTAAGTGGAAACTAGAAGTGAACTATCTGGGACTCACCCTAGACAGTAAACTGCTTTGGAATAAGCACGAAAAAGAAGTAACGACAAAAGCCACGAAAGCCCTAATGCTATGGCAGAAACTTTGTGGGGAAAAACTGGTGTTGCAACCCAAAAAACCTGTAGTGGATGTACATAGCTATTGTGAGACCAATCATTACTTACGGAGGTGTTGCTTAGACCGCCCGAAAGTTAGCACCCCAACTGCCGGAACCATTTGATTTTTTCGGAGTTCTGGACTCGTCTCGAAGAGTTCTAGAGGGAGTGCAGATAAAGTTCTGCAATTTTTTTGCGGAATTTTTAAAAAACAAATTTTGGGGTGCTAACTTCATGCCGCACCCCTTTTGTGACAAAAAAAAGTTCTGGGTGAATAGATATCTCAGAAAAAAAGAGTTCTAGAGTTCTCGGTAGGTTTTGCAAAGAGTTCTGGGAATTTTCGGAAATTACAAAAAAAAAATTGGGGTGCTAACTTCATGCCGCACCCATTTTATTTATTGGATAGTTTTGGTCACTTAGGGCCGGTTTTAAATACAGCACCCCTGAGTTTTGATTCGAAAAAATACTGAAAATTACGAAAATGGATATTTTCAAGGGGTGCTACAAAGTTCCGTTTTTTGTCGCTATTTTTTCGCCAGAATATTCAATTTTTTATTTACTGGGCAGTTTTGGTTACTTAAGGATGGTTTTAAATACAGAACCCCTCGAAAAGAACTGAAAAATATGAAAATGGAAAAAATAGAAAAAGATAGTGAAAATGGGAAAAAAAAATTGTAAAAAATACAAATAAAAATTGACAAAAAATAGGAGAAAATAGGAAAATGGGAAAAATAATTTTCATTATTTGTTCGAATCAGAGCTCAGAGGTGCTGTATTTAAAACCAGCTCTAAGTGACCAAAACTGCCCAGTAAATAAAAAAGGGTGCGGCATGAAGTTAGCACCCCAAAATTTATTTTTTTTTTGTAATTTCCGAAAATTCTCAGAACTCTTTCCAAAACCCACCGAGAACTCTAGAACTCTTTATTTCTGAGATATCTATTCACCCAGAACACTTTTTTCTTACAAAAGGGGTGCGGCATGAAGTTAGCACCCCAAAATTTGTTTTTTTAAATTCCGCAAAAAAATTGCAGAACTCTATCTGCACCCCCTCGAGAACTCTAGAACTATTGGAGACGAGTCCAGAACTCTGAAAAAATCAAAGGGTTCCAGCAGTTGGGGTGCCAACTTCCGGGCGGTGTTGCTTAGAGTAGAAAAACTAACCTGGCAACCCCGAGGAGCAATTTCTCAAAGTTTCAGACTCTATCCTGTATATGCATAACAGGAGCATTGGGAAAGTATCCTCATTCCTCTACACATACAAGTGGAGAATGTGGCAAAAATAACAACATGTAAGATGGTCAGAGAGAGAGAGAGAGAGGATCGCCAGAACTAAACCCGGTTTCCGTATCGGAGACGGGACACATCTGAGATATGCCTCAGGACGAGATACCAAGAAAGTATAACTTTGTGAATGAATTCAGCACAAAGCTTGGTTGCAAAAGTGACTGGGACGAGGACACCATTGCTGGCCTCAACAGAAATACCATGAGGGCACTGAAATAGGAGTATATAGGCCTAGTACCAGATGCTTAGAACAATGTATCCACTTCAATGTGAAAAAATTTGGGACAAAAAGTGACAAAAATAAGAAAGGAAATAAAGGAAAATTTTTGTGTGAAAAGAAGAGATAAATTTTTTGAGTGGAAAGAGGAGAAAAATTAATTAAAAAATGATAAAATTAAGAAAAAAACTTGGGAGAACAATTACAAAAAAAAAGTGACGAAAAAAGAGAAAATTTTGAACAGTAAGTTCGATTTGTCTCATATTTTGGTAAAACGTTACATTACTACCAATACAGTTTAATAAATAATAATAATAATAATACTCGCCCTACATTTCACCCCCTCACAAGTGAACCCCAGAAATCAATGGTTTGTGCGGGGAAGGGACTGCTATTATTATTATTTGCCGTGATCTTTAATTTTAAAAAGATCAAACTATATTTTTTCTTTCGAAACAAAATTCTGAGAATTTGATAAAAAACAATTGTTCCCCATTAAGAAATGCCAACTATGACTTTCAATGAAAAAATAATTTCCCAAAGAACTATTTAAACTGTTTTTAAGAAAAAAAAATTTTTTTAATCATTATTTTGTCATGACAACAAAATGGTACAAAATTTATTTATAAACAATTTAAAAACAAATAACGTAAAAAATTACCACCGCTACCCAATGTCATTGCTAAAAAACAATAATATAACATTTTTTATATATTTCATTTTTTGTCAACTTCAAACAATTATAATAAACAAAATTTAAAAAAATATCACGTGATCTTGTTAAGTATATATATAAGAAGGGCTCCAAGAAGCAAAAAAAGGCCATGGTCCAATTTGTGAAAACGGAAGTTGGAAAAAAATTTTGCAGTTATCAATTGTATAACTTCTTAAAAAATCAACAAAAATTTTTCTTTCAAGTGTTCGAATGAGCATCAAAAAAAAACTAAATTTGGTATAAAACCATATTTTATAACAAGAGCTTTTTCACGCTAAAAAAAAATCTGGTCCGGTCTTAAAAAATTAGTTCGTATTTTTCATTTATTATTATTATTATTCATATTTATTTTTCCCCCACACAATTACTCAATTTCTAATAAAAACATCAAATTTGACAATAAATTAAAAAAAATATCAGGTTATCCATGTCTCAAATGTGGTCAACCAATGAGTAAAGAAACACACAAAGTCCAGTACCACAGAAATATATTTGTTAAATAAATGAAATGTGAAGTTGGCAACTAGTTTCGGCTTTCGACATCATCAGGCCTACAATAGCGCTCGTTAACAAACAACAGGTAATAATAAAATATTAATGTGAGTGGCTTACCATAAAAATCATATACCAAACAGTGAAATAAAATTTAATATGGCTTCGCAACATTTAAAAAATTTTAATTAATAAAGTTGCGAGGTACTGAATATAAAATATTAATAAGGTTGAAAAAGTAAAAAATGTTTGGAAATTAAAATTTTAGGGGACAAAAAGTGTCTCGTCTTTCAAACTTATTAATTACAATTTTTTAAATGTTACGAAGCCATATTAAATTTTATTTCACTGTTTGCTACATGATTTTTATGGTAAGCCACTCACATTAATATTTTATTATTACCTGTTGTTTGTTAACGAACGCTATTGTAGGCCTGATGATGTCGGAAGCCGAAACTAGTTGCCAACTTCACATTTCATTTATTTAACAAATATATTTCTGTGGTACTGGACTTTGTGTGTTTCTTTACTCATTGGTTGACCACATTTGAGACATGGATAACCTGATAATTTTTTTAATTTATTGTCAAATTTGATGTTTTTATTAGAAATTGAGTAAACGTGTGGGAAAAAAATAAAATACGCCATTTTTGCCGTCTATTTGTGTACTTTGTAAAATCCTTATTACAGTTTTCAAAAACCATATGAAATTTGATATATGAACAAAATTAACTAATTTTTTAAGACCGGGCCTGATTTTTTTCTGGCGTGAATAAATCAGTTAATTACGCGGTAGTAGTGTAACATTTTACCAAAATATGTGACAAATTAAACTTACTGTTCAAAAGTTATGACCAAAAAAAATTTCAGTAAAAACTCACAAGTCCCCCATAAGGACCTTAGTACGAGGTAAGAGTATGTACAGTTCCTCATGACTCACCCTGTATATTTAATAAATAGTTAGGATTCAAAATGACAACCGCGCGTTATACAGGGTGGTCCACCGGTAACGCCTCGGTCTGTAGACCAAAAACTAAACACTTTTTTTAAAATCTGTTTTCACAGTGAAATTTATATCAGAAAAGACAACAATCCAAAAATATTTTAAATTATACAGGATGCTCCAGGAAAGTGAAACATATGAAGGTCATATTTTTTTTTAAATGGAACACAATATATTTTTTTATATTTTTAGACTCATCCCGAGAAGCTGATTTCAAAAACCCATTACACTTATATTATAAAATAAATAGTTTTGAAGGTATAGACAATTGAAAATCGCATTTTTTCAAACGACATAAAATCGGATAAAACGGCTTACATGTCCCTATCTTAAGTTTTTGAGTTCTACTTGATGGCATAAGAACAAAATGTATATAGGGTGATCAAAAGTATGCAAATTTTGATCACTCTGTATACATTTTGTTCTTACGCCATCAAGTAGAACTCAAAGAGTTAAGATAGGGACATGTAAGCCGTTTTATCCGACTTTATGTGGTTTGAAAAATGCGATTTTCAATTGTCTATACCTTCAAAACTATTTATTTTATAATATAAGTGTAATAGGTTTTTGAAATCAGCTTCGACGAGTCTAAAAATATAAAAAAATATAGTGTATAATTTAAAATATTTTTGGATTGTTGTCTTTTCTGATATAAATCTCACTGTGAAAACAGATTTTAAAAAAAGTGTTTAGTTTTTGGTCTACAGACCGAGGCGTTACCGGTGGACCACCCTGTATATTATATAATATATGTATTGTGGAAATGACAACCGCGCCATTTCTCTTTCTCTAACACATTATTGTTGCAGTCTTTCTCTCTCTAGCACTTAGATTTCCCTACATTGGTACCAGAACCGACTTACTTCATCTACTCACCAGTGGTTTTATCTTAAAATTTTAAAACTGTTTCATTTGAGAATTATAAAATTATATTTTATATGTAAATTCTAACCTCTAATTCGGTGAATATGCTCATCAAATTGTGAATTGCTTCTGACGATAGCAAATTTGTTGGCTTCTCCTTGATGAAATGTCTGAGTCCTATAATCACTGTACCACTCAGAACTACTACTAGTCACTTTAGAACTACTACTACCCTCGTCCCATTCATCTTGGCCATGTTGACTTTTAGTCGGACTCTTTAGGCTCTCTTCGGACAAGAATTTTCCCGTTAAAGAACTAGCGCTAGATGCCAAATTTCCATTGGATTGCGTTACGTAAGCAGAGTCCAAATATTCTTCAGATGGAGTTCTGCTAGTGGTAAGATGTCGTACTGATGTTGTAGTTGAGCTGATATTTCTTATCGTTTTTTTAATAGTTACTTTTTCAAATTTAACAGATTTTGCGCCAGTCGTAAAATCTCCTTCTTGGGTTGATGTCGTGTAGGTTTCCTAAAAGGGTAAAATTATGTTTTTTTTTGGAGGGGATTTATAGTTTATATTATATATTAGCATATTTTCTGAAAGATTATAATTGGATTTATAACTTTTTGACGTATAAAATATAATTTATATTAAAAAAATTAGCTAACCTCAATAAAAATTTATTCTCTAGACAGGTATTATATTTGTAAATTTTTGACCCATGGGAGGCGCTCATTGATCGAAACAATTGCCTAAAAATAACGTTTAGTTCTATCAGGCGACACGGAGACTGGTCATGTATATTATACAGTCAAGGTTACTTTTGGAGGTCAATAATGGTTACAAAAGCCACGAAAGAAATTAAATTGCAAGAACATTTGCACAATGTGAGTGTTAGTTAAGATTCATCAATGGTTTAAAAAAAAATTACAAAATTAAAAATAAATTTTAAGATGCATCAAAATCGAAAATTGACATGAAAGGGTTGTAACTACCCTACAACCACTTATTGTAAATATTTTGAAAAATATACAAGTTAGAGGAAAATTATTCTTTAAATTTTTACTATTTGACGCGCCTTTACCTACAAAATAAAATTCGAAAAAAATTTATATTTTTTAAAGCTTTTTTTTCTATCGGATCTACAATTTTTTTAAAGATAAACCTTTAGTCAATATAAGAAGACCGAAATTTTTTTCTTCTCAATTTAGTAAAATATTTAATTTGAAAAATAAAATTTTTTTATACTTTTGTGACATTCGGTATATTATGATAATTAATTTTTCCAGCAATGGTATTGTTCAATTTCACTTTCCCAGACACTCGTTTGTCTGTGTTTGTTTATATAAAAAGATAAGAAACACTTGAATCATTTTTAATATTATTAATGTCCCCATTTAACCCTTTAACTGCGGCTGTCGTATATAAATAAACAAATTAACTATTTTGTATGTTTTGTTATTTTTCTGAAGTTTTTTAACAAATTTTAGATATTTCACAGTTTTTTACAAATTTTTACAATTTTCGAAATTTTTGAAATTTTTTTTTAATGTGTTTTGAAACTTTGACATTTTGAAATGTTTAAAATTCTTTGAAATATTTTAACTGATCGAATAATTTTGTTTCTTGAAATTTTCGGTATATTTTAGATTTTTACTTACAGAAATTTTCGAAAAAATGCAAAATTTCAACTTTTTCCTAAATTTTTGATATATTTTTGAAATTTTCTAATAATTTTTAATTTTTTTTTACTTTTGGCATGTTTGAAATTATTGAAATTTTTGACAAATTTTTAATTAGGTAGGCGAATGATTTTAGGTTTTTAGAATTTTTCGATATATTTTAGAAATTTTTGAATATTTTGATATTTTACAGAAATTTTCGAAAAAATTGCAAAATTTCAAATTTGAAATTTTTGATGTATTTTTGATATTTTCTAATAAATTTTTAATTTTTTTTTGAAACTTTTGACATTTTTGAAATGTTTAAAATTCTTTGAACTATTTTTAACTAACCGAATCATTTTGTTTCTTGAAATTTTTGGTATATTTTTAAAATTTCTGAATATTTTATTGACATTTTTATTTAAGAAATTTTCGAAAAAAATTGCAAAATTTCAAATTTGAAATTTTTGGATATATTTTAGAAATTTTGTAAAATTTTTTTATTAATTTTTTTTTATCTTTTGAAATGTTGGAAATTATTGAAATTTTTGAAATATTTTTAAGTAGGTAGACGAATAATTTTATGTTTTTTGAATTTTTCGATATATTTTAGACATTTTTGAATATTTTGACATTTTACTTTTTGAAATTTTCGAAAAAAATTGCAAAAATTCAAATTTTTCGAAATTTTTAATATATGAAGTTTTTGAATATTTTGACGTTTTTACTTATTGAAATTTTCGAAAAAAAATTGCAAAATTTGAAATTTGAAATTTTTGATATATTTTTGAAATTTTCTAATAATTTTTTTTAACTTTTGACATATTTGAAATATTTTTAACTATGTAGATGAATAATTTTATGGTTTTTAATTTTTCCATATATTTTAGAACTTTTTGAATATTTTGACATTTCTCCTTCTTGAAATTTTCAAAAAAAATTGCAAAAATTCAAATTTTTAGAAATTTTAATATATTTTAGAAATTTTTGAATATTTTGAGATTTTTACTTATTGAAATTTTCGATAAAAATTAAAAAATTCAAATTTTTCGAAATTTTTGATATATTTTCCAAATTTTCAATATTTTTTTTATAAACTTTAGACATGTTTGAAATTATTGAAATTTTTGAAATATTTTTAACTAGGTAGACAAATAATTTTGTTTTTGAATTTTTCGATTTATTTTAGAAATTTTTGAATATTTTGACATTTTTACTTACACAAATTTTCGAAAAAAATTGTAAAATTTCAAATTAGAAATTTTTGATATATTTTTGAAATTTTGTAATAATTTTTAAAATATCTTTAAGTAGGTAGAATAATTTTATGTTTTTTGAATTTTTTCAATATATTTTAGAAATTTTTGAATATTTTGACATTTTATACTTACAGAAATTTTCAAAAAAAAATGCAAAATTTCAAATTTGAAACTTTTGATATATTTTAGAAATTTTTGAATATTTTAACATATTTTACTTACAGAAATTTTCGAAAAAAATTGCAAAATTTCAAATTTGAAATTTTTGATAAATTTTAGAAATTTTTGAATATTTTAACATTTTTACTTACATAAATTTTCGAAAAAAATTGCAAAATTTCAATTTTAAAATTTTTGATATTTTTTTTAAATTTTCGAATAATTTTTTATTTCTTTTTTTTTTTAACTTTTGACTTGTTTGAAGTTGTTGAAATTTTTGAAATATTTTTACCTAAGTAGACGAATAATTTTGTTTTTTGAATTTTTCGATATATTTTAAAAATTTTTGAATATGACATTTTTCCTTATTGAAATTTTCGAAAAAAATTACAAAAATTGAACTTTTTCGAAATTTTTTATATATTTTTGAATTTTTTGATATAGGTACTTTTGAAGTTATCGAAATTTCTAGACATTTCTATTTATTTATTTATTTATTTATTTATTTAAATTTTAGAATTTTTGTATATATTTTTGAAATTTTTGAATTCCTTAAAAGTTTTGTTTTTAAATTTTTGAAAATTATTACAATCAAGCTTATTGATGTTTTATTTAAATTGACTCAAAATTCAACTAATGTCAAAATGTTTTAATGTATTTGTCAATATTTTTGCCCCTAGAGTGTTCAACTTGACAGTTATATACAGGGTATATATGAGTACAATTTAAAATTATTTTCTGTTATACAGGGTGAATCAATAAATAGATCTGCACCATAGTTATATTATTTTAAACGGAACACTGTATTTTTTTTTTGGAACAAAGTTCCCTAACGGGGCTTGCGGTAGTAGTTAATTGGCAGAAATCGCCACGTAACGAAAAAACGTTATGCCCACTTTAGGCGACTTTCCGTCTTTTTCTCTTACTCTCTGTCTTTTTCTATAATATGATTTTATTCTTAATTATAATTTGTTATTATTTTATAGATATTTTTTGATTTTTTCTGATTTTTCTGATTTTCTTTTGTTTTCTTATTCCCTTGATTTTTTGCGATTATTTATCATTTTTTTGGGATTTCGTTTTTTGCATTTTTTTGCGATTTATTTCATTTTTTTTTTAATTTTTATGGGTACAGTTGTTTCCGGTTTTTAGGTTGTACATTGGTTTTTTGCGATATTTTTAGATTTTTCCACCGTGGGCCAATTTCTTTACATTCTTTAACCCATAAGAAAGAGAAGCTCTTGTTGATATAATTATTACAAAAAATAAAAAAAATCCAGGTTAAAAAAGATAGACAACATTTTCTTTTAGTATTAAATTAGTAGTTACAAGAACAAATCTATTTATACCTATCATTAATTTTTATAAATTTAAAAGTAAACAAACCCACTGAAGTATAATTAATTCCTCCAACTTATTTTGTCCTTCAAACTTAGTTTTATAAAAAAAAAAAACTTACTGCGAATGTGAATAATATTATTTACTTTGTGTTAGGTCAAATTTCATTGATAAACCTTGTAATTATATTATAAGGTTCAAATATTATGTTATAGTATTTAGATAAATGGATTTGAAATTTAGGTCAAGTATATATAAAAATTTTCTACGTTAATTAAGTATAAATGAAAAAATAAATAATTATAAAACAATAGTTATATATTTTTATCAATACGATAAAAAAATTATAATTCAATCATCATAAACCATTCGATAAATCATTTTGATAAAATGCGGAAATGCTTTTCTAAAAATAAAAATAAACTTTACGTATAGTATCGGATTCGGTTAATTAATAGAATATTGACTTTTTTGAAATATTCAAAATTTTTGTATAAATGATATAAATTGGAAATTTTATTTTTAGAATATATTCAGAATTTTCCCTCATTTTTTTTTCATAAGTTTGCGAAATACTTTCTATTCAATTGCACTCGATATTTGTAGGTGTAAAAGGTGCGCTAACAGGTTTTCTGCAGACTATCTTGTATGTGAAATTTCCAAGTCGAGTCTCAAAGATTTTATCAACAAAACCAGACACTCCCATAATATTTTCATCAAGAGGATTATTAATGAAAATCACATAATAAGAAAATAATTTATATTTTGTTTATAATTTTCAATTTTTAATAGATGATTTTCTATTTTTATATAAAAAATCTGTTTATTTGGATGAATTTTAATAGAATTTATGAATTTTTTGGCAGTTTTCTTATATAAACAATAAAATATATAGTTTATATGAAGTCAATTGGAATGGCATAAAAACTAAATATCTACTGACCATAGGTGAATTCTTTGATATAATTTATTATCAAAATTAATTTTATTTTACATACTGGGTGGTTCAGGAGGTCGGGCGAAGTTCATATCTTCAGAACGAATGAACGCATTATTTTAAAATTTGTGGTGGTCATTGTAGACCTAATTTTGAATTAAGTGACATAAAAATGAAGGTTAATCCCACCCAACTTTCCGAACACTCCTAGTAAAGTAATAGCTTAATCGATTATTTTAGTTTTTCTGCATCAAAATACATTAATAAAATAAGTTTACAAAAATTTAATTTTTTCTAAAATTTTTTTTTTACTTTTTATAATTTTGTATAATTTCTACAAGTATTATTTTAAAATTATGAAATATATCACACATAATGTACTTTTTGGTCCCTTTCAGATGTACTATTTACTTTTTTCACTTGTTTTATTATTTTCGATAAAACAAAAGGATAAAAAATTATTTTTTTCTTTATTTTGGTTATAATAATTACAATGTTAAATTCGAAGAAACTAAAATAGTTTCTAAATTTAGAGTTTTATATTAATCCCATTTTAATATTTTTAAAGTTATTAAATCTTTTTCTAAACTTATATTAAATTTCAAAAAAAATTTATAATTCTACAATTTTTTTGAAAAAAATTTAAAAAAAAAAACTCAATTATAGAGTTTTTTACTACAAATATAAGAGTATTTTTTTAATTTCTTATATTAATATTAACTTAAAAAAAATAAAACCTAGTTTTGAATAATTCTAATATATCTCATTCAATTATATTCAAAATGGGAAACAGACCTTTTTTTAGGATTTCTGGATCAAAATGCATTAATAAAGTTAATTTAAAAAACTTAAAAAAAAATAAAATTTTTTGTTAAAAATTCATGGGTCCATTGAATTGTTTTAATTTTTTTCATTTTTTGCTATAACTTTTACAAATCCTATGTTAAAATTATGAAATAATTTACACACATAGTACTTTTGGATCGTTTTCGGATGTGCTATTTACTTTTTTCATTTTTTTTTACTTATTGATAAAACGAAATTAAAAAATTAAAAAAAATTCTTTATTTTGGCTAGAATAATTACAATTCTAAATTTTAAGAAACTAAAATACATTTCAAATTTAGAGTGTTATATTATCTTTCGAATGGTAAAAATCAAATTTCAGTAACTTTAATATTTTAGAAGTTATTCAATTTAGTTTAAAATCATAATATAATTTTAAATGTTTCTTAGCAAATTTTTAAAAAAATCCACAATTTATGTAATAAAATTTTGAAAAAAATTGCAATTTTTTTTTAAATTTTTAATATTAAAAATTAACTAAAAAATAATAATTGAATAAGGATAAAAATTGCTTAAAAATTAAAATAAAAACTATCGGCCAAACTATGCGAAACTCGAAAAAAAAAGTAAAGACAAAATTTGTAGAAAATTTTATGTTCTACAATTTTGATTTAATGTAATTTTTCATGAAAATCCATAATTTTGTCTCAAAATCTAAAAAAGGCGCAAATGTCTATATAAATGTTTTTCACGCCCTCTAGCGGCTAAACTATGAGGAATTCAAAACAATGATAATGACAAAATGTGTGAAAAATTTTATGTTCTACAACTTTCATTTCCTGTAATTTTTCATAAAAATGCAATATTCTGGTAATTAAAAAAAAAAATATGAAAAAAAAATACTTTTTTATAAATCTGGCAACAATGGTAAAAGTTTTTGAAAATTTTAATCATTCGAAATTAAACTATAATAAAAATATATGTGTAAAGCTTTATTGCCATCTTGTTTAGTAATGACGCCATCACTTATAGAAACTGTCACTTTCGGTTGTCCGATTAACTCCAAAATCTATACAGGTCGTCTCCTTGCTACCTTAAATATGTATAGAAAATTTCATCTAAATCGGTTCAGCCGTTTAGACGCTATCGTGTTCACGCACACACAGATACACAGACACACACACACACAAACACACACACAGACAGACATCATGCTAAAAATGGTATAAATGGATTCATTTGACCTCAATACTTTCCTTCTATACAACTTTGTTGTTCGGAAAGTAAAAATCTAAAATGGCGGACATCTGGTTTCTGTCTAAAAACTGAATTTTCAAATGGAACCCTCAGTATATTTTTACATATTTGGATTTTACAAGTCAAATTACGTATAATTCATCTTTTTTAAAATTTGGTTTTGAAGCTGCAAGTCTTTATTTAAAAATTCCGACGCCGCCATAGAATTGTCTTCAACCGATCCTTCAACATTGTCTATTTCATTATCAGAAATATCAAGAAAAAGTCTCCACAATTAAATAATAACAACAAGAAAATAATTTAGAAAAACACGACACTAATGCAAGCCACTCGCTAAAATAAACTGATTTTATAAATCCTAACCCAAGCCACAGCACTGACAATTCGTTCGAAAATGCAAACGCAGGTGTCCACAGTGGACCCGATATTTTTTGATCTTCATATTATCCACGCAATATTATTTGTGCCACTAGATGCTGATAAGAAATTCATACGTGGTCTAATCGTCAATTTTATATGGGAGGTTTTATATGGTATAAACTAGTCTTTTGTTTAGCTGTTCGGATTGACTTAGTATAGAGTATAATTGTTGCGCCTTTGTCGTAACAGGGTTTAAAGTACTGTAAAAAAATCAAAAATATATTTTTTTATCAATCAATATTTAGCGAAATAGTAATTTTTAAAAACTGTAATATTTTGGGTCAATCTTATCGTAAAGATTTTTTTAACAACTTCTAGGACGTCATCACTCTGTATAATTATATGTGTATGTAGCCAATTATTATAATCTTTCAGAAAATTTGCTAAAATATTTTTTTAAGTAAAATGAAAATTTACTCTTTTGTTATTTAACAGGTTGACTGCCATGTTCCATATTGGTGCCATAGTGAAATTACAAATTTACAAAAAATTTGATTAAGAATTGTTTTGACATCAACCTGTTAAATGATTTTTGAAACTTTAAATAGTTGTTAAGAAATAAAGGTTGAAAATACCTGTATAGTCATTAGCGTACTATTAGAAAATGTTTAATGTTCTGTATTGCTTTATTAATAGTCATTAAACTTGTTTTATGGTTATGGTTTCTGTCATATCCACTCCCATTTCTGTTTTAAAAAATTTATGACTAAATAACCATCATCATTATTATATTAAACTTTTTACTAAAAATATTAAACAAAAAAAAATCAGTATAAGAAGTCGGCGGCTATGAATTATTTAATGAATAATTAATTGTTAAAATTATTCAATTACTATACAGTAGTATTAATATAATTACATATAATTACATTAGTGCATTGAATAATTGCTCATTATAATATTTTTAGTTTAAGAAAATAAGACTTTAGTATCAGCAAAAAAGGTACAATTGACGTTTTTTTAAGGTCCATTTAACGACAGAAGGTCCAAGGACCAAAAAAAAACGTTTAAAAAAACGTCCAAACTCATAAATTAAAAAAAATTGTTCTTAGACATTTTTAAAGAAAACGAAAAAAAACGTCCAACAAACATTTTTTTTAACGTCCATGTCATATAATATTACAAATCTCCGTTAAAAACGTTCAAAAAACGTTTTAATTAGGTCCTCAACAACAGTGATGTATGCTCGGGATAGCGGGGAAGCATTTTTTTAGGTTTTTAAATTTTAAAATGATGTTGCTAATATTTTTCAGATCAAATACGAAATTGCAACATTTTTGCTTAAGGAAGAATATATTAAATGTATGGACATAGGCACCCCTCTATATGACGTTAAGTACGTTCTGGAGTGCTTTAAAATACGTTCAGTGAACGTCCAAAAAACGTCATTGTTAAGTCATTTATTATGGCGGTTTGAAAACGTTTTTTAACGTCCATATCATACAATCCTTTGTATGAAAACGGTTGAAAACGTTTTATCTAGATTCTCAAAAGTATGTTGTCAAAAAAGTTAGAAAGTAACGTTTTTGTAAGTCGTTTTTAGAACCACTGTAATAAAGTTTATATGACGTTAAGTACGTTCTGGAGTACTTTAAAAACGTTCAGTGAACGTTCTGAAGACTTCCAAAAAAACGTCTTTTATAAAACCATATATTAAGTTGGTTTGAAAACGTTTTATATTTTCAACATCTATACGATGTTAGAATTTGTAACATTTGTATTATAGAAAAATGTCTACTAAACGTTTTTTTTTACGTCCATGTCAGAATGTTTTGTTAAAAATCACAAATCTCCGTTAAAAACGTTCAAAAAACTTAGAGGCGTAAGTAAACGTTCTATATGGCGTTAATTACGTTTTGGAGTATTTTAAAGGACGTTCAGTGAACGTTTTAAAATACGCCCAAAAAACGTCATTGTTATACCATTTATTAAGTCGATTTCGAAACGTTTTTAAAACATTCATTTTCGACGTCAGAATTTGTGACATTTACATCATAGAAAAACGGCTAATAAACGTTTTTCTTATGTCCATGTCAGAATATTTTGTATAAAAACGGTTAAAAAACGTTTTGTTTAGATCCTCAAACGTATGTTGTCAAAAAAAGTTAGAAAATAACGTTTTTACAAGTCGTTTTTAGAACCGCTGTAAAAAAGTTTACAGGCATAAGTGGACGTTCTATATGACGTTAAGTACGTTCTGGAGTATTTTAAAATACGTTCAGTGAACGTTCTAAAAGACGTCCAAAAAAACGTCATTGTAAAGTCACTTATTATGGCCGTTGGAAACGTTTTTAAAACATTAATTTTCGACGTCTACATGACGTTAAAATTTGTGATATTTGCATCATAAAAACGTCGAATGAACGTTTTTTAACGTCCATATTATACAATATTTTGTATAAAAACGGTTAAAAAACGTTTTATTTAGATCCTCAAAAGTATGTTGTCGGAAAAAGTAAAAAAGTAACGTTTTTTTTTGTCGTTTTTAGAACCACTGTAAAAAAGTTTTAAGACATAAGTGGACGTTCTATATGACGTTTCCAAAAAACGTCATTGTTAAGACATTTATTATGGCGGTTTGGAAACGTTTTTAAAACATTCATTTTCGACGTCTACATGACGTTCAAATTTCTGATATTTGCATCATGAAAACGTCTAATAAACGTTTTTTAACGTCCATATCAGAATATTTACGTTTAAAAAACGTTTTATTTAGATCCTCAAAACAATGTTGTATGGAGTACTTAAAAAACGTTCAGGAACGTTCTAAAAGACTTCCAAAAAAACGTCTTTTATTAAACCATATATTAAGTTGGTTTGGAAACGTTTTTAAAAAATATATTATGAACGTCTATATGACGTTAGAATTTTTATTTGTATTATAGAAAAATGTTTTTTAACATTCATGTCACAATGTTTTGTATAAAATCACAAATTTCCGTTAAAAACGTTTAAAAAACTTTTTATTTAGATCCTCAAAAAAGCGTAAGCAAACGTTCTCTATGGCGTTAAGTACGCTCCAGAGTATTGTAAGGAACGTTCAGTGAACATTTTAAAAGACGCCCAAAAAACGTCATTGTTAAATCATTTATTAAGTCGGTTTTCAAACATTTTTAAAACATTCATTTTCGATGTTAGAATTTGTGATATTTACATGATATAAAAACGTCTAATAAACGTTTTTTTTACGTCCATGTCAGAATTTTTTGTATAAAGTCACAAATATCCGTTAAAAACGTTCCGGAAACGTTTTATTTAAGTCTTCAAAAGTATGTTTTCAGAAAAAGTTAGACCCTAATAACACAAAGACGTTTAAAAAACGTCTTAAAAACGTACGCGACCGACCGTCGGGACATTTAAAAAACGTTCTTTAAAGTTACCCAAGAACGTCTATAAGACGTTTTTCTCTAGAGCAAATGTCACAATTTCTAACGTCATATATACGTAGAAAAAAGACGTTTTAAAAACGTTTCATAGCGGACTAAATAAATGGCTTACACCGCGGGGAGTGAAACTAGTACTTTAGTGCCGCATTGATACGATCGGGAAATAATCTTCACCCTAGGGATTAAAGATGCACTTTAGTCCATTGGTATATAAAATACTATTTTTTGGACATATATTTTAGAACATCTACTCATACTTTTGCGGATCCAAAAATACGTCTTTTGAACGTTTTTTACAGTGGTTATAAAAACGACTTACAAAAACGTTTCAAAAAACGTAACCTTCTGACTTTTTCTGACTATTTAAGGACCTAAACAAAACGGTTTTTGAAAGTTTTTACTGGTGGATTTAAAAACAACTCAAATATAACGTTTTAAAAACGTCCCTGTTGTGACTTTATAACAAACATTCTAACATGGACGTTAAAAAAACGTTTAGTTGTCGTTTTTATCGTAGGAATTAAAAACGTTTGAGTACTGTGGTATAAAAAACGTTTTGTTTTTAATTTATAAGTTCGGGACATATTTTGGACGTTTATTTATGTCCATTTTAAAAATGTTCTTGCAGAAACGTTTATAAAACGTTTTATTTTGGTCCTTAAACCTTCTGACGTTAAATGGATCATAAAAAACGTCAATCGGACCTGTCGTGCTATTAGGGGAGAGAGATCAACTGCACTTTAAAAATTCGTCCAAAAAACGTGTTTTAATAACGATTTTTTAATTGTTTTCTTCGTTAGAATTTATAATATTTGCATCATAGACAAAAGTTTAATAAACGTTTTTTGGGTAGGTAGTTTAAAAAACGTCTATGGCACATAGAAACATATTTTGTTGAACCATTTATTTAGTCCTTTTTATATAAAAAAAAAACCAATTGCGTCTAGTTAGCAATTACTACAATTCATCCAATCGGCGCACGCAACTTATTTTTGATTTTATCCGGAAAATTATAGATTAAAAAAATCTGTCTGATTTTATTTACTTTATTGTTTATTTATATTTATTATAATGTATTTAATGTAATTATTTCATATATGTCGTTTTGTCTAAAAAAAAATTTTAAAAAAACACATCTTACTACTCGACACAAACCGACACTTATGAACATAATTACCATAACGAAATTTTTTTTCAATTTATTTTTTAAAAATTCACCTGTCAAAATCAAAAATGATGGGATTAATTGTAGTAACTAACTAGATGCAAATCGTAATTATAAAAGAGCAGAACGAGGGGTAAATAAAGTTCGAAATTAACGATGAAGTATTTATAATGGGGTAATTCAAGGCAATAAGTTTGAAGTTTAGCTTATTTAGTTGAAAACAAAAATGTATTTTTTATTTTAATTAAAAATAAATTTTTGTAATTGGAGGACATGGTGGTTATATAAAAATAAAAAGCACAGGTACGTATTTATCCTTGTCAATATAAATTGTATACTTAGTTAAATAGTAGTGATGTAGGTACTTAATGACTATTTTTTGATCATTAGCAACTTTTTTTTACTAAATAAAAAAATGAACAAAAACTTGAATAATGATGATGTAACCGTAATTATTAGGTAAGTAACTATTTGAATGGGAGGAAGAGGAATTGATTGGTTTTATTAAATATATTTTCAACCAATATTTCTCATCAATGTTATCGAATAAAAAATGATTGCCTTAATACTCCCATCTGGTCCAATCTCCCTCATCTGTACCACATGTCGTGGAGATCCCGTCTTTTTCAACGTCACATGCTCCAGGTGAGTTTCCTCAGCTTTCCTCCTCCGTTCATCCCTTAAACTTTTTTCAAACTCTTCAACGTCTACGCCCGAATTGGGAAACGAAATTTCTCGGTGTAGATCATCTTCTGACCTGTCACCACTCCACACCTTCTCAAAAAAACTAACCCTCTCTTTGAGTTTTTTACTCGCCGGGCTAACGGGACTATCGGGTCTCCCGTATGACCCGTCGGGGGGCTTGTGCGGACCCTCTCCGGTATCTTTCTTCGACGAACTCATGTTGTCATTGCACTTTTACTTGTAATTTTTCGTTTGCCGGCCTTCTCTCATTACTCGTCTACTGCGTATTTTTTTATCGTAATATATTCGCGCTTCGCGTCGTCGCTCGATACTGATTACGAGCAAGTGGTTGGATAAGAATCATGTAGGCCATGTTAGGTATTGCGTTCGATGGTGCCAAACTTGGAAATGTATCGCTAGATCTAAGGATTTCGAGTTTAAATCAATTCGATGGGATTAATATAACAATACTTTATTTGTATTTGTATTAATAGTATATTATTCAACGAGCGATAATGTAGGTCATAACTCACGCAGATGAAGTTTACAACCACTTTAGAAAAATTATTTTTGTTTTATATTAAGTAAGTCGCCCCGGAGCGCCACGGCAAATTATAATAATAGCCGTCCCTTCCCCGCACAAGCCATTTGCTTCTGGGGTTCACTCGTAAGGGGGTGAAATGTAGGGCGAGTATTATTATTATTATTATTCCCTCCACATTATGGGCATCCCATAAAAATCAACTACCAATTGTTGTGAATTTTTCTATTCCAGATTTAATGCCCAATTTTACAATACACATTCCACTGGTCCCCTTCTTCCTATCCACCTTTGTGTAAAAGTTGTGTTTAAAAAATCGCGCAATGCAGGATGTTTTTGATAGTAAATTTTTGCATTTTTGCCCACCCTGTACCAATTTGAAGCAACATATTATACATTTTTGGAATCAGCTCAACAAGGGCAATCCGGAAATTGAAAAAAAAGGGGGGTTCCATTTAAAAAAAAATGGTGATGACGTCATTACACGAAGGTGGTTCACCCTGTATATTAGATTATGATCTGAAAAAAATAGTAAATTGAAATCAAAAATCGATCTATTTCGGGAATTTCTAATTTAATCGTTCATTTAGCTAATAATGAATTTATGCGTTACTTTATGGACGCACTGTATACATTCTTTATAGTCAATTTGTTAAGTTTGAAAACAAATACGTGTAAAAATATATACGGCAAACAAATTTACCAGATCGACCTGAACAGAGAAAAAAAAACGAATTTATACTTTCAAAATGGCAGGAATTCGAAAATAAAATAAAAAAATTGAAGTACTTTAATGAAAATTATGGCTTTTAAAAATTTGTGGGTATTGTAATTTATTTGTTAATAATTGTATGATTGTATATAATTTGTAATTAAATTTATTTTCAATAAAATTATGATTAATGTTTTTGAATAACTAATAATGAACGCACTCGAATTCCCGTCAAAAGTAATTAGGACAAAAATTCTTTTCATTAATTCCCGTCGAAGAATTATTAAGAGTTTAATTCCTAGCATGAATTCCCGTCAACAGTGTTTTTCGCAAAATTTAGTAATTATTGTAACATTTATCAGCCCAACATATTTATTTTTTTGGAAACATTAAATCAAGTTCAAACTGATACATATACAGGGTGCGCCAATTATTTCCACTCGATCTCTAGCACCGAAACTACAAGAGATATCAACAAGATTTTTTGTAGGAGTAGACAGTGTCACTCGGACTACAATTTTAAAATATTTTCATGTATACAGGGTGGCTGATTTTTGTGGAATGAAAATTAATTTGGTTTTTTTTAATTGAACACCCTGTATACGATTATGTCTTCTGATTCTACTTAATATTAGCTTTACGGTAGTTTTTTGTATTTGTAAATCCGACGCGGCGTTGTCAAGTTATTCCTATTTTAAGCAGATTTAATGAAAAAACAGCACTTCAGAAATATTAGCACAAAAACCACATTTTTTAAAAAATTCCTCAAAAAAGCTACTATGATGTAAATGAAACATGCACCTATCACAATAATGACACAACATCTTCACAGGGTGTTTGCCGATGGCGTACCAATAGTCTAGTTTTCAAATGGCAATAACTTAAATTTTTCAAATGGGACACCCTGTATATTTTTCTTCAGTTAGAAGCTCACCCTAATACGCATTAAAAAATCGGCTGTGTCACCCCAGAACTTTCCCGGCTCGACCGTAGAAAATATGTTATTTATTATTATTATTTTAATTATAAAATACTAAGCATTACAATAATTTATGGAACACATTAAAAACAGCGAGACGATGGTGAATACGTCTACCGAATTGATATTTCAATTCGGGAAAAATTTTTCATACAGTAGTTGTAGGGAATTTTATGCTTTACAACTTTGCACTAAAGAGCATAATTTATCTATAATTTAAAAATAATGGAAAATTATAAATGTGTATTTTTCTCGCCATCTAGTGGCGAAACTATGAGGAATTCCATAAAGAGTTAAACATAAAGTTAAAGAAAATTTGATGCTTTACAACTTTGCACAAGAAAATTTTGCACTAAAATGAATTGTTTGTCCTCAAAATCAAGAAGAACTAGAGAAAACCTACATGCACATTTTTTACACGCCCTCTAGTGGCGCAACTATTGGAAATTCTAGAAAAAATTTCATACAAGAGTTGTAGGAAATTTTATGCTCTAAAACTTTGTACTACAAATATTTTGCACTAAAGGGTATTATTTGTCCTCAAAATCAAGAAAAACTAGAGAAAAAATACATGCACATTTTTTACGCTCCCTCTAGTGGCGCAATTATTGGAAATTCTGGAAAAATCTTAAGACAAAAGTTGTAGCTAATTTTATGCCCTAAAACGTTGTACTACAACATTTTGCACTAAAGTGTATAGTTTGATCTTAAAATTTAAAAAAAGTAAAAAATTGTACCATGTGCATTTAATCAATGTCGGTCTGGAGGACCTTCTACTGTACCAATTTAAACCAAAATCTAATGGTCGCATTCTAGGCACACACCGACCCTCCATACCAAATTTCAGCTTGATTGGTCAAACGGTTCGGCAGTTATCGTGGAGATTACACACAGACAGACCATGCGCTGGAAATTGTTTCAATCTTCTTGGGGGACCTCAAAATGGATATTTCCATCGATATCTCGATTTTTTTTTTGCTCGTTCACCTTACTTTCCCTTTGATGGGTCCGGGAAAGTAAAAATATAGGGTTTTGCACATCTAACTTTACTATTTACTTTAATAATTGACGTTAAGTGACAAACAAGATATGTTAGACAATTTTTAATAAGAAATCAAGTTACCTACGAAAATGACAATAGGTATATTTTGTTATGGCATTAATTGTCAACATAAAATTTTCTATTGTATCACGTCTACTATATTTAATCGGTATTGTGTATAAAAAATGGATTTTAATAAGTATTATAGTGTTCAAGAAAATATTGATATGCTATGGATACTGCGGGTGAATGTCAAAAAAATGCGTTTCTTGCTAGTAGGGTCTATCGTCAAAGACACCCAGAAAGACACAAAAGGATACTTTTGAGAATTTAAAGAATAGATTTGATAGAACAGGTACAAAATTTTAAAAAGTTTAATCGTAAGAAAACTACAATAGTAAAAGTTAAACTTTATAGTAGGTGTTCAAAATGTCTTCCATTTTCATCTATACATTTTCTTGCCCTTTCTTTCATTGATTTACGCACATCTCTTAGCATTGCAGGGGTCACCTGTCTAAATGCTGCAGTAATTCTTTCTTTCATATTTTCTTTTGTGGTAACCTCTTCTTTGTAAACAATATTTTTAATAAAACCCCACAAGAAAAAATCGCAAGCTGTAAGACAAGGCGATCTAGTAGGCCAATTTATAGGTCCTCCCTTTCCTATCCAACGATCCTGAAATTCAATATTTAACCAATTGCGAACATCTAATTGGTAATGTGGTGCGGCACCATCTAATTGAAACCACATTCCGTTGCGATAATTTTGAGGCACATTTTGCAAAAGATTTCTAAAATCAAGTTCTAAAAAATTTAAAAAAAATAGCTCCATTTACAGTCCCATCAAAGAAATAGGGACCAATTACATAATCACCTAAATTACATAATCTCCTATTATTCCCGCCCACACATTCAAAGACCATCGATACTGTGATGGTGTTCTAAATAAATGTTCAGTGTGGTCCGAATAATAATGGAAATTGTGTCTGTTTATACACAACCGTTCTTATGAAACGTGGCTTCGTCGGAGAATAAAACTTTGTTTAAAAAGTTACGCTCTGTATTTATCTTGTTTATTAACCATCTATAGTATTCCACTCTACGCGCGAAATCACGTGGTAACAATTCTTGGTGAAGCTGGATATGATAAGGGTGATATTTATTCTTTTTTATTATGCGTCTAATTGTGGTATTTTAAATATCTAACTGATTGCTTAATTGCCTTGTTCTTATATTGGGATCTTCAACTATATTGATCATTACCTTATATTCGTTGTCATATAGTAACAGCTGTAGCCTCACGTGAATGTTTTTCATACTTGACGGTTCCTGTTCTATCAAATCTATTCTTTAAATTCTCAAAAGTATCCTTTTGTGGATGACGTCTTTCTGGGTATCTTTAACGATAGACCCTACTTGCAAGAAACGCATTTTTTTGACATTCACCCGCAGTATCCATAGCATATCAATATTTTCTTGAACACTATAATACTTATTAAAATCCATTTTTTATACACAATACCGATTAAAAATTGTAGACGTGATACAATAGAAAACTTTATGTTGACAATTAATGCCATAACAAAATATACCTACTGTCATTTTCGTAGGTAACTTGATTTCTTATTAAAAATTGTGTAACATATGTTGTTTGTCACATAACGTCAATTATTAAAGTAAATAGTAAAGTTAGATGTGCAAAACCCTATATTTTTACTTTCCCGGACCCATCAAAGGGAAAGTAAGGTGAACCAGCAAAAAAAAATCGAAATATCGATGGAAATATCCATTTTGAGGTCCCCCAAGAAGATTGAAACCATTTCCAGCGCATGGTCTGTCTGTGTGTAATCTTCCACGATAACTGCCGAACCGTTTGACCAATCAAGCTGAAATTTGGTATGGAGGGTCGGTGTGTGCCTAGAATGCCACCGTTAAAATTTGGTTTAAATTGGTACAGTAGAAGGTCCTCCAGACCGACATTGATTAAATGCACATGGTACAATTTTTTACTTTTTTTAAATTTTAAGGACAAACAATACACTTTAGTGCAAAATGTTGTAGTACAACGTTTTAGGGCATAAAATTAGCTACAACTTTTGTCTTAAGATTTTTCCAGAATTTCCAATAATTGCGCCACTAGAGGGCGCGTAAAAAATGTGCATGTATTTTTTCTCTAGTTTTTCTTGATTTTGAGGACAAATAATACCCTTTAGTGCAAAATATTTGTAGTACAAAGTTTTAGAGCATAAAATTTCCTACAACTCTTGTATGAAACTTTTTCTAGAATTTCCAATAGTTGCGCCACTAGAGGGCGTGTAAAAAATGTGCATGTAGGTTTTCTCTAGTTCTTCTTGATTTTGAGGACAAACAATTCATTTTAGTGCAAAATTTTCTTGTGCAAAGTTGTAAAGCATCAAATTTTCTTTAACTTTATGTTTAACTCTTTATGGAATTCCTCATAGTTTCGCCACTAGATGGCGAGAAAAATACACATTTATAATTTTCCATTATTTTTAAATTATAGATAAATTATGCTCTTTAGTGCAAAGTTGTAAAGCATAAAATTCCCTACAACTACTGTATGAAAATTTTTTCCCGAATTGAAATATCAATTCGGTAGACGTATTCACCATCGGCTCGCTGTTTTTAATGTGTTCCATAAATTATTGTAATGCTTAGTATTTTATAATTAAAATAATAATAATAAATACCATATTCTCTACGGTCGAGCCGGGAAAGTTCTGGGGTGACACAGCTGATTTTTTAATGCGTATTAGGGTGAGCTTCTAACTGAAGAAAAATATACAGGGTGTCCCATTTGAAAAATTTAAGTTATTGCCATTTGAAAACTAGACTATTGGCACGCCATCGGCAAACACCCTGTGAAGATGTTGTGTCATTATTGTCATAGGTGCATGTTTCATTTACATCATAGTAGTTTTTTTGAGGAATTTTTTAAAAAATGTGGTTTTTGTGCTAATATTTCTGAAGTGCTGTTTTTTCATTAAATCTGCTTAAAATAGGAATAACTTGACAACGCCGCGTCGGATTTATAAATACAAAAAACTACCGTAACGCTAATATTAAGTAGAATCAGAAGACATAATCGTATACAGGGTGTTCAATTAAAAAAAAACCAAATTAATTTTCATTCCACAAAAATCAGCCACCCTGTATACATCAAAATATTTTAAAATTGTAGTCCGAGTGACACTGTCTACCCCTACAAAAAATCTTGTTGATATCTCTTGTAGTTTCGGTGCTAGAGATCGAGTGGAAATAATTGGCGCACCCTGTATATGTATCAGTTTGAACTTGATTTAATGTTTCCAAAAAAATAAATATGTTGGGCTGATAAATATTACAATAATTACTAAATTTTGCGACCAACACTGTTGACGGGAATTCATGCTAGGAATTAAACTCTTAATAATTCTTCGACGGGAATTATTGAAAAGAATTCGAGTGCGTCCGTGGCCCAGTTGATAAATTCCGGAGACATTGATATTATAATAATTATGGTTGTAACCATAAAATATTGTTAAATGTACTAAAGGCAGGTAGTTAATTACAATTGACTTTTATAAATAGTTCCAAATACCTCTTCTCCTTACTATAATCGAACGTCGAAAATATCATAATCATTATTATTATACCATACCATAGAAGTGTAGAGATTTTAGAAAAATATATAAATAGAACCCCATTTGTATAACGCTGATTATTTTTGTACAGAAAACACCAATTATAGTTAATGTTCAAACTTGACCTAGATAATTTAACTCGCAATAAATTCCAAACAATATTGCATAAAATTATCCAAAGAAACCAGTTAGTGTAAATTAGATTAAATCATATTGGACTACTTTTAAAGATACCTGATTGGTGTGTATGTAAAAAAATTAACAATACGGATTTTAATAGATATTTTATTGGCAACGTTGTACTGGTGGTGGCTCGCGCGCATTTGTTTGAAGTTCGCGCCGTGGGAAGGTTGCGATGCGCTTTTGTTACGCAATTTTGATCAGACTCTTTTTAATGAACCAGGTGATTTTTTGGCTTGGTTTTCCAGCTGTTGGAGATTATCCACCGGAACTATAATAAAAAAACTAATAACATTGTTATATATTATCAATATAAATTGATAAAATGATTAAGAAAAATAAATGTTATATTATTTCTTTAAGGTCTTTTCATAGTCACAACTTGTAAATATACAGGGTGTCCCAAATAAAAGTGATCGATTTTAAATGTAAATACGCAACGTATTAATTTTAAAAAATTTTTATCTAGTCAATACAGGTTGTTCTACTAATTTTGGTCAAAATAAATGGGAAATATATGTGTTATTTTAAATGGAACACTCTGTATATTTTGATGGCATTTTAAAGAGCGATTCGTCATTTTTTAATAAAATGTATAGTTTGATATCTAAATAAAAATTTTGTAAAAAATTTATTCAGAAATAAAAAATAACATTGGGGACATTATCGAAAACATTCTGTCAGCTATATTAGAAAAATCGTTTGAAAATTTAAGATTAAAAAATCGCACAAAATGTCAAAAATTCGCAAAAACTCACAAAAAATCTCAAAAAACTGCAAAAAAAACCCAAAAAAAATCTCAAAAAATTAGCAAATAATCGGAAAAAATCACAAAAATGGCAGCAAATCGTAAATAATCGGAAATTATAAAAAAAAAACAGGAAACATTTGAAAATTATTAAAAAATGGCAAAAAATCAGAAAAAAATTAGAGAAGAAAAACAAAAATATAAGAAAAAATTGCAAAATATCGCAAAAATGTCAAAAAACCGCAAAAAATGGCAAAAAATCTCAAAAATGGCAAATAATCGCAAAAAATGGCAGAAAATCGCAAATAATCGGAGAAATAAAAAAACAGGAAACATTTGAAAATAATTAAAAAATTAGACAAGAAAAACGAAAAGATTAAGAAAAATATCGCAAAAATGTCAAAAAACCGCAAAAAATAGCGAAAACCACAACAAATCGCGAAAACAAGAATTGCAAAAAAACGGAAACAATTAGGAAACAAAAAACAACCGGAAAAAAATAAAATATATAGAAACAACGAAAAAACCGCAAAAAAGGAAAACATTAGAAAAAAAAATTGAAAGAAAAAATCAGGAAACATTGGGAAAAATTGAAAAATCGAAAACACAAAAAATGGCAAAAAATCACAAAAAAATCTTACAAATCGTCAAAAAAATTGCATAAATCGCAAAAAATCGAAATAAAGTGGAAAAAATTGCAAAAAAATCGCAAGAAATACAGTATTTTTGTAACGTTTACATTATTATACAAAAAAATCTTACAAAATGTCAAAAATTGCATAAATTGCAAAAAATGGAAAATAATTGGGAAACAAAAAACAATCGGAAAAAATAAAAATATACAGAAACAACGAAAAAATCGCAAAAAACGAAAAAAACCGCAAAACAAAAATTTAAAAAAAAGAAAACCGAAAAAAAATTGAACGAAAAAATCAGGAAGCATTAGGAAAAATTGAAAAATCGAAAACACAAAAAATGCCAAAAAAATCTTACAAAATGTTAAAAATTGCATAAATTGCAAAAAATCGAAAATAATTGGGAAATAAAAAATAATCGGAAAAAATTAAAATATACAATAACAACGAAAAAATTGCAAAAAAACCAAAAAAAATGGAAAGTAGAACAAAAATTGAAAGAAAAAATCATGGAACATTGAGAAAAATCGAAAACACAAAAAATGGCAAAAAATATTGCAAAAAATCACAAAAAAATCTTACAAACCGTCAAAAAAATTGCATAAATTGCAAAAAATTCCAAAAACTCGAAATAAAGTGGCAAAAATTGCAAAAAAATCGCAAGAAATACAAAAAAGATAGTAGGCACTTACAGTATTTTTGTAACGTTTACATTATTATACAAAAAAATCTTACAAAATATCAAAAATTTGAAATTTTTCAATTTTAAAATTTCAATAAGTAAAAATGTCAAATATTCAAAAAATTTTAAAATATATCGAAAATTTCAAAAAACTAAATTATTCGATTAATTAAAATTTTCTTCAAAATTTTGAAGAATTTTAAACATTTGAAATATGTCAAAAATTTCAATAAAAAAAATGCCAAAAAATTCAAAAATTTTTAAATTATGTCGAAAATTTCGAAAAAACAATATTCGATTAATTAAAATTTTTTTCAAAAATTTCAAGAATTTTAAACATTTCAAAAATGTCAAAAGTTTCAAAAAACATTAAAAATTATTCAAAAATTTTGAGAATATATCAAAATTTTCAAAAAATTTGAAATTTTGCAATTTTTTGAAAATTACATGAAGTAAAAATGCCAAAAAATTCAAAAATTTCTAAAATATATCGAAAATTCAAAAAACCAAAAAATATTCGATTATTCACAATTTTTTTAAAAATTTCAAGAATTTTATACATTTCAAAAATGTCAAAAGTTTTAAAAAACATTAAAAAGTTATTCTAAAATTTTAAAAATATATGCAAAATTCCGAAAAATTTGAAATTTTTCTATTTTAAAATTTCAATAAGTAAAAATGTCAAAATATTCAAAAAATTTTAAAATATATCGAAAATTTCAAAAAACTAAACTATTCGATTAATTAAAATTTTCTTTAAAACATTTCAAATATGACAAAAATTTCAATAAGTAAAAATGCCAAAAAATTCAAAAATTTCTAAATTATGTGGAAAATTTCAAAAAACAAATTTATTCGATTAATTAAATTTTTTTTTAAAAATGTCAAGAATTTTAAACATTTCAGATGTCAAAAGTTTCAAAAAACATTAAAAAATTATTCTAAAATTTTAAAAATATATCCAAAATTCCAAAAAATTTGAAATTTTGCATTTTTTTTTTTTGAAAATTTCAATAAGTAAAAATGTCAAAATATTCAAAAATTTGTAAAATACCTATATCGAAACTTTCAAAAAAACAAAATTATTCGATTAATTAACATTTTGAAAAATTTCAAGAATTTTTAAACATTTCAAAAATGTCCAAAGTTTCAAAAAATATTAATTCGAAAATTTAAAAAATATATCCAAAATTTTGAATTTTTGCAATTAGTTTCGAAAATTTCAATAAGTAAAAATGTCAAAATATTCAAAAAATTTCTAAAAAAAAATCCCAAAAAAACAAAATTATTCGATTAATTTTTAAAAAATTCGAGAATTTTAAATATTTCAAAAATGCAAATATTTAAAAAAAAAATGAAAATTCTTGTTTACATTTAATTTTTATCAGTTCAAAAAAAAAACTAATTAGATTTTGGACTATAATTGTTTAATTAATTAACGAGAAAAAAACAAATTCATTTTTCCACAGAAAAAAAAACTTATACAAGGTGATACTACTTAATTTTTAATTATTATTTTCTTTTTTGTTTTATTTATCTAATATTGAAGCTAAAATCTGAAATAAATAAAATTTCCACCCAATAGCAATTTATAATGTTGTTATCTTATAATTTTAATTATTTTATTTTGAATTAATAATATTTTAGTACATTTAATTTTTTTATGAATATTTAATTGACTTAATCTGAACAATATAAATATAAATGATTTCATTATAGTTATCAAAAATAAATATATCTAAATGATTCTTTAATTTTTGTCTTGACATTGCTCGTTTTTGTACAAATATGAATTCACATTTATTTTTATCTTATTACACAATGTTATTGAATTATTTTTTGAATAAGTAAATAAAATTATCATAAAACTCGCTAAAATTTGTCATTTCTATTAGTTTCATATTTCGCAACCTTGGTTATGGTGCGCTAATATTATTAAAAAAATCTGAATTTTTGTCACTAATTAATTTTTAACTGGATAAAATTTTTAACATAAACTCAATATTTGGGTGAAATTTAAAAATACGATTTTCAGATTTTGATCTAAAATTTTATGCAATAATTAGATTATAAAATATATATTAATAGTCCGTCTTGACAATTCTAATTAGTGTTTTTTCAACTGGTTTTATATGAAATAATATATCCCCCTATATAAACAATAAAAAAATCTGGAAAATTGGAAAAAATTGGGGGGGGGGAAAGTTTGTACAGTCGGGGGACCCCCGTCAGGAACGAAGTTTTTTACGTTATTTTTTCAACTCAAAACGTGTTTTAATATATTTCTCTCTCCCTCTCTTTTCTTTTTTTTTTACTATTTGTTCCTGTTTTTCTTGTTTTTCATAGTTTTTCCTATTTTCCTGGTTTTCACAGTTTTTTTTTGTATTCTTCGCTTTGTCCCTATTTGTCCATATTGTTCGCTAATTTCCCTATTTTTCCCTATTTTTTTCTTTTATTCCCTATTTGTCCATATTTTTCCTATATTTCCTCATTTTCTTCCATTTTTTCCTCTTCTCAATTTTTCCTATTTTTCCCTATTTTTAATTATTTTTTCCTATTTTCCGCTATTTGTATCTATTTTTCACTGTTTTCCCTACTTGTCCTATTATTTCTTATTTGACCCTAATTTTCCTAAATATCCCAAATTTTTGCCATGTTTCCTTATTTTCTCTGTTTCTCCTATTTTTTCCTATTTTTCCCTGTTTTTAATTATTTTTTTCTATTTTCTGTATCTTCCCAACTTTTCTGATTTTTCCAATTTTCCATTAATTTGTCAATTTTTGACTATATTTCTTTGTTTTTATTTATTTTTCTGTTATTTTAAATTTTTTTCTCTTCTCAATTTTTCCTAATTTTTCCTGTTTTTAATTATTTTTTCCTATTTTCCCTATTTTTATCTATTTTTCACAATTTTTTCTACTTTTCCTATTATTTCCTATTTGACTCTAATTTTCCTATATTTCCCAATTTTTCCCTATATTTCCCTATTTTTGCCATTTTCTGTTTCTATTATTTTTTCCTATTTTTTCGTTTTTAATTATTTTTTACTGTATTTCCCAACATTTTCTGATTGTTTTGCTCTATTTTTTCCATTTTTTTTCAATTTTCACCATTTTTTTAATTTTAATTTATTTTCCTCATTTTCCTAGTTTGTTCCTATTTTCCCCTTTTTTCCGTTTTTTTCCTGATTTGTCCCTATTTGTTATTATTTTTTCTTCATTTTTCAATGTCCTTTATTTTTAGCAATTTTTCTCTATTTTTCAATATTTGTCCAATTTTTGCTTTATTTTCCTCATTTCAATTTATTTTCCGTATTTTCCCTACTTTCTTTTATTTTTTCTTATTTTTCCCGATTTTCTTTATTTTTTTACCATTTTTTTCTTATTTTTACTTTCCCGGACCCATCAAAGGGAAAGTAAGGTGAACGAGCAAAAAAAAAAATCGAGATATCGATGGAAATATCCATTTTGAGGTCCCCCAAGAAGATTGAAACAATTTCCAGCGCATGGTCTGTCTGTGTGTCTGTGTGTAATCTTCCACGATAACTGCCGAACCGTTTAACCAATCAAGCTGAAATTTAGTATGGAGGGTCGGTGTGTGCCTAGAATGCGACCATTAGATTTTGGTTTAAATTGGTACAGTAGAAGGTCCTCAAGACCGACATTGATAAAATGCATATGTAACATTTTTTTACTTTTTTTAAATTTTAAGGAAAACTATACACTTTAGTGCAAAATTTTTTAGTATAAAGTTTTAGAGCATAAAATTCCCTACAACTTTTGTTTCAAACTTTTTCCAGAATTTCCAACAGTTCCGCCACTAGAGGGCGCGTAAAAAATGTAGGTTTTCTCAAGTTTGTCTTAATTTTGAGGACAAACAATACACTTTAGTACAAAATATTGTAGTACAAAGTTTTAGAGCATAGAATTCCCTACAACTCTTGTCTGAAACTTTTTCTAGAATTTCAAACAGTTTCTTGATTTTGAGGATATACAAAGCCTTTTAGTGCAAAATTTTCTTAATTTTCTTATACAAAGTTGTAAAGCATCAAATTTTCTTTAACTTTTATGTTTAACTTTTTATAGAATTCCTCATGAATGAAGTTACTTTTTCAACATCTCTATTTTTCGTTACGTTACAAAAGCACCAGTCGATTTTTAACAATGTAACGAATTATTAAGTCCGGCACTGCTCCAGTCTACTCGAAAGCATCTACTGCCGAACGTACAAATTAGGATGAAATTTCCAGACGCAACGAACTAATTGGACTTATCGATGATATATAATCAAAATATACATAGTGGTGCAAATATAATTAAACACTTATAGATCTCTCAATAAATCACCCTGTATTATAACAAATTACAGCTATTAATTATAGTACAAAACAAACAAAATCCATTATATAAGCGAAGTTTAATAGGTCACAGACGTTATGAAATTTCTTTCACGGTTATAGTTTCAATAAAACGAACGAATAAAAATAAACACAAACTATAGATAATACTTTTGGTCTGTATCTAATTTTTACTAAAAATAATTTTAACTGTTTTTGTATGTATTTAAAATTGTTTATAACAAGTTGTTTGATAACATCAAGTCAGGTCAAAGTTATTATTTTTATGTTGTATTACGATCAAAAATAATTTACTCATAAATACTTATATCTGTTTGTAGGTAAATAAATTTTACATGAATGTACAAAAATATGCTAATTGACTACTAAGAAAATGTCCAATCAATAATCATAAACCAGCTTTTAATGCAGTAGTCAATAAATAAATCTAAACACTAATTTGTTTGACAAACTGGTTTTAATTATCGTTGCCAGCTGAATATGACCAAGTTTCTATTTATACATAAAGCCAGATTCTATACAGGTTGTCTTATTAAACGATTAGAAATAGTTAAGTATAGGAATGTACCGATATAATTAACATAATGACCAATTCCTGTATTAAAATCCCATCTTAATGTATTATTAACAAACTTGAATTCATTTTTAAATATTTAATAAACAAGTTTTCAATTATCGCTACAAAGTTTCTATTTTTACATTAAGTTCTCTCAAATTTTAGAAAATTATTTGATTATTTGAGGAAGAATTATTTTTAAACAAATGTTTTATAATTATTGATAAAATCATCAAGAGAATCTCGAAAAATATATATTTTTCTACAAAGTATAGATTAATAAAAAATAATTCCTTTCGGCAGGGCCTACAGGGTAAAGGTATATTTTCTGTACCACGCGCAGGTACCATTCTTAATTTTTGAAAATTATTATATCGTTTGGTATCAAAAAATAAGTCATCGGTGGTTACTACAATTAACGAGAGTTTTTAAACGATACCCCACATAACGCACTTCAAAAAACTTAAAAATTTCCACCCCCACCTCCACCAACGAATCAAAAAAAATTTTGGATAAAAATTGTTGAAAAAACATTCTAAAAAGCACAAGTAGAGGCTACGACGCAATATTTTGACTATTACAGAAGATATGAATTTCCTAAAAGTTTCTACCCCTACAGTATCTACCCCCTTGGGGTGAAAAGCCCATTTAAAATAATACACTACCTTAGGTGCCAAAGTATTTTTGTACCAAGGAAGGGAAAGTGAGGAACAAAAAAGTTTAAAACATAAAGAAAACGGTATAAAGTAGAGGCAAAAAAGAAAGGGAAAGTTGGACAGTTTGATTGATTTAATTGCCCCGAACCTCGCTACGCTCGGCTCGGAGTGGATAGAAGAGAAACTGATAATTCCAACTTTTCCCCACCTACCACTATTTTATCCTATTTTCACCTGTTATTTTCTATTTTTTGCTATTTTTTCCTATATTCCTCTATTTTTTCTATTTTTTTATTTTTTTTCTATTTTCCCCTATTTTTCCTATTTTTTTATATTTGTTCCTATTTTTTTCCCCATTGGTTTCTCTTATTTTTTCACATGTTTCACATTTTTTCCTATTTTTTCCTATTTTCTCCTATTTTTTCCTAAAAGTAAAAGTAGAGACAAAAAGGAAAGGGAAATTTGAACAATTTGATTGATTTAATTGCGCGGAACCTCGCTACGCTCGGTTCAGAGTGGATGGTAGGGGAAATGATAATTCCAACTTTTCCCCACTTCCTACTATATTTTCCTGTTTTCCCTAATTTTTTTCTATTTTTTATATTTTTTTGTTATATTTTTCTATATTTTCCTAGTTTTCCTATTTTCTTCTATTTATTCCTATTTTTCTTATTTTTCCCATTTTCTTCTCCTTTTTCCTATTTTTTTCTATATTTTCCCATTTTCTCCTATTTTTTTTTCAATTTTTTCCTATTTTTCATATTTGTTATTATTTTTTCCCATTTGTTCCTATTCTATCCAACTATTCCTGTTTTCTCTTATTTTTTCCTATTTTTTCACATGTTTTCACATTTTTTCCTATTTTCTCCCATTTTGTCCTATTTTTTCCCATTATATTTTTTTTCCTATTTTTTTCCAATTTTTTTCCCATTTGTTCCTATTTTTTCCAACTGTTCCCTTATTTTGTCTATTTTGTCACAAGTTTTCACATTTTTTGTCATTTTTTCTTATATTCCTCTATTTTTCCATTTTTTTTTGTTATTTTTTTCAATCTTTTCCCATTTTTTTCAATTTTTCCTATTTTCTTCTATTTATTCCTATTTTTTTATTTTTCCCGTTTTCTTCTATTTTCTCCTATTTTTCCTGTTTTTATATTTGTACCTATTTTTTTCCATTTGTTCCTTCCTATTCTTTCCAACTTTCCTATTTTCTCTTATTTTTTCACATTTTTTCCTATTTTCTCCCATTTTCTCCTATTTATAATTCTAAAATTTGTTTAAAAAATAAAATAAAGGTAAAAATTTCGGAATTTTCTTGTTGATAGAAGTTGGACACTTTAATTGTATATTATTGAATTTTGAGGCTTAAAATCCTTAACAGTTCAAAAATATCAGAATATCAAAAATTATGAAAATTCCAAAAATTTTGAAAATTCTGAAAATTTCTAAAATTATAAAAAATCAAAAAGTCATAATTAAAAAATTTTGAAAGTGAGACAAATTTTGAAAATGAGACAAATTTTGAAAATGAGAGAAATTTGGAAAATTATAAAAATTTTGAAAATTATAAAAATCTTTAAATAAAACTTAAAAATTTTGAAAATACCAAAAATTTTGTTAATACCGAAAAAGAAAATTTCGATAATTTCTGAAATTAAAAGTCAAAATTTCTACAATTCTAAAAATTTTGAAAATTATAAAAATTTTGTAAATGTCTAAAATTTTAAAAAAAGTAAAAAATCTATAATGCTAAAATTTGTTTAAAAAATTAAAAAAAAGGAGTTAAAAATTTCGAAAGTATCAAAAATTTTGAAAATTTCAAAAATTTCGGAATTTTCTTGTTGATAGAATTTTGACGTAGTATATTATTGTATTTTAAAGCTTAAAATCCTCAAAGTTCAAAAATATCAGAATTTCAGAAATTTCGAAAATATCAAAAATGTTGAAAATTTCAAAAATTTCAAAAATTTCAAAAATTCCGAGTATTCCGAAAATTTCTAAAATTATAAAAAGTCAAAAATTCATATAATTTCAAAAATTTGGAAAATTCCAAAAAATTTGAAATTGAGAGAAATTTTAAAAATGAGAGAAATTTTGAAAATTGTGAAAATTTTGAAAATTACAAACATTTTGACAATTATAAAAATAAAAGTTTTTATATTGACACCCTGTATAAATAAAATTTATATTATGTCTCCGCTGACCTTTAAGCGTATTTAGTTTAGAGCAATAATGATAGATTAATTAAAATTTGTAGTTAACCTAAATTATTTGCCGTATTAAAAGTTATTGGTATTAATTTTAACGGTCTAAAAAGATAAATGGAAGACAATTAAGATTAATACTTTATGCAGGTCGGAAAAAATTGTTAACAATTTTAAACAATTTTAATAAACCGTTAAAAGTTAAATTTTAATAGTTAATTATTTCAAATTAAGTTTTAGAACTTTTTTGGAAGAATAAAATGGTTATTTTCCTAACAAGTGCGGAAAGTTATACTTTTCCGCACGTAATCATAGTAACCAAGCAAGAATTATAGCATTTTAGTATTTATAAAATCAGTGCGGAAAAGTACAACTTTCCGCACGCTTGTAGAAAAAAGTTTTTTTTACATATGTCGACAACTTAAGTGGACATACTGTATATACGATGATTTTAATTTAGTTTTGTTTTATTTGTTTCAGATGGAATTCAGAATTGAAATGGAAAAATCACGAGGATTACTTCAAGGCTTCAGTAGATTTTAAGGTAAGAATTTTTTTTATTACTGTAATTTTGAAACATTGCAAAAAAATTACGGATATTGCAATTTTGAATATTTTATAAAAGAGTCTATCATTTTTGAAAGTTTTCTTTCAAATTTTGGACAGTTTTTTTTAATATTTTTTAGCAAAATTTGAAGATTTTCTTCATTATTTTTTATTTGTGAAAACATCTAGAGAAAAAAAATTGTAAAATAGTAGAGAAAAAACTGGAGGAAATGGAATACGAGAATTGGATAGTTTGATCGATTTATTTCCTTCGAACTCCATTTTTTCCCACTTCCCCCCGTTTTTTCCATAATTTTTTACTATTTTTTCCGTAGAACTTGATCGATTTAATTGCTCTGAACCTCGCTGCGCTCGGCTCGGTGTGGATGGTGAGGAAAAGTTAGAATTATTATATTTCCCACTATCCACTCCGAGCCGAGCGCAGCGAGGTTCCGAGCAATCAAATCATTCAAACTCTCCTTCTTTTGATTTTCTATATTTTTACTGATTTATTTGTTTCAATTTATTTTTTTCCCATTTCCCCTCATTTTTTTTCCTACTTTTTTATTATTTTTTTTAGAGATTTTGTTCAATATAATTGCTCCGGTGGATGGTGGATGGTGGGGGAATGTTTAAATTATTATTTTACCTACTATCCACTCCGAGCCGAGCGCAGCGAGGTTCGGAGCAATTAAATCGATCAAATTGTACGGAGAAAAATTGTAAAAAATAAGGGGAAGGAGGAAAAAGTTTGAAACAAATAAAACAGTAAAAAAGTAGAGAAAAAAAGGGAAGGGTCGGAGAGTTTAAATTATTTCAAATTTAGCGAAAAAACGGAGGGGGGTGATTTTTCGTTTTTTCTTCTTCTGTTTTGGGGGGTTTTTAATAAATTATAAATTTTTCCTTTTTTTATAAATTTTGGGAAGTTTTTTAATAAATTATAAATTTTACCTTTTTTTTATAAAGTTTGGGAAGATTTTTAATAAATTATAAATTTTTCCTTTTTTTTATAAAGTTTGGAAAGTTTTTTAATAAATTATGAATTTTTCTTTTTTTTTATAAAGTTTGGGAACTTTTTTAATAAATTATATATTTTTTCTTTTTTTACATAGTTTGAGAAGTTTTTTAATAAATTATAAATTTTTCCTTTTTTTTTATAAAGTTTGGAAAGTTTTTTAATAAATTATAAATTTTTCCTTTTTTTTATAAAGTTTGGGAACTTTTTTAATAAATTATACATTTTTCCTTTTTTTATAAAGTTTGGGAATTTTTTTAATAAATTATAAATTTTTTCTTTTTTTTATAAAGTTTGGGAAGTTTTTTAATAAATTATAATTTTTTCCTTTTCTTATAAAGTTTGGGAAATTTTTTAATAAATTATACATTTTTCCTTTTTTATAAAGTTTGGGAATTTTCTTAATAAATTATACATTTTTCCTTTTTTATAAAGTTTGGGAAGTTTTTTTAATAAATTATAAAGTTTTCCTTTTTTTATAAAGTTTGGGAAGTTTTTTAATAAATTATAAATTTTTCCTTTTTTATAAAGTTTGGGAAGTTTTTTAATAAATTATAAATTTTTCCTTTTTTTTATAAAGTTTGGGAAGTTTTTTAATAGATAATAAATTTTTCCTTTTTTATAAAGTTTGGGAAATTTTTTAATACAATTATACATTTATCCTTTTTTTTATAAAGTTTGGGAAATTTTTTAATAAATTATAAATTTTTCCTTTTTTTATAAAGTTTGGGAAATTTTTTAATAAATTATAAATTTTTCCTTTTTTTATAAAGTTTGTGAAGTTTTTTAATAAATTATAAATTTTTCCTTTTTTTATAAAGTTTGGGAAATTTTTTAATAAATTATAAATTTTTCCTTTTTTTATAAAGTTTGGGAAATTTTTTAATAAATTATATATTTTTCCTTTTTTTTATAAAGTTTGGGAACTTTTTTAATAAATTATATATTTTTTCTTTTTTTATAAAGTTTGGGAAATTTTTTAATACAATTATACATTTATCCTTTTTTTTATAAAGTTTGGGAAATTTTTTAATAAATTATAAATTTTTCCTTTTTTTATAAAGTTTGGGAATTTTCTTAATAAATTATACATTTTTCCTTTTTTATAAAGTTTGAGAAGTTTTTTAATAAATTATAAATTTTTCCTTTTTTTTATAAAGTTTGGAAAGTTTTTTAATAAATTATAAATTTTTCCTTTTTTTATAAAGTTTGGGAATTTTCTTAATAAATTATACATTTTTCCTTTTTTATAAAGTTTGAGAAGTTTTTTAATAAATTATAAATTTTTCTTTTTTTTATAAAGTTTGGGAATTTTTTTAATAAATTATACACATTTTTTTATAAAGTTTGGGAATTTTTTTAATAAATTATACATTTTTCCTTTTTTATAAAGTTTGGGAAGTTTTTTAATAAATTATAAATTTTTCCTTTTTTTTATAAAGTTTGGGAATTTTTTTAATAAATTATACACATTTTTTTATAAAGTTTGGGAATTTTTTTAATAAATTATACATTTTTCCTTTTTTATAAAGTTTGGGAAGTTTTTTAATAAATCATACATTTTTCCTTTTTTTTATAAAGTTTGGGAATTTTTTTAATAAATTATACACATTTTTTTATAAAGTTTGGGAATTTTTTTAATAAATTATACATTTTTCCTTTTTTATAAAGTTTGGGAAGTTTTTTAATAAATTATAAATTTTTCCTTTTTTTTTATAAAGTTTGGAAAGTTTTTTAATAAATTATAAATTTTTCCTTTTTTTTTAAAAGTTTGGGAAGTTTTTTAATAAATTATAAATTTTTCCTTTTTTTTTAAAAAGTTTGGAAAGTTT
Organism: Neocrepidodera transversa; assembly: GCA_963243735.1. Lineage (NCBI taxonomy): Eukaryota > Metazoa > Arthropoda > Insecta > Coleoptera > Chrysomelidae > Neocrepidodera > Neocrepidodera transversa. The sequence goes on from OY725353.1 coordinate 4,902,860, forward strand.
TTTAATAAATTATAAATTTTTCCTTTTTTTTTTTATTAAGTTTGGGAACTTTTTTAATAAATTATATATTTTTTCTTTTTTATATAGTTTGAGAAGTTTTTTAATAAATCATACATTTTTCCTTTTTTTTATAAAGTTTGGGAATTTTTTTAATAAATTATACACATTTTTTTATAAAGTTTGGGAATTTTTTTAATAAATTATACATTTTTCCTTTTTTATAAAGTTTGGGAAGTTTTTTAATAAATCATAAATTTTTCCTTTTTTTTTATAAAGTTTGGAAAGTTTTTTAATAAATTATAAATTTTTCCTTTTTTTTTATAAAGTTTGGGAACTTTTTTAATAAATTATATATTTTTTTCTTTTTTTATATAGTTTGAGAAGTTTTTTAATAAATTATAAATTTTTCTTTTTTTATAAAGTTTCAGAAGTTTTTTAATAAATTAATAATATTTCCATTTTTTTTTAGTATTCAAGTTTTTTAATAATTTATTGTTATGATAAATTTTATTTATATCATATTCACATTTATAAAAAAAAAACATTACCAAATTTTTACATTTTGATATTTTCTAGTTTATAATAAAAATGTACATAAAAAGTTTTCCTTTGTTTTTCAATCCCACTTCAGTATTAACAACGTGCGTTTTATCGTGACCAAGCATCTGCATTTATATAAGGTAAACCCGAACAATGGAAATCAATGAACGAAACTAGTTTTTGATAACGGAATTATACCTTGAATATCTTTAATAAATAATGAAGGGCGTTGTTTTTCTTAAAAGCTAAAATACCATTCTGTAAAATATTATTTATTTAATTTTGATTATTATATAATATTTTTATTTTCATAAGAATCACTGCTTGGATCCATAATAAAGTAGTTTTCTTGTAAAGTCTAGACCTAACGACGCCCACGACGCCCGCTAATGTCGCCACTAAGAGAATTTATATTAAAACAAAAAACTGGATTTTATTCTAGGCGTCCCGGTTTAATTTTTGTAAATTAACTTATACCAATTTACTAAATATTATATAATAATTTAATTGCAATAACTAATCTTTAGTACCAATTTTTTTAATAAATATATTGATATGGTTCTACTATGTAGGCAACACAAATTTCAAATGAAGATAAAATTAAGTTTGATGTCTTTTTTTTTGTTATTGACGGTGAAATTATGCTTAAATATTTAAGTGATTTTTATGTGAATTTGCAAATACTGGAAAAACAGGTAAGTCCATTTATCTATTAATATTTATTTTTAAATAAATATATTTATTTTTGGGTTATCAAGAATTTTTGTTAATTAATTAATAATTAAATTTGATTTGGAATTTATATATTATTTTAATTATTGTGCTGCATTATTTAATTAAATTTTAATTACGTTAAAATTTGTCTTTTCCATAGGGATATACCCAGATTTATCCGGTGAGAAATCGGAAAAAAAAGAAAATTTTGGAAAAAGTTGAAAAAATCAGAAAATATTGGAAAAAAATTAAAAACGAAATTGTAACATACGAGAAAAACGTGAAAATCAAAAAAATTGTAAAAATACCGCAAAAAATTGAAAAAATGGCAAAAAACCCGGATTTAAAAAAAAAATTAAGTTGAAAAAATTGAAATAAATCGCAAATAATTACAAAAAATTTGAAACAATAAAGGCAAAAAAGCGTAAAAATCGCAACAAAAATCGAAACAAAATTCCAAAAAAAATATCGAAAAAAATTAACCTCAGAAAATAGCAAAAAAATTTTTAAAAAATCGTAAAAAGATATCGGAAAAAAAACCATAAAAAATTCAAATTGTAAATGCGCAAAAAATCGAATTGCAAAAAAAATCGCTAAAATAAACTCAAAAAATTGTAAAAAAAATGCAAAAAATGACAAAAAATCGCAAAAAAACCGAAAATAATGGTAACCATTTAAAAATTTAAAGAAATATGTAATAATTCGATAAAATTGTAAAATACGAAAAAAAAACGAGAAAGTCAGAAAAATTGTAAAAATTCCGCAAAAAATTTAAAATAAACACCAAAAAAACGACAAAAATTTACAAAAAAAATGAAGAATCTCGAAAGATTTGAAATAAATCGCATTAATTACAAAAAAATTGAAACAAAAACGGTAAAAAAAGCGTAAAAATCGCAAAAAAATCGAAACAAACTCCCAAAAAAATAACGGCAGAAAACAGCAAAAGAAATTCAAAAAATCGCAAAAAAATAACGGAAAAAATCATAAAAAATTAAAATTGTAAATGCGCAAAAAATGCAAAAACGAACGAAAAAAATCGAAAACAATTGAAACCATTTAAAAGATTAAACAAAAATGAAAAAATTGAAATAAATCGAGGAATAAGAAAAAAAATCAAGAAAAAAGAAAAAAAAAACAGAATGAGAAAAACGTGAGGAAAGATCAGAAACAATCGAAAAAATCAGAAAAAAAACCAGAAAATAGGGAAAATTTGGAAAAAATAGAAAAAAAACATGAAAATATAGGAAAAAATGTGTAAAATTGGGGGGAGAAATAGGAAACCGGACAAAAATAGGAAAATGGGGAAATATAGGCAAAAATATAAAAAATGGTAAAATATAGGCTAAAATAGGAAAAACGAGAAAAAATAGTAAAAAAAATGAAAAAATAGTTAAAAAAAAACAGGAAAAATTTTAATTACCTTAAAATAAAGTTTTTAACATTGATAAACAATTAAAATAAAGGCTTTTTATAATTCTATTTTTTTTGTTTTTTCTACAGGGCTATACGCAGATTTATCCGGTGATGTTTAAAGTTTGTTAATTTATTTCAAATCTCACCATCATCAGGGTAAACTAATATTTTTTTTAATATTTTTTTTAGACATTTTCAAACATTCACTGTGAATTCGCTCCTAAAGGTAAACGTTTTAACCATTCGTTGGTGTGTAGAATTTTTTTATTAATAATAATAATAATAATAATAATTAGTGTATTAATTTTTACTGAGATAGTAGCTTTCATTTTTAGGTATATTGCTGATAGTATTGGAATCTATGAACTAAAAAAAAAAAAAATTTAATTTGAACACTACTTCACTTTAATCGAAAGACACTCTGTATATACTGTATGTTTAGTTTGCGAAAGAGTAATTTACAAACAATAACTGTCTCATCTTTAACGACAATATAATAAAATACAACCAAACGTACCTATTTATCTATTGAATTTATTAACGATAAACCAGATGATACGGACAAAGATAACAACACACTTAAAAATGATAAGCAATAGGAATTTTATTCGAGACACGAGATTCAGGTAAAAATATTAAAAATACTTTAAGAACACAATCATTAATCTAGTGCGAAAAAATGGCCGAAGATAATGTTCTATTATACGATTTCGAGATGTTCAAAGAAAATTTTAGCAGAGCGATACAAGAAGAGAACTTTGAGGTACTTTTTTTTTATGTTATTTACGTCATATTATTAGCAAATATGTTGATTTAGTGATACATATCGTATACAGGGTGTTTACAAATAGATTTCAAAACATGAATGATCTAATACCAAAAAATTAACTATTAAAATACTTATTGTTATTTTCTTATGGAAAACATTTATCAATGTTTTTTTATAAATTCACCGGATAATGATTTTTACCTCGTGATTTAAATTAAACTAGAGTGTAATTTGACATTTTATCAGAAAAATGCATTTTAACCCTTCGATTCAACAAAGTTCAAGTCTAATTCGACATGCACAAACATATGTGGAGTAGCAGAAGTGGTAACGACTTTTCTTGGATCACCCGGTATCACACGAAGGTCGTTTAAGCTAATAGTTTATTTCAGATTGTCTAAGGCACCATAGACAAAAGATGCACATTTTTTAGGCGGTTTTTGACCACCATTTGCCTTGATTTGGACAAAAATAGTGATTCATTATAATAATACAGTTGGACAAAAAATAATTTAAATTGTAAATCGAACTGGATTAAATAATTTTCACATTTGCAAATTTATCTGGACGAAATAATGGTAAAAATTGTAAATCTATTTGGACAATAACATTGATCGACAATGATAATACAGTTGGACAAAAAATAATTTAAATTGTAAATCGAACTGGATTAAATAATTTTCACATTTGCAAATTTATCTGGACGAAATAATGGTTAAAATTGTAAATCTATTTGGACAATAACAGTGATCAACAATGATAATACAGTTGGATAAAAAATAATTTAAATTGTAAATCGAACTGGATTAAATAATTTTCACATTTGAAAATTTATCTGGACGAAATAATGGTTAAAATTGTAAATCGATTTGGACAATAACAGTGATCAACAATGATAATACAGTTGGACAAAAAATAATTTAAATTGTAAATCGAACTGGATTAAATAATTTTCACATTTGAAAATTTATCTGGACGAAATAATGGTAAAAATTGTAAATCTATTTGGACAATAACAGTGATCGACAATGATAATACAGTTGGACAAAAAATAATTTGAATTGTAAATCGAGCTGGATTAAATAATTTTCACATTTGCAAATTTATCTGGACGAAATAATGGTTAAAATTGTAAATCGATTTGGACAATAACAGTGATCAACAATGATAATACAGTTGGACAAAAAATAATTTAAATTGTAAATCGAGCTGGATTAAATAATTTTCACATTTGCAAATTTATCTGGACGAAATAATGGTAAAAATTGCAAATCTATTTGGACAATAACAGTGATCGACAATGATAATACAGTTGGACAAAAAATAATTTAAACATAAAAAACCAACTCTACAGGTGTCATCAGCTCATTCTATATATTAATATGGAAAGAGAAAACTTCAGATCCATTTTTAAGCATAAACGAAGGAGTGTGAGATTTTGTATAGTTAAAGTTTATATACAGGAAGAGTACAGAAAGCTAAAATTAATCTCAATGTGTGTATTTTTTTACTTTCCTTTATTGTCATTTTATTTTTGAAGTGAAAACTTCCCTAGGCGCGTTGGATGATTTTTGGATATGTAAAAAAAATCAGAAAATATTGAGAAAAAAAACCGAAAAAATAATGCAAAAATGTAGCTAAAAAAACGCCAGTAATGGCAAAAAAAAAATCGGAAAAAATCACAAAAAATTGTAATTGTAGCAAAAAATCGGAAAAAAGTGGAAAAAAACAAAGAAATTCTTAAAAACGAGAAAAAAGAGAAAAATAGGAAAATAGGGAAATTTGGGCAAAAATAGGAAAATGGGGAAAAAATCACAAAAACAATCGAAACGAAGTCCCAAAAAAAATTGCGAAAAAACCGCAGAAAATAGCAAAAAAAATTTTCAAAAAATCGCAAAAAATCGAAAAAAACCACAAAAAATTGCAATTGTAGCAAAAATCGGAAAGAATGCAAAAAAATTGCAAGAAAATAGGCAAAAATAGGAAAAACGGGAAAAAAATGAAAAAAACATGAAGAAATACTTAAAAAACAGGAAAAAGTAAAGAAAAATAAGAAAATAGAAAAATGGGGAAAAAATCGAAACAATGTAAAAAACATCGCAAAAAAACGCAGAAAATAGCAAAAAAAAATTTAAAAAAATCGGAAAAAATTACAAACAATTGCAATTATAGCAAAAATCGGAAAAAATGCAAAAAAAATTGCAAGAAAATAGGCACAAATAGGAAAAAAATAGAAAAAAAACATGAAGAAATACTTAAAAAACAGGAAAAAGAGGAAAAGTAAAGAAAAATAAAAAAATAGAAAATGGGGAAAAAATCAAAAAAAAATCGCAGAAAACAGCAAAAAAATTTTCAAAAAATCGCAAAAAATCGGAAAAAAATCACAAAAATATAGAAAAAAATAGGAAAAATTAGAAAATAGGGAAATTTACATAAAAATAGAAAAATGGGGAGAATTAAAAAAAAAACAATAAAAAAAAGGAAAAAAACAGGAATTAAAATTTAATGAATTACGGTCTGTATATTCAAGTAGACCATATTATAATAACTTTGTGTACAAGATTTTTTTCAAATATATTTCAAGATTTAAAAGTCTCACAATGTATAATGGTGAGAAACATTTTTGAATTTATAGATTGTTAGTTGTATGATCTCTCGGGAGCATTTGACACAATCAATCATAAAACTAAAAAATCTTAAAAAAACATTGAAAATTGCTTGAAAAAGTACTTGAAAATTCCTTTCAACTAAATTACTTGAAAAATCCTAAAAAAATCTTGGAAAATTTTTGAAGAAATTCCAAACATTTCCTTGATAACCTCAAAAATTAAAATTGATGTAAGAATATAAAAAAAAATCCTTGAAAATTGCTTTAAAGTCCGTGAAAATTTCTTTTAACTAAACTACTTAAAAAATCCTGGAAAATTTTTGAAAAAATTCAAAAAACTTCCTAGATAACCTCAAAAATAAAAATCCTTGAAAAAATCTAAAAAAACCTTGAAATTTATTTTAAAAATAGTTCAAAATTCCTTTTAACAAAACTACTTGAAAATCCTGAAAAAATCCTGGAAAGTTTTTGAAAAAATTCACAAAACTTCCTTGATAACCTAAAAAATGAAAATCCTTGAAAAAATCTAAAAAAATCCTTGAAAATTGCTTTAAAAAGTCCGTGAAAATTTCTTTTAACTAAACTACTTAAAAAATCCTGGAAAATTTTTGAAAAAATTCAAAAAACTTCCTAGATAACCTCAAAAATAAAAATCCTTGAAAAAATCTAAAAAAACCTTGAAATTTATTTTAAAAATAGTTCAAAATTCCTTTTAACAAAACTACTTGAAAATCCTGAAAAAATCCTGGAAAGTTTTTGAAAAAATTCACAAAACTTCCTTGATAACCTAAAAAATGAAAATCCTTGAAAAAATCTAAAAAAATCCTTGAAAATTGCTTTAAAAAGTCCGTGAAAATTTCTTTTAACTAAACTACTTAAAAAATCCTGGAAAATTTTTGAAAAAATTCAAAAAACTTCCTAGATAACCTCAAAAATAAAAATCCTTGAAAAAATCTAAAAAAACCTTGAAATTTATTTTAAAAATAGTTCAAAATTCCTTTTAACAAAACTACTTGAAAATCCTGAAAAAATCCTGGAAAGTTTTTGAAAAAATTCACAAAACTTCCTTGATAACCTAAAAAATGAAAATCCTTGAAAAAATCTAAAAAAATCCTTGAAAATTGCTTTAAAAAGTCCGTGAAAATTTCTTTTAACTAAACTACTTAAAAAATCCTGGAAAATTTTTGAAAAAATTCAAAAAACTTCCTAGATAACCTCAAAAATAAAAATCCTTGAAAAAATCTAAAAAAACCTTGAAATTTATTTTAAAAATAGTTCAAAATTCCTTTTAACAAAACTACTTGAAAATCCTGAAAAAATCCTGGAAAGTTTTTGAAAAAATTCACAAAACTTCCTTGATAACCTAAAAAATGAAAATCCTTGAAAAAATCTAAAAAAATCCTTGAAAATTGCTTTAAAAAGTCCGTGAAAATTTCTTTTAACTAAACTACTTAAAAAATCCTGGAAAATTTTTGAAAAAATTCAAAAAACTTCCTAGATAACCTCAAAAATAAAAATCCTTGAAAAAATCTAAAAAAACCTTGAAATTTATTTTAAAAATAGTTCAAAATTCCTTTTAACAAAACTACTTGAAAATCCTGAAAAAATCCTGGAAAGTTTTTGAAAAAATTCACAAAACTTCCTTGATAACCTAAAAAATGAAAATCCTTGAAAAAATCTAAAAAAATCCTTGAAAATTGCTTTAAAAAGTCCGTGAAAATTTCTTTTAACAAAACTACTTGAAAAATCCTGGAAATTTTTTGAAAAAATTAAAAAAACTTCCTTGATAACCTCAAAAATGAAAATCCTTGAAAACAATCTAAAAAAACCTTGAAAATTGTTTTAAAAAATAGTTGAAAATTCCTTTTAACAAAACTACTTGAAAAATCTTGAAAAAATCCTGGAAAATTGTTTAAAAAATTCAAAAAACTTCCTTGATAACCTCAAAAACGAAAATCCTTGAAAAAATCTAAAAGAATCCTTGAAAAAAATCGCACTCATTCTGTAAAAATAGCTATAAATTGTGAATTTGGAACTTTTTTTAATCTCTACGTATGTTTCGCTAACTATGTTATCCTCATTATCTAATATTTTTTTAGTTGCAAATAGACATGACAAAAAAACTATGCGTACTAGCCGAACACTTAGGCGAAGAACTGACACGAACCGAACTACTTCCTTTTATAAATGAACACATAGATTTCCACGATGAAATTCTTTTAAATTTATCCGAACAATTAAAACATTTTATCCCGCTCGTTGGTGGCTACGAACACTCTCAACTCGTATTGGAGTTACTGAGGAAGCTCTGTAATATCGACGAAACTATGGTTAGAGAAAAAACGCTTGAAACGCTTAAAAGCATAGCTGGAGATCTTGATAGTGAACTAATTGAAGAATTATTAGTGCCTGTTTTGGATGCTTTAGCTAATGAGGAATGGTTTACTAGTAAATGTTCAGCTGTTGCATTATTTCCGGTAAATTATTTATAATTATATTTTTTTTTGTAGTGAAAAATTTATTTTTATTTATAGATTATTTATCCAAAAATCAAAGATGAAAAAAAAGATGAATTTAGACATAATTTTCGTTTATTGGCTCAAGATGATTCTCCTATAGTTAGAAAAGCTGCTGCTATATCATTGGTCGATTTAATACCGTTATTGGATAAAGATAGTTTAAAAAATGAATTTATATCTGTATTTGATAATATTTCTAACGATAATATGGTAAGTTTAAAATTAATAAAAAATAAATAAATCGGCGTAAATTTTTTTTGTAGGATTCTGTTCAAATCCATGCAGTTCAAATTGCTATCGCTCTATGTAAAAGATTTACAGAAACAGAAATTGAACAATTTATATTTAACACATTGGAAAAATTTTCAAGTAAGTTATATTCATTAGCTTTTAGATTGTTGATGAGAATAGTTGTCTCACTGCGAGTCAAGATCACACCCTAATATTGAGAATATTTTGAGATTTCCAAGTTTGAACGATTTATGAATATTAATATTCATAACTGTTGAAAGAACACTAGACTGAGAGCGTTATTAACTAAATTCCTAGATTTACTCGAAGGACCAAACTTTTTAGGTAGAAATTAAACCAATATGAATGTTAAAAAATGAGGGGGTAATCCCACCCAACTTTCCGAACACTCCTAGTAAAGTAATTGTTTAATCGATTATTTTAGTTTTTCTGCATCAAAATACATTAATAAAATAAGTTTACAAAAATTAAAAAAAAAATTAATTTTTTCTAAAAATTTTTTTTAACTTTTTATAATTTTGTATAATTTCTACAAGTATTATTTTAAAATTATGAAATATTTCACACATATTGCACTTTTTGATCCCTTTCGGGTGTACTAGTTACTTTTTGCATTTGTTTTACCATTTTCGATAAAACAAAAGGACAACAAAATTTAATTTCTGTTTTATTTTGGTTATAATAATTACAATGTTAAATTCGAAGAGACTAAATTATTTTTTAAATTTAGAGTTTTATATTACCTATCGAATGGTATAAATCCCATTTTAATATCTTTAATATTTTTAAAGTTATTCAATTTTTTTTTAAACTTATATTAAATTTCAAAAAAAAATGAGGAATTCTACAATTTTTTGAATAAAATTTTGAAAAAAATCACAATTATAGAGTTTTTTACTACAAATTTAAGGGTAATTTTTTAAAATTTTTAATATTAATTTTAACCTTAAAACAAATCAAACCTATTTTTGAATAATTTTAAAATCATTAAATAATTAATATCTCATTCAATTTTATTCAAAATGGGAAACAAACCTTTTTTTTAGGTTTTTTGGATCAAAATGTATTAATAAAGAAAGTTTAAAAAACTAAAAAAAAAAATTTTTTTTGTTAAAAATTCATGGGTAAACCCATTGAATTGTTTTAACTTTTTTCATTTTTTTCTATAACTTTTACAAATACTATGTTAAAATTATGAAATAATTTACACACATAGTACTTTTGGATCCTTTTCGGATATGCTATTTAATTTTTTCATTTATTTTATACTTATTGATAAAACGAAATTACAAAAAATTTTAAAAAATTTCTTAATTTTGTGTATAATAATTACAATTCTAAATTTTAAGAAACTAAAATACATTTTAAATTTAGAGTTTTATTTTATCTTTAGATTAGTGCAAATCCCAGTTCAATAACTTTAATATTGTAGAAGTTATTCAATTTAGTTTAAAATCATAATATAATTTTAAATGTTTCTTAGCCAATTTTTAAAAAAAATCACAATTTTTGTAATAAAATTTTGAAAAAAATTATAATAATAAAATTAATTATTACAAATTTAAAGATATTTTTTTAAAATTTTTAATATTAAAATTTAAGTAAAAAATAATAATTTAATAAGGATAAAAATTGCTTAAAAATTAAAATAAAAACTAGCGGCGAAACTATGCGGAACTCGAAAAAAATTAAAGACAAAATTTGTAGAAAATTTTATATTCTACAATTTTGATTTTTTGTAAATTTTCATAAAAATCCATAATTTTGTCTCAAAATCTAAAAAAAGTCGCAAATGTCTATATACATTATTTTTCACGCCCTCTAGCGACGAAACTATGAGGAAATCAAAAAAACGGTAAAAACAAAATGTGTAGAAAATTTTATGTTCTACAACTTTCATATCCTGTAATTTTTCATAAAAATGCATTATTTTGGTTTTTTAAGAAAAATATGAAAAAAAATTACTTTTTGATAAATCTGGCAACAATGGCAAAAGTTTTTGAAAATTTTAATCAGTCGAAATTAAACTATAACGTATAAAAAATATATGTGTAAAACTTTATTGTCATCTTGTTAGGTAATGACGTCATCACTTATAGCAACTGTCACTTCCGGTTGTCCGATTAACTCCAAAATCTATACAGGTCGTCTCCTTGTTACCCTAAATATGTATATAAAATTTCATCTAAATCGGTTCAGCCGTTTAGACGCTATCGTGTTCACACACACACACACACACACACACACACACACACACACACACACACACACACACACACACACACACACACACACACACACACACACACACACACACACACACACACACACACACACACACACACACACACACACACACACACACACACACACACACACACACACACACACACACACACACACACACACACACACACACACACACACACACACACACACACACACACACACACACACACACACACACACACACACACACACACAGACACACACACACACAGACACACACACAGACAGACATCATGCTAAAAATGGTATAAATGGATTCAGGTGACCTAAAAACGTAAAGATCCGTTAAAATCTGGGTATGGTCAAAATATCATGATCGCAATACTTTCCTTCTATACAACTCTGTTGTTCGGAAAGTAATAAAAACAGTATTTGAAATAGGAATATAATTTTTATTCCATTTTTTCAAGTACGAACATGAATAGAAAAATCATAAAACGGTATATTAATTTAAATTATGAAACTGAAACATTGATATTTAAATAGTACTCATCACTTTACTCATTGTAAACTATTTACATGGTTTTGTTATGAAAACTCAGAAAACTTTTTACGCACCATTTTACTTAGTTGAAGAAACTTTTTTGCTCTATTAAATGCGACTGCATCTGTTCACAGTCGGTATGCGAGAGAATTATTGTTCTAACGGATAGTAGCGTTGGTGGTTTTTTATTGGTAGGAAACATATGACGTGGTATGTACATAGCCTTGAATTAAGCATCGTAGCGGGAAGAAAAATATCTATATTTTTTGTCTCTTATAATGAAGGGATAATATGAGAGAAAGATAAGCTTGCATAGCAACAGTCGCTTATGTATTTTGCAAGTAGACAGAAAAAAGTCTGAGAGACAGACGGAATAATATTGTGTTGATTTTAAATCTATTTTTAGATTATAAAATATTAAAATATGCAATAATAGACATTAGTATGAACTGAAACATTAATATTATTAATTATAAAAGAAATATGAATTATTTTGTATTTTCTGGATAATATTCCAGTGAAATTTATCCAAAGTTAGAGCTATGTTTTACATATTGGGTTGTTAAAAAAAGTATAAATAAAATTTATATTTTCAATCAATAAATGGGTGAGAAAATAACCTTTAAAAATAAATAAAATCGATTCTTTATGTTAAATAATGTGTCTAATGTGCTAATCAGACACTGGTCCTTCGAACTAGTAAAAAAAATTTAAAATTGATGTGAGTTCTTAATTCATATTTATTCAATATGGAAACAACTTATTCAATGAGATACAAAAGAGAAAGTTCAACAAAATCCAGTTAAGAGATTCCAAAAACAGATTTTAAACAAACTTGTCAAATCGACCACTGAAAGTGATGAAACAAGCTTACTAGCCAAAGGAGGCAACTTCAATATAACTCCTCGGATAATACCTAAACAAGAGATCATTGCCAATATAGAACCTAGAAGTGATGTCAAAGAAGAGGTATGGAGTGAACCTGCAAGAATTCTAAGAAAAGCCAATGAGGAAGAAAATGTCATAATTCTTTCAGCAAAGGAAATGCAACAGTCGTCATAAGCACTACAAGAGCAAGCATAATAATCTGGTCAATTAAGATACAGATAATTACCGAAAGATCCAACAGATAAGATGACTTTAAGAAAATCTATCACAGGAGACAAAGAAAAAAATATGCAATACTGAAGCTCTATCAACGTCTATCAACTTAGCGAGGCAACTTTGGAAAATTACAACGGTATCTTATTAGTAATTTGCCGCTTTTTTGCCGTTAATTAGTTGTGGAAAGATAAATTTTGCCGCTCTTTTTTTTTCTATTAAAAATTAAACGTCTTGCTAACTTGATATCAAGTTAGCGAGACAACTGCGTAAATAATCACGATATCAAAAACTTAAAGGGGGAGAATTTGCCGCTTTGTTGTAGTTAATTAGTTGTGGAAAAATAAATTTTGCCGCTATTTTTTTTATTAAAAATGAAACATCTTGCTAACTTGATATCAAGTTTAAAAAATTTTAAACTCATAAAAATGAGACACTACATGGAATTGCATAATAAAAACCGGATTGTGAGAGTGTCAAAAATTTTTTAATTAAAATTTGAATGTTCACATGCCTCTGTCTAGTCTAGTCGAGAAGTGAGTTTTTTGCGAAAAATAGTTAGAAGGGTAGGAAAAATATGAGCGATGGCTCATTGGACGCGGATTGCAATTCTGAGAAATGCGTCATGTCGATTTTTTCCTGCAAATAAAAATTGTAATTGTTATTAACAAAAAACGAACAAGAAAAAAAGCCATTTTAGTTTTTGATGATAACTTAAAAACTATATAAGATAGGGGGAATTGCAAAAAAGATCCTCAAAGAGGAGAAAATTTCCAAAAAAAAACTTCTAATTCCCGAATCTCTAGCTCTAACATTTATAACTTTAATTTGTTGCTGAAAATACGGTTCCGCACTACCGTTTCGGGATAAGTACGCCGCCTCTATAGTCACTCCCACATCTAAAATTATTTCTTTAAATCACTAAATTTTGATTTAAAAATTTGAAAAAATTATGGTGTCATTTCAACACTTGAAAAAAGAAAGTCGCGTTGGAAAAAAATTTTTAAATGCATTTTTCAAAAAGCTAGCCTATTATTAATTAACTATTTTTTTCCATACCTCTGTCTTTATTGAAAGCTGGATAATTGTTTAAATAATCATCCTAAAAAAGTTTTCTAAGTTAACAAAAAATGAAAAATCGTAAAATTGTTGTTAAAAATTTTTTTTGTCATGTACTTTGGTATAGCTGTTGTTATAGAAGAAATAAGGATTAAATTATTGTGGGTAAGATTTTTTAACGCTATTTGTTTATAAATTGTTCATAAACAAATAGTTTGCTTTAATATATTTGAAAAAAAATTATTACCATTCTATTGGTTAGGGTCAATGATGATTTTTAAAAAAAAAATTTTCTTGAAAAAAAAATTTCTTATTTATAATCGTTTTTTTTATATTTGAATTATTTAAATAATTAGTTAAGAAATAATTTTGTCTTTAAAAATCATTATTGATGGCTGATAATACAATTAAAAAAAATTTTTTTTTCATTAATAATTTCATTGTTTATTTAGTTCACAATTTGTTATAAACAATATTTGAGTGTCACAATAGTTTATTTCTAATTCTAATAAAAAATTCAAAAACAACCATATGCAACAAAGTTGAGAAAAAAAATTTCTGTATTTTTTATGGCATTTTCAAAAAAAAAATACAAAAATTCTTTTGTTGCACATTGTTGTTTTTGTAATTTTTAGTATTATCAGAAAAAAATTATTGTGACAGTCAAACATGGTTTATAACAAATTGTTAACTAAATAAATAATGAAATTATTAATGAAAAAAAAAAAAATTTAATTTTATTATGAGTAATCAATAATGATTTTTAAAGACAAAATTATATCTTAACTAATTATTTAAATAAGGCAAATTTGAAAGAAAACTATTATAAACAATAAAAAAAATTTTTAAGAAAAATTTTTTTTTAAAAAAAATCACCATTGACCCTAAACAATAGAATGGTAAAAAAAATGTTATCAAAAATATTAAAGTAAACTATTTATAAATAATTTATAAACAAATAACATTAAAAAATCTTACCCAGAATAATTTAATCCTTATTTCTTATATAAAAAGGATGGGAAATTTAAAACAAACAAATGAGAAAAAGGGCGTAATTATAGAAAAAAAGGGTGATTTTAGAGAAAAAAAGGGTAATTTCAAGAAAAAAAGTGACGAAATTTAATATAAAAGAGAACAAATTTGAGACAAAAATTAAGAGAAAAGGAGGTGAAATTTGAGACAAAAACGTGACAAAATTAGAGAGAAAATAGGGGAAATTTGAAACTAAAAAATAAGAAAAAAGGCGTAATTATAGAAAAAAAGAGGTAATTTTAGAGAAAAGAAGAATAATTTGAAGAGAAATAGTGGCGAAATTTAAGATAAAATAGGGGAAATTTAAGACAAAGTTTAAGAGAAAAGGAGGGGAAATTTGAGACAAAAACGTGACAAAATTAGAGAGAAAATATGAGAAATTTGAAACTAAAAATGAGAAGAAAGGCGTAACTATAGAAAAAGGGGTAATTTTAGAGAAAGGGTAATTTCAAGAAAAATAGTGACGAAATTTAAGATAAAAGAGGGGAAATTTGAGATAAAGTTTAAGAGAAAAGGAGGGGAAATTTGAGACAAAAACGTGACAAAATTAGAAAGAAAATAGGGGGGAAATTTGAAATCAAAAAATGAGAAAAAAGGCGTAATTATAGAAAAAAAGGAGTCATTTAAGTGAAAAAATGGTAATTTCAAGAAAAAAAAATGAAGAAATTTAAGATAAAAGTTGAGCCAAATTTTGGGGGAAATTTGCGACAAAAACGTGACAAAATTAGAGAGAAAAGGCGGAAATTTAAGACAAAAAACTGAAAACTGAGAAAAAAGGCGTAGTTATAAAAAAAGGGGTAATTTTAGAGAAAAAAAGGTAATTTCAAGAAAAAGTGACAAAATTTAAGATAAAAGAAGAGGAAATTTGAGATAATTTTACGATTTTTCATTTTTTGTTAACTTAGAAAACTCGTTATAAACAATATAAACAAATTTTAAATAATTTTATAGCGTCATCTTATTGAGTATACTCATAGAAAATACTCAAAGAGGCGAAAACTTTTTTAGGGTGATTATTTAAACAATTATCCAGCTTTCAATAAAGACAGAGGTATGAAAAAAAATAGTTAATTAATAATAGGCTAGCTTTTTGAAAAATGCATTTAAAATTTTTTTTTCCAACGGGACTTTCTTTCTTCAGTGTTGAAATGACACCATAATTTTTTCAAATTTTTAAATCGATATTTAGTGCTTTAAAAAAAATATTTTAGATGTGGTAGTCACTATAGAGGCGGCGTACTCATCCTGAAACGGTCGCGCGGAACCCTATTTTCAGCAACAAATTAAAGATATAAATATTAGAGCTAAAGATTCGGGAATCAGAAGTTTTTTTTTTGAAAAATTCCTCCTCTTTAAGGATCTTTTTTGCAATTCCCCCTATCTTACATAGTTTTTAAGTTATCAAAAACTAAAAGGGCTTTTTTCTTTTTCGTTTTTTGTTAATAACAATTACAATTTTTATTTGAAGGAAAAAATCGACATGACGCATTTCTCAGAATTGCAATCCACGTCGAATGAGCCATCGCTCATATTTTTCCTACCCTTCTAACTATTTTTCGCAGAGAACTCACTTCTCGACTAGACTATGTCGTATAGTAGCACAAATTGTTATAAAAATCTATAAAAATTGGAGAAAAACTTTTCGTTGAGACAAGAGTTGTACAAAAATTTTTCTTATGACTTGAATGATATATTTATTTATTCAAAAATATATTCCGATTAAAAACAATTACTCATTTAAGTAGTAATTTTTTTTGTAAAATTAATTTGCTTTATAAAAAAAATGAGGGGGTAATCCCACCCAACTTTCCGAACACTCCTAGTAAAGTCATTATTTGATCGATTATTTTAGTTTTTCTGCATTAAAATACATTAATTATATTACCTATCGAATGGTATAAATCCCATTTTAATATCTTTAATATTTTTAAAGTTATTCAATTTCTTTTAAACTTATATTAAATTTCAAAAAAAAAATTAGGAATTCTACAATTTTTTGAATAAAATTTTGAAAAAAATCACAATTATAGAGTTTTTTACTACAAATTTAAGGGTAATTTTTTTTTTATTTTTAATATTAATTTTAACCTTAAAACAAATAAAACCTATTTTTGATTTTTTGAATAATTTTAAAATCAATAAATAATTAATATCTCATTCAATTTTAATCAAAATGCGAAACAGACCTTTTTTTTTAGGTTTTTGGATCAAAATGCATTAATAAAATTAGTTTAAAAAGTTTCAAAAATTCATGGGTACCCATTGAATGTTTTATCTTTTTTCATTTTTTGCTATAACTTTTGCAAATACTATGTTAAAATTATGAAATAATTTACACATATAGTACTTTTGGATCCTTTTCGGATATGCTATTTACTTTTTTCATTTATTTTATACTTATTCATAAAACGAAATTACAAAAAAATTTAAAAAAATTCTTAATTTTGGCTATAATAATTACAATTCTAAATTTTAAGAAACTAAAATACATTTAAATTTAGAGTTTTATATTATCTTTCGAATGGTGAAAATCACATATCAATAACTTTAATATTTTTGAAGTTATTCAATTTAGTTTAAAATCGTAATATAATCTTAAATTTCTTAGCCAATTTTTTAAAAATTCCAAAATTTTTGTAATAAAATTTTGAAAAAAATTATAATTATAAAATTAATTATTACAAATTTAAAGATATTTTTTTTAAATTTTTAATATAAAAATTTAACTGAAAAATAATAATTTAATAAAGATAAAAATTAAAAAAAAAACTAGCGGCGAAACTATGCGCAACTTGAAAAAATAGTCAAGACAAAATTTATAGAAAATTTTATGTTCTACAATTTTGATACCATGTAATTTTTCATAAAAATCCATAATTTCGTCTTAAAATCTAAAAAAGTCACAAAAATGTCTATATAAATTTTTTTCACGCCCTCTAGCGGCGAAACTATGAGGAATTCAAAAAACCGGTAATGACAAAATGTGTAGAAAATTTTATGTTCTACAACTTTCATATCCTGTAATTTTTCATAAAAATGCATTATTTTGGTTATTTAAGAAAAATATGAAAAAAAATAGTTTTTGATAAATCTGGCAACAATGGCAAAAGTTTTTAAAAATTTTAATCATTCGAAATTAAACTATAACGTATAGAAAATATATGTGTAAAACTTTATTGTCATCTTGTTAAGTAATGACGTCATCACTTATAGCAACTGTCACTTCCGGTTGTCCGATTAACTCCAAAATGTATACAGGTCGTCTCCTTGCTACCCTAAATATGTATATAAATTTTCATCTAAATCGGTTCAGCCGTTTAGACGCTATCGTGTTCACACGCACACAGACACACACACATACAGACACACATACACACACACACAGATAGACATCATGCTAAAAATGGTATAAATGGATTCAGGTGACCTCAAAACGTAAAGATCCGTTAAAATCTGGGTATGGTCAAAATATCATGATCGCAATACTTTCCATCTATACAATTCTGTTGTTCGAAAAGTAAAAACCAGGAAATAAAAAACAGGCGACAAATTTTTGGTTTCCACAATTATTTAGCGGCAAATTCTCCAGCTTTTATTTTTTTGATATCGTCATTATTTAGGCAGTTGTCTTGCTAACTTGATATCAAGTTAGCAACGTTTAATTTTTAACAAAAAAAAAAGAGCGGCAAAATTTATTTTTAGATAACTAATTAACGGCAAAAAAAGCGTTAAATTCTTTAGGGCTGTTGTATCTTGATAATCGTTTTTGAACGTAGAAATTTTGGCGTGTCTCAACAACATAGCAAAAATGTTAGAGAATTTAATATTTACGTAAGACTTTTATAGTTTTTGTAATAATAATTGTACTATTTTTTTTTTTAGCAATTACATCTTGGAGAATTCGCCAAGTATTAGCACTAAACATAGCAGAAATCCAAGACGTTATACCATTCCCAAAACTTCGTGGAAAAATACTAGCAATATTCCAAAAACTAATTAAAGATACCGAAGAAGAAGTTAGAATAATTGCAGTGAAAAATCTAATCACTTATTGTCGAAGTTTAAAAAACTCCTACGATAATCAAGATACTGAAAATAATTTCGAATCGGTTTTTATTCAAAGTATCTTACCACAAATCGCTTTATTATTAGTAGATA
The DNA here is from genome assembly GCA_963243735.1 of Neocrepidodera transversa. Taxonomy (NCBI): domain Eukaryota; kingdom Metazoa; phylum Arthropoda; class Insecta; order Coleoptera; family Chrysomelidae; genus Neocrepidodera; species Neocrepidodera transversa. The sequence continues at coordinate 4,921,801 of OY725353.1, forward strand.
CTAGCGAAGACGTAAAACTAGCGTTAACAAAAAATATTTTAAGTCTTAGTACTATACTAAATAAAGAAGTCTTTATGAAACATATAATGGTGATGGTTATAGATATTCTTGAGGAAGAAACGTCGGTGCTTGTAAAAGCGGGTATTTTAGAAAATTTAAATGACTTACCAAAAGATATAGATTTCGCGAAATCTTTAACATCTATAAAAAAAGTCGTACGTACTTTAATAGTTTATTCGCAATCACATTGGCGTACAAGAAAAGGTTTGCTGGTCGCTTTTATGCATATAGCGAGGTTTGCTAGTAAGGAATATTTTTCGGAAAATTTAAAAATTTTTTACGCTAGTTTATTGGGCGATCCAGTTTTCGCTGTAAGAAGAACCGCATCTGTTATACTTCCTCTATTGGCTAAACAATACGGTATGCCATGGACCGCAGGACAAATTATTCCTTATTTTAAAATGTTTACAAAAGATAGTCGATATTTATATAGATATATTCCATTATTCGGGATAAATGAATTAATTAATCCTTCCATTATTTCAGATAAAGATATTAAATATATAAAAAGTTTAAAAGATAATAACAATATAAATATTCCAAAAGTTTTATTTAAATTAAAATATTTATTAAATAAATTAACAGATAAATTGGAAGAAAATAATTTTAAAGATATACTTTCTTTAAATAAAAGTATAGATGATTTTGAAACTGATAATATAAAATTATATGCTGGAGATACTATAAATTCTTTAGCTAATCATTATAATGAAGATATTTTTGCTTGTAATATTCAACAATATAATGAATGGTATTTATTAGTATTAATATCATTGATATATAGAGATTTTTTAAATCTAATTTTATATTTATTTGAAGATAAAATAGTTAACGTTCAAATCAGATCAATATTTACATTAAATAATATAAAAATTTTCACTAATAAAATAACTAATGAATTAAAAGAATCATGGGTTGAAGAAAAATTAATATTATTAACTAAAGAAGATTCTGATATTATTAAAAAAGAAGTAGATACAGATTTAAATAAAACAGAAATTGAATTAGATGGAGAGAAAATCGATACAGAATTAATGGAAAATATTTTTACTGATAGCGATACTAGTTTGAATGGAAAAAATGATACGTTAATACCAGAAATTAATATTGAATATGCTGATGATGATGTATCTGATTCGTCAAAAATAGAAATTACAGAAATAGATGAGCAAGAGAATATTGAAAAATCTGAATTGGAAGGTTCAAATAAGGAAGAATCGGAAAATTTAGAAAAAGAATCTATTTCAGGAGAAGAAAAATAATTAAAAAGTTTAGTGGAAACGAAGAAAATAAATCAAGACTGGCGTTATTATATGAAAATTATTAGACTTAAATTAAGCACAAAATGTACAAATTTTGTTCGATAAAAAAATTTTTTTTCAGGAAAAATATTATTAATTATTTATAAATGAATTTTGATAACAATTATTACATTTTGCTTAGTTGTTTAGGTTTATTATATTTATTATTATATAAGTTCGATTTTAAAAATTATTTTAAATAAATTTAAGCAATCCGAAAAAATTTAATCTGGTTGTAAAGAAATTGTTTAAGGCAGTGGTGAAAGAAAAAACAATAATACATTTTTTTCCTAAATAATGGTTCCTTCACTTATTTCATACAATTTTTTTTTTTTTTTGGAGCAATGATTAAATTTCACTAAAAGCTTTTTTTCGTGAATAAAAATCATTTAGTATTATTATATTTATTATTTTAATATACATTTAAATATATTTGTAATTATAAATATCTGTATTTTTTTCTCACACTTGTTTTTGTCCACTTTTTTCCTTTTTTCCCAGCGAATTATTTATTTATTTTCGTTTTTTGTGCCAATTTTGTCCCGGGCTAACTTTTTTTTTTGCATTTTCCCCCTTTTTACTTCTTTTTTCCGCCTCTTTCTCATTCTTTTAAATTTCTTTCTTTTTTCCCAGCAAATTATTTATGTTTTTCGTTTTTGTGCCAATTTTGTCTCGAGCTAACTTTTTTTGGATTTTCCCCCTTTTCCCTTCTTTTTTCCACCTCTTTCACCCCATTTCTCATTCTTTTAGTCCTCCTTTTTATTTGTTTTTTCCACCAAATTCTCCCTTTTTCTCATTCTTTTACAATTTTTTACTTTTTTCCCAGCGAATTATTTGTTTTTTCTTTTTTGTGCCAATTTTGTCCTGAGCTAACTTTTTTTTCTCCATTTTTCTAATTCTTTTACAATTTTTTTCTTTTTTCTCAGTGAATTATTTATTTTTTTCGTTTTTTGTGCCAATTTTGTCCCGGGCCAACTTTTTTTGGATTCTTCCCCTTTTTCCTTATTTTTTTCACCTCTTTCTCCCTTTTTCTCATTCTTTTACAATTTTTTTCGTTTTTCCTAGCGAATTATTTATTTTTTTTATTTTTTGTGCCAATTTTGTCTCGAGCAAAGTTACTCTATTCTGAGCTAATTTTTTTTCATTTTTCCCCTTTGTCCTTATTTTTTCCACCTTTTTCTCTCTTTTTCTCCTTTCTTTTACATTTTTTCCTTTTCCGAATCATTTATTTTTTTCTGTTTTTTTGCCAATTTTGTCTCAAGCAAAGTTACTCTATCTTGAGCTAACTTTGTTTTTCATTTTTCCCCTTTTTCCTTTTTTTATCACCTCTTTCTCCCTTTTTCCCCTTTATTTTACATTTTTTTTTTATTTTTTCCTAGCGAATTATTTATTGTTTAGAGGGGAAGTGAAGTAGAGGAAACCAAGTGAAGCGATGTTCTTCTCCTAGTAATTATTCCTTTCCCCTTTTTCCTATTCTTGTTTTTTTTGTACCATTTTTGTATTCCCTGTGAAGTTTTTTCTCACATTTGTTTTTTTCCACTGTTTTTTCCTTTTTTTAAAGCGAATTATTTATTTTTTTGGAGGGGAAGTGGAGCGGAGGAAGCCGAGCGAAGCGATGTTTTTCTTTTAGTAATTATTCCTTTCCCTCTTGTTCCTATTCTTGTTTTTTTTTTGTACCATTTTTGTATTCCCCGTGAAGTTTTTTCTCACATTTGTTTTTTTCCACTGTTTTTCCTTTTTTTAAAGCGAATTATTTATTTTTTTGGAGGGGAAGTGGAGCGGAGGAAGCCGAGCGAAGCGATGTTTTTCTTTTAGTAATTATTCCTTTCCCTCTTGTTCCTATTCTTGTTTTTTTTTTGTACCATTTTTGTTTTCTCTGTAAATTTTTTTCTCACATTTGTTTTTTTCCACTTTTTTACCTTTTTTACAAACGAATTATTTATTTTTTTGGAGGGGAAGTGGAGCGGAGGAAGCCGAGCGAAACATTATTCTTCTCTTAGTAATTATATCTTTCCTCCTTTTTTCCAATTGTTGTTTTTTGTAAAATTTTTGTTTTCTCCCTAATTTTTTTCTCATTCTTATTCTTGCCCCTTTTTTCCAGCGAATTGTTTATTTTTTTAGGGTGGAAACGAGGTGAAAAAAACCGATGTTCTTCTCTCTTTATTTTTCCCCCTTTTTTCCCATTCTTGTTTTTGTTGTACCTCCAGCTCTTTTTTCGTACTTATTTTTAACCCCACTTTTATCCGAGCGAATTATTTTTTTAGGGGGAAGTGGAGTTGGGAAAACCGGGCAAAATAATTATTTCTTTCTTTCTTCCTATTTTTCCTGTTCTCGGTTTTTGTCCCGAGTAAAGTTACTCTATTCTGAGCAAACTTCGTTTTTCATTTTCCCCATTTTTTCTCTTTTTTCTTCTTACCTATTTCTCCATTTCATTTCCAATTCTTTTTAATTTTTTTTACATTTTTTCCTATTTTAACTCTACCCACGAGTAAAGTTGAACTAACATTGTTTTTACCCCTTTTTCCACAAAAAATACACTCACTATTTCTTCTGTTTCCTATGGCCAAAATTTTAACGCTAAAATTTTTAAAAAAATCAAAATTGAAAAACATTTTATTTTCTTTTAAACCATGTTCAAGTCGTTTTGATATATTCAATAATTTTTTATATTACGAGGGGTGTAAGATATATAAAAAGTAAAAACTAAATATCGCTTTTAATGAAAAATAAAACAATAATAATCTATAAAAATTATAATTTTACAATTTAACCATTTAAATGATAATAGAGGACACAATAAATGCGATTTTTTTAAAAAAAATAATTATTAATTAAGGAAGCCGAGGAGGACAAGGATGAAAATAAAAAAAAAATACTCGTTATGGACAAAATTTTTATTCTAAAATTTTAAAAAAAATACGAATTAAATAATATTTTATTCTCTTTTAAAATATGTTTGATATATTTAACAATTTTTATGTTACGAGGGGTATAAGATATTAATATAAATATCATTTTTGGATTGTAAATTTAGGTTTTAGTTTTTTTGTATTGCGAAAATGAAAACAAATGCAAGTCAAATAATATTTCCACAATTCGTTTGGATTAATATTTGATGGAGGAACATTCTCGTATAAAAAAAATTGGCAGGATATCAGTCTGGTTGAATGGATAGTTGTACTATTTTTATACGTTTTACTTGTATGTTTAGTCGTGACAGCATTATAAAGATTAAGTCACTGACTAAAACACGCGAACAAAAATAAATGAATAGTAAAATAAGAGTTCAACTTTGGAATGCCTCAAGAGAAAGTTTGCCACGTAAAGAGTTTTATAAAAAATTGAAATTACTACATTTCCAAATTAATTTTTTTGAAAAATAACATCATAAAAATTCATTAACCGCGATAATAATAATACTATTACCAGTTTGTACAGCGTTAGAAATAACTGCGGATATTTTTTCCCTAACTGCATAAGTTTATTACGTTATTTTTTCACTTTTTAAAATTTTAAAATAAGAAAAAAAAATCTGAAAACTTACAAAAGAAATCGAAAATAATATAAAAAAAAATGAAAAAAAAAATCAAATCGAAAGAGATGGAAAGGACTCAAAAGAAATTGAAAAATATATAAAAGAAATGGAAAAGAATCAAAAGAAATCGAAAAAAAAACGAAAAAAATCTACAAAAATCAAAATAAATCGAAAAAAACCGGCAACAATCGGAAAAATCAAAAGAAATGGAAAGGAATCGAAAGAAATCAAAAAAAAGTTTATTAAAAAAATCAAAAGTAGTCGGAAAAAAATCGAAAGAAATCGAAAAAACACCCTACAAAAATCGAAAAAGATCAACAAAAGTCGACAGAGATCGAAAAAATCAATAGAAATAAAAAATAATAAAAAAAAAACAAATTAAATCGACAAAAATCAAAAGAAATCGACGAAATCGAAAAGATCGAAAAAATCGAACGAGATCAAAAGAAATCGAAAAAATTCGAAAGAAAAAACTAATGAAATTTGAAAAGATCAAAAAACAATAAAAAAAATTCAAAAACAACAGAAAACATCAGAAAAATGAGAAAAAAAAACGAAAAAACCGAAAAATCAAAAAATTGTCGGAGGATAGGAATAAATTAGAAAAGAAAAGAACGAAATAGAAAAAAACAGAACAATGAGAAAAAAATCAAAAAATTAGAAAATAATGAAAAAGAACAGAAAAAAATTCAAAAAATTTGGTGAAAACGAGAAAAATTAGAAGTATCGAAAAAATAAGAAAAAATTGGAAATAATCTAAAAATCAACAAAAATCGAAAGAAATCGAAAAAAATCCGACAAACATCGAAAAAATCAAAAGGAATGGAAAGGAAACAAAATAAATCGAAAAAAATATAAAAGAAATCGATTAAAAAAAAACAAAAAAATCGACAAAAATCTAGAGAAATAAAAAATAATAAAAAAAATCCCAACGAAATCGAAAAAGATCGAAAAAATCGAACGAGATTAAAAGAAATCGAAAAAACTCGAAAGAAATAGACAAAAATCGAAAAAATTACAAAAATAAGAAAAAGTGAGAATAAACTGAAGGAATTAAAAAAAAATCAAAAAGCAATAGAAAAAATTCAAAAACCACAGAAAACATCAGAAAATGATGAAGAAAATACGAAAAAACCGAAAAATTAAAAAAAATCGGAAGATAGGAAAAAATTAGAAAAGAAAAGAAAGAAATAGAAAAAAAATAGAACAATGAGAAAAAAAATCAAAATAATTAGAAAATATTGAAAAAGAACAGAATAAAACATGAAAAAAAATCAAAAAATTTAGTGAAAATGGAAAACACAAGAAGTATCGATAAAATAAGAAAAAATTGGAAATGATCGAATAATCAACAAAAATCGAAATAAATCGAAAAAAATCGGGCAAAAATCGAAAAGAATATAAAAGAAATCGATTAAAAAAAAACCAAAAAAATCGACAAAAATCGAGATAAATAAAAAATAATAAAAAAAATTCAACGAAATCTACGAAATCGAAAAAGATCGAAAAAATCGAACGAGATTAAAAGAAATCGAAAAAACTCGAAAGAAATAGACAAAAATCGAAAAAAAACACAAGAATTAGAAAAAGTGAGAATAAACTGAAGGAATAAAAAAAAATCAAAAAACAATAGAAAAAATTCAAAAACATCAGAAAAATGATGAAGAAAATACGAAAAACCGAAAAATTAAAAAAAATCGGAAGATAGGAAAAAATTAGAAAAGAAAAAAATAGAAAAAAAAATAGAACAATGAGAAAAAAAATCAAAAAAATTAAAAAAAATTGAGAAAATCAGAATAGAATATGAAAAAAAAATCAAAAAAATTAGTGAAAACGAGAAAGTATCGAAAAAATAAGAAAAAATCGAAATCGAAAAAGAAACAAAAATTATTGGAAAATATTGGCAACAAATGAAGAATAAAATTCTAAAAAATGGAAAGAATAAAAAAAAATCACAAAAATCGCAAAAAACCGGAAAAAGTTGGAAAAAATCGTAAAGAACAAACAAAAACCGGAACAATTGTGAACAAAAGAAAAATAAAAAAATTAATGAAAATCATCGAATGAATTAAAATAAATCGCAACAAAATCACAAAAAAATGGCAAAAAATCGTGAAAAAATCGGAAAAATCAAAGGAATAAGAAAAAATGAGAAAAAAATTAGAAAACAAAAAAGAAATAGAAAAAAAAGTAATTGGAAACAAAGAAATAGAAAAAAGGCAAAACAATGACAAAAAAGAAGAAAAATTACAAAACATCGAAAAAATAAGAAAAAAAAACAGAAAAAAACAATGAGAACAATGAGAACAAATCAGAAAAAGTCTCTAAAATAATTATAATAAATTAGAAAAAGAATTAAAAACCAGATCAATGAGAAAAAATGAAAAATATAAAAAAAACAGAAAAAATCAGAAAAAAATAAAACATCAGAATAATAAGAAAACAGGAAAAAGTAAAAGAAAAATAATAAAAAAAATGAAAAATAATACAGAAAAACGAAAATAAACCAAAAAATTTAATAAAGCCAAAAAAAACGAAAAAAAATCGCTAAAATCAAACAATGAATAATTTCTGCTCTAAAAATTTGAATTGAAAAAAAGTTTACCTATGCAAATCACTTTAATTTGTATGATTGGTAGAGGAAGGGCCGGTCTGATCCTGCTCAAATTCAATAGGGTTCTTCCTTGGACATAAATTACTAGGTAAAGTGAAAACCGGAACTCGATCGGAGCTTTCGTTCAAAAGTTACAGTGTTTACATCCAGACGTCCGGAGATTTTTTTGCATTTTCGGACTCAAGGAACTTGGAAACGTCGAGAAAAGTGGTAAAAACTAATACTGAGGCTTTTGGGCATATTACAAATTTCTCTTTTTCCCCTCTATTTTCCAACTTTTTTCCATTGTAGTATTTATTGTTTTGTTTCGCGTTAAAAGTGATATTTTAAATCTTATATACCCCTCGTAATATAAAAATTTATAAAATCTATTAAGGATATCTTTACGTTGTTTGAAAAAGAATAAAATTAGCTACAATTCCGATTTTTTTCAAAATTTTTGAAACAAAATTGTGTCTATAAGAGAAAGAAGAGACTGCGATTATATATTGTTTTATTTTTATCAGTCTCCGTCTCTCCCTATTCTAAAATCAACAATTATTTTTTTAAAATTTTTTAAAAAATCACACTTATAGTATATTTCATTATCTTTTAAATGGCCTTTAAAAAGTTTTATTTTATTCTTGTTATGTTAGAAAAAATTGATATAAATATTAATTATTTTTTTGCTTTTTAAAAATCTATTCAAACGATTTTTAACCTGATTGTAAATTTTTTCATAATTTAAAAAAATAATAAATTTGGTACTCGTTGCGCCATCTACAAATACGAAATCGCTCCTACAGACTCAAAAAATATTCTAACGCCCTATTATTAATTTTATAAAACACACATTTTCTTCTTTCTTCTTAATAAATAAAAAATAACTTACCTTGCAACAAATAAATAGTAGCTTGATATTCTGCTAACTTCTCGTCAATATAATCCTGAGACTGATTAGCTATAATCTCAGCTGTTGTAGGCCCCGTATCTTCTTCTTCATCCGGATCATAATTTAGAGGCAACGGTGGCGGTTCTAAAGGTACACCAACATACTCAAAATCGCGATTAGCTAGCCCGAATGTAGAATCGGGAGTTCTAAAATTATCTGGAGTGTATTGTGAACCTCTTGAATTTTCAGGAGTGTATTGTGAACCTCTTAAATTTTCAGGAGTGTATTGTGAACTTCTTAAATTTTCTGGAGTATAATGGGGACCTCTAAAATGATCAGGAGAGTATGTTTGTATGCCTCTAAAGTGATCCGGTGAATATGGTTGGATTCCTTTATAGTAGTGAGAGTCTATTGGAGATGCGCATCTTATTGGAGCTGGAGATGGCTGAAATAGAAAATTAAAATAGTTTTTAATTAATAATTGTTAAATTTAATTTTTCTTGATCTTAAATTTTACTTTCCCGGCCCCATCAAAGGGAAATTAAGGTAAAAAATATATATGTAGGTTTCTCGCAGTTTTTCCAAATTTTGAGGATAAAAAATTCACTTTTGTGCAAAATGTTCCAATGCAAATTTTTAGAGTATAAAATTTTCTACAATTTTTGTATTAAACTTTTTTCAGAATTTTGAATAGCTGCTCCACTAGAGGGCTCGCAAAAATATGCAAGTAACTTTTTCGCAGTTTTTCCATATTTTGAGGACAAAAAATACACTTTAGTGCAAAATGTTCCAGTGCAAATTTTTAGAGCATAAAATTTTATACAATTTTTGTATTAAACTATTTCCAGAATTTCCAATAGTTGCGCCACTAGAGGGCGCGCAAAAAATATGCATGTAGATTTTTCGCAGTTTTTCCAAATTTTGTGGACAAAAAATTCACTTTTGTGCAAAATGTTCCAGTGCAAATTTTTAGAGTATAAAATTTTCTACAATTTTTGTATTAAACTATTTCCTGAATTTCCAATGGTTGCGCCACTAGAGGGCGCGCAAAAAATATGTATGTAGGTTTCTCGCAGTTTCTCCAAATTTTGAGGACAAAAAATACACTTTGGTGCAAAATGTTTCAGTACATATTTTTAGAACATAAAATTTTCTACAATTTTTGTATTAAACTTTTTCCAGAATTTCAAATAGTTTGTCTACTAGAGGGCGCGCAAAAAATATGTATGTAGGTTTTTCGCAGTTTTTCTAAATTTTTTGGACAAAAAATACACTGTACTGCACAATGTTCCAGTGCAAATTTTTAGAGCATAAAATTTTCTACAACTTTTGTATTAAGCTTTTTCCAGAATTTCAAATAATTGCGCTACTAGAGGGCGCGCAAAAAATATGTATGTAGGTTTTTCGCAGTTTTTCTAAATTTTTTGGACAAAAAATACACTGTACTGCAAAATGTTCCAGTACAATTTTTTAGAGCCTAAAATTTTCTACAATTTTTGTATTAAACTATTTCCAGAAATTTGAATAGTTGCGCCACTAGATGGCGCGCAAAAAATATATATGTAGGTTTTTCGCAGTTTTTCCAAATTTTGAAGACAAAAAATACACTTTACTGCAAAATGTTCTAGTGCAAATTTTTAGAGCATAAAATTTTCTACAATTTTTGTATTGAACTTTTTCCAGAATTTCAAATAGTTGCGCCACTAGAGGGCGCGCAAAAATATGCAAGTAACTTTTTCGCAGTTTTTCCAAATTTTGAGGACAAAAAATACACTTTAGTGCAAAATGTTCCAGTGCAAATTTTTAGAGCATAAAATTTTATACAATTTTTGTGTTAAACTATTTCCAGAATTTTCAATAGTTGCGCCACTAGAGGGCGCGCAAAAAATATGCATGTAGGTTTTTCGCAGTTTTTCTAAATTTTTTGGACAAAAAATACACTGTACTGCAAAATGTTCCAGTACAATTTTTTAGAGCCTAAAATTTTCTACAATTTTTGTATTAAACTATTTCCAGAAATTTGAATAGTTGCGCCACTAGATGGCGCGCAAAAAATATATATGTAGGTTTTTCGCAGTTTTTCCAAATTTTGAAGACAAAAAATACACTTTACTGCAAAATGTTCTAGTGCAAATTTTTAGAGCATAAAATTTTCTACAATTTTTGTATTGAACTTTTTCCAGAATTTCAAATAGTTGCGCCACTAGAGGGCGCGCAAAAATATGCAAGTAACTTTTTCGCAGTTTTTCCAAATTTTGAGGACAAAAAATACACTTTAGTGCAAAATGTTCCAGTGCAAATTTTTAGAGCATAAAATTTTATACAATTTTTGTGTTAAACTATTTCCAGAATTTTCAATAGTTGCGCCACTAGAGGGCGCGCAAAAAATATGCATGTAGGTTTTTCGCAGTTTTTCCAAATTTTGAAGACAAAAAATACACTTTACTGCAAAATGTTCCAGTACAAATTTTTAGAGCTTAAAATTTTCTACAATTTTTGTATTAAAATATTTCCAGAATTTCCAATAGTTGCGCCACTAGAGGGCGCGCAAAAAATATGCATGTAGGTTTTTCGCAGTTTTTCCAAATTTTGAAGACAAAAAATACACTTTACTGCAAAATGTTCTAGTACAAATTTTTAGAGCTTAAAATTTTCTACAATTTTTGTATTAAAATATTTCCAGAATTTCCAATAGTTGCGCCACTAGAGGGCGCGCAAAAAATATGCATGTAGGTTTTTCGCAGTTTTTCCAAATTTTGAAGACAAAAAATACACTTTACTGCAAAATGTTCCAGTACAAATTTTTAGAGCTTAAAATTTTCTACAATTTTTGTATTAAAATATTTCCAGAATTTCCAATAGTTGCGCCACTAGAGGGCGCGCAAAAAATATGCATGTAGGTTTTTCGCAGTTTTTCCAAATTTTGAAGACAAAAAATACACTTTACTGCAAAATGTTCTAGTACAAATTTTTAGAGCTTAAAATTTTCTACAATTTTTGTATTAAAATATTTCCAGAATTTCCAATAGTTGCGCCACTAGAGGGCGCACAAAAATATGCATGTAAGTTTTTTGCAGTTTTTCCAAATTTTGAGGACAAACAATGTACTTTGGTGCAAAAATTTTCTAGTGCAAAGTTGTAGAGCATAAAATTTCCTCTTTTACATTTAACTTTTTTTCTGCTTTCCCAATAGTTTTCACCCATGATTTTCGGAGGTCCTTTAAAATTTGTTCCATAAATGAATGCTTAGTTTTTTGTAATTAAAATAATCCCATTCTCCATAGCCGAGCCGGGAAATTTCTAGGGTGACACAACTGATTTTTTTTTATTCTTCAGGATTCTAAATATTGTTAAAAATATACTGGCGCCAATACTTTAGTCTTATCTGTGATATATTAAAACTATATTAAGAACTGAAACCACCCCTTTAAGAATGTAATTGTTAAATTATTGATTCTTCTAATCGAATTTTAAGAATTCAAACTTTATAAAAAAAAATATACATTTTACTTCACGACCAAAAATAAATAAATCGACTAAACTATACTTACGGGATGCATGGGCCGTCTGAATGGCTTCGGTCCTGGAGGCGGTCCAGGAGGAGGCGGTGAAAAAGCGTGCGGTGGCGGTACCGGTCCAGGCGACATAGGCGAAGGCCACCTAGGTCTCGGACAAGGCATTCCGTAGGGCAGACGGTTACCGAACATAGCGGCAGCCGGGCTGCCCATTCTCGGGGGCGGCGATGGAGCGTAGGGTGCGTTGGGACGGAAATTTAGAGGCGACCAACCACCCGGCGTGGTACTACGAGCACCCGGCGTCGTGCTACGCCCTCCCGGAGGCGGTCCTGTGCCGCCCGACATTGTGAAGATACGCGCGGGTTAGTGCTTTGGTGCTAAGGGTGCTTCACCTGCCATTGGATCTGGAAAATTATAAAAAATGTTTATAATGTTTTACACTTTAAGAAAAAAACAAGTTTTATATACATTGATAACACGTATTTATGAATTTTATTGGGTAAGAATATGTACAAAATTTAAAAGTAAAATTGATCAAACAGATAAACAAACACATACACAATCAAATAAACAAACAAATAAACAAAAAAGCAAACAACAAAAATATATAATAAGTAAGAATAAAGTAGAATACGTCAAACAATGAATATTAATAGCCGTCCCTTCCCCGCACAAGACTTTTGGCTTCTGGGGTTCACTAGTAAGGGGGTGAAATATATATAAAGTATTATTATTATTAATTTACCTAAAACAACAAAGAAGTTAAGTTATTGAGATCATTCTGTTAGTGCGTTAGTGTGTCTGTCTGTGAGAGCTCTTACGGCCATTCCAAAGGACCGATTTACTTCAAACTTTGTATATAGATACTTTAGGGTCATGCCTCGGTCGTATTTAAATTTAAGTCAAAATAGACTTGGAGGTATGGGGGTTATTCTAAAGGAAGTTTATATCTCTCTAGTTATTTACTTCGTTCCGGACCGGAAGTATTAAAATCATAAAAAAAATTTTTTTTGCTTAATTTTTGAAAATATTGTAACCAGTCTTTACACTTTTTTAATGTCCTGATAATTATAAAATTTTTATAATTTTTTTTTATCCGACCAACTAGAACTAGAGGGAGTTGAAAGATCAAAAAAATTATATCTGCTCCATTTTTAAAAATATTGAAACAGTTCATAAAACTTTTTTTATGTTCCAATTATTATAAAATTAATTCGCTTATTTTTACTATTTTTTACGATTTTTAACGATTTTTTACGGATTTTTAACAAATTAACAAAGATAGAAAGAAAATGGAAAAATCGTATAAAATCGTAAAAAAAATGGTAAAAAATTGTAAAAATATTGAAATAATTTTTAATTAGAATTAGAGACATAAAAACTAACTAGAACATATTTCTAAATTATTGAATTTTTTTTAATATTTGGAAATTTTTGAAAATCTTTCAAATTTTTGAGTATTTTTAATTTTTTGAATATTTTGAACTTTTTGATTTTGAAGTTTTTTTTAAATTTTTGGACTTTTTTGTCCCTTAAACATGCCCATGTGAAAATAATTGTTCATATTACCATTTCAGCTTTATTTAATTTGATTTTTTTTAATCTTTTAAAATTGAAATCTTTGATTTTTTTACAATATACGCTTTTTTTTTAAATTTGTGTTATTTTTGAAATGTTTGGCCTTTAACCTGTCAATGAAAAAATATTTGTCCTTTTTATTACCACTCTCAATTCAATTAAATTTGCGCCACCCTGTATTTTGCTGTTTATCGCCGTTTTTCTAATTTTCCGGTAAAATTATGTATTTCCGAGAAAAATGGGGAGATTTTAGATTTAGTTATCTCCACAACTCTTGTTTTACGTTCTAAATATCATAAAATTAATTTTCTAATTTTTACAATTTTTTACGATTTTTTACGGATTTTTAAAAAATTAAGATTCTAAAAAAGAGATAGGTAAAAAATCGTGAAAAATCGTTAAAAATTGTAAAAACATCGTAAGAGATGTAAGAAATCGTAAGAAATCATAAAGATCGTAAAAAACTATAAAAAACCGTAAACAATCGTAAAAAATCGTAAAAAACCATAAAAATTATAAAAAACCGTAAACAATCGTAAAAATCGTAAAGTCTGGTAAAATTATATATTTCCGAGAAAAAAGTAACATAGGGAAATTTCAGATAATTAAACTCTGTACAACTCTTGTTTTATGTTCTAAATATCATAAAATTAATTCTCTAATTTTTACAATTTTTTACGATTTTTTACGGATTTTTAAAAAAATAAGAGAGATAGGAAAAAAATGGTGAAAAATCGTTAAAAATTATAAAAAAACCGTAAGAGATCGTATGAAATCATAAAAATCGTAAAAAATTGTAAACAATCATAAAAAATCGTAAAAAATCATAAGAAATCGTGAAGAACCCTGAGAAATCGTAAAAATTTTTTAAAAACTGGTAAAAAGTCGTAAAAAATCGTAAAAAATCGTAAAAAAATTTTAAAAAACCGTAAATAATCGTAAAAAAAACGAAAGAAATTGTAAAGGATTCTAAAAAATCGTAAAAAATTGGTAAAAACTGGCAAATAGTCGTAAAATTTCGTAAAGAATGCTAAATAATCGTAAAACATAAAAAATTGTAAAAAATCGTAAAAAAACGTAATAAACCGTAAAATTAAAAAAAAAAAGTGGAAAAATCTGGAACAAATGGAAAAAAGGGGTAATATGGGAAAGGATCGAAAAACGCGAGTAAATTAGAAAAAATCGAAAAAAAAGAAGGAATATAAAATAAAATTTAAAATAAATCATAAAAAATCGGAAAAAAACAAAAAAAAGACGGAAAAATGAGGAAAGATAGAAAAAGTAAAAAAAAATAGGAAAAAACCTTAAAAAATTTAATTTCAATAAAAATGTATAATAAAATCAATTTTTTATTAAATTTTGAATCTTGACTGACAGAAGCGAAACTTTTTATCATAAAATTAATAGGAAATCGTGAAAAATTGTAAAAAAATCTTAAATCATAAGAAATCGTAAAAAATTGTTAAAAATCGTAAAAAAAATGTAAAAAACCGGTAAAAACGGTAAAAAGTCGTCAAATTTCGTAAAACATCATTAAAAATTGTAAAAAATCGTAAAATAACCGTAATAAACCGTAAAAAAAAAAACAAAAAAAAACTGGAAACATCTGGATCAAATGGAAAAAACGGGTAATATCGGAGAAGATCGAAAACCGTGAGTAAATTAGAAAAATCGAAAAAAAAACAAAATTAAATAAAAAGAAATAAAAAACTGGAAAAAAAAGATGGAAAAAATGAGGAAAGATAGGAAAAGTAAAAAAAAAATAGGAAAAAAACTCTAAAAAATTTAATTTCAAGAAAATGTATGATAAAATCAATTTTTTCCTAAAATTTGAATCTCGATTGGCAGAAGCGACTTTTTATTATAAACAGATCCTAGGACAGTTTAAATCATTACGGTTACTTATGTTACTTGAAGGATTCATGCACCAAAATTAGATGATATGTTTTATTTATTTTTTTATTTTTTTTTTTATTTTTTTTTGCAGATCACTTTTGTTATACTTCACTAACTTCGCAATACTTCTTCAGTAGCTAATGGAAAATGTCATTCTGATTACTTCTGTGTAAAAAACTAAAATGTCTTCATAAATTTCGTGTTGCGTATAGTTCTTATGTTTATTGTCAAAGTGTATTTTTCAGGCCGAAGTACTAAAAACATCATATGTTTTTACCCCGTGAAATATTTTTATTATTATGTTGATGTTTATTAATTAAATTAATTATGTTTTCTTTATTGTATCGTTTAATATTTTTGTAAAAATTTGATACTTGGAAATAAGATCGCTTTCCTGTTGCTACAAGAAAAATATTTCTAGTTTATCCAACGTTGTTTCAATCAAAGCTCTTTCGTATTTATACTCCACTTCGCTTATTTTTCTAACGATAGTTGTTGACATATACGTATTTATATCGAGAGAAAAAAAAAGAACAGCTTGCGTATTTTTACGATTTTCAAGTTTAGATTAATCAATTGTAATTGTGCAATTTTTTTTTAGAATTATATTCGATTACATTTAAAAATATCTATTTGCTTATGTGACTGATTCATACAGTATAAAATTATCTTTTTATATTCTTACAGAAGAGTGAAGTGTAGTCTGGAGAATATTCATTCAGAGAATTTCTATAAATAAATCGAAAATCGTACGAAAATATTTTTTGCAAACGAGTAGGAGTCACATCTTGAGTGTTTGCAATAGAATAAAAGTATTTTTGTATTAAATACACGCATCCATGATATGATCAAAATTATTATTTTAACCATATAAAATTAATGATTATAGTTGGTCAATAATCAAATTGATTCATTTATAGAAATTCGAACAGATTTTTTAATTTAAATATGACATTTATAAGAGAGACGCCGGTACGGGTGTGATTTCTTGTCGACCCATTAAACCACACATTCATATTTCTGCTTAATTAAAATTCGTAATTCATTTTATTTCTTATTAATTTTGATTAATTGGGCAAATTTTTGAAGGGTCACCCTCAACTATTTTTCTTTATACGGATCTGTACATATTATTTTTAAAATCCTCATTTTTTTCTCTGTACGACGATGTAAAATTTTTATGAACTTTCTAAATAGGTGTCATGCAGGGTTGGACTGTTGTATATCTCTAAAATTATTGATCTATGTAGTACAAATTCACTAAAACTAATCACTTAAAGCACAATATTCACATTCAAAGCAAAATTATCAAAAGAAAAAAAAAATAATGCAATAAACTAAAATGTGAAAATTACCGTTAATTATTCGTTAAAACAGGCACGCGCGGACTACCGTCTGGTGGCAGCACGGAAAAACTGAAAAATCTCTGTTCCACGACCAAAAGATGATGTTTCTAGACGTCCCTTCCTCGAAAGCAAATTTTAATTTTAGAAATTGGCATCGCGACGCTCGTCGCTTTGCTTGGACGCTGCTCTTACGCTTGTTTCAACTATATGGGACACTCCATTGAAAAATTATCGAATAGTGGAAAATTGTTTTGTTGAACTTTTAATAAAAACAAAAAATAGTGAACTGAAAATGGGTTTTTTGTCAACAAAAAATTATTAGCAATAAAAAATCCAAAAAAAAAAATAATAATTTTCTTCTTTAGTAAATCTTCATTTTTTTTAACTATACCGTTAATTAGTGTTTTTTTTTTTATAATTTAAAGAATCAGAAAAAACCTAAAGGATCTGAAAAATCGAAAAAATCAGGAAAATAAATAACATCAGAAACAATAAAAAAATCGTCAAATTAGAAAATAGAGAAAATTAAAAGATTTAGAAAAATCTAAATCTGAAAAAAAAATAAAAAAATTAGAAAAAAATAAAATCAATTCAAGTAAACAGAAAAATTTGAAGGATCTGGAGAAATCGTAAAAATGAGGAAAATAAAAAACCAGAAAAAAGAAACAATTTATAAAGTCAGAACAAAATAGAAAAAATTAAAGGAATTAGAAAAATCGAAAGAATTTGACAAAATCAGGAAAATCGGAAAGAAAAAGTTTGAAAAAAAAAATAAAAAAATTAGAAAATAAAAATAAATAAAATAAGGAAAAACAGAAAAAATTTAAAAAGAGAAACTAATCAGAAAAATTAAAATTATAGAATCAATTTAAAGTCAGGCAAAATTTAAAAAAAATCTTAAAGATATGAAAAATCGAAAAAATCAGGAAAATAGAAAACATCAGAAAAAAGAAAAAATCGTAAAATCGGAACAAAATTGAAAAAATTAAGAGAATTAGAATAATCTAAAAGAGAATTAGAAAGATCGAAAGAATTTGACAAAATCAGGAAAATCAGAATGAAAAATTCTGAAAAAAATTAAAAAATATATAAAAATTAGAAAACGAAAGTGAAAAAAATACAAAAAACAGAAAAAAATTGAAAAAAGAGAAAAAATCAGAAAAATATCAGACAAAATTATTAAAAATATTTGAAATATGGAAAATCGAAAAAATCAGGAAAATTGAAAACCATCAGAAAGAAGAAAAACACAAGACAAAAGAATCGTAAAAAATCGAAAGAATTTGAAAAAATCAAGGAAAATCAGAAAGAAAAATTCTGAAAAAAATTAAAAAAATAAAAAAATTAGAAAACGAAAGTAAAAAAAAATCACACAAAACAGAAAAAATTGAAAAAAGAGAAGTCAGAAAAATATTAGAAAAAATTATAAAAAACAGAAACAATTAAAAAAAAAACTAAAAAAAAACTGAAAGATGAAAAATCTAAAAAATCAGGAAAATAGAAAAATCAGAACAAAATTGAAAAAATTAAGAGAATTAGAAAAAGCTAAAAAAAATTAGAAAAATCGAAAGAATTTGACAGAATCAGGAAAATCAGAAAGAAAAATTTTGAAAAAAAATTAAAAAAAATGAAAAAATTTGAAAACGAAAGTAAACAGAAATACAAAAAAAAGAAAAAAATTGAAAAAAGAGAAAAAATCAGAAAAATATCAGAAAAAATTATTAAAAATCGAAACAATTAAAAGAATTAAAAAAAAACTAAAAAAAATCTGAAAGATGAAAAATCAGGAACATAAAAAACCATCAGAAAGAAGAAACACAAGACAAAAGAATCGTAAAAAAACGAAACAATTTGAAAAAATCAGGAAAACCAAAGATATAAAAAAAATTTAAAAAAAATCAAGAAAAAACAGAAACAAATTAGACCAGCATTAGCTATTTACAACTATAAAATAGTGAACTGAAAATGGCTTTTTTTGTCAACAAAACGTCATTAGGAATAAAAAATCAAAAAAAATAATAATTTTCTTCTTTAGTAAATCTTCATTTTTTTTAGCTATACCGAATTCAATTAGTGTTATTTTTATTACAATTCAAAGAATCAGAAAAAATCTAAAAAAAAATATAAAGGATCTGAAAAATCGAAAAAATCAGGAAAATAAAAAACATCAGAAACAATAAAAAATCGTAAAATTAGAAAATAGAAAAAATTAAAAGATTTAGAGATATCTAAAAAAGAATCTGAAAAATCGAAAGAATTTGACAAAATGAGGAAAATCAGACAGAAAAATCTGAAAAAAAATAAAAAAATTAGAAAATAAAAGTAAAAATAAATCAGGAAAAACGGAAAAAATTGAAAAAAGATAAATTTATAAAAATATTAGGAAAAATTATAGAATCAATTCAAAGTCTGACAAAATCTAAAAAAAATCTTAAGATCTGAAAAATCGAAAAAATCAGGAATATAAAAAACATCAAAAAATAGAAAAAATCGTAAAATCAGAACAAAATAGAAAAAATTAAAAGAATTAGAAAAATCAGGAAAATCAGAAAGAAAAATTCTGAAAAAAATTAAAAAAATTAGAAAACAAAAGCCAAATAAAAATCAGGAAAAACATAAAAAAATTGAGAAGAAAAAAAATCAGAAAAATTGTAAAAATAGAAACAATTAAAAGAATTAAAGAAAATAAAAAAAAACTGAAAGATGAAAAATCGAAAAAATCAGGAACATAAAAAACCATCAGAAAGAAGAAACACAAGACAAGAAAATCGGAACAAAATTGAAAAAATTAAGAGAAAAATCTAAAAAAGAATTAGAAAAATCGAAAGAATTTGACAAGGAAAATCAGAAAGAAAAATTCTGAAAAAAATTAAAAAACGAAAGTAAAAAAATCACAAAAAACAGAAAAAAAATTGAAAAAATAAAAAAATTATTATGAAAAATTGTAAAAACAGAAACAAAAGAATTAAAAAAAAAACCTGAAAGATGAAAAATCGAAAAAATCAGGAAAATAAAAAACAAGACAAAAGAATCGAAAAAAATCGAAAGAATTTGAAAAAATCAGGAAAACCAAAATAATAAAAAAATTTAAAAAAAAAATCAAGAAAAAATAGAAACAAATCAGACCACCATTAACTATTTACAACTATACAGGGTGATTATCTTTAATATAGTTAAACATTAGAAATATTAGAAAAATAACCATTAAATTTATCTATAAATTGTAAATTTTTTGTTTCTATAATTTCCTTGATTTTTTTTATAGAATATCAGAAATAATATGAAATTTTTAAATCCAAGATAAAATATATATATTTGTAAATAAATTATCTATCATCATCTAAATGTAACGTTTTCATTGCGTAAAACTCGGGAATCTATTTTGAAAGTTGATTTCGACGCGATATCAAAAATAAAATACCTAACATGCATTTTGTTGGATATAGATAGATAATCTAGATATTTTTATATCTTACCTTATAAAATACTAGCTGAATACACGTGCTTATTCCCTATTTTTCCTATTATTATTTATTCCAGTTTTCCCTATTATTATCTATCTTTTTTATTTTTCCTTATTTTCCCCTATTTTTCACTCTTTTCCCATATATTTCAGTATTTTTCCTCATTTTCCTATATTAATCTTTTTCAATTTTTTTCTTATTTTTCCATGTTTTTTTTTCCTGTTTTTCACTATTTTTTACCAATTTTCCTTAGTTTCCCCTATATTTTTATATTTTTCACAACTCTCTTTTCTCTAATTTTCGTATTTTTTCCCATTTTTCTTATTTTTCCCAATTCTTCCCTGTTTTTCCCTTTTTCCCCTATTTCTCCCTATTTTGCTCTATTTCATCACTATTTATTTCTAGTTTTTCCAATTTTTCTCCATTTTTTCCATATTTTTGAAGTATTTTTACTATTTTCTCTATTTTTCCCTATTTTCTCTACTGTTTTACTATTTTCCCCATTTTCCTCATTTGTTCTCTAATTTTCCTATTTAATTTAATTTAATTAAGCAAATTGATCTGATAATTGTTCAAAATAACCTAAAAATGGTCTAAAATTGTCCAAAAAAACCTCAAATTATCCAAAAACGGTCCAAAGTTACCCAAAATTGTCTGAAACTGTCTGAAACTGTCTGAATTTACTTAAATTGATCAGAGAATTGTTCAAAATAACCCAAAATGGCCTAAAATTGTCCAAAAAAACCTCATATTATCCAAAAACGGTCCAAAGTTACCCAAAATTGTCTGAAACGGTCTGAATTTACTTAAATTGATTAGAGAATTGTTCAAAATAACCCAAAATGGCCTAAAATTGTCCAAAAAACCTCATATTATCCAAAAACGGTCTAAAGTTACCCAAAATTGTCTGAAACGGTCTGAATTTACTTAAATTGATCAGAGAATTGTTCAAAATAACCCAAAATGGCCTAAAATTGTCCAAAAACTGTCTAAAATTCTCCAAAAACGACAACTCACATTTAAATTGTTTTCTTGTTGTTATTATTAAATCAAGATGGCGTTGTGGAGACCTTTCATTGATGTTTCTGATAATGAAACGGACAATGTTAAATAAAGGAGAATAAATATTGTATTTTACCTTAAATTGACCCCATTATTATAACCCCAAATTCAGATTCCAGATCTGAAAATTCAGATAATGAATGTATATTACTAATAAAATTTTGAAAACAAATTATATCACGCCGCCCATGCTTTACAAAGAAGCAGCCGATGGTAGATATTAAGTTTTTATGCCGTTAAAATTGACTTCGTATAGACTATAAGTCCTGATTTATTAAAATGCTAAATCTAAAATGTTTCTAATATGATCAAGTTTTTGAAAAATAAATAAAAGGCGAAGGAAGCTGATATACAAATGATTCAAGTCTGACAAAATTTATTGGTGTTTCGGATTTGAAAAAAAAAATATTTTGGGACTTTTTGTGAAGAAAAAGTTCCAAAAATTTGAACTGGAAAAGTTTTCCTTTTGTATGTATGGCCGGTCCGATCCTGCTCAAATTCAATATTCGATCGGAGCTTTCGTATTCAAAATTCTATTTTTAAAAAAACATCTCTAAACTGTGTGTCTTTAGGTGCTAATGAGTCTGCTTTTAATAAAATGCTTCCAGAAATAAGAAGAGTTTAAAAGTGAGATATTTTGATTAATGAGCCGCAGGATATATGTACGTGTGATGCCAAAGACAGAAAATTATTTTTTTTTTATTTAAATTTTAAAATATATGAAGTATAAAAATAAAAAACATAATGCACAATGACCATTTATTTTTGTCTTTTTTAATAAATATTTCATTTATAATGTACCTATATAGGCACTAGCTTATTTTTCTGATTAAAAAAAACGAAAGGAATGAAACAATTCAAAAGTGCTAAAAATTTTAGCCTAATTAATTGGCTACATAATTATTATTTCACTAAAAGCAGTTCAGCTATTCTCAAGCCAGCAAGCTAAAATTCAAATTGCAAAATTACAAAACATCTTCGACAGGTCAGTGAAGTTGGCACCCACTTTTGCGAATTTCCCAAAGATTTTGTGTGCATTCGTTTGTCCATTGTTGTCCACTAATTATTTTTGTTTGTCCACCCTTCGTGTCAAAATGGTGGCCTAAAAACTTTTTTTTGCAAATTTTGCTCTTGGCACCCACAAATTGCAAAAAAACACCGCACAGGTCGTTTGTTCTTTGTTTGTCCACCAATTATTCTTGTTTGTCCATCCATCGGTTAATTATAATTATATAAATTTTAAAAAATTGTGATATTTTGAAGTTGGCACACCCTTTTTTGAAGATTGTCCAACCAAGATTTTTGTTTGTCCAAGCACCATTTCAAAACGAAGGGCAGAAAGCGAATTCTCATTTGGTTAAATTCTCTGGACAATAACAGACAAATGATTTTATAACATATACAAATAAATTTTATTTAAAATGATTTATAAATATTTTCAGTGAAAATGGAATGAAAATAGACCATAATTATATTTTTTCTCATTTTGGTCTCTTCCTTTTCTCAAGGTCACAATTTTTGCTTAAAAATGTCGAAAAAATTCCCATTTATAGAATTTTTTATTCTCTTTTTAATAGTATCAAATAGATTTTAATATATTTTTTAATTAAACAACATAACTTAGATAATTGTAGATTTTAATAAATAATTTTTTGTTTAACCCCTGTAACAAAAAAATTATCGATACTATTAAAACGTGTTAAATGTTGATAGAAAGAGAAAAAAATATTCTATATAAGTGAATTTTATCAAAATTTTAGATAAAATATTGTGGTTGTGAAAATAGGGAGAGACCGTAACTATATTTTTTCTCATTTTGGTCTCTTCCTTTTCTCAAGGTCACAATTTTTGCTTAAAAAATTTGAAAAAATTCCCATTTATAGAAATTTTTATTCTCTTTTTAATGGTATCAAATAGATTTTAATATATTTTTTAATTAAACAAAATAACAGATAATTGTAGATTTTAATAAATAATTTTTTGTTTAACCCCTGTAATAAAAAAACTATCGATACTATTAAAACGTGTTAAATGTTGATAGAAAGAGAAAAAAATATTCTATATAAGTTAATTTTATCAAAATTTTAGATAAAATATTGTGGTTGTGAAAATAGGGAGAGACCATAACTATATTTTTTCTCATTTTGGTCTCTTCCTTTTCTCAAGGTCATAATTTTTGCTTAAAAAATTTGAAAAAATTCCCATTTATAGAATTTTTTATTCTCTTTTTAATGGTATCAAATAGATTTTATTATATTTTTTAATTAAACAAAATAACTTAGATAATTGTAGATTTTAATAAATAATTTTTTGTTTAACCCCCTCTAACAACAAAACTATAGATGCTATTAAAACGTACTAAGTGCAGATAGAGAGAGAAAACGATATTTTATAGGTGTGAATTTTTTCAAAAATTTAGATAAAAAATTTTGGTTGTGAGAAAAGGGAGAGACCACACTATAAGGATTTTTTAATTTTCTTCATTTTTGGTCTCTCCCCTTTGTAAAGGTCACAATTCTAGCTCAAAAATTTTGGAAAAACTCCCACTTATAGAATTTTTTATTTTCTTCTCACTGGTATTAAAATGATTTTAATATAATTTTTAATTAAAGAAAATAACATAGGTAATTGTAGATTTTAATAAATAATTTTTTGTTTAACCCCTGTAACAGAAAAACTATTAAAAAGGACGTACAAAAATGAAATAAAATGTACAGGTCCGTATTAAAAGAAATAGTTGATGTTGGCCCTTCAAAGACGACACGTTGTTTTAAAAAATTGAATAGGCTATATTAAGCGCTATTTGACCTTCAATAAAAAAACCTTAATTTTTTTTTTCCATCTTTAAAAATTAAGGTGTTTATTAAATGAAAATGGTGTTTGGACAAACAAAAATTAGGTGGACAATCTTGGACTAACGATGAACAAACGAAAAAAATAAATTCAAAATTCAAAAAAGGGTGTGTCAACTTCACAATATCACAATTTTTTTAAATTTATATAATTATAATTAACCGGTGGATGGACAAACAAAATTAATTGGTGGACAAAGAACAAACGACCTGTGCAGTTGAATTTTTTTTTTGCAATTTGTGGGCAATAATGGACAAACGAATGCACACAAAATCTTTGCTGGCTTAATGTAGATTCAAACTATATTTATTAAAAAATTGCACTAGGCAGCATTCAAATTGTAACTGTAACTTATGCTAGCTAAAGATATTAAACAGGACACAAAAATTAAATTAAAAATGTATCTTTGTTATTTTTTTTAAATGCCAATAAGTTACTCAAGATACTAAATTTTATGTAAGATACTACATATAATGTAATCTCCAATCAATACATACATTTCCGATATATTTAATTCATTTTAAATTTGAGTATTTTTTTAAGTAGCAGTTAAAATACTTCAGAGGGCAAGCAATTAAATGACCAATTTTAAAAGATTTCGACACATTTTTTACTAAACTACAATGAACAATTAACTAAAAAATCACAAACATTTACATTAAAAAAAATTAAAACTAATAGCTATAATATGAACATAATTAGTTCCTAAAAGCAATAATTGACAATTATATCTTTTAGGCTCAAACTTAATGTGTTCCAGTATTTAAACATACTGTATTTTTTTTATTTAATTCCTTTAGATACTAGACTAGAAACCTATATTGTATATAGTATCTTAACATACTTAATTATATATTAAAAAAAATTATAAAGTAGTTACCATAACACAGATTTTATACAATTATTAGTATAAAATTTATTTAATATTACCGTAACTCTATATGTATATGAATATAATTTTTTAACACTTTAAAACGACAAATATTTATAAAAAAAAGTTCCAATATGACCAGCACAAATAAAATTAATAAAAATGTTTAATAGTTCGAAATTACTTAGTAATGGGCGACTTAGAACGTGATCTAGATTTTGATTTTTCTTTCTTAGAATCCCCAACATCTCCCCAATCGGATAAATCATACTTAGATAAATCTTCATCGTCGTCTTCTTCATCCTCATCTTCTTCCTCCACTTCTTTTTCTACTACCTTTTCATATTTTATTTCTTCTTTTTTATAATTCTCAGTTTCTGAATAAGTTCTTTTCTTTTTCTTTCGTCCAAACTCGTCATAATCATCATCAGAATCTTCTCTTTCTTTATATTCAACGACGCCTCTATCATTGTAACCTCCTCCAAATCCAGTTCTTTCTTCGACATCGCCAAATTTAGGTGCATTACAAACATTACAAGATTGTCTACGTGCCCAGTTAACATTACCACATTTGTTACATTGCCAATCATCGGCACTGAAGAGACCTCTACTTTTTTCAGCAGCAGCTTTACCTATCTCAGTACCTAGTTTACGTTTATTTGCTGCTACGGTATGAGCTTTACTCTTATCACAACGATTGCAGTTATTTCTACGAGCAAAATTTACATTACCACATTCATCACATGTCCAATCGCCGTCATTAGAGCTTCTTATACTTGGAGGAGGAGGAGGCGGAGGTGTTTGTGTTTCCGAATCAGACATTATAATCTAAAACAAAAATATTTATTGAATTTTTCCCTTATCGAAATAAATGCCTACAATAATCAATTTTTACTAGTATAAACAAGACAAATGTTATTAAAATTAACAGAAATTAATGTTACGGATCTAAGTTATTAAACATGATTCCAATCATTTGATCACTAAATCTTCTTTGAAGAACCTTATACCTTTACAAAACACAAATGTTAACAATTTTAGCTAAATTTTGCATAAAAACATTATGCCCAAATCAACAGCACAATGACAACTGACAATAATTGACGTAAAGTCAGTCAGTGATGTGGGTGGTAACACTGGTAGCACCACAGTAGTTGCACTCCAGAATCGGCACTTTGATTGCCGTTATGTCTAGTTTAGTACCTACCAGAAAAGCATTGTTGCCAAATGTGGGATAATTATTCGAGTTACGAATAATTTTAGGACACATTTCTAGAAACGTCATCATCAGCAATTTTGTTGGATTGGTCATGGCATTTTATCCAAACAAACTTTTTGCTAATGGGAGTGTTTTATTTCGTGTTTTTCAATTTTTGTGTAGTTTTTTGGAGCATTTTGTTCATTAAGATAAACATTGTAATACCCAAGTAATAGTTTTAATTAATTTAGAAGTTATTTACTTTTATTTCAAGGTCAGAAAAATAAAAATATTACTATTTAACCTCAATCTTTCATCAAAATTCAACATTTTCCATACGATTTTTGTTTTAATATGGAGCAAAATTACAAAAATAAATATATGTATGTCACTATAAAAATAACACAAATTGGTTCAAAAATAATATAAAATGTTGACATTAAATGTTCACAGTATATATTAAGGTATATTTTCATTTTTCTCACCTTAAGATGAATTTTATGGACCAAATTTAACTAAAACTAACACATAACTATAACAATAATTATTTTAATAACTACAATGTTCTAAAAATTGCACAGACATAAAATAACACGAATAAAAAAACTACCAAAGTAAATTGCCATAAGCCAAAAGATAAATCGAAGTGACCTTCAACCGCACTGTGACGTCAGAAAAATATGGTGTATTGTGATTCTTTTGTACTTGTTGACAGATATTTAGGATAATTTCTGAATAATTAGATAAAATTTAATAATATATATTTATGCTTTCTTCACACTTATTAACAATAAATTGTATTTTTTTTTTCCTTAAATGTAAGAACCGACATTAAAATATATTTAACATTGGCCACACTCCAAATATCACGACAACCATCGGTTTCTGCGCATACCGACCCAGTTCCAAAAATGAAACTACTGTATAGAATCCAGTGTGGAAAATCTGCGGGTAATTGCCCGATTTTAGGGTATTTTCCTGCTTTGTGGGTATTTCAATTTTGCGGGTAAAATTCGGGTATTTCCTTCCATCTTCATCTCATGTCGATTATTTACTGTTTTGATGTTTTATGGGAGGGAGGACACTTCAACTAAACATAAATATTACCACTACAGCTATCTAATTTCTCAAAAAATATATAAAAATAGTCATTGGCTTACATTGAACACACTTGGCAACACTCCCACGTCAGATCTCAAAAGTCCAATAGAAAATAGCCCTGGCAGCTGAGGTCTCAAAATGGAAAAAAAAGAACATTATTTATTCTCTTAGCACATTTTTCGTGATCATATCTCCATATCAATTCTTTGCATTTTCATATGGTATGATTTATTAACAACAATTATTCATAAAATATCATCCAAATATCTCACTTTCAATGCACAAATGGCTCAAAATACCATAAAAAGTTTACTTTTCACCCTTATAAACAAACGCAATTGGTTTTATGCATCACACCTGGAGTCGTTCAAGTTCCTTTCGTACCACCACTAACGGGATAATTTGTAACCAGTGTGACAGTGCAAATAAATGTGGTAGCAATGGTTCTGGGTATTTTACGATGTCATCATTGGCAACCTTGGTGGTGCTAACTTCACATTGATGATCTGATAAATATAACCTCACTTTTTTAATAGAAATATTTGTCAGAAACGTTATTTTTACGTTTAGCATTTTTCTTATAAATTATAGAAAATGTCCAAAGCTCATCCTCCAGAATTGAAAAAGTAAGTAGTTAAATGATTTTACTTAATGTCAATATTCATTATCAATGTTTAGATTTATGGACAAAAAACTTTGTCTAAAATTAAATGGAGGACGCCAAGTTACTGGTATTTTACGCGGATTTGACCCTTTCATGAATTTGGTTGTGGACGAATCTATTGAAGAATGCCGAGATGGATCAAAAAATAATATTGGCATGGTGGTAAGCAAAAAAATTTGTAAAAATAATAAATATTCATTTTCAGAAGAAAAAAA
Source organism: Neocrepidodera transversa (assembly GCA_963243735.1). Lineage (NCBI taxonomy): Eukaryota > Metazoa > Arthropoda > Insecta > Coleoptera > Chrysomelidae > Neocrepidodera > Neocrepidodera transversa. The sequence continues at coordinate 4,949,945 of OY725353.1, forward strand.
TACTAGTTATACTTTCAATTATTGGTCTTTAAATAGATTATCTGGTAATAGTAATTACTTCTTGTCCATGGCCTTTTGCTCTGGGAGGCAAAAATATAGTTAGTAAATTGATTTTAATATTTTTTTTTAGGTTATTCGAGGAAACAGTATTGTAATGTTGGAAGCATTGGATAGAATTTAGAATATGTGTATTGTATGCTTAGATATAAGAAAATTTGAAGAATATTACTTGAATCTTAATTTAACATTTTTTCATTAATTAGCCTGAAAAGTAAAAAATGTTATATCTTATATTTATGTAATTTTTTTTAATATAAGAACAAAAATACGTATTTTGTATTATTAAACTGATCCTAATACAAAAATAATTTAAAAATAAATATGCCTAATTGTTAGTTGGAATAATAAGATAATAAACGGTCAATGTTTAAAAATTTTAATGTGGTATGGACAGTTAAAATTTGTATATTTTATAATTATCTCTAATTAAACATTTTTTTTTTAATATGTAGTAAAAAAATATTAACACAAGAAAGTTACATCATTATTTATACAACAGTTTCGCATTTTTGGTACCACTTAGTTAAATTAGCATTAATTTCAGTACTAGCACATTGTTTTAAAGAAGAATAAGCAGCAATATCGGCAACACTAAGTTTATTTCTTCCACCTAACCATTCGGATTTTCCCAATGATTTATTAAGAATTACAAGATAACCAGCTCGCTCTGTTTTCGTTTTCGCTTTAACTATTAAATAGCATGTGTCTAAGATAGAGTCAATTTCTATAGAATCTGCATCCGAGTTATACGACAGTTGAGAAGGGATTAATCGCGTTAAGTACCTTAAAAAATTTATTTCTCCTTGGATTGGAACATGAGATACTATAAATTCTGTGTCGGTGAAAACTAAAATAAAATATTAAAATAGTATAATATTATACAGTAAATATAAAGTTTTTACCATTTTTCCATATTAATTTAACGTTAAAATTTTGTATCCCAACTTCTGTTTTATAATTAAGAAGAGACTGTTCCAATTTTTGTGCATTTTCTGTCAATGCTGAAACGGAGGAATGCAAATGAAATGTAAAATTCAAATGTATTTTATCGGAAAGAAGCTTTTGAAGTATCTCTAGAGAATATGGTGGATGTGTTGGACTTGCGTTAATTACAAGATCAGGAAGATCATTAGGCAACTGTAACAAAGAATTAATATACTTATAATATAAATTATTTTTAAAATAAATAAATCATATAAGCAACGCTTAATTTTTCAGTAGAAATGTAATAATGTTCCCAAATGTTAAAAAAATAAAACTCTGGAAATCTTCTGACTAGATTTCTAGCAACTGACTCCTCTTTATTTTATTAAATGAAAAAAATTCAAGTCAGTCAAATGTACCCCAACTAATAAAAGAAAAAATGTCTAAAAAATATCTTCTTTGTCGGGATAGTATTGTAAGATTTTTCTGTTTAATTTTCTTACATTTTAACCTAAGATTTGTACATTCTAAATTTAATTATGCAATAATCAATATTCTTGCACAATATAGTAACTAATTTAAATTAACCCAAAATACTTTAAATTATATAAACAAAAAGTATTATATAAAATAAAGACACTTACCATTTCTGAAGATGAATTTTGTGAATTATTTACTTTTGTTGGATTAATTTTAAGTTCAATTTTAATAGATTGTATTTGTTGTTTGAGTTCTCCAAGTTGCTGTAAGATATCTTCTTGTTTTGTTAGTAGTTCTGCCATACCAGGAATTTGTTGATTATTCTAAAATGTTAATCTAAAATAAATTAAAATATTCTAAATAGCATTAAGAATCAGTGAATTTGAGTTATATTATGCTAGAAGATATAGCTTATGAAAACACATAAAAAAGTGATCACAGACACAGAAAAAGTCAACAGAAAAACATTAATAGTTCCTTCTTTGCTTTCATTAGTTATTTGACAGTTGTTCGGCAAAAATTGATAAGTGTAGTATCATGCCAGGTAATTTTGTAAATTTTGTGGTAAGTAGGAACTTTTTGATAGTAAATAAAGTTTTAAGACACACTTAAACACAAATATATCAATGAAATTATATAAAACCTTTAAAAACTGTTTGACCTGGTCGAAAATTGTTGATTTTTTGTTCGATGTGGAAACGTGATCAGCAGACTTGTGAACCACCATTCCTGTAGTGTCTTTGGAGTGAATATTTTTTAAAGTATACATGCACTTTGGTAATTTCACTGGTAAATCGTGTTCTATAATTCGTTTCGTTCGATACATTTTAATAGGCCCGTTCATTGTTCTTATATCGAAAACTCCAAATTTACTTATAAATTTCCAGTTTTAATTTTTTCGGCAACTAATTTGTGGGATGAATAAGAATTCAGTGACGTACGTTTCCTACATTGAATAAAAAAATCAGTTCAAAATGAAATAAAAAAACTTATATAATAATAAATGTACTGATAAATACGTAATTCATATAAAGCATATTTGAATTTATTTAGTGTTAAGAGTTCATTTTTAACGGTAAAATATTGTTATCTAAAATATTAAAATTACCTTAAACGAGTCGATAATGGCGAGGAACCGTCAATGTCAGTCGGCCATCTTGTTTCCTAATTTGTCCGTTCGTGATTGCGTCGATTTTGCGCAATAAACATGGGATTTTCTGTTTCTCTTTCCGGTGGTACCGGAAATGGTTAAAAAATTTTAAAAATATTTATAATATGTCAATGTTATTTAATTTAGATTATCTTAAAATACTATAGGTATAAGTTAATAAATGATATATTGTATAATTATGCCTATTTTTTATAAAATTTATAAATTCCTCTTGAATGCTATGTTAGCGACATCTTCAATTTATGTTTGAAGTTATCTCTCCCAAAGCTTGTATTGGATGTCAGGGCACACCAAGAAAATCAATTTCATCAAAAGTTACAGTGTTTGTGCTAAAAATAGTTTTATTTATATTGTAAATTTCTAGTGGCAAATTGTATAGTATAAGAATAAGCATATAAGCATAAATTGAGTTCAGTTAAAAAGTATAATTGCAAGTTGTCATGGCGGCCGTGTGATCGACCAATAGAAACGCTCGATGCGTCGGTTGTTGAAGTGTTCTTTTTCGCTTCGCTATACGCGTCATTTGGATATTTTGTGATTTTTTTACTGATTTGAGTGAATTCATTGCAGATATTGAGAAAATGTGATGAAAATTACATGATAAACTAGATTCATCCATAATAATCCTCTTACATTAGTGCAGAATGTGTTTTTGGTTGTTTGTCACGTGACCTACCCGATTATTATGGCGAAAAGATCGGACAACGACCATGAATCGTTTTAAGTAAATTTTTGACATTCGCATTTGTATACAGGTTTGTTTTCCTAATATACCACGTGCATTTTAGCTACTGATTGACAGTTGACCAACAAAATGTCAACAAGAGGTATGAAAAAGAGGGGGCGTCCCCCTAAGGTCCAAGTTGCTGAAAGAACCAAAAAATTTCAATATCACCTTCTAAAGAAACCGAAATATTTATTAAATTACAAACCGCCAGACTCCCAGTCGAGTACACCAACAGTCTCTAGGGCGTCTTCCCCACAAGAGAGTGAATCCAGTAGACGTAGCAGTAATCGAATAAGAGGAAAAGATGGACATAGAGCCAGTAGAAAATCCGGGTACGTTGGCTCGGCGTACCAACGTCGAGGCTATAATATGTCTCAAAGTGAATACCACGAATCTGAGTATCATTATGGTTCAGATTTTGGAGATGACTCTAGTGATAACAAAAGTGATATCGATGATGAATTGGGAGTATCAGAAAGCGAATCTGAGGACTCAGTGGGTGAACCAACTAGTGATAGTGACTTTTCTTTAAGCAGTTTTAGTACTATGAGTGGAACCCCTCGAAAAGGGTTCAGTGTTAATAGGGCACCCACTCCAGATCCTCCGTTGTGGCTACAAAACCGAGAAATACCTCCATTAGTGTTACCCAAGTCTTCTGATGATTTATTAGTACCTAGAAACAGAATAATAGAAGTAATTAGTATTTACGAAGTTTTGAGACATTTTAGAAATCTTGTACGGTTGTCTCCGTTTAAATTAGAAGATTTTTGTGCTGCTATAATATGCGAAGACCAAAGCAGTTTATTAGCCGAGATTCATATAATGCTCATGAAAGCCTTATTTAGGGAAGAAGATTCCCAACAAACTCATTTTGGTCCACTCGACCAAAAAGATAGCGTCAATATATCTTTGTACCTGCTTGATTACATTACATACCCGGAAGTATTGAGAGCTTACGTCGAAAGTGATAAAGGCTTCGATCAAACTGTTTTGGATACATTATCGACAACAGATTATCCATTTTCTACTCTCGAAGATAGAATTAAAGTACTTCAATTTTTAACTGACCAATTTTTGACTACAAATCCTGTACGAGAAGATTTATTAAGTGAAGGTATTAAATTTTGAGTTTGTATCAATATTCCACTTTTTTTATTTTTATTATAAATATAATTACAAAATGTAAAATATTTTTAATATTTGCTGTTGCACCTGATAATAATAATTGTTATTTGTTTTTAATTTAATTTACCCATTTGGTTATTTATGATTTTTCCAGGTTTTTTCCCATTTTTCTGTTTTTTGTTATTTTCTGTACATTTATGTATTTGTTTCTTTTATAAATAATTCTTTTTCAGTTCCCATGCACTACGATGACCACTGCAGAGTGTGTCATAAACTGGGCGATCTTCTTTGCTGCGAGACTTGTCCCGCTGTTTACCATTTGGAATGTGTGGATCCCCCCTTGACAAATATACCAGAAGAGGATTGGCAATGTGGAATTTGCAGATCTCACAGAGTTTCCGGTGTTGTCGATTGCGTATTGGATTTAGAAAAACAAGGACAACTATCGCGACAAGAGCCGTTAGGTTACGATAGACATGGAAGAAAATATTATTTTCTATGCAGAAGACTTGTTGTGTAAGTAAAAATTCATACAATAGAAAAACACATACATAAATCGTAATTTTTAAATGGTATTTTTTTTTGTAATTTAGAACAATTCAAATCCAGGTGAATCCTGAACTATAGATACTTTGATAATAATAAAATATTTTCATAAATTTAACCGCTCTGTTCATACAATTATTACAAAGAACCAATCAGATGTTGAGAATAAATAAACTGATTGGTTCTGTGCCTATTATTTCTAACTTTCTATTTATGTTATTGTTTTAAATAGGGAAAGCCAAGATGGTGAAATCCATTACTACACAACAACCTTTCAATTCAAAGAAGTTTTAAAAATACTGGACGCCAAGGACATGGAGGCCACACTCTGTAGAGAATTACAAGATTGTAGCGAAGAAATAACAAGACAAATGGAATTAACGGAGAAATTAACAAATCAATATAAGGGTAACAAAAAAACATATCTGGATGCAGAAAACGCCGCCATAGTAAAATTGAATAAAGAGTTAGAAGTGAAACTTGAAGAGGAACGCAAAGAGAAAGAAAGTGCTGAAAGTATGGTAGCAAAAATACACGAAGAGATAGAACAATCAGATGATATACCAATGGTAGTAGAAAATACTGAAGTAGTAACCACAAGTAGCGTCCTTGAGTCATCAATTACTGCAATTAAAATAGATAAAGAAATATCAGATGAGGAAGATAATGAGACAAATAAAGAACTAATAACCAAACCTAAAGCAGGTGTTTTGACACCAAGAACCTTAGAAGAATTAAGAAAAAAACCTTTAGGTCTATTAATAAATAGAGATGATGATAAAGATGAATCAAGAATGACAAGACTTAAATCTAGTCAAATTGCAAACGGAACCTACTTGTTTAAGTTAGGTATGGAAAATTCTTTCAAAATGTATATAAACCAATTTACAACGAATGTCATAGCGCTTAATAAACCTCAAAGAAACGAAGAAAGAGATAAAAAACGTCACTTATCTCACAAATTTTCTCTTACACCTGCATCTGAATTTAAATGGGTCGGTGCTATAAGTGGTTCTAAAACCCTACTTAACAACACTTTAAGACACACCATTTTACAATTAGAACAACAGATTCAAGCACCATTTATGCACACAAACTGGCCATTACTCCGCAAGCACTGGTTAAGTATAGTCGGTAGTTGTCAACAACCCAAGGACTTTGCTAGAGTACTAGTTGTATTACAAGCTTGTATTAAACCAGTAGTTTATGCCAATGTTTGGCACGAACAATTAGGTCATATAAAATTAGCTAGAATAACTGCTGCGGAAAGAGAAGAGCGCAAAAAAATTGAGAAACGTGAAAAGAAAGATAGAGAAGAAGAAGAGGAAAGAAATAGAATGATAATAAGTGGTTATGTCAAGTATACAATGAGTTTTAAACATCAATTGTGGAAGCAGAAGGGAGAAGAGTATAGAATACATGGAAGATGGGGATGGTTGTGGATTCGTACTCCGAGAAACTTTCAACATGTTGATTCCAGGCAACTTGGTTTAACTGAACCTCATAAAATAATGGTACAAATTAATGATAGTAAAGTCATGGCTTTAGATCCAGCTGCTTATAAATTCCTAAAAACTGAAAATTTAGATGTGGCAGATGTACCTGCTAGTTTAAAAAATGTTGAAATTCTTCCAGCCATTACAAAAGTAGAAGAAATTAATATAAGTAAAGCCTTAGTAGCACCTGGAAGATTATTATATCCAAGAGTAGCTAAAAAGAGTAAATTAGATACATTATTATCTAGAAGAATTCAGTTAAAAACTATAGAAGAACATAAAATATCTGTGGCTAAATTAGAAGATCATAAAGATCATGTAATTGATGTAGAAGCAGATGATGACACAAATACCGATGGTATAGACAAACAACTTAATAATATGATGACGGGGAAAATTGCATTGTCAAATAATCAACAAACACCACCTAACAGAGAAGTTTTAAACTCTATAGCTAAACGTATACATGTATTAAGAACTCAGTATACTTCAATAGCGAGATTAGCTAAAGATTTCCAATGTTACGTTAAAGGTTGCAACTCTGGTGCTGGAAATAGTTTGGAAACTACATGTTACTCACCTATGTGCATACAAAGAGTCAAAGTGAGAAAAGATCTATTAAGTTTATTAAGAAAAGCAAATTTAGCCACTAATTCTTCTATTAAATTGCCAAATATACCTCAAACTATTATAAAGAAACCATCAATTTTAGAACAAACTTTAAAAGCTCCCCAAATAACTATAGTTCAAAAAGAAAAAGATGCTGAACCACCGACAAGAGAAAGTATATGCAAGGGTTTGATAACTGCATTCAATACTGCTGTTAAAGTAGATGAACCAACTGATGTTTATATCCCCTTAAAAGAATCTGAAATTAAAACTGAAATTAAAAACGAACATCAAGCAAAGAAACCCAAAACAGAACTAAAAGAAGAAATCGATCTGAAAGAATTATCACCAGAAGTAATAAAAGAAGTGATACTTGGTGGAAATCCTAAAGATATTAAAAATATTCCTGATGACACTATAACTGTAACTTCACGACGAGATAGTATAGAAACTTTAAATTCCAAAACAACAGCTTACAGTGCTCAACAAAATAGGAGATTTTGTGCTTTTAGACTTGGAATAAAAAGAGAAGAGAAAACTGTAAAAACTGAACACGCAGCTGATGGTTCTAAAAGGGTATACTCCGCTCAATCCACTGAGGGTAAAATTATATTAAAGAAAATACCCTCATTGGATACTAAACGTAAAAATAAACAAATAGTAAAATATCCTACTTGTTCATCTTTTAAAACGTTAAAGTCTTGTTCTTCCCTGTTGGTATTACCTTTACATGATGTTAGAAAATTGGCTAGAAATGCTGGTAGGATTTACGTACAAGGTTTTAATACTATAGCGAAAGCAAACAACAGTGTTTGGCCTTACCCTTGCGCCAGACCTTTATTTAAAACCTGTTGGCTATATAGAACTGTTAATTTAAAATCTTTAGCTTGCGCTGCTCTACAGTTAAAAATCATATGGGCTACTCTCAGATGGGATGACATGCTGGTAAAGCCTCAAAATGCTGATGGTAAACATCAGATTACTACAGAAACGGAGATTTTGTCTTTGGAACTTTTAAAACATAGACATATGGGTCAGTTTTTGCAAAAAACTCAATATTTGAGAAGGAAGGTTGTTATACCACTGGAACTTCCAAAGACAGTTAGAGGTTAGTGTAATTATTTATATTCCAAAACAGAATCATAATTATTTAATTTGTATTTCAGAGGTGACATCGATAAGAAGCGGACTTAGGAAAAGAAAGCGGCCCGAATCGCCACAAAATATGGATCCTCAAGTGACCGAAGAATGGGTCGATGAAGATAAACTGGAGCTTTGGGAAATTAAACAATATGGAGAAAAGTGAGTTTATTTTTTAAAGTGTTTTATTTTTCAATGGATACAAACAAATTTATTTCAATACGTTGCATTTACTTCAGTAATATCGAAAGAACAAGAAATTTTATCTAAATAAAATAATGGATTTTCATCAAGTAAAAGCCGACATAGTGAAACAATAAAATAAATTTGCTGTTCATTCAATCCTGGAGTGTTGTTAACATTATTAAATTTTTGCTAAGTTTAAGAAAATAAGTGTATGTTTAAGTAAACTAAAAATTGCAATGAATACTTGTTTTAATTTGCATATATTTTATATATAGAAAATTTAAAAATAGGAATCCAACTTATTATTTCTTGTTGTTTGGGTCAAAATAACCTTCATTTTACTGTCGTAAAAGCAAAAACACACTTAAATAAACAAGTTTGATACCCACCCTTACTATATAATTTCTGCATGGAAATCCCCTAACCGCTTGTGTTGTGTGATTTCATCTACAGGCTGGAAAAGGCTAATCAGCCTAATAATCCTATCACTAGGAGTCGAACGGGTCATTTGCCGCCGCCGAAACCACTGATCGAAGCGCCCGACATAAAGGTGGCCGTCAGCGGAAAAGCGTCTGCGGAAGAGATTAAAGAGAAAATGGAGCAGCAGCTGAGATTGCAGAGAGCAGCGCACCAACAGAAGAGGGCGCTCGAAGTCAAGAAAAGCGGCGTGCTCGAGATTGTTGGAACAACTGCACAAGGTGAGTTATTAAAATGTACATGTACTAGTTTTATCGATATTTTTAGCTCTTCCAAAAATTTTATCAACTACACTATTTCGTTTTCTCCTGTACTTTTGTTGTTTTTCAATATGTTCATCACTTTAAATTCTTCTAGTGTCGGTTTTATGATTTCTATTTTATCCTCTTTAGGTTTTCTGCTTTTTCTTCTGTAACCTTCAAGTAGCGTCCTTTATAAAAAAATATTCAATATCTTTTCTCTTTTAGCTTATTTTCTTCATTCTTTTTGTAGTTTATCTTTATATTTATTCAATCGAAACGTCTTTTCTCTGTATCTTCTTTGATGCTAACTGTTTTTTGCCATTATTTCCTCGTTTTGTCTTCTTTTTTGCTTCATCCCTTCTGTGACCTTCAGGTAGCATCCTTTCTAGATATCTTTAGAATCTTTATAAAAAATATTCAATAACTGTTCTCTTTTAGTTTATTTTCTTCATTCTTTTTGTAGTTTGTCTTTATATGTATTCAATCGAAACATCTTTTCTCTGTATCTTCTTTGATGCTAACTGTTTTTTGCCATTATTTCCTCGTTTTGTCTTCTTTTTTGCTTCATCCCTTCTGTGACCTTCAGGTAGCATCCTTTCTAGATATCTTTAGAATCTTTATAAAAAATATTCAATAACTGTTCTCTTTTAGTTTATTTCCTTCATTCTTTTTGTAGTTTGTCTTTATATTTATTCAATCGAAACATCTTTTCTCTGTATCTTCTTTAATGTTAACTGTTTTTTGTCATTATTTCCTCGTTTTGTCTTCTTTTTTGCTTCATCCCTTCTGTGACCTTCAGGTAGCATCCTTTCTAGATATCTTCAGAAACTTTATAAAATATATTCAATATCTTTCCTCTTTAAGCTTATTTTCTTTATTCTTTTTGTAGTTTGTCTTTATATTTATTCAATCGAAACAACTTTTCTCTGTATCTTTAAAGTTACCTGTTTTTTGCCATTATTTCCTCGTTGTGTCTTCTTTTTTTTTTCTACGGTTTAGTGTGTTGTTGATTTTATATTATTTTCCCACTCTTCTTCATTATCAATTATTCTCTTTGTTCGATGTTTTCTTGCTATCAAGCTCTAAAACATACTTTATTTTCTTTGCTTTTGGCTTGGCACCAACTAAATAATGATCTGAATCCTCTGCTACACGTTTTTTCCAAATAAATCTGATTAAAATACTTTTGGGGCATTAATTTTGTTCAGAAGTCATTAAAATTACCATCTATGCATTATATCTCAAGAAATGATTATTTTTTGATAATATTTGTACATTTTTGGAATTTTTAGAATAAATTGAAATATCTGGAGAATCGTTTTTGAATTTATTCTTACTGTCGTGCGACAATCAAAATTATTGCGATAAAGTTGATATTTTTAAAAAGAAATTTTCTCTTGTGGATTTTGACGAAAATTTTGCGTAAATATCACAAGTATATTCTAAAAATGACATGTACAATAAAAAAATTGCCAGTAGCATGCGAAATAATTTTTCTTAAACCGAGGAAATATATTGTATCTTGCATATATATTTTTTATGTATTTATTACAAAGCTTCCTCAGCTACTACTACTTCAGTTACAACATCAAAACCGACAACATCTACAAGTAACGCATCATTGCAACCAATACAACCAAAAGGTAGGCATGGAATCGTTACTTTTTCGTTGAGGTGCATTAGACTTTCTTTTTTTTTCTTTGCTATTAACATTCTTAGAGGCATGAATGTAAGTGTTAATAGCCAATCAGCGGCCACTTGTATTTTTTTTATATAACAGAATCGTTTGTTTGAAAAAAATAGCTATATGTCTCTTGAGTTTTGATAATGTTGCAGGTGAATTTGTGTAATTATGCTTTTTAGATATTTTTTGTTTCGAAAAATTTATTAAAAATCGTGTACGTATCATAGATTATTATAGAAATTTTGATATTTTTAAAAATGTATGTGCGTTTTTCGCCATTTTATACTCTCTTTTTGGACTACATTTTTGAACAAAACCATATTCGTGGTATTTTTTGTTAACTCTTTTAAATTGTGTTAGAATCGTTTTAATATCTTTTATAGTTTTCTTGTTATTTAATCAATTATTTCTCTATAATTTGTCCCTAGAAGAGCAATTTATAAAATTCTTCATTTTGTTTTTTTTTATTGCATTCGGTTATTTTTTTTTTAGTTTTTGGAAATTTCATTTTGTTATTATTTTTGGGGTAAATTTTTAAACGGTTATTTCTGGATTTTCCACATACAAAAAATTCGCTCGTTTTACAGATTTTGTTTTTGAGGGATAAAATTTAAGTCATTATTTATTTTAGAGTCAATTCACGTAAAATAATCACAATGAAGTATTTTTATTAAACTTTGAAAATATATAAAGCAAAAAAAAATTATATTTCGCGAACTTGTTGGTTGTGTTGATTTCATATGAACTGCCATTAATAATTACACTCCCAATTATAATAATTTAAACTTTTTTACTCGCAAGATTAGTAGGCCCGAATCCTTAGTAATTTTTTATATATGTTTGTTTGAGTTTTTATCTATTTCCATTTTTAGTGAGCATCTTTTTTGTTATTGTCTGCTTATCTTTAAATATAAAATAATCAGTTACTTTTAAGAACCAGTTATTAATTAACCCAGTGTCGTTTATAAATTTTAAAATAGTAATAAAATAATACTAGTTAATGAAAATGAAGACTATATTAGTAAATATAATAATAAAAGTGAAATTGAGTTACTACGTTTATACAGGGTGATGTATTACAGTGGCATATTATCTAAAAGATAATTATTGTAACTCCAAAAACCAATTAAACGTCCTTCTAGAGTAAAATAATTGGTTTTTAGACTGATCAATAACTAACTTTATTGATTATTAGTTGATTAAAAAAAGAAATAGTGCGGTTTTATTTGATGTAAAAACTTATTAATAACTAATATTTTTTATTCTTGTTAATATAAATAATTCTACGTTTTAGTTTATAAAAAAAAATCATTCTTATTTCTTTATTTTTCTTAGTGACGACAACATTGGATGGTCAAATGAAGATAGTGAAAAACGTGGTGGTGCCGAACCAAGCAGTAGTGAGCGGTAAAAATACCCTAACTTCATTACTAACTTCGAATACTACTAAGTTGGCTGGTCGACGAATACTGATGACGAAAGGTCCGGACGGTACGACCAGGGTCATAACAGGCACATCAAATATCCTACCTAAAAATCTACCGACTACCCAACAGAGTCTGATCAAATCTCAGACTGTTGTTTCTGGACAACAGGTCCAAACGCCCGTTCAGGGTCAACAGCCAAGTTAGTATGGTTTTAGAATATATAGAAACTAATTATTTGGTTTTAAAGGTGCATTTTTGCAGCTTTCAGAAACAAAGAAAATGTCTCTAAATAAACTAAAATTATAGTTTATCTTTATAAGGCAAGAATTTTGTATACTTTTTTTTTCAAAGATCAACTATTTTAATTCATTAAGTAACATACTTAATGTTTTTATTTTGGCACAACTAAATTACTTGGGTTATATAATTTTACGTTATTTTCTAGAAAAAAAAAAATTAATGATAAAACTTTATACAGAGACATACACAAAAATTTATTTTCCAAAATTTCGTCGCAAATTTTGTTTTGACGCGACCTTCTTTTCACTATGCAGCTACATCAACAAATACATTAGTTACCAATCAAGCTCAGTCGGCTGTGTCCAAGGAGACTCCGCAGCGCGTTCAAATAATGCGCACGCCTGACGGCCGCATCACTGTCAAGGGTCTTCTACCCGGTCAACAATTGGTCCAATATCCAGACGGTAAACTGCAAGTGCTGACGACATCGCAACTTCAATCTTCAGGTCTGACGACGACCAAACTTCCGGTCGCGTCCCCAAATCCTAAAGCTATCATTAAACAGGCTATACATACGTCCGCAGGTACTAGGGCGCTTATACAGGGAAGCCCGATTGTCAAACAGGCAGTTATTGGACAGACTTCGTCCGTTCAAAGTCCGCAAGTAACGAAACAACCGCAACAGACCCAAGCACAACAGCAAGCTCAACCTCAACAGCAACTGATTTTGAAACAGCAATCGAATCAACCATTAGTTCAGAAGGTGACGCAAGGGAACGTGGTTTTGGGACCCGGTGGACAAGTCTTGCAACAGCAGGTGTTATTAAGCACTAATCAAGTTATTACTTCTAATCAGAATGGACAACAAGTATGTATTTTTTAACTAGTTAAATTTTATAATGTTTATATTCTTCTTAGGTAATAACAAATCAAATCGTCGTCAACAACCAATCTTTGGCTCAACAATTAGCTACAGGAAAAGTCCAAGTAGCTACAATAAATGGTCAACAAGTCCTTATCCGCCCTACGGGTAACAACCAAGCGCAAGTTGTAGCCCAACTCACTCCAGGACCTATTGCCCAATCATTACAACAAGTTCAAACTCCTGTTAAACAAGTTGTACGACAACCAGAACCCCAACAAGTTGTTCAACAACAACAAGTAGTACAACAAACAGTTCCACAACGACCACAACAACAATCGGTTGCTAATCCAACACTCCAACAGGCGTTACAGAGTCCTCCAAAGACAGTACAAGATAATCAAATTGATCAGGCGACTATGGATCAATTATTAGCTGGACAACCACCAGGCACTGTTATCAAATGTGTCACAGCACAAGTCATACAAACGCAACAGGGTCCTAGGATTGTTTTGCAAGGATTACAAGGTGCTGATTTCACTCCCCAGCAATTAGCAGCAGTGCAACAACAAGTTAAGCAACAATTATTGAAAGGTTTGTATTATAAACAATATCAAAAAATCCATATTATTATGTATAATTTTTCAGCTCAAGCTTCAACTGGGAAACAAGGCGTACTTGGACCTACAAAAATCTATCTAGCCGTTCAACCGAGTAATTCAGACCAATCAAATGAAACTACATCTACGAATCCACCACCACTTGCTCCAGTACAACAGCAACAACATATTCCTCAAGTCATAAATCAACAAGTTAATCAGAACGCCGCGGCGAAGCAAACTCCTATCAAACAAACGTCACAACAGGTATGTAAATCACCAAAATCCTAAATTAGATTTTCCAAACAAAAAACACTTTATCGTAAAATCTAGACTTGCATAAAACGATTTACAATATGTTTTATACTGGCGTCTACAGCAACGAATTATATTCTGAAACCCTCGTGCAAGCATGCGCATTATTCGTTTTGTCTTAATCGGCGCGAATTTTAATTTTTTTTTTTCCTGTTATACATGTACATGAGTATGACTGTAGACATGCTTCACGTGAAGAACAGATTAACTTACAACTACAAATTAAATCCATTTCTACTAGGTATATTTCATTGGTTGAAGAGGAGGGAACATGCCAACCCATTTCAGACTGCATAACAGAACTGACGTGTAAATTTTTGCTATTATTATGTCTATTTCTTAGTACTTTGATTTTTATTGAAATTTTTCCTTTGTTGATGGTAATAACCCTTTCAAATAATCTGTCCTTAACAAATTTCATCAGGATGTTTATTGTTTGGTCAAGCCGCTGGACATGCTTACCATGTAAATAAAGATATTTGATTGTTTGGTGCTTTCGCTCCATGTGCATATTAGTATATTAATGCCTGTACCAAGGCGATGGCAATATGCCCATGACTGGGCATTATCCATATAATACTTTTTAAAATAGCAACCAAATTCGAAAGTTTCATTAGATTTAAGCACAAAATTTTGTAACATGTTAAAAAATGCTTCTGAATCCCTTTCTTGAAGCAAAGTACGCAATTGTTAGTACACACCTGCCTAAAAATAAGCAGTAGTTTGTTAACAAACGTCTATTTCAACTTACCTTTTGCTCTTGATTTTTAAGCTTCTTTAAATTCTTCCTCCACCCATGATCAACGTGCCACGTACAAAAAAAGCCTGAAATATTAATAATATTTTACATTCATTTATTTAAAAATGGGTTTAAATGTCAATACCCAAGATTTGCTGATGACATTACTTGTATTCAAGCTGTATTGGGCCATATCAGACATAAAAACCTTGGGTCCAATTTGCCTATTTAATTTTTCTTTTATTTCTTTAAAAAAATAATAATTTCTGCATCAGATCTATTTGAAAACATAAAACAGCTGGGAAATCCTTCTCTCATATCATCCAAAACAGTTCAAACTTATATGCATACCGTCTATACAGATGCAATCATCTGAAAATGTCATCATGTCTAGTTGCCCAGGATGCATAATAATTAAAACAAAATCTTCTTCCTTTAGGTTTGTTCGTGTTCTTTAAAATAGAACCGTTCTAAAATTGCGCAGAACTAGTTGCTCAGTGACACAAATTTAGAATTCTTCAGAACAGTTTTGAATTAAGAGATTAACACGAACACCTCAATAATCTAGTGTCAATGACAATTGTCATTCATGATTGGTCAAATTTGTACTTTTAATACTAGAAAAATAAAAAAGATATTTATTGTGAGTAACATGGAGTTTCCCTTTTGGTTAAGTATTGTATGAATGCCTATTTCATGCAATGTGTTGATAGTATCGTTAAACCCTCAGATACATCTTGAAAAGATGATGACCGATGTCCTTCACAGTATTTTTTCTCTCGTGATATTCTCTCATGTCCTGTATCAAATTTAAAAAATAATCTGATTGCTGGAATTGAGTTGCCAAAATAATCATAAGGAATCTTCTTTGTTTGAAGAAGACGAACTTGAGCTTTCCCAGTCTAATTCCAAAAATTCCATAAGTATATAATCTCAGATAAACAAAATAAATAAACCTAACCTTAAACCTTGTTCTTTTATAAACTGGCTTGCAATGCGCATGTGCGACTAGAACGGTTTTTGTCAGTTCACACTTTTAGCTAGAATCACAGAATTACTTGAAACAGTTCAGAATCGTTCTAAAAAAAACTAAAACACAGGATTGTTAGTTCAGAACTTGGAGAAATTATAAATTATTTATATCAAATCAATGTCCACGGGTTAGTCGGATTTTAAAGCGGTTAAGGGGTAGTTTTCACCCTCGAAGGGATGAAAACCAATTTTGTTAATTTTACGACTCCCTTCATTTAAACTTACATAAAAAGGTAAAAAAAAATTTCCAACATTTTTCAATTGTACGTCAATTTAGAGGTGGGTGTAACCCCTTAACAGACACTTTGTGCTTAGTTTTTATGGGCATACTAAATTGCTTATTTTCATCACAATTAGCACATTATAGAGCATAATTTGGGGGTATCATAAAAATTGTTGCGAAAAAACCACTAATCGGATTTTTAACTGATTAAGGGGTAATTTTCACCCCTGTAGGGATGAAATCAATTTTTGTTAATTTTAAGACTCCATTCCCACAATTAGCACATTACAGAGCATTATTTTCGGGTCTCATAAAAATTGTTGCGAAAAACCCACCAAAATGGGCGGTTTTTGGCGATTTTGGGGGTGACGCAACCATTTTGGAGCCGCGGGACCCCGATTTTCATTATCGGCGTCCCAAAAATCATATAGTAAAAGCAGTATCTAGAGTACATACATAAGTATTAAGAAGGAATTTTAACTAACACAAAAAATATACAAAGTTTTTAATTGTTATCACGTTAGCATTATTTTAAAAACGTTTTTTTGTTGCCCGTTTTTGTAACTTTTCGAAACTGTAAAAATTGAACCAAACGTTATTTTAAAAAACTCGGTCAAGCTAGAGCGACATGTTTTCTGAAAATTACAAAAAATTGTTAAGTCGATTGAATAGTTTTTACAACTCTTACCGCAAAGTTGATGGGGTAAGACTTTTGGGAAAAGGAATTTAAAGATATAAATAGCAAATAGCTTTTTCCCGCGAATTCGTCTGCGTTGATGGTGGAATAAATAAATGTTTCTTTCTTATACCTGTGACCTTCCCCTACTTTTCAAACTCCGGGATTAATATTGGATTGAATATCTCGAATACTATAAATATTGATAGGGCTTGAAAATTGGTACCTAGATTCACCTAAATAAATGTATTTTTAAAAATGAAAGGGTCCCTCCCTTCAAGAAAACCTCACAAAAAATAATCGCTTAAAAATTGATATGTAGATTTCCTTTAATAAATAAACAAACAGCTAAAACTGAAACTTCAATAACTATTTTTATTTAAATTTGGAAACTTAATTTTATTATTTCTGTAAAATATTGATTATTGTCCATCAGTATGAATTATTTCAAGATTTTTGTTTATTAAATTTGGATACCTAATTTCATTTTTCCTGTAAAATGTAAATAAATATCTATCGGTATGAATTAATTACTTCGACCTGAAAACTTCGCCATAAGTCATATAAAATTATATAAAAAAAATAAAATTATAAAAAAAAAATTGTTTTGAAATTTGCAAACATATAATGACCTTTCATTTGATATAACACTTGATATAGTAACTCCACTTGGAGGGGTAAAAATGGGGATAAAAGTTTTAAAAATCTGGGAAAGAAACTGGCACAGAAAATAAACTTTTATTTATTCCGACATCAACGCGACCAAAAGCTAGTTTGAAATAAAAATAAGTTCTTTTTCCGATAGGAGTGATCTTAGACAGTAAAAGTAAAGACATTGCCATAAGATATAAGAAAAAATCAAAGTTATAAGAAGGTATTGATCCTTTCATTCATGAATAATTTCTTGATTTCTTACTGTTCAAACAGATTTACACACAACTACAGAACTGATGTAATAAGCAAATTAAATTAACGTTAACATGTATAACAGAATAAAATACATACAGAAAATAAGAAAGCAAATAATCCTTTCACACTCATGAATGTTTTTATTATTATTTATTACTATTCAAACAGGTTTACACCCAACTTCAGAACAGAACTAATAGGTAAATTCAGATATAACAGAATAAAATACATAAAGAAAATTAAAAAAATAACAGCTAAGGGGTCTATTCTGTAACGTTTTAGTTAATTTCAATCCAAATGTCAATTTCAATCAAAAATGCCATACAGAATATAAAATGGAAAATAACCCCCGGTTACTTTTATAACCTAGGGTTAATTTTAACCAAATTTTTACTGAATAGACCCCTAAATGACAGTATAAATAATTACATAACAGGGATGGTAAGCAAATTAAAAAAAAAGAAATACAATACTTCTGGAATTGATGAAAAACTCGAGAAGATAACTTTCCATCAGTGACTGCTTTCCACATTTTCTAATATTTCACAAAGTTTTTACTTACACTAAAGAATAAGCCAAGGTCTACAAGTCTTGGTCGGCATATAAATATTTTTCCTGGTTTTATTAAATATCGATAATGCAGCCCGAGTAGTCAGTCACACAACTATTCTAAATTAAAATGTTCGTTTTAAGCTCCAATCGTTTCATGTTTTAAAATAAACTGCAATTAAACTGCTCTATTCATGTTAACTACATGAGGCCATTTTGAATTTCATATGACAGCATCTTGGATTGGTCTATTGTCTGTAGTTCTCAGATTTCATAATGATAAAAGGAAATCCTGTTTTGTTATTTATTATCTTTAATTACAGATTTCTGATACTCCAATTCCAATGCGACAAATATTAGTAAACGGTCAACAGTCCCAAACGTCGGCACTTCTGCAAGCTGTAAAAGCGGCTGTAGCTGAAAATGCAGCCCAGTCCCAATTGGTTCCGCAAAGTTCCCAACAACAGATTCAACAGCAGCAATCGATGACGGCCGATGCCAATAAGCAGTTTGTGGTCACGCCAGATTATATTCAACAAAGTATGTTACTTTTTCAACCATCTGTTATTGTTTACAATCCAAATTGTTTGTACCCATTGCAAAACGATTTAAATGCGCAATTTAACAAAAGATGAATATTAAATAAGTATTATGTGGATAAAAGTGTTATAAGATCTAGTCAATTTGTTTTTTTGGTAAATTTATTATATTTTTTCAAAATTATAATTAAGGGATGGATGTGGATTTATCAGATAATTAAAATATGACACTTTTCTCCACTTTGACCTAGTAAATATAATCGTTGCGGATAAGCAAGGGTTTTTGGTATTTTTTTAATTTTGTTAATTTTTTCTGTGATATTTTCATTCTTGCGGAATAGAAGACTGACTTGTTTTTATTTAAGGTATGCTTATAAACTTATATAGGAACGTTTCTAAATTTAATAATTTTACTGAAGTCTTTTAAACCACTGTTTTATTTTTCTCAGTACGGTTTGATATTTTTAAATGTTATTTTAACTCGATTTATATTTCTCGAATA
The DNA here is from genome assembly GCA_963243735.1 of Neocrepidodera transversa. Lineage (NCBI taxonomy): Eukaryota > Metazoa > Arthropoda > Insecta > Coleoptera > Chrysomelidae > Neocrepidodera > Neocrepidodera transversa. Next base: position 4,969,424 of record OY725353.1, read on the forward strand.
CAAATTGGTATTAGGTATGAAGTTTATATAATAAACAAGAAAAATATAGTATTCAATATTTCCAGTTTGGATTAATTTTATTAACAAGACAAATGTCATATTGATTTTGCCAAAATGATTTAAATAGATGCTTCTAGAAACAAAAGTAGTTTGGAACTGATTTTTTTTTATTTTTAATTGAAACGTTCTTATTAAAAAAGTTAAACTTAAAAAATATTGGGAAATAATTATTGTAGATTCCTTATTTTGTCTTCTATTTGGGGATTAAAGCCATCTAAAATTCCACTTATATGAAAAAAATACAAATTGCTGTGAAAAAGTCACTTTAAAATTTATTTTATGTGGCTTGATTTCCAATTTTGTTAAAAAAAAACCTCAATTTTTTTTAAGTTTAAACTTTCTTTGACCAAAGTAGTTACATAATCATCGATGTAACTTGCTAGACTGTACCCAAATATTTATAATAAAGTCGTTTAAACAATAATCATGGCGTTTTTTTTTGTATCAAAACCCTTGCACACTCCGTATTTATTTTAATTTATAATCGTTTTGCTTTGGGGTTTTATGTTTTTTTCTCCTTTTTTATTTAATACCTGTATTATTATTTTTTACTTTTATTATTGTAGCATTTATAAATATTGGCTTTCAGTGATTTATTGACATAAAATATCTGTTGCACTTTGTCCTAATTTCATAAAACAGAATTTGTTAATTAATATTTGATTATTTTGTCTAAATGAAAATTTTTAAACAGGGATATATTAATAGGATTATAAAAATAATATTCAATATGCTACATTCATAAATGTTCCTTATGATGATTACATATTTTTTGTCTTCTTTTCCCGTCCGAAAAGATAATGAGCGAATAAATAATGTCTGATAAATAATCTACTCAAAATTCGATATTTTAGCATCGACAAAAGATTTCATTATTAATTTAAATCTTCAGCTATCAAAACGGCATTAAAACAAGAAAATTTAAACCCAGAAATCGAAGAAAAACTATTGCAACTTCAACGCTATCAGGAACGCCAAATGAAACAGGAACCAGAAATACCATCGCCCGTTACAAAACTCAGTCAACCCATCGTTAATTCCCGCCATCCTAGTACGTCACGCAAAAGACCTTTAAGTACTTCCAAAAATGAAGATGCTGATTGGGTTATGGAAACGCCCAAGAGAAGCAGGCCCAACAGGACCGGTGGTGAAGTGAAAAAAATTGAGGTTGAAACACAGTAAGTAATACAATTTTTTATCTAAAAAAATAAATATAATTTTGATCGTCGGTCCAAAGAGATATAAATCCTTTTAAGATACAGAACCCTAAAATGAAACCTATATAGTATACAAAAAGAAGATGGAATATCCGTGTTTCATTCTTTTCGGGGGTGGATTTTAACCGTTTAGCGTGTTCAGCATGGTCCAAAACAAGTTTCCTGAACAGATTTTGGGGTGGTTTTTGGCTGTTTGTAGAGAGATTTAACCACCGTCTAGAAAACGAGGGGGCGCAAATAATCTCGTTAAGCTCTAAAAAATACTTATTGTTCAAGGTTTCTTCCGACTTACAGAATATGTTAAAAAAATTTCTACTTTTACTTTCCCGACCGGAACGAGCTAAAAAAAATTTCGAGATAAGGATAGAAATATCCATTTTGAGATCACCTGAGACGATTAAAACCATTTTCAAATGGAAGTCTGTCTGTCTGTATTCTTCCACGATAGAGACCACACGTTTAATTCGATTGAGCTGAAATTTGGTATATGGGTTTGGGTTACCCGTCGGAAGAACTCATTAGTTTTTGTACGACATCTGTCAAACGGAAGTGTCACTATCAAAGAATGGCAGATGCAATATGTCATGGAGTTTAACTTTCAATATGTCATTTGAAAGCCCTTGAAAAACTTTATTCAGAACAGTCAAAACTGTTTCTCCAACTGTCACCTGTCAAAAATGAAATGTCAAAATTTGAAACTTAAATATCTGAAAAAGTACTCGTGGATATTCATCGGGAAAGTTTTGGAGTGACACATCGGATTTTTCTCTATGCCGACAATGCATTTCATATACTAAAATGGAAAACTTAGTTTTAATAATTTTTTTTAATTAGTTTACATTTTTATATATTTATTATGATGATAGTATATTTTTTGTCTTCTTTTCCCGTCCGAAAAGATAATGAGCGAGATATAAATTTCTGACTAAAGTAACCACCTATAAACATATGGGAATCTTAATTATCCAGTTAGATTAATTAATACATTTTTACAGTTTTGAGCCAGTTAAAGAAAAAATTGTTTCGCCCAGGAGCAAAGTGAAAATAAAAGAAGTTCCAGAATCTGAAAGAAAAGTAACGATGAAAACGAAAATATTGGTTACTTTATTTAGGCATAAAGAGTTATTGAAAAAGGATATTTTAAGAAAACGGGCTCTTTTGGAGAAAGAATTGCAATATGAAATTCAGGTAAGAAAATTATATAATATAAAGCATTTTATTATTCTATTTATAAATGATGAGTTTATTATATTGTCTTCTTTTCCCGTCTGATTAATAATGAGAGACATAATAAGTACTGATTAAATCATTAAATATTGTTAAACAAATCGCTTATTATTATTACATAAAAGTAACAATAAAATTTTTATAGCGAGAAGTAGCTGAAGAATTAGCGGCACGCACTAAAATTGAAAGAACTAAACAAGATGAAGTACGAACGGGGAGTAGCAAAAGAAAATCGGCTGCCACGGCTACCACGCCTGCCATTCCTACTCCGCAAGCGAAAACAAATTCGAGACATAGGAGAAATCAAAAATCGATGCCGCCAGGAACTTCACCACCTTCAGTTACTACACCTTCAAAGGGACATAATAAACGAGAGAAGGTTAGTACAGAGATAATTATGTCTTAATAAAATTCAAAATCTATTTTGTCTAAGTTATAAAATTCGAATTGAATGGTAACTAGTTACGGCATGATTGCCATCTTCAGGCCAAGAAATTGATTAATTAAGAGCGAGTACTAATATATGGTTGGTAACAAATTATATTAATTAAATTAACAACTGTAATTTGTTAGCAACCATATATTAGTACTCGCTCTTGAGGTGATTGCAGAACCCGTCCTATTTTTCGATCCAAAATATCTCTAAAACCACTGAATGAAAATGAATAAAATTTTGGGACAATAAATAAGAATAGATTATCTAGGGCATCAAGGAAAGAACAGAACAAAATACCATAGAATTTCTGAGAAAGAAAATGAAGAGGCACTAAATATTAAAATTTTTAAGAACCCATTCTTGAGTCACTAGAGAATAAAATTTTAAATATGGTAATAAAATAAGAAACGAATAAAGCGATTTAAATAAAATTTTACATATAAAATAAAACAGAGGGACCTCCTTTATCCCATACAAACTCATTGGTATACGGATTCATTTCAATTAACTGTTTTGAGATATTTTTTCGCAAGATAAATTAATGACGAATATATGAATGAACAATAATAATTATTTTTTTCCACATATTATTTTAAATTTAATATAATTTGACGTTTAAAAGTTTTAACCTAACATGGCACAATAATAAATAAGAATAACATATCGTTGCTCTGGTAACATGGTATTATCAATTTTTTTTCCAGGTATATTTTCTCTTCCTTGCTCATTTGCTTAACATCCGACAACAAACGTCGATTTTTGTATTAGTATATATGGCATTATTAACATATGAGTGGAATTGTCACTTATAATTTTTTAGCTTTTTTTTGTCGAAGTAAACTTGACATGTATGAATAAGAATTTTGTTGCCTGACAATTTAACGAAAAAAACTGACGAGTAATTTTTTCTGGCAGTTTTTTGAGTTGAATTACCTAATGGCAACAAAATTCTTCGAATTATAAATGTCAAGTTTACTTCGAATCAAAAAAAGAACCTAGAGTGTAATTCGGTAAGACAATTTAATGAATATTTAAATCAATAAATTAAAAAATAAGATGTAAATTAGTTTATTTAATTTAACGGAAAAGTACAATTGTTAAAAACACAATTATTAAAAATAGCTTGAGTCGGAAAATGAAAACTTTTCTGACAAGTTTGAGAAAAATTGACATAACGTCATCAAAAATTTGTTTATAATGCTGGTTGTTATGCTTTCAAAAGTTAGTTCCCGTTATTGTCGCTGGAAAAGTTAGGGCAAACTTTTTTCGCTGTCATAATGACAAAAGCACGCGACTTATGGGATTTTTTATACATGAATTAAATTGTCTAATAACAATTTTTTTATGTGAAAGATATCTCGAAAAATTGTTAAAATTTAGAAAACTAAGAATGGGACATGCAAGTGGTTTTTAATTGTCAAATATTTTGGATTTACAGGTCTACTACAAGTTTATACAAATGCGATTTTGAAATATCTCTAGATCCCACTAACAGTAAGAAAACAATATTTCGAATATTGTATTGATCTGCATTCGAATTATGTATAGACAGCCCTAAGTCAATTTTAAATACATACGTATTAAATTTAAAAGTTTTATTTGCCACTTCGTGACTAAATTTACAAAAAAAGAAATAACGAATATTCAATAAAGAAATACGTTTAAGAAGCATTTCTAAAAACACTTTTTTCCAAGAGTAGAAATTATTTCAAAGTTGTTTTACAAGCGGGTAAATAAAATCCTGAATCTGCATAGATTAAAACTACCTAGGTACCAATAAAATAATAATATCTCGAATTTCTATTTCTATGCACCCGCACCCAATCCCATCTCTAGACCACCACCATCCAAAATTTTCGGGTATCAAAAAAGTTGAGACACGTCAGCACTGCACAGACCGCGGTCCATCTCTTTTCGAACTATGTGGGTGCTTTCGACGTTGAATTCACGGGTCGGTGATGTATTCACCTTAATTAATCAATTTCTTGGCCTGAAGATGGTCGAAACTAGTTGCTGTTTCCTTCTAATTCTCTAACTTCGATGAAATATATTTTATGTGGTACTAGATTTTGAGTTTTACTTCATCTTTCGACCACATTTGAGATAATGGATAACCTATTGGAATTAGATAATTATGTGTTATTTTGGAAATGACCGAATGTTTTTTTTTTTAGGTTTATTGTATATGTAGGACTCCATATGATGAAACTAAATTTTATGTGGGTTGTGATCTATGCAATAATTGGTTCCACGGAGATTGTGTTGGCATAACGGAAGAAACCAGTAAAACTTTAACAGAATTTATATGTAATGAATGCAAACAGGCACGAGATACTCATAAATTATATTGTTTGTGCCAGCAGCCTTATGATGAATCACAGTAAGTTATAACTTTTTGCCTTCTCTTTAATTTTTTAGGCTCAAAAAGAGTCCTTATTACGATCAATTTGTTGCCTGTCAAGGCTCTTTTTCTCAGGAAGTTAACACTAATATTAAATACTTAGATCTATGGTCCCTTGTAGCTATAAAAAAATCGAGCTCGTTAGCGACGACCCAAAAACGGGCTATAGTATCTTCAGGAGAAATGATACCCGTCGAATTCTGAGCAACTTAATTTTTTTCTGTGGTCTGTCTGGTTGTCGTCCGCAAAGCTTAAAAATGCCATAACTTTTGAATGCTTCAATGTATCGATGTAAAATTTTCACCATTTTTTAATACATACGAGTACTACATTTTACTAGAAAATGAGCGAAATCGGAAAATTAATAAAGAGGGTTTTCCGAGTTTTTCTCACTTTTTTCTAGCTTCACGGCAAACACGCAACAGGTCGTAATTTTTGAGCAAACCGCTTCAAATTTGGGAAAAAGATACCTTGAAGTACTGTTACGAAGCCTATTGAAAATCGGAATAATCGGAAAATTTCTTGTCGGTTTTCCCAGGTTGTTTTTCCGAAAATGTCATCATTTTAAAAAAATCGATATCTGAAACCGTAAAAGATGTTCAAAAAATAAAAATACCTAAATGTAGGACTGAAATAGCTCAACAAGTATTATTTGAAGTATTTTTCCGAAATTTGTTGAGAAAGTTGGGGAAAAAAAAAGAAATTTTTCGAAATTAAATTCCGAAATTCTCGGAAACGAGGGGGAATATCGAAAAATGTCAAGAGTACTTTTTTGCCGTACTTGAAATGAAAAAAATATGAAAACTAGGAAAAAAATCATGAGAAATAGGGACAAAAATAGTGAAAAAATAATGAAAAATAGTGAAAATATAAGGAAAAAACTAATGAAAAATAGACAAAAAAATAATGAAATAAATAGAAAAAAAATAACCTAAAATAGGGGTAAGAAATAATAACAATAAGAAAAAAAAATTAATGATATATTTTAAGGGGTGATTCTGGCCGCTAGAGGGATGAAAAAACAAGTTTGAAACTACGATAAAAAATCAGGCCCCTGTAGATTAAAATTGATCAATTTGGCCATTTTTTTCAAAATTTGAATTGTAGATTTATATATAACTAATGGTCGAAATTCGACCGTATTTCATTAAAATTTAAAGTTATACCTATTTTATATATTTCTCTATATTTTTTCCTGTTTTTTTTTCTATTTTTTCCTGTTTTTTTTTCTATTTTTTCCTGTTTGTTTTTTCTATTTTTAATTTTTTTTATATTTTCTGATTTTTGCATATATTTCCCAATTTTCCTCTTGCTATTTTTTCAATTTTTCCCTGTGTTTTTTTCATGTTTTTTCTACTTTCCTACATTTTTCTTATTTTTGTCTAAATTTTCTTATTTTTCCCTGTTTTTTTTTTCCTAGTTTTTTTATCTTTCTTTATTTTGTATTATTTTTTTCTATTTTTTACATTTTTTTTATTTTTCGTCATATTTCTATTTTTTGCCCATATTTTCCCATTTTTGTCAAATTTTCCCATTTTTTTACGTTTTTCTCTTTGCTCTTTTGTTTCTTGTTATTTTCCTGTTGTTATTTTCCACTTTTGCCTCTTTTTTCCCAATCTTTCTATGTTTCACTATTTTTCCCTATTTTGTTCCATTTTCCTATTATTTCCTGTTTTTTCTATTTTTTATATTTCTGTATATATTTCCCTATTTTCCCATTTTTTTTTATTTTTCCCTGTGTGTTTTTTATGTTTTTTAATCTCTTTTTTCCTACTTTTCTATTTTTGTCCCATTTCTTTCCTATTTTTTCTTGATTGTTTCCTGTTTTCTTCTTATTATTATTTTATGTTTTTTCCACTTTTTTACATTTTTCTTATTTTTGTCTATATTTTCCTATTTGGCCCTGTTTTTTTTCCTAGTTTTCTCTATTTTTTTCCTATCTTCCTTTATTTTGTATTATTTTTTCCTTCTTTTTCCATTTTTTCGTATTTTTACATTTTTTTATTTTTCGCTATATTTCTAATTTTTGCCTATATTTTCCCTTTTTTCTCAAATTCTCCCTGTTTTTTTTTACGTTTTAATAATTTTCTTATTTTGCTTTTTTATTTCCCATTATTTTCACTTTTGCCTATTTTTTCCCAATTTTTCCATACTATTTTGTTCTATTTTCCTATTATTTTCTGTTTTATTCTTTTTTTTTCTTTTTTTTATATTTTCCCATTTCGTACTATTTGTTTACCTTTTTCCTTTAAATTTTTTTCTATATTTTTCGTATTATTTTTCCCTGTGTTTTTTTTATGTTTTTTTAATCTCTTCATGTTTTTTATCTATTTTTTTCTCTGTTTTTCTCTATTTTTGCCCATTATTTTTTCTGTTTTTCTCTATTTTTGCCTATTATTTTTTCTGTTTTTCTCTATTTTTGCCTATTATTTTTTCTGTTTTCTTAATTTTTTCCTGTTTTCTTATTATTATTATTTTTTCATGTTTTTTCTACTTCTCTACATTTTTCTTATGTTTGTCTATATTTCTTATTTTTCCCTGTTTTTTCCTAGTTTTCTCTATTTTGTTTCTATCTTTCTTTATTTTGTATTATTTTTTCCTTTTTTCTATTTTTTGATATTTTTTTATTTTTCCATTTTTTTTAGCTATATTTCCAAGTTTTATTCCTATTTTTCTTAAATTTTTCATATTTTATTATGTTTTCCTAATTTTCGTATTTTGCTGTTTTATTTCTTATTATTTTTCCCATTTTCCTATTGTTTCCTGTTTTTAATGTTTTTTTTTTTAATATTTTTGCATATATTTCCCTATTATCCTATTTCTTATTATTTTTTTAATCTATTTTCATATTTTTTTACCTATTTTTTCCCACTATTTCTCTATTTTTGTCAATTTGTCTATTTGCTCTATTTTTCTTTATTTGTTTCTGTTGTCTTATTATTATTTTTTCTTCATGTTTTTTTTACTTTTCTACATTTTTCTTATTTTTGTCTATATTTTCCTATTTTTCCCTTGTGGTTAGTGGCTTGTCAGTCTACAAAGACAACATTTTTATGAACTGTGTGACTTTATTTTGCATTTTAATTTCAGATTTTACATATGTTGCGATCGATGTCAAGACTGGTTCCATGGACGTTGTGTGGGCATATTGCAATCGGAAGCGGATAACATCGATGAATACATTTGTCCGCGATGTCAAAGAAATAATTCTGTCAATTTTGCCAATATGAAAGATTTATCTGCCAAGGACTTTGAGGGACTTAGGAAATTAATCAAACAGTTACAAGTAAATATTGTCTTATTATTTTAAGACAATTTGTTTTATAATTTTTTTTCGATTTGTGCAGGTTCACAAGAGTGCTTGGCCATTTATGGAACCGGTCGATCCAACAGAAGCACCTGATTACTATAAAGTGATCAAAGAACCTATGGGTAAGCATTAAATCGAACATTTTAATTGTATATAAAAAATTATTTTTTTTTTTAGATTTACAAATGATTGAAGGCAAAATAAACGATCAAGTGTATACAAAATTGAGTGAATTTATAGGTGACATGACCAAGATATTCGACAATTGTAGATATTACAATCCAAAGGAATCTCCGTTCTATAAATGCGCCGAATCGCTAGAAGCCTATTTTGTCAACAAAATTAAATGTTTGAGAGACAAATTGTTTGAGAACAATAAGTGAAAACGTATTTTTTAAATTAAGAGATTTTTTTTATTAGCATGTAAGTTTTGCCAGGACTTTCAGCAGGTCTGGAACGATCTCAGCTTTATTATTTTGTATTATTTTCTTTTCGCTAGAATTCTAATTATTACTTACAGTTTAACGATCTGCTCAAAGTCTTAAACACAACTAATGTACATATATATATTTAAAAAGAATAGTTTTGTGAATATGTGTATGAATGAAATTTTATTTTGTAATTATTTTGATATCGATTTTGTTATTTATTATCCGTACAAAGTATGTAATGAGAGAATTTTTTAAATATTAGCTGCTGTATAATTCTATGATAATAAAATCATTTTAAGTTTTAAATGAGTGACTCTTAACCACGTTTGTAACTTTTTCATATATTGTCAAATTCTATATAAAAAATGGGTAAATAAATACTATGTTATTAAAAATACAACATCAAAATGACTAAATTGAAGATTGATTAAATGAATTCGTTTTTCATTTTATTTTTTTAATTTTGAAATAAAACTGCTTTATTAAATATATATTTTATTTAATTGAAATTAAATCGTATGCATATAGTGCCATTATAGATATATTTAGCAAAAGAATGTTATTTTAAGGTAACATATTTCAAAAAATTTTTATATTTAGTCAGTTGACTACGTTTTAACGAGAAATAAAATTAAAATTAAAGAAAAAAATGTTATTTTATATCTTAAGCCATATCTAAAATTCCCGTTTGGAAATTTTTCTTCCTATCAAACCAGCATAAATAAGGAAGGATTACAAAAAATCTTTATTTTTTATTTCTATGAGAAATAAAAAATTCCTATCTAGGGATCATTGGTTTTAAAAAGTCAGTTTGGTGATCACTGGTTGCAAAAAGTTGTCTACACATGTTACAAAAAGTCCGTCTAATAAGCAAAGGAAACAAAAAGTTAGTCTAACGAGCACCGGTAACAAAAAGTCCGTCTAGAGAGCACTGGGTGCACCCTGGGGCTCGATTCTTGAATCTCGAAATCGGAATGTCACTGTCGATTTTCGACATATGTCGATAGTTTTCTATAAACGCGATTCTTGGAAGTAGAATTCGAGATCAATTCGACAATTCTTGTTCGAGACTGCAACGAATGGGTAAAACCATTCGACTTATTGAATTGTCGAATTTTATTCTCATTCTGTCATAACCAACCCTAACATCCTAACCTATTTTAAAAATTTCGATATTTTATTTAGTTCACTTTATTTTTATTCTGTTTTATTAGTATCTATTTATTTGTTGTTAGTATTATTATTTTTTAGTTAGTGTTTAGTGTTAGTTTTAAATTAAGATGAATCCAAACATAGCGTTAGGAGTGGCAATAGAGAACATGGAAGATAATGCTCCCAGACAAATAATAAACTATATAGATGCATTTCAGATGAGTGATTATAATTTTAAAAAGACTTTCAGATTAACAAAACACGTTACCAACGAGTTAATCGAAATGGTTACACCATATATCCAAGAGCGAACACGGGCATCTGGACTATCCATTGAAAGAAAGGTAAAAAGTCTTGTTTGTAAATGGATTTAAAAATAATAATAATTACAGGTCTTAGCAGCACTCAACTTTTTTGCAACAGGGAGCTATCAGACAGGTGTTGGCCAAAATGTTGCATTAGGAATGTCACAAGCTTCCGTTAGTCGAAGTGTAAAAGAAGTCACGGACGCTTTGAATAGACCAGAAATATTTGTTCGATGGGTTCATTTTCCTGCAAACATTGAAGAAATGAATGACCTTCGTCAAAAGTAAATACAGTTTACATGTAGTTTTAGTTGAACCTTAAAGCAGTATGCAAGTTTTTGTAACTAATTGTTCCTTGTAGATTTTACAACAAATATGGAATGCCAGGTGTGATTGGATGTATAGACTGCACTCATGTAGCTATATTTCCTCCTCCTATAAACCATCCAAATTTTCCAGAGAATATTTTTGTCAATAGAAAGAATTATCATTCAATAAATGTTCAATTGGTAGGTACCCTTTATATAAATTACCCAGTACAGTACCTAATAGATACATAAACTAAACATTACTTTTTCAGATATGTGATGTTGACTTATACATATATCATGTTAATGCTAGATTTCCTGGAGGTTGCCATGATTCTCATATATGGAACACTAGTAATGCCCAGCAAATATTACGGAACATATATAATCGAATTGGTGAAGGATATTTTTTGTTGGGTACATAAATGAAGATCATTTTTGTATACTTATAATTAAAATTTAATGTATTATAGGTGATTCTGGCTATGGACTTCGCCCATGGCTTCTCACTCCTTTAGAAAATCCCCATGGTGAACCAGAAGAAAGGTACAATATACGACATAAGAGTACTAGAGCTACTATAGAACGTGTAAATGGTATATTAAAAACGAGGTTCCGATGTTTATTAAAACATAGGGTTTTACACTATAGTCCAACCATGGCATCCAAAATAGTTCATGCATGTGTAGTACTCCACAATATATGCATTTTGAACCACATAGAAGTAGAGATTGAGGAAGATGAAGATTTTGATTTTGGTTTAATAAATGAACAATTTGATGAAATTAACAATGTAAATAGACGCGTTAATCCAGAGTTGGCAGCTGGAAGAAGAGTGCAAAGAAGAATAATTAATCAATTACAAGATTAAGTTATATTTTAATTAAATTTGTAAAAGCAATTTAAGGCTGTATTTTTACCTACTTATTGAACACATAAAAAAAATCTATTTATGTGAGCAATGAAACACACAAAGTCCAGTACCAGAGAAATATATTTGTTGAAATAGTTTAAATGTAAAATTGGTAACTAGTTTCGGCTTCAGCCATTATCAGGCCATAAACCATGGAGCAAACAATGAAATAAAATGTTGGTTATGAGTAAACACAAGTAACATTAAAGTTTAAATTAGTTGCATGGTACTGGTTAAATAAAATAGTTATATAAAATCAAGCAAAAACATTATGGGGACACAAGATGTGTCTCATCAGTAGAGTCTGATGTAACAGGTAAATGGGAAAAGGATCAGGAAATTCCTGGCCCAAACCAGGCCAAAAGTGGCATTTAAATGACTTTTGGCCTGGATTGGATCATGATTTTCCTGATCCTTTTCCCACTTACCTGTTATATCAGACTCTACTGATGACACACATCCAGGATAACATCAAAGGAAGAAAAAAAACTATCGGTTACATATGGATAACTTAATACAAAAATAAAAACAAAACAAATATAAAAATGAAACTATTGGTTACATATGTGAATGGAAATTTTTTCTAGAGCCACTGTCTGTCTCTCCATCAATGCTGAATTTTTTTCTAGAGCCACGGTCTGCCTTTCCATCAATAGTACCTTTTTTGTATAATACCTCTCCCTAATCTCCAAATCTCTCTCAGAGCTTTGAGCTAGCACTTGCGTAGCATTTGCAGTTAATGCACGGCGCCTAGCAGGTGTAAACCTCTTCCTTTTTGGATTTTCTTTTACACTATATGTATGATCTGGCTTGGGGCTTGGAGTTCTAGCAACGTCAATGAATTCACTGTCTATAGATGACACAGTTGCAATTTCTTCCCCCCACTTAAAAAGTGTTGTACTTTCCAAGATATCATTATTTCCTGACACGCTTGTAGGATTCAATGACTCCAATACCAGTTCCTCATTTGAAGTTAAAATATCAACAATGGGTGGCCCTCCTCCCGTTCCTTGCATATGATTTTTTATTGTTATATGCTTTTTTTTTGTTGAGCATTTTATATCCTGCCAAGTCTAAAAAAGAAAATTGTTTATAAAAAAATTCTGTTGTTTAAATAAAACTAACTTTTTTCCACTGCTTCCACTCTTTATTTGCACCCGGCATGGAATTTAAGACCAAAGCTATAGTTTCCCACTTTTGAACACTGTCTTTCATAGTGAAATTATTAGAGAACTTGCCACTTAGCAATTGCTTGTCTCTAGTGACCATTTCTGTTAGTTGGTGTTTTTGCTGTTGACTGCAATACAGCTTTTTCTCTTTTAAATCCATTATATTTCAAACGTGTCCCTTGGTTTTTTCTATGTTGAATTAAACGTGAACCTGCATGAACGGCGTTAAACAATTTTCTCTTTATTTTGTAATGTTCTAATATTGTGACACTACTGACATTTGACTTTGACAAAATCTTGTTTAAGGAATTCCGTGTCACAATAATACGGTGTTGCCACTTAATCTTTCGACATCAAATGTCGATTGATTTTCGAATGTCGATTCGTACTGAAGAATAAGTCCCGAACAAAGCAATCGACATTAAAAGTGACAAATTACGAATTCGACAAACTTTGTTCGAGATTCAGGAATCGAGCCCCTGATTACATAAAAGTTTCATATTTCATTATTTTTATATACGTATGCAACCAATTATACACATTTAAGTATTGCTGGTTGCATACAAATAGGGGTACCTGATAGCTTAAATTTGTGAAAAATTGATTTAAACAATTCTTTTCTTTATTTGTGATTAAAAAAGTCTTTGAAAAAAAGGAACTGATAATTTTTTTGGAATCAACGCCCTTTAACTATCCCTCTTCTATTTTTTATTAAAATCTGAGCGATGAAAAATTTTGAAGGCTATAACCTTGCCTTTTTTTTCGGGTCCAATTTTTTTTCTCTCTGATTGTGATGAAATTTGAGTTATAGATAGAGAAAGATAATTAGAACTAAGGAACAGTGTCTGTTTCGTTCTACTTTTTATTTTAAAACATTTTTTTTTTGACGATTAATTTAAAAATTGCGCTCTCACCATTTTTTAAATAAATCTCTATTATCTCTGGAACTAAAAGAGCTAGAGAGGAACTGATGATTTTTTTGGAATCTACGCCCCCAAAACAACCCCTCTACCATTTTTTATTAAAATCTGAGCGATGAAAAATTTTGAAGATTTTTGAAGGCTATCACCTTGCCTTTTTTTTCGGGTCCAATTTTTTTTCTCTCTGATTGTGATGAAATTTGAGTTATAGATAGAGAACGATAATTAGAACTCAGGAACAGTGTCTGTTTCGTTCTACTTTTTATTTTAAAACATTTTTTTTTTGTCGATTAATTTAAAAATTGCGCTCTCACCATTTTTAAATAAATCTCTATTATCTCTGGAACTAATAGAGCTAGAGAGGAACTGATGATTTTTTTGGAATCTACGCCCCCAAAACTACCACTCCACCATTTTTTATTAAAATCTGAGCGATGAAAAATTTTGAAGATTTTTGAAGGCTATAACCTTGCCTTTTTTTTCGGGTCCAATTTTTTTTCTCTCTGATTGTGATGAAATTTGAGTTATAGATAGAGAACGATAATTAGAACTCAGGAACAGTGTCTGTTTCGTTCTACTTTTTATTTTAAAACATTTTTTTTGACGATTAATTTAAAAATTGCGCTCTCACCATTTTTTAAATAAATCTCTATTATCTCTGGAACTAAAAGAGCTAGAGAGGAACTGATGATTTTTTTGGAATCTACGCCCCCAAAACAACCCCTCTACCATTTTTTATTCTAATCTGAGCGATGAAAAATTTTGAAGATTTTTGAAGGCTATAACCTTGCCTTTTTTTTCGGGTCCAATTTTTTTTCTTTCTGATTGTGATGAAATTTGAGTTATAGATAGAGAACGATAATTAGAACTCAGGAACAGTGTCTGTTTCGTTCTACTTTTTATTTTAAAACATTTTTTTTTTGACGATTAATTTAAAAATTGCGCTCTCACCATTTTTAAATAAATCTCTATTATCTCTGGAACTAATAGAGCTAGAGAGGAACTGATGATTTTTTTGGAATCTACGCCCCCAAAACAACCCCTCTACCATTTTTTATTAAAATCTGAGCGATGAAAAATTTTGAAGATTTTTGAAGGCTATAACCTTGCCTTTTTTTTCGGGTCCAATTTTTTTTCTCTCTGATTGTGATGAAATTTGAGTTATAGATAGAGAACGATAATTAGAACTCAGGAACAGTGTCTGTTTCGTTCTACTTTTTATTTTAAAACATTTTTTTTTTGTCGATTAATTTAAAAATTGCGCTCTCACCATTTTTAAATAAATCTCTATTATCTCTGGAACTAATAGAGCTAGAGAGGAACTGATGATTTTTTTGGAATCTACGCCCCCAAAACAACCCCTCTACCATTTTTTATTCTAATCTGAGCGATGAAAAATTTTGAAGATTTTTGAAGGCTATAACCTTACCTTTTTTTTCGGGTCCAATTTTTTTTCTCTCTGATTGTGATGAAATTTGAGTTATAGATAGAGAACGATAATTAGAACTCAGGAACAGTGTCTGTTTCGTTCTACTTTTTATTTTAAAACATTTTTTTTTTGACGATTAATTTAAAAATTGCGCTCTCACCATTTTTAAATTAATCTCTATTATCTCTGGAACTAATAGAGCTAGAGAGGAACTGATGATTTTTTTGGAATCTACTCCCCCAAAACAACCCCTCTACCATTTTTTATTAAAATCTGAGCGATGAAAAATTTTGAAGATTTTTGAAGGCTATAACCTTGCCTTTTTTTTCGGGTCCAATTTTTTTTCTCTCTGATTGTGATGAAATTTGAGTTATAGATAGAGAACGATAATTAGAACTCAGGAACAGTGTCTGTTTCGTTCTACTTTTTATTTTAAAACATTTTTTTTTTGACGATTAATTTAAAAATTGCGCTCTCACCATTTTTTAAATAAATCTCTATTATCTCTGGAACTAAAAGAGCTAGAGAGGAACTGATGATTTTTTTGGAATCTACGCCCCCAAAACAACCCCTCTACCATTTTTTATTAAAATCTGAGCGATGAAAAATTTTGAAGATTTTTGAAGGCTATAACCTTGCCTTTTTTTTCGGGTCCAATTTTTTTTCTCTCTGATTGTGATGAAATTTGAGTTATAGATAGAGAACGATAATTAGAACTCAGGAACAGTGTCTGTTTCGTTCTACTTTTTATTTTAAAACATTTTTTTTTTGACGATTAATTTAAAAATTGCGCTCTCACCATTTTTAAATTAATCTCTATTATCTCTGGAACTAATAGAGCTAGAGAGGAACTGATGATTTTTTTGGAATCTACTCCCCCAAAACAACCCCTCTACCATTTTTTATTAAAATCTGAGCGATGAAAAATTTTGAAGATTTTTGAAGGCTATAACCTTGCCTTTTTTTTCGGGTCCAATTTTTTTTCTCTCTGATTGTGATGAAATTTGAGTTATAGATAGAGAACGATAATTAGAACTCAGGAACAGTGTCTGTTTCGTTCTACTTTTTATTTTAAAACATTTTTTTTTTGACGATTAATTTAAAAATTGCGCTCTCACCATTTTTTAAATAAATCTCTATTATCTCTGGAACTAAAAGAGCTAGAGAGGAACTGATGATTTTTTTGGAATCTACGCCCCCAAAACAACCCCTCCACCATTTTTTATTAAAATCTGAGCGATGAAAAATTTTGAAGATTTTTGAAGGCTATAACCTTGCCTTTTTTTTCGGGTCCAATTTTTTTTCTCTCTGATTGTGATGAAATTTGAGTTATAGATAGAGAACGATAATTAGAACTCAGGAACAGTGTCTGTTTCGTTCTACTTTTTATTTTAAAACATTTTTTTTTTGTCGATTAATTTAAAAATTGCGCTCTCACCATTTTTAAATAAATCTCTATTATCTCTGGAACTAATAGAGCTAGAGAGGAACTGATGATTTTTTTGGAATCTACGCCCCCAAAACAACCCCTCTACCATTTTTTATTCTAATCTGAGCGATGAAAAATTTTGAAGATTTTTGAAGGCTATAACCTTGCCTTTTTTTTCGGGTCCAATTTTTTTTCTCTCTGATTGTGATGAAATTTGAGTTATAGATAGAGAACGATAATTAGAACTCAGGAACAGTGTCTGTTTCGTTCTACTTTTTATTTTAAAACATTTTTTTTTTGACGATTAATTTAAAAATTGCGCTCTCACCATTTTTAAATTAATCTCTATTATCTCTGGAACTAATAGAGCTAGAGAGGAACTGATGATTTTTTTGGAATCTACTCCCCCAAAACAACCCCTCTACCATTTTTTATTAAAATCTGAGCGATGAAAAATTTTGAAGATTTTTGAAGGCTATAACCTTGCCTTTTTTTTCGGGTCCAATTTTTTTTCTCTCTGATTGTGATGAAATTTGAGTTATAGATAGAGAACGATAATTAGAACTCAGGAACAGTGTCTGTTTCGTTCTACTTTTTATTTTAAAACATTTTTTTTTTGACGATTAATTTAAAAATTGCGCTCTCACCATTTTTTAAATAAATCTCTATTATCTCTGGAACTAAAAGAGCTAGAGAGGAACTGATGATTTTTTTGGAATCTACGCCCCCAAAACAACCCCTCTACCATTTTTTATTAAAATCTGAGCGACGAAAAATTTTGAAGATTTTTGAAGGCTATAACCTTGCCTTTTTTTTCGGGTCCAATTTTTTTTCTCTCTGATTGTGATGAAATTTGAGTTATAGATAGAGAACGATAATTAGAACTCAGGAACAGTGTCTGTTTCGTTCTACTTTTTATTTTAAAACATTTTTTTTTTGACGATTAATTTAAAAATTGCGCTCTCACCATTTTTAAATAAATCTCTATTATCTCTGGAACTAATAGAGCTAGAGAGGAACTGATGATTTTTTTGGAATCTACTCCCCCAAAACAACCCCTCTACCATTTTTTATTCTAATCTGAGCGATGAAAAATTTTGAAGATTTTTGAAGGCTATAACCTTGCCTTTTTTTTCGGGTCCAATTTTTTTTCTTTCTGATTGTGATGAAATTTGAGTTATAGATAGAGAACGATAATTAGAACTCAGGAACAGTGTCTGTTTCGTTCTACTTTTTATTTTAAAACATTTTTTTTTTGACGATTAATTTAAAAATTGCGCTCTCACCATTTTTTAAATAAATCTCTATTATCTCTGGAACTAAAAGAGCTAGAGAGGAACTGATGATTTTTTTGGAATCTACGCCCCCAAAACAACCCCTCTACCATTTTTTATTAAAATCTGAGCGATGAAAAATTTTGAAGATTTTTGAAGGCTATAAACCTTGCCTTTTTTTTCGGGTCCAATTTTTTTTCTCTCTGATTGTGATGAAATTTGAGTTATAGATAGAGAACGATAATTAGAACTCAGGAACAGTGTCTGTTTCGTTCTACTTTTTATTTTAAAACATTTTTTTTTGACGATTAATTTAAAAATTGCGCTCTCACCATTTTTAAATAAATCTCTATTATCTCTGGAACTAATAGAGCTAGAGAGGAACTGATGATTTTTTTGGAATCTACGCCCCCAAAACAACCCCTCCACCATTTTTTATTAAAATCTGAGCGATGAAAAATTTTGAAGATTTTTGAAGGCTATAACCTTGCCTTTTTTTTCGGGTCCAATTTTTTTTCTCTCTGATTGTGATGAAATTTGAGTTATAGATAGAGAACGATAATTAGAACTCAGGAACAGTGTCTGTTTCGTTCTACTTTTTATTTTAAAACATTTTTTTTTTGACGATTAATTTAAAAATTGCGCTCTCACCATTTTTAAATTAATCTCTATTATCTCTGGAACTAATAGAGCTAGAGAGGAACTGATGATTTTTTTGGAATCTACGCCCCCAAAACAACCCCTCCACCATTTTTTATTAAAATCTGAGCGATGAAAAATTTTGAAGATTTTTGAAGGCTATAACCTTGCCTTTTTTTTCGGGTCCAATTTTTTTTCTCTCTGATTGTGATGAAATTTGAGTTATAGATAGAGAACGATAATTAGAACTCAGGAACAGTGTCTGTTTCGTTCTACTTTTTATTTTAAAACATTTTTTTTTTGACGATTAATTTAAAAATTGCGCTCTCACCATTTTTAAATTAATCTCTATTATCTCTGGAACTAATAGAGCTAGAGAGGAACTGATGATTTTTTTGGAATCAACGCCCCCAAAACAACCCCTCTACCATTTTTTATTAAAATCTGAGCGATGAAAAATTTTGAAGATTTTTGAAGGCTATAACCTTGCCTTTTTTTTCGGGTCCAATTTTTTTTCTCTCTGAATGTGATGAAATTTGAGTTATAGATAGAGAACGATAATTAGAACTCAGGAACAGTGTCTGTTTCGTTCTACTTTTTATTTTAAAACATTTTTTTTTTGACGATTAATTTAAAAATTGCGCTCTCACCATTTTTTAAATAAATCTCTATTATCTCTGGAACTAAAAGAGCTAGAGAGGAACTGATGATTTTTTTGGAATCAACGCCCCCAAAACAACCCCTCTACCATTTTTTATTAAAATCTGAGCGATGAAAAATTTTGAAGATTTTTGAAGGCTATAACCTTGCCTTTTTTTTCGGGTCCAATTTTTTTTCTCTCTGAATGTGATGAAATTTGAGTTATAGATAGAGAACGATAATTAGAACTCAGGAACAGTGTCTGTTTCGTTCTACTTTTTATTTTAAAACATTTTTTTTTTGACGATTAATTTAAAAATTGCGCTCTCACCATTTTTAAATTAATCTCTATTATCTCTGGAACTAATAGAGCTAGAGAGGAACTGATGATTTTTTTGGAATCAACGCCCCCAAAACAACCCCTCTACCATTTTTTATTAAAATCTGAGCGATGAAAAATTTTGAAGATTTTTGAAGGCTATAACCTTGCCTTTTTTTTCGGGTCCAATTTTTTTTCTCTCTGAATGTGATGAAATTTGAGTTATAGATAGAGAACGATAATTAGAACTCAGGAACAGTGTCTGTTTCGTTCTACTTTTTATTTTAAAACATTTTTTTTTTGACGATTAATTTAAAAATTGCGCTCTCACCATTTTTTAAATAAATCTCTATTATCTCTGGAACTAAAAGAGCTAGAGAGGAACTGATGATTTTTTTGGAATCTACGCCCCCAAAACAACCCCTCCACCATTTTTTATTAAAATCTGAGCGATGAAAAATTTTGAAGATTTTTGAAGGCTATAACCTTGCCTTTTTTTTCGGGTCCAATTTTTTTTCTCTCTGAATGTGATGAAATTTGAGTTATAGATAGAGAACGATAATTAGAACTCAGGAACAGTGTCTGTTTCGTTCTACTTTTTATTTTAAAACATTTTTTTTTGACGATTAATTTAAAAATTGCGCTCTCACCATTTTTTAAATAAATCTCTATTATCTCTGGAACTAAAAGAGCTAGAGAGGAACTGATGATTTTTTTGGAATCTACGCCCCCAAAACAACCCCTCTACCATTTTTTATTAAAATCAGAGCGATGAAAAATTTTGAAGATTTTTGAAGGCTATAACCTTGCCTTTTTTTTCGGGTCCAATTTTTTTTCTCTCTGATTGTGATGAAATTTGAGTTATAGATAGAGAACGATAATTAGAACTCAGGAACAGTGTCTGTTTCGTTCTACTTTTTATTTTAAAACATTTTTTTTTTGACGATTAATTTAAAAATTGCGCTCTCACCATTTTTAAATTAATCTCTATTATCTCTGGAACTAATAGAGCTAGAGAGGAACTGATGATTTTTTTGGAATCTACGCCCCCAAAACAACCCCTCCACCATTTTTTATTAAAATCTGAGCGATGAAAAATTTTGAAGATTTTTGAAGGCAACCTTGCCTTTTTTTTCGGGTCCAATTTTTTTTCTCTCTGATTGTGATGAAATTTGAGTTATAGATAGAGAACGATAATTAGAACTCAGGAACAGTGTCTGTTTCGTTCTACTTTTTATTTTAAAACATTTTTTTTTTGACGATTAATTTAAAAATTGCGCTCTCACCATTTTTAAATTAATCTCTATTATCTCTGGAACTAATAGAGCTAGAGAGGAACTGATGATTTTTTTGAAATCTACGCCCCCAAAACAACCCCTCTACCATTTTTTATTAAAATCTGAGCGATGAAAAATTTTGAAGATTTTTGAAGGCTATCACCTTGCCTTTTTTTTCGGGTCCAATTTTTTTTCTCTCTGATTGTGATGAAATTTGAGTTATAGATAGAGAACGATAATTAGAACTCAGGAACAGTGTCTGTTTCGTTCTACTTTTTATTTTAAAACATTTTTTTTTGACGATTAATTTAAAAATTGCGCTCTCACCATTTTTAAATTAATCTCTATTATCTCTGGAACTAATAGAGCTAGAGAGGAACTGATGATTTTTTTGGAATCTACGCCCCCAAAACAACCCCTCCACCATTTTTTATTAAAATCTGAGCGATGAAAAATTTTGAAGATTTTTGAAGGCTATAACCTTGCCTTTTTTTTCGGGTCCAATTTTTTTTCTCTCTGATTGTGATGAAATTTGAGTTATAGATAGAGAACGATAATTAGAACTCAGGAACAGTGTCTGTTTCGTTCTACTTTTTATTTTAAAACATTTTTTTTTTGACGATTAATTTAAAAATTGCGCTCTCACCATTTTTTAAATAAATCTCTATTATCTCTGGAACTAAAAGAGCTAGAGAGGAACTGATGATTTTTTTGGAATCTACGCCCCCAAAACAACCCCTCTACCATTTTTTATTAAAATCAGAGCGATGAAAAATTTTGAAGATTTTTGAAGGCTATAACCTTGCCTTTTTTTTCGGGTCCAATTTTTTTTCTCTCTGATTGTGATGAAATTTGAGTTATAGATAGAGAACGATAATTAGAACTCAGGAACAGTGTCTGTTTCGTTCTACTTTTTATTTTAAAACATTTTTTTTTTGACGATTAATTTAAAAATTGCGCTCTCACCATTTTTAAATAAATCTCTATTATCTCTGGAACTAATAGAGCTAGAGAGGAACTGATGATTTTTTTGGAATCTACGCCCCCAAAACAACCCCTCCACCATTTTTTATTAAAATCTGAGCGATGAAAAATTTTGAAGATTTTTGAAGGCAACCTTGCCTTTTTTTTCGGGTCCAATTTTTTTTCTCTCTGATTGTGATGAAATTTGAGTTATAGATAGAGAACGATAATTAGAACTCAGGAACAGTGTCTGTTTCGTTCTACTTTTTATTTTAAAACATTTTTTTTTTGACGATTAATTTAAAAATTGCGCTCTCACCATTTTTAAATTAATCTCTATTATCTCTGGAACTAATAGAGCTAGAGAGGAACTGATGATTTTTTTGGAATCTACGCCCCCAAAACAACCCCTCTACCATTTTTTATTAAAATCTGAGCGATGAAAAATTTTGAAGATTTTTGAAGGCTATCACCTTGCCTTTTTTTTCGGGTCCAATTTTTTTTCTCTCTGATTGTGATGAAATTTGAGTTATAGATAGAGAACGATAATTAGAACTCAGGAACAGTGTCTGTTTCGTTCTACTTTTTATTTTAAAACATTTTTTTTTGACGATTAATTTAAAAATTGCGCTCTCACCATTTTTAAATAAATCTCTATTATCTCTGGAACTAATAGAGCTAGAGAGGAACTGATGATTTTTTTTGGAATCTACGCCCCCAAAACAACCCCTCTACCATTTTTTATTAAAATCTGAGCGATGAAAAATTTTGAAGATTTTTGAAGGCTATAACCTTGCCTTTTTTTTCGGGTCCAATTTTTTTTCTCTCTGATTGTGATGAAATTTGAGTTATAGATAGAGAACGATAATTAGAACTCAGGAACAGTGTCTGTTTCGTTCTACTTTTTATTTTAAAACATTTTTTTTTGACGATTAATTTAAAAATTGCGCTCTCACCATTTTTAAATTAATCTCTATTATCTCTGGAACTAATAGAGCTAGAGAGGAACTGATGATTTTTTTGGAATCTACGCCCCCAAAACAACCCCTCCACCATTTTTTATTAAAATCTGAGCGATGAAAAATTTTGAAGATTTTTGAAGGCTATAACCTTGCCTTTTTTTTCGGGTCCAATTTTTTTTCTCTCTGATTGTGATGAAATTTGAGTTATAGATAGAGAACGATAATTAGAACTCAGGAACAGTGTCTGTTTCGTTCTACTTTTTATTTTAAAACATTTTTTTTTGACGATTAATTTAAAAATTGCGCTCTCACCATTTTTAAATTAATCTCTATTATCTCTGGAACTAATAGAGCTAGAGAGGAACTGATGATTTTTTTGGAATCTACGCCCCCAAAACAACCCCTCCACCATTTTTTATTAAAATCTGAGCGATGAAAAATTTTGAAGATTTTTGAAGGCTATAACCTTGCCTTTTTTTTCGGGTCCAATTTTTTTTCTCTCTGATTGTGATGAAATTTGAGTTATAGATAGAGAACGATAATTAGAACTCAGGAACAGTGTCTGTTTCGTTCTACTTTTTATTTTAAAACATTTTTTTTTTGACGATTAATTTAAAAATTGCGCTCTCACCATTTTTAAATTAATCTCTATTATCTCTGGAACTAATAGAGCTAGAGAGGAACTGATGATTTTTTTGGAATCTACGCCCCCAAAACAACCCCTCCACCATTTTTTATTAAAATCTGAGCGATGAAAAATTTTGAAGATTTTTGAAGGCTATAACCTTGCCTTTTTTTTCGGGTCCAATTTTTTTTCTCTCTGATTGTGATGAAATTTGAGTTATAGATAGAGAACGATAATTAGAACTCAGGAACAGTGTCTGTTTCGTTCTACTTTTTATTTTAAAACATTTTTTTTTTGACGATTAATTTAAAAATTGCGCTCTCACCATTTTTTAAATAAATCTCTATTATCTCTGGAACTAAAAGAGCTAGAGAGGAACTGATGATTTTTTTGGAATCTACGCCCCCAAAACAACCCCTCTACCATTTTTTATTAAAATCAGAGCGATGAAAAATTTTGAAGATTTTTGAAGGCTATAACCTTGCCTTTTTTTTCGGGTCCAATTTTTTTTCTCTCTGATTGTGATGAAATTTGAGTTATAGATAGAGAACGATAATTAGAACTCAGGAACAGTGTCTGTTTCGTTCTACTTTTTATTTTAAAACATTTTTTTTTTGACGATTAATTTAAAAATTGCGCTCTCACCATTTTTAAATAAATCTCTATTATCTCTGGAACTAATAGAGCTAGAGAGGAACTGATGATTTTTTTGGAATCTACGCCCCCAAAACAACCCCTCCACCATTTTTTATTAAAATCTGAGCGATGAAAAATTTTGAAGATTTTTGAAGGCTATAACCTTGCCTTTTTTTTCGGGTCCAATTTTTTTTCTCTCTGATTGTGATGAAATTTGAGTTATAGATAGAGAACGATAATTAGAACTCAGGAACAGTGTCTGTTTCGTTCTACTTTTTATTTTAAAACATTTTTTTTTTTGACGATTAATTTAAAAATTGCGCTCTCACCATTTTTTAAATAAATCTCTATTATCTCTGGAACTAAAAGAGCTAGAGAGGAACTGATGATTTTTTTGGAATCTACGCCCCCAAAACAACCCCTCTACCATTTTTTATTAAAATCTGAGCGATGAAAAATTTTGAAGATTTTTGAAGGCTATAACCTTGCCTTTTTTTTCGGGTCCAATTTTTTTTCTCTCTGATTGTGATGAAATTTGAGTTATAGATAGAGAACGATAATTAGAACTCAGGAACAGTGTCTGTTTCGTTCTACTTTTTATTTTAAAACATTTTTTTTTTGACGATTAATTTAAAAATTGCGCTCTCACCATTTTTAAATTAATCTCTATTATCTCTGGAACTAATAGAGCTAGAGAGGAACTGATGATTTTTTTGGAATCTACGCCCCCAAAACAACCCCTCTACCATTTTTTATTAAAATCTGAGCGATGAAAAATTTTGAAGATTTTTGAAGGCTATAACCTTGCCTTTTTTTTCGGGTCCAATTTTTTTTCTCTCTGATTGTGATGAAATTTGAGTTATAGATAGAGAACGATAATTAGAACTCAGGAACAGTGTCTGTTTCGTTCT
Organism: Neocrepidodera transversa; assembly: GCA_963243735.1. Lineage (NCBI taxonomy): Eukaryota > Metazoa > Arthropoda > Insecta > Coleoptera > Chrysomelidae > Neocrepidodera > Neocrepidodera transversa. The sequence continues at coordinate 4,994,376 of OY725353.1, forward strand.
ACTTTTTATTTTAAAACATTTTTTTTTTGACGATTAATTTAAAAATTGCGCTCTCACCATTTTTTAAATAAATCTCTATTATCTCTGGAACTAAAAGAGCTAGAGAGGAACTGATGATTTTTTTGGAATCTACGCCCCCAAAACAACCCCTCTACCATTTTTTATTAAAATCTGAGCGATGAAAAATTTTGAAGATTTTTGAAGGCTATAACCTTGCCTTTTTTTTCGGGTCCAATTTTTTTTCTCTCTGATTGTGATGAAATTTGAGTTATAGATAGAGAACGATAATTAGAACTCAGGAACAGTGTCTGTTTCGTTCTACTTTTTATTTTAAAACATTTTTTTTTTGACGATTAATTTAAAAATTGCGCTCTCACCATTTTTAAATTAATCTCTATTATCTCTGGAACTAATAGAGCTAGAGAGGAACTGATGATTTTTTTGGAATCTACGCCCCCAAAACAACCCCTCCACCATTTTTTATTAAAATCTGAGCGATGAAAAATTTTGAAGATTTTTGAAGGCTATAACCTTGCCTTTTTTTTCGGGTCCAATTTTTTTTCTCTCTGATTGTGATGAAATTTGAGTTATAGATAGAGAACGATAATTAGAACTCAGGAACAGTGTCTGTTTCGTTCTACTTTTTATTTTAAAACATTTTTTTTTTGACGATTAATTTAAAAATTGCGCTCCCACCATTTTTAAATTAATCTCTATTATCTCTGGAACTAATAGAGCTAGAGAGGAACTGATGATTTTTTTGGAATCTACGCCCCCAAAACAACCCCTCCACCATTTTTTATTAAAATCTGAGCGATGAAAAATTTTGAAGATTTTTGAAGGCTATAACCTTGCCTTTTTTTTCGGGTCCAATTTTTTTTCTCTCTGATTGTGATGAAATTTGAGTTATAGATAGAGAACGATAATTAGAACTCAGGAACAGTGTCTGTTTCGTTCTACTTTTTATTTTAAAACATTTTTTTTTTGACGATTAATTTAAAAATTGCGCTCTCACCATTTTTAAATTAATCTCTATTATCTCTGGAACTAATAGAGCTAGAGAGGAACTGATGATTTTTTTGGAATCTACGCCCCCAAAACAACCCCTCTACCATTTTTTATTAAAATCTGAGCGATGAAAAATTTTGAAGATTTTTGAAGGCTATAACCTTGCCTTTTTTTTCGGGTCCAATTTTTTTTCTCTCTGATTGTGATGAAATTTGAGTTATAGATAGAGAACGATAATTAGAACTCAGGAACAGTGTCTGTTTCGTTCTACTTTTTATTTTAAAACATTTTTTTTTGACGATTAATTTAAAAATTGCGCTCTCACCATTTTTAAATAAATCTCTATTATCTCTGGAACTAATAGAGCTAGAGAGGAACTGATGATTTTTTTGGAATCTACGCCCCCAAAACAACCCCTCTACCATTTTTTATTAAAATCTGAGCGATGAAAAATTTTGAAGATTTTTGAAGGCTATAACCTTGCCTTTTTTTTCGGGTCCAATTTTTTTTCTCTCTGATTGTGATGAAATTTGAGTTATAGATAGAGAACGATAATTAGAACTCAGGAACAGTGTCTGTTTCGTTCTACTTTTTATTTTAAAACATTTTTTTTTTGACGATTAATTTAAAAATTGCGCTCTCACCATTTTTAAATTAATCTCTATTATCTCTGGAACTAATAGAGCTAGAGAGGAACTGATGATTTTTTTGGAATCTACGCCCCCAAAACAACCCCTCTACCATTTTTTATTAAAATCAGAGCGATGAAAAATTTTGAAGGCTATAACCTTGCCTTTTTTTTCGGGTCCAATTTTTTTTCTCTCTGATTGTGATGAAATTTGAGTTATAGATAGAGAACGATAATTAGAACTCAGGAACAGTGTCTGTTTCGTTCTACTTTTTATTTTAAAACATTTTTTTTTTGACGATTAATTTAAAAATTGCGCTCTCACCATTTTTAAATATATCTCTATTATCTCTGGAACTAAAAGAGCTAGAGAGGAACTGATGATTTTTTTGGAATCTACGCCCCCAAAACTACCACTCTACCATTTTTTTTATTAAAATCTGAGCAATGAAAAATTTTGAAGATTTTTGAAGGCTATAACCTTGCCTTTTTTTTCGGGTCCAATTTTTTTTCTCTCTGATTGTGATGAAATTTGAGTTATAGATAGAGAACGATAATTAGAACTCAGGAACAGTGTCTGTTTCGTTCTACTTTTTATTTAAAAACATTTTTTTTTTGACGATTAATTTAAAAATTGCGCTCTCACCATTTTTAAATATATCTCTATTATCTCTGGAACTAAAAGAGCTAGAGAGGAACTGATGATTTTTTTGGAATCTACGCCCCCAAAACTACCACTCTACCATTTTTTTTATTAAAATCTGAGCAATGAAAAATTTTGAAGATTTTTGAAGGCTATAACCTTGCCTTTTTTTTCGGGTCCAATTTTTTTTCTCTCTGATTGTGATGAAATTTGAGTTATAGATAGAGAACGATAATTAGAACTCAGGAACAGTGTCTGTTTCGTTCTACTTTTTATTTAAAAACATTTTTTTTTTGACGATTAATTTAAAAATTGCGCTCTCACCATTTTTAAATATATCTCTATTATCTCTGGAATTAAAAGAGCTAGAGAGGAACTGATGATTTTTTTGGAATCTACGCCCCCAAAACTACTACTCTACCATTTTTTTATTAAAATCTGAGCGATGAAAAATTTTGAAGATTTTTGAAGGCCCTTGCCTTTTTTTACGGGTCCAATTTTTTTTCTCTCTGATTGTGATGAAATTTGAGTTATAGATAGAGAACGATAATTAGAACTCAGGAACAGTGTCTGTTTCGTTCTACTTTTTATTTTAAAACATTTTTTTTTTGACGATTAATTTAAAAATTGCGCTCCCACCATTTTTAAATTAATCTCTATTATCTCTGGAACTAATAGAGCTAGAGAGGAACTGATGATTTTTTTGGAATCTACGCCCCCAAAACAACCCCTCCACCATTTTTTATTAAAATCTGAGCGATGAAAAATTTTGAAGATTTTTGAAGGCTATAACCTTGCCTTTTTTTTCGGGTCCAATTTTTTTTCTCTCTGATTGTGATGAAATTTGAGTTATAGATAGAGAACGATAATTAGAACTCAGGAACAGTGTCTGTTTCGTTCTACTTTTTATTTTAAAACATTTTTTTTTTGACGATTAATTTAAAAATTGCGCTCTCACCATTTTTAAATTAATCTCTATTATCTCTGGAACTAATAGAGCTAGAGAGGAACTGATGATTTTTTTGGAATCTACGCCCCCAAAACAACCCCTCTACCGTTTTTTATTAAAATCTGAGCGATGAAAAATTTTGAAGATTTTTGAAGGCTATAACCTTGCCTTTTTTTTCGGGTCCAATTTTTTTTCTCTCTGATTGTGATGAAATTTGAGTTATAGATAGAGAACGATAATTAGAACTCAGGAACAGTGTCTGTTTCGTTCTACTTTTTATTTTAAAACATTTTTTTTTGACGATTAATTTAAAAATTGCGCTCTCACCATTTTTAAATAAATCTCTATTATCTCTGGAACTAATAGAGCTAGAGAGGAACTGATGATTTTTTTGGAATCTACGCCCCCAAAACAACCCCTCTACCATTTTTTATTAAAATCTGAGCGATGAAAAATTTTGAAGATTTTTGAAGGCTATAACCTTGCCTTTTTTTTCGGGTCCAATTTTTTTTCTCTCTGATTGTGATGAAATTTGAGTTATAGATAGAGAACGATAATTAGAACTCAGGAACAGTGTCTGTTTCGTTCTACTTTTTATTTTAAAACATTTTTTTTTTGACGATTAATTTAAAAATTGCGCTCTCACCATTTTTAAATTAATCTCTATTATCTCTGGAACTAATAGAGCTAGAGAGGAACTGATGATTTTTTTGGAATCTACGCCCCCAAAACAACCCCTCTACCATTTTTTATTAAAATCAGAGCGATGAAAAATTTTGAAGGCTATAACCTTGCCTTTTTTTTCGGGTCCAATTTTTTTTCTCTCTGATTGTGATGAAATTTGAGTTATAGATAGAGAACGATAATTAGAACTCAGGAACAGTGTCTGTTTCGTTCTACTTTTTATTTTAAAACATTTTTTTTTTGACGATTAATTTAAAAATTGCGCTCTCACCATTTTTAAATATATCTCTATTATCTCTGGAACTAAAAGAGCTAGAGAGGAACTGATGATTTTTTTGGAATCTACGCCCCCAAAACTACCACTCTACCATTTTTTTTATTAAAATCTGAGCAATGAAAAATTTTGAAGATTTTTGAAGGCTATAACCTTGCCTTTTTTTTCGGGTCCAATTTTTTTTCTCTCTGATTGTGATGAAATTTGAGTTATAGATAGAGAACGATAATTAGAACTCAGGAACAGTGTCTGTTTCGTTCTACTTTTTATTTAAAAACATTTTTTTTTTGACGATTAATTTAAAAATTGCGCTCTCACCATTTTTAAATATATCTCTATTATCTCTGGAACTAAAAGAGCTAGAGAGGAACTGATGATTTTTTTGGAATCTACGCCCCCAAAACTACCACTCTACCATTTTTTTTATTAAAATCTGAGCAATGAAAAATTTTGAAGATTTTTGAAGGCTATAACCTTGCCTTTTTTTTCGGGTCCAATTTTTTTTCTCTCTGATTGTGATGAAATTTGAGTTATAGATAGAGAACGATAATTAGAACTCAGGAACAGTGTCTGTTTCGTTCTACTTTTTATTTAAAAACATTTTTTTTTTGACGATTAATTTAAAAATTGCGCTCTCACCATTTTTAAATATATCTCTATTATCTCTGGAATTAAAAGAGCTAGAGAGGAACTGATGATTTTTTTGGAATCTACGCCCCCAAAACTACTACTCTACCATTTTTTTATTAAAATCTGAGCGATGAAAAATTTTGAAGATTTTTGAAGGCCCTTGCCTTTTTTTACGGGTCCAATTTTTTTTCTCTCTGATTGTGATGAAATTTGAGTTATAGATAGAGAACGATAATTAGAACTCAGAAACAGTGTCTTTTTCGTTCTATTTTTTATTTTAAAACATTTTTTTGGCGATTAATTTAAAAATTGCGCCCTCACCATTTTTTTAATAAATCTCTATTATCTCTGGAACTAATAGAGCTAGAGAGGAACTGATAATTTTTTTGGAATCTACGCCCAAAAAACTACCCCTCTACCATTTTTTATTAAAATCTGAGCGATGCCTTTTTTTTCGGGTCCAATTTTTTTTCTCTCTGATTGTGATGAAATTTGAGTTACAAATAGAGAATGATAATTAGAACCAAGGAAAACTGTTTCGTTCATCTTTTTTTTTAGAACATTTTTTTTGACGATTAATTTAGAAGTTGCGCTCTCACCATTTTTTAAAAAAACTCAATTATCTCTGGAACTAAAAGATCTAGAGAGGAACTGATGATTTTCATCTGTTTTTTTCAATTTTTTTTAAATTTTCAAAAAAAAAATACTAAAAACAAAACTGGAAAGTGGAGAGAACACAACTTTATTTTAAGTAGAATATTTTTCTTAATTATAACAAAAATTTCCTAATGTCACATTTAAAACAATTATACAATAAATTTTAAAGTTTATTAAGCAAATAATAATTTTTAAATTTTAATTATTCACTTTTTCTCTATAGGTATTTCTTCTGAAGCTGGATTAGCATTACGGAAATTAGGAAACTGTTCCCATGGAGCACTCAATTCAAATTTCCTAAATTCTTGTGCTAATTCCAAAGGCTCAATAACCACTCGTTTCTTCTCATCATCGTATCTTACTTCTACATATCCACTTAGTGGAAAATCTTTTCTAAATGGATGCCCTTCGAAGCCATAATCTGTTAAGATTCTTCTTAAATCTGGATGATTTGAAAAGAAAACTCCGTACATATCCCATATTTCTCTTTCGTTCCAATTTGCAACTTTATAAACATCATTACAAGAGTCTATTGGTGTTAATTCATCTGTATAAGTTTTTACTCTAATACGAGAGTTAAATCTTAGTGACAGTATGTTATAAATAATCTCAAATCTATAAAAAAATAAATTAATAACATAAATACAGCACTGATATTTCCATATAATGTACCTGAAAGGTCTAGAAGGTACATCCATACCAGCAATATCAACTAAATTCGAAAATTGCGAATTATGATGATCTTTTAAAAATTGTAATACTGGAACTATACCTTCAGGTACGATCAATAGTTCTAATTCATCTCCAGCTGTTATCTGAACTTTCTGTATATATTTAGGCATACATTCCGATACATATTTACCAAAATCACTGATCCTTTCACGACCTACCAAGTCTGGTTTTCTTACCGTTGGTCTTGTCTCTTCTGGGGGCGCTTTTTCCACTTCAGTTGACAAAGTTTTATTCGCATTTTGAATTAGGAGGCTCCCTAAAGGCCTGCCACGAACCAATTGCGACAAAAACGGCCTTAAAAGCATCGCAAAAGTAATTGTTATCTAACAATTGTCAAATTTATAACCTACAATTCTTCTTCTTTCTTTATGGGTTGGTCTGTTGAGCTACAGATATCTTGCCACTGTTTTAACCTAAAATTAATGAATTGGTTTAAATTAATTTCTTCTTGTTTTTTAAAGTGCAGTGTTATTTATCAAAGCAAGATTGATCAAAATCACGTACCGCACTTCAAAATGACAAAATGTCGGATTGAAGTGTGAATTTAAAATAGATAATAACCTATATAAACAAACGCATTTGGTTTTCTGTTCACATCTGCAATCGTTCAGACAGTCAGAGATAGATGTCGCTTCCGTGATTTTTTTTCTAGAATTGTGGGAAATATATATATATTATTCGTGTAGAAGATTGAAATTTTATCTATATGTTTTCACTAGTTTAAAATTTTAATAGTTTCACCTTATATTCCGCATTAAAAAAATATGCTTATCCCCTGAAATTTAGATAACCAGAATTACACCCCTGTGTAAATAAAGTTGCATATGTTTGTGTCGTTTATACCGTTTTCTAATATTAAAGAAATAATTTTCAAGTTTAATTTTCATATGTGGTTGATTATATTTTCCGAGAATTGGGAAATTTTCTGGCAATTGTCAATTCTTCTTTTTTTAATTTAGTCTCAACCTAAATGGTTGTTTGGTACTGTTTTTTTTAATGTTGGTTAAACTGATATATTGGTAACATGTATAGAATCAGCTGTTCATCTGACAGCTGAGTTTTATTTTTAACAAAGACTTGTCAATAAAAGAAAGCGTAATTAGAAGTTGATTGTTTTTGTCTTGATGGTATATGAGTGTTTTTATCCCTAGTAACACTATGTTAACCCTCGAAGTTGTACCTGAACGTTCTTTGGGCTGTGAACAATGGGAATTTATATTGGGTAAGGATCGTCATTTCTATATTATTTATTAATAGTATAAAAACAGTGATACATACCTATCTTTAACAAGCTTTGATTGACAATGTATTGCGTATATAATATTGTTACTAATATTTATGTTTACTTAGTTCATGTTTATTTATGAAATATCAGTTAATGTATCATTTTTATTTTTATATTTTTAGGAATGCATTTTTCACAAGCAGTTGCTATTATTCAATCTCAAGTTGGAATTATCAAAGGTGTTCAAGTACTTTATAGTGATTCAGTAAGTACTAATTTGAATAAACCTTTTAAAATACAATAAATAAAATAAATAATTTTAGAAACCATTAGAAGCTGATTTAGTTATAAACCTACCTCACGATGGTATAAGGCTGTTTTTTGATCCCGTTTTGCAGAGACTTAAAATCATTGAGATTTACTCAATGAAATCTGTGAAATTAAAGTATTGGTAAGTATTCATAAAATTTAATGACCGATAATTAATTTATATCAATTTTTTCAGCGGTTTAGAATTTAATTCTCCCGAAATCTTACCATCGATAGAACAAATTGAACATTCCTTTGGGGCTACTCATCCAGGCGTCTATGACTCCGAAAAGCAACTATTTATGTTAAATTTTCGAGGACTTTCGTTTTATTTCCCTGTAGAATCTAAATTTCAATGTGGTATGTTATATATTAATATTTTAGTGTTGCAAAAATCTATTTTTTTTTTTTTTTTTTAGGTAGTACTCATAATTTGGGTTCGTTGCAATTCCCAGCCGGTAGTTCTCCTCTAGTATCCCGATTAGCAATTTATTGTGGTTCTGGTGTGGATCAATCGCATGCTCCTGAATTACCTTTAACTTGTTATCATGGACAATTGTATCTACAGAAAGCTGTAATATTAAGAGGAGAATCTTATACTAAAGGATTAAAATTATATTTAATGGCAGGTAAGAAAAATTTTATATATTTTTTATTTATTTTCATTCTATTTATTTTTTTCTTATACAGGAATGTTATTTTCATGGCCAAACAAAGGTAAATTTTATCCTGAAATGTTTTTGTGTGGCATTTTTAACTCCCCAATTTTTGCTTCTAATATTATATATATTATAATTTTAAAAATTCAAAATAACAATACAAACTAAAAATAAATAAAACATAGGTACACACACTTAAGTGATTAAAACTAGTTTAAAAATTTTGATTTTTTTACATGTGTTCCCTTCAGATCAAGTTTTAGTGTTAAAAATGCATTTTTGAGTTAAAATACGTGTCCTTAGCGACATAAATAAGATAAAAAAAAAAGTCGTTTCTATTATCTACTAAGCCTGCTGCCAGTGCTGTACACATCGTGAGGATTTTTAGTTAAAATGATTATGATAATATTATGTTTCCTGTGTAAAGTTATAAAGCAACCCACTAAGGATTAAAACAAGAGAAAAACGGCAATATTTTTGCCGTAATTTCGAGTTTTCGAAAATAAATTTCCATATAGGTATATGGCTAAATATGAGTTCTTTTCTACGGAGTCTTTTTAATACCTGGACTACCGATCTTTGTTTGTTTTTCTCTATTTCTTCCTATTGTTCCTGTTTTTCTCTATTTGTCCATATTTTTCCTTATTATTATCAACTTTTTCTCATTTTTATACTGTTTTTCGTTATTTCCGCTAGTTTTCATTATTTTCTCATATATTTGCCTATTTTCCTGATTTTTCTGTATATACCTCTAATATCTATCTTTTTCAATTTTTTTCTCATTTTCCAAACATTTTTTCATGTTTTTAATATTTTTCCCTATATTACCTATTTCACTTTTTTCCCCATTTTTCTCTAATTTCCCTATATTTCCCCTACTTTTCATTATTTTGATCTATTTTTCCCTAGTTTGCTCTATTTTGTCCCTATTTTTCCCAAAATTTGCTCCATTTGTTCGTAATTTCCCCATTTTTTTCCATTTTCCCCTATTTTTCACTATTTGTCGTATTTTTTCTTATATTCTATTTTCCTTGGTTTCCTTTAGTTTTCCTATTTCCTTTATTTTTTCCCATTTTTCTTTATTTTTTTCCATATTTTGACCTATTTTTCACTATATTCTATATTTTTTATATATCTTTCATTGTTTTTCAGTATTTGTCCTTGTTTGTATTTTTCCCTATTTTGTCATTTTTTCTCATGATTCCCAATTTTCCCAACTGTTTTCCTATTGTTAACTATTTTTTCCATTTTTCTCTATTTATTCTCTAATTTTCCTATTTTTCCATATATTTTTCCTTTTCTTTGTTTACCCAATTTTTCCATAATTTTTTGCTATTTTTCCAAAATTTCCCTATTTTTCTATTTTTTTACTGTTTATTTCATTTTTCCCAATATTGCCAACTTGCCCTGTTTTTTATTTTTAATTATTTTTCACTATTTTTCCTAAATTTCCCTATTTTCTCTATTTTTTTCGCTCTTTTTCCCTGTTTTTCAATTTTTCACTATTTTGCCCAATTTGTTCCTATTTTTCTATGTTTTCCCCATTTCCCCATTGATTAACTAACTTTACCTATAGCGGATTCCATAAATATCAATTTTCACTCGCATGTATTAACCTTTAAAAAAAAATCGGCTGTGTCACCCCAGAACTTTCCCGGCTCTTTTATGGAGAATAGGATTATTTTAATTAAAAAATACAAAATTCCTGAATGGAAAAGTTAAAAAATGTTGTAAATTGCTGAAAAAAATAGGTAAACATTGCAAAAATGCGCAAAAATTAATTAAAATAAAAAATGACAAAATTTACTAAAAATGGTAACAAGTTATTATAAATACTAACAAGGTACCGAATTATTGCCAAAAAATTGTTAAAATGATAACGAATTGCTAAATTTCAGTAAAAATTAAAACTATAATAAAAAAAAGAGTGAAAATAGGCAAAAAATCAAAAACATGATAAAAAAAGGCAAAGATGCAGAAAAAGACAAGGAGCAAAAAAGGTACCTAACAAAAGGAAAAAAATACCAAAAAAGGGAAAGAAAAGCAAAATAGAGACAAATACAGGTAAAACAAAGCCAAAAAAATGCATTATACAACTTTGCACAAAGTTATTTTTACACCATTCTCGGTCTTTTTTTCAATTTTTTTTAGATTTTTGGTTTTTTTTTGGTGCAAAGTTGAAATTTCACCCTGCAGGCATGTACATAAAAACTACCATTATGATTGAATTGAAGGAAATGGGTAAACAAAATGATACCCAAACGTTTTTAGTACCAAAATGTAAATAAAATTAATTCACTTATTTACGACAAAAAAATATTTTTAAATTTAACGGTGTAAAACAAAACCTTGCTAAAATTAACTAAAAAAAAAAAGAAAATAAAAATTATAAAATAATGGTTATTAATCTTAAAGGTGTAAAATCAAACCTAAACTAAATAAGATTAAGCTTTTTGAAATTGAAATAAAAACAAATATAATAATTACAAAAATAAGGGTACTTTACTATTGGTCAAAATTCCTATTTAGAAATTTGAAAGTTTGACACTTGAAATAGCAGTCTTACGCAATGCACCAACTTTTATCAAGAATGAATAATAAAAATTTTTCCCATATGGTGCAGACTTTTTGAGTCGTACTGTATATATAGATTTTTATTGATATCTAGTTTTTTTCTAATATTTTTTTCCAGGAACAAATAATCGTTTGATAGATTCCGTGAGGCAAGAATTCGAAAGAGAATTACTCCTCGGTCAATCAGCACAAGAAGTATCGACATCTTTAGGCGCGCCATCTAAAGTATTCTATAAAAGCGAAGATAAAATGAGAATACACAGTCCGAATGCACATCGCAAAATTACTGCCATCAGAAGCGATTATTTTTTCAATTATTTTACACTCGGATTGGATATTTTGTTCGATGCAAATACAAACACAGCGAAAAAAATCGTGCTACATACTAATTATCCAGGACATTATAATTTCAATATGTACATGCGTTGTGAGTTTGAGCTTATGTTAAAAGATGTCAGTATTGATGCGTATACTCATTGGGATGATATTTGCGCTAAATTAACGCCCAGCGAACGGCCTGTTGTCTTAAACAGAGCCAGTTCTACTAATACTACCAATCCATTCGGAAGCACACTTTGTTATGGTTACCAAGATATAATTTTTGAGGTATAACATTATTATTTAATCCAATAATCATTTGTTTCATTATTTTTTTACTTTTAGGTAATGCCAAATCACTATATAGCATCGCTAACAATGTACGGTGATGGAATCCAATACGAAAAAGAAAACGACGATGCGTGACAGAGGCTATCTGCCACTTACCTCGTACTCACCAACAGGTACTGGCATTCCCATTCTATTTATAATTGTGTAAATGCTTGAAAAAAAAATTACTTCATTTCATCGTCGGTTAAAAGTAAAAAAAAATGTAGCTTTAAAAAAATCCGGTACTCGTACTGATAAAAGAAAAAAAATAAGACTTGGTTTTAGTTTTTAATGGTAATTTTATTTTTTGTATATATTTGTTTTTAATTGAGGCTGCTTAAATTAAAAGTAAATGCTCCTATTTTCTGTTTTCTTGAATTATTACAGTTTATTAATTAAAGCAGTCTTAATGTCGTGTTAGTTAATTTTTTTTGTACCTGCAAGTACCACTCTATTTCTGTTTTTATTACACTTAAGACAAACTAAGTTCGTTTTTTCTAGTCATTTATTAAAATTCTGTTCGTTTTGTTAATTTTTTTGAAGTGTCATAGTTGTAAATTTTTATTATTTAAGATGCAGGTACATTTATCTCATTTTTTTTAGGATTAATATTTAATTTTTTAAAGTCTGTAAATACGCTTAGTTGTAAGATTAAAAAATTAGTTAAAATAAAGTCAAAAAGAAAATTTTTGACTTGGAAAATCATAAATTAATAAATAACTTATTGAAATAATATATAGTAGGTTTCATCATCAATCATAATGGCAGTGAAACTTCAGTATTTTATAAAATGTGTTTATTTAAATTATAATTTATTTACAACCAGTGGAAAGTTATTGCAAAAATTAGTGTTTTTATTGAGTATCAAATATTCACTGCCTAAGCAATAAAACTTAATCAATATTGTTTATTTTTAGAAAGGCCAGTACAGTGTTCAAAATTTATAATAAAATTGAGTTTAATCCTAGTAACAAAATATTTAAAAAAAAAATAAATAAATAATAAACCGATGATCCAAGTGAATATTTTAATTAAAAATTTCTTTATAATTTCTAAGATTAGACTCGATATCCTTTAATAAATGTTCGGATATTTAGTGGAATTTATTCGCCTTCACTGTTATATCTCTCTGTATCCAAATTTATTTAAATATTAATGTAACTTATAACCATACCATTTCATGTTATTAAAAAACTTTTTTTACAAAATAAATGTCTTGCCACAACAATTACTCTATTGTATCTTATTTATTTCAAAATTGCTCCAATTTATACAAAAAAAATATGAAGAAACCTTTTAAATTTCTTACTAAACTTTTTTTGCTGTTAATAATTATGGTATTAGCTCTAGGACTTCCACTTTTGTTTTGTTTGGCTTTTAAAGCTTTAAATTTCCCCCCAGATCTTTTAAATTTCTTCCTAAACATTTTTCTGCTGTTAAAATTGTCGTAATAGCCCCAGGACTTCCATTTTCACTTATTTGACTTTTAAAGTTTCAAATTTCTTCCCAAACTCGACAAATATTTTCCTAAATCTTTCTCCACTCTTAATAATTGTAAAATTAGTACCAGACTTTCCAATTTTATTTATTTCACTTTAAAAATTTTAAATTTCTGTACAAACCTTTTATATTGCTTCCCAAACATTTTTCTGCTGTTAAAATTGTCGTAATAGCCCCAGGACTTCCATTTTTACATATTTGGCTTTTAAAGTTTCAAATTTCTTCCCAAACTCGACAAATATTTTCCTAAATCTTTCTCCACTCTTAATAATTGTGAAATTAGTCCCAGACTTTCCAATTTTATTTATTTCACTTTAAAAACTTTAAATTGCTGCACAAACCTTTTATATTTATTCCCAAACATTTGTCTGTTGTTAAAATTGTCGTAATAGCCCCAGGACTTCCATGTTTACTTATTTGACTTTTAAAGTTTCAAATTTCTTCCCAAACTCGACAAATATTTTCCTAAATCTTTCTCCACTCTTAATAATTGTGAAATTAGTCCCAGACTTTCCAATTTTATTTATTTCACTTTAAAAATTTTAAATTTCTGTACAAACCTTTTATATTGCTTCCCAAACATCTTTCTGCTGTTAAAATTGTCGTAATAGCCCCAGGACTTCCATTTTTACATATTTTGCTTTTAAAGTTTCAAATTTCTTCCCAAACTCGACAAATATTTTCCTAAATCTTTCTCCATTCTTAATAATTGTGAAATTAGTCCCAGACTTTCCAATTTTATTTATTTCACTTTAAAAATTTTAAATTTCTGTACAAACCTTTTATATTTCTTCCCAAACATTTTTCTGCTGTTAAAATTGTCGTAATAGCCCCAGGACTTCCATTTTTACATATTTGGCTTTTAAAGTTTCAAATTTCTTCCCAAACTCGACAAATACTTTCCTAAATCTTTCTCCACTCTTAATAATTGTGAAATTAGTACCAGACTTTCCAATTTTATTTATTTCACTTTAAAAATTTTAAATTTCTGTACAAACCTTTTATATTTCTTCCCAAACATTTTTCTGCTGTTAAAATTGTCGTAATAGCCCCAGGACTTCCATTTTTACATATTTTGCTTTTAATGTTTCAAATTTCTATCCAAACTCGACAAATTATAAAAATAGCCCCAAAGCTCCAAAAATTTGTTTATGCAGCTTTAAAAACTTGAAATTTCTGAACAAACCTTTTATATATTTCTTCCCAAATATTTTTCTGCAGTTAATAATTGTCCAGTACTTCTACTTTTGTCCATTTTGCTTTTAAAGCTTAAAATTTCTTACCAAACTTGACAAATATGTTCTCAAACCTCTTTTTACTTTTATTAATTGTAAAATAGCCTCAGAGCTCAAAAATTTTGTTTATTTAGCTTTAAAAACTTTAAATTTCTGCACAAACCTTTTATATTTCTTCCCAAACATTTTTCTATTGTTAATAATTATTAACTTTTGCTCATTTGACTTTTAAAGCTTCAAATTTCTTCCCAAACCTGACAAATATTTTCCTAAATGTCTGTCTAGCCCTAGAGCTGTCAAAATTTGTTTATTTAACTTTTAAATATTTAACTTTCTGCACAAACCTTTTCTGCTGAATTTATTGGAAGAAAAACCATATCCAAGACTTGGATTAAGTAGAATGAAATCGGTTTTCAACTATACATAATATAAAGGCCCGAATGGTAAGTATAGGTTAAGAAATATTATTAGAACAAACGTATTTTGACATGAACAATAAATACATTATATCATTGTTTAAAGGAAATAATATAATTTAAAAAAATACATATACCTTATTGTCTTCTACAATCAAATAAACTGCACATGTACAATTCGATTTCAAATAATTCAGTTCCAACGGCTTTTTTATAACACAATTTTTGGACAATTTATAATAAAATTAGTCTCGCGGATCACTAATTTAACATCACATAGTATTAAAAACATTAGCATAATAAATAACGCGTAAAAATTGGTATTATCTAAATTTAAAATATTTTATACACTTTTGACAATCTAACTGACATATGCATAATTCATAACGTTTTGCTCAGCACTGCCAGCATAGAGAAAGTAAATAACTACCAACTTGTTAAAACTAAAATTACCAGAAAAATTACTAAATACTCATTGTTGATAGTAATTATGAATGAAGACGCCATATTGGAATTCCAAATATAGTACGTTACATAATAAAACAAGGTTACGTAATACAGCAAGGTCACGTAATAAAGCAGGGCCGGATTGTTTAAATTTTAATTGTATAAATTAATTTTACAGGGTGATTTTTTCAATAATACGTTTATTGGAGAATCTTGGACTAAAAATATAAATATTTAACTATAATAGCAAAATAAAATATAATTTTTTACCAAGTTACAGGGTGTTTTAATAAAAAAATTTAAAATGATTTTCGCTTATTACTTAAGAACTGTTTGATATTTTGATATCATACTGGGCACAAAGTTTGATTACGTTAGAATATATTTAAAAAATTTTATTATGGCCAACATAATACTTTCCCGCTATTTATATGAACCATTAAAAAATTTAACGATTTATTATAATTAATTTTTTTGCCATCATACTTGGCACAAAATTTAATTACATTAAAATATATTAAAAAAATTGAGTTATAGCCAACATAATACTTTCCCGCTATTTATATATACCATTAAAAAATTAACGATTTATTATAATTAATTTTTTTGCCATCATACTTGGCACAAAATTTAATTACATTAAAATATATTAAAAAAATTGAGTTATAGCAACATAATACTTTCCCGCTATTTATATGTACCATTAAAAAATTAACGATTTATTATAATTAATTTTTTTGCCATCATACTTGGCACAAAATTTAATTACATTAAAATATATTAAAAAAATTGAGTTATAGCAACATAATACTTTCCCGCTATTTATATGTACTATTAAAAAATAAACGATTTATTATAATTAATTTTTTTGCCATCATACTTGGCACAAAATTTAATTACATTAGAATATATTAAAAAAAATTGAGTTATGGCCAACATAACACTTTCCCGCTATTTATATGTACTATTAAAAAATAAACTTTTTATTATAAGTAATTTTTTTGCTATCATACTTGGCACAAAATTTAATTACATTAAAATATATTAAAAAATTGAGTTATAGCCAACATAACACTTTCCCGCTATTTATATGTACTATTAAAAAATAAACTTTTTATTATAAGTAATTTTTTTGCTATCATACTTGGCACAAAATTTAATTACATTAAAATATATTAAAAAATTGAGTTATAGCCAACATAACACTTTCCCGCTATTTATATGTACCATTAAAAAATTAACGATTTATTATAATTAATTTTTTTGCCATCATACTAGGCACAAAATTTAATTATATTAGAATATATTTAAAAAATTGAGTTATAGCCAACATAACACTTTCCCGCTATTTATATGTACTATTAAAAAATAAACTTTTTATTATAAGTAATTTTTTTGCTATCATACTTGGCACAAAATTTAATTACATTAAAATATATTAAAAAAATTGAGTTATAGCCACCATAATACTTTCCCGCTATTTATATGTACCATTACAAAATTAACGATTTATTATAATTAATTTTTTTGCCATCATACTTGGCACACAATTTAATTACATTAGAATATATTAAAAAAATTGAGTTATAGCCAACATAACACTTTCCCGCTATTTATATGTACTATTAAAAAATAAACTTTTTATTATAAGTAATTTTTTTGCTATCATACTTGGCACAAAATTTAATAACATTAAAATATATTAAAAAAACATAACACTTTCCCGCTATTTATATGTACTACTAAAAAATAAATGATTTATTTTAATTAATTTTTTTGCTATCATACTTGGCACAAAATTTAATTACATTAGAATATATTAAAAAATTGAGTTATAGCCAACATAATACTTTCCCGCTATTTATATGTACCATTAAAAAATTTAACGATTTATTATAATTAATTTTTTTGCCATCATACTTGGCACAAAATTTAATTACATTAAAATATATTAAAAAAATTGAGTTATAGCCAACATAACACTTTCCCGCTATTTATATGTACTATTTAAAAAAAAATGTTTTATTATAAGTAATTAATTTTGAACTCTTGAAACAAATTTTTTTATAAATGTAGAACAGTTTATAATAGTACGCTACTGATAATTTAGAAGAAAAGTGTCTCCAAATGTATTTTTAATTTTTTTTTAAATTTAAGCCTTATATTTCCGGTTCTCTATAAGAGAAATTTAACGTAATGGTCCATGATTACTTTTACTTTTATTCGAAAAAAATTGGTGTAATTTCTAAATAATGTCATGGATGAAGGAAATAATTAATTTTTTGTGACTTATTGTCTTTAGTATAAATAAATAATCCGAAACATATTTTTATTCAGTTCAATGAAACTATCCTAAGGTGACAAACATGGATTATAAAATGTTTAAGGTAAGTTATAAAAATTTAGTATAAAGAAAATTATTAAAAAAAAATAATTTGTAGGTTTTTGCAAGTTGGTTAATTCTTGCAAGTGTAATAATGACCAGTTTATCGCATCCAATTCTTGAAGATGGTGATTTAGAAACAGCTGCTAGTGGTGATGGTGAGTTAATGATTATATTATTTTTTTGGGCTCATTTAATTTAAATAATACTTTGATTTGATAAATTTTGAATCTTCAAAGTCAATTATAGATATTAATTATTACTTTAACGATTAAATTTTGAAGTAGGTGATTTATTATTATTATTAAAAAAAAATTTTTATTGCATTTTAGAAATCAGAAATAATACTAAAAAAGTGAAAATTAATAATTTTTCCTATAATTTTAGGGATTTAATTTTATTTATTTATTTTATTTATTTTATATATTAAAGTGGTTTTTTTTAATTAAACCATTTTTTTAAGTCAACCTTTTATCCTAAGAAAAATTTACTACAAAATATATAGGGATAGTCAAAAATATAAAAAAATATATATAAAACAAAAGATTATTTAATTAATGAAATAAATTAATCAATAACTGTTTAAATTATATTTTTGATTTTTTTTAGAACATCATGGAAGAGTTCAAATTAAAGTATACAGGGGACCAACAGAACATAGTGGACATGATTATTTTGCTCCTTGGGGATACTGGGTGAAACAACCTGCTGATCATTAGAAAATTAATTAAATTTTATGGGTATTTTTTTTATAAATGTGATATGTGTTAAAAATAAATAGAATTTTTTAAAATAGAAGTTTTAATTATATACAGGATGATTCATAAATAGGGTGTTTTTTTTGATACCTGTATAAAAAATTTTATACAACATTTTAGGATATTCATCTTAATAACGTATTATTTATATTTTTATTTTTTATGATACAGTGGCGTAGTTACATAAAAAAATTACAAATCTTCACTTCTAGAATTAACATTAATCAATTTTTATATATAGATTTTTTATTTGATAAAATATCTAATCCATAATATATTTACACGATAAATTTGTTTTCTTAGTACAATATGAAAATAATCGTATCAGTTTTCTGAGCTATTAAGAAAAGTGATCAAAAATATTACGTCATTATTTTTTCACTTTCCTGTCGGCAATTTAATGGCGTTAGTAAATATTGCTTTAATTAAGTAAAAAATGACTTGTGTTTAACATACTATGTTCCCGATATTTAATAAGAATATTAATTTCGTTATTTTTTAAAGTAACTGAAAAATAACATTAACAGGGCCAAAAATTTTTACAGGGGGGTAAACGGACCATGGTCAGGATTAAGGAGTAAATATATTTACTTGAAATACATTTTTCCATTATGGTTTTATTAAATCTAAAGGAATTTTTTACATTAAAACTTTTTCTATTTAATAAAATTTGCACTGGGAAAAAATAAACGAAAACTAATTTATTTTTGCTCTAAAAAAAGAGACTTATAAAATGTAAAGAAACAATTTGTCAGTGTATTTTAATATAATTTACACTTAAAAAAAAACAGAAACGTAAACGAGATTATTGTTACATTAAAACAAAAAGAAACATTTTCTGAGTGTATTATTTTTTTTAAATAATTTATACTGAAAGAAAATAAACGAAAATGAAATTATTTTTGCCCTAAGACTTATAAAATATAAAGAAACAATTTCTCAATGTATTGTAATATAATTTACACTTAAAAAAATAAACAGAAACGTAAACGAGATTATTTTTACATTAAAACATAAAGAAACATTTTCTGAGTGTATTATTTTTTTAACATAATTTATACTGAAAGAAAATAAACGAAAATGAAAATATTTTTGCCCTAAGACTTATAAAATATAAAGAAACAATTTCTCCGTGTATTTTAATATAATTTATACTACAAAAAAAAAACAGTAACGTAAACGAGATTATTTTTTAGATTAAAACATTTTCTAAGTGTATAATTTTTTTAAATATATAAATATAATTTACACTGAGAAAAAAATTGGAAATAAGCAGAATAAAGTTCATTACGACTCTTCTAATATAAAAAATTTACTTTAAGATCCATTTTTTTTTATCTATCTTGATAAGACGATCCGATCAGTATCTCACTAATCAGTGTTAATAAAACTTATTATTTTTTTAGACAAGTTGTGCCGCGTATAAGCGCGTGAATATTACGCCGCGAAGCGCAACCTCCTAATGAATTTTATTAGCACAATATTTTCATACATCGATAGATAGATGATAATTCGCGAAATTAGTGTCTTTTTTTAAACGTAACGCGGTGGTTGGCTTATAGATATTTATTTTTGGTAAAATCTTGCGGGTAAGTCGAATAAAAATTAATTTTACTAGAACTAGAAAATAGTTTAATAATTATGTATTTATTTATTTATCATTGATATGTAAATAATACAAGAGCAGAAATAATTCAATTTGAACCTCAGAGACTAAAACATGTATTTTACTCCCTCATTTTTGGAACTAAAGTGCTACTTTTACTCCCTTGGGATTAAACAATTTTTAGTCCTTAGTAACAAAACCAATAGTAACCATACCCAACTATTCTTGCTGCGCTCGGGCAACAATCTCCACTCTAGGGATTAAAAGTAGCACTTTAGTACCTTGTTACATAAAATACTATTTTGTCTATCTTTACCCCAATTTTTATTTAAATCAGAGAGAAATAAATGGGAATGTTTTTTAAAATGTGTCTTTTGTCAGATTTTTCAAAAATTGGCCAAAATATAGTCTAAGAAATGTAGATTTAAAAAAATAAATGAACTTTTCTTTACCTCTATTAGTTTTGGAAAAAAACGAGTTTTGATATTTTTTTAAAATATGGCGAGAGCGCAAGTTCTTCAATTTTTTTTAAATGTGTCTTTTATCAGATTTTAAAAAAAATTGGCAGAAATATAGTCAAAGAGGCGTAGATTTAAAAAAATTAATTAGTATTTTTGTAGCTCTATTAATTTTAGAAAAAAAAAGTTTTATTACTTAAAAAAATGGTGAGAGCGCAAGTTCTTCAAATTTTTTTAAAATGTTTCTTTAGTCAGATTTTAACAAAAATTGGTCAAAATATATTCAAAGAAACGTAGATTTAAAAAAATGAATTAACTTTTCTTTAGTTCTATTATTTTTAGAAAAAAATGATTTTTGATACTTTTTAAAAAATTGTGACTGCGCAAGTTCTTCAAATTTTTTTTAAATGTTTCTTTAGTCAGATTTTAACAAAAATTGGTCAAAATATAGTCAAAGAAACGTAGATTTAAAAAAATGAATTAACTTTTCTTTAGTTCTATTATTTTTAGAAAAAAATGAGTTTTGATACTTTTTAAAGAAATGGTGAGAGCGCAAGTTCTTCAAATTTTTTTAAAATGTTTCTTTAGTCAGATTTTAACAAAAATTGGTCAAAATATAGTCTAAGAAACGTAGATTTAAAAAAATGAATTAACTTTTCTTTAGTTCTATTATTTTTAGAAAAAAATGATTTTTGATACTTTTTAAAAAATTGTGACTGCGCAAGTTCTTCAAATTTTTTTATAATGTTTCTTTTGTCAGATTTTAACAAAAATTGGCAGAAATAATGTCAAAGAAACGTAGATTTAAAAAAATTAATTAGTATTTTTCTAGCTCTATTAATTTTAGAAAAAAAAAGTTTTGATACTTTTGAGAAAAATGGTGAGAGCGGAAGTTCTTCAAATTTTTTTAAAATGTTTCTTTAGTCAGATTTTAACAAAAATTGGTCAAAATATAGTCAAAGAAACGTAGATTTAAGAAAATGAATGAACTTTTCTTTAGTTCTATTATTTTTAGAAAAAAATGATTTTTGATACTTTTTAAAAAATTGTGACAGCGCAAGTTCATCAAATTTTTTTAAAATGTTTCTTTAGTCAGATTTTAACAAAAATTGGTCAAAATATAGTCAAAGAAACGTAGATTTAAGAAAATGAATGAACTTTTCTTTAGTTCTATTATTTTTAGAAAAAAATGATTTTTGATACTTTTTAAAAAATTGTGACTGCGCAAGTTCTTCAAATTTTTTTTAAATGTTTCTTTAGTCAGATTTTAACAAAAATTGGTCAAAATATAGTCAAAGAAACGTAGATTTAAAAAAATGAATTAACTTTTCTTTAGTTCTATTATTTTTAGAAAAAAATGAGTTTTGATACTTTTTAAAGAAATGGTGAGAGCGCAAGTTCTTCAAATTTTTTTAAAATGTTTCTTTAGTCAGTTTTTAACAAAAATTGGTCAAAATATAGTCTAAGAAACGTAGATTTAAAAAAATGAATTAACTTTTCTTTAGTTCTATTATTTTTAGAAAAAAATGAGTTTTGATACTTTTTAAAGAAATGGTTAGAGCGCAAGTTCTTCAAATTTTTTTAAAATGTTTCTTTAGTCAGATTTTAACAAAAATTGGTCAAAATATAGTCAAAGAAACGTAGATTTAAAAAAATGAATTAACTTTTCTTTAGTTCTATTATTTTTAGAAAAAAATGAGTTTTGATACCTTTTAAAGAAATGGTGAGAGCGCAAGTTCTTCAAATTTTTTTAAAATGTTTCTTTAGTCAGATTTTAACAAAAATTGGTCAAAATATAGTCTAAGAAACGTAGATTTAAAAAAATGAATTAACTTTTCTTTAGCTCTATTATTTTTAGAAAAAAATGAGTTTTGATACTTTTTAAAGAAATGGTGAGAGCGCAAGTTCTTCAAATTTTTTTATAATGTTTCTTTTGTCAGATTTTAACAAAAATTGTCAGAAATATAGTCAAAGAAACGTAGATTTAAAAAAATGAATTAACTTTTCTTTAGTTCTATTATTTTTAGAAAAAAATGAGTTTTGATACCTTTTAAAGAAATGGTGAGAGCGCAAGTTCTTCAAATTTTTTTATAATGTTTCTTTTGTCAGATTTTAACAAAAATTGTCAGAAATATAGTCAAAGAAACGTAGATTTAAAAAAATGAATTAACTTTTCTTTAGCTCTATTATTTTTAGAAAAAAATGAGTTTTGATACTTTTTAAAGAAATGGTGAGAGCGCAAGTTCTTCAAATTTTTTTATAATGTTTCTTTTGTCAGATTTTAACAAAAATTGTCAGAAATATAGTCAAAGAAACGTAGATTTAAAAAAATGAATTAACTTTTCTTTAGTTCTATTATTTTTAGAAAAAAATGAGTTTTGATACTTTTTAAAGAAATGGTGAGAGCGCAAGTTCTTCAAATTTTTTTAAAATGTTTCTTTTGTCAGATTTTAACAAAAATTGTCAGAAATATAGTCAAAGAGAAGTAGATTTAAAAAAATAATTAGTATTTTTCTAGCTCTATTTATTTAAAAAAAAAAACAGTTTTGATACTTTTTAGAAAAATGGTGAGAGCGCAACTTCTTCAATTTTTTTTAAAATGCGTTTTTTGGCAGATTTTAACAAAAAATGGCAGATATATAGTCTAAGAAACGTAGATTTAAAAAAATAAATAAGTTTATTTCTAGCTCTATTAATTTCAGAAAAAAACGAGTTTTGATACTTTTTAAAGAAATGGTGAGAGCGCAAGTTCTTCATTTTTTTTCAAAATGTATCTTGTCAGATTTTAACAAAAATTAGCCGAAATTTAGTTTAACAAGCGTAGATTTTAAAAAATAAATTAGTTTTTTTCGAGCTCTATTAGTTTCAGAAAAAAACGACTTTTGATTTTGTTAAAAAAAAATGGCGAGAGCGCAATTTCTATACATTGTGAAAATTGAAATGTTTGTAACTTTTGAATGAAGAAATATTAAAAAATAAAATTTTAGGCATACATACTAGATAACATAGTCTAAATATACGCACGTAAAAAAAGATTGTAGATAATTCAAAAATTAAAAAAAAAGAACAAAAAAAATTAAATACAACGAAAAAGGTAAAAAAATTGTTCGAATCGATAAATATTTAAAATTTACTATTTTGCATTTTCTGGATATAAATCTTCTTATTAAAAATAATTTTAACACAGCAAAGATATTTATTAACAGTTTAAATTTGTTAATTTTTTTTCGTTATGTAAAATTTTGTTTGATTATAAAATTTTCAAAATTAAGGAAAAAACTAGTTCTAATTGATTCAGTAAACATTTTCAGACTATAAATAATGTTTTACAAAAGACATGTAAACAAATTTCACACAATGGTTGTTTATTTTAACATTTTTTTCGAATTATGTAAGTCAAAATGCGTAGAATCAAAAATATAAATTATATTTTTTTGTCAATCAACAAGGAGATATTTGATCGTTTAAAAAAATTTATTTAGTTTTGGTTAAAAATTTAATATGTGCTTATCGGAATTATTGAGTGAGCGCGTGCAATTGCTGTTGTTTTATTGTCACTTTAATTGAAAAACATCGATTTTTGATTGATGCTTAATAATAACCTTTTAAGTGATTTAAAAGCAAATATTGATATGATCGATTAGATATGGAAAATTATAAAAAAATTTAAATATTTCTTCAACAAATAAAATAAATATTGGCTTTAACCCATTAAAAATGGAATAAAATTTCATATACTTTTCTCCTACTTTTTTAATGTTTTTTTTTTATGTTTTAAACTTTTTTCCCCTACTTTTTTTTTAGAAGTAAAATTACAGGGTGATTCAGTTATGATTCCATCAAAGATTTTTCAAAATAACATATTAAAATATTTATTTCTGATCAATTTGTTTGAGTTGATTATAACAAACAAATTATTAAAATAAAAATAAACTTGTCTTAGGTAGTTGACCTTTTGCTGTTGTAACTGTTGATTATTATTATTTTTAAACAAATAAATTTTGGTAAATAAGTATGCAAAAAATATGTTGTATTTCTTGTTAATTTTGAAATAACCTATAAAATCATTTAAAGTATCATCGTCTACGTAATTTAGATACTTTTGTAACAATTTCGTCAATGCTTATTTTAAAGTAGGACATGGTTCAGAATTAAATAAAAAATGTACCTGCATAGAAGTTAAAAATAACTAGTATACGAAAATATAAATACCTTATTTAATAAGTGGATTTTGAAGTGAGTTAATGGTAAGTTTTTAAAAATATTTATATATTTAAACATAAATTTCTGGTTATTTTATATAGTAACAATTAGTTAAAGTTTATTTGTTTAAAATGAAAAATAAATCGATCTCTGTAAGATATTGAAAAAATTCTGGTTCTATTAGTTTTAATTAAAAAATAATGGTGAGATTTTAACAAAATTTCGCAGAGGAGTTGATTTAAAAAAATTAATTAGTTTTTGTCTAGCTCTATTAGTTTTAGAAACAAATAAGTTTTGATAATTTTTAAAAAATGGTGAGAGCGCAATTTTTTCTAAAATGTGTCTATAGGATTTTAACAAACAGTGGCAGAAATATTCTAAGAGGTGTGGACTCTAAAAAATAAGTTAGTTTTTCTCTAGTTTTATTA
The DNA here is from genome assembly GCA_963243735.1 of Neocrepidodera transversa. Classification (NCBI taxonomy): domain Eukaryota; kingdom Metazoa; phylum Arthropoda; class Insecta; order Coleoptera; family Chrysomelidae; genus Neocrepidodera; species Neocrepidodera transversa. Next base: position 5,019,430 of record OY725353.1, read on the forward strand.
GTTTTAGAAAAAATGAGTTTTGATACTTTTAAAAAAATGGTGAGAGCGCAATTTATTCAATTTTTTAAAAATATCTTTAGTCAGATTTTAACAAAAATTGGCAGAAATGTAGTCTAGGAGGCGTAGATTCTAAAAAAAAAAAATAAGTTTTTCTCTAGCTCTATTAGTTAAAAAAAAAACGATACAAGTTTTTCTTTAGCTCTATTAGTTTTAGAAAAAAACAATACTTAAAAAAATTAATTCTGATACTTTTAAAAAAATGGTGAGAGCGCAATTTATTCAATTTTTAAAAAATATCTTTAGTCAGATTTTAACAAAAATTAGCAAAAATGTAGTCTAGGGGGCGTAGATTCTGAAAAAAAAATAAGTTTTTCTCTAGCTCTATTAGTTAAAAAAAAAAAACGATACTTAAAAAAATTAATTCTGATACTTTTAAAAAAATTGTGAGAGCGCAATTTATTCAATTTTTTAAAAATGTATCTTTAGTCAGATTTTAACAAAAATTGGCAGAAATGTAGTCTAGGAGGCGTAGATTCTGAAAAAAAAATAAGTTTTTCTCTAGCTCTATTAGTTTTAGAAAAAAACAATACATAAAAAAAATAATTCTGATACTTTTAAAAAAATTGTGAGAGCGCAATTTATTCAATTTTTTAAAAATGTATCTTTAGTCAGATTTTAACAAAAATTGGCAGAAATGTAGTCTAGGAGGCGTAGATTCTGAAAAAAAAATAAGTTTTTCTCTAGCTCTATTAGTTTTAGAAAAAAACAATACATAAAAAAAATAATTCTGATACTTTTAAAAAAATTGTGAGAGCGCAATTTATTCAATTTTTTAAAAATGTATCTTTAGTCAGATTTTAACAAAAATTGGCAGAAATGTAGTCTAGAAGGCGTAGATTCTAAAAAAAAATAAGTTTTTCTCTAGCTGTATTAGTTTAAACAAAAACAATACTTAAAAAAATCAATTCTGATACTTTAAAAAAAAATGGTGAGAGCGCAATTTATTCAATTTTTTCAAAATGTATCTTTAGTCAGATTTTAACAAAAATTGACAGATATGTAATCTATGAGGCGTAGATTCTAAAAAAAAATAAGTTTTTCTCTAGCTCTATTAGTTAAAAAAAAAACGATACAAGTTTTTCTTTAGCTCTATTAGTTTTAGAAAAAAACAATACTTAAAAAAATTAATTCTGATACTTTTAAAAAAATGGTGAGAGCGCAATTTATTCAATTTTTAAAAAATATCTTTAGTCAGATTTTAACAAAAATTAGCAAAAATGTAGTCTAGGGGGCGTAGATTCTGAAAAAAAAATAAGTTTTTCTCTAGCTCTATTAGTTAAAAAAAAAAAACGATACTTAAAAAAATTAATTCTGATACTTTTAAAAAAATTGTGAGAGCGCAATTTATTCAATTTTTTAAAAATGTATCTTTAGTCAGATTTTAACAAAAATTGGCAGAAATGTAGTCTAGGAGGCGTAGATTCTGAAAAAAAAATAAGTTTTTCTCTAGCTCTATTAGTTTTAGAAAAAAACAATACATAAAAAAAATAATTCTGATACTTTTAAAAAAATTGTGAGAGCGCAATTTATTCAATTTTTTAAAAATGTATCTTTAGTCAGATTTTAACAAAAATTGGCAGAAATGTAGTCTAGAAGGCGTAGATTCTAAAAAAAAATAAGTTTTTCTCTAGCTGTATTAGTTTAAACAAAAACAATACTTAAAAAAATCAATTCTGATACTTTAAAAAAAAATGGTGAGAGCGCAATTTATTCAATTTTTTCAAAATGTATCTTTAGTCAGATTTTAACAAAAATTGACAGATATGTAATCTATGAGGCGTAGATTCTAAAAAAAAATAAGTTTTTCTCTAGCTCTATTAGTTTTAGAAAAAAACAATACTTAAAAAAATTAATTCTGATACTTTTAAAAAAATGGTGAGAGCGCAATTTATTCAATTTCTTAAAAATTTAGCTTTAGTCACATTTTAACAAAAATTGGCAGAAATGTAGTCTAGGAGGCGTAGATTCTAAAAAAAAATAAGTTTTTCTCTAGCTATATTAGTTTTAGAAAAAAACAATACTTAAAAAAATTAAGTTTTAATACTTTAAAAAAATGGTGAGAGCGCAATTTATTCAATTTTTTAAAAATGTATCTTTAGTCAGATTTGAACAAAAATTGGCAGAAATCTAGTCTAGAAGGCGTAGATTCTAAAAAATGAATTAGTTTTTCTCTAGTTCTCTTAGTTTAGAAAAAAATCAGTTTTGATATTTTTAAGAAAATGGTGAGAGCGCAAGTTCTTCAAATTTTTTTATAATGTTTCTTTTGTCAGATTTTAACAAAAATTGTCAGAAATATAGTCAAAGAAACGTAGATTTAAAAAAATGAATTAACTTTTCTTTAGTTCTATTATTTTTAGAAAAAAATGAGTTTTGATACTTTTTAAAGAAATGGTGAGAGCGCAAGTTCTTCAAATTTTTTTAAAATGTTTCTTTTGTCAGATTTTAACAAAAATTGTCAGAAATATAGTCAAAGAGAAGTAGATTTAAAAAAATAATTAGTATTTTTCTAGCTCTATTTATTTAAAAAAAAAAACAGTTTTGATACTTTTTAGAAAAATGGTGAGAGCGCAACTTCTTCAATTTTTTTTAAAATGCGTTTTTTGGCAGATTTTAACAAAAAATGGCAGATATATAGTCTAAGAAACGTAGATTTAAAAAAATAAATAAGTTTATTTCTAGCTCTATTAATTTCAGAAAAAAACGAGTTTTGATACTTTTTAAAGAAATGGTGAGAGCGCAAGTTCTTCATTTTTTTTCAAAATGTATCTTGTCAGATTTTAACAAAAATTAGCCGAAATTTAGTTTAACAAGCGTAGATTTTAAAAAATAAATTAGTTTTTTTCGAGCTCTATTAGTTTCAGAAAAAAACGACTTTTGATTTTGTTAAAAAAAAATGGCGAGAGCGCAATTTCTATACATTGTGAAAATTGAAATGTTTGTAACTTTTGAATGAAGAAATATTAAAAAATAAAATTTTAGGCATACATACTAGATAACATAGTCTAAATATACGCACGTAAAAAAAGATTGTAGATAATTCAAAAATTAAAAAAAAAGAACAAAAAAAATTAAATACAACGAAAAAGGTAAAAAAATTGTTCGAATCGATAAATATTTAAAATTTACTATTTTGCATTTTCTGGATATAAATCTTCTTATTAAAAATAATTTTAACACAGCAAAGATATTTATTAACAGTTTAAATTTGTTAATTTTTTTTCGTTATGTAAAATTTTGTTTGATTATAAAATTTTCAAAATTAAGGAAAAAACTAGTTCTAATTGATTCAGTAAACATTTTCAGACTATAAATAATGTTTTACAAAAGACATGTAAACAAATTTCACACAATGGTTGTTTATTTTAACATTTTTTTCGAATTATGTAAGTCAAAATGCGTAGAATCAAAAATATAAATTATATTTTTTTGTCAATCAACAAGGAGATATTTGATCGTTTAAAAAAATTTATTTAGTTTTGGTTAAAAATTTAATATGTGCTTATCGGAATTATTGAGTGAGCGCGTGCAATTGCTGTTGTTTTATTGTCACTTTAATTGAAAAACATCGATTTTTGATTGATGCTTAATAATAACCTTTTAAGTGATTTAAAAGCAAATATTGATATGATCGATTAGATATGGAAAATTATAAAAAAATTTAAATATTTCTTCAACAAATAAAATAAATATTGGCTTTAACCCATTAAAAATGGAATAAAATTTCATATACTTTTCTCCTACTTTTTTAATGTTTTTTTTTTATGTTTTAAACTTTTTTCCCCTACTTTTTTTTTAGAAGTAAAATTACAGGGTGATTCAGTTATGATTCCATCAAAGATTTTTCAAAATAACATATTAAAATATTTATTTCTGATCAATTTGTTTGAGTTGATTATAACAAACAAATTATTAAAATAAAAATAAACTTGTCTTAGGTAGTTGACCTTTTGCTGTTGTAACTGTTGATTATTATTATTTTTAAACAAATAAATTTTGGTAAATAAGTATGCAAAAAATATGTTGTATTTCTTGTTAATTTTGAAATAACCTATAAAATCATTTAAAGTATCATCGTCTACGTAATTTAGATACTTTTGTAACAATTTCGTCAATGCTTATTTTAAAGTAGGACATGGTTCAGAATTAAATAAAAAATGTACCTGCATAGAAGTTAAAAATAACTAGTATACGAAAATATAAATACCTTATTTAATAAGTGGATTTTGAAGTGAGTTAATGGTAAGTTTTTAAAAATATTTATATATTTAAACATAAATTTCTGGTTATTTTATATAGTAACAATTAGTTAAAGTTTATTTGTTTAAAATGAAAAATAAATCGATCTCTGTAAGATATTGAAAAAATTCTGGTTCTATTAGTTTTAATTAAAAAATAATGGTGAGATTTTAACAAAATTTCGCAGAGGAGTTGATTTAAAAAAATTAATTAGTTTTTGTCTAGCTCTATTAGTTTTAGAAACAAATAAGTTTTGATAATTTTTAAAAAATGGTGAGAGCGCAATTTTTTCTAAAATGTGTCTATAGGATTTTAACAAACAGTGGCAGAAATATTCTAAGAGGTGTGGACTCTAAAAAATAAGTTAGTTTTTCTCTAGTTTTATTAGTTTTAGAAAAAATGAGTTTTGATACTTTTAAAAAAATGGTGAGAGCGCAATTTATTCAATTTTTTAAAAATATCTTTAGTCAGATTTTAACAAAAATTGGCAGAAATGTAGTCTAGGAGGCGTAGATTCTAAAAAAAAAAAATAAGTTTTTCTCTAGCTCTATTAGTTAAAAAAAAAACGATACAAGTTTTTCTTTAGCTCTATTAGTTTTAGAAAAAAACAATACTTAAAAAAATTAATTCTGATACTTTTAAAAAAATGGTGAGAGCGCAATTTATTCAATTTTTAAAAAATATCTTTAGTCAGATTTTAACAAAAATTAGCAAAAATGTAGTCTAGGGGGCGTAGATTCTGAAAAAAAAATAAGTTTTTCTCTAGCTCTATTAGTTAAAAAAAAAAAACGATACTTAAAAAAATTAATTCTGATACTTTTAAAAAAATTGTGAGAGCGCAATTTATTCAATTTTTTAAAAATGTATCTTTAGTCAGATTTTAACAAAAATTGGCAGAAATGTAGTCTAGGAGGCGTAGATTCTGAAAAAAAAATAAGTTTTTCTCTAGCTCTATTAGTTTTAGAAAAAAACAATACATAAAAAAAATAATTCTGATACTTTTAAAAAAATTGTGAGAGCGCAATTTATTCAATTTTTTAAAAATGTATCTTTAGTCAGATTTTAACAAAAATTGGCAGAAATGTAGTCTAGGAGGCGTAGATTCTGAAAAAAAATAAGTTTTTCTCTAGCTCTATTAGTTTTAGAAAAAAACAATACATAAAAAAAATAATTCTGATACTTTTAAAAAAATTGTGAGAGCGCAATTTATTCAATTTTTTAAAAATGTATCTTTAGTCAGATTTTAACAAAAATTGGCAGAAATGTAGTCTAGAAGGCGTAGATTCTAAAAAAAAATAAGTTTTTCTCTAGCTGTATTAGTTTAAACAAAAACAATACTTAAAAAAATCAATTCTGATACTTTAAAAAAAAATGGTGAGAGCGCAATTTATTCAATTTTTTCAAAATGTATCTTTAGTCAGATTTTAACAAAAATTGACAGATATGTAATCTATGAGGCGTAGATTCTAAAAAAAAATAAGTTTTTCTCTAGCTCTATTAGTTAAAAAAAAAACGATACAAGTTTTTCTTTAGCTCTATTAGTTTTAGAAAAAAACAATACTTAAAAAAATTAATTCTGATACTTTTAAAAAAATGGTGAGAGCGCAATTTATTCAATTTTTAAAAAATATCTTTAGTCAGATTTTAACAAAAATTAGCAAAAATGTAGTCTAGGGGGCGTAGATTCTGAAAAAAAAATAAGTTTTTCTCTAGCTCTATTAGTTAAAAAAAAAAAACGATACTTAAAAAAATTAATTCTGATACTTTTAAAAAAATTGTGAGAGCGCAATTTATTCAATTTTTTAAAAATGTATCTTTAGTCAGATTTTAACAAAAATTGGCAGAAATGTAGTCTAGGAGGCGTAGATTCTGAAAAAAAAATAAGTTTTTCTCTAGCTCTATTAGTTTTAGAAAAAAACAATACATAAAAAAAATAATTCTGATACTTTTAAAAAAATTGTGAGAGCGCAATTTATTCAATTTTTTAAAAATGTATCTTTAGTCAGATTTTAACAAAAATTGGCAGAAATGTAGTCTAGAAGGCGTAGATTCTAAAAAAAAATAAGTTTTTCTCTAGCTGTATTAGTTTAAACAAAAACAATACTTAAAAAAATCAATTCTGATACTTTAAAAAAAAATGGTGAGAGCGCAATTTATTCAATTTTTTCAAAATGTATCTTTAGTCAGATTTTAACAAAAATTGACAGATATGTAATCTATGAGGCGTAGATTCTAAAAAAAAATAAGTTTTTCTCTAGCTCTATTAGTTTTAGAAAAAAACAATACTTAAAAAAATTAATTCTGATACTTTTAAAAAAATGGTGAGAGCGCAATTTATTCAATTTCTTAAAAATTTAGCTTTAGTCACATTTTAACAAAAATTGGCAGAAATGTAGTCTAGGAGGCGTAGATTCTAAAAAAAAATAAGTTTTTCTCTAGCTATATTAGTTTTAGAAAAAAACAATACTTAAAAAAATTAAGTTTTAATACTTTAAAAAAATGGTGAGAGCGCAATTTATTCAATTTTTTAAAAATGTATCTTTAGTCAGATTTGAACAAAAATTGGCAGAAATCTAGTCTAGAAGGCGTAGATTATAAAAAAAAATAAATTTTTCTCTAGCTCTATTAGTTTTAAAAAAAAACGATCCTTAAAAAAATTAGTTCTGATACTTTTAAAAAAATGGTGAGAGCGCAATTTATTCAATTTTTTAAAAATGTATCTTTAGTCAGATTTTAACAAAAATTGGCAGAAATCTAGTCTAGAAGGCGTAGATTCTAAAAAAAAATAAGTTTTTCTCTAGCTCTATTAGTTTAAAAAAAAAACGATACTTAAAAAAATTAGTTTTAATACTTTTAAAAAATGGTGAGAGCGCAATTTATTCAATTTTTTTAAAAATATATTTAGTCAGATTTTAACAAAAATTGGCAGAAATGTAGTCTAGGAGGCGTAGATTCTAAAAATAATAAGTTTTTCTTTAGCTCTATTAGTTTTAGAAAAAAACAATACTTAAAAAAATTAATTCTGATACTTTTAAAAAAATGGTGAGAGCGCAATTTATTCAATTTCTTAAAAATTTAGCTTTAGTCACATTTTAACAAAAATTGGCAGAAATGTAGTCTAGAAGGCGTAGATTCTAAAAAAAAATAAGTTTTTCTCTAGCTCTATTAGTTTAAAAAAAAAAACGATACTTAAAAAAATTAGTTTTGATATTTTAAAAAAAATGGTGAGAGCGCAATTTCTACAAATTTTTTCAAAATGTGTATTTAGTCTGATTTTAACAAAAATTGGCAGAAATGTAGTCTAGAAGGCGTAGATTCTAAAAAAAAATAAGTTTTTCTCTAGCTCTATTTAAAAAAAAAAACGATACTTAAAAAAATTAGTTTTGATATTTTAAAAAAATGGTGAGAGCGCAATTTCTACAAATTTTTTCAAAATGTGTATTTAGTCTGATTTTAACAAAAATCGGCAGAAATATAGTCTAACAGGCGTAGATTCTAAAAAATGAATTAGTTTTTCTCTAGTTCTCTTAGTTTAGAAAAAAATCAGTTTTGATATTTTTAAGAAAATGGTGAGAGCGCAATTTCTTCAATTTTTTTTTTAAAAGTGTCTTAAGTCAGATTAAAAGAAAAATAGCAAAAATATAGTCTAAGAAGCGTAAATTTTAAAAAACAAATTAGTCGTTTTCTAGTTCTATTAGTTTTAAAAGAAAATGAGTTTTGATACTTTTTAAAAAAATGGTGGGGGCGCAAATTTTTCAATTAATTTCAAAATGTGTTTTTAGTCAGATTTAAAAAGAAAATAACAAATAAGTAGCCTAAATGGCGTAGATTATATTACAAAAAATAAACCAGTTCTTCTCCAGCTCTATTAGTTCAAAAAAAATTTTGATAAAAAAAAAATGTAAATGCGGAAAAAAAAACAAAAAATTATCCTTGAATAAATTTCATTTTATTAAAAACAATATCACCATTAAAAAAATTATCGTACTATTCCGCACAATTGATTATTATTTTTTCATTGGCGTAGATGTTTATTTTTATTCACTAGCACATTCTTTGACCCATTCGTCATCGTTTATTCGTATAGGTTTTGTAATATTTTTAAAAGCTTCAAAATTACATTCCATTGGACACTGAGGTAGTTTAATTTTTCTTAAATTTTTACCTAGAATGTAAATTTAATAATCAAATAACGCAATTATACCGCCTTACCGGTACTCACACAACAACAGAAAATTTTATTACAAAAAAAAACTTACTATCTTTAAAATATATCTTGATAAACACTTGTTTTTTTTTACGTCTCAATTCGAATACAAGCGTCGACGCGTATTCAGCCCAAGTGTAATCGTAAACGCCCAAAACGTTCATTAATCTAGCTATAGTGCTATCGTGACCGGATAACATCAACATTTTTTGAGACGTATCTGGATCGCGTAAATAATCTTCAAAAAACGTCGTTATGTAATCGACCAATAGTCCTGACTTTAATCGGGCTGAAAATCAAAATTATTTACTAAAAAAATTCCAAAAAAAATCACAAATTTACAGTTTTATATTATTTTTTGAATGGTAAATTCAATTTCAATATCTTTAATAGTTTAAATTATATCAAAATAAATTTTGACAAATTTTTTGTTAATTTTATAATTTATTATATATATAAAAAAATCACCTATATTGTAATTTTTATTTACATGCATTAATTATTGGTTTTAATTTTAATTATTAAAATTGTAGTGCCGAGCAAAAGTTTACTACCTGCACTATAAAAATCTTCTGTCAACTATTTTTTTTTAAACATACCAAGTTGTGTAGTATTAGTATCCACTGCAGAATTCAAATTCAATAAAGGAAGTGTTACGTTTGGAAAAACTTTTTTAGTCCAATCTGGCAACGTTAAATTGTATAAATTTTCAATAAAAAGCGTATCGTGAATAGCAGTAACATCATAATGGTAAGTAACATTTTCTCCTGTATGTAAAGTTAAATAATCAAAAATATCTTTTTTAGATTTTATAAATTTATCAAATTCTTTAGAATGTATTAATTCCTTGTATATTTTTAAATATTTTTTACATAATATTTCATCAGTTGCTATAATTCCATCTAAATTTTCTGGTACTGTATGAATTGGAATCGGTAGCCATTTTATATGATTATTCCAAATTTGTTCGTCTTTAGGTGGAAATAATCCTGCAAGGACACAAGCTGCTGACATTAAACATCGATCCTTATTCGATGATAAAACTCTGATAAATTTTTTATTATATTTTATCGGTAAAAATGTTTTATATTTTTTTCTAAACCATTTTCCTAAAGTAAATGTTTCCATTTTACCAATATTTGTTAATTCTCCATAACCTTCTGGCCATAGTTTAGAAACTTGATTTTTATAAGGATCGTTTTTATAAAATGTCCTAGGAGTTCTATGTCCATGTCTATATAAAATTGCTACTGATAATAACTCACTAAATTCACTTATAACTAAACTATTAAAAATTATCACTAAAAATAAATACACTGTATTAACGGTAGCCATAATTTTTAATCACTAACTAACGGAAAAGTAAACTGTATGTATAATTTTATTGACCTTTTAACTTATGGAAAACAGCACTATTATCATATTGAAACTGAACGTAACCATTTATCAAATATTTAACAAACTTTTGATAATTTTTAATATATTGCAAATAAAAAAAATTAAAACTTTGGCAAAAGTATTTTTTGCGTGCACGGTCTGCTTTAGTTAACACATGAAGTTAAATAAAAAACAAAACAAACCATAAAAATAAAAAAATTGATCATCTAGTTAACTCTTGTTATGAAGTAAAAATAGTGTATGGTTTGCTTTAGTTAAAATCTAAAGCGATCGGTATAACTTTGAAATTTTAATTATCCAATTATAAAATTACAAAATGCAAAAAAATATAGTGTATGGTCTACTTTAGTTAAAATATAAAGTGGTCTGTATAATTTTAAAATATTATTTTGGAATTTTAGATCTCGCACAATTATTAAATGGAAAAAAATGAAGGGTATGATCTACTTTAATTAAAATTTAAAGCGGTCCGTATAATTTTAAAATTTTTATTTTGAAATTTTAGTTGTCGAATTTTAATTTTCGCGAAATTATTGAATTGCAAAAAAAATGTAGTGTATGATCTACTTTAGTTAAAATTTAAAGCGGTCCGTATAATTTTAAAATTTTTATTTTGAAATTTTAGTTGTCGAATTTCAATTTTCGCGAAATTATAGAATGCAAAAAAATTAAGTGTATGATCTACTTTAATTAAAATTTAAAGCGGTCCGTATAATTTTAAAATTTTTATTTTGAAATTTTAGTTGTCGAATTTTAATTTTCGCGAAATTATAGAATGAAAAAAAATTAAGTGTATGATCTACTTTAATTAAAATTTAAAGCGGTCCGTATAATTTTAAAATTTTTATTTTGAAATTTTAGTTGTCGAATTTTAATTTTCGCGAAATTATAGAATGAAAAAAAAATGTAGTGTATGATCTACTTTAGTTAAAATATAAAGCGCTACGTATAATTTTAAAATATTATTTTGGAATTTTAGATCTCGCACAATTATTAAATGCAAAAAAATGTAGTGTATGATCTACTTTAGTTAAAATTTAAAGCGGTCCGTATAATTCTAAAATATTATTTTGGAATTTTAGATCTCGTACAATTATTAAATGAAAAAAAATGAAGTGTATGATCTACTTTAATTAAAAGTTAAAGCGGTCCGTATAATTTTAAAATTATTATTTTGGAATTTTAGTGTTATTTGAAGCGTTCACGAAATAATTTAGTGCTTAGTGCTCGCGAGACTTTTTCAGAGCCTTTTATTGAGCACTTAGTGCTCACGAACTTTTTTGAGTACTCGCCAAAATGTTTAAGTATTCACGAGCCTTTTTGAGTATACGCCAAACATTTTGAGTGCTCGTAAGCTTTTTATTGAGTACTCATCACACTATTAAAGTGATTACGAGCCTTTTTGAGTACACGACACATTTTTTGAGTGCTCTCGAGTACTAGCAAAACATTTTGAGTGCTCGAAAGCCTTTTATTGAGTAATCGCCAGACTTTTTAACTACTCGTGAGCCTTTTAGAATATCTTCCAAATTTTTTTAGTACTAGCCAAAGTTTTTGATTACTCGCAAGACTTTTATTGAGTACAGGTCAAACTGGTAACGCTTTTACGAGCCTTTTTGAGTACAGGATAATTTTTTTGAGTACTCACGAGCCTTTTCGAGTACTAGCCAAACTTTTTGAGTACTATCAAGTGCTTTATTGAGTACTCGATAAGCTTTTGATGTACTCACGTGCCTTTTAGAGTATTCGCCAAATTTTTTAAGTGTTTGCAAGATTTTTTCATTACTAGCCAAACTTTTTGAGTGCTCGTGAGCCTTTTATTGAATACTCGCCAAACTGTTCAAGCGCTTACAAGCCTTTTTGAGTATACGACAAATTTTTTGAATACTAACAAGCATTTTGGAGTACTCGTTAAATTGTTTAAGTGCTCGCGAGCTTTTTTTAGTATTAACAATAATGAACAAATAATAGATTAGTCGTTGATTAAATATATTTTAGTCACCCTATATAAAAACTAAAAAGAATTTAATTGAATAGAAATTAATTTTCTCAAATATCTTTTGTAAAAAAATACGCTACGTTTCCATAGTGTATGATCTGCTAAAGCAGTCCAGTCCATACACTAGAATTTATAATTTTTTTCGTTTAGTTCAGAAATAAAAGTTACAAAATGAGTTATTTGAGAATGAGTAGTTATAAGCGTTCAGGAAAGAGTTTAATGCTTTACTACTCGCGAGATTTTTTCACAGCCTTTTATTGAGTACTTGCCAAACTTATTAAGTACTCGCGATCTTTTTAGTGTACCCGCCAACATTTTTAAGTCACACTATTAAAGTGCTTACGAGCCTTTTTGATTACACGACAAATTATTGAGTGCTCGCAAGCCTTTTATTGGGTACTGTTAAAGAGCTTTGAGCACACGACAAATTTTTTGAATGCTCTCGAGCCTTTTGGACTAATAGTTAAACTTTTTAAGTGCTCACAAGTCTTTTATTGAGTACTCGTCAAAGTTTTTTAAGTATTCAAATTTTACGAGCGTTTTTGAGTACACGCCAATTTTTTGATTGCTCTCAAGTCTTTTCGAGTACTAGAAAAACTTTTTGAGTGCTCGCTCAGCCCTCTATTAAGTACTCGCCAAACATTTTGAGTGCTCGTGAGCCTTTTATTGAGTACTCGTGAAACGTTTTGAGTACACAACAAATTCTTTGTGCGCTCTAGAGCCATTTTGAGTATTAATCAAACTGTTTCAGTGCGTGTAAACCTTTTATTAAGTACTTACTTGTCAAATTGTTAAAATGCTTACGGGGCTTTTTGAGTATACGGCAAATTTTTTGATGTGCTCGCGAGCCTTTTATTAAGTACTCGCCAAAAATTTGAGCTAGTCAAACTTTTTGAGAACTCGCCAACCGTTTATTGAGTACTCGTGAAACGTTTTGAATACACAACAAATTTTTTGAGTGCTCTAGAGCCGTTTTGAGTACTAATCAAACTGTTTCAGTGAGTGTAAACCTTTTATTAAGTACTTGTCAAATTGTTAAAATGCTTACGGGGCTTTTTGAGTATACGGCAAATTTTTTGATGTGCTCGCGAGCCTTTTATTAAGTACTCGCCAAAAATTTGAGCTAGTCAAACTTTTTGAGAGCTCGCCAACCGTTTATTGAGTACTCGTGAAACGTTTTGAATACACAACAAATTTTTTGAGTGCTCTAGAGCCGTTTTGAGTACTAATCAAACTGTTTCAGTGAGTGTAAACCTTTTATTAAGTACTTGTCAAATTGTTAAAATGCTTACGGGGCTTTTTGAGTATACGACAAATTTTTTGAGTGCTCGCTAGATTTTTATTGGGTACTGGCCGAACTTTTTAGGGTACTCGAAAAAAATTTTATGTGCTGGCGAGCTTTTTTCAGTACTAGCCAAACTGTTTGAGTGCTCAAAGTGCACATGAACCTTTTTTGAGTGATCACGAGCTTTTTGGAGCATTTGTCAAATTTTTTTTGAGTGTTCGTGAATTTTTTCGATTACTGGTTAATCATTTGGAGTGCTTGTAAGCACTTTTGGCGAGCATTAAACATTAAGCCATTTCGTAAAGTGTATAAAGCAATAAGATTTAAAATTTTACGACATACCTAATTCTGTAGTATTAGTTTCCACGGCAGACATTATAGTCAATAAAGGATAAGTATCGTGTGGATATACTTTTTTACTCCAATGAGGTATAGTTAAATTATAATAACTTTCAATAAAAAATACATCATGTATATTAATAGCATCGTGAATTGTGAGATTCTCGTTTTCACCTGAATGAATTGATATATATTCTAAAATATCTTTTTTGGAATTTAAAAATTGTTGGAAATTTATTGATTGGATCATCTTTTCGTATAATTTTTCGCTCTTTTCGCAAAATCTGTCATCAACTATTAAAAGTCCATCTAGATGACTTGGAATGGTATGAATCGGTATTGGTTGCCAGTTTATGTTATCGTTCCAAATTTGTTCATCTTTAGGTGGAAATAATCCGGCAAGTACACAAGCTGCCGTCATTAAACATCTATCTTTATCAGAAGATAAAACTGTTATAAAATTTTTATTGTAAATTTTCGGAATAAATTTTTTATATTTTCTTTTATACCATTTTCCTAATTCAAACGATGCATTTTTACCAGTATTTGTTAATTGTCCAAAACCCTCCGGCCATAATTCCGATATTTTATTCTGGTACGGATCATTTGTATATAATCTACGGGGTGTTCTATGTCCATGTCTATATAAAACTGTTATTGCTAATAGTTCACTTTGTTTACATACCACAAGCACGTCAATAATAACCAATAATAACAAACAAACTATGTTCAACGAAGTCATTTTTACTAATGATTAATTTTAGTGAATTTTTATCTGTCTAATTTTGAACCCACGCAATTATTATTTAAATACACATGCTGCGGATTATACAATTCTTATCGACTTTAACATTGAAAAAATTTTGATTGGTTTTCAGATTAAATAAAAACATTAAAATATTACCTATTTTGTTATTTAAAATCTATCTAATTTTTTATAGACGCGTTACTATTTTTTGCGTTGTTATTTTTTTAAAAGCAATTTTTTGCTGCTTTTTTTAGTAATGTTTAACAGTTTTTTAACTATTTTTGGAAATATTTAACTATTTTTTTAAAACAACCAGCTATTTTTTGCATTAAAATCAGTTTTTATCTATTTTTATTTTAATTTTATTTACATATTTTTAGTAATTTTTGGCTATTTTTTAGTTATTTTTAAAGAAATTTTAATTGTTTTAACTATTTTTTACTTTTTTGGGGTCATTTAACTGTTTTTACAATTTTTTTAGCAATATTTAAATATTTTTTTTATACTTTTATAGCTATATTTTGCTTTTTAACTCAGTTTTTAGCTATTTTCTAGTTATTTTTAGCTATTTTAAGTAATTTTAAATGTTTTAACTATTTTTTTCTATTTTGGGATAGTTAACTATTTTTACAATTTTTTTCGCATATTTAACTATTTTTTAAAGCTAATTTAGCTATATTTTGCTTTTTAAATCAGTTTTTAGCTATTTTAAGTAATTTTAAATGTTTTAACAATTTTTTACTATTTTGGGGTCGTTTAACTATTTTTACCATTTTTTTTAGCAATTAAAAATTATAGCCGTCCATATAATTTTAAAACTATTATTTTCAAATTTTAGTTGTCGAATTTTATTTTTCACGAAATTATAAAATGCAAAAAAAAAATGTAGTGTATGATCTGCTTTAGTTAAAATATAAAGCGGTCCATATAATTTTAAAATTATTATTTCGAAATTTTAGTGTTATTTGAAGCGTTCACGAAAGAATTTAGTGTTAGTGCTCGCGAGACTTTTTCAGAGCCTTTTATTAAGCACTCTTCAAACTTTTTAAGTGCTCACGAACTTTTTTGAGTACTCGCCAAAATTTTAAGTATTCACGGTCCTTTTTGAGTAGCCAAACATTTTGAGTGCTCGCAAGATTTTTATTCAGTATTCATCACCTTATTAAAGTGCTCACGAGCATTTTTGAGTACACGACACAATTTTGAAGTGCTCTCGAGTACTAGCCAAACATTTTGAGTGCTCGCAAGCCTTCTATTGAGTAATCGCCAGACTTTTTTTCTACTCGTGAGCCTTTTAGATTATTCTCCAAATTTTTTAAGTGCTGACGAGCTTTTTTTAGTACTAGCCAAAGTTTTTGAGTACTCGCTAGACTTTTATTGAGTACTGGTCAAGTATTTACGAGCCTTTTTGAATACAGAACAATTTTTTTGAGTGATCACAAGTATTTTCGAGTATTAGCCAAACTTTTTGAGTACTCTCAAGTGCTATATATTGAGTACTCGACAAGCTGTTGAGGTACTCGCGTGCCATTTAGACTATTCGCCAAATGTTTTAAGTGCTTGTAAGCTTTTTTCATTATTAGCCAAACTTTGTGAGTGCTAGCGAGAATTTTATTGAATACTCGTTAAACTGTTCAAGCGCTTACAAGCCTTTTTGAGTATACGACAAATTTTTTGAGTGCTAACAAGCATTTTGGAGTACTCGTTAAATTTTTTTAAGTGCTCGCGAGCTCTTTTTAGTATTAACAACAATGAACAAATAATACATTAGTCGTGGATTAAATATATTTTAGTCACTCTATATAAAAAATAAACAAAATAATTGAATAGTAATTAATTTTCTCAAATATCATTTGTAAAAAAAAAACCTCTTAATTGGAAACGTAGTGTATGATTCGCTAAAGTAAACCATACACTAGAATTCATAATTTTTTTTGTTTAGTTCAGAATGAGTAGTTAGAAGCGTTTAGGAAAGAGTTTAGTGCATACTACTCGCGAGATTATTTCAGAGCCTGTTATCGAGTACTCGCGAGCTTTTTAGTGTACTCGCCAAAATTTTTAACTAGCACTATTAAAGTGCTTACGAGCATTTTTTTACACGACAAATTTTTGACTGCTCGCAAGCCTTTTATTGGTTACTCGTCAAACTGTTAAAGAGCTTACGAGCCTATTTGAGTACACGACAAATTTTTTGAGTGCTCACAAGTCTTTTATTGAGTTATCGCCAAACTTTTTTAAGTACTCGCGAACCTTTTAATGAGCAATCGTCAAACTGTTACAGCGTTTACGAGCCTTTTTGAGTACACGATAATTTTTTTGAGTGCTTACGAGCCTTTCATTGAGTATTCACCAAACTTATTAAGTACTCGCTAAAGATTTATAAGTGCTGGCGAGCTTTTTTCAGTACTAGCCAAACTTTTTCAGTGCTCGCAAGCTTTTTATTGTGTACTCATCACACTATTAAAGAGCTTACAAGCCTTTTTGATCATACGACAAATTTTTTGAATACTAGCCAAAGTTTTTTCGTGAGCCTTTTCGAGTTACCGCCAATTTTTTAAGTGGTGGCGAGCTTTTTTTAGTAGCAGCCAAACTGAGTTCTAGAGAGCCTTTTATTGGGCATTTGTCAAACTCTTAAAGCGCTTACGAGCCCTTTTGAGTACACGACAATTTTCTTTTGAGTGCTCTTGAGTCTTTTTGAGTATTAGCCAAATTTTTTAGGCTGGCGAGCTTTTCTTCAGAACTAGTCAAACTTTTTGAGTGCCCGCGAGCCTTTTATTTGACTACTCGTGAAACATTTTGAGTACACAACAAATTTATTGAGTTCTCTAGAGTCTTTTGAATACTAGCCAAACTGTTTGACTGCTCGCAGCCGTTTTACTGAGTAATCGCCAAACTTTTTAGGGTATTCGGAAAAAAATTAAGTGCTAGCTAGCTTTTTTCAGTGCTAGTCAAACTTTTTGAGTATTCGCGAGCCTTTTAATAAGTACTCGTTAAAGCACATACGAGCTTTTTTGAGTACACGACAAATTTTTTGAGTGCTTTCGAGTATCCGACAAACTTTTTAGGGTAATCGCCAAATTTTTTAAGTGCTGGCGAGCTTTTTTCAGTACTACTCAAACTTTTTCGAGTATTCGCGTGCCTTTTAATGAGTACTCGTTAAACTGTTAAAGTGTACATGAGCCATTTTGTGTACTGAACATTTTTTTTTGGGTGATCACGAGCTTTTTGGAGTACTCGTCAATCTTTTTGAGTGCTCGCGAGCTTTTTTCAGTATTAACCAATTTTTTAGAGTACTGGTTAATCTTTAGGAGTGCTTGTAAGCACTTTTGGCGAGCATTAAACATTAAGCCCTTTCGTAAAGTGTATAAAGCAATAAGATTTAAAATTTTACGACATACCTAATTCTGTAGTATTAGTTTCCACGGCAGACATTATAGTCAATAAAGAATAAGTATCGTGTGGATATACTTTTTTACTCCAATGAGGTATAGTTAAATTATAATAACTTTCAATAAAAAATACATCATGTATATTAATAGCATCGTGAATTGTGAGATTTTCATTTTCACCTGAATGAATTGATATATATTCTAAAATATCTTTTTTGGAATTTAAAAATTGTTGGAAATTTTTTGATTGGATCATCTTTTCGTATAATTTTTCGCTCTTTTCGCAAAATCTGTCATCAACTATTAAAAGTCCATCTAGATGACTTGGAATGGTATGAATCGGTATTGGTTGCCAGTTTATGTTATCGTTCCAAATTTGTTCGTCTTTAGGTGGAAATAATCCGGCAAGTACACAAGCTGCCGTCATTAAACATCTATCTTTATCAGAAGATAAAACTTTTATAAAATTTTTATTGTAAATTTTCGGAATAAATTTTTTATATTTTTTTTTATACCATTTTCCTAATTCAAACGATGCATTTTTACCAGTATTTGTTAATTGTCCAAAACCCTCCGGCCATAATTCCGATATTTTATTCTGGTACGGATCATTTGTATATAATCTACGGGGTGTTCTATGTCCATGTCTATATAAAACTGTTATTGCTAATAGTTCACTTTGTTTACATACCACAAACATATCAATAATAACCACTAATAACAAACAAACTATGTTCAACGTATTCATTTTTACTAATGATTAATTTTAGTGATTTTTTTATCTGTCTAATTTTAAAATTACAAAATTATTATTTAAATACACATGCTGCGGATTATACAATTCTTATCAAGTTTAACATTGAAAAAATTTAGATTTTTTTTAAGATTAAATAAAAATATAAAATTATTAAATCGTTTTTTAAAATCCATCCAATTTTTTTTTAAAATAATTTTAACTATTTTTTGTTTTTTAAAAGCAATTTTTAGCTGTTTTTTAGTAATGTTTAGCAATTTTTTAACAATTTTTAGCAATAATTAACTATTTTTTTAAAACAAGTTTGGCTATTTTTTGCATTTAAATCAATTTTTATTTGTTTTCATTTTATTTTTATTTACGTGTTTTTAGTAATTTTTGGATATTTTTTAGTTATTTTTAAAGTAATTTTAAATGTTTTAACTATTTTTTACTATTTTGGGATAGTTAACTATTTTTACCATTTTTTTAACATTATTTTTAAAACTATTATAGCTATATTTTACTTTTTAAATCAGTTTTTAGCTATTTTCTAGTTATTTTTAGCTATTTTAAGTAATTTTAAATGTTTTAACTATTTTTTACTGTTTTGGGGTAGTTTAACTATTTTTACAATTTTTTTAGCAATATTTAACTATTTTTTGCTTTTTAACTCAGTTTTTAGCTATTTTCTAGTTATTTTTAGCTGTTTTAAGTCATTTTAAGAGATTTAACTAGTTTTGACTATTTTTTGATCTTTTAACTGTTTTACCATTTTTTTAAGCAATATAACACTATTTTTTGCTTTTAAACATAGCTTTAGATATTTTCTAGTTATTTTTAGCTGTTTTAGGTAATTTTAAATGTTTTAACTATTTTTTAGTTTGGATCGTTTAACTGCTTTTGCCATTTTTTTTTTAGCAAAATTAAGTATTTTTTTGCTTTTTAACTCAGTTTTTAGCTATTTTTTAGTTATTTTTAGCTATTTTTTGTTATTTTTAGTTGTTTTAAGTAATTTTACAGATTTTTAATAATTTTTAGCTATTGTAATTATTTTTACCTATTTTTTAAAGCATTATTTAACTATTTATAGTTTTTATCTATTTTTTGTTTTTTAAATCAGTTTTTTATTTACATATTGTTAATATTGTTTTTTTAGTTATTTTGAGTAATTTTAAATATTTTAACTATTTTTGGCTATTTTTTAGTATTATAACTATTTTTACCTATTTTTTTAAAGCAATATTAAAATATTTTTTTTTAAACAAAATTAACTATTTTTTTAATTTTTAAATCAGTTTTTAGCTTTGTTTTTCATTTTTAATAATTTTTGGCATTTTTTTTGTTATTTTTAGCTGTTTTTATTAATTTTAAATGTTTTAAATATTTTTGATTTTTTTTACTGTTTTTGCGAATTTTAACGACTTTTACTATTTTTTTTAAACAATTTTAACTATTTTTTTATATTTTTAAAAGCAATTTTTGTTTTTTTTTTTTAATATTTTTTATAATTTTTAGCTATTTATATATATAAAACTATTTTTAACTATTTCAATTATATTCGACTCATTTTATAGCTACTTTTTTTAACAATTTTTCAAAATGTAACTTAACTATTTTTTGCTTTTTTAAATCAATTTTTAGCTATTTTGATTTAACTTTTTTTACATATTTTTTAACTATTATTTAGGTATTTTTAGTTATTTAAGTAATTTAGTTTTTTTTACTGTTTGTGACAATTTTAACCATTTTATTAGCAGTAATTAATTATTTTTTACTCTTTTTAAAACAACTTTTAAGTATTTTTATTTTAATTTTTTTAGTAATTTTAAGTTTTAGTTATTTTTAGCTATTTTAAGTTAATTTTTTTTTAAATATTTTGAATAAGTATTTATCTATTTTTAACTGTTTTTACATGTTTTATAACATTTGTTTAATAATGTTTAACTATTTTTTAAACCATTTTTTTTATTTTTAAGCAATTTTTAGCTTTTTTTTATTTAATCATTTATTTAATTATTACTTTTAACTATTTTTGGCGATTTTGATATTTGTGATTATGCTCCGATCTCATTCAAAATTGGTATTTGGGGGTTTTTGGGACTGAAAATTATAAATTTTTTATCAAAATAAATAAATTCAAGATGGCGAATCCAAAATGGCGATTTTGATATTTGTGATTATGCTCCGATTTCATTCAAAATTGGTATTTGGGGGTTTTTGGGACTGAAAATTATAAATTTTTTATCAAAATAAATAAATTCAAGATGGCGAATCCAAAATGGCGATTTTGATATTTGTGATTATGCTCCGATTTCATTCAAAATTGGTATTTGGGGGTTTTTGGGACTGAAAATTATAAATTTTTTATCAAAATAAATAAATTCAAGATGGCGAATCCAAAATGGCGATTTTGATATTTGTGATTATGCTCCGATTTCATTCAAAATTGGTATTTGGGGGTTTTTGGGACTAAAAATTATAAATTTTTTATCAAAATAAATAAATTCAAGATGGCGAATCCAAAATGGCGATTTTGATATTTGTGATTATGCTCAGATTTCATTCAAAATTGGTATTTGGGGGTTTTTGGGACTGAAAATTATAAATTTTTTATCAAAATAAATAAATTCAAGATGGCGAATCCAAAATGGCGATTTTGATATTTGTGATTATGCTCCGATTTCATTCAAAATTGGTATTTGGAGGTTTTTGGGACTGAAAATTATAAATTTTTTATCAAAATAAATAAATTCAAGATGGCGAATCCAAAATGGCGATTTTGATATTTGTGATTATGCTCCGATTTCATTCAAAATTGGTATTTGGGGGTTTTTGGGACTGAAAATTATAAATTTGTTATCAAAATAAATAAATTCAAGATGGCGAATCCAAAATGGCGATTTTGATATTTGTGATTATGCTCCGATTTCATTCAAAATTGATATTTGGAGGTTTTTGGGACTGAAAATTATAAATTTGTTATCAAAATAAATAAATTCAAGATGGCGAATCCAAAATGGCGATTTTGATATTTGTGATTATGCTCCGATTTCATTCAAAATTGATATTTGGAGGTTTTTGGGACTGAAAATTATAAATTTGTTATCAAAATAAATAAATTCAAGATGGCGAATCCAAAATGGCGATTTTGATATTTGTGATTATGCTCCGATTTCATTCAAAATTGGTATTTGGGGGTTTTTGGGACTGAAAATTATAAATTTGTTATCAAAATAAATAAATTCAAGATGGCGAATCCAAAATGGAGATTTTGATATTTGTGATTATGCTCAGATTTCATTCAAAATTGGTATTTGGAGGTTTTTGGGACTGCAAATTATAAATTTTTTATCAAAATAAATAAATTCAAGATGGCGAATCCAAAATGGCGATTTTGCTATTTGTGATTATGCTCCGATTTCAATCAAAATTGGTATTTGGGGGTTTTTGGGACTGAAAATTATAAATTTTTTATCAAAATAAATAAATTCAAGATGGCGAATCCAAAATGGCGATTTTGATATTTGTGATTATGCTCCGATTTCAATCAAAATTGGTATTTGGGGGTTTTGGGACTGAAAATTATAAATTTGTTATCAAAATAAATAAATTCAAGATGGCGAATTAAAAATGGCGATTTTGATATTTGTGATTATGCTCAGATTTCATTCAAAATTGGTATTTGGGGGTTTTGGGACTGAAAATTATAAATTTGTTATCAAAATAAATAAATTCAAGATGGCGAATCCAAAATGGCGATTTTGATATTTGTGATTATGCTCCGATTTCATTCAAAATTGGTATTTGGGGGTTTTTGGGACTGAAAATTATAAATTTGTTATCAAAATAAATAAATTCAAGATGGCGAATCCAAAATGGAGATTTTGATATTTGTGATTATGCTCAGATTTCATTCAAAATTGGTATTTGGAGGTTTTTGGGACTGAAAATTATAAATTTTTTATCAAAATAAATAAATTCAAGATGGCGAATCCAAAATGGCGATTTTGCTATTTGTGATTATGCTCCGATTTCAATCAAAATTGGTATTTGGGGGTTTTTGGGACTGAAAATTATAAATTTTTTATCAAAATAAATAAATTCAAGATGGCGAATCCAAAATGGCGATTTTGATATTTGTGATTATGCTCAGATTTCATTCAAAATTGGTATTTGGAGGTTTTTTGGACTGAAAATTATAATTTTTTTATCAAAATAAATAAATTCAAGATGGCGAATCCAAAATGGCGATTTTGATATTTGTGATTATGCTCCGATTTCATTCAAAATTGGTATTTGGGGGTTTTTGGGACTGAAAATTATAAATTTTTTATCAAAATAAATAAATTCAAGATGGCGAATCCAAAATGGCGATTTTGATATTTGTGATTATGCTCAGATTTCATTCAAAATTGGTATTTGGAGGTTTTTTGGACTGAAAATTATAAATTTGTTATCAAAATAAATAAATTCAAGATGGCGAATCCAAAATGGCGATTTTGATATTTGTGATTATGCTCCGATTTCAATCAAAATTGGTATTTGGGGTTTTTGGGACTGAAAATTATAAATTTTTTATCAAAATAAATAAATTCAAGATGGCGAATCCAAAATGGCGATTTTGATATTTGTGATTATGCTCCGATTTCATTCAAAATTGGTATTTGGGGATTTTTGGGACTGAAAATTATAAATTTTTTATCAAAATAAATAAATTCAAGATGGCGAATCCAAAATGGCGATTTTGATATTTGAGATTATGCTCCGATTTCAATCAAAATTGATATTTGGGGGTTTTTGGGACTGAAAATTATAAATTTTTAATCAAAATAAATAAATTCAAGATGGCGAATCCAAAATGGCGATTTTGATATTTGTGATTATGCTCCGATTTCATTCAAAATTGGTATTTGGAGGTTTTTGGGGTTGAAGATTATGAATTTTTATCAGACGAGAACAAGCAGCCCATTGTACTGCCATTTGAGCTAGTTATTAGTTATTTTTTAACTATTTTTTGTATATAGTTTTTGACTATTTGTAAATGCTTTTAGTTATTTTTGTTATTTAAGCGCTTTTAGCTGAAATCCAAAGAGAACTACTATATTTGGGTATGTAAAGTTTGTTCAGTAATTGTAGGAACCAAAATTATAGTAAAGTCTAATAAAAAATTTAAATAACTAAAAAAAAATCCAAACGATACAACTGACTTATTGTGTTGATTTCATATATTAGAAAACTCACCTAGTTCTGTCGTATTGGTATTTTCTGCAAACATCATAGGAAGTAAAGGAAAAGTTTCATGCGGAAAAACACTTTTTGTCCAATTCGGTAAAGTTAAATTATAATAATTTTCAACTTTAAGTGTATCATGTATAGCAACAACTTGATAAGGATAAGTAATATTTTCTCCAGTATGCAATGATATATAATCAAATAAATATTTTTTAGAATCTAAAAATTTAACATAATCTTCTGAGTGTACCATTTCTATGTATAATTTTATATATTTTTTACAAGGTCTGTCATCAGCATATAAAATACCATCTAAATGATTCGGTATTGTATGAATTGGTATAGGTTGCCATTTTATATATTCATTCCAAATTTGTTCATCTTTAGGTGGATATAAACCAGCTAATACACAAGCTGCTGTCATTAAACATCTATCTCTATTTGAAGATAAAACTCTTATAAAGTTTTTATCATATTTTTTCGGAATAAATTTATATCTATTTCTATACCATTGTCCTAGACTTAAAGCTTGATTTTTACCAATTTTAGTTAATTCTCCTAAACCTTCTGGCCATATTTTTGTAGCTTCATTTTGGTAAGGATCATTTTTATATAATTTTTGTGGTGATCTATCTCCATGTCTGTATAAAACTGTTAATGATAATAATTCACTAAATTCACATTGAACTTGATAATAACAAATTATTACTAAAAATATACGTGTTATAGCCATAATAATTTTTGAATAGAATACTTATTAACCTTTTTGATCTTTTATGAAAATGAAAATCACTTTGATTTATTTTGAATATTTTTATTCGATGACTTTAATTGTCAAATATCTAAAAATATTTGATTTATGTTATTAATTTGATGTTGTCAATTGGTAACCAGAGCTCATAAAATTAGAGTGTTTCTATTTTTATAAGAATCGATTTTAATCGTAATAAAATTCCTATGGATATCTAGAATTAATTTTATTGGGATCTATTCTATTATTGAATTTAATAAATAATTTGAATGAACTTATATACATGTAGATTTGATTTTTAAATTATCAAAAATTATCTGTCTATAAAGATTATCAGTTTTCGCAATATTTATTTTTATTATCTAACCTAATTGTGAAGATTTATAATTTTACAATGTAAGTACAATAATATTCTATTTTAATTTTTAAAAATTACTAATTTTATTAAAGTATATTTATTAAAGGTAGATAATTTATTTGATTTATTTTTAATTTTAAATGCATAATCCAGTCCGTTCAAATTAGACAGAAAAAAAAAACACCGATTTACCGAAATTTTTTCTAGAGCAACAAGACATTAATATTGGTGCCATCTAACGGCGAAACTAGAGTGAATTCTGGAAAAAGTTTGACACAAAAGTTGTAGGGAATTTGATGCTCTACAACTGTCCTATAGAACATTTTGCACTAAAATGCATTGTTTGTCCTCAAAATTTAAGAAAAGCAAAAAATCCTACATGTTCATTTTTTTCGCCCTCTAGCGGTGAAACTATAAGGAATTCTGGAAAAAGGTTGGCACAAAAGTTGTAGGGAATTTAATACTCTACAAATTTGCACGAGAATATTTTGCACTAAAATGCATTGTTTGTCCTCAAAATTTAAGAAAAGCAAAAAATCCTACATGTTCATTTTTTTCGCCCTCTAGCGGTGAAACTATAAGGAATTCTGGAAAAAGATTGGCAAAAAAGTTGTAGGGAATTAAATGCTCTACAAATTTGCACTAGTACATTTTGCACTAAGATGCATTGTTTGTCCTCTAAATTTAATAAAAGCAAAAAATCCTACATGTTCATTTTTTCGCCCTCTAGCGGTGAAACTATAAGGAATACTGGAAAAAGATTGGCACAAAAGTTGTAGGGAATTTAATGCTCTACAAATTTACACCAGAATATTTTGCACTAAAATGCATTGTTTGTCCTCAAAATTTAAGAAAAGCAAAAAATCCTACATGTTCATTTTTTTCGCCCTCTAGCGGTGAAACTATAAGGAATTCTGGAAAAAGGTTGGCACAAAAGTTGTAGGGAATTTAATACTCTACAAATTTGCACGAGAATATTTTGCACTAAAATGCATAGTTTGTCCTCAAAATTTAAGAAAAGCAAAAAATCCTACATGTTCATTTTTTTCGCCCTCTAGCGGTGAAACTATAAGGAATTCTGGAAAAATATTGGCACAAAAGTTGTAGGGAATTTAATGCTCTACAAATTTACACCAGCATATTTTGCACTAAAATGCATTGTTTGTCCTCAAAATTTAAGAAAAGCAAAAAATCCTACATGTTCATTTTTTTCGCCCTCTAGCGGTGAAACTATGAGGAATTCTGGAAAAATATTGGTACAAAAGTTGTAGAGAATTTAATGCTCTATAAATTTGCATCAGAACATTTAGCACTAAAATGCTTTGTTTGTCCTCAAAATTTAAGAAACGCAAAAATCCTACATGTTCATTTTTTTTGCCCTCTAGCGGTGAAACTATGAGAAATTCCGGAAAAAACATAGCACAAAAGTTGTAGAGAATTTAATGCTCTACAAATTTGCATCAGAACATTTTGCACTAAAATGCATTGTTTGTCCTCAAAATTTAAGAAACGCAAAAATCCTACATGTTCATTTTTTTTGCCCTCTAGCGGTGAAACTATGAGAAATTCCGGAAAAAACATAGCACAAAAGTTGTAGAGAATTTAATGCTCTACAAATTTGCATCAGAACATTTTGCACTAAAATGCATTGTTTGTCTTCAAAATTTAATAAAAGCAAAAATTTATAAATGTTCATTTTTTTTCGCCCTCTAGCGGTGAAACTACGAGAAATTCTGGAAAATATTGGTACAAAAGTTGTAGAGAATTTAATGCTCTATAAATTTGCACTGGTACATTTAGCACTAAAATGCATTATTTGTCATCAAAATTTAAGAAACGCAAAAATCCTACATGTTCATTTTTTTTTGCCCTCTAGCGGTGAAACTATGAGGAATTCCGGAAAAAAATTAGCACAAAAGTTGTAGAGAATTTAATGCTCTATAAATTTGCATCAGAACATTTAGCACTAAAATGCTTTGTTTGTCCTCAAAATTTAAGAAACGCAAAAATCCTACATGTTCATTTTTTTTGCCCTCTAGCGGTGAAACTATGAGAAATTCCGGAAAAAACATAGCACAAAAGTTGTAGAGAATTTAATGCTCCACAAATTTGCATCAGAACATTTTGCACTAAAATGCATTGTTTGTCCTCAAAATTTAATAAAAGCAAAAATTCCTAAATGTTCATTTTTTTCGCCCTCTAGCGGTGAAACTATGAGGAATTCTGGAAAAATATTGGTACAAAAGTTGTAGAGAATTTAATGCTCTACAAATTTGCATCAGAACATTTTGCACTAAAATGCATTGTTTGTCCTCAAAATTTAAGAAACGCAAAAATCCTACATGTTCATTTTTTTTGCCCTCTAGCGGTGAAACTATGAGAAATTCCGGAAAAAACATAGCACAAAAGTTGTAGAGAATTTAATGCTCTACAAATTTGCATCAGAACATTTTGCACTAAAATGCATTGTTTGTCCTCAAAATTTAAGAAACGCAAAAATCCTACATGTTCATTTTTTTTGCCCTCTAGCGGTGAAACTATGAGAAATTCCGGAAAAAACATAGCACAAAAGTTGTAGAGAATTTAATGCTCTACAAATTTGCATCAGAACATTTTGCACTAAAATGCATTGTTTGTCTTCAAAATTTAATAAAAGCAAAAATTTATAAATGTTCATTTTTTTTCGCCCTCTAGCGGTGAAACTACGAGAAATTCTGGAAAAATATTGGTACAAAAGTTGTAGAGAATTTAATGCTCTATAAATTTGCACTGGTACATTTAGCACTAAAATGCATTATTTGTCATCAAAATTTAAGAAACGCAAAAATCCTACATGTTCATTTTTTTTTGCCCTCTAGCGGTGAAACTATGAGGAATTCCGGAAAAAAATTAGCACAAAAGTTGTAAAGAATTTAATGCTCTATAAATTTGCATCAGAACATTTAGCACTAAAATGCTTTGTTTGTCCTCAAAATTTAAGAAACGCAAAAATCCTACATGTTCATTTTTTTTGCCCTCTAGCGGTGAAACTATGAGAAATTCCGGAAAAAACATAGCACAAAAGTTGTAGAGAATTTAATGCTCCACAAATTTGCATCAGAACATTTTGCACTAAAATGCATTGTTTGTCCTCAAAATTTAATAAAAGCAAAAATTCCTAAATGTTCATTTTTTTCGCCCTCTAGCGGTGAAACTATGAGGAATTCTGGAAAAATATTGGTACAAAAGTTGTAGAGAATTTAATGTTCTATAAATTTGCATCAGAACATTTAGCACTAAAATGCTTTGTTTGTCCTCAAAATTTAATAAAAGCAAAAAATCCTACATGTTCATTTTTCTCGCCATCTAGCGGTGAAACTATGAGGAATTCTGGATAATGATTAGTACAAAAATTGGAGAGAATTTAATGCTCTACAAATTTTTATCAGAACTTTTTGCACTAAAATGCATTATTTGTCTCAAAATTTAAGAAAAGCAAAAAATCCTACATGTTCATTTTTTCGCCCTCTAGCGGTGAAATTATGAGGAATTTTGGAAAAAGATTGGTACAAAAATTGTTGAGAATTTAATGTTCTACAAATTTGCACTAGTACATTTTGCACTAAAATTCATTGTTTGTCCTAAAAATTCATAAAAACAAGATGGCGACTCCAAGATGGTGGACGATTTTTATGATTATTTACCGATTATATTCAAAATTAGTATGCGAGGGTTTTTAAGGTTAGACATTACGAATTTTTTTTATCAAAAATAATAAATTCAAGATGGCGACTCCAAGATGGCGGACGAGATAGATAGACAAGAATAGGAGGGTCGCCGTTTGAGCTAGTTAATTATGATTTTAGTGATTTTTTAAATTTTGTAATCGATTTTGGTAATAAATATTAATATAGATTCTTCTTTTTTTATAGATCATGTACTTTACATTTGGTTCAACTCTATTTCTTCTACTATTTTCGCCAATCGACACCAACAAACTCCCGATTCCATTAAATACTTTACCAAACGATCTTTTGGTACGTTGTGAATGGAAAACTGAAGACAGTACTAACGTTCATTGCTATGGAAAATCTTTAATGGAAATCCCGAATAATTTATCGAAATCGATGAAAAAATTAAGCGTTACACATTGTCCTATAACTCACATTTCAAAAACTTCTTTTGATCCTTACAGAACCGAACTTATGGATGTGTAAGATTTAAAATTAATAAATCAAAAATTTAATAATATTTAATTAATTTTTAGGACACTTTCTAATTTACCTAATCTTCGGGTTATTGAAGATGGTACTTTTGCTAATATGTCCAATTTGAGAACTTTGTAAGTTAAATTTTTTTTTAACAGTATAATTATTATTATTAATTTTATATTTTAGATATATTTCTTACGCTCCACAAATTATGTTTTTACATGGTCTACTTAGCGGAGTAACTTCTAATAGTTTTTCTTCTTTGTAAGTAACAAAAATATAATTTAATAATTACTATAATTTAATTCTTTTAGGATAATTGTTTGGACAAAATTAATGGAAGTACCTGATTTAACTCATTTACCACAAGAAAGAATTTTAGTCATACTGTAAGTATAATCGACTGATAAAAAATATGGGGTTCCCCCTATTCACTTGTCCCATTAATTTTATTTAAAAAAAATTATATGTCTTTTTGACATTTTTTTTCGGTTTCTTGTATAATTTTGAATATTTTTTATATTTTTCCGATTTTTTAATTTTTTTTGCACTTGTTCCGATATCTTTTGATTTGTTCCATTTAATCCCGATTTTTCCGATTTTGTCTCATTTCTTCCGATTTTTACGAATTTTTATGTTTTTTTCGAAATCTTTTATTCTATCCCGATTTTTTTTCTTCAGTTTTTCCGATTTTTGCTTAATTTTTTTTTTCGATTTTTCCAGTTTTTTTAATTATTTTCGTTTTTTCTCAATTTGTTCTCCCTTTATGTCCGATGTTTTTCGATTTCTATTGTTTTTTTTTCGGTTTTTTCAGTTTTTGTTTTAGTAGTTTTTCGTTTTTTTTTTCGATTTGTTCCGATATTTTTCGATTTGTTCCATTTAATCCCGATTTTTCCGTTTCTGTCTGATTTCTACCGATTTTTACGAATTTTTATGATTTTTTCGAAATTATTTACTTTTTTATTTTTGTTCCGTTTTACCATTTTGTTTGTTTTTTTTTTCATCAGTTTTTCCGATTTTTGTCCAATTTCTTTTTTCCATTTTTCCAGTTTTTTTAATTTTTTTCGTTTTTTTTTTCGATTTGTTCCGTTTATGTCCGATGATTTTCGATTTTTTACGAATTTTTATCATTTTTTCAAAATTTTTAATTTACTCCGATTTTTTTATTTTTGTTCCATGTTTTCCGATTTTTTTGTTTTTTTTCTTCATTTTTTTAGATTTTTGTTTGTTTTTTTTTTTCGATTATTTTTCCAGTTTTTTAAATTTTTTTCCCAGATTATTTCAATTTTTTTTAATTCTTTTGTTTTTTTTTTCAATTGTTTCGTTTTTTTAAGTTGATTTTCGTTTTTTTCTCGATTGGTTCCGATATTTTTCGATTTGTTCCATTTAATCCCGATTTTTCCGATTTTGTCTGATTTCTTCCGATTTTTACGAATTTTTATGATTTTTTCGAAATTTTTTACTTTATTCCGATTTTTTTATTTTTGTTCCGTTTTCCGATTTTTTTTGTTTTTTTTCTTCATTTTTTCAGACCTTTGTCCAATTTCTTTTGATTTTTCCAGTTTTTTTAATTTTTTCTCGATTTATTTTGTCCGATTTTTTTTCGATTTGCTCCGATTTTTGCCCATTTTTGTACATTTTTGCCGATTTTTGTCGTTTTAATTTTTATTTCTTCGGATTTTTTTAATATTTTTATGATTTTTACAATTTCTGTGGATTTATTCCAATTTTTTTTGTTTTTTTTACATTTTTTCCGATTTCTTTATTTTTCTTCTCAATTTTTTCAATTGTTTCCCTTTTTTTCGATTTCCTCTGATTTATTCAATTTTTTATATTTCTATTATTTTTTTCGATTTTTTCCGATTGTTTCGCTTTTTTATTTTTTTTTTACTTTTTATTCCCAATTTTTTTCGATTTTATATGATTTTTTTCAATTTTTTTTCGATTTCTTTTCGATTTTTTCAGATTTTTTAATTTTTTTTCCGATTTTTGTCCAATGTTTTTTTCGATTTTTCCGATCTTTCATATTTTTTTCTCGATTTGTTCCGATATTTTTCGATTTGTTCCATTTATGTCCGATGTTTTCCATTTATTTTGTCCGATTTTTTTCCATTTGCTCCGATTTAAGCCCATTTTTGCCGATTTTTGTATTTTTCATTTTTATTTCTTCGGATTTTTTAATTTTTTTTTATGATTTTTACGATTTTTTTGGATTTATTCCAATTTTTTTCATTTTTTTTCTCGATTTGTTCCATTTATTCCCGATTTTGTCTGATATTTTTCAATTTTGTTTCAATTTCTTTTTGATTTTTTATAATTTTTTACGATGTTTTCGATTTTTATTTATTCTTTATTATATTAATTTTTGTCCACATTTTTCTGATCTTTTTATTTTTTTTTCAAACCTTTTCCAATTTGTATCCAATGTTTTTTTTCCGTTTTTTTTTCGATTTGTTCCATTTTTTTATTACAGGGACCTGGACCACAACTATATACAAAAATTACCAGCTAATTCTATAAAAGTTTCAGCTCAGCAAGTGTAAGTATTTAATTTATTAATATTTATAATAATAATAATAATTTGTATTTAAGGACAATAAATTTCAATCCACTTCATACAATAGACGATTATGCTTTTAACGGATCACAAATTTCAGAACTGTAAATATTCAAAAATATATTTAACATAATTTAAAACATTTTTTTTTAGACAAATGCATTCTAATTTTGCTTTAAAAAATTTGGGACAAAAATCGTTTAGCGGCTTAAGCAGTCTAAGACTTTTGTAAGTATAAAAAAATTGATTTAATTTAAATAAAAAAAAATTATTAATTTTTTTAGAGATTTATCACAAACTTCGATTGAATCTTTACCAAGTGAGGGATTACATGAATTGGAAACTTTAAAAATTGAAGAAACGCCTACGATGCAAACAGTACCAAGCATTTACGATTTGGGGGTTAGTACTTAGGTATCGGTTTTTTAAAGCTTTTCATTTTCTTATTTTCTCATAATAATAATAATTTATTTAACTGTATTCATATATGGCTAAAAATACATAAATCTTACTAAAAATATGTAAATATTGCAAGAAATATGCAAAACTTGTAAAAACTATGAATATTGATAAAAATATGTAAATCTAACAAGAAGTATGTAAATCTTGCAATTAACATGTAAATCTTTCAAGTAATATATAAAACTTGCCTAAATATATGAATATTGCCAAAAATATGTAAATCTAGCAAGAAATATGTCAATCTTGCCAAAAATATGTAACTCTTGCGAAAAATATGTAAATCTTGCAATAAATATGTAAATCTTGCGAAAAATATACAAATCTAGAAAGAAATATATAAATATATATATTGTAAAAAAAATGTAAATCTTTCAAGTAATATATAAAACTTGCCTAAATATATGAATATTGCCAAAAATATGTAAATCTAGCAAGAAATATGTCAATCTTGCCAAAAATATGTAAATATTTCAAAAAATATGTAACTCTTGCGAAAAATATGTAAATCTTGCAATAAATATGTAAATCTTGCGAAAAATATACAAATCTAGAAAGAAATATGTATATATTGCAAAAAAAATGTAAATCTTGCAAGTAATATATGAATATTGGCAAAAATATATAAATCTAGCAAGAAATATATCAATCTTGCAAAAAAGATGGAAATATTTCAAAAATATGTAAATCTTGTTGATAAATATCGTCACAACTAACGCAAACTGCACTTTTGTATCACTCTACGGATGTTTCGCTAACTATGTTAGTATGATAAACTATCATTAATTCCTGATGATGCTAACATAGTTGGCGAAACGTACGTAAAGTGTTAAAGTTTTGGTTAGTAGTGACGATGTTCTTTAACATTGTTAAAATCCAAATTCCCAATTCAAGATGTAAATCTTATTGCCAAAAATATATAAATCTTGCAAAAAATGCGAATATTGCAAAAAATTAATAAATCTTGCAAAAATATATAAATCTTACAAAAAATACATAAATTTTCCAAAAAATATATAAATCTGGCAAAAAATACATAAATCTTGCAAAAAATATATAAATCTTGCTAAATATATATAAATCTTGTAAAAAATATATAAATCTTGCAAAAAAATACGTAAGTCTTGCAAAAAATATATAAATCTTGCAAAAAATATATAAATCTTGCAAAAAATATATAAATCTTACGAAAAATACATAAATCTTGCAAAAAATATATAAATCTTGCTAAATATATATAAATCTTGTAAAAAATATATAAATCTTGCAAAAAATATATAAATATTGTAAAAAAATATAAATCTTGAAAAAAATTTATAATTCCTCCAAAAATATATAAATATTGTAAAAAATATATAAATCTTGCAAAAAATACATAAATATTGCAAAAAATATATAAATCTTGCAAAAAAATTATAAATCTTGCAAAAAAAACATAAATATTGCAAAACATATATAAATCTTGCAAAAAATATATAAATCTTGCAAAAAATATATAAATCTTGCAAAAAATATATAAATCTTGCAAAAAATTTATAAATCTTACAAAAATATATAAATCTTGAAAAAAATATATAAATCTTGCAAAAAATTTATAATTCTTGCAAAAATATATAAATATTGTAAAAAATATATAAATCTTGCAAAAAATACATAAATATTGCAAAAAATATATAAATCTTGCATAAAATTTATAAATCTTGCAAAAAAAACATAAATATTGCAAAACATATATAAATCTTGCAAAAAATATATAAATCTTGCAAAAAATATATAAATCTTGCAAAAAATTTATAAATCTTACAAAAATATATAACTCTTGTAAAAAATATATAAATCTTGCAAAAAATATATAAATCTTGAAAAAAACACATAAATCTTGCTAAAAATATGTAAATCTTGCAAAAAAAAATATGTAAAAGATATTAATTTTTTTGAAATGTTGATAAGCTTCCAAATAATTTATATCTAATCATCCCTCACTATAAATAATTTGCCATGTTTTCAAATAGTACAAACATTTCTCATTTTTAGTCATTTAAATCCTATAAAAAATTAAAGACAATTATTTTTTTTTAGAATTTAAAAAATGCAAGACTTACACATTCCTTTCACTGTTGCGCCTTCCAGTACCCAGCACAACATAACCCCGAAAGACACGCCCAATTCGAAGATAACATGAAAAAAATATGTCTGGAATTAGCCATGTCCGGCTCCGGAATTATTACAAGAAAAAAAAGGGGATTCAACAGAGATTCTAGCAATCCCTCCCAGTAAGTTCGAAGGTAAAAACCAAAAATATATAAAAAAAAATTTGTAATAAAATCAACGTTGTCGCATATAGAATAAAATATGAAATCTAATAATTTTCAGGATACCTTTTGTTAATTTTTCGAGTATCGAATACAGGAAGAGACCTGAAAGTATTTATGAGGATATTTTGAGTCCTTTGAAAGGAATAGCGTTGACTAGACAAGAAGGATCGCAAATTATCGAAAGTGAAGAAGATGACGGATTTTTCCATTCTGACGTTACTATCAATGATGGCACATTAAGTACACATTGCGGACAAATCGTTTTCAAGTATAAATTAAAAATCATTAATTAACTATTATTATTAATTAATATTTATTTTAGTATCCCAGAAGTGGAATGTTTACCAGAATCAGACGCTTTAAACCCTTGTGAAGATATCATGGGACTCCCCTGGCTTAGAATATCAGTGTGGTGCGTCATAGTACTAGCCATACTAGGAAATTTAGCAGTTATAATAGTATTCGTATTTAGTAACTCCGATTTTAACGTATCACGATTTTTAATTTGTAATTTAGCTTTTGCTGATTTTTGTATGGGACTCTACTTATTATTGATAGCGTCCATGGACGTACACTCCGTTGGAGAGTATTTCAATTTCGCATTTAACTGGCAATTTGGTAAGAAAAATTTGTGTCTAAAATTTAATTTCTCCTAAATCAGTAAATGTTTTTAAATTCGTCTAAAATCATTTAAATATGTCTAAAATCATTTAAATGCATCTTAAAAATCTTCTCGAGAAATCGAATTATTTTTTTAATTTTCCAGATGTTCTTTAAAGTATCTAGATTATTTTGAAATTGTTCTAAAATGATTTAAATGTGTTTCAAGATCAGTTAAATTTTTCTAAAATTATTTAAATGTATCTTAAAAATCTTCTCGATAAGTCTAATTATTTTTTTAATTTTCCAGATGTTCCTTAAAGTATCTACATTATTTTGAATTTTTTCTAAAATAACTTAAATGTGTTTCGAAATCAATTAAATTTTTCTAAAATCATTTAAATTTGTTTAAATCATTAAAATGTTTCTTAAATAACTTCTCGATAAATCTAATTATTTTTTTAATTTTCCAGATGTTCTTTAAAGTATCTAGATTATTTTGAAATTTTTCTAAAATGATTTAAATGTGTTTTAAAATCATTTAAATTTTTCTAAAATCATTTAAATTAATCTAAAATCATTTAAATTTTTCTAAAATCATTTAAATGTGTGTAAAATCATTTAAATGCATCTTAAAAATCTTCACAATAAGTCTAATTATTTTTTTAATTATTCAGATGTTCTTTAAGTATCTAGATTATTTTAAAATTGTTCTAAAATCATTTAAATATGTTTTAAAATCATTTAAATGTGTTTTAAAATCATTTAAATGTGTTTTAAAATCATTTAAATGTGTTTTAAAATCATTTAAATGTGTTTTAAAATCATTTAAATGTGTTTTAAAATCATTTAAATGTGTTTTAAAAATCTTCCCGATCAGTCGAATTATTTTTTTAATTATCCAGATGTTCCTTAAATTATCTAGATTAATCAGATTTTTTTCTAAAATCATTTAAATGTGTTTCAAAAACAGTAAAAAAATTTTAAAACCCGTTTAAATGTTTCTAAAATCATTTAAATTAGTCTAAAATCATTTAAATGTTTCTTAAAAATCTTCTCGATCAATCGAATTATTTGTTTAATTATCCAGATGTTCCTTAAAGTATCTAGATTATTTTCAAATTTTTCTAAAATCATTTAAATGTGTTTCAAAATCCGTTAAATTTGTCTAAAATCATTTAAATGTGTCTAAAATCATTTAAATGCGTCTAAAATCATTTAAATTAGTCTAAAATCATTTAAATACATCTTAAAAATCTTCCCGATAAGTCGAATTCTTTTTTTAATCATCCAGATGTCCATTAAAATATCTAGATTATTCTGAATTTTTTCTAAAATCATTTAAATGTGTTTCAAAATCAGTTAAATTTTTCTAAAATCATTTAAATTTGTTTAAAAGCATTTAAATTTGTTTAAAATCATTTAATTTTTTTCTAAAATAACTTTGACGTGTTTAAAATTTTTCTGAAATCATTTAAATTTATTTAAAATCATTAAAATTTTCCTAAAATCATTTAAATTTATTTAAAATCTTTTAAATGTGTTTAAAATAATTTAATTTTTTCTAAAATAACTTAGACGCGTTAAAATGTTTCTAAAAGTATTTAAATTAGTTTAAAAGCAATTAAATTTTCCTAAAATCATTGAAATTTATTTAAAATCATTTAAATTTGTTTAAAATCATTTATTTTTTTCTAAAATAACTTAGACGCGTTAAATTGTTTCTTCTAAAATTATTTAAATTTGTTTAAAAGCAATTAAATTTTTCTAAAATCATTTAAATGTATCAAAAATCATTTAAAGGGGAGCCAACTGAAATTTTAAAAAATAACAAACGTATTCAAAATTATATAAACTTTTTTGTAGGTTATAATTGTTTTGGCGCTTAAAGTATTTTTGTTTAAGGTATTGGTTGTCAAATAGCAGGATTTTTGACAGTTTTTTCAAGTCATTTGTCAATTTATACGTTGACGATAATAACCTTAGAACGATGGTTCGCCATCACTTACGCCATACATTTAACAAAGAGGATAACAATAAGATGCGCAATGTATATTCTTCTAGGTGGCTGGGTCTATTCTATCATTATAGCTGTTCTTCCGATTATTGGAGTCAGCAATTATAGTAGTACTAGGTAAATATTTGTTAAAAAAAAAATTCTACTACAATAAATTACTAACTTTATACATAATTTGTGCGTAAAGTACATTGCTTATTTTTTACTTAATACCTACATATTTTTTTCACTCATGTGATTATCGCCCTCGCCTTTGGCTCGTGCGACAAAATTCACATTCGTGTATAAAGTATCTACACACTTATTGCATAAGTGGTTAAAATTTTATTTTTGTTTTAGCATTTGTTTACCAATGGAAACTAAAAACTTAATAGATAAAGTTTATTTATATACAGTAATTTTCCTTAATGGTTCAGCTTTTGCTGTCATCGTTTTTTGCTACATCCAAATATATTTAAGTCTAGGTTATGAGACTAGACGTACTTGTACAAAAGGAGAAATGACTATCGCTAAAAAAATGTCGCTTCTTGTACTAGTAGATTTCGCTACAGTAGCACCAGTAGCATTTTTTGGATTAACAGCTTTAGCTGGATATCCTTTAATTGGAGTAACAAAATCTAAGATATTATTAGTATTTTTTTATCCTTTAAATGCTTGTGCTAATCCTTATTTGTATGCAGTAATGACTGCTCAGTATAGAAATGATTTTATGGATATTGTTTCTAGGTAATAAATATTTATTCTTTATTTATTTATTATTTGATAGTATTTTTTATTAGGTGTAAAAGATTGAAGAAATCAAAATATCTAGAACGACATAAGCAAGTGGATGCTGTTCCTTTATCAACGCAAGTATCAAACATTCCTATAAAATCATGTCCAAAACATCATCCTGTAAATCTTTAGTGATTAATTAAAAATTACACAACCAGCAAATTTATTAAAAAAAGAAATAGTTACTTGTATTTTTTTTTTTCAGTTAAAATTGAAAAAAATCAATATTTTATTACTTTTTAAGACTGATTTATATTTTTTATGTATTTTAATTATTTATAGGTAAATAAAAATTTAAATCCTAAATGTTTTATTTATTTGGTAGATAGATTAATAAAATCTATAATCGAAGAAAATTGAACCCAATAAAAAAAATTCTATAAGTGAGAATTTTTTCGAAATTTTGAATATTTAATTGTGATTTCAGATAAAACTAGCAAAAAACGATATTTTTTCAAGTTTTGAAAAATTTTTATCCAACAAATTGTTCGATTCGGTAGAATTTAGATTAAAATTAAATCATTTAAATTTTTGTTTTAAAATCAGTAAAATTTTTCTAAAATTATTTAAATGTGTCTAATATTATTTAAATTAGTCTAAAATCATTTAAATGCATCTTAAAAATCTTCCCGATAAGTCAAATTATTTTTTAATTAGCCAGATGTCCCTTAAAGTATCTAGATTATTTTTAAATTTTTCTAAATTCATTTTTCAAATCATTTAATTCTGTCTAAAATAACTTGGATTTGTTTCAAAATAAGTTAAATTTTTCTAAAATCATTTAAATTTGTTTCAAATCATTTAATTTTGTTTAAAATAACTTAGATGTGTTTAAAATAAGTTAAATTTTTCTAAAATCATTTAAATGTATCTTAAAAATCTTCTAGATAAGTGGAATTATTTTTTTAATTATCGACATGTTTCTTAAAGTATGTAGATTATTTTTTATTTCCCTAAAATCAATTAAATGTATTTTTAAATCAGTTAAATTTTTCTAAAATCATTTAAATTTGTTTCAAATCATTTAATTTTGTCTAAAATAACTTCGATGTGTTTCAAAATAAGTTAAATTTTTCTAAAATCATTTACATTAATATAAAATCATTTAAATTTTTCTAAAATCACATAAATGTGTTTTAAATTCAGTTAATTTTTTCTAAAATCATTTAAATGTATCTTAAAAATCTTCTCGATAAGCCGAATTATTTTTTTAATTATCCAGATGTTTCTTGAAGTATCTAGAATATTCTAAAATTTTTCTAAAATCATTTAAATGTGTTTTAAAATCAGTTCAATTTTTCTAAAATCATTTAAATTAATCTAAAATCATTTAAATGTATCTAAAATCATTTAAATTAGTCTAAAATAATATATGTATGTATCTTAAAAATCTCCTCGATAAGTCGAGTTATTTTTTAATTCTCCAGATGTTTCTGAAAAGTATCTAGAATATTTTGAAATTTTTCCAAAATCATTTAAATTAATCTAAAATCATTTAAATTTTTCTAAAATCATTTAAATGTGTCTAAAATCATTTAAATGTATTTTAAAAATCTTTTCGATAAGTCGAATTATTTTGTTAATTTTCCAGATGTTCCTGAAAGTATTTAGAATATTTTGAAATTTTTCCAAAATCATTTAAATTAATCTAAAATCATTTAAATTTTTCTAAACTCATTTAAATGTGTCTAAAATCATTTAAATGTATTTTAAAAATCTTTTCGATAAGTCGAATTATTTTGTTAATTTTCCATATGTTCCTGAAAGTATTTAGAATATTTTGAAATTTTTTCAAAATCATTTAAATTAATCTAAAATCATTTAAATTTTTCTAAAATCATTTAAATGTGTCTAAAATCATTTAAATGTATTCTAAAAATATTTTCGATAAGTCGAATTATTTTGTTAATTTTCCATATGTTCTTGAAAGCATTTAGAATATTTTGAAATTTTTCCAAAATCATTTAAATTAATCTAAAATCATTTAAATTTTTCTAAAATCATTTAAATGTGTCTAATAAAATCATTTAAATGTATTCTAAAAATCTTTTCGATAAGTCGAATTATTTTGTTAATTTTCCATATGTTCCTGAAAGTATTTAGAATATTTTGAAATTTTTCCAAAATCATTTAAATTAATCTAAAATCATTTAAATTTTTCTAAAATCATTTAAATGTGTCTAAAATCATTTAAATGTATCTTAAAAATCTTCTCGGTAAGTCGAATAATTTTTTTAATTATTTAGATGTTCCTTAAAGTATCTAGATTATTTATATTTTTTATGTACTTTAATTATTTATGGATAAATAAAAATTTAAATTTTAATATTTTATTTATTTGTCAATATAATCAAAAATCCTAAATTGAACCCAATAAAAAATTCTACAAGAATTTGAAATTTTGTATATTTAATTGTGAATTTTAGGGAGAAATAGCAAAATTAATAATTTTTTAAAAAATTTAGAGATACTTTGAACAAAATTGTTAGAATTTAGAAAATCAATATCTAAGTCAAATTCGATATATTTACTGAAAATTTAGAAGACATGGCACCACCGCCCGAATGTCACTTTTCACGTAAATATCCACATACTCAAATATTCATTCTATCCTTTAATTTTTGTATTAAATAAGAAAGATGGAGATATAAAGAATTGCAGTAATTTAGAAATTTATCAACAAAACGCACCCGATGACTGACAAATATCTATGTGACATATGACAATGACACTTATGACAGTGACATTTATTTGTTTTGTGAATGTGAAGTCGGTAGGGTGTCGATAGTGCGTAGGCAAAATCGAAAATAATCTGCATTTATTTAATAAAAATTGATATAATTTTCGAACTAAAATGAAGTGGTATTCAGGAGGCATCGCCGAAGCTATTGAATATTCTAAATCAAAAGGAGCTGTATTCGTAATTTACATTGAAGGTAATAAGTATGTCAATGGAAGGTTTTTATACTTTTAATGTTTTTTATAATAGGTACTGATGATAATTCGCAAAAAATTACCGATCTTATTGATAACGGTGAACTTGGCCAAAAATTGGAACAAGATTATTTCGTTGCTATAAAATTGGAAGGGGGATCCACGGCATACCAACAATTTAGCGAAATTTGTATCCTTTTATCTTTTTATAAGAATTTTTTATGATTCATACTTGAATAATGTAATGATAAATATGTTTTTTAAGTTAAATATTTCACCTTAATTTTATAAAAATATAGTTAAAGAACCTAGTATTCCATCTATATATTTTATTGGTAAAAATGGTGTTCCTTTGGATATTATTACTGGAGTTGATAATTTAGATAATATTTGTCAAAGAATTGATAATACTTTAATAACAGCAGGTATTCATACACCTTCAGTTAGTTCCGTTCCAGGTAAATAAATTATTTTTATAATAAAAATAAAACTTACATAATTAAATTTTTTAGCTTCTGTTTTATGTGATAATTTTATTAAAAACGAATTGGCATCTAATTCTAAAGTTGTATGTGATAATGATGTATTAAAAATTGTTCAAAACGATGAAGGTACTTCTAGTGGATTATTATTAAACGAAAAGAAAGAACAAGAAGAAAATAAAACCGAAGAAAAGAAACTTGAATCGCCAAAAGAATTCACAGCCGAAGAGAAAATTCAAAGAGCTAAAGAATTATTAGAGCTTAAAAAACAGGAAAAAGAAAATGAAGAGAAAGAGGTAAGATATGTCAAAAATTATAACATTGTCAATATTATTAATAATGTAATAAAATTTATTTAGAATGAACGTTTAAAAGAGCTAGAACGCCGTAAAATGGGCCAAAACGTACAACAATTAAAA
Source organism: Neocrepidodera transversa (assembly GCA_963243735.1). NCBI lineage: Eukaryota > Metazoa > Arthropoda > Insecta > Coleoptera > Chrysomelidae > Neocrepidodera > Neocrepidodera transversa. Next base: position 5,060,915 of record OY725353.1, read on the forward strand.
AAATGGCAAGAAGATCAAGAATTAAAACAGCTCAAAGAAGAACGCGACCGTGAAAAACGCGAAAATCAGGAAGCTAGAGACCGAGTTTTAGCTCAAATAGCACAAGATCGTGCTGAAAGATTATCAAAATCTCAATCTAACTCTCCGCAAACTGCAGATACTTCAAAATCCGCATCACAATCGCCACCGAAAGTGTCGCCAAATAAAACTCGCCTTCAATTTAAATTACCCGATGGATCATCGACTACAAATGAATTTGAAAATTCTGATACTTTGGAAAATGTTATTTATTATATCAGATCGAACTTACCGTTGCCTTTTAATAATTTTACTTTGTCAACTGTATTTCCTAGAAGAGAATTTACAAAAAATGATTATTCGCAAACTTTGGTCGATCTTCAGTTATGTCCTACTGCTGTGGTTCTTATTTTACCGCAACATTCTGGACCAGTTGTTGATGGTAGAGGAATTTTACCAGCATTGATGTGGAGTCTTTTAGCTCCTATTATTAGCGTTTTTGAATATATCAGATATTTAGTATTTGGGCATAATCCCATAGCGAGAACACCGAAAAGACCATCACCCGATGAACCTACCGAGTCTCAAAGGTAATAACTCTTTTATTTTTAATAAACAAATTATTAATTATTATTTTTATAGATATTCTAGTCCGAAAAGGAAATCTAGTGATGGTAGTAGCGTCGTAAAGCGACAAGGTAACATTCACAGGTTGTCCGATAAGAGCGATAGCGATGATGAAAATAATACTTGGAACGGGAATTCTACTCAGCAAATGTGAAGTTAATAAATTTATAAGTTTTAATATCTAGTTGTTTTAAATGATTTTACTAAATATTTTAAAGATTACTACTTATTACATTATTTTTATTTGAAATTTGGTGTATTATTTCCACACAATAAAAGATTACATAAATATCTACAAAATTGGAAAAAAAACAAAATATAAGTCCGAAATTTTACGAAAAAAATTGTATAAAGCCAATCAAATCCGAGTTATCATGATAAAAAACAAGTAAAACATAATTTATAATGACCTTTTGGTACTTACCAAATCGAATACATTGAATTCAAAATAGTTGTCTATATACACTGACACACAAAATGTTTTCTACCAAAACGATCGCGATATCTAAAAAATCGATAATTTTTAAATTACTCCGTTAATTTAACAAAAAAGCGTTTTAAATAACAAAACTAAAGTAATAAGACGCTACACTACTGGGAAAAGTTGTGACTTAACTTAAAAAAAAAATACGCGCTCTAGTGGCAAAAGTTGTAAACTTACATTCTGGTAGTGACTACTAGCACGTACATTCGTAGCGAACTGATGCGAAATGAGAATATCGTCGCTATGACCTTCAAACTGACGCCCACCCCCACTTTGCCATAAGACGCAATGTAAATCTGTCAGTGAGGGTGAAACGACCTGATTGGCTGTAATTGATGATTTGCATCCACTCTCCACTGGATTGAAAAGAGATAATGATAAAATGGGTTGGGCTCGTTCGACTCTCATAATTATGAATGAAATTACATTTTGATACTACATAACCTTAAAAGCTTTGAAGTGGTTTAGTTACTTTTAGAAATATAATCAATGTTTTTTTTTAAACGAAATGTGTTTAGATACAATTGCTTCTATGATAATAAAGAATATCGGTGATACAGTGTATAATTAATTTTAACATTTCTAATGAATTTAAAAGTGATAATATTAAATGTAACAGTTTTTGTAGGATACGTTGGGAGATTCAACAAAAATTTAGCGGTAATTTCGAGGTCACAGATGTCAAAATATCAGTTTTATACCTACTCAATAGTGGAAATATCTATGGCGATATCGTGTATCATACTCATCGACATATACTAATAGACATGCCCTAGCGGTAAAAATCTTGGATGGACCTTGCAAATGGCGGATGCCTCTATAGCGTAACACGCACAACACAAATGTAAACAAACCAATAAAGATATATTTAACGTTCTAACTATGAATAATACGTGGTTCTGATGATTTTTCCTCGAGACTAACTACTCAAACCAGGTTTAGCAAAATAATGACGTCATGGTTAACTTTTCGAATTTTGACAAGCTAGCGCGCATGGCATTTGACTCATGAGGACTAACAGATGGACCAGTGCCTCTTTTTATCCTGTCAAGGATATATACAATCAGAAATTCATCATCTATAATAAACAATATTGTTTGAATCTAGTGTTTTTTTACGAATTGTCTCCTTACTCTCTTAATAAATGTACTGTTTCTTCACTATTAATAATCCGAAACAACGTTTCATTTACATAAACTTCGTATTTATAAATTCTTTAATATTCCATAAATAACACTAAAACCTAATAAAACCAGTAAAAACAGCAATAATGACAACTGACAACATAACTACTCTGAAAACTACCTCAGCGAAATGGTTGGCCGAGACTACACATACGTTAACCTGTGGATAATTTCAGAAATTCCCCACACGTTAAAATATTAAACTTGGTTATCTGACTTAAAAAAATTATTATTATTATTATTATTAAATGAAGTCTTTACTATCTAAATCTAGCCTGTATATTTAAAAAAATATATTAAAAGAATTCTTACTATCTAAATCTTACCTGTGTTTAAAAAAAAAAATAAAAGGGCCATGTGGGATTCGATCCCCGGACCTACTGCACCACTAGCGAGCACTATGTCCACGCGGCTCTTGCATACATGTGTTAAAACTTATGATTTAAGCGAATCACGTTTCACGTGTTGCTAATTTCTAAAATTATCCACAGGTTAACGTGTGGCTAGTCACAGTGAAATAAATATTGGACAGAGTACACTCTGATTTGCGATTAGTAATGCCGAACGCACCGTTTGACATTGACATTTGTTTTGACGTTTATCCGAAATCGTTATTATTTGAACAGAACTTGTTTTAAAATTTATAAAAACGGTACGTATTATAAAAAAATAATTACATTTAATCTTATTTTTTTAAAGACTAAATGCCAAAACCGAAGAAAATTCACCTACTTAAAAAATCCATGACTAAAAAGAGTAAAAAAACGATAAAAAAACTTGACGAAATATCGAATGATGTTTATGAAAACGATGAAATCGAAGAAGAAAAAAATACAACACCAAAAAAACACAACGATTTCGCAGCACTCAACGACACGCCTGTGAAAAAATCGAAAAATAACCGAAGAAAGAAAAAAAATTTAAATGAATCCTTCAACATTACTAACCTCAACATATTGTTTAATTCAGGTAAAGTTTTTCCACTTTCTAGTTTATAATTTGGTAAAAATATTATTTAATTGCATTTTATAGTCACAAATAGTAGATACGATTGGTAAAATTTCAATAAATTATGATTTTTATAGTTTTTTCAGAATTTTCCGACTTTCCTTTAGAATTGTACCAAATTTGTTTTCCTAAAAACTTTTCCGGGACCATAATGAACAATACACAAAGAGAATTATACATATCCATTATTTAAATCATAAATTATGGTCTTGAGTTTATATATTCAGTTTTTACAATATTCCGGGTAACTTTTCCAATTTTCCTTTCTTTAAAAAGGTTATTCGGACTATTACAAACATTTAAAAAGAATTAGCCAGATCGGTTTAACTGTTTTCAAATAATCTGGGTTTAAGTCCAAAAATTTATATTAAACAGGATTATTGGTTAATTTTAGATCTTATTTACAACTCTGATACTGCAAGTAATGTATTTATTAATAAAAATTCTTCAAGAAAGCGATCACATTCTAGTGTACCGAAATTTGATTCCCCTGTACAGGAGGAACCTTATAAAAAATATCAGTATATCCAAACTCCAAAAAAAACTGACGGATATAATGAAGAACATCTTAAAACGTTTCCAGGACCATTAAAAAATAAATTAATCAATACAGCTAGAAAAAATGATGTGAATATTAATCCTTATTTGAAGAATTTAAACAGGGATGGTAGTTGCAGTGATGCTTCGTTTTTTTCACCTAAATTATTTCAGCAATGTTCTTCTACGCCGATTAATGCTATTACAAGCCCTAAAACTCCTAAAGTATAGTATAAGTTACTATAATTTATAAAACAAGTCATGAATATTTTTATTTTTAGGGAAGTTGTATAAAAATGCAGATTAATAGCAATAGAAAAAGTTTAAAAAGTTCTCCATTACATAGCCAATTATATTGTTCGAAAAATGCTTCTTTACAGTTTTTTTTCGACGATACTGAAACTTTGTGCTGTGAAAATTTTTTCATGAGATTAAAAAAATATTGTAGACTAACGCAGCAATGGACTGCGCGATTAATTTCAACTTGTTTTCAATTAGGAATGCAAATTAAACATGTATGTTAGTTAAAGGAATTTTTTTATTTTTAATTAACTTGAAACCAATTTTTTTTTAGAATCTAAGCTCTTTATATGCAGCTCAAAATAATTCATTACAAATGAACGAACAAAATTGTTGTAAAAGATGTTGTGATTATCAAGAAGAAATTACTAAATTATCGTTAAAAGTTATCGAAATTGATAATATTAATAAAGAAAATATTAATCATTTTAATATAGAATTACAAAGGGTGAGTTATATATATTTTTATTAATTTATGATAAATTATTATTTTTAGATTAAAAACGAACTTGCTCAATTTGTAAATGTAAAAACTGAATTAGAATCTTTAAAAGAAGAATTTTTATTATTAAAGAATCATTCTTTGACAAGTGCAATTCCTCCTCCTCCTCCTTTACCACCATCAATCCCAGTACCACCTCCACCTCCTCCATTACCAGTTTTCGACTCTAATAAACCCATGATATTCAAGAAAACAACGACTAAAAAAGAAGAAAAGGATGCTAGACCCGTGATCTCTTTGGATGATATTTTGAAAGTCAAATTGAAGAAACCGGTTAGTAAAAAAAACAATACGGTAAGAAATTAACAAAAAATTGATTATAATTTTTTTCAAGGATTCTTCAAAATTATACCACCAAACCCCGATTTCAAGCCGATCAAATTCCAGCCATCCCGCAGTGTCTCTAGACATGTTAAAAAAAGTAAAACTTCGACCGCCGACTCGTCGTAATTCTATCCAAGAGAATGAACCGTTGGATGTAGCGCTGAGTCCGAATTCGAAATTGTGCAGATTGTTGAAAAGCGAAATGTCCTCCGGTACCAGGTTAAAACGGTTACGTAGATTCGGCGGTTTAAGTTGTGATTCTGTTTACAGGAGAAAATTCACCGAAGGGAGAGAAAGAGAATTTCAGTTCAGCGAAAGTTGATGAGGAGTAGAGGTTTTTGAGATAAGGTAAGAAGTTATTTTTTTAGTGTATTAGAAATTGAGCTCAGAAAGTTAAATTCATTTTATTATTTATACAGTACAAGATAAATTATTTTAGTGTACTTCACGATATGATTTATAAATAAAAATTTGCTAATACTATTTTTACTTGAACTAATAACGTTTTAAAGGAAAAAAATTACTGCTGGTCAGATTTTTTACTAAAATACTTCATTGTAGCGCATTTCTGGATCTAATGTTTCTTTTGTAGCCAAATATAAACCAACAAACTCTAGATTTGAAACGAAATTGATAAAAAACAACTAAATATTATTGTAACTTGAACTACTGACGCTTTACAGGAAAAAAATTACTTCTGGTCAGATTTTTTACTAAAATACTTCATTGTAGCGCATTTCTGGATCTAATATTTCTTTTGTAGCCAAATATAAACCAACAAACTCTAGATTTGAAACGAAATTGATAAAAAACAACTAAATATTATTGTAACTTGAACTACTGACGCTTTACAGGAAAAAAAATTACTTCTGGTCAGATTTTTTACTGAAATACTTCATTGTAGTGCATTTCGGGGTCTAATCTTACTTTTGTAGCCAAACATAAACCAATAAACTCTAGATTTTAAACGAAAATGATAAAAAACAACTAAATATTATTGTAACTTGAACTACTGACGCTTTACAGGAAAAAAAATTACTTCTGGTCAGATTTTTTACTGAAATACTTCATTGTAGTGCATTTCGGGGTCTAATCTTTCTTTTGTAGCCAAACATAAACCAACAAAGTCTAGATTTTAAACGAAAATGATAAAAAACAACTAAATATTATTGTAACTTGAACTACTGACGCTTTACAGGAAAAAAATTACTTCTGGTCAGATTTTTTACTGGAATACTTCATTGTAGCGCATTTCGGGGTCTAATCTTTCTTTTGTAGCCAAACATAAACCAACAAAGTCTAGATTTTAAACGAAAATGATAAAAAACAACTAAATATTATTGTAACTTGAACTACTGACGCTTTACAGGAAAAAAAATTACTTCTGGTCAGATTTTTTACTGAAATACTTCATTGTAGTGCATTTCGGGGTCTAATCTTACTTTTGTAGCCAAACATAAACCAATAAACTCTAAATTTTAAACGAAAATGATAAAAAACAACTAAATATTATTGTAACTTGAACTACTGACGCTTTACAGGAAAAAATTACTTCTGGTCAGATTTTTTACTAAAATACTTCATTGTAGCGCATTTTGGGGTCTAATCTTTCTTTTGTAGCCAAACATAAACCAACAAAGTCTAGATTTTAAACGAAAATGATAAAAAACAACTAAATATTATTGTAACTTAAACTACTGACGCTTTACAGGAAAAAAATTACTTCTGGTCAGATTTTTTACTAAAATACTTCATTGTAGCGCATTTCGGGGTCTAATCTTACTTTTGTAGCCAAACATAAACCAACAAACTCTAGATTTTAAACGAAATTGATAAAAAACAACTAAATATTATTGTAACTTGAACTACTGACGCTTTACAGGAAAAAAATTACTTCTGGTCAGATTTTTTACTAAAATACTTCATTGTAGCGCATTTCGGGGTCTAATCTTACTTTTGTAGCCAAACATAAACCAATAAACTCTAGATTTTAAACGAAATTGATAAAATAAAAAACAACTAAATACTATTTTTACTTAAACTAATGACGTTTTACATGAAAAAATTACTTCTGGTCAGATTTTTTACTAAAATACTTCATTGTAGCGCATTTCTGGATCTAATGTTTCTTTTGTAGCCAAATATAAACCAACAAACTCTAGATTTGAAACGAAATTGATAAAAAACAACTAAATATTATTGTAACTTGAACTACTGACGCTTTACAGGAAAAAAATTACTTCTGGTCAGATTTTTTACTAAAATACTTCATTGTAGCGCATTTCTGGATCTAATATTTCTTTTGTAGCCAAATATAAACCAACAAACTAGATTTGAAACGAAATTGATAAAAAACAACTAAATATTATTGTAACTTGAACTACTGACGCTTTACAGGAAAAAAAATTACTTCTGGTCAGATTTTTTACTGAAATACTTCATTGTAGCGCATTTCTGGATCTAATGTTTCTTTTGTAGCCAAATATAAACCAACAAACTCTAGATTTGAAACGAAATTGATAAAAAACAACTAAATATTATTGTAACTTGAACTACTGACGCTTTACAGGAAAAAAATTACTTCTGGTCAGATTTTTTACTAAAATACTTCATTGTAGCGCATTTCTGGATCTAATATTTCTTTTGTAGCCAAATATAAACCAACAAACTCTAGATTTGAAACGAAATTGATAAAAAACAACTAAATATTATTGTAACTTGAACTACTGACGCTTTACAGGAAAAAAAATTACTTCTGGTCAGATTTTTTACTGGAATACTTCATTGTAGCGCATTTCGGGGTCTAATCTTTCTTTTGTAGCCAAACATAAACCAATAAACTCTAGATTTTAAACGAAAATGATAAAAAACAACTAAATATTATTGTAACTTGAACTACTGACGCTTTACAGGAAAAAAAATTACTTCTGGTCAGATTTTTTACTGAAATACTTCATTGTAGTGCATTTCGGGGTCTAATCTTTCTTTTGTAGCCAAACATAAACCAACAAAGTCTAGATTTTAAACGAAAATGATAAAAAACAACTAAATATTATTGTAACTTGAACTACTGACGCTTTACAGGAAAAAAATTACTTCTGGTCAGATTTTTTACTGGAATACTTCATTGTAGCGCATTTCGGGGTCTAATCTTTCTTTTGTAGCCAAACATAAACCAACAAAGTCTAGATTTTAAACGAAAATGATAAAAAACAACTAAATATTATTGTAACTTGAACTACTGACGCTTTACAGGAAAAAAAATTACTTCTGGTCAGATTTTTTACTGAAATACTTCATTGTAGTGCATTTCGGGGTCTAATCTTACTTTTGTAGCCAAACATAAACCAATAAACTCTAAATTTTAAACGAAAATGATAAAAAACAACTAAATATTATTGTAACTTGAACTACTGACGCTTTACAGGAAAAAATTACTTCTGGTCAGATTTTTTACTAAAATACTTCATTGTAGCGCATTTTGGGGTCTAATCTTTCTTTTGTAGCCAAACATAAACCAACAAAGTCTAGATTTTAAACGAAAATGATAAAAAACAACTAAATATTATTGTAACTTAAACTACTGACGCTTTACAGGAAAAAAATTACTTCTGGTCAGATTTTTTACTAAAATACTTCATTGTAGCGCATTTCGGGGTCTAATCTTACTTTTGTAGCCAAACATAAACCAACAAACTCTAGATTTTAAACGAAATTGATAAAAAACAACTAAATATTATTGTAACTTGAACTACTGACGCTTTACAGGAAAAAAATTACTTCTGGTCAGATTTTTTACTAAAATACTTCATTGTAGCGCATTTCGGGGTCTAATCTTACTTTTGTAGCCAAACATAAACCAACAAACTCTAGATTTTAAACGAAATTGATAAAAAACAACTAAATATTATTGTAACTTGAACTACTGACGCTTTACAGGAAAAAAATTACTTCTGGTCAGATTTTTTACTAAAATACTTCATTGTAGCGCATTTCGGGGTCTAATCTTACTTTTGTAGCCAAACATAAACCAATAAACTCTAGATTTTAAACGAAATTGATAAAATAAAAAACAACTAAATACTATTTTTACTTAAACTAATGACGTTTTACATGAAAAAATTACTTCTGGTCAGATTTTTTACTAAAACACTTCATTGTAGCGCATTTCGGGATCTAATGTTTCTTTTGTAGCTAAATATAAACCAACAAACTCTAGATTTTAAACGAAATTGATAAAAAACAACTAAATACTATTTTTACTTGAACTAATGACGTTTTACATGAAAAAATTACTTCTGGTCAGATTTTTTACTAAAACACTTCATTGTAGCGCATTTCGGGATCTAATGTTTTTTTTGTAGCCAAATATAAACCAACAAACTCTGGATTTTAAGGGAAATTGATAAAAATTAACTACATATTATTTTTACTCGAACTAATGACGTTTTAAAGGAAAAAAATTACTTCTGGTCAGATTTTTTACTAAAATATTTCATTGTAGCGCATTTCGTTGTCTAATCTTACTTTTGTAGCCAAACATAAACCAACAAACTCTAGATTTTAAACGAAATTGATAAAAAACAACTAAATGTTATTTTTACTTGAACTAATGACGTTTTACAGGAAAAAAATTACTTCTAGCCAAACGTGAACCAACAAACTAGATTTTAAACGAAATTGATGAAAAACAACTACAAAGTTAATCTAGTAGTGAACATTTTGAATTTTATACTTTAATTCTAAAAAAATGAGTTAAAAATGTTGGCTGAAGCTCTAATTTATGAATTACTTTATGGGCGATGCTTATTATTTGGAAATTCAGAAAACTGGACAAATGCGAGTCCGAATTTACCTTTCTCGCGCTCTTATGTATTTTTTTACTAAAAAACTTATACGTTACCTGCTCTAAACCATCTTCGCTCATCTGCTAGTTAAAAAAATGAAGAATCTGCCACTTCAACGTTAATTTTCTGGTATCTCTTCGAGTTAATCTCAAAAATGTATTTTTTTCCTTCAAAATATTAATTCTTCAAGTACATCTGAAATAATAAAAACTTATATAATTCTTTCTTAATAACAATTAAAATTCCAATTCTAAATCCTCTATTTGTCAGTCTGGGAAAATTTTGAGATTTTTAACCCTGAAAACTTAATTTTAAGCTTAATTTTCAAAACTCTGGCCTTAGTTAACATGTTATTTTATGCACTGATTTGTATAATTATTTTATTTGATACATAATTTTTCTGTGTAGGTACCTACATCGTGAATATCTACGATTTTATAAAAAAATATTGTTTGTTATTAGTTTTATTTACATGATTTTAATTTAAATAAAATAGAAATTGTATAATTAATTTATTATGACATTTTCATCAAATATGATAAAAAAAAATAATAATCTAAGTTAAATTATAAGTGTTAAATTTATTTATTATTTAATTTGCGCAATTTATGTATGTTTATAAATTAAAATGTAATTTTATTAATATTGTATTGTATATTTTTTATATTTTGTGATTCTATATAAATTATTTTTGTATTTATATATAAATAAAATTGTCAATTTACGAAAAAATATTTTTATTATAAATCTGTTTACACATTTGCAAAACTAATTATATTCTTATTTAACAAAAAAAAAATGTACAAAAACCTAACTAACTTTTTTGCAGAGATTGCACAACGGGGACAAATAAAACTAATCAGTCTAGAAATAAACAAAAAAAAAAACTCCCAAAATTTTAAATATTCAGTTACAAAAAAAGTAACTAAACTGTACAATATTTACAAAAAGCATTCATGGAACGCAAAAATATTATTTCGGAGCATTATTCACCTGTTTAGCATTATTATTCTGTGGCCTCGGTATGCTCCTAATCGGCCCTAAAGAAATCATAGTAGTAGCACCGATATTAGAAAGATTTGCAGGATTCCTGCTATTAATAATAGGAACAACAAATGTACCATCAGCTCCTTGTGAAGGTAACGGAATGTAATTCGATATCCCCATAGCAACCATTTTTTGCATAACACCTGGAGTTTTTAAATTTATAACCGGTATACCCAATTCCGCCATGCCGCTGGTCGTTTTATGGTAAGTTTGTCTGTGTTTGTTTAATCCCACGGCGTTTGGATATTGAGCTGGACACAAATCGCACCGGAATGGTAAACCAGGTCGTTGTTTTTGAGGTGAGTTACCGGATTGAGTTGATGGAGCGTCGTCAGTTAGATCTACTGTTGGTAAAGACTCTGTAGATGACTAAAAAGATAATTTTTTTATCAAAAAGGAACTTAAATCTTGCATAGCGTAAATATTTGGATATTTTTTAACCTTTTATCGTAGTATAAATATAAATCGAAAAATATTTGTCTAAAAACGCAAAGTAGTAAAACATTTCTAACAAAAATATCTAAATTTGAAAAAAATAATATAGGATTATGGCATGTTTAAATAATACAGATTATTCTTACTTTGGCTGTATTTCCGTTACTTTTGGCTGCAGGTATAATACTAACTGCTCCGTTTAAATTCAACGAAGCCGGTAAATTCGAAGCTGTTTTTTGTGGAGATTCCGGTTTCTCTTTGGGTTTCGCTGTAGCCGTTACGGTTATCCCTCTAGTAGCCAAAATGTTAGCTACAGCCTTGGCGTCCGACTTTTTAGGTTGTTCTACGGGTTTCGGCGGCGGATTTCTAACGCTTAAAGTGATAGAATCCGATAGATGCATAATACTGCTTTCGGCTGGTTCAGATGTGCCTCCCTAGAAAAAAAATTTACAATTACCAAAGGACCTAAAAATTAGTTAATGTTAATCACGTAGTCGAAAGTTTTTTTGTTGCTAAAATCTGAGACCTAGCAAATGTTATTTTGATAAGAAATTACATTCCAACAATATACTTTTCACGAAATAAAATTCATCCTAAGCAACTACTTAATTATTAATATAATAATTAACAAATTTAGCACCTAAGGCCGCAGTGGCACACTCCAATATTCATAACAATAACTAAATGTGACATGTCATATTTACGGTTTATTTCATATTATTTATCTGGTCCACTGTACAAAATAATTTTAATCTTATTTCATTTTATGCCAAGAGAGACAAATATACCAAATGTAGAGACAAATATTCCAAATCTATTTTTTGGATCTTTACATTTTAACCCTTTTTGGAGATTAGTTCTGAAATAATCATGTACTGATGATATTTTTAAAAAAATCTACAAAAACCAAATAACCCAAAAAAAATCGAAATGGACTGAATTTTTTTGTAAAAAATATAAAAAAATTTACGAAAGAAAACTAAAAAAAAATCGACAGATTTCAAAATAAATCGACAAAAACCGAAACAAATCAAATAAAATCGAAACATATCGACAAAATCAACAAAAATAAAATCAAATAAATCGAAAAAACTGACAAAAATCAAATAAAATCGAAAAACACCAAACAAATGAAAAAACCAAAACAAATAAAAAAAGTTAAAAACCAAGAAAATTAGAAAAATCGGTACAAAGCAAAAAAAAATTACCATAATCAAATAAAATCTAAACAAATCGACAAAAATCGAAAATATCGACAAAAATAAATTAAAATAAAACCACATAAAATCGAAAAATCCTAAATTGAAAAAATAGAAGAGTCGAAAATAGTAAAAAAAAATAAGAAAAAACGACAAATCAAAAAGAAAACGATAAAATCAAAAAAAAAAATCGAAACCAACTGAATTTAATAAATTCCAAAAAAAATAACGAAAGAAAGCTACGAAAATCAACAAAACCCAAAAGAAATTGGATTAAATCAAAACATCGAAAAAAAAACCAAAAAAAATTGAATAAAAAGTAGAAAAAACCGAAACAATCGACATAAAATCGAAAAAGTCGACAAAAATCAAATAAAACTGAAAAAGGAACAAACAGTCAAACAAACCAAGAAAAATCGATGAAAATGAAAAAAATTGAAAAAGTCGACAAAACTAAAATCGAAAAAATTGACAAATCAAATTGAAAAAAACCAAAATATATCGAAAAAAACCGAAACAAAAAAAGTAACAGAAGCAAATCAAGAAAAATTGACATCTACAAAAATTAAAAAAGAAAGAAAAAAAATGAAAAAAATAACGAAAGGAAACTAAAAAAAATTGAAAAAAATCATCATGAATCGACAAAAACCAAAACTAATTAAATAAAATCGAACCATTTAAAAAAAATGCAAAATAAATTGAAAAAAAGCGGAACAAATTGGGAAAAATGAAATAAAGATAAAAAATCGAAACAAATTGACAAAAATCCAAAAATCATAAATCGACAAAAATAAAATGAAAAAATCGAAAAAACTGACAAAAATCAAATAAAACCGAAACAAATTAAAATAAATGAAGAAAAACTCAAAAAAACCGACCATTAACGCAATAATCAAACAAAAAAAAAACCAAAAAAATTTGAAAAACGATGGAGGAAAAAAAAATTGAAAAAATCAACAAAAACAAAATTGACTGAAACCAAATGAAATCGAAAAAAAGCCAAAACAAATTGAAAAATCCGAAACAAATCGAATAATACAGACACATATAAAAAAACCAAAACAAATTGAAAAAAAGTAGAAAAAACCGAAACAATTTGATAAAAATCGATTGTGTCGTCCCAAAAGTTTCTCGAATACTTTTTCAGATATAAAGTTAAAGTTTCAAATTTTGACATTTTTTACTTTTGACAGGTGACAGTTGGAGAAATAATACCAAATTTCAGCTCAATCGGATTAAACGTGTGGCTTCTATCGTGGAAGAATACACACAGACATACAGACTTCCATCTGGAAAAGGTCTTAATCATCTCAGGTGACCTCAAAATAGATATTTCCATCTTTATCTCGAAAAATTTTTTTAACTCGTTCACAATACTTTCCCTTCTCGGAGGTGGGTCGGGAAAGTAAAATTAAAAAAAATTGTTTACTATACAAATCAGGTATAGATTTAGATAAAAATATTGAAAAAAAAAATTAAAAGATACCTAAAATTCAGAGGCGAGTTTATATATATCAGATTATAGGTCAGTAGTTTTTGGCCAGGTGAGTTTAATGGTGTCATAAAAATCTTCTATGATGCCACTAAAATCCCAATTTTACTCAAAATTAAAACCCGGCGATCCTAACATCTGGCAACTAAGAAAGTATTATTGAAGGTTAATAAACATTAAAATTTTTATGCAGAAAGTACATCTAATCGCCATCTATCGAATATTTAGTTAATTAATAGTTCGTGTTACGAAAATCATGGGGTGCTAATTCCGTCTTAATACAAAAAAAATTGAAATATATCTAACCTGTACGCTCTCGATTTGCGGCAAACCACCATCAGTATTCTTCGGTTGCATACAAATAACCTGACAATCGTCGTCGTCCTTATCAGGCGTCAATAAATCGAACCGTTTTTTTTTCGCTTGTAACTGTTGAAGTTGCTCGGGAGTGCGTTTTACCGGTGACGATTGCGGTCGGATACCGTTTTGCGGCGTCGCCATTCTCGGTCTCACCGATCTAACAGCCGTCATTCCGGTAGCACCTCTAGGACGCACCATCGGTGCTCTCGGTCTGGTGATAGGTTGACGTTGGCCTGGAATAGAAATTTTTTATAAGTAATGTCTATCCAATATAAAATAAGTACCAAATTTTCGTGTTGAAAAATTAAATCTTATTTAAAAAACACCTAACTAACCCATAGGCGGTCTAGGCCCGTTGGGCATCCGATTTCCAGGCGGTTGTTGCCTGGGCCCAGCCGGTCTAGGCGGCATGGGTTGTCTATATGGTGTCCCTTGCTGTTGCATCGGTTGATTCATTTGTTGTGGTTGCGAAGTTTGCGGCATCTGATTCGGATTCATTTGAGCTTGATTCATCGGCGGTTGATTCATAGGCGGCGGTTGATTCATTGGAGGTTGTCCTAATTGAGTCAATTGAGGCTGCGGCGGGGGCGGCATGTGTTGTGGCGGATAACCTGGTGGACCGGGAGGGTAATACGGTGGCCTATAAGGTTGCCTATTAACAGACAAAAAATTTATAAACCGTAAATTTAAAAAATAAATACTTACTGGTATTGATATGGATGATGCATTGGTTGTTGCGGATATGGATACATCGGAGGTGGTTGATAAGTGGGTTGAGGAGGACCCGATGGAAATTGCTGTATATTAATAAGAACGTTCTGTTGATGCATTCCATTATTAGAAGAAGATTGTTGTAATCTAGATACTTGTTGGGCTAATGCTTGCATCGGAAGGCCAGTTAAACTATCCAAAGGATTCGATGAGTTTTGATTAGTCGGATTGTAAACTTGCTATAAAAATAATTAAAATAAATAAATCTAATTATTATAAATATTATAAACGTACCATTGCGCCCCGATTTCTGTCTTCCAATCTATCCAACGATATAAATTCGCTTTCGCTAGAGTGGAATCCGAGATCTTTTGCTCGTTCATTATTATTAAATAAAGAAAGAATGTTGTTATCATCGTTGTCTGGTAATTTTAGAGGATCTTCTAGATTTGAAGATGTCCATAGATTAGATGCATCCTGGGTTTGATCTGGAAATAAGAAATCTCCTGCTCAACAACAGGGTTTGTCTCATATACTAAACTGTGATTTATATACAGTGTAATGAGTAAAATACTTAAAAAAATAACTACGAAATTCATTCATTTGCGATTAGCGTTAGTTTATAAATCCAGTTTAAAAACCAAAATAATGACATACAGTTAAACTTACTTTTGGTAAACATTTTAAAAACAGATAAAGCATTTTTATTAAACAAGTAAAGTAAACAATTTTTAATACATTCACAATTTTTTTGAAATTGAGGTTAAGTAATCACTACCAACATTAAAAAAAAAACTAAAAACACCAAACCACAGTAGAAAAACTCATACAGAAGCGAAAGTCCCTGTCGGTCCTTTTGATGTAGCGATGATTAATTCAGTTACACTTAAATTTTAAATACACTGGAAAAAATGCTCAAAATTAGTAAGTCTAGATGGACGAATTTTGAACATTTTCCCAGTGTATTAAGCGGCAGAAACTTCAACTCTCACTCAAATTTTGATCACCGCTACATCAGGAACTTTTGCTTCTGTATTAGTTTATCTTCTGTGATCAAACCAATGACAGATTCTACGAACCAAAATTTCATATTGGCAACATTGTTTGGATTTGTCACTTTTCAAGTTGGAAATGTCTACGAGTTCTACAAGTAGGGTATTTAACGGTGTGTGTAATAAATAAAAATAAAAATTCAAGGGGTTTGAAGAAAATTCAATTCGACTTGAAACAAATAATACTGAAACATTGATAATTGAAACTTTTATTTTTCATTACCTTTATTTGCAATAAGTAGTGATCGGCCGATACGATTTTTT
This sequence comes from Neocrepidodera transversa, assembly GCA_963243735.1. Lineage (NCBI taxonomy): Eukaryota > Metazoa > Arthropoda > Insecta > Coleoptera > Chrysomelidae > Neocrepidodera > Neocrepidodera transversa. The sequence continues at coordinate 5,077,306 of OY725353.1, forward strand.
TTGCCGATACAGATATATTACAAGTAAAGTAAAAAATGTCAGTACTGGCAATGCTGTAAAGTGCATCGGTAATTCCCCGGCCGCCCGAGTAATTACTCGTTTTACAAAAAGTGTAGTGCAAAGTTCTTGAATAGAATAGTACGTGCAGTATGTTCGTTTTTTCCGAATTATGTAAAAAATTAATAGGGAAATGGCGATTACAGTAAAACAAACTAATAAAATAAAATATGCAGATATAAATTGATAAATTTTACCGATACCGATTATCGACAAATTTTTCCGATATGCCGATAATACGATATTGATATGCCGATAATACGATCCCGATACACCGATATTTATACCCCTATCGGCCGATCACTAGTCACAAAGTCATTGATTTTGATATGTGGCTGACATGACGATTCAAAATTATTTACACTGTATTAACTCCAGAGGGCGTCCTCCGTTTTTACGGTCTCCGCGCGTTAAAACTATAATTTCTTGAAAGTGGCTTGATAGTTATAAAAATCAGTTTGGTTAACTTAAAGAAAATTGAAAATTACAAAACTAAAATTGCGTACAATTATTTTCATGATTTCCATTGAAGCGATTTGACAATGTTTAACAGGGTAGGAAACTTTGAAATCAAAAGTTTCCCTGGAGTGGCATCTTTTCAACACGACACTTTTTGGGACTTTAGTGGCTGTTTACTAATTATGTATAGTCAGATAAGCGGCACACCTGTTCATTTATACGAGTTTCTTTATTATAACTGTTAATAACTAAAGAAATGAAGTTAATAAACATATTTAATAATTTAATTTTCAATGTAGATAATTTAATAATTATTTTGTACCTTGTAAATTTTAAAATTTATATTTTTGTATTCATTTAATAAGCTCATTGTTGAAATAAAACATTCAACAACCAAATCTATAAATATCCAAAAAATTATTTTTCCTACGGTAGGACCAGTAGACATATTCTATTAAGTTATTTAGTCCTATTATGTTGGTAACACTGTCAAAGAGTACTTTAAAAATGTTTATTTTTCTTGAATTTAAAGTGTTTGTGTGTATTATTTTTCGTGTTTGTGTGCGTAATTTCTTCTATAACACAGAATTAAGGTAAGCTTTTACTTAATTATAGAGTTAAATTTGTTGTAAACTTACGTAAACCTGGATCGCCATCAGGATTCTCGTCAGTAATCTCCGTTATAGTAAGTGAAGATGGTTCTTTAAGCAATCCAGTAGTTTTGATTCTAATTTTCGGATATTCCACAGCTGGTTCCGGTGGAGGAGTAGGTTCAGCACCAGGTATACTTCCATAATCAGAAGTGGTACTTCCACTGTTTGAATTACCAGTTGGAATAGTGTCTTGGTCGGTAGATTGACATCCACTGTCACTCGCACTAGGAGATTCTGTTAACAATTTTCGTTTGTAAATTTTTAAAAAAATAGTAGACATATTAGTTAAAACAGAAACGATTTATGTGTTTTAATAATCGTTGCTTGGTAATATTTATGTTTAATTTGTCAAAACAATAAATTTGGAAAAGTAGCGACATCTGGGGAATTTTTACGGAACTTAAAAAAGCACAGAGCCGGATCTAGCCTATTTTCATTAAAAAAAATTTTTTTCTTAAAAAAACAGTGACTATCCAAAATAAAATTTCGGTTAATGGGCAGGCTCAAGGGATAAAGTATGCAAATATTTTTTAAAACACAAACTTAAGCAATGGAGATGAAATATTTTTACATTGACAGTAGTTAAGGGATAAAATGCTCAAATATTTTTAAATGGACAGGCTAATGGGTAAAAGGTCAAATTTATTTAAATAGAAAAGAGTAAAGAATAATTGTATTTTAATAAACTAACCTTGAAGAATCTCCTCTACGTTGGAAAATTCATGAACCAAATTCGTTTCTTCCACAACAGTTTCCTCCTTCTCCAAATTATCTGTCATGGATTTCCCCACCTCTCCTTCCAACTCTTCTTCTTTAATCACAGCCAGGTTGGTGTTTAATTTAATCGAGTTACTAGATAACTTATCGAGCTCTAAACTCTGATGCGTTTCGATTTTAATCGAATCGAAAATTTCCGACTCTAACTGATGCGGTGAATTGACTATTTCGAAACTATTGTCGCTTAAACTCTTAAGAGTGATCTTCAGAGGTGGTAGTTGAACACGTTCCAAAATTATATACGGTTGACGGATGTGGTGGAATAGATGAGCGTATAGGAAACTTTTTGTGGTGAAATTAACGTTACACTCCCAGCAACGGAGAGGGGAATATTCGTCTTCTGTGTCTGAAAAAATAAAGTCACAATTTTAAAACTTGTACATGGACTATATTTATATACTCACCACTATTAGATGATTCGGTAGTTTGAAGCGAAGACATTATGTGACTGTAACAAAAAAAATATTTAAAAAAATCTAAATACAATAATTAACAATTATTACTTATGCAGACAAGCTTAAAATTATAATTACAGGATGATCTTTACGTTTCTTTTAATACGAAAATAGTATACAGACTAAGTTTAAACTATTTACTTGGTATAAACAATAGCGTTGATGATTTAGCATTATTGACCGTGTCTATGAGCAAGATTTACGTGTATCATCCCCAGGGACACGAACCGGACCCTTTAGAACCGAAAACCGGACCGAAACCGACATATTTTTCTCTACCCGAACCGTAACCGGTTCTTTCAAAGTTCCTTGTCATTCATTTTTTTTAACGTGTGGATCAGGTACGGATCCACGAGCTTGATTTGGGGGGGGCGATTTTGGGTAATTTTTAATGAAAAATGGGATCCCCCTCCAGGGAAATTGTAATGTTGTAAAAAGAGCGCAGTTTAATGAGTTTAATTTTTTTATTTTCGTTCAGTTTTTTTTTTAAATTTACCTATTTGGGAGGCGAACAAGCTTAATAGCTAAGCACAAGATTAAAATAGTTGAAGTGAAGTTCTTATTAATATACCTACCCGATAAGGATTAAACTGTTGTACATTTGTCTAAAGATAGCCAATCTAACACATTTATTACATCTTTTTGTGTTATTTTTTACTAACTAACTTGATGAACCTTTTTTTCTCTATAAATTGTCACTTTTTTCAAATTTCTCTGTAAATTACGCCGCTTTTGCTTAATTTTATCAAAAAATTACCTTCTCTTTCCGATCAATTGACACAGATCAAGTAATAAATTAAATAAAATGAAAAACAAAAAAACTAATTTGTCCAATAAAAACGGCAAAAAAAAAACTCGATTTAAGACATTTTACACAACTTTTCAACGTCATTAAGTCATTGTGATGTATCCAAACAAAACTAACCTTAAAAATAATATAATTATAAAAATGAAAAAAAGATATTTTATAGTGGTTGCGCCAAAAAATTTTTTTTAAAAAGTGATATTTACACTATCTAGACGATTTATACAAATTTTTATGAAAAGTGTGAAGTTAGCAATTACTTTCATACATAAATTATCAAAGTGATGTTTAAACCTACTATCAAAAATTTCCAAACAAAATCTAAAATGTATTTCACTCTAAATAATGCGCTAACATTTATAAATTCTCATAAGAGATACGAATACGATTAAATGAGTATAAGTTATCAATTTTAGAGAAAGATTTGTCTAAAAATATATACAGGGACTCTCGCGCTTCTCTAGTTATAATGCTATTTTTTTACATAGAATTTGTATTTAAAGAGATATCAATAGAAAAGTTTTATTGTATCTCAAATTTGCTACATTAAAGTTATTTTTTTAAAATCCGGACCTGTCCTTTTTATTATAAAAATCGAAATTCAGCCATATATCACATTTATCACTTTATAATGACCTTTTATCTGAAATAATTAGCATCATCAGTGCCAATAATATTTAATTACGGTCCTGTCGTAGTTCTTTTGTAAATTCGTTTCGATATTAGTTAACAATTTCGATAAATAAAATGCATTATTAGTGAAATAAAAAAAATCAAAATCTTGGGGACGCTCAAACGGTGGTGCACTGTTTCGCGATTTCGGCTCGTTGGCTAGTGCAATCCTGATCAAATTTTTCACATACATATAGGGTAATATTATACGTAAAACAAGTTTTAAAAATTTAAACTTAAAAAAGTTTTCTTATGTAAAACACCTAATTTTTATAGCGAGTACTGGAAGGGCTGACCCGATCCTGCTCAAATTTAATGGGATCCTTTCCTGGGCAAAACTAACTAGTAAAGTGACAACCGTAACTCGATCGGAGCTTTCGTTCGATAAGTTATAGTGTATACATCTAGACAGATTTTTTTTCGGACGGTTTATCAATTTTTGTAATAAAAGAGGCAGGTCCGTATTTAAACAAATAACGTTGTATTAAAGATTTTTTAGTAAATTTTGGTAGATAATTTTATTTTTAATAAAAATTTACCTAATTTTTATAGCAAGTACCGGAAGGGCTGGCCCTACCCTGCTCAAATTTAATAGGATTTTTCCCTGGGGAAAACTAACTAGTAAAGTGACAACCGGAACTCGATCGGAGCTTTCGTTCGAAAAATTATAGTGTATAGATCTAGACAGAATTTTTATTTTGACGGTTTATCAAATTTTGTAATAAAAGAGGCAGGTCCGTATTTAAACAAACAACTTGTTAATGACCGTTAAGACACGAAACGTCGTATCAAAGATTTATTAGTAAATTTTTGTAGATAATTTTATATTTAATGAAACTTTACCTAATTTTTATACCGAGTACCGGAAGGGCTGGCCCGATCCTGCTTTATTTTTAATAGTATTCTTCCCTCGGGAAATCTAACTAATAAAGTGACAACCGGAACTCGATCGGAGCTTTCGTTCGAAAAATTATAGTATATACATATAGACAGAATTTTTTTTTCTGACGGTTTATCAATTTTTGTAATAAAAGAGGCAGGTCCGTATTTAAACAAATAACTTGTTGATGGCCGTTAAGACACGAAACGTCGTATCAAAGATCTATTAGTAAATTTTTGTAGATAATTTTATATTTAATAAAACTGTACCTATAATTTTTATAGCGAGTACTGAAAGAGCTGGCCCGATCCTGCTCAATTTTAATAGTATTCTTCCCTCGGGAAATCTAACTAATAAAGTGACAACCGGAACTCGATCGGAGCTTTCGTTCGAAAAATTATAGTATATACATATAGACAGAATTTTTTTTTCTGACGGTTTATCAATTTTTGTAATAAAAGAGGCAGGTCCGTATTTAAACAAATAACTTGTTGATGGCCGTTAAGACACGAAACGTCGTATCAAAGATTTATTAGTAAATTTTTGTAGATAATTTTATATTTAATAAAACTGTACCTATAATTTCTATAGCGAGTACTGAAAGAGCTGGTCCGATACTGCTCAAATTTAATAGGATTCTTCCCTGGTAAAAACTAACTAGTAAAGTGACAACCGGAATTCGATCGGAGCTTTCGTTCGAAAATTTATAGTGTATACATCTAGACAGAATTTTTTTTCGGACGGTTTATCAATTTTTGTAATAAAAGAGGCAGGTCCGTATTTAAGTAAATAATTAGTTAGCGGCCGTTAAGACATGAAACGTCGTATCAAAGATTTATTAGTAAATTTTTGTAGATAATTTTATATTTAATAAAACTTTATCTAATTTTTATAGCGAGTACTGGAAGGGCTGGCCCGACCCTGCTCAAATTTAATAGGATTCTTCCCTGGGGAAATCTAACCAGTAAAGTGACAACCGGAATTCGATCGGAGCTTTCGTTCGAAAAGTTATAGTGTATACATATAGACATGATTTTTTTTTCTTACGGTTAATCAATTTTTGTAATAAAAGAGGCAGGTCCGTATTTAAACAAATGACTTATTGGTGGCACGAAACGTATCAAAGATTTATTAGTAAATTCTTGTAGATAATTTTATATTTAATAAAACTTTCCTGTTCTATTTTTTGATATTTTTTTAATAAAAATTATAGCCGTAAAAAAAATAACATTTTTTAGTTTTCCCTCGCGAAGGACGAAAGACCCTGTAGATTTTTTTGACTAACGTAATGTTTTTATTCATTTAATCAGCTACATATCTCTCATATTTTAGAATATAGCTACATAAAAGAAATAAATTATCCAACTGATGTTTGAACCTACTATAGGAAACATCACAAAACAAAAACTAAAATTTATTTGTTTTAATATTATTTCAAGGTCATAAATTGATTCTGTATGTTTTAAAACAGAAAACAACAAACACAAAAAAATCTGATAACGATAAATAAATAAATAAGCCATGCAGTAACCTATACTTGTAATTGTCTAATTAAATATATTTACTGTCAATGTCATAATTAAAATATAGCTTTCTAATTTAGCGAGGGAAATTTAATGAAAAGAAAAAAAACCGGTAAATCAGCCATAAAATTCCATAGGATGCACGTCATAAGAAACATTGCGCATTATTAAACCACAATACTCACAAGCATTGTTAACAGTTCAATCAGACAACGTTGTCTGGCAAATTTTTAACCAAAAATACCACAAAAATAAACACACAAACACACACTGTATAACACACCGGTATTAAATAATTATATTTTAAAATACCATAAAAGTATTCATATAGCGAGTAAGTAAGTAACAAAATACACTAACACGCAGCGGAGATCTGTACTGTGCAAGTGTGCAGTTCAGTTCTAAGAGTGAACAACTGTCTCTGTCTAAAACCCGACTGCGGGGGGGCAAGGGACGTTCTACAGAGGGGACAGGGACGAAGCTAGGCTGTGGTTGTGTGGGTTATAGCGCAGCTAAACCGTTTTGAAACCATTCGCATTCGCATTCCGTGTGGTGGGGCGTCCGTGATGAAACTCGTGAAACTCTCTTTTGTTCGGAATATGAATATATACGTGAAACTCGCTCGGTTCGGATCGCCTAGCAACAGCCGGTGAGGTGCGAGGGGAGGACGTGAATTTACGCTGTTGAACAAATACAAATGGAAATGAGTTGTTGCTTACTTACAGCACAGCGTTTTCGTCAATTGTTATCAAGGATACCAATTTATCGCTGTAGCGTTTTTTTTTATATTTGTTGTTTTTAATTGGTATTCTATATATTTATCGTACAGATATTAATAGGTTTTTTTTTTTTTAATTGACTATTGTATTTTTTTTTTAAGTACTGTTTATTAAAAATACAAATCTTTTATTACATAATATTTATCATAAAGCTATATAAATGCTAATTATAGTATTTTATTTTGGGATTTTAAGTATTTATTCAGGTAGAGAAATTTAAGCCTGTTTGGGATTTGTTTTTTTATTTTATGATGCCCGAATTGTTAAAAGTTTATTATACTAAAATCAGGGGCGGACATATACAAGTTGTTTTTAATATTTTTGTCGAATTTTCCAATATTTAAAGTTATGAATATTCGAAATTACAACAAAAATATTAAAAACAACTTGTATATGTCCGCCCCTGATTTTAGTATAATAAACTTTTGTTAATTTGGGCATCAGAAAATTGAGAAAACAAATCCCAAATAGGCTTAAATTCCTCTACCTGAATAAGTACTTAAAATGCCAAAATAAAATACAAAAATTTACTAATAAATCTTTGATACGACGTTTCGTGCCTTAACGGCCACCAACAAGTTATTTGTTTAAATACGGACCTGACACTTTTATTACAAAAATTGATAAACCGTCCGAAAAAAAATCTGTCTAGATGTATACACTATAACTTTCCGAACGAAAGCTCTGATCGAGTTCCGGTTGTCACTTTACTACTTGGATTTCCTCAGGGAAGAATCCTATTTAAATTGAGCAGGATCGGGCCAGCCCTTTCAGTAATCGCTATAAAAATTAGGTACAGTTTTATTAAGTATAAATAATCTATAAAAATTTACTAATAAATGTTTGATACGACGTGTCGTGTCTTAACGGCCACCAACATGTTATTTGTTTAAATACGGACCTGCCTCTTTTATTACAAAAATTGATAAACCGTCAGAAAAAAAAATTCTGTCTATATGTATATACTATAAATTTTCGAACGAAAGCTCCGATCGAATTCCGGTTGTCACTTTACTATTTAGTTTTTACCAGGGAAGAATCCTATTTAAATTAAGCAGGATCGGGCCAGCCCTTTCAGCAATCGCTATAAAAATTAGGTACAGTTTTATTAGGTATAAAATTATCTACAAAAATTTACTAATAAATCTTTGATACGACGTTTCGTTTCTTAACGGACACAAACAAGTTATTTGTTTAAATACGGACCTGCCTCTTTTAATACAAAAATTGATAAACCGTCAGAAAAAAAAATTCTGTCAATATGTATATACTATAAATTTTCGAACGAAAGCTTCGATCGAATTCCGGTTGTCACTTTACTAGTTAGTTTTTACCAGGGAAGAATCCTATTAAATTTGAGCAGGATCGGGCCAGCCCTTCCGGTACTCGCTATAAAAATTACGTAAAGTTTTATTAAATATAAAATTATCTACAAAAATTTACTAACAAATCTATGATACGACGTTTCGTGTCTTAACGACCATCAACAAGTTATTTGTTTAAATACGGACCTGGCTCTTTTATTACAAAATTTGATAAACCGTCAGGAAAAAAAATTCTGTCTATATGTATACACTATAACTTTTCGAACGAAAGCTCCGATCGAGTTCCGGTTGTCACTTTACTACTTAGATTTCCCCAGGGAAGAATCCTATTAAAATTGAGCAGGATTGGGCCAGCCCTACCGGTACTCGTTATAAAAATTAGGTAAAGTTTTATTACATATAAAATTATCTACAAAAATTTAATAATATATCTTTAATACGACGTTTCGTGCCTTAACGGCCACCAACAAGTTATTTATTTAAATACGGACCTGCCTCTTTTCTTACAAAATTTGATAAACCGTCAGAAAAAAAATTCTGTCTATATGTATACTCTATAATTTTTCGAACGAAAGCTCCGATCGAATTCCGGTTGTCACTTTACTAGTTAGTTTTTACCAGGGAAGAATCCTATTAAATTTGAGCAGGATCGGACCAGCCCTTTCAGTACTCGCTATAAAAATTATAGGTACAGTTTTATTAAATATTAAATTATCTACAAAAATTTACTAATAAATCTTTGATACGACGTTTCGTGTCTTAACGGCCACCTACAAGTTATTTGATTAAATACGGACCTGCCTCTTTTATTACAAAAATTGATAAACCGTCCAAAAAAAAAATTCTGTCTAGATGTATACACTATAATTTTTCGAACGAAAGCTCCGATCAAATTCTGGTTGTCACTTTACTAGTTAGATTTCCCGAGAGAAGAATCCTATTAAAATTGAGCAGGATCGGGCCAGCCCTTCCGGTACTCTCTATAAAAATTAGGTAAAGTTTTATTAAATATAAAATTATCTACAAAAATTTACTAATAAATCTTTAATACGACGTTTCGTGTCTTCAACAAGTTATGTTTTTAAATACGGAAAATTAAGAAAAAAAATTATGAAACATAAGTAGAAATAGGAGAAATTAAAAGAAAGTAGGGAAATTAGAGAAAAATAGCGAAAATATATGGGAAAATAGTAAAAAATACGGATAAATAGGCAAAAATAGGGAAAAGAGGGAAAATAGGAAAAAATAGAAAATAAGGGATAAATGGTGAAAAACAGGGAACAATAATGGAAAACATGAATAATACACAGAAATGGGAAAAATTGTGAAAAAAAGAGATAATTAGGGAAAATGGTTAAAACTAGATAAAAAGTATGGAAAAATAGGTAAACATAGAGAAAAATAGAAGAAAATGGGTAAAATTAGGGCAAAATACGGAAAAATGACTACAAATCATAAATGGGAAAAAAATAGGAAAATCAGAGAAAAATAGAGAAACGTATGTGAAAATAGTGAAAAATAGGAAAAAATAGAAAATAATATTAGGGATAAATAATGAAAAACAGGAAAAAATAATGAAAAACACAAAAAAATATGAAAATAGTGAAAAATTGGGAAAAATGGGAAAAAATAGGGCAAAATAGAGAAAAATTTGGAAAAATAGAAAAAAAACCAGAAAAGATAGAGAAAACAGGGACATTAGAGATAAACAGAGAATAATCTGAAAAAATAGAGTAGCATCTGGGAAAATAGTGAAAAATAACGAAAATAAGGAAAAATAGTAAAAATTGGCACAGATGGACCAAAACATGGACAATCACAGACAAATACGGAAAACAGGAAAAAATAATGAAAACGCGGAAAAATGGGAATTGAAAAAATAGGGAAATTAGAGAAAAATACGGAATAATATAAAACAATAGGGAATGTCAGGAAAAAATAGGGGAACATTAGAAAAAATAGTAAAAATAGGCAAAAATAGAGACAAATAAGGATAAATAGGAAAAAAATAATGAAAAACGGGAAAAATAAGAAGGAGAAAGATGATAAATAGGGGAGTTAGAGAAAAATAGAAAAAATAGGGAAAGATAGGAATAAACAGAGAAAAATGTGGAATAATATAGAAAAATATGTTGAAGTATATCGCCACCAATAACCAAAACTACACTTTTTAAAACACTCCGTACGTTTCGCTAACTATGTTAGCATCATCAGGAGTCGATGATAATAAATATTTGTTTTTATCATATTTGAAGGACTTTTGCTTTACATTTTGGTGATTTTTGGCCCTGGAATCCTTGAATCCTTGATCTGTATTCTCCGGAGTTTTTTTTAAAGATTTGTTGCTTTGTTATACAATTTTTTTATTTTACAAATCTACATTTTGCTTCCATTATATTTGAAGGACTTATTTTGGCTTTGGATTCTGATGATTTTTGGTCCCGGAATCCTTGATTTATATTATCCAGAGTTTTGTATCCCAGGATCTGTAAAATGTAAGTACATTTTTATTCCAAGAATATATATTTTTATTTTTAATAGATTTGAAGGAATTTTTGCTTCGGGATCTGGCGATTTTTGTCCGGAAATCTTTGGATCCTTCGAGATTTTGGTCCTTGGATCTTAAGGATTCTTTGCTCTATTATTCAATTTTTTTTTAAATCAAAAACCCGCATTTGTTTTATTATATTTAAATGGTTTTTTGCTTTGAATTCTGGCGATTTTTGGACCGGACATCCTTAGAGTTTTTAGTCCTTATTCAAATTTTTTAATTCAAGAATCTGTATTTATGAGAAAAAGTCAGAAAGTTACGTTTTTTAAACGTTTTTGTAAGTTATTTGTAAAAAACGTCCAAAAGGTGTTTTTATGTCTGCAAAAGTATGTTTAGAGAAAGAATCATAAAAGGGACGTTTTTAAACGTTTTATTTGAGTCGTTTTTAAAACCACCATTAAAACGTTCAAAAAACGTTGTGTTTAGGTCCTAAAAAGCATATTTTGAGAAAAAGTCAAAAAGTAACGTTTTTTAACGTTTGATTTCGCTCGTTTTTAAAACCACCAATAGAAACGTTCAAAAAACGTTTTGTTTAGCTCCTAAAAAGCATATTTTGAGAAAAAAGTAATAAAGTTACGGTTTTTAAACGTTTTTGTAAGTTATTTCTATAACTACTGTAAAAAACGTCCAAAAGGTGTTTGTTTGTCTGCAAAAGTATATTTAGAGAAAGTATCATAAAAGGGACGTTTTTTAAACGTTTTATTTCGCACGTTTTTTAAAACCACCAATAAAAACGTTCACAAAACGTTTTGTTTAGGTCTTAACAAGCAAGTTTTGAGAAAAAGCCAAAAAGTTGCGTTTTTTAAACGTTTTTGTAAGTCGTTTTTATAATCACTGTAAAAAACGTCCAAATAGTGTTATTTTTATGTCTGCAAAAGTATGTTTAGAGAAATAATCATAAAAGGAACATTTTTTAAACGTTTTATTTCGTTCGTTTTTAAAAACCACCAGTATAAACGTTCAAAAAACGTATTCAAAAGTATGTTTTGAAAGTCAGAAAGTTTTAAGTTTTTAAAACGTTTTTGTAAGTTGCACTATAGAAAAACGTCTCATAAACGTTCTTATGGATACTTTAAGGACGTTTTAAGAGACGTCCAAAAAACGTATTTTGTCAAACCATTTATTTAATTCGTTTTAAAACGTTTTTAAAACGTTTTTTTCGATGTCAATGTGACGTTAGAAGTTGTGACATTTGTACTATAGAAAAACGTTCTCGGGTATTTTAACGAACATTTTTAAAACATCCCAATTTAATGATCCGTCGTGTACGTTTTTAAGATGTTTTTTTTCAACGTTTTTGTGCTATTAGGGAACACTGATAACAATTTTGTATAATTTAATGAAAACTAATAATTACAATTTTGTTGGATTCAGAAAGTAATAAAAATTCGTTAGCGTATAGCTGACAAAATTAAAAACCATCTTCAGAACCATCCATTAACATTAATTAACATAATATAAGAAGCCAAAAAAAAAAAAATCAGCACCGTAAAATAAAAAATCCCAGTGCCAAGTATAAATCATAAAAATATCTCGCAACAAAAACCGATAGATACTACTTTCCCCTCGTTCGCAGGTCGAAAATTCTATACTTATTTCCGAAGCATGTTTGTAGCTCAGAGTTTTTAGATTTAAAAATAGCCTCCACACACACACACCATATAAATTGGATGACTCAGACTCTATCAGGCAAAAGCAAAAGCAAAAGCAGCCTTTTAACGAGAACCCTCCTCTCTGCGGGGCGAGAGAGGAAATTTATATCAGCGACTAGCTACGTCGTTGTGTGAGGCGCAGGAAACCTTCTAGCGGATAAAACGAGCCGGTTACAATTTACATTTTACACAGAAACGAGCAGAACCATCATTCGCAGCAAATGTAATTTTCTCTCTACTACCTACTCCTACTCTACGGATTACGATCGATTGAAATTACAAGGGCAACGGACTGGTACTGCGCACTATGCTAGCCCCCTTTCCACTGAACTGAACCATTTTAGCCGTTTCGTTATTTAGGGGATAAAAATTTGGGTGTGGCTCTCCTTTTCATTTCGATTCTCATCTCACTCCTTGTTTTTTTGTTGCTCTTATTCCGAGGCTACGTAAACCTTTTATTTTCGTTTTGTTTCGAGATATGAATTTTATTTTAATGGTTCTACGAATTGTATGAATCGAATGCTTATTTAATATGCTTAAGTAGCGTAAATTAAGGTCGTTGAACTGTTTGAATAAATTTTCTAGTGTTTCATTATTATTTTTGTCACACAAATACAGATTATTATCATTATTAAAAAAAATTTAATTTATGGAATATATTTTTTATTATTAATATTTATCTTATATCTGATATAAATTTGATTGATTAATAATATTATTTAACGAGCGGTAATGTAGGTCATAACTCATGCAGATGAAATTTGTAGTACGAGCCGCAGGTTGAATACTATACTTTATCTACGACCCAGAGATGCGCCAAGTACTCTTCAACGCTGTCGTAAATAATTATAGGCGCCTTTATATGTATTGAACCAAAATTACCACCCATTATCACAAAGTTTAAATTATGCGGATTATACGTGAAAATCGTTGAGCAATACATAAAAAATTAAAATAGCTTTAAATGTCAAAAAATATGAGGAGAAAGGTGACATATGCACACAATAATTGAAACATGTCTTTTCATTAAAACAAACCAGGTCCGTGAAGTTAGCCCTCAAATTGTCAATTTTTTTTTCGGAAATTTCAGGTTTGTTAGTGCTTCGTTAGTGCTTTAACTATTTTCGTTAGTGATTTTTTCGTTTTCTACATATTAAGGATTTTTTAATTTCAAGGTCAGCCCTGACATCCACCAAAATGGAAGAAATTTGATACTTTCATTTAGTGCTTCGTTAGTGCTTCATTTTCCCATTGACTCAATTTTGGTATCAGTTTTTAGTGCTTCTTTAGTGCTTTAAATAATTTCGAAAGTGCTTGTCTATTTTTTTAGATATTTTAGATTCTAATTTCAACGTCAACCCCAAAACATTTTCCTATTGACTCAATTTTGGTATCAGTTTTTAGTGCTTCTTGGTGCTTTAACTATTTTCGTTAGTGATTTTTCCGTTTTCTGTATATTAAGGATTTTTTAATTTCAAGGTCAGCCCTGACATCCACCAAAATGGACGAAATTTGGTACTTTCATTTAGTGCTTCGTCAGTGCTTCATTTTCCCATTTACTCAATTTTGGTATCAGTTTTTAGTGGTTCGTTAGTGCTTCTTTAGTGCTTTAAATAATTTCGAAAGTGCTTGTCTATTTTTTTTAGATATTTTAGATTTTAACTTCAACGTCAACCCCAAAACATTTTCCTATTGACTCAATTTTGATATCAGTTTTTAATGCTTCTTAGTGCTTTAACTATTTTCGTTAGTGATTTTTTCGTTTTCTGTATATTAAGGATTTTTTAATTTCAAGGTCAGCCCTGACAAGCTACCAAAATGAACGAAATTTGGTACTTTCATTTAGTGCTTCGTTAGCGCTTCATTTTCCCATTGACTCAATTTTGGTATCAATTTTTAGTGCTTCGTTAGTGCTTCTTTAGTGCTTTAAATAATTTCGAAAGTGCTTGTCTATTTTTTTAGATATTTTAGATTCTAATTTCAACGTCAACCCCAAAACATTTTCCTATTGACTCAATTTTGGTATCAGTTTTTAGTGCTTCGTTAGTGCTTCTTTAGTGCTTTAAATAATTTCGAAAGTGCTTATTGTCTATTTTTTTTAGATATTTTAGATTTTAACTTCAACGTCAACCCCAAAACATTTTCCTATTGACTCAATTTTGATATCAGTTTTTAATGCTTCTTAGTGCTTTGGCTATTTTCGTTGGTGATTTTTCCATTTTCTGTATATTAAGGATTTTTTAATTTCAAGGTCAGCCCTGACAATCTACCAAAATGGACGAAATTTGGTACTTTCATTTAGTGCTCCGTTAGTGCTTCATTTTCCCATTGACTCAATTTTGGTATCAGTTTTTAGTGCTTCGTTAGTGCTTCTTTAGTGCTTTAAATAATTTCGAAAGTGCTTGTCTATTTTTTTAGATATTTTAGATTCTAATTTCAACGTCAACCCCAAAACATTTTCCTATTGACTCAATTTTGATATCAGTTTTTAATGCTTCTTAGTGCTTTAACTATTTTCGTTAGTGATTTTTTCGTTTTCTGTATATTAAGGATTTTTTAATTTCAAGGTCAGCCCTGACAAGCTACCAAAATGAACGAAATTTGGTACTTTCATTTAGTGCTTCGTTAGCGCTTCATTTTCCCATTGACTCAATTTTGGTATCAATTTTTAGTGCTTCGTTAGTGCTTCTTTAGTGCTTTAAATAATTTCGAAAGTGCTTGTCTATTTTTTTAGATATTTTAGATTCTAATTTCAACGTCAACCCCAAAACATTTTCCTATTGACTCAATTTTGATATCAGTTTTTAATGCTTCTTAGTGCTTTGGCTATTTTCGTTGGTGATTTTTTCCGTTTTCTGTATATTAAGGATTTTTTAATTTCAAGGTCAGCCCTGACAATCTACCAAAATGGACGAAATTTGGTACTTTCATTTAGTGCTCCCTTAGTGCTTCATTTTCCCATTTACTCAATTTTGGTATCAGTTTTTAGTGCTTCGTTAGTGCTTCTGTAGTGCTTTAAATAATTTCGAAAGTGCTTGTCTATTTTTTTAGATATTTTAGATTCTAATTTCAACGTCAACCCCAAAACATTTTCCCATTGACTCAATTTTGATATCAGTTTTTAATGCTTCTTAGTGCTTTGGCTATTTTTGTTGGTGATTTTTTCCGTTATTAAGGATTTTTTAATTTCAAGGTCAGCCCTGCGACAATCTACCAAAATGGACGAAATTTGGTACTTTCATTTAGTGCTTCGTTAGTGCTTCATTTTCCCATTGACTCAATTTTGGTATCAGTTTTTAGTGCTTCGTTAGTGCTTCTGTAGTGCTTTAAATAATTTCGAAAGTGCTTGTCTATTTTTTTAGATATTTTAGATTTTAACTTCAACGTCAACCCCAAAACATTTTCCTATTGACTCAATTTTGATATCAGTTTTTAATGCTTCTTAGTGCTTTGGCTATTTTCGTTGGTGATTTTTTCCGTTTTCTGTATATTAAGGATTTTTTAATTTCAAGGTCAGCCCTGACAATCTACCAAAATGGACGAAATTTGGTACTTTCATTTAGTGCTTCGTTAGTGCTTCATTTTCCCATTGACTCAATTTGGGTATCAGTTTTTAGTGCTTCGTTAGTGCTTTAAATAATTTCGAAAGTGCTTATTGTCTATTTTTTTTAGATATTTTAGATTTTAACTTCAACGTCAACCCCAAAACATTTTCCTATTGACTCAATTTTGATATCAGTTTTTAATGCTTCTTAGTGCTTTGGCTATTTTCGTTGGTGATTTTTCCATTTTCTGTATATTAAGGATTTTTTAATTTCAAGGTCAGCCCTGACAAGCTACCAAAATGGACGAAATTTGGTACTTTCATTTAGTGCTTCGTTAGTGCTTCATTTTCCCATTTACTCAATTTTGGTATCAGTTTTTAGTGCTTCGTTAGTGGTTCTGTAGTGCTTTAAATAATTTCGAAAGTGCTTGTCTATTTTTTTAGATATTTTAGATTCTAATTTCAACGTCAACCCCAAAACATTTTCCTATTGACTCAATTTTGGTATCAGTTTTTAGTGCTTCGTTAGTGCTTTAAATAATTTCGAAAGTGCTTATTGTCTATTTTTTTTAGATATTTTAGATTTTAACTTCAACGTCAACCCCAAAACATTTTCCTATTGACTCAATTTTGATATCAGTTTTTAATGCTTCTTAGTGCTTTGGCTATTTTCGTTGGTGATTTTTCCATTTTCTGTATATTAAGGATTTTTTAATTTCAAGGTCAGCCCTGACAATCTACCAAAATGGACGAAATTTGGTACTTTCATTTAGTGCTCCGTTAGTGCTTCATTTTCCCATTGACTCAATTTTGGTATCAGTTTTTAGTGCTTCGTTAGTGCTTCTTTAGTGCTTTAAATAATTTCGAAAGTGCTTGTCTATTTTTTTAGATATTTTAGATTCTAATTTCAACGTCAACCCCAAAACATTTTCCTATTGACTCAATTTTGATATCAGTTTTTAATGCTTCTTAGTGCTTTGGCTATTTTCGTTGGTGATTTTTCCATTTTCTGTATATTAAGGATTTTTTAATTTCAAGGTCAGCCCTGACAATCTACCAAAATGGACGAAATTTGGTACTTTCATTTAGTGCTCCGTTAGTGCTTCATTTTCCCATTGACTCAATTTTGGTATCAGTTTTTAGTGCTTCGTTAGTGCTTCTTTAGTGCTTTAAATAATTTCGAAAGTGCTTGTCTATTTTTTTAGATATTTTAGATTCTAATTTCAACGTCAACCCCAAAACATTTTCCTATTGACTCAATTTTGATATCAGTTTTTAATGCTTATTAGTGCTTTAGCTATTTTCGTTAGTGATTTTTTCGTTTTCTGTATATTAAGGATTTTTTAATTTCAAGGTCAGCCCTGACATCCACCAAAATGGACGAAATTTGGTACTTTCATTTAGTGCTTCGTTAGTGCTTCATTTTCCCATTGACTCAATTTTGGTATCAGTTTTTAGTGCTTCGTTAATGCTTCTTTAGTGCTTTAAATAATTTCCAAAGTGCTTATTGTCTATTTTTTTTAGATATTTTAGATTTTAACTTCAACGTCAACCCCAAAACATTTTCCTATTGACTCAATTTTGATATCAGTTCTTAATGCTTCTTAGTGCTTTGGCTATTTTCGTTGGTGATTTTTCCGTTTTCTGTATATTAAGGATTTTTTAATTTCAAGGTCATCCCTGACATCCACCAAAATGGAAGAAATTTGGTACTTTCATTTAGTGCTTCGTTAGTGCTTCATTTTCCCATTGACTCAATTTGGGTATCAGTTTTTAGTGCTTCGTTAGTGCTTTAAATAATTTCGAAAGTGCTTATTGTCTATTTTTTTTAGATATTTTAGATTTTAACTTCAACGTCAACCCCAAAACATTTTCCTATTGACTCAATTTTGATATCAGTTTTTAGTGCTTCTTAGTGCTTTGACTATTTTTGTTGGTGATTTTTTCCGTTTTCTGTATATTAAGGATTTTTTAATTTCAAGGTCAGCCCTGACAATCTACCAAAATGGACGAAATTTGGTACTTTCATTTAGTGCTTCGTTAGTGCTTCATTTTCCCATTGACTCAATTTGGGTATCAGTTTTTAGTGCTTCGTTAGTGCTTTAAATAATTTCGAAAGTGCTTATTGTCTATTTTTTTTAGATATTTTAGATTTTAACTTCAACGTCAACCCCAAAACATTTTCCTATTGACTCAATTTTGATATCAGTTTTTAATGCTTCTTAGTGCTTTGGCTATTTTCGTTGGTGATTTTTCCATTTTCTGTATATTAAGGATTTTTTAATTTCAAGGTCAGCCCTGACAAGCTACCAAAATGGACGAAATTTGGTACTTTCATTTAGTGCTTTGTTAGTGCAATTCTAGACAATTTTATATTATTTTGAACAATACACAATTGATCAATTTGAGTTTGAGTAACTTCGGACCATTTTATTAGTAATTTAGCCAATTTTTAGAAGGTTTTGGACAATTTTAGACCATTTTAGCTTATTTTGAACAATCCTCAGAGCAATTTAGGTAACTTATTTAGACCTATTACTATTTTAGACAATTTATAGACCATTTTGGACAATTTTAGACAATTGTCGATTATTTTGCACAATTACTATTCTTTTAGACAATTTTTAGAAGATTTTGTACAATTCTAGTCAATTTTATATTTTTTTGAACCATACACAATTGATCAATTTGAGTTTGAGTAACTTCGGACCATTTTATTAGTAATTTAGGAAATTTTTAGAAGGTTTTGGACAATTTTAGACCATTTTAGCTTATTTTGAACAATCATCAGATCAATTTAGGTAACTTTAGACCGTTTTATTATTAATTTAGAAAACTTTAGATTATTTAAAAAAATACAATTGATCAATTTGAGTTTGAGCAACTTATTTAGACAGCTTTGTTATTATTTTAGACCATTTTGGACACTTTTCGACGATTGTAGATTATTCTAAACAATCTCTGATCAATTTAAGTATCTTCAGACCGTTTTCGTCAATTTTCATGAGATTTTGGGCAATTTTCGACTATTTTGAACAATTTTCTGATCCATTTTATTATTAATTTAGACAATTTTTAGATTTTGGACAATTTTAGACCATTTTAGCTTATTTTGAACAATTCTAAGATCAATTTGCGTAACTTTTTGACTGTTTTTTATAATTTTAGACAATTTTTATAAGATTTTGGACAATTTTAGAGCATTTTAGATTGTTTTGAAAAATTCTTTAATCAATTTAAGTAACTTTAGACCGTTTTATTATTAATTTAGACAATTTTTAGAAGATTTATGGTGTTAACTAGTAAATTTATCAAAATTCCAAAAACTGAAATCCGAATCCAAGTAAAAATAAAATTTATAAATAATAAAAAATAAATCAAGGCCGTAAGCAATAAAATAGTTTCTCTTTTTTCTTCTAAGCCCATTTGTTTTGCAAATGTTTTAAAAGTTTATGGCAAATAAAACTATTGCAGTTCTTTTCTATTTTTCAAGATGGTTTAAAATACGGGTTTCATGACATCGTTCCTAATTTTTATATAATAAAATTTCAAAGCCAGTATTGGTAGATAATTTTTAGGTTTTATGTAAATGCGTTTTTAAAATGTAAGTATAGAGAAAGAACTTTGTTCAAAAAATATTAAATGCCCTAACAGAACCACCTTGGTATTCGGTTCGTAAATAGTGTATAGTAAATTTCAAGACTCTTTTACGTATTGTAGATTGGTAATTTTATAATTTTAAAATGTTTTAATTATACGTTCCTTTTCACAGTTGTTATAAAATCTTTGTAATTTTTTTACGAAAATGGAAAGTATTTATTTTTTTTAAAATTTCCAAGAATTAACTGCGCACTATTTACATACAAAATTATAGTAGAATCACAAAGAGTTATAATAATTCACTTCCTTTCCATTATAGTGAGTTATTATAACTCACGCTATATCTTTATGGATTCTAAGAATAGAGATAAATTATTTATTTTAGAAGTTTTTTTTTTGACATTTATGACAAATGTTTTACAAAATAAAAAAAATTGAATACCAAAGTAAAGAATCTTTAAGATCCAGGTACCAAAAATTTCAGATAATACAAACCCAAAGAGAATTCCGGAATTAGAAATTAGAATCTAAAGCAAAAAAAACTTCATATAATAAAAACAAAAATGTGGATTGTTGAATTAAAAAATTTGAATAACAAAGCAAAAAATTCTTAAAAATCCAAGGACTATAAATTCCGGGAAATACAGACCAAGGATCGAAGGATTCCGGGGCCAAAAATCACCCGAATCCAAAGCAAAAAGTCCTTCAAATATAATAAAAACAAAAATGCAGATTCTTGAATAAAAAAAAATAATAATAGAGCAAAGAATCCTTAAGATCCTAGGACCAAAAACTCCAAGGATTCAAAAATTTACGGTCCTAAAATCACCAGGATCCAAAACAAAAAATCATTCAAATATAATAAAAACAAAAATGGGGATTCTTGAATTAGAAAATTTTGAATAACGAAGCAAAAATCCTTAAAATCCAAGGACCGAAAATTCCGGATAATACAGACCAAGGATCAAAGGATTCTGATGCCAAAAATCGCCGGAATCCAAAGCAAAAAATTAATAACAAATCAATCAATCCTTAAGATCCTGGGACCAAAAACTCTGGATAATATAGATCAAGGATTCTAAGAACAAAAATTATCAAAGTCAAAAGTTCTTCATCATATAATTAAAGCAAAAATGTAGTTTTCTTAAATAAAAAATTTGAATAACGTAACAAAAAATCCTTAAAATCTAAGGACCGAAAATTCCGGATAATACCGACCAAGGATCCAAGGAATCCGGGTCCAGAAATCGCTATAATCCAAAGCAAAAAATCCTTCCAATAGAATAAAAACAAAAATTTAGATTCATAAAATAAAAAAAAATTGACAGGTCAAAGAATCCTTAATATTCTAGGACCAAAACTCTGGATAATGTAGATCAAAGGTTCCGGGACCAAAAATCACCAGAATCAAAATCCAAAAGTTCTTCAAATATAATAGAAGCAAATATGTAGATTTCTGAAATAAAAAAAAATAACATATCAAAGAATCCTTAAGATCCTGGGACCAAAAATTCCGGATAATACAGACCAAGGATCCAAGGATTCCGGGGACAAAAATCGACAGAATCCAAGCAAAAATTCCTTCAAATGTAATAAAAACAAAAATGCGGATTCTTGAATAAAAAAATTTTAATAACAGAGCAAAGAATCCTTAAGATACAAGGACCAAAATTCCAGTGAATTCAGACCAAGGATCTAAGGATTCAGGGGCAAAAAATTCAAAGCAAAAAAACCTTCGAATTCCAATATAATAAAAACAAAAATTTAGATTGTTAAAATAAAAAAAGTATTAACAGGTCAAAGAATCCTTGAGATCCTGGGGTCAAAAATTCTGGATAATACAGATCAAGGAACCAAGGGTTCCGGGACCAAAATCACAACCAGAATCTAAAGCCAAAAGTTCTTCAAGAATTATAGAAGCAAATATATCTATTTCTGAAATAAAAAAAATAATAACATATCAAAGAATCCTTAAGTTGATGGGACCAAAAATTCCGGACAATACAGACCAAGGATTCCGGGGCCAAAA
Source organism: Neocrepidodera transversa (assembly GCA_963243735.1). Taxonomy (NCBI): domain Eukaryota; kingdom Metazoa; phylum Arthropoda; class Insecta; order Coleoptera; family Chrysomelidae; genus Neocrepidodera; species Neocrepidodera transversa. Next base: position 5,099,067 of record OY725353.1, read on the forward strand.
ATCACCAGAATATAAAGTAAAAAATCATTCCAATATAATAAAAACAAAAATTTAGATTCTAAAAATAAAAAAAAAAGTATTAACAGGTCAAAAAGTCCTGAAGATCCTAGGACCAAAAACTCTGGATAATATAGATCAAGGGTTCCGGGACGGGGCCAAAAATCACCAGATTCTAAAGCCAAAAGTTCTTCAAAAATTATAGAAGCAAATATATCGATTCCTGAAAAAAAAATAACATATCAAAGAATCCTTAAGATCCTGGGACCAAAAATTCCGAATAATATAGACGATTCCGGAGCCAAAAATCACCGAAATCCAAAACAAAAAGTTCTTCATCAAATAAAATAAAAATGCGGAATCTTGAATTAAAAAAATTGAATAACAGCAAACAAACCTTCCAGGAACCAAAAACTCTGGATAATATAGACTAAGGATTCCGGGACCAAAAATGACCAGAATCCAAAGCCAAAAGTCCTATGAAATCATAAAAAATACGGAAAAATCACGAAGTCGGCGACATCTATCTTTGACCGTTTGAACGAGTCGAGGTGTGAACAATAAACCAATTGCGTTTGTTTATATTCGTGAAAAGTGAACTGTTTATGTTATTTTAAACCATTTATCCATTAAAAGTGATATATTTGGACTATATTTTGTAAAGAATTGTTGTTAATTAATTATACCGTCTAAAAATGCAAAATTTTTAGATAAAATCACGAAAAATGTGCTGTTATTTCTCTAGTAAAATTTCATTTAAATCCCAAGGCAATTAAGAAATGGAAGAATATCTTAAATATAGAAAAACCTATCTTAAAGTATATGTTTGTTTACATCAAACATTTTGTTAATGGTGATTTTTTTAGTGCAAAGTTCCATAGTTTCCATAAATTTTCCATTCATACTAATTTAATTGTGATTTAAACAACACAGAGCAGAAAGCCAGAATAAATGTTCCTGTCCAGTATTTTATTATCAATATTCGAAAATTAATAAGAAAAATAGAAGTGACCGAAACTGGTAGGTAATGATGAATTACAAATAATACCTAGAATTTCATCTCCATTGTATTTTCGCCTATCATTTAGCACATTCAGATCAAAATGACAGTTAGAATATTTGTAGTTCACACCTCAATCCGACATTTTGTTATTTTGCAGTGCCATCTCGCGGTCCGTGATATTTTCAACAACTATAACAGAAGAAGATTTTTTGAGGTTATCCAAATGTCAAATCGATATCAACAAAAAGTTTCGCCCAAAACTAATTAAAAATGTCTCATTTACAAAGCGGTAAGGTAGATATTTCTTTAATTCAAGCCTCGGCACGAGCAAATCTTATAAATCTATTGGAAAAATGTCCCGGAAGGAAAGCTTTAGTTTGGGATAACAGTATAGCAGGTCCTGTAGGTTTAGTGGCACAATATGCTATTCTTAAAGAGCACCAAGTTATAAAAATGTTTCCATTGAGGAATATGGCTTTACCAGAAACTGATGTAGATCATGTGATTTTTATTTCGAGGCCTAAATTACATTTAATGGATTATATTGGTTAGTATAAAAATTCATTTATACTTTTTATATTAATAATCGTATTTTAGCTCAGAATGTTCATATTGATAGTAAAACAAAAACTGGAAGTAAAAAACAGTTTCATTTATTTTTTGTGCCTAAAAAAAGTTTGTTATGTATGGAAAGATTAAAACATAAAGGAGTTTTTGGTAGCGTAATGTTTATCGATGAATTTAAATGTCAGTTATTTCCATTCGAATCTGATGTATTATCAATGGAAATATCAGAAGTATTTAGAGAATATATGGTAGAAAATGATCCAACATATTTATACCAAACAGCACAAGCTATAATTTACCTTCAAAAAATGTACGGGGCTATACCTAAGATATGGGGTAAAGGAAATGCTGCGAAACAAGTTTGGGATCTTGTTGTTAGATTACAAAGAGAAAAAACTCATAGTGAAGAGATGAAAAATAATCAACAATCTTGTATTGATCAGATGATATTAATTGATAGATCCGTTGATTTAATTACACCGTTAACTACACAATTAACTTATGAAGGTCTTATCGATGAAATATTCGGTATAAACAATTCAACAGCTAATTTTCCGATAGATAATTTTTTAAGCAGCGAAGAAAGAACAACAGAATCTTTATCCGAAGATAAAAAACAAATAATTCTCAATTCAGCTGATAAACTTTTCGCTGATATAAGGGATAAAAATTTCAATGCTGTAAGATAAACTCTTATTAAAATTATATAAAATTTTATTTTTTTTAAACATTAAAGGTCGGTGCTTATTTATCCAAACAAGCTAAATCAATTAGCGCCCAGTTGGAAAATACACAGGAAAAATCGGTCCAGGAAATGAAATTATATGTGCAAAGATTACCACAAATTTTAGCTAAGAAAAAACAATTAGCCACTCATACAGCTGTTGCTGAATGTATTAAGGAAGTTACGGATGGGTATGATTTTTTAGATACTTTACAGGTAATAAAAATTTATATTTATCCAAGGGCGTAGATAACTTTTTTCCTGGGGAGGGTACTTTTTTCCTGGGGGAGGTAATCAAATTTTTAGACAAATATGTTTGTCCGTGTTTCTGCATTTCATATATTTTATTTCTTCTTTTCGTGCTATTTTTTTGCTATCCTAGGGAGGGGATAATTACCCCCTTTACCCCCCCATGTTTACGTCCTTGCGTGTAAATGCATTGTTGCTTTACAACTCAAATTCTTGTGTAAAAAAATGCATTCTTGCTTTGGTTTTTTAATTTCTTGTGTGGAAAATTACATTATTGCTTTGAATTTCAAATTCTTGTGTAAAAAAATCCATTGTTGCTTTGGATTTTTAATTTCCTGTGTGGAAAATTACATTATTGCTTTGAATTCCAAATTCTTGTGTAAAAAAATGCATTGTTACTTTGGATTTAAAATTTCCTGTGTGGAAAATTACATTATTGCTTTGAATTTCAAATTCTTGTGTAAAAAAATGCATTGTTGCTTTGGATTTAAAATTTCCTGTGTGGAAAATTACATTATTGCTTTGAATTTCAAATTCTTGTGTAAAAAAATGCATTGTTGCTTTGGTTTTTTAATTTCCTGTGTGGAAAATTGCATTGTTGCTTTGAATTTCAAAATCATGTGTAAAAAAAATGCGTTGTTGCTTTGGTTTTTTAATTTCCAGTTAGAAAATTGCATTGTTGCTTTGAATTTCAAATTCATGTGTAAAAAAATGCATTGTTGCTTTGGTTGTTTAATTTCCTGTATGGAAAATTACATTGTTGCTTTGAATTTCAAATTCTTGTGTAAAAAAATGCATTGTTGCTTTTGATTTTTAATTTCCTGTGTGGAAAATTACATTATTGCTTTGAATTTAAAATTCTTGTGTAAAAAATGCATTGTTGCTTTGGATTTTTAATTTCCTGTGTGGAAAATTACATTATTGCTTTGAATTCCAAATTCTTGTGTAAAAAAATGAATTGTTGCTTTGGATTTTTAATTTCCTGTGTGGAAAATTACATTATTGCTTTGAATTTCAAATTCTTGTGTAAAAAAATGCATTGTTGCTTTGGATTTAAAATTTCCTGTGTGGAAAATTACATTATTGCTTTGAATTTCAAATTCATGTGTAAAAAAAATGCATTGTTGCTTTGGTTTTTTAATTTCCAGTTAGAAAATTGCATTGTTGCTTTGAATTTCAAATTCATGTGTAAAAAAAATGCGTTGTTGCTTTGGTTTTTTAATTTCCAGTTGGAAAATTACATTGTTGCTTTGAATTTCAAATTCTTGTGTAAAAAAATGCATTGTTGCTTTGGTTGTTTAATTTCCTGTATGGAAAATTACATTGTTGCTTTTAATTTCAAATTCTTGTGTGAAAATAAGCATTGTTGCTTTGGTTTTTTAATTTCCTGTGTGGAAAATTGCATTCTTGCTTTCAAGTTCAAATAAATGCATTGTTGCTTCGTTTTTCAATTTTCTTTGTGGAAAAATGCACTTTTGCTTTGAATTTAAAATTTTTATGTGAAAAAATGTTTTTTGTTTTGTGTTTCGATTTTCTGTGGGGAAAAATGCATTGTTGCTTCCGTGTTTTTTCCAAATTTGTATGTGAAAAATGCATTTTTTTATGGGGAAAAATGCATTTTTGCTTTTTCCCCCAATTTTTATAGAGAAAATGCTCTTGTTTTTTCTGCAATTGATATTTGAATATTTTGTTTTTGCTGTTTTTCTGTGAAATGGATTATAGCAACTTGACAATTGACCGAAAAATTAGTAATTCCAAATTTTAAACTGTGAAATTTAACACTGAAAAATGAATTTTTGATTCTTTTTTTCAAAATTAACAGTGGAAAAATGCACTCCTATTTCTTGTTTCAAATTCGATTGTGAAAAAATGCATTCTGTTTATTTTTTTCAAATTTAACTGTTGAAAATGCATTCGTGCTTCTTTTTTTTCAAATTTGAGTGTAGAAAAATGCTTTTTTGCTTCTTTTTTCTGTATTCTTGCTTCTTGTTTCAAATGTTATTGTGGAAAAATGCATTCCTGCTTTTTTTTCAAATTCGAGTGTGTAAAAATGCATTCTTGCTCATTTTTTTCAAATTTAACTGTGAAAAAATGCATTGCGTTTTTTTTTTTAAATTCGGTTGTGGAAAAACGCATTCCTGCTTTTTTTTTCAAATTTAACTGCGGAAAAATGCATTCCTGCTTCTTTTTATTCAAGTTGAACTGTGGAAAAATGTATTCACGCTTTTTTCCCAATTCATGTTAGATTTTTTCTAGGTCTTTTTAGAGCGTGAAAAAAAATTTTTATTTTTGTAAAAATTTGCACTTCATATGTTTTTTTTCCACACTTTCGTTTTCATTGGAAGAATTTTAGGAAAAAACTTCCCCATTGGAAACAGTGGGAATTTCTATATCATTTTTCTTTCGGCGTTTATTTCTTTGATATTCTGGAGTTTTCTTTGAATTTTCTTCCACTTTTTTCCGGATCGATTCCAACAGTGATTCTATAATTACCCTCTTGTGAAACAGGCTGTATACAAGGGCGTAGATAACTTTTTTTCTGGGAGTGTAATCAAACTTTTAAACAATTAAATACATGTTTGTCCGTTTTTATAATTCATATATTTTATTTCTTCTTTTCATGCAATTTTTTGGTATCCTGGGAGGGTAATTACCCCCTTTACCCTCCCCATATCTACGCCCTTGAATTTATCACTTTATGTATTATCTGGATTGGGAATTTTACACTATAAAAGCTAAATTGACTTCTTATGTTAATTTGATTTCAAAACTGTTTTTTTCTAGTACTGACCAATTTTAATCACTTATGGCTGGCTTCTTTTATATATTTTTTTGTTTTTATCTAATAAAATTTCTTGTGATTTTAGGCCGAGCAAGAATTCTTGAACTGTATAGAAATAGACAAACCGAGTCCCTATATCGAAGAAATGATAGCACAAAGTAAACCATTAGTTAAAGTCCTTAGATTAATGTGTTTACACTGCATCGCTAGTTCCGGATTAAAACCAAAAATTTTAGAAAACTATAAAAAAGATTTAGTACAAGTAAGTTAATTATTAATTTTCAATACTTATATAATTAATTTATTTATTAGGTTTATGGCTTGGAAGCTTTATTAGCTATATCGAAATTAGAAAAAGTTGGTCTATTAAAATTACAATCTGGTACAAGACAATATACAGTATTGAGAAAAGCTTTACGTTTAACTATGGAAGATACATCAGAAATTAATCCTACAGATATAAGTTACGTTCATAGTATTTATGCTCCGTTAAGTATAAGATTAGCCGAACATGTTACTAAAAATGGGGGATTAAAACAACTACAAGATGTACTAGGACTTTTACCTGGTAAAAATAATATATTTATAGTTAATATAATTATATATATATTTTTTTAGGTCCTACATTAGATGAAACACCTTCGGTTAATTTAATTAATAATACCGATTCTCCGCTTACTATTTTAGTTTTTTTTATTGGTGGATGTACATTCGCTGAAGTAAATATAAATTCTAATTAATTTAATCATTTTAATGTTTATTAATTTTTAGATTTCTGCTTTGAGATTTTTATCGCAACAAGAAGATTCTAATGTTGAGTTTGTTATAGCGACAACTAAATTAATTAACGGAACAACATTTTTAAATTCTATTATTGAATATTAATAAATAAAAATATATAACATTTAGAATTTTTTTAATTCAACTATCAGGTTAATACATTATTAATTAATTTCAGCTTTCTTCTGTTTAATCTTGTAATCTGATAAAGCGGCTTTAATAGCATCTTCAGCTAACATCGAGCAATGTAATTTAACCGGAGGCAACGATAACTCTTTAGCTATTTCAGTATTCCTCAATTTTAATGCTTGATCAACGGTTTTTCCTTTTACCCATTCCGTAGTGTATGAACTGCTCGCGATAGCTGAACCGCAACCGAAAGTTTTGAATTTTGCATCGATAATTTTACCATCATCGTCGACTTTAATTTGTAATTTCATGACGTCGCCGCATGCTGGGGCCCCCACGAGACCTGTACCAACGCTTTTATCGTTTTTGTCCAACGATCCTACGTTTCTTGGGTTTTCGTAATGCTCGATTACGTTCTTGTGGTAACTTGCTGTTGTAACTCGAATTGTTGGTAGACTCAAAGTGCGTAGTAGCTTTGATGTGGCGTGCATAGCCATAATTTCGTTTTTATTGTTAATTCTAAAAACGATAAATATTAGAAAATAACGAATTATATTATATTATTGTTATGAAACCTTATTCAATACAGTTCAATAGAAAATTTTAGACGATCATCATAACAAAAATAATATTGACATTGACAGATGTCAAAACATATACCACAGTATAATGATTGTTTACAGTAGTTTCACTCCGGGGTGTATATACCCATATTTAGTGAAAACGTCACGGACACCATTTTGTTATGAGCGATGTAGGGTAGAACCAATTTTAAGAGAATAACCAAAAGCGTCTGGTATTTACCATTTACCATTTGAGATCGGTAATTACTACAACAGTCAAGCGGCTTCGGTTATTAATTTGGTCATCTATCCGTGACGTCATTACTCAGCTGTTTCCGTCAAAGTTATAACCAAAATCAAGCGGCTTCGGTTATTAATTTGGTCATCTATCCGTGACGTCAGTACTCAGCTGTTTCCGTCAAAGTTATAACCAAAATCAAGCGACTTCGGTTATTAATTTGGTCATATATCCGTGACGTCATTACTCAGCTGTTTCCGTCAAAGTTATAACCAAAATCAAGCGACTTCGGTTATTAATTTGGTCATCTATCCGTGACGTCATTACTCAGCTGTTTCCGTCAAAGTTATAACCAAAATCAAGCGGCTTCGGTTATTAATTTGGTCATCTATCCGTGACGTCATTACTCAGCTGTTTCCGTCAAAGTTATAACCAAAATCAAGCGACTTCGGTTATTAATTTGGTCATCTATCCGTGACGTCATTACTCAGCTGTTTCCGTCAAAGTTATAACCAAAATCAAGCGACTTCGGTTATTAATTTGGTCATCTATCCGTGACGTCATTACTCAGCTGTTTCCGTCAAAGTTATAACCAAAATCAAGCGGCTTCGGTTATTAATTTGGTCATCTATCCGTGACGTCATTACTCAGCTGTTTCCGTCAAAGTTATAACCAAAATCAAGCGGCTTCGATTATTAATTTGGTCATCTATCCGTGACGTCATTACTCAGCTGTTTCCGTCAAAGTTATAACCAAAATTTTGGGGTATTTACCGACCTGCGTAACTGTTTTTACATCTTAGTTGATGTTGAAAACTATAACAAAGTGAATGTTTTGTTCTTAAAAGTACAGACAAATATTATAAAGTTCAGATTAAAAAATGGCTGATGATTATTGTAAGTTATTAATGAGTAGATATTTTCATAACTCTTTCAATAACCGTACAAAATCAATAGCAAATTGTCGTCAAATAATATCTTGTCTCCCAACGACAATATTCTTTCCTTTACATCATTTTTTTCTTACAAGACAATAAACAATACAGTATAAATGAACATTGATAAACAAACATTAAACACCGCGAAAAAGAGACTTTAAATAAATTAACATTTGTAAAATAAATAAATTTATAACCACTCAAGTGAATAGCAATTGTGACGTCACTATACTAATCCTTTTCATAATCGCACGGGATAACCAAGAAATTTTGTGGCAAATACCAAAAATTATTGGTAATTCGCTTAAAATTGCTTTAGATGTATCAGAGAGAGAGAGAGAAGTTGTAACCAACATAAACCCTAAATGTTTACATTAGGACTCATAATGAAAGTCTGAAAGCTGTATTGACAAATTTAATTTATACAATATATTCGCATTTTATCATTTTTTAAATACATATATCAACGAACTGTTATAGAAATTAAAATATGGTTTTTCTATTTCCACCAACAACACAAATGCATTTTTATGAGTCCTAATCAATACAAGAGGTGCTTTTCGAGTCGAGTTGTTGAGAACATCGACATTGATTGAATATACATAAGTCTGTCTCTTTTATGCTCTCTCTAACCTTTTCTATCTCTATGATGCAAACACACCGTGACGTGTATTTTTCAAGACATTTTATTTATATAATTCTGGAGCACTTACGAGATATGTAAAATAACAACGCGGAAAAGAATTGCTATTAGACAACAGTTTTTAACTGATACTTGCAGGTAATTAGCGATCTAGGGTATCTATAATATAATATCTATGAGTTCATTATTATAAATGAAATGTCATAATGAAACTACTGTATATAAATCATTATACTGTGCTTATACATCTTCTATTTGTATTTCTACACTTAGCGACAAGTATTTAGATACAACCTTTGAGTGAAGATGAAAAATGTAACTAGAAACTTCACGAAGATTTAAATAGCTGCGCTAACCAATCTAATAATTATAATTGTCTGTAGTTTTGCTAATAATCTAATTGAAACGAGATTGGAGTCAAATAACGTGTCGCAGAGTAGATATTTTTGACATATTTCAGAATTCTACTTTTTAGGATTGGACTCTTTCCAACATAAACTATTTGTTATTACTTCTTTTTATTTTATTCATTAATGGACTTGGTCGATAAAAATTTGACATTATATAATTTGTTTACGTGTAATTAATTTTATATACAGAATGTCATATTATCTGTATTTCAATGTCTGAAGGTACTGTTTTAAATAATTATTATCTTTTCTTAACTAAAAATTAGACAAAATTTCATATGATTTTGGCTGAAAACAATAATAAAAAAGCTTTATGTTTCCCAAAAGATCAATGGCCTTGAAAATGTGGCTAATTTCGCAACGTATTTTTATTTTTTGACATTGTACAGTACGAGCTGAGTACCGTAATTCATATTATAGTAATTTGACAACTGACAAGTTATTAATAACCTTGAACGCTACCATACAAGAGTTCTAACTTTGCTGAGTATTCCGAATCTAACTCTTATTTTGTGGCCTCTGTCGGTACAGGATATTAGAATAGTCAAAAATGTATATGAATTTAATTGATTTTATAACTTCCATAACTTTAATTATAAGAAAAAAAGGTGAAAAAAAGGGGAGAAGAAAGGTAAAAAAAGGGGAGAAAAAAGGGAAAAAATCGAAAAAAAAGAAGGATAAAATCGGAAAAAATAGAAAACAAAAATTGGAAAAAAATCAAAAAATAAAATAAATCGAAAAAAATTAGAATAATCAAAAAAATCAGGAACATCATTAGCGACGACTAAAAGAAAAAAGCAGGAAGGAAAGGGAGGAAAGGGGGAAAAATCGAAAAAAGAGGAAAAACTGGAAAAAAACGAAAAACAAAATGGAAAAATAAACAAAAAAATAAAATTAACGGAAAAAAAATCCGGAACAACACTAGTGACTACAATAAGAATCGCTCAGGAAACAAGAAAAATCAAAGACTCGCTTGAAAAAAAGGGGGAGAAAAAGGGAGAAAGAAGGGGAAAAAACGGAAAAAATTGAAAAAAACGGAAAAATAAAATTAATCGGAAAAATTTTGAATAATCAAGAATAATCAGGAACATCACTATACTATACAGAAAAAAGGCGGAAAACGGAAGAAAAAACGGGGAAAAAATTGCAAAAAATAAAAAAAAGGAGGAAAAGTCGTAAAAAATAAAAAAAGGAGGAAAATTCGGAAAAAATTAATGGAGTAATTTTTTTCAGGAACTATAAGATATAACTCAAATCTGAATAGAAAGAAAGGAGAAATATGGAAGAAAAAAAAATCGAATAAAATGGGAAAAACAATCAGCAACATCACTGGTGACTACTATAAAACTTGCTTAGAAAAATGGGAAAATATCGGAAAAAAATCAGAAAAAATTGGAAAAAACAGAAAATTAAAATAAACAGGAATAAATTAGAGTAATCAAAAAAAAAATCACTGCATGGCGACAACTATAAATAGCTGATTTTTTTTTGAACAAAATATGAAACAATTAATTTTCGGTGTTAAATCATATAATTAATGAAATTTATAGACTACTTATTACGCGTCCTTGATATGATTAAATTATATAAAAAGCTCGTTTCCAACGGTTTTAATCTTAGCCGCAACTATAAATCGAACATAAACATACATCTTCAAGTCTTTAACGGTTAAACTTTCAAGAGAGGCCGTTAATAGGAAAAGTTGGAATCGTAAAGCGATTTGTTATGTCCTCAAAACTTTGGATAAATCGTTTTTCATAAATAAAAAAAAAAAAAATCACCACTACTGGGAATATTTCGTTTCTATTTCATTTCATTTATTATAGGCACTTTACAATTAGATGGCGCGATTACTATTTATGAATTATGTAATGTAATTTTGTTGATACTAAACGTCAACTGATTAACTCAATTTAGGTGCAGCTATTAGAGACATCAAAGCGGTTTCTTTAGTTTAAAAGCTTTCAAAGTGAGTTTTAGTTTAACCGATATAAACACGGCGGGGTGTGTAATCGAATAAGTACGATAGAATGTCCGTTAATGGATCTTTAGGTGTGATAAAAAAAATTCACGTTTATTTTCACAATCATTTTTATTACGTCGACAGTCAATGTAAAATAGAACTATTATATACAGTAATTAATTGAAAAAAAAAATTAAAGTGTCACGAGGCTCTATATTGAGTTAGGGAAATTAAACTCGTGTAACACAACGTGTCAATTATGTTCTTTATTGAGGAGGATTAAATTTTTTACTATTCATCTGATAAAAATAAAATCAGTGCTGTCGCTAAAGGATATAACACAGATTAAAATTAACAAAAAATAATAAATTGTTAAATCTTTAAATATTTTTTCGATCCTTTACTTTGTATAAATCACTGATTTTTATAGCCCCACAATGGGCACCAAATTAATTATAATAATTAAAAATTTAAATTTAGTTCATATGGTGTTAATAATGGTCAATTTTTAATAAATGAAAACTTGGCTGTAGAATAAAAACGAAAAGAAAAATCATGAGCAGTAGCCATGTTAAAATGGTACTAGAATATATTTCTGTTAATAACGGCTTAATTTAATTAAGAAAAATTGTATTGTATTAAGGATATTTCATACATTACACATTTAGCGAAGTAAATAATGTCCCCTTCAGAACAATCTCCCTAGAAAAGTTACTAGATATTCACCCAGATTTACCTTGAGACCCACCCAAGCGAACCCCCCCAGTATGAAACATGTCTACAGAAGACGTACTAAAGACATTACTTCAGACGTCTGATCCCTTACTCACCCCTTTCACCCCAGAAGACATTGTCTCGGCGTGTCAGAAGGGAAGAAACTCAGGCCCTGAAAAACCTCCCTGCCACCATCTTTCCAATTCTCACCCTCCTTTTCAACTCCTGCCTTCAGCACTCCTTTTTTCCATCCAATTGGAAAACATCCCACAATATCCTCATCCCCAAGCCCCACAAGGTCCTCACCTCTCCTAATTCCTACAGACCTATATCCTTGACGAATGTCCTAGGTAAGGTCTTTAAGAATCTTCTCAAGGATCGTATCTGGGATTTTCTGGATGAAAGGGGAAAGATCCTCCAATTCCAACATGGATTTAGTTCTAAATATTCCACCCAAGACGCACTAGCGAGACTCCACTCCCTCACCTCCAAATCTCTAAACCTTGCTCACTGTGCGTCGTCAGTCTTCTTTGATGTCCAGAAGGCTTTCGATTAGGTCTGGCATGCTGGACTTGTTCGAAAACTTGCTGGCATTGGCATCCCTCCCCAATTCACCAAACTTATCCATTTCTATCTTTCCCATCGCTCCATCATCGTTAAAGTTGGCTCCTCCAAATCAGATCCCATCACTCCACTAGCTGGAGTCCCCCAAGGTTCAGTGTTGGCCCAGTGCTGTACGTCATATACCCGCACGACATCACCCTCCCCCAAATCCTAGCCAGGACATCCAACTGTACGCGGACGACACGTCAATCTCCGCTACAGCACATACCACAAGAGCTATACACAACAATACCCAACAGATGCTAAATCATTTCTCGGAATGGTGTAGTAACTGGAGGGTCACCCTAAAACCACAAAAAACCCAACTTATCATCTTCAGACATCCTTCTCTTTCCAATAAACGGGGCCAATCTCTCAACGACGTTGACCTGAGATTCTGGGGAGAGAGACTCGTGCCTAAGAACGAGATTGACTACTTGGGAGTACGCTTCACGCTTACCATCAATTGGTCAATTGAAGTCCAAAGAACTCTTAACAGAGTTAGGGCACGAGCCTCTCTCATCGGAGCCTTGGGGGGACGAATTGGGAGATGCAACCCTGTAACACTCCTTCACACCTACAAAACCTTCATCAGACCAATCCTTGATTATAGAGCCCTAAACCTATCCACTCCTCCTCCTCATCTAGTGCACGCCATTACGGCAACGGAGAGGAGGATCCTCCGGAAATGCGCCTACCTCCCCTGGTGGTTTCCTTTCAATACCCTCAATTGGTCAATTGAAGTCTAAGGAACTCTTAACAGAGTTAGGGCGCGAGCCTCCCTCATCGGAGCCTTAGGGGGACGAATTGGGAGATGCAACCCTGTAACACTCCTACCTCCCCTGGCGGTTTACTTCCAATGAATTATATGACCATACTAATATCACTTCTATTATTCACAGATTAAAAGACCTATAAGGAAGGTACGTCAGGAGAACATTGGCCAGCTCCAACACCCACGCCCAAGAAACACTAGGAACTAGATGGACAGATGGAAGGAACGGAAGACCTCTACCCAATAAGCCAAGAAGAAAACTATACGCCAACCGAACATAAAAGTTCTACAAGACGCCAAAGAACTTCCTGACGAGCTCCTAGATCTCTTAGAGGAGGCTCCTCTAAGCATCAGATGAACTGGTCATCCCACTGACGTCCGAGTCTCCCCTTGGGGCGGGTTCTCTTGCTTGGGAGGGTCTCGAGGTCAATCTGGGGGATAATCTAGTAACTTTTCTAGCGAGATTGTCCTACTCTGCGCATTAGCAACGACAAAAGGTATTAGCATCTATCTTCGTTAATATTGGTAAAATTTGAATGAGAAAAATTGCATTGGATTAATAATTGTTGCATTAAATATATAAATATTTAAATAAAATTTATACACAGTAGAAACGATAAAATTATAGTTATATGAATATATATTTTTACAAATTTAGACTTATTAATCCAGTTTTAAAATTTCTTCTATTTTTTTGATATTTATTTTGTTTTTTTAGGCTTTTTCTTGATTATGTCAGAATTTTTTTAACCGAATTTATCCATTTTTTTCAATTTCTTCTGTTCTTTCCAGTTTCTTTTATTTTGTCTGATTTTTTATCACAATTACAATTTTTAATTTTATATAGATTATCTTTAAAAAGCAACACGTAACTTGTGACAAATTAATTATAATACTAACTTTTACGAATTATAGGGAATAATTTTTGGGCGCCAAAATAAGCGCAATAATTAGATTAAATTTTGATCAATACCTGTTTATAGATAATTGTTATGCAAGGGTAGGGGAAGAAAAATTAAAAGTCCCAAAAATCATTTAATTGCCTTATCATTTTAATATTTTTAATAATTGGCTCACCCTGTATATTTCCTCCATGTAATAAAGTTAATCGTCACGTACAATATTGGGTAAATTTTTAAGTATGCTCTTGTACGTGGCGCATTTTTAATTTAAATTTATTGTCATTTTTATTATTGAGGCGGATGCCTTAGAATTTTTTTAATATTGAGGCGAATGACTATGGTTTCTTAATACTCAGACAAATGAATTGGTTTTTTTAATATTGAGGTGAATGACTACGGATTTTTAATATTGAGGCGAATGACTACAGTTTTTTAATATTGAGGCGAATGACTGCGGTTTTTTAATATTGAGGCGAATGACTGAGGATTTTTAAAATTGAGAATGACTATGGTTTTTTAATATTGAAGCAAATAAAGTGGTTTTTTCAATATTGAGGCGAATGACTACGGTTTTTTTAACATTGAGGCGAATGACTGCGTTTTTTTAATATTGAGGAGAATGACTAAACTTTTTTTTAATACTAAGGCGAATTGATTGATTTTTTCAGTATTGAGGCGAATGACTATGGTTTTTCAAAATTGAGGCGAATGACTACGGTTTTTTACTATTGAGGAGAATGACTACGGTTTTTTAATATTGAGGAGAATGACTAAAGTTTTTCAAAATTGAGGCGAATGACTACGGTTTTTTACTATTGAGGAGAATGACTACGGTTTTTTAATATTGAGGAGAATGACATAAGTTTTTTTTAATACTAAGGCGAATTAATTGATTTTTTCAGTATTGAGGCGAATGACTATGGTTTTTCAAAATTGAGGCGAATGACTACGGTTTTTTACTATTGAGGAGAATGACTACGGTTTTTTAATATTGAGGAGAATGACTAAAGTTTTTCAAAATTGAGGCGAATGACTACGGTTTTTTACTATTGAGGAGAATGACTACGGTTTTTTAATATTGAGGAGAATGACATAAGTTTTTTTTAATACTAAGGCGAATTAATTGATTTTTTCAGTATTGAGGCGAATGACTATGGTTTTTCAAAATTGAGGCGAATGACTACGGTTTTTTACTATTGAGGAGAATGACTACGGTTTTTTAATATTGAGGAGAATGACATAAGTTTTTTTTAATACTAAGGCGAATTAATTGATTTTTTCAGTATTGAGGCGAATTACTATGGTTTTTCAAAATTGAGGCGAATTACTACGGTTTTTTAACATTGAGGCGAATGACTATGGTTTTTTTAATATTGAGGCGAATGACTGCGCTTTTAATGTTGAGGAGAATGACTAAGGTGAATGGATTTATTTTTTCAGTAGTAAGGCGAATGACTATGGTTTTTCAAAATTGAGGCGAATGACTACGGTTTTTTAATACTGAAGCAAATGAAGTGGTGTTTTCAATATTTAGGCGAATGTCTTAGGTTTTTTAATACTGAGGCGAATGGGTACGGTTTTTTAATATTGAGGCGAATGACTACGGTTTTTTAATATTGAGGAGAATGACTAAAGTTTTTTTTAATACTAAGGCGAATTAATTGATTTTTTCAGTATTGAGGCGAATGACTACGGTTTTTTAATATTGAGGAGAATGACTACATTATTTTAATATTGAGGCAAATTAATTAGTTTTTTTAATATTCAGGCAAATGACTAAGGTTTTAGTCAAATTAAGGCGAATGACTACGGTTTTTGTGTAATGAGATAAATGAATTACTTTTTTTTTAATATTGAGAATGATTTAAAACTGTATAAACGCATATTTTGTTAAACCTTTTGTAATAAAAACTTGTTACGCCATTGACAAAAAATGAATTTCAAGCTGTAATGTATAAGCCAAGTTCGTAAATGAAAATCAGACGGTATAATGTTGGGGAGAAAATTCGTATATATGATATAATCCATTAGATTTGCTCTACTGACACCATATGATGTATCATTGATAATTTTCTCAATATAAAAAATTTCCACATCTTTAAAAAATCTTATTATATAAGAAAAATAATAATTTCGATTTCAGGAAAAGTGGTTTAAATTGAATCAAAAAGTATTTTTTAATTTATTTCTGGAATTTATTTAACATGACAGAAAATAGAATTTATATTTAAATTAATATAAATATTGATTTATTGGATTTTCCTATTATTTTTATTAACCTAATCTAAGCACACTTATAAAATAAATAAGATCCTTAATATTCATAATCAATATTAGGTGCGTTTTTTAACAAAATCATTTTGTATCAACATTAACAGGATGTTAGCTTTTCAATTGAAGCCGATAATTCAAACAAAAATAGCATTTTCGTTTAATGGTGATAAATCATCGGAGCAGACGTTCAGGTGATTCGAGAGGGCGATAACTAATTTTCGATAAAAGCATTTTAGCATTTAAAAAAAACAGGAATTATGCGGATACAGGAAGATTCAGAAAAAAAAATTATTGTTTTATCTAAATGTTTAGTTTTTTTTTTAATATTGAGGCGAATGACTACATTTTTTTAATAATGAGGCCAATGACTATGGTTTTTTTAATATTGAGGCGAATGACTATGGTTTTTTAATATTTAGGAGAATGACTACGATTTTATAATAATGAGGCGAATGACTAAGGTTTTTTAATAATGAGGCGAATGACTAAGGTATTTATATTTTTTCAATAATCAATCAATAGATAGAATCAAATAAAGGAAGGAAAAAGAAGGACAGAAATAGGAAAAAAAAAATAAAGTGACAAAATTTGGAAAAAGGGAAAAAGTAGAAAAATCACTGGCGACTATTCTAACATACACTTGCTTAATTTTCACAATAAAGAGAAAAAAATAAGAAATATTTTTCATATTGATGAAAATTTCATGTAAAAACTTTTTGAAATTTAATAATTATAACATAAAAATGTGTCTCATTTTTTTATTATTTCAATACAAAAAAATACGATATTTTTTTAATCACCCTATAGAACTACTAGACAATAAAGCTGATGATTAATAATACCTAGATAAGAGCAAATGGGCAAAAACAATTCAATTAATCTTTCAGCGAAATGGATAATGGGTCGGAGGTGCGCTATTAAATTTTGCTTGTTTTGCAAATATTAGTTTCGATTTAGAAAATATCACAAAAACAAAAAAATATAACTACCATATGTCAATTATTAACTTTAAGTACTTGCGTGTAAAATAAAAAAATACATAGTTCATAATTATATCCTATTATCGCATTACTTTAAATCTAAATTTTTTTTTCACCTCGGTCTAGATTCCGATTTTTCGATGTGAAAAAATACAGAGTGATATTTTGTTTCTATTTCATATTACAATTATTTTATTATGCATTTTCTTGATTTTCTTTATTACACAATGATTTTTAAATTGGCAGGCGTAAGTGGCAAAAGACCAAATATTAAAAAATATAAGCCTAATTGGTAAAGGACCAAATATTGGAAAAGGAAGCTCAAGTGGTAAAGGACCAAATATTTTTAAAAGAGGAAGCTTAAAGGATAAAAGTAAAGGGCCAAATATTTGAATAAACGGAAGTTTAATTGGTAAAGGACCAAATATTTTAAAAGGAAACAAGTGGTACATGACCAAATGTTTAAAAAGAGGAAGCTTAATGGATAAAAGTAAAGGGCCAAATATTTAAATAAACGGAAGTTTAATTGGTAAAGGACCAAATACTAAAAAAAGGAATCTTAAGTGATAAAGGACCAAATATTTTTAACAGAGGAAGCTTAAAGGATAACAGTAAAGGGCCAAACATTTAAATAAACGGAAACTTAGTTGGTACAGGACCAAATATTAAAAAAAGGAAGCTTAATTGGTAAAGGACCAAATAATGGAAAAGAAAGCTCAAGTGGTAAAGGACCAAATATTTTTAAATGAGGAATCTTAAAGGATAAAGGAACCAAATATTCTTAAATTGGCAGGCGTAAGTGGTAAAGGGCTAAATATTAAAAAAAGGAAGCTTAATTGGTAAAGGACCAAATAATGGAAAAGGAAGCTCAAGTGGTAAAGGACCAAATATTTTTAAATGAGGAATCTTAAAGGATAAAGGAACCAAATATTCTTAAATTGGCAGGCGTAAGTGGTAAAGGGCCAAATATTAAAAAAAGGAAGCTTAATTGGTAAAGGACCAAATAATGGAAAAGGAAGCTCAAGTGGTAAAGGACCAAATATTTTTAAATGAGGAATCTTAAAGGATAAAGGAACCAAATATTCTTAAATTGGCAGGCGTAAGTGGTAAAGGGCCAAATATTAAAAAAAGGAAGCTTAATTGGTAAAGGACCAAATATTGGAAAAGGAAGCTCAAGTGGTAAAGGACCAAATATTTTTAAATGAGGAATCTTAAAGGATAAAGGAACCAAATATTCTTAAATTGGCAGGCGTAAGTGGTAAAGGGCCAAATATTAAAAAAAGGAAGCTTAATTGGTAAAGGACCAAATATTTTAAAAGGAAACAAGTGGTACATGACCAAATGTTTAAAAAGAGGAAGCTTAATGGATAAAAGTAAAGGGCCAAATATTTAAATAAACGGAAGTTTAATTGGTAAAGGACCAAATACTAAAAAAAGGAATCTTAAGTGGTAAAGGAAAAAATATTTTTAACAGAGGAAGCTTAAAGGATAACAGTAAAGGGCCAAATATTTAAATAAACGAAAGTTTAATTGGTAAAGGACCAAATACTAAAAAAAGGATGCTTAAGTGATAAAGGACCAAATATTTTTAAAAGAGGAATCTCAAAGGATAAAGGAACCAATTATTTTTCAACTGGAAGCCGTAAGTGGTAAAGGACCAAATATTGGAAAAGGAATCTTAAGTGGTAAAGGACCAAATATTTTTAATACAGGAAGCTTAAAGGATAACAGTAAAGGGCCCAACATTTAAATAAACGGAAACTTAGTTGGTACAGGACCAAATATTAAAAAAAGGAAGCTTAAGTGATAAAGGACTAAATATTTTTAAATAAGAAATCTCAAAGGATAAAGGCACCAATTATTTTTCAATTGGCAGGTGTAAGTAAAGGACCAAATATTGGAAAAAGAATCTTAAGTGGTAAAGGACCAAATATATTTAAAAGAGGAATCTCAAAGGATAAAGGAGCCAAATATTTTTAATTTGGCAAGTTTAAGTGGTAAAGGGCCAAATATCAAAAAAGGACTAAATATTTTTAAACGAGGAATCTCAAAGGATAAAGGAACCAAATATTTTTCAAGTGGTAAAGGGCCAAATTTTTAAAAAAAAGGAAGATTAATTGGTAAAGGACCAAATATTGGAAAAGGAATCTAAAGTTCTAAAGGACCAAATATTTATAAATGATGGAAATCAAATGATAAAGGAATCAAATATTTTTAAATTGGTAGTCGTAAGTATAAAAGGGACCAAATATTTTTACATGGTTAGGCTTAAGGGCTAAATAGGCCAATATATTTCTTTGAAGACCTAAAGCATAAACTGTCTAAATAATTTAACATTTAACTCTGGTAATTTTTATAGTTTAGTGAAATCGAAGAAGGCTTGATCCGTTTGTAACTCGGTTATTGATTACTATATCTACGATTTAATTTAAAACACCCTGTATAAAAGGATTAAAAATAAAATTTCTGCACTAATAAATCTTCGTTTACTTAGAGACAGGAATATAATTAATTTTTTTATTCTCCGGTTTTGGATTTTTTAACTTAACAAAATTAATTATAATGTGTTTTAAAAAATGATTTATGATTCCTGAAAAGTTTTCTTTTTTTGTAAGTGTGAATTTGTAGATACCGGAAGAGATTTTTTGAGAGATTGCGCCTTAGCAGATTTTGGATATTTATATGGGAAGGAGCGTCGCGTATAGAGACAGTTGCGATTTGTGAATCTAACCGGATTTTCCTATATATCAGAAAATAGTGAAAAGCGCAAAAATTAAACCACGTGCGCGTTTTTTCTAAATTTTTATAGTTTGAAAAATAAATAAATAATGTGTTTGTACGAATTTTTATATTAAGGTAAGAAAGTAAAATTTATTAATATATAAAATTAAATATACAGTGTGTTTCATGTAACGTCAATTTTTATTTATTAATAACTAAATACATTTCAATTTGCTTAAGTATTTTTGGTATAAAAAAAATTATCATTTTTATTAAACCTGAAATTCAACGATAAAAAATGTTTCCTCGTTAATTAAATTTGTCATTCGAAAAAAAAAATAACTGCAGGCGTATACATAATCCCAAAGTTTTCCCTCGTTCTTTAACAATTAAATATAATGAATTGAAGTTCATTATTCTCTGTTATTTGTTCGAACCGATCAGTTTATCTTTTGTTACAAGAAATATAAGGTACAATAAAGCCATCGCTATTTTTATTCATTTCTTTCGCAAAAGCGACTAATTGAATGATATATACAGAATGTTTAAAAAATACAAACATAATTCAATAAAAGAACCACACTGTAATTTTATTATCAATAAAAAAATAGCTTTTTATATAATTAAGGTAATAAAGCACAAAGTCAGGTACCACACAAATTTTAATTGTACAAACAGGCAACTAGTTTCGGTCCCTGACCATCATCAGGCCTAGAGATACAAATGCTCTTAATTAGTCATGAAATTAAATACCAAAAATATAAAACTGTATATACTAAATATATAATTAACAAGAAAGTTAAGAAAATATTAAATTTTCACTACAAGCACGTGTTGAAGTTATTTTTTAATCCCCAGGGTCGAAACGTCTAAAATAATCATTCGCAGCATCTTCTAATTACTTGTAACGTCTTCTAATTACTTTTGGCATCTTATAATTACTTTTGGCGTCTTCTAATTACTTGTAACGTCTTATAATTACTCGTGGCGTCTTCTAATTACTTGTGCCAACTTTTAATTATTTGTGACTTATTAACCAGATAGTTAATAAATTAATAAATTTTCACTACAAGCACGTATTAAAGTGAATTTTTAATCCTCAGGGTCGAAACGTCTAAATTAATCATCTTTAAATCATTCGCAGCACCTTCTAATTACTTGTGGCGTCTTGTAATCACTTTTGGCGTCTTATAATTACTTTTGGCGTCTTCTAATTACTTGTGGCGTCTTCTAATTACTTGTGGCGTCTTATAATTACTCGTTGCGCCTTCTAATTACTTGTGGCAACTTTTAATTATTTGTGGCTTATTAACCGATATCTAAGTAAATATTAAATTTTCACTACAAGCACGTGTTGAAGTTATTTTTTAATCCTCAGGGTCGAAACGTCTAAATTATTCATCTTTAAATCATTTGCAGCACCTTCTAATTACTTGTGGCAACTTTTAATTATTTGTGGCTTATTAACCAGATAGCTAAGAACATATTTATTATTATTTTTTAATCCTCAGGGTCGAAACGTCTAAATTAATCATCTTTAAATCATTTGCAGCACCTTCCAATTACTTGTGGCGTCTTCTAATTACTTTAAGCGCCTTATAGTTACTTTTGGCGTTTTCTAATTACTTGTGGCGTCTTATAATTACTCGTGGTGTCTTCTAATTACTTGTGGCAACTTTTAATTATTTGTGGCTTATTAACCGATATCTAAGTAAATATTAAATTTTCACTACAAGCACGTGTTGAAGTTATTTTTTAATCCTCAGGGTCGAAACGTCTAAATTAATCATCTTTAAATCATTTGCAGCACCTTCTAATTACTTGTGGCAACTTTTAATTATTTGTGGCTTATTAACCAGATAGCTAAGAACATATTTATTATTATTTTTTAATCCTCAGGGTCGAAACGTCTAAATTAATCATCTTTAAATCATTCGCAGCACCTTCTAATTACTTGTGGCGTCTTGTAATTACTTTTGGCGTCTTCTAATTGTGGCGTCCTATAATTACTTGTGGCGTCTTATAATTACTTGTGGCGTATTTTAGTCATTTGTAATACATTATATAAGTGGGTTTTCGTCATTTGATACCTCTATTATATTATACAATTAGGAAAATAATTATTTAATATTTATACTGAATTTCAATTATCAAATTTTTATGAATAATTGTTTTATATGATAAAAATTTTTTTTCTGATGTTTTTCACACATCATATTTTACTTGTAGCGTCTTCTAATCATCTTCTAATTATTTGTGGCGTCTGATAATTACGTGTGGCGTCTTCTAATTAATTTTTCTATCTCCTAATTACTTGTGAAGTCTTGTAATTACTTGTGAAGTCTTGTAATTACTTCTGACGTCTTTTAATTACTGGCGGTATATTATAATTACTTTTGGCGTCTTATTTATAACTTGTGACTTATTTTAGTCAATTCTAACCCGTTATATAAATGGCTTTCTGTCATTTTATGCGTCTTCTAATTACCTGTGACATCTTAGACTTACTTTTGGCATCTTCTAATTACTTGTGACGTCTTATAATTACTTGTGACGTCTTTTAATGACTTGCGGTAATTTATAATTACTATTGGCGTCTTCTTATAACTTGTGGCTTATTTTAGTTAATTGTAACCCGTTATATAAATGGCTTTCTGTCATTTAAGGCGTCTTCTAATTACTTGTGACATCTTATAATTACTTATGGCATCTTTTAATTACTTGTAACGTCTTATAATTACTTGTGACGTCTTTTTTTACTTGTTTTGTCTTCTAATCATCTGTAGCGTCTTCTAATTATTTGTGGCGTCTGATAATTACTTGTGGCGTCTTCTAATTACTTGTGACATCTTATAATTACTTATGGCATCTTTTAATTACTTGTAACGTCTTATAATTACTTGTGACGTCTTTTTTTACTTGTTTTGTCTTCTAATCATCTGTAGCGTCTTCTAATTATTTGTGGCGTCTGATAATTACTTGTGGCGTCTTCTAATTACTTTTGGTATCTCCTAATTACTTGTGACGTCTTATAATTACTTGTGACGTCTTTTAATTACTTGCGGTAATTTATAATTACTATTGGCGTCTTCTTATAACTTGTGGCTTATTTTAGTTAATTGTAACCCGTTATATAAATGGCTTTCTGTCATTTAAGGCGTCTTCTAATTACCTGTGACATCTTTGAATTACTTTTGGCATCTTCTAATTACTTATGACGTCTTATAATTACTTCTGACGTCTTTTAATTACTTGCGGTATCTTATAATCATTTATATATGCTATTTTTTGCCATTTGACACTTCCATTAGATTATACAATTAAGAAAAATAAATATTTATACTCAATTTTAGTAATCAAATTTTTATTAAAACAATTGTTTTATATGATCAAAAATTTTCTCTGAAATTCTTCACAGATCATATTTTACTTGTTGTGCCTTCTAATCATCTAATTATTTGTGGCGTCTGATAATTACTTGTGGCGTCTTCTAATTTCTGTTGGTATCTTCTAATTATTTGTGGAATTTTCTAATTACTTGTAACGTCTTTTAATTACTTGCGATATCTTATAATTACTTTTGGCGTCTTCTTATAACTTGTGGCTTATTTAAGTCAATTTTAACACGTCATATAAATGGCTTTTTGTCATTTAACTCGTCTTCTAATTACTTGTGACATCTTATAATTACTTTTGGTGTCTTCTAATTACTTGTGACGTCTTATAATTACTTGTGACGTCTTTTAATTACTTGCGATATCTTATAATTACTTTTGGCGTCTTCTTATAACTTGTGGCTTATTTAAGTCAATTGTAACACGTCATATAAATGGCTTTTTGTCATTTAACTCGTCTTCTAATTACTTGTAACATCTTATAATTACTTATGGCGTCTTTTAGTTACTTGTGACGTCTTCTAATTACTTGTGACGTCTTATAATTACTTGTGACGTCTTTTAATTACTTGCGGTATCTTATAATAACTATTGACGTCTTCTTATAACTTGTGGCTTATTTAAGTCAATTGTAACCCGTTATATAAATGACTTTCTGTCATTTAAGGCGTCCTCTAATTACTTGTGGCATCTTAGAATTACTTTTAGCATCTTCTAATTACTTGTGACGTCTTATAATTACTTGTGACGTCTTTTAATTACTTGCGGTATCTTATAATTACTTTTGGCGTCTTCTTATAACTTGTGACTTATTTAAGTCAATTGTAACCTGTTATATAAATGGATTTTTGTCATTAAACGCTTCTTCTAATTACCTGTGACATCTTATAATTACTTTTCGCATTTTTTAATTACTTATGACGTCTTATAATTACTTCTGACGTCTTTTAATTACTGGCGGTATATTATAATTACTTTTGGCGTCTTCTTATTACTTGCGGTGTCTTATAATTACTTTCGACGTCTTCTAATTACTTGCGGCGTCTAATAATTACTTGTGGCGTATTTTATATTAGATTATACAGTTAATAAAAATAAATATTTAACTTTTATGCTAAATTTTAATAATCAAATTTTTATGAACAATTGTTTTATATGGTCAAAAATTTTCTCTGACATTTTTCACAGTGCCTTCTAATCATCTGTAGCGTCTTCTCATTATTTGTGGCGTCCGATAATTACTTGTAGCGTCTTCTAATTACTTTTGGCATTTTCTAATAATTTGTGCCATCTTTTAATTATTTGTGGCATCTTGTTATTACTTGTGACGTCTTTTAATTACTTCCGGTATCTTATTATTCCTCTTGGCAGTTATGTACGTGGAGTTTTGTCATTTGACGCGTTTCATAATTACTTGTAACGTCTTCTAATTACTTTTGGTATCTTCCTATTACTTTTGGCGTCTTCTAATTACTTGCGGCGTCTTATGATTACTTGTGGCGTATTTTAGTCATCTTTAACCCACTATATATGTGGATTTTTGTCATTTAACACCTCTAGTAGATTATATAATTAATAAAAATTAATATTTAACATTTAAACTGAATGTTAGTTATCAAAATTTTCTTTGAAGTTTTTCACAAATTACATTTTATTTGAGGTGTTTTTTAATCATCTGTAACGCCCTCTAAGTATTTGTGGCATCTTCTAATTACTTGTGGAGTTTTATAATTACTTGTGACGTCTTCTAATGAGTTGTGACTTTTTTTAGTAATTTTTATTTACTTGTGGCTTGTTCTAATTATTTGTGGTTTATCACTTGTACCCTAGTTTAGGTATTTAAGGCTTTTCCGTCTAAATTTCAGTCGTTTTTGAATTTTTTTATATAATTTTAGATTATTACGATTATTTATATATTATAGTAAAGTTTGTTTTCAAAGTCTGTTATTTATTAACGCATTATTTTTTATTGTTTCTTTAAAATATACAAATTAAAATATTTCATTTAATTACTATTGCTTATACAAATAAACCGTTACGTAAAAATAACTATAAATCGTTGGAAATATTTAAAATGTTTATCGAGAAAAAAAAAAAAACTTTATTTTCATCAAATCTTAACGGATACATAAATCAGTTTATAAAATAAAAGTTTTAAAAGAATATTTCTAGTCCAATCTTATTAAGTACTAGAAAAGTTTTAGGGTCGCATTTCTACAATCGTAAACTTTAATTTTATTGTGAGTAAAAGATAATAGAATTGTGCTTTTATAAGCTTTTAAAGTTTTTGATTAATTATTACATTAATTCTTAAACGTTTGATTTGGAGTTTCTTTAACGATTTTGTCAGTTTAATTTTTGACTAAATATTATTATTATTATTATTTTTAGCATGTTTACGTAAATAAAAATTTTCCAATATACTTAGATTTTCTTAAGAAATTATATTCATCCAAGGATAAGGAAATTCGTAATTGTTTTTGAGAAGGGCTTCTATTAAGTTGTCAGAGCGAATCAATTTCTTAATATCCATAAAGTTTACTGGCACGTGATTAAGAGGTTAATTCGTTTATAAAGTTTCGATTACTGTTGTTTTGGGATATTGTGAGAGTTTCTATTACATCGAGCGATTGCTCGATTTAGAAAGTTTCTTGTGTATTATAACAAAAAAGAAAAGTCTTTGAGGAAAGAGATTATTAATACTCAGAAATGATAATATTTTGTGAAAAGAAATAATTAAAACTTTTACTAATAGCTAGAGATAAAATAAATAAGTTTTTGGAATTTATATCTTTTAAATTACTTATCTGAAAATTTTGGTTAAGATCTGAATCTAAAAAAATTGATAAAGTTCGTTTTCACCATTTTTTTTTTATAATAATAATTCGTTTTTCTCTGAAATTAGTAAAACCAGAGAAAAATAATAATTTTTTTAGAATTTACGCATTTTAGACTTTCTGCCACTTTTTTTTTTAAATTTGACTAAAGACTCACCATTTTTTTTAAGTATCAAAAATTAATAGAGCTAGAGAAAACCTAATTTATTTTTTTGGAATTTATGCCTCTTGGACTATATTTATTTCAATTATTGTTCAAATCTGGCTAAAAACACGTTTTGAAAAAATTGAAGAAGTTGCGCCCTCACTATTTTTTTTTAAATGTATAAAAAATCAATTATGTTTTCAATTAATAGAGCTAGGGAAAAGTTAATCAATTTTTTTGGAATTTACGCCTCTTTTGCTATGCATCTGTCAATTTTTTTTTTCTGATTCAAAATACTTTTTGAAAAAATTTGAAAATGTTGCGCTCTCACCATTTTTTTAAAAAGTATCAAAAATCAGTTTTGTTTTAAATTAATAGAGCTAGAGAAAACCTAATTTATTTTTTTGGAATTTATGCCTCTTGGACTATATTTATTTCAATTATTGTTAAAATCTGGCTAAAAACACGTTTTGAAAAAATTGAAGAAGTTGCGCCCTCACTATTTTTTTTTAAATGTATAAAAAATCGATTTTGTTTTAAATTAATAGAGCTAGGGAAAAGTTAATCAATTTTTTTGGAATTTACGCCTCTTTTGCTATGCATCTGTCAATTTTTTTTTTCTGATTCAAAATACTTTTTGAAAAAATTTGAAAATGTTGCGCTCTCACCATTTTTTTAAAAAGTATCAAAAATCAGTTTTGTTTTAAATTAATAGAGCTAGAGAAAACCTAATTTATTTTTTTGGAATTTATGCCTCTTGGACTATATTTATTTCAATTATTGTTCAAATCTGGCTAAAAACACGTTTTGAAAAAATTGAAGAAGTTGCGCCCTCACTATTTTTTTTTAAATGTATAAAAAATCGATTTTGTTTTAAATTAATAGAGCTAGGGAAAAGTTAATTAATTTTTTTGGAATTTACGCCTCTTTTGCTATGCATCTGTCAATTTTTTTTTTCTGATTCAAAACACTTTTTGAAAAAGTTTGAAAATGTTGCGCTCTCACCATTTTTTTAAAAAGTATCAAAAATCAGTTTTGTTTTAAATTAATAGAGCTAGAGAAAACCTAATTTATTTTTTTGGAATTTATGCCTCTTGGACTATATTTATTTCAATTATTGTTAAAATCTGGCTAAAAACACGTTTTGAAAAAATTGAAGAAGTTGCGCCCTCACTATTTTTTTTTAAATGTATAAAAAATCAATTATGTTTTCAATTAATAGAGCTAGGGAAAAGTTAATCAATTTTTTTGGAATTTACGCCTCTTTTGCTATGCATCTGTCAATTTTTTTTCTGATTCAAAACACTTTTTGAAAAAATTTGAAAATGTTGCGCTCTCACCATTTTTTTAAAAAGTATCAAAAATCAGTTTTGTTTTAAATTAATAGAGCTAGAGAAAACCTAATTTATTTTTTTGGAATTTATGCCTCTTGGACTATATTTATTTCAATTATTGTTAAAATCTGGCTAAAAACACGTTTTGAAAAAATTGAAGAAGTTGCGCCCTCACTATTTTTTTTTAAATGTATAAAAAATCGATTTTGTTTTAAATTAATAGAGCTAGGGAAAAGTTAATCAATTTTTTTGGAATTTACGCCTCTTTTGCTATGCATCTGTCAATTTTTTTTTTCTGATTCAAAATACTTTTTGAAAAAATTTGAAAATGTTGCGCTCTCACCATTTTTTTAAAAAGTATCAAAAATCAGTTTTGTTTTAAATTAATAGAGCTAGAGAAAACCTAATTTATTTTTTTGGAATTTATGCCTCTTGGACTATATTTATTTCAATTATTGTTAAAATCTGGCTAAAAACACGTTTTGAAAAAATTGAAGAAGTTGCGCCCTCACTATTTTTTTTTAAATGTATAAAAAATCGATTTTGTTTTAAATTAATAGAGCTAGGGAAAAGTTAATCAATTTTTTTGGAATTTACGCCTCTTTTGCTATGCATCTGTCAATTTTTTTTTCTGATTCAAAACACTTTTTGAAAAAATTTGAAAATGTTGCGCTCTCACCATTTTTTAAAAAAGTATAAAAAATCAATTTTTTTTAAAATTAATAGAGCTAGAGAAAAATTAATTTATTTTTTTGTAATTTATGTCTCTTGGACTATATTTATTTCAATTTTTTTTAAAATCTGGCTAAAAACACGTTTTGAAAAAATTGAAGAAGTTGCGCTCTCACCATTTTTTTTAAAAGTATAAAAAATCGATTTTGTTTTAAATTAATAGAGCTAGGGAAAAGTTAATTAATTTTTTTGGAATTTAGGCCTCTTTTGCTATGCCTCTGTCAATTTTTTTTTTCTGATTCAAAACACTTTTTGAAAAAATTTGAAAAGGTTGCGCTCTCACCATTTTTTTAAAAAGTATCAAAAATCAGTTTTGTTTTAAATTAATAGAGCTAGAGAAAAATTAATTTATTTTTTGGAATTTACGCCTCTTGGACTATGCCTCTGTCAAGTTTTTTTGAAATCTGACTAAAAACACACTTTGAAAAAATTGAAGAAGTTGCGCTCTCACTATTTTTTTTAAAGTATTAAAAATCAGTTTTTTTTAATAATAGAGAAAAACTAATTAATTTTTTTAAATTTACGAAGTTTGGACTATTTTTTTCCCAATTTTTTTTTTAAAAATCTGACAAAGGACACATTTTGAAAACAATTTGAAGAAGTTGCGCTCTCACCATTTTTTAAAAGTATCAGATTATTTTTTAATTAATAGAGCTAGAGAAAAACTAATTAATTTTTTTGGAATTTACGCTTCTTGGACTGTGCCTCTGTCAATTTTTTAAAAATCTGACTAAAAACACGTTTTGAAAACAATTTGAAGAAGTTTCGCTCTCACCATTTTTTAAAAAAGTATCAAAAATCAGTTTTTTTTTAAATTAATAGAGGTAGAGAAAGACAAATTTATTTTTATGGAATTTACGCCTCTTGAAGTATATTTCTGTCAATTTTTGTTAAAATCTAACTAAAAACACATTCTAAAAAAATTTAAAAAAGTTGCGCTCTCGACATTTTTAAAAAAGGATCGAAACTAATTTTTTTTTAAATCTACACCTTGTGGACTGTTTTTAAGTCAATTTTTTTAAAAATCGGACTAAATAAAAATACATTTTGATAAAATTTGAAGAAGTTGCGCTCTTACCATTTTTAAAAAAGTATCAAAAATCATTTTTTTTTTAATTAATAGAACTAGAGAAAAACTAATTAATTTTTTTGAAATTTACGCCTGTTAGACAACATTTCTGTCAATTTTTGTTAAAATCTGACTAAAAACACATTTTAAAAATTTTTTAAATAGTTGCGCTCTCGCCAATTTTAAAAAGAATCAAAACTCATTTTTTTTTTAAATTAATAGAGCTAAAGAAAAACTAATTTAATTTTTAAAATCTACACCTTGTGGACTATTTTTAAGTCATTTTTTTTAAAAATCTGACTAAAGATACATTTTGAAAAAAATTGAAGAAGTTGCGCTCTCGCCATTTTTTAAAAAAGTATCAAAACACTTTTTTTCCTAAAATTAATATTACTAAAGAAAACTAAATTATTTTTTAAAATCTACGAATCTTGGACTAAATTTATGTCAATTTTTTTAAAAATCTCCAACTCATTTTTTTCTAAAATTAATAGAGTTAAAGAAAAACTAAATTATTTTTTAAAGCTAAATTTATTTTTTAAAACCTACGCATTTTGGAGTATTTTTGTGTCAATTTTTTTAAAAATCTGACTAAAGATACATTTTTAAAAAATTTGAAAAACTTGCGCTCTCACCATTTTTTGAAAAAAATATCAAAATTAATTAATAATTAATTTTCTAATATTAATAGCGCTAAAGAAAAACTAAATTTTCTTTTAAAATCTTCGCCTCTTGGACTATTTTTATATCAATTTTTTAAAAATCTGACTAAAGATTATGAAAAAAAATGAAGAAGTTGCGCTCTCACCATTTTTTTTTTTAAAAGTATTAAAATTCATTTTTTTCTAAAATTAATAGAGCTAAAGAAAACTAAATTATTTTTTAAAATCTACGAATCTTGGACTAAATTTTTGTCAATTTTTTTTAAAAATCTGGCTAAAGATACATTTTGAAAAAAATTGAAGAAGTTGCGCTCTCACCATTTAAAAAAAAATATCAAAACTTTTTTTTTTCTAAAATTAATGGAGCCAAAGAAAAACTATTTCTTTTTAATCCACGCCTCTTGGACTATTTTAATGTCAATTTCTGTAAAAATCTGACTAAAGATGCATTTTGAAAAAAATTGAATTAGTTGCCTCTCATCATTTTTTTTTAAAAAGTTTCAAAACTCTTTTTTTCTAAAATTGAGAGAGTTAGAAAAAAACTAATTTATTTCTTAGAATCAACGGTTCTTAGACTATTTTTCTTCAATTTTTTTAAAAATTTGACTAAAAAATACATGTTGCAAAAAATTTAAGACCTTGCGCTTTCACCATTTTTTAAAAAGTATCAAAACTGATTTTTTTCTAAAATTGAAAGAGCTAGAAAAAAACTAATTTATGTTTTACAATCTACGCCTTTTGGACTATCTTTCTGTCAATATTTTTAAAAATCTAACATTTTCCAAAAATTTAAAAAATTGGCACTCTCACCATTTTTTTAAAAAGTATTAAAACTCATTTTTTTTTAGAATTGAAATAGCTAGAGAAAACCTAATTTATGTTTTACAATCCACGTCTCTTAGACTATCTTTTAGTCAATTTTTTTAAAAATCTGACCAAAGACACATTTTCCAAAAATTTTAAGAATTTGTGCTCTCGCCATTTTTTAAAAAGTATCAAAACTGATTTTTTTCTAAAATTGAAAGAGCTAGAGAAAACCTAATTTATGTTTTACAATCTACGCTTCTTGGACTATCTTTCTGTCAATATTTTTAAAAATCTGACTAACATTTTCCAAAAATTTTAAAAAATAATCGACATTGATTTTATTCAAAAACTAATAAAGTTAGAATAAAGCTAATTTTTTTTTAGAATCTACGCTTCTTAGACTATCTTTCCACCAATTTTTTTTTGAATCTGACTATAGACTCATTTTGAAAAAAATTGAAAATCTTGCGCTCTCACCATTTTTTAAAAAAGTATCAAAACTGATTTTTTCTAAAACTAATAGAGCTATAGGAAAACTAATTTATTTTTTAGTATCTACACCTCTTAGACTACCATTTTTTTAATTTTATCAAAAATCTGACACGACACATTTTGAAAAAAATGAAAAAACTTGCGTCCTTACCAATTTTTTTTTAAATTATCCAAACTCATTTTGTTTTGATTAAATTTTTATTGATTTTCTACAAATTTAATACTTTAACAATATTTAAAATTTTTTGCAACATGTATTTTTTAGTCAAATTTTTAAAAAAATTGAAGAAAAATAGTCGAAGAACCGTTGATTCTAGGAAATAAATTAGTTTTTTTCTAACTCTCTCAATTTTAGAAAAAAAGAGTTTTGAAACTTTTTAAAAAAAAATGATGAGAGGCAGCTAATTCAATTTTTTTCAAAATGCAACTTTAGTCAAATTTTTTAAAAAATTGACATAAAAATAGTATTAGCGTGGATTTTAAAAAATTATATAGTTTTTCTTTAGCTCTATTAATTTTAGAAAAAAATGAATTTTAAACTTTTTTTAAAAAAATGGTGAGAGTTTTTCAATTTTTTTCAAAATATATCTTTGGTCAAATTTAAAGAAAATTGACATAATGATAGTCTAAGAGACGCAGATTTCAATAGATAATTTAGTTTTTCTTTCGCTCTATTAATTTTAGGAAAAAAAGTGTTTTGATACTTTATTTAAAAATTGGTGAGAGCGCAAATTCTTCAAATTTTTTCAAAATGTATTTTTAATCAGATTTTTAAAAAAATGGACAGAAAAATAGGTCAAAAGAAAATTTAGTTATTCTTTAGCTCTTTAGCTCTATTAATTTTAGAAAAAAATTAGTTTTGATATTTTTTCATAAAATGGTGAGAGCGCAAGTTTTTCAAATTTTTTCAAAATGAATCTTAGTAAGATTTTTAAAAAAAAAAGACATAAAAATACTCTAAAAGGCGTTGGTTTTAAAAAATAAATTTGGCTTTAAAAAATAATTTAGTTTTTCTATAACTTTTAGAAAAAAATGAGTTTGAGATTTTTAAAAAAATTGACGTAAATTTAGTCCAAGATTCGTAGATTTTAAAAAATAATTTAGTTTTCTTTAGTACTATTAATTTTAGGAAAAAAAGTGTTTTGATACTTTTTTTAAAAAATGGTGAGAGCGCAACTTCTTCAATTTTTTTCAAAATGTATCTTTAGTCAGATTTTTAAAAAAATTGACATAAAAACAGTCAAAGAGGCGCTGATTTTAAAAAATATTTTAGTTTTTCTTTAGCTCTATTAATTTTAGAAAAAGAGATTTGAAACTTTTTAAAAGAAAATGGTGAGAGCGCAACTTCTTCAAATTTTTTCAAAATGTATCTTTAGTCAAAAGTATCAAAACTGATTTTTTCTAAAACTAATAGAGCTATAGGAAAACTAATTTATTTTTTAGAATCTACACCTCTTAGATTACCATTTTTTTAATTTTATTAAAAATTTGACAAGTCACATTTTGAAAAAAATGGAAAAACTTGCGTCCTTACCAATTTCTTTTTAAATTATCCAAACTCATTTTGTTTTGATTAAATTTTTATTGATTTTCTACAAATTTAATACTTTAACAATATTTAAAATTTTTTGTTACTATTAACAATTCATTCAACTTAAGTAGCAAATTGTAAGTGCTTCGGACCCGTCATATCTGTCAGTCTCCTTTAGCAAATAAAATATCAAACGACAAATTTAATTTAACACGAATAAAGCGCACAAAAAGCACTAGTTAAACGAGAGTTACTAAAAGCTAAAGGAAATGACAAATCAAAAGAACAAAACCGTTTCACTTGATTCGGCGGGAAACGTCTCTACCCCAGCTAATCGAAAGTTATTGTTAGGTTCAAATGAAGTTGGAAATTACTGGAGCCTGAAAAGTCAAAGTAACGGGACCGAATTGCTCTTGTAAAAGAGGTATGACTCTATAATCGCGACAGAAAAGGGTTTTCTTAGACATTGATTTATTTCGATTCTGGAAATTAATATTTAATTAAGACATTTTGGGAATGTATACAAATATTTGTACCTTGTAATTTTTAATTATCATATCTGAAAACTCATTCAATTTTACTTCAATTTGCTTTGAAGATTTTTTTCTTCGATAAAGTGCGCTCTGAAGCTTTTTATTGTTGATAAATTGCTTCGTTCTCGAGCTTTTTTTTTAAAAAAATGCATAATTTTTGTTCTCTTTTCTCTGATTTAATGCATCGCTCTCGGACATTTTTCTTTGATAAAATGCATCACTCTGAAGCTTTTTATTGTCGATAAATTTCTCCATTCTCGAGATTTTTTTTCTCAAAAAAATGCATAATTTTTGTTCTCTTTTCTCTGATTTAATGCATTTCTCTCGGACTTTTTTCTTCGATAAAATGCATCGCTCTGAAGCTTTTTATTGTTGATAAATTCCATTCTCGAGCTTTTTTTTCTCAATAAAATGCATAATTTTTGTTCTCTTTTCTCTGATTTAATGCATCTCTCTCGGACATTTTTCTTTGATAAAATGCATCGCTCTGAAGCTTTTTAATGTTGATAAATTCCATTCTCGAGCTTTTTTTTCTCAATAAAATGCATAATTTTTGTTCTCTTTTCTCTGATTTAATGCATCTCTCTCGGACATTTTTCTTTGATAAAATGCATCGCTCTGAAGCTTTTTAATGTTGATAAATTCCATTCTCGAGCTTTTTTTTCTCAATAAAATGCATAATTTTTGTTCTCTTTTCTCTGATTTAATGCATCTCTCTCGGACATTTTTCTTTGATAAAATGCATCGCTCTGAAGCTTTTTAATGTTGATAAATTCCATTCTCGAGCTTTTTTTTCTCAATAAAATGCATAATTTTTGTTCTCTTTTCTCTGATTTAATGCATCGCTCTCGGACTTTTTTCTTCGATAAAATGCATCGCTCTGAAGCTTTTTAATGTTGATAAATTCCATTCTCGAACTTTTTTTTCTCAATAAAATGCATAATTTTTGTTCTCTTTTCTCTGATTTAATGCATCTCTCTCGGACATTTTTCTTTGATAAAATGCATCGCTCTGAAGCTTTTTAATGTTGATAAATTCCATTCTCGAGCTTTTTTTTCTCAGTAAAATGCATAATTTTTGTTCTCTTTTCTCTGATTTAATGCATCTCTCTCGGACATTTTTCTTCGATAAAATGCATCGCTCTGAAGCTTTTTATTGCCGATAAATTTCTCCATTCTCGAGCTTTTTTTTCTCAATAAAATGCATAATTTTTGTTCTCTTTTCTCTGATTTAATGCATCTCTCTCGGACATTTTTCTTTGATAAAATGCATCGCTCTGAAGCTTTTTAATGTTGATAAATTCCATTCTCGAACTTTTTTTTCTCAATAAAATGCATAATTTTTGTTCTCTTTTCTCTGATTTAATGCATCTCTCTCGGACATTTTTCTTTGATAAAATGCATCGCTCTGAAGCTTTTTAATGTTGATAAATTCCATTCTCGAGCTTTTTTTTCTCAATAAAATGCATAATTTTTGTTCTCTTTTCTCTGATTTAATGCATCGCTCTCGGACATTTTTCTTTGATAAAATGCATCACTCTGAAGCTTTTTATTGTCGATAAATTTCTCCATTCTCGAGATTTTTTTTCTCAAAAAAATGCATAATTTTTGTTCTCTTTTCTCTGATTTAATGCATTTCTCTCGGACTTTTTTCTTCGATAAAATGCATCGCTCTGAAGCTTTTTATTGTTGATAAATTCCATTCTCGAGCTTTTTTTTCTCAATAAAATGCATAATTTTTGTTCTCTTTTCTCTGATTTAATGCATCTCTCTCGGACATTTTTCTTTGATAAAATGCATCGCTCTGAAGCTTTTTAATGTTGATAAATTCCATTCTCGAGCTTTTTTTTCTCAATAAAATGCATAATTTTTGTTCTCTTTTCTCTGATTTAATGCATCTCTCTCGGACATTTTTCTTTGATAAAATGCATCGCTCTGAAGCTTTTTAATGTTGATAAATTCCATTCTCGAGCTTTTTTTTCTCAATAAAATGCATAATTTTTGTTCTCTTTTCTCTGATTTAATGCATCTCTCTCGGACATTTTTCTTTGATAAAATGCATCGCTCTGAAGCTTTTTAATGTTGATAAATTCCATTCTCGAGCTTTTTTTTCTCAATAAAATGCATAATTTTTGTTCTCTTTTCTCTGATTTAATGCATCTCTCTCGGACATTTTTCTTTGATAAAATGCATCGCTCTGAAGCTTTTTAATGTTGATAAATTCCATTCTCGAGCTTTTTTTTCTCAATAAAATGCATAATTTTTGTTCTCTTTTCTCTGATTTAATGCATCGCTCTCGGACTTTTTTCTTCGATAAAATGCATCGCTCTGAAGCTTTTTAATGTTGATAAATTCCATTCTCGAACTTTTTTTTCTCAATAAAATGCATAATTTTTGTTCTCTTTTCTCTGATTTAATGCATCTCTCTCGGACATTTTTCTTTGATAAAATGCATCGCTCTGAAGCTTTTTAATGTTGATAAATTCCATTCTCGAGCTTTTTTTTCTCAGTAAAATGCATAATTTTTGTTCTCTTTTCTCTGATTTAATGCATCTCTCTCGGACATTTTTCTTCGATAAAATGCATCGCTCTGAAGCTTTTTATTGCCGATAAATTTCTCCATTCTCGAGCTTTTTTTTCTCAATAAAATGCATAATTTTTGTTCTCTTTTCTCTGATTTAATGCATCTCTCTCGGACTTTTTTCTTCGATAAAATGCATCGCTCTGAAGCTTTTTATTGTCGATAAATTTCTCCATTCTCGAGCTTTTTTTTCAATAAAATGCATAATTTTTGTTCTCTTTTCTCTGATTTAATGCATCTCTCTCGGACTTTTTTCTTCGATAAAATGCATCGCTCTGAAGCTTTTTATTGTCGATAAATTTCTCCATTCTCGAGCTTTTTTTTCTCAATAAAATGCATAATTTTTGTTCTCTTTTCTCTGATTTAATGCATCTCTCTCGGACTTTTTTCTTCGATAAAATGCATCGCTCTGAAGCTTTTTATTGTCGATAAATTTCTCCATTCTCGAGCTTTTTTTTCTCAATAAAATGCATAATTTTTGTTCTCTTTTCTCTGATTTAATGCATCTCTCACGGACTTTTTTCTTCGATAAAATGCATCGCTCTGAAGCTTTTTATTGTCGATAAATTTCTCCATTCTCGAGCTTTTTTTTCAATAAAATGCATAATTTTTGTTCTCTTTTCTCTGATTTAATGCATCTCTCTCGGACTTTTTTCTTCGATAAAATGCATCGCTCTGAAGCTTTTTATTGTCGATAAATTTCTCCATTCTCGAGCTTTTTTTTCTCAATAAAATGCATAATTTTTGTTCTCTTTTCTCTGACTTAATGCATCTCTCTCGGACATTTTTCTTTGATAAAATGCATCGCTCTGAAGCTTTTTAATGTTGATAAATTCCATTCTCGAGCTTTTTTTTCTCAATAAAATGCATAATTTTTGTTCTCTTTTCTCTGATTTAATGCATTTCTCTCGGACTTTTTTCTTCGATAAAATGCATCGCTCTGAAGCTTTTTATTGTTGATAAATTCCATTCTCGAGCTTTTTTTTTTCAATAAAATGCATAATTTTTGTTCTCTTTTCTCTGATTTAATGCATCGCTCTCGGACATTTTTCTTTGATAAAATGCATCACTCTGAAGCTTTTTATTGTCGATAAATTTCTCCATTCTCGAGATTTTTTTTCTCAAAAAAATGCATAATTTTTGTTCTCTTTTCTCTGATTTAATGCATTTCTCTCGGACTTTTTTCTTCGATAAAATGCATCGCTCTGAAGCTTTTTATTGTTGATAAATTCCATTCTCGAGCTTTTTTTTCTCAATAAAATGCATAATTTTTGTTCTCTTTTCTCTGATTTAATGCATTTCTCTCGGACTTTTTTCTTCGATAAAATGCATCGCTCTGAAGCTTTTTATTGTTGATAAATTCCATTCTCGAGCTTTTTTTTCTCAATAAAATGCATAATTTTTGTTCTCTTTTCTCTGATTGAATGCATCTCTCTCGGACTTTTTTCTTCGATAAAATGCATCGCTCTGAAGCTTTTTATTGTCGATAAATTGCTCCATTCTCGAGCTTTTTTTTCTCAATAAAATGCATAATTTTTGTTCTCTTTTCTCTGATTGAATGCATCTCTCTCGGACATTTTTCTTTGATAAAATGCATCGCTCTGAAGCTTTTTATTGTCGATAAATTTCTCCATTCTCGAGCTTTTTTTTCTCAATAAAATGCATAATTTTTGTTCTCTTTTCTCTGATTTAATGCATCTCTCTCGGATTTTTATCTTCGATAAAATGCATCGCTCTGAAGCTTTTTTATTGTTGATAAATTCCATTCTCGAGCTTTTTTTTCTCAATAAAATTCATAATTTTTGTTCTCTTTTCTCTGATTGAATGCATCTCTCTCGGACTTTTTTCTTCGATAAAATGCATCGCTCTGAAGCTTTTTATTGTCGATAAATTCCATTCTCGAGCTTTTTTTTCTCAATAAAATGCATTATTTTTTTTCTCTTTTCTCTGATTTAATGCATCTCTCTCGGACATTTTTCTTTGATAAAATGCATCGCTCTGAAGCTTTTTATTGTTGATAAATTCCATTCTCGAGCTTTTTTTTCTCAATAAAATGCATAATTTTTGTTCTCTTTTCTCTGATTTAATGCATCTCTCTCAGACATTTTTCTTTGATAAAATGCATCGCTCTGAAGCTTTTTATTGTTGATAAATTCCATTCTCGAGCTTTTTTTTCTCAATAAAATGCATAATTTTTGTTCTCTTTTCTCTGATTTAATGCATCTCTCTCGGACTTTTTTCTTCGATAAAATGCATCGCTCTGAAGCTTTTTATTGTCGATAAATTTCTCCATTCTTGAGCTTTTTTGTTCAATAAAATTCATTGTTTTTGTTCTCTTTTCTCCCATTTAATGCATCTCTCTCGGACTTTTATCTTTGATAAAATGCATCGCTCTGAAGCTTTTTATTGTCGATAAATTGCTCCATTCTCGAGCTTTTTTTTCTCAATAAAATGCATAATTTTTGTTCTCTTTTCTCTGATTTAATGCATCTCTCTCGGACTTTTATCTTTGATAAAATGCATCGCTCTGAAGCTTTTTATTGTCGATAAATTTCTCCATTCTCGAGCTTTTTTGTTCAATAAAATGCATAATTTTTGTTCTCTTTTCTCTGATTGCATGTTTTTTCCCACAAAACTAAATAACAAAAATCTGAAATGGAAACAAGAAGAATCACGCGCTGTTCAAATTACTATAATATGATTCATCGGTACGATCTACTATATCTAAAAATCTGAATCATTTAAAACATAAAAAAAAATCGAAAAATTCCATATAAAAATTACCACAAATTATCAAACACAACTCGTCTAATAAAGAAGTTTCGTTCCACCACATGATTGATCTCTTTGATTAAAGCCGACCATTCTTTCATTACACTGTAGAATTTCAATCTCCCTCTACCAATTACTTGGAGCGCGATGGAAGCAAACAAGAAAAATCGAGTTTTGGTGTAAATTACCTACACCGTTTCGACTAGTCCTCTAAGGCATTTGCAATTTTAATTAATTACATAAGAAATAAAAAAGACAAGAGTAGAGAGCTTCGCTTCCATGATTCGTGTTAAAAATTGGATCGTTAAATTAACTGAGTAAATAGAATGTAATTGAGCTTTTAATTCTATTTTTCCCAAGACATTTCCGTGGAACAAGTATTTAATATTAATACAAAAACACTACTAAACTTTATACAATATTGTTATAGCTACTAAAAAATTTAAAAGTATCGTACTAGTCGTAAATAGAGGACTTTAAAATTTATATAACAATTATTTTTAAATTTTAACAAATTTATTCTATTAAGTCCAGTCCTGGTTTAATATAATTTAGCCGCTATATAGAACATCGTTAGAGGGTTCAAAAGCTCTAAACTAAGCCAAATTGTCGGTTTAAAGTGGTTCGATTATATTCCAAACATGCGTTATCAGATTACAAAATTTTCACAGCTTGTAACTACTGACGGTGTAATTATCGTAAAAACAGCCGGTACAACGTGACTTCTCTCAAACGCGAGAATGTGTTCATGGGATAACGATATTATAATGTAACACGTACGTTATATATGATTTAAAGGCACGAACAATTATTTAATCGCTACAAGAAAATGTCAATTTTTACTGTTAAAAAAAAATTAATTAATGTAATAGTTTATGTTTAGCTACTTCCCACTCACTTTTTAATAAATATTTTTCGATTTTTTTTTATTATTTTTTCTGTTTTTGTTTCCAATTCTTTCTGGATTTTTTTCAAGGACGAAGTGACAGAGATGAAAAAATGAAACAAAAAAGGACGAAAAAAATTATAAAAATAAAAGATTTAAGCAGGCCAAAAGGTCTAAAACCGCCAAAAAGGACGAAACGTCGAGTCGAAGAATTGGAATGAGTAGGCTCAAAGTGCAAAAGTGTCAGGGACGAAGTAAAGAATAAATAAAAATGAATTAAACAGGTCAAAAAGGACAAAACCGTTAAAAAGAACGAAACGTATGGAAAGAAGAAAAGGAATAAAGAAGAATGAGGAGGCTTAAAGTACAAAACTATCAAAAAGGACGAAGCATCAGTGACAAAGTATAGACTAAATAAAGCAGGAATAAGATTTCAAAAAGGACAAAGTGACAGGGATTAGGAAATATAACAAAGAAAAATGAGCAGGTGAAAAGGATAAAATTATCAAAAAGGACAAAGCACCAAGGACGAAAAACAAAATATTAAAGAAAGAAGATTAAAGCAGGCCAAAAAGAGTAAAACCGTCAGATTTTAATAAAGAAGAAACAGCAAGCTTAAAGTGCAAAACTGTCAAAAAGGATAATAAGTCAAGTAGAAAATAAAAAATGAATAAAAATGAATTAAGCAGGACAAAACCGTCAAAAAGGTCGAAACATCGGGGACAAAGAAATATACTAAAGAAGGTTTAAAGTATAAAACTGTCCAAAAGGACGACGCGTCAAGGACGAAGTAAAGAATAAATAAAGGAAGAATAAGCTTTAAAAAAGGACGAAACTACCTACAGGGATGAAAAAATGGAACAAAGAAAAATAAGCAGTCCAAAAAAATAAAATTGTCAAAAAGGACGAAAAAACAACAATAAAGAAAGAAGATTTAAGCAGCCCAAAAAGGATAAAACCATCAAAAAGGACGAAACAAAGGATCAGAATAAAGAAAAATGAGTAGGATTAAAGAGCAAAACTGTCAAAAGGGGCGAAACGAGAGGGAGGAAAAAAATAAATCAAGAAGGAATAAGTTTTCAAAAAGGACGAATTGACAGGGATGAAAAAAACGAAAAAAAGAAAAATGAGCAGAGCAAAAAATTAAAATTATCAAAAAGGACGAAGTGTAAAACAAGAAAAAAAATAATAAATAAAGAAAATTGAAACCAAAAAACGTAAAATTGTCAAAAAAGGACAATGCTTCAAAGACGAAGAATTGGAATAGTAAAAATGAGCAACTGTAATGTGCTTTACTGTCAAAAAGGACGAAACGTCAAGGACGAAGTAAAGAATAAATAAATAAAATAAGTTTTCAAAAAGGACGAAGTGACAGAAATATGAAACAAAGAAAAATGAGCAGCTTAAAAAAATAAAATTGTCAAAAAAAAAATAAAGAAATAAGATTTAAAAAGGATAAAACAGTCAAAAAGGACGAAACGTCGAGATGAAGGATTAGAATATGGAAGAATGAGCAGGCTTAAAGTATAAAAATGTCTGAAAGGACGAAGCGATAGGGAGGAAGAAAAAATAAAAAAAGAATGTTAAAAGGCAAAATTGTCAAAAAGGACAAAGCGTAAAGGACGAAATAAAAATTATGAAATAAGATTTAAGCACGCTAAAAAGGATAAAATAATCAAAAAGGATGAAACGTCAAGATGAAGGATTAGAATAAAGAAGAATGAGCAAGCCTAAAGTGTAAAAAGGTCAGAAAGGATGAAGCGACAGGGAGGAAGAAAAAATAAATAAAGAATGATTAAAGGATAAAATTATCAAAAAGGACAAAGCGTCAAAGACGAAAAAATAAAGAAATAATTTTTAAGCAGGCTAAAAAGGATAAAACACTCAAAAAGGACGAAAAGTCGAGATGAAGAAATAGAATAAAAAAGAATGAGCAGGCTTAAAGTTTAAAAATGACGAAAAGGACGAAGTGTCGAGATGAAGGATTAGAATAAAAAAGAATGAGCAGGCTTAAAAGGTAAAAATGTCAGAAAGGACGAAGCAACAGGGAGGAAGCAAAAATAAATAAAGAATGATTAAAGTATAAAATTGCCAAAAAGGACAAAGCGTCAAGGACGAAAAAAATTAAGAAACAAGATTTAAGCAGGCTAAAAAGGATAAAACAGTCCAAAAGGCCGAAACGTCGAGATAAAGGAATAGAATAAAGAAGAATGAGCAGGATTAAAGTATAAAAATGTCAGAAAGGACGAAGCGACAGGGAGGAAGAAAAAATAAATAAAGAATGTTAAAAGGCAAAATTGTCAAAAAGGACAAAGCGTAAAGGACGAAAAAATAAAGAAATAATTTTTAAGCAGGCTAAAAAGGATAAAACACTCAAAAAGGACGAAAAGTCGAGATGAAGAAATAGAATAAAAAAGAATGAGCAGGCTTAAAGTTTAAAAATGACGAAAAGGACGAAGTGTCGAGATGAAGGATTAGAATAAAAAAGAATGAGCAGGCTTAAAAGGTAAAAATGTCAGAAAGGACGAAGCAACAGGGAGGAAGCAAAAATAAATAAAGAATGATTAAAGTATAAAATTGCCAAAAAGGACAAAGCGTCAAGGACGAAAAAAATTAAGAAACAAGATTTAAGCAGGCTAAAAAGGATAAAACAGTCCAAAAGGCCGAAACGTCGAGATAAAGGAATAGAATAAAGAAGAATGAGCAGGATTAAAGTATAAAAATGTCAGAAAGGACGAAGCGACAGGGAGGAAGAAAAAATAAATAAAGAATGTTAAAAGGCAAAATTGTCAAAAAGGACAAAGCGTAAAGGACGAAAAAATAAAGAAATAATTTTTAAGCTGGCTAAAAAGGATAAAAACACTCAAAAAGGACGAAACGTCGAGATGAAGGATTAGAATAAAGAAGAATGAGCAGGATTAAAGTGTAAAAGTGTCAGAAAGGACAAAGTGACAGGGAGGAAGAAAAAATAAATAAAGAATGATAAAAGGATAAAATTGCTAAAACGGACAAAGCGTCAAGGACGAAAAAATAAAGAAATAAGATTTAAGCAGACTAAAAAGGATAAAATACTCAAAAAGGACGAAACGTCGAGATGAAGGATTAGAATAAAGTAAAATGAGCAGGCATAAAGTGTAAAAATGACACAAAGGACGAAGTTACAGGGAGGAAGAAAAAATAAATAAAAAATGAACAAAGGATAAAATTGTCAAAAAGGACAAAGCGTCAAGGACGAACAAAATAAAGAAATGAGATTTAAGCATGCTAAAAAGGATAAAACAGTCAAAAAGGACGAAACGTCGATATGAAGGATTAGAATATGGAAGAATGAGAATGCTTAAAGTATAAAAATGTCAGAAAGGACGAAGCGACAGGGAGGAAGAAAAAATAAATAGAGAATGTTAAAAGGCAAAATTGTCAAAAAGCACAAAGCGTAAAGGACGAAAAAAAAATTATGAAATAAGATTTAAGCAGGCTAAAAAGGATAAAACACTCAAAAAGGACGAAATGTCGAGATGAAGGATTAGAATAAAGAAGAATGAGTAGGCTTAAAGTGTAAAAATGACAGAAAGGACGAAGTGACAGGGAGGAAGAAAAAATAAATAAAGAATGATAAAAGGATAAAATTGTCAAAAAGGACAAAGCGTTAAGGACGAAAAAATAAAGAAATATAGTTTAAGCAGGCTAAAAACGATAAAACAGTCAAAAAGGACGAAACGTTGAGATGAAGAAATAGAATTAAAAAGAATGAGCAGGCTTAAAGTCTAAAAATGTCAGAAAGGACAAACAAAATAAAGAAATGAGATTTAAGCATGCTAAAAAGGATAAAACAGTCAAAAAGGTCGAAACGTCGATATGAAGGATTAGAATATGGAAGAATGAGAATGCTTAAAGTATAAAAATGTCAGAAAGGACGAAGCGACAGGGAGGAAGAAAAAATAAATAGAGAATGTTAAAAGGACGAAATGTCGAGATGAAGAATTAGAATAAAGAAGACTAAGCAGGCTTAAAGTATAAAAACGTC
This sequence comes from Neocrepidodera transversa, assembly GCA_963243735.1. NCBI lineage: Eukaryota > Metazoa > Arthropoda > Insecta > Coleoptera > Chrysomelidae > Neocrepidodera > Neocrepidodera transversa. The sequence goes on from OY725353.1 coordinate 5,142,820, forward strand.
AGAAAGGACGAAACGACAGGGAGGAAGAAAAAATAAATAAGGAATGATAAAAGGATAAAATTGTCAAAAAGGACAAAGCGTCAAAAAGGACGAAATGTCGAGATGAAGGATTAGAATAAAGAAGAATGAGTAGGCTTAAAGTGTAAAAATGACAGAAAGGACGAAGTGACAGGGAGGAAGAAAAAATAAATAAAGAATGAAAAAACGATAAAATTGTCAAAAAGGACAAAGCGTCAAGGACGAAAAAATAAAGAAATAAATTTTAACCAGGCTAAAAAGGATAAAACAATCAAAAAGGACGAAATGTCGAGATGAAGGATTGTAATAAAGAAGAATGAGCTGGATTAAAGTATAAAAATGTCAGAAAGGACGAAGCGACAGGGAGGAAGAAAAAATAAATAAAGAATGATACATGAATAAAATTGTCAAAAAGGAAAAATCATCAAGGACGAAAATAATAAAGAAATAAGCTTTATGTAGGCTAAAAAGGATAAAACAGTCAAAAAAGACGAAATGTCGAAATGAAGGAATATAATAAAGAAGAATAAGCAGGCTTAAAGTTTAAAATGACAGAAAGGACGAAACGACAGGGAGGAAGAAAAAATAAATAAAAGGATAAAATTTTCAAAAAGGACGAAATGACAGGGATGAAATAAAGAAGAATGATCAACCCAAAAGAATATAATTATCAAAAAGGACGAAAAGTAATAATAAACAAAGGAAATTTAAGCAGCAATTCTGCTGGGAGTAAAAAATCCAATCTCTTGGATTATTTATCTGGATTCCAGTAGCGTTTAGTGAAATTTAAAAATACATATTCAATTTTTTCAATTTTTTTTTGTTATACCATCTTGATCAGTCCAAAAATAAAACAAAGTATATCGTAAATAAACCACCCTAGTGGCTTAATAGCTATAAATTATCAAGAAAAAGAGGGTTAAAAGCACAATAAAAGCGACTTTTATTTTCAACCAACCTAACCTAAAAATGACCTACTCTGGAACTTGTTACCGATACAACTAACCTAAATTTATTTACTGTGTATCTCTGGTGAATATTCCGGAAAAATTGGTTGTCCGTTCTCGGTCTATTTATCTTTATTAGTTTTATCTCTGGGATACTGGAAAGAACGTTTTTAAAAATTCCTCTTCCTTTCATATTTCATTTTAAATTGCGAAAAGCTTTGCACAAGGCAAATTCTATTTAGGAACACTTATAAGAAATTAACATAAAAATATTATTAAAGTTTTTTAATATGGAAAGTAGAGGATAAATTTGTTATATAAGGAGAGCAATTATATTTAGACTAATTTTAGAAAATATTTACATATACACAAACCATAAAGTTAAAAATGCAATTTTCCCATAAAATGTCAATTTATTCCCTACTTAATTTTAGCATAAAAAAAATTCTTTATAGTCAGTTTAAATTTTAGTACACAAATAAAATTAATGATCTCGCATCCTGATTTTTACATATTTTTTTTCCGATAAATAACTTTCAAACACCCCTACGACTTACTTCCAATTACTTTTTATTAAAATTAATGGCAAATCGATTTAGGTTAATAACGAAAAGCTTTCAATAAATATTGGAAAGTATTTGGCAAAATTCCCGACCCTCTTTTAAGATACATATAAATATTGATAAAATCATCTCAAATATTTATTCCTTTGTACCCTAATTTGTTTTGATGAGAATAAAACTTTGACGACTTCGGCCATATTTTCTTAATGTGAAATATTCAATCACGAACTGAAATTGGTATATTTCAAGATAAAATATTTTTGTGTATTTGTCATTTCCAACTCGATTTTATTTATCTTTTTGTATTGGAAATATTTCTTCATTTAATAATTTTTTTCTATAATTCAAATAATAAATTTTATTTTGTTGGTATTTAAATTCAACAAAAGGCCATAACATATACAAAAGGTGATAATTTAACAGCGAACTCTCGAATTCCATTCAATCCATTAAATACTTGGAATTAAAAACAGGAATGTAATTTATAACAAATGAAATAGCGATTGTATCCAATTTCTGGTGTCATTTAAGGCTATTAATACACAGTACCAAGGGTATTATTTAAATGTTTATACCCTCAATTCTCTATTGAATTTTCCTTTGCTTTTCTTTGATATAATTACGTTGTAGTTTATGTAAAATTCATAAAAGGACCAACCCCTAATTTTATTTCGAATAAAATCGGCAAATTATTTTTTTTAAATATTATTAAAGTTTTTCATAATACACGAAAAAATCCAATTGTAGCAAAGACAGACAGACAGACAGACAGACAGACAGACAGACAGACAGACAGACAGACAGACAGACAGACAGACAGACAGACAGACAGACAGACAGACAGACAGACAGACAGACAGACAGACAGACAGACAGACAGACAGACAGACAGACAGACAGACAGACAGACAGACAGACAGACAGACAGACAGACAGACAGACAGACAGACAGACAGACAGACAGACAGACAGACAGACAGACAGACAGACAGACAGACAGACAGACAGACAGACAGACAGACAGACAGACAGACAGACAGACAGACAGACAGACAGACAGACAGACAGACAGACAGACAGACAGACAGACAGACAGACAGACAGACAGACAGACAGACAGACAGACAGACAGACAGACAGACAGACAGACAGACAGACAGACAGACAGACAGACAGACAGACAGACAGACAGACAGACAGACAGACAGACAGACAGACAGACGTCCGGCCAGGATTTTTTTGCATTTTCGGACTCTGGGAAAAAATATAATAAAAAATCAAAAGAAATCGAAAAAAAAATCGAAAAAAAAAATCGAAAGTAATCGAAAAAAAAGCGACAAAAATCGAAAAAAAATGAATGAAAGTCGAAAGAGAGCGAAAAAATCAAAAAAAAAATAATAAAAAAAAATCCAAGAAAATCGACAAAAATCAAAAGAAATCGACAAAATCGAAAGTGATTGAAGAAAAAAACGAAAGATATCAAAAGAAATCGAAAAAAACTCGAAAAAAATCGACAAAAATCGAAAAAAAAACAGAAAATTAAGAAATCAAAAGAAATAAAAAAACTGAAGGAATTTGAAAAAAATCAAAAAACAATAGAAAAAACAAAAAAAAATGAGAAAAAAATACGAAAAAACCGAAAAATATAAAAAATATTGGAGGATAGGAAAAACTTAGAAAAGAAGAAAGAAATAGAACAAAAAATAGAACAATGAGACAATCAAAAAAATTAGAAAATATTGAAAAAAACAGAATAAAACATGAAAAAAAAAATCAAACAATTTAGTAAAAACGAGAAAAAATTGGAAGTATCGAAAAAATAATAAAAATCGGAAATAATCGAAAAAAAAACAAAAATTATTGGAAAATATTGAAAACAAATAAAGAATAAAATTGTAAAACATGGAAAAAATAAAAAAAAATCAAAAAAATCGCAAAAAAACGGAAAAAGTTGGAAAAAACCGTACAGAACAAATAAAAACCGGAAAAAAAAGTAATTGAAAAAAAAAGAAATAGAAAAAAGACAAATAAGAGAAAAAATTAGACAATATCGAAAAAATCAGAAAAAAACAGAAAAAAAACAAAAATGAGAAAAAGTATCTTTCTATAAAATAATTATAAAATTAGAAAAAGAAATAAAAAAAGTGAACAATGAGAAAAAATGAGAAAAGATAAAAAAAATTGAAAAAAAAAACACAAAAAAACAAAACATCAGAATAATGAGAAAACAGGAAAATGTAAAAGAAAAATAATAGAAAAAAAATGAAAAATAATACGAAAAAAACGAAAATAATCAAAAAAATTGTAAAAAATCGGAAATAATCGAAAAAAAAAACCAAAATTATTGGAAAATATTGGAAACAAATGAAGAGTAAAATATAGAAACAATAAAAATAAAACAAAAAAATCGCAAAAATCCGGAACAGTTTTAAAAATACGGTAAAGAACAAATAAAAACCGGAACAAAAAAATAAATAAAAAAATAAATGAAAAACATCCAAAAAATTGAAAAAATGAGAAAAAATTAGATATCAAAAAAGAAATAGAAAAAAAGGCAGTAAAGAGAAAAAATTAGAAAACATCCAAAAAATCAGAAAAAAAAAACAAAAAATGAGAAAAAAACAGAAAAAGTCTCTTTCTATAAAATAATTATAAAATTAGAAAACGAAAGAAAAAGCAATAAAAAAAGAGAACAGTGAGAAAAGATAAAAAAAAACAGAAAGGACCAGAAAAAACAAAATATCATAATAATGAGAAAACAGGAAAAAAGTCAAAGAAAAATAATGTAAAAAAAATGAAAAATAATACGGAAAAAACGAAAATTATCAAAAAAAATTGTAAAAAGCCAAAAAAAAAAAGGAAAAAAAATCCCTAAAATCAAACAATGTGTCTATAATTTCTGCAACATCCCCACCCATTTCGTAAACTTCGTTTGACATTTTGTTGTAAAAATTTGAATTGGAAAAAAGTTTTCCTATACAAACCACTATAATTTGTATGATGGGTACCGGCAGGCTCGGTCCGATCCTGCTCAAATTCTAACCGAAAGCCAGAACTCGATCGGAGCTTTCGTTCAAATGTTACAGACAGACGTCCGGACAGGATTCTTTTTGCATTTTCGGACTCGGAAACGTCTAGAAAAGTGATAAAAAGTGGGAGTAAGAAATTTTTTTCGCCATCACGAAACTAATACTGAGGCTTTTGGGCCTCAGCAACAATGAAGAATTAATGAATAAATTTAGTTTTGGATTGTTCTAAATAGACTATATAAGTCATTTCTTAGTAAATCCGATCTGGATATGCTTACGTACGGTTCAGATTATTTTATACCTTTCAGATATTTTATTTTATCATTCTACCTTATACAAGTTAATTGAAAATGTGAAGTTAAAATTTCATTATAATTCTGTCAAGCTATTTGATTAGGGTGTATGTAATCAGGAAAAAGGGTTGTAAAATATTTAATGCATTTATTAGATCGACAATGAAGAATGACTTTTTAATCACTAGTCACAATATAATTGATAATAAAATTTCTAAATTAAAAGGGAAATTTATGTATGCATATGTAGAAATTTTATTACAAGTAGTTCTATTTTATTTTCCTTGTGGTAATAGAAAATAGTCGAAAAATCTCTTTACAATGACGATTTATTTTTACGATCCAAATAATAAAAAAAAAAACACATAAACGACAAAAGATAACCATATTTATTTCGATCGTTTGACCTTTGACGGAAATGTTTCATAAATCTCTAAAAAGATTCCATTATTGGCCCTTGACTTGATAGCCATTTAACCAGAGTTAAGTTTCATATATATGAAAACCGTTATTTATTGCCAATAACGTGCTAAAATTTCCTTCATGCCTATTTGATTTCAATCACGTTTGAAGGAAATAAAAGAAATTTTCATACTTTAACTTCCATATATATTATATAAATATATAAAATATACAAAAATATAGTTAGTAGATACGTAATTAAAAATTTCCTCTCTAGTTATCGTCTATACATTTTTTTCATTTTTCTTTTATTTTTTTTTCGTGTATTGAGAAAAAGGTCCTTTATACTTTTTTTGAGCGAAGAAAGTCGCCACGTGTCACAACAATTCTCACCGGCAATCAGTGAAAGTGAAATGACAGATGACAGTGAAAATAAAATGACAGATGACAGTGAAAATGAAATGACAGATGACAGTGAAAGTGAAATGATAGATGACAGTGTGTTCCTGCACGATGAAGACGCTGAAAAAATTATTAGTAGATAATAATGGTAATGATGGAACCGAGACATAAAATTTAAAAAAAAAACTTTACAGAGATGTAACGGTTCCATCATTATCATTATTATCTGCTTATAATTTTTTTTAATTTCTTGTTACCCCTCACTTCAGTACTTTCATTGTCACCTGTCATTTTATTTTTATTGTCACCTGTCATTTCACTTTGTTTGATTGCCTATTTTCAAGTTTTTCCGGGGTGATGATCTCCCCATTAACTGTTGTCCTTAGTAGTCTAGTCAACAAGTGTTTTTTGTGTCAAACTTTTTTCTCCGTTTCGAAAAATATGAACCAGTTATCATTCGATTCGGAATAGCGTGAAGATGATTTTTGAAAAAATTCAAGAGCCGCTTACAAAAATTGTAAAAGTTATAGACAATTAACTGAAAAAAAATGGGATTTGGTTTTTTGCGAATATCTTAAAATGTATTTGACGTTTTTCAAATTTGAAAAAAAGAGGAGGAAATTTCCCAAAAAAATTGTTCCTCCCGAAACTTTAGGATCAATATTTATAATATTCCCAGAGGGTTGAAAATGCGGCCTAAAACGGGAACTTTGGCTTGCTTAAGCGCCGTCCATTTTGGACCTTTAATGAATAAATATTATTTAAACTTATTAAATATGAAAATTAGGAAATGAAAAAATTCAGGTATCTACTGGACAGATTTATGAATAATAATCCAGTCAAAAAATTTTTAACGCCATTTTTCTATTAATTATGCATTAGTTAATTAACAATTTTTTCATACTTGAACATAAACATTCTAAGTGCGATAATTGTTTAATAACAAATCTGATTTTTTTTCTTTTTTTTTGGACCTATTTTTGAAAAGTCTCAGAATAGATTCCCGTTTGAAAAATTAAAAAATTGTTATTTTTCACTTTGTTAGGGAAAAATTGGGAAAAATAGGAGAAAAAAGGAAAAAAAAAGAAGAAAACAGCGGCAAATAGAGAAAAATATTAAAAATAGTGAAAAATTGGCAAAAACAGGACAATTTTGGAAAAGTGAAAAATATTGAAAAATGGGGGAAGATAGGGACAAAATAGAGGGAGAAAATAGTGAAAAATGGTAAAAATTGGTAAAAATAGGGATAAATAGCATAAATACTAAAGATTTGGGAAAAATCGGAAAAATTGGGAAAAAAATATGGCAAAAATAGGGAAAACAAAGAAAAATAACGATACTAATGGGAAAATGGTGAAAAAAAGACAAAATACGGGAAAATAAGAAAAAAGGGAACATCTGAAATAAATAGTAAATAATAAGGTTAAATGGTGAAAAAGAGAAGAAAATAATGAAAAATAGGAAATATATGAAGAAATAGGGAAGTTAATGAAAAATACAGTAAATTGGGAAAAAATTGGAAAACAGAGGAAAATGGGGAAAATTGTTAAAAATAGGATTAAAGTGCGGAATACTAGAAAAAAATATGTAAAAAACAGGTAAAAAATAAGCAAAATTATGATTGCCCCTAAAATGTGGGCAATACTTTTTGCGACATCTAATTTGAATAAATTATGTCACCCCTAAATGTAGGCAATGCTTTTTACATCTAATTTGAATAAATTATATTGTTCCTAAATGTAGGCAATACTTTTTACATCTAATTTGAATAAATTATGTTGCTCCCAAATATAGGCAATACTTTTTACATCTAATTTGAATAAATTATGTCACCCCTAAATGTAGGCAATGCTTTTTACATCTAATTTGAATAAATTATATTGTTCCTAAATGTAGGCAATACTTGTTACATCTAATTTGTTTAAATTATGTTGCTCCTAAATATAGGCAATACTTGTTACATCTAATTTGTTTAAATTATGTTGCTCCTAAATGTAGGCAATACTTTTTACATCTAATTTGAATAAATTATGTCACCCCTAAATGTAGGCAATGCTTTTTACATCTAATTTGAATAAATTATATTGTTCCTAAATATAGGCAATACTTGTTACATCTAATTTGTTTAAATTATGTTGCTCCTAAATGTAGGCAATACTTTTTACATCTAATTTGAATAAGTTATGTTGCAACTAAATGTAGGCAATACTTTTTACATCTAATTTGAATAAATTATGTTGCTCCTAAATAGAGGCAATACTTTTTACATCTAATTTGTTTAAATTATGTTGCTCCTAAATGTAGGCAATACTTTTTACATCTAATTTGAATAAGTTATGTTGCTCCTAAAAGTAGGCAATACTTTTTACATCTAATTTGAATAAATTATCTTGCTCCTAAATAGAGGCAATACTTTTTACATCTAATTTGAATAAATTATGTTGCTCCTAAATATAGGCAATACTTTTTACATCTAATTTGAATAAATTATGTTGTTCCTAAATGTATGCAATACTTTTTACAGCTAATTTGAATAAATTATGTTGCTCCTAAATATAGGGAATACTTTTTACATCTAATTTGAATAAATTATGTTTGCTCCTAAAAGTAGGCAATACTTTTTACATCTAATTTGAATAAATTATCTTGCTCCTAAATAGAGGCAATACTTTTTACATCTAATTTGAATAAATTATGTTGCTCCTAAATATAGGCAATACTTTTTACATCTAATTTGAATAAATTATGTTGTTCCTAAATGTATGCAATACTTTTTACAGCTAATTTGAATAAATTATGTTGCTCCTAAATATAGGGAATACTTTTTACATCTAATTTGAATAAATTATGTTTGCTCCTAAAAGTAGGCAATACTTTTTACATCTAATTTGAATAAATTATCTTGCTCCTAAATAGAGGCAATACTTTTTACATCTAATTTGAATAAATTATGTTGCTCCTAAATATAGGCAATACTTTTTACATCTAATTTGAATAAATTATGTTGTTCCTAAATGTATGCAATACTTTTTACAGCTAATTTGAATAAATTATGTTGCTCCTAAATATAGGGAATACTTTTTACATCTAATTTGAATAAATTATGTTTGCTCCTAAAAGTAGGCAATACTTTTTACATCTAATTTGAATAAATTATCTTGCTCCTAAATAGAGGCAATACTTTTTACATCTAATTTGAATAAATTATGTTGCTCCTAAATATAGGCAATACTTTTTACATCTAATTTGAATAAATTATGTTGTTCCTAAATGTATGCAATACTTTTTACAGCTAATTTGAATAAATTATGTTGCTCCTAAATATAGGGAATACTTTTTACATCTAATTTGAATAAATTATGTTGCTCCTAAATATAGGCAATACTTTTTACATCTAATTTGAATAAATTATGTTGTTCCTAAATGTATGCAATACTTTTTACAGCTAATTTGAATAAATTATGTTGCTCCTAAATATAGGGAATACTTTTTACATCTAATTTGAATAAATTATGTTGCTCCTAAATATAGGCAATATTTTTACATCTAATTTGAATACATTATCTTGCTCCTAAATAGAGGCAATACTTTTTACATCTAATTTGAATAAATTATGTTGCTCCTAAATGTATGCAATACTTTTTACGTAAATAATAAAATGTAAGTAGATACTTAGCTGCAAGTTTTATTTAACGACGTAGAAAAAGTACTGTACGTAACTTGAGTTGTAAGTCCATTACGCACTCTACTTACAACTCATGTTACGTAATATACTATTAGATGATGATCATGAAAGTTTTTTTTTCGTGATAACAACCACACGAGCTACTGTATTTTTTTCTTATATATAATATATTATTTTGTTACAGATCCAACAATGGCTAAAACAATCAATAAATAAATTTCATTCAAAATGGATCATAATTTTACAATTAAAGATAATTCTAGTTACACCATATACGATATGTATAATGAAAGCGATGAAATCGATTTAAAATTAATGGAAAGATATCTTAAGAATAAAGGAATAGACGAACCAGCTTATACAATACTAATTATTTTTTATTGTTTTCTTATTATCGTCGGAGCTTTAGGGAATACCCTAGTGGTAAGTTTTTATTTCGTAAATAAAAATAATCTAAGCATTTTTATTACGATTTTTCATTCTATTTTTCCATTTACTTTTGTAGGATTTTATTTGTTAGTCTCTAAAATGTGTAGATCTGCTCATATATATTCTTATTGGAATATAAAATAGATTTGAAGTTAAGATTTCTATTGTTCGCGTTTTAGAATTTATTTATAGGAAAATTTTATGTCTAGCAAGCAAATTTGCTATCTTTATTTTATGACTAAAAATCATAATTCAAATTAAACTCCTTTTAAGTTTAAACCACCAAAAATAAAAAAATCGGTTGTGTCGCCCTAAAACTTTCCCGACGAGTATCCACGAATACTTTTTCAGATATTTAATGTTAAACTTTTTTATTTTTGACAGGTGACAGTTGGAGAACTAATTTTGACTGTTCTGAATAGAGTTTTTCAAGGACTTTCAAATGACATATTGCATGTCAAATTCCATGACATTCGATTTCATTCGATTTCATTCGATTTCATTCGATTTCATTCGATTTCATTCGATTTCATTCAATTTCATTCGATTTCATTCGATTTCATTCAATTTCATTCGATTTCATTCGATTTCATTCGATTTCATTCGATTTCATTCGATTTCATTCGATTTCATTCGATTTCATTCGATTTCATTCGATTTCATTCGATTTCATTCGATTTCATTCGATTTCATTCGATTTCATTCGATTTCATTCGATTTCATTCGATTTCATTCGATTTCATTCGATTTCATTCGATTTCATTCGATTTCATTCGATTTCATTCGATTTCATTCGATTTCATTCGATTTCATTCGATTTCATTCGATTTCATTCGATTTCATTCGATTTCATTCGATTTCATTCGATTTCATTCGATTTCATTCGATTTCATTCGATTTTATTTATTGTATCTGTTATTTTTTGACAGTGACACTTCCGTTTGACAGATGTCGTACAAAAACTAATGGTTCGTCCTATGGGTAACCCAAAGCCATATATCAAATTTCAGTTCAATCGGATTAAATTTTTTTTTAGCTCGTTCACAATAATTTTCCTTCTCGGAACAAAAAAAAAAAATGAAAAAAGCGAAACAACTTAAAAAAAAATAAAAAAAATTGAACAAAAAGACAAAAATAAAATCAAAAAATATAAAAAATCGACAAAAATTAAATAAAATCGAAAATCACCAAAACAAATCGAAAAACCTGAAACAAATTAAAAAAAGGCAAAAAAATCAAGAAAAATAAAAAAACCAAAACAAATCGAAAAAACCGAGACAAATTTTTTTAAAAAAATGGAAAAAAAGTAACAAAAGGTCAAACAAATCAAGAAAAATCGATGAAAATAAAAAAATCCAAAAAAATTGAAGCAAAGTGAAAAAATTTAAAAAACCCAAAAAAAAATTACGAATGAAAACTAAAAAAAAACGACAAAAAGAAAGTCGAAAAAATCGAAAGAAATCGACAAAACTAAAATCGAAAAAATTGACAAATCAAATTGAAAAAACCGAAACATATCGAAAAAAACCGAAACAAAATAAAAAAAATGGAAAAAAATAACAGAAGCAAATAATGAAAAATTGACAACATCGACAAAAATATAAAAAAAAACAAAAAAAAAATGAAAAGACTCCAAAAAAATAACGAAAAGAAAACAAAAAAAAAATAGAAAAAAACCAAAACAAATCAAATAAAATAAAACCATTTAAAAAAAATGCAAAATAAATTGAAAAAAGCGGAACAAATTGAAAAAAATGAATAAAGATAAAAAAATTGAAACAAATTGACAAAAATCTGAAAATCATAAATTGACAAAAATAAAATCACAAAAATCGATAAATCCGGACAAAAACCAAATAAAATCGAAAAAACCGAAACAAATAAAAAAAAAATAAAATAAATCAAGAAAAATACAAAAATTGTTAAAAATCAAAAAAAATCAAACAAATAAAAAAAGAACTGAAAAAATTTGAAAAAACCAACAAAAACAAATAAAATTGACTGAACCTAAATGAAATCAAAAAAAAGCCAAAACAAATTGACAAATCCGAAACAAATCGACACATATAAAAAAACAAAAAAAAAAAAAAAAAAAAAAGCCGAAACAACTTAATAAAAATCGAAAAATATCAAGTTTCAATTTTTGACATTTTTTTGGCAGGTGACAGTTGGAGAAATAATTTTCACTGTTCTGAATAGATTTTTTCAAGGGCTTTCAAATGACATATTGCAAGTCGAATTCCGTGACATATTGCATCTGTCATTTTTTAATAGTGACACTTCCGTTTGACAGATGTCGTACAAAAAGTAATGGGTTCTTCCAACGGGTAACCCAAACCCATATACCAAATTTGAGTTCAATCGGATTAAACGTGTGGTCTCTATCCTGGAACAATAGACACATACAAACAGACAGGCAGACAGGCAGACAGACAGACAGACAGGCAGGCAGGCAGGCAGGCAGGCAGGCAGGCAGGCAGGCAGGCAGGCAGGCAGACAGACAGGCAGACAGGCAGACAGGCAGACAGGCAGACAGGCAGACAGGCAGACAGGCAGACAGGCAGACAGGCAGACAGGCAGACAGGCAGACAGGCAGACAGGCAGACAGGCAGACAGGCAGACAGGCAGACAGGCAGACAGGCAGACAGGCAGACAGGCAGACAGGCAGACAGGCAGACAGGCAGACAGGCAGACAGGCAGACAGGCAGACAGGCAGACAGGCAGACAGGCAGACAGGCAGACAGGCAGACAGGCAGACAGGCAGACAGGCAGACAGGCAGACAGGCAGACAGGCAGACAGGCAGGCAGACAGGCAGGCAGACAGGCAGACAGGCAGACAGGCAGACAGGCAGACAGGCAGACAGGCAGACAGGCAGACAGGCAGACAGGCAGACAGGCAGACAGGCAGACAGGCAGACAGGCAGACAGGCAGACAGGCAGACAGGCAGACAGGCAGACAGGCAGACAGGCAGACAGGCAGACAGGCAGACAGGCAGACAGGCAGACAGGCAGACAGGCAGACAGGCAGAAATGGTCTTAGGTGACCTAAAAATGGATATTTCCATCATTATCTCGAAAATTTTTTTTTGCCAGTTCACAATACTTTCCCTTCTGGTCGATCGGAAAAGTAAAATTTACTGTTTTTCTTACTGAATGCTTCCAGTATAGCCATCAAGCATCATTTTTTCGCCGCTATTATTAAAAATTACAAGAAGCTTCTAAAATAATATTGCAATAAATCATAATTAACAAAATATATCTAATAACTGGATGATAAAAGGTTTTTAAATATTTACCGACTGCTACTTTTACTGAATTAATATTTTCCTACCTTATCACTGTTTTTTTTTTATATAAATAAAACTGTGTTCATTTTAGATTAGGTACTTCATATTTGTTAAACAAAGGATATTTAGATAAAAATGATTTTCCTCAAATGAGGTGTTTAATAAAGTCATAAAAAAATAATAATGTTTTTAGTTATAGATAAAAAAAATCTACAATTTTTGCATGATTTTATGAATAAATATTTTTCTTTCTTTAGGTTTTATTAATTTTTTTTCACAATATACACGTTTAATCGTAGCAATTTTATATCGAATCCAGTGTCTAACTACTTAGCAGAATTCAAGTTTTGGTTCAAACTTTTTTCTCCGCCTTCGAAAAATATGAACGAGGTGTAATTCGATTTTGCAAAAATTGCAAAAATTATAAACAATTAACTAAGAAAAAAAATGGGGTTTGGTTTTTTGCAAATATCTCAAAAACTATTTGACATTCTTCAAATTTGAAAAAAGATTCAAAAAGAGGAGGAAACTTACCAAAAAAAAACTTATACCTGCCGGAATTGTCAGACCAATATTTAAAATTTTCCCGATGAGTATCCACGAATACTTTTTCGGTTTCTTTTTATTTATTTTTTTTTGTTATTTCTTCCGTCTTTTTTTTATTTTTTGGGTTTTCTCGATTTTTTCGAATTTTTTCCAATTTTGTACCAATAATTTAAAATTTTTATAGGTTTTTTCTTATTTTTTCCCCGTTTTATGTATTTTCATTAATTTTTTATTTATTTCCGTTTTTTCGGCTTTTTCGTTGGTTTTTTTCAATTTTCATTTCGGTTTTATTTGATTTTTTCGTTTTTTTACCATTTTTTGTTTTCGATATTCGTTTTTTTTTTGGAATTTTTGTTCAATTTTTCTCGATTTATTGGATTTTGTTCCGTTTTTCCGATTTTTTCTAATTTTATTCCAATTTGTTCCAATGTTTTCATTTTTTTTTAAATAGTGAAAAATGGAGGAAATATGGAAAAAATAGACAAAAAAATCAGTTATGACAGGTTTTTTTCTTATTTTTTCCCAGTTTTTTGTATTTTTTTTATTTATTTTCGTTTTTTCGCTTTTTTTTCGTTGTTTTTTTATTTGTTTTTTCGATTTTTTCGGTTTTATTTGATTTTTTGGTTTTTCTTTTTTTAATTTTTTCTTCTATATTCAATTTTTTTTTGACTTTTTCTTATTTTTTCCCCGTTTTTTGTATTCTTCCATTTATTTCTTAATTTATTTCCGTTTTACGGCTTTTTCGCTTATTTTTTCGATCTTTTTTCCTTTGTTTTTTTTTTCGATTTTTTCGGTTTTATTTGATTTTTTCGTTTTATTTTTTCGATTTTTTGTTCGATTTTTGTTTAATTTTTCTCGATTTTTTCGAATTTTTTCCATTTTTTCCGATTTTTTTTACATTTTATTCCAATTTGTTCCAATGTTTTCTAATTTTTTTTAAATAGCGGAAAATGGAGAAAATATGGAAAAAATAGAAAAAAAAAATCGGTTGTGTCGTATCAAAACTTTCCCGACGAGTATCCACGAATACTTTTTCGGTTTATTTCTATTTTTTTTTCTGTTATTTCTTCCGTCTTTTTTTATTTTTTCGGTTTTATCATTTTTTTCGAATTTTTTATCTATAACTTAAAAATTTTACAGATTTTGTCCCCGTTTTTTGTATTTTTCCATTTATTTCTTTATTTATTTCCGTTTTTTCGACTTATTTTTTCTTTGTTATTTTTTCAATATTTTCGGTTTTATTTGATTTTTTCGGTTTTTTTTTTGGATTTTCTTTCGAAATTCGATTTTTTTTCAATTTTTCTCGATTTTTTTGACAGACAAGACTCCCATCAAATATCTAAATATTGGTCATACAGTTCCGGTTTTTTTTTCAGGTAAATTTCCTCCCTTTTTGAATCATTTTTCAAATTTGGAAAATGTCAAATAGTTTTTGAGATATTTGCAAAAACCAAAACCCCTATTTTTTCAGTTAATTGTTTATAACTTTTGCAATTTTTGCAAGCGGCTCTTAAATTTTTTTCAAAAATCATCTACACGCTATTCCGAATTGAATGACACCTCGTTCATATTTTTCGGAGGTGAAAAAAAAGTTTGACCCAAAAAGCACTTGTTAACTAAACAATAAATTTTTTTTTAATTTATTTTTTTTTGCAGATCGTTTCTGTTGTTCGAAAACCAGCTATGAGGACACCAAGAAATATGTTCATATTAAATTTAGCCGTAGCTGATCTTCTATTATGTACTGTAACAATGCCATTAACGCTCATGGAAATATTAACAAAATATTTTCCACTTGGAAATAATTTATTTATTTGTAAACTTATCGGGATACTACAAGCAACCAGCACTTACGTATCAACAATTTCCATAACTGCTATAGCCCTGGACAGATATCAGGTAAAATATTATCATTTATCTGTCTTTTATATAATATGTAACGAAGTTACACTAAATTCAGTAATAATTAAAATATTTAAATCGGCACTAGACTAGAATTAATTTCGAATATAAGGCTAAGATGGAGTCACTCTCATAT